>OU862919.1:23196544-28177794 GCA_917880885.1 Limnephilus marmoratus | reverse complement strand
CTACGCCAATGAAGAGCTTGAGCATGGCACAGGAGTTATTTTACAAATATTTCATCTTTATAACATACATTTTACTTAGAGTATACAATAAATATAAACTATGTTGTGATGTTAATTTTTGATATGACTTGAAATGAAGTTATAACATTTTGATTGGTGATGTTATGGTTGTTGATTTTTTTTAAAGATTAATTTGACCTTTTTCTTGAATGATACGAAATTTGCTATTTTTTTATTTCTTCGGGAAGACTATTAAAATATTTTATGCCTTTGTAAATATAATTATTGTGCATTTGTTGTGTTGAAAATAGAGGAATTAAGAGGTTAAATTTATGCTTTAATGATTAGTTAAGTTTAAATTTTTTAATTACATTTTCTTTGAATATTTGTAGTATTGAATCTTTTTTATAGAGGTCTTCAATTTTTGGTACTTCGAACATTTTGAACAATGATGCTGATGGGAATGTATATATACCTAATATATTTTTGGAAAGTTTCAAAGTGGGAGATAGACAATATAAGATAGCTCAGTGACCAGATTTGAATGGCTCTGTAGGTACTTTTTAACGATCATTATTTTTTTTTCAAAAACGTTCTTTCTAGTTCATGAGCAAATCTTTTAAGATAATAAAATGAAATATGTTTCAAAGGTTCGTTCAACGATTACTTCTTTTATGTTAAACCATTCGTTGCAGCGATTTTCTCATCTTTATGACTTTTATCTCTTCCAAAGAAGTGAAAAACTTCAGCGTATTCTCAAAGTATCGATCCGATGTCATTAAAACTTTTCTTGTAAATAATAAAACTTTCTTGCATCCAACTTGGAATGCTCGTGAATTTGAAGTTGCCTCAACTTGCAAAATGCGCTTTTTTCCTTTCTTTTTCATTTCCAGCATTACTTTAACAGCTCGTTGAACATTTTCGACTAGTATAAATTGCTTTTTTCATGTAATCAGGAACCTTTGAATACTTGTAAAGATATTTTGAAAAAAAAAAAAAAATTCCCCACAGGAAAAACTAAACCCTTCCACACACTTCCTCAAATGATCATCTAGCCAATCCGCGCTATGCAATTGCACTGTATAATAAATACAAAACAATACAAGAACAACATGTCAACCTACTAGAAACCAAATGGGAAAATAATTCACCGACTCCGGATATTTTCATATCAAAGGGTTCGGTTCTATGGAACTCCTAATTGGAACTATAAATCCTACTGATTGCTCAATATAAATATTTTAAAAATCTTTCGTTATCCTACATGTATTTAAAATGACTGATTTTTGAATTTTTATATATAAATTCTTTATTAGTACAGTTACTTATTAGTACAGTTATCATTTTTATTATTATTTCTCCCAAAAATAACCTACTCACATACTCGTATATGTAACTGACTTTACTCTTTTATTGCACTTTAATAAACATATTTATAAACTCAAACGTAAGATAATGAATATCTTAAAACGAAAGCAAAGGTGATCGCATCTTTGAATACCATATTTTTATGATTTAATTTTTGGATTCTAAATACTAGATACTATCATTATCGCCCGGGTAAAAAAATTCCGTACAGAGTTTCAAACGTTGTTTGAAATTGCTTGGTGACCAGATTTTTGAAAAGCCAGGTAGCCTTCTCACTCACTTTAGCCCCATAACGAAAACCCATTGGGAATGCTATGGGCCCACTGTTTCTGGGCATTTGAGAGCATTTGAAACTTAGTGTGGTATTCGCATAAAATAAATTTATTTTGATATTAAAGCGATAGTATTGTGCACAATACTTAAATTACCTAACGGTTCTTATTATTAATTTATTTCCTTATAAACATATTCACAATAATTTTAAATAAACGAGCCCTTGCCCGGAATAATGTTGTATCCAACAGAACTATCAAAATTTATTATTAGATGAAATAATGTTGGGCATATTAATACGCATCTTTTAAAGTAGGAATTATGATAGTGAAAACATTTTTAGGCCTGTGACAGCCTTTTAAAGTTTATTTTGTGGAAGAATGTTGTATAACGCCAATCATCAAAATCATGGCGCATGGTTTAATTTACGGCAATAAATGGAGAAAACCAACGCCTTGTGGCTTCAACTAGAAAGTCTTCAAAACCAAGAGGCTGAAGAATGCAGGAAAGTAGAATTGGTTCAGAAAAAATATTATTAAGCCTATTTTTTAGCCGTTGAAACAGTTTTGTGAAATAATGTTGTATGAATGTATGAAATGTTGTTGTGACAATATTTAGAATATAAATGGTTTAATTTATTCATATAGTTTTTTTTTGCGTTTTAAGCTCAAAAACATATATGACATGTGTACATTTATGTTAGAATAGCATGTTGCTTTCTGTAAGGCGCCAAGAGTAAAAAAAAAACAGTTTTCTGGAATAACGTTGTATGTGAAAGTGTTCATATACAACATTATTTCAAAAATTCTGCGTAAATTCTAGTAATAAACTATAATTTTATTGATTTTCTAGACAACTTTTCAATTAAAATTCGTAAGAATTGTATGTTTTATGTATTTAGTATAAAATGTTATGAAACATAACTGGTTTCGTTTTTTCAATTTTTCTCAGAACTAGAATATTGTTGGATACAACATTATTCCGGGTAAGGGCTCAAACATTAATTTGTCTAATTTTGTCTTTTAACTTAAATATTAATTTATGTTCATAAGCGAATACTTGTTCGCTTATTTTAACCTACAAACACAAGAAGCAACTTTTTCTCAGTAACATTATTTATGATAAAAGTTTCTTGTAATTATTTTACCGGCGAAAAGCACGCGAATCAGAGAAGAGAACCTTACTCGGTTCATTGAGGCGAATTCTTGAAGTATTGGTTAAATTGAATTTAGATTGAGAAACCGGAAAATGGATAAACGCGCACTCTTACCATTTTAAATATACCTATATATACTAGATGGTTCCCGGCATGCGTTGCAATGCCATATTCAAAGAAATAAATTGTTTCTCCCTGTATGTCCTTTCCCGTGCGTCCCCTCCCGCAACCCCAACCCCTCCCGCGTTCCCCTTCTGCCTTCCCCGCCAACCCTCTCCCCTCTTCCGCTCCCCCGTCTCGAAAACCCCCCTCCCGCGTTCCTTATATTCAGTCCCAGTACATTCAGCTTTCCAAATTTTTTTATCCAAATTTTAATTTTTCTAAGTTTTCTGAAATTATCCAACTTTCTGCGCAATTTTCTCAAATTTTCTTTCCGTAAGGACCTTCAACAAAGTAATAGAAAACTTTTAAAAAAAGAAGAATGAAATAGGTAAATTCGTTCTGATATTATGGCGTGATCAAGGGAAACAGGGATTCATTTTATATTTAGATATATTATACAGTATACAGGTCCGAAAAAAATAAAAACTATTATTTTTACTTTATGGGTAGAACCTCAAATTGTAATATTTAATTAAATGAAGACACTGTGAGCGAAACTCAATCGAAAATCTGGAAACAGAAAAATCAGAAAAAGCTTTTGGCACCTTTGGGACTAGAACCCATGACCTCTCACTTCGCTTCACTTTTCACGTTCACTGCGCCAAGGTGTCGATATCAAATTCGGTCATGTATGGTACAGTCGTTTTAACTGTATCATACTTAGTCCAAGTGTGATATATTTAAAAATGACAAAATTTGATATCGACACGTCCCAGAGGTGCCAATATCTTTTTTCCAATTTTTCTGTTTCCAGATTTTCGATTAAGTTTCGCTCTTAGTGTCTTCATTTAATTAAATAATACAAAAACAATTGTTGGATAAATATTGTATCTCCAATTTTTGAAATTTTAAAAATTGGTTAAGCACTGAAATTTACCAAAGTAATCTTTTTTTTGCAAACATTGCATTTATTGAACCTAATAATAATAATAATATTTAAGTGATTTATAAAGCGCCGTTTTTTGTGAAAAATCACCTCAAGGGCGCTGTGCAAACTTATAATATATTTCTAAGATGCAAAAAACTACAAGCTATATAACAACGTACTATCATACATATAAATTGGAAATCTTCCAGGCAATGTTTTAGAGAGCACATAGTAACTCTTGATTGTTGAGTCATTCGTAGATTAGATGTTACTTAACAAGATATTATATCCTAGTGTTTTATATATATTCAGGTTGTCAAGGAACGTACTTGAATTACTTAACTATTGGCGTTAATTGGAGTTAAAAATTTAAATGAAATTTTGGTCATTCGATGATTATAAATTCTTTTTTCAACTTAACTCTTCAATTCCCAGTGTCACCTGTAGGTGACAGAAGTTTAGTATTTTTTTTCTACCACATGGAAATTTTATTTTTAAATTCTACTACTACCATAGTAAAGGCAAATAGTTACTCTATTCGTTATTTTTTTCTGGTAACACTAGCCACATGCCATTTATCAAATTCATTCTCGTGTTTCACGCGGAATTGGAGCAGTCTGAGTTTGTGTGATCTCTTGCGACATAAAGTGAAATAAAAATGCCCAAGCCGCAAGTATTATTTTTTTTATTATTGTATACAATAAATGAATAAATAAGCTAAAGTACAAATGTATTTTATGAAAAAAATAATTTATAGAATGTTTGATACAACGTTGGAAATATGCCGTGTCACCTGTGGGTGCCACTGGGCATTGTAACTATTGAATTGGTATAATGACTCTATTGTTCGAAATTCATTCTTAGTAATAAATAACTAGACCGTTGTTTACATCTTGGCCTCATCGCTACGTTGTGATGTTGTTTTAGTATTTGTTTACGTATTACAGGTTGACGTTAGATGAGATTGTGGAGGAATTGCAGGCCGGGGTGGACCCAGGCGATATTATTTTATTTCCTCCTGATGGATGGTGTGGTGATGGACGAAGATAGTGGAGATAAAAAGGGACTAATATTTTTCATCTTCTCAGTCGCATGTTTCGATCTCTAGTAGAACTCCAAAATAGACCTTCCATCTCTAGAGAAAATAGTGTACATGACTTGGAAGAAGGAGATAAAATCGACGTTCCTGCCCCGAAGAAAAAAAAAGAAAAGGCAGTACTATAAAAAATGGTACAACGGTCTCAGCAATACTTTTATTTCTGGTGGTAAGGGAGACTGTGATGAAGAAGTATTTTCTAACTCTAAATAATTGCGAGAGCTGAATGCTGGGGGTACAGGTACTATTCGGGAAAACCGTCTGGAGAACTGCAATTTGCCACACTCAAATAACATGAAAAAAGATCCAAGAGGTAAGAAAGTGTCGTGTCATAAAGTTTCTAAGAAAATCATTGCAGCTAAATGGCATGAAAATAGTATAATCACCATTGAAGTGTTGACGATTACTCGCAAATCGACTGCTCTCGACGAATATGTGGATATTGCTACCAACGCACAGAAAAATGTGTGCCAAGTGCAATATCGGTTTGCATCTAAAGTGTTGGTACAGCTTTCACAATAAATAAGTACTGTTTTTTTTTATATAAAAAAAATTATTATAAAACTTTATATAAACAAATATTATTATGAAACTGTTATTTTATTCCTACCGTAAGAATAAGTAAAATGCTGTTTCCTCTTCAGAGCCTTCAAGCACAATTCCCAGTGTCACCTGTAGGTGACACACCCATAAATAAGGGGAGGAGTAATTTATTTTTATTTTTTATAATTTTTTGTCTTTTCCATACATATGTAAGCTATTTTATTTATAGAGAAAAGAAAAATCTTTATTAACTTTGACATGGGAATTGAAGAGTTAACATAATAAATCAGTAGCACGTTTGGGGTCGGGGTAAGAGGTTGGCGGTTACTCGGCAGAGTGACCAGTGATGGGGAAGATTTTTTTGGTTTTGTTTTGAAGAAAAAAAAAACTGAGAACTTAACGTCCTCGTATCTCTACAAAGTTATTGTTGAGCGATTGTTGTGCGTTGATAAGAAAATTGAACACAATATGTGTTATTTTTATTCGTATTTTATTTTCTGCGATGCAACAAAAAGTTGATTTAACACAATCCGATTAAAAAGAGGTGTTTGCCATCTTTAACCTCCGGGTTGGCTCCCTATGGAAAGTACCCGCTCTTCCCTTGAAGGGTTATTACAGTACAAATAGGTTTCACTACGCACTACAGCCTAATTCGTTCCTACAAGGTTACGGCTCAGGGAAGGTAACTCAGGTAGAAAGAAGAAGGATTGGATCTCACTAAAAATCCTCTAGGGCCTTATTTTACGGTGACGTCATTCGCACGGCACGTGTTTTAAATTAAGAAAACGAAAGGAAGACAAATAAGGAATTGATTTGGTAAATTGAATCGATTTAATTGTATTTTTAACACCTACAATTTTTGAACGCTGACATGAAATTGTGTGTAAACCAAATTATTTCTTCATGGCGATTTCTCAAAACCAACATTCATTACAGTGAATTTAAAACATGAAATTTATTTTCTCACATGAGGTGAACGTTTAAAGTTTTAATTGAGAGCGGAGTACGTAGGACTTAAAAAAAAGTTGACGGTTAAGATACGTAAGGTAATGGGCACTGGAAGTGCACTTAAATACTTATTTTATACATAAACCTCCGATACCTACCATAAAATAAAGTTTTTTTTAAACATGTTTTCCTGTAAAAGTGGGTGCTCGTGTCATTTGTGTTTAATACCATCCAACTTCACTAAAAATAAAAAAAAATCTTAATTTTGCTGGTAGTCTCTCCGACTTACCTTTCAAGGAAAATAGACTATTTAAAATCATACAGACAGATTTTTTTTCTTATAAGAATGGATTAAAAAACGATCTTTCGTTGTTCTAGACTAGAAAATCTAGATCTAGATAATCTAAATCTAGACTAGTTTCAGTTAGTAATAACTCACTTGCTTTTTTTAATTATACCACTCATTTATTGACTCAGAATCACGCAACTTCAAAGCATCATTCAACAATTCATTAAAAGTGATGAAAAAAATGTTTAAAAAGGTTAAGTTAGGTTAGGTTATGGACTATTTTTCGATTTTTGTTATAATTTGTAATGACTTTTCAAAGGGGTATTGAACCTCATTTCGTATACCTGGTTGTGAAGTGAAGTTCCACTTTGCAATTTATTGTATGAATTTGTGAGATGAACATGTGAAACGTTTAAATTGTTGAATTGTGAATCTTACGAAAAAAACTTACGATCTAAATATACGGGGCATGGTGTAATGCATATCGTTGCATGATGATAAAGTTATACTTCTACAAAATAAAAATGATGTACAAAATTAAAGCCTTATTTTACATTCGTAAACTCATTACGTATTTTTTACAAAAACCAAAATAATCCGCAGAGAAAATTGTGGCGTATTTACTTTTTCTTTCACTGAGCTCAAAGCGCAAATGGAACGAGAATTCCCTTTGAAAAAGTATGTAATCGCCGAGCTATGTTCCTTGAACCGTAAGAAGTTTGCGCTGCAAAACTGTTCTCTAGGTTGCTCGATAAACTAAGCAACTTTTCCATTGCAAGGCGACTTCGAGGAAATACTAACTTTTTGTTAATTATTTGTCGCAATCTTTCACGTGCTGCCATCTGCCGACGGACTTTTAAAAGACAAGTATTAAAAAAAATCTTACGAATAGATACATTTCTTTGAGCGGGGTGATATCACAAGTTCTTCAAATAGTAATGAAAACATAGCGATTCAGGTTCCTTTAAATTTCTGTTGATCAGATTTACAGGTTGGTGGTTTAATAATTAGATAGCCGAGTCGAGTCACACTTTGAGAAATTAAAGAATTAAGAAAAAGATACTTTACTATACTTTTGACATTTTAAGTTATATATAAATATAAAAGAAATGTAGAATATTTTTTATTACTCCTCACTGGGAGATCCTATGTTGAAATTAACTCAGTTTTTTGGTAGAGGGTTTTCAGCGACTTCTATGGTTCAACTTCATGGCATGGGTGGGGTTTTTTCAGTAACTTCTATGATGATGTTTTTAAAACATTAGCCAGTTCTTTTTCCGATAATTGCATCTTTTATAATATGAAATTCAAATTATGGGCGCTAAATTTACATGAGTCGATTCTGTTACACGCATATTGTAAATAACTAATTTGTAAAAAAAAAATTAAAAATTTAAAAAATCTGAAATTTGTAAAGGTCATTTCATGAACTTTCTCCAACCCTAAAGAGTCCTAAATTCTCTAGCCTTTCAAAATAAATATCAAATATACTTTTGTCACTAATATTTTAATAAATGTAATACTGGCCAGTAGCCGAAATAACAAATGGTAATATTTTTATATTCTGAGAATACCAAATTCTTTTAATCTCATTTCCTAAATCGTTATATTGTCTTATTCTAACAGATTTTTGAATATTACATTGAAATAACGACATCAATAATATAAGTTATTTTTTTTTTAATTTTGTCATTTAAAACTATGTATATCAGGTTCATATTCATAATATAACTTACATATTTTTTTATACACTCTCCTAAGAAAGCAAATGCTTGTGTTTAGGAGAGGACAACTTGTTAATAACTTAAGAATTATTAAAAAAAAAAATCCTTATCACAAACTTAAGAGTTTAACTTGTGAAGAGATTTAGACTTAACATATTTTAAAAGTTTATAGGAGTAATTAAACAAGAAATGTATATAGGATGTACATAAAACATTAAGAATAACAAACAGTCAAAAATATATCTAGGAGAAAGTTAAAATATGGTACTATATTACGGCAGTCAATCAAGTTATGTTTAATTACCAAACTTTGGTGAATTATTTTTAAAACCTGATTGTGCCTAAATGTTTATAATATGTTCTATAGTTTCCGGAAAAGCCAAACATTTTCTACATAAATCATCAATTTGATTTATATCTTTAATTATATGCTTCCTATAATTTTTAGTATTAATGACTTTCATAGAATACTTGAATGGCAAGCATAAATCCTTCTATCTCTGCGCTCAACTCTTCAACACTCAACCATTTGTTTGACCGAAATTTGGTCAACATACGTTTGGTTGAGATAATTGCAGTGTTTTGCGTGAATAATTTTATTTGACCAGGAGTCTAATAATTCCTGGTTAGTATTTATAAGAATGTTGGCATTCTCGTCATATAAATTTAAAGGTGTAATATTTCTATCTGCCTTGCAAATTATTTTGTGCATTTCTGAGCTATTAGCTTTCTTATAGAAAAAATTTCTTTGCATTTGTTTTTCAAAGGTATAATTTGACTAAATCTCTACCTCCTAAATTTCTAGATAAATTAATTCGTTCTTTAGCTGAATTTGGATGATGGCAATTAAACTTTGTAAACGTAGTTCTAATTAATCGTTCTAAGCTATCTAAATACGTATTGAACCATTTAATTATTATTATATTGCTTATTTAGACTAGCTTTTTTTCTAGGACCTGCCGTGCCAACTTAATAAATTAATCTCCGATTCCTCAAAACAAAAACATTTATTTATTTAAAGGGATATTTATTCATGTCTGTAACCTGAAACTAAACATTTCACTTACTATATTTGTTTCGTCATTATTTTACGAAACATACCAACGTCTTGCAAAACCCTGACGTTTTTCAAATCGAGCACGACAACAAATAAACAATATTTGCTAAATAATTCGCTCTCAAAACACAATTCAATGTTCTTTAAATTGCCATAAAAACACCCGCAAAAAAACGTTATTTGTCTTACAAAATCCAACAGCGAGGTTGGTTGGAAAAAAAACCACAGATAATGAAATTCCTCCTCTGAGAGCCAATACGAGAAGAGCACACCCCTAAAAACTACCCTTTTTCACTTTTTTACACTTCTTCACGCTTCACGGGGTAGAATTCATCAACCAAGGATCATTGAAAATACATGGACTTACTATTACTAACATCATCCGCTTCTCGTTATTTTTAGGAATGCAACGATTCTTATTTGAACCATTATTAGGTATCTTATTGACTTGCGAATAGGTGATTCTTATCATCCTTAATTACAAAACACAAGATTGTTTTGTGATTATCACAAGGAAAATACTTTTCAAGGTTTCTATAGCTAGGCAAAAAGGTTTCGTTTAAAAATAACTATTTTGACTTTGACCAATATGCATATTTCTGTTATTAAAAATTACAACGTTGACACTCTAAGCAAAGCGACATTAAATACTTTTTAAAATGTTCACCGACTAAAGCATTTTCGTTATTTGTTTTTGGGTTTTATGCCGTGTTGCGCTACCTCCTTCTTCAGCCAACGTTTCGGACAGTGTTGCAGTGTCCATCATCAGGGCAGATCCGGCAGATCCAATAGATGTGATACACATCTGCTGGATCTGCCCTGATCACCCCTAAAACAAATAACGAAAAAAGACGACATTAGATCATTATTGAATTAATCTATTTCTTTTATATATACCGATCGAGCTACGGAACGAATTTGATATGGGTTCCGTAGCTCAATCGGTAGAGCTCTTGCCATTTAAGCAAAGGGTCCCGGGTTCGAGTCCCAGCGGAGCCAATATCTTTTTATGATTTTTCTGTCTCGAGATTTTCGATTGAGTTTCACTAATATTGTCTTCATTTAATTAAATATTATAATTTGAGATTTTACTCATAAAGTATAAAAAAAAAAAAAATAATATTTATTTTATTTTACTTATTAAGAACGTTTAACCAGCCAGCGGATGAAAATCCACATTTCGTCGAAAGTTGTTCTTCCGATCGTGCAGGGCGGTTACAATGAGAAAGATTAATTATTCTCCGTACCAGCTTTTTTAAATTATAACTCAATATCGAATTTATTTCAATCCAAATTAGCTTTAATTTATACCTTCATCCAAAAATGCTGAAAGGCGTGATGATAAAACTATTAAAATAGTGTACTTTTTGTAGTTATTTTTGATTATAAGTATTTATCATTTTTCAATAATGTCTAAATTTAATAAGAATGTTAAAAAAATCTGAAATATATTAGTTTGTAAGTGCGCAAATAAATACACAAATGGACCAATTTTCGTCAAGATACACACGTACGTACATATTTTTTAATGATTTTATTGAAACTAAAATTAAAATTCTAAAACATACATTTGCTAGATAATGTATTGATTTATTTTACTGCATGATTATATTATTTGAAATGGGTGTGGTATAATACAAAAACTTTTTTGAAAATTTAACAAATCTACCAACGACCTATGGAATAACCTTATTATACTAAAAATTAAAAAAAATTCTACAAATTTCTTACATAGGAATGCTACATAAAAGAACAATCTTTCGAAATCCATTTATAATTTTTTGTGGAAAAGAGTCAATACGTCTAAAAACTTTTTTGAAAATGACGTATTTCCGGCTTTCTCTGGTAATGCCGTCTTAATCTTAAGTTAGCTCACAACGCCGTCTGTGCTAATAAAATTTTAGAAACACAAAAATGATAATTGATAATTAACAGTTCTTGGAAAACACTGATTCTAACATAAATTACTGGAAAAACATAAATTTAAAAAATTTATAATACAAGTGTATTCAATCGCAAACTAAACATTAATATTTGTCGCAGACATGCTTTCTTAATTAATTTTTAAAATTAAGAATATATTTTCAATCTCAGTAATTTCTTTTGGAATTTTGTTAGAAAGTTGGACGGCCTGGTACAGTACACGCCAAATTTTAATACCGATCTGACGTTGACAGAAATCGTCGCAATAGGCGAGTTTAATGTAGTTTTATTGGACCTCGCACTTTTAACCTTTTACCAAAAAATATACAAGTTGCAACTAAACTTCCGCATTACATAAAAGAGTTAAAAATATGGCTGAACCATACAGATGTAAAAACTCTATTCATTTAATTTTATATCAGTTTATGTTTCTCACAAACTTTACACTTATAACTGTTATTACACTATACACTAATTATTACCTTGTACACTATTGAACACACTTTTTGTACAAACTGTTTAAACAAATTTTAATAATGTTTTTGCTTCATATACCTACCACTGTTTGTTTTTTCTAGGTACTAAAATAAAATATATTTAGCTATAATATTACCCACGCACAGGCTGCGCCTTAGTGGGTTCCCATTATTTTTATTATATCTAAAATATGTAACCATAAAATGTAAAATTGGGAAAAATGAAGGATTTAAAAAAAAAAAAAAAAAAAAAAAAAAAAAATGTCAGAAAAGCCTCATGCTTCCCCGCCCACGCCTTTCTCCGTCGCACGAATGTTTTACTCATCTTTTTCTTTCGCTTACGGTCATTGTAAGTCAGTAAAGTGAACTTGCGCGAGAATAGATCGTATCAAGTTCAGGTCGGCATTTATCATTAAGTTTGGCGCGTATTGTACATAAGAGATTTTTGGATTTCTTCCTCGTTGGTAATCTAATTTGCTTTGCATTTCTCGTGCCGTGTCCATATATTTATTTATTGCATTTATTTTTCTTTTTAGTGCCTTAGACATGATCCCTATGTTAAATAATATATGCCTAAAAATAAATAAATTCAAATATATGAAATTTAGCTTCTTTAACATGTCTCTTCTCTGAGATAAAGAAAAAAAATTTATAATAATATTTTTTTAAAGAATATAATGTAGGTATATGTTTAGGTATATGTCTTTAAGAATTATTATGAAGTAATGCAATTAAATAATCACCATACAATTTGGGAGGCGGGTATGGGTACCGCCGCCCCGGGAACCATCTGCCATAGGTCACTACAAGTGTTTCGCTATGTTTGGTGACTTAGCAGAGGTGCCCGGGTTCATGGGGTGAGGTTTGTCTAAGTCTTGGAGGCGGATGACCTGGACACACTGAACCCCAGATTCCTACCCACCCCGTAAACCCTTTTCCTTCCCAGAACTCTTCTCTCCTTCCTTTCCTCAAAAAAACTCTCCACACAGCATCGCTAAAGATGACATAGGCCCTAAGGGAAATTATTTTCCTCAGGGCCTCTTGTGTGGAGCTCATGTACAAAAAAATACGGTTATTTAGATAACTAACTAACCATCACGCCGTTTCCCCACAGGGGTAGGCAGAGAGGAAGGACCGCCAAACAACTCGGTCTTGGCACACACCCCTTGCCTCGTTTACATTCATACATCGTCCCATACATGCTCTTCTATTATTCTGACTCTTGACATGGCCCGACTCAAATATCTGATTCACTTGGTCATGCCATGTCTTTCTTGTGCATCCTCGACTTCTTCTACCATTTACATTTGCGTCATATATTCTACTTATACTCCTTTCCTCGTTCATTCGTTCTACATGGCCAAACCATCTGAGCATTCCTTTTTAAAGTTTACTCATTACGCTTGGATATTTAGATCGGATCGCAAAACACGTACATATAACCAATGACTTAATAAAATACCGCATTCAGTGTCTGTAACTAGGTATTTTAAACAACGTTTCGTTTCTAAATGGCGATTCCTCCTAGCAAGGCGATTCTCAGAATATAATCCTCTGTCTTTGGATTTCAACTATTTATTTGAAAAAATGCACATCGTTAAAATCAACTTGTTTTACCCTCACCGGGTTTGAATCAGTAAACTGTAAGTTAACCCAAAACCAGGGATGTGGTGATGGCTTACCGCTCTGCTCGAAGCTATAGTAAGAATTCATTTAATTTTTCCAGATCAATCCAAAAGGGTAGGTACATAGAATTCTATAAAAAAAAACGAGCGCTAGTACCATCAGGAAGGAAAACGAATGAAGGGAAATAAGTATAATAATATTATAAAGTAATTAAGTGAATTACGTGGACAGCAGATGGCACAAGGAAAGAATTGAAATAGAACACCAGCTAATCGAAAAATTGGAGCAGCTTGATTATTAATTACATATTCTCCCAAATACTAAAATAAACTCAATATTGGCATTCCAAATTTTATAGTCAGTACGGAACACTATTGGGATCTTTCATGCTACTCTGAGCTCCGTGCCATCAAGTTTCTTTACGGCTAGTGCGCACATCATCGGAGTTTGATTTCAGCTGAAAGTATTTTTAAAATTTGCAGTGTTTGGTTTTTTTTATTGGAAAGGAAATATCAAATAATCAGATTATAACACTTTTAAAATGAAAAGAGGTTTTACAATAATTAACATTAATAACAAATTTCATATTATATTTGAACATTTTACAACTTTGGGGACTTACTGTAAACGTGTTTTAAATTTTTCACAACTGTTGAATAAACATTAAAGTTGGGTGAATGGTAAATTGCCAGTTTTATAAAATTTAAAACACACTTTTTAGAATAGAACTACTTTTAAATAATCTATTATGACAATAACCATATTATTTGAATGGTCGCTGCGCGTCACGTGATAATGTGGCTGAATATCTCTGGTCAGGCAATTTATGTGATTTTTAAAAATTAAATTTTACACAATTGTTAGGTAAACGTTAATTTAGGGTATTTTGCCAGTTTTGTAATATTTAAAACACACTTATTAGAATAGAACTACTATTTAGTTATCTATTATGACAATAAGCGTATTATTTGAATGTTCGTCACGCATCACGTGATAATGTGGCTGAATATCTCTGGTCATACAACAATGTGATTTCGCCGAAATGGTATTATTTTACTATTTAAATGAAAATTTCGTGAATCCAAAATGATCTCCACAATTTTAACAGAATCCTGAACACTATTTTATACTTCTTCAAACACGGTTAACTTATTTTGTGGCACTATTTTAATTCAAAATTAATAAAGTTTTTAGTTTTAATCACTTTGTTTAAAAAATCAACATGTTTCTTAAGGGCTTCCTTAAAATTAATTACAACAATAGATAAAAAGATCTGAATGTATAGGCGGGAATGGGAAGGGGAAAATATTAAGGCGTAATTACTGTAATTTTAATTAACATACAGTGATACCTCGAGATACGAGTTTAATTCGTACCATAATCTTGCTTGTACATAAATGCCATTAATCCGTTCCAGTCCCCAAAATCTCAAAATATCCTTTACGTACGACGTTCAGTCATAACGAGCGAAAGGTTTTTTTACCCTACGAGTCAACTTATGGTTCATGAGAGAACTTTTTTGATTAAACGATTTTTTACAGTCGGAACATGAAAAGGGTTTTTCTTCACTGTGCCTCAGCATTTGGTTTGTCAAACATACTTTATGAAAAAAAAAATTTGCATGCGGAACATGAAAAGGGTTTTTCTCCGCTGTGTATCAGCATGTGTGTCGTCAAATTTTCCTTTTCAGAAAGTGATTTTTCGCATTCGGAACATGAAAAAGGTTTTTCTCTATGAATCAGTATGTGGTTCGTCAAAGATACCTTTCGAGTAAATGATTGTTTGCAGACGGAACATGAAAACGGTTTTTCTTAACTGTGAGTCAGAATTTGTTTCCACAAATCTCTCTTATGAGAAGATGAATACATACAGTCATAACAAACAAAAGTTTTTTTTACGCTATGAGTCAGCCGGCCGTTCCTCGTATCTCATATGTTGCTCCTATTTCAAAGCAAAACTTCACTCGCTCTAGGGCTTGTATCTCAAATATCTCGTATGTTAGAGCACTCGTATCTCGAGGTACCACTGTAATTAACAATTTAATATTATTTAAATAAAAAAAGGTAAATAATGCAGAGAGACAATCGATTGGCATATCACCCAACCCCGCACAGGCTTAGAAGTCTTGCCCTATCCACGTTCATACATCATCTCACACCTTTTGTCCAAGGTTATTCTCCGACAAGGAGATTCTACTCCAGGATCATTAGAAGGTATCTGAAGATCTCCAGGAGTATTATTATTTACCAACAGTATTTCATGCAAGGCGTGTTTTTATGACTGGTGGAGGAAACAGTGAATCCCTCCAACCAAACCCCAGTCCACATGTGTTCCCCTGGTAGTACCAAATATCTCAAATGTGGGTGGCAGCAAGCATGAATTTGATTTTTATGCAAATCTACAATTACAAGAATTGCGATTGATTTTGCAGGACTTCGCAAGAAGTGAACCTCACCAAAGGTGTACAATTTAAATAATAACAATGAAAAACAAATTTCAAAATATCTACCCACATTTCCAATAAATCATGTATAAAAAAATTGTGGTATTAAAGTTTAATGGTTTCCTTTAGAAAATATCTCTCGCAGTCTATTTAGGTGAGCATAGAAATAAATCATCCTAAAATAAATTTTGTTCACATGAAGCAATATATAAATGTTAGGAATACTTTATCTGCTACATAAGAAATAAATACTTTATATAAATATGACGTAAGTATGTAGATGATGCTTCCCCGAAAATGGTTATGCTTTGAGAATGAATTGTGGGAGGTGTACTTAAATATTTATGTAGGGTACCTAAATATAAATAGAATCAATAAAATGAGAACTAGTGAGGAAAATGTCATGTAAACCAAGTAAACCATTAATTTTAAGTGTTTAGGACATTATACCAATATATGGAAGATAAACTTCGTTTGTTTACTT
The DNA here is from genome assembly GCA_917880885.1 of Limnephilus marmoratus. Lineage (NCBI taxonomy): Eukaryota > Metazoa > Arthropoda > Insecta > Trichoptera > Limnephilidae > Limnephilus > Limnephilus marmoratus. The sequence continues at coordinate 28,161,358 of OU862919.1, read as the reverse complement.
ATAATCTAACCATCGTATGTTCATTGGAGGTTGCCCACCACTTTCCCACGGCGTTCCAAGGAAACAGATGGTTTCCTCCTTCACCGTACTCGTCAGGACTCTAATTTTTTATTTATAAAGAAGCTACTTTTTTATTTAAAATGACTCTAGACCCCCAATGTCCGGGCATACATTGTTAGCAGGCAGTATGCGAGTGCGTACATGTTGTTAGTTATTTATTTCACAGTATCACGTCTCATCTCCGCCACCTGATGTAGCTGTAATAAAAGTTTGTTAAAATTCAGAACAAAATTTTTAAAAAATTACATAATATGATGAGATTGTTTAACTTAACCAAAGCAGCTGAGCTACAGTCACCCGGCAGTCCCACCGAGGATAAGCGGAGCCATCAGTCCAGTCGCAAGCAAGACTCGGTGTCCGCGCCCCTAAGCTGGCTCCCCATCGTATGTTCAATAATCTTTATAAAATTTACATTCAGTGTTATATATTATATTAATGTTTTTTTCTTCTATTTTCTAGGATACCAAGATCTGGAGCGCCAAATAGAGGAGCCCCAAGGGGGCCTCGGACGACATTTTGAGCCAAAAACCAATTAAAAGGTTAGTTTAATAATCTTATTTAATTTAATTTTTATTTTATTTAGGCGAAGCACCTTTTTTGCAGTTAAATTATATTCAGGGTTCTACTACACGACGGAAATAACTTAAAGGGGGTGTATGGTCCAGCTTATCCAAAAAATCGACTTTTTCGTTGCTTAAAAATCTTCCAATACATGTGGAGAATGGTTCCATGACAGTTCATCCTGCGACAATTCATCCGGCGACAGTTCATCCTGCGACAGTTCATCCGGCCGACAGTTCATCCTGCCGACAGTTCATCCTGCCGACAGTTCATCCCGCCGACAATTCATCCGGCGACAATTCATCCTGCCTGATCATTAAGAAGATTTTTTCTTCAAGTAAATATGCAAAGAGGATATACGGCCGTACAACCTAACCTAACCTAACCTATTTAGTAAAAATATTTTTACAGCGGATTTCCACTCAAGATGCCTTCAGATATAAGTATATCGATTTTGGTTGTACGGCCGTATATCCTCTTTGCATACTTACTTAATAAAAATCTTGTTTTTTCAAGTTGACTGGAATCGTAGCTCATAGAATTTTCATCCGATTCACTGCATTCAAAATTTAAATTAAAGAAAATTAAATTTATATGCGGATGATCCTCGACTCATGAAAAAATATTATTAAAAGACAAAGTTATTGCAAAATTAAGTCCAATTTCATTTTATATCCACCATTTTTGAATTGACAACTTTTTTTTTCAAATTATGATTCTATTCCTATCACAACTTACATTCATACTATAAGCAAATTTGGTGAAACCCTCCGCTTGCGGCCGCTGTATCTGTATAATAAATAATAACAATGAAAATATTTTTTGGGTTTGTATGCGAGATGGCTAAGCATTGCTAAACCATTCATCAGATTGTGATGAAACTATGGGGATTTGATGTGCGCATTCCTATAAATACTGGTTTCTATAAATACTGACATCTGGCATCATGAAATTATGCGATACTAATCGTTCTGGCATTATAAAATTTATATTTAAAAAAATGCAATAGGTGGCACGCGAGCTGTTTGCAAACTGAATGTATGGAAAGCGGGAGGGGGGAGGGGGGAGGGGAACTCGGGAGGGGGGTTCGCGGGACAGGGGAAGCGGGTGAAGGGAGTGGGGAGAGGGAAGGCGGGGAAGGTGGAGTGGGAACGCGAGAGGGGAAGGGGACGCGAGAGACGAAAGGGAGGCGGAAGGGGAACGGGACAAATGGGAAAGGATACGCAGGGAAAAACAATTTCTTTATTAAGTGCTCTTCTCAATTTCTTTATGAACTCGCTAGTATGTATATAAAATTAAAATCAAACTTTCATCAGTATTTTTTTCTTGTTCAAATACACATTTAAGTAACAAAAGGTTCGTGAAAGAAAATAAATTTTATCTTTTAAAAAAACGTTTTGAAAAAAAAACTCGCCTGGAAGTTGCAGTAAACTTGAACTTTCCAAAAAAACTAGCTGTACTTAACTACAAATTTAATGATGCCAATGCTCACCGTTCGAAGATTTTGTATAGCTTCAGATATTACACAATGACTCTTTGCTTCAAAGCTAAGACTATAACTTAAGGCCCTTAAACTAGAAACAAAATTATCCAAAAATCCGTATTTGTTTTTCTTATCTCCGAGATATTAATTTAACTATAACTCTTCCTTGTTCGTTAGTATAAATCAGAGAAAGTAGATAAATATGATAAAACTACATAGTTTGAAATTATTAATACAAATACAAGGCAATAGTTGCGTTCTGACATCATTCAATTACTCGATTTCCTTTGGGACGAAAACATTATTAAAAGTTCTAGTAGCGAGTTCGAGAAATGAAAATGTTTATCATTTTCCCTCGATATTACAACATCACAAGAGCGTAATATATTCTAGAAGGAAATATTGATTTGACGTCCTTTCGAAAATTATGATTCTGGTATTAAAATTAAGACTTTGAATTTATTAGATTACATAATATTTTGCTTGGGAACAAAATAACTACATATTTTGAATCTTCGCTTCACAGAGTTTCATTAGTTCATTGAACAGTATGCACGGTCCGTCAAGAAAATGTAGGATTTTAAACAAATAGAATATTTTTTGGAGTAAAACTTCTTTACGCACGCTTGACTTGGGGAGTAAGCTGGCGAATGCGTGACGAGAGCGTTACGAAAAGCAAGGCGAACGGTAGTTGAGAAGGAGATATAAGTTAGTGGAGATAGAAAGAGAGAGAGAGTTACGTTTCATATATTACTGAAGGTGCAAGAGGTGCGAGCACACATTTTCTTTCTATCTTTCTCTCATAGCCAGTTACGTTTCGTAAGTGCAGGCCTATTGTCTGTATCACACTGTAGGAGTAAGAGAGAGCAATGCGCGCGCACATTTTCTTTCTCTCTTCCTATCATATAGATTGAGCAGAAGTTTTACTTCAGTCGTGTGGTCTAAAGTACACTTGTATTTTTTTACTGAAGGATGTTATTGATATATTCCATGGACATATGAATATATCTGGACCTGCCCTAAGTGATAAAAGCGTATTATTTCCCCCTCCCCATAACGGTTCCATGGAGCCAGCTCGGCTTACGAGAGCCTCGCTTGAATCTAAAAAATGTGACGTCATCATTCTTGTCCTGACCAGCGTAGAGTTCGTATCGTACATTTTACGAACAAATATGAGAGCTTGTGCTATACATTATACCCTAGTATATGTGATAGCGAATGTAAGTGTTTCTCGCTGGTTACAGGGGTAAGTAAATTATGAAACATGTGTTAAAGTGTCTTAACTAAATACGGCAACAAAATATTCCTCTGAGAAAAAGGTCGAAGTTTACTTTGCGCATTTGGACTACGCAAATATGTCAATAACGTGACGGGCAATTCGCGCTCCCATGTAAACAGGTCTATTCATTCAAAAGCAGATTTTGCTTTTAAGAACTAAATGGTGATATTATAATGCGAGATGCCTATATACTGTCAGATTAAATTTTTAACGAATCACAGTCATCTTTCCCCCCTTCGCCCTGCATAGTTTGGTTTTACCCCTCATCTGTATCTTCTCGTCTATCCATTTGGATGTTAATGATATATTCGCAACAATAAAAGTGTAAACGCGTAAAGATGTAATCAACAAAAACAAATGTCAAAATACTATAGTGACGGGCGACTTCAATATAAATATTGGTCAAAACTCAAACAGCGTCGAAAAAAATGATCTACTTAATACGATGGCTGAACTGAACTTCATATCATGTATAAACGATTATACTAGAGTTGTACCCCGACAAAACCCATCATGTATTGATCACATTTGGACTAAGGCAGACACAACTGCACAATTAACACCTGTCATCTGGAAAACAAACATTACCGATCACTATACGTGCTTCTTAATTCTTGATTTAAAAAAAAGTATGTCCTTTTCTAAAACTGCATTACAACAGTATAATATAAAAACTTTAAACATACAACTTCTTGAACAAAAATTGAAATTTGAAACATGGGCAGAAATATTAAACACCGAAGATGCCGAAAAATCTTCAATTTTATTCGATAAAACACTTCACGAACACATAATAAATGCAACTAAACATAAAAACGTCAATCTCAAATCAAAACATTGAAAAATTAAGCCCTGGATCACCCATGGAATAGTTACCTCAATTAGGAATAAAGAAAAACTGTTTTATCAAACCCGAAAACAACCTAATGACTTAACTTTATTACAATCATATAAAAAAATACAGAAACAATCTTACAAATTTGATTAAAAAAACAAAAGAAAATTACTTCAAGGTAAAAATCGAAGATAGTGGTAAAGAAAACAAAAAAGTCTGGGCTACAATAAATAACATTATTGGAAATGGTAATAAAAATAAACAAATAAACAAATAAATAAAATAACTTATGACAACGAAACAATAGACTCAATAAAAGAACCAACTAAAATTGCAAACATTTTCAATAACTACTTCGCTAAAGTCGGAGAAAATCTAGCCAAAAAAATCGACTCCCCCCAATCTAAAAATACTTCCAATACATCCACACAAACTTGCCAAAATATTTTCGAAAAGTTTGAAAAATGCACCCAAATTGAAATAGAAAAAATTATAACTAACCTTCGAGTGTCCGCGAGCCCTGGTTTTGATAATATCACAGTAAATGTATTAAAACAAATGAGACAATTAATATCAAAACCAATTGCACATATCATTAATAACAGCATACAACAAGGAATTTACCCAAAAATATATAAAAATACAATAATAACCCCGGTTTTCAAATCAGGAAATACATCGGACATCTCAAACTACCGTCCCATATCTATTGTATCTAACGTAGCAAAAATATTTGAAAAAGTCGTAAAGTCACAATTAACTAAACATATCACTTCAAATAAAATTATTAATAATAACCAATTTGGCTTCAGAGAAAATTTAGGTACGCAAGATGCAATCGCAAAAATAACCTCTATAATATATAATGCTCTTGACTCGGGAAATAAATGTTTAAGTATTTTCATCGATCTAAGAAAAGCATTCGACAGTATAAGTCACATGAAGCTAATCAAAAAATTAGAAAACATTGGAATCCAAGGAACAGTTAAAGAATGGTTTAAAAGTTATCTTCATAAAAGACACCAACACGTAAAAATTAACAATATATTGAGTGAACCCACCTATTCCGAATTTGGAATTCCTCAAGGGACAGTTCTAGGTCCAATATTGTTTATCATTTACGTGAATGAAATGCTTTCAGTACCAAAAATTGGAAAAATCATATCTTTCGCCGACGACACAGTTTTAATCATAGAAAAAAAAACCTGGGAAGAAGCCTATCGAACTGCGAATATAGAAATAAACAACCTAAAACAATGGTTAGATGATAACTACCTTTCCTTAAACTCTGACAAAACCTATTTCATGACTTTTACATTATCAGACAAAATCCATCCAACAATAAATTCCAATATTACTATTCATAACTCTTTTAATAATTATACGGACAACTGCAATTCACCTAAATGCACAAAAATCTCAAAAAAAATAATATTAAATATTTAGGCATAATTATAGATCAACATGTTAAATGGACAGAACATATTGCACAAACCGTAAACAGAATACGAAAACTTTATTACGTATTCCTCAAACTAAGAAATATTCTGCATAAATCTATGCTACTAAAGGTTTACTATGCATTAGCACAATCAGTTCTACAATATGGAATAATAGGCTGGGGAGGAGCGTTTAAAACCAACTTAACCCCACTTGAAATAGTACATAGAAGACTCATCAAAATTATTCTAAAGAAACAATTACACTATTCAACCCAAAAATTATTCGATGAATTCAAAGTATTACCACTAAATAAAATTTATCAAAAAAATGCATTACTTCAAATCCACAAAGATAAACTAACAACAAAGTCATTTAGCACCAGGCCGAGAACCTTAGGACAAATAATAATCCCTAAACTTAATACAACAACAGCCCAACATCATTACACATACTCAGCCATAAAATGCTTTAACGAACTTCCTAAAGAAATTCAATCTGAAAGGAATTATGAAATTTTTAAACAAAAACTTAAAAAACATTTTACTATTAACTAGATTTAGGTACCTATGTGTTACGATGTGCCAATTACATTTCCGCTATGAACAAAAAAATGCCAACTTATATTTCTCTATGTTTGAAAATTTTACATTATGTTTTATTATGTACAAAAAAAAAATGCCTACTTATATTTTCATCATGTATAAAAATTTTCCATTATTTACAAAAAAAAAAATGTCAACTTATTATTCATATGTTATAAAAAAAAAGTAGTTCTACATACATCCAAATTGTAACAACTGTTAAGTATGTATAGTACTGTCAATCTGATAGTGCTCCCTCTCTAAACACGAGAATTTCTCAATTAGGGAGGTATTGTTACCACTAATATTATATATTATATACATTGGTTAATTATATATTATATGTATTGGTTAATAAAAAAAATAAAAAAAAAAATCGTCAAAATATAAACACGTCTTAAATTTTGTTAGAAAAAACGTACCAAAGGTAGCATTCGGATCTCGGCAGTCGCGGCCCGGCAGCCGCGGCCCTGCAGCCGCTGCCGTGGTCGCGCCGTACCGCTTTGTAGGGATTTGTATGCAATACTTTCCGACACAAGCGACCGTGCAGCGCGGCCGGGGGGCGTGGCCTGCGCGCGACCCTGGCAGCGCCGCCGAGCCGCTCCGGTAGCGGTATGGTCGCGCTGCCATTGACTTTTTTTCAATATTTTCCCTCAATATTTTAGCAGATTATGAATTAAGGAGCTATTATTATTAATAATTATTAAATATTATTATTAATTATTCCTTTTTGATGAAAGTAAGAGCAACATTATTTCATCATCCTCTTCTTCGTCCAGTATCAGTCTCTTCACAAGTTCTCGCTTTCGTTCATTGAAATTGTCAGACATAGTTAATGTTCAATACACGACAGCAATGCACAACTGTTCGCACTAACTTCTGCTTGTCTACTGCGGTTGGCAGTCGCTGCCCGGGCCGCGGACGCTGCTATCCGAAAGCTTCTGGCAGCGCCGCACAGCAGTGATAATGGGTCGCGGCAGCTGGTCGCGACTGCCGGGCCGCGACTGCCGAGATCGGAATGCTACCTTAAGATGAGCCATTTTTAGATATTTTTTTATGTATGCATTCAAAAAAAAATTATTACAAATTCTATATTTATTTTGATCACGGTTTTTCATTTTCGGAGGCGTTCATAAATATTTCATTTATTTGGATTTTATTGCAAGGCGGAAATATTTTTTCCTTCCGACAAAATAGGCCCGAGGCCTAAGTGAGGTTTTCGGTGGACGATGTTTTTATTCTTTATTGTTATTATCCTTCTTCACACAATGCACATTCAACTTCTGATCTAAATGTTTATTGAACGTGCCTATTAACTATATTTTCTACTATGAAACGTGAAACTTTTTTACGATCGATACGCATTACAAAACCAATATATTTTTTAACTCTTCAATTCCCATGTCAAAGTTAATAAAGATTTTTCTTTTCTCTATAAATAAAATAGCTTACATATATATGGTTAAGACCAAAAAATATTAAAAATAAAAATAAATTACCCCCACCCTTATTTATGGGTGTGTCACCTACAGGTGACACTGGGCATTGTGCTTGAAGGCTCTGAAGAGGAAACAGCATTTTACTTATTCTTACGGTAGGAATAAAATAACAGTTTTGTAATAATATTTGTTTATATAAAGTTTTATAATAATATTTTTTATATTAAAAAAAAACAGAGCACTTATTTATTGTGAAAGCTGTACCAACACTTTAGATGCAAACCGATATTGCACTTGGCACACATTTTTCTGGTGCGTTGGTAACAATATCCACATATTCGTTTAGAGCAGTCGATATGCGAGTGATCAACACTTCCTGCACTCCTACCTCGGTAGGCACTCTTATCTGCAGAAGTATGCCACAATCGGATTTGAGGATCGGAGGCTTTCCACATTTTTGCAAGTATTTGGTTGTGACATTTCGCCGTAAATCGCAGTAGTTCCAGTTGTTTTCTGACTGTCTTTTGAGCAGCCACGCATTTTGGCAAGCTGCTCTAAACAAAAAGCAAACAGAGGAAACCACCACTATTTTCCGCGAAGAACTACCCTCATGGAGTGAACGCTTTCGTCAAAACGGTCTACCCCACCTATGTAGGTACTTATTGTACATTTTGATAATTGCTGGGCAATCTACTTGAATTTTTTCCCGTTTTTATCCACAAATCTAATTCGTACCACTTTCGAGATAGGATTCAATCCATGGCAGTTAGATGCAATGGTGATAATACTACTTTCATGTCATTTAGCTGCAATGATTTTCTTAGAAACTTTATGACACGACACTTTCTTACCTCTTGGCTCTTTTTTCATGTCATTTGAGTGTGGAAAATTGCAGTTTTCCAGACGGTTTTCCCTAATAGTACCTTTACCCCCAGCATTCAGCTCTCGCAATTATTTAGAGTTAGAAAATACTCCTTCATCACAGTCTCCCTTACCACCAGAAATAAAAGTATTGCTGAGACCGTTGTACCAATTTTTATAGTACTGTCTTTTTTTTTCTTCGGGGCAGGAACGTCGATTTTATCTCCTTCTTCCAAGTCATGTATACTATTTTCTCTAGAGATGGAAGGTCTATTTTGGAGTTCTACTAGAGATCGAACATGCGAATGGGAAGATGAAAAATATTAGTCCCTTTTTCATCTCCACTATCTTCGTCCATCACTGCACCATCCACCAGGAGGAAATAAAATAATAACGCCTGGGTCCACCCCCGCCTGCAATTCCTCCACAATCTCATCTAACGTCAACCACAAATTCTAAAACACCATCACAATGTCGCGATGAGGCCAAAATGTAAACAACGGTCTAGTTATTTGTTACTTAGAATGAATTTCGAACAATAGTCATTATACCAATTGAATAGTTACAATGCCCAGTGGCACCTACAGGTGACACGGCATATTTCCAACGTTGTATCAAACATTCTATAAATTATTTTTGTCGTAAAATACATTTGTAATTTAGCTTATTTATTCATTTATTGTATGCAATAAGAAAAAAAATAATGCTTACGGCTTAGGAATTTTTATTTCACTTCATGTCGCAAGAGATCACACAAACTCAGACTGCTCCAATTCCGCGTGAAACACGAGAATGAATTTGATAAATGGCGTGTGGCTAGTGTTGCCAGAAAAAAATAACGAATAGAGTTACTATTTGCCTTTACTATGATAGTAGTAGAATTTAAAAATAAAATTTCCATGTGGTAGAAAAAAAATACTAAACTTCTGTCACCTACAGGTGACACTGGGAATTGAAGAGTTAAGAAAGAATCTGTATTAATAAAACAAAGCGATAATATTGTTAGTCTTTTCCGCGTACAATCAACGCGTGTCACAAACGAACGCGTAAAGTTGAAATATATTTTATACATAAAAATAAGTGCATTGGGTTTCGTAATAATTCTATTTTATCGCGTTTCAAGCGAAATTCCACGAAAAACGATTATTGTGTTGAGTGATTTGATTGACTCCTTAGTATCACGGAAAAGTTTTTGATTGCTTTTTTACTTGAAAATATGTTTGGCAGAGAGGAGACGGGAGTGATTTTTGAAATTACTTCAGCATTAACGCGCTTTTTCGATACGAGATTTTTTAAAAGCGTGTATTACCAAATACATATTATATTCTAGAATTCTTTTCTCTGCATGTTGTCGTGCGCCTCGAGCGGAAGTGCCTACCTTCTGCACCAAGTCTAGCTCAGGGTTTGGCTCGGCAGAGCTGGTAAAATCTCTCTACACCAGGGTCGTAGGTTCCTAGAGGGGTCAAGTGAGAATACATAAAATAAGCCAACACTGCACGTACCTCGTAAGGGAAATAAAACGCTGTCTGGGGTAAACATTACTTGTATTGTTGGTGATTCACAAATACAACCAAGGGTACATCCACAATTAATAATTATGCACAGGTAAGCTAATTGTCTATCTACACATGAGGGCCTGCCAAACCTCTCTCAGCTCGTGCCGACTCTGGGGGTCAATCATAGATACGCGAGAAAGAGGGGGACACACAACAAAAGGAGGATTATTTGGTCATTACTCACAGGTCCCAGGAATATACTAGCCAGACCGCAGGGCGGACTATGCCTGGCAGGAAGGCCATGGTGGGCTTGGGGTCGGCACAGGGAGTGCCCCTATGCAGCGGGAGCCTCGTGCATGCTTCTCGAAGCGCCGCGAAAACATCCCGTTTTTGTATCGAGTGTTCTGGAAAGGCGCGAATGTGCGCGTTGGGCCGACCGTGCTTCGGCTAGGGAGGTAGGTGCTTGACTGCCGGGCGGTTTGCGGGCGGCCGTAAGCCGTTTGGAAGAAGGGAGGCGGGAGTACAGCTGGGAGGGGGTACAGCTGGGAGGCCGCTACCTAACAATGTGAATGGTATTTATTTGTGAGAGTGGATTTATGTGCTTGTGTAAAAATGACTTGGCGAAGGACCTTGATTTTGTGTTACTATCACTGCTTGCAATAATAAAAATACATGTTGCATAGAAAGGAAATGACTCACCGGAAAAGGATAAGAACTTTGTATGCTGGCAATGGTGCTTTCGCTCATCCATCCAATAGGCACAAACAGCAATAGTCGGGAGTTGGTTTATTTTATAGTACACGGCGCAGTTATTTTATAATGGCGGATACACAGCGGAGCACAATGGTTGTCTCGCGGCGGGAGTTTTTTTACAGACTGATTAAGATTGTGGGTAAGATTGACGGGTAGGCAATTGGGAATAGGTAGGACAAAGGACTTGCAACAATAATTAATACCAATCCCAAGCAGTGATAGTATGTATGCGTGCTATGTAGGTATGTGTATGTGTAGGTATATGTATGGGCGTAACCAGCATGTATATGCGGAAACTGAGGAACACCTACAAAAATGGCTCGGAAAATTACAATTATATTATTTGTAAATATATATTTTTATTTTTTTCTTGTCAAATAATTTTAACATGGCGCAAAAAATGTTGGAGCTCTCAGATTTAAAAAAAAAAACTTTACCTTTATTTCAAAGCTCGAGTGCTGACGATGGAAATTACGTCGAGAAATATAAATCTGTCTCGTTGAACTGAATAAGCTAGGCAGAAAATATAGAGAGATTTCGTGACACCAGAGCTCTCCGTTATACCATATTTAATCAAAAAGTTGAAATGCAAATTACGATGTGATAGTAGATGAAAAGTATCGTTCACCTGGAAATTACAAACAGAAAATGTTGTACAAATTTAATTCAAATTAATGTATCTTTTAGTCCTATTCTAGAAATATTTCCAATGAACAGCTCTGTTCTTCCCGGAAAATATAAAATAATTTTTTTTTAATTACTACATCACTCCAGAAGGGACCCAATGTACAGATATTATTTTGAAATCTTTTTATTTCATTAACTCCACACAAGACACCCTGAAGAAAATTATTTCCGTATTTGGCCTGTGAGATCTTTGGGGCTGCTATATGGAGGGTATTTTTGTGGAAAGGAAGGATCGAACCCGGGTCTTGAAGAGACCTGTCTCGTAGAAGGGAGGAAACACAGATGCTGGCAAATCATTTCACAGCCGAGCTGATGAACTCAAGAACGAGTCATGGAAACGACTCGTTCTCGTGTAACAAATGTCAACTGTATACATATAATGTACGCCCGTTTAGCGTGTTTTCGATTGTGCACCAGTGCCGAAGGAATCAATGACATTAATTTCTCGAAGCATCAGTAGGTATTTTCTTGAAAAGAGGTTGTGAAATCAAAATCACAATACCTGGAACTTCACGAGGAATTGGAAATCTTGTCAACTTTATTGCTAAAGACATGAAATTCCAAAAAAAAAGATTTTTTTAGATTATTTCGTGTAAAAACATTATAAATCTAATTTGACGATGGTCGCAGCCCTAAGTACAAACGCCAGAGTCAAATGGGCTTTTTGGAATAACTGAATGGACCCGCGTGTATAATTTGGCCGTAAGTAAGACGGGTCGGGGACGTTGTGCGGTCAAACGTACGAACCCCCTTTTGTCACATGATGCGTGATTTAAAAAAAATATAAACACTCCTGTAAACGGTCTTTAAAAAAATCTAAAAAGAAAGAAGCAAAACCTTCAGAAAACTAAAGTGGACAGGAATAGGGAGGCTACGAACCACGGCACAAAGAGAATGTCGAATATTCTATTTCATTCTCACCTATAGACGTGTGTGTTTGTCTCTTTTTAGTATCACTTTTTCGTTTCATCGCGATTCAAATCAAATCATAACGGTGCTAAAGAAATTTTCGCTTTAAAATGGGTTCAGAAAGTTGTTGGTTAAATAAGTGTTTTTTTCCTGTTTCATGTGTACTTTCCTATAATGCGAATCTGTCCAATGGCGTAACAACTTCCGGACAGTTATACCTGGACTCGCGACAGGACATCCATAATAATTTCTGCCTAATGGTCAATTTAATGTCTCTCTCAAATTAATTTATGGCATTTCGACGTAACAAGGGGGAGCTTGCTTTGATGTGGCAGTGTAGGAGCATTCGAAACACTTCTACAGCCCTGACCCTAACTAAGATATATATATATTTTGCTTATGTCCGTAGCTTACTAGAATACGCATCACAAGTTTGGAATCCGCAATACAAATCATATGTGGAAAATCTAGAACGTGTTCAAAATCGTTTTATAAGATACTTAGATTTCCGCAGCTTCCGCCCACACCTAAGTCACCAAGATTCAGCCGCGTACTTCAATATACTACCATTAGAAGCTCGAAGAAGCTCGGCCGATGTACTTTTTCTTCAAAAAATAGCCAGATCCGTCGTAGATTGTCCAGAACTCCTAGAACGAATACAGATACGAGTTCCAAACAGACGAACAAGATCAGACATGATTCTTAGCCTCCCTCGGTGCAACACTAATTCTAAACAGAACTCTTTCATCTATCGTGCATCCAACACTTTCAACACACACTATACACAATTTGACATTTTTAACTCTGCACCACACTCCTTAAAATCACACAGACACTCTCTCGATACTCTACAATAACAATACTTATAGATACCCTCTAATACAACCACCACTCAAATATAATAATATATAAACTTCCTTTTTTTTCTCTCTCTTTTAATTTTTTGTCACGCATATTTTTATTACTATACCTCAACTTAACCGATCCCCCCCCCCATCCTACCCCTTTCCTATCCCCACCTAAATAACTCGTAATTCGTCTCTTAAAATGTAATTTTTTATGAGTAAATATCTCTGGAATAACTACACACTTGTATACAATACCCATGTGGAAACCTCTAATTGGTTCAATTACTGTACTCAATTATTATATACTTTGTTGTTAATGTAAACTGTTGGTCTCCCAAATAAATAAAATAAAATAAAAAATAAAATAAAAGAGTCTTAAATTTTTGCACAATTCAAAATACAACTAAAAATGAAGAATGAAACTTTCGCTGCTTTACATTTATTACATCCATTTAATTAAACTTTATTATTTGCCAAATAAAAATTGCAATATAATTTTTTGCGTATTTGTTATCACTTTTAAAACAATGAGTTTCATATTCAAACTCTGCACTAAAATAAACATTTTATTTGAACACAAAGTAACAGAAAATCCGGGTGCATAGATTACATAGATAATATGGACACACATTGATAAAAAAATGAGTGTGCTTTAGACCACACGACTAAAGTAAAACTACAAGACAAACCTCGCCCAATGAACCCAGGTATCTCTGCTAAGTTACCAAACGTAGCGAACGGGGTGACCTATGACCTAGGGGTGACATATGACATTGGGGTGAAATATGACCATGGGGTGACCTACGACCTTGGGGTGACCTACGACCTTGGGGTGACCTATGACCTTGGAGTGACCTACGATCTTGGGGTGACCTGCGACATTGGGGTGACCTACGACCTTGGGGTGAACTACGACTTTGGGGTGACCTACAACCTTGGGGTGTCCTACGAATTTGGGGTGACCTATGACCTTGGGGTGACCTACGACCTTGGGGTGACCTACAACCTTGGGTTGACCATCCTTATCCTTATCACTCCCCAAGTCAAGTAAAGGCCCGACCGTTCGCCTAGCAATCGATAACCGTTCGCATCGATTATTACCGTTCGCATGATATTTTTCGTTACAATCACCACTTTTCGTAACGCATTCACCAGCTTACCCCCCAAAGAAGTTTTACTTCAAAAATGATGTAATTTTATTCAAGCAGAGAGGCAAATCCATTACTTCAAACCCGCTGAGACATCACGCCAGGCAAAAATCTGTAAAACGTCTCAGAAAATAAAGTACGGGAGGAGGTGTTATGTTGTATATATCTTTGCGTTCCCTCGGGGCACAGTACAACTGTTAAACGTATTAGTCAAAGGTGAGAAAGGTATTTTTCTCGCTTGCTCATTCTGATTAAACCATCACGTGTTCGTTGGAAACCACCTATAAACTCTGAACGGTGCTCGCTCTTCTTGTAGGGAAACTCGTTGGAGTTTTTAGAAATCCCACATGACTGTTAGAAATTAACATACTTCTCTTAGCTCAAACGGATTAATATTCAGTTCTCTGGAGACATGAGGATTGTTATGAAACTAATAATCGTAGCACCAAACGTTTTCACTCTCATTTAAAGTTCCTACTCTGGCTAACTCCATTCCCTTTTGTTTTCAGGTATATAAACATCTTTATATACCTACTTTTATTAATAATAGCTCCACACAAGAGACCCTCAGGAAAAAACTCCCACAGGGCCTATGTCATCTTTGGGGATGCTGCGTGGAGGGTCTTAAGTAAAGAAAGTAGTGGAAGTTCTGGGAAAGAAAAAGGTATGAGTGGTGGGTAGGAATCTGGGGGTGAATGTGTCCAGGAGTGAGAGACGTACAAATCCACCCACCCCTCACTGTGGTGCAAGGCGATGGGTCGAGAGAGTCCTATAAATAAAATAATTAATCGGTTCATCATGATTTTATTATAGGTACCAACCATATTTTTCGCCTACCCGTTACAAATAGCCACAGTTGCTAACTTTTATTTATTTATTTTTATTTTTATTCTTCGTTTTAAGCACCCGCTAAACTGCCAACGATATACCTGGAAATCCCCTGGAGACAGACAAAGACTGCAAATAGACTATATAATGGTTAGACATAGATTTAAAAACCAAATAAAAGACTGTAGAAGCTATTCCAGTCCAGATATAGATAGTGACCATAATATGGTAATGGCCAAAAGTATTCTAAAACTGAAAAAAATAAAAAAGAGAAAAAATTTCAAATGGGATACAAAAGTATTAAAGATAAAAGAGATCAGCGACAGTTTTAGGGAAAAAACGCAAGAATGCAACCTAATGGAAGAGTAGAACGTAAATGCGATCTGGAAAGTGATAAAGAAGAAGATCATAACTACGGCAGAGGAAACTATAGGCAAGGAAAAACCCCAAGCAAGGAAGGAATGGATAACCGATGAGATCCTAAATATGATAAAAGATAGAAGAGAGCTCAAAAATGATAAAAGAACTGAATCACAAGAGAAATATAAAGTGCTGAGAAACAGAATAAATAGAGAGTCAAGAATAGCCAAAGAAACATTCTACCAGAATAAATGCGATGAGATAAACGACGACCTCAAGAGAGGAAATATAGAAAGAGCTCACGCTGCGGTGAAAGACTTCTTTGGGATGAGAGTTGGAAAGGGTAATGCAATAGAAGGAGAAGACGGCAAAATACTTTTCGAAAATGACCAAATAGGAGAGAGATGGAAAAGATACCTCGACATGCTGTACAATGGGAAGGGAAATAGTGACAACGAAACATTGATAGAAAGAGAAAATGAGGTAGACGCAGATGATTTGGGAGATCCCATCACTAGAGAAGAGTTTGATCTCGCACTGAAAAACCTCAAAAACGGGAAAGCACCCGGAATCGATGACGTTCCGGCTGAACTAATTAAACCAGCAGGAAAAGGAACTATAGATGCCCTGTTTAAAATGATACAGACAATGTATAAGACTGGAAAGATACCAGAGGATTTCGAGAAATGCCTAATTGTTACATTACCAAAGAAAGCAGGCACGACGAAATGTGAACAACACAGAACTCTTAGCCTAATATCTCATGCCTCAAAAATATTGACTAATATCATTCTAAAAAGAATCGAACCAAAAGTAGAGAACATCCTTTCCGGAGATCAGTATGGCTTTAGAAGAGGTGTAGGAACCAGAGAAGCAATATTGTCGCTACGAATACTACTTGAAAAAAGAATAAAAAGAAACCAAAACACATTCATCGCATTCATAGACCTGGAAAAGGCTTTCGATAAAGTAGAATGGAAAAGACTCTTCGAGATTCTGAAGAGAATTGATATCAAATATAGAGATAGACGAATAATCCAGGCGCTATACAA
This sequence comes from Limnephilus marmoratus, assembly GCA_917880885.1. NCBI lineage: Eukaryota > Metazoa > Arthropoda > Insecta > Trichoptera > Limnephilidae > Limnephilus > Limnephilus marmoratus. Next base: position 28,144,735 of record OU862919.1, on the reverse strand, counting down.
GAATGAGGCCGCTATAATTAGATGTGACAATGATACAAAAGAAGCCAGTATAAGACAAGGGGTGAGACAGGGATGCTCTCTGTCACCTGTTCTTTTTAACGCTTATATACAAAGTGCGATTGACGACTTGAGAGAGAGAATGAGTCACAGAAAAGGTGTAAAGATACACGGGCAAAAGGTGGATATGATAAGGTTTGCTGACGATATTGCATTGGTTGCTGAAAGCGAAGAAGAACTGCAAGAGGCCTTAACAACCATGCAAAGCATTCTCCAAAATAACTATAACATGAAGATAAATAAAGACAAAACAAAGCTGCTGACTGTAGGCCGAACGCAACATCAGATGCGAATAGAGATGTCAGGAGTTCCACTAAAGAACGCCAAGGAGTTTGTCTATCTCGGGAGCAAAATAACATGGGACGGTCGGTCTAAGAGCGATGTCGACAGCCGTATACACCAGGCTAGGCTTGCTTTCAATAAAAGGTCGAAAATAATTGAATCAAATAATATAGACCTAAAGCTGAGAATACTCCTCATCAAGACCTATGTATGGAGTATCTTGATGTACGGCTGCGAAACATGGTGCCTATCCAAAAGAGATAAACGGAGACTAGAGGCCTTTGAGATGTGGTCCTATAGAAAACTATTAGGAATTTCCTGGAGAGACCACATTACAAATGAGGAGGTTCTCCAAAGAATCGAAGGAGGAAGGCACCTGCTCAGGACCTTGTCCGAAAGGCGTGCAAGATGGATCGGCCATGTAATACGACAAGAAGGCCTCTTGCATTCCATAATGGAGGGTATGACCGAGGGGACAAACTCTAGGGGACGCCCACGCCGAGAGTACCTGGAGGACCTGCTGGTGGACGTGCGCTGCTTATCATATGCAGACCTCAAAAGAGCCGCACAAGACAGGGAAGAATGGAAGAGGAAACTAAAGGAAATTGCTGCAAACCAATCCCAGGATTGAAACCAGAGAGAGAGAAACTGCCAAGGCAGTTTGTCAGCAGGTCAATTTAACAATATTAATATAACATTAAATCACAAATATAACAAGAAACCACAATATACAAAATAGATACAGAAGAATAACTTTTAAATAGCTACAATACAAAGGCATAAAATATATAGATAGACAGATATAACACAGGCAAATTTCTCTTAGTCATATTTTTACATAAGATTACAAACAATATCAGTATAAAAAGTTTTGATCCATTAGCCATTTTTTAATTTTTTTTTTGAAATCGGTGGTGCAATTTGATTCGATTTTTATGTTCACTGGCATCTTATTAAATATGGTAGGGAAAAGATAAGTGAATGTCCGTTGTCCGTATTTATTTATAATTTTCGGAACAGATAAACCCTCGTTTTTATTAAATCTAGTGCCATGTGCATGGTCAACTTTTCTTTATATATTGAATCCGACAAAAGGTTTTGGCATACAATTTTAAACCATAATATCCCTCGAACAGGTAATATATTAACTGACTCATATAATAATTTTATGTCTCTTCTTTGTGCATAAATACTTTTGCTTACCAAGAGCTTAGTCAAAGAGTTTTGAATTGTTTGAATGTAACCTATATTTGTCTTGCACGAGTTTCCCCAAGACGTTATTCCATATCTGATAGTAGATTCCGCCAATGACAAATAAATTATTTTTAACGTACTTATGGGCATGAAATATTTAATTTTGTAAATTCGCCCAGCAATAGCTCGTACGCGTTTGCAGATATTGCTTATGTGAGTATCCCATTTCATATGCGTATCTACAGTTATCCCCAAATATATATACGTTTGTACAATTTCAATGGTTCCGCATTTGCAGGATTGTGACGAATTGTGTATACACTCAAATGTATGCGATTTTATTACAGGCGTGATGGTATATTTGGCATGTGGAGATCGTATGTACATTAATTTGGTCTTTTTGGAATTAATTATAAGACCCGCATCATGTGACCATTTCTGTAAGGAAAGGAAATCGTGCTGCATGAGTTTTATTGCAATCCATAATTCTTCATGCGAAATGACTAGTGCCGTATCATCTGCATAAACGTAATGTTTGACAAATGTCAAAATTTTATTCATGAGTGAAACGAATATTATGTATAATGTTGGGCCGAGAATCGAGCCCTGCGGGACGCCTGTTGACATATATTTAGCTTTGCTGTAAGTTTGAAAGAGTTTCACTTTAATTTGTTGTTTAATTAATCGTTTTTACTTTTGCTTAGTGGCATGCACCCCGTTTTTCATCAGGGTAGGCAATGGGCAGTAGGAAAAATAGCGAATTAATTGATATTAAAGAAAAACATTTTTACCAAAGGCACGACCTTTTCAAAATCAACAAAAACGAATGCAAATTAATGAAAATCTTCCTTGAATGCGCTTTATGCAAACGAAACCAAATTGGATGGTGTGTACACAACCTCCGACTACCCACATATATGTGACCCGTGCGACATTTTGCATAGTTCCTGCTTTTGATACCTTATAGTAGGGTGTTCGGTAGAAAGCACCGTGGCGTATTTTTGAAAGGGTGGAGTGCAATAATTTTATAATTTGATAATTGCAATAATTTTATAATTTTTAATATTATTTGTGTTTTATTGGGAGTAGGGTGGGGTAGGCAATACTCGTGCCCGTATGGGATGTATACCTCTGTGGTGTCGCGAAACTACGACTCCACTGTAAATTGGCGTTAAGTGCTGCAGAGCAAAGCCTATGCAACCCTCGAAGGACCAGCCCGAAACTAAGTGATCGCTAAGTTATACGGGACGATTAAATAGCATACACTCGCAAAACCTGATGGATAGTCAGTCGATAGTAGAAATCTGTGCTTTTGGAATATTAGATAAGCCCAGATTGGAAAAAGGAAAATAGGATTCACCGTTGCAGATGGGGCCTCGCTGATCTCCAGTTTGTGGTGTACACTTCACAATGCTTAATTTAAAAATCGCATATTCTTATAGCAAGAGGTGATACATGAGCCCTGTCTGAGATGTTATTTTGCACTGAACAGCAAAGCACACTGTCACCTCTCCAAGTTGAGTATTTTTTCTTGCAATAATTTTTCATGGTGCCATTTGGGAAGGAAAAATTAGGTAGGTGGAATAAATTCAGGATTTTGACATATGCTACCTACCAAGTCTGCGAATACAATACCCAATCAATCCCATATAATAATGCGCGAACACTCTGCTTTGCTGAATGGCAGTAATCCTATCCAGATCACCATAGTATCCTATAAAATTATGATAAAATATAAAATTGACGAATAATAATAATATCAAGGTATTTGTTCCAGCACTATCTCTGAGAAAATAAAAATATGTATTTCACTCAGCGTGAGATTTTTATTTCGAAAAATATATTTATTCAAATGTTGCGTGAAAGCTTAGAACCCTAAATATCTTAGTTCGAGTTATTTATGTGATAGTCGATAGTCCGTTGTCACGTGGAAACTGAAAACCCGCATGTAAAAAAATCGATAAAGGCAGAGACATTTTATTACCCGTAGCAGCAAAGATATTGAGGATCCAATGGCCTATGCCTAGGGCCTGTCTAAAGCTTGAGGCCTGAGGAGGCCTGGGGCATGATGCCTGAGGATGTCGCAGGGGGTTAGGAATTGATAGAAGTAGAGGGGTTGTGTAATATGGTACAGGTGATACATCACCGCCACGGGAGGCTGACTTATTAAAAGAAAGATTTATTTCTTGCGGGTGATTTCTTTTCTCTTAAACGGTTCGAATACCAAAGATCGTAGGTGGAAGAAGGCGTGAATTTATCTCGCTTCTCTCAGAGCTCGCTAGATTGAATGTGTTTCAAAAGAATGTGATATTTATTAAGGTTTTTTGTATGTAGGCTTACTTTGAATGAAATATATAATTTAATTTCACAGAAAATTGACACAAATCAACTGTTGACATTTTCACAATTTTTCAACACTTTCAATTCTCATCTTGAAAGTTTTCAACCATTTTATGAAAGACTTTAAATCTAGAAAAACGAATTAGAAAACATGAAAAGGAATATTTATTATTTTTTTTTTTTTAAACTTTATGAGTAAAATCTCAAATTATAATATTTAATTAAATGAAGACAATATTAGCGAAACTCAATCGAAATCTGGAGACAGAAAAATCAGAAAAGATATTGGCTCCGCTGGGACTCGAACCCAGAACCCTTTTCTTACATGGAAACAGCTCTACCGATTAAGCTACGGAGCCCATATTAATTCGGTCACTTTTAACTGTATCATACTTCGACTAAGAACTACCAACATTATCTTCACTTACTTAACGCACATATTATTGGCTGCTATCTTTATATATGATTACAAGATTCAACTCGAACTAAATGCAATCTAGATAGTGTCTGGATAATTTTTTATCCATTTTATTTGTAATACGCGACATCTATTGACTTTTTCTGCAAGTCTAGGATGAATATTTATTATTAATTTTTTTAAAACTTTATGAGTAAAATCTCAAATTATAATATTTAATTAAATGAAGACAATATTAGCGAAACTCAATCGAAATCTGGAGACAGAAAAATCAGAAAAGATAGTGGCTCCGCTGGGACTCGAACCCAGAACCCTTTTCTTACATGAAGATAATGTTGGTAGTTCTTAGTCGAAGTATGATACAGTTAAAAGTGACCGAATTAATATGGGCTCCGTAGCTTAATCGGTAGAGCTGTTTACATGTAAGAAAAGGGTTCTGGGTTCGAGTCCCAGCGGAGCCAATATCTTTTCTGATTTTTCTGTCTCCAGATTTCGATTGAGTTTCGCTAATATTGTCTTCATTTAATTAAATATGAAAAGGAATATTTTCATTCAATGAAGAAAAATATACCAGTATGGAAATATTATGAAATGTAATAAGACGGCGGGAAAAAATTTTGAGGCGCATCTTCGGACCGGTTCTAGAAAATGGATTTTGGCGCAGACGTTATAACAATGAGCTCAACACTTTGTTCATGGAGCTAAACGTCGCAAAATTTATAAAACTGGGAAGACTTCGGTGGCTGGGTCATGTGGGGAGAATGACCGAGCATCAAGCACCAAAGTCCCAGCTGAACTCAAGACCAATAGGGCGAAGGAGCCTGGAAAGACCAAGACTAAGATGGAGTCCTCGAAGACATATCTATCTTGGAGCTTCTAAACTGGAGAGAGCTGGCACAAAACCGAGATGAGTGGAGGAAGACTCTTGAGGAGGCCAAGACCCACCATAGTTGTGGTGATGAATAAGAGGGCAAAACTTTATATTTATCAAAATACGAGAATGTTATCGCTTTTAAAATAAAATAAAAACATGTGTTATAATATATTATGTGTACTCGTATGTTGGGTTACATTTTAAAAAATCTGAAATTTGGTTAATTTACTTAGTTAACATGGTAACAATGCATACGAGTAGGTACAACTCAATGTATCTGATAAATATTTAAGATTAAAAAAGACGTAAACTGTACTTGGTTATCCAATATTATTAACTTTGAAGAAAATAAAAATAAAAGTATAGAAAGTTTGCAAGCAGTAAAAAAAATGTAGAAATATTAACCATTATCAATAAATAGTAAATTAAATTTTTGCATTTTAAACAGTCGGTTTCATCATCATCATCACTATTGGCTCTACAACCCCTGGTGGGTCTTGGCCTCCTCAAGAGTCTTCCTCCACTCATCTCGGTTTTGTTCCAGCTCTCTCCAGTTTAGAAGCTCCAAGATGGATATGTCTTTGAGGACGTTGTCGCTCCATCTTAGTCTTGGTCTTCCCAGGCTCCTTCGCCCTATTGGTCTTGAGTTCAGCAGGGACTTTGGTGCTTGATGCTCGGTCATTCTCTCCACATGACCCCAGCCACCGAAGTGTTCCCAGGTTTATAAATTTTGTGACGTTTAGCTCCTTAAACAAGGTATACATGGCTGTAACTTTATAATTTAGTATTACTGGCTACTACACTACAGCCAATATAACACGATACAGATTTCACTCGTGAAAAAAATTGATTTAAATATACATAACATAAAAACACCTCCCACGAAACAGACAGTCAAATTTAACCGGCTAACATCAGTCAAGTAGTACTGTTCACTCGTGCGTACGAGGTACCACCTAGAAATTCAATAAAAACAGAACTTCCCTCGAGCGGAACATTTTCCGGTCAAAATTTCTTCCTCGGGAAAATTGGTCAAAAGAAACGCCACAAAAATCCACTGATTTGTATTCAATGGAAGCTTCATTCTGTAGACACTAACCTTTTACGGAAAACTATGGAAAAGCACTTCTTACGATAAAAAAGGATGAAAGTATTATTTTTCCTTACCCTTTTCCGCGTCGAAATTTACATTTTATTCATTCCATTTTCAAACGCCTTGTTTCAGGTTGAAGTTGTTTCTTTATCCTTTTTCAGTTTTTTTTCATATTTCCAAATTCATTTGTTTCGTGTTTGAAAGTTCAGCTGGTGAAACATATTACAGCGAATTTATTGTCTTTGAAAAATCACGATGTAAAATTTAAAATAGTATATTAAAATATAAGTGGATAAACAGGTCTTTAAAACACGCGCGATTTTTCGAGCACGACGGCGTAGCCGAGTGCTCGAAATAAAGTAAGTGTTTTAAAGACCAGTTATCCACGAATACTTTAAGCTATTTTTTTTATTAGTACACTTTGAAAACATAAATATTGATATTATTATTAAAAATTTGGAAATAAGAACTATTAATGAATTCGTGATGTGACATCACAATATCTTGTTGTCATGGAAATGAAAAACATAAACATTAACAGCCTTACTAAAAAACCCAGTGAAAATTTTATTCAATTGACAAACGGCCGCGGATGTGAAAACATTACTAATTAAAAAATTTTTCATGGAAAAAAATACACATGGTTTCCACGGCCTGAGGGGGTAGTTTATCTCTGTTTTAACGATTGATGTTCGGACGAAATTTGGAATTTTTCCTAAGTATTTTGAATGTTCTATATATTTCTTATTTTTGAAGGTGTCGTAAAAACCAATACCATTTATGAAAACTAGACAAAATTACCTTTTAGATTCGTGTATTTAAAATACACTTTAGTTTTCAAAAACTGCCATAATTTAAGATCCAAACTCGGAAAAAAATGGAAAAAATTTCTTACCCAAACATATTTGATGAAAGTGTACAGAAATTTATAAAAAAAACAAAATTTGAAAAATACTGACCTTTTATATAATGAATTTGGAACGAAACTGCCACCTCACTTTTTCCTCGTACATACAATAAAAAAATAATAAAAAATTTCAAAGTTTTTTTATTGCCAAAAAACTAACCTAAAAAAATAATACCGACTTTTATAACAGATTTCTAGCAACTTTAAAACGTTAATTTCGTTGATAAGTTTAGGTACACATGTATTAGATATTAATATTTAAAAAAACACCACATTTATGAAATTCACATAAAATAAAGATCTTAAAATGTTAATTTTATCTTTTAAGAAAACTATTTATAGTTCTATAGAACAATATTCTGACAGTCCAACTTTGAAAGTACGGCGTTTGTACAATAACTCGATTAAACTGATGTAAACCACACACATAACATAATAAATATATCAATCATGTGAATAGAAGAGTAAATTCGTCACTACAATAGAAATTAATAAGTAAAATCACAACATTTAGGCACTAACAAATTTTTCTGACATACCGCCATAAAAAACACACCGGGCTATGTTCATCGCGGTGCCGTTGAGAAGGCGCGCCAATAATGCCCCTGGCGGAGAAGAATTAAAACAACATTGTTTCCTAGGAAATTAAAACCATTTGCAATGTTGTCAGATCTTAATGCATTTTAACAGCGTGACCACGCAAGAAACGTTATTAGTAACAAATTGGGATCTAGCGTACACAAGGTTTATTTATGTTATTGCAATAATACAGTTAATCGGTCGCGCTGTGGTTTTTTTTTAGTAAGGCTGTAATTTGCAATCTGTTTTTACTAGTTATTGTGTGTTGTAAAATGAGTTCTAATATTGATAATTTAAATACCAAAGCAGAATCGCGGTTAATACCTGAAAAATCCAAAGACGTTTATAAAAAAGAATATGAAAGGTTCATAACATGAATGGAGGAGCAAAACGTAGTAGATGTAGATGAACGAGTTGTGCTTTGTTGATTTTGCCATGGTAACTTTAAAAAACGCGCGTTCCATAAAGTGCGATTTAAACACGCTAGAGCGTATTTTAAATGAGTAAAAAAGGGCACCAATAAAAAAAAATATATCTGTTGGAATATATAATAAAGTACAGACGTATAGGTGAGCGATACAAGCAACACTTTCCGCTTAATGTGGTGTATGAGACTTTCAAATATTGTCAGATTATTCGTTACCCGGAAATGTTTGTCTTTCATAAAATAAAATGTATATAAATATAATTTGGGAGGCGGGAATGGGTACCGCCGCCCGGGAACCTTTATTGGATAACCAACACCTCTGCCATAGGTCACCCCGAGTGGTTTGCTACGTTTGGTGATTCAGCAGGGGTGCCCGAGTTCATGGGGTGAGGTTTGTCTAGGTCTTGGAGGCGGATGACCAGGACATACTGAACCCCAGATTCCTACCCACCCCTTAAACCCTTTTTCTTCCCAGAACTCTCCTCTCCTTCCTTTCCTTAAAAAAACCCTCCACACAGCATCCCCAAAGATGACTTAGGCTCAGAGAGAAATTATTTTCCTCAGGGCCTCCTGTGTGGAGCTCATGTAAAAAAAAAACTTAAATGTACAAAAATTTCTTATATAATATTTAAAATTACCACGGCTGAGAATCGAACCTTGACCAACCGCTTAAGGGTAACTATGCAGACCATTACACCACAATCAATTATAAGAACGACGTAATAAATGTGTTATTGTAGGTAGTGAATTGTATATTTTTTTTAAATTTTAGAATGTTACACAGGTACATCACAAACGAAATTATCTGGTTCAGAATTATTCGATGTGAAACCTTATCCATGAAGGCCATGTTGTAAAGTAAGTATTGAAATACCCATAAAGTTGTCATCAAAGGAGGCAAGACGCTTCTCGTTATTTGTTTTACAGATATCGATTTTTCATTTTGTTTTGAAGAGTTTTATTTTACATGTACATTTTTGATACTTAATTTTTTTTTATCTGCCACCGTCACACATCCGTGCATCACTAGCAAAACGTAAAACGAACTTAAATATATGTATTGAATTACCTAGTGTTTAACTCGGAGCAGTTAAAAAATTATCAATACATGGAAATAGAAATTTTTCAAAACAAAATGTCTGGAAATTGTTACATAGTTAATACTCAAGAAATAAAAAGAAAATTAATTTTTCAATTAGAATATCTTTTTTTTTTAATAAATAGGTAGTTCATTAGAAACGAGATGATCAAGGTAATTATTAATATAAATTAAATAACAATAAAATCCCAAAATTGAACACTAAGCATAGGTATACAGAATACCTACACACCTCTTTATAGGAATAACTTAAATCCTTTGTATCTAAAAGTTCTTTTTAAAATTAAAAGAATGTCGAAAAATATTCACGATTTTCAGCTTAAATTTATAAAGTGCCGTAAAAGAATCTAATTTTTTCCTTATTTTGCCATTTCTAATTTTGATTTCTTATAATTATAATTAAATTATTTTATTACTTACTAGCTTTTTCCCGCGGCTTCGCTCGCATGGTATTAGGGGATTCCCACTCAGCCTCCTCCACCTTCTCTCTCCCCTCTCCACTCCCCCCAGCAACCCTCCTCCCCCTTCACCCACCACTCCCCCACTCCACTCCCCCATCAACCCCCCTCCCTCCCTCCCCCCGTCCCCCTCCACCCACCCCTCCCCCCCACTCCTCCCCCCTCCAACTTCCCTCTCCCCACTCCACTCATCCATCAACCCCCCTCTCCCTCCTTCTCCATCTCCACCCACCCCTCCCCCACCCCATACCCTCCCTACTCCACCTCCCCGACCTTCCTCCACCCCTTCCCTTTCCCCTTCCTTCCCTCTTTCCCCTCTTCCACCCCCTCCCCCTCCCCCTCTCCCTCCACCCACCCCTCCCCTCACCCCCTATCCCTCCACATTCTCTTTCCCCACACCACTCCCCCCCATCAACCCCCTTCCCCCCACCCCCTACATCCTTCCCCTTACCCTTTCCTTCCCTCCACCCCTCCAGATCTGCCGGATCTAACCTGATGAACGAAAAGACTTTATTTGTGATTAAATTTTTCTCACCAAACTCAAACACTTTATTCATGGTGAGGAACAGCTATGTATTGTGATAGTTAACTTTAACGCACAGTCGCACAGTGCGAATATTAAATTTTTATTTAAAAAATATACATTTAATATAAAGTGTAGCAAATAATATGCGATCATTGTTTCGATATATTTTAAGAATAAATGTCGTTTCGAAAACGTTCACGATAACACTAATATTTTTAATTCATATTATGTATATAACTCCAATGAAATATTAGGTTTCCATTGTAAATTGTGATCTTTGGTATTTTACTGCAACTGTTCTAGCAGAGGAAGATACAAACTTTAATTTGTGGTAAAAAGTTCGCCGTTCAGGTACACGGTTCTCGTGGTTTGACTCGAACTGAGTTGGGCCAAACTGTTTGAATAATTTGTGTGGTGTGGTCTAGGAAAAACGCACTAAACTCCTCTACCTTTGCCAAATAAATAACATCTGTTGAACTAATTTTATTCGAAAGAAAAATGAATTTTTAAAGATGTTTGTTTTTCTCGCCAGTCGCACTAGAAACATCATGGCCAGTTGTTTCCCAGATGTTTTTACGCCCAATACAGGCCCTGTGGAAAGAAAATTGTTAACAAAAATGGTCTAAACTGACAAAAAAAAACTAATTGTTGGGTTTATGACCTTTTTTGTTTAATAATGCTCCACACACGAGGCCCTGAGGAAAAAATGCCTCAGCGTCTATTAAATTGGGGAGGCGGGTATAGCTACCGCTTCCCCGGGAATCATTTAGTGATTCATAGAGTTTGGTGACTTTGCAAGGATGCCCAGTTTTATGAGGTGAGGTTTATCAAGGTCTTGGCGGCACATGCGTTTGCTCACCTACTGCATAGCGGGCCGGATCGGAAAGACTTATTGATGGAGACTTTTTTAATTCTCCTGTCAGACTCTTTCGACACATCGGCGAATGGATGCATACATCCGTCACTCCTGGACCTCATAAAAACCCTCCACACAGCATCCCTAAAGAGACATAGGCCCTGAGGGAAATTGTTTTCCTCAGGACCTCCTGTCTTTGGAGATTTAAAAAAGAGTTCTTTGGGGATGCTTTGTGAAGTGATGCGTTTTAGGGAAAGGAAGAAGAGGTAGATTTGTGAAGGAAAAGGGCATGAGGGGCGGGTAGAAATCGGGGGGTCGGACGTAAGAATCCATCCCTCCCACTGCGGCCCAAGGTGATGGGTCCAGAGAGTCCGGCTGGAGAGATAAAAAAATCGTCTTTAACCAGTCTCTCCCGATCCGACCCGCCACACAGTATGCGGGCAAATGCATCCACCGCCAACACTTAGACAAACCATACCCCATGAACCCGAGCTGAGTCACCAAATGAGTCACTGCTACGTCACCAAATGTAACGAATCACTTGTGGCGACTAACGACAGTGGTGTTGGTGATCCAATAAAAGGCTCACGGGGTGGCGGTACCCATAAACGACTTCCAAATTGAATTTGAATAATACATCAAATTTCAAAGTTAATTTTCTAGTTCCGTGAATGTTCTATATTCAAATTCTTTTATTATTATATAATTACGGGGTTGTTTTACAGAACTGAAAGAATAAATAAACAAATATCGTTAGAATTTTTTTTAAGTAAATAGATTTTTAAATTGGTAAATCGATAGATTTTTTTTAAATATCACACAATTTTTTCTTTAATCATTGATACCATTAACGAAAAGGTCAATGCTCAGCTACAATCAAGGGTTTCTCCTGGAATGCAGGTGGTTTTTAGTAGTGACTCCAACATAAAACAGAAAATAAAATACAAAATTAAATAATAATTAAATAAATACAAAAATTAATTTACATAAAAAATAATTAAAATCCCTAATTCAACACACACAATATAATTAAACATAAATAATAGAAATTAAAATGAATAAACAATGTAAATAAATTAATAATGTAAATCGGAACTTAAGATGAATATATATACGTGAAATCCTATTTTGATACTATTTTGATTAATCTTTACGACGAATCGGCTTACAGTGTGAACACCAAAAAATATGCTACGGATCAATCAAAGCTTTTACTAGCTTTTCTATGTATTGGAATTACAATAAAATTATTATTTACGTAATAAAAAATATAAGCGTAAACCACCAAAAAAAATGTTTTTTCATGACTAAACTATGAAGTAATACAAGAAACAATTTTTTAAAAATACCCCTTTATGGCTAAGACTATTTTTGAGGTTTTCCATGTTCTAACTTTTTTTCGTTCTTATAAAATTATGCACAAAATAAATAAAAACCACTTTTTCGCTTACTAGCCTCGTGCAAAAAGACGCTCGATTTTTAATTTTTGCCGGCATACGATTCGAAATATATTTCTAGCGTTTATATTCCTCTTAAATTAATTAAAGCTAATAATTTTAAAATTAAAACTACAAAATTCAATTAAAATTTAAAATAAAATCAATTCAAGTATAAAATAAAATTAAAATAAATAAAACAAAAACACGGGATAGTGCTCCGTAGATGGTAAATGTTATTAATTAAGATGTGGTGCGGCTGACTGTGTAATCAGCAACCATTCGCCACAGGGCTTCTCGAAGCACTGCAACGATGTCGATATTCTAATAGACAGTGATATTTCATTCCAAAGTTTTGATAACGAATAGCTGAAACTACCCTTCAGTTTTATGTTTCGGGAGAATGAGTAACTTTAACTTTGTATGTAATAACAGAACTTTAAAATTAACTTTGAAATTTAATAAATTAGCCCTAAGGCTTTTATGCATTTAAATTACGCAAAAAGGGCTCTCCCGGCGGTTTATACGCTCAGTATCACCGCACAATCAAAACATTGCTTAAAATGGCTTTAGCGGTGTTTGGTGAAAAGATTTGATTAGGGTAATACGGTAAGGTACTTCTCCGTCTTCCTCTTCCCTACATCCTTTCCATATAACCCAATTTGGAATGCCGTAGTCCCACTTAAACGGTTAGTAGCAGTTGAAAATCTTGAGCTATTTTACGTTTTAAAAGCCGGTAATGTACGGAGTTCAATTCTCTCTTCCTTCTCCTACGCCGAAAGGACGTGAAGGTTAGTTAGAAAAGTTAATACGTTGTTAGGTTTGTCGATAAGAGCTCATAAAAGATTGCACCTGAAAGCTCGCTGAAACCTTCAGTTCCTGAAGTGAATTCTGACATCTAGCGACTAAATCATTGGCTATTTAATAATTCGGTTTGCGTCTTCGCTACGAATTATATCAACATTATAAATAGATGGCGCTGTATTCCGCACTAAATTAAGCACACCGCTCTGGTAGGAAGCCAAAGCTCAGACCTCTGTTTCATATTCTAAACACGAGAACTGCTTTAGCGTTGGTTGCATGAATAAACGCAACGTGTCAAGAATATGGACAAACACAGGGATCTATGGCAACCTCTTCTTAGTGAATACTAATAATATGCTGTGACCGAATCGTGTCTTTCACTAACAAAAAAAAGATGTTTGAACAAATGTTTGTGCTTCATTGTTGGTTTATAACAAACGTATTTAAAACGTCTTAAAACTTTTGTGTTTTATATTGCAGCAGTTTCTTCGGTAGAATAACTAAGATAACAGTAAACGATAAAATGATGTCAAATGTTCAATTACCCCCGTCCATAAAGTATTATTTAATTTAGCAAACTTAAGAGCGTTTAACCAGCCAGAGGACGAAAATCCACATTTCGTCGAAAGTTGTTCTTATGATTGTGCAGGGCGGTTACAATGAGAAAGATTAGTTATTCTCCATACCAGATTTTTTACATTTTAACTCAATATCGAATTTATTTCAATTCAAATTAGCTTTAATTTATACCATCATCCAAAAAAACTGAAAGGCATGATGATAAAACTATTAAAATAATATGCTTTTGTAGTTATTTTTTGATTATAAGTATTTGTCATTTTTCAATAATGTTTAAATTTAATAAGAATGTTAAAAAAATCTGAAATATATTATATAATGAATAACTGATTACTTTGTATAAACCACTATTTTTAAAACAATATCAACATGTTTCAACAACAATGTGAAGACAAATATTTATAGTAACATATCCTGATGAAGACAACATTGTTGTTGAAACATGTTGATATTGTTTTAAAAATAGTGGTTTATACAAAGTAATCAGTTATTCATTATATGAAAAATGATGCCACAAAGTAATTTTGCGAAGTTTGAAGAAGAAATGAAATATATTAGTTTGTAAGTGCGCAAATAAATACACAAATGGACCAATTTTCGTCAAGAAACACATGTACTACATATTTTTTAATGATTTTATTGAAATTAAAATTAAAATTCTAAAACATGCGTTTGCTAGATAATGTATTGATTTATTTTACTGCATGATTATATTATTTGAAATGGGTGTGGTATAATACAAAATCTTTTTTGAAAATTTAACAAATCTGCCAACGACCTATGGAATAACCTTATACTAAAAATTAAAAATTTATCTCAAAATTTATTACATGCGAATGCTAGATAAAAGAACAATCTTTCGAAATCCATTAATAATTTTTTGTGGAAAAGAATCAATACGTCTAAAATCTGATTTGAAAATGACATATTTCTGGTTTTCTCTGGTAATGCCCTCTTAATAATTTCGTAGTGACGTGATAATTATCAGACGGCCAGCGTTGTCGAGGGGTAAGGTTCTTGACTCACAATCCGAAGGTTGCGGGATCGAATCCCGGCGTGGGAAAATAAATATTATTTGATTAATTTGTGTTATTCCACAACTATTCATTTAAAATAATATATAATATATTTGCGGCACGTTCCAGAGCGGAAGATACTCTCAGTATCGCCCTGGTGTTAGACCACCATTCAGAATTGAAACGGCTTTACTTGAAATGGCTTTAGCCGTGTTTGATGACCAGATCTGAATAGCCAGGTACCTTCCTACCTTCCTCTTCCCCATCTCCTTCCCCTACCTACTACCTTCAGCTTCACAACATACTTCGATTGGGGATGCCATGTTCATATTAAAAAAAGAGTAAATTGTTTTTTTGTCTTGTTGTTATTGGTGTTCCAAATTAATACCTCACAACAAGAAAAGGTTTACATATCATACTTCTGGTTTGTATGTGTATGTAAATTGAGTAAAACTTTCATCCCCATGATATCAAAATGAATTAAGCGTTATTTATGTAAGATACAGCCTTCCCCCAATTAATATTTATTTATTCAGCGTGTTCGCGAACTTCTTGCGTCGAGCTAAAATAAACCTGCCACGCATACATTAAACACTTATCACAAAATGTGTGCGTCAAATTATTAATAATTCTCTTTGGATTTAAGATGTATCCTAAATTGGATCATTGAATGTCAAGTTAGTTCCCCTCCATTAATAAGGCACAAAAATAGCACTCCGTTCGTGTAAAACAGTTAGGTTTTGCTCTTATAAACTGTATAGACACGTAACCCCTTGAAGAAGGGTTTAAAGTTTAAACCAATTAGAAAGAAAACAGGTTTTTTTTCAAATGTTTCTGGCTAAGCCATTATTTAAAGTTTTGGAGAGAGGAAAGGTAAATTTGTGTAATATTTTTTTTTTTTTTTTTGGTTTTGGTAAACACCACCTCACTAGGCTGAGCCTGTTCCGAGGTGGCAGGAATTTAGTCAAATTTTGATTACTTAATCTTGTAAGAAAAGAATAAGATAAAATTTTTAATTTACATATGAAAAGATAAATAGAATGAAAGAAAAAGAAAATGAAAAAAGTTGAGAAATATAAAAAATATTCATACAATTAATAAGAAATATAAAATTTAAAATGATTACATACTTAAGAATACTAAGAAATTTAGAAATAATAACAAATATTTGAGAGGAAAAGAGAAAGATATAGTTTAGTATGTTGTTATATGGTATAAATTATCTGCCCGCAGTATACAACGCCTTTGTTGAATATCCACGTATGAGTTTTGTGTTTTAGATTAGCATTTTTAGTCACATGAATATCTTTAATATCTTTTTCAATTAAATTAAAAAAATTTGGAGCCAAATTACGGTAATGTCTTTGTCCATAAGTAGTATTTGTCTTTGGAGTCATGTGTTGGTGTCTGTGTCTTGTGTCGTAATTATGTTGTGCAGTATGATGGTTTAGTTTGTCCTTTTGGTAATGTATAATTATAATTTTGATGTACAGTTGTTGTATGTTCAAAAATTTATATATATATTCTGTTTAAATGGGCTAATTTCAAAATTATATGGAAGATTGGAGTCGAGTTCAGACTTAGTTAATATGAGATGTTGAATTGGGGGGACACAATTTTAGATAAGGCTCGATAGATAATAATATTTGTTTAGAGAGGGCCAACCAATCCAGTTCGCACTTTATGTTGCATGAAACTGTTAAAACAATAAAACAAACATGTGACTTAGCAGGGATGCCCGGGTTCAAGGGGTGAGATTTGTCTAGGTCTCGGTGGCGAATGCTTTTAACCACCATCTACGTGGCGGACCGGATCGGGAGAGACGGGTTGATAAAGACCTAAACGAGATCTGTCCAGCCAGACTCTCACCACCCATCGCCTAGCACAGCAGCGTGAGTGATGGATTCATACCTCCGTTACTCCTGGATACATTGACACCATATTCCTATACACCCTTCATAAATTTTTCCTTCTCAGAACTTCCTCTCCTTCCTTTCCCTAAAATTACCCTCCACGCAGCATCCCCAAAGATGACATAGACCCAGAGGATTTTTTTTCCTCCTGGCTTCCTGGATAGTGCTTAAGACAAAAAAAAACTGTACCGCTGTAAAAATTGTACAGCCTTTTTGTGATCGCCATCGAATTACTAACAAATACCAGCATCACAAGGTTACCCGCTTCACCAACCATACATTAAGTCAAAAGGATTTTTTCATCAGCTTGTAATACCTACGTATAATCAAGCTACTGTTGAATGTAAGCCTATCCGCTTATCCACGGTCACAGGTGTCATCCACCCTTTTCACCACTGAGCACAGAGGTAACTTCCAAGCGGGTTTACGTTTGTATGTCCTTATTTACATGTAGGTACATAAATTCCCGTCCAGAGGTGTAAACGGTGTTGTTTGACAATCTGCTGCAGGTAGGAGAAATCGAGTACGAAATCGCACCTTCCCCAAATCTGTGGAAACACACACGTGATGCGGGTCGGTGTAAGACGTAATCTGCTTTACTAAATACATGAAACCCATATTTGCAGAAATGGGCACATAATATGGTGCATTTTAAATATCTGAGATCAAATTGTAAATGAAAAAAAATAAAAATATTGAAGAAAGGGAACCGCATAACAATGGTTTAAATATTCAAATACAGGAATCGTATTTCAGCGGAGAAGTAGTATCGAATCAGCTACATATTAAATTAGGAATGCCACAAGGGTCGGTTCTTGGACCGATCTTTTTCATAATATTATACCTGAATCGGCTTTTTACGTGGACCTTGTCTAAAAAACAAAATGGCGCTGAATGTCCGTATAATTACAACATTACATCTAAATTTCTGTGAAACAACTGGCTCTAAGAGTATCGCAAAATAAAGCCAGAAAAAACATTCTTAGAAAGACCTAAACTGTCTTTGATTGCCTTTTAAACAAATTGTGTACACACATGCAATAATTGCTTTTAAAAATGTTAACCGGCCAACGAAGTTCACAATTTACACAAAAACTTCATTACCATCAACTCAAACATAAACTCTACAAGAACATAAATTAAATAAGATTTCCCTCCCGAAAGAAGCCAATATCACAGAACTCACTACTGTATAGATCGGCGAAGATCCCCAAAGAAATACCGACCAATATGAAAGAAGAGAAAAATTTATGAAATAAGTGACGAAATATGCGAATTGTAACTTTATTGGTAGATATTATTACTTTTTTTACAATAATATGTAATGTACTATCATAAATACGTAGTATTATAAGTTAAACACATATTTTTAAATTATCAGTATAAAAGAGTTCTTTTGAAAAAAAATTTTTTTTAATATATATTATTTTCAATATAATACATATGAACTAAATAAAAAAAAAATTAATTCCAAAACAATGAAGAAGAGATAGATTGGAAGATTTAATACGTTATATTAACATTAGGTATCGCAGACAGAGTCGAACTCACACAGATGCAATGCATTGTTATTCATAACATGTTATTCGATTACATAAAATGAAATTTCAATGAAAATTAAAAAGGGTAGACTTCATTATGATAAAATGACGCACTGTAAAACTTTTGGTATAACTAGGGATGCAACGATGTATCCGAAAACCGATAAATATCGATATATCGAACCCCCAAAAATATCGATATACCAATATCGAAAAACTCAATTTATCATATCGAAATATCGAAAAACCAAAATATCCACAAAATTGGGTAAAATGCTATTACTGGCAACACTGACTATTGACCACTATAACTCAAAGCAGAAACTGGCTAAAAACAACTTACTATCAAAGTTACTATTTTTAAGTTCGACAGCTGGTACAAAATACTGGAATATTTTTTTAAAAATAAATTTATGAAAAAGGAACACAATTTAAATATCTATCCAATTTTTTTGATTTTTCGCATAGGTAAATAAAAAAAATATATATACATACCTAATCGATAAACTTTTGATATAACTAAAACTATTGATATAATATAATATTGATATAAACTTTTGATATAACTAAAACTACTTTGGTTTTCTATAAGCTTTTAAAAAAATAAGAAATATCGACATGATTCGATATATATCGATATCGATATTTTTAAAAACCTTGCATCCTTAGGTATAACCATAAAAATCCTGCATTTTTCCTTTTTGAAATGTAGACGTAAACAAGAAAAAATGCTGTTTTTCAGTGACGATTCGTATCTAGGCACATACATCACAACCAGAAGTGTAAACATGTTAATAAATGTAGTGATTTGTTATTCCTTATTGTCACCTAACGTTTTCGACATTACCAATCTTAGGTATATCCACGCCGGCCACACCAATGTGGGATTTATTGTTATGTAGGTTCATTACGTTTATTTTTTTATATTTATATTTTTGCTGCTTGCTGAGAAAGTTTTTTTTTAATCTTGTAACAAAACAATTTTGCTTAATTTAAAAAAAATCTTTAATGTTGTTTGTATTGTCAATTGTACGGTTATCAACGAGTTTTTTTTAATTTAATTTAATCACTGGGTTAGTAAAAATTTCGTCGCTTACGATTTCCACGAAGCAGTAAGAATATTATCAGGAAATTAACCAAAAACACGGACACAATAATTGTAACTGGATGTAGCTTACCTTGAGGTATAATTGCCTGATATTAAGAAGTCATAGACCGAAAAATCAGCTTTGTTAGATGCCTAAATTTAAAGGAAGGTTGTTAATAAAAAATATTCCAAGATAGGGGTAGTTATTTTTAATACGCTTTGTTGGGGTTTTACAAGGTACCCTCAAAACTGAAGGAATTGAGGTTAAACAGGAATGCCGACTTACCCCGCAGGTTTTTTTTTCCTTTGCTTGTCTTTTTCAGTTCCGCTGGTTCTCAGATTCACCAATTAAACACGATATTCAATTAATTTTCGACACGGTCGGTCGACAAGGACGGTTGGTAATTTACAACTAAATAATGTGATACATGATTGTATCTGGTCGGTATTAGTGGGTAGGAAAAACAATAATTTGTTGGGTAGGAATTATAAGTAATCGGTGGGTAGAAATTATAAGTAGGAAAAAGGGTACAAGGAGCAATGCTAGGCACCAACACGCTTGGTAGTCAATTTTGGGATTTTAATGTTATTCTAATGCCTTTCTGAAATATTTAATTTTAAGTTATTTAGACGTTTATTAAAATTTTTAAATTGAATATTTTTTGTGCATTTTGTGTATCGTAGGTACTTACATTGAATATTTTAAAAAGGGGTTTCAGTAGAAAATGTTAATGTTTTTTTTTCAAGATTACCTTTATTGATATTTGAGCTAATTTAAGTGAAATTAAAATATTATCATATGTTTTTCCCAGTAGAGGTTTCCTCTCAGTTCTTTTCGATTTCCCAATGTTCTGTTGAATTTCCGTTTGCACAGTGCGCATGTAATTTGCACGCTTCGGATTTAAGTTTACGTTCAGAATCCAACACTTCGTTAACCAATACGTACAACACTTCATTTATGTTAAAGCTAGTGCTTTCAATGCTTTATTTGTGCTAAACTCTGAGCCTTAAATATATCGTTTGTGTGGAAGCTAAGGCTTTCAACCTGTGTGAAAACCTGTGCTTTAAATATTTCGTTTATATGAAAGATAGAAGTTTCAGTACATCAATTGTGTGAGAGTAAATGATTTGTTGGTATGAAGACAATTCCTATCAGTATAAGTATTATATCTGCTTAACGTTTCGTACGTGTGGAAGCTGATGCTTTTGAAAATAAAATTTTGTAACAATTATTGTAAGCAATAATTATTAGCCTGAAACACTCATCTACATTGAAAAAGTTTCCCGAGAAAAGATACACGCCGCCGACGGGACTCGAATCCGCCCTTCTGATATCCGGTCAACTGCTCTTAACCACTGAGCTACGTCGGCTTATCTCCTATCCGCCAAATAGTTCAATATATGCTAGAGTTTCATTCAACAATTACTGCTGATTACATTTTTCCATCTGCAAACAACCAACTATATTTTTATATGGGAAAGGCTTTGTAAGTGCTAAATCTCCCACTAGGTGGCGTCGAGACAAATTATGTCTACATTTATTTTTAATTGATAAACAAATGTTTAAGACAAGATTTTTATGCATTAGCACAAAGTGTAACAATTATTCTAAGCAATAATTAGTACCCTGAAACACTAATAATAAGTATTGCAATACTTCATTTATGTGAAGGCTAATGCTTTCAATATCAACATGGTGTGTCTCCTAATTCAAATACTTCATTATAGCAATACTTATTATTATTATGAATAATAACTATGACAATAACTGAATGATTATAACTTACTATGACTATAATTTATTATGAATAATAACTGTGACATGTTGTTTGACAAAAAATAGTATGGATAAATAAACTTGTATAGAAAGTTTGAGCACTTCACAAATGAAATCCCACACAAAATCAAAAGAATTTTCTGGTGACGAGTGAAACCATACGTACATCGTACACACGTACATAGAGGTACGTCAATTTCACCAGAAAACCACACGAATGATTCATCTCACCGAATTTCCATTCATCACGTTTCACAGCTACCCTACATCGGGAAAGAGGTCCATTTTCACAGCTCCCGGAGTTGAAATCCAAAAAGTACCCACGATAATCAGACTGTGTAACCACAAAACAGGAGCATAGTTGTTACCTCTTTCTATCTCTCTCTCTCTTTCTCCCCTTCCCTCTCCCAATTCGTCTACAAATACCTAATCGAATTCCTTCGTTACGCTTACATCTCTGTTTGCAAAAACACGTAATGGAATTTTTCGTTACCGAAAACATACATAGCTTGAATGCTCGTGTATTTTGTTGATTACTCACAAATAATAAAATTTTCACGTTGTGTAAACTTGCGAGTTTACATAAATATGAAATTTTAAGAATGTGTCTTGTGAAAGTGCTCAAATCAATTAGATTTTAATTTACTAAAAAAACGTCGGTAGAGATGTAAAAAAAATATGATGTCAATGTACATGACTGAAAATATTTAGAAAGATATAAAAAACAACAAACCAATACCAAGTTAATGCAAACAAATAGCAGTTTTATTGGTCCTCGTACATTTAATCTTCTACCAAAACACATTCAAATGACAGATAAAATATCACTCTTCAAAATGATGTAGAGGTTGAAACACTTTTCCTATGAATTCTTTGTAAACCTTCACGTATCACTTTTCAATACAAATCTACGGTAACTTCAAGACTAACTTTATTTAATTTCTTAAACCTATAACACAATTTTTTCCTTTTTTTGTTTCACTGTCTTTACTACATTTTTTTCACAGATACCTAAATTTCTACACATTTGCTTTAAAATTAACATTTTTTTCTTGTAGATACTTATTGAAGTAATAGAGCATTTTTGTTTATATTACCACACACAGGCAGTGCCTTAGTGGGTTCCCATTAGCTACTTTTGTCTATTACATATTTACTTATTGCTTATTATTACAATATTACTTGTACCTTATGTTTACATCTTACTGTATTTAGAAAATATGTAAAATTATTTTGAAAATGTATATAATATGTGTCTACATCTAATGGAAAAAAGAGAATAAAAAAAATAATTTAAAAAAATCTAAATTAAATCTCTCAAATGTATGTATGGTATGTTTAAAACCTGATATAAGATTTAAGATGAAGTTAAACGTGAAATCCTATTTAGATTATTCTTTACGACGAATCGGCTTACATACAGTATGAACATCAAAAAATATGCTTCGGATAAATTAAAGCTTTTACTAGCTTTTCTATGTATACTGAGAAATCGTTACAAAATAAACCTCAAAATTTATTCAAATTTGCAAACAATCTGAATAGTAATGAATCTGGTATTCCGTCTATCATATACTACAATTGCTGATACACCTCAAGGAATTACTGACTTATTTGCCGAATGCTTTGGCGAAGTATATGATGTAAACTCATCTAATAACCAAATACCTCAATTCAACTCAAATATTTCTATTGATTTTAACGACCTTTGTTATTGATGAAATCGATGTTCAGCGTAAAATTACACTATTAGATAGTCAGAAATCCGCTGGCCCAGACACCATACCAGCAATTTATTTAAAAAACTGTGTAACTAGCTTAAAAGGTCATTTAACCAATATATTCAATATATCATTAGCATCAGGCCTTTTCCCTCAAAACTGGAAGATCAGTTTCCTTAGTCCCATCTATAAAAAGGGTGATAAAACAGATGCTTCTAACTACAGACCTATTTGCATACAATCAGTGATACCTAAATTGTTTGAATCCGTAGTTCTATCAAAATTTATATTACAGGCTCGTAAAATTATTTCCCCCCACCAACATGGATTTATATCCGGAAGATCTACACTTACAAACTTAATTATATACGAAAAATATATTTCAGACAATCTAAATTCAAAATTGCAAACGGATGCAGTTTACACAGATTTCAGCAAAGCATTCGGCAAAGTTTCCCAAAAAATCTTATTAAACAAACTAAAAGTATATGGGATAAAAGGAAATCTACTAAAATGGTTTGAAACCTATTTAACATCTAGAAAACTATACGTTAAACTATCTAACCATATGTCAAACGAAATTGAAGCTTCAAGTGGGGTGCCCCAAGGTTCTCATCTAGGTCCTATTCTTTTTTTGCTATTTATTAATGACATTGTTTCAATATTTGAAGGTATCCATTTCCTATTGTTTGCTGATGACTTGAAAATATACACTATTATAAGAAATTTATGGACTGTCTTGTATTGCAAAACAACTTGGATCGATTATATAATTGGTGTAACATAAATGATTTATTTTTAAACATTAACAAATGTCAATCTATAAGTTTTTCTCGAAATAAAAATCCAATACTCTTTCAATATCACATTAACAATGTGAATCTTTCTACAGTAACATTAATAAAGGATCTAAGTATCGTTTTTGATAACAAGATGACATTTGTCCCCCACATTGATGCAATCACGAATAAAGCACTTAAATGTCTCGGTTTTGTGTTAAGATCGTCCAAAGATCTAATGCATACTAATACACTCAAAACGCTATACATAACGCTAGTCAGAAGTATTCTTGAGTATAATTCCTCTCTCTGGTCGCCATTATACAATGTGCATTCACACAAAATTGAAAGAGTACAACATAAATTTTTAAGGCATATAAATTACAAATTAAAAATTCCAATAGAAAATTTAAAGTATAATTATTTAATGCAATTGCTTAAATTACCCGAATTGTCACAGCGAAGAAAAATCTGTGATGTTTTATTATTATTTAAAATTATCAACGGATATTTGGATAGCCCTGAACTTGTGAACATGATAAATTATCAAGTACCTAACAATTACAACACCAGACTCCATGCTCCATTTAACGTAGTTGCTTCTCGCACTAATTTTATGTTTAACTCCTGTCTTCAGAGATTGCATCATGTGGGGAATGAAACTTGCTCTGTCGATATATTTTTTTATAAAAACATCGCTTCCTTCAAAAAGCGTATATGTATGCAGATGCAAAAATCCTTAAATGTTCCAGATTGTTAAAAGTAACAAATTTAATACCCATTGCCCTGTAACTACTTTCATAGTATCTACTTACTTCTTTATACATAAATGTAATTGCTGTGTACCTTTTATTTTATTTTTTTCCTGATAATAACAAACTAATGTAAAAATCCTTAAATGTTTCACATTGTTAACAGTAACAAACTTAATACCCACTGCTCTGTAACTACATTCATGATAACTACATTCATAGTACCTACTTACTTATTTACATATGTAATTACTGTGTACCTTTTCTTTTTTTCTCTTTTTCATAATAATAATAAACATGCGTACATTTATGATAGCAAAAAAAATTATAATTAAAAAAAATAATTAATTACAAGAAAATTACCTACTTTAATATTAATCGTTAAAAATGTTTTACACCACTGAAATACCGGTATGCTTCGAGTATATTTGGAATCACATTTTGTGTGATATTGTGACAATAATTATTGAATATAATGTAGCGTGAGCCCAAATACGAATCCGCTGGTTGAACTCCTTTGTAAACAATTACTCGAATATTGATACCTACTTATGTAAAGCCTACTTATATCTTTCTAGCTCTGTATATCATTTTATGTACTATATATTATTATATATATATATATTATATATATATTTATGTACTATATATATTTTATATACTTATGATACTGCATACTTTTTATAATGCTCCTGTACAATTTATTTTATATGTAAAAGCCATCAAGGCGTAAACAAACAAATAAATAAATAAAACATTAATGGCATTACAATAAAATTATTGTTTACATAACAAAAAATATAAGCGTGAACCACTAAAAAAAATGTTTTTTCATGACTTAACTATGAAGTAACAAAGAAATCAATTTTTAAAAAATACTCCTTTATGGCTAAGACTATTTTTAAGGTTTTCGATGTTCTAACTTTTTTTCGTTCTTATAAAATTATGCACAAAATAAATAAAAAACACCTTTTCACTTACTTGCCTTGTGCAAATAAGATGCTCGATTTTAAATTTTGCAGGCATGAGAATCGAAATATTTGTAGCGTTTATATGCCTCTTAAGCATGGTTAAGAAATGTGCACGGTGTTGAATTGAACCCGCAGAGCCGATAGATATATATTTTTGGGTAATATAAGACAGTACGTCGTGGAACGACCAAGCGAATCGAATGATCGAATAAGTTCATGACAAGAGTCAAGAGTTGGACCAACCGAAAAAATGAATGATAAATTATGCTAATGTCAACACTGTTATGCTAATATTTCAAATTAAAAAATGGTATTTATATTCTTGCAAGCAAAAATAATATTTTTTTTATTTGAGTTGCATATGCGATATATTTGAATGTCTCCGCTGAAATGCATTATGAAAATAGCGGAGCGTATTTCTAATGTTGCACACATTGCAAAATATTATCTCCGAGTGCAGCTCACATGTCGTTCACAAAGAGAAAACGCATTTAAGTACCCAGCGCCCTGAGCTTAATACCGTATATCCCCTCTCTCGCGAGCTTAATGCGCTTCGCTGTCTCGTTCATAGATGGCAGCGCGCACCAGACCGTGACACTATCCGTACCTCCTGGAAAGCTCAATTTCATAACATTAGCAGAGATCAGATCCAAATAAAATCTACTTCCATCTAATTTTTTTATTTCTTGTCAAACTTGCGAAATTGAGTAGTCTGAAATTATGTTGCGTGTTGTATGCTGATGATGCGGTACTGATTTCTAACAATATGGAAGATCTACAGTCTCTAGACTCTCTAGTGTCTAGGATGAACGAAGTATGTATGGAAAATGAGTTAATGATGAATGTAAGTAAGTCTAAAGTCATGGTGTTTAAAAGAGAGAGTACTTTGCGAGAGTGTGCGATATAGTTGTGAAAGATGAATACTTGGAACAAGTGAATGAGTTTGTGTATCTAGGTAGTATGTTTACGGGAGATGGGAAGACTGATAGAGATATTGAAAGAAGGGTAAATGCCGGTAACTCCATTAATGGAGGACTGAACGCCGCTGGCGCTAATAAAAAAACTGTCAAAAAAGCGAAGCTAGCAGTCCACAATGAAGTCCTAGTTCCTACCCTGATGTATGGCAGTGGCATGGAACTGGCAGAGGAAGGATGAAAGTAAACTGAATGCTGTTGAAATGAGATGCCTGAGGCGTATGTGTGATAAAACTATCTATGATTGTGTAAGAAATGTGGATATCCGCAAAGAATGTCAGACTGACGCAAGCATAATGAGTAAGATTAAGAAAGGGACCCTCAGACGGTTTGGGCACGTAGAGCGAATGAATGAAGAAAGTAGGTAAGAAGAATATATGACGCAAATGTTAATGGTAGAAGAAGTCGGGAACGCCCGAGGAAGACATGGCACGATCAAATGAATCAGATACTTGAGACGGGCCATTTAAAAGTCAGAATAATAGAATGAAAAGATGCATGAATGTGAGTGAGGCAAAGAGTGTGTACCAATACCGAGTTATTTGGTGGTCTGTCCTCTCTGCCTACCCCTGCGGGGAAACGGCGTGATGGTTAGTCAGTCAGTCAGTCAAACTTTATATTTATTTTACAAGTTGAGATTATTTTACCTTACGATGAATGAAATTAATAAATAACACTCTACTAAAGTCCAGAAAATATTATTTTATTCTTTACTTATTTTAATTAATACAAATTGATAGTGTTTACAAAAGCTTAAAATCTTGTGCTTTCGGAGAGGGATTACATAGTAGTTTTAGTATTATTATTCTACCGATTAAACTAGAGAACAGCTCAGAAGCTTAAAAAGAGGGTTAATTGAATTTCGTAAGGAAAATGGCTCACCTCGATTAATATAACTTCATGTTAAGCTTTCATACACTAAACGTATTAAATCGAGGCAGCTTAACCGGAATAAAATAATTTTCTCAAAATTTTACAAGGATTTTATTTCATTTCCATTTATTTGGGCTTTACTAGCCCAAACCTCCCAGGCAATTAACTAAAAGAAATACACAACCAAAAGATAGATATTCCATGCGCTAAAGCAACAAAGACATACGTGAAAAATGCTGTGCACTTTTCATGACGTCAGAGTTCACCGTTTGAGGGTTTTCACTGCTCCATAAAATCAGACCTGCTTCGTTTTTGAGATTTCTTAAGGTTAAACGTCACGTACGTTATAATCTAAGCATTCACAGATGGCGCCAATTAAATTATTTTAGGTTTTTAATACTTTTGCACGTTTTTCTTTAAAATATTGAGGTGAATTAATTGTTTGCGCCCGTACATATTTAATGTGAATATAGTTTAATAAATAGTTTTGTTCATAAACAAACCCAAATCTTTCAAGAAAGGCTGAAAAATACAATATTGGATTGAGTCACCGATACAAAATTGATTTTTTCAGCCTCTCTTGAAAGATTTGGGTTTGTTTAAGGACAAAACTATTTATTTATATTCATATTAAATATGTACAGGCGCAAACAATTAATTTACCTTAATATTTTAAAGCCTAATGCGCAAAAAGTATTAAAAATCTAAAATAATTTAATTGGCGCCATCTGTGAATGCATAGATTATAACGTTCGTGACGTTTAACGAAGTGTCACAATCTGTTTGAAAAGCACATTTTTCCAAATCCCCAACTAAACAATGAGAGCTAATCAAAAAAAATTATTGTGCATTGGGCAGAGAAGAAGAAACCCTGGGTTCAATAATGATATCTTTTATCTAGTTTATTCCTTTGTATTGATTGAAACGAGGCGTAAAAATCCACAATAACAAAGCGACAGAAAAAGAATTCCATCACCTCCGTAAAATGAATTTTCTCAGCCAATTCAATTTGATCTTCGGTTGTGATAATACTTTGTTGTAGCAGATGAACGGAGTCTGACGGGCAGACAGTTCAACGTTTCTTCCGATTCCGTCAATCAACTGGGATCTACACGCTTGAAGCTGAACTGAAGTGCACACTTTCAGGGGGTTCCATAACAAGAAAGAATAGTAGACAAACAGAAGACTTTTGAAAAGTGATAAAAAAAATCTAACCTGTATATCCTAACATAGCTTTCCCAGTTTTTTTCATGACTTTCACTTTTCGCTCTTTTGAGTTGAATATTTTATATTATTTATTTTACGGTGATGTCTAAACTATTTAGAAAAGCACGCTGATTCATTTTCGCAGACGACACCGCACTTACAGTAGGTATCTTATGAAAATTCCCTTGGCGGACCCACCACTTACCCGCCCTGGTATAGGTAACAGATGGTTATCCCTTCAAAGCTCTTGCAAGGACTCTAATTTTTTTTGTGTAAAAACGACTCTATATTTAATAAACGATACTAGATCTCCATTGCCCCCGCATACGTTGTTAGTTAGTAGTATGTAAGTGCTACTATGTTTTTTACATGAATACCTCACAAGAGTCTCAACTGCTCCCGTCTGGAGCCAGTGGGACTATGGCATCTCCAAATGGGGTATGTTGTGAGGCTGAAGGCAGTAAGGAGAGGAAGGAGAGAGAGAAGAGGAAGGTGGGGAAGTACCTGGCTATTCAGATCTGGTCACCAAACACGGCAGAAGCCATTTCAAGCAACGTTTCAATTCTGAATAATGGTCTTACACCAGGGCGATACTGAGAGTATCTTCCACTCTGGAACGTGCCGCAAATATACAATATCTCATTTTAAATGAATAAATTGTGAAATACACAAATTAATCAAATAAAATTTATTTGCCACGCCGGGATTCGATCCCGCTACCTTCGGAATGAGAGTCAAGCTCCTTACCGCTGCACAACGCCGGCCGTCAAATGTACAATTGTTAAGTATAAAGAAAATCTTACCTGGACCTCTTTTAGGTACTTCAAAGAGCTGCTTAAATGGGCACATGCTTCAATTTTGGAGGCGGGTCTGGGTACTGCCGCCCCGCGAACCATTTATTGGATAACCAAAACCTATGCCACAGGTCTTGGTTACCCCAAGTGGTTCGCTACGTTTAGTGACTTAGCACGGGTGCCCGGGTTCTTGGGGTGAAGTTTGTCAAGGTCTTGGCGGCGGATGCATCTGCCCGCCTGCTGCGTGACGGGCCGGATCGAGAGAGACTTGTTGAGGGAAACCTTTTGATCTTTCCAGCCGGGCTCTCTCAACCAATCGCATTGCACCGCCGCTAGAGGGATGGATTCATACATCCGTCACTCCTGGAGATACTGACCTCCAGATTCCTACCCACCCCTTACATCTTTTTCCTTCCTAGAACTGCCTATCCTTCCCTTCCTTAAAAAAGACCCTCCACACGGCATGCCTTAGGATAACATAGGCCCTGAGGGAAATTATTTTCCTCAGGGCCTCCTGTGTAAAATTCCGGATTCCTACAACCCCCTCATTGAGGGGGTTGTAGGAATCCGAGGGTCAATGTGTTCAGGAGTGACGAACATATGAATCCACCCCTCCCACTGCAATGCAAGGCAAGATGAGCGAGTCCGGCTGGAGAGATTAAAATCAATCAGTCTCTTTCGATCTTCCGCCACGCAGCAAATGGTCGAAAGCATACCCCGCCAAGACCTAGACGAACCAGGGCACCCCTGCTAAGTAACCAAGCATAGCGAACTACTTGGGATGACCAATGGCCGGGATGTTGGTTATCCAATAAATGGTTTCCGAAGCGGCGGTACCTATAGCCGCCTCTCGATTTTGAAATAAATTGTAGTCCTCCCTAATTGTGGTTAGTAATTTTAAATGATGCCATCTAGCCTAAATATTGTAAAACAGCATGCCATAACGTTTTAAGTGCCAATTGAGCTGGAAATGTTAGTTCATTCAAAATTTCGGAAGAAGACGGTGCATCAACGTCGAGACAACGTATTTTGGAGGTCGTATGTGCTGGTTTTTGTACTCTAAAGTTGAAGAGTTACCAACGCCATCTCGCCTAAATATTGTGAAACAGCATGCCATAACGTTTTAAGTGCCAATTGAGCTGCAATTGTTAGTTCAATTAAAAATGTCGGAAAAAAAATTCACGAGAAAACGTGTTGCCGTAGAAAGCAAATTGTTTTATGAAAACCTTTAAAATAAAAATATTGAAAATGTTGAGTAATGTGCAAGTAATTTAACACTTACAACTTTATGACTTGCATAAATAATGGCACTTAAAATGTTTTGTTAAAACTTATTTATATATTCAGAATCAGCGTTTATTGGTCTATATGAACATATTTTTTAAAAGCCAGAATATTTTTCACTAGAGTTCCTTATTATATTAAAGTCCCGTTTGTAAAAAGATTGAACCCATTTTAGTAAAAATGTCTGAGCTTTTACAAACCAACCCTTACTTGGTTTACCTCTAAAATTCCCGGTTGTCCTGTTTCTCCTAACGTGTGTGCAGTAAATATTGACACGGACTCTCTCCACAAACAACTTTATAACTCTTAAATTAAAAGTGTTTACGTTTGGCACAGTTCTGTCATTTACTTGTAAAAAGAAATATATTTTCTTTGATGTCATCTCACGCTTCAAGTTGACGGCGAACTTTTTGTTTATCTTCCTTACGCTCTATGAATTTAAAGTCGTTAAAAATCTTGGTAATCAGGTCAAGGATGCACCGAAACCGGGATACTATTTATAAACGAGACCCACATTACGAATATTATTAATTCGAATCATTAATCAAAGGTGTTTTAAATGGCTAATGGTAACAGTGATTGCTCGGCGTGCGTTTGGTTGTGTTTGTGGATTTATATCAAGTGATCTGATACGATTATTTATTTATCCAAAATTTACGGCACAAAGTGCCATTTACAAACATGTATTATTATTATATGTAAACATAGTACAGTGAAGAAAGATTGTTTTTTTTTTAATTTCTTATAATAAGAGAAAAAGAGAAAAAATTTCTAACAACTAATGAAAACTTCAAAAGGATACAGTGAAATAAAAAGAATAACTTGTTATGAAGTAACCTCGTTACAATACGTAAGGCTGAAATGTTTGATAAGTAGAGCCTTGTATTTTAATAAGGAAATATGTTATGTTATTTTAATAAGGAAATGAATTATGTGGAAAAAGAATTTTAGAAATTACAAAAAAAAAACCCAACAAGTTTTCAACTAAAAGAATTTATACTTCGTTTGCTGTTTTGTGAAAAAAAGTAAATTAACAGGTATTATTTAAGAAACTTAACTTTAAAACATTTTGCATTATTTAACAAGCACTTGACGGTTCCCGTTTTGTATTCACACGGTTTCGGGTTCGATTCTAAACGCTACAATACATATTTTTATTCTGACGCATTTTTCTTTTATTATTTTTTTATTATTATTGTACAACAGAATAATTCCAATTACAGTACAATTTAGTTACCCTATCAGCATTTAGGCAAGTAACTCTTCAATAATATTTTTAAGGCATATTTTTTTTAAGTCACTTACATCCAAATGGTTTGCAATTTCAGTTAACAGCATCAATCCCCTCGTCATGCTATGCTTTGCCGAAACGTCTGTTCTGCCGTTCGGTATTTTAAATAAGTCATGATGTCTACTTCGGCTGTAGTTTTCTGGTACATATAAATCATAGCATCCCAAGAGAAATGGGCTATCGATGAAATTGTTCAAAATTTTGAAAGACAGAATAGCATGACTTGCTTTCCGTCTAGTTTCTAGACTCACAGAATCAGTTTCCTCAAATAAGTCATATATGGTGCCTGAACCTTGGATAGGAACCGCATATAAACATAACTGAGGAATTTCTTTTGGATTTGCTCTAACATATCAATGTACTGCTTGCTGGTGGTACGGTGCCCAAACATCGCTCGCGTACTCCGGCTTGCTTCTCAGTATGCCATACTAACATAATGAGTGCATATTAACATGATATAATTTCTAATACCTATGACATTATCTTCTTATGCCTTGCCCAAGGCTCAGTGCTGGCCCCATCACTCTTCAATATCTATACTCGAGATCTTCCTCACACTGAAGGCAGAAAATTTGCTTACGCAGATGACTTCGCCATCACAGTCCAAGCCAAAACCCTCAATGCAGCAGAAGAGATCCTTAATTCTGACCTCAAGGCTATGGAAGAATTTTTCCTCAATTGGCGACTAAAGCCAAATGGGTCGAAAACAGTTGTGACAGCTTTCCATCTCAGTAATTCACAAGCAAACGCAAAACTCTGTGTTCAGTTTGATGGAAAAAATATTTACCATGACCCCCATCCCCGCTATCTTGGAATAACTTTGGACAGGAGCCTGAATTACCGGAAACACATGGAAACAGTGGGCAAAAAAACCAGGACAAGACTAAACTTAGTCAATAAGCTGGCTGGTACTAGCTGGGGATGCGACGCCAACACGCTCAGAACGGCATCCATTGCCCTGGTTTTCTCAGCAGCTGAATACTGTGCTCCAGTATGGGCCAGAAGCGCCCACACTTCCATGGTCGACGTTCAGCTTAATGCCACAATGCGAACCATCAGCGGAACCTTAAAATCGACTCCTCTTCCTTGGCTCCCCGTACTTGCAAATATAACCCCGCCAAATATCAGGCGAGAGATTGCAACACTGAGGGAATACAAGAAGGCGCTGCAAAAAAGCGAAATACCCTTGCACGATGATGTCGTTTCTCACCCGGCATGCCGCTTAAAGTCTCGAAAACCCTTCTGGACGGAAGGAGAAAGACTCCTTCGAACACCTCTCACCCCAGAAGATAGGTGGAAGCTTGAGTGGCAATCAGCTAACGTCAAAAACGCCGATCTCGTGCAAGACCCCACTGAGAGACAGCCTGGGTTCTCATTGCCTCGCAAACTCTGGACTGCCATCAATAGAATAAGGTGCTCCCATAGCCGTTGTGCTCACATGATGCATAGATGGGGCCTTAAAGAGTCGGCGACGTGTGAATGCGGTGCGGTGCAGACCACCGAACATGTAATCAACGAATGCCCGCTCCATTCATTCCCCGGCGGGATTTATGAGGTCCACAGGGCAACGCCTGAGGCCCTAGACTGGCTCGCAGACCTAGATGTCCCCCTCTGACCCCCCACCATACGAAAGAAGAAGAAGAAATCTTCTTATGACTGTATGATTCTTGGAGTGCGGCGTGGCGGTGTGAATATTTTAGCCTCTTTTTTAACAATTTTAATAATAAAAACTGATTAATTTCGGCATTGATTAATGTGAATGCATTTTTGTTATAATAAAGCACATTATTAATCACTTCATTGGTTCATATCCCTAATTGCATCTATTTCCTCTTATTCCCATTTCAAAGTATTCTCGCCTAAATTCTCTTCCTGCTAACTTTCACCTCTTCCAACGAGGAACTTGAATATACGTTCTGTTCGGAGGTATTTCGCTTGGCCCAAAGAGCCCCATATAGCCCACTATTATACCCACCTGCAGCTCAGTATAGCCCAGTATAGCGCAGTTGTGGGCCAGCGATTTAACAAAGAATCCAGGTGGAATACGGATTGATAGCACTGGTATTTTCTGTGCAAAACTTTAATGCTAAACGTTGAACACACCATAGTTTATACAGGGTGTTTAGGACTAACTGAGAATAAACATAGATACTATATATTCATTATATAGAGAAAATGTTGTGTACCCCTGCCTAAGTGTGTATAAATACCGTAGCATAAGAATTTCAACTACCAGTCTGAAAATGTCCGTAATAGGATGAAACCGGTCCTGGTAAAATATAAATTTGTGGAAGAAAGTACAAAAGTGTTTTAATTTCAAATTCTAACCAATAAGTAGTCATAGAAATTATTGGATGGAAGTCTCGTGTAAGATTTAAGTAAGATAAGATTTATCTCAACAAAAAAATTATGGCACCAGTTAAATTAATTTTATTAACATATGTGTGTTTTGGCAGAAGCTGGCAACAAGCATGGATTAAAGCACCACGACCTCCTAAAGCACGATCGAGAAAAAGAACATCCACTTCAGTCCCCATTGCAGTTTTCCTCTAATG
Source organism: Limnephilus marmoratus (assembly GCA_917880885.1). Lineage (NCBI taxonomy): Eukaryota > Metazoa > Arthropoda > Insecta > Trichoptera > Limnephilidae > Limnephilus > Limnephilus marmoratus. The sequence continues at coordinate 28,110,272 of OU862919.1, read as the reverse complement.
TGAATTTTCACAATCTTTTCTTTCTTGATAAGAGTTGAAGCAGACGTAATTTTATTTGATGTTGGCAAGAAATTGAGTTTTTCCGTTCTTGTTTGTAATATGGAATCAAATAATACTTTTTGATAAAAATAGCGTCTCCAATCATCTGGCAAACTTGTGCGACCCGGGTGTTACACCCTGGATAAAATACGTATACGGAGTAATAAAATAACCACAAAACTGTAAAACTTTGAACAGACCACGCTCATGCATAAATTGGATATCTTTTACAACGTTTTTATTCTATTTTCTCAGTCTTGAAAAAGCGTGGTAAAATTTCTGTATGAATATTTATTAAATTTACGTCTGAGCGAATATGTTTTACTCTGAGTTATCGCCTGCGCTGTGGGTTTTTATACGAATTCAATCGTCTCTCGTCTCCAGTTTGTTTTACTGTTGTTTACTCGTAACGTGTTTTCCCTGAACAGTATTTTTGAAGAAGGGCTTACTTTCCATACAGGACCTATTCAAATTGTACCGTGGCGAGACTTCATTTAGTTGGCATTCACCAACCAAGTTCTAGTGTTTTATTTCTATGTAACGAAGCCCAAAATAATAAACTACGGGATGAGGATGATTTTAAAATGTAAATTTTTTACTAGAGTTAAAATTATGTTACAAAATTTAAATATGATGATAACAAAACAACATATTATATATAATACATTAAAAATGATATGTAAACTTAAAAATAATATGCTCCAAAATTATCCGCAGAGTAATATTATTATTATGTTTCAAGAAAATGTTCACAATTATTCTAAGAGAAGACGCGGAGACTTTAAGCTTCCCAAAACTAAACTTTCGTGCACACAAAATGGCGCGTTTTATAAAGGGCAAAAACTTTATAACAGCCTGTCGAGGCCGTAAAGGAAGCCTCAGGGCTTAGCACTTTTTTTAGGATATGTGCATTATATGTAAAGAATGTTTTTTGATCTGTAACAACCTTGAAACAAAAACAAAGTGCAAAAACATTGATAAAAGTATTGTGAGACTATCGTGCTAAGTCAAGCAGTTAATATCTACTCTTTTTACTCAACTTCTTGGGTAAATGCAACAGTTAGTTTGCAGCACATTCAAAGAAATTCACCTGGAAACTTCGCACGGAAGTACAAAAACCGTATTTTCTTGTTGAAATAATATTAGTTCAATAAAAAAGATAGTCAGAAGTCAAAGTTTAATTTAAAATAATCTGAAGCACTCAGCTTTGCCTGTACTTTATTCTGCTTTAATGGGAAAAGGAGTAGGCGAGATTTTTCAAAATTTCATGTGACTTTCTCTTGTTTTGAAGGTCAAGTCTGCATAATTTCATTAGAATAAAACTCTTGGTTTATACTAAAAAAACAAACACACAGACATTCTTCTTTATATTATTTAAGATATTAGTTACACTACATACGTCTTTCGAAATATTGTTCGAAAAATATGATAAAATGTTTTGCGTTATATGTTTAGGTAATGAAATAATACGATCAAAGATACATAGCTCATAATTGAAATTCCTAAAAAGAAAGTGTGATATTCAACCCGTCTGCTTGTTTAGGAATAAATACATCCCAAAACATGTAATCGCGTTATACTTTCATAAGACCAAAATGTCCCGAGCGACCTTACATTAGAAAAGCTATATATCTCTCTTCCTCTCATGCAAACATATGTATTTTTCTTTTAACCAGAAAGAGAACGAAATAATGCTTCTTATTGTCTTTGAAATATGAAAGCTATCTTGCATAGATATTTTACAATCTCGATCCAAAATGACGGTTTCAGAATTTACGCGCGAAACCGAGGCTTCCGGATAGTGAGGTGCGAATATATTGAACCAAGCAGACGGGTTAAGAAGTTCAATGATCCAAAGAATTTGATGTTTCAGAAAAACAAAACATTCGTATATTTAGTATTAAAATTTGATCCGGTGTACCACCCATTTTAAAAAACACGCCGATGCGATGGTTCGTTTTTCCTCCGGGCAGACTATCATTGACATTCGTTACATTGAGAAAAAAATCAACCAGAATAAATGGGGAACAGAAATTCTTGGAACGCATCCCAGGGTAAAACTTTTTCAGGAAAACTTTGACAACGTTTTAAAAGAAATTGCCCAACATTTTGTCACCAAATTTATTTTTACAAAAATCCGCTGTCATATTTTTAATTATGTCTCAGGGAGGCTAGTAAAATTGTTTCGGAACTCTCACGAGCACTAGCAAGACGAAATCTGCCAAGTTCGTCAATTTTTTCTGGGTGTCAAAAATATATTACAATAAACGTGTGTATTGAGTATTGTCTCAAACACTGGTGCATGTTGACATATACTAGTGTTGACATCGACAAAAATACACTGATCCACAATACGTAGACATGACGATGGTGACAAAATTCATGTGTCACTGCGTTCTCTATCGTTTTGAAACAGATAATTTTTTTCATGTCATCTATGTCAACAATTTTTTTTAAGTGAAGTGAGTTTAAGAAATGTCGGGTGAGATCAGGTTAAAAGTTGGGTTAGGTCAAAGATATTCAAATACAGAAGAGATATGCTATGGTGTCCGCGCAACTGTCGCCGGACTACGCCGTAATTAGCGTAGTTTTCATACAAAAAAGAGTTTGTTCATTTCGTTGATTTTTTGAAAATGTGCATTAATATTGGTTAACAATATATTTTGAATAAGGAAAGAATTCGTTCATTTAGTTTAACGTTCGTTTGGTTTATTCGTTAATTATTTGTTCTTTTAGTTTATTTGTTAATTGGTAAACAATATCGGCGACACCCGGAAGCGCAGACCAACATAGTAAAAACAGCAGATAGCACATCTACTTATATTTCAATATCTTTGGGTTAGGTCAACAATTTTTTTGACCTAACCCAATGTTTTGTTGATTTTGGCTGAATCATTTTATTGTATTTTTAACTAACGCAAAGCCATTTGTTGATTTTGGTTTAATCATTTTATTGTATTTTTAACTAACGCAAAGCCATTTGAAGCTTACAGCCTTCACGCTTAAAAATATTAAATATCTTAAAAATCGTATTATAATAATAATAATAATCTATAGAGATAATATAATAATATAATAATAATAATAATTAATATTATTATAATAATATAATAATAATAATAATTAATATTAATATTATCCCTTTTTTTTTTACGCACCAGATTTAAATGTCCGGGTTAAATTTTCCCCCCAAAAAAAAAAAAAAAAAAGAAGGAAAAACTAAACCCTTTCATACACTTCCCCAAATGATCATCTAGTGAATCCACGTTATGCAATTGCACTATATAAGTATTATAAATACAAAACAATACAAGAACAACATGTCAACCTACTAGAGACCAAATGGGAATATAATTCACCGACTCCAGATATTTTCATATCAGAGGGTTCGGCTCTGTGGCATTTCTAATTGAACCTATAAATCCTACTGATCCCTCAATATAAATATTTAAAAAATCTTTTGTAATCCTACATGTATTTAAAATTACTGCTTTTTGCATTTTTATATACAAATTCTTTGACAAATCTAATATGCTTAAATTTTGAATCAGATTCCTAGGTATTATGCCAGTGGCCGAAATAACAAATGGTAATATTTTTATAGTCCGAGAATGCCAAATTCTTTTAATCTCATTTCCTAAATCTGTGTATTTTCTAATTTTTTCAGAAACAGTTTTTTGAATATTACAGGAATTTGGAATAGCTACATCAATGATATAAGTTATTTTTTTAATTTTGTCATGTAAAACTATATCAGGTCTATTATGACTAATTGTTCTGTCTGTTAGTATAGTTTTATCATAATATATTTTATAAAATTCATTTTCTATAAATGAATTTGGTTCATATTCATAATAAGGTACTACATTACGGCAATCAATCAAGTTATGTTTAATTACCAAACTTTGGTGAATTATTTTTAAAACCTGATTGTGCCTAAATGTATACTCGGAAGGCGCTAATATAGAACATCCCGATATAATATGTTCTATAGTTTCGGGAAAAGCCAAACATTTTCTACATAAATCATCAATTTGATTTATATCTTTGATTATATGCTTTCTATAATTTTTAGTATTAATGACTCTATCTTGAATGGCAAGCATAAATCCTTCTATTTCTGCGCTCAACTCTCCAATACTCAACCATTTGTTTGACGAAAGTTTGTCAACATACGTTTGGTTGAGATAATTGAAGTGTTTTGCGTGAATAATTTTATTTGACCAGGAATCTAATAATTCCTGGTTAGTATTTATAAGAATGTTGGCATTCTCGTCATATAAATTTAAAGGTGTAATATTTCTATCTGCCTTGCAAATTATTTTGTGCATTTCTGAGCTATTAGCTTTCCTATGGAAAAAATTTCTAAGCATTTCTACCTGATTGTGTTTCAAAGATGTTATTTTGACTACACCTCTACCTCCTAAATTTCTAGGTAAATTAATTCGTTCTATAGCTGAATTTGGATGATGGCAATTAAATTTTGTTAACGTAGTTCTAATTAATCGTTCTAAACTATCTAAATCTGTATTGGACCATTTAATTATGCCAAATGAGTACGTTAGTAGAGGTATTGTCCAAGTATTTATTGCTTTTACTAAATTTTTAGCAGATAGATTGCATTTTAAAATTTTTCTGATCCTAGTTTGAAATTTAATCCTCATATCATTTTTAATACTAGTGTGATCTAATCTATTCGATTGCGGGTATCCTAAATATTTATAAACCTCATCCCCTTTCATACTTTGAATTTTGAAATTTCTAAATATACCCTCGTCTCCATCTACAATTTTGCCTTTCTCTATATGGATAGTTTTACATTTATCTAAACCAAAAGTCATTTTAATATCATCTGAAAAAATTTTAACTACCTTAATCATTTTCTCTAAATTTGATTCAGAATTTGAAAATAATTTTATATCATCCATATATAATAGATGTGAAACTATACTACTCTCTCTTGTATTACCCTTAATTTTTATTCCAAACTTGCTTTTAATTAACATTTTAGAAAGGGGATTCAATGCTAAGCAAAACCAAAGAGGGCTCAATGAGTCTCCTTGAAAAATCCCTCTTTTTATTGAAATGCCCGGTACTACTATTTTCTTACCTTTTAAATTAACTAGCAAATCTGTATTCCAAAAGGACATAATATTTTTCAAAAAGCTAATTATAATTGGGTTAACTTTATATATTTTTAATATTTTGATTAGCCACGAGTGCGGGACACTATCAAAAGCTTTTTGATAATCTATATAACAAGTATGTAAATTACGCTTTTGATTTTGAATTTGTTTTAAAATTACAGAATCAATAACTAACTGTTCTTTACATCCCATATGTTTTCTGCGACAACCTTTTTGTTGTTCAGATAAAATATTTTTTTCATCCAAATGAGTATATATTAAATCTGTCAAGCAAGAGGTTAAAATTTTGTATATTGTCGGTAGACATGTAATGGGTCTATATTGAGAGGGATTATTAATATGTTCGCTTTTAGGCAACATATAAGTAATGCCCTTAGTTAGAAAATTAGGAAAATTTTGAGGTTCTCTGACAAGTTTTGAAAGATTTTTTGCAAAAAGAGGATGTAAAGTAGTTAGACGTTTGTACCAAAAATTATGTATCCAATCGCAACCCGTGGCTTTCCAATTATGAGTATTTTTTATAATTTTGGCTAACAATTCAACCGATATATCAGAAAAACTCATTTGTTCAATGTCTGAACAATTGAGCTCTTCATTTTCTATCCAGTTACCTGCCTCATTATGTTTTATATCTTTACTCCAAATGTTTGTCCAAAAATCGCGCATATCTGATTCAGATGGCAACGGAATATTATTATTCGAAATAATATTCTGTTTATCGTCAAGTTTGGAATAAAATATTTTCTCATTTTTCTGAAATAATCTATTATTATTTCTTTTATTATACGTATAATTATATCTTTTTAATCTACTAGCTTTTACACCTAATTTTTGTTTTAATAAATCTAATAAATCATTGATTATATTTTCATTAGTATTACTACCAATGCTATAACCAAATTTTCTCCCAATTTCATCTACATATCTCAAAATATTCCTACTTCTATTTCCATTTTTATATTCAATTACTCTAGCTATACTACTTCTTAAAAATACTACATCATTTTCTAATCTAATCTGCCATTCTGGTTTACTATAACTATATGATCTATCATCAGAGGATATTAATTTAACTCCTAACTTATTACATATAGTGATAGCACTAGCGTACACTATTGTATGAAGATCTAAAAAACTAATATCGTCAAATATTATTTTTGGTAAAATTAAATTATTTAATTCAGAAATTAATTTAGATAATTTCTTTGACGTATGCAATTTTGGTAATTTTGGTCTAACTGTGGGCTCTATATCTATATATCTATTTATATTATTTTGAAGCAAGTTAGCTAATTCTATTACATTATCATCTAGTAAGTTTAAATTTGCAATATTGATTTCCCTAAGATTATGAATAATGTCTAAGTTATTTGAATCTACTCTAATATCATTGGATTCTTCTACTAGAATATTAGCTAAACTATCTTCATTCAATGCATCTAATATAACATTACTACTCGTATTAATTTGATCTAAATTATTCTCCAATTGCAATCTATCTGCTACTTCTTTTCTTATCTCATTTAATGTTACTACAGGAATTAAATTATTTTTGAAAATTGACCTTTTTTGGTCAGCTAATCTTTGTTCGTTTACTTGGGCAACCGGATAATTTTGTGAGAAAAGTAAATGTAATTTTTTCCTATACAATAACATATCTGTTTCTAGTTTAGTTACATAAAAATATGAACGAACGATGAACATATTGACATCGTTCGTCCATTTCATACGCTGCCTAGGAATACCTGCTTTTGTTTTTTGGGGTCTCAGATTATCAATGTTCATCTGTATAGATGACATAATAAACCCATTTTCATTTCCGTTGGTTGAAAATGACATTGTGTCACCTTTCAAAACAACTTGGAAATGATTTATTAATTATTATTAATTCCTACATTCCAGTAACCAAGCAACTGTCGTCATTACCTAGTGTCAACAAATAGTTTTCAATATCTCCAAATTAAATATTTTAATGTAAACTACCCTTCAATACTACAAATCTATAATATATATTATATTGTAGAATAATGTTATCAAAATAAAATATATAATTAAATTTACCTACAAAATATATTTCAACGTAATCTCAAAATATAGTTGTTTACCTTGGTTACTGAAGTCCTCACAAAAGGAAAAATTTATTTTGTATTTATTTACCTAAATATCCTACGGTCCACTGGCAGTTTATTTATTACGTTATCTAATATACTTATTTTCAAATATTTATATGTTTTGGGATCAAAGCTAATTCTTTTCTATCTGATACAATAAAAAAATCAGAGAGCTAAAATACAAGCAAACGTCAAGGCTTGCGTTGCTAAGCAACATTATTATTATTATTATTAATAGAGATAATAGATTATTATTATTATAATATAATAATAATAATAATAATAATCTATTATCCCTATAGATTATTATAATAATAATAATAATAATATATTTAGATTTAGATTTAGATAGTTTAGAACGATTAATTAGAAGATTTAGATAGTTTAGAACGATTAATTAGAACTACGTTAACAAAATTTAATTGCCATCATCCAAATTCAGCTATAGAACGAATTAATTTACCTAGAAATTTAGGAGGTAGAGGTGTAGTCAAAATAACATCTTTGAAACACAATCAGGTAGAAATGCTTAGAAATTTTTTCCATAGGAAAGCTAATAGCTCAGAAATGCACAAAATAATTTGCAAGGCAGATAGAAATATTACACCTTTAAATTTATATGACGAGAATGCCAACATTCTTATAAATACTAACCAGGAATTATTAGATTCCTGGTCAAATAAAATTATTCACGCAAAACACTTCAATTATCTCAACCAAACGTATGTTGACAAACTTTCGTCAAACAAATGGTTGAGTATTGGAGAGTTGAGCGCAGAAATAGAAGGATTTATGCTTGCCATTCAAGATAGAGTCATTAATACTAAAAATTATAGAAAGCATATAATCAAAGATATAAATCAAATTGATGATTTATGTAGAAAATGTTTGGCTTTTCCCGAAACTATAGAACATATTATATCGGGATGTTCTATATTAGCGCCTTCCGAGTATACATTTAGGCACAATCAGGTTTTAAAAATAATTCACCAAAGTTTGGTAATTAAACATAACTTGATTGATTGCCGTAATGTAGTACCTTATTATGAATATGAACCAAATTCATTTATAGAAAATGAATTTTATAAAATATATTATGATAAAACTATACTAACAGACAGAACAATTAGTCATAATAGACCTGATATAGTTTTACATGACAAAATTAAAAAAATAACTTATATCATTGATGTAGCTATTCCAAATTCCTGTAATATTCAAAAAACTGTTTCTGAAAAAATTAGAAAATACACAGATTTAGGAAATGAGATTAAAAGAATTTGGCATTCTCGGACTATAAAAATATTACCATTTGTTATTTCGGCCACTGGCATAATACCTAGGAATCTGATTCAAAATTTAAGCATATTAGATTTGTCAAAGAATTTGTATATAAAAATGCAAAAAGCAGTAATTTTAAATACATGTAGGATTACAAAAGATTTTTTAAATATTTATATTGAGGGATCAGTAGGATTTATAGGTTCAATTAGAAATGCCACAGAGCCGAACCCTCTGATATGAAAATATCTGGAGTCGGTGAATTATATTCCCATTTGGTCTCTAGTAGGTTGACATGTTGTTCTTGTATTGTTTTGTATTTATAATGCTTATATAGTGCAATTGCATAACGTGGATTCACTAGATGATCATTTGGGGAAGTGTATGAAAGGGTTTAGTTTTTCCTTTTTTTTTTTTTTTTTTTTGGGGGGAAAATTTAACCCGGACATTTAAATCTGGTGCATAATAATAATTTTTGAGAAAGGCAAAATTGTAGATGGAGACGAGGGTATATTTAGAAATTTCAAAATTCAAAGTATGAAAGGGGATGAGGTTTATAAATATTTAGGATACCCGCAATCGAATAGATTAGATCACACTAGTATTAAAAATGATATTAGGATTAAATTTCAAACTAGGATCAGAAAAATTTTAAAATGCAATCTATATGCTAAAAATTTAGTAAAAGCAATAAATACTTGGGCAATACCTCTACTAACGTACTCATTTGGCATAATTAAATGGTCCAATACAGATTTAGATAGTTTAGAACGATTAATTAGAACTACGTTAACAAAATTTAATTGCCATCATCCAAATTCAGCTATAGAACGAATTAATTTACCTAGAAATTTAGGAGGTAGAGGTGTAGTCAAAATAACATCTTTGAAACACAATCAGGTAGAAATGCTTAGAAATTTTTTTCCATAGAAAAGCTAATAGCTCAGAAATGCACAAAATAATTTGCAAGGCAGATAGAAATATTACACCTCTAAATTTATATGACGAGAATGCCAACATTCTTATAAATACTAACCAGGAATTATTAGATTCCTGGTCAAATAAAATTATTCACGCAAAACACTTCAATTATCTCAACCAAACGTATGTTGACAAACTTTCGTCAAACAAATGGTTGAGTATTGGAGAGTTGAGCGCAGAAATAGAAGGATTTATGCTTGCCATTCAAGATAGAGTCATTAATACTAAAAATTATAGAAAGCATATAATCAAAGATATAAATCAAATTGATGATTTATGTAGAAAATGTTTGGCTTTTCCCGAAACTATAGAACATATTATATCGGGATGTTCTATATTAGCGCCTTCCGAGTATACATTTAGGCACAATCAGGTTTTAAAAATAATTCACCAAAGTTTGGTAATTAAACATAACTTGATTGATTGCCGTAATGTAGTACCTTATTATGAATATGAACCAAATTCATTTATAGAAAATGAATTTTATAAAATATATTATGATAAAACTATACTAACAGACAGAACAATTAGTCATAATAGACCTGATATAGTTTTACATGACAAAATTAAAAAAACAACTTATATCATTGATGTAGCTATTCCAAATTCCTGTAATATTCAAAAAACTGTTTCTGAAAAAATTAGAAAATACACAGATTTAGGAAATGAGATTAAAAGAATTTGGCATTCTCGGACTATAAAAATATTACCATTTGTTATTTCGGCCACTGGCATAATACCTAGGAATCTGATTCAAAATTTAAGCATATTAGATTTGTCAAAGAATTTGTATATAAAAATGCAAAAAGCAGTAATTTTAAATACATGTAGGATTACAAAAGATTTTTTAAATATTTATATTGAAGGATCAGTAGGATTTATAGGTTCAATTAGAAATGCCACAGAGCCGAACCCTATCTAGAGTCTAGAGAATGAAAATATCTGGAGTCGGTGAATTATATTCCCATTTGGTCTCTAGTAGGTTGAAGGGTTTAGTTTTTCCTTCTTTTTTTTTTTTTTTTTTTTTTTTTTTTTTTTTTTTTTTTTTTTTTTTTTTTTTTTTTTTGGGGGAAAATTTAACCCGGACATTTAAATCTGGTGCGTAAAAATCTATAGGGATAATAATAATAATCTATAGGTATAGACCAGGATGTGGGGAGGATAGTGCAATCCCACACGTCCCATATAGTTATAATAATAATATTAATAATCTATAGGTATAGACCAGGATGTGGGGAGGATAGTGCAATCCCACACGTCCCATATAGTTATACATATTTATATATTTACACAGTAAAGAAATAAGAACATAAATAGAAAATAAAAATAAAAAAAATATTTGTATTAAAAATTAATAATAACAAAAATAAATAATCAATTATTATGTGATCTCAACGATAAATTTTTGTAGCTAAATTCAAAATAATAAAATGGAGTTCTTCAAAATGAACACAAAAAAACAGAAAATAATACTTATTATATTAGAGTCCCAGCGGAGCCAATATCTTTTCTGATTTTTCTGTCTCCAGATTTCGATTGAGTTTCGCTAATATTGTCTTCATTTAATTAAATATTATAATTTGAGATTTTACTCATAAAGTTTTAAAAATGAATAATAAATATTCATCCTAGACTTGCAGAAAAAAGTCAATAGATGTCGCGTATTACAAATAAAATGGATAAAAATTATCCAGACACTATCTAGATTGCATTTAGTTCGAGTTGAATCTTGTAATCATATATAAAGATAGCAGCCAATAATATGTGCGTTAAGTAAATGAAGATAATGTTGGTAGTTCTTAGTCGAAGTATGATACAGTTAAAAGTGACCGAATTAATATGGGTTCCGTAGCTTAATCGGTAGAGCTGTTTCCATGTAAGAAAAGGGTTCTGGGTTCGAGTCCCAGCGGAGCCAATATCTTTTCTGATTTTTCTGTCTCCAGATTTCGATTGAGTTTCGCTAATATTGTCTTCATTTAATTAAATAGAAAATAATACGTTGATGGATTATCAATATATTTGGTACTTACGACTGGAAAAAAAATTGTTAGTTGTTTTAGAAAAACAAAAATATGTAAGGTTTGAGAGGTTGTTTAAATTGAGCTGGAGAATTCTGTCCATTTATCTTGATCCGCTGTTGTTTACGAACGATTGATTGAAGAATTTTAAACAAACTTTGAAGTTTGCATAATTCGCAAATTTAATCAGAACCAGCTACGTAGCTTTGTTTCCAGGAATGTTTTGTTTATTTTAACCGAGAAAATGAGGAGGTCTTTTGAAATATCTTAACGTTACTATATTTTGATTTCTTCCCGGATTTTCATTTATCTTATGTTTCTTTTAAATTTTATTTAATTCCACCGTGGTGGAATCTACGTGATTGTTTGGCGTCATTAGAAGTGTCATTACATTAAATTTGGATGTCAAGGTTCATGAGTTTTATTTTATGAGGAGATATGAACATTTAATGTTGGCAGAATCTGACAAGGACGACACTAAAGACAACGTCACGAAAATCTCTCTTTTGAAATACTTTACATGAATTCATATATATACAAAATTGTTTTCAAGAAAGACAAACATTCCCTGGATACGAATAATAAGACAATATTTGAAAATCTCCTACTTACACCAGAGTAAGCGGAAAATGTTGCTTGTGATGAAGCACTTAGACGGCCGGGGAATTGAACTCATGACGCCTTGGTTGGGGAACTAAACTCGATGCCAACTCAACCACTAACCGGTCGACTTATTGTCTATACCTATCTATCAGAGGTTTAGAGTGCTATATAAATATCAACCTAGTAAAAAAATGCAATTCGAAAACGAAACCTTTCTAGAATTAGCAAGAGTTGTGTTGAGTGATCACATCGGAAAAGCCAGCTGCTTCCTAACCTTCCTCTTCCCCATCTTCTTCCCCTCCCCATTCCCGTCCCACATCAGACTGCAGTCGGGGATGCCTTCTTAGTGCCACTTACTCCGGACAGTCGGGAGCAGTTGAGACTCCTGTATTAGAAACAAATAAATAGTTAAATTTTTTTTTTTAAATATTATGTTTAAAAAGCGAAGGTTACTGACAGCTAGCGTAGCATTTTTGTTTTGTTGTTTTGTTTTGTGTTAGGAATTTTGTTATAAAATAATATGGCTTTGAAGTAATGGAGCTCTCTATTATGTTTCTGATTTCTTGAAACACAGCTAGATTTACCTAGCAAATGGTCTGATGACCACAATATCAGTGCTTGTCGGTTCGGAAAAAGTAATTGTAATATGTGCTTTTATAAAGTGAATAAACTAGAAGAATTCCACCATTGAAAGAAGCTGTTTTTCATTTGAAGTCTTTCTACCACAAAAAACCATTCTCTAACATATTACATAAGTGAATTTTTTAGTAATGCCCATTTTCATCCCCCCACAAAATATCCCCCACAAAATATCCTCCGACAAAATATCCCTCGACATAATAACCCAAAGACAAAATGTATCTCCACTACGCTGAAATCTTTCTTAAAACTACTTTTTTAACAATAATTTATTGTCTTTACTGGACGTCTGTATTATTTTTGTGAATTTTTTTGTTAGGTTAGTTTTAGTAGATATTTTGTTGGGGGGATGTTTTGTCGGTAGAATATTTTATCGGAGATATTTTGTCCGGGGAAGTTTTGTCGTGGGATGAACGCGCGGAACCGATATTTTTACTATATAATATGTTAGATACCATTTTAGTTATAACGCGTTGTTTTAAGTTTTCACGATTTGTGATCGCAATAACTGTGAGCTTTTTCGAAATATTCCCATGTTCCTCATTACGTAAAGGTTATCTCTGGATTCTCTGCACAAGTTTTTCTCTTTATCAAAACGATAAGTTTTTAAAATCGCTTAAATTGTAAAAGTTCTCGTGCGCATTTCAACGTCATTACAATCACTCGTGTCGTGCGACAACGCATTGAAAAGAAGTTTATTGCTCTCTCGGTGCATCTCTTGGACTAAGTTCTTGGCTCTAGTGCCGAATATCTAAATAAGTTTGCCTACTCAAGCCACGGGTGGTTTCTATAAATACGTCATTATATTTATTTGCAACGTAGAAGTATGTTCGTATAATGCGCTCCGGCATGACTGAGAAACTGTGCATGCGATAGGTATTCGTATAAACAAATGCACTGCATGATACTTCGATGTACAAATAGAAAATTGGCTTTCCATTCATTAACGTAGATTCCAAAGTAAACTAATCATAAATCTGTGAATTTAAAAGATCCTCTTTCAAGCTTTTGAAGGTATCAAAACTTGTTTTATTTGATTTGATTTTTGAGTTTAATTTTATTTTTTTTTTGTTATTGTATCTTTTATCAACATTAACAGTTATCGAAGTTTGTAGGTTTTTTATTTGATGATCCACAAATAAATTTGCAATATTTTTACTACTTTTTGAAGTGAAAACTTCTTTAGAACACCTTTGTGATTAGAAACTCGATGAAACGAAAAAGCGACACTAAAAAGAGATGAATAATCGGTCTCCTCTTTGTGCGGTGCTTCGTAGCCTCCCCATTCTTGTCTACTTTAGTTTTCTGTAGGTTTCACTTCTACGTCGTGTAAACTTCAAACTAGTATTTTTAATTTGGTAGGTAGGTACTTAAAAAAAATGATGTCATTATTATAGTTTTTGATGGAAAAACAAAACCATACAGTGACATTTTTTGAATTTTTGTATCGGCTTTTTTATTTTAAATATTTTCTTATTCTGCAACTATTGATGAAAAGGGCTTTCCAACAAGGTTATGTATATTTTTAAATTTTAAAGAAAAATTATTTTATTTTATATAAATTAATAATTTACTGATGAAAAATTTAGGGGATATTATAATTTTAGACTTGATAATTATTGCGTGTTGGCTAAAAAATGCAAATTCTTGAGAAATATATCTAACTTTATTAGTCAAGAGTAACCCTAAGAAATTCAAATAAAAGAAATACACCAAACAAAAATAGAAATGGAATTTTGTCACATTGCAATAAAGAAAATAAATAACTAGGAGGGAATATTTTTGTAGATTAGTGGGATTTTCCTTGTGTACGTAGCTACATAATGTTACACAGGGATTTTAAATGGAAGATATTAATATGTTTACGTCTTACAACTATCTGTTGAAGTATCACAGAACTGTACAGGAATCAAATGCAACTTATGGGGATAGAAGATGAATTTGGACAATTTTGGAGAACAATCTGTTGAAGTATCACAGAATTGTACAGGAATCAAATGCAACTTATGGGGACAGAAGATGAATTTGGAGAATTTTGGAGAACAATCTGTTGAAGTATCACAGAACTATACAGGAATCAAATGCAACTTATGGGGATAGAAGATGAATTTGGAGAATTTTGGAGAACAATCTGTTGAAGTATCACAGAACTATACAGGAATCAAATGCAACTTATGGGGATAGAAGATGAATTTGGACAATTTTGGAGAACAATCTGTTGAAGTATCACAGAACTGTACAGGAATCAAATGCAACTTATGGGGACAGAAGATGAATTTGGAGAATTTTGGAGAACAATCTGTTGAAGTATCACAGAACTATACAGGAATCAAATGCAACTTATGGGGATAGAAGATGAATTTGGAGAATTTTGGAGAACAATCTGTTGAAGTATCACAGAACTATACAGGAATCAAATGCAACTTATGGGGACAGAAGATGAATTTGTAGAACTTTTATAAACCTTTTTTATTAAAGGAAGAGTCGTGCAATTCCTGATCAAAAAACCTGACAATTTAGAGTTTTCTTGACTCTTATCATAAAAATTATTGGTTGTCTAATGTAGGGGATTGAACTAGCGACATCTGAGTGCGATCCTATCTTATTGGATGACTCGGATACTTGCCGGTGATATTTAATCAGGTTGTTTGCTTTGGCAGACACATTTATAATTTGTAAAGTTTAATTAAAATATTTTTTTCGTGGTTCAAAAAAACTTATTTTAGTCTGCAAAGCTAAAGCAAAAATACCAATGTATTAAATTTGCTTTTCCTCTATCAACTTAATGCCAACTATCTGCAGATGAAAATTTCTTGTTACATAATTAAATCAAGAGCTGGAATACCGTTCCTTCAAGAATCTGATCGTGGCTTGGCTATGTGTATGTAGTGTGGTGTGGTGTGTGTGAGAGTGTGTGTGTATGTGTATGTGTGAGGGTGAGTGTGAGTGTGTGAGTGTGCGTCTGTATGTGTTGGTTGGTAGGTGTATTTATTTTCTCTGCGAACACTCCCGGCTCCGTGCGGTATTTCTGGTGCGTGACGTCACGGGACGCCTCCAGTGGACGCCGCGAAGCCCGACGCCCGACGTCCGCAAACCCGATGGATAAAGGCGAATGAATGCGTGCAGTGCGGATAAAACTTGTTAGACCTACAAAGATGGCGGCTGATCAAATGACTGGCGATATAAATATTACTAGAATTATACAATTTTTCTTTGAAAAGAAATAAAAACGTTTCCGGTTTACGAATAACCTGATCCGAAAATATTAAAAAATGTCAAACTACCATCATTACAAGCCGAAGGTGTTGCTTATGCAACGATGGAGGACTTAGCCAACCGAGGGTTTGAACATAAACATGTGTGTTTTTTAGAAACCCAATTTTGAAAATCGCATAATAATTTAATAATACGACGGCGACTTGACTCTTAAAAATAAAGTTGTTTTAAAGCCACGTGGACTATTTTGCAACGCATTTGTGAATAATAATAATATAAAGCTTTCATAACTCCAATTCACAAAAATTGCGATGAAAGTAATGTTAAAAACTATCCCATTTCTAAGTTATCAATTTTTAGTAAATTAATGGAAAAAATAGTCTGTCAATGTTTAAGTTACAACTAAACCATATTACAACAACACAAAAACATGACTTCATAAAAGGCAGAAGTGTGGAAAGCAATCTTGTTATATTCACCGAGTTTATTGTTAATCACAAAGCTTGCACGAAGGGGGTTTTCTGGGGTATTTTTTTTGTTTCAATTAAATCGCTTTTTTTTCCTACTGCCTATCCTGATTAAACACTCTATGACCGCTACTGTATGTTCCTAACACTACAAAACTAAATCTGTCAATAAATTATTAAGCATGACTTCTTACGTCGAGAATTTTTAGATCACATCAACTACTTTCACTTCGCAATTGCATTTCCATCGTAAAGCATTGAATTTTGGAATATCAATATAACCTTTATAATCACAATACATCAGGTAAAAAACAAGTTTTAAACTTTTCAGTGAGAAAAAGTATTTTCCAGCGCCGTTGAAGTCAAGTTTCACAAAAATGGAGATATATTAATGATTGTTAGTTTTAACGGTATAATTCGTAAAAAAGTTTTAACGGTATAATTCAAACAAAGCTTCAAGCTATCTACGTCAGGAACATCTCTATGGCGCAGCCTGACCATTGGAGATTGGAGACGTCCAAAATACCCCGCGCGAAATGAACCTCCACATTCTTAGATCGCCCCGACCACGGTTCTGGATTCGCGCATCACTCGGCTTCTGGGTCCCGACATCTGCAACCAGCGCGCGTCTCTAGTCTCCACAAGCACCTGCACGCGCACGAAGCACGAGACGCACTCCTTTCACAGTTAAAAATAGCCCAAGAAGCACTGGAACTACTCGTATTATACCACAAGATTCAAGAAAAAATATCTCACTTCGCGGTTTGAATTCAAAACGTCAGTGCTTCTCTGTTCCGAAATCACAGTCTCAAAATTTTGACGTACATCTTTTAAATTTTATTGTTCTTTGTTTGAACTCACCCGCTATTATTTCTTCTATCCAGTGTCCAAAGTTTCGATTGTGTGGGAAGTTATTCGACGTAACACAAAAGCATGAAGGCCGATTTCTAATCAAATCAGATTCCTTTTTCTACTTCTAATATGATTTTGTTACTGTATGATTTCAAACAATAAGTGATCTGTGTCAAGTGTCCGTTGTTAAGTGTTTAATACGTGAGTATTTCAATTTTTGCAAATCATCCTGCCAAATTATTAACGCTTTTTCATGTGATTATATGTTCTTTGAATTAATTTATTCAAGGTGTTCGAATCGTGTGCTCATATTTCAAGAGATGTTTAGATGATAATGGCGCGAAACATATATATTTTTTAAACTAAAAAATACATCATTTTTAAATCATCCTTTTTTTTCGGTTTATATTTCATGTTGAGGGCTTTCATATTATCATTATATTATAATGAAGAAAAAAATTCCTTCCAAGAAAGTTGAATCAATTGTGTGCAAGTTTCAACTTAGTTGATTATATACTAACCTCGGAAACATGCAGCATTGAAATTGAGAATTGGTTAACGTTAAAAATCACAACTTTCAATTGTTTATAAGGAAGTTAAACTTGTGAATAACCTACTTTAACATTTGCATACAAAAGTACTCTTTTCAATAACTTTCTTATCCAAATTAAATTTGCAATTCTAACGATCAATCATCGATCAGTTTAAATTCTACATAAAATATTCTATTTACTTAATAATATAATCAATAAAACCATAATTTACATAATGTTGGGGTAGATGGGCTAAATAAATGGCGGATATTGTTTGTGGCGAAATCACAAGGCAAGTAATTTACTTCACTTGTTCCTTTCTTTTCCTCGCCAGTACTATATTTACTGCAAGGACGTACTTAGTTACATCTTCTTATCTTTCCTAATGGTTTAAAAGTTTTCCGTATAAATGATCTTTGCGTTAGGTCACAAATTGATTGAGATATATTTGATTAAAATGCGAATAGTTACATAAAATGGCGGTTACTTTTCCGATAATGATGACAAAAAGGTCAAGATCAAATGGCAAAAGTGTAACTCCAAATGTATTTTCATATACCTACCGCAATTATTACTAACATCCATGTTTTTTTCAATATATTATATTAATAATAGAGAACGAATAAGAGATTACACAAATGTCAAAGCGACTAGGTGTGATTTTTAATTTCTATTTTACCTTTCACCCATTTTCCTTCAAATTGTCGTTTTGGTTAAAATAACCATGGTATATTATGATGATTTGTAGAGCGCCGTTTTTGTGAGAAATCACCTCAAGAGGGCTGCACAAGTATATTTATAAGTAATGCTTTGTCTTACTACTAACGACAGATCTGATAAACTATCATAACAACTTGCAACTTAAAGCTAACATATTGAAACTGCCCGCGCCAGCTCAACGGTTAATAAAGTTAAACTATATTAGGTTCGATGAGTGTAACACCAATGTGCTGGAAGTTACATACAAAGCTAGGTACGTACTATTTGTATTATAAAAAGGCAGTTACTACACGGAACCTTACGTATCTTGTAGGTCACTTTTTTAGCTAATTACGTATACATTTTTGCACACAAAGATCATAACATTGGAAACAATACCTTGTAGTAGTGCCCCTCATAATATACACTCGTAGTGTCCTTTATAGACTATGATATTTGAGAAGTTAAAACAGTGGAACCAGGAAAAGTAATTGGTACAACTGATCAAAATTCTGCTAAATCGTGGAGTTTCTAATCATGAATTTTTAAGTTGGTTGATAAATTGTGTGGATTTTATAATTCAAAGAGTAAAAGTAAGTTTTATCTAATGGTTAAAGCGGGAAAAACAAACATTTCTTTTAGAACTCTCCTGAATATTAAAACCCTCCCAATCATTCAACATCTTACCTATAAAAATCTCGTGTCACGGTGTTTGTGATCGCACTCCTTCGAAACGGCTTGACCGATTGTTATGAAATTTTTATGTATATTTGGTAGGTATGAGAATAGGTTTTAAAGTATATTTCATACCGCAAGGTGATTAGGGTGTCCCTATCCAGAAAATTATTATTTTATTTTTATTTGGCATCAAAAAATACTTACAACCCAAATTTTAAACCTTCTACTCCCACCCTTCCATTTTTTAATCGCGATTTTAGTATTTTTGTATGAACAAATTTAACCGTTTTCGTATTTCAAACAGAACGAAATTATTTATGTTGTTATGACAGATGGCGCTACGTCCACCAAACTTTCCAACTTTCATCCGCACATGCGCAAGACATTCACGAGAGGCGTCGCGTCATTTTGATATTTAATTCGGCACATGTTCTCGCGTGGGCGTACCATCGAGCTTATTTGTGTTGGCTAAAAACGGACTGACAAAAAATATCGTTCACTCAATTGCTCATCGAAATTCATATTAATATTCTTTATTTCATTTTCATACTTCAATTGGTGTTTTTTTTTGTTTTTATCAGCGGTCATCGTCTGCAGCGCTCCATTCCTCATAGATCGCATCCCCACACACTTACAATACATTCGTTATTTTTTATTTAACAACCAAAATATTCACTAGAAATAATTTATACGGCAGAGCAACGTTTGTCGGGTCAGCTAGTTATTATTATATATTCGGAAGATAAATAATAATCAATCAATCCAATAAAGATATTAACTAGAGAAAATTAGTTTGAGTTTGATAGGTACTTAAGCCCTTACCCA
Source organism: Limnephilus marmoratus (assembly GCA_917880885.1). Classification (NCBI taxonomy): domain Eukaryota; kingdom Metazoa; phylum Arthropoda; class Insecta; order Trichoptera; family Limnephilidae; genus Limnephilus; species Limnephilus marmoratus. Next base: position 28,090,183 of record OU862919.1, on the reverse strand, counting down.
GTCTACGTACTATAATTTTATTATAAGCGTAAATCAATATACACAAAACAAATTGATTTATATATTTATAGAATTAGTATCAGACGCATTGGTGCCTAGCTAATTTTTTATTATGATAACATGAAGTACAACTTAAAATCAAGTTTGCCAGTAGACAGGTTTTCTCCTTAGAAATAAATTTTCAAATAATAAATAACTTTTGATTAAATTATGAAATTAACTAGAAATGGAAAAAATAGACAAGAAGTAAAGCCAGATAAGTTTTAAGATTTTCACGGCCAAAAGCATTTTCGTTATTTGTTTTTGGGGTGTTATGCACATCTACCGGATCTGCCCTGATGATGGACACTACAACGATGTCCGAAACGTTGGCTAAAGAAGGAGGTAGCGCAACATGGCATAACACCCCAAAAACAAATAACGAAAAAAAGAAGTAAAGCAATGAAAAAAAAACACATATTTAAAGAAATTATCTATACATTGATTACAAAACCAACAACTAGCATGAAAGCAAGGCATTTGGATCAACATTTTTGTTTTGTTACTTTATAATGTCAAACTATTGTGGCTTCCTAAATTTCAACAACACTTTCTCCCAACAACTTTACTTTTTTATATGCAATCTTAAATAATTTACCAATCATCCATTCATATCAGATATCAGATCCTATCTTAAAATCTTGGATGCAGCTTCTATGGACTACAGTTGTGAAGTTATCTTTCAAAGATTAAGTTATCTTAGTGGTTGTGAAGTTATCTTACAAAGCTTTTGTGGATATATTTGTGAAGTTATTTTACAAAGATCCTTTATTTACACAACATAAAATCTTAAATTCAACAAGTCAATTAATGTTTTACAATTAAGTAGTTAAAATTTTCCATTGTTCAGAGCTTCAAAGGCCAATGATAATGATCCATTTCATCTATATTATTTTAAACCATATTATTAGAAGCAAAGAAGCCGGCTTTTATTACTTTTAGTTTATTATCATAACAAAACTGTTTTATGGAAATTCGTATTGCATGTTTTATTCGGTTCACTAACTTTATCTTAACTTATTTCTGCTTTTATCTCCCCGTCCTTACACTCAGACCTTTTTATTGTTTTTTCTTATGCGTGTTTTTAATTACAGACTACATATTATACACAAAAAAGGTCTTCTATCGGAATTTCCAATCGTAAATTAATTTCAACCTATCCTACAAGCTTGAGATTTTATAAATAAACTCATGTTACATAAACTCAAAAAACGTTAAATAAACTGATGTACATAAACTCAAAAAAGGTCTTCTATCGGAATTTCCAATCGTCAATTAATTTCAACCTATCCTACAACACTTGAGATTTCATATATAAACTCATTAATAGCTGTCACTTGAACACCAATATTAAAGGAAGTTATTTGGCAAAGATTTTAAACGTTGGTTCCAAATTAATAATTTCTCTAAATAGGTTATTTTTCTAGAAAATTTGTGTTTCTCAATATAGAAATTACTTCAGTTCAGGCGTCGTAATTCATCCAGGAAACATGTAAAAGCAAGTCAGGGTTGCTGACGTATATAGCGGCGTATCGATATGATCTCCGCCCTCGCAAAAAAGTTCTAGAACATAAACTGGGTGGGATAAATACTAGGCACAGATCAGAATGAGCGGATGCTGCATGGAGCTACAGATATAGCTGTTGGTGTTTTATCGTCGAGAAGTGAAATATTTCTGTTTATAAACATCTGTGTCAGTGAAATGCTGGAAAATAGAATGAAAACTTCGCTTGTCATCCTCCCAATGACAAGGCTACGTGCGTATTTCCTCGAATTCAGAACAATTAATCATACGCACCTTGTGCAGGATAGCAAATAATAAGTAGGCTTATTAGATTTTTTGGCATGGCAATTATGTTGTTGAATTAGGTACTACAATGATATTTTCGATTCAGTGTGTCTGAGTGACTATTGGCATGAAAATCGGTGCGGAATTAAATGCACATGAACCAATACACTCAATCATACGCTGGTTCTCTCAACTATAATTGTGCTATCTTTCCTGAGACCAATGATCGGTTTTTGAAGTGAAAACTTCTTTAGCACCGTTGTGATTTGAAACAGGATGAAACGGAAGCGAGCGACACTAAAAATAGACGAACACGTAGGATTTAGACTGCGAGATAATGAGATAGCAATAAAATATTTAATTTCATGGGTATTCAGTTCCAATATAATACGATAAATCTACGGTGCCACGCAAGTCTTTTTTAGTCTAGTGGTATAAAGTGCCTAACGAACCTTAGCGGCCAAACATTCAGCAGACCACGAGTCAAATTCTACGAAACAAAAAAAATATATATATATATATATTTTCACTCCAAAATTGACAGACAAAAAAACAAAAAAGAAAGCAACATCTAGCGACTCCGAAGAAGAAAACACAAATATTAATACGATGACAAAATGTACAGGAAAAGGTGCACTGGAATTCGACGACAAAAATATGTAAAAAATCATCCTTCACATTGTTTAAAAAGTGCTTTGTAGTCTTCCCACTCTTGTCTTTTGTTTTCTGTAGGTTTCACTTCTACCGCGTGTGAATTGCACACTCTGCTTTTATTTTCGGTTTGGTGAAACATCCCGAAATATTCCATGTAACCTTGATTTTTCCTACAATCTATATTTACTCACTCAGTAGTTTCATTTTCCTAGCCACTTTATTAACGATTAACTTTGAATATTGTCGCCGAATGTATTTCGCTCGCACGAAAGTGGGTATATTAAATTTATTCTCGTACATTATATTATTTGAATCAAACCCTACCAACCGATAAAATAATATGATCTCAAGACAAGAAACAATAATTAGATTATTGTTGACATTACTGAATAAATGTAATAAATATTAACGACTGTGACAATACTTAACGTTCTTCGATTGCTCGAATGGCCTTTCGGTCAATTGATTGAATATACAAACGCAGATAAATCCCCAATACATTAAGAGCTCGACAATAGACTAATAAATTGCTATGCGCACTCGGATAAACACACAATCTTCGGGCCCTTATTAGACGCCGAAAGGTACTCAAATTTTATTACGAAGATAAAAAATAAAACAGATAAAATATGAAGATTCGCAATTATGTTTGCCGTGATTCACTGAGTATTCGATAAATAATGTTATTGGATGCGAATATCAAGAGAAATGGTGCAATTTAGCGGAATTGAAAAGACTTTTCTTCCTTTTTTGTGTTTGCTTGTTTCGCGTAATTTATTTTTGATTGCATTGGATTATTCATACGAGAGGTCGGATTTAAAATTCCGTCGTGGAATAATAACACGCAGTTATCAAGAATCGCTTTCATACCTCAAATGATATTACATTAATCCTTGAAACAAAAGAAATTTCAAGAAAATAAAAACAGCTAACGACCTTAAAAATAATATTATTACTTCAAGCAATACAGATTTTGTCTGTGTATTCTGAATAACAAAAAAAGTCAGATATTAATTTGGTTTTTTTTTTAGTTTGTCGTTATGTTTTTCTTTTGTGTTCCTTCTCTCAACACATTTTTGCGACCTTGGGTATTACAAAAATTTAAACAATATTACTTTTCTTTTTTTTATTTAAATACACATTTTTTTTAAAGACTAGGCGTCTCAACATATGATATGAGATTTTCACAGCCAAAAGTATTAGCATGATTTAAATGATCATTTAAATTTATTAAAAGAAAATAACTTAGTTTACATCACTTTATATTTTTTATATTTTATACTATCAATATGTTTCGTGAACCATGTTCACTTCTTCAGGAATAAAAGTATACTAAAGTTAAAAAAAAATAATTATAGATTACATATGGATCATTTAAATGCTTTTACAATATATTTTGGATCTATTATTCTTATATTCTTATATATTTGTACATAAATAAATATATATATAACAAAAAAATGGTCCATGATTTTTTTTTTTAAATCGTTAAAATGTAAATAAAATCATCTCAGTCGCGGTGATAAACAAATAATTCTTCAAAAATCAAAAATAATATTTTGTGATGAATGAAACATTTTAACTTGGTTTGAACCACTTTTATATTTGAGTAAATCCGACCGGTTTCAGAACGACCGTTCCTTCTTCAGGGCAAATGTATACTGATTTGACAGTTTTAAACTAAGGATGGGAACAATGTATTATTATGGTGGAGTCGTTGCTAGGTATTAATGAAGAGTGGGTGGGTAGGGGAACATATCCATATATTTCGTTCTGAAACCGGTCGGATTTACTCAAATATAAAAGTGGTTCAAACAAAGTTAAATTGTTTCATTTATCTAATAATAATAATAATAATAATTGCGCCGTTTTTGTGAAAAATCACCTCAAGGGCGCTGTACAATTTATTAGGAATGCTTAGGTTCTAACTGATTTTACTATTTACAAATGGATACAGAAACATACTTACCTGGCAGGTCACTTCCGATAAACACACTTTAATTATAAGTTTATGCTTGGAGAAGATACGGCTTTGCACGCGGAGGACATTACAGTTAACACACTGGACATTGTGTGATTTTACATTATTTGCTACCCTCATCGCTGTTAGTACCTATTACATTTGTGAATAGATTAGTGGCAAAATAGAGGTATTTATTTTAAAATACTGGAGAATTTAGGACTATTGGAGATTAGTGGCAAAAGTATAGTTGATATTTATTTTAAAATACTGGAGAATTTCGGAATCTTTAGGGCTGGAGAATGTTCATGAAATGACCTTCACAAACGCTTACATTTTTTTATTTTTTTTTTCTACGTTTTTACAGGTTAGTTATTTACGGTGTCGCGGGCATTGAAAGTGAAGGTGAAAGATTTTGAGTTTATGGATACGACTGTCTGAAAAGGTGAGTTTTAAGTCTAGCTCTATAATGGATAACCACAAAGTTATAGCTACATTCAAAAGTATAATAATATGTATTTATTTTCGCAAGCAGGAAGTTGTAAGCTTTTCAAAGAATGTATAAACACGCCCACCGCGGCTTTTATGTCTGACATGAAGACAGGAATCCCTGAATCGCCAACATTATTATTTCAACAACTACTATTTAGCTATTTAATAATTTTAAAAGACAAAGGAATTAGGTTTATATCATACGTCATAATATAATACACATATTTCAGTAGTTACTTTCTAACACTGTGTGACAGCATAAATGAAAAACGCACGAACTGTCCTGAGCTAATGAACTATGGCTTGGAAAATGTTATAAGGCTCATGGAAAAATGGGAAAAATAATATTGTGGTTAGCAAAAAATTTCCTGTTACGTTTCAAAAAACCAACTTTAATGACTTTAATTCATTTTAATTCTTCGTCATTTTTTAACCAAACAACTAGTTTAGTGCGTTATAATAAATTCACATTTACTATTGAAACAGGAATCAAATCCTTATATCACACTTAATGTAATGTTTGGGTTATAATGCTAGACCACATGGCTACAAGGATGTTTTCCATAATTTAATGATAGAGCGGATTTTATTTTATGATAAAACCGATGAACGTCGTAATGGCTTTCTTACGTAGTTTCGATCTAATAATCAATTCGATGTGAATGTTGGCAAAGAAGTATAAACAAATGGATTAATTGTTCGCTGGCTTGGTGGTTAAATGAATGTGTGGCTACCCTGGAATATTAGGTTCAAGGTTTTGATTTAGGCAAACCTCCAAAAAATAGAAATTTTTATTTAACATTTAACATGTTGATTTTGACGACCTCCGTAGTCCAGTGGCTAAGACTCTTGACTCACATTCCGGAGGTCGCGAGTTCGAACCCGGCATGCGTAAATAAATTTTATTTGATTAATTTGTGTTATTTCACAATTAATTCATTTAAAATAATATATAGTATATTTGCGGCATGTTCCAGAGTGGAAGATACTATCAGTATCGCCCTGGTGTAAGACCACCATTCAGAATTGAAACGTTGCTTGAAAATGGCTTTAGCCGTGTTTAGTGACCAGATCTGAATAGCCAGGTACTTCCCAACCTTCCCATTCCCCACCTCCTTCCCCTCCCCACTACCTTCAGCCTCACAACATACCCCAATTGGGGATGCCATAGTCTCACTGGCTCCAGACGGGAGCAGTTGAGATTCTTGTGCGGTATTCACTGCAAAAAAAAAAAAAAAAAAATGTACTGAAACGTATTTATGACTTCCTGGTTTTCATACAAATCTATGTGCATCCCTTAACTGAACTTAACAAATTTAGGATGACCGCACAACTCTTCAATATGCAACTTCATCAACCCCTTTGAAAATTCATTAAAAGTGATGAAAAACCATTTTTAAAAAATGGTAAAGGCTCCGCAACCGGGCCCGAAAAGAAGAAGATGGAGAGATACGAAATTACGAATGTTAGAGGAGAGCGCTAACATTTACAGCGACAAAATCGATGCGAAAATTGCGAAAATGTTTAATAAAACACGACTCGTTTAAAATAGAGCAAAAATCTCGCGGCCATTGTCTTAAACAGCATTTAAAGAAACGGTGTGAGTTGTTTCATACATATAACTTGTAAAATAACTGAAACAAACGTGTTTATAATACTTTTTGGAGCATACTTTGCGATTTTTTTCTATCGAGGGAATTTTATATAATTTGCGTTTCGGCGCGGGCAATGTCTAGATATTATCTTCAAGAATAACATAATATATTTTTTTAATAGATTTAAGGGAGATATGTAAGAATTCGGTAGAAATTCGGGTTGCCGGCCCTAAAAACCTACTTAATTGGACGGAAATACTACATAAAATATTTTCCTACGCGATCTAGAAAAAAAACCTTTTCATTATCCAATTTAACGTTTCCATTATTTCAGTTCTGATCTTTTAGCCACTTATTTAACTACTGGGTCTCTTTACGAAGTATAAAGTATGACTGATCATTGATCATTTGAAAGTACTAATCTCACCATATTTATGTTTTTACTCGACTACGGCAAAAAGAATCTTTTCCCCCCAGATCAAGGTTTTTTTTTTTTATCCATTCAGAATTCGTGATCACCAAAAATCAGAGGATTCTAAAACCGTGAAAGACTAAGAGTTACCGAACGAAAAGGCAAATATTTATAGAGATCGAAACAATCAGAAAGTTGGGGAAATTAAAAAAAATATATGTTATTCTTGAAGATAATATCTAGGCATTGCCCGCGCCGATACGCAAATAAAAGACCCTCCACACAGCATCCCAGATGACATAGGCCCTGAGGGAAATTATTTTCCTCAAGGCCTCCTGTGTGGAGTTAATGTAAAATAAAAAAATAAAAAATATGTATGAAAACAATCACATTGTTTCTTCAAATGCTGTTTAAGACAACGCCCGCGAGATTTTCGCACAACGCCCGAAACGAGTCGAGTTTTATTAAACATTTTCGCAATTTTCGCATCGATTTTGTCGCTGTAAATGTTAGCGCTCTCCTCTAACATTCGTAATTTCGTAGCTCTCCATCTTCTTCTTTTCGGGCCCGGTTGCAGAGCCTTAACAACAATTACTTATATTTCTATTTTTTTAATGTGATAAAGGAATAAGAAGTAAACTTTCAATATCCAAAATTTTCTTTTTGCCAATTCAATGTTCTGAACGAAAATGAGTCAACTCTAGAATTTAAATCATAGGCGTAAGAAAATTTGCATTTTTTCCGAAATTGCGAAAAGGTAAAGTTAGGCGAATTGAATTCTCGTAATTTCTCAATGAAATTCGGAGGTCGAAAGTTTAGTCCCGATACAATAAATATTTACCGCGTCATTAGGCGGAGGGCGTTCGGATTATTTCCGTTGTATTAATAGCCGGTCGGTAATCGCTATTTTTATCCTGGCCTGTGTACATATATGCTGTGTGAGTAGGAGAGCATGTGATTCTGGCCAGAATTCATAAACTTATTTACGTGCTTTTAAAAGAAATTTAGCGTTCTTTTTTTCACCAGCGGATAAAAGAAGCGCCGCGACGGTTTATATGAGAATTTATAATCAGTTTATGTTTCTGTTTTATTTCCGGGAGGTATTTCGCTAAAATATTTGTTTGTTGTGATACAGAAAAATAATTTTAACCAAGTTTGTTGTTTAAAAAACCAACATGTTCCGTAAGCAATGCTTACTTCATCAGGGTTTACTTAAAACCAATTACAACAATAGACATTGACTTTAAGGGGTCAATGAGGTAACGGGGCAAAATTTACAAAGGGAATAAAGTATTCTATTAATTTTGTTTAATAGGTTAAGTTAGGTTAGGGTTACCGGTTATTTAAAAAATATTTTTTCATAGCTTTTAATGACTTTTCTGAGGCAGTTCTGAGTTGGTTTCATTCTGAGTTGGCATCGAATCAAATAAAACTTTACTGTACATAATCTCTTTTACTTCTCACTAAAAAAGTTCGCGGTTGCTTAACTGGCTTCATCGTATTTCACAATCAGTACAATTAGGAATGTAATAATTTCCACCATGAGCATGGAATCTATTTCCACCATGAGCTTTTAACTATCCAAAAATACGACATGATTTAATTTTTTTTTCTAGTTTTGTTGTGCAATAATAACAAAACCGGGTTGTGCAAAACAGGGCGAGTCCGTGTAGGTTCAATTTGGGAAGGTGTTATGGGTATCGCTGCCCCGGGACCCATTTATTGGATAACCAACACCCCTGCCATAGGTCATACCAAGTGGTTCGCTACGTTTGGTGACTTAGCAGGGGTGCCTGGATTCATGTGGTGAAGTTTGTCTAGGTTTTGCCGGCGGATGCTGTTGCCCACCGGTTAAGACTGTTCATCTTCATCTTCAGATATCTCATCGCCTTATACCACAGTAGGAGGGATGGATACATTTTCACTCCTGAATACATTGATCCCCTGATTCCTACACACCATCATACCTTTTCCTTCCCAGAACTTCCTGTCCTTTCTTTCCTTAAAAAGACCCTCCACACAGTTTCTCCAAATTTAGCATAGGCCCTGAAGGTTTTTTTTTCCTAAGGGTGGACATAACGTAAAAAAAGTAACTACAACCTAGATAGCAATATGTAGATCAGATGTAAAGGCTCTGGATTATGCTTTATTCAACTTTTCACTCGTGTTATTTTGATAGTACATGTTTGCTCACAAATTACGTCCAGTTTTCGAAGTTTTAACTAAATTATCCCGGAAAATGTTCCATTTGCAACATACAGTTTCTCAAATAAATGCATAAACATAATTACCAGAGCCACGTGTAAGGGATTGCACCACGCTTCAGAATTTGGCAAAATGTTGGGATTTTGAGTTAATTTCGCTGACACTAATACTGAAATAGTCTGGCTAAATGCAAGCAAACCGAAATACTGCTTCAATAATAGGTCACGAAACTGTAAATTTTGTTTCAAAACAAACAATTTTAATTATAAATACAAATTGTTATTGTTTGGTAATAATTATAACTTTTAGCCTTGGGACGAAAGCCCTTCTTCTAACAATGGGTCATGGATTGTAGGGATACGATAATTTTTATAACAAAACTAGTTTTAATTAATGTGAATACCGAACATGATTCCCAAATCTCCGCTGACTGCACAGTTCAACTCTGACATGCCCAAGTAGGTCTATCGTGAAGCTGAAAAGAGTGGTTAGGGGAACGGGAAGGGGAAGGAGATGGAAAATAGGAGATATGGGAGATTAAAGCCATTTCAAGCAACGTTTTGATTCTGCATGGGGTATCATATGCATCTCTTTATTTTAATTTTATTTATTTATTAATATTTCAACGCCCTAATGGGCTTTTACATGATAAGTTTATAATACAGAGAAACAGTTTTAAATAAAAAAGATTAACTTGAAAAAGTAAATATCACATGAATGGAAGTTATAAAATTATTTTTTTGTAAAAATAATGCATTACAATACAAGAGAAAGTTTTTAAAGTTGCAGATTGCATAAAAAAGTAGGTATACATTGTGTATTCACAAAATTTACATAAAAACAATTCTAGACAACTCAAATCAAATGTCACAGTACATAAAAAAAAACGGCAAGAGGTTTTTATATTGTAGATAAATATAAAAAATATACAAAATGTGCTAGGTGATTCTCCCTAAATCTCAAAATATACTACATAAAATTATCATTTAAGATAATGGTAACTTTGTATTAAATGCATCGATACTTGAGGTTAATTTGTTTGCAAGTGTGTGAAATCGTGGAATAGGTGCATGTGTGAGGTAGTTGGTTTCAGAATTATTGTGGCCGAAAAGTATTAGGTATTGTATTATTTACATATTTATGTTTTATTTATAATTTAAATATTTAGGGTTACAAAGGGTCTTTATAAATTCACATATGAAAGTGTTAGAAATATTTAGATCCTTAAACAATTAAATAACGACAGTCAAATTTAAGACGAAAATAAAAATATATATATACATATATTCTTGACAATATGTCGATTGTGCAGTTGATTAGTCAGACATCTTCAAATACCAAGTTTTGAGATAAGAAAAGCAATATTATAATGCTCACCATAAACCAAATATTACTTACATCCCAAGTGTCAGTGTTTTACATCTCAAATAGTCTAAATAATAATGCCGGGAAGCATAACGGTCCGGACCAGTATGACCTTTTGAAATTTTCTTCAAATAACCCAGAAAACATGATTTTTTCATACATCCTTTTCATTTTCCACATATCTTCCCCGATGATGGAGACTGAAACGCTCTTCGAGATGTTGGCATAACACCCCAAAAAACAAATAACGAAAATGATTTTTTTGTTTATTTCACTGCAAGTTTTTCACCATTATAATTGATTTGGCGTTGTTTATGAAAAATCTGAGTATTGTACCAGATAGTGGGCACACTTTTACATATAACTGCAAACTCAACTTAAATTTCGATTTTTCGGAGATATCTGCCTAATCAACTGGACGATCGACATATCTATATATAACCAGTTCTTATAAAGTGCATCTACTCACTTAAAGCCACAAAAAGTATTTTTGAAATAATTCCTAGGTTTACATTTAAACATGGAATGGATATAAAAAATAACTATACGAGGAGATGACGTACAAAACATGAATATCGTAAAAACAAAGGATATTTCGGTTTGCCTGCAAATTCATAACTAAACTGACTGCACAGTTTTGTTTAAAGTTTGGTGTCACTAAATTCTTTTGATATGCAAAGCGCCGCGCGATGTATTATTAGTCGGGGCAAAAAATATTTCCCAAATATAGTGTTTTTCAATTGCAAAATGCTTTTATTCGAAAATTTCAATTTTTTTAGGTGCGTTCTAAAACACACTTTGGTGGGTATTTAAAATATACTTTTAAGTGTGCGAATTGTTGAAATTATTTTGCGGATGCATTTGCCAGTTTGGATCAGATGATATCTAAAACGAAAAAAGTGTGTGCAAATTCAAAAAAAAATTGTTCATGTTTATTCACAAAAAACAAAGTAGTGATAGTGAATAATATCGTATGGTAATATAATATCATGTAAATGTTAGTATTGCAATCTAATGTAATCTAAGGTTATGAAATGTAAAAACCATGTAATGTAAAAACTATGTAATACAATGTAAAAAGTACATAATTCAATATTCTAGTTAAGTAAGTGAAAATGTTATTTTCTTTTTTACTGGAATAAAAACTTATGAAAGAAAAAAAAAATTTATTCTGTTGATTCCTTATTAAAATTTTAAGGAGATTTTGCGAACACAACTTTTCCTTAACTCATGGTTAATAAGGTTTCGATGATTTCAATAATAATAGTTTATTCCAGAATGTATGCAGGGATTGTGCAGTACAATAAATTCTGTATTTCTAAAAACAAAAGAAATTAAACAAATAATAAGAAAAATAAAAAAACAAAATGAAAACTAATAGATAATCATGAAAAATAAATCTAAAAAATATGAAACTGAAAAAGTGGAAATGAGTGCAAGAAAAGAAGCCGTTTATGGGGGATAATTAGTTTGCCATCTCCAGAGGGCCATCAAGGAGGACTCCATCCAGGCTGATTGATTCTTATTGCATTCTTCAATTGGCGTGGTCTGCGCTGTAAGCCCATGCGGTGGCGGAGAAGTGCTCTGAAAGTGTCCAAGTGTCCAATCGTCTCCAGGAACATTTTCGTAGCACTGGGGTATCATAGAATAGTACTGTTTTTACCTTTGGACTGCAAAAGTGAAAACGCCTTGACACCATACCGATAATAATGTAAAACCCATCATCTTCATATATTATTTATTCTGCGTTTTTAGTAGTTTGCGATTAGTTTAGATATTCATATTGATATCGGGAGATGGCGGAACAGATACTCAATATCAATGCAAAAATTATGTTAAAGTCAGCATATTGATTCTCTGTGAATTAATTAAATTATTATTGTTATGTTCGTGATTACTAAATTTGATAGCCTTACAGCTGTCGCAGGGAAAATTGATAATTAAATTAATGTATATATAAATTCAAGCTTTAATGAAAATGCGTAACATTGAAACTAATAATAATAATTAAAGGCTTCCAATCGAATTCAGGCTTCCTGCGGAACGTTAATTCAAATTTAATCAATTGAACGTAGACCCCACGTTCGTGATTACGTCATTTCCGTTTGATTCGTTAAATTCGATAAAAGAAGCACGGGACCGCAATATTGGGCGAACCTGGACAATGATACGGTAAAAACTAGATGAGCTCTCGTCAGTTAACAATCTACTACGATTGGGCAGTAGCCGAGTGGTCCAAAGCAACGGATACCACCCACGAGTCGTGGATTCAATCTTATTTTCCTTGTTTCTATTGATTATCTCCCTTTGTCGGTATTATTAGATAACTCCAGTCCAATTTTTTTTATGAATAATGACGTTCTAACTTAAATAACTGCATTTTTATTAATATTTTTAGAGTTAGTTTTAATAGTTAAAATAATTGACAAAGTTTTAATTTTTCAAGATCCCCCAAAATCCACCGTATGTATGGTGAATTGTGTGACGTCATCACTCCTGAAAAATTAGTATAGGATCGAGCAATCAGCTGATCAACTGCCGCCATTTTGAATTCGGTTGTTCACAGTATTCTTCCTAGAAGTAGCATTACTTTTTTTTTTTTTTTTTTTACAGTGAATACCGCACAAGAATCTCAACTGCTCCCGTCTGGAGCCAGTGAGACTATGGCATCCCCAATTGGGGTATGTTGTGAGGCTGAAGGTAGTGGGGAGGGGAAGGAGGTGGGGAAGAGGAAGGTTGGGAAGTACCTGGCTATTCAGATCTGGTCACTAAACACGGCTAAAGCCATTTTCAAGCAACGTTTCAATTCTGATTGGTGGTCTTACACCAGGGCGATACTAATAGTATCTTCCACTCTGGAACATGCCGCAAATATACTATATATTATTTTAAATGAATTAATTGTGAAATAACACAAATTAATCAAATAAAATTTATTTGCTATTTTTTTTGTGCAGTAGTTTTTGAATATTTTCAGTAATAGAGCTAAACTAATAAGAGATACCTTTATTTTTGAAACATCATTTAGGCCTAAATAATGTTTCAATAAACACAGCAATTAAGTCTCTATAAACAGTATATATATATAAACGAATAAATTAATACGATGACTTGTGTCGTATCACACATTTCCATACAATGACTTCACGGTGACGTCACGACACATCGAACAGTGATGTCACCACTAAAATTTGTTTTTACGACCAGATTAAAAATGGACCTTTTAATATATTTTTTAAAACTCTGCGTTTAATATTATGAAATAAAACTTATATATTCAGAATCAGCGTTTATTGGTCTATATGAAAATGTTTTTTTAAAGCCATAATTTTTTTCACTGGAGTTCCTTATTACAGATTAATTGAGAAGATTATTTGAGAAGAGTTTATGATTGAGAACATCATTATTATTTTCGCTTAACCACTCGAGCGACAGACATTTCTGTTTATTCGATTATCGATTCGACAATTCGATTTAATTAATATCATACCTCCTAATATTAATGCGTAAATATACGAACTGCTTACTGCTGCTTAAGCCACTGAATCCACCTAGATTTCACCGTTTATCCCATATTTTTAGATTTTCTATAAAAAAAACATAATTTATAATTCATAAAAAAATTGGGTAGCCGTCACTCGAGTGTAATAGTCACTCTAGTCCTAAACATAAAGCCAAATGGCAATTGGTACTGTGTATAGTTAAATGAAATGGAACTGGAAGGAGATGGGTTCGGAAAAGGATCGCCCTTATGAAAAGATCACTATTCAGAAACTTTGCTTGAAATGGCTATTTCCCGTGTTTTGTGACCAAATCTGGATAGTCAGATACTTTCTAATCATCTCCTTCCCATTGCCTTCATTTCCCCCTTCAGCCTCACAACACACCCCAATTGGTGTTGCCATAGTCTCACTGGCTGTAGACGTCCGGGAGCAGTTGACACTGTAGTGTAGTTTTTCCTAAAAATGAAAAAAAAAATTGCATTCATTAGATGTAGAATAAATAATAAAAAACAAAACACAACGCGAAGATCGTTTACGGAAGGAAGAAGTTTTTTTGTTATTTGTTATTCGGAAAGACAGAACTTTCCTATTATTTTATGCCAACGGTACCCAATATTGTGCCAATTTGGGCACTATCGTTCCTGTTAACTACCCTCACACGTCGGACGGATACTGGAAATAAATTAATTAAAAGCAGGACTACTTTTAATGATTATGGAAAATATTATGAATCATGCAAATAATTTCAAACATTGATTTAATTTGGGCAAAATTGCTTTATTAATTTTTTTTTTAAATATAATTGTGTTCTGCTGATTTCTTTCTTTTTATATGAATACCTCACAAGAGTCCAAGCTTCTTCCGTCTAGAACCAGTGAGACTATGGCAACCCCAATTGGAGTACGTCGTACAACGTCGGCAACCCCAATTTATTTGCCCACGCCGGGATGCGTATTTCCAAAACCTATACCGGTTCAGTCGCTTTACATTTTCAATATCAAAATTTAAATATTTAGAAAATAAATTATTAATTTCTAATATACACATTGGAAAGATTATTTTATCTAGATTTTAGAACAATCTTTGGTTTTGCAAAGTGATAAAAAATTATCAATATAGAGGTGTATTTACAATATATGGGAATAATATTAAAATTTAAATATTTAGAAATAAAATTATTCAATTAAATGAAGACAATATTAGCGAAACTAAATCGAAATCTGGAGACAGAAAAATCAGAAAAGATATTGGCTCCGCTGGGACTCGAACCCAGAACCCTTTTCTTACATGGAAACAGCTCGACCGATTAAACTACGGAACCCATATTAATTCGGTCACTTTTAACTGTATCATACTTCGACTAAGAACTACCAACATTATCTTCATTTACTTAACGCACATATTATTGGCTGCTATCTTTATATATGATTACAAGATTCAACTCGAACTAAATGCAATCTAGATAGTGTCTGGATAAATTTTCATCCATTTTATTTGTAATACGCGACATCTATTGACCTTTTCTGCAAGTCTAGGATGAATATTTATTATTAATTTTTTTAAACTTTATGAGTAAAATCTCAAATTATAATATTTAATTAAATGAAGACAATATTAGCGAAACTCAATCGAAATCTGGAGACAGAAAAATCAGAAAAGATATTGGCTCCGCTGGGACTCTTCGCTAATATTGTCTTCATTTAATTAAATATTATAATTTGAGATTTTACTCATAAAGTTTAAAAAAATTAATAATAAATAAAATTATTCATTTGTAATATACACACCAGAAAGATTATTTTATCTAGATTTTAGAAAGAAAATTGTTTTTGCAATGTGATAAAAAATAACCAATATAGAGGTATATTTAAAATATAAATTGTCGCTACAGCGACTGAATCGGTATAGATTTTGGAAATACGCCGCCGGGATTCGATCCCGCCACTTTCGGATTGAAAAATTTCTTGCAATGCTTTTATTATTAATGACTAGACTTAACATTTTATGCAGACTCTACTAAAAGTGAAATGAACATATACAGCGGAAATCTCCACTAAATTACATTTAAAATCTCAAAGCATACATAAAATGAGTACTTAACTATATTTTCTACGAATTAGAAAAAAAATCCGCAAATGGCAATTAGAAATCGCAACATTATTTTCAAAGCATGTTAAAAACTTTACAATGGATTTTGCTCAAATTATGTCATTTAACAACCACGATATGATTTTTAGTAATTCTTCGTTGAATTGTTGTTGAATATTCCAAACATGGATAAAATATAATATATTACATAAAGAGAACAACCAAATACATTTCATTCAAAGTTTCCTAATTCGCTGTGATGTAATATAACTACCAATGATATAGGTTTACATGAAGCGAGAGTGAGCAGTGAGCAGCAAGCTCCCCGGGGATGTGCCAGAAAATGACCACATATATTATAACTTCGCCTTGTTATCAAACTATATTTAAGTAGTTTATCTTGTCTATATTAGAAGCATTTCAACATTTCAGCGAATTTCAGGCGAGGTCTAGTGCAAAACACGCCGCGATGTATTGTGTGGTGGTTGGATACTAACTAATTATTAAGTCTGTTTGGGTAAATTTGCGTGTACTGCGTGTTTTGAACTGTTATTGGCTCTTTGAAACTTATGACAGGTTAACAAACGGCATAAAAATTCAATAACCCGTCTGCTTGTTTAGGAATAAATACATCCCAAAACACATAATCGCGTTATACTTTCATAAGACCAAAAACGTCCCGAGCGACCTTACATTTTAAAAGCTATATATCTCTTCCTCTCATGCAAACATATGTATTTTTTCTTTTAACCAGAAAGAGAACAAAATAATGCTTCTTATTGTCTTTGAAATATGAAAGCTATATTGTATAGATATTTTACAATCTCGATCCAAAGTGACGATTTCAGAATTTTCGCGTGAAACTTAGGCTTCTGGATTGTGAGGTGCGAATATATTGAACCAAGCAGACGGGTTTTAAACAGAAGGAGATATAGACCGAAGGTAAATGTAGGATTGTCGGTTGTTAGTCTAACTATTTTCAAGTAGTTGATATCGATGGTAAAATTGACGAAACGTGGTCGCTAAAAATGGTCGCCTTTATTTTGCGCTGTAGTTAAAATATTGTACGAAAAAAAGTTGCTCTCTTCTCTTCTATGGTCATGCATAAATTTTGTCTTTCTGTAAAATGCTTTTAAAATGATTATTTTTCTGAAAAACACCTGTTAACTAACAACCAAAAAGAAAGCATGAGTATGTTCCTAGCCGAGAATTTTAAGTTTACTTATTTCGTGTTTAAAATAATGCCTGAATATCTTCACGGGTAATATTTACATAGCTAAAACTTACTTCTGTAATCCCACAAAATAAAAAAATCTGCCACTACTGTTTGAAACACAAATTATAATATTAATCTCGTAGTATATAGTTTATCATGTTTACCTTCCGTCTGGATATTAATGATAACAAGAGTCTTGTCCTACCCTTTGTTAGAAGGGAATTATTAATTGTTGTTAACTATGACCCGAACGCACTGAAAACAATAATAACCTAACTCGTACAATCTTTGCAAGCCGGATTTCCCCAAGAACTTCAACCCTTCCAAATGAATTTAAGACGGTGGCAGGGAGGTTAGTCAAGTTATGAAGGGGTGCGGTCACCGTTTCACTTAATTTATGTATCCGCATCACACCCTTACGCCTTGTACGACGTACGAACTCGTATATTATTTGAGAAATGCTCTGCCATACAATATCCTGAAATATTGTGGGAGGTATTGCTGAAAATATTTGATCCGGAAATTCTCCGGCGCGATTATATTACAAGTTATGAGGAACAAGGTATGGCTTACAATAAATGCTGCGGCTATTGTTCGGGCGAGGAAAATTACGGGTATTAGCTACGGCAACCAATATAATAATAATTAATATTATCAACAAAAATGTATTGTAGTTTAATCAAGTTTTAGCAAAAATTTTAAATTTTATACACTTCATTGGTACTTTTCGCTCCGCAGATGTGTAAAATATGAGGAAAATCATGTATTATATTTCACCAGCACCTCTATAAGCGGACTCTGGAGTGCGCGAGCGATGTTTGGGCACCGTACACCAATATGGTAGAATAAGTCCAGAAGAAATTCCCCAGGTATGTTTATATGCGGAAGCATGGAACCTATCCAAGGATCATGCACCATATTACTTGAGGAAACTGATTCTGTGAGTCTAGAAACTAGACGGAAAGCAAGTCTTGCTATTCTGTCTTTCAAAATTTGGAACAACTTCATTGATAGCCCATTTCTCTTGGGATGCTATGATTTATATGAACCAGACCACTACAGCCGAAGTCGACATCATGACTTATTTAAAGTACCGAACGGCAGAACAGACGTCTTAACAAAGCATGGCATGACGAGGGGAGAGGTGCTGTTAAATGAAATTGCAAACCATTTGGATGTAAGTGACTGTTCTTTATATGCTTTAAAAATATTATTGAAGAGTCACTTGCCTAAATGCTGAAAGGGTAACTAAATTGTACTGTAATTGGAATTATTCTGTTGCACAAATATAATAAAAAATAAAAATAAACATGGAAAGTGACATGGTTTTTTTATACATATATAAAACCATTATACCTAATAAGTATTTTCCTGACAGAAAGCTTTATTCTTATTGCAAATTCACAAAGTGGTTGTCTCATTTTAAACACCGCAAAAAAGAATTCAGAAAATTTAGCAGAGGATCAATAAATCACTTTTCTTGCAATTTTTTAATGTTGGGTAAGTTTTTTTACAAATAATTCTTAAAAATCCAAAAAAACCTGCGAATTGATTTATACTTGCGTAGGAAACGCCAAAAGGTGAATTTAAATCATTGAATAAATCACGATCTTTGACATTCGGTAAAATATCACCCAAAAGTGATATATTATTTGTTTCTTTATCCGGTTAGGGGTGGGTTTCTAAGTATTATCCCGACTGAGCTGAGTTTGGAAAAATATATTTTTTACTCTTTTTGGGCTTGGAAAAAATATTTTTTAATACGCACCAGATTTAAATGTCCGGGTTAAATTTTCCCCACAGGAAAAACTAAACCCTTTCACACACTTCCTCAAATGATCATCTAATCAATCCACGCTATGCGATTGCACTATATAAGTATTATAAATACAAAACAATACAAGAACAACATGTCAACCTACCAGAGACCAAATGGGAAAATAATTCACCGACTCCATATATTTTCATATCAGAGAGCACGGCTCTGTGGAACTCCTAATTGGACCTATAAATCCTTCTGATCCCTCAATATAAATATTTGAAAAATCTTTCGTAATTCTACATGTATTTAAAATGACTGATTTTTGCATTTTTATATATAAATTATTTGACAAATCTAATATGCCTAAATTTTTAATGAGAGACCTAGGTTATAACGCCAGTAGCCGAAATAACAAATGGTATTATTATTATATTATTTTATTCACTAAATTAATTTTAGATTTCATTTTTGTGTTTATTTCGAGCGTTTCTAAAGCGCAAAGATCAAAGTATGAATTTATATTGCATTGTTTAGAAACGCTCGAAATAAACACAAAAATGAAATCTAAAATTAATTTAGTGAATAAAATAATAGCGCCTTGCAAATCTCCTTTACTAACCATGTTTCCGTATTATATTGACTCCTCCCACCGCTTTCCCCCTCCCCCCAAAATCATCCCTCCCACTACTCCCACCTAATTAATCTTTGGTACTTGCATTTAATTTTTAAGTTAGTTTTAATTCTGCTCTTGAATGATACGGTTGTATCGAAACCGGTCGCGAAAAAATTAAATTTAAGTAACAAATGTACATTTAATAAAACTCTTCAAAAAACAAAATGTATAATTTATCGTATAAAAACATAAGTATATAACAGCGACATGACATTGGTACCAATTATTTTGTTAAATGCTATAATTTTGTAACTATTTTCTACTATGTAATTATGTACTGTTTGTTTCTGCAAAATAAAATAAAAAAAAAATTATATGTAAATAAAATTTTGGTCTCCGGTGGCATTCTTAAAGTTTTTTTTATGTATTTCTCAAAAAAATCAGTTAAGTATCAGACGGTTATGGTCGGGGTAAGTGATTGGGCGGTCAGTCGACTATGCAACCAGTGACGACTCGACGTGTGGAAAAAAAATAAAAACATTAAAAAATTCCAAAACTTCATTTACATTCTTTACTCCAAATTTGTTAAGAATAACTTGTTTAAGTAAGTTACTAATTGGCACATTATAAAATAATATTTTTTAATCATTTTTTTTAACGAATAAGTTTATGGTTGAACTTCTCTGCCATGATTTTGATCTTCTCGTTCAAATTCTAAAGCTTTAAACATCGCCCCTCAGCATATTTAGATGAGCACTCATAACATCGAATAAAGGGTCAATTGCCTTCAAAAGGAAAAACGAAGAAATATTCCCGGGAAATTAATAATCGAACAAGGAGAGTTAACAAATAAGATAAAGAAGTAATAAAATATAAATTCAGAATGAATTAGACATTGTTAGACATTGTTTACTTGTTTTAGTAGATGATTTAGATCAAAATACTAAATATTTAAAGTCCATTTAGTTTTATGTAAATAATTCAAAATATTTCTACGTAATAGAAATATGAATATATATGTATAGACCTGCCCTAAGTGATAAAAGCGTATTATTTCCCCCTCCCCATACCGGTTACATGGAACCGGCTGGGCTTACTAGAGCCTCGCTTGAATCTAAAAAATGTGACGTCATCATTCTTGTCCGGACCAGCGTCGAGTTCTGATCGTACATTTTACGAAATAACACGGCAAAAATGTTAGCTTGTGCTATACATTATACTCTAAAATATGTCGATCATAACGAATGTGGTCGGTTCTCCAGTGTGATCGTTGCTGGTTATAGGGGTAAGTAAATTATGAAACATTTTTGTTAAAGTGTCTTAACTAAATACGGCAACAAAATATTCGTCTGTGAAAAGTGGCGAACTTTACTTTTCCGTATTTGGACTTCGCAAATATGTTAATAACGTGGCGAGCAATTCGCGCTCCCATGTAAAAAGGTATATTCATTCAAAAGCAGATTTTGCTTTAATGAACTAAATGGTGATATTATAATGCGAGATGCCTATATACTGTCAGATTGATTTTTAAACGAATCACATTTATCTTTCACCTCTTCGTCCCCCCATAGTTTGGTTATTTTTTTACCCCTCATCTGTATCTTCCCCTCTTAAAAAAATATTAAATTTGGATGTCTATGGTCTACATGCATTTTTAGATTTTATAGAACTATCTAAATGGCCAATATCCAGTAAAAAGCTTCAACGGAAGCTTTAGTTTAACGACTGGAGTCGACTTATTTATTCCGGTTCATTTAATTCTACCCTGGAAGTTATCCACAGTTTTGTTCACGATGTTGCAGTGCCACATGCTACTTCTGTACAACGAACTGAATAACTATATATCGCTTAAAAAACTATTTTATCTGAGTTGTTAGCAAAATATTTAATTTCAGATTTTCAAAACCCTTCCGTGAGTCTGGTGACAGACGTTTCATTTGCATTGACCAAATGCTTTAAACAGTATCTGAAAAAAGAGTGATTTTAATTTTACGTATGAGTAGTATTTTTAGTTGTTCTTGTAGATAATTAGAAGTTTGTTATACGTAATATGAAGGACTGAAAGTATTTTACAATGTCACCGATTCCTTCTTTTCTTTACTTTGAAATTATATTACAAACTCGATTCTCATAAATTTGTATAACAATCACTAAATCGACAAAATCATGACCTTCGTGATGTAAAAGAAAGTTACTGAAACGATTTCCGCCATCGTAATTTTAGAAAAGAAGAACCAATTTTTGAGACATCGATAATTGTGATATTCAAATTATAAAAAAATGTATTGAACGGGTAATCCAATATTCAATTATTTTTATTATTATTTTGTGAAGTGAAAACTGTTTTAGCACAGTTGTGACTTGAAACTTGATGAAACGAAATAGCGACACTAAAAAGAGACAAACACATACATCTATAGAATTTAGCTTGCGCGAGAATGAGATAGAATAATCGGTCTCCTCTTTGTGAGATGCTTTGTAGCCTCCCCACTCTTGTCTACTTTAGTATTCTAAAGGTTTTACTTCTACTTTACTTTTGTAAAGTCTCTCGTCTTAAACTAAACTACCTAAATCTCCACACTCCACCGCGTGTGAACTGCGCACATGTTTTTTTTGCATTAGCTCCACACAGTAGGCGCAGAGAAAAAAAATCCCCCGGGCCTCTGTCACCTTTGGGGATGTTGTCTGGACGGTCTTTTTAGGGAAAGGAAGGAGAGGAAGTTCTGGAAAGGAAGAAGGTATGAGGTTGGCTAGAATTCTGGGGGCAATGTGTCCAGGAGTGATGGACGTATGAATCTATCCCGCCACGCAGTAGGTGGGCAAACGTATTTGCCCCGTGAACCCGGTCACACATACTAAGTAACCAAACGTAGTGAACCACTTGAGGTGACCTATGGAAGGGGTGTTGTTATCCAATAAATAGCTCCGTCTCCCAAATTTAAGCCCCTCTGTTTTGTAAACAACAAAATTGTGATGTTGAGATACCCTAATCAACTGAAACAAACTTCACAAGACTTGTAAGATAGGCCATGAACACGTGTGCTATTTTTAATTCCAGCCTGTTTCACATGTTTGTGTCTAGACTCTTTCTGAGATCTAGGTAGCGAGATAATATTTGTTCGCAAGGCCAGGTTATAATGAAAATGCTTTTGGAGACTGAAAGTTTATATTAAACGTGGACAGATTGTTTATAGTCCAGTCACGCTCTATTTATTAGGGAAATTAATCAATAGTATTATTGACTTATTAAAAATATATTCGAATTAAGCATGTCCAGCTACTCTAAAAGATTACAAATGAGTTTAATTATAAATAACTACGGTCTTATTAGAATTAAATTCTCATCTGAACATAATTCACAACATCAAAAATTAAGTGTTAAAAAAAACAATTTTGTAGCTTCAATTGATTGAATCATTGATATTCCTAAAGTCCCCCAGTTTACAAAAGGCACCTCTTTAGAAACAGACAATCAAAAGTGATGAACGAGCGAGATTTATTTTTTGAAACACCCTCTCTGTCTGCTTTTGAAAACTGAAACAAGCTGCAATTATAAAGTTTGTCGCAACTTTTCCGTATTCTTTTCTACAAATCAATGATAAAGGACAATACGGATTGGCTCTCGCAGAATAATTTCTGTCACATTGTACAATTTCCATGTAATTCTGAAACTCAACATTTTTCATTTTTTTGTTGTCTTATTTTTTCGAGAACGGCGAAGAATTGGCGAAAATTTTAAATAAAATGTGACAATGAGGAACTCCAGTCCAATTCATTATTTTTTTTTAATGAGTTATGGTCTTCTAACTTAAATAACTGCATATTATTTTTTTATTTTTAGAGTTAGTTTTAGTAGTTAAAATAATTGTCACACTTTAATTTTTCAAGATCCCCCGAAAACCACCGTATGTATGGTGAATTGTGTGACGTCATCATTTACCAAAAGTTTTGTTTTATTTTCAACAGGTGTTATCATTTTGTATGACAGTTATATGAAAGAAGCTATGGAACTATGCAATAGGTAAAAACATTATTTAGGAGGAATTATTTATTTATTGTATTATATTTATGATATTATTATATTTTTCAATTCTATTACGGGAGAGTGGTATAAAAATTTTAAATTATTATTTTTTTGGCTTCTAAGAATCGAAATAAATATTATGGAATTGTAGGCAACTATAGCATACAGCGTCGAATCAGCTGTAAATAAGAATGTTTCAATAAACACGACAACTAAATCTCTGTAAACAGTATGTAAATAAACGAATAACATGAAACGTTGTTAAAACCGATGGTTGTATCATACATTTCAATACAATGACTGGAAAATTATGGTGAGCAGTGACGTCAGCACTAAACATTCAATAATACCAACTTGACAGTGTGTTTTAATGACACGATTAAAAGTGGACTTTTAATCATTTTTTTAAAACTCTACTTTTAATATTATTAAATAAAACTTATACATTCTGAATCAGCGTTTATTGGTATACATGTATTTTTTAAAGCAATAATATTTTTTACTGAAGTTTCTTATTGAAACTATTTTCTTGGTAAAATTATTGCGAACGCACTTGTCTAGCTGGTTTTTCAACAAAAAAACCTGGGATCATGGAAATCACATTTTCAACAATAATACAAGAAACAACTATTTACGTACACAAAATAGGTTCCTAGGTTCTTAGTTTAGGTAAATCAAGTAATTCATGCATATTTAGTTTGAAACAAAACTTCTCAAATGCCAAATCCGGCTAAATTTCGGTTTAGGGGCGAAATTCCTAGAAAATCAAACTAATTATTTTTATACTAATTTGGGGTCGGGGAATCCGAATCTGAAAGAATTAGGCGGCGGCAAGCAATATTAACTGAATTACACGACTTTAAAATTTTTTATACACATACAGGAAAATAGCCATTTTGGAAGCATTTTGTTTCCTAGAAAATCAAACTAGTCATTTTTATACTAACTATGGGCCGGGGAATCCGAATCTGAAAGAATTAGGCGGCGGCAAGCAATAATAACTGAATTAAACGACTTTGAAATTTTCTATACACACACACATGAAAATATTCATTTCGGAAACATCTTGACACACGTAGTACAAAAATCATAGAAAAACAAGATAACATACATAGACATCCAAATTCAATAGACCAGAAATAACAGGTGAGGGGAAAAATCAACTATGGCGGTACGAAGAGGGGAAGATGACTGTGATTGGTTGAAAAATTAATCTGACAGTATATAGGCATCTCGCATTATAATATCGATATTTAGTTCTTAAAAATAACATCTGCTTTTTAATGAATAGACCTTTTTATGTGGGAGCGCGAATTGCTCGCTACGTTATTAACATATTTGCGAAGTCTGAATAAGCAAAGTAAAGTTCGCATCTTTTCACAGACAACTATTTGGTTGCCGTATTTAGTTAAGACACTTTTACAAATGTTCCATAATTTACTTACCCCTATAACCAGCGAGGAGCACATTCGAGAACCGCCCACATTCGTGATGATCGACAGATTTTAGGGTTATCACAACCGCTCTGTTGCTATATAATTACATAGTATAAAATGAAGTCACTCAAAATGTATGTGCGCATTGATCTTTTAAAATACGCAACGGATTTTCATGCGGTTTTCACCAATAGATAGAGTGATTCAAGAGAAAGGTTTATGTGTATATTACATGCTTATTATAGTAGAGAAAAGCCGAGAAATTCAAATATTCAATTCAGGCAGCAAGCAGCAGGCAAGCGGGTGATGAGGATTTTATAAAGGTTGGGTAATGGCGTTGTGTTTCGTTAGCCACAGCAACGTGTGGCCGGGTCTGCTAGTTAATAAAAATAATGTAATTATCTCTTTTAATTAAAATTATTTTACCTAAATTATTTCACACGTTATTTAATTACAATAATACGTAGCACGTAGCAGTTACATTATTATTTGCTCCTTTTTGTAGATACTCTTAGTATCGCCCCAACTGCTTGAAATGGCTTTAGGTGTGTTTAGTGACCAGATTTACATAGATAGGTACTTCTCACCACCACATCGACGCATTGTGTATAGGCAACAACTTCCCCCCTCCCCCCTAAACCTCCCGACTTATCTGGGTTCTGCAAATCGGATCGTGCGTAGCCAGGAGTGGGGTATTAATTGGAATATTTTGACGACGAAGGTGCTTTTTATTTATTTTTTGGGTATAATATTTTTTGTTTAGCTACATTTAAGCATATATCAGCAGAAACTTAGTAAAACTGTATTATATACCTACACCGACACAGTAACAGTATTCTCAGACTATGCATAATATTGTTTAAAGAAATAATATTTATATAATATATATAACTTCCATTAAATTATTTCTTACATTGTCTATGGACAATGGAAGAAGTGAAAAGAAAAAGACAAAAAGGGTTAAGGATAACATTATATTTGTGAGAACAGCATTCAATAAACAACTTACAGAGGTTTAAATAACGTACAAAAATAACAGCACAGCTTAAGAGAAAACAACATAACATGTACAGGAGTTATATTATCGATGCTAAAAACAGTACAATAATAACAGCTGAATATATTAAAAAGATGAGCCAACATAGTAAGAAGGTATTAATCTGTTGACTGTGATGATGGCCGTGAGCACTCATTCTCGTTCCAGCACTCAGCAATACCGTAAATACGAAACAACGCGCTTACCTAACACGTGGTCCGCTGAGACGTGACAGTGTGATCCAAAGATAATATAATCGGTGGCGACGTGCGTTAGAAAAATATTTTATTTTAAATTTTGATTGATAAAAAATATCATCGGACAGCAAAATGTCACATACATTTTTCATTCCAAACATGCTCACTGTATCTACATTTTACTTCTAAACATACCACGATGGAGTACATAATTAAGAAAGCAAAATATACAATAACGCCTAATAAAAAAAAACCATACTTTATTCCACGTTTATGAGTTGCGTAAAATTCAAAACTCGTTTAGTAATAAGGCCCTTAAAGTGTGATAAATTTAAAAATTATTGGTTTATTATCCTTTATTAATACCACGGATTTCCAGCAAGAAATAACACATGAAAAGATAGACGTTCCAAATGATACGATTAGATATTTTAGCAGAGCGCAAAAGGCGAAGGCACACCCCTGATTCTTTTGCAAATGGCTGTGTGTTTCTAGTAACTGCGGCAGTGACTGCAAAGAGCATGGAGTTGAGCGAACTAGCGCTGACTCGTTCTAGCGGCCCTTTAACAAACGAGACAGCGCTAGTTCGCTCAACTCCATGCTCTTTGCAGTCACTGCCGCAGTTACTAGAAGTTGGATGGTGAGGAGGCCGCTTTACGTCGCAGCTGTGTGTGAACACGCCCTCTGAGCGTTAACACGTGTTCACACACACAACTGTAATATGCGTGGGATGGCGTATTTCGGCATATCGCTCGCCGTACATTCCCAATCGGAATATATGGCGAGCGATATGCTGAAATACGCCATCCCACGCATATTACGGCTGTGTGTAAACACGTTCATGATAGTATATGTTACAAAACTGATAATATAATAATATAATTCGAATAAGCTTAAAATAAAGTAAAATAATGCTTCCCTATGGAATGTAATACGACAATTTGGTTTATTCTCCTTTTCACTTCTATTTTTACACGTTTTCATAGCACAAGCTACCATTTTTGCCTTGTTATTTCGTAAAATGTACTATGTGACTTCGGCGCTGGTCAGAACAAGAATGATGACGTCACGTTTTTAGATTCAAGGGAGGCGGCTCTCGTAAGCCCAGGCGGTTCCATGGAACCGTTATGGGGAGGGGGAAATAATACGCTTTTATTACTTAGGGCAGGTCCATATATTCCTACGTCCGTGATAACATAGATGTTTTTACCACACAAAATTAAGTGTTGCCATTAATATTGTTTATATTTTAAGTACTTATTTTTTATAAATTTTACTCACTTTTGTATCACAAACCATGTTACATAAACCCAGCGTAGCGCGAGCGTATCGTGTAACCCAGCGTATCGTGACGCGAGCAGGCGGTATAAAGGGGCACAAACCATGTTACACAAACCTAGCGTAGCCGCTAAACTACTTGAAAACAGGGATGTTTTCTTGCCGTGACGCGAGCAGGCGGTATAAAGGGGCACAAACCATGTTACACAAACCTAGCGTAGCCGCTAAACTACTTGAAAACAGGGATGTTTTCTTGCCGTGACGCGAGCAGGCGGTATAAAGGGGCACAAACCATGTTACACAAACCTTGCGTAGCCGCTAAACTACTTGAAAACAGGGATGTTTTTTTGCCGTGACGCGAGCAGGCGGTATAAAGGGGCACAAACCATGTTACACAAACCTAGCGTAGCCGCTAAACTACTTGAAAACAGGGATGTTTTTTTGCCGTGACGCGAGCAGGCGGTACAAAGGGGCACAAACCATGTTACACAAACCTTAAGGTATGTTTTTCTGCTGTTATCTATTCACATTGATTCATATAATAACATTGATATTGGTGACCGGTCTACGTCACAACTTTTTAAGACTACGAATTTTCGGACGAAGAAAACTTGTTCGATTTATAAGGTATGTTCGATGATATTATTGTTTAATGGCAACACTTAATTTTGTGTGGTAAAAATATCTATGTTGTTTTTCTATGGTCGTCGCACTTCGTGTGTCAAAATGACTATTTTCATGTGTGTGTGTATAGAAAATTTTAAAGTCGTTTAATTCAGTTATTATTGCTTGCCGCCGCCTAATTCTTTCAGATTCGGATTCCCCGACCCCAAATTAGTATAAAAATAATTAGTTTGATTTTCTAGGAATTTCGCCCCTGAACCGAAATTTTTCCCCAAATCCATTTAAAAAAAATGGCTGCAATGGAAATTTTTAACTTTGAATTAAAATCGAATTTTAATGCATATTTTTCTGTCTATCTATTTTGGCAATTAAATTTAAAAGTAGTTTACTTTTCAAAATCTATGCCTATTAACAGTGTAGCGGCATGCGGCGCCTTGTATATTATTTACCATCAATATTCCCAAAAGATGCAAACAAAGGTTGGTATCGGTGATTTGACTTCATGACGAAACTGAATTTCCTCGCACGCATTGATCAAGATGCATATGAAGGAGTGGAATTATAGCCAAGCGAAACAAACGGTTTAAAGAGCGCTTTATATAGAAAAACTCACCAGTTCAATCTTTACAAACGAGCAGTCTAAAAAATCACATGTTTTGGTTCGAGCGGTGAAAACATAAATATACCAAACCACGGTGAAAAGGTGAAAACAAACTAGTCCAATTGCATTATCACTCAAATGCAACAATAAGGGCTACCGCAGGCGTGCGCAGGCGAGAGACTTTATTTTCAGTTACGGCGCGGCGACGCGACGCACGGTTGGAAACTATTCCAAAATTTATTCAAATTCAAAAAAGTCTCCAAACTAAAAAGTCTCTAGTGTGCGCACCTCCATAAATCTTAAAATATTTAATTGCCGCCACTCTTGCAGCGTAACCGCCTCTACAATAAGTCACTCGTATACAACTAAACTATCTAAAACTCCACGCTAGACGATTAATGGCACGACATCTGTAAAGGTTCCCACAGTACCTTTGGTCGAGGATCCAAACCAAAACCAAAAGTTTTTTGAAGTCACCAATAGAGGGAACTACCATGGGTACTCGATTTAATTCAAACAGGCTGCATTTAATGTTAGTACTTGTCATTTTTGTCACTTTTCCACTTCCTGTCAAAAAAAATTATAATTTGTTTCGATAATTGCAAAAGGGATCATCTTGGGTATTCCCAACCGCTGCCCCGACCGAACTCCGACGTTTTGGAATAGGGTGTCTCCGAAGCATTTCGGAAACTTCTTTATTCTGTCTTCGACTGTCGCAGCTTTTTAAGATTTGTATTCTGAGATTATTTCAGTCTCCATCGAAGTTTCCAGGAAGATTCCCAACATTTTGATAGTGAATGCATAATGGATAAAGTAAACGAAACAAATTCTCTATAAAATAGTCTAGACAGGGTACCTTTTACATATTTCATTGATCATTTAATTTTAAATAACAAACACCGGTTATAAATAGTTAATAATTATAATATAATAAAATGAACTTTTAACGGAAAACTAATTGCATGGTATTTAAAACTAAAAGTACTCTCTGGAAAAAAAAATTGTACGAAAGAAAAAATAATTTTACATTTTAGTAAAGAGTAAATTTGCTGTGAAACGATACTTAATACGTTGTTACTAAGAACGCCGTAGGTCGACTAATATTAACATTTTAGCTATACATACATATAAATTCAAAATAAACCATTCAAATTTGTCAGTTATTAGGTATCTTCTTCAGAACTGAAAAAAACTCGACCATAAGAATAGTAGGTATCGCCCTTGCATGACATCTGGAAAAATATTTTGGAAGAAGTATTAATATTCAGATCGGTAAGGTATCTATGACATGATTTCGTTACAAGGACTGAATCTCAAATTTTACTCGTGTAGGGATTACGTTGGTAAAGCGTTATTATTTTATCACCTAACGTAAAATCGTTCCGCAGCTTTATTGTAAAGAAATATAAGTGATGGATGCTTATAACGTTAGCTAAAAAGATTACAGCCTTTTTCAGTAATATTATTTTAATTCGTTATGTTGCTCTTTCAACAAATCCTACATTCTTTCCTAAATTTAACCAATGGAATACGGGTAGGGAAATTCACACTCTTGTGATGACTGATGACTATCAAACCGTCAATCAGCGCCATTGTGAAATTTTTGTTATACAGGTGAAAGGTGTCTTCCAAACTTTTTTTATCAAATTGTGGTCAGCTGACAATCATGACCATACTTCCATTGGAAACGCAATTTAATCGAACGCTGAACCACGGAAGCGGGAACTCAAATATTTAAAATGGCATTGATCGTGGCTTCGATTGCCATCAAACATAATGGAGTTTGAAACACCCTATCCTTAATTAATTACCATGTTTTAATCAAGTATTATTATTAAGAGATTACTGACGCTTACAAATGACTTCCATTCGTTGTGATTTTTGGAAAAATGAATGAGTTTAATCATATCTTTATGTAACCACGAAATTTAACATCCACTTAACGACCTTATAAAAGCATCCAATGCTTCAGTCTAAAGTTTCAACCCGGGAAGTTTCTCGTCCTCCGAAACGGATCGCCGTTAGCTGCCGCGGACGTTATAACGTCGTCGGCCGTTAGTAGCGTTTAATTTTAATGTCGTTACTTTGGCAAATTGCCGGCAACTCTTTTGTAGTTTCCCGCAATAAAAGATCACTGAAATTTTCCCTCTCAGACACTTTGCGAAGCGCGAGAGATCTCTGTCATTTAAAATTGAAATTGATCTCTTGTTTGAAGATTTAACTATCTCAGTGATGTGTACACAAGAAGCTAAAAAATAATCCATACGATATACACATGTTAAGATACTACAAAAGATATAGAAACATATGCAAAAAAGTAATTACACATACAAAAGAAACTTACTATAAGCAAAAAATAGATGATTGTAAACAAAATCCTCGTAAGATGTGGCAAATAATAAATGAAATAACTAGTACTAAATCTACCAACGCCACAACAATTGACGAGCTGAATATAAACAATGTCCCCAGGAAATACGCTGAGAATCCTGACGAAATTCTTGAATATGTCAATAACTTCTTCATAAATATAGGATCTAATTTAGCAAAACAAGCTACGCAATGTGATGGAGCAGTACAAACAAATGAATCTCCTGAGCAAGGAAAAAAGCTCGAGTTTAAACAAATCACAGCTGATGAAATCAAAAATACAATTTCTTCTCTAAAATCAAATGTATCTTCCGGGGAAGACTTAATAACAACAAATGCAATAAAATTTCTCTGTAAAGAACTTATCGTACCTCTAACATATCTAGTAAACATGGCTATAACTGAAAGCGTATTCCCCACAGCTCTCAAAAAAGCTATTGTAATACCAATATATAAACAAGGATGTAAAAGTGACATAAACAACTATCGACCAATAAGCCTACTCAATACATTTTCCAAAATATTGGAGAGAATATTAAAAAAACAACTCCTTTCCTACTTAGAAGAAAATAAAATATTATCAGAAACACAGTATGGATTTAGGGAGAATCTAAGTACTGGTGACGCCATAGAAACTATTACAGATATGATTATAAAAAGTTTAGACAGAGGAGAAAAAACACTGGCAATCTTCATAGACTTACAAAAGGCATTTGATACAATAGATCACAAAATCCTTTTTGCAAAACTTTCAAAAATTGGTATGTCAAATAGAACTCTAAACTTATTAAAAAGCTATATGATGGAGCGTACACAGAGCGTTCAAATTAACAAGAAAAAAAGCAAACCTCTCCTCATCAACCATGGAGTACCGCAAGGAAGCGTACTAGGACCGATATTATTTCTAATATACATAAATGATATCGATAGCCTAGGAACGAGAGGAAAAATCATAAGCTTTGCTGACGATACAGTAATTGTATTCAACGAAAAAGACTGGAGAAGTACCTATAAAGAAGCGGAACATGGACTTGGTCTACTGCAAAACTGGCTTAAGAGAAATTCCCTTACACTTAATGTCAATAAAACAAAATATCTGACATTTTCTATAACAGCCAGAGGACAGCCAGAGGATGACTTTAATCTCAAATTACATACATGCCAAGAAAACAATCAAAATCAAGGCTTATCATGCCACTGTCCTACCATAGCACACTCCAAAAGTATCAAATATCTTGGTATTGAAATTGATGATAATCTCCGATGGAACGCACACATTGAAGTAATCACAAAAAAACTCACCAGGTACATTTACTTCTTTAGAGCCATCCGTAACATCCTCAACATAAACGACATTAAGACAGTGTACTACGCTTTATGTCAATCACAAATAGAATACGGGATAACTGGATGGGGGTCTGCTTTGAGCACTCACACAGAGCGACTCAATATAGCCCAAAAAGGAGTACTGAAGACAATACTGAAAGTTCCGCTTAGAACTCCGACGGAAGAAATATTTAAGTACAGAAACTTTATTCAAAAAATATTTTATTTAAACTGAAAAAAAACATATATGTATACTCCACAGCCCAACATAAATACTCAACCAGGTCAGTAAGCAATAACATCCTGGTTACTCCCAGTTTGAACACATCTTTTGGACAGAGAAATAATAAATTCCATGCTATAAAATTATACAATGCTCTACCAGATCAAATCAAAAATATAAAGGAAATGAATATATTTAAAACAAAAGTAAAAATATGGCTAAGAGATCAAAGTGATAATAAAATTACAAACATCATGAAGACGATATAAAGACAATCCATAACCAAATACAAATATTTTAAAAAACTACAGGCCACCTCAGAACAGAAAATCCTAGTGAGGAGGTCTGTGAAAAAAAAATGAATCCATACTTATTATATACATCATACATACATGTACAAACCTTGTTATTGAAATTAAAAAAAAAAAAAAAATTAAAAAAAATAAATAATAATTGGTTTCAAAGATATTTGCAGGAAATTATACTAATACACACCCTTAGTAATTTTTTTCCGGTATATTTTTGAGCAAATGAGCCGACGTTCTCGATGACAATGCGATAAACTCATTGGCGAGGGTTCAGAAGTTGGAAGTTAAAAAAAAAGTTACGTATTTGCACTGCTTTCCAGAGTGATTGGTTTCAATGTCATTCTGGTGAAATACCATATTTCAGAAGCTATGGACACTAAGTGAACAAATCTGAAAAATCGGGTAGGTACTTTCCAACGTTTCTTCATATATTTCAGGAAATAAAGATTCAATTCGCGTGACATCACAATAAAAAATCCTTTCAATAATAATTAAAACACACCAGTTTGCTTAATTTATAAATAAAATTCTAGATCTAGACAAACTTACCTCGAATCAATATTCATCCCTCGGCATTCAATTGGATAAAAGGGTTCGCCGGTTCAACTAGTTCTTCAAAATGTGTGGTAATTCGAAGTCTTTTATTGGAACAGCATCTGTGTTTTATATATCGAAATCACCCGCTTAAACGGGGCATTATGTTGGACGTTAAAACGAAAACATGTTCCATACAAAAGGTGCCACAACAGGAAAGACATAATGTTCTAGGGGCTCTCTCTCTGGTTTCAATCCTGGGATTGGTTTGCAGCAATTTCCTCTATTCTTCTCTTCCATTCTTCCATGTCTTGTGCGGCTCTTTTGAAGTCTGAATATGATGAGCAGCGCACGTTCATCAGCAGGTCCTCCAGGTACACTAGGGGCTAATGGGATTTAATTCGATATATTCGAAAAATAATTAATGAACAACAACTAAAAATAAAATTCCTTGGTACATAGAAATATTTATAAGCAAGTAATCTCCTTAGCTTAATCTCCCTAAAAAAATGCAAAAACCAAACGTTAATGTTAGAAACTTAAAAAACCAAATTTTATTGACAAAAACGCAAAAATTAAATACACCTTCCACTCAGCGTACCCAAACCTAGGCTTAGATTTAATATAAAAAATATATTTTTTT
This sequence comes from Limnephilus marmoratus, assembly GCA_917880885.1. Lineage (NCBI taxonomy): Eukaryota > Metazoa > Arthropoda > Insecta > Trichoptera > Limnephilidae > Limnephilus > Limnephilus marmoratus. The sequence goes on along the minus strand of OU862919.1, from coordinate 28,055,890 downwards.
AATTAATAATAATAATTATTATTTGCATTTAAATTGTTGAATTCATTCTATTTTTATTATTATTTAATTCAATTCCTGTAACCAAATAACCCCATAAAGAATCACCTTGAATTTATAGAAATTCCAGTTTTATACCCCCATTAGACTTTGTTTTTGTGTTGAAAAGGGGTGGGTGGGGGGAGGATTGTTTCGGAAAAGACAAATAAGGATACAGAGTGAGTTACTCAAGAGATTAGAAGGTCGTGCTACGGAGAGGGAAAATAACAATAAAGAAGTTTGCTATTTATTTCCAACTTGATTTGGCTATTGTAAAAGTTAAATTTGTGGTTTTTAGATGCTCGCTTTCGATCAAAAAGTTAATGTTAGAAAAAGGTTTAATAATTTTTTCCCATTCATGTAAAGATTTACTTATCATAGCTTTTGACGTAACCTTACGTTAGCTGTAGTAAGAAATAGTTTAATAACCGGAACTGAAATTAATTCGAAAAGCCGTAGATAGGATATTTTATCCATAACTATAAAAATAAATTCCCAATGGCACAAAAACATAAAAATTCTCTAGTAACAAAAATAAATAAATAAACTATCGACATAATTCTTTTCCTATTTTGTTTTCCTGTAATCCTATTGAACAATGTTTTTCTTTTCTTCACGTGCAAAGTGTTTAAACTTACCTTCGAGTAAATAAGAAGCTTTTAACTGGCTTTGCTAAAGACACAGAACAACGTCTCATGAGATCTCTTAAGTACAGCGCAGTGGATTTACTCTACTGGATATCTTTGGGGTCTGTAGAAACCTTTTGGCTTCCAACTTTGACATTAGCTCTTTCAAACTTAACCAGATTTGAAACTAGTATCTCTCTTATCCGAAGCAATTTCATCTAAGTCGTCCATTTCCGCTTGGAGAAAATTTCCACCTGTCAACTATTTGCGGCATCACGTGCTCAGTACAACATGATCTGAGTTTGGAAATTGTGACTCTAGTACCGAATTCCCTTACATTTTTTTGATCCACTGCCTTAAGGCACATATTTTTGGTTTGAATATTTGATCGCTTAGAAATATTATAGATACTTTAAATTAAATACTTCTGATAGAAGACATTTGGCCTTTGCCGTAACTCGGTAGTTGTTTGATAAGTCATTTTGTAAGCCTAGAAAAAAAATTAAGTATCAGCCTTACAAAAAATACTTTAAAGTGCTTCTTCTGCTTGCGAACATTTTTTTCGGACATGGTTTTGTGTGATGTGGAAAATTTGTACTTTAGATTACGTAAATATTTTAGCATTAAAAAAATAACTTTCCTGAACTTTATAAAATAGCGTTTTGGCGATGTTTTTTTGGATAAATCAAAACTTGTGGCCGGTGGGCTAAAATTTAAACCTAATCGAGTGCGTGATTTCACCCGATTCCGAACGTCACTTACTCAGTTAGTTTACCATGTGATGCATCTAATACAAAATGCTGTTTTTTTTTTCAATATGAATTTGATTTATTCATCACCAACGAATAGCAATCTGAATTACTCCACTTCATCCGAGATACGCTTCAGCCTCTTCATTGCAGTTGATGCCATCCCATTCCTTGATGTCATTAATCCAATAGGCCACTTGCACGGATTTCATAACAACTTGGAAAAAATCGTGTCGATAGATTTTTTTACCAAGATTTCTAAAATGTTATTAAAAAATTTTGGAAATGTAAAGTTTTTTTTAAAAAATAAATCCATTATTTGGGCTCGTGACGTCACTATATGAAAATGCCCCGTCTTCGACAATGTTCTTTTAATTTTTATAAAATTCCACGCTAATATATATTTTTTTATGTGGCAACACTTTGATTTCAGGCGAAATTTTGAATTCGACATTTAACATTCACTAGATTTATTGTTTGTTCTCTGCAAACTTATCATTTGGTTTGACGTTTTGACAGATGTTACGAAGAGAACCCCGTACATGTTAGGCCTTCTGTACCTGTTTTAGAAGTGTAATGGTAATGGTGCTGATTTTAACAAAATCAAATTTTATAATATTCTCATTATTATTATAATCTACAGGTACAAGTATATCACAATGGATTTAGATAATGATTAATGATCAATAAGATGGATCAAGGAAAAAAATATTTATGAGATGTAATATTTTTGGTAAGCCAGGTTATTCTCCTGTGCCATTCGAATGGAAAACGTTCTATTTTTTTAAATGATTTTCGGCTATGTAATTATCGTTTTTTTGCACCCATAAAATTATGTCCCGTCTTTTCGGTTTACAGAAAATGGTCTGATTTTTTGGATTGAAATTTTCAAAAAATCGCCAGGGTTTCAAAAATACGAAAAAAAAAATAATACGGAACGTCTTAGAATATTTGCCTAAACCGGATTTATTTATTTTTTAAATGTGATGCAACTGGCATATTATTAAATTGTATTTCTGGTGCTCATCTGCCAGAGGTCTCCCCCTCTATGACCACTCGAAAACTCACCAGTTTTTGTCAGATCTTGATAATTCGTGAAACTTATTACAATAAAGAAATTTTTCATTTTTTTCAGAAAGTTTAAAGGACAATCGACAAGATGGAACAATTCGAACAATTGTTAACGTGCTGCGTCTGTCTGGACCGATACAGGAATCCAAAGCTGTTACCATGCCAACACAGCTTCTGCATGGAGCCGTGCATGGATGGCCTGGTGGATTATGTCAGAAGACAGGTAATTATTTTCATTATAAATTGTTTTCATCAGGAAGTTCAAAAGGTTGGAAGGCTATCCGATGAAGTTATGGGCTTCGTACAAGAAGTAGTTTTCTTGTGCATGAATACTGAATATTGATTGAGGGTCAATGATTTATTCATTCAGGGAGGAAAGTTTTTGATAGTTTACATGTGGGTGGCATTTCGAGTGAATAACTATGCATGGTTATGTGAAAATTCATGCATAATGTAGGAGAGTAGAGAATCACGGTGTAATGGTGTATTCATATAATACCTTACTTTTCTGTATTAAAAAACACTTCTTCGGTTGTGACTCTGTCTGTCCAGTTTAATAAACTCTAGAATTTTTGCTATGAATTTAAGGTTAATTTTCAAAATTGAAAATTAAATTTGTTTGAAAATTCAAAGAAGCGTCAGACTGCTCACCCGTTATAAAATATTTTCAACGCTAACTTATTTTAATTTTCACTTTCAAAATTGGAACTGATTTGTCGAGAATAAGACTATCCCTATTGATGTAGATATTATATTTATGGAGATGATATGTTAAGCGAAAAAATTGTTTCCACTTTTTATATCTAATTAATCCAATTTGACTTCCAACGTTCCCAACGTCCTAACTCCAAACAACCGAAAACAATGCCTTTAGTTATTTATTTTATTTGCAGTATTTTAAATAGGTTCATAGTTACATATATCCTAATATAATCCATTTATGTGTGTGAGTATAAATAAATGTATTTTTTTATGTACTTATTTTGTTATATATTATACGAATTAATCACATAATATATTTAGAAATTTTTAAACAGTTCAATGTTCTAAGAATAAAAAAAATTTATGCCAAAAATATTCTGGTTCATCACCTCAAAAAAGATACATAGTCAAACACCTCGCACAATCTTAAAACCAGAGCCAAGCGAATAGATCTACAAAATACATCCTAAGTTTAATATGGCAAAGAAGCACTGAATTTTTAGTAGTAAACTTATATAACAAACTCCAACATAGTATCAAATAAATTAAAACAAAAATAACTATATGAGGACATCACATCTCGGCTTAAGAAGTAGTGACTAGTATTTTAAAAACATCACGACAGTTAGTGAAAAAAACCTTACCCAAATCACGAAGTTATACTATAGAAGTCGCTGAAAACCTATCCCAACATGGCACAGGATTTCCTGGTGAGAACAAAGAAAATAACCTACGACGTTATATTAATAATTTATATTTCGTAATATTATGATCTTCATAAAATGTTAAATTATTACATAGAAATTAAATCCATACTAATATTATTAGATATTTTTAATTATTATAGTGCGTGTGTTTGTTTGTTGCGCTTTCACGCCTAAACCACGAAACCGATTTTTAAAATTCTTTCACAAATAGAAAGCCACATTATGATAGATAAAAAAAATGCAATTGGATGTTGCCAATACCCTTTTCCAGTATTCTCAAAGGTGGGATTTCCTGATGAGGTATTGTTCAAAGTTTAAATCCAGTCCTTAATTCCTGCCACTCTCTTACAAGTACCGCAAAGTCGGCTACTCGCCCCTTGGTGAACACCATAGAAGTATTTTTTTTTTGTTTTAAGTGATCCAGATTTTTTATTTTAATTTTTTTATTAAGTATATCCTGTCGCCTTATTAGACATTACATTATTTTTTTAATTTTTTTTATAAATACATTACATAAATCGTGTTACAATTGTGTTAAAAATTACATTTTTAGAGCAACGCTCGTGTTAAAAAAGGCGGAGAAACAATTTAACATAATCTTTTAGAAAGAGTAAGGAACGTAAAAAAGGCGGAGAAACAATTTAACATAATCTTTTAGAAAGAGTAAGGAACGTAAAAAAGGCGGAGAAACAATTTAACATAATCTTTTAGAAAGAGTAAGGAACGTAAAAAAGGCGGAGAAACAATTTAACATAATCTTTTAGAAAGAGTAAAGAACGTAAAAAGGCGGAGAAACTATTTAACATAATCTTTTAGAGAACGGAAGATTATATAGGTAACAAATAATAGATTTGAAATGGAATAGAAAAAAAGAAGAGGAGATAAAAGAAGAAGAGAGAAAAAAAGAATATGGATACCTGATATTATAATTGAGAAATATTATATTGTATTATTAAGTATAATGATTGTAATCCGAACAAACAAAATCCGAAAATCTATATACTTTTTCAAACAAAGACGCAATTTCCTTAACCTAAAACTCTTAAAAACAGTATATTACTCTTTGTGCCAATCTCACATCGAATACGGAATTCTAGCCTGGGGTAATGCATATTCCAATGCCCTTGATCCCATCATGAAAGCACAAAAACTAATCATAAAAATAATTCTTAAAATGCCGCTTACTACCAGCACTGATACTATCTTCAATTCCTTCAACGTTATGGACATAAAACAGCTCTACTCAAGATCCATATTACTTAATTTACACAAGAACAACAAAACACCATACAAAGCTACACAAACAATACACAATACCCGAGCCAAAAACAACGAACTTCTCCAAACTCCTTTTTTCAAAACCACCTTCGGGCAAAGACACTCTAAATACATAGCTTGCAAACTTTACAATACACTACCAACTACGATCAGACAAAGTGACTCCTTTACAAAATTCAAACAAGATATTAAAAAATGGATTATAAGTATTGGACGCCACACTATCACAAATATCTGTAAAATAAATCACACATAGACAGAAATAACTATTCACATACAACCTAACCCATATAAAATAAATGAAAATAATGGAATCCTGTCAAATTTAACCTATAAATAGATTAGGCAGAATTTATTTCTTTACTCCATCTCCAACATTTATAAAATAACTCTCTTTAAAAGATTTACCACCCTTCCAATCACCCTTCTGTTTTAATTCTATTCATAATATGTATTTTACCTGAAATATCCTTGTAACTACTATATTCATTTATATACCTGTACGCCTGTCTCGACACAGGTATATCCTAGTGAGACAGGCATACAAATAAAACCATTGTAAATATATTTTAATATAGATAAATAAAAAATAAAAATAAAAAAAAATTACTATTGATAGAGTTTATTTTTGTAATTTTGCTTTTTATAAGTTGTTTCTAATCTTAAGTTAACGGGAAATTGGTAGCATTTAACTCCAACATACTCTTTTTTGTAAAATTGTTGGGCTATGGTGGTGTTATAGCAAGGGATAGCCATAGAGCCAAAAATACTTGGTATATCGCTGTTTGACAGAGTATTAAGCTTTCTTTGTTGAAACAATCTTTGTGCATTTGTAAAAGTGTTATTTTTTTATAAAAAATTTGAAGTGAAGGGAATTGATAGATTTATAAATATCTGTGGTATCCTTGCTCTTTTTCGATGTTTTCCCATACAAAACCAAATCATCCGCAGGTGGTAGCATTATGTAGGTATGCCGCTGACATACAGATGCTCATATATACAAATTACCTTAGACATAGGTACATAAGCAAGAATAAAGTTAGAATAATATAAAGCACCTAGATATTGCAAGAAAACACGATGACACAGTAGCGTAGGTAATCACACTTCAACTAACTAACCAACCATCACGCCGTTTCCCCGCAGGGGTAGGCAGAGAGGACGGACCGGCAAACAACTCGATCTTGGCACACACTCCTTGCCTCGTTCACATTCATACATCGTCTCATACATGCTCGTCTATTATTCCGACTCTTCACATGGCCTGACTCAAATATCTGATTCACTTGGTTGTGCCATGTCTTCCTCGGGCGTCCCCGACTTTTTCTTCCATTCACATTTGCGTCATATATTCTCTTTCAATTGATTTGAAATTTACCCCAAGTAATATTATAAATGCGATAGTATGTTTGTTTGTGTGTCCTTGTTTTTCACGTCGCCAAGGAGCGATCGATCGATGTGATTTTTTGCACAGAGATAGAGGACTGAGAAGTGACAGAGGCTACTTTTCATCTCTGAAAACATTTCATTCCCTTGGGCAAATTATTTGAAAAGTAATTTCTCACTAATATCATGTGAGGGAAACAGTAGATAAAAACGCTAGTTATAATATACATTTTTATAAAGGTTTTTTAATAGAATATTAGAGCCTATCGGTAAAAGGACGCACATTACTAAGATCAGACCACAAGTTTAGGTGCTCTAAACATTAGCCTTCACTATATTAATGCATGTGAACAGCCCAAGAAGAACAATAATTTTGTAGATTAGTAAAATTAATACAACATTCTCAGGTTACATTTTTCAGTTTTGTTATTTATTTGGCTTATTTTCTGTTTTTTTATTGCCATTGACAGTGGAACGAATAATGTCAGTACAACAAAGTTTAAAGTTTTATTACCGTTTATGATAGTCATGGGAAAAAAGTTCCCTAGTTCTAGGAGCTTTCGATGCCTTCGAGGCGTTTTATATTTTATTCATATTTTCGAGTCTGGTTTGTATAAAATAAATTGGGTGATTTACCGAGCGGCCCTGGTCATGTCGCGAGTGAAATATGCCTGCCAGGAGGTGAAAGGTTGCTGAAATCAATACAGCAGTTAGAGTTAGGGGTGCTTTGGTAGATTTAGAGCTACCTCATTCTTGATCAAAATTACGAACTAAAAAGGGGTTGTAAATTTACTAACTCTTTCAGTAAATTTATCTATGGTTAATTGTTTAATTTGCATAATCTAAATGTTATTATGGTGCATATACACAACTATGTTTATTTCATCAATCAACTGTTGAGACGCAAGGAGAGCCACGGATTATGGAAAAGGAATGAAACAACAGCAAATGGCGAGAAACGCCGCTCTCGATGACTTCGTTCTTTTCGATAACTTGTTCGGCTTGCGTCTCGGTTCGCAAATGAAAACGCGGCATAATATTGTCATCAAATAATCGTTTAGCGCCATTTTTTGATATAAGGTCGCCATTAAACGCCTATTTAGCTGCGGTTTCTTATTTCTGTAAATCTGAATCTACCAAATTATGGTAAGTTGACAAGCTTAATAATCTGATTTATAGATTGTTAAGCTTGTCAACGAGTTATATCCTTCGCTGATCACAATTTGTTCTAAAGCTAAAAAGGACTTAGAATCGGCATTTAACGGGAACCTTTCAACTCTAAAAAAATAAAATGGCGCTGAATGGCCATTTGATAATTTTGTCACAGGTGAATTTCTGCGAAACAACTGTTAGTTATGGTGATTAAAGTTTGTAGACAAGATTTCGAAATGCGAAGCGCTCTCGACTGTGATATTAAATCTTTAAAAATCTCTCGAGAACACGATGGATGGATTGGAACTCGAGGCCTCGAATGATATTGATTTAAAACATCGAAAACACAATTTTTATTTAGAGGAATTTCATTCCTTGGACAAGTGATAACCCTATATTCGGAGTGTTTGGTCAAGTGTCTGTGGCAGGTGTTGGTTGGTATGGGGAGCGGGAATCATTGTGTTGTGGGAAGGTAAGGAATGTCATCTAGGGACCGAGACGGGAGCGGGGCAGGGATCGGGCGGGGATCAGGGGGGGGAGGAGTTGGGGGGTCCAATGGTGAAAGATTAAAACAGTTACGATTTATGTCAGCAATGTCTAGGTTATGTGAAAAAAGAAATTGAACATGTAAATTACCAAACAACTTTTTAGATATTAAATCAATTAAACAAGAAAACTTTACTGATATAATTGTTTTCTTGCAGGTTAAGTGTCCAGAATGCCGAGCAGAACATCGCATCCCCTACCAAGGGGTTCAGGGCTTCCCCACCAATGTCACTCTCCAGCGCTTCTTGGAGCTGCACATCGAAATCTCCGGAGAGTTACCGGATCCGACCGCTGGACAGATCATGGAACGCTGCAATGTCTGCTCTGAGAAGTCCTACTGCTCCATTTGTGGTCATTGCGACAAGAAAGTCTGCGCCGACTGCAAAGGGGCCCATATGGATATCCTGCGTAGAGAAATTGCCAGGATCAACAACCAAGTGCGCAGAGGCATCCACCGCTTGCAAGACATCCTCGCGGTGGTAGAGAAAAATATGCTCAGCCTCCAAACCAACTGCTCTTCCGTGTCAGAGGAAGTTGACGAGATTTATAGAAGACTCGGAAAAGCACTCAAAGATCGCACAGAGTTCTTGAGAAACGAAATAGACAGATATCACGGAACCGAAGTCAGAAACTTATCTACGCTTAAAGATAACTTAGAGCTTGAAATTGGAAACATCTCGAGTAATTGCGATCTCGCAGATAAGCACATGAATGAAGATGTCGAATGGGATGACACCGAACTGATGGATGCAAAAGAAATATTTTTGAAAACCGTAGAGTTTATCAGAAATTTCGATTACGAAGCTAGTGATTACGGTCGAAGAGTGAGATTTGTAATGGCTCACGATCCCAATCAACTTGTTCTTCATGTTGCCGGCTATGGTGAGCTCAATATCAACACTGCTAATACCGGTTTCACAACCGGAGGAACTGCAGGCACAGGCGCAGCATTGGCACCGCCTGGAGGACCTGGCCTGATGAGATCAAAGAGTGACCATAGACTTGCTACCCAATTTAGGCAGCAAGAAGAATCCAGGTATGGAGATAGAGGGTACGGGGGAGACGCGGGAGAAGAACGTGAAGTTCTCGGTGGAAGGAAGTTTGGTGATCGCCGCCCAGCTCCGCCTCCAGTGGAAAGATACGGTGATGCAAGATCATATGGAGTAAGATCTACAGGTGAATATGGCGCTGGTGATGAATATGGATACGACAATGACAGTTCCAGACCCCGCCGATTCAAGTCACGATTTGTACGTAGTCAACAAGGAGGCGACGATTCTGACACAGAAACAAGTGGAAGGAATGTCAGATTTAATGAAGCCGAAAAGGGTAAAGAGCGCGTATTCGACACAGAAGATGTTGCTCGCGGACCTCTCAGTGGCATTTTCCGCCTAACTGACTCCCCTAGAGTTATGAAACGTTTGCAAGAAAGTGACCCATCGAAGAAAAAGGTCAAGGAAGTTCCCCCTCCACAGCCTGCTCCACCACCAAGAGTCGTGCAAAAAAAGCCCCCCGCACCGGCGACAAGACAAGTCAGTGAGGATGATGAAATAGCCAAAATAAAGAGGCAAAACAAGGGCGCAGGTCCCTCGGAGCGAGCACCCGAGGCAGAGCGCCCGCCCGCGGAAAGGGTGGCCGCTCTCAAGCGTACCCCGGACGACGACGAGCGCCGCCGAGCGCAAGAGGTGAGTGCGGATGAGGATTGATGGCTGGCCATTTATACCTTTATATTTATTAAACAAATATATTTTCTAGACAGATTTTTTTGCTCAATGACTAACTTGTAAGATTTAGAGATTTAGGATGCATACCAAAATATGGTATAAATCAACACTACACACATTAACATTTCACTGGACAACACATGAATACATTTTATAAAAAAATTTATCGACTCCAAAACGCTTATGGGACTAAGCTAATAATGTCGAAACGCAACAAGACAATGCACAACAGCTGGAGAATGTACAATAAGTAATGTAACACGAATCAGTTTATTTGATGATGTTCTCAGGCTTCGAGTGAAGGTGAATCTGACGAGTCGGGTGGTACTCCGCAACGGGGGCAGAGAAAGCCGATTGTGACGTCACCCGCCGCAAGCGCAGCCGCCACGCCGCGCGCCCCCAGCTCACCCAAGCGGGACTCTCCCGTGCACAAGCTGGCCACCCGCTCCGAGAGTTCAGAGTCTAGTACCTCCTCCGAGAGCGTTCCTGCCGCAGTTCCCGCCAAAAATACAGGTGCGGCTTTCTCCACAAATGAAATGAAACAGATATATTTAAAGAGAGCTAGTATTGATAATACATCGAACGATGGTAAACCCACACGAACATATTTATCCTCCACAGAACCTGAGAAGAAGGAGGCACCACCGGCAGGCAGCGGAGCGCAGCGCTTCCAGAGTCGCTTCCTACCCCCTAGCAGGCCCACCCCGCCACCGCCGGAACCCGTCAAGTCGGAGGAGACCGAAACCAGCTCGGAGGAGGAAACTGACTCTTCCGAAGAAAGCGAAGAGGAAGAGGTCACCAAAAAAACTGAAAGCCAAGCTATGGCCAAAAGTGACATCGGTCCATTGCTTGCGAGAAGTTCTAACGCTCGTGAGACCGCCCAGGAAAACAAAGCAAATAAAGATGGTTCACCGACTGTCAGTCGTACTCCATATTCAAAGCCTGAAGAACCCCCAGCGTCCCCAAGATACAGAACTAGACCACCCCCACAGGAAGAAGAGCCCCCATCTTCAAGATACGGTACGCCAAGCACTGGCAGTAGTTACACAAGTCGTTTTTTAAACAAAAGCAAACCTGCGTCATCAGTTGAAGAAGACGATAAATACAGTTCTTCTAGAGCGACTGAGGCCGCAGAGGACAAAGAAAGACAAAATCCGACCGGTCGGTCGAGGTACCTAGCCTTAAAAGAACGCCGTAATCGATTGGCGAGAAGTAGAAGCAGCCACACTGGATTTGGTGGAGCTGATGATGATGAGCTAGACGACCCTGTATCCCCAACGACAGCATCTCCATCAGCCTACTTGGCTTCCAAATATGGTACTTCTGCCCCAGGTGGAAGTGACTTGGCGCGGAGTAGATCAAGCCACGCGCTGAAGTCAAGGGAAACATCCCCCGAGAAGACAGCCAGCTCTGCCGGAGAGAAGGACGGAGCCAGTTCCTGGGCGCGGTACCTGAAGACCAAGTACGGCGGTCGGGCCGGCAAGGAGAGGGAAGGCGCTGCGGGCGGCACGGGGGCCTTGTCCCCCTCCAGCTCGGCAGCGGCAAGGCGGTTGTCTCTCGGACTCCCGCTGCGGTCAGCCTCCGAAATGGTCTCATCTGATGACGACCAAAAAAACGCGGCAGGCTCCCCCATCTCCCCTACAGCAGCTACGGCGGTAGTAGCAGGTAAATATTATCATCTAAGCCTTTATTATTTACATAAACTCGCTCTTCATTTCATTATTGTGCATGCATTTGATATTACGTTCGGTCGTTGGAGTAGGTATAGAAAAGAAAGTCAACGGTACCAATCAGATCTAAATCTTAAATTAAAGATACGAGTAAGTATCATATTATACAATCCACGTACCATGATGATACTTAACAAAATCAAGCATCATAATAATATAAACCATAATAAAACCGAAGTCAAGGAAAGAATGTGGTGTTTTGCTTTTGTTCAAAATATGGGAACTGTAACATTTAAAAAAATTAGACGACTTTTCCTCTTTTTATCACATGCAAAAATATTAATTTGGTTAATGAAACATTTTAAAACCCACGATATTTTCCGATATTGAATTATGTAATATTTCAAAAATAAACCTCAAAGGTTTTACGATGACATCTACAACATTTGTTATTAAGGTGTTCATTTTGTTCTTCTTTCCCACTATCCTTAAAAATCGTAGTGCCATTTTATGGTTCAATTCATGAAACTGCAAAAAAGTTCATTTTGTTAAAATTCGCTGAAATCTCCACTTCCACGACCACAAATTCGAACCAGATGGAGAGGCTTTAATTTAATTTAATCAAACGTGGGTACTCTTATAAACTATGGCACAGGCAAAAGCTTTCGGAAAGGGTGAACGCGAACATTCCACAGGATGATTCTAAATGATTAAAATTTTAGTAACCCATCGTTTGAGTAACCCATTGATATCTTTGGGATTATTAAAAAGCATAAACCTTATACCATAACCAGTCCCATAAAATTTTCAATAGAGCCAAATATAGTTTTTGCGTTCACGAAATGTAGCATTTCATCCGAAAATTATTGAATTTGCATTAGTATATTTAAGGGTCATTAAGCATAATAATCCTGGATTTATAATTGCGTTAGTATGTTTGAATATCAATAAGTATAATAATAACGCATTGATGATTGTATAAGTATGTTTGAATGTCATTAAGTAGGTAAAATAATCCTGCATTGCTGATTCTAATAGTATGTTTGAGTATCATTAAGTATAATAATCTTGCATTGATGATTGTATTAGTATGTTTGAAAGTCATTAAGTAGGTACTTTAATCCTGCATTGATGATTCTAATAGTATGTTTGAGTGTCATTAAGTATAATAGTCTTGCATTGATGATTGTATTAGTTTTGAATGACATTAAGTACCATAATTCTGCTTTGATGATTGTATTAATATGTTTGAATATCATTAAGTAGAATAATCCTGCATTGATGATCGTATTAGTATCATTGATGATTGTATTAGTATGTTTGAATGTCATTAAGTAGGTACTTTAATCCTACATTAATGATTCTAATAGTATGTTTGAGAGTCATTAAGTATAATAATCTTGCATTGATGATTGTATTAGTATGTTTGAATATCATTAAGTACAATAATCCTGCATTGATGATTGTATTTGTATGTTTGAATATCATTAAGTACAATAATCCTGCATTGATGATTGTATTGATATGTTTGAATGTCATTAAGTATAATAATCCAGCATTGATGATTGTATTGGTGTGTTTAAATATCATTAATAATCCTGCATTGATGATTTTATTAGTATGTTTGAATATCATTAAGAACAATAATCCTGCATTGATGATTGTATTGGTATGTTTGAATGTCATTAAGTACAATAATCCTGCATTGATGATTGTATTAGTATGTTTGAATGTCATTAAGTACAATAATCCTGCATTGATGATTGTGTTAGTATATTTGAGTGTCATTTAGGAAAATAATCCTGCATTGCTGATTGTATTAGAATGTTTGCAAAATAATCCTGTATTGATGATTGTATTGATATGTTTCAATGTCATTGTATAATAATCATGCATTTATGATAGTATAATATATTTTTAATGTCATTACGTATAATAATCTATTCATCTCAAAGACAACGCAAAAATGTGTAATAATTAATTTCTTGTAACGTTGTGGAAATATAATGCTTTCAAATAGTACAGTCAGTTAAGGAAGTATATTTTGTAAATAAAATAATTTTCAGGAGTCTTTCCATTATTAATTGAATTTATTTTCTGTGAATTAATTAATAAATTTGAACGAATAAAAATTATTCGGTGTTTGAATAAACCATGATTCATAATCGATTCATTTTAACTTTCGACTGATGCAAACAGAATATGATTTTTTCGTAAATTAAACGAAAATCAAATTTAATAATATTATTATTAAGTTCTGCAAGTGTTTAAATTTGGTTTATTTCAAAGCCGACAGTTTGAAAATGGTCTTGATAGCCGAAAAAGTTGTCACAATAATAAAACAACTAAAATACTTGCGGAAAATTATTAAATTTGATTTACATCATACTTAAAAAAATGAAGTGGAGTACAAATAAAATTAATACAGAAAATGAACTTCAGAACTTTTAAATGATGGCACTAAAAGGTTACAAAGAAAAGTGTGTTATTTTTGGTTGCTGGAGATCACCTTCCTAATATCAAGACAAATGGCGATATCCTATTTGCTTTGCGATGTGAGAATTTAGCTCACTCTGTACAGCGACTATAAACTAGAGTGTCGCGGAACGCAGCACGATTTCTCAGACGCTGATAGTAATTTAATCAAATATGTGTGTATGTGTATCGCGATTGTAATTACCACGCTAATAATACTGCCAGAATGTGTTCATTAATATCGGCGGAGAATTAGCAATCACGTGTGCCTTTAACAATAATTATGCCTTTTTAACTCGTATTATAATGCAACAAGTCATAAGCGACTTACTTTAAATAGTGGGAATTCAGAAAGTGTCTTTACATACGAAGCTTAATAAAAAAGCCGGGAAGTGTCTCTTTTTTATAACATTTTGTACGTAGAATAAATAATACCTTATATACGTAGTATCTACGGGATTTTTTTTGTTAGAAATCCATTATTAAGGAAATTGGATGACACCTCCACGGTAAAAATAACCAATGACTAAATAACATACCCTACAGCGTCGATGACACGTAGCGAATTTACAAGCTACAATCTGGGAAATTCACTATGTGATAGTAAACTCGCCCAGTGTCATCGTGTTACTTGCTAACTAGCAGCGACTAGCAGATTGTTGACAATCTACGAAAAAAAGTTGAAAGGTCATCAACTTTACTCGCCTACACGCTTGCTCCGCTTGCTCGTGATTGGTTTTATTATGTTTCCAACATGGCCTCCGATAAACATCTGATTTCGACTGTCAAACATCTGAAGAATTCGTTCACGCAGGCGTCGTTATTCTTGTTACTGGCGCTAGCAGCGGCCTCAGTTTCCTACGCTTCTGAGCAAGTGGACAGTTTTGTGTGTCATCATGACAATCTTACTCGCCGATTTACCCGCTTTTAAACTTAGTAGATAGTAGCTTGTAAACTCGCCACGTGTCATCGATGCTTAAGAGAGAACTTGGCATGTACCAAGTGTCCAAACGGCCAAAGCAAAAAAGGCGGCAAAGATGGAACCAAATTCATTACTTATCATATAAACTGAATAAAACACATAGAAACCGTCGCCATTTTTTCATAACTCTTTGGACAGAATTTTGGTATATTGTTTAGTCATTGGAAATAACACTGCGTTCCATGTTTCAGGTTTCGCAGCAGCAGGTTCCTCCCCTAGGAGCCAGTATCTGCAGAAACGTCGTCAGCTGTTTAAGGTATCCAATTAAATATTTGAATGATTTTTATTATTATGTATACTGAATTTATAAAATATTAATGAAGACATATTTGTCTCGACGCCACCTAGCGAGGGATTTTAACACTAACAATGTCTCTATCGCAAAAATAAAGTTGGTTGTTTTCAGGTGGAAAAAATATAATAAGCTGTAATTGTTGAATGAAACACTAGTACATATTGAATCATTTAGCGGGTACAAGATAAGCCGCCATAGCTCAATTGGGAGAGCAGCTGACCGGCAATCAGAAGGACACGGGTTCAAGTCCCGTTGGCGTCATGTATCTTTTCTCGGAAGATTTTTCAATGTGGATGAGTGTTCAGGCTGATAATTATTGCTTATAATAATTGTTACCCTTTGTGCTATGCATAAAAATCTTGTCTTAAACGTTAGTTTAACAATAAAAAAAAAATAAAAAAATAATTATTATTATTTTATGTTTAATTATTTCTGAACTACATAAGCGTAATGTTGGAATAAAAAAAATAATATATTCCATTACAATAAACGTCAACACTAATAAATAAAATTAATAATCGTGATAAGCGAGATGTGAGAAAGAATTGCCCGGAGCCGTTGGAGTTAGGAAATTCACACCCTTAAATCTTACTACTTAAGCCTCAGTGCATTATATGAATCATCATAGATTATTCTATCTTCCAACCTGCCAATGGTTCTCTCGGTGGGGTATATTGCTCCAGAACAAAATCTCTTCAGATATCAATATATCAGTGAGAAGAGATTCAAAAGGTAAATTCGACTGATTCTTGAAAGGGTCTCACCTCATCGACTCGATTTTCATCACAGCCTGCAATTTTTTCCTTTTAAATTTGTTCAATATTTGTAATCTTGTGACTTTGAACCTTACATAAATGTTTCCTATAATATGCAATTAAACTTATTTAGTTGTAATGTAGAAGGAAAGAATAAAAAAAACATTATTATTATTATTATTATTCGAAGATGGTTGGCATTTCAGATCTGATCAACTAAAAGAAATTCAATATATTCCTTGCTAATAAAAATTACATTATCTCTGGTCCTGCATGTAAATTACTGACTCTCACAAAAATATATTTTATTAATTTTTGGGGATCGCTGGCAACGGTTAATATGCACTTTTTTTTAAAAAACCCTTTTGATTCACCTTAATTACATTAAAAGGCAACTATTTGAATTGGGGGAAGTGGAAAATATTTCATTCTAAATTTCGATTACGTAAAATTAAAATTAGCTTTCGTCTTGTGAGATTGTACGCCAGAATCACAAACCATGTTACACAAACCTAGCGTAGCCGCTAAACTACTTGAAAACTGGGATGTTTTCTTGCCTTGACGCGAGTAGGCGTTATAAAGGGGCACTTTCTGTTGTATCACAAACCATGTTAAACAAAAATATTTTCCACGTCCCACAATGCAAATAGTTGTATTTTAATGTAATTAAGGTGAATCAAAAGATTTTTTCAAAAAAAAGTGCGTATTAACCATTGCCAGCGATCTCAAAAATTTACCTATATTTTAAGTAAATAAACATTATAAATATTGACTTATGTTACCAATCGCGCTGTGCCACACTCCTACGAGGATAAAAAATAATAGATCCCGTACGCAAATAAAAGCGAAGAGACACAGAGTGGCAAGCCGCCTCTACCCGCCGTTGCCGCCGCGAGCTTTTGAAGGCTTAAATACTCTTCCCTTGTCGAAGTATCGGCCTTAATCCGACCAAAAGGAGTGCCTCCTTATGAACAGAGGCGGTTCTCTTTCGTACGAAGTCAACATAAGAGAGACTCTGTGACGGAGCCAGTGCCGTTGGGACTATCTTGGCTACATTTGGGACATGTTGTGAAAAGGCTTTAGAAGGGAAAAGCTTTTTAAATAAAGTTTTTACCTACGCATATAAAGATAATGTTTTATAGATGTTACAGAAAACATTTAAATGTTGGTATTTAAAAAAAAATCATTTTGAAATCACATGATTTCTGACCAGCAATTCTGTTATAATATTATGTGGATCTCATCCATCTCAAAGCTCTAGAGAATTTGAAAAAAAAACGTTTAGAGAAAAAACATTTCATGACCAACCTTTCGAAAAAAAATTTCATATTTCGAAACAAAATCATAAAAGAAAAAAAAACTTATAGGCCCAGGTAATCGATAAGTCTCAGAGTATTAACTCAGTAAAATATTTGCATTTTTCAAGCAAGGTACCTACTTGTGCGAATATAAAAAAATATGTCAGTAATTTATTACTTTTATTAAAAGATCCACGTGGGAAACCACACTTCCTAACTTGTTTCAAAATGCACAGATAAATAATTTGAATTTGTATTCAACTCTTTAGCCATTGTTTAAAAACCACAAGAATAATAACAATCAAAGAAATAGATGGCATCAGGGAAAAGTATGATTAATAATTTTAAAAAAGAATTAAAAATCTATAGGTACTAACTTAGTATTTTGTCAATCTAGGTGGGAAGTCGGGGGAGCGAGCCCGGATCATTCACCTGGCCCCGCGGAATAGCCGTGGGACCAGACAACACCATGGTAGTAGCGGACTCATCCAATCACAGAGTCCAGGTCTTCGATAGCAACGGGATCTTTGTCAGGGAGTTCGGCACCTACGGGAGCGCCGAGGGAGAGTTCGACTGCCTCGCTGGAGTGGCGGTCAACCGGATCGGACAGTACATCATCGCCGATAGATATAACCATCGCATCCAGGTATGATCAAAAAAACTATTTATATCACAAAGTTCACTTCGTTCAGTCTAGCGGAAGCCGAGTCGCGCTTATGGCTACACAGAAAGCCATATTCATTCTTGTTGGAACTGCCAATCGATTGAAGAGGCATCTCACCCTTCCCCAGCATACTAACCTTCTTATTTATTTTAACTTTGTCATCTTTTTATACAGGTGTTTTCAGAATACGCTGGATGCAACTTCCCAGCGTTTTCCGCCTCGCGTATTATTACCCTGCTGTCTTATTGTACATTTACCTTTGTCTTACTAACACTCTATCGCATTATGTACATTCTGTAAGCACTTGCATACTGCTTCATAACGCTGTATGCACGGACATTTGGAGGTTATTTAAATATAAATCGTTCTTTAAAAAAATTAGAGTCCTTGCGAGAGCCTTGAAGGAGTAACCATATGTTACTTCTACCAGGGCGGACAAGTGGTGTATAACTTCCAAATATCACAAGTCAATCTGTCACAAAGTCAGTTTATATCAAAGAACAATAATAATGTAGCCAACCTTGACCACTCCAGATTATTAAAAGAATGGGACATGGTGTATTTTCTTTGTTTCTATCAGAGCAGTCTAGAAGGAAAATTCATTTTACGATCAAGATCTAAATATCTAAAGCAAAGAAATGGCAAACAACCAATTATAAGTGCACTGTTATAGTGTTGGACGATTCATGTCAAAGCCGCACCTGTGATTTCCTCTTTCTTCTTATTTTTTATTTTTATTTATTTTTAATTTATTGAGTTAGTTCATACTATATAAATATAAACTAATAAGCACAATGTAACATTTCATTTGATAAATTTAAATATTTTTACAGTAAGCATAACATTTCTTTTTAAATACATTCATTCTTTCTTCATTCTTCATACTTTCAGCCATTTCATCATACATCTTTAGTCCTCTGTACATTAGGCAGTTCTGTGATTTTGATTTCTTCATTTGTGGCAATCGAACTCTGTTTGTATTTCTTGTTTCGTAATTATGAATGTCTCTATTAAAAACAATTTCATCCTTAAAGTATTTTGGCATTTGGTTTTTCATATTTTTATGCACAAAAATTAACACATGAAATAGTAGTCTCTTTTTTATTGGAATCCAATTTAGCTCCTCTCTCATTTGATTAATCCTTGCGTATTTGCCTTTCCCCAGTATACATCTCTTGTTTTGTATAACTTCTAGTTTGTTCAAATTTCCTTCATTGGCCAAATATAACATCGTAGAGCAGTAGTCCAAATGTGGAGCAACGATAGTTTTATAAATAAGCTCCTTAGTGTTTCTATTTAATTTACGTCTTAGTCAAGACACTCTTATGAGACACCGAGTTGCTAATTATTTCGCTTGCTAAAATGAATGACATATTTCAGGTTATGGATCCATCAGGCAGATTCCTGCGGGCTTTTGGCAGCCAGGGAACTGGAGATGGCAGGTTCAACTGCCCTTGGGGCATCACCACCGATGCCCTTGGTTTCATCTACGTCTGTGACAAGGAAAATCACAGAGTTCAGGTTCGTTGAAAAGAATATTAGTTCTTTATGAAATAAATTGTGTTTTTTCTTTCGTTTTTGACGTATAAAGAAGTTAAAAAGTATTAAACCTCAATCCAAAAATAAATCTAATAAAACGCTTTATATCTGGACGAATTACCTTTTCCTCATATTATACTTTGTCGCTTTAATAGTACAGTACCATGTCTTTGACATGTTTCTCTTTTGTGGAACAGACAAGGAATACTTAGAAGTGTAGTGAGTAGATGTGACCTTTACATGCCACAAAGACTTTCGTCTCTTTGTCGAGTAGTAAATTTAGCTACATTACTTTTGGAGTCACGAACGCTTTTCACTGCTTTATGGAATTGGTTGATAATAGGACTCTTGTTTACTGTCGCCGACCGTGTATTCTTATAACGCATGAATCATGTGAATATACTTAAGTTCATTGTATTCCGTTGACGTAAGTATGACTTTGTAATATTGCAACTCTGGACTCCAATTCTTGATTACCTCCCGTCTACGATACCTAATAATTCTGCGTCATTGCAGGAGAAGAGATTGGTTAAAAAAATATTTGAACGAATTATTTTACGCTGTTGTTAATGTTTGTAGAAAGCATCCTTCAAAGATTTTTGGCCATGATTTGCGAAAAACTTGTTCGGCGTATATTAAGAACACTAATTTACAAATTATGTGCGGAGTCTAATGATTTCAAAAATTACTTCATTGCGATTAATCTAATCATAAAACTTCAAAATGTTTAAAAATTTCGAGTAATTTGATTTATTTGTACAACCGTTAATAATCCAGATTACTTTATAGTATAAACGCCACGGCATACACAAAATTAAGGCTTGATTTATTCGTTATTTTTAGAAAATTATCGTGTCAATCGCAGCCGGTGTAAAACTTATGAAAAAACCGCTACCTGACAAAACTTTTTTGAACATTGGTGCCTGACATTGAAATAAAAATACAGTCAGGTAAAGGCTACACAAAACTTGACCTAATTATTTACGATTTAGGGAAATGGAATGGAGAACTAACAACATAACTGAGGTAATTTACTTCATTAATACGTATGTATATTACCGGATAATAAATTATTCCTCTATCATTCAATTTATATGCGCTCAAGGTTGGGTTATAGATTTTATTGGAAAATATCATCAGAGAATAAATAACGTTAACCTAAAATAATACATTTAAAGTTTTACTAATAAATGTTGTGTAAATTTTATAAAATCACTAAACAACCGTGTACATAAAAACCTTACTAATAGAAATGTTAAATAGACACTGACATTTGAAAGCCGCAAAATAGTTTATGGAAAGATGTTCATTATTTATACAGTCAAGGAGTTGTTTATCTTTTGTATAAATTGGAAATTTCTTATAGAATTTCGGAATATTTCAGAATAGTTAAAATACCTTTTATTAGTATTTGAAATATATTTTAATATTTATTAATTGGAATATTTGAATTTCAAACATTGAAGTTGAAAAAAAAACACACATTTTTATTTCGAACGTTGAAACATTGTAGATTATATGAAATTTAAAAGCATTTTCCTTTTATTTAGAGAATGTGTACATAAATGTCACTTAATTTATATCTCATTTATTGAATAAACTATTATTATAATAATTCTAAAAAAATTACATTTTGGATTAATCTATTAAGTAATATAAACGTTTTTTTCTTGGATTTATATTTACCTTCGCATGCACTTTCATTGAATTATTAAATTTACGCAGTAAAAGTCAATTAAAAAATAATATGTCAGAAATTACCTAACTTTTTGCAGACGAAAATTTCACGCTTCAATCAGCCATAATGCGAAGTTGCCGGCACTTTCGCGGCACGGTTAAAGACATTTTTATTAGTAATATTTCAAAACATACTTTGTACAGACTGTGTAACTAAAACACCGTTTAACGGTTGGGAGGTGTTTTTTTTTATTAGCTGATAGTCAATGATTAACGGTAGTGAAAATGTGCTAATACATTTGTAGACTGTGTGTAACCGAAACATAGTTTGTTGATGCCATCTAAGAGAAAAACATAACATAAGAACAAAGGCGAGAAAAACATAATAATTACCATTTACTTAGTGTTCTTCGAGGAGGAGTTTAAAGAGTAAAGTATAACATAATATGCCATCGTAGAACATGGTTAGCATAAAGTCTAAAGTGTACGAAACACGAATCACTCGCCCAATTTAAGCGAAGAAGACCCTGGTATGTTTCGTGTCAATGTTGGCCAGTTATGAAAATGAGATTAAGAGCGCTTTATCATATTATATCTGTTACGCTGCGTGACAGGACTCGGGATATCCCACCCCATCAAAAGATGTCGTGACATTTTTTTCAAATGAATCCCAAATTTTCAGAAGTTCTCAAAGTTGAAACGAAGTAAGTTTCAGGCTGACATCTAAGGGACGTTTTTAAGTCAATTTAGAAAGTATTTACCGACGTCAATCCAGGCCGATGTCAAATTTAGGACTAGGTTGACATTAGACGGAAAAATATATCCAAAAACTTTAAAAAAAATCACCGAAGTTTGGTTAATTCAAATGGATTTTCAATAAACAGGTGTTCCAATCAGACGGCACGTTTGTGGGCAAGTTCGGATCATTCGGACACAAGGCCGGGCAGCTGGAACATCCGCACTACATCGCCGTATCCAGCACCAACCGCGTCATCGTGTCAGACAGCAACAACCACCGCGTGCAGATCTTCGATGTCAACGGCCGCGTGCTCTCCGCCTTCGGCACGGAGGGGTCCGAGGAGGGCCAGTTCAAGTTCCCGAGGTAAGGATACTCTATAATCTTCTTTAGACGTTTAGGCTACTCCACTCTTCACAGTTCTGCGCTGCATAGACACCAATGTTCTGCTAAATATATACGAATGTTGTTTTAAATTGGGTGATAGTTTCTACCAGGGCCATTCTGAAAGATTAGATTCTCTCGTGAGAGTCACAAAAATAATCTTAATTTTCATTTCGGCATTTCTCTTTTAATTTTAATTTCGGCATTTTAAGATTTTGACCTTGACATTAAAAAATATATTTTTTTTTAATATGTATAAGACCTTTTTTCTCGTAGATTTTTCTATTAAAAGAACAACAACAACTTTAATTATGAAACAAATTTTGATGCAATATTATGTCTACTAAGAATAGCTACGTTTTCTTACTTCTTCCTTAGTCGACTCTGGTGTTGGTTATTGTATATTGTCGTAATATTTTGTAGTTACGTCACCAGTTAAAGTCAACAGTTCTTTATTATTTCATCTATGTAATACACAATAGAGGTCACTTTTTTTTCAACCAAGTTGGCAGTCCGACGATTTCGAAATTAAAACCATTGTTATATTACTAAAAAAAACAAAGTTCACACCTGTAAAGATGCAAAATAAAAATTAAATTTAAAAAATATATTCATGTGTTGTAAACTAAAATAATGTAGCAGGTATCAAATTGCGCATCACGAATTCGACTTCGAAGTATAATTTGAACCTCGTGACTCTATTTAGGCAGGGCCCGAAGTCGGGCATAGCGACACCTCTGATTCGACGCCGGCCGTCGCGACGCCCGAATCCTGACGCCCGCCGCCCAACGCCTAGGTCCAACGTCCGTTACAAGCATACTTGGCTAATCTCCAAATCTGCGTTCCGTGTTACCTCCACATATTTAACTTTGTTTATTTTATTATATTTATTTAAGTGTGATTCTTGATTAAGTGAGACACAATGTTGTGTTGTGTAGATGAACGCAGCCCAACTAACTATATTAGCAAACAAAAAAAGAACACAAAATGTCAAGAGAATTCCTGTGCTATTAACCGAGAGTTCAAATAAGCATTCCATTACCCAGGGCCAGCACAATTACGGCTCTCCCAATTTTGAAAAACAATGGTAAATAATCATAGAGTAAAATTGAAAGAATCTTTCACTTTCAAACCAGATGAAAATTCACAAGAAATAATAAATATGTGCATTTAAAATTTATGTGTAAAAAACCAAAATAACCTTCTTGAGAGTTAACCGTGACCTTTGGTTGCAGTGACAAGATTTGCAACAGACGCAACACGGGGATGGTTCTCTAAAGTTATTAAATACGATTTATCATGAAAAATGCATGTATTAATGCTCAGTTAACTTTATTTTGTAAGCATTTAAAAACAGGCAAAAATCGACCACTCTGCCTACCCCATTTCACCGACCGTAGAGATCAATTTGGCTAGACAGGGCGCGAGGACGGCGGTTTCATACAAACTTTTCGCGTTTTAGTGACGCCATTCTCAACTCTTCTTCACTGCATTCTGTACGACCTTACAACGTATTTTAATATATATTAATGTCTGGTTGTTGACATCAAAATATATTATCAAAATCGCAGTTAACAGTAACATCGCGTTCGAACAAAGCACAGTGGTGTTGCGGAACTGCGACTCCACTGTAAATTGGCGCTAAGTGCTGTAGAGCAAAGCCAATGCAACCCTCAAAGAACCGTCCCGAAATAACGTGATCGCTAAGTTATACGGAATGATTAAATAGCATACACTCCCAAAACCTGATGGATAGTCAGTCGATAGTTCAGATCTGTGCTTTTGGAAAATTAGATAAGCCCAAATAGGAAAAAGGAAAATAGGACTCACCGTTGCAGATGGGGCCTCGCTGATCTCCAGTTTGTGGTGTACACTTCACAATGTTTAATTTAAAAACCGCAATATTCTTATAGCAAGAGGTTATGATACATGCGCTGTCTGAAATGTTATTTTGCACTGAACAGCAAAGCACACCGTCGCCTCTCCAAAGTTGAGTACTTTCTTGCAACAATTTTTCATGGTGACATTTAGGATGGAAAGATTAGATAGGTGGGATAAATTCAGGATTTTGACATATGCTACCCACCAAGTCTGCGAATGCAATACCCAATCAATCCCATATAATAATGCGCGAACACACAGGTTTTCAACTTTCTTTCGATGAATACAGTCAACGTAGGTGAAATGTTGCAATGCATCATTCTGTACTCCTTATTCACCCTACTGTAACCCCGACTTTGTATTATAGACACGTCGGTAATAGATAAATCCGTGAGTGAGTTGCATCAAATGCCGACATAAATTTGAAAATAAAATAATATTATTTTATTTTCCAGGGGTGTCGCAGTGGACGACCAGGGATACATCTGCGTGGCTGACTCCGGAAATAACAGGATCCAGATCTTCCATCCTGACGGCACCTTCCTGAGGGCTTTCGGTTCCTGGGGCTCGGGAGATGCCGAGTTCAAGGGTCTCGAGGGTATCGCAGTTATGTCCAACGGGAACATCATTGTCTGCGATCGCGAGAACCACCGCGTGCAGGTGTTCTAGACTCCGAAGAAGTTGCTTCACGTCAAGCTCACTTCTAGCAAACTTAACTGGCAGGTCGAGTGATTTCACTTTCACTCATTACGATTTTGAGTAAATGAAAAGAGTCTAGGAACCCCTTTACAGTCAAATAATAGCATCTGAAACTCCTGGTTTGATTGTTTTATATAATCTACTTAATATTTCACTGAACATTTCTTTAGCACAGCAACACATGCAACGTTTTACAATGCTCGTATTATTGGCTATATAAATCGCGATAGCTTTACGTCTCAGGATGTGAACACAAGAAATATAGTATTTAGCCAAATATTTTACCGTGTTAATGAAGTGATAAATCATGAAGACCAGTCAGTTTCGATTACTAGAAGTTAAATTTAACATCTTTTTTATTGAAATGGCATAATTATTTAACAGTTTTGCCTCTGTGTTTGTCATTCTGAAATATTTTAAACCTTAATCACTTTTTATTTTGTCCTTGTCCTACCTTGTCCTTGTCGAATATCAAACATTTTTTAACACATATCATTCAACATTCAATGAAATTTGTAATTTTTTCACAAAAACTTTTTTTTTAAATCATCGAATAAGTAGCTTCCATCGACAAATTACTGTTTGATAC
The DNA here is from genome assembly GCA_917880885.1 of Limnephilus marmoratus. Classification (NCBI taxonomy): domain Eukaryota; kingdom Metazoa; phylum Arthropoda; class Insecta; order Trichoptera; family Limnephilidae; genus Limnephilus; species Limnephilus marmoratus. The sequence continues at coordinate 28,030,269 of OU862919.1, read as the reverse complement.
CGTTTTATGTCGGCTTACTAAAAATGTTACTAAAACAGAACATAATTATAATTGTCTCGAATATTAAATATCGGATGAAAAAAGTCATCAGTAAATAATAATAATCTAGTCAAATTAAAGTTAAGATATTATTTTTGGAGCATCGCTTCTTTGAAATACTTCTGGAACATGATACTTTTATCTGGTATTTTAATAACCTAAGTTTTCGATCTTTCCTCTTTAATGACTTTTATCTTCATCGAATCCCGCACAAAAGTTGAAATATTTTTAACATCTTTTGTATTTAGGTACCATTTTGTCAAATACTTCAGAAACCTTTTTAAGATCTTTGAGATCGATTACCAAAATGTAAATTTTCGCAATTTTTATGTTTTTTTTTTAACTCAGAAATAATGTGACCGATTAATTTTACGTTGTTGTTGTACCATTATACCTTCCTTCCTTATTTACGCTCGTATCTTTCCGTTACGAAATAAAAATGTGTTCTTATATAATATCTCTCTATTAAAATTCAAAAATTCATTTAACTCGTCCTTTACTAACCCCTTCACTAATAAACGTATTTCAAAGTTTACACAATTGATAAATAGTCATTTACCGGTTGTTTAAAATTTAAAGCACGTTTATTAGTAAGATATCATTAGTCTGTTTCGTTATTTCTACTACAGTACCTACTTCCTGTCTTCCATCTCAAATAGTAAGCTTAATTTTGAAGCATTAATCATAATCGTGTTTTCATCATTTTTTACTCTCTCATACGTTTTGTACAATGAAATGTAAGTATTTCTATAAATGATTTTATTAAGTGTTACTCAATAAATACTACGTTACAGTTGATTTTTACTGCATTTTTATTATATTCTGGTAGCTCGTTCTCTAATTTAGTTTATTCATTGACAAACTTTTTCCCTTATTATTAATGTAGGTTCTGCTAAAATGGTGTCGCAAAACTGCGACTCCACTGTTAGTTGGCGGTAAATGCTGCAGAGCAAAGCCCACGCAGCCCTCAAAGGACCAGTCCCGAAACTACGTGAAATCGCTAAGTTATATGGGACGAATAAATAGCATACACTCGCAAAACCTGATGGATAGTCAGTCAATAGTTCAGATCTGTGCTTTTGGAAAATTAGATAAGCACAGATTGGAATAAGGAAAATAGGACTCACTGTTGCAGATGGGGCCTCACTGGTCTCCAGTTTTGGTGTACACTTCTCACTGTTTAAAATTCGCAATATTCTTATAATAAGAGGTTACGATACATGCGCCCTGTCTGAGATATTATTTTGTACTGAGCTGCAAAGCAAACTGTCACCTCTCCAAAGTTGAGTAAGTACTTTCTTGTAACAATTTTTATGGTGACATTTTGGATGGAAAGATTAGGTAGGTGGGATAAATTCAGGATTTTGACATGCTACCCACCAAGTCTGCGAATGCAAAACCCAATCAATCCCATATAAAAAATGCGCGAACAATACACACTAATGTAATTTGTTATGATTGTTCTTTCCACGGTGGAGTAATATTTATACACATTTATGTCCAAATTTTTATTGACACTTACAGACGCCTTGATTTAATTAACCTCATTGTAATGCATATATCTATGATAGCTACTCGTTCCAAAATCATGTTTAAATGTATCTAACAATACCAGTACTGACCATTCCACACACTCGCTTGTACTTAGATTACATGAAGTCAGTAATAGATACGCAGAGGTGGAGATCTATTTAACTGCACGGGTGGTAGGTAGGTACAAGAAGGCTATTAGGAATGTTTATTTTTTATTTTTATTATTATTGTACAACAGAATAATTCCAATTACAGTACAATTTAGTTACCCTATCAGCATTTAGGCAAGTGACTTTTCAATAATGTTTTTAAGGCATATGAAGAACAGTCACTTACATCCAAATGGTTTGCAATTTCATTTAACAGCACCACTCCCCTCGTCATGCCATGCTTTGTCAAGACGTCTGTTCTGCCGTTCGGTACTTTAAATAAGTCATGATGTCGAATTCGGCTGCAGTGGTGGTACATATAAATCATAGCATCCCATGTGAAATGGGCTATTGATGAAATTGTTCCAAATTTTGAAAGACAGAATAGCAAGACTTGCTTTCCTTCTAGTTTCTAGACTCACAGAATCAGTTTCCTCAAGTAAGTCAATATGGTGCATGAACCTTGGATAGGTTCCCCTGCTTCCGCATATAAACAATATAAACATACCTGAGGAATTTCTTCTGAATTTGCTCTAACATATCAATGTACTTCTGGTGGTACGGTGCCCAAACATCGCTCGCGTACTCCGGCTTGCTTCTCAGTATGCCATCGAATAACGCTAGCATAGCTTCTTGGTTATCAAACTGCTTACAAGTCCTGATGATGAATCCAAGAAGTTTGTAGCAAGACTGAGTGAGCTGCGATATATGGCAAGAGAATGTCAGTTCGGGATCAAAGACGACACCGAGATAATTCACGGATTTTACACGTGATAACGTTTCGCCTTTTATTTAACCTCTATGTCATACTTATGTACCTACAACATATTTTGTATGTACTTGTGTCTGTTACTTTCATAGCATTCTAGAGTTTGTATTCATTTTGTATTTTCTGATGTCATTTTACGAAATTCTTGTATTAAAAAAAAACTGTGCTTTTATTTAACTATGATATGCAGTTATTGTTTACTATCTGGTTACCAGCATGCGTTGTAATGCCATATTCAAAGAAATACATTGCTTCTCCCTGAATCACCTTTCCCGTACGTCCCCGTTCCCCTCCCGCGTCCCCTTCCTAGCTAGCAACATGAATTATAGCCTATGTTATTCTGATGTTCGAGCTATATTATTGTAAAGTTTCATTAAAATCCATTCAGCAGTTTTTGCCTGAAACAGTAACAAACGCAGTACACACATACATCCATACAAACTTTCGCGTTTATATTAATAAGATGGAATATTTATACTGTAGACTTAAAAAAAAATTAATAAACAAAAATTTTAACAAAACAAAAAAACGACTTCAAAAAATTCACTAAAAAGTAAAAAAATAAATTCGTATTCTCTACAACTTTATAATGAACTTACTTTTTCTACTCATCAATATGTACGTACGATTGTTATTTTTGGAGTCGGTGTCGGGGCGAGAGGAGCTGTCAAGTGGACACGCGCCGGGCCGCGGGTACCTTGGTTGACACCGACTCCAAAAATAACAATCGTACGTACATATTGATGAGTAGAAAAAGTAAGTTCATTATAAAGTTGTAGAAGAATACGAATTTATTTTTTTACTTTTTAGTGAATTTTTTGAAGTCGTTTTTTTGTTTTGTTAAAATTTTTGTTTATTAATTTTTTTTTAAGTCTACAGTATAAATATTCCGTCTTATAATTGTCTTATAATCTTATTATAACAATCGTACCTACATATTGATGAGTATAAAAGGTAAGTTGATTATAAAGTTGTAGAAGAATACGAAATTATTTTTTTTACTTTTTAGTGCATTTTTTGAAGTCGTTTATTTGTTTTTTAAAATTTTTGTTTATTTTTTGATTTTTAGTGAATCTGAAGTACACTAACTAATTCGATTAAGATTCGGCCGAGTATCGTAAATTTGTTCTTCAGAATTGGAGAGTTCCGTTACTTTGTCATGGATCCCATAATCAGAACCTAACCAAACTTTCATCAAACTACCCTTGAAGTACATCCTTTCCAATAAAAAAAGAATCATCGAAATCGGTTGGCGTGATATTGAGTTATTCTTCCATTTGTCGCGCACATACTTGATGCAAATTTAAGACTTATATGATTTTCTCATGGATGCCATTGTCAGAACTGGACCAAATTAAAATGGGACCACACGGAAAGCACCAGCTTTCAAATAAAAAGAATCATCAATATCGGTTCACCCAGTCGAAAGTTCTGAGGTAACAAACATAAAAAAAAAATACAGTCGAATTGAGAACCTCCTCCTTTTTGAAGTCGTTTAAAAATATGGTGCCTACACAACTATAATAATAGGTTACGCAATTAGAGTTGACCCAAGCAATGTGATTTTCCAACAGTGACCCTAACTAAACGTAACTGAAAAACATCATTTTGGCTCGCTTACGCCTTTTTATCACTGTTTTTAGCGAAAAAGGGCGAACAAAATTTACTGTCCATCGACCATCAGAATTGAATATTCAATAAATTTATACCGTTATTCGAAAGATTTCTTTTTAAATTTGAAGAATTCATCAATATTTTTTAAGTTAGTTTTCACGTTCTGTAAAATTTCTATTCGAATTCTTTGATTTTTTCAGTTTTATGAAGCAACTGGTTTGTAATGATATAATAACAGAACTTTAATAGAACTTTCGCTGAACGTGAAAATTAACTTAAAAAATTTGATGAATTCTTCAATTTTTTGTCAATAACCCGTCATGAAAGTTACGTTTACGTCATGAGTGTTCCCTTGTGAGTCCCCCAGGAGCTCTACAAGCCGTCTAGATTCAGCAAGACTATGCCATTCACAATTGGCTATGTTCTGAAGCTGAAGGTAGAGGGAAGAATCAAGAGCTATTCAGATCTGGTCAGCAAACTTAGCTAAAGTCATTTCAAGCAACATTTCAATTTAGTATGATGATCTTGCGCCAGGGCGATACTGAGAGTTATATATAAGTCTGGAACGTGCCGCAAATATTCTATTTACATTTTTAAATTAATAAATTATGAAATTAAAATCTATCTTCTATGTAAATAAAAATGAATCGCCGAAATTTATGTACGCGCATAACTTCCGAACGACTGTACCAAATTGGATAATTTTTATTTTCTGTGTTCGTTATTGTCAGGACAAGGTTTGTATAAAACTACTTTTGAGCTCTAGCATTATGAAATTTGTATAAAAAATTGCAATAGGTGGCACGCGAGCTGTTTGAAAACTGAATGTATCGGGACTGAACGTATGGAATGCGGGATGGGGGAGGGGGGAGGGGAGAGGGGAGAGGGGGGAGGGAAGGTGGAGGAGGTGGAATGGGAACGCGAGAGGGGAAGGGGACGCGGAAGGGGAATGAGACGAATGGGAAAGGACATGCAGGGAGAAACAATTTCTTTCTTAAATGGCATAGCAACGCATGTCCATGACCTTGGATTGTTAGTCTAGAGCCTTACCTTCGACCGCGAAGGCCGTAGAGAAGTTATTTGCTAGAAAGATTTTTTTCATTTTCACTGGAGTTTTCTTTCTTGAAGTCTAATAATCGGCCGGTCAGTGGCTGGTTCCCACCCAGGCATCATGAGTTCAATTCCTCGAACTCCTCAATTAATCAGGATACAGCAATGTTTTCCGCTTACTGTGATGGTAGTAGGATATTTTCAAATATTGCTAGGTTATTCGCAACCCGGGAATGTACACCTTCGTTTTTTTCAAAGCGGGAAAAATGCTGAAAATAAGCAATGTATACTGTGAGTAATGTGTTCACATCAACTTTGTCTGCCATAATAACACTGAAAATAAATAAATAAAAATATTGATTTAAACACAATAGTAAAATATTAAATGGAAATTTTATTGAATTATAATAATGCATATTTAAATAAACCATTATGGTAAAATGTATTTTGTACACTTTAAACATTTTCAACATAGTTTAAAAAATAAATATTAAACACAATGATTTATTCACAATTATAAGAATAATACTTATACCACTACGGATGCCGCGAAAAGCTACTAAAAAAGTATTTTCAATTAGGATACTAAAAATTTCATAAAAAACTTGAACAAGTGTTAACAAGTCTCGTGTTTTGAAAGAGACACAATATTTTTGCATACAACACAGTGGCAAAAAACTCTAAATTAATTATGGTTAAACTCGAAAAAAAACATTACAAAAAACTTGAGAGAATTGAAAATTATTCTTTTGATTGACTTCATATTCTCAAAAAATCACAAAAAGGTTTTACAAAATATTTTATAATGTGTTTATTATCATCTTCAATTGAATATATATTTTAACAAAAAAAAAGCACAATTTATATTTTAAACGTTGCCACTGTGTTACATAAAATATTAACCATCTACCTTATAAATAATCAACTGAATTGATATGCAAGACATCATTAGGTTTAAAGGTTTGTACACAAGATCTAAAACAAAACAAATTGTACACAACCTGTGGCATGACGTTGCCAACACTAACCAATCTGACTTTTGGCATGGCAAACATGATGCTAACCCAAAGATTGCACTCATGCCAGAATCGACAAATCGGATGGTATGACAGTCAACCGTGTCAAAACCAATAAATAGGATATTTGGCAGGATTGAACCAAATACATTGCCAAACATTAAAAAATTATTTTCTTGTCAAATAAAATATACTTAAATAAATAAGTGAAATATTTGTGAAACATGTAAAGAACACACATCGTAAATCCTAAAGGGTTTTTGGAAAAGTCATCAAAACATCAGCTTTCAAAAGATTTTATTACACCTGGACTATTGGAAAACGATTTTATTTCAAATAAAGCATCAATATTGATAAGATTCTTGGTTTAGGTCTTTAAGTTAAGATGTTTACTCTATACAAAGTTAAAACTCAACAAAATCTACGGCATTTAAGTACACAAGATTATTATAAAAAATGTTTAAATATGTCCAGTTGTTTGAGTCTCCAGATGTCTTACAAAACAGAGCTTTTATGTAATTTTGACGATCATATTATTTTATTATTTTTACAAAGTTGGAAAGTACGGTGGTGTGTTGCATTTTTACATCTAATAATATTTATAAAATCTATCAGAAACCTCAAATGATAAAAACTCCAAATTAAGTAAACAAAATTAAAAATTCTTAAATAATTTTATATATTATATATAATCACATTTTTTCAGTTAGCGTATTAGCGTGACTTAGTCTAAAAATATTAATGAAAATACCTTGAAAATTTAATTTATTTTGAAAAATTCACGATTGCATGGTCGCTAGGGATGGGGCTTATCTTATAAACTTTCTGAATCCATCATATCATATTATGTACACAAATATACAATAATAATAATTTTAATGTAGTCCTCGTTAGGAAAACAAAACAAGGCATTTAAAGCGATGATGGTGAAGGGAAGATTTATAAATAGTTAAGAACGATTTACATAAGAAAGCTTTCAAAATATATTTTATAGAACCTTATCTCTAAGAAAATGTAGGTTTTATATGAAAATTTACATTGTCATGCTAATTGAAAGTGAAATTGACTATTTAAAGATGTATCTACAAAGATGTTTATAACTACTCTCCTCTTTAGAATTAAATAAGTTAATTTATACACACATTTGTAACGTGTATTGCCTATTAAAACAAAAATATTCCGTGGCACGAGGCATTATAAATACTTTTGCAGTGAGGAAAAAAAGAGGTACAACAGTAAATCTTATGAAAATATGTATCTTCGTGAGAAGTACATATTTCACACAGATTGCCTGCAAGAAATGAGATAAATCCAAGGAAATACGTATTTACAAGAATAAAAGCTACAATTCAAACAAATAGAGCGATAAATGGACAAAGGGCGATTTACTTCGACTTGGAGAAATCGATAAATCGGCAAAGAGCTTCGGGGGGTGAAGGGAATGAGGTATAATATAGTTATCCCTAAGGAAAGGGCTTCGGGGGTCACATCTCTAGAGATGATAAACGACGCCTTTTTATTTCCACTTCGTTAATTTCCGTCAGCGTCCAGCGTCCAGCCCAGCTCAGTGAGCCGTCCTAACCACCATGCAATCGCGGTACATAGCAATCATTTCTATTAGAAACTCTATTCTAGAGACTAGTATTTATGTTTTAATTCATTCAAAAATATCTTCTGCGAACTATGTGAAATCGGGAGGTGATGTTTTTACAGTTTATGTCCTCCGCACGGGTTGCGTGTCGCGTGTCACGTACGGGCACCGCCACCGCCAGCGGAAGGTTAATAATCAAATGTCTCGTTACATTTCATTTTAATAAATATTTAATCGATAAATTTAAGTCTCACAATTGATTGAATACATCACTTTATGGTTGTATACTGATTCACACTGACTTGGTATAAAATATTTCTTTTAAGAAACCAACCGTTATCGTTCTATGAAGGAATAAAGTGAAGTGTTGAAAAAAAGCGATTAAAAGGTACTTACTGGTAATCTTTCTTTATGTAGGCGAATATTCATATTTTCAATCATATTTCTCTCATTATCTTTTCTAAAGAAAGCCTAGCGGAGTTCTACACCGGCGCGTTAGGTACCTACCTACCTAGTACCTACCTTACCTAGTAACTTTACTCAAGCCGCTTAGGTTGGGTCTGAACGCGACTATTTATTCTTAAGGACGTTTCTTTTAAGTCTGAAAATTCTTTTAACTACCACCTTAAAAATAATACCTTATCCGTCGCCAGTTCTCGCTCGCCAGACCACTCGCGAACTCTACCATCCTTCAGCACACGAGTACGAGTGTAAGGAAAGACCTTAGTCATACTAGATTTAACGGGCGACGGTTTAAAGAATATTACTTCCTCTTTTATTTCTAAGAAATATTAATCACATTTTCGTAACTCGAAATAAAAGAAAAGTCACTAAGTAACAACAATTCATTGTTTCTAAAAATTAAATCGTCGTAATTTAAGAGACGAATAAATCAATTACTAACCTTTCAGTTATCTACAATCCTATTTTAGTTAATAATTATTATAAGCGATTTAAATTTATGAACTATGTAGGTATCTGGAATGTTGAATATAATTATCATATTATACCTATAAATTTATCTTTATCTTCTAATAAACAATAATTTAAAAGTGAAAATATTCCCTAATTAGGTGTTTGATACAATTTCATAGATATAATTCATAATAACTTTTTTTTGAAATAACATTTTCACTATTTGATTGTAATGATTCCATAATTATTATCACAAAAAATAAACATAAAATAATTGTCTTTCAGTAATTAAAAACAAAAATAACTTATTGCAGAACAATACCACTATAAGAAAAGAAGTATCTACTAAACCATGTTACATAATATGTTATAAAAAGCATGATAAGTACATAATGATAATAAGAATATAATTTTTTTGTTTTTTAAAGAGTTTTATCAAATGTACATTTGTTACTTAAATTTAAATTTTTCCGCGACCGGTTTCGATACAACCGTATCATTCACGAGCAGAATTAAAACTTTTAACTTAGAAGTTTTAATTCTGCTCGTGAATGATACGGTTGTATCGAAACCGGTCGCGGAAAAATTTAAATTTAAGTAACAAATGTACATTTGATAAAACTCTTTAAAAAACAAAATGTCTAGAAATTGTTACATAGTTAATGCCCAAGAAATACAAAAAAAGAATATAATTGTCTCTGAAGTATTCATGATACAAGATGAACGAAATGACGAATATATGACAGGTAATATTTGGATACGTTTTAAGATTTTCACGGCCAAAAGCATTTTCGTTATTTGTTTTTGGGGTGTCATGCCGTGTTGCGCTACCCCCTTCTTTAGCCAACGTTATCACGGTTACGCCACTGCTTATCACGGTTATTTTGTACCGGTGAAAGTTAGTGGAACTGGCGACACGGTATCGCTTCGAAGTAAATAAGCACACACTTCACCACTAAAAATTACACATCTACCGGATCTGCCGGTTCTGCCCTGATGATGGACACTGCAACGATGTCCAAAACGTTGGCTAAAGAAGGAGGTAGCGCAACACGGCATAAAACCCCAAAAATAAATAACGAAAATAGGTAATATTTGCTTTTAACCCAGGTTGCAAATATATTTTGCAGATCAAAAATACATATCTTAAGCTTACCAAAATCCAAAAACTCAAACACTTTATTTATTTAACAAAATCGAGCCACGGCTTATACCAACGTAAATCATGATACTCGGTGTTCGCTATTGGAATCAACTGAATTACAAGAAAAATCTATATCATTTTTCGAGTCTAAATAATTGCGTTCTTTTCTTTCCGCGGCGATAGAATCCACAGAGCAATTTGCAATAAATTGGAAGCGAAACGAGATATATTTCTGCTTGACAGAGGCAAGAACACGACTAAAAAAGAAGTGTGGATTTACTGCCGACTAATTAAGTTACATTTTAATCCGTCCGTAACAAAAATGGAATGAATAATAATTTCGTTTCGCTGCAAAACAGAAGGAGATTAAATAGACTCTGATTAAAACCCACGCCGGAATTAAAATTGCAGAAGATAATGAATTGCATTCTCGAGCAGTTTTAAACTTCGTGCCTGGTTAACTTTACCGCTGTACAAGTGCATAGAGAACAGGCACAGGGCACAGTGGGACTTACTACTTGAATTTATATTTTACTTTACTTCAGGGGTCTGCATCGGAATATTTATGGACGCTTTGCATGTCAAATAGTTACTTGAAAAATTGCCTTTATTTATAGGCAAGCAGAAGATGCATTTTACTGAATGTTTGATCACTTTTGATCGAGTGGATAACTTTGGAACTTTTCTAAAGCCTTGATCAGTTTAAAAGTGTTTTACTGGAAATTAAAAAGAGATTATAACAACGCAACTTTGATACGAGAAACATTATATTAAAGCAATAGATAAAAACACCTCGGTAAATTTAAATCCACCGAAGACTTTCCTATGTTGTTATTTTAAGACCTGCTAATTTATACAGGTATGCTGACTTTACTTTTTAGGGTAATATCATTAAAATTCATACCGTGAAACCTATTTCTGTAAAGTTTCTTCATTAGGACGCTGTCTTGTCCTTTTATTTCACACAATATCCTTTAATGCAGTGAACAGAACGCGATTTGTAAGCAAGACTCCCCACCGCTCCCCGTTTGGGGAAATAAACCCAGTTTTATTCTCTCCACCATTTCAGTTTATGGTCTTCAAGATAAAACGTCATTCGTGACGGATTGCATAAAGAGTCTGCAGCGAATACGCCGTGTTGTTTTCCCGGACAAATAAAAACTTGACAACGTGAAACGTGGACCATTTCTGTTGACGAGGTTTCGGGTACTACACTATCAACGTAAAAGCACTACTCTTCTGTGCCTCTTAAGATTTTATTAACATAACTTTTAACAAAAGTTTCTTAAAGCCATCTTTTACCACTCTGTCTGAAAAATATGAAAAATGCAGAACTAGGCGAACATACGCTGAATTGTTCAACTTCACAGATAAATAGTCACTGCAGTAAACTGGGTTAGGTGTTTTAGTTTCAATGAACGTAAAAAGTAGTCGCGAAACTAATATATTACAGGTAGATTACCATTCAAAACAAGATTCGAGTAAAAACTAACAAATTTAATGATTTAAAAATAGTTACAGTAAGTATTGAAAAATAATTCACAATTTATTAAATTAAACAATTTTTCGTAGTTTTTAGAAAAAATTCCGTTCCAAAATGACAGAATGTTTGTTTTAAAGACAACTACAAAAATAATTAGTGCATTATTATTATAGTTTATTTAAAACTTCTAATTAAGTACCTACTCGACATAATGAAACATTATCTTAAAGTTTTAAATGCCAATCGTTTAAAAGACGAATCATCATTTTTTGGAAATATTTCTTAACATTTGAACAACCTTCATTTCAATTGTAAACATGATATTTAAAATAACTTAGTACTGATAATTTTATGTACAAATCGCCACAAAGGACAGCAACTGTCTTGTCGTTATTTTATAAATATTTTCGTAACGTCTTCATTCAAAATATATGGGATAGAAAATAGTTTGACTATTTCTTATGTTAAAGCTATTGATTTTATATAATATTATGTAGTAATATAATTATCAAGGTACTCTGCTTAAAACTAAAAATATTTCTTTTTTATATTTTTTCTTAAGGTCTAAAGTTAACTTGCGAATTTTTTTTCGATATAAATCTTGGTGTTGCGTTTGCTAGCGTTTGTTGTTACGGTAAGTTATATATTTCATAAAATGTCTTACATTCTAAGAGGAATTCGAAGCTTACTAACTACAAAAAGTCAACGTTTGGGGGCGTAAGGTGTTGAGGTTCATAACACTTTTATTCACTTACGGAGAAAAAACAAAATGGTTGACGTGGAGACCTAATCAAGCTGAGAGACCGCTAAGTATAATAGGATCTACTGTTGAACCATCATTATGAACAAAAGTAAACATTATTGGGTTATACATTTCTAGATGTAAAATAATATACTGAATTTCTTCAAAATGTTTTCTATTGTCATCGAGCAAGTTCTCACTCAAAAAAGAGGTAGGGTAGATTTTTAGATAGCGTCGCTCAATTACGATTGTTGAAAGCATAAATCTCCGTCTTTTTATTATAAAAAATAGTTGAAAAGCTCTAGCGGCAACTTGCAATGTAGAATTTGCACCGATGATGAGAGACCTCCGTTAGGACGATAATAAAAAGAAGAAGAAAGTTGTTGCAGATTTAGAGCCCCACGCCTCCGCCTTGACACTACGAGTAACCACTAATTCAATGGGAAATAAACAATACCGGAGACTCCTACCGCAAGAAAGATCGCGTCGAGAAGCAACCGGTAAAACTTTGAAAGAAATGCGTTAGAAATAGTTAAATAGTAGATTTCTGAATGTCGAGGTTCAGTTGTGAAACACCCGATAAAGAAAATTAGGTTTAAGTCAATATTACTGAATAAGAGGAGAATTTCATCTAGCTAGCTATCTATTAAGTAAGACTTAAAGTTATCCACTAAGTTTAAATCTCACTGTTACCGAAAACCATCCTTTACTCGGATTTCTAACATCTCCTGTGATCCAATACGCATTAGCTCTTCATTATCAACAACCAAAGAACAGAAAAGTACACCTTATTTACACGCGTGTACTTTCCCCGTGCTTTTAATAATTCACACCTCTTTACCCGCGTCAGACTTGTCTCAACTAATTATTATTATTAGTCGTAAATATTATGAAAAATATTTTTTATGACACCGAATTTTACACAAAAACGAACACATTTTTTTTCCTACGTACATTTATGCAAAATCTTTTGCAAGTGATAATATTTATATATTTTACGGGTTTCTTATGTGTGGAACGCAAAATGGAATTATACGAAATATCATTAACATAAATACCTACATTATATTACCTCTCTCCGTAAAAAATATTTGACGACAAAGCGTGTCGACCAAAGCATTATAACGATGAATTATATGTGGGCTATATTAAAACTTTGCAATTTTTTTACCAATAGGAAAATATTTTTGAAAGGTCATTATTAGTTCAGCAGTCCTGGCATTTTCGGGTCAATTACGTCAATTATATCAAAGATCAGTTTTACAAAATTTCTTTCAATTTAGAGTACCTATATAATTAGAAAATTTCGACAAAAATTTTGTGCAAATGAATGAGATCCAAAAAATCTAAACTTAAGAGGTAAGGAACAGGAAATTTTAGAGTCACTATTATAAAACCTTTTATCCAATACACGAAAGAATGTGAAGTGCAAATATAAAATAAATAAACCCGGTATCTTTATGGAAAATATTTCGTTAAACGCCTCGGTAAGGGTTTGACTAGAAACGGCCTTTTTACTCCCATGCATAAAGAAAATAAAAGCCTGGTGATGGGTTTAAGGATCGAAGACAATCAAACCTTTTTCCAGCCAAGTCAGAGGAAAGAAAAGGGTCGAATGCAAAGGAAAATTACACATTTCGGGATATTTCTTGTCCTATTAATACATCAACATCATCATCAATGATCACCGAAAGACGTTAAGTCAACGATGAACAAATAAATAATGGCTATCAGAGAAATGTCAGTTTCGCATAGATGATTCTTACACATGACGTAGTAAAGAATACGATGGCAGTCAAAAGAAAGAAGTGACATCTGCTTTTACCAGAGGTTGAATAAATAATGTGTTGCTTATTGATAAAGGTCTTAATAATGTTGCATGATTTAATTCTTTACTTAAGAATGTTAATAGCTTCACTCTTTTGACAATCGTAGGTATTTTACGAAAAACGATACTGATTTAAAAATTGCATCCCCTAAAGATAAAAGTATCTTTAAGTAAGTAAGTTAAGGGATGCGATGAAATGCTACTTAGTAGCGGTGCGGTGGTATTTATGTTTGCATAATATATTGGAGAATTATCCCCTCCCTAAAGCATGACAATTACTAACCACTTTCTAAAGATAAGTTTCTCTCAGCTCAAGTACCTTCTAATCTAACATTTCTTTCCCTTTACGTCTTTCGTTATCATTCCGGAAAATTCTTAAGTTGCAATTAAAAGGGAATTTATTCGCCAGTTAACGGTTACAAATGCAGAAAACGGCGTTTCAAAGATAATAAACGTTAGTTCGAGAGAAAATGGGAACTAATGAGGTACGTGGTGTAAAAAACAATCTGCTTTTTCCTATTTACCAGAAGGAAAGTCATTAGGTCAAAAACTAACCGTCAAATACACTTTGGAACCTACCGCGAATCCAAAGCGATATTCGTAATTCCGATAGAAACATTCATTCAAGAGAGATTGATATATATATTGTCACAGCATATGAAAACTCATATTTAAATTACGAAGCAAAATCAATCACTTTCGTCGTGGTAGTCAGTAGGTTTTACTATAAACACTACCAGCCTTGTGAAACTCTCTATTTCGATAAGACTACCCTTGCTGTCAATAAAGTATAAATACGATAATAAAGAAAACTACATTTTCTTGAAAGGATTTTGAGAAATATTCACAGGTGTCGTTTTGGGAATAAGCGAGAGTGGAATAATTATTTCACCCCTTCTCAAAAAAACATTCACGTTACTCATCACGTTCGAACAGGGATGCCCGGGGGAGGGGAGGTATCACCAGAATATCATGGAAAAGTTCAGTGGATCGACGGAGATGATTTCGATGTGAGTGCCGAGGGTCACAAAATGAAGAAAGTTGAAAAATGATTTATTTAGATTCTTTACTTGTGAGTCAAACCTCAAATTGTAATATTTAATTTATGAAGAGAATATTAGGTAAATATTGTCTTGGTTAATTAAATAGTACAATTTTTAAGTTTTATTCATTAAGTTAAAAATAAAAATAAATATTCATCCTATTCAAAGTCAAAACATGTGGCATATTAAATAAAACTTGATAAATTTATCCAAGGCACTATCTAGATAGCATTTAGTTCTGGTTGAATCTTGAAATCGTACATAAAGATGGCAGACAATAAAAATGACGAAAATGTTGGTAGTTCTTGGTCGAAGAATGAAACAGTTAAATATGACCGAATGGAATAGGCACACATTAGTTCAGTTGGTAGAGCACTGATCCGGTAAGTCATAAGTCCTGGATTAGAGTCCCAGATGTGACCGTAACTTTTTTATGATTTTCCTGTTTCAGATTTTCAATTGAGTTTCGCTAATATTGTCTTCATTAAGTAAATAATTGAAAACGTCATCATGTTCTGGGCTTATTTTGCACCCAGTATTATGTGCAACAATTCTTGGGACAATTTAAGGATGCGTTGAAGACCTAAATAGAAAATTATTTCAAAATGTTCATTACTCCTATCTTACATATTAAGTATTTACTTCAAAAAGGAATGTAAAGGAGGAAATACAAAACGATCCGTTTTTTCAGGAAAAATATCAATTGGTAGGTATGCCGAAAGAATTCGTGCAACTTGTTTGAATAATTAATTTTAATGTGTAGTAAAATTTTTATTGGTCAAAAATTAAGCTATTTAAAGAGGAGAAAATAAAATCCTTACTGATTGAAAATAAAAAAACTTTTTTTGAAAGTAGACAATATAAAAAACTGAACTAGCATATTTTAAAAGCTATTCAATCAGAAAAATATCCTTGCCACAATAAATTAGTATAAGTTGAACGCGGGACAACGATTTACTCCGACGATTTATACGTAAAACAATAGGGTAAAAGAAACAACTACGGTGTACGAGGAAGGTGATAAATATTTATAAGGAAGCGATACGGAGCTACAAGATTTCGCTGGGAAAAATATACCCAGATACATAGCATAAGTTTGAAAAGGAAGAGAATAATTTGAACACCCTCAGGGCTTGGAAGACGGTCTGTGAATATAAACGAACAAAATATACAAATCATAAAATAATACCCGGGAAATTGAATCTGATTTATTTTTAATCGATTTTCTTAATATTAATATATAAAAATGAATGTTTCTTTGTTTGTCCCTCATGCGTTCCTAAACTATTCAACCGATTGCGATGAAACTTTTGTCATTAGTTGTACGCTTGCCAACAAAGGTTTCTATATGCAGCATAACTTCATTTTTTTTTAAATGCGCGCTATTCAGTCGGTTGATGTCGTAGCGGAGCGCTAGTGATCTCGTTCGAGAGGCGGAACTTTAAAGTTTAGTCGCCATCATGCGTTGGAACAGTGAGGAGCGTATGTTTGCTGATGAGGCCTACTTTTTGAACAGATGTTCTGTGATCGCAACCCAGCGCGCCTCTCGGAATCGCTTTAATTTAGCCTTTTGTCCCGGACCGGAAATCAATTGTTATATAGGTCACTACTTTCAGAAAAACTGCAAGTGCGACAAGAAGAAGAGCTTGTCCCATTAGATCATCGAACATTGATGGCTGTTTTGAGGGAACACTTCCCAGAGCACCCCAACTCAATTAGGGGCGATTTGGAGTGGCCAGCCCGCTCTCCCAATTTGTCTCCTTGTGATTTTTTTAATGGGTTTTTTGAAATCACGTGTTTATGTGAACCGTCCAAGGACCCTACAATTGCTAGGATAACGCCTGATTTGCTGGCAAGAGTCATGACAAACGCCAGAAATCGGTTTACTCAGTGTATGGAGAAAGGGGGATGTCACCTACCTGATTTGATCTTCAAAACTAAGTTAAATAAAACTTTAGGTATGTACCTACATTATAAAAAATAAATTAAAAATTCTGAAAAGTTTTGAAAAAGGGAAGTTATGCTGCCACACCCTGTATAATAGTGAGCTCCAGGGTTATGAAATTATTTCCTATACCGTTCATCCGATTGCGATGAAACTTTGGTGAGTTGTCGTGCACACGCCTGCGAAGGTTTCTGTATATGCTGGTGAGCTCTGGTGTTATGAAATTTGCAAAATATGTGTGTATTTCATATATTTTAGCGGCAGGGAATGAACGGCGAGGGGAATCCGGGAGGGGGGGAAGGGAACTAAGGAGGGGTTGTTCGCGGGAGAAGGGACGGGGGAGGGGGGAAGGTAGGAAATGTACAAATCTGGGTGCCCGGGTTTATGAGGTGAGGTTTGTCTAGGTCTTGGCGTCTAATGCGTTTGCCCACCTATTGCATGGCGGGCCGGATCGGGAGATAATATTTGAGGGAGACCTAACTTAGACCTCTCCTGCCGGTCTCTCTCGACCCAACCCAATTGCACTACAGTGGGAGAGATGGATTAATACGTCCATCACTCCTAGTAATATTGACCTCCAGATTCGTAGTCGTCTACCTTCCCAATGTTATTCAATTTCTTCTGGGATTTATAATTATTTCTTACACGCATAACACGATGAAATACATTTTTTAATATTATTTTACATTGAATATAAATAAAACACGGGTTGAAATGTTCAACATCGTACAAAATCAATCTCAACTCACTCATCCACTATCTTTAAAGGAAGCTTAAATAAAATATATATTGATGAATAGAAAAAAGCGAAATAATTGTTTGGATACCAATTAATTAATTTTAAAGAAGAGGTAATATACAACTAAACCGTTTTTCCGATATTTTCGTATGTAATTCCGTTTTGCGTTCCACAAGTGACTACTGCCCGGAAAGCAGAAGCTTAGAGAGAGTCAAGTAATGGTAGAATGTAATATATTGTCCACTCTTTCCCCCCACATAAAGAACCCATTTTCTTCTAGTCTTTTCTCTTTTATTGTACGCTTTCGTGTGAAATACAGCCCGCACATGATGCGAGACAAGCGTAGAAGGGATCAAATAATTCAACCTCAATTGAAATAAGCCCCACAAAACTGAACAAACTTTTTAATCCTTTGCAAGTTTTACCTACTTTTTCGTGAAATTTCTCTTTTTTAGAAAATATATCGCCGTTTTCACATAAAGTTTGACCGTTAAATATCTTGTCTTCTTAGTTTTATGATCCCAAAATTTTGAAGTAGATCACACACTTTTATAATGAGATTTTGATGTTCGTACTCAGACCTGTTTTATTCACCGTCCAGTTAAGCGACAGCGTTGTTTTTAGAACTATACCGATGTTCGACATATCTGAAACAAAGAAAAAACACCATTAAAACACGTTTACAATTATTGTATAAAAGTTACATACAATGGGAATTTATACCCGCTAAGCTACTGCAAGTAGATATATGATAATACAATTTGGGAGGCGGGTATGGATACCACCGCCCCGGGAACCATTTATTGGATAACCAACACCTCTGTAATAGATCACCCCAAGTGGTTCGCTACGTTTGGTGACTTAGCAGGGGTTCTCGTGTTAACGGGGTGAAGTTTGTCTGAATCTTGGCGGCAGATGCGTCTGCTCACCAACTGGCAGGCCGGATCGGAAGAGACTAATCCAGCAGGATTTCGAAGGAACATCACCTTGCACCTACGGTGAGAGGAAAGGATTTATACGTCCCGTCACTCCTGGAAATACCTACTGACCCACCTCTCATACCTTTCTTTCCCAGAACTTCCTCTCTATCCTTTTCTAAAAAGACCCTTCACACAGCATCTCCAAAGATGACAGGGCCCTGAGGGTAATTATTTTCCTCAGGGCCTCCTGTGTAGAGCTAATGTAAAAAATATATATGTATATATATTCCCGTTCCCGAGTTCATGGGGTGAGGTTTGACCAGGTCTTGGCGGCGGATGCGTCTGATCAACTGCTGCGTGGCGGACCGGAACGAGAGAGGCTGGTTGAGGGAGGCCTTTTGACCTTTCCAGCCGGACTCTCTCAACCTATCGCCTTACACCGCAGTTAGAGGGATGGATTCATACGTCTGTAACTCCTGGGCACACTGACCCACAGATTCCTACTCACCCCTCATACATTTTTCCTTCCCACAACTCTCCTTCCTTTCCCTTAAAAGACCCTCTACACAGCATCCCCAAATATGACATAGGCCCTGAGGGGAATTATTTTCTTCAGGACCTCCTGTTTGGAGCTAATATAAAAAAATATAATCATTTGTGGATTTCCATGAATGATTTATAAAAACTGATTTCTTTCTATTTTTACAGTTACTGGCCAATCACGGCCATCTTTTCATCATGTAATATTTTTACAATATATGTATAATTAATTACTAAAAGTTATAAAAAAAATTAATTTAATAAATCAATAAATAATATTATTTCAAATGCATTCATACGTATGTACATACCTACCTAACAGAAATACACCCAGTAACATACATATAGAGGTATTTGTAGTAATCTTCTATCTTCTTCTTCTATCTTCTCTTCTATATAAATAAAAATGAATCGCCGAAATGTATGTACGCGCATAACTTCCGAACAACTGCACCAAATTGGATAATTCTTTTATTTTTGTGTTCGTTATTGTCAGGACAAGGTTTGTATAAAAACTACTACGAGGAAGGGTAACAGGACGAATGGGAAAGGACTCGCAGGGAGAAACAATTTCTTTACTAAATGACATAGCAACGCATGCCGGGTACCAGCTAGTTGAATTAATAAAATTAAAATGACAATAAAAATACTTTCTTGTTGTTAATTTGATAAAGTTAATCTTTAAAGCAATTTTTAAATTAAAACAATATTTTATATTCGAGAACATTATTTTATTTTTTTCACTATGCGTAAATATATTAAGAGAACAAATAAACGCTTCCGCATTTTCCTTTAGCTAAATTACTACCGTAAATGCAATTACTCATTGCATTTCAAACGTCTCTCCAATAACTAAACGTGTTCCAGAAACATGCAATATGCATCCATTCATTAATTTAGAATGTGAAAAAACCCGGAGCGAAAAGGGGCGAAGGAAACAAGAACTGACAAGGAAACACGGAGGTAATTAAATAACGAGTAGTTTTCAAATTTTTAAAAGGAATTATGGTAAAAAGCGTTCGAAGTCTAATGTACTATTTTGTCATAAAACCCAAAGAAGCATTATTACTCCATTTTAAGCGTAAAGCAAAGGTTCTCAACGTGGGCGATAATGCCCCCTTGTAGGCGTTTGAGACTTTGAGGAGGGCAATAGAAGACCCAGAGAAAATTGGGGAGCGTTGAGTCGACACAATGTGGGCGTGGGCAGGTAAAAAAATATGGTCTAAAAAAACAAAACAAAAAACGCTAATCATGTGATAATCATAAAGAGAAGTAAACTTTTATTCCGGTTTGTAATCATTTTTTATCACGTGTGAAAAAATTCACATATGTCGGTAATTCATACATTCCGATCTACATTAAATTAAATGATATGAAATTTTTTATTTTTTATTATATAATATCGACTGCTGCAAGTAAGACTGCAGTAACTCACTTTTTGCCATTTTGCAGGAGAGCGATTTTAAAGTTCAAAAAATTCTGCATAATCTTAGATGAGGGTTTTGAATTTTATTTAAATGAAATAAGTTTCGCTTGTTAATATTCTTTCCAACTACTAAATATTTTTTTAGTATTTTCCTCGAATTCGCACTAATTTGAAGGGTTTTGGGACTTACTACTCTTTTCCTCGGAGTTTACATAATTTCAATAGGTAGTATGTTGAGCTACTTCTTTGTTACAGGGAAAAATGAAACAAATTATAGAAGTAGCGACGAGCTGCTTTATTTTAACAACATTAAAAACATCATTTAAAGACATTAAGAATAAACAGTTGAGAGTTTTTCAATAGTTATGGTGTCTCAGTGTTGCAAACAACAACATAAAAAATATTTTTAGTTAGTTCAAATGAAAAAATTGGAAATAGAATTAAAATTATTTACTTGGATAAAATAGATGAGATTCTTAAGTCATTACATAAAATTAAAGAAGAATAATAACATTAGGGAACGTACCCATACTGCGTGACACGTTTAGGGGGGGGGGGGGTCTTCAAAATACCACGCTTGGTACAAATGAGCGGCGGAGTGCTTAGGTTTTTGGTCACCGGGGGGGGGGGGAAGGGGTTAAAAATTGAAAAAAAAATGTCACGTAGTATGGGTACGTTCCCTTACAAAGTTTCATTCACTTTCTGAATCATCAGACTCCCCATCTCTGGCATTAGAATGTCCAATGGCGATTTCTTCAATGGAAGAATTTAGTGAAAGATAGAAATTATGGTAAGTCTTTGGAATCAGTACGCTGCTGCATAATGCTAGCAGATCTTTATGTTTCAGTTTATCGATGTTTTGTTTTTTATTATACGCAGCAACAGGTTCAACTGATCTGTCCAGTTGCCTGCCTCTTGTCCGTTTTTCTAAAATGACGGTTATGGGTTCCTCCATGTAACCATACCTTATAGACACTTCTAGTGGATTATTATACGTCGCAGATACTTCGCGTACTTTGTTCCATTTCACAACTGAATTATCGTTGGCTTTTTTCCAATTTCTTTGCAAAACGAGCGATTTGAAATCCAAAAAGTCTTCATGGCTCATTTCGTTAATTTCATATGGCAAACCTTTCACTTTCGCACACCGAATAAGCATGACCCATTGTTCAGGCACGTAAATAGTTTTCCCTTTCCTTGCATTTTCTATTGTGGCATGCATAGAATCACCCTCATTTTGAGTGTGTCCTTTCTCCATAAAACGATGCGTTACGTCAATTTTGAGGGTTCGTGCAGCATATTCTAATATGGAAAACACATATCGGTTTCGGTTCTGTCCACCGCAATTATCCGAATAGAATATAACTTTACGTATATTTTGTTGTTGCATTAAAGTTAAAAATTTTAGCAAACACGTAGCAATTTCATTAGCACCTCTTTTGGCTTCTGATTCATGCCAAATAAAGCAGTGGCCCTGTTTCTTTCCAATATCATAAATGGTGAAATTGTATGTTGCGTACTTTCTTTTGTAGTAAAAAATACTCACATCTGACTGAGGTGTCTGTAAAACCTTTTGCAAGTCAAATACCGCTACGCATAGCTGCGAATCATTTTCAGCGTTCTTTTTATCCGAGTCTTTTAAGACCCTTGCCTGAACTTTATTTTTCTGATGCGTCTCATAAGCATCTTTAAACAATATTTTTTCTTCTTCTGTGGCTATTAGAAATTTCTCACACACTTCACACTGGTCTTTTTTAGGCTTGTGAAAAGCGTAATTATAATGGAAATTAAAAACATCTGAGTACTGTCTCAGTGTAGCAGATGTTTCAATGCTTCTCTCTTTTAGCCACTCTAGATACAGCCTGTACATTTTGGAAATGTTCAGATCTCTTTCTAGATATAGTTTCTTTGACGATTTTCTAGTATAGTGTGACTCCACTACAGGAAAGGCTCGGATGTGTTCATGTACCGAATCTTTGATTTCGGAGGGAATTTTATTAGATCTTGTGAGATGTTTCCCACGCTGATCAGGCATTACTGCACCTGCTTCGTCAATTTTTCCACATGCAGTAGTTATCATTCTATCAGAGATCCCCAATGTTTGCAAAAACATTGTTTGGCAAACACGTTGTTTATTACTACGATTTATTATACTTAAATAATATTCTCGCGAAATTCCACGCCTGGAATTGTTAGGGTTTGCAGCCGTAATTTGTTTTTTCGGCACCAATTTCATGTGCTGACTAATAAAATTCCACTTCATGGTCTGACTTCCTAATTTCCAAAATGCTGCGAATATTTTTTTTCGTGATTCTTCGTGCAAAGTATTTTTGCATTTAAAGCGGCAGTTTGATTTACAACCTGGTCCCATTTTCTTGGCTAATTTTAAATTACCCTTTCTGTTCTTATGTTCAAGGCCCAGAGAATGCATTTTTTTTGCTTTATTTACGACCCAGTCATCAGGATTTCTTGTGCGTTTACGCACCTTCTTCTCTTTCGGTGTTAACTTTCTTTTCTGAACTGAAAGTGGTTGTATTGAATCCGCAATATCACTTAAATTTGCTGCGCTCTAAAAAAAGTAAGTTGATTAAAATATATGTTTTTAGCATTTTAAACCGTAATTATTTATGCCGTACATAGAGTGCTTGTAAGTAAAGTATCCATTTTACTAACAGAAGATAATTAATTAAATAAATTAAAGTTAAATGTCAGATAATTCTCCGCACTCTAAAAATAAACATCTTGATTAAAACATTTCTATTAATTTTAAGCATTTGAAAACGTAATCATTTTTGTCAAATACGTACAGTGCTTGAAATATCCATATTATCAGTTGTTTTAGTAACAAGATAGAACAATCCTGTTTCCTCACTAAGAAGCAACATGCAATCAGGAGAGGTTGGTCTACAAACACTCAATTCTATAGGTCCTGAATTACTATATTCGTCAGGCTTCCAACCACCGTCATCGGAATTCACTCCACTAAACTCTTGCTGATCTCCATAGGGACCCAATAAGTCATCAGAAGTAGACTCTGTAATAATATATTATAATATGAATAACAAATACGTAAAAAAAGAAGAATTCACAAGCCAATTTTCGAGGCATTAGAATTTTGTTTTAAATAAATTTTAGGTTATGTGTGAGATATGTTTAGACTTACCAGACTGCATTGTAGACAATAATGCTCTACCATTAGCTATTATTTTAGCTGTCCTGCTGGATATACTCATGTTTAACACTTTTACGGTACAATTCTCTTTATATTTTCAATTTTATCACTATAATAAGCAACCCGCAATGACTGTAACACCAACTGTCAAACGCAATTCAAATGATAATATCGATATTTCTCCATGGAAAAAAGAAGTAAGTCTGACTTATGATCATAGACAAATAAAAAAATTCCGATTAAAAGGGCAGTAACTCAACTTACTTCTTTAGTACATGGAAAAAAAATGACGTCGTGACTTACAACTATTTTGAAATGGCTTTTTCTCACGGTGTATAACTGTTAGAGTTACAAATGTCTTCTTGGAAGGTAGATAATTATTTATGAAACCCGAAAATGTAACTAACTCAAAAACACCAAATTTTGAGTTACTGCAGTCTTCCTTGCAGCAGTCGATATTATCACCTTACGAGTATAATTATTATTAAGAATTGACACTATGTCATGAATACAAGAAGGAGGTAGCAACCCGGTGCCAAGTAGGCTGTTGCAAAATAAGGTTATTTTAGGGTGAAATGCCTATTTAAAAAAAAAAAAAGGGTTAAAAGGTCATGGTTATAGTGTAACTGAAGGCGGTTTGAAAGGGAGTAATGCAAATACGAATAACGGCGTTTATTTAAAAAAAAACTATTGTTAACACACTTCAGGCGGGCGAGAACAAGGTACCCATTCGAGAAAATGGTTTTTTTTAAACCGATATAATATATATATTTGATAAAAAAAAAAAACCAACATTTGAACGATATTTTTTTATGTAGTGTTCACAATACCCAAACTATAAAAATATTGTCCAAATTTATAACCTACTTTGTCATTGTACTCCATAAACAGAAGTTTAAGTCAGAGTTGGGCTATTTAGCGACGTTTTATGTGTAAAAAATGTACATATTTTATTACATTACAAAAAAAATATTTTTCGCTTTGATAAAAACAAAAACAAAAAAAAAGAACAATTTGCGCATCTCCAGTGCCAAAGCGAAAGCTTCCTTTTGATAAAATATTCTTCCACACAAAAGACAAGGATATAATAAGATTTCCCCATCTTGTATCACATACACATATATGTATATTTATATTACTTATATATTTATAGTTTTTTTTTACTTACACGTGTAGTCTGTACCCTTACAAAGAGATTGGTTTACAATAAATGTATAAAAATATTTGACACCATCGCCTTTCCAGGCATTCAAGTAGGACCGGCGTAAATGGTAGAGCTACCCTTTCCGCACAAAGTGTATTTAATATGCGTAAGCAAGCGTTGTCAATTTTTTAATAAATAAAATACGACTTGTTTCACATGATAGATATAGGTCGATAGAATTTCGGAATTATTAAGAATCACTGAATTTCTCGAAAATTAAAATCGATTTAATTTATGTAGTCAGCGATTTTAATAACAGTTACTTCTTTAGTTCACCAAGAAAATTAGACATTACATAGAGAAAGCCACAGACAAATCATCCATACTAAGGGAACGCACCCATACTACGTGACACGTTTAGGGGGGGGGGTCTTCAAAATGTCACGCTTGGTACAAATGAGCGGCGGCGGGCTTAGGTTTTTGGTCACTGGGGGGGGGGGGGTTAAAAATTGCAAAAAGTTGGTCACGTAGTATGGGTACGTTCCCTAATATTATAAATGCGAAAGTTTGTGTGTTTGTTTGTCACACTTTCACGCCTAAACCACTAAACCGATTTAAATTTTTTTCATCAATAGAAAGCAACATTATCAGTGAGTAACATAGGCTGTATATAATGGTTAGCTCTGGCGTAATGATATTTTTTATAAATGTAAATGTGTGTATTTCATATATTTTATTTTACTAATATTATAAATGCGAAAGTGTGTGCGTTTGTTTGTCACGCTTTCACGCCTAAACCACTACACCGATTTTAAAATTTTATTCACCAATAGAAAGCTACATTATCAGCAAGTAACATAGGCTGTATATAATGGTAAGCTCTGGCGTAATGATATTTTTTATAAATGAAAATGTGTGTATTTCATATATTTTATTTTACTAATATTATAAATGCGAAAGTGTGTGCGTTTGTTTGTCACGCTTTCACGCCTAAATCACTACACCGATTTTAAAATTTTATTCACCAATAGAAAGCTACATTATCAGCGAGTAACATAGGCTGTATATAATGGTAAGCTCTGGCGTAATGATATTTTTTATAAATGAAAATGTGTGTATTTCATATATTTTATTTTACTAATATTATAAATGCGAAAGTGTGTGCGTTTGTTTGTCACGCTTTCACGCCTAAACCACTACACCGCTTTTAAATTTTTTTTCACCAATTATCAGCGAGTAATATAGGCTGTGTATAATGGTAAGCTCTGGCGGAATGAATTTTTTTATAAATGAAAATGTGTGTATTTCATATATTTTAGCGATAGGGAGGAATGGCAGGGGGAAGGCTGGGGTTCGTGGAGAGGGAAGAGACGAGGGAGGGGGGCGGCGGGGAAGGTGGGACGCACGGGAAAGGACACTCAGGAAGAATCGATTTATTTCTTTGAATGGCATTGCAACGCATGCCGGGTACCAGCTAGTACAATATAAATTGATGTGTTCTGCGCCTCCCTCAGTGGGTACTCCCTCTGAAACAATGAGGCCGCTTAATCAGAGAGATAAACACAGAGAACATTTATTTAAACGGAGCGTTATTCCTTTGCAAGGCAATAAAGTAAATTGTTAGGCGCACTGGCACAGGTATCCAGTACTCACCTACTTTAGTACTGCTGCCAGCAGGTATTCAACAGACCCGCCAACCAACTACCCCCATTTCTGGTGTGAATTTAACGGAATGCAAATTACCGGGAACAGTGTTCGTTTAATTGTGTTGGTGATATTCATTTTCGTAGGATTGAATTTCACCAACGACTGCTGTGTTTTATTTCAAGTTTATTATCTATTTAATACATAGGCCCGTGTGAGCTTTTGTGACATACAAACATTTTATATATATATATATATATTATATTTACAATAATTTAGTGTAACAGCATTCAAGAAACAAAATTGGTTAAAGAAATTATAAAATAGAATGCATGAAAAAGAACAATAAAAGCAAAGATGATTTTTTTTTATGAATTACGTTTTTATTTTTTTTTACATTAACTCCACACTGGAGGCCTTGAGGAAAATAATTTCCCTCAGGGCCTATGTCATCTGGGATGCTGTGTGGAGGGTCTTTTTGAGGAAAGGAAGGAATGAACATTGGTTTTGGGAAACCGGCTAAGGGACGCGGGCGTTTGCCCGCTCGTTTGGGCGCTAGCCCGCTCATTCTCGCCGGGACTGCCCCGTGATAGTGGGACAAACTGCCCCCGATATCTTTCTTTTTATATATTTTCTTTGGTTTTAATCATACTTATACCTGTAAATATTTTTCTTTTTATTTATTATTTCACTCAACTAGATGCTGAACCAACAGGCAAACACATCTATGATGTGTCTTTATTTTGTTAATTACTGCACATGTAAGTATGTATACATTTTTCTTTTTTACTAACAATCATGCATGCAGGGACATTGGAGGGTCTAGATTCGTTTCAAAAATAAATGTAGCTTCCTTTTTACAAAAAATTAGAGTCCTGACGTGTGCGGCTAAGGAGGTTAAACAATCAGTTTCCTCACACAGCCGTGGGCAAGTGGTGGGTCCCCTCCAATGGTCTTGAAGAGACCCATGTTGTAGGAAAGAGGAAACACAAAAGCCGGCAAATCATTCCACAGCCGAGCTGTTGAACACAAGAACGAGTCGAAGAAACGACCCGTTCTCATGTGACAAATGTCAACCGTGTACAAATGTTGGACACGCGTTTGGCGTGTTTCCCGACTATGCACCAGTGCCGAAGGGATCAATGACGCTAGTTCCTCGGAGCATCTTCCATTACCGGTAGAACAAGGATAGCATTCCTACCCGACGCCTGTGTTCTAAAGATTGTAATCCGTCTGTTAAGATGGGAAAATCTATTAAGCGGACCGCCCGTTTTTGCACAGAGTCGAGGGTATTTTTCAGGTATTTTGGAGCTCCAGACCAGAGGTGGCTGCCAAATTCAACCGTGGGGCGCACTTGTGATTTGTACAGGGTTAGCAGTTGTATACTATTAAAGTATCTGCGGGCCCTGTAAGTAGGTACGCCCAGTTTTTGGGAGGCTAACTTTACTCTGACTTCGATGGAGCCTGAGCAGGTCACTTGTAAATAAATAGTCATAGCCATCTTGTAAATAAATTCCATGAAGTTGTGTACATTTACCATTTCTGAGAAAGTATTGCCAACTACTTACAATCTAGATACAAGCGATTACCTAAATGACAGTTGACAACTGATTGAACTGATATCGTTGTTGCAATTAAAAATAATTTTTAATCGAGTTTTTCTAGTTGGTGAATGGAAGGTAATTCGGCTAAATAAATCAAAGCTGACTAATTTACTATCAATAACTGTACTAAAAAATATCCAAAACATATACTTTGTAGGTTGCTAACCACGGGAGAGTTCCGTTAAATAATCGATAATTTTCACGCGCTCGGAATGGAAATTTCCCGCCCTCTCCCAAAAAATTATTAATGTGAATTTTAATACTATTTTAACGAATTTTATTAAGATTTCTTTTCTCATGCTTATTTGTTTTTATTTGGTTTAGGGAACGTACCCATACTACGTGACCCGTTTAGGGGGAGGGGGATCTTCAAAATACCACGCTTGGTCACAAAGAGAGGGGGGGGCTTAGGTTTTTAACTAACTCTTAATTTTTTTTTCCACTTGTAATTATAGGTATGCATGCACTCTTGGCGTCACGTATTAATAAAGACAAATATAGCAAAATATTTTTTTTAAACCTTTTTTTAGCCAGAAATGATTCAAAACCATATTTCTGATTTACTACGTGAAAACTGTAGGGGGAGGGGGGGGGGGGTCTTGGAATATACTACACGTAGTCAACGGGGGAGGAGGGGGGGGGGTTAAAAATTGTAAAAAGTGGGTCACGTAGTACTTGTATCTACGTTCCCTTATGGGTTGATGTTAATTATTTTTTACCTCATTTTATTATTTGTCTTTCTTTTGTTATTTCAAAATATGGAATGTATTGCATTGCACTTCCCCTGCATACATTCTGGAATAAATTATTATTATTATTATTAATATGGAGACATATAAACTGCTGTCGTTTAAAGTCACTCAATTTATCTATATTTCAAAATTTGTCTAAATTTTATGGGTTATATACTGGGTGTAACAGGACGTACCCGAGTAGACGTCATTTTGCTGTCCCATGACATTTTTCTTCTATTAAAAATATTTTTCCATCACCCGCCGCAACTGACTAGTTAGACGAGTAACGCGTTTATTGCCTAGCGGACACTTGATAACCGTTGCGTCTCGTTCTAACAGCATATTACCACACGAAACAACGCGTATCACATCACGACGGGATATATCCCATAACGATGGGAACAGTGGCGACGCACTATGTGTAATTTCGGAATCTAGCTCCACTTTATTCATTATTCAGCTCTTTTATCATTTGTAAACAAGATATCATACTTACAGCATTGCAAAATACGTCATTTTGAAGGTAATTAAACAAGGAATAGTTTACAAAAATCATATAATTTAAAAAAAAATTATTCGTAGAGACGCTTCAATTTAAATTAAAAAATTATTCGTAGAGACGCTTCAATTTAAATTCTGAACGAATTAATACATGTTGGAATGCGTTGATGTCTCTTCATTAATAATTCGTACGTCTACTTCATTAACATTTGTAAATAAGATATCATACTTATTAGTTTGTTTTTTATGTTATTTTGAAGATAATCAAACTCGAAAGTATTTAAAAAAATAATACATACTTAGACATCAATTTTCAAACTTTACGAAGAATAAGAAGTGGTGGAATATTTTGATGTCTTCTCATTAATAATTAATCATTCAACTCCATTATCAAATGCATAATACACGGTATTTACAGCTTTGCATCTTACATACTTTTAAAGGTAATTAAATGAGGAAGTAATTAAATGAAAAAAAATGTAATTAAAAAGTACCTAGGTAGGCACCACTTAATACTGTACTAAATAATACAAGTGGCAATAATATCCTTCCCGTGTACCAAAATCTTGTGTACACTTGCCGGCATATAATACCAGGGGTACAAATCGATATAAAGTTTTAGCGTTCTCTAGTTACTACTAGAAGGTATTGAACCATAAATACTTTCACTCAAATTAATGTTTCTGTCGAGCCAAACGGAATTTATTAAGAAATTTTTTAACATTTCTGCAACTTTTCTTCCAACGTATCCCAATTGCACAGGTCACTTTACTAATTGAATATTTAAGTGATTTTAAATTATCAGCAGCTAAATCCACAAAACCAAAATGTTAAATAACATGACGTAATATAATGTTTGTTCGGTCTTCCTTTGGATTTCGTAACCACATATCGAAAATCGTCCGGTTGGAAATTGATGGCTGCCTCCCTGAAATATGAAAAAATTCTAAAATGGCGCAAAAAGATGCAAAAAAAATTTATCCCCTTAATATTGACGATATGTTAACCTTGTGATTACATTATTTTATCTACGCGGAAATACACTAAACCTAACTTTAAGGTCATGTAATCTTTTGAAACCATATAAATGAATAAATATTGTTCTTAGTTTTTTTTAATTAAATCTGACATCAAATCTAGCAAATAAAAATGATCAAACACTAGGAAAAAAATAATCCATGCCTTGATTTGTCGTCTCCATTTCAAAGAATAATAATAAATGTTCACACAAACTAACCACAACCATTCAACGCGAACGCTCAAAACAGACTGATTACTGTAGTGCAGCGCCCCCGCACGAATACAATAGACTTTACCTGCCCCCAAACCTACCCCACATGTCACAAAAATAAAAATAACGGGCAGTTTTATCTACCTGGGATATTTAACAATGCAATTCTGAAAATTTTAAAACGATTTGAAATAACCCATTTTTGCATTTAAGTGGAGCTAGAATGGATTTTTACACATAGTGCGACGTGACACCAAAATGACAAGTACCTTTTTTACTCCAATAATGCTCAGGAATCGCTGGTTAAAATCCCCCGGGTGCGTCCTGTTACACCCTGCATAAAATAATACAAGATCTATAAATTTAAAAAAAAACTTGTGAAATTTGTCTAAATTAACAAAACCATTAAAAATTGTACTTATTATAAAATATGAGCACGTATTTACAGTTCAAAATAAAAATTTACATAAATGAAACAATGTTACTTTATTTGAACCACTTGCATATTTGTTTAAAGCCGACCGGTTTCGAAACGACCGTTCCTTCTTCAGGGCAAACGTATACCGATTTGACAGTTACAAAATAGTGGATGGGAACAATGTATTATTATTTATTACCAAGGATTGTGGTAGGGGTGGAGCCGTTGCTATGTAATAATGAAGAGTGGGTGGGGGAACATATCCATGATTGGGCTGTAAGATAATATTTTTTGTTTGTTGATAATGGATTCATTATTTTTAAGGGATTTTTTTTTATTTCCAAGGCTTCTAAGTTATCCAAGCGTTTCTCTTTATGATAAAAATGAAGAATATTTATCCCTGTATTTTTTTCAAAACTATGGTTATTTTCAATGATATGGTTAGCGAACTCAGAAAAATTATTATTTTTAAGACATCTTAAATGTTCTTTGATTCTGATTTCAAAATTACGAGTTGTTCTTCCAATATAAAATGAGGGACAGTAATTACATTTGAGTTTACATATTCCGGAATTAGTCAAACAAAGTAACATTGTTTCATTTATTTATAATGGATAACCACAAAGCTACATTCGAAAGTATAAAAATTTACAGTTTTTGTTGTGCTATCAACCTGTATTTTTTTCTTGTAAAATAAAATGAAATGTTGTAATGAGGTGTCTTTACCACAGATAAAAAATAATACGTGAATATTGCCATGTATTTTCAGTTGCGGAGTGACATTCGGTTATAACAAGAAACAAGGATTCGTCTCGAAAGCTATCAGGAGCGCAGAACGTATAGGGAGATGTAAGGAATAAGATAACGTGGAAGGTATAACGCTCGCCCTGCTGGTAACATTACGAGCTGAATGTCCGGAAAATAAATTCTACCACTCGGGAAATATGTATCAGGCTCTCAATACGGTGCAGCTGCTCGCGAATTTGGCTGGTATTTTATTCATTTCTATTATTCCACACATGCAATACGAGAAATTCTCTAAGGGATATTTTAAATTTGATAGTTTAAAAAAATGAAAAATCGTGCAGGTTTTACTAGAAGTGGGAATAAATCGAATTTTTGTAAATGATGACGAACGGCCTGAGTTGGCGCTAGCCGTATCCGGTCTATAGCATAGAAATTAGGTAATGTAGCTTACAGCAGTCTTTAAAAACAATTTAATAACACATAAAACGTTAAAATACAACTAATTAATAAACTCTAACCACTGGAGCGACCATGTCGAATAATTCGACATTTTGTTTTCTTCTAGGATTGCCCACGTCGAATAATTCGACGTTTATGACGTACCACTCGTAAAAAATTAAAAACTATTTAATTATTTACCAGTGCCTGGCCAATATTTATTCCGTTGGAAAGCTGGGAATATTGTCTCTCATCTATGGCAACATCTATTGCATATAGATGGTTCTGGAAAAAGTATTTCGCGCTTTAAAACTGACAGTTTAGTCACCTCCGACACAAAACTGTTGACAGGCCGGATAAATTTACACGTGTTTTAAAATGCCCTAAGTGATTGTGTTTTTGCATTTTAACACCAAACAGTTATCACAATTCAATTATCCATGTGGTTAACGTGTTTTCAAGTGTTCAAACTGAGAATTTAGTGACTTTTAACATGTTTTAACATGTTTTACGTAAATCGAATTTAAAATCTAAATTTCATCCGATTTTTGTGTTTATTTTTACAATTATGGACCTACTTACTTGACGTGTGCATTCGAACTATAGTTTATCAATTAGAAGAATTCTTAACAAAGATAAACATCTAAATTTCAATTAGCTTTGAAAAGTTTTAATCTAGAATATGACAACTAAAACTAGCTGTCAGGTGCAAATTTTGTGACAAAGGAAAATGGCGGATCTCGGCAAAATAATTGCAAATATTGTAAAAGGTTAGTACTACGTATTCTTATGATATATTATCTTATTAAAAACCTTGTATTTTGTTTAGACAACGTGTAGAAATCAAAAATATCCAATGTTGACTTGAAAAAGTAAAATTTAGGGCAATCTTACAGGAATTAACACGCAGGATTCGCACATTTTTAAAGTTTACGATTTTATAATATTTTTTTTATAATTCCTACAAATATGTGATAATCAACAAAAGATAGGTTAATTTATTAACTATATAGAACTATAATCAGTTTGCATGTCTTCATATTAAAATTCGGAGATATGATTTTTTCAATGTCGGCGGAAAAAATTCAAAATGTTCTCGAAAATGTCACGAGCAATCGAGGGCAAAAGTTATAAAACGCGCTGTCGTTCCAGTGGCTAACGGCTTTACTAAAAAAAAATCACAGCACGATCGTTAAACTATATATTTGTTGTACGTTATATATAAAGCCCATGCATGTTTTCTTACTAAAAAAAAATATTCCTAAAATGTAGTTATTTCGAACTTGCAACACCGGTCGCGCATGCGCAGACGAGTTTTTTGCGGCGCGCCACTCTTGTCCACTCTGTGCGATGGCGGTTTTTCGTGTGGATATTTATCTTTTTAAATTAATTAAGAATAGCGTTTTTGTTACATAAAACGGAAAAAATTCGGTGTTTGGGCGAAATTCCTAAAAAATAAAACTAGTTATTTTTATACTAATTTGGGGTCGGGGAATCCGAATCTGAAAGAATTAGGCGGCGGCAAGCAATATTAACTGAATTACACGATGTTAAAAATTTTTATACACATACAGGAAAATAGCCATTTTGGAAGCATTTTGATTCCTAGAAAATCAAACTAGTTATTTTTATACTAACTATGGGCCGGGGAATCCGAATCTGAAAGAATTAGGCGGCGGCAAGCAATATTAACTGAATTACACGACTTTAAAATTTTCTATAAAAAAACCACATTTAAAAAAAAAAATTATTGAATGGAATGAGAAAAAGTGAAGTGACAATTTTTTTTTAAAGACTTGTTATGAAGGACTGTTATTACAATGTATGTAGTAATTAAAATAAAATATAAAAAAACTGGAGATAAGATCACAAACAAAAAAAATTAAATCAACATGTTTCAACAAAAATACTAATTTTCCTTATAGTTAAAGATGCTAATCAATAAATGAAAAAATAATGCTCTAATCACTGGTATCATTTTACAAAACTGGCAATGCTCAAACGTTGGTTATTTTTTTGACAGTCAGGGCATAATTGTTTGGCACATTGCAAGCACACATGTTTTATACACAAATTATATGGATAATTAGATTTGCGATTTAACTTAGGAGGACAACTAGAACAGGTTTTTCGTGTTTTTGACCTGTCATTCGAGTTTTGGTTCAGGTGGCAAATTTAATCAGAACCCAAAATACGCGCTAAGTTGGGTCGTATATTGCGTGAAATGTGAGAATTATAAACTCTGCGCTGCATTTTCGTTATTTGTTTTTGGGGTATTATGCCGTGTTGCGCTACCTCCTTCTTTAGCCAACGTTTAGGCAGTGTCCATCATCTGAGCAGATCCGGCAGATCCGGTAGATATAGACACAACTACCAGATGTTACACCCTGTATATGTGTAGTATTAGGGCGATTCCACAATCGCGGGTGCAACATTTCGACGCATGTTAAGCTTCTTAGTGATAAAATAAAAAAAAAACATTTGGAATTAAATTATTCTTGGAAGACCCACATTTTAGCATGTTCACTTGGTATTCGTTTATAAGAATTTTATTGAAATATTTAAATAGTCAGGAGGGAGGTTCAAAGCGCTATCGCGGGTGGAACAAATTTGGACATACCCTTCCAGATCGTAAGACAAAAACACAAAAGTCTGTTAATTGTGAAATATTTATTTATTATGCTATGTTTATTTAATATTTATGGTTTTTTATACGTTAAACTAATCAAATAAAAAAATTAAAAAAATATAGGGAAAAAAATAAACAATGAATTATTCGCTTTTGAAGCAATTGCGGGTGCAACAGCAAATTATCGCGTCTAATTTTAGTGGATATAAACATCAATAAAAACTTAAAGAGGAACGAAATAAAAAATATCAAACAATGCTTTTGACTGATCAGTACACTTCTTTGTCACTCAGGTTAATTGTTTCTTTTCGAAAACGTCAACATTCGCCAAAAATTCCATGAACAAATTGTTTGCATCAATATTTTTCTCTGGCATTTCCAACTTCGAAAAAGTCTTCAAAATGAACGTTTGCTACATCATTTACGATTTTCATTATTTTTTAATTAATATAAATATATTTTGGTGTATTAATTGAATAATTAATATAATTAAGATATAATTTTTTTTTGCATTAGCTCCATACATTAGGCCCTGAGAAAAATAATTCCCATCGGGGCCTAGGTCATCTTAGGGTCTGTGGTAATTTTGAGAGTTGAAGAGTCGTTGGAGCTTTGTCATTTTAGGATTCGTCGCCTGAATCTCAGTAAACATCAGAAATGCGCAATTTAATTTAGGTGATACGAAGGATTTAATCTGATCTGATACTGAAGGCACAGATACATCAGGACATAGAATTTCCTTTCGTATTTTGTAATTTGTAAGATGTTCCAAATCTTCATCGTCCCAATCACTTTCTGTTTCGGTGGTGGTTTTTGGAGATTTCAAAACCAATATGCATTTGAGATGAGATAGTGCGGTTCGTGCCACGAAAACGCTATCGCCGACTTCAGATTGAATGAAATGTTTTGATTGAATGCCTGGTATATTTTTCAGCCCTTCCCATTTATCATCCAATATGACCCTTTAACTTCTTCTTTTCTAACTAACATGAAGAAGGATTTTCTTTAAATTTTCACATATATTTCCATGAAGCGGTCTCTTTCCGTTGTTCTTCTGTCATTTTAGCCCATGTTTCTATAAAAAAGGAGAATATAATATAAACACCCTTATTAAATATAAATTACCAATCACACACAGCATATATTATTCTTCAATACATAACAAAACAATAAAATATACGATAAATGACACAATAAGGGTAGTTGTCAAAGAGTTGCACCCGCGATTCTAACATCACATCGCGGGTGCCACCAATTTGGGTCAATGTTTATTTCAATTCAGCTAACATTATTAAAAACGATTGACTTAAGTTTGCCATTGATTTTTTCTTTCTTTTACAAAGTTTCAAACCGTTAGAATTTTATTTCTGTGAACAACACAAACTTTTATATATTTTTGCATCGCGGGTGCAACAAGCTAACGGTGACTTCTTGTAGTCAATGATGCTTAAAAACTAACAAAAAGTACTTACATCTTTCGACACATAAATATAAACTAATATTGTGACTACGCGTTTAGCAGTAAAATATAACCTCAAACGATCGGTAACAGCTGTTTCGCGCCAGTATTGCACGGTGTGATTTTTCAGTTTATATATCGATTCTTCGTATGATAATGTTTCTAAGCACGCTAAAAATTTCAATATGAAGTAAAATCCTAAATTTTTTTTATTATTAAATGTTGACTTTCTTCTTTGCACTGATATAAAAAAAAGTAACAAATACTGCGATTTAAAATTAATGTCAGTAATTTAAAAGAATCGTCTATAGCGCACCGCACTACCAATTTTATGAAAATAAAGAAATTTTTGGTAGCTAAAATGGATTCTTCTTCATTTCATATAGAAACGTTAATTTTAGAAGTCCATAATTTCTCAGTTAACTTGTAAATATTTTTCTCTCTTGGAGGAGACACGTGCCGAGGAAATACATATAAAGATAAGAAATTCTTCATTCCACAAAATAATTTTATCTCCCAAACTTTAGATTCCAATTTAAGTTTCACACAATAAATCCAACGCCACAACTCGCGAAACTTTCGCCATACAAATCTGTGTACAGAATTTCTGTGTAGGTACTAGTAGTAGGTACTAGTCAAGTGAATCTAATAGCAGTGGCATAATCCGTATGTGTCTGGAATACAAAGCGGCGGCAAGACAGATTGCCGCAAGGTTCTACCCCAGAGCCAGAACGGCCTTGGGATATTAGTGTGGCCTTTGTTGCCGTCGATTGATTGCGCCAACTTTTACTCGGGGCGTGATAGAGGACGTTTTTATAGCGATTTATGGCCGCAATTTCAAAATGTTGACAGTGTTTAAAAATATTATAAATGGCGCGTGAGTGATTTTGATCAAGTCAAAAGGTTTTTCAAAAGAACACTTTGCATCCAGTAACATTATAATAATATGAGTAGGTCCCTTTTTTAGAAAGTTCTGGGATTTTGGTTCAATTTGGGATGGAGTGGTTGTTACTACAAAAGCTACTTAGAAGTGAGCTTTGATGGTTTTAGAAAAGAAAAATAACCTCTTAATCGGGCCGTAGTCTTGTTTAAAAGGACTCGAGACATTCGAATCTCATAGTCTGACTTACATGGTGTTGTTAATTATTATCAATAGTGTATGAATCCTAGGTACACACGTTTCTGGCTATTTGCTGATGATAATAAGATTCTTAAGATTATTAAATCCCACCTTGACTGTTTACTATTTCAACTTGATATTAATTCATCTAACGATTGGTGCAAAATTAACTGAATGGAACTTAATGTTGATGAATGCAAAATTTTGTCCTTTTACAGATCCAAAAAACCTATTCAGTTTGATTACTAAATAGTGTTTGCCTATCTACTGTCACATCTATCAAGGACCTTGGGGTCACTCTAGACTGCAAACTTTCTTTCCGTGATCACATTAATAATATCGTAAATAAATCTTCTATCGTAAATAAGGCTTCATTCATAGAATTACCTCCGACTTCAAACATATAAGTACACTTAAAACTCTTTACTGTTCGCTGGTTCGCCCTCACCTTGAATATAGTGTCATGTGGTCTCCTTTCTATGCTGTCCACATTTGTCACATCGAATCCGTACAACATCGTTTCCTAAGAGGAATTGCTTGGAGGTTGGGTCTTGAACGAGGCAAGTACTCATATGATGAAATTGAACACATATTAAACATTTCTTCTTTAGAAAAACGTAGAAAGGACTCTGATCTAATTTGCGTATTTAAAATTATCAATAGTATCTATTACTGATACACCTGCGTTGTTACAACTCATCCAGTTGAAAATCCCTTCCCGTAGACTTCGAAATAATGATTTGCTGTTCCTCAATCAACATTCTACTAATTTATGGATACCATTCTCCCTTATCCAGAATGTCGAGACTTGTCAACGCAAGTCAAAGCATTGATTTTTTTGGTGTAAAACTAAATTACTTTCGGCAGTCGATAAATGCTTCTTCATGCTTTGACTTGCAGTGTCTATATATGTACTTTTTACATTTTATATTGTCATTGCTATTAATTTATATGTGCTCTCCCTTCACTGTCATCTTTGTTTTTTTATTCGTGTTATTATTATGTTTTTAATGGACAGTTGTCCGTAAATTAATAAATAAATAAATAATAATTGACTCTCAAGAAGAACAATGATAAATATCCGTTTTAAAAAATCCTTACGTCAGTAAATTATAATTTAGCATTTTTTACAGGAATAACAAATTTGGTGGTTCGATAATTCATTTGTATCTCAAATTGCTAGCCTTGTCAAGACGGTGGGTTCTGTTATGAAATTAGCACCGTTTTTTTTTTCATTAAAAACTTCTAGCTTTAAAACTCTCGGTAAAAGCCGAGTAACAAAACCAATTTATTATTTTTATTTTTCATTTATAATTTCTCACCATACATGTGTTCTTATTTTT
This sequence comes from Limnephilus marmoratus, assembly GCA_917880885.1. Taxonomy (NCBI): domain Eukaryota; kingdom Metazoa; phylum Arthropoda; class Insecta; order Trichoptera; family Limnephilidae; genus Limnephilus; species Limnephilus marmoratus. The sequence goes on along the minus strand of OU862919.1, from coordinate 27,991,599 downwards.
TTTACATACAAAAATATTAACCTCACTAGGACTAGCAGCCTGTATTGAGGTTAACATTCATAAATTTGAGTGATGCATTTACACACAAATCACTAAAACACAAAACACTACATCCAAAACACTAAAATATTATACGCAGGTAAGAAATAAAAATATTATATTGGTGATCAGAAGGGTAATTTGTAACAATATAGACCATAAAACAAATTAATTAGTTATATTATAAAACAGAAGAAAACAGTTTGGCCTAAGTGCATAAAAACTACGATGCCATTCACCAAGGTCAGATCTGTCACAAGCAATCATCGGAGAGAATAGGATATTGTTGTTACAGTCAATCAATTAATTGCGACGACGCAACGCGACGTTTGAATTCGGATGAACCTCACATTTAACTATAGACAATAGACCTAGGCGCGTTCACACAACAATTTATCAAACTAATGATTAATAATAAATGTGAAATGCTGGGGTAAATGGGGGTGTGGGAGGGTGGGGGTGGAGGTGGAGGTTCCCGCGCATTAGCTTATTCAATTGTTTTCCAATGCCTTGAGCCTTGAGCCCAAAGCTTCCTTCATTTCCAAAATAAACGCGCGTCAATAGTCCATGGATTCTGTGAAATATGATCAACTTTGTGGATGGCGCTCAATTGTGGTGCGCGTATTTGTCATTTAAAATATAGATTTGGTACACACAAGAAGTAAATTTGATTGGTCACATCATATTATAATCTCTGTAATATGTTTTAGTGTACATAAAAGTTTTTTCTATACCATGAACAATAAATTAACAATCGAACTCAAATTCGCAACTTATATATAACACGTTTATCGAACAGTTGCCTTTTCTAAATGTGGGTTCTTTTTAATGGATATTCAAAACTATAGAGCTGAGTAATGAGATTAAAACTTCAATCAAAATCATACTAAATTGGAAAGAATATAAAACCATGTTGAAAGTGGATTATTTATATTTATTATGTTTTCCAATCGTTCCTCACCCTTTCTCCAAAATAATTTCTAAAACACAGTATTTCCAAAAATAAGAATGCGATGGTTTCACTGCCTTATTATTATTCAAAACCATTATGAACGCCATGGCAATGCCCATTTCGCAATGAAATGATTATTTTGCCGAAAGAAACATTACACAAAGTGATATTTAACCAGTTAGTAGTTTAGAAGCCAAGTGCGCAAATGCATTCGATCAAGGACGCAACTATAGCATTCACATTGGGGGGGGGGCATGGAAGAAAGATGGGAAGGGATTTATTAGAAAGGTTGTTAGGCCTTTTACTTACCACAACTTATTATTTTCATCACATTGATAAAAGAGATAGTGCCAATAACATTGTTGGATTTTCCAGGAAAGTATTCTACCGAGTATTATTTTCTTTTAAAATACATTTATTTGAATTGTACGTTTGTTTTCTCGTTGAATGAATGCATGATTGAATCGGACTTTTGGAAATGGAAATTAACCCATTTCCCGACTTCCGAACGAACTGAAACTCGGCATATAGACTCGTTGTTGATGACAATGGCAATGAATGTATGATTGAAGTGGAATCTTAAAACTGGAAATTAAACCACTTCCCGGCATCCAAATGAACTGAAACTCGGCAGATAGACTTTTTATCGATGACAATACATTATACTAACATATACGCGATTCTTGGATATTCGATGGTATTTCAGCATAATATTACAGAAATGAATGTCGGTTTTATCCATTCGGTATTTGCCTAAAGGTAAAGTTATAAAGACATTTCAAAGTAGATGTATTATTACAAAAAAAAAGTTTTTACGGGGTGATTTGGTCCTACGTAATACTGTGGCTGATGAGGGGATGGGGGGGGGGTTGAACTCCCTAAACCCCTTATACACGCCCTTGCGTCGAATGCCCACCAAGGCGTATACAATCCTCTGATGGGGGGGGAGATTTTAACCCGCTAAACCCCTTATACATGTTCTTGCATCGGATGCCTACCGAGGCATCGTATATACAATCCTATGGTGATGGAGGGGGGGGGGGGGAATTGAACCCCCCTAAAGCCCTTATATATATGCCTTTGCATCGGATGCCCACCGAGGTATCGAGTATACAATCCTTTAGTAGATAAGTAATAAAATAAAAGAATAAGCAACCTTTTTCCCAGATAATGATGGATGTACGAAGAAATCAAATATTTTCAGTTTATTTAGTAGCCCGGAATGACATGGATGTTTGTCAAAGTTTCAAAAATTCGTTAAAATTAAACAACTGTTCGTAGGTACTATTCAACAAAATAATTATTGAACAAAACTATTTTTCTGCTAAAAAATTTTGAGGGGAGGCGGTTTCCAACGCGGTGAATGAATTATTGCTAAAACAACCCGACAAAAAGTTGTTTGACACTTCTCATTTGCTAAAGCGTATTACGCAGACCGACCACAAAATATTTGCAAAGATAACACGGAGAAATCGCTGCGTAAAAGCAAACTCGGAAACTTAATAAAAGGTCAAAAGTGAACTTATTGTTATTACACAAAATAAGATTTATCTAGCAAATTTTCCAGGAATCGATGTATTTCATGAGAGCCGAAGTGCCTCTAACATTATTTTTAATAATAATGTAAATAAAAGCTCAGCTTTGGGCCTAATGCTTTCCTTGAAGGCATATTTGAAAAAGGCTTGTTCGTTCATTAAGGATTGAAATTTTCAGCCAGTTTCCGTCGAAATTAGGATAAATTGATATGTCGCCTCTAATAATACAACCTTTTTTAACGATACAACAACCGTTCCGAGTATAAGAACCACAATATTATTTTCTGGCAATATAATACAAGTAACTATTTTTTAATGGTGTCTTAAAATATATGTTGAAAATATTGACTACATCTAGATACTCTGTATGCAGGTCTTCGAGTACAGAATGTAAAAAAAGTTTATTTTTGTTATGTTTTTCCACTAAAACCATTAAAAATCAGCAGGTTTTGCGAGAGTTTGGGTAGGGCTGGGATACGTGAAAGATTTTATTTTTCGTATGCTTTTTAATTTTTTTTTTGAAAACAAATAAAGATCACCGGAAACCAAATATCATATTTTTTTTTTTTTTTTTACTGTAAATAATGTCAGAAATCGACAATCGTCGTCTGTATAGTCAAAGATGAAAAACCACTTCCTCAATTTTCGCGAAATCTTTATTACATAATATAAAATGAAGTTGCTCCTGCTGTTTGTGCGCTTAGATCTTTTTAACTACGCAACGGATTTTCATGCGGTTTTCACCAATAGATAGATTGATTCGTGAGGATGGATTTTAGACATGTAATTTGTCAAGGTTTTGTGTAAATTGATTGAAATATATAATATATCTGGCCAAGCGGCAGCGGGCAGCGGGCTGGCAATCGGGCGGTGTGGATTTGATTTAACAGATGGCGTTGATTAGAAAGGTTGGGTAATGACATGGCGTTATATTTCGTTAGTGACAGCAACTTTTGGCCGAGTCTGCTAGTGTAGTATAGATGAACAAATCGAGATTGAATGTGTAAAAAAATTACGATGTGACCATTTTTTTTTCTTTATAGTAAAGATGTTAATTTTATTTTATGATAATAGTTGCCAGCGTTCATTCGTTAAAAAATAATACAAGTAGAAATATTGTTTCAATATATTTTTTTAAATTATTTACTGAGAAAAAAGATTGTTAAGATCTCGGGAACAGCTGGAGAATAAATCCAGTAGGTAGGTACTTGAATGACATCAATAAAATATGAAAAAAAATTATTTACGTTAATGTTGGTAGAGATAATACTATCAACAAACTTGAAAAATCATTTTTACTGGTACAATCCAATGCTCGTATAGTCATTATGATACGATTTCCAATGTGAGTGATTACGAAAGACTTATTATGAAAATAACCAAATGCTTACCACATTGTACTCGTTCGGTACTCGAACCAAATAGTACTTACGTACCTAATTAATCGCCGACGCCGATTTAGCGCTTACTGTCCCGCGAGTGCAATAATTATCCAAATAATTCAAATTGTTTTCATGTAAAAGTTACTACTTTGTCGGAAAGCTTTATCGACAAGCTTTTGCAGAGCTTTAAAAGGAAGATGTTTTGTGAACAGGAAATTATTTAAGAATGGTTGCATGTGTGACACAATTGGTCCAATTGAAAAACTCTATTTTCAGATAAAAGCTCGAGGGCTGAATATGGATACTAATAATACGACTGTTGTACAGAATCCATTAGGTAATTTCAGAGGGAAGACGTCTAGTTGTTGATCACTCCAGACAAAGTTGTGGAAAAAATACAGAAGCTATGCGAGGAGACACTCCAAAGTACTGTGAAAAAGCCGAACCACTGGAATGGCTCAGTAACAGGTGTACTGAATTGTGGGCCGTTTTGTGTCGGCGACCAAAGTAGTTCTGTGGTAGGAATCTTCTTTGCAACAGGAAATTAAGCGACCTGGGTATCAAACTACGTATATTAACCTACACAATCCAAAGGGCTTAGTGAAAAAATTGAGCAGCAAGCTCCTAGGCCCCTTTTTGCGAGAAAAAGCCCATAATGATTAGTGGAAAAAAAATAGCTCAAGATGAAATAATAACATAGAACTTTCACAAAACTTGAATTTCAACTTCGAAATTTGATGAATTGTTCAAATTGTGTGAAATAATAACCCGCCCTTAGTAATGATACATATATTTTTAACGCTTTACCTAATACGGCGTAAACAAATTTTCAACAAAATCTAAGTTTTTTTTTTTTAATAATGACTGTTTAAAAAATACGATATTACATACAAATATTATACAAGTATACACAGTGCTCCTCACTAAGGATTCCTGTTCCGAGGCGGACGTAGATAATTGTGTGATTGGTGTTATATCATGATTTCCTCATCTTCATTTTTGTTGACTATGTTTGTTAATTTCCTCATCTTCGTGTTTGTTGATTTCCACAACTTCTTGTTTGTTTACGGTAGGTTGTGTTAGGGTTGCTGCATAATTTAAATTTTAGCTTTGAAAACCATGTTTATTGTAAACAGGCAGCGTTCATGTAAGTCACGAAATATGCTTTTGGTGTTTTAATTAAATATTATACGAGATCAAATTTCATAATGGAAGTTTACGTACGCAGAAAAAAATAATGCCTTCCGTTGGCATACAAAAATTGTAACATTACTGTAATATTATAGCGAATAAATTCCGTTTGTATTTTCGCTGTCGAGTATAAACTATGTAAATTTAACAATTTTTGGTTTTTAGCCTTTCCCGGGGCACTGTAAAATATTTTTCATGAGTAGTTAGGAAGGTACTAAGGATTTTATTTGATATCTAATTGGCTATTCTATGAAAAAGGTTTTCTGAAACCGAGAGAACACTGGTTAAAAAGCTAAAAAAATACGAGACAGGAATTTAAAAATTTGCACAAAAGCAATTAATATTTAGTATTAGGGCTTTGCTAATTTGTATGCCTTCTTTAAAAATGTTTTTTTCGTATTTGAAAAATGATAATACACATGAACTTTATACATCACATCGTTTACAGCGCAGTCCAGCTAAAATATCTATTCATTATTATTATTAAGAGGAATATAAACGCTAAAAATATTTGGAATCTCGTGCCTGTAAAATTTTAAAATCGAGCGTCTTATTTGCACGAGGCAAGTAAGCGAAGAAGTGGTCTTTTTTTTTTTTTTTTTTTATATTATAATATTTAATCGAGGCTTCTGACTCGCATACTGCTGTCATTTTTTGCCTCATCTGTTTTTATTTATTTTAAGGTTTCATTTTTTTTTTTTTTTTTTTTTTAAATATATCCTATATATTAATGTTGCAATATTAATATATGTATGTATCTTTATAAAACAATGTATCATATATTTTCCATGTTGCACGATCTAATGAATTTCATGAGTCTTGAAATGGCATAGTAGTCGGTTGAAGCTATCAATTTATGAATTTCCGATGGGTTTGAGGTCATCAATATTGTTACTCTCTGTTGTTCAAATTTAATGCACTTTGTGAGAGTGTGTTCAATGTCTTCAAATTCTTCACATATAGAGCACATTGGAGAATCAGAGAGGCCTAACAGACACAATATTCTTCCCATTAGTGCATGTCCGGATCTTAATCTAAAAATGACTCTCATTTCTGATCTCTTCAGATTGATTTCAGTGAACCATGGTGTTTTAAAGGGTTCTTTTTGAAGTTTTCTATACCATACGCCCTTAGTGGTATAGAAGTGGTCTTTATTTATTTTGTGCATAATTTTATAAGAACGAAAAAAAGTTAGAACATACAAAACCTCAAAAATAGTCTTAGCCATAAAGGAGTATATTAAAAAAAAAATGTATCACTTCATAGTTAAGTCATGAAAAAACATTTTTTTGTGGTTTGCGCTTATATTTTTTATTACGTAAATAATAATGTTATTTTAATTCCAATACATAGAAAAGCTAGTAAAAGCTTCAATTTATCCGTAGCATATTTTTTGATGTTCGTACTGTAAGCCGATTCTTTGTGAAGATTAATCAAATAGTATTTATTTATTGTTTCTTCACACTACAGGTAAAAATGTTTGCAATACAAATTGTCACCTCACTAGGACAATCCTGTGTTGAGGTTAACAATTATACAAATTATACAGATATTGAAAGAACAATATTGTTGTATTTCTTACAGGTTGAGATTATGAATTTGAGATTGAGGTTGAGTGTTTAGGATGATTATAGTTTAGTGATCTGATTTAAAAAAGGATTAAGTTGTAAATAATAAATAAATGCATAAAATATAATATTCTATAAATTTGGCAGGAGGAAGATGAAAAAAAAACGGTTTAACCAAAAATAATATTAATTTAGCTAATATAATAAAAAATAGTTTAGACAGGACAAAGCGGAGAAAATCAATTGGCAATCCTCGACTAACTAAATAGGATTTCACGTATAACTTCATCTTAAGTAATGTGGTAAAATAGACAAAATTTTATTAATAAAGAATTAACGGTTGACATGATTTGCTTGACACGGGTGTAAAATACTTGTTAATAAGGGTCAAACACCTACACTTGACAGGATAATGATAATTGACTTAATTTTTTTTTTTAAAGGCAATTCACCTTTAAAAGAGCGTTTTGTGATGGACTCCATTTAATGTAATATGTTTTAGTTAACTTCACAACATGAAAAATGTTGGATTTTTTCGTATAAAGAATCATATAATTTACAGCGCGCCGAAAACACAAATGATCCCAATAAGGATACATAAAGCAGGTCTCGCGAAGAAAAAAAGCCTTCAATAGTTAATATTATGACTTAAAAATATGTTATGCCGAAATAAAAACGGTGGAAATTTTTAACACATTCTCTCCCACCGAAAAGACCGATTAAGTGACTCACTTCAGTTAGAAATGCTGCACCACGGCCGCAATGAGCATGAAATACATCAAAAAAATTATATTATTGATTCGAACCAAAAGGTAACATATAACTTACATTCACAATACGTAATATAAAGAACTCAAGCGCTTCAATCCAATGTAATAAAATCTATATGAAAAATACATTACAAGCACGGGATATGTACACCAACACGGCACGAAATATACAAAGCAAATTAGATTGCCAACAAGGAAGAAAGCAAGCACCAAGAAATCACGTGATGTGCTGTCCAACTTTATAACAAAGTCCCGATTGAAATTACTTGAATATATTAATGTTTTGTTTGTGATCGAACACAAATTAATTAAAAACATATTTAAAGTTATATTATGTTTGCCTGTGATTGTATATATACATATATCTCTATCTATCTATACATAAAAATCAAAATATGCTTGCTTCTGGGTTTGTATATACGTGAGATGTCTATGCGTTGCGAAAACATTCATCCGATTGCGATGAAACTTTGGGGATTTGATGTGCGCATGCCCATGATGGTTCCAATATACAATAATGATTTCTGGCATCATTATGCATTGCTAAACCGTTCATCCGATTGCGAGGAAACTTTTGTGAGTTGTTGTGAGCACGCCCGCGAAGGTTTTAATACTGGTGAGCTCCGGCATTATGAATTTTGCATAAAAAAATTGCAATATGTGGCACGCGAGCTGTTTGAAAACTTAATGTACCAGGACTGAATATAAGGAATGTGGGTGGGGGAGGGGAATTCGGGAGGGGGAGGAACTCGGGAGGGGAGTGCGCGGGATTTACGGGGGAAGCGGGAGAGGGGAGTAGGAAGAGGGAAGGCGGAGTGGAAACGCGTGATGGGAAGGGGATGCGGGAGAAGAAGGGGAGGCGGAAGCGGAACGGGACGAATGCGGAAGGACAAGCAGGGAGAAACAATTTCTTTATTAAGTGGCTTAGCAACGCATGTCGGGAACTCGCCAGTATACATATATTTCTCAAATACCCAAATATGGGGTACCCCAATAAGGACACATTTTCTTTAAAAAATTGAAAAACAAAGAAGAAAAATAAATAATAAAATGTATATACGAGTATACATATATATATATATAATGACACACGTGACGGTATGAGCTAACTAAATAAATATAAAAAAATTTCAAATACTCCAAAAAAAACCATGTTTCAACAAAAGCAGAAATCGAATGAAAGTGCAATAAGTAGAATGAAAGCTTTGTTCAAAGCATCCTTTCAATGTACCCACCCTTGCTAAGATCATAAAATCGCATAGCTGGAAGCAAACTTTCACCTTAAAAGCAGGGAAGGAAATAAATTACTTAAAAGACACGTGCATCTTTAACTCACCCTTCCGTGATTCAGACTTTTGGCAAGATGCATTTCTCAGCAAAGCTTTATGCTTTAGATTAGATCAACCAACTTTTCGTGCCTTTTAACATGAAACTTGAACTAAGAAACGAGTTCTTATCTTTTCAAAGTGATGCCGCACACAAAAGTCTATCGTATTCGCTTTCAAACGCAAATTCTTCATTCACAAACAGAACATCATGCGGAGAACTTCGGAAAATACCGACGTAAGAAGTTCATTCCGAGGGCTTAACAAAGGTCAAATGGTTCAAATGTTCTCACGGTTGTGGGGAGTTTCCCGTTCCTTCGGAACGGAGGCGGACGGAGGGCCAAGGGAAACAGAAAAGCGGCAAGTAAATCAGAAGACTTGTAAACAAGGAGAGAAGTTGCGTAGTAATGCGTCGCAAGATATGTCTACTGTCTGTGGGTTGTGTACTTTACGGTGTGTTATGTAGGTTAGTACTAGGTACCTAGTGTCTAGGTACTGTGCTTACCGTCTCGCTGAGATAACTCGCGAGCCACGACACACGTGGGACAGGGGGGTTTGAATTCTACGAGGAATAATGGAGATAAGAAGAATGTCAAGAATGTGCTGTGAGGGAAATGAAGCGTGCAAATAAAATTTACTCATTCACTTTACTTATAACATAGTATATTATGTTGTAAGAAAAGAAGATAGATCAAGAAAATGTTGCACTAAAATTTTATGTTTACCTAATCCCAAATCTAAAATTTTCATTAAAAGACACAGTCGAACAATTGAGTGGAGCAAATTAAATCGAAGAATTTTTTTTTTCTGTTTTATGAATCAGTGAATTTATTTCTGCTTTGTCACTTTAGGGTTTTCTCTCATGTAGAAACCGAAAACTGGTGGGTAACTTAATTCAACTCAATTGACGGCGCAACTAAACTTTACAATTTCAGTAATCATATCAGCTTTTGCCACTCCCCTCTTTCCTCAATCCTCTTTCACCCCCTCCATACCCGTTACATTCATTTTTCAAACAGCTCGCGTGCCACCTATTAAAACGTAACAATCAAACACGTACAGTAAATTTTATCTATCAATGGGATCTCCATAGTAACCTAAACAAATAACAAAATGACAGTGCACGTCAAACAATTACTTATCAACGCTTTGCTTTTCGTCTGGACAATAGACGTATAATAAATAATTTTATAACGCCAGAGCTTACCAATACAGCCTATAGTACTCGCAAATAATGTAGCTTTATATTAGTGAAAGAATTTTTAAAATCCATACAGTAGTTACATCCAGACATCCATTTATCCGTACAAACTATAGCCTTTATAATATTATAATAGGAAGGATTAATAACTTAACAATTATCAACCTTAATATTATAATAATTTATCAACCTCCTGAACAAAATCTATGTTTTCTACTGTGACGTATCGCAAATTACTCGAAAACTTGACAGGTCGTCGTAACCTGGCAACTGAAACGCGACTAGCACTGCGATTAGCACTGCGACTAGCAATGCACGTGCAATTGCGGCGTCGCCCTTGACAACTGACTGGTCTTTTAGTTGTCCGTGTGCGGACAGACAATGAAATTCGTAAGATGCTTTCCTGAAGATAACGATTGAGTGGCAAACTGTTTTTTTTTTCACTTTCTCCATGAGCGGAGAGCCTTACTGATACTTACTTGATTTGTTGATTTAAATGTCTGTATTTTCGAATTTATTAATGAAATGAAAAATAGAGAAACAACACTATACAAATGAATGTCAAAAACAGTAAAAATTCAGAAACGAAACTTTATTATAAACTCTACAGCAAAACTACAAAATCGCACATCCGACATTGTTCTTTGGGACGGTCGGTATTATGATTTTTATTTTTTACGCGGTATTCTCAGAAGTTTTATTAACATTTAACTGCTGTCGTAGGGGGCACTCCGGCCTAGCAATAATAATAATTTCTAAATACTCCCCTCCCCTGCGCGTGACGCATACGCCGCTTCCAGTAGCTTCGAATTTAGCCGTAAGTTTTAAATTTTGAAGAAATTTCTATAAGTAAATTCATTTCAATTTTTTTTGCGGGCCTCTGACACATCGTCAGTACGTGACTTTTTGAAGTTAATTTTTACAATATAAAAATTAACATAAACTACTTTGAAATATTATAATAGAAGTGAATTCATTGTTTTTATTTATTTTAATAGGTAATACAAACTGGTTTCTGATCTCTAGTAATTTTTGCCAAAATTTATTACGTATATCCAAATTGTCAAATACAAGTTACTTAACAATAAAAAAGTATTTCATTTTATTAAAATATATTTTAATTGTCCAATAAATAATAATTTGGACCCCAAAATTTTCGTGGATCTCTAATATATAAACCTTTAACCTAAAAACTATATATTTATAAAATAATATTTCAGATCTGTTGGCCGCAATGTTTGGAATCTCTGGTGCAGCCTGCCTTACATCTTGTACTATTGTCATTGTGCTACAACTGTCCTATGTAAGACCGCAATACAAGTTACAAACTACAATCTGTTCTATAATACAAAACGGTGGCTCGGTTTTCTGGTACACATTCTGGGGTTGCCATCTCCTCAATGATATAAATATAGGTACTACGTATTATTGTATTGTCGACAGACAACATTACGCTTCGCTTCGGAATGAATATTTCAAAACGGCGTCTTCACAAGTTGACGATTTGTGTGGCGATATTAATCCATCTCTGTTGTCAGAGTATAGAATGTAAAATTCATGACTTAGTTCGTTTGAAAAGTTTCTTTTAATGCAAGTTCTTGTAAGTACAGTATAAGTACAGAAGTTTCTCTCTAAGCTTTTTTACATTAAGGTAACTATTACCAACTGGGCTTAACATAAATTAACACCATACTATAGATAGTAGATGTAGATAGATCGATTAACTTATTAACTTTATTTTTAATGTGAATACCACACAAGAGTCCCCATTGCTCCCGACCTCCTGGAGCCAGTGAGTCCATGATATCTCCAATTGGGGTATGTTGTGGGGAAGTATCTGGCTGTCCATATCTAGTCATTAACACGGATAAAGCCATTTCAAGTATCTTTTCAATTCTGAATGGTGGTCTTATATCAGGGCGATACTGAGAGTATCTTGTACGAACTCGCAAACTGCCCGCTATTGCATGCCCGGACGTTGGAGGTCTAGAGTCATTTAATAAAAAGTAGATTCTTTATAAAGAAAAATTAGAGTCCTGATGTGTACGGTGAAGGAGGAAACCATCTGATTCCTTAGATAAGAACGCTGTGCATACATTTATTAAATCAACGTTTATATTCACCAAAAGTAATCTAAAATGTCAGATTTTTTTGTTATTGTCGAGGTATTATTATAATATTTTTTTTAATTCTGTGAAATTAATAAAAGGTGAAGTGACAATTGTGAAAGATGAGGTGACAGGTGAAGTGACTATTGTTGGAAATTCTTGAATTTAAAGGACTGCGTTTTTTAAATTTTGATTTAGAAATTTAAAATTTTTAAAAGTTCTAATAAAAAATTTGTGTGGTATTTTTTTTCTACTTTTCTCGTGTTTTAAAATTAAGGGCCGTTAACCAGCCAGCAGTCGAGAATTCATATTTCGTCGAAAGATGTTCTTACGATCGTACAGGGCGGTTCCAATGAGAAAGATTAATTATTCTCCGTACCAACTTTTTAAAATTATAACTCAATATCGGTTTTATTTCATTCAAAATTCGCTTTAATTGACATTCAAAAACGCTGAAAGGCGTGATGATAAAACTATAAAAATTATGTACTTTTTGTAATTATTTTTTGATCATAAGTATTTATAATTTTTCAATAATATCTAAGCAAAATAATAATGTTAAAAAAATCTTAAATATATTAGTTTGTAAGACCGTAAATAAATAGACAAACTGGAATATTTTCGACACAAAACACGCGTGCGTATCTTTTTTAAATGATTTTATTTCAACTAAAATTAAAATTCTGAAACAATATATGTATTGTATTATAACTTTTTGTTTGAAAATTAACAAATCTTGGAATCGATCAACAGTAAAACTTTTTTTTTTTAAATTTCAAGTTTTTCAAAATTTAAAACATGCCTTTACCACATAAAATAACGATCTTTCGAAATCAATTTATCGTTTTTTTGTAAAATGTTTCGACACGTCAATAATTTGATTAAAAAATGTCATTTTTCCAGTTTTGTCTGGTTATACCCTCTTAAGGCTCTGCAACCGGGATCGAAAAGAAGAAGATGGAGAGATACGAAATTACGAATGTTAGAAGAGAGCGCTAACATTTACAGCGACAAAATCAATGCGAAAATGTTTAATAAAACACGACTCGTTTAAAATAGAGCAAAAATCTCACGCGCATTATCTTAAACAGCATGTAAAGAAACACTGTGAATTTGTTCATACATATAACTTGTAAAATAACTGAAACAAACGTGTTAATAATAATTTTTGGAGCATATTTTGCGATTTTTTTCTATCGAGGGAATTTTATATAATTTGCGTTTCGGCGCGGGCAAAGTCTAGATATTATCTCAAGAATAACATATATTTTTTTAAGAGCTTTAAAACCGTGTTTAAGAGAAATATTTAATAAATCGGTAGAAATCCGGTTGCGGGCCCTTAAAGTATTGCAATTTTTCAAATATTTAAGCACATTTCGAGTACTGCAACCGTAAAACGTATTTTTACAAGACACCTTTGAAAAAAAGAATTATATAGGACATTTAAAATACCTTGGCGAAATTCCGAAAATTGTTGAGAAATTATTATTAAAAACAACGTACACAATAGATAAATTACTCCCTTTGGCTGGATAAACAATTTATATAACTTTCGATGAACTATTTTTTATCAGTTTTTTAATTAGTAAGTTTTTCACATACACGCGTCGTGTATCAATTGAATAAAACATTCATTTGTGTTAGTAAGACTTACTGTCCAATAATATTCGAAGAAAATGATACACTTATATACTTAGATTCTAAAAGACAAGTTAACAAATAAATTGGTGTTAAGTAAAGTAAAAGGTGGTAATTTCATGTAACACCATAATATACACACTTTTGGTTCACAGATAGCTGAGATATAACGAAATACATTCAACACCGTTAGGATGAGGACGGCTCACAGTGGAGTATGTTATTGCATCCAAGAAGAATCTCCTCACGAAGAGGGCGGCAGCTGGAGATTATCCATATTGGAACGACTTAACCCTTTCTGTATAAAATTCGATCTTCAGCCGACTGTGAACGTTTCTCTCTCGGATATTATAGTGTATTTCTGACAGTGCGCTAATTTTTATATTCTTTTTCAATGAAATTCATCTCGGTGAAAATATTTATTATTCATCATAATAAGGTTTTCGCTCTTGCTTTTCTTAGGAGGTTGATTGTTTGGTCGGGTTTTCTGGTAAAACATTGATTGAGTTAGCTACATTAATGTATGTGCACGAATTATAATGATTGTTTATTAATTACTATGACTGTCTATAGGAAAAATGCAGTATCTCTAAAAACAATGGTTTTTTAAAAATAGAATAGATATGCATATATACAGGGCGTTAAGGGACGTACTTGACTTACTTTAACCAGTGATTCCTGACATTATTTGGAGTAAAAATGTAAATGAAATTTTGGTCTCCGGTGACATTTTTTTTTTCTACAAAAACATGAAAAAATTATAGTTGTTGAACAGTTGGAGGCGGGATAAGGGGATCGTCGGACACCCGGCTGAGTGACCAGTGACGACATGCAGAAGAATTTTTTTTTTGTTTGATTTTGAAGAAAAAATTAAAAAAAAAAAAAGTTGTCAAAAAAAGTCACCGGAGACCAAAATTTCATTTACATTTTTTACTCCAAATAATGTCAGGAATCACTGGTTAAAGTAAGTCAAGTAATCACTGGTTAAAGTAAGTAAGTCAAGAGATGTTCTGGACTTATTTACCAGGGATTCCTAACATTATTTGGAGTAAAATGAAATGTTGGTCTCCGGTGACAATTACGTTTTTTTTTTCAATTTGAAACATAACAAAAACGTTAGATATTAGACAGTTAGGATCAGGGCGAGAGCTTGTTTGGTTACTCAGTTGTGTGAGCAGTGATGACTTGTGAAAGAATTTTTTTTAGGTTTTAATTAAAAAATATATCTAAAAAAAACATTAAAACCGTAACCGTCACCGGAGACCAAAAGTCAAGTACGTCCCTTGACATCATGTATGGGCAAGAAAGGGCTAATGGTATACCATTTAGAATTTTTTAATAATTTCATTTTTACAATAATTCCAGACAGGAGGCCCTAAGGAAAATAATTTCCCTCAGGGTTTTTGACATCTTTGGGGATGCTGTGTGAAGGGTATTTTAAAGGAAGGGAAGGATAGAACTTTAGAACTAAAGGAAAGGAAGGATAGAACTAGATAGAAAAGAGTATGAGGGGTGGGTAGGTATCTGGGGGTTAGTAGGTCCAGAAATGGTGGACGTATGAATCCATCCTTTTCACTGCGGTGCAAGATGATGCGTCGGAAGAAACCAATTTGAGAGACTAAAAACTTTCTCTTTTACTGTAATACATTATTTTCACATAAATTTACCTATGTAGGTACCTACCATCCATATTATCTTTATCCTTTTTATATAAAAACCTTGTTTCAGTATCATACACTAATCTTTTAAAAACCCATCTGGATACAGAACATTAACTTAAATAAATAGAGAAAATAATTAAATGAATAGGTATTAAAACGAACTAGCAATCACATTTTATAATTATATATACTCTTACATAGTTCGACTACCATAATACGGGTATGTGCCTAATGTGGCAGTCGAAAAACTTGTATACCTGAAAAAATATCTGTTTATATTTTTATGAATAAAGAAATAATAAAAAAAAATTAAAAAGTCTAAATGGTCTCCCTCAACTTTCTTTCCCGATCCCGGCGCAACGCAGCCAATACCTAGACAAATCTCACTCCATGAACCCGGGCACCCCTTAAGCCACCCGACCGCTTGGTGTGACATTTGGCAGAGATGTTGGTTATCCATACCCCCCTCCCAAATGACTAAAGTTAATAAAGAATATTCTTTAAATCTGTGTGATGAACCCTTTTTCATTACCAAATTATCTAGCCATTATAATAAGTCTGTTGCTTATACCCTAATTAGTATGTATGAATGTATATTTTAAAAATTTTTTTTTTAGTATGAAATCTATGTAAAAACAACAATGGATGATGGGAAAAATCGAAAGAGTCTGTAATATATAAATATTTCAAATGTTTTAAAACAGTTTTTGATTTTTTTTTATTCATTTTTTTATTCCAGTAAAAAGAAAATTACATTTTCACTTATTTAACTAGAAATAATTCAACACATTAAACTAAACTAATATAACAATACAGCGCTATTCCGTCATCACTTTGTTTATCAAGAATAAACTTTTAAAAAAATTTATGTGTAGCTTATTTTCGTTTTTAATGTCGTTTGGGGTGCAGTTATATAATTTGCCCCTTCGTAACCAATGGATTGTTTACCGTAGTTAGTGCGGATGGTGTTTAAATTATCCTGTATGTACGTTGTCGTGTAAAGTGTTTGTGTACTTGGGACGTTTTAATGAATTCTATGTTTGTATATACGACTTTATTGTTTATTTTATATATTGTTTATTATTGTTATATTCATGTAGTTTTCTTAATGTTAATAGTTTTGTTTCCATATATAATATTTTGTGGATGTTCTTATAATTGACCAATCGTTACTCATAATTTCAAGCGTTTCAAAACCATTCGTTTTTAAACCAGAAAAAACATGTTTATTGACAAGCCAAAAACGAATTTCTTTATGTGCACTTACAAAGAATGAGCGATTAATAATTTAACAAAAAAGAACAAAAAAGATTTTACATTATGTTTTATTCTGTAAAAAAAACATTAAGTGTTTGGCAAAAAATTACGTTGTTGATAAAAATTTCAAGTTGTTATTTCTACGAAACCTTTGATTATTTTTACTGGAAAGTTCAATCCAATAAATGTGCTTAGTTAAAACGAACAAACAATACAATTGTTCGAATATTCAAATTTGATCAAATTGTGTATTTGATGTCCACAAATATCAATTAGAAGGCGTAATCTTAGTTTCGCTTCGCAACGCCATCGCCGTCGAAAATCTAATTATATGCAGCAATACAAACTTAATCATCTCAACCTTCGAATCTCTCAAATCTGTCTCTTAATATACTCATATTGTATAAGAAAACATCTAGTCTAAAGGTATGTTGGCAAGCTAACGTGTACCCCATAATTTTTATTTGCGCAAGTATAAACCAACCCGAGAAAGATGTAAAATAAAGCATTTAAAAGTGTAACGTAGAAATCCACTTAGCTCCGAGTTGTATTGACAGAGCAATGACATGAAAAACGTTCCCAATACACTCTTGGACTGTTCATAAAATATTCACGCAAGAGTGAAATAGATTGCGGCAACCTCCTGGATGGAATTGAATGCGGGGACGAGATTGCAGAGTGCAGCGCTCTTTACAGATCACAGGGTGCACTTATCCGAATAGATTCCGTTATACGAACTAAACTCTCGGTTAAATAAAAAAGGTTTAATTCTAAGGAAAACTTCTCTCGGCTTTCCCATCTCTGATTAATCGGATCCAGTAGAGGAAATGCTAGAAGATATGTACTTTTTAAATATATACAGGTTGTTAAAAGTCATAATTTTATCAGACTTACTTTAACCAGCGATTCCGGACATTATTTCAAGTAAAAAAATGTTAATGAAATTTAGCAGCTTTTTTTAAATAGCTTCACCCAGGAGGGGAAAATAATTTTGGGGATGCTGTGTGGAGGGTCTTTTCAGGAAAAGGAAGGAGATGAAGTTCTGGGTATGAGGGGTGGGTAGTAATCTGGGGGTCGATGTGTTCAGGAGTGACGGACGCATGGATCCATTCCTCCCACTGCGGTGCAAGGCGGTGGGTCAAGAGAGTCCGGCTGGGGAAATCAAAAGGTCTCCCTCAACCAGTCTCAAACGATCCGGCCCGCCACGCAGAAGATGGGCAAACGCATCCGTCGCTAAGATCTAGACAAACCTCACCCCATGAACCCAGGCACCCCTGTTAAGTCACCAAACGTAGCGACCCACTTGAGGTGACCTATGGGAGCTGGATGCAATAACAGCTTAAACGCGCCCAAACTGTTTTTGCGCCCATCTCCTTTTTGGTATCTCCAATACCTTCCCTGCGCAACTCAACATGTACAACTTCTTTGAAAAATCATCAAGAATGTTGAAAAAAAAAATTGCATAAATAGGTTACGTTAGGTTAGGTTATTGTAGTATATAGTGTAGGGGTGTAGAATGCCACACGAAAAGACCGCTTTCGTTCGGAGATAATCGGGCGGCGCCGAGTGTTTCCGAAGGTGCGTACAAGTAGAGCGGTCGGTCGTTCGGCGAACCGTGGTCAGACCTAATTAGAGATCGCCTGTAAACAGACGCCACTAACAATATTTGTTCCTGATATAATTCGCACTAAACCAGTAAAAAGAACTTACGTTGTAATCATTGCATTGTGGGCTAGTGAGCCACAACACAAATGAAAGAACATTACAGTTATTGACTATTTTTTTATCACTTTTAATGTCGTTTTAAGAGGTGTTGAAATGTCACTTAGTTGAGTTGTCATGGAACCGTAAACATTATTTACGAAATTTTTATACAGGCGGAACTACACGCAAAAGTTTAAACACTAGTTACAAGTTATAAATGAATTTTACTGTTTAGGCTAGAGGTTTTTACATATTCGGCAAAATGACATCGGTATCTTTATAGTGCAAGGAAATCACTCACAGGAATAGAAGTGGAATGGATTCTCCACAATTTAAAGGTGTGATTCCTTTCGGCGTTTTCTTCCCTACGAGTTTTTATTGTTTTCACTTCGAATTAAGATCGTTTCTAAAGGAATCTTGCGACACGTTTGGTGTGCGATTTATAGTCCACGAGGAGGCTATGTCACGGCGATTAATTGCAAACAATAATGTCATGGGGGAACAAGAGGGGATATTATGGGAAAGTAACAAATCATTGCCGTAGAATTTTTTTTCCCAAATAAACACAAAAATAGTTCGCCAAGCGCAGCCAATTATAATTGGCGCTAACATTTCAAAAAAGTTTTGTTTTCAGTAAAACATGTGAGATGATAATTAAAATAAAATAAAATGTATTTTATTTCGCTCGTTATTTATAACGGAAGTAGCAGATGTACAGTGTGGGTGATTTCGCATTCAGCGGAAGACCGCAACTCGGCCTACTAATTAGAGGTCTAATTCAGATGATAATAATTTTATTGGTGGGCGCCGCCGTGCGTATTGCGGAATCTACATTACCGACGCGACGCGACGTGACCGTGTTGTTGGGATTTGCAAATTGAAATCGGCCATAATTCCGGGATTAGGTATTAGGTACTTGTTTAGATTTTTAACTGTAGAGAATACGTTTTCAATCTACTGCGGTGCTTTTATACAACTTTATATATTTTTTAATATCTTAATATATAAAAGTGAATGTTTCTTTGTTTGTCGCTTATGCGTTCCTAATAATCCTCTGTTCATACAATTGCGATGAAACTTTGGTGTTTTGTTGTGCGCATGCCCGCAAATGTTTCCATATATATTAAAGTGAGTTTTGGCGTTATGATATTATTTTCTAAACCATTCATCCGATTGCGATGAAACTTTGGTGAGTTGTTGTGCGCAAACCCGCGATAGTCTCTATATAAATGGTGAGCTCTATGAAATTTGAATAAAAATTTTACAATAGGTGGAGCGCGAGTTTTTGAAAGGGAGTTTATTTCATATAGCTTTGCGGCAGGGCGGACGGGGGAGGGGAAGTCGGTGGAGGGAAGGAGGGGGGGAAGGGGGCATAATTAAAACACACACACATTCTTTCTTTGAGTGGCATTGCAACGCATGCCGGGTACTCACTAGTTCATTATTAAAAAAACTGGTCTACTCCTAGAGTAGTTAGTCAGTAGATTAATTTAGCAAATATCTTGAATATAAGCATTTTCAAAATAATATTACATATATAGGTGCCCTTACAAGGTACACAGCCTTTGAGCTGATTTTTCATTAAAAAAAACACGACACAAATTAGTATATACATAATTAGGGATTGAAGAATAACTTGAAGTGTTACAGATACGTAAACAATAATATAGACACACAATTTTTTAGAACTAAATGTTTTCCCTTACATCAGTGGAGAAGTTGACATCGCGTCTGGTTCCCACTGGCTAATTTCTCGGCTGACTAAGTCCTACATCACAACACAAGTAAAATTTTCTACTGTGATGGTAATATGAGATTTTTAAATATTGTCAGATTACTAGTAACCAGGGAATGTTTGTCTTTGTTTAAAAAAAGTACATTTAATTCCAAAGATTTGAATATCGTAAGATATGAGGGGGGAAAAAGTTTTTGGCTTTTGCCAAAATATAATACTGGACTGACAGAAAAGGGCCCATTTTTTAGGAATGGATTGAATAAGAGTATTTTAAAGAAAAAATAACAGTGACAATAGTTTCATCATTTACTAATGAGGTTTTTGTTTAAAAACATGGCGTCATACAAAATACGTATTTTTTAAACATCATAATATATAAAACGAAGTCGGGTTAGATACACCATTTATAACTCGAGAACGGCTGGACCGATTTTTATTTTTATTTTTATATTTGTTTGATTAGTCTCCGACCCGAATAGCAGAATAACTATTAAAACATTGGAAAAAAATCACGAAAAAAAATTGCGAAGAAAATTATTTTTTTCATACATTTTGTATGGAACGAAATCTCATCTTTTGAAAGTGCTACAGCAATATAGTGATACGTATAATATTGAATAGTGAGTGAATTCCAAAAATTCAATGCGCTGATTGTTTTGCTTTTGTTCTTAAACATATAATGCTGCCCCTCTTTCTTACACACTAAATGTCAACAGTCGAAAATGAGATAAACGGTGAACGTATGGCTGCACCCTCCAAAGGAAAAATACAATAATTATAATAAATCTCCCTCACACGTATAAAGACAAAGAAACGCAATTACCGTAAGTAAGTGGAAAAGTAAAGTGGACAGTTGCGCATCGATAATTGCTTCATTGTGTAATTTTTAACTTAATAAAAAAACTGAATTTAATTCAGCTCATAATTTAACACAACAGTAATTGATTCTGAGGCGGTACGAAGTTCGTAGGGTCAGCTAGTTATTTATACAATCCTCTATAAATCTTACATCACTCAGTATTTGTACCGGGCGTTAATTTCGGGAATCCCCTAGCGGATTCTGAAATCGGTTTATTTTAACGGTTTTACCGGTTTGGGGATGTAACACACTGCTTTGAACGTACCGGTTTATTCTAACGATTCGAGAGGGTTTAAGGATGTTACGCTTTGCTTTGAAAAATAACTCTTTTTCCGCAAAGGTATTTGTTTCGGCAGATTCGATTAACGCCGCCCGCGCTGAAGGTTGCCCTGGGTTTAAATTCGGTTCAGAAATAGTCAAAACACAAAGCCTGCCATGTACGGTGTTTTTAAGATTTTTTTTTCAAAATCATTGAAAGAAGAAAGGTTTGGCTTTAGCCCCTAACAAGCTGTCAGTAATTCACAAACATTTTCTGTATAAGCCTGGGGCGTGTAAATTGTCCCAAAACTAAGTGGGCGTTATACCCTTAAAAATAGTGATGTATGAATTTACTTCAAGGACAAAACATACATCAAAAACGGTAATCCTCAATTGCCTAAAGATTTACGAATTTCAAATAATTATTATGGTCAGCGGCGCCGCGGATAGGGCGAGGGTGGTGATGATAAGTAGCTCAGTTCATGAAATTCAGTCGCTATGTAGCTTTACACGGGAGAAGAGTGTGCATTTTGTGTAAAAAAAATTACAAGAAAGTCCATTTTTACCTAAATGGGCACGTAAATAAACAAAATTGTTGTTACTGGGCAGCAAAAAGTCCAAAATCAAAACTTCAAAAACACCTTTGCATTTTCATCCCATGGAATCATCGGTCCTTATTTCTATGAAAACCAACGAGGAAAATATGTGACCGTGAATTCAAACCGGTACACAACAATGTAACGTTTTTTTCTATCCACAGCTGCATCAATTTGAAGGTTATAACACTAGGACATGGTTTCAACAAGATGGCACGACCCGTCATGAAAGGAAAGGTGATTTCGCACCGAGGGGATATTCCACGGCCTCCCTGGACTTAACTCCCCTTGATTTCTTTCTAGGGGATACTTCAAACGTCGAGTGTATATAGGGAAACTACATCAATTTTCCAATTAAAAGAAATTATCTTCCAGAAAATGGCTGCTATTTCACGCGCAATGTGCGTGAAAGTTGTTGCAAAATTTGCGCTCCAGGTTCGATGAGTATTTGCGTTGAGATTGGTCTTACCTTGATCATTTAATTTTTTAAAAGTAAATTTCCCATATTTTTTTAATGTCAATATGACCATCTGCAAAACCGCAAACCGCAAATTCAAATCCGCAAAACTTTATGGCCCACCCAAGTTTATTTTTTATAGATAATTGCAAATAAAATTAGTAATCATTTTTTTATCGACTTGTATAATAAATGCTGAAAAGCAGTAAATAAGAAGCAGTAACACAATACAGTAAAGTTATCCAACAGTAAAGGATACACCCTTGAAAGTTAAAAAGTTAAACACGGTATCGACAATTTTCTGATATCCATTTCGTTTGCAAGTTGTTTAAATTGAGTTCCAAAGGTATTTACATCGTGAGAGTTTTTTACGGAAATTTTGTTACTTTAATAATGTTAGTACGCCGATAAGGTTCGGTATGCTGACGGCTACTATCAACTGGAGAAACCGAAATACTAACTTTTTAAGAAACTTTTGCAAAGCGAAAATAAAATATTTTCCATACAATGTGCCAAAGTTTTATCGAGATAAAAATTTGATTCCTGCTTTTTAAGCGATTTTTTTTATATTAGGGTGGTGTCACCCTCAAATTGTAATATTTTAATAAATGAAGATAATATTAGCGAAACTCAATCGAAAATCTGAAAACAGAAAAAATTACGGTCACATCTGGGACTCAAAACCAGGACCTTTGCCTTGCCGGGGCGCAACTCTAAACTGAGCTAATGTGTCCCAATCTGATTCTGTCATTTAACTATCGGTCATACTTTGACTATCCGAATATCCAGGATGTTAACAAAACAACGCCAGTACTAAACTCGATCAGAATTTCTATGCCACCCATAGACATCCAAATGGATAGACAAGCAGTTACAGATGAGGGGTAAAACCAAACTATGGAGAGCGAAGAGGGGAAAGATGACTGTCATTCGTTGAACAATCAATCTGACAGTATATAGGCATATCGCATTACAATATCACCATTTAGTTCTTAAAAGCAAAATCTGCTTTGAATGAATAGACCTTTTTACATGGGAGCGCGAATTGCTTGCCACGTTCAAAACTTATTTGCTAAGGCCAAATGCTCGCCCCAAAAAGACTCGCGCCAATACACATATCAATATTTTCTTGCCGTGTTTAGTTAAAACACTTTTACAAATGTTTCATAATTTACTTACCCCTGTAACCAGCGACGAGCACATTGGAGTACCGCCCACATTCGCTATGTGCATATTGATACGTAGATATATTGTATAGCACAAGCTGCCGTTATTTCGTTAAATGTATGGATGTCAGCTTCTCGCTGTTCACGGCAAGAATGATGACGTCACACATTTTAGATTCAAGCGAGTCTATATCCCCTCCCCATGGAGCGAGCCGGTTCCAAGGAGGAGCTACAGCCGGCGCCATGTGGAGGGGGAAATAATACGTTTTTATCACTTAGGGCAGGTCCAGATATATACATATGTCCGTGATGCCACCAGATAAAGTAAAGGAAACGGATGCATATCTGTGAGGAGGCCATCTTGCAGATACAGGTTGGTTGATATGCAGTATAGCTTACCACTATACCATTGCTACAAGGTCGCGGGAATTTATGCACCAGATTTAAATTTTTATTTTAATGACAATATAAGGATAAAGTAAAATTACAAAATAAGTAAAAATACAAAATAAAGTGGTGTTAGTGATTGGATTTTATTTATAACTTTTTACATATTAGGTACAAGTTTTAAATTATTAACCGCGACAATAATCAGAAGGTTTTAGATTGACAAAATACATGTGTTATCGACCCCGATACAGAAACCACAATAA
Organism: Limnephilus marmoratus; assembly: GCA_917880885.1. NCBI lineage: Eukaryota > Metazoa > Arthropoda > Insecta > Trichoptera > Limnephilidae > Limnephilus > Limnephilus marmoratus. Next base: position 27,967,544 of record OU862919.1, on the reverse strand, counting down.
TTTGGCTGTCAGAGATGCGGGATATGAATCGATATGTATCGATACGTAGCAATGCGATATTTTGTATCGATACACGACCATACAATACGCATCGATATATCGTATCTCCAAGAGAAAAATATCGAACCCATGTATATCTGCTTAAAATTATGATTTGATTGAACCTGTAATGTTAAACGTCCTTTATGTTTTGGTAAGGAGAGATTAATGTAAACAAACTTTGCACCGACAAACTGTGCTGACAGCATGCGGCACGCTTTGTTTGTGCACTACCTACCCGACACGGACGCACGTCAGTATTTTTTCTAACCTTAGGGAACGTACCCATATTACGTGACCAACTTTTTGCAATTTTTAACCCCCCCCCCCCCCCCCCCCCGGTGACCAAAATCCTAAGCAACCCGCCGCTTATTTGTATGGAGCGTGACATTTTGAAGACCCCCCCCCCCCCTAAACGTGTCACGTAGTATGGGTACGTTCCCTTAGGTACCGGCATAATAAAATAAAATAATTTTCTTGCTGGCTTTATTGACAAGTCGTCTTTGTTTTAAGTAACACGCCGTCGTTAACTTCTGTTGAAATATATTTCAACTATATAAATATATTTCAGCGCCCTTGAGGTGATTTTTCGCGAAAACGGCGCTATATAAATTAGCCAAATATTATTATTATATCAGTGGTTGCGACTTCAGTGCCATCTGAACGCTTGTTTTCACTAGCCGGAGACACACTTTCAGATAGACGCAATCGCTTAAATCCGCAACGCCTGTCTAGACTCTTGTTTTACGTATCTCTACCACCTCTCAATGGCATTTGTAAAATATTGTAATAGGTACAACTTTACTATTCGAACTAATACTTTTATTTTATTTTAACCTGTTTAAAAAATGGATAAATATCGTATGTATCGATACAAGACGTTGCAATATATCGCTGAATCGATACGATTGGTTGCGATACGTATCAATACGCTGTATCGAAATAAACTATTATTTTGGACATCTTTACTGTCAGATTGTCGGAGCTTCTCGAACTTCTGGTGTTACCAGTGTGTGAAGAAATAATGATACACTGTGAAAATAGTCGGTTCGCCACATATTGAGTCTACACAGTGATGGAGGACACCGAAAGTTGAAAATATATGACGTTTTCATTTTAATTTGAATATGAAAGATCTTGCGCTTTCTAATATATTATACTTTAAATTGAATACCAAAGTTTGAGACCATTTCGAAGTAATGTGTAAATCTTCCGTTGATTCTGAAGCAGGCGAGGAAATGCAACACTATCAAATGCCGCGCAGACGATTTGCAATTGCATTCATGTCTGTAATTAATTTCATATTCAGATTCACTTTTATCACATGCCTGCACGGTTAGAATATGAATATTGCGGACGAGTTTTGGATTTTATGCAGAGTTGCACATATGCAGTTTTAAATTAATATTTGTACGATTCGTGGTAAAAGCGTGCTCTGAATAATATTTTCAAAACGTGTGAAATTAAGATAAACCACAAAATCAAGATGCAATTTTTTTTAAATTATTAGTTTATTAAAAGAAAAATATGAATTTATTATTCATTTCCTTTAAAATCGACGTCAGGATGGTCGATAAAAGTTTCTCAGATTTACCCCTGGAAAGACAACGCCAACTTTTAAAAATAATACGTCAATCGTGGATTGCTCGAACTTATACCAATTATTGTGAAACCCTTCGAAACATAAAGTTCACTCCCGTCATTTTTACCTCTTTAACTATACATTCTATTAAATTTCACAACTTTAACTCCCTTCGAACACGTCATTTAACTTTGACCAAATCTGAAAATTAAATACAATTTTTTTTCTGAATAATGGCCAGGACTCGCTAGAGCTTAGGCCGGTTACAGTGCTCGACCGACGGTCAGTGCGTACGTCGGTCGCGCTTGTCATTTGTATGAAAATTCATAAATCGTTCAGTGCAGGACTGACCGTACCCATGCGTATATCGCTACGCAGTGCGTATGAGAATCGTCGGTCGAACGCGTGCGCATCCGTACCGTCAGTTGATTGACGAGCTAGAAATGCTCTCTGGGCGACAATCGGGTGTACGTGATATCTACGTCTTCTGTTCCTAATACGTCTACGAAGATAATAAGCAGCTATTAATTAATTAATTTCGCGTACGACGTCCGGTCAGCTTGTTGGTCAAGCGTGAACTAACGGTACGCACCGACGGTCGGTCGGTGGTATGCGTATCGTCAGGACCGACCGTACGCACCGACCGTCGTCGGTCGAGCACTGTAACCGGCCTTAGGGAACGTACCCATACTACGTGACCTATACTACCGATGGCTTCTGGACCGAACGGACACGCAAAAGCGATCAGTTTGAGACAAAAACTCAAGACATAAGGCCTCTGAAGATGGACAGTGAGTGAGTGAGACGGTGATCTGTCCGAAACGTCAGGAGTTAAAAAGTCCTTTTCAGGACTACGTTATACGGGTAAACCGAGAAAATCGTTTTACATATATATTTATTTCGTTTATCATTATTTAGCAAACGTTTTTTTTTCAAATGCCTTCAAGTCTTAATAAAAAAAAAATGAAAAAATGGACTGGAGTTCCTCATTGAAGCACGAAGACAGTCTGTGATCACCGTCCACCACATTCAGTAACAAGCACTGGAAAAGGGAATTGATATTTTCAGTTATAATAAACGGATTCGAGTGGCGAAAGTAATCTAGAGCATTTTTTTCGCTCTAAATTTTCAGATGAGAGGAAATGATACACTTTAAAACTTTCAATTTTACCCTCAGGGGTAATCAACGTATTCTTAAATAAAACAAATGAAGTTTGTTAAGTCTAAGGTCTCAAGTTTTTTACAGCGTAGGACCCCATAATGGTCGTATTGTTTCCAAAGATAATATACGGAATTGGCTTTAGGTGGCACAGATCTGAAGTTTGTCAATAAAAAATAACTGTTGGTGCTTTAAATTTCAAGAAGTGTTCGCATTTAAAATGCTCGAAGGACTTTTCGTGGTCAAGTAAAGCTATAAAAATAATAAAAATTGGGACGCTAATAACAGTCTGTAAAACGTGCAACTTCCGTAAAGTAATGATCTACGCATTTGAAAATTCGGGAGGCAGCTTGTTATGACTGTAGCCATGTTTAGTGACCAGATCTGAAAAGCCAGGTACCCACCTTTATTCCAACCTTCCTCTTCTGCGGTGACCGAACAACTCAACACGGTGGCACTTCAACATGAAAGTTATCTATTTCAAAATGTCTCAAAATGTCATCACATCACGGTACCTTTTCAAGAAGTAAAAATAAAAAAGTAACAACGTTGCAACAGTTTTCGTGATCTTGGAATAACCCTTGATAGTAAACTACAATATAACCTTCATAAATAACAACAACATTGCAACAGTCTCAGATATTCGTGATATTGGAATAACACTTGACAGTAAACCACAATATAACCTTCATATACAACAAATCACAAATAAAGCTGCTAAAATGCTAGGTTTCATCATAAGAAACACAAAACTTTTTAATAGCATCAATATCATTAAGCAACTCTACTTTGCCTATGTACGGAGTCATCTGGAGTTTGCATCAGTTGTTCGGTCTCCATTTTACAAAATCCACATAAACAAAATCGAGGCAATTCAAAACAAATTCCTAAAATATCTTTGTTACAAGTCATTTGTAAGATAAATAGCAGAGACAGCTTCACACTTTAAAATTGATTCATTGAGTGTACGAAGGCATCATACGGATGCACTATTCCTGTATAAAGTAGTCAACAATAATATTAAATGGCCATAGTTGATAAATAAAATTCATTCAAATGTACCTGCACGTTCAATACGCTCTTGTGTCCTGAAATAAATGTAAACTGTCGATTTCCCGGAAATTAATAAAAAAAAAAAAAATAAATAAATAAGAGGTTACGTTAGGTTAGACTATGGGCTATTTTTTTCAACACTTTTAATAACTATTTAACTTTTCATAAGTGTGTTGAAGTGCCACTGTGTTGAGTTGTCATGGAACTCTCTTCTGCATCTTCCTTCCTCTTCCCCACTTTATTCAGCCTTGCAACATACCTCACTGGCTCCGGACGGGGACGGTCCGGGTCCGGAGCAATTGGAATTCTTGTACGGTAACATAATAAGTAAAATTCCACAAAAATATTTAAAAATGTTTTTTTTTCAAATGTTTTTGGCTTTCACCCTTCACGTGTGATCATCAATTCAAATTAACGAAGCCAGTTCACACACGAATATAAACCGCGAGCAGATATCTGTTGAACCGCGAGCGTGTATGTGTTGCACCGTTCACACGACGCTATCAAATATTTTATTCCTAAAGTAGGAGAGGGGGTCAGATGAATTAGCGAGCAGCCACGGAGTGCGCATTTTTTGTACTTAATCTGTCAACTTGGCATCTGTCATCCACCGGTCTAGGAAGCTCCGTAATTAAAATGACCCCCTCTCCTGTTTTCGTCGGAGTGGGGGCGCTTAATTGTTGGCATATCGCCTCAGGAGCGGTTACGGCATAAAATATGCATTGTCTATGGTTGATGTGCGCATAAAGCGCTTAGGTGTGAACGGTCTGAAGGGATTATATGAAGAGCGATATTTGGCGTGCTATGATATTTTATATTTGATAGCTCTGTCTGAACGGGCCCTAACGGGGAGAGAGAAATTTTAACATGTTACCATATCAAAATGTCATATATGAATCTCTCAGTTTCCAAAACACAATATGATATTCATGATATTTAACCAAGGTTAACATATAAACATAATAAATATAATGACTTAATATTTATGTTCAAAATTGTAAATGGAAGAATAGACAGTCCTGATTTGATTAATCTCATTGAGTTCCATATACCCACAAGAGCCACCCGTTCTAAAATCCTGTTTAAATGCAACAATTCCAGGACTAAGAATACGAAACACTCGCTTGTACCTAGGTCGCATAGATATGCAGATGTGGCAGATCTATTAAACCGCACGGAAGGTAGGTACAAGAGAGCTGTGATTTTTAATTGATTGATTTTACTATAGATTTTTGTATGTAATTGAATCTCTGGCGTTACTTCTCAATGAAATGCCACAATTAACTGTTGTACACATTATTCTATTATTTCTTATATTATTCCTGTCATTTTGTGACATGTAATCAGTGTTTATGGTATATTTATACCGTTGATATTAAATAAATAAATAATCGTTAGTTTAATCTTTCAGAAATTAATTTAGGAATTTATTAAGAAGCATCTATTTGAAAAAGCAAGTGAATCAACAGAATTCTCCAAAGCCTCTCTTTGATTGCCACTCAAGTAGACAACATCCTGTGGGAAGCCTGCGAGAACGGCAGAATAAAGTGGCCAGCCGGCGCTCGACGCTCAGCGACTCGACCTCTGAGGACTTGAGCGCTTCTTGAAAGGGGCTAAGTAAAATACGAGACCTTTAGAGCCTTAATTACGTACAAGGGGATAAATTTGATTTCCAGGTACAAAAGGGTAGTAGCACACCCCTGGAGAGGTTTATTATCCCAGTCAAAAAACAAAGGGGCACAAACGGATGTCCTTCGTTAGTTGGGAAAATATTGGGCAATTCACAGGAGCGCAGGAGAGGCAGGAGTCTACCGTCTGAGAGTATTATTATTAATGATTTTTCATGCTACAGTTCCGGAAAGGATACCTAAATAGATATAGCGTAGCCTTTAGAAATTCAGCGTTGTATCACATTTTACAACACGCATTTTCGCACTCAACGGAAAAGAAAGACTGGAAGTTATTATATCACATTACATTAATTTGCACGTGATATAATTCAAAAATAATATTTTGCGTAGTGTAAAATAATAGACACTAAACTTTTCCACAACTTTATGGTTTTACGGCTCTTTTATTCGGTTTCTGGATCGTAAGATAATATGCTAATTTAACACACTTTTAAATAAAGAGAAAAAAAAACATGTTTATACCATAATTATAATATCAGGTATGTTGTGGAACACACCAGTTTTTCTTTAATAACCACAAAAAGTATATGTTCGTCCCATCTTAATTAGACCAAAAATATTAAAAACTTTATGATTTTTTTTAAATTTTATGTTAATTTAACACACTTTTAACTAAAGAGAAAAAACAAATTTTGGTACCAACAATATAATATCAGGTATGTTGTGTAACATACAAGTTTTTCTTTAATAACCACAAAAAGTATATGTTCGTCCCAACTTAATAAAAATAAATAAAAAATTTATAGAACAAACGTCATACTTCTTTAAAAAAATTATTAGCGATTACTTTGATTGGTTTTTCTGACTGGGTTGGCCACAAACTTCTCAAAATCAAAATATAATATTTTGCTGAACTTTAGTGGACAATTCAGAAATCGTAGGTATGTAATAATCATCATCATCACTCTTGGCTCTACATTCTACAACTCTAGGTAGGTCTTGGCCTCCTCAAGAGTCTTCCTCCACTCATCTCGGTTTTGTGCCAGCTCTCTCCAGTTTAGAAGCTCAATATCTTTGAGGACGTTGTCGCTCCATCTTAATCTTGGTCTTCCCAGGCTCCTTCGGCCTTAGTAGGTAAGTAATACATCGTATTTTTTGCTCCAATACAATGACTCCAATGGAAATAAGTTATATAATTCTGCATTATTAAATTTTTTAATTTCGGCTGTGCTTGACTCCTGCTTAACTGTGGTTAAATAAAATTTGCTTTGTATTTAAATGTCATTTTCAAAATTTAAACTGATAGTGCGAAGAATTCAGACAAGCGATAAAGTGTTTACCTACAAATTATATTATATTTTTTACAGAAAATTTAAGTTAATATTTTTAAAATTGGAACTGATTATTTAATTAGAATTCAGACAATCCCGTCATTTTTCACGGGTCTGCGCTAGTAAAGATAAGCAGTAAAAGAAATATTGAAATTAAATAACACATTTTTTAATATTTGTATCGATTTCGTCTTTCAGCTATTTAAATTATCAAATTATTAATCAGTTTCGAAACCTAAATTACTTGATTTTTTTAAGATATTAAATATGAGTCCTTGAGGTTATTTTTCACAAAAATGGCGTTCTACAAAATTATCCAATTATTATTATGAACAGACGGGTACTTCCATCTTTCATATTTTCCGATCTTTATCCCATTCCCAATTTATTTTCACCATGAAAGTAAACATTCCTTATGCCTAAACATCGTTAACGATAAGGGCCGTCTTCAATTTAGACGTTTCGTGTCGGACCGCTCAGTGCCGAAGCGGTGCGTTTTTCGTATAGCGCAAGGACGGTCATTTGTTTTCACACAAAGTGCACGGAGCGGCAACAGTGCGGCGTCGGTACCGAGACCGAGAACGCTCGACGACAGGACGGCAACGTCGCAAGCTCCACGTGTTCATTTCGCTGTTGAATAGTGCGGTGACAAGACGTGGAGCTAATTTCATCGAATTTTATTGTATGCTTAAAATGGATTGTATAGTATAAATGTGGAAGAATTTATAAATGAAATTGAAATTCTGAATGTAGTTTCTTGCCCTTGAATTTTAGTTTTAACTAATTCAAGTAATTCATAGACATTCTTAAATAATTAAAAAATGCTTGGATCTTGTTTTAATCTATAGTAAAGATTATGGAAATCAGCAAAATTACATGTTAATGAAAACATCGGTGATTCTCTTATACGGGGCGTCGTTTTTGTTTCTGTTTCTGTTGGATGTTTTTCAACAAGAGCAATAACAGTAATGTTTCGTCAGAGTCCATGGCTTAACTGCTGTCAAATGAATTTAAAACATCAAACGACCCACGTCTAAACATCACTAGCATACAAACGCACGGCAGTCAGATACGCTTTCATTTTAGGCGTTTGGTATCGGACTGCTACCGTACTGCAGCGGCACGGCGGCGGGTTATAACCAGCGGCACGGCAAAAGTGCGGCAGCGGTCCGAGACGAAACGTCTAAATTGAAAGAGCGCTAAGTATTGTGTCGGTCAAGACGCGCAGGGCTAATATATTCGGGAAAATATCATTCAAATTCGAGAATCTCGTAATATTTTCGTGACTAGAAAACTTTGACCCAGAAAATGCTCTGTCTAGGAATTACGCATGTAGGAACATGTACAGCTTGACATAATTAACTTTGCAGTGGATGTCATCGCTTGACCTAATTATGACGTCAGGGGTAGGGTTGCTATCTTCTAAAATAAAAAAGCCTGAATCTGCGCAGCATTAGGCCGGACATTTTGCCCTAAAAGCCGGACGTACGCACGTAATTTTGAACACAAATTTTATAAATAACTAGCTGATCCGGCGAACTTCGTACCGCCTCAGAATCAAAAACTGTTGTCAACTATTAGCTGAATTGATCTAAATTGTTTCTCCCTGCGTATACCATACCTTGATCTAAATTGTTTCTTCCTGCGTATCCTTTCCCCTCTCGCGTTCCCTCTCCCTCTCCCCACTCCACTTCTCCCCTTCCCCCGTCCCGCTAACCCCCTTCCTGAGTTCCTTTCCCCCCCCCCTCCCCTTCCCCCCCCCCCCCCTCCCCGGTTCACAGTTCAATATTATACCCCTTACAATATTGCTGCAGTTCTTTCAAAATAGGAGAATTCGTTCCATACAAAATGTATGGGGAAAATAATTTTCTTCGGAGTGGAACACCCTTTACTTTTAGGGGTATGAAAAATAGATGTTGGTCGATTCTCAGACCTACCAGATAAGCACACAAAATTTCATCAAAATTGGTCCAGCCGTTTCGGAGGAGTATGGTAACAAACACCGTGACACGAGAATTTTATATATTAGATAATGAAAAATCTGTTACAAGTTACAGTTGTTTATTAATCACACATTAACCAGTTTTAACAACATTTAATCATTAATTAGTCTTATTCTTGTCATCATTAATTTGGCATTAATATAGAATATGTCAAAAACAAAATATTGAGTCTTCCATCTGTAGACATAACATAATAAACTTATAAAACAAACAAACAAAACATAGATATGATTTTATATTTTCACGGCCAAAAGTATTTTTTATTTATTTTTGGTGTCCATCATCAGGGACAGCACTTTTGTGCTTGTAAACTCGGCCACCCTGACAATCGAAACCGGCTATTACTTTGGATTTGTTCCTGAAGTCCTGGGAAGACCCAAAACCCATAGAGCACGCCTGATTACGGAGGCAATCGAAATCCACAAAAACCCAATTAATATTAATAGAGACGACGGAGCTAAGCTTAATAGTTCTTGGTTTCCGGTAATTGACGGCTACACCAAAGCTAAACGCAAAAAAACCATTGTGGAAGTATACTGTAATACCAGCTCGTAGTGGAGTGGAACTGGCGACACGGTATAGCTTCTAAGTACATAAGCACACATTTCACGACTAACAATTACACATCTGCCCAGATGATGGCCACTGTAACGCTGTCCGAAACGTTGGCTAAAGGGGGAGGTAGCGCAACACGGCATAACACCCCAAAAATAAATAAAAAAACAAAACATAACTCTTTTTCTGGTTAAACAGTTGACTAAAAATTTTCATTAAACAAATATAAAATGAAACACAATATCTATCTTTGTGGACAAATACGAAAAAAAAGAATTAAAATGAAATCTCGACTTCTCCAAATTATTAAAAAATTACAAATAGTCTACAATTTTGTATATTTGGCTTTTTCACCTACTTAATCCAAAACATCGTTTTCTTTGGAAATCATTTTATAAAATTCTTGACTTGTCATTTTTAAATTACACAATGTATTTTTTTTTTTTTTTTACAGTGAATACCGCACAAGAATCTCAACTGCTTCCGTCTGGAGCCAGTGAGACTATGGCATCCCCAAATGGGGTATGTTGTGAGGCTGAAGGTAGTGGGGAGGGGAAGGAGGTGGGGAAGAGGAAGGTTGGGAAGTACCTGGCTATTCAGATCTGGTCACTAAACACGGCTAAAGCCATTTTCAAGCAACGTTTCAATTCTGAATGGTGATCTTACACCAGGGCGATACTAATAGTATCTTCCACTCTGGAACATGCCGCAAATATACTATATATTATTTTAAATGAATTAATTGTGAAATAACACAAATTAATCAAATAAAATTTATTTGCGCATGCCGGGTTCGAACCCGCGACCTCCGGAATGTGAGTCAAGAGTCTTAGCCACTGGACTACGGAGGTCAATTAACAATTGCTAAGATGATGTATACATCATCTTAGCAATTGTTTCTGTTTCCGCCAATATATTCCGCAAATTTCGCAAGTTCGGAGTAAAATTATTCATTAACAAAGATTTAAAATAAGCAGTCCACTGTTGATGTGCCAGTAGCTTTTTGAAGTCAGAGTTATCCTTCTGTTTCTGTAAAAAAAATATGAAGTTCTGCCATTGGTCAAAAAGTTTACTGTCATATAACTGTAATTTTTTTGATAGAACGTCTATCGTTTCTGCTACATGGACCCAGCTTGGTACTTGGTACCTCAGCTAAAGTCATCCACTAAAAGTGTATCAATTCGGCACTGAATTCACTTGACCAAGAGTTTTAGTAGTCTTTGACAATCTTGTACATATTATTCATGTTTTCTTGTCTCACTGAATAATGTACGCTAACTACGCGTTTCTGGCGCCGACTAAATACAAAACCCGCGCGAACAAGAATAGCCACTCTCCCCCGCCCCCGCCTCGTCCTGCGCCTTGCGTACCTTGCGTTGCGTTCGTCCTGCAGGCACTGCGTGCACTGGGGTTACACTAACAAAAAGCCTAACAAAAGCCGTACGGGCCGGACATATAAATATTTTAATATTTAGCCGGACACGACATAAAAAAGCCAAACATGGCAACCCTAGTCGGGGGAGATGCAAAAAATGCATTGAACTTCCAATTTAGTAAAAATCAATTCACCCACGCGATGTTTTCCATGTTGAATTCACGCCTCAGGAATACCAATCTCAGTAAATGTCACCTTATTCTAACAGGATTTAACATGGCGATTAACATGATATAACCATAACCCTGCATTCCGCTTATAAAAGTTTTTGCCAAACATGAATTTAAATGCATGTTTTTCATATTCCCCCAGGAAAAAAAAAGTTATTTTATAGTAAAAACACTTTCAAAAAATCCTTTTATCTTTTTCTTCAATGAAGTAATTTTTGAGTTCATGAAAATAATGTTATAATATAAGTGAAGACCTGATGGCATTATTTAATCTTTGAGGAGGCTGAGAAACGAGTTTATTTTTTTAAAGAGATGAAGTTCGTGTAATACGCGCGTACATAATATAATGCAGACAAAGGCGGAAATACAAAGCCAATAATTCGATGCACAACCAAGCTATTGAGCCCAAAAATGACCAGCTCTCACCCTGAATATGTCAACTATGGTCGACTGACGGTTCAGTACGAATTTGTTGGGTCTCACGGCTGTGCACTGATTCAAAATCGATGGTAATTTAATGCACCGACTGAACAAAAGAAACATTCAAATTATATTTTTATTGTGACACGATTTAAATTTTTATCGAAGCCATTTTACGGCAGGCTGTTTTGGACCATCAAATCGCTCGTTCATGCCACCGGCAAACGTGTTCGTATTTTTTCATTTCTTGGACCAACAAATAATTTTGCGCACATGTTTTGTTGGTAAGTACTACGCATTCGCACTGCCACCATCGACAAACGAGGTAGGACTTCCTCCCAAAGGGCCGCCACATGGGTCCCTAAGAAATTACTGCGTAGGATGAAAAAGTGTTCCCTGCGGCATTAATAATATGGAGCTCGTAAAAACAACCGCGGCGCTCCATCGAACAAAACAGATTTCGAAATCAGTCAAATACACACATCGAAATGTGGGAAAATGTAGTACCTAGATATACGGGTATATTCAGCTTCTCCACGAACTTCACTGAGTTACCTACTGTTAACTATACTGTTCCTGCCCATATGAAAAATATTATAAATAGGTGCTACTTTTGACAAAACGTTTTTTGAAATTTTATTTCTGTTTAATATATATTCTCAACTGAAATCAGAGTAGTAACATAAAAATCCAAGAGTTATTTTCTGATTGGTAATGAAATTGAGACGGTTTCTGAGATTATTAGATTCAGTGTAAAATTTCAATTATTTCTAAGGCGCCAGAAGCAGAATGGGATCTTATTTATCATTACATATTACATTACATACATACATAGTATAAAACGAAGTCGCTCAAAATGTATGTGCGCGTTAATCTTTTAAACTACGCAACGGATTTTCATACGGTTTTCACCAATAGATAGAGTGATTGTAGAGGAATGTTTATATATATAATACATGTAAATTATATTAGAGAAAAGCAGAGAAATTTAAAGAAAACATATTTTTGTGTGATTTAAAACGGCTGGCGGGCCATACTATAGTCACTTTTGAAATTCGTTCTACGGAAGAAATTGGAAAATAGATGTCCTAGAGTAAGTAGGTATTTGATTTGAATTATTTTATTTGATGAAGTCGCTCAAAATGTATGTGCGCATAGATCTTTTAAACTACGCAACGGATATTCATGCGGTTTTCACCAATAGATAGAGTGATTCAAGAGGAAGGTTTATATGTATAAAAACATGCTTATTATAGTAGAGAAAAGCGGGCAGCGGGCAGCTGGCAAGCGGGTGGTGTGGATTTTATAAAGATTGGGTAATGGCGTTGTGTTTCGTTAACCACAGCAACGTGTGGCCGGGTCTGCTGGTATTTCCATAAAATGGTCTTTAAATAATCAAAATATTAAGAATTCATAACCAGAAAATGAAAATTTTGTAGCTTAAAGTTTCACGTCTACTAAACAAGCTCAGGACATGTACCTAAATGTAAATTAATTTTTTTTATTAGACTAACTCTCGTTTCTTCTTCTTTAACTTTAACTTATCTTTTATAATAACTTTTGTAGGTTATACCCATCTATCTAATGAATATGATATAAATACCTAATATTAAGACGAGAGATCCAGGTGGCGACCGTCAGCTTTTTATTTTTCTGTGTCTTGTTCTTTTTTATATCTTCGTTTAGATTTATTAGTATGATCTTGTTCTTCAATGATAAATATAAATAGCTGTGGGTCAGAGATTCAATAAGAATGCAATTTAAACAGAAACCATTATATTGATCATCACGTACGTTAATTTGCGTAATTTCACCGTGACTATAGCTTGGTATAACTTCCTAGAAACTTATTTAATCGGTACTAAATTTTTCAATGCTTTGGCAACACTAAGCTACTCACCTTGTCTTTGAAATTGGTTTTTCATATTCATACATTTGTTTCACACATTCGAATTTGACAGTTTTTAGAAACAAGGGAAACCACTTAAAACGATTTTTTAATTTTTTGAATTAATAATAATTTTGATTCTGTGAAATAGATTTTGTTTTATTTTGATTTAACATTTAACGCCGTGTAATGAACATCTAAAGCTTAAGAAATAGCTATTTCGACATATAAAATTCTAAATACATAAAAATCGCCTTTCCAAGTAATTTATGTTCTTGAATAATAAAAAGCTTTAAAATTTTCAGAATTATCTCCATTCGAAAAGTACCACTAATTTCTGAACAACATTTGGCTAGTCAAAATATGTACTACTGCGAGTTTTTAAATGACTTCAAAAAGGAGGAGGTTCTCAATTCGACTGTATTTTTTTTTTATGTTTGTTACCTCAGAACTTTTGACTGGGTGAACCGATATTGATGATTCCTTTTTTATTTGAAAGCTGGTATTTCCCGTGTGGTCCCATTTTAATTTGGTTCAGTTCCGACAATGGCATCTATGAGAAAACGATATAAGTCTTAAATTTGCATATGTATGTGCGTGACAAATGGACGAATAACTCAATATCACGCCAACCGATTTCGATGATTCTTTTTTATTGGAAAGGATGTACTTCTAGGATAATTTGATGAGAGTTTGGTTAGATTCTGATTATCGGATCCATGAAAAATTAACGAAACTCGGCCGAATCTCTTAATTTGACCCTAACGTCGTTTTATGGTCAAATTATGTCTGTCTCATATGAGCAGCATGTTTAATAGGTTTACCCATATTCAGACAAATTAGTTAGTGTACTTCAGATTCACTAAAAATCAAAAAATAAACAAAATTTTTAACAAAACAAAAAAACGACTTCAAAAAATGCACTAAAAAGTAAAAAATTAATTTATTATTAATTTTTTAAACTTTATGAGTAAAATCTCAAATTATAATATTTAATTAAATGAAGACAATATTAGCGAAACTCAATCGAAATCTGGAGACAGAAAAATCAGAAAAGATATTGGCTCCGCTGGGACTCGAACCCAGAACCCTTTTCTTACATGGAAACAGCTCTACCAATTAAGCTACGGAGCCCATGAGTCCCAGCGGAGCCAATATCTTTTCTGATTTTTCTGTCTCCAGATTTCGATTGAGTTTCGCTAATATTGTCTTCATTTAATTAAATAAAAAATTAATTCGTATTCTTCTACAACTTCATAATCAACTTACTTTTTCTAATCATCAATATGTAGGTACGATTGTTATTTTTGGAGTCGGTGTCAGCAAGTGGCTTGTGCGACATAAGCACATCTCACCTATAACTATAGGTTCACTTTTCTATGAGTTATCTTGGTGTTGCGATTCAAAATCTTTTAATTGATGGCAACGCCATCAATTTTCGTTAAATATTAAATATCAAACTATACTTGACATTTATACTTATGTCACACACAAGTATAAAAGATCATTTGGTCGTATCGTATCATTTAGTCGCATCGCTCGCCGTACAGCCAAATGATCTTTTACCTTTTATAGCTGTGTGTGACACAAGCATTATTATAAGAGGTTAGATGGGTCAAGGATCTTCTGCACTCAACATTTCTTGAAATATGAATACGCACATTATCTCATTACGGTTCAAAGGAACTGAACTTATTATACTATAATACATTTGCTATCGGTATTTAGTATTCTAACTCGAATGTTGTTATCAACAAAACGTGTTTAGGTTTAAGAGTTCATACCTACGTAATAATAACTTACCAATAGTATCTATATAAACAGATATTTATTTCTCGGTAGTCATTTTTCTTTAAGAAGTTGGATTGTGTTATACTTTTTGTCCATTTGCAAAAAAAATGTACCTCTCAACATTATTCAAATTGTTATTTTGTTTACTGTTTGCTTTCGGATGTTTTGCGATAGATTCTACAGAAGAATCAACTACAAGTAGAGCTATATTTGTTAAACGGATTGTCTTTGTTCCATCTAATCCATGCCTGCCCCATCAGACAAGAGTGCGCAAGAAATGTGTCAATAATTACTAAAAAGATGTATTTTGTTTTATAATCCAACTAAAATTTGATAAAATGTTCCCACGTTTTAAAATGTTAGCAGTAAACAACGCATTATTTCAAATAAATCAATATAACCTTGATAAAAACAATTGCTAAATAGTATACTGATAGAAAAATCGCACAAAAATCCACATAATAATAATAATTTCTGATAAGTACCTAACTGATCTCCATAACATACAATGTGGAAGTGTTATCTCGAAATCTAAATGAAAGGATCACCACACACAAGAAAGGGAAAACGAAAAGAACTGTGACCTTACGAAAATATGACAATACGCAAAGACAAAGATATTAAAGAGAAATGTTGTGACGGAAGAAAATGGGACATGGATGGATGACTAAAACTTATAATAATGTTGAAAAAACGATATAACCGAATAAAACAGGACATGGATTGATGACCTTACACCTTATGACAATTGTGCAAGTGGTTAGTGAAGAAAACAGGACCTGGATTGATGACCCTACACCTTATGACAATAATTGTGCAAGTTGTGACTAAAGAAAGGACATGGGTTGATGACCCTACACCTTATGGCAGTTGTGCAAGTTGTTATTGAAGAAAAGGATTGAAGCGATTGGTGAATCCTATCTTGTTGCAGAAGACCGTCAATTACAAACAAAAGTGGAAAATAAGAGCAAGTGAGGATTTCCTATTATGATCAGTGCTATCCTAGAATCCTTGGAGAGATCTGATCACCCCTGAATAATGCTTCCACTTTTGTCGGCCTCCTATTGTTTCCCTCCAGTATTTTTATGCTTCAGGATGCGGTGTTGGTCATTTTCAATATCTAGCCAATTGGTAGTCGGTTTCTTTTCATCCTAGTGTTCCCTTTGACATCCACGAAAGACGAAGAAGAATCCAACATTCTAAACACTGCATTAATTTATCTATTCGACATGACCCATTACAATATAACATAACATGCATCAAGTTTTTTATGACGTATTTCCATTTGAATAATTGAAGCAAAATATTTGTGCACTCTGTGAACTTATCAGATTTCAAACAACAACATGTGTACCTGTCTAAATATAATTTAAAGTTAATTATTTCAATTATTGTTTTTAATTTTTAAACTAACAACGGGTTCAAGTCCCGTTGGCGTCATGTATCTCTTATCGGAAGATTTTTCAATGTGGATGAGTGTTTCAGGCTGATAATTATTGCTTATAATAATTTTTAATTATTTCAGTTCGACATTTATTGTTATTCGTTTTCACCATTTTCTTGTAGGATCATTTTAACCTATAAAATTGATTATCTTTTATATAAACGAAGGGTCATGTTGGACAGTATTTTAAGTAAAACCAAATTATAGATTATTTCTCTCCTTACTGGTATTATTTGAATTCCATACACCTCGATATCCCTAATGATGTTATTTAAAAAATGTTGGTCCCTATTATACACGTTAACCAGGAATGAAATCCCGATCTCGCGGGATCTCGATTTCGCGAGATCTCGTGACATTTTTCGGGATCAATCCCGAAGTATAATATGACGAGATCCAGTTCGAGATCCGACGGGATTGGGCGGCAAATATCTCGTACGAAAAGAAATTAAAAATATGATCAAACGATTACATCCTAAACAACCAGACTCAACTTCTGGTACCGTGATTAATACCACAGTAGCAAACACATAAAACGAAGATGACTTGCCTTTTTCTACGACTAATACGTCACATACTAATACGTCACTTCAAGAGGAATTAGAAGAGACTCTGAGAGTATCTAAACGTCCTTTATCGCTTGCATCCACGAGTTTAGATAAAGTAGAGTCAGTCATAAAAAAAGCTCAGGATCTATTTGAGTGTGGAGGAATAAGGGGGAGATTTTTGCTGTTTGCATATAATGCTTAGTCACACTGCTGCCAACTAGTGTTGAATCGGATAGGGCGTGGGGAGCAGCTGGGTAAATTTTTTCTTTTGATTATTTTAATAAAAAAAATAAAAAAAAAACTGTTAATTATTTAGTAACTAATATTATAGAATAAAGGTTTTTGTTTTCTTTCAAATAATATTTTCTTTTAATTAACGAAATCCCGAAAATTCCGAGATCTCGCGAGATTGTAATTTCTAATCTCGCGAGATCTCGAATTTGCAATCTCGAGTCGAGAATGCATTCCCTAACGTTAACGTGTTGTACCTACGTGATACGTCCAGTATAAAATAACATCTAATTTGAAGAAAAATTGCCGGTCGCACCGACGAGGGGGGCGAAGATAGAACAAGGGTATGTTCGAGAAGAAGACAAACAACCCCGTATCCACCGATACCTCCTGTTGTTAAAAACTTCCCCCGCGTCTCGGGGCAAACTTGCAGCGGTAACTTCCGCACTTAATCATATTAGAACCGAGATTCGAATGCAAATAAAATATTTACGGAACTCTCTTCTGCCTCCTGCGATCCGGGCAGAACCGGCACAACTAGCACTACTAGTAGAACTCTACCAACACTTCTAGCAGAACTATCACTAACTAGTAGGGCGGCCGCAAGTTTAATTAATAATATTAACGCTCGTAATGAAAGGACTGAATAATTACTGCGCTGAAAATATTTACCTCCCCGTGGGGGGAAATAGCTGAAAATTTCATGGCTTTTAATTTTAATTTATGTCAAAGAAATATTTTATAAATAATGTAGACATTGAAATAGATATTCAAATACAATTCTTTAAATAATTATAATTCACTTATGAAACATTATTTATAAAGTTATCATAAGAAACAAAGAAGAATGATAACGGTTAGAAAACTCAGTAAACTGTTAATAATTTCTGTAAATATTGTAAATAACCTTCAAGGAACAATCGAAAATACAGAATAATGTATATTGGATTATTATCATAATTATTAACTACAGGGTGTCAAGGGACGTATTTGACTTACTTGAATTTGGGATGTTACTCGGCTGAGTGACCAGTGACGACATGCGGAAGAATTTTATTTTGTTTGATTTTTGTTAAAAAGAGTGAAGACTACTGCCATCTAGCGGCGTATTTTTGTAGCCTATTGTCAGTTAATATGGGATTTTACAGATTAGCGACGTAATTCGAAACTAAAGGTAAACACTAGACGGTAAAGTAGATCTCTGGTTTTTTATATCGTATATTATGGTGACACGAAAGTGTTGTTTATTTTGATTGTGTTAGAAAACTTATTATAAATAGTCTGCCTTTCTAGTTTAACTCTCTCTTAATTCGTGGATCTCCTATAAACAGCTAGCATTGTCTAGCCAGTGGTCAAAGTGACCAAATTTAGTGTTTTGTCGGGTCGGGACAAATTATTGTAGCAAATGTGCTTTGTGAATAAAACCAGGAATTCCTCCATTGAAACCAGATGTTTTTACTTCACGTCCTTCTGCTGAATTATCAATTTATAACATGGTCCTCCAGCCGCATCTACCTTACGATCGGATTAAGGCATTAAAAGGAAACAATAAAATGAACCAGCGAGCTATCCAAAAATCCAGAAAGATGAAAAGATGAAAACATGAAGAACAAGGATCGACATCAATATAAGTATCACCTGCCCATTATTTCCTTCTATTCCGTGAATTCCTGTTCAAACAAGTGCTATTTTTTGTGTGTCAATGTACTTATTTAAAAACAAAAAAACTAACTACCCGCAGTGTAAATGCAAGTCATGCGAATTATTTTAGGTTAATTGTTTTAGAAGATGATTATTGTAAGATTCTGTCATTGTTCATAGCTTGAATTGGTTACTACGGTTTTCTACGCGATTATTGCACAGAAATTATTTTTTAAGGAACATTTTTAGAATTTGTTGTGTTGAATTATTGTCAAACGTATAAAAAATGGATAATTTAAAATCGTTGATTAACAAACGCGGAGTGTTGAAAGGTAAACTCACGAGATTTGCGGATTCATTAAACGCATTATCAGTTAACGAAATTAAAATTCGCTATGCGAGAATTGAAAAAATAATTGATGATTTCGAAGAGGTCCAGGAACAAATCGAAAGTCTTCCGGATTCCAACGAAATTGATAATAATTTGCAAAGAGAGAATTTTGAAAATCAATATTATTCAACCTTGGCGACTGCTAAAGGAGCAATTCAGTCTGTAGAGACTCCCAAATTAGAAATCAAGTTACCCAACCTTCAGTTACGAGAATTTAACGGAGATCCCAAAAATTGGATTAATTTTCTAGAAACATTTAAGACATTAGTTCATAACAATACTGCCATAAGCAATGTACAGAAGTTTTATTATCTGCAATCCTGTTTAAAGGGGAATGCAGCAAAGATCATCGCCAATTTCGAGGTATCAGACCTGAATTATATATCGGCTTTTGAATTGTTGCAGCAGAGGTTTGCAAATTTGCGAACTACCGTACAAAGACACATCCAAGCTCTGTTTCAACTTAAAGAGATGAAACATGAGGATCCAGTAGCCATGCGTTATCTGATTGATGAAACTAATGTAAATTTGAAAGCGTTGCAAAATTTAGGCTTGAAAATCGAACAATGGGATGCTTTAATTATATACGTAATTTCTAATAAATTGGATGCAAGTTCTAGAAAGCATTGGGAACAAAACCCATTGCAGGATGAGCTACCTACATTACAGGAATTTTTTAAATGTTTGACCTCGCGTGCGCAAGTTTTGGAATTAATGTTAAATTCAGATTCGAAAAAAATTCCTACCTACCCGAAAGCAAGTGGTAGCAACAATAATCCCAAAAAGGAATCGGTATTTTTAGCTGCTACCCACAATAATTGTATTTGTTGTAATGACAAAAGGCATAAAATATATTTTTGTAAAAAATTTTTAAAATTAAATTCAGGAGAAAGAGCCAACGCAATAAGGAGGTACCGTGCCTGCTTCAAATGTTTGAGGTTAGGACATACGGCCCCATATTGCAAAATTAATTTAAAATGCAAGCATTGTGATAGCGAGAGCCACAATACGTTATTGCACAGGGAGATGCATCCGAGCGATGACTCCATGAATAAAGGTGAATATCACCCAGGAGGTGACTGCCAAATGGATGCTGAACGAGTTTCAGTATCAAACCATTCAGCTTTAGCGAAGGCTGAAAAAACAATTTTATTGTCGACTGCTATCATTGGGGTAGTAGGTCACAATAATAAAGTGCATGAGGCAAGAGTCCTAATTGACTCTGGAGCTCAAGCCAATTTTATGTGCGAAAAGTTCGCAATGAAGTTAAATTTGAGATGCGAAAATATAAACAAGCCTGTGTTAGGTATACACAACAATGTTACCCATATAAAGAAACGTGTTGCGATAAAAATGAAATCTCTGAGGACAAATTATAATCAAAATATCACTTGTCTAATATTGCAGGAAATAACCACAAACCTACCTCAAGCAACAGTGGCCAGAAAAGACTTTAAGCTGCCGCCGGGATTACAAATGGCGGACCCAAATTTCAACGTAGCGGCGCCTATTGATATCCTGTTAGGCGCTGAGAGCTTTTGGGATATACTACAAGATGATCGGCTGAGATTGGATACCGGACCTACTCTGCAGAGGACTGAATTAGGCTGGGTTATATCGGGCCCGATCAACATTCATCAAAAAAAAAGGCCAGTACCGCAATTTTGTAGTTTATCAATAAACACATTATCTAATCAGATAGAAAAATTTTGGAAAATGGAGGAGGTGAATCCTGCGAGATTTCAAAATCACGAGGAGAAGGCGTGTGAAGCGGATTTCGTCGCCACGCACTCTAGAGAGAGCGATGGTAGATACGTTGTAAGTCTGCCGCGCCGCCCATGTGTGAGTCAACTTGGTGACTCGTTAAACACAGCGGAAAAAAGATTTAAGCATTTAGAAAAGAGATTTTTAATAAATCCTGAATTGAAATTGCAATATGTACAATTTATGCAAGAATATGAGCAACTAGGTCATATGGAGTTATGTGATAAATGGAGAGGGGATGAGCAATCCTATTTTTTGCCGCATCACGCGGTCATAAAAGAAGCTAGCACCACGACGAAGGTGCGTGTAGTGTTTGATGGTTCGGCAAAGACGTCGACCGGAATATCCCTGAACGATGCTCTGATGGTGGGAGCTGTCATTCAAAAGGACTTATACAGCCATTTATTACGTTTCAGAATACATCGATACGTCATGACTGCGGACATCGAAAAAATGTACCGTCAAATCAACGTATGCGCAGAGGATCGCAGCCTTCAGAAGATTGTATGGCGCGAATCACAAGAAGAGGAACTCCGACATTACAAATTGAAGACCGTCACATATGGGCTGGGACCTTCCTCCTTCCTAGCAACGAGATGTCTTCGACAAATCGGTATGGATAACAAAGTTAATTTCCCAGTAGCAAGTCAAGTCATAGAAAATGATTTTTATATGGACGATCTATTGACTGGAGGGGATGACTTGGAAGTTTGTTTCCAGTTAAAGAAACAAATAAGTGATATCTTGCTGTCCGCAGGGATGACCCTGAGGAAGTGGAGATCAAATATTTTGGAATTGTCATCTGGGCGGAGCCAAGGTGAAATTGCCAAACAGGGCAATTGTGAGAAAATGATCACTGACAATTCCAAGAATGAAAAAATACTTGGATTAATTTGGAATAATGAATTAGATTACCTGTCATATGAAATTACAAAGCCGTCAGGTAAAACGGAGAGCAAGCGTCAAATATTATCGTGCATAGCTTCCACCTTTGATCCTTTAGGACTTTTAGGGCCCATCGTAGTGGTAGCTAAATTAATTATGCAAAAATTATGGCAGTCCAAGGCATCGTGGGATGACATACTACCTGATGAAATTTTACTACCTTGGAGGGCTTATCTAGACCAATTATCGCAACTAAATGTGTTAAAAATCCCGAGAGGAGTTATTAGCGGAACACCAAAGACTATACAATTGCACGGGTTCTGCGACGCCTCTCAGAAAGCTTTCGGAGCATGCGCCTACATCGTCTCAACAGATTCGGAAGGTAAGAGGCACGCACAGTTAGTTACCTCCAAGTCTAGAGTGGCACCATTAAAGTGTATATCACTACCCAAGTTAGAGTTGTGTAGTGCATTACTATTGGCCAAGCTAATAAAAAATATCAAGTTGACGCTAAGTATAGAGGAATCGGCCACCTATTACTGGTGCGATTCAACAATAGCGTTGTGCTGGTTGAGAGGACAACCAGCTCGTTGGAACACCTTCGTGGCAAACCGAGTCGCTGAGATACAGGAAATCAGCGATCCAACCCAGTGGCGGCACGTATCATCGTCAGAAAATGCTGCGGATATACTGTCCCGAGGTACCACAGCTGAAAGGTTAGTCAGCACTTCAATATGGTGGAAGGGGCCAAGCTGGTTGACGGAAGATGTCAGCACTTGGCCAGTATCCAAGATGTCATGTTTGGATCCCCCGGAAATAAAAAGTAAAAATGTACTACTGGTAACTGATACTCAAGAATGGGATATTTTCGAAAAATTCTTGTCGCTAACCAAATTGAAAGGAGTAATCGCTCAAGCGTTAAGATTTATAAATAATTGTTGTAACCCTAAGCATAAAACGTATGGCAGTAGATTGAAAACTCTCAATCTCTGTTTAATGGAAGTTTTAATTTGTGCAAGTGGAAGATTAAAATTAGCTACTTATTTATATTGGCAGATATTTGGGAGAAACAATGTTAAGCGTATCCTACATAAGTGTGTTGTATGTTTTAGATACCGACTTCAGGTTTGCCGGCAGATCCTGGGAAACATTCCAGTTGAGAGAATCACTCCCAGTCTACCGTTCTCTGTCACAGGTGTCGACTTTGCCGGACCGATAGACACGAAGGCTGGAGCGCTGAGAAAATCTCCGCTCATTAAATCGTATCTTTGCATATTTGTTTGTTTTTCTACCAAAGCGGTTCATTTGGAACTCGTAACAGATTTATCAAGCGATGCTTTTTTAAATTGTTTAAAGAGGTTCATTGCCCGTAGGGGTCAACCGGAAAAAATATTTTCTGACAATGCAACCACTTTCAGAGGAGCTTCTAATAAGCTCAAAGAACTATATGCCAGTCTAAGATTGAACAATGACAAAATCCATAGGTTTTTAGCTGATAAGGGAATATCTTGGAGTTTCATACCGCCTAGGGCGCCGAACCACGGGGGGCTGTGGGAGGCCGCCGTCAAGTCCACCAAGTTTCATTTATATCGAATTACTAAAAATAACCCATTGCAGTTTGAATTATTGTATACTTTGCTTTGTCAGATAGAGGCTTGTTTGAACTCCCGTCCCTTAACTTCCCTGTCTGATGACGTAGACGACCTTCTCCCTCTAACCCCCAACCATTTCCTCATGGGCAGGGATGCTTCGGTTATTCCCGAGTTGGATGTCCGCGAGCTCCCGGAGAACAGACTAAGCAAATATCAAAAATTAAACGCTCTAATTCAAAATTTCTGGTTCAGATGGAAACGAGATTACCTTGCTGAGCTGCAAAAACGGACCAAATGGCAGGCCAACAACCAAAAGGCCATAAAGAAGGCCGATCTGGTAATCCTGATGGAAGACAATATGCCTCCTGCATTATGGAAGATGGCGCGCATATTATCTACTCATCCAGGCCCGGATGGAGTAGTGAGGGTAGTTACCCTCAAAACAGCACAAGGCACTTTTGTGAGACCCATCACAAAAATATGTTTGATGCCAATAGAATCAAACTTGGATCCAAATTTCCCGACCCGGCAAATCACTGACCTTCCCAAGGTCACAGCCTAACTGTAATTAGGGCTGAACCGATGCAACCAAACCACGTCAATAATTATGGAGCATCGGTATTGGTGTTGTTGACACCACTGTATCCAGCCTGAAGCCACTGGGGCTTCAAGTCAACAACCGCGAGATGATCATCCTCGCTGCAGATCCAATGGTACTATCTGCTTACCAGGGCACGGCCGCCCCTTGATTTATGATGATCTACCCAAATGATGACATACAGAAGTACATGCTGATGTACTTTTCTAAAATGATGACCACCCTGGACAAGATGGCCGAGTAGTCTACCCGGTGAAGTGTTCATTCGGTTTTTTGGCAGTGCCATGCCAGTGAAAGTTAATGAACTGATAATCAGTCAATAGCGAACTAACAATTTATTGCTATTTGTGAATTGGTGTTGGTTAAAAAATATAATTGAAGTGAAAATTTCTCCATAGAAACAATGAGACATTATTGATTTGTCAATTTTACAAAATTATTATTAATGTTGTGATTTTATTATTTTATAATTTAATTTTTTGCATGATTTTGTGAAATTTTTTTTAATTTTTTTTTTTTTTAGGTTATTTTAATTGTTGGTTAGGTTCCCGGACCCTTCAAATTTAGATAGTTACACATCTTGTAAATTTTTAGTATATTGTGTGTAGATTTAGGAATTTGTAGTTTGATTTTTAATTTCAAAAAAACTTGTTGTTTTTTCTCATTCCCCGCCGGGCAGTATGTTAAAAAGAGTGAAGACTACTGCCATCTAGCGGCGTATTTTTGTAGCCTATTGTCAGTTAATATGGGATTTTACAGATTAGCGACGTAATTCGAAACTAAAGGTAAACACTAGACGGTAAAGTAGATCTCTGGTTTTTTATATCGTATATTATGGTGACACGAAAGTGTTGTTTATTTTGATTGTGTTAGAAAACTTATTATAAATAGTCTGCCTTTCTAGTTTAACTCTCTCTTAATTCGTGGATCTCCTATAAACAGCTAGCATTGTCTAGCAAGTGGTCAAAGTGACCAAATTTAGTGTTTTGTCGGGTCGGGACAAATTATTGTAGCAAATGTGCTTTGTGAATAAAACCAGGAATTCCTCCATTGAAACCAGATGTTTTTACTTCACGTCCTTCTGCTGAATTATCAATTTAAAAAAAAAGTTATCGGAAAAGTCACCGTACACCAAAATTTCATTTACATTTTTTACTCCTAATAATAAATAATGTCAGGAATCACTGGTTAAAGTAAGTCAAATTCGTCCCTTATCACCTGTATATATTTAATAATTAAATTCACTGCCTAAATTTAAAAAGAGCATCATGTCAATAATATAATTTGTTCAAAGCATATAAATACATACATACATAGTCACACACACACACCCATACACCTTCCCACTACGCATATCACCCGGTAATTACTTAATAAACACTAAATAAGACACTATAAAGTAACACATCATAGGTACCCACCATGAAATATACTTAATAATTGCAAAAATTGTTTTCACCACTGTAGTTTGTTTCTGTTTATAATAAAAATAAAATAATGATATAGTCGTAATTGTTGAATCAAATTATGCACAAAATTTCATTTTCCGAATTGTATCAGTCCTATGCAAACTCACAAAAATATTATAATTGAAATATTTTTTAATTATATCAAATTAACATAACGTAATAATTTATTAAAGGTTGTTTGATTGAAAAATCACAATATTTTGTTTGTCAACGTGTTAATTTTATTTTAAGTCATTATTTTCATTTGCGTTGCATTCATTCAGTATTAAATAAATTGAACGTAATAACAGGTACCGTGAAAATGATAATCTGTATCAAAGGTGATGAGGTTAATTATCTTAGGACGTCATTAACAGATAAACTCATCATTGTCATATTGTTTCTATAGATGATGTGAATCGGATGTGATTCAGAAAAACTAAAGAAAATACATTCTTATGTATAAGCTTTCCCTGACGAAGGAATCCGAAACCGGTCGGATTTGCACATCAAATAAGTGGTTTATACAAAGTAAAATTATTTCATTATTCTAAAATACATTCCAATAAAGTACAATTTTTAATTCAGTAAATTTTTAGAAAGCCTAAAAACTAGATAATTTCTTGCCAACATTTTAAACAGGCTCTTTTTCGAGTAAGCTTATGATATTATTTGGGTACGTGAGTGGTAGATACTCACGTGGTGAAATGTCACCATTCTGAATTTGAAATGGCTTTATCTATATTTGTTGACCTGATCTGAATAGACAGGCGCTTTCTAAACTTCCCTTTCCCCCCATCCCGTTCAGCCTCACAAAACGGAACCTCGGAACTTCTGTACGATATTAACTTTTTTTATGTGAATATCGCACAAGGGTCCCAACTACTCCCAACCGCCTCGAGCCGGTGAGACTATGGCATTGCCAATTGGGCTATGTTGCCAAGTTGAAGATAGTGGGGAGGAGAAGGACATGGGGAAGAGAACGTGGGAAGTACATGGCTATTCAGGTATGGTCACCAAACACAGCTAAAGCCATTTCAAGCACTGTCTTATTTTTTAATGGTGGTGTTCCACTAGGGTGATACTGAGAGTATCTTCATCTCACGTGTCGCGAATATATCATATATTTTATTATCAATTTGGGAGGCGGGAATGGGTACCGCCGCCCCGGGAACCTTTATTGGATAACCAACACCTCTGCCAAAGGTCACCCCAAGTGGTTCGCTGCGTTTGGTGATTTAGCAGGGGTGCCCGGGTTCATGGGGTGAGGTTTGTCTAGGTCTTGGAGGCGGATGACCAGGACACACTGAACCCCAGATTCCTACCCACCCCTTAAACCCTCTTCCTTCCCAGAACTCTCCCCTCCTTCCTTTCCTTAAAAAAAACCCTCCACACAGCATCCCCAAAGATGACATAGGCCCTGAGGGAAATTATTTTCCTCAGGGCCTCCTGTGTGGAGCTCACGTAAAAAAAAAAAAAAAAAAAAAAAAAAAAAAAAAAAAAAAAAAAAAAAAAAAAAAAAAAAAAACACACATCAATCAAATAAAATTCATTTGCCCTCGCTGAGATTCAAACCTGAACCTCCGGATCGCTAATCTTATTAGCCTTACCCCTCGACCACGCAGGCCGTCACCATCCACGGGGGCCATGAAAAGTGATATAAAATTTATTTTCTATGATATTTGTTATGATTAATCACGCTCTTCATACATTCAATAATATTTACCTAAACTCTAACATCGACAATTAAACAATGATATAAACTGTTTAATGCGCATTTAGTGCCCTTCACAGGTCACTACTTCTCCACATACTCACACCTATACTATGCACATCGCCTGGTAATTATTAAATATACTCGTAAATACCACAAGAGATGGGAAGGCTGATAGAGATATAGAAAGAAGGGTGAATGCTGGTAACTCTATAAATGGAGGACTGAACGCCGTTGGCACCAACAAAAAACTGTCCAAAGACGCGAAACTAGCCGTCCATAATGGAGTACTGGTACCTACCCTGATGTATGGCAGTGAGGCATGGAACTGGCAGAGGAAGGATGAAAGTAGACTGAACGCTGTAGAAATGAGATCCCTGAGGCGTATGTGTGGTAAAACCATGTATGATCGTGTGAGAAATGTGGAAATCCGCAAAGAATGCAAGGCTGATGTAAGCGTAATGAGTAAGATCAAGAAAGGAACGCTCCGATGGTTTGGGCATGTAGAGCGAATGAACGAGGAAAGGAGTGTAAGGAGAATATATGACGCAAATGTGAATGGTAGAGGAAGTCGAGGACGCCCAAGAAAGACATGGCACGACCAAGTGAATCAGATACTTGAGTCGGGCCATGTCAAGAGTCAGAATAATAGAAGAGAATGTATGAGACGTTGTATGAATGTAAACGAGGCAAGGAATGTGTGCCAAGACCGGGATGTTTGGCGGTCCATCCTCTCTGCCTACCCCTGCGGGGAAACGGTGTGATGGTTAGTTAGTTAGTTAGTAAATACCACAAATATAAGACATTACAAAGAAAAATCTTTGGTAGCCACCATGGAATGTTATTTAATATCTGTTCATCATTGTAACCAATGTGCTGTTGGTTTCTATACTATAAAACAAAAATTAAGTTATTTTAACATATTCCTCATTATTAGGCCGATGCAGAAGTGATGAACGCAACGCTTTGCCAATTTTTAACATAAATTAATTCATAAATGACACAATTTAACTTTATTTGAACCACTTTTATATTTGAGTAAATCCGACCGGTTTCAGAACGACCGCTTCTTCTTCAGGGCAAAT
Source organism: Limnephilus marmoratus (assembly GCA_917880885.1). Lineage (NCBI taxonomy): Eukaryota > Metazoa > Arthropoda > Insecta > Trichoptera > Limnephilidae > Limnephilus > Limnephilus marmoratus. Next base: position 27,939,146 of record OU862919.1, on the reverse strand, counting down.
GTATATATCTATAATAGATAACCACAAAGTTATAGCTACATTAAAAAGTGTAAATTAATTCAAATTAATTTTGTGAATAACCCTATCTTAAACATATTTCCATTGTAATTTTTTGTCTTTGTTCTTCTAAGCACCCCCCTTTCCACCTCTCCCCCCCCCTCCCCCTTGTTGATCTTCTAAGCACCTCCCCTTTCCACCTCTTTCCTCCCCCACTACTTCCATTTCTACCCACGCCTGTCTTTCTATATTTGATCATTTAGTTTTAGTACATATAATGTCCTCATGAAGAGAACATCGTTCTTGAAACATGTTGACTTTTTAAATAAAGATTATCGTGGTAAAAACAAAGTGTTTTTAATTATTTCATCAATTTAACATAAATATTTATTTATGAAATGTACAATATTGTACAACGCACCATTAAAATTGCAGTAACTTAAATCATCATGAAGATAAAATATTATATTACCCTTGCTAGTGTTTAGTTACTTAGGAAATATGCTTACTTTTTTTATCTTAAACCAGATTACTAACTAACTTACCCGCCTTTGTGCTAACAGAGTTGAAGTCGAAGGTTACATGTCTGTAATCTGCAGGAATTCTGCAAGTAATCAAATTCCAGGAATATGAAATATGATCTGTGTTCTCTCACGGGACCCGTCAGTCTTGTCGAGTTATTCACGAGTCTGGAAATAATCCACACTCGCTGAAAAAACAATTTTCGTTTTTCGACAAAAATCCTGAAAAATCGACAGAATGGCCGAACTCTAGATAATTTTCCTATGGCAAGAGCAAAGCCAACGTTAACAATACTACTAAAATTATTTTTGTAAACATTAATTTGGGTTAGACATTTTTTTTTAAACTAGTAACACTATTTTTTCAGACAATTTCATTTAAAAACATCGGTACATAACTAATTAACAAATCCTTTTTTTCTATAGGGTAGAGTGGAGCGTGTTGTGACTGGGACAGGTTGTGACAATGCGTTTAAAATTTTCGCTATTTGATCTAGCCAGCGCTTATCGCTTCGTTTAGTGCAGCGTTTCTTAAAGTGGGGTACATGACCATGACATGAGTATTAGGGATTCACAGGCTTCCAGTTCACCCTTAAAAATTTCTTAGAAATATCACGCAGTTAATTGAAATATTGCTTTAAATGGCTTTAGCAGTGTTTAGTGGTCAGATCTGAATAGCCAGGTTCTTCCCCACCTTCCACTTTCCCATATTTTTCTCCTCCCCACTACCATCAGTCTCAAAAAATACCACAATGGGGATGCCATACTTTCACTGGCTCCAGACGGGAGCTGTTGGGACTCTTGTGCGGTATTAGTGTATAAAAAAGCATTTTGAGTTTGATTCCACACAATTCAACCACTTATTGTTAGACCTCCACACGCCCAAAGTTGATAACTGACTATCTTCCGTATTTAAGTCCTAGACAAGAACAGTGAACAAAAGAACAAGTTTCCAAGTGATACTCCATTCTTCAAATAAGTTAAAATTTTGTTTTGTCTTTAACAACTAATTACAATATTTCTAGATACATTATCCAAATAGTTACATTTTTTGATTGTAGATAAATACTTTTAATTACATAACACCGAACTTACAACTGATTGTTTTTTACATTCACATTGTAATTTAAGTACTTATAATATAATATTCCATTACAAAATGTACACTACTCTTCCAGACACGAAAAAACAATCCAAATTGTTGATGGCTCTTCAAACACTGGAATAAAAATCTCCTCTATCTATGTATTTGAAAATATCGAAAGCTTGCGATTACAGGGTTATTATGGTTACTAGTATGAGAGCTTTAGCTAGAGAGTTCACGCTCCGACCGTAGGTAGCGGAGAGGAAATCACCGTAGTACAAGCCGGTACCAATTTTTTCGTCGTTAAATATGAATCACTTTTTTTCCGCTCGCTTCAGAAAACAAAAAACCAGCCTCGCTAATTGCAGCACTCGAGTACCTTCGCGCGACCATACCTCGGTACCCACCATGACTTTATAATTATATTGAAAGCCGAAAGCGAAGCAAATTACCCTGGCTTCCAAAACAAATATTTTTTAACATTTATTGGTGTCCTTAATAATTGGAAAAAGACAGTAATTATAATTATTGATTTAATTTTATAATTAGCGATACAAAATGGCAGCAAAACAGTCTTTTTCCCATATGTATATATATATTTTTTATTTGTTTCTTATAGATACAAACATGACAGTCGACGGCTTCGGTGGTCGAAGGGTAAGGCTCTCGATTAGCGATCCGGAAGTCGCGGGTTCAAATAAAAAATATATTAAAAAAATCCCGACTTTCGAAAGTGAATTTTATTAAACTGATTTGTGATATTTCACAACTTATACATTTAAAATATTTACTAATAAACTAATTATTAGCCGTAAGGCAAATGGGTACTCGTTTGTAGTATCAAGTAGGCGAGTTAGGTGCAACTTTGGCATTTTGATGTAAAAACTTCTTTAGCACCGTTGTGATTTGAAACTCGATGAAACGAAAAATAGCGACACTAAAAGAGACACACACATACAACTATAGGATTTAGCCTGCGATAGAATGAGATAGTATAATCGGTCTCCTCTTTGTGCGGTGCTTCGTAGCCTCCCCACTCTTGTCTAGTATAGTTTTCTGTAGGTTTCACTTCTACCGCGTGTATTGCACACACTGATGTTTGTGAAGTGAAACTTCTTTAGCACTGCTGTGATTTGAAACTCGATGAAACGGAAACGACACTAAAAATAGAGACAAACGCATACATCTATTGGATTAAACTTGCGAGATAATGAGAAAGAATGAAACCTTACGACATTGACCGCTTTGATTATGAGCTCTGTTTTCAAGGCTCCTATTGGTTGAGATTGTGCAAAAGTTATTGTGAAGGTTTCACTTCTACCGCATGTGAACTGCATTCGTTTTTTTGTGGTAATGGTGGAAAAATATTTTTTTTTTTACTTGAATACCGCACAAATGTTCCAAATGCTCTCGTCTGGAGCCAGTGAGACTATGGCATCCCCAATTGGGGTATGTTGTGAGGCTAAAGGTAGTGGAAAGGGAAGGAGATAGGGAAGAGGAAGGTGGGGAAGTACCTGGCTATTCAGATCTGGTCACCAAACACGGCGAAAGCCACTTCAGGCAACGTTTGAATTCTGAATGGTGGTCTTACACCAGGGCGATACTGAGAGTATCTTCGTATATTTTATATATACTGAGAGTATCTGGAACGTGCCGCAAATATACTATATATTATTTTACATGAATTAATTGTGAAATACACAAATTAATCAAATAAAATTTATTTGCCAGGCCGGGATTCGATCCCGCGACCTTCGGAATGCGAGTCAAGCGCCTTACCGCTGCACTACGCCGTCACGGATCACGGATTCACGGATCTTGGAGTCACAAGAGTTGTGAAAAATTGACAAAGTTAATTATTTTAGTATAAGCCACAAGTCCGCCTCTCGCTAGCAAGCCATATTTGTCGTACACTAATGTAACAACAAGGAAAACACACGAAAAACGTAGGTATTTACATTCCCATTATTAGGAATATATTTAAAAGTACGTCAGTGCGTATGTCTCCACGTTTCAGAAAAAAAAAAACAAATATAATATTGTGAAGTGATTGCGAGAGGGTTGACACAGTTCACGTAATCATTGTACAGGTACATAAAATCCCATCAACGAGAGATAATTCAATTTCCTTTGTTAACGTATCAGATTTTTTAGCATTTTTATGGCCTTACAATTCAATTACCTGCTTTGAAAGATGATATCATTTGAACATAGCAATTAATTAATTAATTAGATCAAATTATTTTCACAGAATTTCAGACATTTTTTAAGCTTATCCGGAAGCTCGTGGAATACTTTAACCTGCCCATAACAGTACGTAATGGGCAGGTTGGGCAATTTTTACAAAAATAAGAAAGGATATTTCTTAACTTTGTGGGCTTTTTTTAACTCTATTTTATTTTATTAATTAATTTACGAATAAAAAATAACAGAGATGACAGTGAAGGGAGAGCACATATAAATGAATAGCAGTGAAAATATGCATATAGAAGACACTACAAGTCAAAGCATAAAGACGCATTTAAATATTGCGTATCGACTGCCGAAAGTCATTTAGTTTTACACAAAAAAAAAATGCTTTGACTTGCGTTGACAAGCCTCGACATTCTGGATAAGGGAGAATGGTATCCATAATTAGTAGAATGTTGATTGAGGAACAGCAATTCATTATTTCGGAGTCTATGGAGAAGGGATGTTGAACTGGATGAGTTGTAACAAATCAGGTGTATCAGTAATACTGTTGATAATTTTAAATATTATGCAATTTAGATCAGAGTCTTTTCTACGTTTTTCTAAAGAAGAAATCTTTAAAATGTGTTCAATTGCATCATATGAGTACTCGGCTCTTTCAAGGCCTAACCTCCAAGCAATTTCTCCTAAGAAACGATGTTGTACGGATTCGATGTGACAAATGCGGACAGCATAGAAAGGAGAACAAATGACACTAGCATATTCAAGGTGAGGGCGAACCAGCAAACAGTAAAGAGTTTTAAGTGTACTTATATGTTTGAAGTCAGAGGTAATTCTATGAATGAAGCCGAGTAGTTTAAGTGATTTATTTACAATATTATTAATGTGATCACGGAAAGAAAGTTTGCAGTCTACAGTGACCCAAACGTAATTGATAGATGTGACAGTAGATATACAAACACTATTTAGTTTATAATCAAACTGAATGGGTTTTTTAATTCTATAAAAGGATGAAATTTTGCATTTATCAATATTAATCACGATTCGCGAAGAAGCAATATTAAAAAAAAAATTAACCTTTATAACTAAGATATTAATGGATTCATATTTTCCAATAATTGTTTTTTTACATGAGCTCCACACAGGAGACCCTGAAGAAAACAATTTCCCTCAGGGCCTAAGTCATCTTTAGGGATGCTGTGTGGAGGGTTTTTTTAAGGAAAGGAAGGAAAGAAGAGTTTTGGGAAGGAAAGGGGCTTAAGGGGTGGGTGGGAATCTGGGGTTCAGTGTGTCCTGGTCATCCGCCTCCAAGACCTAGACAAACCTCACCCCATGAACCCGGGCACCCCTGCTAAATCACCAAACGTAGCGAACCACTTGGGATGACCTATGGCAGAGGTGTTGGTTATCTAATAAAGGTTCCCGGGGCGGCGGTACCCATTCCCGCCTCCCAAATTGTATCTTTGTGTAAAGGCGAATTTTGTGTAGTATGTATTTTTTTACACTAATGACGCAGGAACTAGAAAAAAAAATCTATGAATTTTCATACGAATTTACAAATGAACAGAATTATACATTCTTAAAAACAAGTTAATTTTTGTTTCGTGCAATAAAACGATTTGGGTGGCAGGTATCGTAATGGGGGCTAGAACCCCGTTACCTGCCTAATCGACATTCCGTTTTTCCATTTAAGAAACCAATTTTATTACGTTATATAAGGTTTTAATAAAAGCTTTACTGTTCCTCAAGATATAATATTTTTAAAATAATTTTATGCACATCCGGAGTTCTTGGCAAAATTATTATTACATATATTTATAAAACGCTCTCCATAAACCTCCTTCATTTTTCTGTCCCAGTCATTTATACATAAGTGTTATAAATATAAGGACGTTAAAAAAATAAAGAAGGCGAGTTCACATAATTACCCAGTCGGTTAAAAAAGTATTTACATGAAAAACCACTTGCAAAACAATTTATTTAATGTCTCGGTATCAGTGTAGCGACAAGTTGGAGTAAAGCCAGCCCCTGAATGGACGCTTTTTTGGTACAAATTGACCAACGTGAAGAGGGGAAGGATCATTAAATCTTAGTTCCGTAGATTTAGAAAAGAAAACTCTGAGAAATCACGGCGCTTAAGGTCCACAGGACGCTAATGACGTGTCTTTCCGGAGAAGGCAAAAAGTGTTGCTCCCACAATAATACACGTCAATCGAATACATCATAATGTTATGAAAGGCTGGAACATTGCCAAAAAAGTAAAAAAATTGTGTTTAATTATGGATTATTAGACTTTTACTCACATAACTAATAAAACCCACATAACAAAGTAAATGTTTTTTTAGAAATAATATACTCCATTAACAAAAATTCTCATTTAATTTTATTTCATGGCGTACTACGTCGTCACGTTAACAGTATTTAAGAAATATTCACGTATTTATTTTGTCTTATTGCTCTTCTTTTTAGTTTTGGAACGATCATAACAACTTGACACCCTAGACGGTCTCTAACCAATATTTATAAACATTACATACAGAAGTAGCAATTCAGCACATTTTGAGTAACAATCTGATGTCTAATGGCACTCAATATAATAAATAAAATCCGGAAGAAAAATTTTAAAATTTGACTTCCAACCGATGACTAATTAATTATAATCGGGATCTTCAATAAAAAAAACATTTTAATCACCCAAAATCCACCGAGAACTATTGGAAAAACAAATAAAAATTAACAATTCAATACAATACATAAGATATAAAATAAGATTTTAAAAGCTTTCACTACAAATATGGTGTATTTTAATGAATGGTGACACTACTGAGTCCTCCTTCCGATTCCGATTGAAAGCTCCGATAAACTGCGGAAACAATTCCACTGGCGGAAGAGAAAGTCTGCACCATTTCCTACTCTACCTCTCCACTCATTATGAAACGTCGCAAAACGCAGAGTGTCCGGGCAACGCCGGGAAATTGGATACTCGACGATGAACACTTCTACGAAGTCGACTTCTGAGTTTCTTTAATAGTACGGAAACTTGTTTAATTTATTTATTTATTTGAGACCCAAACAGGATATTTATAAAACATTTTTGTGGGTTAAATATAATAAATTAAATACAAATATAAATATCCCTAGACTAATGTGTCTGCAGTAATTGAATTTTTACAGAAGCAAACACATGAAAAACAATGCAAGTATTATTTATACATAACTTTAAAAACAAAAAAACTAAATACAAAATTGAAATACATTATAAGTATACAATATTTATGAAGTATTTCCTCAGATCTGATAGATGTAATATAACAAAAAAATTAAATTTTTTTAGGTGCACAAATCGTGGAGATATTTTTTGAAACATGTTACATTATTTAGAAAAATATCTATGAAAGTGTGTATTTTAACAAGATCGTTGTATGATCGACATATTCTGGACATAGGATTAAAATATCCAGTATTATTGGTAAAAATTTCAGTCCAGAATATGTTTAGGTTTCTGGTAGATTTGGGCCTGGCGTATAACTTGATTTGGTTGACTAAGTTACTGTCTACACGATTATTCACAATTTTATATAGCATTAAGAGGTCATTTATGTTTCGTCTTTTAACCAGACTTTCTAATTTGAAATGTCTAAGTCTTTGTTCGTACCCGTCTAGAAGATGATAGACACTTGATCGGTAAGACAAAATCCGTGTAAATTTTCTTTGGACTGATTCGAGTCTAGATATCTGTGTAATATAATGTGGATTCCAGACTGTTGACCCGTACTCAAGAACACTTCGGATTAAGGAATTGAATAGAATTATTAGACTGTTAGAATTCTTAAACAGTTTGGTTGATCTTACAATAAAACCAAGTAATTTATTTTATTTACACACAATGTATTCAATGTGTTGATTGAATGTTAGTTTGTTGTCAAATATAATTCCTAAATCTTTTATTGATTCAACTGTGTCTAGATTGTGACCACATATGCTGTATGAATACAGAGTTTTGTTGGTGTTCTTCGTGAAATTTATAACTTTGCACTTAGCTATATTCAGTTCCATTTCATTGTCAACACACCAGGTAAATATTGTGTTAAGGTCTTGTTGTAAGAGTTCACAATCTTTCATAGATTTAATTGCTTTATATAATTTGAGGTCATCAGCATATAGAGAAAAATTACAGCGGAGTTTGTATGTAAGGTCGTTAATAAAGATTAAGAAAAGTAAGGGTCCAAGGTGAGATCCTTGTGGTACGCCCGACGTAACTAATATTGGGGAAGAGTTAAAAGCGTTGACAGTAACTAATTGACTTCTATGTGATAAATATGATTCTAACCTTCTTTGGAATAGGATGGATAACCGCTTTTTTCCAACCAGAGGGCACAGAGCCAGTCTTCAGGGACAGTTTAAAAAGCTTCGTCAAAATTGGAGCTAATTCTGCAGCGCACCTCTGCAATACCAGGGCAGGTATTCCGTCGGGCCCACTAGCTTTATTAACATCAAGCCCTCGTAAAACATGGAGTACTTCCCGATGCCGGATCCTCAGCTTTTTCATATGAAAACCGCAGTGAGGAACCGACGTCGGGACAGCACCTCGGTCATCGAGGGTTGAGTTATCCGCAAACATTTTACCTAGTAAGTTAGCCTTTTCGGTGGCGGTGTTTGCTAGTGAGCCGTCAGGTCTGGTAAGAGGTGGCAGACTGGATTTGCAGAAATTGCGACCTATTGAGCCCGCAAGTGACCAGAATTGCCTGCTGCCATGCGGGCATGCAGTCAGCTTTCTGCTGATCTGCTGGTCGTGCTCGAATTTTGACCTATTTATGATTCTCTTGGTTTCCTTTGCCATTTTGTTGTAAGCTGATCTGTCTTCGGATGTTCTAGATGTGTTGTAGGCTCGGTAAGCCGCGTTTTTTCGTCGCACTGCTTCAGCGCATTGTCGACTGAACCACGGCTTTGAGCCTACACCAGTTTCCTTAACAGTAGATTTGATGAAGCCATCCATCGCGGATGTGATGACTTCACCAATTTCCTGGGCACATCTTGAGGGATCCAAAGTCCGAAAACAGACAGCTGACCACGGAAAAGCATTAAAATGTGCCCGCAGACCGAACCAATCTGCTGACCTATAGTGCCACACTTTTCTCTTCAGCCTCTCGTTTGGTGGTCTGAAGTTTACAGGGATTGATGTCGTCACCAGGCAGTGGTCGGACGATCCTAAAGGCGCTGTGACTTCAATCCTGTAACCGTGTGGCACAGTAGTTAAAAATAGGTCTAACAGATTGGAACGGTGAGTCTGGACATCAGGAACCCTTGTAGGCTCCTGAACCATTTGCTCCAATCCGTAGCAAAGGGCAAAGGATTCCGCTTGGCGTCCAGCCGAGTCTGTTGATCCTGAGAACTTCAACCAAGGTTCGTTATGAACATTGTTTGTTTGACAAGCCCCCAAAGGGCTCACAAACTCCAACAGCTCGTAGGGCTTTGAAGCAAAGAATGGACGGCTACCTCGAGAGTGTTTTCTCTTGGGGTAAAAATAATCTCGTTGAATTTAATGTTTCAAAGACCCAATCTTGTCTGATTACGTCCAAAAGGGATCGAAATGAAAATCTAGTCTCTTTCAACGGAAGCAATCTTCCGAACAGGCCCTCCATTGATATGCTTGGTGTAACCCTAAGTGACCAGCTCAGGTATGGGGGCTCCATTGAAGCCAGAGTAAAGCTAGCCTCCCAAAAACTGGGCGTACTGTACAGGGCCCGCAGATACTTTAATAGTACACAACTGCTAACCTTGTACAAATCACAAGTACGCCCCACGGTTGAATTTGGCAGCCATCTCTGGTCTGGAGCTCCAAAATACCTGAAAAATACCCTCGACTCTGTGCAGAAACGGGCGGTCCGTTTGATAGATTCTCCCATCTTAACAGACGGATTGCAATCTTTAGAGCACAGGCGTCGGGTGGGAATGCTATCCTTGTTCTACCGGTATTACAATGGAAGATGCTCCGAGGAACTAGCATCATTGATCCCTTCGGCACCGGTGCATAGTCGGGAAACACGCCAAACGCGTGCCCAACATTTGTACACGGTTGACATTTGTCACATGAGAACGGGTCGTTTCTTCGACTCGTTCTTGTGTTCAACAGCTCGGCTGTGGAATGATTTGCCGGCCTCTGTGTTTCCTCCTTCCTACAACATGGGTCTCTTCAAGACCAATGTTCATTCCTTCCTCTCCTCAAAAAGACCCTCCACACAGCATCCCAGATGACACTCCTGTGTGGAGTTAATGTAAAAAAAAAAAAAAACCAACGAAGCAGATTTCCGTGAATGCCGATTTTATCCAGTTTATTCATTAAGATAGAGTGACTAACTTTGTCAAAGGCCTTACTGAAATCGGTGTACACGGCATCAGCCTGTGTTTTATTATTCATCGATTTACATAGAAAGTCCATATCTTATTCTTCTTCAATGGCGCTACAGCCCATTTCGAGCCTTGGCCTCCTTCAAAATAAGCCTCCACCGCCCTCTGTCCTCGGCCGTCGTCTTCCAATCTGCAACATGGAGTAATCCTCTTGCATCCTTCCTGACATCATCCTCCCATCTCAGTCTAGGTCTGCCCGCCTTTCGTTTACCTCCCGGGTGTCCTGTCAGAACCTTCTTCGGTACTCGTGTGCTTGGAATTCGGTGCACATTCGGTGCAGAAAGTCCATATACTCGAGTAAATTAGTATTTGTGGATCTTTTAGCTACAAAGCCATGTTGGAAAGGACTAAATATATGTTTTACATGGTTAAAGATGGTTTTGTATACAATGGACTCGAATATTTTGCCAAAACAAGATAAAAGGCTGATAGGACGGTAGTTTGTTACATCATTTTTACTGCCAGATTTATGGATCGGAATGACGTGGGCAACCTTCCACAGATCCGGAAATACCCCATCTTTCAGACTATTGACGAATATTTTGTGTAATGGTACTGCAAGCTGATCTGCACAATTTCGAATAAATAGTGGAGGAATTCCATCTGGGCCGGAACCCTTGTTGATATCAAGAGTGTTCAATTTCTCTTTGACCTCGTCTAAAGTTATTTTGATTTGAGATAGTGGGTAATTATAGAGTGGGGAAGAAAGTTTAGAGTCACTTTTAGAATTGGATGGTGAGCTAAAAACAGAATAGAAGTAAGTAGATAACAGTTCACATGTATCTTCTCCATTTGTTGCTGATTTGTCATGGAGATGCATGATTTTGGGGAGAGAATTAGAAATTCTTTTTGAATTAATGAGGGTTGAAAGATTTTTGATACTGTTAGGGAGAGAATTTTCTATTGAATTTACATGGGCTTTAAGGCATGTACGTATGGAAACTTTTACTCTAGCCCTCTAGATAGAAAAACTGTCGTAGTCACATTGATTTTTGTATTTTTTCCATTTCTTTCTAAACTTTTCTTTTTCTCTGAGTTGGTGGATCAGAACACTGCTAAACCAAATTGGAAACTTATTATTCCTGATTCTTAAGCGCGGAGTGTGTTTTTCAATTGATAGCCATAACAAGTTATAAAAATGTAGTAGGGAGTCATTACAATTCAGCTTGTTAAGATCGTCCCAGTTATTAAGTGATAACATTTCATTGCATTTAATGTAATCCGTTTTTTTGAAGTTATATTTGATGTGATCTGGATTAGTGGGTAGGGGTCTGTATTTGGACATCAAAAGATCGAATTCAATGGGAGGATGATAAGGGTCAATTTTGGATAGCACATGTGAAGCAATTTGAATGTTAAGGTTATGGTTTGAAAACACAAAATCTAAAATTCGATCTATGTTGTTAGTTACGTGATTGAATTGATCAACTCCAGTCAAATTTTGAAAGTCTAGTAGAGATATCGATTTTTGGCTATTATGTAAGACTGGTCTGGTGTGCGTTACATTGACATTTGGTGAGTATTGAATAGATGGGACATTAAAATCACCCATTATTATTGTGATATCGTCTGATGATAAGTTATTATATGTCGTATGACACTTTTCGAAAAAATCTGTGAGATTTTCGATCGGTATATCTGGAGGCAAATACGTCAAACATAAGTTAATGGATTGTCTGGATGTTTCATTTAATTTAAATTTAATCCATAAATCTTCTGTAGATTTTGAGCTGTGTGCTGAGACTGAAAAAGATGTCATTTCTTTCTTTATGGCTATTAGAACTCCACAACCTGATTTTTAAAGGAACTTGATATGTTCCTATCGCGTCTATATACATATGTTATAACAATCGTCTACTATTTCATGGTCAAAGATTGTGGAGTGTAACCATGTTTCTGTAAAACAAATTAAATCATAATTGCAACTGAGCACTTCGTAGTATAAATCAGTTAATTTACTTTTTAAACCACGTACATTTTGATAATAAAATGTTATTGCCATTTTCTTAGAATTCATTTTGAAAGTATATATTAAGCATAATTAAATACATTTTTTTGTAAAATTGATATGAAAATAATTTATTGTAAAGTAAATAATTATGCTTTGAAAGGGGGCAATTATGAACATCATAATATTTGGTTTGTTTGTGGTACATGATTTTGTTTATGGTATCAGGAGTAATTAATTTTGACAGATCTATGGTATCAGGTGTAATTAATTTTGACAGATCTAGGTTATAGAAACGTAAACATGATGATAAGCATATAACAGTTGCACAAAAGAATGGTATATTACAATTATTTCTAATAGGTTGCGAGAGTTTTTTGTATTTAACAGGTGGTGGTACTTCATGAGAATAATGATTAATCGTGTAAGTCATATTTTGTTGTTGTTTCACAGAATAATTTTGTTCAAAAGATTGCAACAGTTTTTTGTGACATTTAAAACATTCTGATGATTCGTTAGTTACTACAATGGAGATATTGTGCATATAATTAAGGTAATTCCATCTTTCCAAAAGATTAACTTGTAAGTAACTTGTGTGGGGAAAGTTATTAACTAATTTTAATTTCATAAAGGGACGGCAGATCTGGTTGGTTCGTTTTGTGTTGATTTCAATTTTGAAAGTTTGTTGACATCCTCTTGGTCTGTAATTAATATTATAGGGGTTGAATCGCTAACACGAGTGAAATATGTTTAATCATCGTCTTTTCAAATTAGATCTAACTAACCATCACGCCGTTTCACTCCAGAGTTAGGCAGAGATGATAGACACCCTCTAAAAAGTTCTGCTTCAATCACATTCATTCATCGTCTCATGTCTATTCTTCTGATATTCTCTTGACTTTACCTGACTCAAGTGTTTCTTTTCATCCTCATTTATGTCTACCATTGAGTTTGTAAAAGAGTTTTATTTTTTTTAATTTTTGTATATGACACCGCAAAAGAGGGCCAAAGGGTAAAAAGGGTTACAATGGGATATCGTCATCAGTTGACCACTCGTAATCATCGAAATTTTCCGCAGATGCTTAATTTTGATACTGTTTCCCCGGTAAATTTTCAATTCGTACCTAATTTTCATCACCAGATCAGTGAGGTCAGAATTGGCATTTACTGGTGTCTGTATACAAATTTTGCTTATTAGGTCGCATTCGTCATCACCTTCTTTCAAAAAAGACTTTAGTTCACTGACAGGCAACTGAAAAAGAATTCAAAGAAAACACGTTAGACGCCCATAACCTTACGGTATCAAAATAGGAACACCAAATTTTGGTAAACAAAAAGTATTGTTAAATTACATAACCTATGATTTTGTATTAAATAAGTAGTCGTAAGATTTGAAAAGGTGTCGTCCGCCGCCAAAGCTCTTCAAAATGCATATTTTTTGTTTATTTTGTTTATTTGTTTATTAGGAACATACACAGTACATAAGTTTACAAGTTATAAGGAATGTTAAATAAAGTAATTACATGCTTTAGTACCTATTACGTAAGTCCGTATAATATCTGGGATAATACGCCTGGGATTTGAACAGTTCTTAAAACTTAACTAATGAATGAAAGAGAAGAATAATAAAGGAAAATTGTATACAAAGATAAAAGAGATTTTTTTTTTTTTTTAGAACAAGAATTACATGCTAACAAATTGTAATTAGTTTAGTGAAAAGATGAGTATTTTTATAGCAATAAAAAATACATGCTCATGAGTAGTAATTAAAGTTTAATGAAAATATAAGTGTAAATAAGAAGTTTTAAAATTAATTATATCACGCCAACAAATTTAGTAAATTAGTTTTGTATGTTTGCAGGGAGTTGTGGAAAATGTCTAAATGTAATAATTTTTCATAGTGTGTATAAGATGTGATTGCGCGAGAGATTGGTGAGTTTTGTGCTGCATTAGTATTATTGTATCCTATGTGAAAAAGTGAAGTGTGCCTGGTACGCCTCATTGGAACATTTAAACCAATGACAGATAGCAATTCGGGACTATCTATTTTATTATTAAGCAGGTTATGTAGAAATATCAGATCTGACAGTGTGCGTCTTTTTTGTAAAGATAACATATTATTTGAAGTTTTGTTGTATTTCTTGAGTAAATATTTCGAAAATTTATTCTGTATACTCTCTATTAAGTCTATGTATACCTTATATTGAGGATTCCATATGGTGGAAGCATACTCCAGTGGACTTCTGACCAATGAACAGAATAATATTTCCAGAGTCTTAGCACTTTTAAAAACTTTACATACTCTTAATAGAAAACCTAGCATCTTATAAGATTTTGATATAATGTATTCGATGTGCTTATCAAATATTAGTTTGCTATCCAAGTGAACACCTAGATCTTTACATGTAGACAAATATTTTAGAGGTTTGTTATTCAAGTTGTAAGGATAGGTTATTTTATTTTTATTTCTAGTAAACGTAATCGAGTGACACTTGGATATATTTAAGGACAATAAGTTTGATTCACAGTATGTGCACAAATGATCAAGATCTCTTTGTAATTCGATGCAATCGGATAACGACTGAATAGGTTTAAAAATTTTCATGTCGTCCGCATACAATATAAAGTAACTATTTGGGAAGCATACAAGAATGTCATTTATATAAATATTGAATAGGAGTGGTCCGAGATGCGACCCCTGGGGCACACCTGAGACGATTTCTATTAAGCAAGATGCGAAACCATTGACAACCGTAATTTGGTGTCGATTACTAACATAAGATGCGATCCATCTATAGAGATCACCGTGAATTCCTAGACCTAAAAGCTTCTGTAAAAGAATATAATGGTTAACACGGTCGAATGCTTTAGAGTAATCAGTGTAGATGGCATCCACCTGGCATCTCATGTCCATTTGAGCATGAAGAAAATTTGTAAAAGACGCAAGATTTGAGGTTGTGGAGCGATTTTTCATGAAGCCATGTTGATTAGTTGAGAGTAAAGGTGAGATGGTAGAATATAATTGATCGTAAACAATTTTTTCCAATACTTTACTTAAAATCGGTAATTTGGATATCGGTCGATAGTTGGAGACATCATTTTTACTGCCGTTTTTAAAGATTGGGGTAATCAAGGCTGTTTTCCACTTGTCGGGAAATGTTCCTTCAGATAGCGATAATTTGAAAATAGCAAAAATGGGGGGTGTCAATTGTTTACTGCAGTAGTTTATAAAGATTCCTGGAAGTTTATCATTACCCGGTCCCTTTTTGATATCGATAGACTTAAGGTATTTGAAAGTTATGTCTTCATTGATCTCGATTGAGCTAATTACGCTATTTGAATTTAAACAATCACTAGCATTGCTTGTATGAGCAGGTTGATCATTCGAAAATACAGAACCAAAATACTCCGAAAATAAATTGGCTACTCCTTTACTGTCATTAGCAGTTTTTTCGCCATAAAACATATGATCGGGGATGGCAGGAGATTTTCTTTGAGAATTGACATAGGACCATATTTTTTTAACATTGTGCTGAATACCGGATTCTATCGTGGAAATGTAGGTTTTGTAAGCCGCTGAAGCGACCGTCTTTTGCCTTTTGCGTAGCAAAGAAAATGAGAGATAGTCAAGAGGGTTCCGATTTCGCTTCCATGCTCTAAAGAACTTTAATTTTTCATTTGTTATTTTTATTAAGGCTGCCGTGTACCATAGTGGATATTTTCCAGATTTCACAACTTTCTTGGGAATAAATGCATCGATGATTTGTTCAATTATAACGTAAAATGAGTTTAACGCTGTATTTACATCCGGTGCATTTATAACGGCAGACCAGTCGGTCTCTTCCAGTTTCCCATTAATCACGGTATAATCTGCTTTATGGAATAATTGTATTGTTCTAGGAGTTGAGAGGGTAGCATTAGTGGATGGAATTTCTAGTTCAATAATCAATGAATTATGATGAGCATCCTCTCTAACTAAAGGATGATCTGCAAGTGTCACCTTAGCTGGAATGTTACAGAACACGAGGTCCAATATTCGTCCATATTTGTTAGGTGAGTGGTTAAATTGAGTTAAATTTGCAAACGATAAACAGTTACATAGTGTGAGTGAACATTGGTCTCTGTTAGTTGATATTTGTTGATTAGTCCAATCAATACTGGGTAAGTTATAGTCGCCAATGATTAGAAACTTGTCATTGGGAAAACGGATCGTTAAGTCAGAAATGGCATTGGTATGGCTAGTAAATAACGCTAATCTTTCTGAGGATGTTAATTTTGGACCGACGCTAGGTAAGTACACGCAGCACATATGGAAGTTATAACAATGATGATTAGATTTTGATGTATTGACAGTTATCCACATATCTTCAGCGTCTGAATTCCAAGAGCGGGGAGTAACAAAAAATTCTTTTTTAATACCTATGATTACGCCTCCGCCAGTTGATTTACCAGTGCGATGGATATCCCTATCATTTCTGTAGACAGAATAGCGGTTATCAAATAATTCCTCATCTAGGATGCTATCAACCAACCAACTTTCGGTAATGAAAATCAAGTCATAATTATTGAGCAGCACATTTTGACTAAATTCCAACGTTTTTGAGCGCAGACCTCTCGCATTTTGATAGAATATTATTAAAGAATCAAGCATTGAGAAATTTTGTTAAATACATTAATAACTTCGGTTTCTACAAAATATACTTGATTATTTTGTTCGAAAGTTATGTTCATAGTCATAAGTCCACTGGGAATAACAAAGCATAACATACAATTATTAATTAAGGTGCGTGAGTATATCATAGAATGTATAACTGAGCAGTGAGTACAATTATCAGCAGGTGGGGTTAATGTAAAAAGGGTAATATTCATTAAATTAAGAAAAAAATCAGGAGAAAAATAGTAGTTACAGGATAGATGATTTAACATGGTAATGGTGATTAAGCTATTAGGTTTTTTAACTGCGAGTCGCATGAGATATGTATGGGAGGTGATGTATCGTTCTTTCTTAGGTAGATTTTCCCGTTTCGTATCCATAAAAACTGATACATGTGTTCGTTTTTAAAGCCTTTGGCGGACCTCAATATAGATTTATTTTTCCGCGTGAGATGGTCGTTAACAAAGATCCTCTGATCAGCTCCAGCCATTCCGATGCCCTTGGTAGTGATTCCTTTTTTCTTCTTAATGGCTGCTATGAATTCGTCCTTCTTCTTGCGAGAGGTGAATTTTGCGATGATGTTTCCCGGGCGTCCGTCAGTCCTGTCTTGAATATGATTACGCTTGCTGACTCTGCTAACATATTCAATTTCGTTTTGATGGAGGGGGCATCCAATAACTGTTGCGATAGTTGACATCATTGTAGGCAGATTCTCATTGGTGGTCTCCGGCATTCCATGTATTTCTATGTTGTTAGAGAGAAGCTCCTGCTCCCTTTCATTATTTCCCCTCTCTAACATGAAAACTGTTTGTTTCAGCTCAGAGACTTCCATTTCCAGCTTATCTACTTTGGCTAATTTTTCGTTGATTAGATTAATTTTGCTTGAGAAATCGTCCATGATAGTATTATTGTAAATTATCACCTTTTCAAATTCAGCCATTTTATTGCTTATTTTTTCTAACTGCAGCGACATTTGAGAGATTTGCCTTTTGCAAAGCGACTTTTTGGATCATTTCTTTCATTTAATTTAATTCGTTGTAGGTACGGGAGAAATCTATATTTTACAGCTTATTTTTCTAGGATCTAATGATTAATTCTATGTTATTAAAAAATTATAAGATTGAAAAGTTGTAATTAAATTCTCGATCAAACTGAAAAATTGGATATAGCCGGTATTGGAGTAAAAATTTCGGAAATGTTAAAAAGTAGGAAATTTCTACTATTTTGAATAACAAACCGACATTTTACTCATTTAGAGCATAACGATATTAAAAGGATTCCCCCTTGAAAAATCAAAAAGTTCCAATTAAGAAGCACCCTTCCACGGTCCTACAGCCTTGGGCGAATAATCATTATTGAATATTATTTTTTCCTTCTTTACATAAGCTCCACACAAGAGGCCATGTAGAAAATAAATTCCCTCAGGGTGTATGTTATCTTTGGGGAAAGTTCTGGAAAAGAAAAAAGTATGAGGGGTAGGTAGGAATCTGGGGTCAATGTGTCTTGCAGTGATGGACGTACGAATCCATCCCTCCCACTGCGGTTCAAGGATAGCGGTCGAGAGAGACCGGCAGAAGAGACCAAAAAGTCTCTCTCAACCTCTCCCGAAGTCTTTCAGTCTCTCCCGAACCGGCCCGCCATGCAATAGGCTGGCAAACGCATTCGCCGACCTAAACAAACCTCACCCCATGAACCTAGGTACCTCTGCTAAGTTACCAAACGTAGCGAACCACTTGAGATAAGCGAAAGAGAAAGATGCGTAAAAACATACGTGCCACGGAGAAAGGCATGCCACGTTTCTGTCCCTAAACTCGCGTACTGCGACGATTTCCGATCAACGTCAGGCCGGCCTTAATTTGTGGCATCTTCTCTGTACAGGCAAGCCTAATATCTCGGAAGTATTAGGCTTGCCTACATATGCAGCGGTCAGTTGAGCTGTGAGCCCGCGCGATGCATTACAAAAAGATCTGATTTTTTAATGCTCCGAAGGTCGAAAATATGGTGAATATTATTCCTGCATAATTACTTTTTTGCGAATTTTGTGAACCTTTGTCTTATTAATAAATCTTTAAAAAATACTTACACTTTATACTTTATACTTTGGACATATTTTCCAAAAAAAAAACAAGGGAACCCTTCCATACTCATTATTTTTTATGGTGTGCAGTGGTTTTTTAAATGAATAAACATGAAAATAGAGCAAAAATAACATAGTGGTCGCCTTCAAGTGTGAAGTGTAGAGAACCACATTTAAATTTTTTTGAATTATCTATGAAAAAAAAAGTATTCTGAAATTTTTTTTAAAGTCAATTAATGAAGGGTCAAACCATCTATAATATTTCATCAATATGTTTTGTTATAAAATAAGCTTGTGGCATTAAAAAAACCTCGAATGGTGGTACCGCTTCACCCCAGCCGACGAATAACTATTTAGTACAATCATCGGTTTCAAAAAGTATAAAGAAACATTCGATACCGCAAAACCGTTCGATTTGATGGGCGGTCACTAAACGATACGAGTCTTTTTTGAAAAGGATGTGGGTAGGGATTTCGTTACAAAAACCGTTACGCCCTTCCACTTCAAGGCAATTCTTTTGATAGCTCTCTTCCTGTTTTATCATTGTGACATTTTGTCCTTTTTTCAATGAAAACTCCTCCATGAACCGAGAAGGACGTCTCGACGCAGTGGCTCGCGAGACCAACATCTTTTTTCACAAAGGGTCACAACTTTTATTCCATTGTTAAAAATGTTGCCTATTAATTTAATGCTTTAACTAAATAGCATATAACAAAAAACAATAATTAAATAACGATAATATTATCGAGATTTCTTATTGATTATTTTACGTGACTACTATTTTTGCAGAAGAAAATTTTCACTTATTTATTTATTTACGCCTATTTAGGCTTTATATAAAAATATATATAATATTGTTATATATATATAATATTAACAAAATTATAATAGTAAATAGTGCAGGAAACGACTGTTTAAAACACTTGCACAAAAATAAATATAAAGTAAAAATAATATTGAATTTGATCCACACAGTATGTAGGTACAAAATATGAAACATCCAAAATAGTTTTTTTTTCTTTCAGCCGATAAAATACTGTTAATGTTACTGTAAATTTAAATAGATTTATCAAAATATTCCCCTACTTGATAAAAAAAACTTCAATAAGTTTTGCTTATATATTAAAATATATCAACAGCATACACGACCACTACCAAGCTGATGAATCCGTCGCATAGGAGTGTAATATTGGGATGTTGACTTAGAATTGCCACAATAATATGGTAGGTACTGGTCTTGTGACTGACCTACTTGGAGTGTGAAAAGAGATTACATATAATAAATCAGGGGTATCAAACATTGAAATAATGATTTTATGCAAACAGGTTAAATCGGAAATGATTCAACGATCAGATAATTTTAATAAATTTAATGAACAAAGTACGTTATCGTAATTTAGGCATTCTAGTAATGCCCATTTTAAAATTTACATATCTTAAAAACTTATTTGGATTCTTTCAATCGCATGTGAATGAACCTCATAATTTGGGAACCAAACTGTGGAATTGTATTCTAAATGACTCCTTACGAGTGACATATATAATGCTTTTACAGTATTGACATTATTGAAATCACTAGATACCTTTAAAATAAATCCCAACAGTATTTCAAAGCTTAATTGGTTATTATCCACCGAATTATGAATAATGCTGTTTACTTTTAGAGTTTCGGACCTTTATATTTATTTAATTCAATTATTAAATCAATCGTAAATAGTTTCAAAAATACTTATTTAGACATTGCATAGATATAGGCAAATGCCAGAATACCAATCACCACCCACAAGGAAGATCGACACTACAAAATTGGAACCGTTCATTGGATGACCAACGCCTCTGCCATAGTTGACCTCAAGTGGTTCGCTACGTTTGGTGATTTAGCAGGAAGTTCATGGTCTTGGCGGCGGATGAGTCTGCTCCCAAAATGCGTGGCTGGTCGGATTGGGAGAGACCGGTTTAAGGAGACCTTTTGACCTCTCCAGTTGGACTCTTTACACCCACCACCTTTAAACGCAGTGAGAGGGATGGATTTAAACATCCATCACTTATGGACACCCTGATTCAAGATAACATAGGCCCTGGGAGAAATTATTTTTCTCAGACCCTTCCTGTATGGAGTTAGTGTTAAAAAAAATTGACTGATAATCTAGAGACTGATAAAGGAACTGCTAACTGCAACGGGTTAATGCAAGCATTATCAAAACTGGAGACATTTGAGAAAAGCTTTTGTCCAAAGCTGAACTGAAAACTGCTGGTAGAGAAGCTTTACTTGGAAAGTAAAAGTAAAGCAAGTAAACCAGTCAGTGGCTGAGTTGGCATCGCGTGATCGGTTCCTCGGCTGGCGAAGTCCTCCATCACAACGCAATCAACATTTTTAGCTTTCTGTGGTGGTAGTAGGAGATTTTCAAATATTGTAGGGTTATTCGTAACCCGGGAATATTTATCTTTCTTTTTTAAAGAATAAAAAAATGCTAGCTTTTAAGCTTTGTAAGCAATTTGTCTTTTGAAGATATTTGAAACAAATAATGTTTGCCAAATAATTCTAAACGAAACAATAAAAGTCTTGAAACAATCTACAACTTATAATAAAACTAGCTGAATTCCCCGGCGATTCCCGGACTTTACATAGAGTTCTAGAAATCAAATATAGACAGTGATCTTCCTCTTGTTTTGAAGGTCACATGAGCAAAATTTCATCAATCTCGGCATAAAGCTGTAGATTTCCATACAAATCAAATCCACACTGCCCGCTGCCAGTCCGCTCGTCCACCACAAAATCTTAATATATATAACAAAGTCGGGTTAGTTACACCATTTATAACTCGAGAACGGCTGGACCGATTTTTAAGACCTTTGATTTTTTAGGATTTATCTCAGCCCCGGATAACACAATAGCTATGAAAAATTCACGAAAAAGATAAT
Source organism: Limnephilus marmoratus (assembly GCA_917880885.1). Taxonomy (NCBI): domain Eukaryota; kingdom Metazoa; phylum Arthropoda; class Insecta; order Trichoptera; family Limnephilidae; genus Limnephilus; species Limnephilus marmoratus. The sequence goes on along the minus strand of OU862919.1, from coordinate 27,917,345 downwards.
TATGAAGAAAATTCTTTTCCTCGTACATTTTGAATGGAACGAATTCTCATCTTTTGAAAGAGCTGTAGGAATGTTGTGATAAGTATAATATTAAGTAGTGAGCGAACTCCAAAAATTCAAAAACGTCAAATGTCAATGCGCTGATTATTTTACTTTTGTTCTTAAACACATAATGCTGCCCCTCTTTCTTACACACTAAATGTCATTAGTTGAAAATGGGACAAACGGTTAACGTATGTCTGCACCCCTCCGAAGGAAAAATACAATAATTATTATAAATCTCTCTCACACGTGTGAAGAAAATGAAATTTTCCTAAAAAGAAAAGTAAGAAAACCACAAAAATTATAAATCCGTACACAACGCCATCTCTGTTACTGACAAAAACAAAACACGGACAGTTGTGCATCGATAATTGCTTCATTGTGTAATTTAACCAAAAAAACTGAATTTAATTCAGCTAATAAGTTAACACAACAGTTATTGATTGATTCTGAGGCGGTACGAAGTTCGCCGGGTCAGCTAGTATTTTATATATTTCAACCAATTTACACAAAACCTTGACAAATTATATACTGAAACCTTCCTCGTGAATCACTATATCTATTGGTGAAAACCGCATGAAAATCCGTTCAGTAGTTTTTGAGTTTATCGCGAACAGACAGAGACAGACAGTAAAGACTTTAATTAATAATATGTAGAGATTATTCCTTTAGTAAATCTAACACACTTAATTGATGAAGAAGAATAATATTTTTTCAGCAAGCGAAACCAAAAAAAATTGATTTTATTCTAGTATCAATTTAATAAATTGAGGGCGTCACTGAAGCGAGTTCAGTGTACCTTCAAGGAGATCATTTTGCAGTTGAAACCGGAAAAAAGAATCGAATTAAGCCGGGTGCGCGGTGATATCAGAGAATCAGTTTAGTGAAGAAAAGTAAAATAAGACAGCATCATCTGTCTTCCAGTTTTATTTCTCATCTCCAGTTACAGGAGAAAAGGAATGAGGGATCTGTAGCGAATAGAAAGGAGGCTTCGACACACCCCGAGGCGAGAGAGGTGATAATTGAAAATGGCAAAAAAGGTTTATGCTGGATATGAAATGTTTATAGGCTCTTTTATAAATGATTGGATCAAGGAAATGGGGAATTTTGTTAAGAGACCATCGGAAAACTCGACCGTTTTTCTAATGAAGCTATTGTTTTTTTTTATAAAGGTCGTATTGTCTTTTATAAAACAGATTACCAGCTTCTTTATTAAACATTTATAAACATAGATACTTATATATGTTTTTTTAATTAATGAACTAAAATGAAAAACTGTGTACAATATTTGAGTACGACTATTACTTCAAATAAGAAAAAACTTAAAGCATACTTAGTAAAATTGGTATTTAAGAAAGTATTACCAGAGAAGACCAGAAATATGTAATTTTTAAATCATATTTTAGACGTGTTGACTCTTATTACATTAAATTAAACTGACAAAAATTATAAATGGATTTCGAAAGACTGTTCTTTTATCTATCATTCGCATATTTTAAATTTTGAGAAAAAATGTTTATTTTTAGTATAATAAGGTTATACCATAGGTCGTTGGCAGATTTGTTAAATTTTCAAAAAAGATTTTGTATTATACCACACCCATTTCAAATCATACAATCATGCAGTAAAATAAATCAATGCATTGTTTGAGTATCACATGTTTTAGAATTTTGATTTTAGTTTAAATAAAATCATTTAAAAATATATACGTACATGTGTTTCTTGACGAAAATTGGTCCGTTTGTGTATTTATTTGCGCACTTCCGAACTAATATATTTAAGACGTTCGTGTGTTTCTTGACGAAAATTGATCCGTTAGTGTATTTATTTGCGCACTTACAAACTAATATATTTTAGATTTTTTTACATTCTTATTTAACTTAGACATTATTAAAAAATGATAAATACTTATAATCAAAAAATAATTACAAAAGGTACATTATTTTAATAGTTTTATCATCACGCCTTTCAGCATTTTTGGATGAAGGTATAAATTAAAGCAAATTTGGAATGAAATAAAATCGATGTTGAGTTATAATTTTAAAAAGCTGGTACGGAGAATAATTTATCTTTCTCATTGTAACCGCCCTGCACAATTGTAAGAACAACTTTCGACGAAATGTGGATTTTAGGCCGCTGGCTGGTTAAACGCTCTTAACAGCGTTTTTACTAATAAAATTAACTCCTGTAGTACTTACAATTTGGGAGGGAGTATGGAGTATTATATTATCGGCTTGGTAGGCTTCACATCGAAATACCGTTCCTAATGTCTTGCAGCAGCACTTTGAAATGGTTTCTTTTACTATTCAATATACAGTCATTAAATTAATAAAAGTGATTTGTATAAGGAAGAAATATACTCGTAATTTTCTGGTCGAATGTTAGAATTTTTTATCGAAAGTAATCAGCTTCTCTCTCTATCTCAATTAGGATTTAGGAAAAATAATCTACGCAAGTTAACCTTGCCATCATCAGCATTGATATTAATTTATCCTTTTCTAACCAGGAAGTATTCTTGAAGTCTTTATAGACATAGAAGGCGCCTTTGAAAATGTTTTCATCCCAATCCTTAAAAAAAACTTTTACCCCTCATGTTTGTCCAATCTTTTATTAATCTATTTCTCGATAGGAAAATTTTCATTGAGCTACCAGATGTTACTACTCAGAGTGGGTCAAATTGGAAGGGTTTACCCGAAGGCGATATATTATCCACATTACTGTATAATATATACACACATGATATGCTCGTCACTATTCCCCCTAAAGTAAAAGTTATTGAGTTCGCAGATGACATAGCTTTCTTCTTATCATCCAAAATCATCTCACCCGCCGAACATCTTAATGAAGCCATGGATGCCCTTTGCACATGGCTTACTTTAAACGGTCGTGAACTTTCAGTCCAAAAGAGTCAGTGTGTCACCTTCTCAAACCGTCATAAAAACCACCGTGTTCGAATTTTATTTAAAAACTCTCCAATCCCCAACGCCTCCGAAGTTAAATTTTTGGGAGAAACATTTGATAGAAAACTTAAATGATCTTCCCATATTCATAATAAAGTTATTAAATGTGATTTTTTTTAAATATCAGATCACTGACTGGCGTTTGGTGGGGTGCACACCCTACTTGCATTAAGTTGCTTTACAACGCACTTATTCGAAGCCATCTCGACTATGCCTGCCCACTTTTTAGTACTGCATCCAAAAATGCACTCAGTAAATTAGACAAAATTCAATCGAAGTCGTTGCGAATAATAACTGGAGCGATGCAATCGTCGCCCATCAATTCCCTTCAAGTAGAATGTTCTGATTCCAACTTTATGTATGGCGTCAACTGTTTGCTGACAAATTTGTTCTTAAATGTTTAAATTCTAAATGTCATCAGGTTATTCCCAGAGTCTCGTTTTTCAAAGACTCAACACATTCATCTACAATCAGAGCTCGAACTAAACATCTTTCTGCCATCTTTAAAAAATTACGCTCTCTCTCAGAGCTTCAAATAATCCAAAATGATCATCTTTCTTTGTACAAATTAAAATATAGTCACGTCACTCTTTCCCCAATAATTTAAGAAGGAACCGGCATCCTTAAAGTCATTCCAAGCTCCCAGCCCATACTGTCAATAATATGTTCGAAGTACTGTATTGCCAAAATATCTGAATAAACCTTCGACTATGCAGAAACAGGCGCTCCGTTTGATAGATTCTCAACATCTCAACAAAATGACATTATTTCTTCCAAATGACCGAACTCTACTTTTTTATTTACCGATGGCTCCAAATATCCAGACTCTCCTAAATGTGGTATAGGTAATAACGTTTACCACAATAATTCTAATGATAGTTTATTCAACTTTAAACCATTTTTCAATATTTTTTGCCAAGTGCAATAATTGAATCTCTCAACTACTTATGTAATCAAAAATAATTGTGAACATTCCCTTGTTCTCTCTGACTCTCTCGGTTCCCTCCAAAAACTTAAATCCTGTCCTCTTCTTCATCCTGATGACTGATGATCACTTTGTATGCCTTATTAGCGTGCTGATAGACTCTGGAAAAACCTTAACTCTTGTTTCCTGGACATGTTGGCACAGTGGGTAACAATATTACGAATTCCTTGGCAAAACCAGGAGCGTCCAACCCTATTGTCACCCTCGTAAACCATGTTCCCCTATCTGATATTTTTCAACATCAATGCGCTACGCCTCAATACAAAGGACTATCCCATCAAAACCGTGGTTTCAAAAATTCCCCATTTTTCCAAAAAATAAATTTCCTCACTTATTTGAATGAGAATCGGACATTGTTCCATTCCTTCTCACCTTTTTAAAATTCACATCCTTGACTCCCCAGGTTGTACATTCTGTGGTCTAGATGTGGGAACTTTAGATCACATATTTTTTGGTTGTCCCTCTCTAAATAAATATCCTATCTTCTATCAAGCGTTATCCAAAATTGCCTTCGCTCCATTCAACATTTCATTTATTCTATGTCTGAACTCGACTCCAATCTTCCATATAATTCTGAAATTTGCTCATTTAAATAAAATTAATATATAAATTCACCTTTCCTTTCTCTGTAATTTTAAATGATGGCCTAAAACACACTTGAAGAGTGAAAGCCAGAAATAATTGAAAAAAAAAGTTACCATTACTAAAAGTTGTTCAGTTCAAATTTAAAGTGCTAATTTTAAAACAAACATAAAATTCAAATTAATAGATAACTTTGTATTAACCAAGTATTAAATTTTAGAGATTAGAAAGAGTGTTAATGCAAATTTAAATATTATTAATAATTAAACATTTTTTTTAAATGACCCATTATTAAATCTATTCCCCTTTTAAATTTTTAATTGTTCTATATTGCCCCTCGTCCCTTACACATTATTTTCTTTCAAATTTTATTATTGTTTATGTCTATTATTTTTCTCTATTACCTATGTATGTCTATTTTTTAAATTAGTTCTTTCAAAACCCTGAAGAAGTCAGCTTTGCTGACGAAACATGTCGGTTTTTGTAATTTATTAATTTAAATCAAAATGGTGCCACAAAATAAGTTTGCTGTGTTAGAAGAATTAAGTGGTTAATACAAATGTATCTATTAATTTGAATTTAAAATGTTACCACAAAATAATTTTGCACTATTAGAAGAAGTAAAGATAAAATTGTATTTAATACAAGGGAAATGAGATACCTGATGCCTCTCTGTGGTAAAATCGCATACAACAAATCGTATACCATGCAACAATTTATTTAAAGGATAAAATCGCATACAAAAATAAACAAGTAAAGGGTCTCTTTGAAATTTTAGATAAAGACCCCTTGGAATAACAAGTTTCCGCCTGACAAAACAATGTCACGCTATAATGGGCTCTAGAGAAAACCACTTTAAATTCACGTTGCTGGTAAGCTGCAACCTTGTAACTCCTAGGTGTCGAAAATGTTGACATGTAGAGCGGAGGAACGAAAAAAACAGTCGCAAGTAGATGATAAAATACAAAACAACACCTCAGGAATACGTGGTAAGATTAAGTACCTACCCACCTAAATCAAACATTTGAATCGCGTTTTTATAAGAAAAGAGAATAAATTATGTAAGATTGTGAGTGAAGCAGACGGGACATGTCCTTCATAAATATGTGGAGATATGGCGTGTCGGTTAGTTGTTTCAGAGCGACTCGCGACGCTTTGAACTGTAAGGCCCTCCGTTCATGGAGATACTTACAATCTACGTAATTGTGACGAAACCACAAGTACCCTGCTAATATACCACTTTTTAATGCTAGTCTCCGTACACGGCGCTATCCGAAATATACTGAACTTGATCATTTTTCACGTGCAGCCGTGGAGTGAACACGCTGTCATGCGATGTCATTAGACTTTTTTTCCAACATCAATCCATGCCTTCTCCACTAAATCATTTCTTACGTATTCTGGTAAAGTATAGTTATGTAAACATGCATTTTTTCCACTTCCAGAACAAATCTAACATCACTTTCAAACATTAAACGAATAAGTATCAGAATCAGACACAAATGATGCGACGCGTCGCGTGAAATCAGCACTGTCGGTATCGTGATACTGATTGGAAACCGACGGCCACCGCGTAGCGCCATGAACGGGCACCAGCTAAATCGTACGGGGGGTACTTACGATCGGCGCGTATGATACGCGCAAGAGGATTGACTAGCTTGTAAGTATCTCCGTGAACGGAGCCACTAAAAGCGATAGAAATTGCGAACCTTGCTTCTGAACAACCAACTTCTGCGACTTAAAATTCCCCAAAAGCAGTTGATTGGGTGATAAAAATCAAGAAGATCGTTTTAAAACCGATAAGTTTATAATAAAATATATTTGTTTAGCGAGAATCTCATTGTGAAGGTACGTATTTACTACTCAACGACAGATTTCAAAGTTTTCTAATAATTTCCATGGATCTAGCTACCTATATAAATACAGTGTCCCTTCGCCGACCTCAAAGTTCGCAACTCTTAATCCTTGTATTCTCCTTGAGACTGTCAGACCTCCGCTAAAATCCTCGTAATACGGAACGTGCATAAAGTTAGTTAAACCTACTTACAATCTGACCCTGCGTACTACAAAGTTCACTTTAATTTCGAATTGATGAAATCGGTCACGTTTTCAAGCCTCATCTGGTGACAGTGTTTGTGGCTTTAATTTGTGATTTAAGATTCGAATCACTGCGATATTATTATTAGCAAAGAAGCTGAGTAGAGCCCATCATTAGTGACGAATGTAATGACATAATTTATTATATTATTATGACCCTGGTGGAGGAGAGAAAAGCTCTTTGACAGAGAACCAAGGGCTTTCCCTAGTATTGGTATATCAAAAAAATAATGTTTAAATGCATCTCGTTCCAGAGTGGGTGATACTGTCAATATCGCCATGGTGACAGACTGAATGGATTCAGTTCTGAATAGTTGCTTAAAAGACCCTTAAATATATTCAGAATATTAACGACGTAAGTAAAGAAGCCATGTATACAAATTGCGACCCGTGCTCTGGACGGATCTACTGTCGAATTTGCCGTATCAAAGAAAAGAAGAAGAAGATAAATAATGTGGAAATCTTAAAGACGTAAGTGAAGAAAGCGTGTAATCAAATATACGCCGCGGCACGGCGTATTGTACGAACATACGGTCGAATTCACCCTAGCAGGCCTGGAGATTAGACCTTTCTGCCGCGTTCATTTTAATTAATTATGAATAACGTGTTACAAATATTAAAAATGTGTCTCCATATTGTCCTCCTGAAGTTATTAATTCATCGTCTAGAAAAATAAAGTCTGGTACTTTCCGCTAACTTTATAGCTTAAAAAAGGGTTATAAAGTTTTAAAATCTTGTTCGTAAAATATATTGATGGTAAGGCACTGTTTTTATTAATCTAATATATTAATAACTCGCATTCCTTGTGCGGCATGGAAATAAAAAAGTTATTATAGTTACGGATTCGCCGGAAATTATTAAAATGTGAGTTTTGAGCAAACAAAATTTCTTAGGGTTTTGTACCGCCTTAAAAAAACGATTTTAGCTCCGTCTTGTGACAAAATTTAAAATTCAATGCGTTTATTGTTATCAAGATTAATTCACTATTATTAGAATGAATAAATTATGATAAATATGAGTAGTTATTATTAGATACGTGTGACAGTTTGATTATGCCGTCTGAAGGCGAAACAGCTGTCATGCATAATAATAATTACAGAAGTTATTTATATAAGATTTTTTTAAACATATAGTAATTTTTTATATAAAAAGAAGAAAAAAACAATTTTATACTCAACCGCACTTTACCGCCCATCTGTAAACCTTCTTATCCCCAAAATTGATATTTTACAGTTCCACTGACTCTAATTGACATCCTTGTGCAATACATTTTAATTTCATTTAATTTTATTTTATTCTCAACTAGCAGACCCGGCCACACGTTGCTGTGGCTAACGAAACCTTAATAAACAACGCCATCTGTTAAATCAAATCCACATCACCCTTTTGTCAGCACGCTGCCCGCTGTCGCTTGGTCAGATATATTTCAACCAATTTACATAAAACCTTGACAAATTATTTATATACCTTAAGGCTCTGCAACCGGGCCCGAAAAGAAGAAGATGGAGAGATACGAAATAACGAATGTTAGAGGAGAGCGCTAACATTTACATGGACAAAATCGATGCGAAAATTGCGAAAATGTTTAATAAAACAAGACTTGTTTAAAATAGAGCAAAAATCTTGGGGGCATTATCTTAAACAGCATTTAAGGAAACACTGTGAATTTTTTCATACATATAACTTGTAAAATAACTGAAACAAACGTTTTAATAATAATTTTTGGAGCATAGTTAATAATATTTAATCATAATCATATTGAATACTGTCCGAACTGGAATATTTCCTGGTCCTTGGAAACTTAATCACTTAACACCTGTATTTAAATCAGGTGATAAAAATTGTGTTTTAAATTACAGACCAATTTGCATACTGTCTACCATCCCGAAAATGTTTGAAAGTATTTTCTTAGATAAGATTGCTGATAAGTTTAGGCATATTATTACTCCAGAACAGCATTGTTTTGTAACCGGTCGGTCAACCACAACCAATCTTCTATTATATGAACACTATATCTGTGAAGCTTTCACGTCTCGTGCACAAGTAGATTCAATATATACTGACTTTTCAAAAGCCTTTGATAAAGTAAATATTAATATCCTTCTCGCGAAACTGCAAGCCCTTGGTATACATGGATCATTCCTAAAATGGTTGAATAGTTACCTCTGTAACCGTGAACTCATGGTAAAATTAAATAATAAATTTTCGTATAAATTTAAAGTAACTTCGGGAGTTCCTCAAGGCTCTCATCTGGGCCCACTTCTCTTCATTTTATTTATAAATGATCTATCTTTATGTTTCGATAATGTCAAATTCATTCTATTCGCAGATGACCTAAAGCTTTTTAAGATTATAAAATGTTTAAATGATGCACTTATCCTTCAAAATTTAGATAGACTTGCTAGCTGATGTGAAATAAATAAATTATTCCTAAACGTAAAAAAATGTTTCCACATGTGTTTTAACCGTTCACGGATTCCAATATCTTCATTGTATTTATTTAACAATAATGAAATTGCATTAGTACCATTTATCAAAGACCTTGGTGTTATTTTGACCGGAAACTTACATTTGATCGTCACTGTGAAACAATTTCCAATAAGGCCATGCAAATTCTAGGTTTTGTAATACGTAACACAAGGACTTTTCAAAACATTGAGTCAATTAAGCTACTTTACTGCTCTCTTGTAATATCGCAGCTGGAATATGCATCTCCTGTATGGTCTCCGATTTATACCTGTAACTTACACCGTTTGGAGAGAGTACAAAGAAAATTTCTTCGATACATTCAATTCAAATTGAGACAGCCTGTAATTGAAATCCGCTACAATGCATTAATGTCTGATCTAAACCTACCACTACTTTTTACCAGGCGTACTATTAATGACATTCTTATACTTTTTAAATTACTGAACAATCTCATAGACTGCCCTCAAATGTTAAGTGTTATAAATATTCGTGTCCCTGTTAAATCAACTCGACTCCACCACCTTTTCCACAGTGACAATCACAGCACTAACTATTCCTATCATTCACCGCTAGTGCGTTTTCACCGAACTGCCAATACGTATACAGACGTTTTCGATATTTTCAATACCTCACCGTCTTGCATCAAAGCAAAAATAATTAGTTATTTATGTAACTGATATGTTTGTAAAATGATAAATATTTGTTGTACTAATATGCATCGTATGTATGTACTGTATGTTATTCTATATATATAATGTTTGTAAATGTTCGATACACTTGTATTATGTATGTAATAGCCCTATGTACGGGCGTTTAAATAAATAATAAATAAATAAATACTTGGCGATTTTTTTCTATCGAGGGAATTTTATATAATTTGCGTTTCGGCGCGGGCAAAGTCTAGATATTATCTTCAAGAATAACATATATTTTTTTAAGAGCTTTAAAACTTACCGTGTTTAAGGGAAATATGTAATAAATCGGTACAAATCCGGGTTGCGGGCCCTTAAAACCTTCCTCATGAATCACTCTATCTATTGGTGAAAACCGCATGAATATCCGCTACGTAATTTATAAGATCTAAGACTTCATTTTATACTATGTAAAGATTTTACTTATTTATGGTGTTTTTATTTTATTTTACGTTATCACCTACCTTTAACGTTTTTTAATTATTTTTTTTCTCTTTAAATGTCATAGCTGTATACATCTTATGTAATATGGAAGATAGAAATTACACTATCCTCCTAGTAATTCTGGATTAAAAACTCAATAATAATTAAAAAGCATACACCTACTCACGAATCAATATTTCTAAATAATGCGATAAAATCATTTTAAAGGTTATTTAAAATGAAAAATCAATGGTGCTTCAATTGGACCCATCGCCCATATCGTCGTAGAAACTGCAAGATGTTGTAGATAATTGTTTTCTAAGATTTATTTTATTTAATGAGTATTTCTCAAAATAAATGTACGTAACGAAAATGTAGTTACGAAATATTGTTACGAAATAGTCCTAAGATGTAACTAAATAGTAAACATTAAGGCTTGTTTATACAATGGCAAATTTTATTTTACTCTTCTTATTATTGATTGTACATTCTACAAACATATATATAAACTCACAACCCAAATACTTGTATTTTGTTATACCTATTTTAAGGGGTTTAAAATAAAACAAGGGAGAATTAATAAATGTTTTTTTAATTCTCAAATTTTCAGCTTCCCATATTTAAGGTCTGACACAATATTCAAAAAATCTTAAGAAATTAAAGAACTGATTAAAACATTTAAAAATTTAATAACATACAATTGTTTAATTTGAATCACTATCCATTAGCGTTTTATAAATTTCTCCCTCATCTTTATAATAGTCGAAATCTTTCCGAGACACATTTGGTTTCACAATCAGTTTTTCAGTCTTTGGTTTATCACTCCGCTTTGGAGTATGAATATAGTTATTTAGTGAAAGAGATTTAGAGATAAGGCCCTTACAAACCACTATATTTTTTGTATGTATATTTTCCAGTTTTTCGTCTTTAAGAATGGTCAGTCCACATGGTTTGTCTTTGATTTTGTGAGAATCTTCAATTTCATTTTCATTATTCATATTTTCAATATCAGTGTTTTTTTCTATGGCATTATTATTTCCTATAATAGCATCTCCAATGTTGTCATCAAAATCGTTGAAAATAAACTCTGCTTCATTAAATGTTATTGCATCCGACATATATTTATCACCTGTAATTATAACTTCGTCACTTACTAAATTGTCGAAAAAAATTATTGGCATTGAATTTAAATCAGTGGTCAATCCTTCTATATGACTTTTTATTTCCTTACTTGGTTTTTCTGTCTCATCTGTTTGTATTATATCAATTGGATGTTTTTGTTCTTTTATAACTTGTTGGTGTTTTACTGTCGTTTTTCAATATACACACATTTAAAATTATTATTTATTTTCTAAAAAAAAAAAATTATTTATTTTCTGACACCTTTAAAATATACCTACTATTTTTAATCAGGTTGTAACTGTGTACACTCAGCTTTACATTGAACTTTTTCGTTACGTTACGAAATTCATAATAAACGTTACGAAATTTTAATAAAAATGGGGTTATAAAAAGTCAATGGTTTGACAAAATTTAAAACTGTAAATATGTAAGCTGAGCTATGTTTGTACCGCACATATTACAAAAAGATGAGTAGAAAAAGACTTACCGTTTTGTGAAAAAAAGGCAATAATATTTTCTGTTACGAAATTGTAGTACCACTAAAGAAACACCTTTAACTGACTTTAACAATTAATGTTATGGCGGAGACGTCAGACCAACATCCAACCAGAATGAAGTTATTGTTGCCTGTGTAAAATGTAAAAAATGGGTTCAGAAATTACGGTGGAAGTACAAATAAAACGTAACGAAAGAGTAGTTACTAAAAAGTAAATGAATATGACTCACTTTGATTTTTGTGTATAAATTATTAATTTATTATGAAACCCAATAGAAAATTACTTTGGACAGAAACTACATTAAATTAAGACCCTAAAACTTACAAAAATTCATATATTATAACGTTATTATTGCATTTTATGAGGTATAAACACATGAGGTAGGCAGGGTGGCAATTTTATTTTGTATGAAAGGTAAAAATCGTTATTTTTTAAAAAATTTATATATTTGCGAATTAATACGATTGTAATGTTTTTTCTTCGTTATTTTAAAGCCTAATATTTATTCTACAAAATGGTACAATTTTTTTTGGTATGCTTAATTAAAAACGTGTGTTATTTTTGAACTGTTTCTAGGCACACTTTATTTTTCCAAAATGTACACTTTTTTTGAGAAATACTCTAATACAACCCAAAAAAGGTTAAAGTTTTGGCATTACTAGTATGTTGGCTGAAAATATCAAGTTCCACTTCACACTTCAGAGGAACAGATGCGCGGCCCGCTTCGGCCCGTTTCATACAAATCTTAATTTTGGATTTGAGGCCAAAATATCCAACGAAACAATTATTTTGTCATCAAAAGATATATCAAATATCTAGTACGGATGTGTGCTACTTTATTTTTTTTTTAAATGATAAAATAGAGGCCATTAAAGATTTTAATATTTCATAATTTTATAAGCAACTTGGGCAATTATATGTGAGTAAGTAAATGATAAATAAAATAAAATTCAGACTGCTGTCCAGAAACAACAAGATATTAGTGTGCAAAACACTTATCAGACCAGTATTCACATATAAGCAGCTGAGACTTGGGTACTAACCAAGAGGAATGAGCGAGCACTGGATGTTCTTGAAAGGAAAATTTTGAGGCGTATTTTGGCGCGGACGTTATAACAATGACCTATTTACTCTGTTTAAGGATCTAAATGTCACAATATTTATATAACTGGGAAGACTTCGGTGGCTGGGTCATACAGAGAGAATGACCGAGCATCAAGCACCAAAGTCCCTGCTGAACTCAAGACCGACATGGCGAAGGATTCTGGGAAGACCAAGTTTAAGATGGAACGACAACGTCCTCAAAGATATATCCACCTTGGAGATTGTAAACTGGAGAGAGCTGACCCAAAACCGTGATGAGTGGAGGAAGACTCTTGAGGAGACCAAGACCCACCAGGGGTTGTAGAGCCAAGAGTGATGATGATGATGAAATGATAAATATTTTAAAATAATAATTTTACTATCTTAATTACAAAATATCATATAAACATATAATTTAAAAAATGGTTAAAATACAGCATTTTGATGGTTAAATATTTAAATTGCAGACCTATTTACGTGGAACACTTGTTTTTTGATGAGGCAAGATTTTTTTTTTAATAATTATAATTAACTAAAAAGTTGAAGCAAAATTGAATTATTTAATTAAAAACAAAACAACAACTTAACATTTAAAACAAAAATAATTAAAATAGCACTTCTCTGTACTAGCTTTTTAATATTACTTTTGATTCAAAATGATTTCTTCAAACCTAGTAAACTTATTTTGTGGCACCATTTTAATTCAAAATTAATAGAATACTTAGTTTTGACTACGTTTATTATTTAAAAAAAAAAACAAATTATTAAAAACTAAGTATTCTATTAATTTTGAAAAAAATGATTCTTCAGTTGGCTGGGTATTTTTATGAAACGGGCCGCGCAGCCGTTCTTCTTAACTTGTGTACTGTGAAAATTGTTAGACATAATATGTAATGCTTCTGCTTCCTCGTGCGAAAATAAATTCGTGATGTAATTTGGATTAGTTACTTACTGTGTCCCGAAATAATATATTAACTCGAACAAAACCGGGGACATGTCACAACCGTCCTCCAAAGATATGACGTGTATTTTCCGGTTGTGATGATTTTAATGAGCTTGAGCGAAATGTTATATTTTACATATAAATAATGCCACTAAAATAAAGTAATCCATTGGTACGACATCTCGTAATGGATTTTATGCGCTAAAATGCCTAAATGTGTACATAAAATACCAAAAATACGCACAACAATGCGAAATATGCTCTAATGTTTCAAAAATAAATGTTTAAAAACAGGAAAATGTGCAAGTTAAATAGAAAAGGAGGGGGGAAAGTGTCCTCCGAGTTTCCTCCCACCTACAACATGGGTTTCTTCAATACCCAGATTCATTCCTTCCTTTCCCCAAAAAGCCCTGTCAAACAGCATCCCCGAAGACCATGTAGGCCCTGAGGGAAATTATTTTCCTCAGCGCCTCTTGTTAATTTTATCCCAAATTTTTAAAAAATAAATCAAAAAACTTTTGGCCCTGAAAATCTCAAATCATGTAAAACTTCTATCCGAACTTTAATTTAAGGGTCTTGTGTTATGGTTTAGCTGTTTATTAAGGGGGTATTCTAGTCTAGAAAAAAATTCTTCATATTTCAATAGTTTAGATATTCAAGAATATAATCCTTATGAGGATTTTTCAAAATTCGAATTATTTTAAAAGTTATAGCCATTTTAGTTCGACCGGTTTAGATGAAATCTAACTAGAATCTAAATAGAGTAAAACTTTAAGCGCTTTTTTCTTAAAACTACTTTTTTCGAGAAGGTTGACACGATATCTCCAGTTCCACTGAACATATTTATTGGAAATTTTGTGTTAGCCTTCTCTACACATTACTCTATCGCGCTAACTAAAATATCTATTTTAACTATTTTAAAAAAATTCGGAAAAGACAAAAGTAAAAAACTGATAAAAAAGTGTATTTTTATTTCAGACAGCCGCCATTTTGCGAATTTTTTTTTTTTTACTTTTCCTTAGTTAGGGCCGTAGCAGCATTTGGATTAAGAATTAATTTGGTTTATTTTTTTTTCAAATTACTAGGAGGGTTGTAATCGTGTCAACTGGGGCGCGCCATTTTTTTGAGACCCCCCACTTCAACACCCTGTAACTTTTCGGATTTTTAATTTTTTCTTTGATTTTTTCTATGAATTCTTTAATGTTTAATAAATATTTGGTAAAATAATGGCTTTTAAAAATTTTCTTATATTTTTTCATTGCACCTGAAAAAATACCTACAATTCATGCTACTAGACTAGAATACCCCCTTAATCAATTCTTAATATTTTTAATAATCTATTTTATTTATTATTTAATTTCATTTCGAAATTTCCTGATAGTGGGATAGTGGGATATTAACACAATTTTATAAGAAAGACGTGCAAAAAAACTTAATTGCCGCATGAATATACAAGTGAACAAGGTTCCTTCTGGTGAATTATAACAAGATTTTAACTGAAAAAATTGATTTTCCAGATCTCATATTTCTAACTTTTAATGTTTGTTAATGATACTTAAAATAGGTTATGAACCTACATCTAAACATATTTACATTCCCAAAACAATACAAAGTTGATTACATATCAAAATGCAGTCATTGTAACCCGTTTTCTCAGAATAGGGTCAGCGTCAGATGGAACATTGTTATTCCATGGGGTTGATATTATGGTAACTAGAACCGAATAGTTTTACCCAGCTTTTAGATAACCTCTCCCATTTCTTTCAACCTCAAAATAATCCTCCAGTTAGGGGTGGCATAGTCACACCGTTCACAAAACACGCCAACATGACTTAAAAAATATTTTTATAAAAAAACTTATATTGATAACATACAATTCAAGTTACATAGTTAAAGCTATTGCTTTTGGCAATGAAAATGCACTGATCAAACATAGAACTGTTTTTTTTTTAGAAAAGTAGTTAGTACACAACTGAACACCGAGTTTTTAATTTTCCTTGGGATTTAATGATTTTGTGAAGGGAGGGTGTGTAGTAGACGCATAGAAAAAAATAAAATCAGTCTTTCCCATGACAGCACATCCGCTCGCTGACCGCTGGACCATGGCAAAATGTATGTTTAAAGATATTAAAAGAATATTTAGATAATTTATCGTTTACATAATTTAGAAATTAGAAAAAGCGTTAATAGTAAATTAAATATTATGAAAACCAAACATTTTTCAAAAAAAGGTATCTTTTTAATTTATTTTCTCATTAACACTTACAATAATTATAATTATTTGTTTTGTTATTTAGACTAACTGTTTTTGTTATTTGTTTTAAAAGTTTTTTATTATGTAAATGCATTTTTATATGTCCTTAAGAGCGTTTAACCAGCCAGCGGACGAAAATCCACATTTCGTCGAAAGTTGTTCTTTCGATCATGCAGGGCGGTTACAATGAGAAAGATTAATTATTCTCAGTACCAGCTTTTAAAAATTATAACTCAATATCGAATTTATTTCAATCCAAATTAGCTTTAATTTATACCTTCATCCAAAAATGCTGAAAGGCGTGATGATAAAACTATTAAAATAATGTACTTTTTGTAATTATTTTTTGATTATAAGTATTTATCATTTTTCAATAATGTCTAAATTTAATAAGAATGTTAAAAAAATCTGAAATATATTAGTTTGTAAGTGCGCAAATAAATACACAAACGGACCAATTTTCGTCAAGACACATGTACGTACATATTTTTTAATGATTTTATTGTAACTAAAATTAAAATTCTAAAACATGCGTTTGCTAGATAATGTATTGATTTATTTTACTGCATGATTATATTATTTGAAACGGGTGTGGTATAATACAAAATCTTTTTTTTAAATTTAACAAATCTGCCAACGACCTATGGAATAACCTTATTATACTAAAAATTTAAAAAAATTCTCAAAATTTATTACATGCGAATGCTAGATAAAAGAACAATCTTTCGAAATCCATTTATAATTTTTTTTGGAAAAGAGTCAATACGTCTAAAATCTGATTTGAAAATGACATATTTCTGGTTTTCTCTGGTAATGCCCTCTTAAATAATTTTCATATTTAATTTTATATAACTATTTTTATGAGATTTTTTAAGTAATTAATCACCTATCATTTTTAATATTTTGTCTTTGTTCTAATTTTTCTAATTTGTCTTTACTTGTTTGTCATTTTTTCTTTAAATTGACATTGTCCTGATGAAGATAACATTGTTATTGAAACATGTTGACATTGTTAATTATATAGTGGTTTTAACAAAGTTATTTGATTTTCATTGCATATTTTTAAAAGACTAAAATATACATCATCGACAAACAAATGCTCAAATAAAGAACCAATTAAAAAATTATGCAATTATTTATAATCAGATAACTTCCCATATCCTTCGGAACGTATTTGGAATTTCTCGACTTTATAACGTCCACGTGTTTTACCACGTTTTGTTTTTTGCAGAAACAGCGCTAATTGGATCAATCGAGACGATTTTTACAATCGCCTAATTAAATTAACTTTTCCGAATTACGTCGTGAACTTTTACGATGAGATGGCAACGATAAAAAAGGACTTCGAGTAAAATAAAGAAGAACAACATTCCGGCTTACGTTTCGTGTAAGGGCTGAAAGCAATGCGACCTTTCGCAAAGAGAAAAAAAAAACACTGAAAAGTACTAACTAAATTGCATGGTATTTTTATTCATTTCAACTTAGAAGCAGAGGCATCAAAATAAAAATTTATTTTAACGAGGAAGAAACAATTGGATTTTTAATATTGATAAATAAAATTAAGGCATATTTTAGAATCCATATATGAGAATATTTAGCAACTACGGCATCCCCGTAGAGTGAGTTGTGACATTGTAAGAGTGAGGAGGGAAAGGAGATAGGGAAGAGGAAGGTGGGAAATTACCTGGCTATTCAGATCAGGTCATCAAACAAAGACTTAACCCACTTTATGCGGTTACACGCCGAAATACGTATGGACAAAATTACGTATTGAGAGTAATTAAAGTAGGTACACCTACTGAAATTACACACATCAAAAGAAACTTTTCTCAAAAATCTCCTGGGGAGTCTAATCGAAAGGTCCCGAGTGAGTAGCATCGTGGTTTATTACGACGTTCGAGTATTGCATTACTCTGTTTTGCTTTTTTCGTCCGAAGGTTCGGACCGTAAAAATAATAATACCGACTAATAATGTGTAAAGCGTAAATGGAACGAAGAAAATCATGTAAATATAATATTTTTGCTCTCGGTGGGAATTGAGCCATTAACTTCCTGACCCAAAATCAGAAATTTAGACCATTTTTCCACGAAGGTCGTCAATTATATTTAACCCTACCCTTTTCCATTCGTGTTTGTTTAGGCAAAACAGGCCAAATTTAAAACTTGCCTGGAAAGCGAAAATTATTACAGAGTTCAATTTCTGGTCCTAGCAAAACCTTTGGTTTAGAGAAGTTACGTACATAACATTAAAAACATTCTCATGGACTATCTAAAAGTATTATTTTTTTAGTTTGTTGCAAAGAGTAAAGCGAAAATCATTACAGAATACAATTTCTGGTCCTAGCAAAACCTTTGGTTTAGAGAAGTTACGTACATAACATTAAACACATTCTCATGGACTAACTGAAAGCATTATTTTTTTAGTTTATTGCAAAGAGTTTCACATTTACTTTATAGTGGAATATTTTTAGTGGTAAGAAGTCTTCTTTATTAAATAGCAAGAGGTTACCAATTATTTTGACCGCAACTAAAATTGAACATCTGTAAAAAATGATAATTCATAGTTTGTCACCGTAAGTAAAATCCAAAATCTCCCATAACACAGTTTCGTGTAGTGGGTAGTTTTGCCAACAACCTGTGGAGGTCGAACAAAGGACACTGAATTGCAGTCGGCTGGCTATTCGATTAATCTATTAATTTATTAATCCCAAGCAATTTATTAATCCCAATAGGATTCATTTTCAAGTCACAAGAACTTTCTCCGCGCCGCATTAAAAACCTGCCGATCATTCTGCTTTAAACTCCCGGTCAAGACTCACTTGCATATCGTGTTTGTTCGCCACTCACATTATTATTATTGTAAAATATTTAAATATATGTAGAGCAATTATGTGTAAGTTGTAAATTGTTAATAAACCTGTAAGTAATGTACCGACATCTTACTTATTTGATTTACCACACCGTTTACACACTTTAAAACACATAACACATCATTAATATTTAACTATTATCGTCACCATCTATAAGCCTCTATAATTGGTGACCTCCATAAAATACTATCCCTCTGTAAACCCAATGAAAAGCACTTTATCGGAAAAAGTGACAAATTTGTCTTCATCCTGCATTCGCTTTTGCAGGAAGATACTTTCTTATAAATTTACATCACACCTTGAATGTTACTTAAATTCGTAGCGACAAGGGAAGTTCAATTCGTTTCAAAAACCTCGAACCATGTACAATTTAGTTAAACATTTTTTAAAGCATCTCCGGTCGGTCACCGGTCAAACGGCGTTGCTTTACGCTCAAAGTGCGCCGCTGAAAAGGCTGCTGAAAACCTGAAATATCCTGAAATGTCCGCTGTCCGCTGTCCGGAGCAGGGAACCGTTATTAGCTTAAAAAATCAGCAGCGCGCCATATCCGGTAGCCGGTCGGCCGCACACCCAGGTACCGCTGACCCCTCCCAACCCCCTCACGACAAGGCTCGGAAACTAGACTCATATTATTGTGAGAGAAATGCTTTCAATTATCATTGAAGACTGAATTTATTTTTCAAAAAGGTTTTTCCGACAAACTTACGGATGGTTTTAACAAAACGCTTTTAGGCACGTAGTTGTAAAATAATTGATGTTTTTTTTTCGGATACACACTTTAATCAACAATTTTAACGATGAGATATTAATTAAAACGTAAAATTATATTAATTAAAAGAAAAGTAAGAAGACCGAAGAATAAAACCATTAATTATCATAAAAACAAGTCCAATCATTTAATCCTGTCGTTTCCAATTTTTGTTTAATATTTCAGAATTATTATATTCAATTGGTCTAATATATTTCGCACTTATCGACATTTTTTGAGATTCTTTGTACTCAATTAGTTTTTCCTAAGCTTGTAATAATAAATCATCTTATTTTATTGTGGATTATTGAGAAAGGTCTTGCTGTCATTCTTTTGAAGAAAGAGAATTGTTTTGCGGGTTAATTGAGTTGATTTATTTATTTATTTATTTGTTGGCTCGCCACAGAATATATCACATAATTATTACATCAGTTAACAATTTTAATATGGTTACAGTGATAATTCCAATGAGAGGTGAGCACACCATTTATCACAACATTCTTAATTAGTTGTAATTCATAATAATAAATTAGAGTACATACATAAAACAAGAAGAATCAATAACATATACATACATTTATACACATTTTAAAGGTTTAGGTGAGGATATCATCAGGGATATGTAAGTATAATTTTTTTCTGAAGGTATCAATTGAGTTTGAAAATACATCTAAGTCTTCATGTTTGCAATATTTATTGTATAACCGAGTCATTCATATTCCGAGGTTGGTTTGAAGAAACTTGTATTAATACGGTAAGTATCGATCCAAAAGGTTTCAAGGTTTCTCGTGAATTTCGGCCTTATATTAAGATTAATTTGATTAATTAAATATGAATCATACATATTGTTTATGATTTTAAACAGGGAGATCAAATCTGAAATGTGCCTTCTTTTGACGAGTGAGACTTCTCTAAAGTGAGTGAGTCTTTCAGCATAGTTATCTAGATTCCGATGTACTCCAGATTTGTAAGCTAGTACTCTTAAGTATTTTTTTTAACAGACTCCACTTTATTGCTATGAATTGCATAGTGTGGGGACCAAATCACGGTGCCATACTCTAAGATACTTCATACATATGAGTATTACAAGATTCTGAAGCTACTGGGATTCTTGAACGATTTGGCAATTCTAGTGATAAAACCGAGCATTTTATTGGCTTGATTGACAATGTGTTGGTAATGGTTTCTGAACGTCAGCTTCAAGTCATGAAAGATTCCCAGAACTCTAATGGAGTCTACTCTTTTCAGGATTTCATCACGGATCTTGTAAGGGTAATCAATTTTATGGACATTGTTCGTGAACGTGATGATTCACGATAAATTACCGATTTATGGATAATTCAACAGCGAAAACTAAAAATTTCTTGTCACTTAACCGAAACCGAAAATATTTATTTATTTTAGGGAAAGTTGACAGCAAATCATAAATTATGTAAACATACAATAATAAAATAGTTAATTATGCCAATTGTGAACTTTCCACTGATGATAAAGTGTGACATTGTAAGGGTGTTTTCTTAATTAGTTTATGTTTTAGTTACAATATGGGGGGGGGGGGGGGTGAGGAAGAATATAGGATTAGGATTAAGAGACTAAGGACGGGAATATATAGGGGAGAGGGGTAGATTGAACTTCCTAGTTTGAGTCGTCTTGCTTAGTGAGTTTTCGTTTTGAGTTAAAAATGTCAATGAGGTAATAATTTAAGTTAATTGAATGTGTGGATCTGTAGATAAATGAGCTCTGTTTGGAGTTGGTCTTGCAAAGAGGGGATTAAAAATAAGCGACTGTCCACTGTCGCGATTTGGAACATGGAATGATAGGCGTTGAAGAAGATCAGGACTATCGAATAAGTTATGTGTAATTTCATATAACACTAGCTGGATCCCGGCATGCGTTGCACGTCCATTTTCAAAGAAATAAATTGTGTCTCCGTGCATGTCCTTTCTCGTGCACCCCCGTTTCCCTCCCGCATCCCCTAGTACATTCAGTTTTCGAACAGCTCGCGTGCCACCTATTACAATTTTTTTATTCAAATTTTCATTTTTCGTATTTTATAAGTAAATATTCAAATATTCATTTTTTTATATTATAAAGAACAATCAATCAAATTTGGTACCTAACATAAGTACCTATTTAAAATATCTATATTTTTTTAAATCCATAGACACTTCTTTTAATACAAAAAAAAACAGCTGCCTGCTAAATTCAATTTCATCAAACGCGCGAACTGTCAAACGAGCGAAGTTAAAATAGTCGTTAAGTTTTCTGAAATTATTCAATTTCTGCGCAATTTTCTTAATTTTTCTTTCCATAAGAACCTTCTACAAAGTATTAGAAAACTTAAAAAAAAATTAATGAAATGAAGTCGTTCTGAAGTTATGGCGTGACCAAAGGAAACAGGGATACATTTTTATATATATTGATTACCAAATCTGTTATATTTCTTTGGCAAATTAAGTTTATTTACAAACTTCAATTAGTTTAAGTACAGGGTAAGATAATAGAGTTATCTTTCGCTTGAAATATCCTTAAGGTGAGTTTGGATTTTATTTCTTTTGTCTATTTATAAAAATAAAAAGGCTGAAATAGGGTTTGGATTGTACCCGGTGAGCAGATATGTTAGGAGATGTGGGGGAGAAGTAATGCTCCTTCACTTGGCTCAATCCTTCTCGGACCCTTCGTACCGTTAGTTGGCACACATGAGGCCCTATCGCTATACGTCAGATGTATCAAAATCACGGTCCTTCCTAGAATTTTATACTACCCTCGTTTTATATTATTAGTGTTCTAGTCTTTCTACCCTGGCTTTCAGCAGCCTTTCTTCTATTGTGGGACTCTAAGGGTAGTATATTCAGTTCTGAAGTTAGTAAAGAGGAAACCAAGCGGGAGATTTTATTTATTGTAGTCGTTTACTTGAATCTTGCTGAGTGCTAAATTGTTTATGATATTGCAAACTCTTACATTGACATGCTCTACGTAGGTAATGTGGTTTTTTCAGGAAATCGTTAGAAAAACATTATAACAAAGTATGTACTTAACAAGTATACCTATATGTAGCGAGCCTGAAAGAGTTCTTAATATTACCTTCTTCAATTATGTATTTGTAAATTAATACGCTTGCATCTGCGTGGTTGAATTCCATTTATAATAATCGTGCATACAATTTTTTCCTTCAAGTAATCATGGTGTGTTATTACTACTTCACCTATTTGCTAACAGAGCTTCAATCAAAAATATTATGCCACTCGAATTAATCAACTCAGATTAATATAAACCTATCATGTAATGTTCCTTTCAGAAAATATTAATTTTACCTTTTTCCGACCATAAAAGTGTTTCACGAAAGTCATTTAATTTGAAACAAAATTTTATTTCTTACCTATTAGAATTATAATTAATCTACGCCTTCCAAGAACATCCAAATGTTTATCGCCACTGGAATGTTAAATGTTATCCATATTTTAATTGCTTATTTTATACGGATTAAGCAGGTACTTCTAATTTGTAAGGACACTTCTATGGTGATTTACGTAAGTGTTCAACTTGGGTACTTCATCAAAATAAAAGGCTTAATTTGGTCAAAATTGTACGAGATATAAATTATGAGTGTACTCATCGTACATATCTAGGTACAAACGGTCTGTGCCTGTAATTTACTTATGCAATATTTTTTTATTTCCGCAATAGTACTGTCAACTAAAAACAATGTTGAATAAAATATAAACTGTAACCTCTGTCAAAAAAAAAACTACAAGTTATTTTATGTGAATACAGCACAAGAGTCGTTATGATGGGATATGGGCTATTTTTTTAATCACTTTTTATGACGTTTCAAAGTGGTGTTGAAAAGGAAGGTTGGGCTGGTTCACCTGGCTATTCAATTCTGGTCACTAAGCCATTTCAAGGAACGCTTTTATTATGAATCTCTCTTTTACACTCTTTTTATGTTTCATAACGCTTAATTGGATCTCGATGGGTTTGTTCTGATTCACGTACAAAGGCCAGAATTCAAACCTATTGGTGAATTTTGCACACTGGGTGCTTACACTGGGCGATAATTGCCGGATGTCAGCCGTTGTTAAGGAGTCAAAACAAGTGTTTGTTTTTCTTCAGTCTTCTCATCGTAACGCATCTTTCAACATTACCGTTTATATCGTGACTCGCGTAGTGAATTTACCGCCGGTAATTCATCCCCATCGTAATAAAACTGACTAACAACTGCCTATGGTTCATTTAAAAATAGCTAATCGACCACGAGGGTTCCCCAAACCGGGCAAGATTGCCATCAAACTATCGTAAGTACCTTTGTGAAATACCTTTGCTATTTGTTTCAGTAAACGTATCATATCGAGATCCACAGGCATAACTCGTATAGAGTGAACATTCAGCTTCACTCTAACCCTTGTAAGGTGGAGCCATCAATGCGCTAATCTTACATTTTATATTGCTCATTTTCCTTTATATTCTATAACACTGTGATATATTGTATTCTTCCTAATTTCAAATGTTGATGCAGTGTATGTAAAATCGATTACCATAACACGGGCATGTGCCTAGCATGGTCGAAAAATCCACAAATTATGAAACCATCAAAGCAATGAATAACGAAAAAAAAATGAATGATATTCTTTGACATTGGATGATTTCAGTGACGTTCATGAGTGCAATTGTAGTCTACCTGCCCGCTTTTTGTGATCTAATATATTGCCAAAAGTTTTTGGGGTCTTGTTTGATCCATTTAAATAGCAGACAAATAGTTTTCCCTTTTTAAATCCAACTATTTTTTAGATCAAATCTCTTCGCAAAAAATAATAAATAATCCGATTTATTATCAGCAGCTTTGTGCTTCCCACCAAGGGATTCCTTACATTTGTTAATGCTTTTTTTATTTTATTTATCGCACTGTTTATTACATTAGTTGAGAAATTTATTACCACAATGCAGGGCACATGCCCGTGCTGTGATGTTCGATTTTATACACAGTGCATTAAAATAATTTAAGATAATACTGTATCAAGTGTGAAATATAAAAAAAAGTTAATTAATATAAAAAGTATAGAATACAAAAGAATATAAGAAATCCAGTATATCATCATCATCATCACTATTGACTCTACACTCTACAACCCCTGGTGGGTCTTGGCCTCCTCAAGAGTCTTCCTCCACTCATCTCGGTTTTGTGCCAGCTCTCTCCAGTTTGGAAGCTCCAAAAAATCCAGTATATAAAAGAATATAAGAAGTATATAATTAAAAAATATATAAAATCTATGATACTTATCAAACCAAAGCTAGCATTTGTTTTCGAAAGGTTTTTTAAAGACACACATACATCAAATGTAAAAATATTAGTAACACACTTTAGTCGATAGTTTTAACATTCTATAGATATCTCTATTATGAAGTGTAAAAATCTCTTTTGTCATGAATTAATATTTATATGTTTAAAATTAATTTTTTTAAAGCCCAATAGTGATGTTCGTCCTATTTTATGATGGTTTGGACGGATTTCAAGCCTGTTGTATTGTGTGCTTGACAGTTTTGCCGAGATATCCACCATGGGATGGTGATGATTCTTTGACCAATACTTCTTCGCTGTACGTCACACCAAAGATATTTATGTTACTTTCACTAGATTACGCATGATATTAGATTATAGAATATTATAGGAAAAGAAAAAATACAGCTTGATGATGTGTGGGTACTGTACTGTAAATGATTTTTAAAAATGTTATAAAGTTTATGAGCACCTCACCAGGAAAATCTGCGTTGAGCTGCAGAAGACAGTTACGCAGTAAATATTGAAAAATAGTTTTTTGGGAAAACATGATAATATAAAATACATAAAACACGAACTTAACATATTTTTACAGAATGAAAGGGATGAGACTATTCAGAATTTTGGTTGTTTTTATTTTCTATAATTAGAGTATTAGTATGAGCTTTCGGGTCTAGCGCGAAACTCGAATACCGGCAATGCCGCCATGCCGTTTGGATAGGCGGTATTTTTCGCTTGTTTTGCGAATTAATTGCTATTGCTACGCCTTTTCTCACTGATCACACCCGATTACAGTAGGAAGGACGGAACGAACTTGACTTACTAGACAGGTGAAACCCAGCAGTAGCAAAATCCGCCAAGGTGAACTGAACAGTGATAACCGCATACAAATTTGGTTTTCGCTAACCAAGGCGGCGGAGTTTTTTTTCCATGCGTTTTTTTTTTTCAAAGATAAAATTTATTTTAGTTCACGAAATTTTTATTACTTGTAAAATACAAGTCAAGGTTTGTTCGCTTAAAATTTAATTTTATTTACAATATAAAACACATATAAATTTGTTGTAGACCACTTTTATTTTATACACACTCTAGCGGTTTCGGAAGCACCCTTCCTTCGTCACGTAAAAACACTAAAGATAGAGATCATAAATTAAGCCACTCAGGCATTTACCAACTATGTTGCAATGATTGTCCTTCGTTCTACATAGGTAAGACAACTAGAAATATAAATATCAGAATCACAGAACATTTAAGATGCTTAAATAATAATAATTTTTCGGAGTTTGCTAATCACCTAATTTCCACAGATCACACTTTTAATAGGGACACAGGGGTTAAAATTGTTCACCGTAATAATAAAAGCAAAAAATTAGATAATTTAGAAGCACTAGAAATCAGAAAATCCCTAAATAATAATGCTAGTATTTTAAATAACCAAATTAACTTATCTTTCAGTCCCATTCTAAATATTTTTCCAATTAACCGCTCTGTTCTTTCCGGAAATCCCCTAATTACCCCCACCCCTTTGCCTACCTCCCACTCAAACACTTGATTTGTATATCTGTCAACATTCTGTATCATAGTTTAGTTATAATATTCTCCTGACGAAGGAAGGGTGCTTCCGAAACCGGTAGAGTGTGTATAAAATAAAAGTGGTCTACAACAAATTTATATGTGTTTTATATTTTAAATTATGGCGAGCCACAAAGTTAATGCTTTTTACAAATACGTAATTTTATTTAATTTAAACTCTGAATATAGTGAATCAGATGAAAATTCAATGAGCTGTGATTTTAGCCTGCTTGAAAAACGTGGTTTAGAGAAAAATGCGTTTAAAGTTTTCGTTGTAACTGGGCTGCTCCGTTTTCTACCTGCTTGGCGCGCACCGCTCCTAACTATATTTAAAGGTCTAATGTGATGCTATTAACTTTGGGAATGTATTCTACTCATGTATAGGAAGATCTTTAGGCTACAATAAAAAAGCAGATTTTTTTGGATCGGCTGTACCAGACTCACCCTTTTAGTTAGAATATTATTACGCCCATATATACTTACGTATTACACGAGTGTGCGCATAATATCATTGTATTATCAATTACTACACTCCTATCCACAACCAAATTCTGCCGCTGACAAAAAAATGATAAATGTTGAAGTGAGGCCATTCACTGAAAAGTATGGCAACTGTATTTTGAATTATACTCATCACAAGTGTCAAAACAAGTCCGAATTGGGGAATTAATGTGTATTGCGACTCTCCTCTATTTGGGCGGGCTGAACGGATTGAACGGACTGGATGAACGGAATGAACGGTCGGTTGCGGGGAAACCGGGAGATTTATACGCCGCTGTCAGGCCGGAGGGATGCCCCTGTTTTTTGAAGAGTAAACTTTTTCAGTTACCTTCAAAACGGGTAGGTGGCGCCAACCGAGTTGAATAATCGCTGGTACAATTACTGTGCTAAAGGTAGCTTCTAGATGCCTACAAAAAGCCTTAAGGCACCATTTTTAAAAAAAAATTATTTCATTTTCTGAAAAATGCATTTGTTAAGAATGCTCTCCCCAGATTTTTTAAAGAAATTCGTAAAAGTGACAGAGATACAGCATTTCATGTTAAATCCGTTTAAAAATTTGGATGTTGAATTACCCTTCAGCAAAAGTTTGAACGCGTTTTTCTCAAAATTACATTTTTCAAGCTGGTGGACAACATATTGGAAATTGTAACATTCGATTTGCATAATACAGTCTCTATGGTACCATGTAGGGGAATTTTTATATCTAAAAAAAAAATGGCGGACCAGCAAATTTTTTTTTCACATTTTATGGAAAATTTTCATCGTTCATAAAAAAAATAGAAAGGTCCTTTTTGAAACAATCAATCCCTACGCAGTGTCATAGAGACTGGATTTTCCAAGAGTTTAAGACTTGTTTCATGCAAATCGGATGTAAAGTTTTTTTTTAATAAGTTGTCAACCAGGATGAAAAACATGGTTTCGAGAAAAGCGCGTTCAAAGTTTTGCTGAAGAGGAATTCAACATGCAAACTGTTGCAAACGGTTTTACATAAAATGCTGCATCTCCGACAATTTTACGAAATTCTTTAAAACATCTGTTTAGAGTGTTTAGACCATTCTAAACAAATGGATCTTTCAGAAAATGAAATAAAAAAGACATTTTTTTTATCGAGGCCTGGTGATTTAAACAGAATAACAAACTAACCATATTATAGTCTAACCCAGGCAGTGTGGAAATGAAAAAGGCTGTTATTTTAAGATATTTTGCACAGAAACTGAGGACGAAACTAGGTAAGGTTAAGATAGATAGGTAGGTCGGACAATTATAAAGTAATTTAAAAAAAAAAAATAAATAAAACTGGACTAAGTAGGAGGGGAGGGTGAAGTTAAAGAAAGATGATTATTATTTAAGGCTCATTAACAAGCGGCCGAAAATTCAAATTTCGCCGAAAGATGGTCTTGCGATCGCACCTTTGCAACTGTACAGGGCGGTTCCGATGAGAAAGATTGATTATTCTAGGTACTGGCATTTTTAACTAATAACTCTATATCGATTTTATATCATTAAAATTTTTACTTAATATGTACCTACCTACACCCATTTTTTATTTTTTATTGTTATTAAGTTTATTTTTAGGAACCCGATTTTAATTTTTTATTTCTTTTATATATTCAATAATAGCAGAATAGAAGATATGTGTACCTATATATAATAGAAGACCTATAATTTAATAGAAGCAGAACTTATTTATAATAAATTGTTTTTATACATTAATTAATAATATTACCGAATAAATTAAAAAGAAATAAAAAATCAAAACACCTGCATTCAAGGTAGCAAAAAAATGCTTAAACGTGTGATGATAAAATTATGTACTTTTTGTAATTATTTTTTGATCATAAGTATTTATAATTTTTCTTTTATGTGTTTGTCAGACCGTAAATAAATAGACAAACTAATGTTTTTTCGTCGCAAAATACGTGCGCGGATTTTGCGAGTTATTTTATATGAACTAAAATTAAAATTCAAGCTTTAAAAAATTAAAAGATACTAGATAATTTATTTATTTATGTTACTTACTGCATAATTATAAGATTTGGTACGTATGTTGTATAATAATACAACATTTTGTTATAAAATTTAACCAATCTGCCAAAGACCAACGTAATAAGTTATTATGTTGGTTTTTTTTTATTTAAATATTTTTATTTTTTATATAGTTTTTATTTTTTTAATTTTTTTTATTTAATTTTTAGTAAGTTTATTACTATCAACCTCATTAAAATTTAAATACATATTTTTTTTTCAAAATTTAAAACATAGTTTTACTAGATAAACTAACAAACTTTCAAAATCAATTTTTTTGGTAGAAAAAGAGATGAAACGTCTAGAATTTGATTTAAAAATTACAAATTCTTGGTAGAGTCTGGTTATTATCTCTTAAAACAAGTACACGAGGTGCGGAATAACGTTGGATCTGCTTGTAGTGGGAAGTCTCGTGAAACTTCAGTTATGGATTTCTCTTCCACATTATCCAGCCTACGCCAGGCTAAGACGCCAAAAATGCATACGTTTAAAGTAAGTTTAAAAATGTAGCAAAGTTATAAATATTATCACCTCTCCAAAAATTACTGCCGACATACTCACAAACCGCCCTCTTTTTTCTCCTCGTTTTATTATTGTACTGGGGATGTTTTTAACGCCAAGAGGGTGAAATCAGCTTTTAAAGCGGGTTGGGGCAACGGCAGATGGTGGCACACCACTGCCCGCCGGACCGTGAAAGTGGCCCGGTCTACTATTACGTACCTCCTATAGGCAAACTTGGGGAAAATTTCTTTTGACAGAGTTTTCCGACGACCTAATTGAATCGCTGGTTGTTAAAAAAGAAGGTATGCCGCTGGGATTTTTCTCCGTGACTTTATTTTTTATTCGATGGGATTGTATGACGAAGTACTTACTGGATAAAAGAAAAATATATAAGATCTAACTATTTTACTTTATAGCATTTACAGTATCCATTAAATAAGCACCCTTGCTAAGTTATCTGTCTGTTTATTATTACTTCTAACGATTTGAAGATAACCTAACGAGCTCAAAGTGTTTTGTATACTTTCAAAGTTATCTTTTACAACTACTGTCCTACGCAAATTTCTTTGATGTATTTTATTGTTATGGTAGAGAATTTTTTAAAGCTATTCTCTTTAGATTCAAAACAATGAATTTATCCAAAGACGTTAGTATAAACGTTGTCATAAATGAAACAATTTCCAGGTTGTCTCTGATTATCAATCGGTTGCTATCAAAAGTCAGTAAGGGCCGAGATTATGATGTCCTACAGACAGACTGTGATAGATTTAAATTAAACGATATTCCAATCTGCGGCATTATAATATGCATACATTGCTAGCTTCCCCATAACTTGGATCCATCAGGATGAATAATTATCAGGAGTTGAATCTGTCTTTATCAAGTTGTCTGAACTTCAGACCTTAGAATTTAACTATATTTATCCAGGACTCACACCTCTCGAGATCCTACATAAAACATTAGGTGAGAGCTCTCATAGCTAGTTAGATAAATTGTCAACAGATGTCAGAAGGTACAAAACTCTGGTCAGGCCAGGATATTATTCTATAAATAGCTGTTTTTTAGGGTGATATACCCTCTTTCTCCTCTTCGCTTCGCTGAAACCACACTTAATTAACTCCTTGGCCTGTCTCGGGTAGTTTGTATCTTCCGGTTATTAAAATGTAATTGGAAATAGAATCAATAAACTCAAGAGTCCCTTAAAAATTGTCCTGAAGATGAGTCTTTCATTACCGGTTCCTTACCTTACAACTTTACACAAGTATTTACACTAACACCTCAAAAAATGTCAAAGATGGATACTTCAAGTAATTATAAACACAAAGCATACGATTCATCTCCAATCCATACTGTTTTTAATCTTGGTGTACTTTGGAAGTAGAACCAAACAACTTAGATAATGCTTTTTGAAAGTTATTAAATAAAATTTTCGCGTAGGAAGGCAGTTATGTTATATAGAAAAGCAAGCTTTTAAGGTAAATACGTTGATGTTTGTATTTGAAATATAAGAAAAACGCCCTTTACGATCTCGAGAAAAAAAAACATCGACAATTGAGTGAGAATGGAAAAATCGACTACTTCTGTACCTACTTATTCAAATTAACAAAATCATAATATTACGTGTGGAAATCTGTAAAAGGTTTGCGTGCGAGGCCGTCATAAAACCGGTCTAAAATATATTTCCGAGTCCACGTACCACTTTTCCATGCGTATTTTTTTGATGGCATTGGTTAAACATTCTACAAATTTACTATTGGAGTTATCATGAATGCGAAGAAAACATAAATACATTAAGTATTTATTTACTAAAGTTTTTGCAGGTTTTAAGCTGCAGATAAAAGATTTTTTTGGCGATAACTAATAGGACTTAATGTAAAAATACCAATTAGAGATAGAAATTACCGAAAATTATTTTCATCTTTACTTAGGCTTAATCTATTTGGTGACAACAATTTTACTAACCACGGACAAAATACCATAAAATGGCACACTCCATAGCTGGATTGAGAAAAACGACAGAAATACTTAAGAACCACGGACATATGAATATATCTGGACCTGCCCTAAGTGATAAAAACGTATTATTTCCCCCTCCACATGGCGCCGGCTGTAGCTCCTCCTTGGAACCGGCTCGCTCCATGGGGAGGGGATATAGCCTCGCTTGAATCTAAAATGTGTGACGTCATCATTCTTGCCGTGAACAGCGAGAAGCTGACATCCATACATTTAACGAAATAACGGCAGCTTGTGCTATACAATATATCTACGTATCAATATGCACATAGAGAATGTGGGCGGTACTCCAATGTGCTCGTCGCTGGTTACAGGGGTAAGTAAATTATGAAACATTTGTAAAAGTGTTTTAACTAAACACGGCAAGAAAAAATTGATATGTGTATTGGCGCGAGTCTTTTTGGGGCGAGCATTTGACCTTAGCAAATAAGTTTTGAACGTGGCAAGCAATTCGCGCTCCCATGTAAAAAGGTCTATTCATTCAAAGCAGATTTTGCTTTTAAGAACTAAATGGTGATATTGTAATGCGAGATGCCAATATACTGTCAGATTGATTGTTCAACGAATGACAGTCATCTTTCCCCCCTTTGCTCTCCATAGTTTGGTTTTACCCCTCATCTGTAACTGCTTGTCTATCCATTTGGATGTCTATGGTAAGAACGATGTTTTTTTAAACAAATATCATCGTAAAGTATTGTAGTTTAAGGCGCCGCATCCACGCTCAAAAAGAAGAAAATGGAGAGATATGATATTTGACTGGTCAGTGGTTGAGTGGGCATAGCGCTTGGATCCTATCCGGGTGTAGCGTGTTCAATTCCTCGGCTGGCTAAGTCCTCCATCACAACACAAGCAACATTTTCGGCTTTCTGTGGTGGTAGTAGGAGATTTTCAAACATTGTTGGGTTATTCGTAACCCGGGAATGTTTGTCTTTCTTTAAAAAAAAAAATAAATAAAAAAAAATGTAATCACGAATGTTAGGGAACGCGCTAATATTTAAAGCGATAAAATCGATGAGAAAATTGTGAAAATGTTTAATAAAACACGACTTGTTTAAAATAGAGCAAAAATCTCGTGGAAGGCGTCTTAATATCATTTAAAGAAACATTGTGAATTTTTTCACAACTACAACTTGTAAAATAACTGAAACAAACGTGTTTATAATAATTTTCGAAACATACTTTTCGATTTTGCGTTTCAGCGTGGAACGCGTCTAGATATTATCATCAAAAATAACATATATTTTTTAAGAGCTTAAAAACTTCAAATGTTTAAGGGAGTTATGTAAGAAATCGGTAGAAATTCGGGTAGTAGCGGCTAAAGTGGTTTAGTTATATGGGAGACCGTGAATCAATAACAAAATCTTTACAGTTATTCATTTAATAATTTTGTTTACATATGATTTTTGCCAAGTCACAGTTAGCCAAAACTTTCGAGATTGATTTCACAACGACATAAAACTATATAAAAAACGTTGGAAATTATAAAAATGATTCACATTAAAATGTAGAGAATGTGTAGGTCCATAAATGAACACAATAATGTACAGATAATTAATAATAATTTGTATTTAAAATACGAAATGCGTGGGTTTTGATATTAAAGCCAGGGGATTCAAAGTTTAATTTTAAAGCATTATAATTAGTATTTTACCAAACAATATTGACATGTTACCATAACAGACGACACACAAAACATACAATTTCACATTTACGTACGGAGGTGGATGGGTGGCAAGTTATTGGAAAAGGTATTCAAATTTCAAACAAGTGGGTAGTTATTGGTTGGGTATTGATACAAAGATCACGCTTATATTGATTCAAAGTAAACTCACCCCTCCATCACATCTCTCTAAAGAGATATTCCAGGAATAATTCCCCTTCGGATTTCGGTGGCGAATAACTATTACAGGATCTGGAAAAATAATATATTCTAAGAATCTTTTAAAAATATACCAAATAAATATACGTAAGTAGGTACCTACTCACTCCCTACCTACTGTTATGCTTTTATATCGAATTTATATTCATGTGGAAAGTGGGCGATTACAAGCAGAATCGCATTTATTGATAAATAGGTAATTACTTCTATTGTTATATACCCAAGTCACCTAATAACCATAATAAATATAATTTTGTGTAACTCTCGAATATTACACAGACTTCATAAACTAGGGAACTAGAAAATATGAACATATATTTTTTTTAATTAATTCTTCACTTCTAAGAAAAAATCTGATATAACTCAAAATATCATACGACTGCCATCAGTTAAAATCTTTTCTAGTTATACAGGGTGTCCGGGGGAAAAGTGCATTAACTTTGGGAGGTGATTCTACATGATGGTAGGAGTAAAAAATATTAAAAACTTTTTCCGAAATTCTAACATTTTTTCCCATACAAAAAGTCGTACGTACCAAAAATCATTAATGTGAGGTACGATCTTACTTGCTGAGAGCCTGCCGGGCACCCGACTCGATTGTGATTGGCCATATCGTAACAGTGGAAAATAATAAATCTGGCCGCACACGCCGGGGTAATTTTATTTTTTTACCTCAAATCTACCCCTAAAAGTTGGAATTTCGAAAAAAGTTATTTATCTTTTTTACTTGTACTATCATGTAGAATCACCTCCAGAAGTTAATGCACTTTACCCCACACCCTGTATATCAACTTTTTTAACTATCGTACCTACTTATCTTCTTTATGAAAACAAAAAGGGTTCCTTTTAAAAAAAATTATCTACGAATTATTTCTCGTTTCTTCCTTTTTTATTTATTAAATAATTCACCTAAAAGCTACTTGTGCAAAGAAACATATTTTTTATTGAAATTGGTTGTTTAACATCTGTGGAGCAATTTTTGTATTTGGTAATAAGATTATGAAGTAGGTAAGTAAATTGTACAGTAAGAGTAACTATGTTTAATATGTATTAATTAATTACAAATACTGCAGTGTTGGATTTTATAAAAAAATAAAATATTACATTTTTTCAAAATCAAATGTTTGAGAGATAGTTATTTTTTTTTTATTTTTGTTATTATCAACTTAAACATTCGTGTAAAATGAAGTTAGCAGCGAAAGACTTCATACCACAATGTCATTAACCCAAATCTTAGGAAATCCAAGCCAACAACATCAAGTAGAAATTACTTTATTGCGTGTTTTATTTTTACAATAAATCTAGGCATCTAGTTGAGCCCTCGCTGGGAAAAATGTCGAATTCAACGGAAAGATTAATGTTTACTTATTTGACGGGATAATGTTGAGCAGAATTTTACGCATAGCTTAAGTTATATTTTTGGGTAACGAAAAATTTAAGTTTGTTGCCATATTTTAAAATGATTAGTGTGTAGGTAGATAAATGTAAAAGTCGCTTTTCAAGGAATATTATTATAGTTTAATTAATATTAAGTAGGTATTATTATTTCAACGTAAATTATTTCGAAGAAAACAAATTTATTTTTTAAGGTAGGTAATTTAAACTTTACAGCTCGAATTAAGGTCCAATGAAATGTGTCTAAAAATAACAGAACCTAAGCCACCAATACACGAGTTCGTGAAAAACCGGGAATTTTGTTTTTTTTATCTGAGTTCGCTCAAAGGTTCCAACCATCTGGAACCTGTGAGACTATGGCAATGTAAAATGTTTTGATTCCGGGTGTACAGTTCAGATAGAGAGGAGGCAGCTAGATAAAAATCCATCTATTGATCACTAAAAATATGTATTAACCAATTAAAAGTAACTTTTCGCTTCTTTCATTATTGTGGTTTCTTAACAGGGTAACACTGAGTGAATCGTGACTTCAAACACGGTCCAAATACATATATCTACTCTTTTTTTAATGCCACTTTGTAGAGTTTTCATGGAACCCATAGTAAGATAGTAAGTAATCAAGACAGGTTTAATTCCATTCATATTAGTTTACGCAGCTGTTTATTACGTAAAAAAAATCATATAGAAAGAAACAAGTACTTTGTTTAAAAACCACTTTATCTTATATATAAAAATGAATCGCTAAATGTGTTGCTAAGCGCAAATCTCGAGAGCAGCTGAACCAATTTCGCTAATTCTTTTTTTTAGAATATTCCTTGAAGTACTAGGATGGTTCTTACGGAGAGAAAAATTAAGAAAAATTTCGCAAAAAATTGGATAATTACAGAAAACCTAACGACTATCGCACGTTTGACAGTTCTCGTGTTTGAGAATGACATTTTGCAAAACAATGATTGTTGAATCAGGATTCTATTTTTGAAAATCTTTAAGTTGATAAATTTATTTAAAGTAGGTACTCCCCTAATATTTTGAATCGAATCAAGAATTTTAGATATTTTAAATAGGTACCTATGTTAGGTACTAAATTTAATACACATGAAAAATGGAAATTTGAATAAAAATTGTAAAAGGTGGCACGCGGGCTGTTTAAAAACTGAATGTACTGGGATTGAATATATGGAACGCGGGAGGAGGGTTGGCAGGATGAGGGAGCGGGAAACGGAATAGGGAAGGCAGGGAAGGTGGAAGGGGAACGCAGGAGAAGAAGGAGAGGCGGAAGGGGAACGGGATGAATGGGAAAGGACACTCAGTGAGAAACAATTTCTTTATTAAATGACATAGCAACGCATGCCGCGACCGGCTAGTTTAAAATAAAATAAAGTGGTTTTTAAACAAAGTAGGTACTTATTTCATTCTATATTATGTCAAGCCACAAAGTGTTTGTTTTCTACGATAATTAAATTAAATCAATTATTACTAGTATGTTCGCAAATAGTCTAGAATATTAGACTTTAAATTCTGACAAAATAAAATAATATTTAGATAAGATATAAAAAATTAAAAGATAAATATAAAAACCCACTTACGATTCGGAAATCGTACTTGGATATTATTATAACGTTTAAAACTGAACCAATTTAAATTTAAAAAATGAAACTATTATTTAGTCATGTTTTTCTAGTCGCTCGTCTTTTCTTAAAAATGGGTAGAGAAGAGAACTGAAAAATGGGTAGTGGATAAAAAACACAAAACAGTCGTCGGACAATGAAGATCCTAAACAATAATAATGGTTGAGATGTTGAGAGCAGAAGTAGCGATGAATAGGCTGTAAAAAACAGAGTTTTCATCTTATTTTACTGGATGCTGCTTATACTAAGATCCAGAGTTCGATACCGGACAAAAAAGCCGCCCGAATTCAACAACGAAGGGATCAATTCTTACGATTTTACCATTTTACGAGCCGGGAAATACATAGATAAATGAAGACCAATATAGTTAAGTGGTACAGAAACGTAATAGATAAAATAGGCTTAGTCCTCCTCACTAGAGGTCACTGCGCCGAAGCAGACTATGATTTTATTTTATTCCTGTTTATTTCATATGACGTTTTTTGTAGATATTGTAAAATTCCTCTTTTTTTATTTCTTTAAGCCGTGTTTTGATTTTTGTTTAAATCATGTGCAATACTGATTGGTCAATAAATGTCATTATCTATCCGTTTTCTTTGTTGTTGTTGGAACCAACACGAGGTTTTCAGTAATAAATCTTGTATTTACAAACAAATCAAACATGATTCACATTTCAGAAACCGTACACAGTATTATTTATACAAGGATAATGTAAAAAAACATTTTATTTTCTGAAGCTCAGATACCTTGAAAGGAAATTCTGTCCTCAAAACCCAATTGAATCCTAAGAATCTATTTGAGATGTGATTCCTGAAACGTTCCGCAGCGATCTTCTTTCTGGGAAAAATATTTCCAGTTGGCCTTTTCAATCACGGGAATAATAATAATGCGAGGTCCTATCGATAATTTGTATGAATACGTTCTTTTAACAAAAAATAGGTAAATAAAGTGATTTTGAATCGAGGGGCTTCAATAATAAGGATATTTCTAGATTTATTTTAAAGAAAGAAAGCCCCGGCAATGCTAAGGATTTAAATATTTTCATTGTTAAGCTTAGCTGAATTCCTTTTTTTTGCTTTCAAAACGCAGGCAACGAGCTCGTTTTTATCTCCTTTCATAGAATTATTACGAGTGGATTAAGTTCACTGAGTGGCGAGTCAAAGGGCAGACCTACGTTCAATCTGAACAAATAATAGTGGTCGACGATGATGACGACTAATTGAAGAAATAAAAAAACTATTTAGATTGTTAAGCTTTCCCTTTGTGTCTTGTACTACCGTAGGTCTACACCGGTCTGCCTAATGTTCTACTCCACCACTATTATTGAACTCATACGACTTGCCTAACGTTTTAAAGATTGCTGTGAGGCGTCATTCTTTATCTCGCCTCATCAATCTGCTCCCAGAAAACCAAACCACTAGATCGACAGATTAAAAAAAATGAATACCGCCATTTAAGAGTTTAGAGTGGGAATATCCCCAATTTGGATACGATATGAGTCTCAAGTAAATGGGTTAGGAATATAGAGGTGAATAGAAAGGTTGGAAAGTCCTGAAAATTTCATAGACAAGTGGCAAATATTTTACTAACCAGCGCCGTATGGGTTTATGTTTATATTTCAATATCTTTGGTTTAAGTCATAGTAATTTTAATTTCATTCATACATTTTTCAAGTTTAGTTAAGACGCCGTTACCCGAATTTCTGCCGATTTCTTGCAAACCTCCCTTAAACATTTGAAGTTTTTAAGCTCTTAAAAAAATGTATATTATTTTTGAGGATAATACCTAGACATTCGTCGCACCGAAACGCAAATTATATAAAATTCCCTCGATACAAAAAAATCGCAAAATATGCTCCAAAAATTATCATAAATACGTTTGTTTCAGTTATTTTACAAGTTATATTATGAAAAAATTCATAGTATTTCTTTAAATGCTGTTTAAGACAACCATCGCGAGATTTTTGCTCTATTTTAAACGACTCTTGTTTTATTAAACATTTTCACAATTTTCGCATCGATTTTGTCACTTTAAATACTAGCATGACCGCAATTTGGGCAACAGCTAAAACAAACCGATAATAAATGAAAAAATTGAAGGTAATCGAATAGTACAGAATAAACAAAACTGTTAACTTGCATTAAACCACTTTCATGTAGATTATTGGTATCTAAAAAAAGTTTCATTTGGTTGGTCCGGCATTCCAAATTTAAAAAATCGCAAAGAGAGCTCTAAAAAAAAATAATAAAAAATACATTTTGTTCTCTAAATGTTTTGGGTATGAAAAAATTACAGTATTTCTTTAAAAGCTACTTAAGACATTTGCGGAGAGATTTTTTTCTCTTATTTTAAGGAGCCGTGTTCTGTTAAAGATTTTCACAATGTTCGCTTAATTGTTATCGTTTTTGAAGTGAAATTCCCTTAGCCCCGTTAGCGATTCGGAATTCTAATGAAACGGAAATGACGCGTACAGCACCTGTGAAGCATTATACTTCTATCAAGGATCCTATTGGTTAAGATGTAAAACGAAAATGACGCTAGGTCTGCGCTCATTGGCCTGCCCACCGCGCTTTGATTATGATTTCACTTTCCAAGGCTCCATAGTTCTTCATAGTTTGAGGTTGTTTTGGTAAAGTTTCGCTTCTACCGCGTGTTAACAGCACTCGATATTTTTTATAATATTAGCACGCCTTCTCTAACTTTCGTATTTACGTCTTTCGATTTCCCAATCAAACCACCTTCTTCTTATTATTGAACGCTTACTACGCAGCCTTAATAGCAACTGTGTACATAAAAATAAAACCCACTGCATGGCGGGCCGGATCGGGAGAGACCGGTTGAGGGAGACCTTTTGACCTCTCCAGCTGGATATTTTCGTTCAATCGCCTTGCACAGCAGTGGGAGAGATGGATTAATACGTCCGTCACTCTTGGACATACTGACCCCCCTGTTTCCCACCCACTACTCATACCCATTTCCTTCCCTGAACATCTTCTCTCGAGAGAAAGTATTTTTCACATGACCTCTTGTATGGATTCGATGTAAAAAAAATGATCGTATGTTTTACGCCTTTCTGGATATGGAAACTCCTAACGCTAAGATAGACATATCAAAGACGAGTTTTACAGACGTTTCAAGTAAATAAAAATATCTAAAATGAATTCCAAATGAATTTTTCTTGAACTTTACGTTTGATAAACCAAAATCGCAAAATTTTAAAAAGGGACTTTTCCCTTTTACACCGGATTCAAGGGGGTTAAAATTATCTCAAATAAGGAGATGGATGTTTTTTAGGGAAGGTTTTATTTGATTGGGGGAAGAATAGCCTTAACTGATATATGACTGTATAATTTGTATGTCTTAGGATTTTGAATGATGTCTTCTGGATTATAATGAGATTTTTTGGTACCGTGTGCCAAGAATAAAACAGATGTTAGAATAGATCAGCATGTTTTACTTTTGTTGGATAAATACAATATACTGTGATTAATACAATTTTCGTTTGCCACATTCTAAATTTGCCATGTTCCTACATAAAGCGAGCTTATAAATTATGGACAAACCCTCACATCACGGATTCAAGAAGTTTGTGGAACTTACTACGGATGTTAGGAATATACGCATGGAGGCATAACGTCATCTTCTAATATTTAAAGCAGAGTGTTTGTGACGGCACGGCGGGCGGCCAGCCGGCCACCCCTATTCCATTTTCCCAACCCCTTGAAGCAGTATTTTGATATTATTGATGAAAATTTGCATACATGACGTCAAAATAAGAGGAAAATTACTTTCTACATCTGATTTCGAAAAACTTTTCGAAAAGCCCGGGCAACGCACAGTTAGGTATCACACACATATTAGGTATCTGGCGTGACTTTATTACCCAAGGTTTCTTTCTGGATATCATTTTATTTTACTTGGGTACCTAAATGTATAATCTTTTAAGTATTTAAAAAAAAAACAAACATTTTAGCTGCTTGCGGCGTATGGTACCATCGGAAATACTCACTACCTCGAAACGCCAACGAGTAATTTTATGTTTGTCGAGTTTGGATCTCTCCGCGGGAGGACGTATGCACGTCGTCGTAATAATTTAACTAAAACTACTGTTTTTTTTTTTAATCTTTATGATAGAATC
Organism: Limnephilus marmoratus; assembly: GCA_917880885.1. NCBI lineage: Eukaryota > Metazoa > Arthropoda > Insecta > Trichoptera > Limnephilidae > Limnephilus > Limnephilus marmoratus. The sequence goes on along the minus strand of OU862919.1, from coordinate 27,876,651 downwards.
TAGGAAATCGGGTGATTATCATATCAACTATTTAACTTGTGTTTTAGTGTGATAAAAAATATTAAAGTAACGATTTTTTAAAACGTATTTTTTTCTTTAAGTTTGGAATTCATCAATAAAAATGTATCCGAATGTACCCGGCAAAATTTAACGTTTTCTGTATTTAATAGATATTAATGTGTCAAATTAGCCTTAGGGAACGTACCCATACTACGTGACCAACTTTTTGCAATTTTTAACCCCCCCCCCCCCCCCCCCCCGGTGACCAAAAACCTATGGACGCCGCCGCTCATTTGTACCAAGCGTAGTATTTTGAAGACCCCCCCCCCCCCCGAACAGGTCACGTAGTATGGGTACGTTCCCTTAGTTTTGTGGTGTATTCAGGATTTACTTTAACAACTTTTAGTTTCTCCATCATTACACCAGCAACTTTTCCCTAATTATGATGGAAGCAGAGAGAATTCAAAAATTCGTTTTTCGTAACCAAGAAATGTTTGGCTTTCTTTAAAGAAAATACAAATTAAATTAACGAAAGGTAAGTAGTATATCCAGTAGCGCAGTTGTTCATAGTTTTTTTTGGCTCCAAACTCCACATATTGAAGATTTGATTCATGTAAATACACAAATTTCCTACAAATAATTATGTGCATTGTACGATGCATTGAGTATTCTGTTTAATCCCATCAATTTCACAATCCCGAAATCCTGCATCCCGCAGGATTTCAGAAATATTACATCCCATTTTATTTTCCAGTAAAAAGGAGGAAATTTTATGTAGGATTTGCGGGATTGAAAAAGCTGGATTTACACAAAAAATATGCCGTTTTTACGCTTAACTAAACTTTATGCAACTAAGAAACGGTAGACCTACATCTCAAGCACAGAAACTTCAAGACTTAGAATCTATTTTGAAGAAAAAGTCAACCCTATTCGAGAATGGGGGTTTCAGAGGGAGATATCTTCAGTTCACAGATTCTTGATGACCGTCCAAATAACTAGCGGGGAGAGAGCTTTTCCGCTGCTGGGTTGCGGTGACCAGAATGGGTTACAGGACTTTCCGCAGTCAATGTTTTTTTATAATCTTATATTAATTAGTTTGCAATCTAGCAATGTGTTTTTATAATAATACTGGTACCAAAGATGACTGATACCAAAAAACAAAAACAAAAAATTTATCCCAAGGGATTTAAAAAGTTGCGGGATTTACAAACCCAAATTGTTATGTTGATTATCATGTTTAATATGCCTTAACAAAAAACTTTGCAAAAATATATATAAAATAAAATATATGTACAAAATACATAATGCACAACGGAGGTTCGTTTCACGCCGGAGTTATTAAATGATAAAACACCTTTTGAGTATAAGGCCTAACTGAACAAAATATCTCAAATCGGCCAACGCTCTGCCTCTCTTCCTCTGCCTGACATAGTATTACGCCATTCCATTTGATTAATAATAATAGTAATTGCCTGATAGTGATCGATATGATATGTTCTTATTAATTTTTGCCATGGTGTTAGTGGTGCAATGTGAAATTACTAAGGAAAACAAGTGATAATAAAGTGTGGTGTGAGACAAAATGTAAAGTAGTGATGTTCGTGAAATGTTTTTCTTACTTCATTTTAGCGAGGCCGGGAGTAGCGCGGGCGTACCCCAGCTTGGCGGGGAGCGTTCTCACGCGCTCGGCCACGGAGATCTTGGTGGAAAACAGAAACGTTGAAACAAGGATTAGTGTCATTTTTACTCCGAGGATTCTAATTCTACGTGCGAAATACGATAGTGCGAAATAATCAGTCACTGAAAGTAAAACATGTTTTTAGTTAAAATTAAAACGTATTACATCAATTCAAAATTAAAAAAAAATTAAAAAATGTTACAATGAGCGTCATTAATTTCTATAAAAATTGGGTATGATAAAAAAAATGATTTTGCATTTAAATTTAATTGTAGAAATTCAATCATTCCTATATAAATGACTTATTCGAAGATCGTCCTCTCAGAAAAAAAAATTTCATTTAGTTTTTCCATACCTAAGGCAAGACCAGAATTAAAATCACTTCAAAAATATAAGTACCAAATTAGATATTTTATTCGGAATCAAATTATATTTTGTTCGGAAAAATTGCGAAAATACTTCACTCATGATAATAGAGCACATATTTTTAATATGATGAAAATAGCATTTAAACGTGCCTTGGATTAGTGACATTAAAAGTTTGACGACATATATTATACATTTTTTTTCTTTAAACGCTAAATCCCTCCATGAACCTTTTCATAAGCAAAATTTAATTATAAATATTCAAACGACGTACTTATTTATAGCATAACAAAAAATTCATCATCCACCCGAGGTACACGGTTTGAATTATAAATCCACCAATTCAGCCAAAAATAAGTCAAGCATTAGAAGAATTTATTTTTAAAACCGGCTACCAAACGATCCCTACCAACTAAGGGAGGGTTTTTCCATAGCGCAACTTTTTAAATTTGCCCCTAATTTATTTCACACGGAGCCACCAAAAATAAATATGTTATTCAAAACATGCCTTACTCTTTCAAAATCTTAAAGTTCATCTACGATCTACCTAGCTTACATCTCTAAGATTCTGATTTTAAAATATACCCACCCTTCCTTAAGGATGTCGAAAGTGAAAAAAAATATCGATATATCGATGTATCGATATTTATTAAAATATCAATATCGACGTCTATATATCGAGGAAAAAATATCGATATATCGGTCAAATTTTCAAGAGATTTTGGGGTTTTAAAATAATAGTGTATTCAGCCCAATATTATCAATAGTAATTTTTGTACACAATTTGCTTTTTTTAACGTACAAAAATCTCAATAAAAATTAAGGTATTTTTATCACTATTCATTTTTATTAGGTAATAATTACAAAAATATCAAAAACTAAAAAGCTGTCTTCTAACTTATATGTAAACTGAGACGCATACAAAGTTTGTATGCGTCTCAGTAACATTCTATTGGCGTATTAATCTGTCTGTAGGACTTCGTGTTTGGAACAAGGTATAGTCAATAAAATCATAGACAATTGGGAACCAACACATAGAAGTGGCTTAGAAAAAAATGGCGAAAAATAGCATACATTTCTATGTGTGTACCTACACACATGAGATAGTATTGGTAATCACAAATACTAATGCAAAGACAATAGATTTGTAAGCTATTAATAGTTAAAATTTCAACCGCCAGATGTCATGACACAATATAGTTACTTTTTTCCGTACGTTCCTATACGGTTTTGGATTCTAGTGACTTTAAATACATAAATTTAAAAAATATCGTTTTTGTTAAAATTTTCGATATTGGATATTTTGCATCGATATATCGATATATCGGATCAAAATATATCGGCTAAAAATATCGATATATTGAATTAAAAATATCGATACTTTTTCAACAAGCCTACCCTTCCTCGATGATGTTCTTGAATTAAATAAAATTTTGACGATTTGTTGATTTAAGAATATTTTATTTTTAACTCTTTGATTCGTTTTGTTTTGCTTATCATTGTCGAATTTTAGACGAATCTTTCTGTAAATAGATGCTTCAAAAGTTGTGAAATTAAAATGTGGGTACCTTTATTTTGATATTGCTAAAGACCGGGTTCTAGGCACTTCTTACATTAAATGACATCACATAAAAGAACCGAAGATATGTAGATTTCCCGTGCAATGTTCTCCATATCCCGAGTACAATTCTCCGAAACTTGGTCTACGTGTTTCAAGGGAGCATTTATTGAAAAAAAAAAAAAAAAAAAAACAAGTTTACACCAGGTGAAAATAATAACAAGGAGCCCGGAAATCCATTCTAAAGTTTTCTTTCATTAGGGCAAAGAAGTGTAAACGAGGAAAACCAAGACTCTGGTTATTTTGGCTGAAACATCTCGAATCTGTTATTTATTTATTTATTTTATTTTAAACGAGCTGGTATCCGGCATGCGTTGCTGTGCCATTTAATAGGGAAATTGTTTCTCCCTGCGTGTCCTTTCCCATTCGTCCCATTCTTTTTCCGCCTCCCCTGCCTCTCCCGCGTCCCCTTCCCCTCTCGGGTTCCTACTCCGCCTTCTCCACCTTCCCTCTCCCCACTCCACTCCACTCTTCCCCTTCCCCCGTCCCGCTAACTCCCCTCCCGAGTTCCCCTCTCCCCTCCCGGTTCCCCTCCCCCCTCCCGGATTCCCCTCCCCCCTCCCCCCACCAGCAACCCATACATTCATTTCCGGTATATTCAGTTTTCAAACAGCTCGCGTGTCACCTATTGCAATTTTTTTATACAAATTTCATAACGTCAGAGCTCAGTAGTTTTATACAAACCTTTTCCTAACAATAATGAACACATAAAAAAAATTATCTAATTTGGTGCAGTCGTTCGGAATTTATGCGAGTATATACATTTCGGCGATTCATTTTTATTTATATAATAATAGATAATAGAAGAAGATAGATAGATAGATAGATTCACATTTACAGTTCTGCATAACCAATAATAAATATACATTTATAATGGGATAAATAGAAAAAGGCCTCGGGATAATGAAAAATGACTGAATAAATGAAAAAACCCTACCCAAACCATGAAGTTGACCCATCCAAAACCAGGTTCTACTAGTGAAAAAGGTTAAGAAAATATTTTACATCATTATTATATCCTTCATTCCAGATCTCGGGGACTAAGTGGACAAGGTCTGTAATTACTGAGACATCTCTGTAAATATACTAAACGTAGAGTTCATTTTTACGGTATTCCTTCGCAATATATTTATGTATTTGGTTACACAATTACAACATATAAACGGTAACCGGCCAACTCAGAACCACCTCAGAAAGGTCATTAAGAGTGGTGATAAAAAAATATAAAAATGGTTAAATATGTTAAGTTAGGTTAGGGTTACCGGCTATTTTAAAATTATTTTTTCATAGCTTTTAATGACCTTCTGAGGTGGTTGTGAGTTGGTTTCATTCTGAGTTGGCTTGGAACCCATATACATATTTACTGAGTGTACGGCACCGGAGCGCGAGGGAGTTTTTGCACGATAGGGGGGGCGTTAATACGGGTTTGTTACGCAGCTAACGTACGGACGGACGCGGACGTTGTGAAATTATGTAAATAATGATTATTATTAATGTACACAACAAATAATAATAACGGAAGTCTCCCTTTATGCACCTGCTAAAACGTGTTTTTTCACTCTCCTGTAAAATTAATTTGTTTACACATGGAGGTATAACGCGCCCAGAGATGATATTTGTACGAACAGTCAGTGATTTCAATTTTTTATAAGAAAAACTCTATTTTTATAACTTTTGAAGGTTATTCCCATCAATGTAATATATCATTGAAGAAGAAGATAACAATAATAATCTAAACTAAAATACGAAAGAGAATAAGACACAGAAAAAAAGAAAAAGACAATGACACGTTTCGGTTAGACAAGAGGTCTAGGTTCGTATCCCAGTAGCGACAATTGTCTTTTTCTGTGTCTTGTTCTATTTTATATTTTCGTTTAGATTATTATTGTTATCTTCTTCTTCGATGAGTTAGTACCTATATAATTATTTTTTCTGTACTTAATAATGTTTTTTTTTCAAAAATTTAAAACACTTTTTCAACACTTTCGAGAGAACTCAAATAAATGTAGTATGTACCCATGTAGAATATTTAAAAAAAAAATAATTAAAATATAATTTCACCTCGCTTAAACTTTGATTATTTAGGACAGCTGCTTATTATTATTTGGAACTAAATGTTTGGGTCCAGTTATGACCCAATTAAGCGGAATTGATTGTAAAGTAAGATAAGAAATCAATAAATTACAACGAAATATTATACAGAGTATTAATGGACGTACTTGACTGTGTTTAATCAGTGATTCCTGACATTATTTCGAGTAAAAAGGGTTATTGAAATTTTGGTCCTCAGCGAATTTTTAATTTTTTTTTCTAGAATTTTCTTCCACATAATTATGTTCACTAAATCGAGTAACCGTCCAATCCCTCACTCTGACCGTAACTGTTTTATAACTATTTATTTTTTAATGTCGAGTTAAAAAAAAACATAAAAAATGTCACTGAAGACAAAAATTTTTTTAAAATTTTTTACTCCAAATAAAGTCATGAGTTACTGCATTTGGTTAAAGTCTAGTACAGTCTAGTAGTAAAGTACAAGTCAAGTAGGTACATCCCTTAACACCCTGTATGGTACAAATAAATTAGTATTATATAATTACCCAAATATATAATACTAGCTGGTACCCGGCATGCGTTGCAACGCCATTTAATAAAGAAATTGTTTCTCCTTGCGTGTTCTTTCCTCCCCTTCCTCTCCCGCGTCCCCTTCCCCTCTCGCGTTCCCACTCCGCCTCCCCCACCTTCCCTCTCCCCACTCCACTCCCCCCTTTCCCCCGTCCCGCGAATCCCCCTCCTGAGTTCCCCACCCTCTCCCAGGTTCCTCTCCCCCCATCCTGGTCCCCCTCCCCTCCCGCGAACCCCATACTCAGTTCCCCTCCCCCCTCTCTTCCCGCATTCCATACATTCAGTTTTCAAACAGCTCGCGTGCCACCTATTGCAATTTTTTAAACAACTACATACATAATGCCAGAGCTCACAGTAGTTTTGTACAAAACCGAACAAAATTTGATGCAATCTTAGGGAAGTTATGCGCGTACATACATTTCGGCGATTCATTTTTATTTACGTAGATAGACGAGACAGTAACTACGAGGCCTGAAATAAAATTTCCCGCAAACATATCAACATCGTTTCCACGACAAAGATTTGTTTTGCTTTTCGTATGACGTTAGCAATAACTCTCTTTTGTCAGAAAATTTATTTGACAGTACACATATAATAAATATAATATATTAACATTTATAATTTACATTTATAATAGAAGATAATGTAGCTTTTTTTTTTTTTCAGTGTATACCGCACAAAAATCTTAACTGCTCCCGTCTGGAGCCAGTGAGACTATGGCATCCCCAATTGGGGTATGTTGTGAGGCTGAAGGTAGTGGGGAGGGGAAGGAGGTGGGGAAGAGGAAGGTTGGGAAGTACCTGGCTATTCAGATCTGGTCACCAAACACGGCTAAAGCCATTTTCAAGCAACGATTCAATTCTGAATTGTGGTCTTACACCAGGGCGATACTGATAGTATCTTCCACTCTGGAACATGCCGCAAATATACTATATATTATTTTTAAATGAATTAATTGTGAAATAACACAAATTAATCAAATAAAATTTATTTTCGCATGCCGGGTTCGAACCCGCGACCTCCGGATTGTGAGTCAAGAGTATTACCCACTGGACTACGGAGGTCGTCGCTTTCTATTGGTGAAAGAATTTTTTAAATTGGTTTAGAGGTTTAGGCGTGAAAGCGTAATAAACAAACTCACGTATTTTCGCATTTATAATATTAGTATCGATATTACTGATTTGAGTGACTAGTCTTTATTGTAAGTCACTAGTTATCAATTTTAGTTATAAGTTATAAGCCATTAGTAACAAGTCGAAGTTGTAAGTCTACAGTGTATAGGTAGGTTAAATATACTCTTATAAATGAAGATGTAAAGCGCCCTTGAAGTGATTTTCTCACGAAAAATGCACTATAGAAATGATCCGAACTTTAATATTAGATACTAAACTGATATTGGGCTGAACACATTTCTGTGCTTGCTAGTGCATATTCACAACCAAATAGATTGAATGTCGCACACGTATTAAATTAGATTCACGATTACACTGACCCCAAAACAACTTGAGATAGGTAACATAGCCTTACATATTCACAACCAAATAGATTGAATGTCGCACACGTATTAAATTAGATTCACGATTACACTGACCCCAAAACAACTTGAGATAGGTAACATAGCCTTACATATTCACAACCAAATAGATTGAATGTCGCACACGTATTAAATTAGATTCACGATTACACTGACCCCAAAACAACTTGAGATAGGTAACATAGCCTTACATATTCACAACCAAATAGATTGAATGTCGCACACGTATTAAATTAGATTCACGATTACACTGACCCCAAAACAACTTGAGATAGGTAACATAGCCTTACATATTCACAACCAAATAGATTGAATGTCGCACACGTATTAAATTAGATTCACGATTACACTGACCCCAAAACAACTTGAGATAGGTAACATAGCCTTACGACTTACTATTATTATTAATTACTATTTTTTTCTTACCGCACTCCATCCCTACCTCATCGGAACACGTTTAAGTTGTCCTCATTAATTAGTTTTTTTTAAAGAAATTGTCAACCAGCAAAAGCCCATATACCTACAAAAACGTATAAAAATGTACAAATGTTAAGCGATACTTACCTCTCTTGCTAATTTATTCGAATATGATAATGCTAAAGAAATTGTATTGTCCGCCTTACTATCGTGGTTAGAAATATGATCTAAACGGTGTTAGAAAGAGAAAACACAACGCTTTATATTTATTAATATTAAAAATTAACCACTTAATAGTTAAAATGAATACCTTTATGAAACCAAAATTTCCGATAGCTGAAAAAAATTTTGAAACTCTGGGATTTTTTAATTAAATATTTTTACACTAAACTACAAAAAAGTGAGTTAACTTTAAAGTTTATAATACATTTGCCTAATAAAATATAGTTGTGATTTTTTCGTTATCAGTAATTTTCATTAGACAAAACCTAAAGTAAGCCATTTAAAAAACTTTTAAATTTTTTTTTTTTTGATATTTCTAACCATGAACCATGATAGTAGTTATTCCGAAAAGCGAACGAATTAGCCTAAGGGGTTGAGACCTCCGAATAATACGTGATTTAAACAGCAAAAAACTTTATTAATAAATAAATAACCTACAAGCATGGCAGTGAGCATCTTATTTTTAATAATAATGTTAGTGGGAATAAATAAAAACTGCTTCAACGCAATGTAGGTAAGTACCTATTCAGAGATAATAACTCAATTTCGACGAAACACAAAAGAATATCGTATTTACGGTACGCGCGTCAGTATCGTTTTTCTTTAGGGGACAATTGGTTTGTTTAATCACACTGCGACGGAAAATGCGCAAACGCGCACAGTCGGAATATTCAATCAGAGAAAAATTGTATTTTTTTACCGAGCGGAGTTATGATTGAAAATTGAAACAGACGCGTAAAACTTTGCCTACACAGTGGCACGACGTCAGCTTCTACAGATTATGAAAGTTTTCAAATAATTAGAAGACTGTGTTTTTCAAATAATGTTCTTCTTCTTCTTCCTGTGCTCTATCATGTCCCCCTCAAAGTTGGCGATCATTGGAGAGGAACGACCACTTTCCCAATGGCGTTATAAGGAAACATATGGTTTCCTCCTTCACCGCACACGTCAAGACTCTACTTTTTTTAACGAAGCTACATTTATTTGAACGACTCTAGACCCTCCAATGTCCATGCATACGGGGTTAGTAAGCAGTATGCAAGTACAAAAGATAAATAGAAGTAGCAGCCCGTGGAATAATTCTTCTGTAATAGGTAACATCAAAAAGAGATAATAAAGTTGGCGATCACTCTGGTAAATGTATCTCTATCTTGCGCTGCCCGGTATAGCTCCTCCACACTTCTAATACCGGTCCACTCTCGTACATTTCGCAGCCAAGACATTTGTCACCTACCAGGCTCTCGGCGACCCTATATCTTGCCTTTTAATATTAATTGGTGCAAGTGATATTTCTGCACTCGAAGCATGTGACCCAGATATGAAATTTTCCTGACTTTTACAAATCTGAGATTCTCTATCTGCTCTAGCACGCCTATGTGTACTGTGTTGGTGATCATGTCAGTCCATGAGACTTTGAGCATTCTCCGGTGAAGCCACATTTCAAAAGCCTCTAACCTGTTCATCGTATTTACTTTCAAAGTCCATGACTCACATCCATGCGGCAAGACCGACCACACATAACATTTTAACATTCTCTGCCTTAGTTTTAAATTGATATTGTCATTGCAGAAGAGGGATATCATTTTACTGAATGCAGTTCTTGCTGCTTCAATTCTGCACTACATATATTAAGAAACTTTAATTTAAATAAATATCCAAAACAGTTTGAATTGCTGATTATATCTGAAATATCACCACACTGAACGCGCGGCGCCTGCCGCAAAATCTAGACGCGAATCTAGCCTCCAGCCCAAAACATCCATAAAAAAATTATCGATAAGTAAGTAATTCGTCAACATTATTTTATCCTAATTTGGTCGACGTGAACTGTTGTTTGTTCTTTGGCGAGCTGCAATAATTTCGGGAACGATGAAAAATTTCCGACGTTGTCGATAAAACCTTCATCATTGTTTTGTGCTCGGCTCTCAGGACTCCACCGTTAGCACTACATTCCGACCTCTTTAAAAGCCGTTTTAAAACTCTAATAAAGTGTTTAAAATTTTACACAACTGATAAACAACCATTTGTATCATTAAAGTCTGTTTATCGGTTGTATAAAATTTAAAAACCTAGACTGAATATGTATTAAATTTAATTAGGTAATTTTATTCCTACCTTTGGATAATAACCGAGACAATATTATGAATTGGATTACAAATCATGAAATTAATACATGACCCGAGTTGTTAGAGTATCAACAATAAACTATTAATGATATTTGATGACAACGATAAAAACTTTGATTGAAAATTTAATTCTTATGGAATGTAGACGTAGAGTCGGTTTGTCATTTTCAGAAAATAAAATACGGTTCGTGTACCTAGATGGAGCACGTCGATACGAGACCTTGCAGTATCATAAACAATTAAGCACTCTCCAAGATTCAAGTTAGCAATGACTACAATAAAAAAATCCCCCGCATCGTTTCCTCTTTGAAAACTTCAGCGCAGAATATACAACCCATAGAGTGGCATAATAGAAAAAAAGGCTGTTGTACTCGCTCTGAGATACACATCTGTTCCGTAGAGATACAACATTATACCTCGAGGAAAATGGGAAAAGTATATACGTGTATTTATTATTACACGGAATACAGTGTGTTCCTTCAGAACGCAAGCCGCCGCGGGCGTATTATATGTCTTCCTCGTTGTCTCAAAATAACGGAATTATTAAAAACATCTCGTGTATTTTAGTTCGCACAAAAGGGGGTTGGCTCAAAGAAGAAATACCGTCCCGGGTTGGGGGAGGGGGAGAGGGGGTAAGTGCGGGGGAGGCCGCACTTTGTGACAGCATTTTTGGAGGGCCTAAAGGAATTTTCGAAGAAAGCGACTCGTCTCCTTAAATACCGGCATTTTTGCAATTACGCGGATGGAAAAATGTGACACACAACCACTGACATAATAAACCCTGCAAAGCCCTACAAGGTAAACTCGAGCGACTTACAAATATGGCCTGTAATATGATGCGATATAAGAGTCCCGACTGTCCAAAGTCTGTAGAACTATACCATCTCCTATTCGAGAAGTTGACCATTGGATAGAAAAATGTGACACACAACTGCTGACGTAACATACCCTGCAAAGCCCTACCAGGTGAACTCGAGCGACTTACAAATGTGACCTGTAATTGGATACGATATAAGAGTTCCGACTGTCCGAAGTCTGTAGAACTATGCCATCTCCCATTCGAGACGTTAATCATTGGAAGGAAAAATGTGACACACAACTGCTGACGTAATATACCCTGCATAACCCTACAAGATAAACTCAATTGACTTACAAAAAATATGACCTGTAATGTGATGCGATATACGAGTAAGAGTCCCGACTGTCCGAGGTCTGTAGAACTATATCATTTCCTAATCGAGAAGTTGACCATTGGTTGGAAAAATGTGACACATAACCGCTGACATAATATACCCTGCGCAACCCTACAAGGTAAACTCGAGCGACTTACAAATATGACCTATAATGTGATACGATATAAGGTCCCGACTGTCCGAAGTCTGTAGAACTATGGCATCTCCTATTCGGGAAGTTAACCGTAGGGTGGGAAAAAGTGACATACAACCGCTGACATAATACACCCTGCATAACCCTACAAGGTAAACCCGAGCGACTAACAAATATGACCTGCAATGTGATACGATATAAGAGTCCCGACTGTCCGAAGACTGTAGAACTATGGCATCTCCTATTCGGGAAGTTGACCATTGGTTGGAAAAATGTGACACATAACCGCTGACATAATACACCCAGCACAACCCTACAAGGTAAACTCGAGCGACTTACAAATATGACTTGTAATGTGATACGATATAAGAGTCCCGACTGTCCGAAGTCTGTAGAGTTATGGCATCTCCTATTCGGGAAGTTAACCGTTGGGTGGGAAAATGTGACATACAACCGCTGTCATAATACACCTTGCACAACCCTAAAAGGTAAACTCGAGCGACTTACAAATATCACCTGCAATGTGATACGATATAAGAGTCCCGACTGTCCGAAGACTGTAGAACTATGCCATCTCCCATTCGAGACGTTAATCATTGGAAGGAAAAATGTGACACACAACTGCTGACGTAATATACCCTGCATAACCCTACAAGGTAAACTCAATTGACTTACAAAAAATATGAACTGTAATGTGATGCGATATACGAGTAAGAGTCCCGACTGTCCCAGGTCTGTAGAACTATATCATCTCCTAATCGAGAAGTTGACCATTGGTTGGAAAAATGTGACACATAACCGCTGACATAATACACCCTGCGCAACCCTACAAGGTAAACTCGAGCGACTTACAAATATGACTTCTAATGTGATACGATATAAGAGTCCCGACTGTCCGAAAACTGAAGAACTATGGCATCTCCTATTCGGGAAGTTAACCGTTAGGTGGGAAAATGTGACATACAACCGCTGACATAATATACCCTGCACAACCCTACAAGGTAAACTCGAACGACTAACAAATATGATCTGCAATGTGATACGATATAAGAGTCCCGAATACCTGGTCGTACATACATAGTCTGTGGAACTATGGCATCTCTTATTCAGGAAGATAACCAGTGTTTTTTTATGAATAGCACTGGATAATTTGGTCAAATAATAATAGAAAAAATAAACATTCACTCCTGTGCGACGGTGGCCAATCTCGTACATTTGTCATCGATGGACACAACTATTTCATAGACTCTCAATATGTGGCTCTAGGAAATAAAAAAATAAATAGATATAGCAACTCTTAACCCTTTCAGACCTTTGATGCTAGACAATAATTATTTTTATTATTTATTTATTTATAAAATATATATTTTTTCAGGCATACAGTTTTTCAAGTTTTTCGACTGACACACTAGGCACATGCCCGTATTATGTTAGTGTAATTGGTTGTGATTTTTTTATTGCCACTTTCATTTTAAAGAACATTAGGTTTCAGAGGGCATAATTCATTTTTCAAAATGATAAACCGTGTGCTGTATTCTAAAAATATACCATTTTAGTAGGTTTAAAATTTTTTCATAAAAATTAAAGGTTTCACGACATGCTTTAAAAAATCGAGAGAAAATGTTCAGTCAAGATTAAACACAAAAATCATTTTCCAATCCTTAAAAATAACTTGCTGAACCAGTTTTATCAGCAATTACTGGAAAACGAAAACCGTCAAATTTTATTCACTCTAGTTCTAGATAGTTAGGAAAAAATTCTGAAATCTATGTTTGCATTTTCAAATATACGTACGGTCTGAAAGGGTCAACCCTTATTGCCTTCATCATTAAACTGTTATCGAATGTAATATGGTTGGCTGGCTATTTTGTCTTCATTTTCCTTTCTTATACACTTAATTTACTTATTACTAAATACGCTGTCTCAGCAGAGGTAAAGTCACAAGGAGGAAATCCATAATTGGTATTATTTTAGCTATATAATAATTATGTACAAACTGAAAAAATGTAAACTGTCGATTTCTCGAAAATTAATAAATAAATAAATATTCAATAACAGTTTAATGATGAAGGCAACGTATATGTACTCGTATATATATATATATATATATATGTATTCAATCCGAACGAAAATTCATTTAATTAAAATGTTAAGATGAATATATACGTGAAATCCTATTTAGATACTATTTTGATTAATCTTTACGACGAATCGGCTTACAGTATGAACATCAAAAAATATGCTACGGATAAATTGAAGCTTTAACTACTTTATCTATGTATTGGAATTACAATAAAATTATTATTTACGTAACAAAAAATATAAGCGTAAACCACTAAAAAAAATGTTTTCTCATGACTTAACTATGAAGTAATGTAAGTAACAATTTTTAAAAAATACCCCTTTACGGCTAAGACTATTTTTGACTTTATCTATGTTCTAACTTTTTTTCGTTCTTATAAAATTATGCACAAAATAAATAAAAACCACTTTTTCGCTTACTAGCCTCGTGCAAAAAGACGCTCGATTTTAAAATTTTGCAGGCATGAGATTCGAAATATTTCTAGCGTTTATATTCCTCTTAATTAAAACGTTTTTAAGCCGCTAGCGGTTTGGTGTTAAAAATATATGTTAGATTTATATAAAACTAGCTTTTTCCCGCGGCTTCGCTGGCATGGTGTAAGGGGGGTTCCCACTCCGCCTCCTTCACCCCCCCCCCCCCCCCCCTTCACCTCCTCCCCCCCCCCCCCCCCCCCCCCCCCCCCCCCCCCCCCCCCCCCCCACCCCCCCCCCCCACCCCCCCCCCACCCCCTCCACCTTCCCCCTCTCCCCAATCCCAGTACATTCAGTTTTTAAACAGCCCGCGTGCCACCTTTTACAATTTTTATACAAATTTCCATTTTTCATGTATATAAAATTCGGTACCTAACATAGGTACCTATTTAAAATATCTAAAATTCTTGATTCAATTCAAACTGTTAGGGGAGTACCTACTTTAAATAAATTTATCAACTTAAAGATTTTCAAAAATAGAATCCTGGTTTAAAATGTCATTCTCAAACACGCGAACTGTCAAACGTGCGATAATCATTAGGTTTTCTGAAATTATCCAATTTTCTGCGCAATTTTCTTAATTTTTCTCTCAGTCAGAAACATCCTCGTACTTCAAGGAATATTCTAAAAAAAGAATTACCGAAATCGGTTCAGCTGCTCTCGAGATTTGCGCTTAGCAACACATTTAGCGATTTATTTTTATATATAAGATATATACCCAGGAAAACCGAATAAAAAAGAATACAAAACACCTGCACAATAAGTACCTGATCACTCAGTAAAGCTAGGTAGGACCCGAACGCTTAATGTTTTCAAAGTTTGAGAACCTCGATCTAATGTATTGAAGTGAAAAAGACACCGTGGAAAGTGCGCATTTTAAGACGAATTTTCATTCCCTTGTTTCAGAAAGATATTTCGAAAATTCTTCTTCAAAAATTAAACATAATTTTTTGATACGGTAAAGTGTGAGACAAAGCGTTGGAATCCGAATAAAAATAATAAAACGGAATGAATTATTGCCTTAGTACCTGCGTTAATTTAAGAATTCTTTTATTTAATTAAAGCCATAAAAAGAATGGTATTAATTAATTAACAACCTTTTTCATAAAAATAAAAATTTCCCAACCGTTAAACGGTGTTTTGGTTACACAGTGAATAGAGACTGTTCAATTTCTATTTCGAATTATTACTAATAAAAATATGCATTTAATTATGTTGCGAAAGAACTGACAACATTGCGTTTTTGTAGACTGGCGCATGCGCCATATGCGTGAGTTTCCCGGCAATATGGTATTCTAGGTTTGTGATATGTGATGTGTGATTCAAATGACGTTTTTGTTTATAATTTCTGTTTTAATGACCAATTCACTATTAATCATTTTTATGTGAATCCGCACAAGAGTTCCAACTGCTCCCGTCTGGAGCCAGTGGGACTATCTTCTTCTCTTCGATGGCGCTACAGCCCATATCGAGCTTTGGCCTCCTGCAACAGTCGCCTCCAACTCCTCCTGTCCTTAGCGGCTGACTTCCAATTTGGTACCTGGAGAAGCTGTGCTGCATCCCCTCTTACTTCGTCTTCCCACCTCAGTCTGGGTCTTCCCACTTTTCTCTTTCCACATGGGTGTCCAGTCAAAATTCTCCAGTCCAGTGGGACTATGGCATCCCCAATTTTGGAACGGTGTGATGCTTAAGGTAGTGGGGAGGGGAAGTAGATGTTGAAAATGTACCTGGCTATTCAAATCTAGTCACCAAACACGGCTATAGCCATTTCATTCTGAATGAAAACTGACGAATACCAAAATACACAATAATACATGTGCAATATTTATTTAAGATTTAGGAGGCGGATATGTTTACCGCCGCCCCGGGAACCATTTATTGGATAACCTAAACCCCTGCCATAGGTCATCCCAAGTGGTTCGCTACGTTTGGTAACTTAGGTCTTGGCGGGGGATGCCTTTGCCCGCCTAATGCATGGCGGGCTGGATCAGGAGAGACATGTTGAGGGAGACCTTTTGATCTCCCCAACCTGACTCTCTCGACCTATATGTTATTCTATGTATGAGCTATATTATTGTAATCATGCAGGCCGGCATAGTCCAGCGGTAAGACTCGCACACCGAAGGTCGCGGGATCGAATCCCGGCGAGGCAAATAAATTTTATTTGATTAATTTGTGTTAATTCACAATTTTATTTATTTGAAATAATATATAGTATATTTGCGGCATGTTCCAGAGTGGAAGATACTATCAGAATCGCCCTGGTGTAAGACCACCATTCAGAATTGAAACGTTGCTTGAAATGGCATTAGCCGTATTTGGTGACCAGATCTGAATAGCCAGGTACTTCCCCACCTTCCTCTTCCCTATCTCCTTCCCCTCCCCACTATCTTCAGCCTCACAACATACCCCAATCGGGCTGCCATAGTCTCACTGGCTTCAGACGGGAGCAGTTGGGACTCTTATGCGGTATTCACGTAAAAAAAAAAATTAAAATCAAAATTCATTCAGTAGTTTTTCCATGAAAGAGTAACAAACACACATACATCTATACAAGCTTTCGAGTTTATAATATTATTAAAATACCAATGCTAGATCACGATAAAGTTTGGTCCGTGCCAATATGTTCCTTTCAGGACTGAGTACAAATACGACTTAAACATCGTTAGAATTTCAGATAGGTACAACGGTTAAACATCTGTAACACTCGTAACTATCAATAATAACAATAGACCGCAATAAAATCCAATATCATTTAGGGCCTATTAGCAGTAGATTAGCAAGTCAGTTGTGCCTCAGCGGACCGCGTGTCACAGCCGATTCGCTTTAATCACAACGCGAACAAGTGGCTAAAGGGGTAGGTGCTCTATGAATACAAGTTGCGGCGTTATATCCCACGGGAGTCGGGAAATAAAAGATAATGGCCCGGTACCTTCACGATAACGGTACACCAGTCGAGGGCCGAATGTAAGCACGATGGTGTTATTAGTGTTATTACGGTCGGCTTTAAGACCACGCATTCCGAATTGAACACTTATAAAAAACACATCTGGTTAAATTATTTAACAAGTTATATAGGTATGAAAAAATTCACAATGTTTCTTTAGCGATATTTTTTCTCTTTTTTAAATAAGTACTACTTTCTTAAATATTTTCGCTTACGCATTTTACCTAATAGGCCACTTGCATCATATTTATCTTAAATTTTTTTTCCGGTTAAGGCAAATATTTTAAGACATCCTATATTTTTTATCGAATTTTTTGAAAATTTCATTCCGAAAAATCAGACCATTTTTTATAAACTGGAAAGACGGGAAATAATTTTATTGGTGCGAAAAAACGATAATTACATAGCCGAAAATCATTTTAAAAAAATGTTTTCCACACGAATAACGAGGCATACCAAAAATATTACAGCTTATAAATATATTTTCCTTGATCCATCTTATTGATCATAAATCATTATAAAGTTCAACGTCTATATTACTAAATCAAATGCAATATACATGTATAATAAGAATATTATAAAATTTGATTTTGTTAAGATCCACACCATTATCATTATACCTCTAAAACACGTACGAACAGCGTAAAATGTACGGGGTTCTCTTCATAACATCTGTCAAAAAGTCAAACCAAATGATACGTTCGCAGAGAACAAACAATAAATCTAGTGAACGTTAAATGTCAAATTCAAAAATTCGCCTGAAATCAAAGTGATGCCATATAAAAAAAATAAATCAGTGTGGAATTTTATAAAATTAATAGGAACATTATCGGAGACGGGACATTTTCATGTAGTGACGTCACGAGCCCAAATAATGGATTTATTTATTTAAAAATAAAACAACTGTACTTTTAAAAAAAAATTACTAACATTTTCGTAATCTTAGTAAAAAAATCTATCCACACGATTTTTTCCAAGTCGTTATGAAATCCATGCAAGTGACCTATTATAATAGTATTTTTATATATTAGCTCGCTCCCTCTAACATTCGTATTATGGTACTCAACAATTGATCCCCCGACAGTTGGCCCCCCAAAATTATAATTATTATAATTTTTTTTTGTGTATTGTTTACCAATTTTAAACTAAAATCGGCTTCGAAAAAAACCTTTCAAAAAACTGGAAACAGAAAAATCAGAAAAAGATATTGGCACCTCTGGGACTCGAACCCAGGACCTTTCGCTTTTCGGGCTAATGCGCTCCACTGCGACAAGGTGTCGATATCCGATTCGGTCATTTTTAACTGTATCACACTTCGACTAAGAACCACCCACATTATCTTCATTTTCTTAACGCATATTTGATACGTCTGCTATCTTGATGTATGATTGTAAGATTCAAACCCGAACTAAATGCTATCTAGATAGTGTCTGGATAAATTTTATCCATTTTATTTTGTATATGCGACATCTATCGACTTTTCTGCAAGTCTAGAATGAATATTTATTTTTATTTTTAACTTCATGAGTAAAACCTCAAATTGTAATATTAAATTAAATGAAGATAATATTAGCGAAACTCAATCGAAAATCTGGAAATAGAAAAATCAGAAAAAGATATTAGCACCTCTGGGACCCAGGACCTTTCGCTTTCCGGGCAAATGCGTTACCACTGCACCACAATATTTTTTCTTATTTGATGACGAAATTACAACAACAAAAAATCGGCGGGAAAATCATAAAAACGTATCGAGATTTACTAGATATTATTTAAGCCAGGCTTATTATTATAATTATTAAAAATCCTCGTAAATATTGATATAAGGTTTTAAAATTCTGTTTTACCAATGGTTATAACTATTTTAACTACTATAGTATAACAACGTGTTTTTTTAATTAATAACGTGAATTTAATAATCAAACACAAATTATAGTCCGGCATGCAAAAGCGCGTGTTTCGTGTCATCAATTTTCCGTAGAAACTTTGATTGTAAAATGATTGTATTGTGGCAAAGTTACAGAACGAAAATTCTTATTGGAAGAAGTCGAAAACGAGAAGACATAATATTATAGAACTTCTTGATAATCATTACATACAAAGTATAAAATAAGGTCGCTCAAAATGAACGATGTCGAACTAATGGACTCGAAAATGACAAAACGAAATGTCGAACTTTTAAACTACGCAACGGATTTTCATGCGGTTTTCACCAATAGATAGAATGATTCAAGAAGAAGGTTTATATGTATAATACATGCTTATCATAGTAGAGAACAGCGGGCAGCTGCCAAGCGGGTGGTGTGGATTTTATTAAGGTTGGGTAATGGCGTTATGTTACGTTAGCCACAGCAATGTGTGTCCGGTTCTGCTAGTTATTTATAAAATATAGAGACAATGCAAATATTTGGTATATGTATTTAGAAGGCCTTTGTGGTGTATTATTATAACACTATTAATTATTAATTAAATTTAAACCAATCCCTTCAACAATAAAACATTTGATGTTTAATTTAATCATGTTGATATTTATTAAAAAATTATCAACACGTTTCGAAACCAATGGTAAAGTGTAAATTAACGAATGTTACAAAAGCCAAATTTAATTCAAATTAAATTTTCATCAAATAAGTGGTGTGATTGATTTTCATTTAACTATAATGAGGTCAAAAAGTGAATTCGCGAATATTGAAGAAGTTAATAATCCTTTACCAATAACCCTTCTCTTCTCAGCATATATTATAATAATATGGAATAAGTAACAAACATGAGTCATGAGATATCCGTCAAAACCTAGCTAACGTTGTAGCTTGATTTGTCTGTTATTCGTAAAGCGTCGATGATACAAAGCGAGTTTACAAGCTACTATCTGGGAAATTCACTATCTGTTAGTAAACTCGCTCAGTGTCATCGTGTTACTTGCTAACTAGCAGATTGTTGACAATCTACGAAAAAAGTTGAAAGGTCGTCAACTTTACTCGCCACAAGCTTGCTCGTGATTGGTTTATTTATGTTTTTCAAGATGGCTGCCAATCAACAGCTGATTTCGACTGTCAAAATCACAGAATTAGTTCACGCAGGCGTCGTTATTCTTGTTGCTGGCGCTAGCAGCGACCTCAGTTTCCTACGCTACTGAGCGAGTGGACAGTTTTGTGTGTCATCATGACAAACTCACTCGCCGATTTATCCGCTTTTAAACTTAGTAGATAGTAGCTTGTAAACTCGCCCTATGTCATCGAGCCTTTAGGTACAACACGAATATATTTTTTTTTTATATTCTCTTTATTCATTGCTTTGATGATTACATAATTTGGGGATTTTTCTACCACCATGCAAAGCACATGCCCGTGTTATACAATAATACGTTCTTCAATTTCTACGATTGGAACATGAGACGTTCTATTACTTTTCGTCTTTTTCATTTGCGTGCAAGACGTGTGAAAGCAAGACTAAATATGGAAGACTTAAGCATGATAACATTATTCGTGGACCATATGTTATCTGTGTACAATTTTTTATTAGCGGAAGCATGCAAGTCAATGTTAGACATTGTATCATTCAATGTTATGTTAACATGATCCGTATCATAGCACAGAATGTTGTAATATGTCCCATGGCATTGCATGTCATACGGCCTCGTTAGATGATGGGATCTACTATCTAGTAGAGCATTGCTAAGTGCTTGTAAAGCGTATCACAGGACCATGGGACACGAAGATGGTAAATGCATGTAAATGTCGTCATGCAAAATTAATGATGATGACGTTGCACATGGTATGGGAAAGTACTTAGTATGTTGGGTAATAGGTAAGTTTGTTTTCAATTTCCACTCAGGAGATAAACCGCAGAGCCGATAACTTATTGGAGGATGAAACTGTGTGGAGGATATATTTGAAACTGTAAGGTATGATGTAGCAGATACTATTTATGTCTGTTATCGTGATTAAGATAAGCACTTTTTGTAATAATTTGATAATTTCTAAAACGCCTTTTTCATGAAAAAATCAGCGGAAGGAACTTACAACGAACTGCAAGGTTATTTTATGTTGCTTTAGAAAGAAATATTTTTCGTCTTTAGTTAAGGGTTTTGACATTAGGGAACGTACCCATATTACGTGACCAATTTTTTGCCATTTTTAACCCCCCCCCCCCCCCGGTGACCAAAATCCTAAGCAAACCGCTGCTCATTTGTACCAAGCGTGACATTTTGAAGACCCCCCCGCCCCGAAGAGGTCACGTAGTATGAGTACGTTCCCTTACTTTTAAATTTATTATCCAAAAGTGTAAAAATATATTGACACTTTTGGTAAATATGTAAGATAAGCAATTACTTTCCGCTGGAGTGATACCTATATCGCAAAACGCTATTACAATTAGCCAAGTCATATGTATCAAGTTTTATTTGAATCGGAAAACTCATATAGGTAGGTTTCATAGAAATCTATTAATTATTTTTGTATTTAATTCGTAGAACTCCATTTTAATTTAGAAATTTAATTAAATTAAATTTGATAATGTTATTATCGAGTTCTGCAAGTATTTTAGAATGTAGATATTATTACATGTAAATATACATGATAAAATACTTGCAGAACTCTTTAATAACATTATCAAATTTAATTTTAATTAAATTTCTAAAAATTCGTAGAAATCGTTATTTCTGCCTTAATATACGACCTAAGCGGTGTTAGAAAGAGAAAGTACCACGCTTTATATACAAATCTAAAAGTTAACCGCAAAATAATTAAAATGTAAACCTTTATAAAACCAAAGTTTACACAGCAAAAAAATTATTAAACTTGGGAATTTTTTATTAATAATTTTTACATGATACGACAAAAAAGTGAGGCTATAATACATTTGCCTAATATAATATGTGTACCTATGTTTTTATTTTTTTCGTTATCAATAATTTGCGTTAGAAAAAACGTGAGGTGAGCCATTTTTAAAACTTTTTTATATTTGAATTCAAATTTTTATATTTCCAAAACAATATGTTTATTTCGAATTATAAAATTTGAAAACGTATTTTTATCACCTTTCAAAAATAGTTTTTAGTTTCCTGATGCATTCAGAAATACCTACTCAATTTTTTTGGATTTTTTCGAAAATCGGAATTATTTAGACCCTCCGACAAGATAGGCCCGAGGCCTGGGGGGTTAACATTGTATAATTTATCCATCTACGAACTGTAATACCAATATAACACTGATTTTATTTAAAGCAAATCCATAAACGAGTTTGTAGGTAGCTTTTGAAAATGCTTAAGTATGCACGAGGTTGAGAGCTGCTTGGTTTTATGTATTCCGTAGATAAAGCCTATCTTCGAGTACTTGATCATTATTTCCGGATTGCGTTACGTTTGAATTAAGGAAAAAATACCATGAAATACGCTTATTTTTATACGCAAAACTTATCTTATTCCGGGAATCATCGATTTAGGAAATAAAATGTCTGAAGGGACTCGTTTTCTCCTTCAGTTTCATCTTTTGTTCTCGACCTATCTGATATTGAAATCTCCTTAAGGTTCTCCTCAGAGAAGGCACCAATGTACCTACATTTCAGAATCACTTCTTTTTTCACCCATTTTTACAAACAGTTTCAGATAAAGGCGAATTATTACGAGTCAAGTGAGGACGTTAACATACAAAATTGGCCCTATATACAACTATATTTATTATACCGTATAATTCGGATTAACATTTGTGTGTTATTATAGGTAAGCACTAGAAAAGAGGCGGATTGTGGCAAGACCTACATATAATGGTTTCATTTTTCCTAATGCCTAGAAACAAATACAAACGTCGTTGTATTTTTTTCTGTGAAATTGTATTTATTGTGAGACTGGAGAGAATGGAGAGGGGACGGATTTGGGGAAGAGGAAGTTAGGAAAGTACTTGGCTATTCAGATCTAGTCACTTAATGTGGTTATTTATAATATATTGTTTAATTAAATATGTACACATAAAATAAATTAACAACGAAGACCTAACTACACAATAATATCACAAACCTAATGTAGTTTCAAAACTAAATCCGTTCAATCAAATTCAAAATCTGCTTATTTTTATTAAATTAATCAACCCCTTTAGTAATTATAAAAAATGGAGAGTGCAATTCACACGCGGTAGAAGTGAAACCTTCAGAAAACTAAAGTAGACGAGAGTGGGGAGGCTACGAAGCACCGCACAAATAGGAGACCGATAGGCTACGAAGCACCGCAAAAAAAGACGAGACAGATTATACTATCTCAGTCTCTCGCAGGTAGGGTTCCCGGATCAAAAAATCAAAATCCCGGAGAAAAGTATAAATTAAAATAATAAATATAACATAAATGTCGTTATGCATCGTGGCATGTCAAAACCCGTGGGGAGGGGACTTTGAAATAAAGATTTGGAAAGTGTTAGGTATTCCTTTTATATATAATGAACTTTTTTTGTATTTTTTTGTACATTAAGTGTAAAAATTTCTATTTTAGACATTTTGTTAAAAATTAACTAAATATCAGGAGTGATGTTTTTACTTTGATTTGTAATAAAAATAATTTGGTTTTTTTCATTTTTATATCAATCTCCACTTAATTGTAGATACGGACTGTTTAGAATTCCCCCCGCATTCCGGACAAAGACCTATATTTCCGGACTTCTCCGGAAAATTCCGGACGTATGGCAACCCTAAAATCCTATAGATGTATGTGTTTGTCTCTTTTTAGTGTCGCTTTTTCGTTTCATCGAGTTTCAAATCACAACGGTGTTAAAGAAGTTTTCACTTCAAAAACACAGTTTTGTTACATTATTACTAAATTTTCCCCGGGTGTAGGATTTTTCGCATACTCGGGGTGGTCTTAAGCGGTTTACTACATAGCTTTTATTGCGTTTATTATCAAAAACCGTAATATTGGGTTACCCTGTTACAACATCCTTCCAGCTAAAACCTTCAAAGCTGCAACATAATAGGACCTTAAGATTATTTTATGTTAGAAAATAAAATCGGTTTATGGCTCAATTATTTTTTATGGTAAGTATTAAAACGTCAAAGATATTATTTTCAAACTGCAGTGCAGCTAAAGCAACACGTTTCGACGATTACACCAGCAACACAAATTTTGTTTCAATAGTTTTAACAGCACGCCAAAGAATTTTCCAATAATCGTTTGTCTTTCAGTGCAATTTTTGTTTGGTGCAATTAAACCAAATTGGCTACGTGACAGATACAAAACCATTCGCAGAAAACCATTGGTAAGTAAGAAAAGACTAAAAAGTACCTACATAATATTGTGATGATTTTTCCCTTAAACAAGATCTCGTGATTTACATTCGGGGAAAATAAATACACGACTACCAAATTATAGTATAATTTAGCATTTGATTGATGGTGAAATATTAATTTCATTTAATTTACTTTGGGCACACAACAGAAAAGCCCCAACACAATTATCTTCTTATATATAAAAATGAATCGCTGAATGTGTTGCTAAGCGCAAATCTCGAGAGCAGCTGAACCGATTTCGCTAATTTTTTTTTAGAATATTCCTTAAAGTACGGGGATGGTTCTTACGGAGAGAAAAATGAAGAAAATTGCGCAGAAAATCGGATAATTTCAGAAAACATCGCACGTTTGACAGTTCGCGTGTTTGAGAATAACATTTTGCAAAACAATAATTGTTAAATCAGGATTCTATTAAGTTGATAAATTTATTTAAAGTAGGTACTCCCCTAATAGTTTAAATCGAATAAAGAATTTTAGATATTTTAAATAGGTACCTATGTTAGGTACCAAATTTAATATACATGAAAAATAAAAATTTGAATGAAAATTGTAAAAGGTGGCACGCGGGCTGTTTAAAAACTGAATGTACTGGGATTGAATATATGGAACGCGGGAGGAGGGTTGGCGGGACGAGGGAGCGGGAAAGGAAAGAGGGAAGGCGGGGAAGGTGGAAGGGTAACACGGGCGGGGAAGGGGATGTGTGAGGGGGGAGGGGGGAGGGGAACTCGGTAGGGGGGTTCGCGAGACGGGGGAAGGGAGGGGGAGTGGAGTGGGGAGAGGGAAGGTGGAGGTGACGAAGTGGGAACGCGAGAGGGAAAGAGGACGCAGGAGAAGAAGGGGAGGCGGAAGGAGAACGGGACGAATGGGAAAGGACACTCAGAGAGAAACAATTTCTTTATTAAATGGCATAGCAACGCACGCCGGGACCAGCTAGTATATAATGAAATGAAGACAATTTAGCTAAGAAACTTTAGCTTAGAAACTAAATCTAAAATCAGAAAAGGACACATCTTGGACACGAACCCAGGACTTTCGGCTTTCCGGGCCGCGACTCTACCAACTGAGCTTATGTGTCCCTATCCGATTCGGCCATTTTTGACTGTGTCATACTTCGACTAAGAACTTCCAACATTATCTTTATTTTCCGCAAATTTTATTGGCTGCTATCCATGTTTTGATACTTATCTCAAAATGACCAAAAATAGGCCTGAAATCATTATCATAGAATTGTTCTGTCTGTTTAAAAAACCATTGTTTGTATTGTTTGAAAAGTTGAGTAGAAAAGTCTATAGACGTCACAGACTAAAGAACTAAATGCTATCTAGATAGGGTCTACAGACACTATCTAGATAGCATTTAGTTCGGGTTTGAATCTTGTAATCATACATAAAGATAGCAGCCAATAAAATATAATGTTGGAAATTCGGCCGGCGTATTCCAACGGTAAGATTCTTGACTCGCAAACCGAAGATCGCGGGATCGAATCCCGGCGTGGCAAATAAATTTTATTTGTATTATTTCACAATTTATTAATTTTAAATATTTGCGGCACGTTCCAGATTGGAAGATACTCTTAGTATCGCCCTGGTGTAAGACCAGCGTTCAAATTGAAACGTTGCTTGAAATGGCATTAGCTGTGTTTGGTGACCAGATCTGAATAGTCAGGTAATTCCTAACCGTCCTCTCCATAATCTCCTTCCGCTCCCCACTACCTTCAGCCTCACAACATACCCCAATCGGCGATGCCATAGTCTCACTGGCTCCGGACGGGAGCAGTTGGGACTCTTGTGCAGTATTCATATAAAAAAATAATTTTAAAAAGTCGAAGTATGATTTAATTAAAAATGACCGAATCGGATAGGGATACATTAGCTCAGTTGGTAGAGTCGCGATCCGGAAAGCCGAAGGTCCTGGGTTTGAGTCCTAGATGCGACCGTATCTTTTTGTGATTTTTCTGTTTTCAGATTTTCGATTGTGCTAATATTGTCTTCATTTAATTAAATGTTACAATTTGAAGTTTTACTCGTCAAGTTAAAAATAAACTATTATTTCTGTTTATTTCTTCAGAGACCGCATACATTCATGAATAAAATTAAATAATGTTAAATTAACACCAGTATTACAAATTCGCGACTTGGGAGTTATATTCGATTCAAACTTAACATTCACACCACATATAGATAATATAACTAATAAGGCTTTAAAGATTCTTGGCTTCCTTTGTAGAACCCTAACTGATTTTAAGTCCGTGAATTGCATGAAAACACTCTACATTTCATTAGTTAGATGTCAAGTAGAATATAATTCACCTATTTGGTCCCCTTTCTATAAAGTACACTCTAACAAAATTGAACGAGTTCAACACAAATTTCTTAGGTACTTAAATTTCAAACTCAAAATTCCAATAGAAAACATTAATTATTTAAGTTTAATGAATCGACTAAATTTAATTACGCTGTCTGACAGAAGAATCATTTCAGACCTAATTTTATTGTACAGAATTATGAACAACCTAATTGACAGCCCTGCCATCGTTGCTACTATTAAACTTCATGTACCGACAAGGAATACTAGACAAAATATAACATTCTTTTGCAACACATACACAACTAACTATCAATCACACTCACTTACCAATAGGATGCATTATTTAGGCAACAAGTTTGGTGGTATTGTAGATGTATTCGCTGATTCCCTTTACATTCTAAAATGCAATTTAAACCAACACTTTGTGGAATCCTACAAATTATTGTAACATGCTTATAATATATTTAACGATTTGATTTGTTATTGTAATGTTTATATTATATTTTGTTCTATGTTATTGTTAAATATTACATTGTTTAAAATATTTCACGGTTTTCCACAAGATTATACAAGTGGTTGTTTTTCTTTAAAAACTACTTGTATATTCTTAAAAGTTTTTTCACTTTTATAACTTTTGGTATAAATTCTATGTATGTGTAATCCTAGATATCTTAAATATTATTTTCTAATCTATGTAAAAGCCCCTACGGGCGTATAACAACAATAAATAAATAAATACATATTACTAAGAACGTCTATGCAAATAGATAGCTCAAAACCAAAGATATCTGGGATGACATTTCACAATAATATGTATTATGTAATATTATGCAGATACTGTTAATGTAATACCTATGTACTATCAACGTCACAGTGGAAGCCGGATATAGGAATTCCCGATAGCAGGGCTTAGATTATGGAGGTTTACGTTCAAACTATTAATTAGCTGCACGTGCAATAACAATCTGTAATATCCACCTGGTATCGCTATTTGAAAGTCATCATTCTCAAAGGATTTTGGGAAATATCTTCATCAATAATATATGTACAAATTATTATTATTATATTTTAAATGGGAAGAAGGTTATAAGTTACAAGATTATTTGTGAAAATCACTCATTTGATTTATACAGGGTGTTAAGGGACCTACTTGACTTACTTTAACCAGTGATTCCTGACATTATTTAAGGCAAAAAATTAAAAAAAAAATTTTGGTCTCTGGTGACATTTTTGGTGTTTTTTTTGTTTTTATTTTTTCTACAAAAACATAAAAAATGGTAGGTGTTGGATAGTTGGAGGTGGGGTTAGGGGTTGGTCGGTTACTCGACTGAGTGAAAAAAATTGATTGGTGTAAGAAAAAAAAATTGTAAAAAAAAAGTCATCCAAAAAGTCAGCGGAGACCAAAATTTCATTTACATTTTTTACTCCAAATAATGTCAGGAATCACAGGTTAAAGTAAGTCAAGTACGTCCCTTAACACCCTGTACCTATACAGCATTTCAAATCGAATTACGCACAAAACTCCTTTCTCGGGCATATCTGCAAATCTTATAATACCCTAAGAGATATTGACATTTTCCACTGTACCCTTAAATCGTAATCAAACTAACCTTACAGTGTACTCGAATCAAAACTATTATTTCTTAATTAAAACGCTTTAATTAATTAATAGAAACGAAAGATTCAGCACGAAATAAAATGCAAATTTGCTGTCAATATACCTAAACCAATGAGAAAAACAATTATCCTATTTTCTTCCAAGCAATTTTATTTAAATATTGTCCGTCTCTCAGTTATTTTTTTTTTCAGAAAATTTCATTGTAAGTATTTTAATAAATGAAAGAATACATATACAGGGTGGGGCAGAGAGGAGTTACTAGTTTCAAAAAATCACTGATGGCCCCCCAGACCGAGCAGAGGGGCGGGACGGGTGCCCTTGGGTTGGGGAAATGATGTCGTATATGTTAGTGACCATGTCGTGGTCAGGTAAGTACCCGGCTTTGTTGTGGAGACGTTCTTTAAAAATGGAAAAAAGCGTTGTGGCTACGCATGGAACTTTCCGGGTCCGGTTCGAGTTAAATCGTAATGACTTAATTAATAGAAACGAGAGATTCAGCACAAAATAAAATGCAAATTTGCTGTCAATATACCTAAACCAATGAGAATATTAAATTCAAGAAACAATTATCCTATTTTCTTCCAAGCAATTTTTTATTCGTGATTTTATTGACAGACTGAGCAGAGGGGCGGGGCGGGTGCCATTAGATCGGAGAAATGATGCCGTTTTTTTCATGATGTTTTGAAAATGATATCGTCTGGCGTGGCGACCTTGGCGAGCAATACATATATTGATCCTTTCAAAGAAATTTTCGGCCACTCTTCCCAGCATATCTTGCGGAATTCCAGCGATGACGTCCTCAATCGCCTCGTTTAGAGCTTCAATGGTTCGAGTTCGAAGTTTGTTTACCTCAGCTTTGACGTATCCTCACAGAAAAAAGTCACTCGGGATCAAATCGGGAGAGCGAGGGAGACATGGAATATCCCCCCACAAAGAGATCAAGTGACCTGGAAAGAGCTTTTGCAAAATTTCGCATGACCGATGGACAGCATGGGCCATGGCTTCATCTTGTTGAAACCAGAAGGCTTCTGTGTCATACTCTTTCATTTTGGGACGCCTAAGGTTCTCCAACATCTCACAATAGTGAGATGAATAACTCAATAACGGTAATGATTAATCCTTCGTCGCTAGTGCACAAAATAGCGCCGAGGGATACAGCAGTTACGATTGCAATGCAAGCATCTCTACGTTTCACAAAATCTTGTTGGCTCAATTCCCGTATACGCATCATCTTGTAGGGGTTCAAGTGAAGGTCTGAGTGTAAGAATTGCCTTATAATTCTGGACGATATTCCAAGCACAGCGGCATGTTTTCGCGCTGCTCGGATTGAAGACTCTTCAATTCACGCTCTTACTACCGCGATGTTTTCAGGTGTTTGCACACTTTTAGGTCGCCCAACTGGTATTTTAGAATCTGTAGTTCCTTCCACCTTACATTACTGATTCATTTCCGAATGGTTTTTGGGATTAGAATCACTGTCATTACGATTTAACTAGAACCGGACCCGGAAAGCTCCATGCGTAGCCACAACGCTTTTTTCCATTTTTAAACGTCTCCACAACAAAGCCCGGGTACTTACCTGACCACGACATAGTCACTAACATATACGGCATCATTTCCTCAACCCAACGACACACGCCCCGCTCCTCTGCTCGGTCTGGGGGACCTTCAGTGATTTTTTTGAAATTAGTAACTCCTCTCTGCCCCACCCTGTATTATTATTATCATGTTTTTTTTTCAATAGCTCCATGGAGGCCATGAACAAAATAATTCCCCTACCCGGAGAGATTCACGAAATTATAAATCCAACAGTACTTACGCCTGCCGAGCGATGCTCCTCACGCCAGCTGTTAACGTAAGTGGCACCATCTTTTGGCATTTCTTAAATTCGGTTCTATTACAAAAGTAGCTTTGTATATAAACTCCACGTACGAAAACGGTTTTGCGTAAGGCACGGCGTCAGAGTTGTATTCTTAGCCGGATGCTTAAATTTCAACCGTACAGTCGCTAGGGTATTAATACTGTTTGATGATTGAATAGGAAAAAAAAAGAAAATAGTTTTTGTATCCCGATCGAAGCCGGGCAAAGCAAATAAATTATTGCATTGTAAAATAGATTTATGGTTTAACGCAGAGTGAAGATATTGTACGGAGCATTTACAGTAGAAGTATTTTTTATCACGTTACACTCACCCTGTACCGCATGATTGAGGTAGCGCGTTACAATACACAGTTTATGCATTCCCGCCTCCCGGCTGGTAATGAGAGACCGCCAATCAAAAGGTATGTGTGCTGCATACCACTCTACCTGCCTCAGTACAAACAGTAGCCGCCTACTAAAAAGGTGGGTGGGGAAATCAATCGCTCTTGGGATGTCACTCGCGGGGTAGACTAATAAATGGGTAATGGATGGAAATGTACCTATCACGTCATTATTTCATCATTCGCAAACCAATACTATATATAGATTGTTTTAGTGTAGATTGAACTTAATTTGGGAGGCGGGTATGGGTACCGCTACCCCGGAAACTATTTACCGGATAACCAACACCTCTGCCATAAGTCACCACAAGTGGTTCGCAACGTTTGGTGACATAGCAAGGGTGCCCGGGTTCACGTTTCTCTAGGTATTTGCGGCGGATGCATTTGCCCACCTGCTGCGTGGCGGGCCGGATCGGGAGAGATTGGTTGAGGGAGACCTTTTAACTCCCCAGTTGGACTCTCTCGACCGATCGCCTTGCATCGTAGTGGGAGGGATGATTTATACGTCCGTCACTCCTGGACACATTGACCCCCAAATTCCTGCCTAACCCTCATACCATTTTCCTTTCCAGAACTTCCTTTCCCTGTAAAGACTCCTACACAGAATCCCCGAAGATGACATAGACCCTGACGGATTTTTTTCCTTTTGGCTTCCCGTGTGGAGCTGATGTAAAAAAAGATAAGTTGAAGAAGTACCTACGTTTTTGCAATTACAATTTAGTGGGTTATAAAAAAGCAAGTTAAAAGCAATTCTAGCGAAAAACCTTCATAACATAACTCTTCAGGCATTTAAATATTAAATTTTTACCTACAAGGCCCAATGACGCGACGGACGGTGAAATTTCTTAGAAAATTTCGGAATGCTTCCATTTTTTTTTATAAATTTACTATTTTTTTATTTTTTTTTATTGTAATTTAAAAAATATTAGTTACATATCTACAAATATATTTTACAAAATATTAAATTAAAGGTCGTTTTTGGTCTTGTATACCTTATCAGAAAAGAGGGGCTCTTGTGCCTGACAAGGGAGCAACGATTCTTACTTGAGTTGTAAGTTATAATCTGTTTTGTATAAAATATTTACTTTTTACTGTACGTTTTTTTTTGAAAAATTGTTTAATTTTATTTATTTGTTCTGATTGGTTGATGATAGAGCGTAATTCAGAAGGGAGGTTATTATAGTTTTTTATAGCTTGGAAAATATAATGATTTTGCATTTGAGTTGTTTTAAAATTAGGTGTAATAAATTGGTTTCCATTTCTCATTATGTACCTACTTTATAAAATTCTTGATATCCTGTGTTATTTTTTTCTTTACAGATTTTTATAATGGAAGCTTGCTTGAAAATGTCATCGACATTTGGTACTGGAAACAATTATTTAAAAAGTAAGTCTGTTGAGAAGGTAGATTTTTTAAATATTACTTTAATTATGATTCATTGCGAAACTTTTACTGAGTTTAGATTTTTTTGTAAGATTCTTCCTAACCTATAATTCCGTAGATAAGTAAAGAACGAACGAACACATTTTTCATTATTTTTACATTTAAAATATTTCTTAACCTAACAAATATATATCAATAATCTCCTCATTCTCTTCGCTATCTCTGAAATATATTTATCTTACATTTAAAGTTGTCGTAAAAACAAAAACACTATTTTACAAACTAGACGTTAAATAATATCATAACAGGAAGGAGAAAATTCCTGAAAATTAACACATAATAACTGTTTTTAACAACAAAATTTAAAGCACATCAGAAACTTTAATAAATGAAGGGAGTGTCACAAGGGCCCGTTCTAGGACCACTTTTATTCATCTACAAATTATAGTCATTAAAGAGTGTAAGATAAGATAATTTGCAGATGATGAACTTATTTACATCACGGTAAGAATTATGAAAGCATAATTGAGTAAATCAGTGGTGATCTTAACAATGTGTCCAAATAGATGAAAACTAACAAACTTAAACTTAACATCTCGAAAACAAAGTACATGATAATTTTTAACCGAAAGTACGATGAACGTCATCAAGTTGTAATGGATGATGAAAACTTGGAAAAGGTTAATATATTATAAAGTATCTGGGAATAATTCTGGATTCAAAGATATCTCTTGAAAGAATTCATATCCAAAAAATGGCTAAGAAGGTGTCTTTCCTTGAAAGAATTGCGAAAAATTTGGATAAAAAAACAAGTTTACTTTAATCTATTTATGTACCTATATAACTTCAGTAATATACATAATATATTATTAATTTTTATTATCTCTCCTAAAATAATATGATGTTTTCTCAATATGTTTTTTTTTTTTTAATTTTTATTTTTTTTATTTCATAATTTTTTTATTAGTTACAGATATTTGTTTTTTTTTGGCTACCACACTAGGCTAATGCCCGTGTTGTGGTAGTCATACATTTAATATTTTAACATTCCAAAAAATATTAAGAAATACTTAAAACTAAAGAGAAAAAAAAAGATCATATTTTAAAGAAAAGTAGAAATAAAAATGAAAATTCAAATAAAAATTTTGAAATACAAAAATTAATAATAAAGATTAAATGTTAAGAACTCAAAAATAATTAAAATTAAAACATATAAGTATATAAATCGAAATTAAAAACGTAAATAAAATTTAGTGAAAAGCTAAGAGAAATAAAAACAACATTATAAAGAAAAATAGAAATAAAAATAGAAATTAAAATTTTGAAATGCAAAAATTAATAATTAAAATGTAGTGTTAGAACTCATGAATTCTTTAAAGTAGTTTGTCCCCTTTCAAAAATCCAATGTTGTACACATGTTATAAAAAGAGAATTAGAATTACTTGACTTTATGTCAGTACTCGGAGCATTATATATTTTAGGAGCGATGAACCAGAACTGTCGTTGAGCGAATGAGAAAATTAATTGCTGCGATTTTCATTAGAACACTTTATGAAACAGAAGATCAATTATTTCCCAGACAGAACTCACCCCCACGAACCCCTGCTAAATCACCAAACATAGCAAACCACTTAGGATAACCTATGGCAGAGGTATTGGTTATCCTATAAACGGTGGTTTCCATACCCGCCTCCCGAACAAATTTAAAAATCTTTATACCCAACGTATTACGATTCTTGCCTAATTAATATTATAATATCATAGCACATTAACGATAATAACATGTGTGACGATTTTAATAGGATAGTGACGCATTAATAATTGTTCAGTGTTCCCAATAATAGGATATCGATGTCAACAATTATTCAGCCTAGCAGGCGTGAACTGACCCGCTGTGTCAATAATCCTACCGCATTATGCCAATTATTAAATTGATTGTGATATAATTCGATATAATTGGGCCGAGATATCATTACGCCTTACCCTCACTGCACTGCCATAATGGTAATATAATCATATTGGGTCAGGTGTCTTCACATCTGGAATCCTATACTACTGATGGACGATTGTTAGACTAACTAACTGAATAAAACCATTAATCGTCAAACATAATGAGCCATACTAAAAAACTTCGTGAAAATGTTATTCAATTGATAAACGACCGTGGATGTGAAAACATTAGGCACTAATTAATTGACAAAAAATGATTCATGGAAAGATGTACAAGAACATTGAAAAAACTTTTTTTCAAATTTCGCGTTTCCTGTATTACCAATGGGTGTCTTGGTAGTACCCTGTAAAGATCATTAAATTCTTAGTTCATCTTCAGGTGGAGCACTGACTCTAAAGTTCTACAAAGAAATGTAATTTTTCAGATTTTGTTAGTAAAGCCTCGATGACACAGGGCGAGTTTACAAGCTACTATCTGGAAAATTCACTATCTGTTAGTAAACTCGCTCAGTGTCATCGTGCTACTTGCTAACTAGCAGAATGACAATCTACGAAAAAAGTTGAAAGGTCGTTAACTTTACTCGCTACGCACTTGCTCCGCTTGCTCGTGATTGGTTTATTTATGTTTTTCAAGATGGCTGCCAATTAACAGCTGATTTCGACTGTCAAACATCACAAAATTAGTTCACGCAGGCATCGTTATTCTTGTTATGGCGCTAGCAGTGACCTCAGTTTCCTATGCTACTAAGCGAGTGGACAGTTTTGTGTGTCATCATGACAATCTCACTCGCCGATTTATCCACTTTTAAACTTAGTAGATAGTAGCATGTAAACTCGCCCTGTGTCATCAAGGTTTACACAAGCATCTCATCTAATCCAGTTTAAACATCACAAAATAGATTTTATCTTCACCCAACTATCTTACCCCTCTTCCCCTCCACCCCTTGATTTTACGATACAACAGATGCAGTCAATCAGCAAAAAACAGATATCAGTCAGGAGCATACATTCGTTAGAATAGCCACGCAAACTTGATTGTGATTTGTTTGTAATACGGCTAAAACAAGAAAAAATCATCGTGTTCTGTGTTTGGTGGCACAGAATAATTAAAAGACAATGTGTTACCAACTTATTCAGACGTAATAAAGTATTATTTGTGGATTAGAAATGATGGCCGTGGTTATCCAATGGAAAAGATCTTTCAGTGAAAGACATATGTGAAATAATTGCAATTGATTTAATTACGTTGTGCAACAAAGTATCTATTCCTTTTGTAACTCAACGTAAAATTGTAAGAAGACTAACCCGGTATCATCACAAGTACAAATGCTTAAAGAAATGTTGAATACCTTGTTACGTAACAGAATTCTCTAAAAGACATTCAAATCTGCCGCGAAACCCATCTAGACCAGCACAAAATCGCTCGGCGCAGGGCCACGCGCAACACCCACTGCGCAGCCCACAGTGTGGTAATGCAGATCGATGGCCCTTTGCCTAGCCCTTCTCTCCGACCGCCGCACCACAGAAACCACATTACCTTTGCGCGCGATTTCCGCGCACGTAACCGCTGAGGAAACCGAGTCACTGAAGGTGACCTCGATGGCCCCTTGCCCTGCATTAGACAGGCCCCCCTAATCCCCCTGATGAGCCCCCTTGACCCACAGGAACATCAACATAAGCGCTTCCAAAAACACCACTTTTCTGCCAGACCTGAGCTAACCTTGGAGCTTCTTGTCCTACTACTGAAGCTGACTGCCAGCTATTAACACCGGGAGCAGTGGAGTAGCATGCCTTGGAGGGGCCCTGTATCAAAATTAGTTGGGGGGCCCAAATGAAGAATAAAGATTTCTCACAAAAGAAACAAAAGGCCTCTGTAGCCCGGGGGCCCCGTATCATTGAGACGGCT
Organism: Limnephilus marmoratus; assembly: GCA_917880885.1. Classification (NCBI taxonomy): domain Eukaryota; kingdom Metazoa; phylum Arthropoda; class Insecta; order Trichoptera; family Limnephilidae; genus Limnephilus; species Limnephilus marmoratus. The sequence continues at coordinate 27,840,550 of OU862919.1, read as the reverse complement.
GATACGGCGGTAGTTACGCCCCTGACTGGGAGCCTCCCGCCCCCGCCCTACCATATCACTGACACCCTTAACAGTGGCGACCAACTTTTGGCCTTACTTTTAACAACCTAAAAAGAAAATTAAATTTTTTGATGATCCAAGTGCGTTTGTGTCGATTTTTGTAAATTTTTAGTAAAAAATACCCAAGAAGGAGCTGGAATTCCTGCAAGATCAGAGAGGTAGCCGCAAAATGTATATAGGCTTAAAAGATATAGTGGCAACCAAGGCTTTGGAGCGTACGTAATTACGACTGATGAGGCAAAATAAATTACTTCAAAAACAGACTGTTGAGAAACTTCTGAGCCCCTTACATGATACTACATTGACTACTCGAATGATAGTGTAAGATTATCAGACACCAATTAAGATCCAGATTTTTATACACTTTTGCCGGTATGCTCCACGCCATCCACATCGAAATCACAAACAAATCAGATGAGGCATCGATTAAAAAATCTTGCCACTGCCTGTGACAGGACCGGTCCCAACCATCGCCGGTGCTGTTCTTCAAGATGTTGGTTTTATTTCTAAGCAAGATCCCTCCAAAGTAAAATAAATAAGTAAATTACGACGCAAGCGCCAAAAAGTTAGAGAAGAGTTGCAGAGGATGCAGATTTCAAATCAAAATAAATAAAAGCACGACAAAATGAAAAGGGGGAAAAAGTAAGAATATTCTTTACTCCAAAATGAAACTTCGAAGCCAACGGTTATTATGATTTGGGAGACTGGAAAACAGAACAATTATTCGAGCCACCATTTACAAAAAAATACGGTGACAGTGAATTATAGGACAAAATTATGAGCGAAGATATAAATATCCGTTTTGAAAATTTTCCCTGTCACATACAGGCTGCGGAGAGAGGTGTGGAGCTGGTCACTGAAGCTAGTTTAACTGTTTGCGTAAGTACAACACGGGGTGGATATATTCGAGCAAGAATAAAATCGATAAAAGAAATGCCGAAATTCGAAACAAAATCCCACTTTTCCTCTGAAATTCAGGAAATTACCCCATATGCAGATGACACATGGCTGAAAATATTTAAAAAATATTTATTCTTGTTATTCTTTATATTTTAATGCAGATAATAAAGTTAAAGTTGATAATAATATTCATTTAAATTTCTAGAAGCGATCATTTTTTTAAATTTCAAGTCCTCTGCCCCACTGAAGATCATGTGTGAAAAATATATGTTTTTCAACAGCTATAGCAACATTTAGTAATACAGGGTTGACGAAATTCGAAGAAATTTTTTTTCGACCTTTTTCACCCCAGCTAGTTAAGTGCCAAAGGGGTGTGTTTATCTATTGTATATACTTGTTTTATTAACATTGTCTCAAAGAATTTGGAGCTTTTTCCAAGATATTTTAAATGTCCTGTATATATTTCTTATTTTTGAAGATGTCGTAAAAACAAATAACATTTCAGAAAGTAGATAAAATCACCTAATAGATTTTTGTATCTGAAATATACTTGTTTTACTATACGTGTTTAAAAATTGGAGTATTTTAAGTTTCAAACTTGAAAAAAGTTGAAAAGTGCACAATCGTTCATTTTTTAAAAACAATGTTCGAAAGGTAGCCTCCATTTTGTCACACACATTCTTGAAGCCTGTGTGAAAATGTGTGCGACAAAATGGAGGCCACCTTTGGTCACTATTATTAAAAAATGAACTATTGCACACTTACACAAAATTTGCATGTTTACGATAGATTATGTTTACGTCGATATTTTACAAAAGATGATTTATTGAATGTTTTTTGATTATTTGAAATCATAAACTTTCATTGGCTCACCCGGTTATTATATATAGCAAATATCATTTGACGAACAACATAGCTACATTTTTAATAAAGATTTGTAGCAGACCAAAATATTGAAAAATGAGTTAAAAAATTATAATATTCGAATAGAACAACAATCAACAATTCTGAATAGATAGGTTTTATTTTTATTTTTCTGTATTTAAGGCGCCTATTATACGAGTATATTACCCCTAAAGTGAGGGAAAACTTTGGGGGAAATCCACTTACACCGTGGTTAGCAATCTCTCTAAAGTTTCGCAATATCTTAAAAGATCATAGTACTCCAAATATCGCTCTCCATACAATCTCTTCAGACCGTTCACGCCTAAGCGCTTTATGCGCACATCAACCATAGACAATGCACGCATATGAGGCGATGAGGCGATATGCCAACAGTTCAGCACCCCCCACTCTGACGAAAACAGGAGAGGGGGTCATTTTAATTACAGAGCTGCCAGACCGGTGGATGACAGATGTCAAGTTGATAAATTCAGGACAAAAAATACACACTCCGTGGCCGCTCGCTAATTCATCTGACCCCCTCTTCTACCGTAGGAAGAAATATTTGATAGCGTCGTGTAAACGGTATGAAACATAAGCGCTCGCGGTTCAACAGATATCTGCTCGTGGTTATATTCGATGTCTAAACAGGCTTTAAATATTATCGTTTTTAATATTAGGGCACTCTCTCTAATATTCGTTTTTACGTATCTCTCCATCTTCTTCTTTTTGAGTGGGTACACTGTGCCTTAAGGCTTTTATTAGTGCTAGGCGACTTATGGCACAGGGACAGCCCTGTGTGCAACTATGTACAGAGTATTGTATTGTGTGTGTTTTGAAAAAATGTTTTCCTCTAAAGAGACAACAGATTTTGGAGGACACCTATTTACATTGGGATTAGCTATCTCTCCACTTCCACTTCCTCAATTAAACTATATACGGTGGACCCCCAGTAATCCGACAAACATTTTGCAGGGCGATGTCGGATTATCGAATTTGTCGGATTATAGAGTACTGCCTAAGACCCTCTATAGTCTGGAATTTTCTGAGTCCAAACTAGAGGTCCGGAACTATAAACCTGGTTTATAATCTCTTCATCAGACATTTCATAAAAATATTTTCCTCTCTATCCATTCTACGGCACCAGATCTCCAAATCTCCTGAAGTAATCTGTGTTTCAGCAGCAACTTGCTTGATTACTTACGTAACTAATTTATTGATCGTTGTCCAATCATGCATCATATTAGTGAAGATTTGCCGAAATTTTTATGTACAATCAACAGTGATAGGCATGTCGGAATGGCACCAGATTAGACAGGGTCCGGATTACCGCGGCTCCACTGTATTTATTTTTTTATTTATCGTGCTCTCAATAACATTTTCACCAATTCTTTAAAAAGACTGCAATTTTATAGCTAAAAAAGTACAAAATAATACTGACTTAAACAAATAAATACAAAAAAAATACATACAAGGGTCATGGGGAGAGGTTTAAGGCTATTTTGTGACACGCGTCAAAAGATAATTGATAAACTATTTTAAGTGATGTTAAAAATATCTATGGTCAACGCAGCATTGTTAAACAGTTGAACCGCTCTGTTAATTAGTAATTCTGAAGCAGAAAATAGTATATGAGATATACTAACTTTCATATATAACTTTCTACATGACTTTTAAAATAGGACTACAATATATACTAATTAATTAAGAGTAAAGTGTTGTGTGTTACCTGTGCTGGCTGTGCAGTGGTGTGCATGGGATACTGCCCCCGAGAGACGGCAACCTTTGGGGGACAGCCACTGGCTGCGGGGCCGACTGCCTCTCTCTTGCGGCTCGCTCGTTCTGCAATCTGCCAACACATCAAAAATATAAGAACCTTTGGATGTTTTCCAACAATTTAAGAGGCGAAACCATTTATTGGGTAACCATGACCCCTTCCGTAGGTCATCCCAAGTGACTTGTGCGGGGTGAGGGGTGCCCGGGTTCATAGGGTGAGGTTTGTCAAGGTCTTGGTGGCGGATTTGTCTGCCCACCTACTGCACCAGAACTTCCTCTCCTTCCTTTCCTAAAAAGACCCTCCACACACAACATCCCCAAATATGACATAGGCCCTGAGGGGAATTATTTTCCTCGGGACCTCCTATGTGGAGTTAATGTAAAAAAAATATATCTGGTAAGATGGTGCAATAAATTTACAAAAATATAATTTTGTAAAATACTAAAGTTATTACGGAAATAGAATCAGATGGCGCGCGGCGAATATTTAGCGTCGGCCATCAAGATGTTAATAAGGTTCACCAGAGTTGTCAGTTGTCATAAATCCCTCCGTATCCGAAACCTTTTTCCCATGGAGGTTTAATTTTTTTTTTTATTTGTTTGCTTATAAAACAATTCTTTTTGCTTTTCTGTTTCCTCAAGGCCTCAAGCCTAAGGGTCGACCGAGATCTCGGTCTTGGTCTCGGCATTCTCGGCCACAAATTCTACCGTGAACTCTGTCTCGGTTCTCGGCGAAAAATCGCCGAGATTCTGGGCCATAACTGAGACCTTTGTAAGTAGGTACGGTATGGGATTATGAGATTCAAATCTACCGCGCGCGTCCACATTCGTTACTTAGTGTCAGTGCATGAGAGAGCTGTTGATTGTGATTGGTCGGCTGGCAGCGAGGCGGGTTTTACTTATCGCTGCTGCTGCAACCGCACCATGCCGTTTGTTCATTTCACTACTTTTGTAAACAAACCATTGTAGTTAAAGGAAGTTTGTTTAAATTTTGTTTGTAGTAGAAAAAAAAATGTTCTTTTATGTTTTGTTGTGATTAATTATAATTACTAGCCAGAATAACTACATAAACTAGTTAAGTGAATATCAAGATCATTACATATTATTTTATACATATGTTGGAAAGCTGGTAAGTGTACGAAGATTTTTTAAATTAAGTGGCCACATTCATCAGAACACATCGATTTGCTGATTTGTATGTTCTTTACTGTTTTTCTTAGAACTAAGTTCATAACAAACAAAAAAGCACATTTTCATTTTTTTTTTCTCAATTTATCTATTCTCGGTCTCGGCCGAGAACAAAAAACCTGTCTCGGTCGACCTTTACCTCAAATATTGCCACCGAACGACACCCACACAAATAAAATAAAAAAATTTATAACTATATTTTTTTAAATCGTTACTATGATAAAACAAGATGAGATTCTAACCTATTCAATGAAAATTTTATATTAATACGGTATAACATTATACTTACGTTGACTCCGAATCCATCTTCCCATACACTTTGTAAGCAAAACACAAAATACAAAAGATTAGATGTAATCTTTAATCATTTAAGATAATATTAGCTACTCTCAATCGAAAATTTGGAACAGAAAAATTAGAAAAAGCTACAATCGCATCCAGAATTTGAACCAATGACCTTGGCTTTGCTGGGGCTCTGCTCGGATGAGATTTGTTATATTTTTTAAGAAACACATACTAGGCACCTGTACTGATGCTCGCCTATCAATAGCAGAGTCAATTAATTTGAATGAGACCTATCAATGAATGAGACCATTGACTTTTTCTATAACACAATTCTCGGTATTTTAGAAAAAGTCTCGGAAACTATTATTTTTTCTAATATTTAGCAAGGTCTATAATTTTTACCCTAGGATTGAAAACATCAGTATTTACAAAAATTTTAGGCAAATATATAATATGATAAATTAAAAAGTTTATATCTTGATAGTTCCAAGATACCTCTAGCAAACTTTTTAATCAATTATTTAACTTTTTAATATATAATTCGTATTATTTTAATAATGTATTGAAAAACGTGCATCGAAAATGGAGAAAAAAAAACTTGGAATTTTTATGAAAATTTATTACATTATAATAATGTAAAACGGAATATCAAACTTACTTGTTTTTAGACTGTCTCATAAATTGTTGGATTTTTCTTGCTGCTTGGTGTTGCCTCCTTTGGGAGTAAGTTCTTCTGTGAAAATGTGAAAAACATTTTGTTTGAGCAACTGTGATAACAAAAGAAAAAAGTATATTATCAAATTATTCATGGCTACTAAAATGAATGTTATCTCAAGCAATAAAACATTTGCAAGAATATATATTGTATCAGTATAATTTATTATGGGTGGGTACTTCTTTCCCGGTAAAAGATAATAATTTTATTATTCACTGATTATAAAATGAAAAAAAATACTTGCTAGTATTTCCCGTACCGGGAATCGAACCCGAGCCTGCTGGGTGAAAGCCAGCTATCCTAGCCACTAGACCATACGGGAGGACGAAGAGACTGTGAGATTTAAAGTATTTATATAGGAAAGCTTTTCATATCGTGAATGAAGATTTATTATGAGAATGAGATCGATCTATTTTTATTCATTCCAATAGGCCACTTGCATGGATTTCATAACGACTTGGAAAAAATCGTGTGGATAGATTTTTTTACTAAGATTACAAATTACGAAAATTTGGGCCCGTGACGTCACTACATGAAAATGTCCGGTTTCCAAATATGTTCCTAATAATTTTGTAAAATTCCACACAGATTTATTTTTTTTATATGGCAACACTTTGATTTCAGGCAAATTTTTGAATTTGACATTTAACGTTCACTAGATTTATTGTTTGTTCTCTGCGAACTTATTATTTGGTTTGACTGTTTGACAGATGTTATGAAGAGAACCCCATACATTTTACGCTGTCTACGTGTTTTAGAGGTTTAATGGTAGTGGTACTGATTTTAACAAAATCGAAATTTGTAATATTCTTATTATTATTATAATTTATAAGTACAAGTATATTACATTGGATTTAGTAATATAGACGTTGAACATTATAATGATTTATGATCAATAAGATGGATCAAGGATAAAAATATTCATGAGATGTAATATTTTTGGTATGCCTCGTTATTCTCCTGTGCCCTTTCTTGTGGAAAACGTTATTTTTTTTAAATGATTTTCAGCTATGTAATTATCGTTTTTCGCACCTATAAAATTATGTCCCGTCTTTCCGATTTATAAAAAATGGTCTGATTTTTTGGATTGAAATTTTCAAAAAATCGCCAGGGTTTCAAAAATACGATTAAAAAAAAAAAAAATACTGGATGTCTTGGAATATTTGCCTAAACCGGAATTTTTTTTTTTTAATGTGATGCAAGTGGCCTATTCCAATCTGTTACTGTAAGTATAATAAGTTTTTTCAGGTTAGTGACGTAATCTTTGTAATGTTATTTTATTTATACAATACATCATTTGAAGGAGAAAAGGAATGTTTATTTTAAGTTTTGTGAAAAATAACATTTTATTCATTATTGAGAGGAAAAAAGATTTTTCTACATGAGTTTATCGAGATGTAAGCATCCAAATTAAAACTGGAGAACTAATTAAATCAAAATGGAAAATACGAAAAATGAAAATAAACTACGGAAATTTTTTAACCGGATGCGGAATGATATAAAGACAACTCACAGAATAGACTAAAATCAAAAAATTGTATTGGTGTTTGTTATTGTATATGTCCAATATACGTTATTCACCCTCAATAAATCAGGTTTTTTTTTTAAATATCAAAATTTAGAATCATTCCCATGGAAATTATATGGGTTCACAATATGTGGAAATGATCCCAAAGGTCAATTTACGGAAACATATCTCGGACATATAGTGAGCCATTGGTGTAAAGTTAAGGTTAGTGTTATACACAAAAATTTAAATGTAATATTGATACAAAATGTAATGAAACAACAGGACCTTACTGTTGAAATCATGGAAAAGCAAAACACTTGAACATTCGTAACGAATATTAGAGTTCCGTTGAAACCTAATTTTTTGTGGCATGCATCGCTTAAGAGAATGTCGGAGTGGTTACAATGGAGTCGTCAGCAGAAGTTCAAACATCAGACTAGAAGCAATAGTAGATTGGAACTTACTTTAGACTGGAAGGGCTCCCCTTCCCCTTGCCGCCTTGCGCCACACTGGCCGATCCTGTTGCCGAGGTGGTGGCGACGGTGTTGACACTTGTGACGCTGATGCTGCCAGAGCCGAGGCAGCCGCCGCTACTGCCGCTGCTGCCGCTGTCTACGGCACTGCGGCCCTCCTGCGAGGCGGCCTTCTTGAAGCGTTTGTGCGCACAGTAGGAGCGGTAACCATGCTGAATCACCATGGCAGCGTGGGTCATTTGCTTGAAATATGCATACTAGAACAAAGAAATACATATTTTGTTTTTAAAGAAAGTCAAACATTCCCGGGTTATGAATAACCTGACAACATTTGAAAACTCCTACCACCACCACATTAACCACTCAGGCTTCAGCTCGATTTTTTTACTTTTTCCTCCAATTGCTTATGATTTTTTGGTGACCATTTTGAATATTTTCCGCCGAAATTAAAAAAAATCATACCTCCTAAATTTAAAATAGAAAAATTGAAAAAAAAAATTGTTAAATATTTCTCTATCGAGTCCACGCTCAAAACACACTTTAAAAAATGTAAAACAAATTGTACTAGGTAGATTACAGTTGGTAAAAAGTAATTCAGTAACCGGAATTGAAAAATATTGCATTTTAATGGTTATTTTGTTATCTTTAAACGCGAAATGTCATTTCTAAAGGAACGCCATGTTATTAATTACGGCGGCAAACGTCTCGCGCGATTTTTCATGTTTATGAAACCGAACAAAATAATGATTTATACACATTATTTATCATTTCCGAAGATTGCAATTCATACTTATTATTGTCTATTTGACAGAAAGTGATTTTTTCTTTTAAAAATGCGTATTTCATCGTCGTAATTAACATGGCGGTCCTTAAAAAATGACATTTTGCGTTTTTTAAATTTAAAAAAAAAACATTAAAATGCAATATTTTTCAATTCCGGTTACTGAATTACTTATTACAAACCATTTTCTACCTAGTACAATTTGTTTTAATTTTTTAAAGCGTGTTTTGAGCGTGGACTCGATAGGGAAATATTTCACAAAAAATTAATGCATCTAGAGAAAACTTGCCTAAAACTGGCAGCAAAGCAATCTGAGGTATTTTAAATGGTGCCATATTGTGGCAAAAAGCACTCCAGTGGTTAAGCGGAAAACATTGCTTGTGTCATGATGGAGGTCTTAGCCAGCTGAGATACTGATCATTGACACCTGGGTGGAACCCAAATGCGATCCCAACTCAGTCACTGACCAGTCAATCAAATAATAAGTCAATCATTACTACAAGTAGTGGTAAATAAACAAATTTCTATGTAAGAAATATGAATACGAAAGAAAGGATCAGGTTTGAAGAGAAACAGTGGACAGAAGTAAAAAAAACCTAACAAGTACTACCGCAAAGGGGTGGTTATAGTTTATCAATAGTTGCAGTCTTGTTTCAGTAACAAGGGAACGTACCCATACTACATGACCAATTTTTTGCAATTTTTAACCCCCACCCCCCCCCGGTGACCAAAATCCTAAGCAAACCGCCGCTCATTTGTACCAAGCGTGACATTTTGAAGACCCCCCCCCTCCCCCCGAAGAGGTCACGTAGTATGGGTACGTTCCCCAACTATGAAAGTTGACTATAGGTAGGTAAAATGAAGTAATTTATTTAATGTGTGTTTTTGTTTTGAGTTATCAGTTTTATCAGATAAATGAAAAAATGATTGTCTGAAAACATTAAGAATATAATATGACATGAAAATCGATAGAAAAAGATGTTGCCCGGCCCAAGAAGATATGTGAGTATATATATTTTTTTACATTAGGGGCCGTTCAAGTATTACGTAATCTCTTGTTTTATTTATTACCGCAAACGTGATTAAAACAAGAAAAAAGGTATTTAAGCGACTTTCCGGTACTTTACGCAACTTAATTGTGATTTTCAGGTAAAAATTGTCACCTGGGCGTTACGTAACGTTTAGGGAGGGGGGGGGAGTCAAAAATCTTCACAAATTGCGTTACGTAATACTCCCGTGGAGCTAAGGGGGACCACTCGGTGTTGGTTATCCGATAATAGGTCCCTGAGGCGGCGGTACCCATACCCGCCTCCCAAATTGGAATGAATCAAATACGTAATAAAATAGACGTAGACAATAAAAATACCAGAGTTTATGGTATTCCAACCAGGTATTTTTGTCCATTCTGTATTTCTGTGGATAGAAGTTTTATGATGGTTCGGAAGTTAAGTATAAAGATACTTTATGTTGGTATTCTTTCATGCAGTACACACCTTGAACAATAATTATTCTTTGCCTCCCATTCAGCATTTTCATTTTTCTCCCGCTGAAATAATTCTAGTTTCTGATCATCTACGATCTACAATCAACGTCAAAGCCCACCCAAACTCTAATATCGCTTCAATAATTCATTTGTCAGGACATAACAGTTTAATACGCTTCACAAAGTGAAAAATTATGGTCTTAAATTTGCAGAGAAGATATCTACCGTAACTTTGTTACACTATTGGTATATGTAATTTATCTTGTTTCATAATAAACTTACTTGTTTATATCTCCGATAGTAATTCTGTATACAGATAGCTGCAGCCCTTTCTTTGTCTTGTTCTTCCAACTTCTGTCTGCCTTTGTAGGAGCGGTATGCCTTCTGGATGATCTTGGCTGCTTCGTACAGTTCCCTTTGCTCACGATCTGAAAGAAAAGTTAAAGATATATTCATCCGAGAAACTATCTAGGTTACAAACCAGTTGTTCTTCGAACACTTATTTCCAATGAAAAAGGTAGCTGCCAATAATATGGAAAAAGTTAGTTAATGATAATATTGTTTATTCTGAAATTAAATATGAACTTGAAAAAAATTATGTAAAAAAATAAGAGATCTCAGGAGCCAAATTGGTAAAGGCAATAGTCTGGTAAGATGAGAGATTCTGGATTCGAGTCCCAGTTGCAACTATTGTCATATTTTTTTTTTTGGGCCTTGTTCTCTTTCATATTTTCGTATAGATTATTAGTGACATAATATTTTTCAATGAAAAGTTGCAGCATCTACCCAGGTGAAATTGTACGATGTAGACGGGCTACTAGTCGATGGTTCCCGAAAGACCGGAGCTTCGTAAATTAAACGCCGGCCCGTTTGTGATTTCCAGGGTGCAGAGCGTACGACATGTGACAACAGGCAGAGATTGACGGCGTGGAGATATTTTCAAGATGCCACCATTATGTATAATTTCATTATCTCTTGGTTTTCTTAGTTTCAATATAATTACTACTTGTCGTTGATGTAGTTTTGCTTTTGAAAACGACTGGCGCTCTTATTATTATAACATCCACAGTAGAATCTTTAATTTCAACATGTCAATAATTTGTCTACTATCTTCGAGCAGACACCACTTCTGAGATTAAATATTTAACATCGTAGAGTCTATATGTCCTGTAAATCTAACATTATATTTGGGAGGAATGCAGATCCCGCCAATGTGGGGGATTTTAATAAAAATGCACTTTCTAGATGCGAAAAGTGTGGAAAAGTTGAATAAAAAAGAAATTAAGGTGCGCTTGGCAAAATTGAGAGAGATACAGCCGTTTAAAGTATGAATAAAATGTCACTTTATGAACCGATACTGTCAGCCATTTTGTAACCTTAAAGTTGGTAGCACTCGTAATCGTCCTCTAAAACATGGTTTATGTAACATGGTTTGTGCCCCTTTATAACGCCTACTCGCGTCAACGCACGAAAAACATCCCAGTTTTCAAGTAGTTTAGCGGCTGCGCCAGGTTTGTGTAACATGGTTTGTGACCATTATTAATTCTGTTTTTCATAATTACGCGTCTTATTATATATCACACGAAGTTGGCTACAATCGTATCAACCTTCGGTCATAGCAAGTCTGAGATACCAACATAATAGTAACAAAATTTTAGTATTGTCGCATGTCTCGCGATGAGCGGTCGTTTAACGAGACTGACACTGCAAAAGTATACTGCCTACAAACATAAATTTAACACCTTCGGGACCATGTTCCAAAATGGAACTAAAAAAAAACATTGAAAAAATACTTACGGAACTTAACAAAATTGGCAGTACTAAAGCTGCCAAAGAAGCAAAAACCGAAATTGAAACAATATTAATCAATATCGAAGACTCATGGAAATCTGAAATAACATCACTACAAAACACAATAATTAGTCTACAAAATAAAGTTATCCTAAATCAAGAGGATTACATAGACAAATTAGAAAAATTAATACAAAAAGCGTCAAATGAAGAAAAAAAATATGAAGAAAAAAGCTATGCAATGGTGGTAAGGGAGAAATCGCACCCAATACCGAAAACAAATTTTGCTCTACTAATTTCCTCAAAAAAAGACAAGCCTGCAGATGAAATCGAAAAAATTTTAAAAGACAAAATAAAAGTATCCAAACTAGGAATAGGAATTTCTGGACTAAAAAAAACACATCAAAACAAAATAATACTAACATGTGAGAAACAAAATGATACCGAAAAAATAATAAATGAAATCAATAAAAACCCAGATATTGGAATACAAGCAAATGAAATAAAGAAAAAAAAACCATGCATTATCATTAAAGGAGTTGATGCTTGCTACAAAGACGAAGAACTTCTAACAGATTTGATAAATCAAAATGAAGACATAAAAAACGCCATGACCTCAGAAACTGATAATGAACCCATTATTATTAAAAAAAAGCTCAAGAACAAAAAATCTGATAAACTATCAAATTTCATTATCCAAACATTACCAAAACTAAGAAAAATAATAATATCGAAAGAAAGGATCAACATTGGATACACAAAAGCACACGTAGAAGATTGCGACCCACTCATGCATTGTTATCATTGTCTTGGATATGGACATACATCACTGAGATGCCTTGAAAGCATGAAGAGTCCCAGATGCCCCCACTGTGCAGGAGAGCACAAAATACAAGACTGCCCCAAAAAACAAGAGCCTGCCAAATGCCACAACTGCACTAACAGAAAGGGTTACCAAAATGAACATCCAGGTAACAGTTACTTATGTGAATTCCGCAAGAAAATGTTAAAAAATGCGCAAATGCGAATTGATTATTAGTAAGTTTGCATTTTGCATACTTATTTTTTATTCCCAAAAATATGAATAATTTTTTCACTAAAGAATTAGATGATTCTCTTAATATTGCGGAACATATTTGTCACACTTTAAATGATTGTAATAACATTGTAGATAAATTACCGAATTCATTCTCAATATTACATCTAAATATCAGATCAATGAAACGAAATTTTAATGAATTCTTACTTTCAATTAATTTACTAAATCAAAAACCGGACGTTATAGTGTTAACTGAAGCGTTCACCAACTATTACAATAAATTTTGTATACCTAATTATAGCTACTTTATGACACACTCTCCTATTAATCGAAATAGTGGTATTGTTGTATTTGTTAAATCCTGTTATTCAAACATCACAGTGGAAGAAGTACCTATGCAGCGAGTTAATTGCTTAGATATTATTGTAACTGTAAATAAAATATGTTTTAACATTATCGCAATTTATAGAACGCACGGATCAAATGAATATGTATTCATGGATGAATTAAGAAGCATTATTTTAACAAAAAAAAATAAACAGAACATAACACTGATTGGCGATTTTAACTTGGATGTTTCTAACGAAAATAATAACAAAATAAAAACTGAATTTATCAATCTTATGTCAGAAATGAATTTTAAATTATGCATAAAAAATTATACTAGAGAAATTTCGGGTCAACGTCCTTCATGTATTGATCACATTTGGTGCAATACTAAAAATACTGACAAATTACTTACGATAATATTAAAAAATAATATTACTGATCATCACACTTGCATCTCTATACAACAACTTAATAATAATAAACACAAAATTTCAGAAAGCAGTAATTTTACAAAAAAATCACTCAACCATAATAAATTAAATATAAAAATAAGCGCGGAAACGTGGAAACCCGTATTAGAATCTACATGTGCTGAAACATGCGCAAATATTTTTAATAATATTCTCTACAATTATATTACAGCATCGACTGATATTAAAACTATACACATTAAAGCAAAATTCAAAAAAATAAAACCATGGATTTCACATGGCTTAGTCGTGTCTATTAGAAAAAAAGAAGAATTATATCGCCTGATAAAGAAATTTCCCTTAGATAAAAAAATATTTACATATTACAAAAAATATAGGAACAAATTAACCTCTTTAATAAAAATAACTAAAGAAAACTATTACAAAAATGAAATTGACCTGGCTAAACAAAATGTAAAACAAGTTTGGAAAACAATAAATGAAATAAATAATAGAAAAAACAAAAAAAACTCTTATTAAAAAAATTTATATCGGAAAACACTCTGTTGACGCCATAAGGGAACCGACAAAATGTGCTAATGCCTTTAATAAATATTTTGCTAACGTCGGACAAAATTTAGCTACACGGATCGATGAAAATTATAAAATAGATAATTTTGAGAAGGATTGTCATAAACAAAATAACCTATCTGCTTTCCAGCCAGTAACAACAAATGACATAAAAAATATTATAAATGAATTAAAAGGTGGATCTGCACCAGGATTTGATGGAGTTACAGTGGAAATATTGAAGAAATACAACAGTTTTTTAAGCATTCCAATTGCACACATTATAAATATTAGCTTAAATAGTGGAATATTCCCTTCAATTTATAAAAAATCTATCGTAACACCCGTTTTCAAATCAGGCAGCCCTGAAGAAATATCAAATTATAGACCCATATCTCTTGTCTCAAACATTGCAAAAATTTTTGAAAAGATCGTAAAAAAGCAACTCATGTACTACATTGAAAATAATAAAATACTTAGTCGTAGCCAATTTGGATTTAGAGAGAAACTAAGTACTCATGATGCCATTGCTGAACTTACCTCAACTATTTACAACGCATTAGACAAAAAAAACAAATGCCTTGGCATTTTCATTGATTTGCGCAAGGCTTTTGATAGTATCTCCCACACAAAACTAATTAATAAATTAAATGATATCGGTATTATTGGGAAGGTTAGGTATTGGCTGCAAAGTTATCTAACTCAAAGAAATCAAAAAGTAAAATTAAATAACTCACTAAGTGTAGATGAAACTTTAGAATTTGGAATCCCCCAGGGGACTGTTATTGGACCATTATGTAAACCAAATGTTTAAATTGTCACTTAATGGTAAACTTATATCTTTTGCTGACGACACTGCAATAATTATCGAAAAAAAGACGTGGAACGATATTACCAATGCAGCCAATCAAGACATGAAGGTTTAAAAAAATGGTTCGATAACAATTTATTATCACTCAACACAGAAAAAACTTATTATATTCCATTCTCTTTACAAGAAGATGTACCAAATAATTTAATTAACATAACAATTCATTCCAAAAATTGTGCAAATAACGGTACATGTAACACGGACTGCGCTAAGCTAAATCATAAATCTAATATAAAATATCTTGGAATCTTAATAGATAAAAATGTTAAATGGAAAGATCATATCAATCTCACTGTGGAAAGAATAAGAAAACTTATCTATGTTTTCTATAACATACGAAATATTTTACACAAAAATACTATAAAAATTATATATTATGCATTAATTCAGTCCATATTACAGTACGGCATTATTGGGTGGGGAGGGGCCTTTAAGGCTTCCTTACAGCCCATAATTATAATCCAAAGAATAATTATTAAAGTCATCCTCAGGAAACCTTACGACTACCCTACTCTAGAAATATTTCGGGAATTTAACGTACCAACGATAACAGAATTATATAAGAGAAACGCCTTATATCAAATCTATAAAGAATACTTTATTAAAAAAATTCACCCCCCCCTTAGTATGCAATAGATTTAAAACTAATGGCTTAATAGCCATCCCTATACTTAGGACGACAACAGCTCAGCATCACTATATGTATTTAGGTGTAAGATGGTACAATATATTATTATCCAAAAACAAACTTAATTTAACCGAAACATGTAAATATGAACAATTCAAAAAAAAATAAAGTCCCTGAAATTGGATAATGATATATTGTACCCTTAATTGAACTTAATTGAATATAATTTAAAATTACCCACACTTCAACTGTAATATTAAATATGTACTTTAAAAAAATGTTATTTCCTTCTATAGCTATTTTTTTTTCTAAATTATGAACCAATGTTAAATAGTGTTTGTATTTATTTTATTGTTTATTAAGTTCTTTGAACACTGTTCACATTTCATTAGAACATTATATACTTTTTTTAACATGTAAATACTCCTCCCATAAACACAAGCTCCTATTGCTCAACTTATGGTGTAGTAGAATAATAAAAAAAAAAAAATATTGTATAACCTTGTTATGTATCATTTGTAATGTAAAAACAAAAAAAAAAAATTCTTGAAAAAAAAAAAAAAAAAAAAAAAAAAAAAAAAAATGGCGTAGTATAAGTTCACAAAGTGTCATTTTATTCATTCTTTAAACGTATCCCTCAATTTTGCCAAGCGCACCTTAATTTCTTTTTTATTCAACTTTTTCACACTTTTCTCATCTAGAAAGTGCATTTTTATTAAAATCCCCCACATTGGCGGGATCTGCATTTCACACTTATATTTTATTAAATTATCATGTTTAATATCAGTGTTTCATTATAGATTGACTTGAGTATTTCACATGCTACCTACCACTTGAGTTTAGCCTAAATTCATTATAACCTACTTTACACTTACTTAATATAATTAGATGCAGTAGATTTCTTCCTTTAAATGCCGCATATTTGTGGCACTTTTATACGTTACAAAGTTAAAGAGTTAGTTTTAAGTTGAAATACTGTATTTAAGGTTTTAAATTTCATATTGTGAATATTCAGTGCCCCTCATGATGTGGCCAAAATTTGAGTTGTCTTCTCTTTCATGGTGCATGAATAAATGTTTGATCACATTATATCTAATACCTAGGCATATTAAATTAGATCCCAAACATTTCACTTTACCCTCCCAGAGGGTAAACAGATTAGTCAAACTACCATTTACCCCTCCTTCCCTCTGCGGTCAGGGTAACTTTGGGTGTCAACAGTTATTATTAATTACAAACTGACCGGCAGCCATCCATTAATAATTTATCAATCCAGCAGATTCTAAAAGTTTAAGGGTGAATATCCCACATTAGATTTGATGTAATTAATTTTACCAATGCCGTTTTTATTTATTGATTTATGCTTGACTGAATAGAAATAGATATCTGGTAACAGGAATTAAACAATAATTTTAACTAGTTTTTGCCCGTTGCAGGCAACTAATAATTTAAAACACTAAGCGATTTGACTTGTGAACACGGATGAAGCGTAGAGTGTCTGTTTAATTAAATATATGAAGAAAAAAGCGATGTTTGAATGCTGTCAAAGGGAGAAGTGTGCGCCTACAAAGGGCACAGGTAGTCAGTCGACTGCTCAATTTCGTATACCCGCTCTCGGGCTGCTTCGGTCGCCTGGTTCAATGCGTTCAGTACGGGCCCTTTCATGCAAAAGGGGGCCATAGAGCTTCCTGCTCAATTTTGCACTACGCCATTCGGGTTGTGCAGGTCGATATGCGTAATTTGATACCCATAGCGCATAATTTCCTGTCGCAAAGAAGACTCCTACCGAGCCACTTTTGTCGTCGACACTTTTAAAACGGCCCAGGAGCTGACCGCTCAATTCAGTACATCCATCACTGAACCAATCCAGCCGCCCGACTCAGGGCGTTCAGTATTTCATTTAATTTCATTTAGAAAAACCAATAGAGCCTAATCTCGAAAAAAGGGTCCAAGGATTTTACCGCTCAATTTTTTCACTCAGCCCTTCGGATTGTGCAGGTCGAGACGCTTAATTTGATATCCATCTCGGGTACTGAAAGGTTCCATGAATTAAAAATTTATAGAAAAATAGTTCCTGCTTTCGAAACCTACCCACTGAGTACATCAATTTATTCTGATGCACAATATCCGAACAGGTACCAATAATAGTTAGTATTTTGAATTAATTTGAAATTTTTTATTTTCGGTTCGTCAAATTTAATATTTTTTTGAAATTTATATTTTTTTTGGTTTTGAATTAAGAATTTTTTAGAAATTTGAAAACTTTTGGATTTTGAAATTTTTAGAAACAAAAAAAATTTTGAAATTCGTCATAAAAATAACGTAACATTTAACTTTACATAATTTACGGCCTCCATAGTTGAGAGGTAACACTCTCGACCACAATCCAAAGGTTGTGGGTTCGGCCTGACCGATTTTTGTTCAATTACTTTGTGTTATTTCGCGACTGATAACTAAAAATAATGTATAGTATATTTGCGGAACGTTCCAGAGTGGAAGATGCTCTCATTATCGCCCTGGTGTAAGACCACTATTTTATTCAGTAAAAAAATTACAGTTTATAGTCTGCAGGTTGGTACCTAGTGCCCTTGTTGTAATTTTACACAAAAACGGCGCTATAAAAATGTATTATTCAGATTTTTTTAAAACTAAAACTTTATGAACTTAATTTTATTCTAATAAAAAATAACATAAAAATATTATTTCATACTGCGCGGGTAGGTACCTAGTGCCCTAGTTGTAATTTTTCACAAAAACGGCGCTATAAAAATGTGATTCAGAATTTTTTACAAACTGAAACCAAGTTTCATTCCAGTAAAAAAATTACAAAAAAAATATTCTTTCATAGTGCGCGGGTAGGTGCCCAGTGCCCTTGTTGTATTTTTCAAAAAAACGGCGCTACAAAAATGTATTTCTCAGAATTTTTTAGAAACTAAAACTTTCTGAACTTAGTTTTATTCTATTTAAAAAATTACATAAAAATATTATTTTATAGTGCGTGGGTAGGTACCTATGCCCTTTTTGTAATTTTTCACAAAAACGACGCTATAAAAATGTATTAATCAGAATTTTTTAGAAACTAAATCTTTCTGAACTTAATTTTATTCTATTAAAAAAATTACAAAAATATATTATTTCTTAACGCACGGGTAGGTACCTAGTGCCCTTGTTGTAATTTTTCAGAAAAACGGCGCTATAAAAATTTATTATACAGAATTTTTTAGAAACTAAAACTTAGTGTTATTCCAGAATAAAAAAAAATACAGAAAAATATTATTTTATATTGCGCGGGTAGGTACTTAATGCCCTTGTAGTCATTTTTTACAAAAACGACGCTATAAAAATGTATTATTCAGAATTTTTTTTCAAATAACCATTTTAATGCAAAAAACGTTCACATAAGTATATATTTTTGTAAATAATACGAATCCTAATGTTAAGCTGTATTGGAGCCCAATTTATTATTTAAATCCGTTTATCAGGTACCTACTTGTACCTAGTTCATCATTCGCAGACATACAATATTCTACAATTATATTTTCATTGCTGGCAAGACCGAAACACAAACATTGTCAATACCACCTCAATCCATGCATGAAAATCGATTAGTGCTATCTTTTTTTTGAAACATTTTCCATACAAAACTTGAGAGCGTTGGGTCCTGGAATCTATAGTTGGTGCTGTCGAAATTTTCCATGTTCAGTATTGCACAGTTTGAGAAAATTTACAAAACCACTTGATTTTACTGGCTGGAAAATTATTGATTATCGATGAAAGTAAAATTTTCATAAAACGTCAGAATAATGTTAAACTTTGCTGCACTCTTGTGTAATATTTTGAATGGATTGTGACCCACGTCACATCTTTAAAAGTTTCTAAAACCTCTCTTCTTAAAATTTATCCAAAATCATCTCCGGCAGAATGGTTTTTTTTGCCGCAATCTACGATCTCGTAAAGCACCTTTAAAATGTCAATTTTTTTAAGAAACGCCCTAAAATTAATAAGAATAATTCCTTAGCAAATTTCATTTTGTATTGATAAAAACTCTGCGGAGATTCTTGGTCTTTGCGGTCGGTTAAACTCGAGGAGTGGAGAGATCATTTTAGCGTGCCAGACCTACCCTTAAAGTCACCTCAAGCGAAAAGTGAACCTTAAAAGGTGAATGAAACTTAAAGGGCAGAGTGGTAGTTTTTCGCATGCAGAAAAAAGTGAGTTTTCGAAAAACTGAACAACATGTATTAAACATGCGGGTATTCATTTCGATGAATTTTATAGGAAGCAATTGAATTACAGATAGAAAAGTAGCTCAATATTAATAATACTGCTCTTCTAAATACGACACAAGCCCAAAAAAAGAAAAGTTTTTAAGTAAGTTTCCTGCCGTGTGATTCTGTACCTTTTGTGGATACGGAAATCGATTCCATACGTAATCGTCTGTCACATTTGTGTGATTGTCTATGGCTTGCAATTACTTTCACTATAGGCTGATGTGTTAGCTGTCAGCGCTATCGCCGACTTCAACTAGTTTAAAACACGAAATGCGTAAATATATGTGATTATTTATTCATTTAATGGATTTGACATTTGCGAAGTAGGCAACATCGCTGATAGCTTACCAGGGTTGCCAATTTGCGTGGAATTCCCCGAATTGCGAGAAACTTGTGGGGAAATTGCGGGGAATTTGTTATTTTGTTCTCCCCAATTTGGGGAATTTGAACATTTACTGCGGTATTTTAGAACACAAGCATTGGCAAACCTGAAGCTTATACATCAGCCTGTAGAAAAATCAATTGCAAGCCATAACAATCACACAAAACTGGTTTATTTATGCACACAAATGTGACAGGCGATTACGTATGGCAGTGGTCTTCAACCCTTTTGAGCCGGCGTACCCCTTGTCTCCCAATACAAATATGTACAATGTCTTTAATACTCTAATTATTACATGAATTTAACAATCAAGCCACATAAATACAATTAAGTAATGCAATTTTATACAGAGTGTAACACGACTTCAGGCATTTTAACGAATGATTTTACATGCCTGCCACATTATTGCGTACCCCCAATTTGGCTTAGCGTATCACAGGTTGAAAACCACTGACGTACGGAATCGGTTCCATATCCACAAAAGGTACAGAATCACTCCTCTGGTTATTTAGATCAAGTTACTAAACGTAATATTTAATAATTATATTCTTTAATTCAGTGAAACAAAGACCAGAGTATTCAAAATATCTTAGGATTGTAAGCAAACAGTTGACAGCAACTTTTGCATGACTAGCTCTTCTAGAATAAATATATTGGTGCGCCTGGGCGTGCGTAGATTTCTGAGCATTCTTCTTTGCTTTAATAACTAAAGTAAGATCTGCAGCTGAACTTACCAGACAGCGTAAGGTTATTGAAGTCCCTCTCGCACAGGTGGTTGCAAGAGGCCTGCAGGAACTCGCAGAAGTCCTCAGTGGTGGGGGGAGGGGACGGGGAATCGGCCAGGGGCAGCGAGCGCGGGGACGGCAGACACGACGAGGAGGCGGGTGACAGGCTGGAGCAGGGCGTTCCAACGTCGTAGTACCTGAACAAGACAATTACATTTATTTCTTCAAAGATAGAAAATTTGTTTTGTGACACCAAATTAATTAATATGAACAATAATATATATATGAATCACTTAGTTTTAAGCACTTTTATTGTTCAGATACCAGTGAGAGGTTTCGTGAGCAGTGCTCATTTCATCATTGTATAGTTATAGTGAACCCTGATAAGGATAACATTGCTCACAAAACGTGTCAGATGTGTGTAAACAATAAAAATGGTTAAAACTAAGTGATTCATATTTTTAATTATATGTATATATGTAGAATAATATTTCACAAGCACATTAAATTTATTTGGATGGCAAAAGATTATTCTCATGAACAAGATAATAATTAATGTAACTTTTTTTTTTTTTTTCCCACAATTTTTTTTTTTTTACATGAGCTCCACACAAGAGGCCCTGAGGAAAATAATTTCCCTGAGGACCTGTGTCATCTTTGGGGATGCTGTGTGGAGGGTTTTTTTTAGGGAAAGGAAGGAGAGGAGAGTTCTGGGAAGGAAAAGGGTTTAAGGGGTGGGTAAGAATCTGGGGTTCAGTGTGTCCTGGTCATCAGACCTAGACAAACCTCATCCCATTAACCCGGGCACCCCTGCTAAATCACCAAACGTAGCGAACCACTTGGGGTGACCTATGGCAAAGGTGTTGGTTATTATTATTTTTTTTATTTTAAAAAGAAAGACAAACATTCCCGGGTTACGAATAACCCAACAATGTTTGAAAATCTCCTACTACCACCACAGAAAGCCGAAAATGTTGCTTGTGTTGTGATGGAGGACTTAGCCAGCCTAGGAATCGAACACGCGACGCTCGGGTGGGACCCAAGCGCTATGCCCACTCAATCAATAAAGGTTCCCGGGGCGGCGATACCCATTCTGGCCTCCCAAATTGTAGAATTAATCTGGGTTGGTTGAAAGAATTGCCACCTCAAAATAAAGTACCATGTTTGTAGAAGAAATTAAACTTTGTCCCTAAAAAATAAACTTATAATTTAAAAGTCCACAATAAGGCCTAAATGGCCCTGTTTGGGTCAGGGCCTGTCCTGCTTAGGGAACGTACCCATACTACGTGACCAACTTTTTGCAATTTTTAACCCCCCCCCCCCCCCCCCAACCCCCGGTGACCAAAATCCTAAGCAACCTGCCGCTCATTTGTATGGAGCGTGACATTTTGAAGACCCCCCCCCCCCCCTAAACGTGTCACGTAGTATGGGTACGTTCCCTTATATGACACAATTTAGTTCCTTTTTGATACTTTTACTTCCCACTTTGCAGCATACTTTCACTAGAGAGAAAACTTACATATTTCAATTATCTAAAATCTCACTGCTAAAAATCCTTCATCAATTAATAGGGTAGAAATACATGCCTGTAATTGTGATCGGAGAACTCAAAGTTGAACTCGGCAGGTTCGAAGTTCCCCGTCTGCGGAAGGTCCAGAAGTGGTTCCATGAGGCAGTCGCTCGGGGCACCAGAGTCGGATACTCCGGGACTGCCATCCACCACCATGTCCTCGCTCTCATTCTGCAATGATGGCCAAGGGTACAAGTTATTTACTCGGGTATCAGGAAAAATTAATGCAATGTCGGGAAAAAAAGTGAGAGACTGATAAAGAAGAAAGTTGATACATCATTTGTATTCTCACAAAATTTTTCTATGAGCCGTATCGAAAGGACAGAAAAAATTTTGTGAGTAATGAAGAAAATATGCCATTTTTACTGAAACCATTCTTCTTTTTTCAAACATTCACAGGTTACGAATAACCTGATAAAATTTGAAAATCTTCTACTACTACCACTTGGTCATGATGGAAGACTTAGCCAACCAATGAAATGAACCCAAGACGCCTGGGTAGGACCCAAATGCGATGCAAACTCTTAGCCACTGACCATTCAAAAATATTAACAAATTTCAATATGTTAAAATCAAACTTTCCGGGGGATTTAAATTTTTTACTTTTTCTATCCCAAAATAATGGTTTACAGAAATTGGCCACAAGCCATTGTGGTGCCATATGCTTTGGCTCAAACAATGTTATTAAAACTGAGAAGGTATCGAAAATAATTGTACATATTAATAAGTACTTATATTATATCCTCTGACAATGAGTATAAAATCATGATAATTAATTTCTTTACTAGCAGAAGAAATCGAAGTATTGCTTGAAATGGATATAGCTAAACTTAGTAACCAGATCTGACTAGCCAGGTACTTTCCAAACTTCTTCTTCCCTCTCTTTTTACCAGCTAACAACATTCCCCAATTTGGAATGCCATACTATGCGTAATGTCCGATACGTTGCCACATAAAAAGGCAGTTTTTGAAATAAACAATGTTTTCAAAATGTGTTTCTTTTTCCGTGAAAGTGTTTTTAGATAGAAGTTGTACCTACTTAGACACATCCTAAAAATATTTCCACTGCGTGTTACATTTACAATATAAATTATGTTTATTTATATCGTAAACTAGTAAAATGCATACTTTCTAGACATCGAGAGATTGTAAAACTCAAAATAAGAGACCAAATACAAAAAGAAAAACATCGATCAGCGTAACAAAAAAGAATTAGCCAAAAAAAGTGTAACGAACCTTGATGCGATCGGGCATGGCTGCTATAATCTGTTCAGCGAGAGTGAAAACCCTCACATCTTGTTCCCCTGTAAAATTGTGTAGATATTTAAATTAAATCACCTGCCGCCTCGACAAGGGCCAAAACAACCATCGACATCTAAACTTGCAGCTAAACACCAAACATTGATAGCAACACCTATTATAATCATACCACATGGAATATCTTACAGGTTAAACTGACAAACTTTAAGTGGGACAGTTCAGTGGAGGCTGGAAACTAAACGCTAAATAAATAGTCATAGCAATAATTGAGGAGGGAAAGAGTTGTTATAACATGAATTATAATTGTCGGTTGCAAAATATAGTGCCCCTGCAAACAAACTGCTTCATAACACTGCCGGAATGTTTCGGTAGTGAACAAACAGATCGAAGATAGGAGTGAAATCAAATCCTTTTCTTAACAAGCAAAGATTAAACATATTTCTTCACCATGAGATGCATGTTTCACCAATCAGAGACTGGTTTCACAGTACTCGTCCGCCTTCGTCGCATTTTCCCATAGATTGTGTAGTATGTCTATAGTTAACTTGTTTATCTATGGTTATTCATGAACACAAACTTGAGTGAAGAATTAGGTCACTTATGAATTTATGTTTGAGTAAAGAGTTAAGTTCTATGTTCTTTTTTAAGTTTTTAAATTAGAGCTCAACGACAGCGATAAAAAGAAACTTGTGTACAGGGGCACTTGGTATGTTGGTAGAAAATTTTATTAATTTTCAAGGTAAAGAGTTGTATAGAATGTGCAAATTATCAAAAGATGGTTCAGAAAAACTGAAATTATCAACAGAATGTTCAGCCGAATTGAAATAATTTCTGCTTTCATCTTGTGTAGTGAATTTGAGCAAACAATTTAATGCCTCTGAGTTGAAGAAAAATATTTTTTCAATACCAATAATAATTAACCAAATATAATTGTTCAATCAAATTATGTATTATATATACTATAAGAATTACTTTTGTACGTTTGTAGAATTATTTTGAAAAGAGTACTCATAGAAACAAATCTGTATTTTGCTAATAATAGTATTATCAAAGTATGGATTACTTTGGTCACATTGAATGCTGTAAAACATTTTTTTTATATGTGAGTACAAGTGGGTTTTATAAAATAATTGTATTGGATTTTGGATGTATCGGGTACATAAAATGCTAGTTTTATAGGAGAGTATGTAATTATAAATATATATGCTAGTATATTTCATAATATGTATTTAGCTTTAGATCATTGTTCATATCATCGCTGTTCTGACTCAACCTTGTATTTACAAAAATGTTTATTTCTCAGGAGATGAAAGAGACCATCTATACCTCGATTTTAAATTATTTTAAGGCATTTTATTAAAAAACATATTAAGTATTTAAGTATTCTTCTTCTTCCTTGCTCTGTCCCAACTCGTCCCACTCATGTTGGGGTCGGCTCTTCTCGTTCTCAGGTTGTAATTTCTTCTGTTCTGAGTATCGCCTTCATCCAGGCCGTTTCTCTGAAGAATTTTGGAGCATTGAGTCATACAGGAGTTCTTCGGTCTTCCTCTGGATGACTGTCGATGAAGCTCCATAGACATTGCCTGCTTCACTGTGTGGTCTGATGGTCTCCGTCTTATGTGCCCATACCATCTCAACTGTCGTTCCTCCAGCTTACTATTTATGTCTGTGACACCCAGGCTACCACGAATGCGTGAACTTTTGATCTTATCTTTTAGTGATACTCCTGCCGACCGTCTAAGCATTCGCATTTCTGTTGTTTCGAGTTGCCTAGAGTAGGAGTTGTACAAGTCCAGCATTCGGAGCCATACATTATTGCAGGTCTTACAATAGTCTGGTATATCTTTCCTTTAAGTTTTATAGGCATTTTGGAGTCACACAATATTCCCGTTACGGATCTGAATTTAATCCATCCCACACCTATTCTATGGACGACATCCGCTGCACATCCTCCGTCTCTGTGGATTAGTGAGCCCAGATACTTAAATGAATCACAGTTGGCTAATGTTACTCCATCCAGTTGCATCGAAGGAGTTACAGCATTTGTGTCTTCAAATGGCAAATACAAATATTCAGTCTTTTCCTGCTAATTTTTAGGCCATTATCCTCCAGGATCTTTCTCCACCTTTCCAAGCTATTCTGATATATTAAATATTTAAGTATTAAATAAATAAAAAAGAAATGGTAAAAAATAATTTACAAAAAAGCAAAAAGTAGACAATTTCTTTCATCTCCTGAGAAACAAACATTTTTGTAGATAGGTTGAGTCAGAACAGTGACGATATGTTATAACAAGTCAGATAAACAAGTTAAAGTAATGTTTGGTTTGCTGGTTGAAGGTTTTTGGTGTTCAATAAGTAAAAATAAAAAAAATAATGTATACAGATTATGGAATTATGTACAAAGGGTGATTACAGGATGGTTTATTTTATATTTGTGGCAGTTTAACTCTGAATGAAATATGCAACAATAGCACAAGTTTATTAAACTACCACATTAATTTATAACGGTCAGGAAGATGTTATACTTTCCGTAGCCATTCAAATACATATATTATACCTCAAAACATTGAAATAAAGCAAGCATTTTAATGTTATATTTATTAATTTATAGCTTCCATCAAACTTACCTTTGCAGTTAAATATAAAGCTCTTTTAATAAGCTCAAGCAGAAATCATTCATGAAAAATATGCAATAAAAAAATCAAAGCAGCTAGTAGGTAAGCATCTACGATAAAGCATTTTTTTTACTTCATGCTGAAATATTTGACGCCTTTCTCTTTGCAGAACACAATTCTGACTTTATACAAATAATTGAATTTCTGGATACTGACAACACTTGGTTGAAACAAGAATTATTTTATTTATTATGTCTTTATTAAACTGTTACAAAAATAACCTGCTTGGTAAATTATCTTCATTGAAGTAACAGTCACAACAATCAAAAAAATATTACTTCTTCGAACTTATTTAATTAAAATATTACTTCTTCGAATTTTGTCTATGTTATAATTTATTCTAATTTGTCTATACTTGTTTGTCATTTATTATAGTAACATATCCTGATGAAGACAACATTGTTGTCGAAACATGTTGATTTGTTTTAAAAATAGTGGTTTAAACAAAGTGATTTTTTATTCATTATATAAAAAAAAAAAATTAAGTTGTTTTCATTGAAGCTACTATAAAAATTATAAAATGATTGTTTCAGATTATAAATTGAATATGCCGGCGCCCAACGTTTACAAATTTTTCATATCCGTTGGATATTTTTAGCGGTTGAGAAGTAAAAGTTACTATAACATTATATTAATTGATTGTGTTGTCATCACTGAGTTACAATAACACCAATATATTGATTGTCAGGTTGTCTTCATTGATGTCCCTGTAATTATATTAACCGCAATAAAAGTTTGTGTCTTGAAGTCATCTAAAATCGCCTTAATAAATTAATAAATTTGTTCATTGAAGAGACCATAACAATAATGATTGGAAATGTTGAAGCCAACGAAATCAACAGTTTAGCCAATAATTTCAGCCCTTGCAAGATTGTAATTATAATATTACAGATGTATTAGATATGAACAATAACAAAAAGTATATTCTTTATCATTTTTCAGCTAAAAGCCAAGTACATAATATGCTTTTTCATCTGACAGTAATTTAATTGAATCTTTCTGTTTTAAAAATAAATGACATATTTATATAAGTAGCTAAAACTTTTATGTTGAACTAAGGGAACGTACCCATACTACGTGACCAACTTTTTGCAATTTTTAACCCCCCCCCCCCCCCCCCGGTGACCAAAATCCTAAGCAATCCGCCGCTCATTTGTATGGAGCGTGACATTTTGAAGACCCCTCCCCCCCCCCCCCCTAAACGTGTCACGTAGTATGGGTACGTTCCCTAAGGGCCAGTTGTTTCACAGAAATTCAAAAGTAACATTGTCATTAAATGGCCATTCAATGAACAAATGTTTCGGAAACAACACGTAGATGTTTACAGAAACAATGTTTCGGGAACTTGACCGTCCACGCGCAGTTGTTTCAAATATGTCACCTGAAATATCTGTAGTCGAGCAATCCCATAATATCAGATTCGTTTCAAATAATTCTATTAATTTAAAAACGATGTTGTCATCCCACACCAGTAGCGTAGCTACCGCCGTATCAATGATACGGGCCCCCCGGGCTACAGAGGCCTTTTGTTTCTTTTGTGAGAAAGCTTTATCCTTCATTAGGGCCCCCCAACTAATTTTGATACAGGGCCCCTCCAAGGCACGCTACTCTACTGTCCCACACTACCAGTTGTTTCACAGAAATTCAAAAGTAACATTGTCATTAAATGACCATTCAATGAACAAATGTTTCGGAAACAAAGTTTTTGAAACAACAAGTTGATGTTTACAGAAACAATGTTTCGGGAACTTGACCGTCCACGCTCAGTTGTTTCAAATATGTCGCCTGAAATATCTGTAGTCGAGCATTCCCATAATATCGGATTCGTTTCAAATAATTCTATTAATTTAAAAACAATGTTGTCGTCCCACACTATCGTCATGTTTATAAACAACTGAAACACACTTGTAAACAGCTTTTGCGAAATTGATTTGTTTCCGTGGTCTCCACTCATAATCGGATGAGCACAGAAACATTGTGAGAAACAAATAGCGTTTACCGCAACAGTTTCACATGTTTCAGAAACTTATTAAATTGTTTCAGACACCTGTAGATTTTGTTTCTGAAACAGTGTTTATAAACAATTGTTTTTCAGTGAATACATGACTTTAAAGGTCACTGTTTAATGCTGATTCTCGGTGCGTTTCAGCCTTCTATCAGAGTATAATAAGCTGACATGCTTCAGCATGATAGTTGTCCTCTTTCAACTGTCAAAAAACAAAATGACGCTGAATGGCCATTTGATAACAATGTTACATTTGAATATCTGTGAAACAACACGTCCTAAGCAAACAAATCAAAATATACACATAGTTTCAATCAAGAGCTGTGAGTTAACCAGATCGCAAAGAACCACATCATCACATCTCGGTAATTAAGAAAATATAATGTTTAATGACTAAAAATAGAGATTGGCTTCAAGTATTTGAACGATTGGGTAGAAATATACAGTTAATAAATTGTTAAAAAATAATTAATAACCAAATAATAAAAATGGAATGAAACAAAAGTGAACTGAGAAACAACTAAAGCAACATCGAACCATCACCTATATTAGAAGCTAACACCGATCATAAGGGACACAAAAACACTCACTAAGAAGACTGAGTTAAACGTGTTGTAAGGAATATGCTTTAAACAATTAATTGAAGACTAGTCTACATGTGATCAAACTCTGTATCCTCTTTTGCTTATTTTTTTTGCTTGTGCTGTTATTTCGGAGGCCTTTAACCTTACAGTGGGTGGTATGAAATCCGAAATGTCAGCAAAAGAAACAGAGTATAGTAAACATGATCGGTTAAACTAGTTTACGTCAGGATGGAAAATATTATGGTAGGAAATAAATGTATAATTGCAGCAATATATCGATAGCGGATATTTGAAATGCTTGTAGGACAATAAATCCAAAAATGAGTTAAATGTGTCATTCTACTCGGTTTCTTTCTCTTTCTATCTGTGTCGTCGAAATATTTCTCGGAAAATAAGTGCACCTTTTACAAGCATTTTTACAGGATTTTTTTTTGAAAAATTAAAAAAAATTAAATACTGTTATTAACAGAAAACACGGTCACCGTGAATCATAAATAACTATTCTACAAAAATGTTGCTGTTGAAGGGACAACTAAACAGCAGGCTGATAATACTTGCATATATAAAATCGTTATAATCGAGGTTTTGTTTTCCCCATTTTTTCTTCCAAAACTGAACCGATTTTTTTTACCAACTGTATTCATAGACATATGAATATTAATAGACCTGCCCTAAGCGATAAACGCGTATTATTTCCCCCTCCCCATACCGGTTCCATTGGAACCGGCTGGGATCGAGTATGGCTTCGCGTGAATCTAAAAAATGTGATGTCATCATTCTTCTGCGAGCCAGCGTCGAGTACTCATCGGTGCATTTTACGAAATAACACGGCAAAAATAGTGGCTTGTGTTTTGAAAACGTGTAAAAATAGAAGTGAAAAAGAGAATAAACCCAATTGTCGTATTACATTCCATAGGAAAGCATTATTTTACTTTATTATAAGCTTATTCAGATCACATAATATGGTCGTTTTTGTAACACCACTATCACTCGAGATACATGGCGTGTGCTCGTCCCTGTTTTGTGGGGTAAGTAAATTATGAAACATTTGTAAAAGTGTCCTAACTAAATACGTCAACAAAATATTGGACTATGAAAATAGGCGAACTTTACTTTGCTGTATTTGGAATTTGTAAATTTCTTCGTTTCGCGGCGAGCAATTCGCGCTTCCATGTAAAAAGGTCTATTCATTAAAGAGCAGAGTTTACTTTTAAGAACTAAATGGTGATATTATAATGCGAGATGCCCATATACTCTCAGATTGAGTTATTGACGAATCACATATCACCGAATTCATCTTCCCGCTCTGCGCCCCGCTGTAGTTGGTTTCTTCCCCTCACCTTTATGTTCTGGTCTATTAATATTCATATGTCTATGACTGTATTAGACTTGTCTGTACATTTTGCTTTCTTTTAAAATACGTTGTCTATTTTGTATACTGAACGTTTGTTGGTGAGGTTTAAACCAGACAAATTTAACGGTTATAACTCCTATAAGAAGTAACATATCAAAAAAGCAAATCGTGTCGACACGCTAGTTAGTGGTCGATAACTAAATTATATAAAAACATATTTACACTAGGGTCAAAATCTAAAGCTCCATGATTGATATAGTTTATTTTTCGATTCAATTTAGGGAAGACTGTTTTATTGGGATGAATTCTATCAACCATACCCAATTGCCGCCAGGCATTTTTCATTGTTTTTAGGCAGTTTGGTGGTAGTGGGATTTATAATACTAAGATCAAAAACATATTTTTAAAAGTTAGAATTTTTTTCCACTTCACTGGAAATTGAACCTCAATCTGCCAACTAAAATAAATCATAGCTTCACCTCAACCACAATCGTCTCGTTTTGGGATGGTCGCTTTCCAGATTACAGCTAAGTTTGTGATTTGAAAATTTTCATAAAAAATTTAAATAGGGACGAAAATATAAAGCTTGAATACTCATTCAAAACATATTCCTTACTTGTTAATTCAGTGAGAAGAAGTTAGTAACAGTTAATTAGTTATACAATGAAGGAAAATACACACATTTAGATATTATTAATGCATAGGTGATGTTAAAAATTCTTTTAGAACCATTTCACTTAAGATTGACTCACTCAATTAATTCTTAGGAATTTACATAATAATTTAAAATAAGTAATAAAATTTTGTATAAATAGAATCTAATTGGAATTATGTTGTGTACATTTCATCTTAAGAGATATAATTCCAAAACAATGCACCAAACAATCACAACATTCACGGGACTAGTCAAATATTAATAGTGTTAATATTCAACAGAACAGATGTTAGTCAATAATATCATTGAAATTCAAAGGCATTTTTGAAAGATTTAGTCAAGTCAAGTTTTACATTCCAATAAACTTAATTATTTGCTTCTTATGAAATAATATCTTTTGTTTCCCAGCTACTTTAATTTTAAATGGTGTCAATTTAAAACTGTTAGGTAGATGTTTTTTATTTAAGGAAATCCTCAAATCTGCATATTTTCATACATACAATTCCATCATTCTCTACAGGTTTAGGCAAATTTCATGTACCTAGGATGAAATCAGATCAGCTTGGTCTTTAATCACAGTAAGGTTGCAAGAGAACTCCTAGTCAGTTCTTTGACTTCTTATGAAGGGAAAGATTGAGGGAAAATTTAGGATCCTAATACATACTGTGCACTTGCCATAACTGACCAACTTGAAGACCAGGATTTCTCGTCTCTGGTTGATGCTGTTGAAAACCACAAATCTTTTGAAGCAGTTTTTGCCAGGAGATGGCACAACAACAAGAATAAATATTTAGGCACAACAAGTGTACAAGAATTTGTGGATGTTTTCGCATGAATCAGCTTGGAAACCTGAGGAATTAATATATGCTAACAGTTAAAAAGGGCGGCTTTTGGTTCGGCTTCGCCAAGTTAGTGTTGGAAATCAATTTGTAAATCCAATTGGAACTGGTTCCAAAATTAGCCCGTTCCTCGTATTCACTGTCAACGTTTCAACCAGTGATGGCAGTGATGGCAAGTCACCGTATAAAGTATAAAGATGACGTCATATGTAATATACAGCCGCTTGATACAACTGAGTATTACCGTCAATCTTTCGAAATCCGGGAGATATTCCAGGTTCACAAATTCGTAGAACTTATACCTAGAAAGGGAACGTCTTGCCGACGAAAGTTGCGTCATCTTGTGGCGAATTCTTGAATTAGAAACCGAACTACAATGCTAGCTTTGTATTTAATCAATTTGACGAATGAGAGTTTATATCCAGGGTGTCGAAGTGAGATTTTTGAGAGAAATGGTGGGGGTCACAAAATGCGATTGAGTGAGAAGCTCGACGACCGAGATGTCCTTAGCATCGAACCTCCGTTACTCTTTATAGAAAAGCCACAAATGGGGTGGTTTTGTCATATACCAAGAATGTCAGAAGATCAACTTGGCATGTGAAGACGTTCTGTGGGCCACCCCAAGCAATGTTGGAGAAATCCATTCCAGAGGTTGGGCAAAGAGAGACTGGGCTTGCAATGGACGGAGGCCGCTAAAGTAGCCCAGGACGCCTTGAGGCACCTTGTTAAAGCAATGTCCTTGTTAGAGTTAAAGACCCGAATAAGACAAGAGGAAGAAGTTATAATAAGTATTTAAACGAACTAGTGTAAAATGGACCCATTTGATCAGTATCACTGCCTAAACACTGCATTTAGAGAATATAAGGAAATCAGAAAAAACATTGTTAATAAATTAATAAAATTGCAAAACCAATTAATACACACTTTGCTAATCCCTAAACATGCATAATATTAACACCAAACTAGTGCAGAAGTATTTGTCTCTTGACTGACACGGATTGCCAAGAGATCTGTTAGAGTCCGTGAATGTTGCGAATGCTTGTTTGCTTGTTTGTTTGTTTATTTGTTGCAGACTTGTGCCCCGTTAAACTGACCTACGGCACCCGTCGGCTGTTTGTCAATTTGTTGGGCCTCTTCGTCCGACATGGCCTCTACGTCGATCAGTGGACTGTCCGACCTCGGGCCCCCGGCCACCTCGCCTAGATTGCCATCAATCAACCAAGGTCAAAAACCCAACGCAACAAACATAATAATAATCTAAATTATAAGAAAACAAGATCAACAACTCAAAACAAAACAATTATAAGTGAAAGAATGAAAACTATCATTATGAGGTCACAGCTCATATTCCTTAAAAAAGAAGAGCCCTTGAAGATCCATAGAAATTACATAAAAAAGAATTACAGGGTATACCAGGGCATACCTGACAGACTTTAACCAGCGATTCCTGAGCTTACTTGATATGAAAAAAGAAGATGAGCACACACTGCCGAAAGAGTAGCTCAATACCTTGGTAGAAATATATTATTTACATATTATACAAGGGGGCGTTCAAGTATTACGTAACGCAATTTTGAAGATTTTTGACCCCCCCTCCCCCCCCATGTAACGCGCCGTAACGTTTTTCCGTTCCACCCCCCCCACCTCCCCCCAAACGTTACGTAACGCCCAAGTGACAATTTTTACCTGAAAGTCACAATTAAGTTGCGTAAAGTACTGGAAAATCGCCTAAATACCTTTTTTCTTGTTTTAATCGCGTTTGCGGTGATAAATAAAACAAGAGATTTCGAGGATTGCTAACTTGGAAGATTTTAATTCCCTAGTTTTTTTATCTAAATAAAGAAAAACATGTTACGTAACGCGTTGTTCGAACCCCCCCTCGTAACGCACAGTAACGTTTCACAAGACCCCCCCCCCCCCTCCCCAAGTGCGTTACGTAATACTTGAACGGCCCCTAATGTGTGTACGGTGTATTGGCCCAACATCGCAGCACTGTCATTTAATGTTATTATTTTTGAAGAGATATAAAATTTTGTTTAACGATATTTAGTTTAATTAATTTTATATTCATGTGAATTTGCATTATTTAATATAAAAACAGCAGACACACTTCTTATTACTATTAACTATTATTTATTTAGGCAGAGACAATATACGTCAGCACTACGGTCATGGGCCCATTGTGCACATCTCCCTTTTTAACTCATCCCTTTGAGTTTGTTTCCAGGTTCTTAAGGGTCCCTGTTTTCACACATGTGAATCCCCTGAAGGATTCTGTAGCGAAACTTCCCATCGGAAGTCACTTTTTGTTTGGGTTCCCTGAAGGCCCCACGAGGGAAGAGTCCACCGATGTGGCCTCAGCTCTCCTCTCCACTTCCCCTAGATTACTCTAGATTACTCAAAGCCCCCTAGTTATTTTTGTTTGAATGGTCCATTTTGGGC
The DNA here is from genome assembly GCA_917880885.1 of Limnephilus marmoratus. Lineage (NCBI taxonomy): Eukaryota > Metazoa > Arthropoda > Insecta > Trichoptera > Limnephilidae > Limnephilus > Limnephilus marmoratus. The sequence continues at coordinate 27,806,097 of OU862919.1, read as the reverse complement.
CCCACGAATATCTATCAAATTAGAAGGTCCACCCCAGCAAAGCCTCGAATGCTGGGGAAAGGATTAAATACTCCGAGATGCCACCCTGCTTCACGAAGGCACTGTTCATGACACTATTCACCAGTGTGGGTGGGTCTCTGGTGACCAAAATTCCACATTCCTTTTTTACTGCAAATAAGGTCAGGAATCGATGATTAAAGTCTGTCAGATGCGTCCTGATACAACCTGTAGGTATAGATCTTAATTATCGGGACTCAAAAAAGACTGCTAAAGAGTTACATAAGTATTATAGATCTTCAAGATCGCAGCTCCAAAAAAAGTTACTGTAATTAAAAGCAAAAGAGTTAGTAGACTCAAAATAAATTAACGGTAATTATTACAAGTTAAATAGTTACATAAAATCTCAACTCTTATGAACCGATCAGAACTGAAAATATATGTATGACAATAATTTAATTATAAATGAATGAGTTACAGATCTTTTCTGGAGCCTGCTGCTATGACGTATTTGGTATTTAATCCTAGTGTTGCTTTGTAAGCGTTCAAGATTTCTAAGTTTTACATACACAGCAGTTATTTACTTTTAAATCTATGATAACTTTTATTATTTGAATCTCAATAAAACATGTGACTAAACTGGTTTGAATTATAATAATTTCTAGAATTAAGGTCATTTTATGAAAGATTATGTCTTATTAAAATTTCAAAATATAAAAGTTATCAAATATAAAACATTGTAATTTTTTTTAATTTTCAGAACTTACTACGCTGTGTGGAATTGATTTTCTGTTAAGCATCAAAAACCTATAAAAGTATTATTAATGCGTATAAAACATTATTAAATCCATAAAGCTACTAATGCATAAGGAATTTGGTGAATTGTTAAGTTCATTGACTAGGAATGTAATGCACAAAAAATGTTTTTTTTTCCGTTTTTACAGAAAATAAAGTACTAAAATAAAATATTTATTTATTGTTGTGCAATTCAAGAAGCTGATGTCTTCATCCCTATTGAAAATTTTGCTTCAGATAAAAACAATTGTATTGGTCTTCACAACTTAACATGGTCCATTTGTATGGGACATTTTTGCCAATCCTTCAAATTTAACAAGTTTATAAAATTCTTGACTCTTGCCTTCGTAATATTCACATGCCAATCGATAAAAAATAAATTAAAAGTTAACAAAAACATAAGAAAAATGGGCACATTTGGATTCACTCAAAATCTTCACGTCCCCATAAAAAAATCTACGCAAAAATAATGCAAATCATTGTAAAGCATTAGTACAGTTCAAAAATTTAGCCAAAAATGTTTATGGTAGTATTTTTTTAAATCAACTGATGAGCAGCGACCAAAAATTGGGCCGGTTAAAAAATAAATGCCTAAACTATAAAAATATTTATGAAAAACTTTTAATGCAATCAATTTTGACTTCTCACATGATGCAAAAATATAATCTCCAGCTATTTTACACACTTTTATGATAAAATAAAAAGGTTTAAAAACGAATTGTATTTGAATACAAAAGTGGCTTTGGTATGTATTATTAGAGAACTTACACAGGGCGTAATCCATGCGGCGGGATATCATCTGGCGAGTGCCGCTGTCGATCACGCTGGGGTAAGGTATGTCTCCAGCATTAAATGATGACAGTGGTAAAGACATGCTCCTGTCAAATCTGAATAAATAGATACAATCATAAATATAATCAATGTGGAATGCAAAAACTTACACTACCAGAACAAAATTATTATGCACAGTAGGTAATTATGCAAATAATTATATTACGAATGGCAGGGCTTTTTTTACCAATTTTTTAGCAAACAACCGAATAACCATTTCAATTAAATAAACATGAAGTCTTTCTGAATTCTTGAAAAGTTAACAAAATTAAGAGAAAGTTTAATTAATTTTATTTATATAATAAAACTTTTACAAAACAGATATGTATAGAATAAGTGAATTTTATTTACTTAATTTATAACAAATAAAGTTTTTCATCATTTATTCCGCCACAACACAGGCATATACCTAGCATGGTGATCGAAAAATTATCAAATTACATAATTAACAATTCAATAAAAAAGAAAATTAAAAAAAATGTCTAGAACAGTGGTTCTTAACCTGTGTTCGATCAAACCCCAGGGGATCAGTTAGTCAGTCTCAGGGGTTCGGCATAAGACGCAGCCTGAAAAAAAAATTAGGAAGAATATTGTCACTATCCCATATCTTATCCCGCCCTATCCTATCCCATTGCGCCCCCACATGTTGTGGTAAATATGGTCGTGACAATAGCCTATCTTATCCCATTACGCCCCCCTCCCCCTCCCCCTGTGGTAATCTGCCGCCACTGATGAAACGCATTGCTTTCCAATTAAGAAGGGTTCGGTGAATGCATATGAAACTGTTAGGGGGTTCATTACCTCCAAAAAGGTTAAGAACCACTGGTCTAGAATATAAAAGCATTTAAATAAAATAACCATGGCAGTACCTCAATGATTTTTTATTTTTATAAAACTGTTGTGATAAAGTACCTTGAAAGTTTGGGGTTTTCCTTCCCTCTCCCAGCTCTTGGCCTCAGCGAAGGCAGACTATCAGTGGACTGAACGGAGGTCATATTAATCCCGCTATCCACCGACGATCTTTTGATCAACTTCTGCGAAAGGGCTGAGTCATTCCTATAGCTCTTGCTGGAGCTGGGGCTACCCGCAGTCTCCATAGGAATGCTCATGTCCTTTTCACCGCTGGGGGATTTGCCAATTCCAGAGGATTCATTCTTGTCCGGGGAGGGCGGAATGTTGACTTGAAGGACCTTGAACTTCTGCGTTTCACTTCTGAAAACAATTGTTCCATTTCTTTAATAAAAGTGTAAATATGTAGTAATTTTGATCATAAGTCATCTGCATAATTCTCACAACCACTCACTGAAATTACTTGCTTTTTTAATGATTTTGTTTTCAGCCACTATACATAGATTGTTGACACTTCGAAAATAAGTGTCGATTCAGTTGGTTTCTAGTTACTATATTCAAACATATTGTCGGTTGAATAAATTTTGAAGCTGTTTTTTAGATATTTTCAGACAGAGAAAAATGTAAACATTTTATAAATTACTCAACAATTATAATAGTTTTGTGTTATATATAGTAAAACATAATATTAAGAGGGAATAACCAGATACAACCGGAAATATATCATTTTTAATCAAATTCTAGACATATCGAATCATTTTTCCAAAAAAATATAAATTGATTTTGAAAGATCTTTATTTTATCTAATAAAGTTATATTTTAAAATTGAAAAATATGTTTATTTTTATTATAATAAAGTTATACAGTTGGTCGTTGGCAAATTTGTTAAATTTTTAAACAAAATATTGCTTTGTACAACACACATTTCAAATGACATACAGTAAAATAAATCAATAAATTTTCTAGGCTACTTTTCAGAATTTGAATTTCAATTCAAATAAAATCATTAAAAAAAAATCGACGCCATGTTTTGGACGAAAATACTTCAGTTTGTCTATTTATTTACCGTTTGTCTTATAAGCTAATATATATATCAGATTTTTTTCACATTGATTTTGCTTAGACTTAAATTCCATATTCATTTGGAAAGAAAAAAAGAATATTTACCTCGTTACAGCCCCTGGTCTCAAAAACACCCCGTCATGAATCCTGTTGGACGACACGGACGACAGCGAAGAAATGGAAGTTGCCGGCGAAACTCCGTTGGAGAAATTGGATGCGCCACTGTCCGTTCTCACGGAGTTGATCTGCCCGGAGAAGGTGGGAGCGCTGCCGCACTCTGTGATCTCACGCTTGGTCTCCAGGCGCCGGATCTCCAGAACAAGGTCAGAGTGGTTCTGGATGGAGGCGCAGTCCAGGGCTGTCTGCGCAGCGCGGTTGCGTACGTTGAGAGCAGTGTGGTTCCAGCGATAGAGCACAAGAGCTGTTTCGCTGTGCCCACGGATGCATGCCCACATCTGGAAATGTTTACATTGAATGTGAGACGAATTTAATATGATTCTAAACTTATGTTATTCAAACATAATGTGATTAAAATTAATATGATTCTAACTAAAAATGGTTCAAATTTAATGTTTTTAATCTTTCATCTACAATCTACGACAAACTCATTACATACCTTCCTAATTATTTTAGTATTTTTTAAGTCAATAATTTTTTTTTAAGAAAATCTCCCAGTTACGAATAACCTAACAATATTTGAAAATCTCCTACAACCATCATTTTAAGAGGAAAATGTTGCTTGTCCAATGATGGAGGGCTTAGGTAGCCGAGGAATTGAATCCAAGACGTCTAGTTAGGAATCCGATGCATTCGCCATATCGGCCACTGACTTGTTAAGAAGTAGCAAATCAATAACATCATTAAATGTTAGAAGAGGGAAAGATGTAAGAGGAAATATTTTCATCAGAAATGATTAGTATAGTTTTTCTTAACAATTTTATCTAAATAATCTTTTGAAAGCCTCAACTAAATGCACTTCAGGTATCTACACTAAATTTTTCTTGTAATTCTAAAACCGCTTTTAGGCAAATGGATTCAGTAATCAAACAATTAATTAATTGAGGAATATTCATAATCGCAAGTTGTCGCCTTAGTTCGTATTTATCCAACAGACAATTAGAAAATTTTACAGGAGGAGAAGGTTATATTTCATTATTTCAATAAAACATTATGACAGGTGTTTAAGCTGAAGCTATTTACTTAAAGATAAAGGTCTTATTTGTTTAAATAATTCTTAGTTAAGTGATTAACTATCATTTTTTATACTTTATTTTTAATTTTAAAGTGGAGATAACAAAAACCAAAATGGTCTCTTGGACAAATAAGAACTGAGGCGACGAATTTTCAAAACTAGAACCGTTTGCCTCATTTTATAAAACCCATTAGAAGTCAAATTGGATTGGCTTGTAGCGCTCTCCAAGATAATGAAGAAAATAGTGTAAGGAGCATATATGATGTGAATGTGAATGGTAGAAGAAGTCGGGGATGCCTGAGGAAGACATGGCACGATCAAGTGTACCAAATACTGAGTCGGATCATTTCAAGAGTCAGAATAATAATAATAATCATTTATTCCAGAATGTTTGCAGGGAGGTGCATTGCAATACATTCCATGTTAAAATTACAAAAAGAAATTATGCACATAACAAGCGGTCCCTCCATACTACTGTGGATGCTGCGATTCCCTTCCTGTCTAGGTGTAAAAGAATATATTTAATTATTATTAGTTGGTCGGTTCCTATTTTCAGTTTTTAAACGACTTCAAAAAGGAGGAGGTTCTCAATTCGACTGTATTTTTCTTTTTTTTAATGTTTGTTACCTCAGAACTTTTGACTGGGTGAACCGATATTGATGATTCTTTTTTTATTTGAAAGCTGATGCTTTCCGTGTAGTCCCATTTTAATTTGGTCCAGTTCTGCCAATGGCATCCATGAGAAAACCATATAAGTCTTAAATTTGTATTAAGTATCCGCGCGACAAATGGACGAATAACTCAATATCATGCCAACCGATTTTGATGATTCTTTTTTTATTGGAAAGGATATACTTCAAGGGTAGTTTGATGAGAGTTTGGTTAGGATCTGATTATGGAATCCATGACACGGTAACGGAACTATTCAATTCTTAGGAGCAAATTAACGATTCTCGGCCGAATCTCTTAATTTGACCCTAACGTCGTTATGGTCAAATTATGTCTGTCTCATATGAGCAACACATTTAGTAGGTCTACCCATATTCAGACAAATTAGTTAGTATACTTCAGATTCACTAAAAATCAAAAAATAAACAAAAAATTTAACAAAACAAAACGACTTCAAAAAATGCACTAAAAAGTAAAAAAATAATTTCGTATTCTTCTACAACTTCATATCAACTTACTTTTTCTACTCTTCAATATGTAGGTACGATTGTTATTTTTGGAGTCGGTGTCAGCAAAGGTACCCGGGCGGCGTGTTCACTTGACAGCTCCCCTCACACCGCAGCCCCGCTCTCGCCTCGTCAAGTCGCACGTGCGATACAAGCACATCACACCTATAACTATGTATGTATTTACAAACCTACCTTGGCTAATACCGACTCCAAAAATAACAATCGTACCTACATATTGATGAGTAGAAAAAGTAAGTTGATTATGAAGTTGTAGAAGAATACGAAATTATTTTTTTACTTTTTAGTGCATTTTTTGAAGTCGTTTTAGTTCGTTTAGTTAATTTTCATAAAGAGAATGAATAATTGCATTGTTTAATTTACCACCTCCAAGCAGACCAATTTGAAATTATTATAAATTCACCAGGCCCATGTATATTCACTCTTTTTCTGCATTTGGATTCCTATAAAGAATCATCATTCCAGTCCATAAAAATAACAGTCGGGAATTATTTTATAAATACTATAAAGTATAAATAAATCTTCATATAATCTTTCGCAAGTGCTTTATTAGTATAAAACATAACACTAGACGTATAATAAATATAATTATTATTATTTATTTATTCTGAATTAAAAAAAAAAACTTGGGCTTATTTTTTTCTATCCGCAAACAGCAATAGATACGAAATTTAACGACACTGTTCCAAAACAACAAAACGCAACGTACGGACCTAAATACATACATAATACCATTCTAGATGCTCGTGTGTCGAACTTTGCGTAAACGCACCAACACTAGCAAAGAAAGGATTCAGGAACAATGTGGATTCTCTGCTTCATTTATCTACGATGTTAGAAAAAGTGAGATATTCTGATACACTCAATATCGATATTCATGCATGCGCTTTAGTCCTGCGTACCCAGTTTCGTCTGAAGCCAGATACAAATTCGATAGAACCATCCATGGGAACATTCAATGCGCAGAAAACGACTTTAATACGCATAGGCATAGTGCACAGAACAGCACAACAAAAAAGCGTGGATTAATTCATCACATATTAGAGATTTGTTCGCGGGCCCGTTTTAACAGTTTGGCTTGAATTTTGAATTACTGAAGCCGATTGATGCGTTGAATATCTTTCGAATATCTATTTAATTAATTTAATTTTAGAACTGTAATAATTGATGTGAAGCATGAAGGATTAATAGAGCTATTTTTTTCAGTAATCGCATCTTGTTCGTGGGTTAGTTTAAAAAATTTTATATTAGATATTAGGCACTTCAGCATCCCTTATACAAAAAGTCACCGACCGCCACTGATAACAAGTAAAATTAAAAGGTTATTCAAATAACAAAACGTAATGTAAAATTAAAAAAATAAATAAAATTAAAAAGCGTATAATCATAAAAAATATGAAAATGAAACTGAAAGAAAGAAAAAAATGTTAAACAAAAATTGCAAGCAGCCATTTATGGAGGATATTTGAAAGTCTCCCATCTCCAGAAGGCCTTCAGGGGGGACTCCATCGAGACAGTCGTGGCAGTGATGATTGAGTTCTGCGATTGTGGTAGTTTGCGCCGTAAGCTTCCCGTGTGGTCAGCGCCGGATCTGCCATACGTTCAAAAACGTGCAAAAAACCTGGCGCCAACTCCAAAAGGGGCGCCGTGAGAAAATAAATATTGTATTAAAATTTTGTTATAATATTCCCTGAATCGTTTCAAAATTACCCATAGTATGAAATAATCATTACGCTCTAGCAACACTTTCCAAAGAAACAGAATGCGCACGCATAAATAAACCAGTCATGCCCACGCATCAGGTTGGTTTACGGCTTATGAATTTAGAGTCAGTTACAGATTTTTTTTACAAATTCCATATATTTAGTTTAAACGTAAGATCTATTTTTCCATATATCTTTTACCGTCTTTTACGACGAATAACCAATCACAGCGCGATGTTTTTGATCAAGAGAACAAACAAACCGATCGCCTTTCAAAATGCTGACAATTTTAGTTAGCGTACGCTCGCTATTGTTTTATTTTGTACGATTTAAGTCTCTAGAAGAAGGTAGTTAAAGACCATTTTCTTATGAAATCTTCACTAAATTCCATTAACAAAAACATCGCACGGTTTGCAGGTTGCAACGTGTTACGTGTTGACAGTTTGATCATTGCAGATCATTGATTTGACATATTATTTAAAGTTCGTTAAATGTATAATTAATATCTATTAGATTTGTTGGATCTGTTATTTTGCGGTGTCAGTGTAAGCGTCTTTCGTAAGCCGTTGATACCATACGTCAGTGTTTAGTGTTTGTTCGCTCAATTTGATGTTTGTTCGCTCAACACGGGAAATGCAAGGTACAAATTTGAGTTTATATTCTTATTAGTCAGAAGCTGTAGATGCTATTCTTGTGTTGTACGTTGCCATGAGAACGTATTTGAATTTGCTTTTTCTATTAATATTCGCGTTGGGTATAAACATAAACGCAGTAAATCTCAAGAATGTCTAATAAATGGATCTAGTTCAGCTAAACCACCCGCATTGTCTCGTAACCTATATTTTAAATCATGGTACGGGCACAAACAAACAATTCGTTGTATTATTTTAAAGCATAACTTGCAAAAAGAGTTTTTCCTAAAATAATTAAAATAGCACCATAATTTTATGTTTACCCAATAGATTCAGAGAGTATAGGGCTCCTGGCGATTTTCTCTTTAAAAAAAAACGAGTGTGAGAGCTACCGCCAGGTCACTTGGAAAAGTTACACCCTTTATATGTCTTGATTTTATTTGATAAATTAGTGAAAAAAAAAATTAATAAAAAAAATAAAAAAATTTGGGTGAACGAATTTTTAATCAAAATAAAAATGTAGGGGGGGGGGCGCAATCGGTACCTACTGCACAGGGCGCCCGATTTCGTAGATCCGGCTCTGCGTGTGGTGGCGGAGAAGTGCTCTGAAAGTGTGCACAGAAACATTTTCATAGTGCTGCAGTATCTCGGTAGGCGGAAAAGTAGACGATAAGCATTATTGAAGGCGATTTTTATCTTATGCCGTTGGGTTGCAGCATAATCTACGCACAGTTCTGACGTGTACAGCATTGTGCAGAATGCGTTGAATAGTATTCTTTTTATGTTTGGACTGCAGAAGTGAAAACGCCTAGACAGCATACCCGCTCTAATGGACATCGCTCTTCTTTGTCTTTGAATAAAAGAAGGGTATGTATAAGTATAAAAAAGGCGAACACTGTGTGACAGTATTTTTTTTTGTGCATTTCTGATTGATGTAATCCTATTACAATACACATGACATAAACATAATTTTAAATGAAAGTTTGTTACAATAAAATCGATATTTTAGATTTCTTGCCTAAATGTCAAGAGACCGATATTTTTTGTGCGATCGTTATTGGATAACGGAAGTTATCTCCCGTCAGATTTGTGTGGTTTTTACAAGTTTACTTTGTCTCGTAGATATTTTAGTTTAGATCGATTTAAACACGAATTCCTGCAAGTATGCATGATTATTTATTCATTTAATGTATGTTATACGTAGAAAAAGCCAATAACAGCCTTAAAAATCACACAAATCTGACAGGAGATTACGTCCGTTATCTAATAAAGAACCCATAAAAAATACGGAATTGCTAGGCTGGAGATATCATTTAGCAGCACCATGCCTCTTATCATATGTTGTTCGGTGGTCTTATCCTCTCTGCCTACCCTTAGGGAGACACGGCGTCGGAGTTTTTTTTTTATCATCAGTTTGAAACAAGAAGTGAATTAGGGCTCTTGTTGATGGACGATTTATTACAGGATAACGGGCCGGTGCGAAACGGCGGTCATTGTACACGATTAGTTTATATAACGGAGACACTCCCGATGTCCACGATCTCATCGTTTGAAACAAGAAGTGAGTGAAAATACACATTCCTTATGTCCACTAGAAAGAAGAATCTAATAATAGCGTACCTACTATTTATACAAAAAACTACAGTAAAAAGAAAAATAAATCAAGCAGATTTCCTTCGACGCCGTAAAATTAAGTTGCTTATTTTTTTAACTAGGTGTAGTTTATTCCCATTCTTCTTAACGTGAGAATCAGTTGACGTTAGATTTTTATTGATTCCCCCCGGTTTCCATGAGATTTGGTTTTACTGGACCCCTCCCCTCCCCCATTGCGAGCTCACGTAGTTAATGTATGCCCCCTAAGTTGTTTCCTGCTGAGGATCCAAATGCTGAGGATCGTGACCCCTACTCCAATTTCCAAGGTGGATATAAGGCTCCTTCACTCCTCGCGGTTCTACGCTGCTTGGAGAGCAGCGGACACCCTAGTACCAGATGCCAGTGATACTTGGTCACTCCAATGCTTTGGTGACCTTCCTCTGCTTCTTCTGCCTTCCACTTTGCCAGTGACCATGAATTTCTCCAAATTGGAGTCCTCAATTTGGCAAGCAACTTGTCCAAAGTATCTTAAAATGTGTTCTGGTCAGATTGTTGAAAGCCTATTGTGGATGCCTAGCTCTTCAGGATGGATATATTTGTGCGCCTAGCTGAGGTCTATGAAAACCTAAGCTCAGGTCCATGAAAACCTGAGCATTTTTCTCCAGCACCACACTTCGAGGGTGTCTATCTGCTTTCTTTCGTTGGCTTTATGTTCCACATCGTATAGATGCATGGGGAAAATCATCTCCCAAACGAGTCTAATCTTGGTGGTCTTCGTTGTGCCTCATCCCAGTATTGGTCTTCACCGCACCGAGCCAGGCGACATTCCACCAAGGGACAGCGGGAGCGCATCCAGCGCGGATACTGCCTACGGGTGAATGACAAACATTCATACTTACCTACCTAAATAATACTGAGCAATGAGCACCGATCTGTTGTAAAAAAACTAATGTCGCCCGTGCTATCAACAAGAGCTCTAATGGTTAGTTAGTTAGAAGCCAACTAACCAGAGGTGTATATCCATCATCATCCTGGCTCAGCGCATCCACCTCCGTCTCCAGGAACATGGAGGAGTTCTCGGCCCTCCAATGCAGCATGGCGCACACCAGCCGCGAATAGCCCAGCGAGGCAGCCAGATGAAGCAGGGTCATTCCCCGATGGACAGCTTCCGACTTGCACAGGGTCCCAGAGACCAGAGCCCCGCTGAAGTCGTCGGTCCTCCACTGCCGGCTGATCATGGTCCGGCAAAACGTCACGAGTCGGTCTTCGAAGTTGGGTTGGGTGAATAGCGCACTGTCTTCCACCTGGAAATACAGTAATATCTTTAGAATCCTGTTTGCAAACTTCATTCCTGCCCGATCTTTTGCTTCAGAAACAGTGTCAGATAGAAATTAAGTTCCTCTCAGATAGTAAATAGGTTGTATATCATGTAATAATATCAGGTTGTATATCATGTAATAAGAACAGTCTACTGTACAAGGGAATGAAGTTGTATAACACACTACCAGAAACTTTAAAGTCCACACCAATTGGAAAGTTCAAGCTGTATTGTAGGAGCTACATAAAACTTGAAAAAATATAGTGAATATGAAATATTTTAATCAATTAGAAATTTGTAAACTTAAATGTACAAATTACTTTACGCACCAGATTTAAATGTCCGGGTTAAATTTTCCCCAAAAAAAAAAAAGGAAAAACTAAACCCTTTCACACACTTCCCCAAATGATCATCTAGTCAACCCACGCTATGCAATTGCACTATATAAGTATTATAAATACAAACAATACAAGAACAACATTTCAACCTACTAGAGACCAAATGGGAATATAATTCACCGACTCCAGATATTTTCATATCAGAGGGTTCGGCTCTGTGGCATTTCTAATTGAACCTATAAATCCTACTGATCCCTCAATATAAATATTTAAAAAATCTTTTGTAATCCTACATGTATTTAAAATTACTGATTTTTGCATTTTTATATACAAATTCTTTGACAAATCTAATATGCTTAAATTTTGAATCAGATTCCTAGGTATTATGCCAGTGGCCGAAATAACAAATGGTAATATTTTTATAGTCCGAGAATGCCAAATTCTTTTAATCTCATTTCCTAAATCTGTGTATTTTCTTATTTTTTCAGAAACAGTTTTTTGAATATTACAGGAATTTGGAATAGCTACATCAATGATATAAGTTATTTTTTTAATTTTGTCATGTAAAACTATATCAGGTCTATTATGACTAATTGTTCTGTCTGTTAGTATAGTTTTATCATAATATATTTTATAAAATTCAATTTCTATAAATGAATTTGGTTCATATTCATAATATGGTACTACATTACGGCAATCAATCAAGTTATGTTTAATTTTTATTATTAATTTTTTAAACTTTATGAGTAAAATCTCAAATTATAATATTTAATTAAATGAAGACAATATTAGCGAAACTCAATCGAAATCTGGAGACAGAAAAATCAGAAAAGATATTGGCTCCGCGTGTTCCAGCGGAGCCAATATCTTTTCTGATTTTTCTGTCTCCAGATTTCGATTGAGTTTCGCTAATATTGTCTTCATTTAATTAAATATTATGTTTAATTACCAAACTTTGGTGAATTATTTTTAAAACCTGATTGTGCCTAAATGTATACTCGGACGGCGCTAATATAGAACATCCCGATATAATATGTTCTATAGTTTCCGGAAAAGCCAAACATTTTCTACATAAATCATCAATTTGATTTATATCTTTGATTATATGCTTCCTATAATTTTTAGTATTAATGACTCTATCTTGAATGGCAAGCATAAATCCTTCTATTTCTGCGCTCAACTCTCCAATACTCAACCATTTGTTTGACGAAAGTTTGTCAACATGCGTTTGGTTGAGATAATTGAAGTGTTTTGCGTGAATAAAAATTATTATTATTATTATTATTATTATTACCTTAAAACAGGAATGTCCCTAGCATGGTGACCAAAAATGCACCTAAAAATGCGTAGCAACGATTTGAAGTCAAATGGACCAATCTTTCCATTCCAAAATAGGCAGTCAACTGTAAACCTACAACGTATCTTCAGATATTTTGAAAACGTCTCTCGCCAAGCTGAGAACTTGAACCTGGGGACGATTATGATCATTGGCAAAGTGGAAACAAGGAGAAGATCGCAGATGCATTGCACGAATCAAATATGTGAATGTGAACATGAACAAAATGTGAACATCCGGAATATCGGAATGTCAGTGTTCACAGCTCTCCATGCAGCGCAGGAAAGTGAGGAATGGAGGAGTCTTGTTCAATGTTCACAGGTCAAAAATTGGAATGGGGATCACTGCCCTCAGCAATAAGGCAATGACTCAAGAAGCAAAAAGTACAAAATAAAATATATAAGTTGTAGCAATCGATTTACCTATTTAGTTTTGCCAGACCAATGGTGAATGCGTTCCCCCAAAGAGCTCTGCCCACTTTAATACCTATCCCTGTAAAAACAATTCTCTTGTCTATGATACAGTACTCACAGAGTCATGACCGTCCGGCTCCTGCTTGATCTGCAGCTTGCCGTCCATGTCCTGCAGACGATGCAGTAGCGTGAAGCGCAATAGACCTTCAGGTGGTGGTCTCACGCCACACGCACCGCGCTCGCCGCGTTCTCCAGGCGGACATTTGTACTCGAATATCACACTGTTCGAGATGACGAGACCATCGCAGGCCACCTGCAGAGTGGCCAGGCCGGCTTCGTGGGCTGGAATAGGTGAAGGAATAATTAATTTATTACATAACTCAAAACAGTTTCAGAAATTGTCAAGAACTTTATTTTTGTAAAACTGCTGGATAGGACGTCAGAAACCAAAAGACTTTTCCATAATAATCTAACAGGACGAAGAAGTATCTGAAACCAAAACTTTAGTGTCTGAGTGGTGAGGGTGCGAACACCACATTCCTAGACATGAGTAACTAGAGGAATATAGCAGGAGAACGGCGTAAGTGGAGGCGGCCAGGACCTCTCCAAGGGTTTTCACGCTGACGATAGATTCATAAGTTAGGCCTAAGAACAGGCCAATACAGCATGGTGCAATTTATTGTTAATTTGAAGGCCTCGAAATAAACTGAAGAGCGTTTAACCAGCCAGCGGACGAAAATCCACATTTCGTCGAAAGTTGTTCCTCCGATCGTGCAGGGCGGTTACAATGAGAAAGATTAATTATTCTCCGTGCCAGCTTTTTTTAAATTATAACTCAATATCGAATTTATTTCAATCCAAAGTAGCTTTAATTTATACCTTCATCCAAAAATGCTGAAAGGCGTGATGATAAAACTATTAAAATAGTGTACTTTTTGTAGTTATTTTTTGATTATAAGTATTTATCATTTTTCAATAATGTCTAAATTTAATAAGAATGTTAAAAAAATCTGAAATATATTAGTTTGTAAGTGCGCAAATAAATAAACAAATGGACCAATTTTCGTCAAGAAACACATGTACGTACATATTTTTTAATGATTTTATTGAAACTAAAATTAAAATTCTAATACATAACTCTGCTAGATAATGTAATGATTTATTTTACTGCATGATTACATTATTTGAAATAGGTGTGGTATAATACAAAAACTTTTTTGAAAATTCAACAAATCTGCCAACGACCTATGGAATAACCTTATTATACTAAAAATTAAAAAAAATTCTAAAAATTTATTACATAACTTCACTAGATAAAAGAACAATCTTTCGAAATCCATTTATAATTTTTTGTGGAAAAGAGTCAATACGTCTAAAAACTTTTTTGAAAATGACGTATTTCCGGCTTTCTCTGGTAATGCCCTCTGAATTATCAAGGTCCTGGGTAGCATGGTTGGAGGAATATTTTTGTGTCATTTGTGTTGATCTGGCAGAACACCATTTTGCTCACTGTTTAAAATGACATCCTTCAGGGTTTAAGTTGTTTCTTCCTTAAATTCTGGTAACCCTCGAAACTCGAGTCAAGTCACTTAGAATAATAATAGGTTCCGCTTACCAGGGCAATAGCATCTTAAAACCCCGCTCTGCACGAGCGTAGTTGGCACGGGGAAAGTATCAAACAGCACGGTGTACGAAGATGATGCGGAATTCCAGGGTCCGGTGACGAGGACCTTCACTCCACCCTCAGGGTAGGCCCAGTCTGGAGAGAAGTCGCTGATGCTGGCGGTGTTGCAGGAACTCGTGCCGGGAGACGGCCGGCCGTCGGAATGCGGACTGCTGGAGTCATTCTTATGAGATAGATTGTCATAGTGGACTATGGAAGACTTATCCTCGATCTGCGAAACCAATAAGATAATCCATAAGTAAATGGTGAAACAGGGAAATATAAAAACTGATTACAAAGTGAATGAGACTTACTTGTAATAAGCTATGATTGGAGACAGTATTGGGATCCAGCGCCTCTAGCTCGGGGAAGTCACCCAGCATGTCAAAAGCATCAAGATTAACAAACACGTCATCATCAACTACATGTGTCGGCGACACCACTACATCACAGTTTTCTATAAAGTCCATCGGGTTGATTTCGGAGACTATCACATCGTGCGGAGATAACTGTTCACCAGGGACCTGCCCAGTGTCCGTCTTAATCACTACGCTACTTGAATCTATTATGGAATCACCGGCGGCCAGCCGGTCTAAGTCTGATGAACACAGGGGCATATTGGCGGAGAGAGTCTTCTGTATATCCTCGTGAGAAAGATCGAGGGTTTCGTTGAAAAATGCACCGTTCACTATGGACGAACCATCACTCTGACTGATACCAGATTCAGTTCCGAAAAGCACGAGAGTATCACTGTATATGCTGCTGGGTTTCCTATCCATCGAGTCATCCTGACTATCGGAATACTTCGAAGGCGTTGACGGAGCGCTGTTGACTGTGTTTATCCTATTCTGGTTGATCTTATCAGAATTCCTTTCTCTTCTGCCATTCGTCAGCGTTTCGAAAAGAACGGTGGAAACGTTATCATTCACGTCTTCAGACCTAGATACCCTGTTTATCATTTTCATATTGGTGACGGTCCTGGTGTTACTACTGATGCTGTACCCACAATCGGAGTTGTGACGACAAGAGGACGGAGAATTGGTTTCCATGACTTCTTGCTTAAGCACCAACGTACCGGTTTTATACTGCGTAGTTTCCTTGGAGCGGGAATGATTGTTTCGCGCATTATCACTAGTGTTGCAAACGAAAGAGGTTACGGAGAGTGGGGAAACTAAGGACTGGTGCACTACAGAATTGGTACTCGTATTGCCGGAGGAGCTGTTCAAGATGAGGAGCCCGCCTCCCCCTTGGATTTGAGAGAGACTCAGGACAAGTGGCGGAGAAGTAGTTGTGGGGTTAGATTGGTTGTTTCCATTAGAGCTGTGGGTGACTATTGAAGAGTGTGAATGGTGGAGCGAGAGCCTGGAGTCCCTGGAGTAGACCCGGGGCGGGTGACTGTTAGTGGTTAGCAGGATGCTCTGGGAGGTGGTGGTGGACACGGGCTGGAAAGGGGGGTGCGAGGGAGCGCGAGCCCCCAGCCTCCTGACGGGGTGGGAGCATGGCTTGCCTCCCTCGGGGCAGCCACACTCCACCTGCTTCACAAGGGC
The DNA here is from genome assembly GCA_917880885.1 of Limnephilus marmoratus. Classification (NCBI taxonomy): domain Eukaryota; kingdom Metazoa; phylum Arthropoda; class Insecta; order Trichoptera; family Limnephilidae; genus Limnephilus; species Limnephilus marmoratus. The sequence continues at coordinate 27,789,632 of OU862919.1, read as the reverse complement.
TGCTTGCCGAGCCATTCGCTGTTTCTCCATCAATTGACCCACGATGGATTCCACCGTTTCCGCCGTCTGTAAATTAATGAAATTTAAAAAATATGCAACTTATAACAATCCTAAGATTATGTTGAAATAAACTGTAACTCACCGATATTTCCAGCTCATTGTGAACATCTGGCTCATCTTCGCTGAAAACTGAAAAAAAATAATTATGCTTTATTTTGCATTCCTTTGTAAAGTCGCAATGCAATCAAGTATCACAACATTATCGACCTGCCAATACAAATTCATGTTATGTCTAATACGTAGGTTATTTTACAGAAAAATAATTATGAAATTTTTTAATTCAATATCCACACTAAATTAGTAAGAGCAACGATGTGTTTGATACGCTGCTCGCGTTGTCACATAACCGACACGCGAGTAGGTGTAATGGAACTCCTCCACGCGAAGCAGAATACGCTACGAGCTGGGGCTGGGATATATAACGATCTAAAAATAATACTAAAATGCTAAATTATGCAATCACGCAACCCAACAACCACTGCGAGTGGCAAACCTTACCACCAAAGGCCTGGGAAATCGGTCAATAATGTCAGCGTCTTTGGCTCTTTCAAAGTGAAAAATCCTGCAAAGTTTGTGATGTATTATTTGATATTTCCTGTCGTTCCATCTACCTGTATGTCAAAATTTTGCAAATCTTTGTACTCGTAGAGTAAAATAAGTGTTGAATGTCGATAATACTTTTGCGGGGTAGATTGACTTTCGAGAGGCGTTAACCAGGTCTGGGTAATGGTAATGGTAAAGTAAATATTTAATTTAATTTTGAGTATCCCGATCTACCTGATAATTTTTACATATCAAATAGAGAGTAATTCCTATTTTACATTAGGGTTACAAGTTACAAGATCACTCATTTCCACTCGTGAATTGTATGTTCCTCCTGTCCTAAAATGAGTTATGTAACTCATCGGGATTGCCCTAGCAAGAAATAAAAACAATTAACTATCAAATTAATGTTCTCTGCTATAGATTCCTGGTCAATGGTAGTTCTGTGAAGTAGTTGACTACTGTATATATCTTTGTGTCAAATTTGATGTAAAATTTTGCAAAAAGTGGAGTAGCAAAAGATAGTTAATTAACTATTAGATTTGGTATCAGGACATAGTTGCGGTGGTAGCTTTGCTTCTTTTGACAACTTTACTTTTCATCTGCTACCATTGAATTTAAACTTACGTTAATGTACTACCGCTGAAAAGTGTTGCAATTTAATAACAAAGATGTATGTTTCACATTCATAGGCATCAAATATGTTTTTTGTTTCGTAGTTAGCGTGTTGTTAAAGTATTGCGGTCTCAAAATAGTTTCAAAACGTGTATGAACAAAAAACTATGTGAGAATTTCAGTCTTGAATCCCTGGTTCGTAATTATTACTAAAAATGGAGCAGGAAACGATCGTAATTAAAAACATAATCACGGACTTTGATCCATTGTGGCATATGGAAAAAAATTCAACCTCTAATGTTGTTTTCTGTCTTCGGTGTTATCAATCAAATGGGAATAGCTGGTGCCAAGAATTGTAATCCGGTCTGGTAGGCACTGTAGGCAGTGTTCGCTTCATCCATTACGACAAAAACACGGGAAATTTAACTCTTTCCGATAGAGTATTGGAATTAAATAACATTTTATTACATACCCTTTCTGTAAATGAATTTATTCAACCAAAACTCAAACAGAGATTGCACATAATATTGGGTATTATTTTACGATATTAAATCCTCCGATAGAAGAAGGTAGGTAGATACCAGAAGAAAAAAAAAGAAATTGTTAATAATTTTTTCAAAATCTTAATTGAAAACTTAAGATTTGGATTTGACGCTAAAATACCCAATCAAACTGAATAATTATTTCGAAAAACGTACGATTAGCTATTACTCTTTGGAATTCCAAAGCCTACGCAGCAATTCCAACTAGCAACATTGTCATGCTCGTAATGAGATGATGGTTATTTGGAGTGGACAGTAGACCTCACATCCAAAAAAAAATGTTTCTAATTTTCTTTTATTTTAAATCAAAACCAAAATTTCCTCTCAAATCGTAAAATTTGTAAGTAAATACGAGTACTTACATCTTTACTTACTTAATTGATGGAAACGATGATTTCACTTTGATATTATAAAAAAAAGCTTTTTACAAAAAAAATTGTTAGGCTCATTAAATTTATAGATATAAATAGGTATTTATAAAAGTATTTAAATTGTTGAATTTCGCTGTTTATCAAATCGGAGATTACCAGCTGAGAGTCAATATGTTTACCACTTTACACGCGGCTCAGTCAATTATGGCATTGTAAAAAATTTAATTTAAACATAAAATCAATGTGTGCTTTGCGCTTTTAAGTCGTAAAATATAAAATTCCCTGATTGTGGGCGATAATCATCACGCAAGTTTACGGATTCTTTCCCTCCAGTAAAGTTTCAGCAATTCATACACCCGAAGGCAAACTATTCGATTTGGGAGTCCCCGATAGCACACCTCCGCGTATCTGATAGTGCCAGTTGCTTATCCAATCCCAGGCATACCGACTAGGGATGGAATTAATCGAAACACGTTGAAAATCGAAACATTTCAAATATTGGTGCTTTGACTCGACCCATCAAATATTTATTTATTTTAGCTCTTCCTCGTCGTCAATAACTCACATAAATAGTAAATCTCTAGAATAATATTTAATTTGGGGGGCGGGTATGGGTACCGCCGCCCGGGAACCATTTATTAGAAAACCAACACCCCTGCCACAGGTCACCCCAAGTGGTTCGCTACGTTTGGTGACTTAGCAGGGGTGCCTGGGTTCATGGGATGAGGTTTGTCTAGGTCTTGGTGGCGGATACGTTTATCCAACCACTGCGTGGCGGGCTGGATCGGAAGAGACTGATTGAGGGAGGCCTTTTGACCTCTCCAGCCGGATTCTCCCGACCCTTCGCCTTGCACCGCAGTGTGAGGAATAGGTTCATATGTCCGTCACTCCTGGCCACACTGACCTCCAGATTCCTACCCACCCCTCATACCTTTTTCCTTCCCATATCTTCTTCTCCTTCCTTTCCCTTAAAAAACCCTCCACACAGCATCCTCAAAGATGACATAGGCTCCTAAGGAAATTGTTTTTCTCGGTGCCTCCTGTGTGGAGCTAATGTAAAAAAAGACCTTCATCCTAAAAACCATTAAAAATATAAAGCTTTCAAAATCGTGAACTTTCAACTGAGAAAGTTGAATTTACTCAAAATGAAAATGAACCGAATAATTCGTGTATAAAAATATTAAGAAATGAAGCAAACATTTGATTCTAATAAACTCAACGATAATAAATTTGAAGCATTTCGATTACAAATAATAAATTCGTGTATATTTGAATCGATTATATCGACCTGGAAATCTCGAGTTTGCCCATCTCTAGGCCCTCTTTGCCCTCCTATACCTAGGTTGATATCAATTACATACACATGCTGAAAATATAGTAGGTACCCAGCGCAGGAGGTGAGTTTCATTAGTGCCAATATTTCATAGGATAAATTCCAAATTCTAGGCTAATCTAGGCTTTCCACATGCCACAGAAAGTATGCCAAATTCTGAAATTATCTACTTTAATTCTTCATCATTATCATATAGATACAACAAATTTCAGCACATTTCAGAAATTAAGGAAATTTATGACTGACTTAAAATACATCATTATTATGTATCGACAGCCAATTTTTTTTATCGGTAAACGAGACTTTTACTATGTTGTGTATAAATTTGAAGGCAAAAAAGCATAATAAAATATTTCAAATTAAAACCCACAAAGTTTACCCAGTTTAGGGCAAAGTAGTATATGTTCAAGGTATTTTAAGAGCTGATAATCTAAGTAGGTATTGAAGATATCCTTGTGGAAGAGATGAAACATAGAAACACAAAGCAGTTCAACAGAAAGAAAGTCAAAATCGCATGAGAATAAAAGGCTTTATCAACAAAATCGGTTATTTAGCAAAGTAGTATGTGTCCAAGGTATTTTAAGAGCTAAGATAATCTAAGTAGGTATTGAAGATATCGTTGTGGAAGAGAGGAAAACATAGAAACACAAAGCAGTTCAACAGAAAGAAAGTCAAAATCGGCATGAGAATAAAAGGCTTTATCAACAAAATCGGTTATTTATCAACATTCGCCAAGCAAGACCGTGGATCGTCAACGACACGTGACAACTAAACAACTAAACATTGTGACAACGAACAACTAAAACTGCTGAAATTTCCCAAGGGGGCATACATTAATTACATTCTAGTTTTTCTTCCAATCTAGACCCCTCCCTCCCCCTTGGTGAGATAAATTTGGACCACTTCCTATATTCTTTCAAGTAACGTGAGATTTTGCAGGACCCCCCCCCCTTTAAGCTCACGTAATTAATGTATACCCCCAACCATCGCGAGATAAGCTTGTGTGCATAGCGATAAACACCACGCCTAAATTTCGCACGGAAATCAACATTAGTGGCTGCTTTTCAACGGATACAGATTTTTGCTTGGGAACACAGAGTTTCGACAGTTATCCGCGATATTACAAGTAATGACTAACGAATCTTGGCCAAAAAATCAGAAGATGTTTCATTATCGTGGTAAGGACACAGATAAAAAAAACCTTTTTATCATAATTTATCGTACCGATTCTGCTTAGTTACCAATGCGCTTATGCTAGGCCGTCAGAATTTTTGAGTAACAAATTATAGAAAATACAAATACAAAAGGTCCATGTCAGAATTTTGGGCAGGCGTTTGGTGTCTTTCCTTGGGCCCTCTAGTATAATATAGTATAAGGTTTCTACACATACACATGGGCTTCAGTTGGCTAACGAGCTCCTCCTTGGTCCACTCCTTCTTGTCACCCCACAACGCCAGACTGGGGGTGATGACGGCCAGCTTGTTGTCGTCAGGGTAGGGTACGTTCAGGTAGTGCACCAGGACAATGTCGGGGTTCTAAACAAACAAATAATTACATGTTTTATTATTTTATTTGTTAAACTTTTAAACGTTCCACTTGTACATGTACAAAACAAAAATCTAATATCCTCGACGAAAAAGCGGTCCAATGGATTGAACGTTATTTGACAAATCACCCACAATTTGTTAAAATCAATGACAAAACTAGCAACGAAGAAACATCAATTTTGGTATTCTACAAGGCGCCGTTCTCGAACCAATGTTATTATTTTTATATAATATAAATTACTTATTCGTTCAACCACGACATGTCAACGATACAGTATATTATAATACATGTAGAGTAAAAGAAAAAAACACAAAAAAAATCTTTTAAAAGCCACAGAAGATGTAAATAATCAAAAAATATGGTTTTACGATAACCTCATGTCATTCAATTGTGAAAAAATAAGTCAAACCATTCAAAATGAATACTATATATATGTAAATATTAATTTGCAATCAAAGCTCAAAGTAAACAACTGAACGAAAAAAATCAGAAACTTCAATATCAAATTAATGTTTTATTCACTCTTAATTTATTATTCAAAAATTATCTGAAAAATCTTACAATGACAAAGTTTTGTATCTAACTGAGAAAACTTTTTGAACAATTGCAAATAATTAATTCACGTTTTAAAGGCTTTGGAGAAAGCAATTAGGTATACGGCTCTGATTAGAGATTCATAATTAGGTCAGGTATTTAAAATCCTGAAACGCATTCTTTAATTAAAATTATGTAAAACAAATTTCAACGGGGGTCAATAAATAAATAAATAAAATATTATCGCTTTCCGGCGGAAGTCTAACTATTAACCATACCATTTAAGTTCCGAATAATATTAAATTTTGATTTCATTTATGGGTCTTCCCAAGATCAAAATGGTTTGGTTATGTCAAAAACATTTTAGTCAAAACAAAAGCAACAGGAATGACATTAAAACAAATAAAATAAATTTAAAAAATAAGCATCGGAAATTTCATGAAATGACTTAACGCAAAGCTTAACAAAACGTAAATTTCATAGGTGTGGGTAATCTTTTTTATTTTAAACCTTCAATGCTCGTTAAAGATACTAAAACCAAAAGGAGAAAAGTATTTTGATTTTCAAAAGATACGTCGTTGTTTCAATGCCTAAAGTTCAAGGATAAAATTACAAGAATTTCTTTCGTGTAGTGAAAATACTTCTACTTGCCTTTTTTCGAGTCGGTAACGGTTAAAATACTGCAAAATTATGCAAACAGTCTCCATTGTAACTACCTATAACTGGAAATAAGTTAGCACGCTGCAAACAGCCCTGTGTTCCCTGAAGCGTCCTAAGTCAGTGGGAAGTGCTATCTCGAGTGTAGGATCTGCCGTATTATTGTGGTGCACGATGCGGTGTGTGTAGTGTGCTCGTATCTTTACCTGAACAATTTAGCGTGTTTTCCACAACGTCATTACTCCGAATGCATAAAGCTGGATTTACACGTTCACTAGTCGGCGCGGAGGCAACCGTAAATTAATAATGGCACCGATGGCACCGATCAGTGATAAAGTAGAGGGGCGTTCACAACCTTTTTAGAATATTAATTTATTTCAGAAGACTCATTTTTAGCAGCCTTGAATTTATTTCAAAAGAAGATCGGATAGACATTTTAACAGATTTTCTGTAACCTAATTCTTACACCGTTTCTTATACCGTCATTAGATTTAAATTATTTGACTTATTCAAATTCTAACACAAATCAAAATATAGCTGTGATTTTATTGGCCTTCTATCAATAATTTAAATTTTAAAATATTTTTATTTACACTGGATTTTTACAGGTTGATCACACGTGAGCGAAACAATCCAATTTTATTATAGAATATGTTTCCTTTCTCTTTAAAACTCTTTGGTAAACATAAAAAAAAAAATTGGTAAACATTCTGTATCATAGTTTAGTTATAATATTCTCCTGACGAAGGAAGGGTGCTTCCGAAACCGGTAGAGTGTGTATAAAATAAAAGTGGTCTACAACAAATTTATATGTGTTTTATATTGTATAAATAAAAATCATAATCTGCTCGTTCATAGATGGCAATAATTTAATTATGTTTGTAAAAACCCCCCTTGCAAGTTATGCTGTAAAATACTAAATACCAGTAAATGCGCAACATGAATATGAATAAATTCTTTTCTCCCTATAAAAACTCATTTCATCCAAGAAAGGCATGAAAATACAATATTGGATTAAATCACATATTATATTAGCATAATCAAATACAATATTATATTGGAATGCCTTTCTTAAAATAATTGGGTTATTATACGAACAAAACTATTTGGTCTTGTTCACATTGCATATTTACGGACGCAAACAAATAATTCATAGTAGTATTTTATAGCATAGCTTTCAAACGGGTTTTTTTGTTTTTAATAATTAAATTACCGCCAGATTGCGAATTATTTTAGGTTTCAAGTGCTTATCGGAGACCATATATTTATATTTATCCCAAAGCGAGAACTATTATCGTTTAAGTAAGTAATGAGAAACCCTAAAATTGCCCACCCATCACTATTCACGTTTGTAAAATAAGCTGTTCCCATCTTAGTGCTCTTCTAAACCCACCCTCTTAAATCTTTTAATTATGTACCCAGTTTTTACCCACTCGAAAAACATTATTGGGGACTGTGCACTGTGCAGCCCGTTTCATACAAATCTTAATTTTAAATTTGAGGCTAAAATACCCAACCAAACTGAAAAATTATTTTTGTAATCAAAAGGTATATCAAATATTGTGACCGGACAATTCAGAACCTCTCCTGAAAAGTCATTAAAAGGGATGAAAAAAATATTTAAAAAAAATGATTAAATAGGTTACGTTAAGTTAGGGTTATAGGCTATTTAAAAAAAATCATAGCTTTTAATGACTTTTCAAAGGGGTGTTGAGTTGTCTTGATTCTGAGTTGATATGGACCAAATTAAAATTACTACCCGAAAAAACGCTTTTTAAGATATTTTATTTTCCTTATATTAACACAGTAGATAAGGTAAGACATTTTTTTAATAATTATAATTCGAACAAAATTGATTTTTTAAATTACCTCCATATCTTTAAAACAAAGATAAATAAAATAGCACATATCCGTACCAGTTTTGATTTTAAAATATATTCAGTTTGGTTGGGTATTTTGGCCTCAAATCAAAAATTAAACCTTGCATGAAAAAGGCCTCGCGACTGTTCCTCTTAAGCATTTACACCATCCGAAACAGAAATTCTGTACAATTAATTCCTATGGTAAATTTATGATGCCTCGAAGTCATCCCATCTTCCTACGAATTTAAAAAAAATCAACAACATAAAGGTATATTTATCTTTCTAAATTTTGAATTTAAAGAGTTTGGCTTACATTCAAAGAGAACTACGATACTCTAAGCCGCAGGTTATCCACGACTGCAAAATATCGAGCAGCACAGCACACTGACAACTGACAACACAGCCCGTATTGAATACAGTAATTATTTGAGTAGCACCTTCAGCACTACACAGTACACGGCACTTACCTGTAGCAGCCAGTAGCACCTCCTGTGGAAGGTGGGCAGGATGGCGGAGTGGACGTAGCAGCCGTATATGCACTGAAACAAAGTTAATCATCTTAATCGGGGAGGGTGCATCGTGTACGGGGTATGGGTACATATAATATGGGCCGTGCTGAACAAGGCAACAATGGACCAGGCTCCAGGGACAGTTAGGACAAGTATTATGTGGCTCAGAAGAGATAAGTACCTAGTGTGGAAAATATTAATATTGTAAACATTTACATTTACATTTACAATATTAATATTGTAAACATGAGTAAGTTATTGATCGGCCATCATATCTTGCTAAATTTATCATAAGTGCCCACACCTACATTTTTGTTAACTTCTCATGCCAATTTGTTCGCTTTTGGTAACAGCTTATACAGGTCCAGAAAAATCGTCGTGTCTCCCTTTCTGTCATGGTGAGAAATATGATCTAAACGTTGTTAGAAAGTGAAAACACCGCTTTATACTCAAATTTAAAAGATAACCACAGAAGAAGATTAATTTGGGAGGAAGGAATGGGTACCGCCGCCCCGGGAACCTTTATTGGATAACCAACACCTCTGCCATAGGTCACCCCAAGTGGTTCGCTACGTTTGGTGATTTAGCAGGGGTGCCCGGGTTCATGGGGTGAGGTTTGTCTAGGTCTTGGAGGCGGATGACCAGGACATACTGAACCCAAGATTCCTACGCACCCCTTAAACCCTTTTCCTTCCTAGAACTCTCCTCTCCTTCCTTTCCTTAAAAAAACCCCCCCACACAGCATCATAGTTGAGCATAAAGATGACATAGGCCCTGAGGGAAATTATGTTCCTCAGGGCCTCCTGTGTGGAGCTTATGTAAAAAAAAAGAAGGATTAAAATGTACACATAAATAAAACTAAAGTTTCCGAATGCAATTTGAAAAAAAAAATTATGATTTTTTTTTTAAATTAATTATATTTTACAAGAAACGACAAAAAAGTTAACAAACAGTAACATTTTGTAATAAATTTTTTGTCTAATAAAATATTTGTATGTTGTTAGCTTTTTTGTCATCACTAATTTTAATTAGAAAAAACGTAAGGGGAGCCATTTTTAAAACTTTTTTTATTTTTGAAATAAAAAAATATTAATATGTGTGTCTAAAATTATATTTTTATTTCTAATAATAAATTTGTTTTTTTTTGTTTTCTAAAACGCTAAGAAATATTCCGTTTATTGGGATTTTATTGCAAAGCGGAAATATGCTCCAGACCTGAGGGGATAATGATACAATAATATTATGTATTTTCAAACATTATAATAACATTGCTTATGAAACATGTCGGTTTTACCTAAACAATAAAAGTTGTTAAGACGACAATATACCGTAAAATATATTCAGTATCTTAACGACGAAGCCGTGTATACAAATTGCAACTCGCGACCCGTGTATTGGACGGAACTACTGTCGAATTCGCCGTATCAAAGAAAAGAAGAAGAAGAAAAATAATGTTGGAATCTTAACGACGTAAGTGAAGAAAGCGTGTAAACAAACACGCCGCGGCACGGCGTATTGGACGAACGTACGTACGGTCGAATTCACCCTAGCAGGTCTGGGAGTTTCGACCTTTCCGCCGCGTTCATTTTAATTAATTCTGAAGAACGTGTTAGAAATATTTAAAATGTGTCTCCATGTTGTCCTCCCGAAGTTATTAATTCATCGTCTACAAAAATAAAATCTGGTGCTTACCTCTAACTTTATAGTTGAAAAGCGGGATATAAAGTTTTAAAATCGTTGTACGCAAAATATATTAATGGTAAGGTACTGTTTTTGTTAATCTAAAATATAAATAACTCGCAGTTAACATAAATTCTACTTATAATGAATTAATATCAGGTAAACATTAATTTATTTTTTACTTGTTCTGTGACTTTTTTTGTATAGAGACGAGAAGATCCAATAAGATCCAAAAAGAGACAAGAACATTCAAGAAAAAACAAGAAGAGGTAAGAATATTCGAGAAGAGATAATCAGAGACAAGACAAGCTGAGACAAAAAGAGATAAGAAAAGACAAGAAGAGACGAGAACATCCAAATAAAGAAGCAAGAAGAGCCAAGAAGAGACAATAATAGAAAAGAAGAGATAATACTACCACAACACAGGCATGTGCCTAGTATGGTGGTCGAAAAATCCCAATTCATGTAACAAATAATTCAAAGAATAAAGAAACTTAAAAAAAAAAAAAATAAGATGCAAGGAAAGTCCAGAAGAGCCGAGAAGAGACGAGAAGATCACAAGAAAAAAGAAGAAGAAAGAAGAGACAAGAAGGGACAAGGGAAGCAAAGAAGAGATAGGAAGAGCCAAGCAGGATCAAGCGGAGCCAAGAAGAGTCCAGAAGATCCAAGAAAAGGCGAGAAGATACAAGAAGAAACAAAAGAGCCAAGAAAAGCCATGAAGAGACAAAAAGATCCTAGAAGAGACGAGAAGTTCCTAGAAGAGGCAAGATCCAAGAAGAGCCGAGAAGAGGCAAGAAGAACGAAGACTAAAACAAAGAAAAAATTATAACGCTCAATCCATTCCTTTATTCCTGACCATCCTAAATTCCAATATTGGCTTATTAGGTTGCCATGTATACCGGTCGATTAAACTCCAACCTCCTTCCCATCCTCAGAGCATGTGTTCCAGTCCTAACAAATCAGTTCCCCCTGGTGTACCGATCTCACCGGGACAGGAGTACTCCTGGCTGGGGTGGTACAATCGTATCGTATCGTATCGTATGTTCTGTGACTTGTTTGTATAGAATCTCAGTCTTTTGTACAGTCATCTATAAAACGAATCAATACGAGATTGTTTCTACTTAATCACGACTTTCAGCATCCGCGTTGTTTGAGGGGGATAGGAGAAAAGGTTTGGGGAAGCATTAGCCGAGACAACCACGTGGCCACCAGACCACCTGGTCACGTGATTGCTTGCAAAGCAATGCCCTGAATAAAACATCCGATAGTTTATCGGGGGAAAGATGCTGCCTGCAACATGCTGACAGCAAACACATTGAACTTTAAGCTTTCAGTTAGGTACTATTGGAGCTTTCTACTGATTTTTTTACTGAATACATTTACAAAAGTTAAAGTGATACTTAAAAGAATTCAAAATCTACTCTTTCACGGATGGAGACAGTTCAATTATTCTAGGAAGAAACATTTTTGTGAGTTGTGCTTTAAAATATTAAGATGAACTAATTGTTTGCGCCCGTACATCGATCGTCCAGTTAATTAGTCAGACATCTCCGAAAAATCGAAATTTGAGTTAAGTGTTGCAACGTAAAAGTGTACTCTCTAACTGGTACTATACTCAGATTATTATTTTTTTTACATTACCTCCACACAGGAGGCCCTGAGGAAAATAATTTCCCTCAGGGCCTATGTCATCTAAGGGGATGCTGTGTGGAGGGTCTTTTTAAGGAAGGGAAGGATAAGAAGTTTTGGGAAGGAAAAAGGTATGAGGGGTGGGTAGGAATCTGGGGGTCAGTGTGTCCACGAGTGACGGACGTGTGAATCCAGCCCTCCAACTGCGGTACAAAGCGATGGGTCGTGAGAGTTTGCATGGAAAGGTCAAAAGCCTCCCTCTATCAGTCTCTATCGATCGGGCCCGCCACGCAGTAGGTGGGCAGAAGCATCCGCCGCCAAGACCTGGACAAACCTCACCACATGAACCCGGGAACCCCTGCTAAGTCACCAAACGTAGTGAACCATTTGGGATGACCTATGGCAGAGCTGTTGATTATACAATAAATGGTTCTCTGGGCAGCGGTACCCATACCCGCCTCCCAAATTGTAATTGATTATTCACAAACACCACCAAATATATTATAATAATGAAAAAGCAAAGGCAATCTGAATATGAATAAATAGTTTTGACCATAAACAAATTCAAATCTTTCAAGAAAGGCAAACAAATACAATATTCTATCGGTGAATAAACCCAATATTATATTTGTAAGCTTTTCTTGAAAGATTTTAGTTTATTTATGGATTAAACTATTTATTTACATTCATATAGCGTATGTACGGGCGCAAAAAATTAATTAATCTTTATATTTTAATGCGTAACTCCCAAAAAGTCTTTTTTCCTAAAATAACTATCGCTATCTCTGAAAGACTGAATTTGAATTATTTTAAGGGTCTTCGATCAATAAGGTGTATGTACACAAATATAAATCAAAATATGCTTGCTTGGGTATATTTATATGAGTATATGAGATGTCTACGCGTTGCTAAACCATTCATCCGATTGCGATGAAACTTTGGGGATTTGATGTGCGCATGCCAGCGATGGTTCCTATATACAGGGTGTCCGGGGATAAAGTGCATTAACTTCAGGAGGTGATTCTACATAATGGTAGGAGTAAAAAAGATTAACAACTTTTTCCGAAATTCGAACATTTTTTTTCCCATTCAAAAAGACGTACCTACTAAAAATCCTTAGTGTGAGGTACGATCTTACTTTCTGAGAGTCTGCCGGGCGCCCGACTCGATTGTGATTGGCTGCACACGCCGGACTAATTTCATCTTTATACCTCAAAACTACCCCTAAAAGTTGGAATTTCGGAAAACGTTATTTATCTTTTTTACTTGTACTATCATGTAGAATCACCTCCCGAAGTTAATGCACTATACCCCGGACACTCTGTATATAATAGTGAGTTCGTGAGCACGCGAGCTGAAAACTGAATGTACCGGGACTGAATGTGTGGAATGCGGGAGTGGGGAGGGGAACTCGGGAGCGGGATTCGCGGGACGGGGGAAGCGGGAAGAGGGGTGTGCGGAGAGGGAAGGTGGAGAAGGCGGAGTGGGAAAGCGTGAGGGGAAGAGGACGCGGGAGAGGAAGTGGAGGCGGAAGGGGAACGGGAACGGGACGAATGGGAAAGGACACGCAGGGAGAAATAATTTCTTTATTAAGTGGCATTGCAACGCATGCCGGGAACCAGCTAGAATATTATAAGTTCGTAGTAATTTTTGGTTTACTGCGGAAAAATTTTTTGAAATACTAAACTTGCCTATGTAATGTTAGTGCCATTGTTTGTAAAATGTGTTTTAGTTTATGGTTTGCATCTTAAACGTTTGTGTTGATTGTTGGTTAAAGGAAGTGCTGTGACAAGTACTGTTAAGTTTCCGAAAAAGCACTTTGTTTGAGCATAACCCATAATACGACATAGGCCCTGAGGGAAATTATTTTCCTCGGAACCTCCTGTGAGGAGTTAATTTAAACAAAAACAAATCACGGAGAAGCGCTATTGGACTGTTAACAATACGATTGAGGGTAATCAAGAACATGGTTATTCCACATCCGTCCTGGTCTCCTGATCGCTTCATCAGATTTACAAAATTTCAGCTCTTTTTTCAATATTTTCGAAGGAAAGTTAACTTCAAAGTTGCCATTACGACTTTATCACCAAACCACTACCGATGAATAAAAAAACAATTAGAACTTATGCACCCACAGGCTCATTTGTTCCGCTTTTCGGAACAACTCGTATAGGTCTCACAGAAATCGTTGTGTCTCCCTTACTATCATAGTGAGAAATGTGATCTAAACGGTATTGGAAAGAGAAAATACACGACACAATCTAAAAGATAACCTAAAAAGACACCTTTATGAAACCAAAGTTTCCGACCGCAATTTGAAAAAGAATTATTAAATTTTATGAATTTTAAAAATATTCTCTTTACATGAAACAAACATTATGGCGATAACGTTTATAATACACTAGCAGACCCGGCCACACGTGCTGTGGCTAACGAAATACAACGCTACGCCATTACCCAAACTTTATAACCAACAAATCAAATCCACACCGCCCGTTTGCGAACCCGCTGCCCGCTGCCCGCTGTCCGCTGCAACTTGGCCAGATATATTACATATTTCAACAAATTTACACAAAACCTTGAAACATTATATACCTAAAAACCTTCTTCATTAATCACTCTATCTATTGGTGAAAACCGCATGAAAATCTGTTGCGCAGTTTAAAAGATCTAAGCGCACATACAGCGAGAGCGCCTTCATTATACTATGTAAAGATTTTTCTAACAAAATATGTGTGAGTTTTTTTCGTCATTAGTAATCTTCGTTAGAAAAACATAAGATATGCCATTTTTAAAATGTTTTAAAATTTGCAGGCAAATTTTTTTTATATTTTAAAATTTACATGGATATTTGGTTCATTCCACTAATAAAATTTGAAAGCGTATTTAATCACCTTTCAAAAACAGGTTTTAGTTTTCGTATACGTTCACAAATACTCCATTTATTTGGTTTTTTAATGCAAATTTGAAATATTCTGACTAACTGACAGAATATGGTCGAGGCCTGAGGGGTTAACCAAATATAACTTTGAGACTAACTAACTTATTTCAACATTCACGATTATGCATCGTCTCGTTTGCAGTTTTCAAAAAATCTTGCTACATAACAATATCCCTGTGAGTTATAAAACTAAGTTTGTTATTCAGACTCTTGATATTACCCGGTCCAAGTTATTGATTCACTTAATCGTGCCATGTTATCCTGGAGCGTCCCAGACTTCTTCCACTATTTACTATCGCATCAGGTAACTTTAGCATATCTGTAAACTCTGGTCACAGAAAGCTTTCAAGTGATAAACTCAGGAACTAGAGCTTATTTTATATTAGCAATGCTGCCACTAGTGGGAAATAATCCCGAACTTCGTTCTAAAACGCAGAATTATATATTTATGTATCATCATCATCATCACTATTGGCTCTACAACCCCTGGTGGGTCTTGGCCTCCTCAAGAGTCTTCCTCCACTCATCTATCTCGGTTTTGTGCCAGCTCTCTCCAGTTTGGAAGCTCCAAGATAGATATGTCTTTGAGGACGTTGTCGCTCCATCTTAGTCTTGGTCTTCCCAGGCTCCTTCGCCCTATTGGTATTGAGTTCAGCAGGGACTTTGGTGCTTGATGCTAAATAAAATCGTTAAAATCGTTTTTTATATTTCTCACTTTTCTCCACAAAAGCTGGACCGATTTTTTTATTTCTTTTACGAACCATTTAAGAAGAAAATACTCTACGTCTATATATTTTCCCTGTTTAAAAAACACATTGCCTAGTTTGTATGCTGGACGTCGGTTGATGACGTTCAAACCAGGCAATTTTAAAGATTTTTGGAGAGTCTTAACTTTTATAAGAAGTAGAAATTCTTCTGTAGAAACTTATTAAAGAAAGCAAAACGTTCTGATACGCTAGTAATCGATATCTACCATATATTAAAAAATATTTGCAGTAGTTTCAAAATCCGGATAGGAAATTGAGGAATACTTTTATATGGGCAAAACGCAGCCCGCTTTCCTCTCAACGTATAATATTCCGCAACTTTACTTTGAAAGGGCTCTAATTGCAAAACAGCATGTTTTGAGATACTAAACGTTCAACTTTCGAAACCTAGTACTGCCTCCACGCAAATTTGAAATTTGTCATTTTGACAACTTTATTAAAATGCAATTAAATTTTCTTCAGAGTGACGTTGCACGCAATATAAACTAGCTCGTTTAATATAAACTAACGGTGATTAGAACCATACCATAGTTTCATCACGTTCTGTAATAATTATCAAGTTTCCGACCCTAAATATATATGGTTACCTAATTATTCGTAAATATGTTTTAAAAAGCGGGACAATCGCACCCCAAATCTCTACATATTATAAATTAAAAGTCCCCCGCGTCGTCTGTCTGTCTGTTCGCGATAAACTTGAAAACTACTGAACGGATTTTCATGCGGTTTTCACCAATAGATAGAGTATTTCGTGAGGAAGGTTTAAGTATATAATTTGTCAAGGATTTGTGTAAATTGGTTGAAACATAACGATAATTGTTAGAAGTGTCGGAAAAAGTCAAGCCGCCTGGTAGCTTTCATCGAAAACGCTGCCTAATCCTTTTGGGATATAACAAAACAATGCATGGTGGAATATTCCTCTTTTATAGATCTACAAAAAAGTTCGTGAAGGCATATATCTATCTTTTACGGATAGCTTACTATACCCATTCTATCTTCTAAAAAAATGGTCACATACATTGCGGTAATTGAAAAGTTATTTAGACGGACACAGTATTAATCCTTATTAAGAGGGCATTACCAGAGAAAGCCGGAAATACGTCATTTTCAAAAAAGTTTTTAGACGTATTGACTCTTTTCCACAAAAAATTATAAATGGATTTCGAAAGATTGTTCTTTTGTCTAGCATAGTTATGTAATACATTTTTAGATTTTTTTTTAATTTTTAGTATAATAAGGTTATTCCATATCTAGCAAAGTTATGTATTAGAATTTTAATTTTAGTTTCAATAAAATCATTAAAAAATATGTACGTACATGTGTTTCTTGACGAAAATTGGTCCATTTGTGTATTTATTTGCGCACTTACAAACTAATATATTTCAGATTTTTTTAACATTCTTATTAAATTTAGACATTATTGAAAAATGATAAATACTTATAATCAAAAAATAACTACAAAAAGTACACTATTTTAATAGTTTTATCATCACGTCTTTCAGCATTTTTGGATGAAGGTATAAATTAAAGCTAATTTGGATTGAAATACATTCAATATTGAGTTATAATTTAACAAAGCTGGTACGGAGAATAATCAATCTTTCTCATTGTAACCGCCCTGCACGATCGGAAGAACAACTTTCGACGAAATGTGGATTTTCGTCCGCTGGCTGGTTAAACGCTCTTAACTTAAATACGTTAGTTACCCCAAGCATTTCATGCACATTATTATAATCTTTCACACCAACTCTACGTATTATAAATTAAAGTCCTCCGCGGCATCTGTCTGTCTCTTTGCTATAAACTCAAAGACGGCGGTGGTTATAAAGGTTGGATAACAATCCAGTAGATGACGTTGTGTTTTATTAGCCACAGCAACGCGTGGCCGGGTCAGATAGTAATTATTATAATAAAACAGTTTTTAGGACATAGGACATTAATAGGACAAACAAATTTTTATGTCATTCAATAGGACAAACAAATTATAAAAATACCTACTTTAGCTTTAAAGCTTAGCTAATTTTGAATTTAACAAATAGGAAAAAGTGGAATATATAAGTGGAACAGCGCCAAGCATTTTTACAACCTTAATAAATTTGAACTTTTAAAAATTAAAAGTTATATAAAATTCCGTTCGGTTAGAATTTCGGACAAGAAGTGTCGAACTCGAAGAATTTCGCTAAATAATCTGGAAATATCAAACTTTAGATATCCAGGATTTTGAAATTTTAGAAAAATCCAATCTCCTTATACTCTTATATTACCTTGCGTTTATTGTCTATACTCTTGTACCTTATACTCTTATATTAAGTATTAATCGAGCGAGCGTCCCAAAGTGTCGGGTATCTATCTGCTCAAGCGTTTCGTCGTAGGCTCAATCCTCTAATAAGTAAGATCTTCACCATTGCACATAAAGCACTTGCGTACTGCTTACTAACAACGTATGCAGGGACACTGGAGGTTTAGATTCGTTCAAAATTCGCCCTGGTATGAGTAACCATCTGTTACTTATACCAGGGCGGGTAAGTGGTGGATAACCTCCTGTCCGCTTATTATAAATATTAAATGATTATTATGTGATGGTTAATCGTGAACTAAGCAATGCGCTATGCTGACTTTAATGCTTTAATACTTCAAGGAACGGAATTTACACCATAACTTTCGGTAAAACTCTTTTTTTGCAACACAGAATATTATGCTTGTAAAAATAACTTGATGTGACATTTTTAAAAGCATGAATTAAAATTGTCAGATTATGCGTAACCTGGGAAAGAACTTCCATCTTTAAAAAAAATTCTGCGTAAGTCCAAAATTCGATTTCAATTTCTCTTTTAAAAAATCCATAGATATTTTTAATTTAAATATACCTGTCTTAGAGTATCATACTTGTATCACCTATAATATGTTTTAATCACACATCAATCTGTCTCTTGACGAATCACTTTTAGGAAGATCAAATCCTTGTACTAATGTACCGCCCACCATTGAATGTTGCTTTTACTTTCCAAAATACACTCAAATACCCGTCTGCTCGGTTCAATATATTCGCACCTCACAATCCGGAAGCCTCAGTTTCGCGCGAAAAATCAGAAACCGTCACTTTGGATCAAGATTGTAAAATATCTATGAAAGATAGCTTTCATATTTCAAGGACAATAAGAAGCATTATTTCGTTCTCTTTCTAGTTAAAAATAATACATATGTTTGCACCAGAGGAAGAGAGATATATAGCTTTTAAAATGTAAGGTCGCTCGGGACGTTTTTGGTCTTATGAAAGTATAACGCGATAACGTGTTTTGGGATATATTTATTCCTAAATAAGCAGACGGGTTAAAGAATATATTATACTAGCTGACCCGGCCACTTTGCTGTGGCTAATAAAACACTTTGTAAAATCCAACCTTTGTAACCACCGCCGTCTTTGAGTTTATCGCGAAGAGATAGACAGATGCCGCGGAGGACTTTAATTTATAATACGTAGAGATGGTGTGAAAGATTAAAATAATGTGAATGAAATGCTTAGGGTGGGTTTCTTCATTTACCGAGAATGCTAAATGCAATGCTAATTGTAAAATTAAGCGATCAAAATTTAAAATTTTGTATGCATTTTACCGTTTACTTTTACAATTAGCATTGCATTTAGCATTCTCGGTAAATGAAGAAACCCACCATTAGGGTAACTAACGTATTTAAGTTAACAAGGATTAATACTGTATCCTTCTAAATAAATTTCCAATTATTTATTTATTTATTAATTTATTAACGCCCTTTTTCGGGGCTTTTACATTATCCCATTGTACGAGACCATTTTTTTAGAAAAATGGGTATAGTTAGCTATCCGTAAAAGATAGATATATGCCATCGCGGACTTATTTGTAGATCTATAAAAGAGGAATATCCCACCATGCATTGTTTTGTTATATCCCAAAAGTATTAGGCAGCGTTTTCGATGAAAGCTACCAGGCGTCTTGACTTTTTCCGACACTTCTAACAATTATCGTTATGTTTCAACCAATTTACACAAATCCTTGACAAATTACATACGTAAACCTTCCTCACTATCTATTGGTGAAAACAGCATGAAAATCCGTTCAGTAGTTTTCGAGTATATCGCGAACAGACAGACAGACAGACGGCGCGGGGGACTTTACTTTATAATATGTAGAGATATTGATATTAAAATATTTTTAATTTTTATGAAATGTGTTTACAATTGTGTCCTCTGCGTGCGAACTCTATCTAAATTTCTTTAAATAGAAAATAAACAGGGTTAATTTTAAGCGACCTCGCAGGTAAGTATGGTCCTGTATTCATTCATTTTTAGGAAGCATCGCATTCATTGGTCAAAACATTGTACATATATTTTCGTATCGGTGATTAATGGACCGGTGGATGCAATTTTTAGTCATAAGTTGTTTGTAATTGTTTGTCTAGCTTGTAGTTTTCTAGATCTTAGAAACATATTATAAGTTTGTACAGCGTCCTTGAGGTGATTTTTCAGAAAAACGCCGCTTTATAAATTATCCAAATATTATTATTATTTAGGGTGCTCGCAGAACAGAGACTTTAGGTGTGTAGACAGTTGCGTTGCAACAGTTGCGGGCATAAAAATCCATAACGGTATACGGAGGTGCGCGCACGAGATACTTTTTAGTTGGGAGACTTTTTAAAAATTTGTAACAGTTTTCCAACCGTCTCCGCAATTAAAATCTCTTATCTACAGGCGTCTTCAATGCGGAAAAAACTCAAGGGGGGGGGGGCGCTAAAGATAAAGAAAACTAAAAAATAGACAACAGTGGGGAGAACACGAAGCACCACACAAAGAGGAGATACTATCTCATTCTCTCGCAGGCTAAAACACATGTATAGATGTATGTGTTTGTCAAATCACAACGGTGCTAAAGAAGTTTTCACTTCAATAAATAAATAAAAGATTGGCGGATCGCACATTTAAAACTTGACTGGCCACAGGAAGCTGTAGGGCTGCATTACATAATCAAGGGAATCAAATACTTCAGTCGGGCCATGTTAAGAGTACCTTTACATGAAACTACGTATGAATGTGAATGAAGCAAATGCAAATGCAGGTAACTCCGCATTTATGAAGGACTAAATGCCGTTGGCGCTAACAAAAAACTGTCATAAGAAGCGAAGCTAGCAGTCCACAATGGGGTGCTGGTACCAACACTGATGTATGGTAGTGAAGCATGAAACTGGCAGAGGAAGGACTAAATGCTATAGAATTGAGATCCCTGCGGCGTATGTAAGGTAAAGCCATGTATGATATTGTGAGAAAAATATGAAAAGAATGCAAGGCTGATGCAAGCGTAATAAATAAGATTAAGAAAGGGAATCTCAGATGGTAGACATGTAGAGCGAATGATTGAAGAAAGATTTTCTTATGTTTAGGGGCGGCCAAGGGGGGGGGGGGCGCGCGCCCCCCGCGCCCCTTATAATATGTATCCGCCACTGCTTCAATGTCCCAAATAGTGTGAAACGGACAAAAGTACAACTAAATAACATTTATAAAATAGACAAAGACATAACGGCACAAAATATTCAGACCGTTTTGTCAATTTATTCGCTCTTCCAACTTCCTTCAAACTTTACCCACGGCAATCATCTCTGCTGGAAAATAAAAATGAACAATCGTGACATCTCTCTCATGCACCCTGTTGTTGACAAGATTGATGCAACTGTATTATCCAAAGAGCCAGTCGGAGGAACAGGGATGGCCGTATAAATACCAGTGCATCCCCAGACGGTAGGTACGTTTACGGTGATAAATTGTTACAATTTTCATGTCGCATTCGTTTCATTTAATGTTTTGGCAATTTTATTTCGTAAGCCTGACATTATATGGGGAAGAATATGTACATCTATATGTGAACGTGAGAAGAAAGAAAACAAAACAATCGTTTTTAATTTTTAACTGCGTAAACGTCTGACAATGGAATATCGTCGTAGTTGACAACTCGTAATCATCGAAATATTCCACAAATCCTTCATTTTGTGCCACCGGTAAATTTTCTTTTCATCAACAGAATCTAGATCAGTGAGGTCAGAATTGGCCTTAATGGTGGATTTTTCACCTTCTTCCAGAAAAGTCAGTTTTTGATGCACAGAAAAGCAACTGAAAAAGATTTTAAAGAAAACACGTTAGACACGCATAACCCCACCGTACCAAAATTGGAACACCTCTCCCTCCCACAATATCAAATGGATATTTTTTAACTATTTTGATGGTACTTTGTGATTTTTTTTACGGTGAAACCAATTTCTTTATTACTCACTAACACGGATAGAAAAGTAACTAAGATCTACTTGCAGTAGCAAAATTACAATAGAGTAGGTAAATATAATGAATATAAATATTATGTGGGTATATAAGTATTCACTTAAGTAGATATTTATCAGATTGAGAAAACCTAACAATGAGAAAATTACTTATTTTCTGCATGGCAGTGTAGTAAGAAGATAGACAGATATTATTTATTTTGAAGTAAAAAAAAAAAAACAAACGAAAAACCACACACATTACACGAACTTATAGAACCTGCTCATCTACTTTTCTCCACAAATCTAAACACATTACATAAACTTATAGAACCTGCTTATCTACTTTTCTCCACAAACCTGCACACATTACGTGAACTTATAGAACCTGCTCTTTTACTTTTCTCGACAAACCTACACACATTACATGAACATCTGCTCATCTACATTTCATTTAATATCCAATGATAACCTAAAATTATTCGCGTAAATGTCTCGCGGTTTAGGACCAGTTACCCATTTAGAACGCGAAAAATGGATTTGAACTTTGTCAATTCCTCCCGCGATAAAGTTAACCCGTAATTTCCAAACGTTGCGTGATATCGCTTTACGGCGAGCATTCATCTCCCTAATGTGTCATATTTTACCATAAAATTTCGCAACTAAAACTTAGAAAAAAAAACTAAAAAGATTTCAACTTTTTGCACCCCGAATAAAAAACGCCATATTTTGATTTCTACGTCCTATGATTAAAAAGTATTTTATTTATAAAGTACCTTTTTGGCCATTTAAGAGGAAGCCACAAGCCAAAACTGTATTTATTCTTAGTGTGCCTTATATCGCAACGAATATAGATACTTGGCATAAAAATCGCATGGCAAACGGATATATCTAGAGGTGATTTTTATTTATAAAGTGCAAAAGTGGTTTTTATTTATTTCGTCAATCTTTTTTTTTAGAAAGATAAAAATTAATCAATGGAAACTACACAGATAATTTGGGAGGCGGGATTGGGTACCGCCGCCCCGGGGACCTTTATTGGATAACCAACACCTCTGCCATAAGTCACCCCAAGTGGTTCGCTACGTTTGGTGATTTAGCAGGGGTGCCCGGGTTCATGGGGTGAGGTTTGTCTAGGTATTGGAGGCGGATGATCAGGACACACTGAACCTCAGATTCCTACCCACCCCTTAAACCCTTTTCCTTCCCAGAACTCTCCTCTCCTTCCTTTCCCCAAAAAACCCTCCACACAGCATCCCTAAAGATGACATAGGCCCTGAGGAAGATGATTTCCCTAAAATTATTTTCCTCAGGGCTTCCTGTGTGGAGCTCATGTAAAAAAAAAAAAAGATAATTTTTACAGATAAAATACGGTAACACAGATAATTTTAGACATAAAATATTATTTTTAAAATGTTGTTTCTTATACGCGTTTATACATTTCTAATGAAATTGTATGCAGTTCATACGCGGTAGAAGTGAAACCTTCAGAAAACTAAAATAGACAAACGGGAAAAGGCTACGAAGCAATGCACAAAGAGGAGAAAAATTATTCTATCATATTCTCTCGCAGGCTAAATCCTGAAGATGAATGTGTTTGTCTCTTTTTAGTGTCACTCTTTCATTTCATCGAGTTTCAAATCTTAACGATGCTAAAGAAGTTTTAACTTCTAAACACATTTTAAGTGATTTACGCTTTAATAAAGCAATTAACAATTTTATTTCTATTCTAATCAATGGAAACGGTAGAAAAAGTGTCAATTGTTTACAAAAGCTATTTTTTGTTTTTATAATATAAACCGATTCATAGTAAAGATTAATCGAAAATAGTTGTTGAGCATAGATCTTCGCCAATAAAGATAGTGATATCATTATCGGTTCTGTATGGCGGTCCATCATGAGGGCAATGCTGATTGCTGAGGTGTAAAGCAATGATTGAAAAATAATGCATTGTTGATGTAATGTCGATGAGTATTGAGTACTAAAAAAGGTGAAAAAATAGACGTTTAGATTGTTTGAGCACTTAGAGCAAATGGACGGAAAAAAGAGTGCAAAAATAGTATAGAAGTGGTGGAAGAAGCAGTGAAGGACGCCCCATGAAAATGTTGGCATAATCAAGTGAATCAAATTCTTGTTTAACGAGTAGTTTCCTAATGTCAACAGTCGAATAACAGAATGATGAATTATTTTTATTTTATACAATATAGGTAAGCACAACAGATAGAGGGAGGATATAAAAATATTACAAACACAAAAAATACATGACAACCGACCAATAATGAGAAGCACAAGAATATTGTTTATTGCGGTATTTTAAATAGGTAAATAGTTATCCATGTCCTAATACAATCCTTATACATATACATTAACTTAAAATAACACATCTATACCAAATCAATAACATATCTTCGCAATTTAATTTTAAATGCCTTCATGCTCTCTTCCAATTTTATTTCTACTGTTAAGTTCTCCAAATATCTTCAATGCTCCGTACATCAATGACTTTTGACTCTGTGTTTTTTTCCTGAAGGGGAGTCTTAGTTCATTTCTTTTCCTCGTCTCATGAGTGTGTTCGCTTTGTAGTTTATCAATTTTTCTTAGGAATTCAATAGACGTATGGCCATTGATTATTTTGTAGATTAACAATATAGTATTGAAGTAAATAATTTGTTTAAATGATAAGATATTTAACTCCTTCAACATTTTCTTGACTGAAGTGTACTTTTCTTCAATATAGTTCTCATAGCTCTGTTTTAAAATGCAAGAATAAAACTACGAGTTTTTTCAAACAACTAGGTAGGTACAACAACAAAAAGCAAGAGGCAATAAAGTCTGGGTCAAGTGAAGTTTACGGCCTCCGTGGTAGAGGCGTAAGGCTCTCGACTAGCAATCCAAAGGTCGCGGGTTTAAATCCTGGCGGGGGCAAATAAAGTTTATTTTGTTAATTTATGTTATTTTATAATTAATTAATTAAAATTTATTAAAGTATATTTGCAGCACCTTCCAGAGTGAAATATACTCTCAGTATCGCCCTGGTGTAAGATCACCATTCAGAATTGAAACGTTACTTGAAATGGTTTAGTCGTTTTTGGTGACCAGATCTGAATAGCCTGGTGCTTCCCCACCTTCATCATCCCATCTACTTTCTATCTCTACCTTCAGCCTCACAACATACCCAATTGGAGATGCCACAGTCTCACTGTCTCTAAACGGGAGCAGTTGGGACTCTAGAACTCAATTGTTGCAACTTTATCATCATGTACTTACTCTTACAATATGGACATCTCTTCCATTTCAAATCAATCAATCAATGTTTTTAAACCAACACTATGTATTTACCACCTACTTATAAGAGGGAATAACCAGACAAAAACCGGAAATGTGTCAGTTTTAAATCTAATTTTAGACGTATTGACCCTTTTCCACAAAAAAAATATAAATTGATTTAAAGAAAAAAGAACCCTCCACACAGCATCCTCAAAGATGACATAGGCCCTGAGGGAAATTATTTTCCTCAGGGCCTCCTGTGCGGAGCTCATGTAAAAAAAAGGAAGACTCTGTCTAGTCTAGACTAAGACTACTTTTATCTAGTAAAGCTACATATGTTTTGAATATTGAGGAAATATGTTTATTTTAGTAAAATAAGGTTTTACCGTAGGTCGTTGGCAGATTTGTTAAATTTTCAAACAAAATTTTGTCTTATACAACACACACTTCAAATCATATAATTATGCAGTAAAATAAATCAATAATCTGGGAAAGATATGTTTTAGAATTTTAATTTTAGTTTAAATAAAATCATTTAAAAAAAGATCCGCACTCGTGTTTTGTAACGAAAATACTTCAGTTTGTCTCTTTATTTACGGTCTTACAAATATATTTAAAAAAAAATTACATTCTTATGACTTATGATAAAAAAATAATAACAAAAATCAGATAATTTTAATAGTTTTATCATCAAGCCTTTCAGCATTTTTGAATTTAAGTAAATTAAAGCAAATTTTGAATGAAATAAAATCGATATTTTGTTATAAATTAAAAAAGCTGGTACGGAGAATAATTAATCTTTCTCATTGGAACCCCCTTGTTCGATCGTAAGAACATCTTTCGATGAAATATGAATTCTCAGCCGCTGGCTGGTTAATGGCCCTAAGCAAATGCAATAATATTATTTTTATTTCTACTACATGTATACCTGATTTATCTACATATATTGAATATATAATTTTTGTAACTCTTATTTTATTCTAGTTCATTATATATACGTTTATTTATATTTCAAATAATATAATTTCTGTACCTATTTTACAATGGCACTATTCCCAAATTCAAATACGAGAAATATTTTCTGTATTGAGTTGGGTAGTTTCGTTAACAAGAAATTAAATAAGAACCGTATGTTTTCCTTTAAATCTGTTACATGTATGTATGTATTTTAAATAATAAAAAAAGATCTATGAGAATCGAGAAATTTCCGGAAGCTATCGCTAAATATATATATGCCACTACAGTGGATGTTATATTATAGTCGACATATTCACCCAAGAGGTTGTAGTGTGTAAAATTGGTACTTTGGAAAGGAATATGCAAAGTTTCGGAAAGTTGTGAATGAATATTAAGGTGCCAGGACAGGGTGGATAACGTTTCATTATTCCTGCTTAACCTGCAGGAAGTGATCGGGGTAGTTACGTAGTTAGGTAGGTACCTACGTAAGTACTTCGGACAAGATAATCTGATTATCACATAAACATACCAAACTGCGCGCCCAGGCATCGGGTGTGCTTCGCCCCTATGGGCAAGGAAATTGTAGAATATCACACGAGAGTGCCTGATAAAAGAAACCATGCATTTGTAAGCAAGATTTGAAAATAAAAAAGTAAGTAAACATTTTATTCTCATCCCTTGTACAAGTTTTTTTGCACGACGTGAAATGGCGTCATTAGAATTGTTTTTTGTCTAGGTTTTTACAGCATTTTTTCAGCATTTTGTTGAATTAGGTTAGGGATAAGATAAAAGGATATTAAACAGTATGCATTCACGCATATCCCGGTGAAAAAAACGTTTATTCTCCGGTATCTGCTTTTACCTATTCAAAAAATGTTAATTGTTCAGAAGAGGAAATAGAAAGTTTTTTTTTTCAAAAAATCCTATCTCATATTTTTGAAACCCTACGAATATAAAATTATATTATAAATTAACATTGAATAGATCTTTCCAGAGTTTCGTTATAAATTATTATTACCAGTTATTAGAATCAATTTGGGAGGCGGGAATGGGTACCGCCGCTCCGGGAACCTTTATTGTATAACCAACACCTCTGCCATAGGTCACCCCAAGTGGTTCGCTACGTTTGGTGAGGTTTGTCTAGGTCTTGGAGGCGGATGACCAGGACACACTAAACCCCAGATTCCTTCCCACCCCTTAAACCCTTTTCTTTCCCAGAACTCTCCTCTCCTTCCTTTCCTTAAAAAACCATCCACACAGTACCCCCAAAGATGCCATAGGTCCTGAGGGAAATTATTTTCCTCAGGGCCTCCAGTGTGGAGCTCATTTAAAAAAAAAAAGTGAATCAGATACTTTTTGAGTCGGACCACGTGAAGAGTCGGAATAATAGAAGAGCATGTATGAGACGATGTATGAATGTGAACGAGGCAAAGAGTGTGTGCCAAGATCGCGTTGTTTGGCGGTCCGTCCTTCTATGCCTACCCCTGCGGGGAAACGGCGTGATGGTTAGTTAGTTAGTTAGTTAGAATAGATCTTTCAGAATATCTAACATTTACGTAAGTTTCTTTGATATTAGTTTTCACATGCTCATAAAACCAGAGCCAAACAAACAGACATACTATACCAAAGTGTAACTCTGCATTTGGTCAAAGAAGTTCTGAATTTTTAGCAGTAAAGTTACATAACAAACTCCCACTTAGTATCAAACAAACTAAAACAAAAAATAGCTACATTAAGGACATTAAATGTTGGCTGAAGGAACTATCGGAAAATGAACTTACTACTATACTTAAAACATCGTCATAGAAGTTTCTGGAATAACCTTATCCACACAATGAATTTAAACCATAGAAGTCGCTGAAAAACTTATCCAAAGTATAGTCCCCCTCAGCACAGGATCTCCTAGTGAGGAGGACTAAGAATATATTTTCTATTATACATATTCCTCTAACTAACATGTTTCATATAAAAATGTAAAAAATATTATATAATTACTAAATTTAAAAAAATAAAAATAAAAGTTTTTAATTCATTTTTAATTTTTGAGAGAAAAAAATCATCATTAAATGCATGTCGTAAAAGACGCACCTATTTTTCTAGATAATTTTCGACGACGCAGATCGAAAGGGAAAAAATAACGGAGAAAAATGACAAATTATATAACTCATTTTTGGTTGTATTGTCCTTTACAGCATTTCAAATTTCCGCTATCGATGTTTGTTGGTTGTCGTGAAAATTATAAAAATGGTCAGTTTTCTTCTTGGCAAGTTAAGTAACATTCAATGATTTTTCAGCGGGTAACAACTAGTAGGTATTATTGTGTTTGTCTGTAGGCAGGTATCTACAAAGATAACCATCGGAAAAAACAATGCCCAAGGCAATAATATTCAAGTCACGCCCGAAATCAGGGAGCAAAAATAAAACGCGATTATTGTCTCTATCGTCAGATCTGCCGCTTAACTGCTCCCGGATTTCCCGTATTTCCCATATTCCCTTATTTCCCGAATCCCGGGTTGTTGGCAGGGCGCCCGCTCCCCGCCCCGCCCACTCCGTGAAATGGGAAACGCCGACGATTTCAGATCGCTGGGGATTAGAAAAAGACTGAATGCACCTTTGTTCAATTGTTCTAGACTTCTGAAAACGTGAGAATTTAGAATAACTTTCTCTATATTAACTGCGAAAAATGGATACATTTTTAACGAAAGAACGTAAATTATACAACGAAAATATTGGAAATATAATCTTAGTAAAAAGGTTAACCAAATAAATTTTATTGTGTGTATGGAAAATCTTCCAGTAAAAGGGTTGAAAGAAAATTTCCGTTTTCTTGACCAGTTTGGAATTCAATAAACGAAACATCTGGTTTATAAACAAATTGACAGACAAATGATAAAATGTCAAATGGCCGAGTCAATCGGGTTTTCGGATTATTTGTAGTTTTTATATTACAATATCACCAATAAAAACCATTCCCTATACAAGTCAAATACATAGTCCAGCGGACGACCGGCATAGTCCAGCGGTAAGGCTCTTGACTAGCACTCCGAAGGTCGCGGGATCGAATCCCGGCGTGGCAAATAAATTTTATTTGAGTGGTTTGAACATTTAAAATAATATATAGTATATTTGTGGTACGTTCCAGAGTGGAAGATACTCTCAGTATCGCTCTGGTGTAAGACCACCATTCAGAATTGAAACGTTGCTTGAAAGGCTTTAGCCGTGTTTGGTGACCAGATCTGAATAGCCAGGTACTTCCCCACCCTCCTCTACCCTATCTCCTTCCCCTCCCCACTACCTTCAGCCTCACAACATACCCCAATTGGGGATGCCATAGTCTCACTGGCTCCAGACGGGAGCAGTTGGGACTATTGTGCGGTATTCATGTAAAAAAAATAAAAATTGTTAGCTTCTCATATGTTTGAAATTTTTAACTCATTTTTTTAAACTTTGAAGTGAGGTTCGTAACTCATCAGGATTGCTGTGTAGCCAAAAATAATAATAAAAAAACATTTATAATTATTATTTATTATCAAGATAAACATAAGTAAATAAATAATAGTACTATGAGCAAATATTCTGCTTGTTTTACGTACGGCAATATTTTTTTTTTTACTTCAACGGACTCAATATATATTTTTAAATGGGGCGCCGAATCCAATATGTTTCGAAATAGACCATTTGAAATCAGAACAATCCCCGCTGGCTATGGCGGGAACCGTTTCGGCGGGAAATATGAAAATATCTAAAACAAACAACCGCCAAAATGGCGATATTCCGCACTCCGTTGATAATATCATAATATGGATGACGTGTCGATAGTAATGCCTGCCGTGTGCGGCGGACGTTTCAAAACTCGTATTGTTCGAATGTGAATATGTATTCAACAAACTCATTTCACCATTGTTTGAAGCAATAATGTAGTATCAGGCTTTTCCAACCTCTATTACAGAGGTGCCCAACGCAAACGTTTGGTAGGCCAAAAAAATATTACTGATCTTAAGTGGGCCGCTCGGGGGCAGGGGGTGGGGGCGGCAGTCAGCATTTGCTTTGCAGTTATGTTCCCACTGTATTTATACTTTCTAATTTATTAAATATCACGTACCTACTGTATTTATATTTATTTCCATGTGAATTCTAAATTAGATACATATGCAATATTTTTATGGAAATATATCAAATAACAAAATTTAAATGTAAATGATTTAATATAACAACATTATGTACGCATGCATGTATGTATATGCATATGTTTTTATATCAATATTTTTATCTTTTATTTTGTTTTTTATATTATTTTTTTTATATTTTTATACCTATGTCTACTTTGATACTTTACTTTTTCACTAAATACAAATTGTTATTTACCCGCCTCGGAACAGACTTTGTCTAGTGAGGTGGGTAAAAAAAATCTACGTACATAAATGCAAATAAAATAGACGCCCGGGTTGCCGTCACTGAAACTAAAAAAAAACTGAGTTAGCAAACATAGACCTTGAATGATTGAAGACATAAACTGCCTGTACGCGCCTAAGTGTGTCCTTTACACTCACCCTCCACTTATTAAAATCAGGTCATTGAAGGACCCACCACTTACCCGCCCTGGTATATGTAACAGATGGTTACCCCTTCAAGGCTCTTGCAAGGACTCCATTTTTTTTGTTAAAAACGACTCTACATTTGATAATGAAACTAGACCTCTAATATCCCTGCATACGTGTTAGTAAGCAGTATGCAAGTGCTTAGCGAGAAATACAGATACAATAGGTATTGTGTTAGTTTGACAAAATATAGATAAGACAATGGGACAGGTTAAAATTAAAATCAGGTCAGTTGCATTCATCTGCCGAGAAATCAGCGGTAAAAATATATAGGTTAAAATCGATTATGAAAATGTGCGGCCATGCGCCTGGCACTTTTCAAGCAATAAATCAAAAGGTCTAATAAGTTCAAATTTCTCAAAATATAATGTAAATGTAATTAATTTATGAGAACGATTTTTTCTTTTTTGTACGAACATCAAAATCCAAACCAAAGACAGCTCGAAACTTCAATTTTGACCGCAAGAAAATTTCAATTGGGCCGCTGGTTAGGCATGCCTGCTCTTTTACGTACGCCACATTTCCTATCCAATCCATGAGCGTATGGGAAAAAAAGTCGTACATATTTAAAAAATTATCTCCAATATTCAATGACATCTCCGGGCGAGTTAGGTACACTTACTGTGCAGTTGTAGGAAGAATTCTGTTTCTTCTCTTTAGTTACTTGTATTTTTTGTTATATAAGTACCGCACTTAAGTCCCAATTGCTCCCGACCGTCTGGACCCAGTGAAACCATGACACCCCCAATTCAGGTATGTTATGAGGCAGTAAGTAGTGCGGAGGGGAAGGATGTGGTGAAGGAATCTGGAAATGTACACTATTCAGATTTCAATTCTGAATGGTGGTCTTTCACCAGGGCGATGGTACTGAAAATATTACTCGGCAACGTGCTGCAAGTATATCGAATATTTTATAAAATAACACAAAATAATCAAATGAAATTAAGGATTTGAACCCGCGACCTCCGGATTCGTAGCCAAGGATCATAACCACGCAACTGCGGACACCGTCAATAAAGCCTTAAAAGGAGACATGAGGATCCCACAGGACAGTATTAATTTTATTCATTCAGTTCATTTCATTTTATTCGCTTAAGATATCTGAACGTAGATAGACTGTCTTCTAACTAACTAACGAACTAACCATCACGTCGTTTCCCCGCAGGGGTAGGCAGAGAGGACGGACCGCCAAACATCCCGGTCTTGGCACACATTCCTTGCCTCGTTTACATTCATACAACGTCTCATACATTCTCCTCTATTATTCTGACTCTTGACATGGCCCGACTCAAGTATCTGATTCACTAGGTCGTGCCATGTCTTTCTTGGGCGTCCTCGACTTCTTCTACCATTCACATTTGCGTCATATATTCTCCTTACACTCCTTTCCTCGTTCATTCGCTCTACATGCCCAAACCATCGGAGCGTTCCTTTCTTGATCTTACTCATTACGCTTACATCAGCCTTGCATTCTTTGCGGATTTCCACATTTCTATACTTTTATATTTATCCAGATAACCCAAAACATGACCCTTTTTTAAATGAAAGCATGTTATTTGTAAGTCTCTAACTTTAAGTTTTCTAATGTATGCATATTATTTGTAAGTATGTAACTTTAAGCTGGTCATTAAAATGAATGTCATAAGTCACTAGTTTTCAGTTGGTAGTTACAAGTAAGTGTTAACTTTAAGTCACCAGTTATAATTATAATTCTTAGTTATAAGCTAGATTAATTCATGTTTACTATATATTTATTTGTTAATGTCCAAAATACTTCAGAGAAACGGCCTGGATGATGGCGATACTCAGAACAGAAGAAATTACAACCTGAGAACGAAAAGAGCCGACCACAACAGCCTACCTAGGCATTGAGTTGGGACAGCGCAAGGAAAAAGACTATATATTTATTTGTGCCGCGCCCTTGAGATGATTTTTCACGAAAAAGGCGCCACAGAAATCAGCCAAATATTATTATTATCATAAAGGGTCATGAGTATATACGTAATGATAGTAATATGTATGTCATCAGGCAAAGGACCCTTAGAGGCACGTGACATTGACTCACCTCCGTCCCCTGGACCTTCAGCTTCATGTGGTCCTCCCTCGTGGTTTTGCCATCCTTCCTTTTCTTCCAGCAGTACCCGTCCCGCCTGTACCGGACCTTCTTTCTGCTGTACAGCAGCATGGACCCACTCTTCGGTCTGAAACAAATAAAACCCAACATTAGATATAATATAATTATTAAATAAGTCTCATCAAGAAGACAAATTGACAAGAAATGCTTCGAGTACGGGCATACGCCTAGTGCGGTAGGTGAAAAGCCTATAAGAAACTGCAAACAAAAATTATTTTTTCGAATAAAGATTTTTTTTTTAAATTATTTTACCCCTACCGAATGTAGGGGTATAATAATTGGGGTATACACTATTACTACTATTAGTGATATAAATGCTTTTAATAAGGTTAACTCATAGAGGGGGTATTTATTTATTAGTGATAATAATATATTACAAAATTATTAATAAAACTGCTGAGAAAATATTCTTTTATAGCCTTCTCCAATGTTTTTTTGTTTGATGCTGTAAGTTTTAAGTCATTAGGTAATGCGTTGTATCGCGTATGTACGACGTATTGTAGAGCGGTGATTGGCTAAAAATTCGTGACGTAGTTTGCAGTTCATATTCCACTGAGAGATTTCAAACTGTAATACCAGTGGCAGTCCTTTACTCCAAGCTACGTCACGCGTTCGAAATTTCGAAAGCGGCCCGACGAGTTTTTTTTTCGAAAAAGGCCCGTATGAGCTTACCTTGTTAAAAGCATTTTCTACGAACCTTGATCCCTACCGATATAAAATATTCATATGCTTTACAGCAAATTTCAAAAGATGGAAATCACAAGAATTTTTTTCTAAACAATATAATTTCGGTTGCGTGTGATAAAATTCAAAAATATATTATTATTCTTATTCAAAAATACATTTTTAACCTTAGTTACTAACAGGAGGCCCTGAGTAAAATAATTTCCGACATGACCTGTGTCATTTTTGGGGATGCCATGCGGAGGGGTCTTTTTAAGGAAATAAAGGAGAGGAAGTTCTGGGAATGAAACAAATATGAGCGGCGGGTAAATATATGCGAGACACAGTGTCCAGAAGTGACCGACGTATGAATCCGTTTCTCCTACTGCGGTGCAAGGTCAAGAGAGTCCTGCTGGAGAGGCCAAAAGAACACATATAAATGCTTATTTTTAATGAACATAATACATTTTTGTGACCAATTTCAAAATAATTTGTGGGGTAATGGTCATCATAGTTGCATCATAAGCAGTTGATCAGGTTCGTTTCTTGGGCGTGACAATCTTTTTTTTAAATTTAAAAAAAAATCTTTAAATATTATTTTTCACGGGTTCGGTGACCCGATGGTTGATCCGTCGACAATTGGCCCTCCGGAAAAGGTTTTTACTACATATTTAGAATTTTTTGTGCAGTATTTACCAATTTCAAACGTAAAATCGACTTCAAAAATACCTTTAATAATCAGTTGGTATGAATTTCAAACGAATTTATGTGTGATATAAAGTGTCGATTTTTTGTACTTATGCGCTGGTATACACAGTGTGTAGACAAGAAGATGTTTCCTTGATGTATTTGAATGGTAATATTTTTACACTTTGTTATTCGGCAGTACATACTCTCTGCACATCCCTTCGGGGTCACTTAGTTAAATTTTGTATAATTAGATATACCGTTTTTTCCCTAAACCGACTGCACATTGTATATAAGTATACCGGAGGGCCAATTATTGTCGGCGGATCAACTATCATGGAACCGATTTTTCATGGGTCTGTGCTAGTGAAAAATAAAAAAATCAAAATTGTAACAAATGTAGTTATTTCGAGCGCATTTTGAGAAGTGTTCACGCTCGAATACTTTCTCTGTCTTTCATTGATTGTCGCTTACTACCGCTGCCGCTAGGGCAGCGGGCTAATACGTATATAAAGACAAGCGAAACTTA
Organism: Limnephilus marmoratus; assembly: GCA_917880885.1. NCBI lineage: Eukaryota > Metazoa > Arthropoda > Insecta > Trichoptera > Limnephilidae > Limnephilus > Limnephilus marmoratus. The sequence continues at coordinate 27,754,930 of OU862919.1, read as the reverse complement.
GAGTTTTGAGTTTTGGCCTGCCGGGGAGTCCAGAGCCGAGCTCCAGGAAAATAGTAAAAGTCGAAGTCTGCCTTCCGAGATCAGCTCGCGCGGCTTCAAGGCACCCGTGAACCTTTTGTATAAAGTGACGAGTGGGTAATTAAGGATAATTAGTGTCCTTTGGGGTTATAAAAATAATAATAACCATAAAGCTACTGTTTTAGTTGGTACGTTTAGGTTACTACTGTTTTTACGATTATTGAACTGGCTACTTGTGTAATTGATTGTACCCACCCAATAAAAGCATAATTGTGTTTAAAGAAGAAAAGTGTGGATTTTATTTAAATACCCCGCTATAGATACAATCTTTTTCTGTCGTATTATCGTTTACACGACAAGCTTCAAATTCTAATTGTTTTTAAAGCAATAATTGTAGGGAAATAATAGATATAGTTCGTCGATTAGAGAAAAACAATAATGATACCAAACGACAAAAAATTTAGCCTTAATAATATGTGGTAGATTAGAAGATCCTTACCTTTACAATTAATATTTATAATTAGTTTCTGCTAAAATTTTGTAGAAAAAAACATTGCAACATAAAAATGACTACTATAAAAGCAGATTTTAATTAATTTTCCATAACAAAAGCCCACCGTCAACGACTTTCATCCCATCTTAAAAGGCCCAGTCAGCGCCCACTGTCCATCCCTTTAATCAAACAAACAGCAGAAAGAACTCGCTCGTAAAATGTTTACACTGTTCCGGCCGCCTACTGCCTACTGAGCCGACCCTTGCGTAGTAAATAACAAAAAATGGAGATAAATTAATTAAATTCGGACACAATAAAAGTTTTATTTCCTTTTTGCAAACGTCCCATAAACCTCCCTGGCCACTAAAAGGATTAGTGCTAATGATTAATTCCAAGCACGCCATTTCAACAACAAATAATTTCAATGAAGGTTTAAAAACCGCTTACAAGTCTTGTTAGTATCATAAACAACAAAAAAACACAACAGATAGCAGTGGGACCTTGCGTCGAGTACGTTAACAGGCTATTATCATTAATTTTGTATGTGAATACCGTGCAAGAGTTCCAACTACTCTCAACCGTCTGGATCCAGTGAGACTATGGCATCCCCAATAATTGTATTCAACAAGGACATTCACAGACATAACACAAGGACGTGCAAGGAAATCAGACTTCAAAAAAGGACAAGGCGAATACGTAGAACAGTTTACTGTACAAAGGGATGAAGTTATATAACTCGCAACTAGAAACTACACGCTACAGTCCACACCAATTGGAAAGTTCCAGATGTATTTTAGGAGCTACATAAAACTACAAAAAAATTATTTTGCTTTACGAAATATTATAATTAATTAGAAATTTTGTAAACTTAAATAAAAAAAATTAATAATTGGAGTATATTTGTGAGGCTGAAGGTAGTAGGGAGCGGAGGGAGATGGTGAATAGGAAGGTGGGGAAGTACCTGGTTATGAATAGCCCAGTACTATATGATCTGAAGATTTGGTTAACACGGATAATCATATTTCAAGCATACCAACATTTGTACACAGTTAACTTTAGTCACATGAGAACGGGTCACTTCTACGACTAGTTCTTGAGTTCTTGAGGCTGTGTAACGATTTATCGGCCTCTTCTATAACAGGGTCCCTACAAGACCCAGGTTCACTCGTTTCTTTCCTCAAAAATGCTCTCCACATAACATCCCCAAAGAAGATATAGGCCTCGCGGGAGATTATTTTTATCAGGACATTCTGTGTGCATTTAACGTAAAAAAGCGACGTTTCAATTCTGACTCTTTCACCGGGGCGATACTATGAGTATCTTCCACTCTGAAACGTGCCGCAAGAATATATATATATTTTTTTTTTATTAATGAATTGTGAAACAACCCAATACTTAGGACAGCGTATATCACCCAACAAAACCATGGACGAAGAAATCGATAGGAGGATAGCCAATACTTGGAAGAGATACTGGTCGCTCAGTGAAGGTATGAAGGACAGAGATATGCCAATAAAAGCTAAAAGAAACGTCTATAACACCTGTATTCTGCCCTGTTTATAATTTAACCTCATATGGTAGTCAAACAGTAGTAAAATAAATCACACATAGACAGAAATAACTATTCACATACAACCTAACCCATATAAAATAAATGAAAATAATGAAATCCTGTCAAATTTAACCTACAAATAGAATAGGCAGAGTTTATTTCATTACTCCATCTCCAACATTTATATAATAACTCTCTTTAAAAGATTTACCACCCTTCCAATCACCCTTCTGTTTTAATTCTATTCATAATATGTATTTTACCTGAAATATCCTTGTAAGTGCTTGTAACTACTATATTCATTTATATACCTGTACGCCTGTCTCGACACAGGTATACCCTAGTGAGACAGGCATACAAATAAAACCTTTGTAAATATATTTTATTATAGATAAATAAATAATAAAAAAAAATATGGACACTAACGAAAACCTTAACAAATAAACTAAGCGTCTGTAAAAATAGCATTGAAAGAAGTGTCATTGGAGTTAATAGAAGAGAAAAAGTAAAATTAACAGAAATAAAAAACAGAACTCAAACAGGCGCATTCTGTACATCGAACACTAAAATGACGATGGACTGGACAAGTGTTGAGAGAAAGGCAAGAGAAATGGACCAGAATAGTAACAGAGATCCAAGAGACGGTAAAAGAAAAAAAGGTGGACAAACGAAAAGATGGGAAGGTGATTTAAAAAATTTGGCTGGTCCAGAATGGATCAGAGTTGCAAAGGATAGAGAAAAATTAAAATCTTTAGAGGACGCCTATGTCGAAAAACAAGCTGTTTCTAAAAATAATGACCCGAACGTTGATAATTTAGAATAATATTAAAAAAAAATAATTGATTAGATTAGACGAATGTTTTACAAGTTTAACAGCAATAAAGGCTAATTTTATTTTTTATTTATTTTTACAAAATAAGTTCTGCTGTGAAATTATTTTTGCGCGTGACAGCTGTTTCATTTTCTAAAGACATTATCAAACTCTCTACATGGAACACGTTAATTCTTTCAGAAAATGAAACAGCTGTAACACATAATAATAATTACACAGCAGAACTATTTTAAAAATATAAATGAATGATAAATATTATTGAATATTGTATGTATTATGAAAGAAAATATTTCAATGGAGTTCTACAAATTAAACTGGATAACAATAAAAAAGTTAAATGCATTTACGGTATAAAGTAAACGTTTTTAAAATTTAACACATGAAGTGTAAATGTTTATCACACAAAAACGGTTGTTCATCAGTTGTGTAAAATCTAAAAACTCGTTAATTAGTAAGACTGTTGTAGTTAAAATAAAAACAAAAAAATACTTTTAAGAATGTAGGTAGGTACTTGGTTAACACTTGTTTATTTACAGTTTATAGGATCTGGAAAAAATAACATTAAAAAACTGTCATTTCAGTACAATTAGAGTTAATATATAACCATGACAGAGCAAAATATACACAAAATATTAAAGATTATATTTTAATTCTTGTTAATTTTGTTAGAATGGAAAGAATATGACAAAATAATTTTTTTTTTTCGTTTATACAAAATTAGCAAGTTTAAACATCAGTTTAATATTTCCCCATCCTCACGGTGGGTAAATCTCAATGAATAAATGAAGCGTAAAAAAACGAGACAAGTCTATTTTTATACATTTTTTGATTCTCTTTCAGAATAAAATGAGTTACTTTAAAAGTTGTTTTTTTTTTCAGTATCGTGATTCTCTGTGGCGTGTTAGCAACTCTGCTTTCATGCTGTCATCTTTTTAGTCAATTCCCATACAGGATAAGCACTAGTGACGCATATTCAAAAAGACCGGCTTAATAGGGAGTAAAGGTTCTATGGCCTCTGAATGATATGACCAAAAGGTGAAAATATTATGTTTTTTGTCAGTTTAGGATAATTTGGAAAAGATTTTCTTTAGTAAATAATATAATATTCTCAAAATACATATTAAAAAATGCACAGGATATGAAAAAAATAGTTGGCATTTTTTAAAATTCCGCCATTAATATATATTTTTAATTATTATGAAATTTATAGTTTGAAAATCGGCAGATAAAAATCAGTGGGTGGGTTGGTAGGGAAAATGATGGGAGCGACGATGAAAGATGTTGATGTTATATCACTATGTCTTTACTATGTAGATTTGAGTAGATTTATGTGAGAAGATGCACTTTTTGTAAGAATTGTTTATATCAGGTTTAGGTTTGTTGTGTGGTTCTAAATTTTAATTTTTCGTTATTTTATTGGTCAACTAGCAGACCCGGCCACACGTTGCTGTGGCTAACAAAACACAACGCAATTACCCAACCTTTACAAAATCCACCCGCTTGCCAGCTGCCCGCTGAATTGAATATTTGAATTTCTCGGCTTTTCTCCCCTATAATAAGCATGTATTATACATATAAACCTTCCTCTTGAATCACTCTATCTATTGGTGAAAACCGTATGAAAATCCGTTGCGTAGTTTAAAAGATTAACGCGCACATACATTTTGAGCGACTTCATTTTATACTATGTAATGATAATGATGATGAATGATGACATAGGTACATATTCTTAACATTATTTATTTATAATGTTTGTTCTTAGCACTGAATTTATAAATACTGTTTATAACGCTAATAAATAAAAAAAAAATAAAAAAATAAACGTATCACAATAGTAGGTAATCACGGTGGAATGTGGATTTGTGTTGAATTTGTTTGTTCCCAGTCTTAAATTGTTTAATAAGCAATTTAGATAGTTCCTCCCATGTTAAATCTGCGTTATGTTGACCTGAACCAAAGTAAAGCCAATCCCTCGAGAATGTCAGGAAAACATCTTATCAAATCCCTATACTTTATGTTTCTTGTTCTGCGAACGCAGACTTGATGATTTATGTTGTGGTCAACTGGCGGTGAAGATCACGGATCTTCCTGCCCTTCAATGAGATGTTCGACACCATGGTTGGTGAAGATGATGTGGAAAATTGAAATAAACGATTGTGGGGGTCTGATGGTAGCGATGTAGTCGGTCGTCGACGCCATGCGGGCGGAGGCTGGGCGGTGTGCTAGGTCGAAGACGCGAGTGTATCTCGAATGTCGGACGCGGCGATGGGCCCACAATTGGAATGAGCTGACATGCTAAATGGGTAATAGAAACAAAAACTAGACGACAGGAGCCTGAGTAAAAATAATATCTTAAATTTAATTTCTGAAAGACACAAAATTTAAAATTATATTAAATGAAAATTGATAATATAGTCATATTTTTGGTAGTGGAGACTTCGGTACAAACACCCTATAATGTATATAATGATAGCCCCATAAAACAACATTAACATTTCCCCGCCGCAGCAGAACGAAACGAAGGTATCCATTACGAGACGCCCGCCCGCCCCGCCAGCCCCGCCCGCCCCCGCCCCGCTGATAAAAACACCCCAAATGTTGTAAAATAATTAAAAGCAACAGAACCAACACTTCACCCCGCCCGGCGCACAGTGGTAAGTTTGCTGGATTAATTAATAAAAAAATATGGTATTCTAAAACATGGATAAAACCAAAACAAATAAAGTAAATTATTAATTCGAAATTAATTAATTAATTCGAAAAATGTTACGAATAGGAAAGAATTCATTCATAAGTTAAATGTTTTAAAATGTTATGAAAATCAAATAACTTCGTTTAAACCACAATATAATTAACAATATCAACATGTTTCAATAACAATGTTATCTTCATCAGGACAAGATGTTAATCTTATATATAAAAATGAATCGCTAAATATGTTGCTAAGCGCAAATCTCGAGAGCAGCTGAACCGATTTCGCTAATTCTTTTTTTAGAATATTCCTTGAAGTACAAGGATGGTTCTTACGGAGAAAAAAATTAAGAAAATTGCGCAGAAAATTGGATAATTTCAGAAAACCTAACGACTTTCGCACGTTTGACAGTTCGCATGTTTGAGAATGACATTTTGCTAAACAATTCTATTTTTGAAAATCTTTAAGTTGATAAACTTATTTAAAGTAGGTACTCCCCTAATAGTTTGAATCAATTCAAGAATTTTAGATATTCTAAATAGGTACCTGTGTTAGGTACCAAATTTAATATACATGAAAAATGGAAATTTTAATAAAAATTTTAAAATGTGGCACACGGGCTGTTAAAAAACTGAATGTACTGGGATTGAATATATGGAACGCGGGAGGAGGGTTGGCGGGACGAGGGAGCGGGAAAGGGAAGAGGGAAGGGGGGGAAGGTGGAAGGGGAACGCGGGATGGGACGGGGACGTGTGAGGGGGGAGGGGAACTCGGGAGGGGGGTTCGCGGGACGGGGTAAGGGGGGGGGAGAGGGAAGGTGGAGGTGACGGAGTGGGAACGCGAGAAGAGAAGAGGACGCAGGAGAAGAAGGGGAGGCGGAAGGGGAACGGGACGAATGGGAAAGGACACTCAGGGAGAAACAATTTCTTTATTAAATGACATAGCAACGCATGCCGGGACCAGCTTGTTTATAATAATAATTATTATTGATAATTAACATCTTGTCCAGATGAAGATAACATTGTTATTGAGACATGCTGATATTGTTAATTATATAGTGGTTTAAACGAAGATATTTGATTTTCATTATATTAATAATGATGCCACAAAATTATTTTGCAAAGTGTGAAGAAGTTAAATGTTTTACCCACAGGTCCATTTTTATGACTTAAGCTTTGCGAGTTGTTTTTTTAGTGCTTTTTTTCAAAATGTATAGATTTTTTTATTCTGAGAATTATTACTAGATTATTACTAAAAACAAAAAAAAATATGCGATGAAGTTTTCGCATGTAACTTGTTAAATTGAATTGATTAATGAATTTATTTATAATACTATTTTTATACGCACATGGGGTTTTTACATTGGGTACATAATAATTATTCAGCGAAAGTTTTCCATGAAACAGATACAAATTCGTGTTTTTAATTTATTTTTAATAATCATTTGAATATTTATTTTTATATTTATTTAAACGCCATAGAATGGCCTTCACATTCAAGTGATAGGTGCATGATATTATAAGTACTCGTATACAGTGCATAGAATGGCCTTCACATTCAAGTGATAGGTACATGATATTATAAGTACTCGTATACAGTGCATAGAATGGCCTTCACATTCATGTGATAGGTACATGATATTATAAGTACTCGTATACAGTGCATAGAATGGCCTTCACATTCAAGTGATAGGTACATGATATTAAAAGTATACAGTGATACACAGGAGATTATCAATAATAACAAAAAAAGAATGAACATTTAACAAAGTATGTGTGATAAAAGCATATATTTAGGTATTGGATACTATTACGTGTTACTAAACTACTGTTACTATACTAAAAAATAATATGAACGTTATAATAACAGAGAACATAATATTTAAATAGGATTATTTAGAATACAAAAGATGTAAATAAAGAGGACTTGTCAGAAAAGTTGTCAACAGTATAGACACTAAATAGAGTAAATTTTTATTGAATTTATTGTTACTTTCAAATTGTTAATAATAATTATTAATTATACAAATACAAATATTTTCCCGCGCTAAATATACTTACTTTTATGGCCGACCGCAAACGTAAGATTTTTCCATCCGATTGTCTGATCAGACAAAAATCGGTGCGAAAACCCGATTGGTTATAATACCGGGGCCACGCCCATTGTCGGACCGGATTGTACGGCCGGCGTGGCGGTAATGAAAATAGGTCACGCATTTCCGTGCCCGCCGTCCTTTTCATTTGAAAAATATACATCTATTACATACTCGTGGTACAAAGCATAGCCGCTCCCGCTGTCTGTACTCATAGATCTTTTGAACTACGCAACGGATTTTCATGCGGTTTTCACCAACAGATAGGGTGATTCATAAGGAAGGTTTAGGTATATAATTTGTCAATGTTTTGTGTTAATTGGTTGAAATATATAATATATAAAGGGAGCGGGCTCGTAAGCGGGCAGCGGGCAACAGGCTGGCCAGCGGGCGGTGTGGATTTTAAATGTACGCAAATTAACAGATGTCATTGGTTATAAAAGTTGGATAATTACGTTGTCAATAGATGGCGTTGTGTTTCGTCAGCAGCGTTCACAGCAACGTACATCCGGATCAGCTAGTTATTTATTAAAAGGACAATGGCATTAACCAAATGTACTGAAAAACCCAAATAAAATATAAAAGAATAAGTACCTACTCGTAAATTCTGAGATTGTCAGAGGAATTGCAGAGTTTGTTAAAAAATCATTAAATTTTAATGCACATCGACGTATTTATAGCAAAATTTCCGTGAAAACGAGAAAGTTGTCTAAATGTGTCAATTAGGCTAAGGCATTTCGCATTCACCACTCTGCTCGGAATGTTAAGATGAATATATACGTGAAATCCTATTTAGATACTATTTCGATTAATCTTTACGACGAATCGGCTTACAGTTTGAACATCAAAAAATATGCTACGGATAAATTGAAGCTTTAACTACTTTATCTATGTATTGGAATTACAATAAAATTATTATTTACGTAACAAAAAATATAAGCGTAAACCACTAAAAAAATGTTTTCTCATGACTTAACTATGAAGTAATGTAAGTAACAATTTTTAAAAAATACCCCTTTACGGCTAAGACTATTTTTGACTTTATCTATGTTCTAACTTTTTTTCGTTCTTATAAAATTATGCACAAAATAAATAAAAAACACTTTTTCGCTTACTAGCCTCGTGCAAAAAGACGCTCGATTTTAAAATTTTGCAGGCATGAGATTCGAAATATTTCTAGCGTTTATATTCCTCTTAAATTGAAATAATCCTGCTGTTTGTACCAGTGTGCGGTGCGGGTTGGATTTTTCATCAAGCTCGCGGCGGGCTCGCAATCGCCGATATATCTACAGTAATAATACCTATACCTTTATCCCAAGTCCGAGAAAAGGACTAAATAGAGAAACCATGTTTCAACAAAAAAAAAAATCATTATCATGGGAAAAAAAAGTCAATTATTTTCCACTCAGTAAATTCAAAATAAAATAACGTGTAGTTCCTTCGAAAAAAAAAATTACTAACATTTTTTACATTAGCTCCACACAGGAAGCCCTGAGGAAAATAATTCTCCTTATGGCCTATGTCATCTTTGGGGGTGCTGTGAGGAGGGTCTTTTCAGGGAAAGGAAGTTCTGGGAAGGAAAAAATCATGAAGGATGATACGTTTTAAGATTTTCACGGCCAAAAGTATTTTCGTTATTTGTTTTTGGGGTGTTTGCCGTGTTGCGCTACTTCCTTCTTTAGCCAACACGGCATAACTTCTCTAGCCAACAAATAACGAAAAAAAAGGTATAGGAATCTGGGAGTCAATGTCAACCACCACAACACGGGCATGTGCCTAGTATGGTGGTCGAAAAATCCCCAATTTATGTAACGAACCATTTAAAGAATAAAGAAACTTAAAAAAATAAATGTGTCGGTAAGTAATTTTATTTCACCAAAATTGTAATAAACTCCAGCTATTTTTGCATTATTATACAAGAATTACCTGACAATTTAATCAGCGATCCCTAAGCTTATTTCCAGAAGAAAAAGGTAAACGCCTTTTTATCCAAAGTCTAACTAGTTTTGCGTAGAATGTCAAATGTAATAATTTCTTGAAGTCAAAATAATATATTGAAAAAGTCACATTAAGCATACTTTCGTTTGCTCCTAATCGGCTGAGCGTAGCAAAGTCCTGTCTGGACACGTATACTTTGCATTTCGTCTGTCTGTAAATTGTTAAGATGGTAGCCGTGTTTGATAGTACCTTTTTATTCCGCCAGAGAGCATGAGCGTTGCGAGTGTCGCTAACTGTCAAGTAGGAGTAGTCAACATTACACGAAGTCTACTGTTCACAAGTGATTAAAATTATTACAAAAATATTGATTTAGAAAATAACGTGATTTTTTTTAATATAATATGTTATATGATATTCATCCAATAAAACGTGGGGGCTTTTTTGTTAAATTATTCACATGATAAACAATCTACAATTTGATTAGGTGAAATCGGGATGACCCGTATAACACGAGCACTCGCGTCGAACAAGTTTCCCACAGTCACTTGAGAGAGAGAGCGGAACAAACCCCGCCAACAAACGCTCGCTATAAATCCCATTCAAGGGGATTATTCTAACAAGTACCCGGCACCGTAATGCCTGTTTATTCCGGGGACAGGTGGAAAAAAAATAAACAAAAACAAACAAAAGAGAGGCGGGAAAAAATAAACAAAAGAGAGCCGCAAAAAATCCGCGCGAAGGCAGCCAATAAAAGTCGAGTTCCGTCGCGCCTTGTGTTCCATTTTCAAACGAGGATCTAGTTGGATCTGCACATTTTATTACACGGGCCTTTGTTTTCCGCTCGGATTTGGAAGGGGACGAAAGGCGGTAAATAATTATATTTTTTTAAGTTTACTCTGTCGGATTAATTGATGTCTAACATTAATACCCGGCGATACGACAATGCGCCAAACCCATATTAGCTATATCGCTACACATTGTAGAAGCGCAGCGTTCTGTTTGTTTTTTCGTTGTCCTGGTACCAGAATTAATCGTTATACCCATGTATAAAGTTTTCCATGTTTGTAGCATCAGTGAGAAATAAAAACTAGGTATCCTGTGATCTTTGTGCATTAATCAGGAACTCCAGTGAAAAATATTATTGCTTAAAAAAATATTTTCATACAGACCAATAAACGCTGATTCTGAATACATAAGTTTTATTTAATAATATTAAACGCAGAGCTTTTAAAAAATTATTAAAAGTCAATTTTTAATCGGGTGGTAAAAACACGCCGTCAAGTTGGCATTATTGAAATTTTAGTGGTGACGTCACTGTTCGACGTGCCGTGAAGTCACCGTAAAGTCATTGTATAGGAATGTATGATATGACACAACCCATCGTATTAATTTATTCGTTTATTTACATACTGTTTATAGAGATTTAGTTGTTGTGTTTATTGAAACATTATTTAGGCTTAAATAATGTTTCAAAAATAAAGGTATCTCTTTTTAGTTTATCTCTATTATTGAAAATATTCAAAAACTACTGCACAAAAAAAATAGTAATGCTACTTCTAGGGAGAATACTTCGATCAACGGAATTCAAAATGGCGGCAGTTGATCAGCTGATTGCCCGATCCTATAATATTTTTTCAGGAGTGATGACGTCACACGATACACCTGGACTGGAGGTGTATCGTGTGGAGTTCTCTATTATTGAGTATTCCTGGTTGGTTTAGGGCTACGTTTGTTTTCCGCGTAGTCTTTGTTGCCTTGCTCATAAAGTGTCCTAGTTGTATCAGGACGTTGGACGGATTTTTGGTTTTCTCGTGAAACCGATATTGCCATCAGTGGTGTAATGATTATATTAAAATAATGTTTTCACCACCACCAGGTCCGCATTGTACTAATTAGTGAAACAAACATATGTCATCATAACATCTATCAACAAAAATACTCAGATAAAGTATCTTCTTGCGAGATAGAAAGAAGCAATACAAAGAAACCCGACATAAAATTTTGGAAGAACACGACATGATCTATTTTTTATTTAATTATAACGTATCACAAAAACATTATTCCCAATGAGTTTAGAAAAAAACTCATTACGGGAAGGACAGACACATGGGTATAAGTATGTACATTTTACACAGATATTACACGTTTAAAAAATACAACACATTGAAAAGGAAAAAAAATGCAGCGTCAAGAATAGAGATTTTAGAAATACTGAAAGATATCCATACACATAAAATATAAAAAACAAACGTATGAAGGCGAGCGAATATTGATTCACTGGTTTAAATTAAATTTCATTTTCAGGAAATAAATATTCTTTAACCATTTTAACTTACATTTTTTAACATGGTTGCTTTATTTCATTAGGTAATGCATTGTATTGTCTATATCAGTGTTTCCCAAACATTGTTCTGCAGTGGCCCGGTAATTTTCACATTGCCCCTTCGTGACCCACTTTTACACTTTTAAACCCAAGCTGGTTCCATTAGGTATAATGTATAATTATTAATAGTAAAAATGTTTTATTAATACTACATATTTTGGTATCGCCTATTTAGTCACTAAATTTTAGTGCGAAGTATGGAGCTGCTACTTAATTGTTACTAAAGAATCCAAGTTCGCGGAAAATGACGAAAGTTTTATCCTAAGGTCTGGTTCCACTTCAAGTCCGTTTCTATATTTATTTTTAAGGTAAACTAGTGTTGAAAACCCAGCTTTACATTTATAAGTTGTGACGAAAGGCATTAAAAAAGTTATTGCTTGATGAGCTAATTTTGTGTATTCTTGACTTGACTTAAAGATAACCAAAAATCTATCAATGGTCTTAGTCTTGTGTCAAATATATCCTTGAGTGATGTGTCCGTTGACAGTTCAATTAACGAGTCGACATCTGAATTTGGCAATTCGTGGCAAATTAGTTTCGGAATCTAACTTGAATGTAAATGGGTTTCTTATCCAAGCTTTGTTGCTGTCGATTGGAGGAAAATATTCTTGAAGATTCCTCTCCAGTCCTAATAAATATTCTATAATTTGAGTTAAGATGTCTTGTGGCAATGTAGTCATGTACTCTTTTTGTATTTCACTTAAATTACTAGATGCATTGAAGTTCCCTGTTTCCGCTTTCCGCGCGTTGTGCCCACACATTAAGCTTTTTTCTTGCAGCTTCCACCTTGTCTTAAAACAAGGCGGGAATGTTGCGACCCGGAATTTTATTTTGATGGCCCGGTACCGGGCAAATGGGAAACCCTGTCTGTATGCAATATAATGTAATGCGTTAATACCAAATTTAGTTATGTGGGTAGATGAAGCTAGGTGTATTTGATTTTTGGATCGTGTTTTGTGCTGGTGTGTGTCTGAATTAAAGGCTGGTCTGATGTTAGTGTGTGAAGATCTATGTAGGTTTGTAATATTGCAGTAGTAATATTGTATTTAGGTAGAACCGTAAAAGGAAATATGTTTGTCTTTGAATATATTATATGTTTGATATGTGTATTCCACGGTACATAGATGGTAGATATTCCTACCATATTTATTAACATAAATATTCAAACAATGTATCTTCTTGCGAGATAAAAAAACAATAGTGAACTAGAAGCAAGACAAATCTATGAAGAACAACCGACCCAACATTTGTGAAGAACCCGTTATGATCTGTCAACATAAACTTTCAGATAAAGTGTCTTCTTCTGAGATGGAAAGACCAATGAGTGTAAAAACTAGAAGCAAGACAAAAGAACCCGACGTAATATTTTTTAAGAACCCGACTTGATCTTATAATTTGTTTTCCTTGCAGCTAGACTTTTTTAACATCTTTTCAAGTGAATTATAAAGAATTTATTAGATTTTATAAAATGTGTCTTTTATTACTGTTTTCACGAAGAAAACATGTTAAAACCTCCCAACTTGGTAGTTTTAAAAGCTTTTCACTCCTCATTTCTAACTTATCACCAATCTAAATTCTTTAAACAAGTGTTAGGTGTAAAATGAAGGTGCTAAAAATTGATGGCTGTGTAAAGTAGTCAAATGAAAAATCCCCGTACTTAAGGCTTAGTGCCCTCGTATTTACTGAGCAGGGAAATGGGAATTAACGGGGCATAAATTGTGGTAGTTAAAAATGCGAAAGTTTTTTTAAAAACTGTTTGCCAAATTTTGAAGCGTTAGTTACTGCTACTAGCACGCTTTAACTGCGTTTTGTTTGGGGATTTATTTGATGGCCGAAGCCGTTGAAAAATAAAACTAGACGAGTCCCTCCCCAGCAATTTACGTTTTTAACACATTGTGACACAAAAAGCTGAAATCACATTTTTTAATTTAGCTCGTTTTCTAGTTAAAATTAATAACCCACAGAAGGAATGATTAACGAGATATGATTGTATAAAAGTAACTAAAATTTAAAAAAAAAAGAAAAAGTGATCAACTGCGAAATGTTATACCTAATAGTAATAACATGCCCAATACGAAAGATGTGAATAGGTTCAAGGCTGCGCGACCTTTTTAATACAAAACTTAAATTTGGATTTGAAGCCAAAATACCAAGTTGAATATATTTTTTTTAATCAGGTACAGCAAATATGAAATGTGTAAACGGATATGTATTTTTTGTGTTTTAAATTATAAAATTTAGGCAATTGAAGAAATCAATTTTTCACGATTTAGAGGCAACTTTGACAACTTTTTGAGAGTTAATGTTAAAATATTAATTAAAAATATATAATCTACTATATAAACATATTGAAAAATAAAATAAAAATAAAAATAAACTTTTTTGCGCCGAAATTTTAAAATTTCAAGTTAATCCGACGTATATCGGTCGTTTTTAATTTTAAATAAAGGCCTATCAAAATGCTTTTCTTAATAATTTATACTGTTTATTGTGTACTTCTTTGTATTTCGTAGCAGGTAAGGCATTTTTTTAAAATAAATAATTATCAATATTTAATAATAATTACAACAGTTGTCTCTAAAATCCTAAAAAATGGAATTCTTTAATGGCCTATCTCAACGTATTATAAATAATAGTCCTCCGACGCGTCTGTTCTCGATAAACTCAATAACTAACGAACGGATTTTCATGCGGTTTTCACCAATAGACAGAGTGATTCATGAGGAAGGTTTAGGTATACAATTCGCCAATATTTGTATAAATTGGTTAAAATTATAATATATAAAGGGAGCGGGCCGGCAAGCGGCTGGTGTGAATTTGATTTGTATGCAAATTAAAAGATGGCGATGGTTATAAAGGTTGGGTAACTAATGGCGTTGCGTTTCGTTAGCCACATTAATGCGTGGCCGGGTCAGCTAGTATATTATAAATCATAAATAAATAAAGTAGCACATATTCGTACAGGAATTATGATTAAAATAAAAGTTATTACTTCTTCTAACACAGCAAACTTATTTTGTGGCACCATTTTGATTTAAATTAATAAATTACTTCGTTTTTACCACTTTTATTATTTACAAAACCAACATGTTTCATATTGCTCACGAAACATGTTGGTTTTAAATAATAAAAGTGGTAAAAACGAAGTAATTTATTAATTTAAATAAAAGTTATTATTAATAAAAGTTAAAGCTTTGCTGACGAAACATGTCGGTTTTGTAAACAATAAAAGTGGTAAAAACGAAGTAATTTATTAATTTAAATAAAAGTTATTAATTTAGGTGGACTATTTTGGCCCCGAATCTAAATTTAAGTTTAGTATGAAAACGACTACCCAGCCGTTCCTCTTAACAAAAAAGGCAATTCAGCTGAATAACTATCAAACGTGACCTAAATTCTTTTATTTTTGGTATAAAAAGGCTAGGAATAGCTACCCAGAAATAGTTACTGGGAAAGTCACAGTCCCAGTGCACGGTCACGAAGTGTGCCCATTTCGGTCGAGAGATATTTCAATCTTTTTCGGGATATATTGACCACTTATTTCGTGGATTTGAAAGGAGACATGAAAGCAGGTACCATTTTTAATGAACACTTAATTGCAAAACGTTAAAAAGCTGTTTATCTACAACAGATATTTTGAAATAGAATAATGCTTAGTAGATTTTTCAAATCCTGTGGAAGAATAATAATAATAATACTTAGATAATTTGTAAAGCGCCGTTTTTGTGAAAAATCACATCAAGGGGACTGTACAAATACATGCTTTTTTAACATTAACTCCATACAGGAAGCCTTGAGGAAAATAATTTGCCTCAGGGCTTATGTCATCTGGGATGCTGTGTGGAGGGTCTTTTTAAGGAGAGGAAGGAATGAACATTGGTCTTGAAGAGACCCATGTTGTAGGAGGGAGGAAACACAGAGGCCGGCAAATCATTCCACAGCCGAGCTGTTGAACACAAGAACAAGTCGAAGAAGCGACCCGTTCTCATGTGACAAATGTCACCCGTGTACAAATGTTGGGCACGCGTTTGGCCTGTTTCCCGACTATGCACCGGTGCCGAAGGGATCAATGACGCTAATTCCTCGGAGCATCTTCCATTGTAATCTCGGCAGAACAAGGATAGCATTACCACCCGACGCCTATAAGGATTGCAATCCGTCAGTTAAGATGGGAGAATCTATCAAACGGACCGCCCATTTCTGAACAGAGTCGAGGGAATTTTTCAGGTATTTTGGAGCTCCAGACCAGAGGTGGCTGCCAAATTCAACCGTGGGCCGCACTTGTGATTTGAATAGAGTTAGCAGTTGTGTACTATTAAAGTATCTGCGGGCCCTGTACAGTACGCCCAGTTTTTGAGAGGCTAATTTTACTCTGGCTTCGATGGAGCCCCCATATCTGAGCTATCATTTATTATTATCATATTATTATATTATTATCATCACTATCCTATTATTATCATAACTATCACAGCATAATCATTTCTATAATGCTCCAATGATCTTATATTTGTATTTGTGGTTATGACGACGTTTAAAAATGTTTAATATTAAAGACTATATTTAAAAAAATAGTATTACTAAGGATAATACAAATGATTAACTGAGGTAGGAAATAAATCTCTATTCAGTAATAAAATGTAAAGATACAAATAAATTTAAATTATTAAATTTAATTATTATAGAAAAATTAAATCTATTATAGAATACTTACATAAAATAAAAATAATAATTCGAATTTAAACAAAGCATTTGAATGTATGTAGATAGTTTATATTCAATATTTTAAACTGTTATTTTTACAATTAAATACATGTGTACTATGATGAAATAATAGATGAAATTGCTGCAAACCAATCCCAGGATTTAAACCAGAGAGAGAGATGATTTTACAATTTTTTTTAACCTTGGGGTGAACATTAAACAATGAACCAAGGGGTTGTTTGCCCCAATGGATTGCTACTGTGGGTAAAATGTAGATATTATTATTCACAATGATATTTCGGTTAAAGGTTTACTTGTTCATTTTTGGAACCGCTAATACCTGCTTGGTTAATGGGTTCTATGACAATGGCGAGCGTGCAGAGTTGTAGAGATTAACAGCCATTCAATTATTGTATAATATATTCGTTTGTTCCACGGGTAAGATTGATCGCCGCACTAGTCACAATCGCTCGCATTGGCCGATGGCATTTCCTGGCAACGGCCTTTGATTCTTGTTCGACGCTCAGTTGGATGAATAATGGAAAGGAGTGATATTTTCCACGTTTGATATTAAAATCGGATAATATATTTTATGTTTCTAGTAAAAAAAACATTTTTCAGTTTTAAATGTCGATAAAGGGCACCATTCGAAATTGACTAAAATTTTGTATGACTTCACAAGGTACTCGATTTGATTCTCGATTATAGGAAGTGGATTAGTTCCGCGACTTTTCATCCCCCGACAAAATATCCTACGGACAAAACATCCTCCACAAAATATTTACTAAAACCTAACCTCACCTAACAACAACAAAAAAAAATCTGCGTAGTGGAGATACATTTTGTCGATGAGATATTATGTTGAGGGATATTTTGTCGGAGGATGAAAACGCGCGGTACCAGTGTAGATTAGATGACCCGCATTAATAGCATCGATTCAGTAGTATGTAACAAAAACTACACATAGATTGTGAAAGTTTAAAGGGGAAATATTCTTAATAAAAAATAACACTCGTCAGACTATAGAAAAGCTACTGAAGACCTTCTCACAAGAGTAATAACTCAGTAATTTTTTTATAATTAACGTTTATAGGTCACATTATTCTAGAAATCAGACAAATAGAGTTTTCCACGAACCTTGAAAATATGGGTTCTCCTCTGCCGTTTCACAGTCTTTATAATAAATAATATGCATTTTTACATTTTATATCATTGAAGAAGAAGATAACAAAAATAATCTAAACGAAAATATAAAAGAGAACAAGACACAGAAAACAGAAAAAAGACCATGGTCGCAACTGGGACTCGAAACCAGACCTCTGGTCTTATCTTTGTCGGCGCTCCTGTGCCAGTCGGCCACTCACGCGCCAACTAATCAGAAAGCCGAAACGTACTTTACCTGAGCGTGCACCCGGCTGTAAATATTTACTTGCCGAAAATAAGAAATCGATGTGTTCAGATCAAAAAAAGTTTTTTGGGATGGAGATTCACCAGTTTTACCACTAGTTTACGGACACCGTGTATAAGATATTTGTACAAAAAAGTTTTATTTTCAATCCTCATCTCTCTGTCCCGTAAAGGATTTACTATTATTAACATGACATGTTTATCATTTGTGAAAATAAAATATATTTAAAAAAATACAAAAAGTTTGGTTTATGTGAAAAAGTGACTTCATATGCACAGTGTAGGCACTGTCCTTCTCACTCAAATATCACGGCAGCGCATGATGACACGAAAATAAAATCACAATGCCTACCTATATATTATGTATTTTTATGGTAAGCAAAACGGATCCTGACTTGAGCACCCGACAAATTTGTTTCTCCATCTGACAATTCTAACCACTTTGTTGGTTTGATAAATGCTCCCCACAGAAATACAAGAAAAAATGTAACTTTTTGACTTATTCACACAATATCTGCAAGCAAACAATCGAGAGAATGCATAAGTAGGTATAACAGCCATTTAGCAAAAGCGGCCTCTAAAAAAAGGGTCCAGTTAACGCCAGCTCCCCGCACACATGCCGTTATTCCCAGCTGGCTCCTTTTATCAATCTCCCCACGCGTTGATTTAGTTTACTGAATTAAACCAACCTCTTTCTTCCGTCTCTCTTCAACCCGTGCGAAACATCATACAATATTTGACATTCACTCTTTTTCGCAAATGTGTTTTGGTTGGATGATAAAATTTTCTGTACCAACGCGCGCGGAGCTGTGAGAAATGTCTTTTGTGCGTATTTTTTGCAATGAAATTACGTATTTTTCAGCCGTTTTCTTCGATTATGTAATTATAGGTACCAAAAAAAATTTATACAGATTAATATTACTTATATACGGCCGCAAACCAATAATTCATCTCAATATTAAAAAGCATAACGTGTTAAAAGTGTTTTATTAGACGATATTGAAAATAGCACCATCTATCGGTGTAAAGTTTCTAAAAATATTTAAGGAATACCCTTAACCAATTTCACTATTGCCACCTTCTGTCAAGCCGTCTTAATAGACAATCTCATATTTCAAATTTTAGAATTAACGATGTTATTTATTGTTATCAAGTTTAATTTGTAGAACTCCATTTTAATTTTAATTTTTTTATTATATAATTATCAATAATATCTATTATTATTAAATTAATAAAAACAGTTTATTTTTAAACAAGTTCTGCTGTGTAATTATTATAACACGTGACAGCTGTTTCGCCTTCTGAAGGCATTATCAAACTGTAACACTATAAAAAAAAAACAACAAACAAACAAACAATATTATCTTCCACTAATATGGAAAATAAAATAAATTATATGGAGAATTAGTTGAAGATAATATTGTTAATATTATGACGGCTTGACAGAAGGTGCCAATAGCGAAAAGAGGGCATTACCAGAGAAAACCGGAAATACGTCATTTTCAAAAAAAGATTTTAGACGTATTGACTCTTTTCCACAAAAAATTATAAATGGATTTCGAAAGATTGTTCTTTTATCTAGCATGCGTATGTAATAAATTTTGATATTTTTTTAAAATTTTTAGTATAATAAGGTTATTCCATAGGTCGTTGGCAGATTTGTTAAATTTTCAAAAAAGTTTTTGTATTATACCACACCCATTTCAAATAATATAATCATGCAGTAAAATAAATCAATACATTATCTAGCAAACGCATGTTTTAGAATTTTAATTTTAGTTTCAATAAAATCATTAAAAAATATGTACGTACATGTGTTTCTTGACGAAAATTGGTCCATTTGTGTATTTATTTGCGCACTTACAAACTAATATATTTCAGATTTTTTTAACATTCTTATTAAATTTAGACATTATTGAAAAATGATAAATACTTATAAACAAAAAAAAACTACAAAAAGTACACTATTTTTAATAGTTTTATCATCACGCCTTTCAGCATTTTTGGATGAAGGTATAAATTAAAGCTAATTTGGATGGAAATAAATTCGATATTGAGTTATAATTTAAAAAAGCTGGTACGGAGAATAATTAATCTTTCTCATTGTAACCGCCCTGCACGATCGGAAGAACAACTTTCGACGAAATGTGGATTTTCGTCCGCTGGCTGGTTAAACGCTCTTAACGCGCACGTCCCGGTTAGACGAGAGGTCTGGGTTCGAGTCGCAGTTGCAACCATTGTCTTTTTTCTGTTTTCTGTGTCTTGTTCGCTTTCATATTTTCGTTTAGATTATTATTGTTATCTTCCTCTTCAATGATATATTACGTTGATGTAAATAACCTTTAAAAGTTATAAAAGAGAGTTTTTCTTATAAAAAAAGAATTTTTACATTTATTCACTGTTTCTCTTTGGTTGAATCATATTGCGATTACGTGCTTTCATAAAATCTAAATAAGTTACATATTAGTTTGGTCTATAAATTGTTATATGAATTTTAATAAATTTAACGAATAAATATTATATGGACATTTTACTAATTTATTTTGCAACATCATTGTGGTATGCAGATGATCATTTTCATTCCTGCTAGAAACGGTAAAATCTTCAATCATTCCTTCAACTTCTACGTGAAGCAACATTTCACCACACAAACCCAAAAAATACAGCGTTAAATGCATAGCTTTATATCTTCCCGCTGATCTACGAAGCAAAGTTTTCGCTCCCACAGGGGGGCAGAGACAAGTCGGGCAAACTTTTCTTCCGATCTCACCACTTATCTGTTTAATGCCTTCTTCAACGTTCCCGGCAAGGCTTACAGCCGAATGATTCTGACATCTCTTGGACAACTTGGTGCCCTGGTATTGGGGAGAATCTATCTGTCTTTCTTCTAGCTCCTAAGCTCGGCGCGACGTTTAAATACGGCTTTCATTCTGAGAAATGGTCGTCCTTGATCTTGTTTAGGGATATAAAGAAGACTAAGCGAAAATTACACAGATTCCCTGTTTCAATATCTACGAGTATGTCGATAACTTATATCGCGCAAAAAACATAATCAGAACGATCAGAAGTTTTTGGTTGTGTGTCTATTGAACTGAAACTTTACAGCAATTGAGCAAAACTTAAATATAAAGACACAAATAAAGTCTAAGTACGGGCTTTAACAAAAAACACTAAAAAAAAAAAAAAAACCGCAAGGTCAAGCAAATAATTTTAGAGAGCGCGCGTTTGAATGAAAACGCACGATAGTGGTGAAAATTATTTAGAACACCCGCCAGAAGTCCCCTCTTACCCGTTTTTTTTTTATAAAGAAAAACAAACATTCCCGGGTTACGAAATGGGAAAATAAATCACCATCTCTAGATATCTTCATATCAGAGGGCTCGGCTCGGTAGAACTCCTAATTGGACCTACAAATCCTACTGATCCCTCAGTATAAATATTTAAAAAATATTTTGTAATCCTACATGTAATTCTCATTTTGTAATTCTCAATTGGTACCGCCGCCCGGGGAACCTTTATTGGATAACCAACACCTCTGCCATAGGTCACCCCAAGTTGTTTGCTACGTTTGGTGATTTAGCAGGGGTGCCCGGGTTCATGGGGTGAGGTTTGTCTAGATCTTGAAGGCGGATGACCAGGACACACTGAACCCCAGATTCCAACCCACCCCTTAAACCCCTTTCCTTCACAGAACTCTCCTCTCCTTCATTTCCCTAAAAAAAGCCCTCCACACAGCATCCTCAAAGATGACATAGGCCCTGAGGGATATTATTTTCCTCAGGGCCTCCTGTGTGGAGCTCATGTAAAAAAAAAACCTAACAATATTTGAAAATCTCTTACTGCCACCATAGAAAACGAAAAACTTGTGTTGTGATGGAGGACTTAGACAGCTGAGGAATCGAACACGCGACGCGCGGGTGTGACTCAAACGCGATTCCCACTCAGTCACTGACCGGTTTAGCCTTAAGATACAGTGCACCCACGGACATATGAATATATCTGGACCTGCCCTAAGTGATAAAAACGTATTATTTCCCCCTCGCCATGGAACCGGCTGGAGCTCCTCCTTGGCGCCAGTTCGCCCCATGTGGAGGGGATAGAGAATCGCTTGAATCTAAAATGTGTGACGTCATCATTCTTGCCGTGGGCAGCGCGAAGCTAACATCTATACATTTAACGAAAAAATAACACGCCAAAACAGTAGCTTGTGCTATACAACATACCTACATATCAGTGTGCACATAAATGTGGGCGGTTCCTTAGTGTGCTCGTCGCTGGTTACAGGGGTAAGTAAATTATGAAACATTTGTAAAAGTGTCTTAACTAAACACGGCAAAAAAATATTGCTATGTGAAAACGGGCGAATCTTTTTGGGGTGTACGTTTGGCCTACGCAAATATTTTATTATCGTGGCAAGCAATTCGCGCTCCCATGTAAAAAGGTCTATTCATTCAAAGCAGATTTTGCTTTTAAGAACTAAATGATGATATTATAATGCGAGATGCCTATATACTGTCAGATTAATTTTTCAACCAATGACAGTCATCTTCCCCTCTTCGTACCGCCATAGTTGATTTTTCCCCTCACCTGTTATTTCTGGTCTATTGAATTTGGATGTCTATGAGTGCACCACTAAAAAAGCAAGAATTTATTTAAAATTATTCTATGGTACTACCACAGACTTCACAGGCACAGAGGTACTACCACAGAGTTCATAACAGCAAGTAGGTAACGTAGGTATTAACTTCATAAATCTTTGTCAGCCGGGAGCTTATGTACACACCCGTACAAGTATAAGGAATATTCATGGCACAATCTGTTTACTCCCATCTACTGTGCTAAACATTATCATATTAGTAAGCATAATTTTGCTAGATATTCTAAAAGCGGAACAAAGTATAAGTACATCAGCAACAAAATCTCAGGTAGACTTTAAAGACGTAGCCTGGAGCCAGAGGTATTCTGTAAATCCCGGGGGATGTAAGGCCGGGTAGTGACTTTGATAGATGGGACCTCTTACCTGCAAAACGCTAAATATGTACCTCGTTCTGAAAAAGGACCTTTCAGGAATTGTCGGCGGAATCGGATTAGAGTGAGTGATACTCAAAATTTTGAAATACGTTCTGGGGATTCGGGAAACAACGGAATTCGGATTTTTAACAACGCCTTGGGAAGATTGATAGTGATTAGGTATTTAGAAAAATCAGATAGTTTAAACATTTACTTAATTAGACATTATGTGACTATAAAATTAGGCAATTTTACATAAACCTTAAGTTTGATAGCATCGTTATTGGACCGGGTACACAAACAAATATTTAAATCGTTCATTGTTCCGTTTCCACTCACCTTTTTATAACTCACGTGCTTGACTCCCTAGATAGTACTTTTTGTGGTCTAGAAGACGGAACTTTAGATCAAATATTGTTTTGGTTGTCCCTCTCTAAACAAATATCCGCTCTTCTATCAAGCCCTATCTAAAATTGCCTCCGCTCCATTCAAAATCTCGTCTTCTCGAAGTTTGAACTCGATTCCAATATTCCATGTACATTATGAAATTTTCCCATTTAAATAAAATTAATTTACAACTTCCCTTTCCTTTTTCTATACTCTGTAATGATGGCTTAGAGCACCCTTGGAGGGTGAAAGAGAGAAACATTGAAAAAATATGTGTTAAATATATTTTTCAAAGTGTTAATGACAATTATTTTGCTAATTTTTTTTTTTTTTAGATTAACTCCTGAGGAAAATAATTTCCCTCCGGGCCTATGTCATCTTTGAAGAAGCTGTGTGGAGGGTCTTTTTGAGGAAAGGAAGGAGTGAACATGGGTCTTGAAGAGACCGAAGGAGGGAGGAAACACAGAGGCAGGCAAACCGTTCCACAGCCGAGCCGTTGAACTCAAGAACTATATTTTACGGATAACTTACTATACCCACTCTATCTTCTAAAAAAATGGTCACGTACATTGCGGTAATTGAAAAGTTATTTAGACGGATACAGTATTAATCCTTATTAACTTAAATACGTTAGTTACCCCAAGCATTTTCTACACATTATTATAATCTTTCACACTATCTCTACGTAACATAAATTAAAGTCCTCCGCGGCATCTGTTTGTCTCTTCGCGATAAACTCAAAGACGGCGGTGGTCATAAAGGTTGTTAACCATCCGGTAGATGACGTTGTGTTGTGTGGTAGATGACGATGATGTTTTATTAGCCACAGCAACGCGTGGCCGGGTCAGCTAGTACAAAATAAATAATAGAAATAAAATCGATTAAAATAAATAAAAAATAAAAATAAATTATTAATGTAATTCGGAATTCAAATTAAAGACAATAATCTTAAAATTAAAACTCCAATACAAAATAAAATCAATTTAAATAAAAAATAATATTTTTAATTAATTAAAATTCAACTAACTTGAAAGAATATAGAAAAGCTTTCTCTTTGCGCATGAAAATGGCTAGTATTTGAAAGTTTGCATGAAACGGCGAAACATGAAAATAAAAGCTCGTTAAATTGTGAAATATAAAACAAATATTTATCTACACATTCCACATTGCTACGAAGTGCGACTCGTTGAAATTTTTCACATATTTTCAATTTAAAATGGGTTTTGCAATTCTTTACTTCATGTGAAAGGTCAAATAACATGACAAAGGGGTAGAGTTAACAGGGAAAGGGATTCTAGGCTTACGAGGGAAAATTAAATTGATTATAAATTACGATAAGGATAATTTAGTGTGCGTTGAAATGATATCTCCAGGAAATGAAAAGGAACCCGATATTGATAATTGACGTAAATTGTTTATAAATGATTGTGGGTTTTAGTATTTTTCCTGTAGTGAATAACTTATTAGACAATAATTAAGAAAAAAATAAATATAAAATATAATAACTTAACTAAGGTTATGCACAATTAGCGAAATCGGTGAATGTATATATCCACTAAATTAATAATCGAGAAATAGGAAAATATCTCAATATATTTGATTTCAGGATTTTGTAGAACGAAATTGTTGTAATTTAGAGCTGCCATCAAGTATTAAAGGCTTCATGTTATAAATATTTAAATAGTTCACAACTTGTAAAGAAAACTAACAATTTAACACAATAAAAATAATGAGGAAGATGCATTTCTATTGAAAAATCAAGTGCAACAAATTCTTTGGAATCACTCAACAAAACTGACGATAACCACTCAAAATAATTTCCTTTTTAACGTGATTACCGCACAAGAGTCCGAACTGCTCCCGACTGTCTAAAGCCGGTAGGACTATGGCCCCAAACGGGATATGTTGAGAGGTTGAAGGAAGTGGGGAAGTGAAGTACCTGACTATTCAGATCTGGTCACCAAACATGACTTAACTTATTTCAAGCAACGTTCCGACTCTGAATAGTGGTATTAATTAAAACAATTTCCCTCAAAGCCTATGTCATCTTTGGGGAATGCTGTGTGGAAGGTATTTTTAAGGAAAGGAAGGAGAGGACGTATGAAGGGTGGTTAGGAATCTGGGGGTCAGTGTGTCCAGCAGTAACAGACGTGTGAATCCACCCCACCCCGCTGCAATGCAAGACGATGGGTCGAGGAAAACCAGCTGACGAGGTCAAAGGATCTCTCCAAACCAGTCTCATCCGCCGCCAAGATCTGAACACTCCTCACCCCATAAGCCCGGACACCCCTGCTGAGTCACACGTAGTGAATGAATCACTTGGGGTGACCAATGGCAGAGGTGTTGGTTATCCAATAAATGGTTCCCAAAGCAGCGGTACCCGTATCCGCCTCCCAACTAATAATATTACCAGTATCTTTCATACTCATACAAAACTCAGTAATATTCAGTTAGCGCTGAAAATTCAAAACACAAACCAGGAAATACAAGACAGGTTGATGTTAAAACACACTTAACCCATTTATACTAATATTCACGTGGTTCATAATTTTTTCCCCGTAAAAACACGCGATAAATTAAGCTCCATTTGCAATCAGCGTGCACGTAAAATGCAAAGCATAAAAATAACAATGGTAACACAGAAGTATCATTCTACCACCATATTAGCATCGCAGTATGCTAAATAACCGACCGTCTGTGCAAATTGTAATTATTTTATTTCCACGGATCACGAGCCCGCTTGTGTTCCGTTCTTAACAAGGGAGAGCTTTTTATTTGACGCAGCCATTAAAAGAGGCAAAAAATTTTAAAATGTGGACAATTTGGGATTAAGTATTTATGGTTTGTTAAATAATAATAACCCTTTTCATTCTGTACTTCTGTTAGGTATGAATACTAGACATGTTCTTTGTTGTTATAATATATCCCGAAGCTCAGTTGGCCTCTTGGCATAGGCCTCCTCTAACATTTTCCATTGGGACCTGTCACGCGCTACTCTTCTCCAATGATGTCCAGCCGTTAGTTTTAGGTCGTCTTCCCATCTTATTTGTTGACGTCCTATACTTCTTTTGCCATCTCTGGGATACCAGTCAGTGACATTTTTGCACCATTTCTCTTGTGGATCGCGGATCATGTGACCTGCCTATCTCCACTTTTGTTGGTCTAATCCGGTCACTATATCGGCAACTTTAGATTTTTACCTTATTATGCTACATCTCACTCTGTCCTGTTTCCTTTTGCAGCGTTCGAACTTTTCTCTGTGGTGTTTGGTGAGTGCCCAAGTTTCACACCCATAGGTGATGACTGGAAGTATACATGTGTTGAAGACTTTCCTTTTTATTTGCATACTTAGCTCCTTGGATTTCAAGACTTCTTTCAAAGACCATTATTTCTTCCATCCATTTGCTATTCTTCGCTCAATTTCTTTAGTGATTTGATTTTTGTGAGATATTATCTGTCCTAAATAGGTGTAATCTGACACATATTCGAGGGGTTCGTTGTCAATTTTTATCGTTACTGGTTCAGAGTGTGTATTCAATTTTGTTTTGTCTTTGTTTATGCATAGGCCGACTTTCACACTTTCGTCGTTTAGTGATTCCATCATTCTATTTCAGTGTGTTGAGTTTTCTTCGAATAGGACTATATCGTCTGCAAATCTTAGGTGGTTCAATTTTACAGTTATACATGGTTGGTTTGTCGATATTAAAATAAATTGCGTTTGTCCATCGATGTGATTGAAGAAGAATGTTTATATGTATAATACATGTAAATTACATTAGAGAAAAGCCGAGAAATTCAAAGAAAACATATTTTTGAGTGATTTAAAACGGCTAGCGGGCCATACTATAGTCACTTTTGAAATTCGTTCTACGGAAGAAATTGGAAAATAGATGTCCTAGAGTAAGTAGGTATTTGATTTTCCCTTTTCAAATATCCAGTGTTGCATTGCAAGCATTGTATAATTAGTGGCGATCGCTCGAATTGCGTTACATAGTATAAAATGAAGTCGCTCAAAATGTATGTGCGCATAGATCTTTTAAACTACGAAACAGATTTTCATGCGGTTTTCACCAATAGATAGAGTGATTCAAGGGGAAGGTTTATTTGTATAATACAAACTTATTATAGTAGATAAAAGCCGAGAAATTCAAATATTCAATTCAGGCAGCGGTCAGCGGGCAGCCAGCAAGCGGGTGGTGTGGATTTTATAAAGGTTGGGTAATGGCGTTGGGTAATAATGTTGTTCGTTAACCACAGCAACATGTGGCCGGGTCTGCTAGTTATGGAATAAAGAGTGACGGCATGGATTTGATTTTTGTACAAATTACAGTTTTATTGTGAGATTGATGAAATTTTGCACACTTAACCATTAGAGCAAGTCGAAGGTTACTGTTTACATGAAATTTTGAAAAACCACCTCCAATACTTACACGAAATACTGAAAGACCACATTATTCTAAGGAAAAGTTGAATATCTGTTCTTTGTTTCTTGACGTAATGAAAATGCATATATTTTTCCGCCTGCAAATTCAATTTTCTTCAATTAACAAAATGAATTTCCATCGTATCGGGTTTTGATATATTCTCTAATTGTTGAAAAAAACAAGAATCAGTATTGTTCGCTCCACGAAGAACGCATTTATAAAGAAAATTAAAAGTGTGCAGTTCACACGCGGTAGAAGTGCAACCCTCAGAAAACTAAAGTAGATAAGAGTGGGGAGGCTACAAAGCACCGCACAAAGAGGAGACCGATTAGTCTATCCCGTTCAAACCCTATAGATGTATGTATTTGTCTTTTTTAGTGTCGCTTTTTCGTTTCATCGAGTTTCAAATCACAAGAGTGCTAAAGAAGTTTTGACTTCAAAAAAACAAAAGAATAGTTTTGAAACTTGAGAAAAACCAGCGAGTAATATTATATTAGGTATGTGTAAAAAGTGACCGGAGAACTCAGAATCATGCAACTTCAACACCTCCTTTGAAAAGTCCTTAAAAGTGATAAAAAATTGGTTCAACGAGTTACATTTTTTTTTTTTTTTTTTTTTTTATTAATTTCAATAACAAGGTTTGTACATGTATGTATGATGTATATAATAAGTATAGATTCATTTTTTTTTTTCACAGACCTCCTCACTAGGATTTCCTGTTCTGAGGTGGCCTGTAGTTTTTTTAAAATATTTGTATTTGGTTATGGATTGTCTTTATATCATCTTCATGATGTTTGTAATTTTATTATCACTTTGATCTCTCAGCCATATTTTTACTTTTGTTTTAAATATATTCATTTCCTTTATATTTTTGATTTGATCTGGTAGAGCATTGTATAATTTTATAGCATGGAATTTATTATTTCTCTGTCCAAAAGATGTGTTCAAACTGGGAGTAACCAGGATGTTATTGCTTACTGACCTGGTTGAGTATTTATGTTGGGCAGTGGAGTATACATATATGTTTTTTTTCAGTTTAAATAAAATATTTTTTGAATAAAGTTTCTGTACATTGAAGACTTGAAAGTTATTAAATATTTCTTCCGTCGGAGTTCTAAGCGGAACTTTCAGTATTGTCTTCAGTACTCCTTTTTGGGCTATTTTGAGTCGCTCTGTGTGAGTGCTCAAAGCAGACCCCCATCCAGTTATCCCGTACTCTATTTGTGATTGACATAAAGCGTAGTACACTTTCTTAATGTCGTTTATGTTGAGGATGTTACGGATGGCTCTAAAGAAGTAAATGTACCTGGTGAGTTTTTTTGTGATTACTTCAATGTGTGCGTTCCATCGGAGATTATCATCAATTTCAATACCAAGATATTTGATACTTTTGGAGTGTGCTATGGTAGGACAGTGGCATGATAAGCCTTGATTTTGATTGTTTTCTTGGCATGTATGTAATTTGAGATTAAAGTCATCCTCTGGCTGTCCTCTGGCTGTTATAGAAAATGTCAGATATTTTGTTTTATTGACATTAAGTGTAAGGGAATTTCTCTTAAGCCAGTTTTGCAGTAGACCAAGTCCATGTTCCGCTTCTTTGTAGGTACTTCTCCAGTCTTTTTCGTTGAATACAATTACTGTATCGTCAGCAAAGCTTATGATTTTTCCTCTCGTTCTTAGGCTACCGATATCATTTATGTATATTAGAAATAATATCGGTCCTAGTACGCTTCCTTGCGGTACTCCATGGTTGATGAGGAGAGGTTTGCTTTTTTTCTTGTTAATTTGAACACTCTGTGTACGCTCCATCATATAGCTTTTTAATAAGTTTAGAGTTCTATTTGACATACCAATTTTTGAAAGTTTTGCAAAAAGGATTTTGTGATCTATTGTATCAAATGCCTTTTGTAAGTCTATGAAGATTTCCAGTGTTTTTTCTCCTCTGTCTAAACTTTTTATAATCATATCTGTAATAGTTTCTATGGCGTCACCAGTACTTAGATTCTCCCTAAATCCGTACTGTGTTTCTGATAATATTTTATTTTCTTCTAAGTAGGAAAGGAGTTGTTTTTTTAATATTCTCTCCAATATTTTTGAAAATGTATTGAGTAGGCTTATTGGTCGATAGTTGTTTATGTCACTTTTACATCCTTGTTTATATATTGGTATTACAATAGCTTTTTTGAGAGCTGTGGGGAATACGCTTTCAGTTATAGCCATGTTTACTAGATATGTTAGAGGTACGATAAGTTCTTTACAGAGAAATTTTATTGCATTTGTTGTTATTAAGTCTTCCCCGGAAGATACATTTGATTTTAGAGAAGAAATTGTATTTTTGATTTCATCAGCTGTGATTTGTTTAAACTCGAGCTTTTTTCCTTGCTCAGGAAATTGCATTTGCATTCGGTTACGGGTTTCGGTTACGGTTACGGTTACGGGCTATTTTTCATTTTTTTCTCATTATTTAATGACATTTCAAAGGGATGTTGAAATGCCACCTTGTTGGGTTGTCGTTGAACCGTGTTAAAATATTTATGTTATATTTTAAATTCCGACAATCCGGGCGTTTATTGAAATAACATTATCATATAAAAACAAGTATGTAACCCGCCTCACTAGACGATGTCTGTTCTGAGACGGGTACATTCGAGTATATACGCTTACATATACACATACATACACACATACATATATGTATATGCAAATGGTGTTATGAATAACGATTCTGCCTAATTTATTCCTCTAAAGCAGGCTTTACCAAATGAGATCTTATTTATTTACACAAACGACCGACTGTAGCTGTTTTTAGCGATTTTCTTCTTCTTTATTCGTGTAGTGGAATATCGTGGAGGTCAAAGTGGGATGCTCCCGATATTAAACCAGTCGATTATTAGCCAGGTTGGGGATTTACCTGGTACAGTTAACCACTGGAGCGCTTTTGCCACAATATGGCACTATTTAAAACACCTCGGGTTGCTTCGCCGCCAATTTTGGCAAATTTTCCCGTTTTTGTAAGTAATGAAGTAGAAGTTTACGATTTTATAATATTTTCTGTAAATCCTACGAATACGTGATAATTGACAAAATAAAGGTGAATTCATTGGCTATATAGAATTATAATCAGTTTGTATGTCTCCATACCAAAATTGTATGATTTTTTTTAATGTGGGCGGAAAATATTCAAAAAGATTGCCAAAAAATTTCGAGCAATTGGAGAAAAAAGTTTTAAATTGCTCTGTCGCTCCAGTGGTTAAGATGTTCATCCGGGAAACTAATGACGGGGACATTCATCTAAGTAATAACACAACCAACCGCAATAATTCTTATCGTAATTTATTTGTAGGTATTATGCCGTGTTGCGCTACGTCCTTTTTTAGTCAACGTTTCGGACACTATCACAATGTCCATAATCACAATTAATGAAATTTACAAAAAACCCATTAATATCAATAGAGATACGGCGGGGCTAAGTTCAATAGTTATTGTTATCGGGTAACTGATGGCTACACCGAAACTAAACACAGAAAATCGTTTTTATTTATTTATTTTTTCAGGTTCTCCATAAAAGAGTTATACACCAAATTATTACGGAGAAGATTACAAAATATAAGAGAAAAAAAAGGCCAAGGGGGCAGTTTCACTATGTTGAGACATATTATGTCAAAAGATAGTTACTGAACTCTCTATAGGTAACATTGAAGATGTCAATGCTCAATGCAGAATCGTTAAGCAGTTGAATTGCTCTATTTAATGGGGCATTCTGAAAGGAAGACGTTCTCGCTTTCGGAGCATAAAAAAGTGTGTGGGATCTCCCACGAGTATACGCGTTAGGGACATATAGGCTAATCTCCTTCAACATAGGTGGATTCAGTAAAGTACCGGAGATCAGCTTAAAAAAATGTTTCCCCAAAAATATTTTTCGGCGGGCTTCTAAGGTATTAAGATCGAGCATTCCCGTTAAGAACAACGATGGATACAGGAATGGGTAGTATGTATATTCCCTCATATACAGGTAACGCATAAACCTTTTTTGTACTTTTTCTATTTCTAGGATATGGTTTTGTTTAGAGGGTGCCCAAATAATGGAGCTGTATTCCAGGATGCTGCGTACAAGTGCTTCATATGTTCTTCGTATTGCAATTCCATTAGTAAATGATCTCGCATTACGAAGAACAAATCCGAGCATTTTTTTGGCGCGGGAGACAATGTCTGATATGTGAGATTTGAAAGAGAGATTTGCTTCAAAAATCACGCCAAGGTCTCGAATCTCGTTTTTGCGTGTTAGTATAATTTTATTAATATGGTGTGGGAATAAAAATGTGACGACACTGCATTTCTGGATGCTGAATGGTAAATTATTCAGTTCCGACCATTTGACAAGAGAATCGAGATCTTTCTGCAGAAGAATGGAATCTATATGACTTTTAATAGCTTTGAAAAGTTTAATATCGTCAGCGAAGAGGAGATATTTTGAGCGGTATTTAATGGTATTGCCTATATCATTAATGAATAAAAGAAAGAAGGGGGGTCCTAGATTCGATCCCTGGGGAATCCCGGAGTTAGTTTTGTATTCGTGAGAAAACTGGTGTCCGTAACTGACATACTGACGACGATTGAGTAAATAGCTAGCTACGAAAGCGAGAAAATCCTGAGAGAATCCGAAGTCACTTAATTTTTTTAATAAATTATCATGGTCGACTTTGTCAAATGCTTTTTCGAAGTCTGTATAAATCACATCGACATGTACAAAATTTTCAAACGAATTATTTATGTATATAGGTGGTGAGATTCATTAGGTTTGTTGAGGGTGATATAGTGGGACTAAATTCATGCTGATTTTCGATTAGTGTATGTTTTGTTTGATTATATATTTGTGAGTAAATTATGGTTTAAATTATATACTGTGATATCAGCTCGTTATTATACTGTAATGGCAATACATCAACATCAACACTGGCAATATGGTATCATATCAACATATAAGCACACACTTTACCATTCTCGATTACATAATTACATATCTGCCCTGATGTTGTCCAAAACGCAGGAGAAGAGGGTAGGACAACACGGCATAATACCCCAAAAATTAATTCCGATAATACTTTTGGTCGTGCAAAATCTAAAATCATATCCGCAATACTTCTGTTTTTGGTATGTCCACATTCAAACAATACAGAATTTAGGCCTAATAGATTCAATGGTAGACTACCGCAATCTAAAATAAAAGTTTGCGACCAACGTAACGCGTGTTTTCCGTGTTAAAATAATAAACGGTGGAAAATTAACATACAATGGGCTTTTAAAATACTTATTGTAAACTGTTTAAATATGGATTACCTCCAAATGCATTTCCACAGTATCTGAATGCTAACAGAGCATTTACGTTCGTTTTCCCTAACTGACCGCTCGCTAAGTTAAAATGTATCCTAAGTGTATCCTACGTGCAACCTACGATGTAACCATATATCATCCCTAGGTCATGGGTCACTCCGTTCGCTAAGTTTGGTAACTTAGCAGCGATACCTCGGTTCATTGGGCGAGGTTTGTCTTGTAGTATTACTTCAGTCGTGTGGTCTGAAGCACACTCGTTTTTTTTCATTCGTGTTAATTTATTAAAAGTACATTGGAAGGATGCTATTGTTGAAGTGAAAACTTCTTTAGTACCGTTGTGATCTTAAACTCGATGAAACGGAAGCGAGCGACACTAAAAAGAGACAAACAAATACATCTATAGGATTTAGCCTGCGGGAGAATGAGATTAATTATTAATAATTTCACAGGTACTCGGTTCCAATATAATACGATAAATCCGCGGTTCAACGCAAGTCTCCTTTAGTCTAGTGATATAAAGCACCTGATGAACCTTAGCGGCCAGACATTCTGCGACCCAAGGATCGAATCTTACTTACTTTCTCTTACTCTTACGGCTTCGCTCGCATAGTATTAGGGGGGTACCCACAGCGCCTCCTCCACCTTCCCTATCCCCACTCCAATCCCCCCCCCCCTCCTTCTCTCCCCCTCCCTCTCTCACCCCTCTCCCCCCACACCCCAAATTCCCCCTCACCCCTCCCCCTCCACCACCACCCTCCGCCATCCCCAATCCCCCCCCCCACCCCCTCCACCCTGCACCCATATCCTATCCCCCCCCCCTCCATAGCCGTTACATTCATTTTTCAAACAGCTCGCGTGCCACCTATTGCAATTTTTGTATATAAATTTCATAATGCCAGAGCTCTAAGCTGTAGCCTATAGCCTATTCTGATGTATGAGCTATATTATTGAAAAATTTTATTAAAATCCATTCAGTAGTTTTCGCGTAAAAGAATAACAAACAAACATCCATACTTTCGCCTTTATAATATTAGTAGGATATATTTGTAAAATCAATATCCTATCTTCAAACCACTCCAAAATGTACAGGCAAAGAAAACACAAAAGAAAGCGACATCCAGAGACTGCGAAGAAGAAAAGACAAATACTAATAAGATGACCAAATGAATAAAAAAAGATACACCAGAATTTGACGAAAAAATTATGAAAAAACCATCCTTGACATTGATATAAAAGCTTCGTAGTCTCCTTACTCTTACTCTTGTCTACTTTATTTTTATGTAGGTTTCACTTCTACCGCGTGTAAATTGCACACTCTGATTTTTTTCCAATTTAATACTACAATTTCCAATAATAATTAGTCTCTCTGCACCAAAAAGGATGTCTATGATAGCTCTCAAAGAAAATGATGAAATACTCCAACATTTCTAGTTTTGAGTGTAAATGATTGGTATGGATTAAGTCATAAAATAAAGCCTTTTTAATGTAAAAACGGGCAGCGTTTCCGTGTCCGTAACTGAGGAATAATTTCCTCACACGATTTTG
Organism: Limnephilus marmoratus; assembly: GCA_917880885.1. Classification (NCBI taxonomy): domain Eukaryota; kingdom Metazoa; phylum Arthropoda; class Insecta; order Trichoptera; family Limnephilidae; genus Limnephilus; species Limnephilus marmoratus. Next base: position 27,720,125 of record OU862919.1, on the reverse strand, counting down.
CGTGTGGAACGCTTCTGCTGAATTAATACTGGGGAGAACGGGTTCGATAATTTCGAATGAACAATGTTTTAATATCAATCGTTAACGTAGTTTGCATTTCTTTACTATTGGATATTTATTTTTTTTGACAGCTGCGTTTTTTTTATATTTTACATTAGCTCCACCCTGGAAGCCCTGATAATTCTTTTATCCCTCAAGGCCTATGTCATATTAGAGGATTCTGTGTGGAGGGTCTTTTTATGGGAAGGAAAGAGGGGGAGTTCTGGGATCGAAAAGGTACGAAGGGTTGGATCTGGGAGTCAGTATGTACAGGAGTGGCAGACGTATAAATCCTCCAACTGCAATGCAAGACGATGAGTTGAGAGAGTCCGGCTGGAGAGGTCAAAAGATCTCCCTCAACCGATGGGTGGGCAGATTCATTCACCGTCAGGTCCCGGACAAACCTCACCCCATGAACCCGGGCACCAAGTCACTAAACGCAGCGAACCATTTGGGGTGACCTATGGCAGAAATGTTGATCATTCAATAAATGGTTCCAGGGGCGGCGGTACGCTTATCCGCCTCTCAAATTGTAGTTATTTGGATTTATTATAAAGAAACTCGATAAAATAATAACGGTGTGCTCTAAGTACGCTTCTTCTTGAGTTTAAAAGATGTGGGTTCGGAGACACTAGCGACAATTTAAACGGAAAGAATACCATCTTAGCATTACTATGTGTTTTTAAAGTTTTTACGAAATTCTTGATTTTATGAAACTATATATATATATATATATATATGTACATTCCATGAAAAACCTACAATAGTTTCCAATAATTTTGTTAAGATTTTTGGTTTTATAACACGCTGTACATTCCATGGTAACCTTATAACAATTTTCAATAATTCTTTTTATATTTTTGGTTTTACGACATATATGTACATCCATCTATAACCAACAACAATTTACAATAATTTTATCTAGATTATGTATACCTATGTTTTTATGATTATGTACATGCATGCGTATACATATGTGTATGTCTGTGTATATGTATGCATTTATATGTACCCGTTTCAGAACAGACCTTGTCCAGTGAGGGGTTACTTACTTGTTTGTATATGTTAATTTTATTTCAATAAACGCCGGCAATTTAAAAAAAAATCAGAATCGAAAAGGTGCTTGAAATACTAGTGTTTAATGACGAGGTTCAACTAGCCAGGCACGCTCCTTTCTCTACCCCATCTTCTATCTACCTTCCTCCCTCAATAACTTCGATTTCTTAATCAGGATTGCCCGGGCTCTCCAACGATTAGGAGCAGTTGGAACTCTTGCACGCGATTAACAATGTTGACAAAATCTGAATAGCCAAATTCTTTCCAACATTAATCTACTAAACCCCTCCCCATTCCGTTCAGCCTCATAAAATACCCCATTTGGATATGCTATAGTCCGACTGGCAATAATTTGTTCAAAACATCGAAAAAGAACCATTATTTTAATTTATTTATAATTTTTATTCATTTGTTATTATCCATAATATAAAAATGAATCGCTGAATGTGTTGCTAAGCGCATAACTTTCGAACGACTGCACCAAATTGGATAATTCCTTTTTTTGTGTGTTCGTTATTGTCAGGACAAGGATTTTATAAAACTTCCGGTGAGCTCTGGCATTATGAAATTTGTATAAAAAAATTGCTATTGGTGGCACGCGAGGAAGCGGCTATTGCTATGAAAAGCGGGAGGGAGGGGAGGGGAACCTGGGAGGGGGGCCTAAGAGGGGGGAGGGGAACTCGGGAGAGGGGTTCGCGGGAAGGGGGAAGGGGGGGGGGGGAGTGGAGTGGGGAGAGGGAATGTGGAGGTGACGGAGTGAGAACGCGAGAGGGGAAGAGGACGCAGGAGAAGAAGGGGAGGCGGAAGGGGGACGGGACGAATGGGAGAGGAAACTCAGGGAGAAACCATTTCTTTATTAAATTGCATAGCAACGCATGCCGTGGACCAGCCAGTTTATTATTAAATCTTTCACTCCTTCTTGATATGCAGGATTAAACTAACCGGAGTAAAGGATAAATTTAATTTTAAAAAATTATAAACAATCGCACACCCATGAAAAATCACTGATTGTCTGAGTTCTCGACATATCAGTTGCAATTTTGAAAATGGCAAATAAAATAATTTATTGTTAAAAACAAAACGCGTAGGACGACGGGTACATTATCGCTTGTCTAAGTTCTTCAAATAACACTTCCAGATTTGAAAATAACACTTAGATTCAAATCAATTCAGAGTTCTAAAGTTCATTGAACTAGAGTTACATACAAACAGACAACCGAAATTATTGTGTTTGATGATGATAAAACCGTATTGTTGAACTACCTTAGTAAAGCCTTCCCACATTATAGTTATGTGCCCTTGAATAGAAAATCAAAGGTTTTACCTAATATTACCGATATAGGGGGAAAACACAAATCCCACAGAGCAACAAAGGGGTGAGGGAAAACGTACCCTTACTTAGGCGAAATCTTCCTAAGTCATCAGCGCCACAATGCCTAAGATATTCATAAGGGAGGCTACTTTAGAGACTGCCTGAGATTCTTGGGATAAGGGCAATTAGTGTCTCTATAAGATGATGTTTAAATCGAACCAGACAATTACACCGGAGACGAAGAACGTAAATTTAACAAAGGGATCAGATATTTATATCTCCTTTATAATAGATAGATAAGGCAAATATAGATTTATCGTAATTTCGAAGTTTATTACACTACGACCTTCGCAAAAGAAAAATGTATGAAAAATGTGTAGGTCTGGCGAAAAGGTGTAGTAAAAAGTAGCAGAAAAATTTAAAACTACCTTTAAAATGTATTCAGTAAGCTAAATTTCAATTTGGGATGCGGGTTTGCGTACCGCCGCCCGGGAACCATTTATTAAAAAAATCTAATTTTTTTTAATTTTAACCTGAAAAAAATAAACCATTGGTTTTGAAAAATGTTGAAAATAATTTTGATTAAATAGGTGGTGTTCATAAAGTAATTTGTTTTAATATAAATAAAATATTGGTTGAGTAATTTTAAGATTTAAAATATCTTTGAATTCACATAACGAACGCAGTTCATTTGAGTTTAAGGCCCGGTAGGGAGCGCTCAAAAAGAAGAAGTAGGGGAGATATACAAATACGAATGTTAGAGCGAGCGCGCTAATATTAAAAACGATAATATATGTATAAGCGAAATTTGTGAAAATAAAACACGACTTGATTAAAATAGACCAAAAATCTGATGGAAAATGTGTTAAATGGCATTTAACCCATTGGCCACAAACCCCGACAGCCTGCCGGGTGTGCAACTCAGGTACTTAACCACAAACCCCGGCACGCTGACGGGCTAGAGTAGGTCCGCCAAAAAACGGAATACGAGCTCAACAATGATATTTTTGAATAAAATTTTAAATGCCGAACATTCTGTAGATAATTAATCATTCATTTCGAAGAATTGGCAATAAAATGTTTCTTATGTTTTTTCACTGATATTTGTGTTCCAAGTTTTGTATGCTGCCAGCCGCCATTTAATTTCTTCAAAATTGCGAGTGGTTCTAGGCTTTTGGTAGTGACCCTGAACGTCCCTGATTGCTTTGAGGACTATCATACCATTATTTTATTAGTCATTAGTAATATATGCATGTAAAAAACAACAATCATTATTGTTTGATTTATGAATAATATGTTTTTTTGTAACTTTTTTAAATAAAAATGTGAAAAAAAACTTACGAAAAAAGAGAAGGTTATATTTGTATCCTTATTTACAGACATTTCAATATATTTTTTTAATTTTATTTTAATGTTTTTCTTTACCTTAATCGAATATGTAAATAAATTTAAAGAAATTAATTTATTTGAATATATGGTTTAAAAGTTACAATAGATTTAGTACACCAATGCAGGTTTTCAATTTTTGGTACAAAATTAATTCAGTGGTGAAGGCCAATTTTTTTGCTCATTAATTCTGTGGCCAATGGGTTAAGGAAACACTGCGAATTTTTTCATACATATCTCTACATATTATAAATTAAAGTCCCCGGCGTCCTCTGTCTGTCTGTCTGTTCGCGATAAACTCGAAAACTACTGAACGGATTTTCATGCGGTTTTCACCAATAGATAGAGTGTTTCGTGAGGAAGGTTTAGGTATGTAATTTGTCAAGGATTTGTGTAAATTGATTGAAACATAACGATAATTGTTAGAAGTGTCGGAAAAAGTCAAGCCGCCTGGTAGCTTTCATCGAAAACGCAGCCTAATCCTTTCGGGATATAACAAAACAATGCATGGTGGGATATTCCTCTTTTGCAGATCTACAAAAAAGTCCGCGAAGGCATATATGTATCTATATTTTACGGATAGCTTACTATACCCATTCTATCTTCTAAAAAAATGGTCAGCAACAGTGCGGTGATTGAAAAGTTGTTTAGACGGATACAGTATTAGTCCTTATTAACTTAAATACGTTAGTTACCCCAAGCATTTCATGCACATTATTATAATCTTTCACACCATCTCTACGTATTATAAATTAAAGTCCTCCTCGGCATCTGTCTGTCTCTTCGCGATAAACTCAAAGACGGCGGTGGTTATAAAGGTTGGATAACCATCCAGTGGATGACGTTGTGTTTTATTTGCCACAGCAACGCGTGGCTGGGTCAGCTAGTAACATGTAAAATAACGAAAAAAACGAATTTAAAATAATTTTCGGAGCATATTTTGCGATTTCTTCTATTTTCAATATTACGGGTTCGGCGTGGCAAATGTATAGAGAATATCTTCAAAAATAACAACATTTTCAAAAATTACGCCATAAAGTGAATTTGTGAATATTGAAGAATATTTTATTGTTGTACAACTACGAGTTAAGTATTTACAACGTAATAGTTTGTGTTTCTCTCAGTGAAATGGTTTTCTCGTGATGATCTTTGCGCAAGAAGCTGTTTTTATTAAAAACCCTTTGTGTAAATGGAATCCATTACAGAATAAACGTGTTAGCATCTCGGAACGTAACAAGGTCTCGACACAACGCAGACATTATTTATATTAAAGTTTTCTCTGTTTCTGTCTCCTTGTTCATGATCATTATTTTTTGGTGTCAAACGTTATTTTTAGTAAATTGCGAAAGGCTGGTTTGGAAAATTGTTCCTTGTTCGATTAACATGTTCCACGATTTTAATTTTTTTTTTCAAAGTCCTGGATATTGGAAAGTCATATTGTATTGTCATAAATACAACTGCCGAACTTGTATAATACATATTTAGGTGACCGGATAACTCGACAAAGTGGCACTTCATCACTCGTTTCAAAAGTCATTCAAATCGATGAGCGAAAAAATGCAAGGTTAAATAGATTACGATGAGATAGGTTATGGGCTATTTTTTTCGGTGACCGGATAACTCAGAATGAAATCAACTCAACACCTCCTTTGAAAAGTCATTAAATTTGATGATAATTCAAAGAGATGTTGAGTTGAGTTGATTCTGAGTTGGCTCGGACACATTTTTTCATTTTACCGACTTTTCAAATGGGTGTTGAAATGTCACTTTGCTGTGTTGTCATTGAAACACATTTTTAATAAATTATTTAGATTAAATAAAAGTGTTTTGCCATGAACCACCTCTACATTCATTTAAGCAAAGTCTGATTTCGTAATTTATCTTAGGTGTTTTAGATTAAATCTTTGGTGTCGTAAATTGCTTACAATATATATTTTTGGACAGCGTACAGATTTAACGTAAATTTTGACCAACATTGAAAAAAATCACGTTTAACATTTCTGATATAGAATCCTGTACTTCCATTCCGAAACGAATGAGTGGAACGTAAAATGGAATGGAGTCAATAAAAAAATGTTGGCCAAAATACCCTTAAACGCTCGAGAAATCGCGCAAATTGTTGTGGGTGGAAAATTAATTAAAAATTTTGTGACGATCACGACATATTATTTCATCATATCATTATCATTACTTTTTCTACATCGTCACAAAAAATGTTTGTTTTTCTTAGTTTCAGAAAACATGAAATTTTGTTATTTTTTTTTGTTACGTAATTATGTACATTTCTTAAGGAATAATATGAACTAAACCTGTCAAATTATCTGTCCTGGAACGGGAAACTTTCCTAGTTGGACAGGCAAAGCTTTCTTATATGTAATAATACTTTCTTTTGTATCTATCTATAATAAACAAATAAATAAATATCGTACAGCAGATATATCAAATATAACGAAAGAAGTTGAATCTGAAAAATCTTTCCAGAAGAAAACAGTTACTTCGATAGCGTATGGCCAACCGAAGTAAACGTACTTTAGGGGATAGGTATTACATTGTATAATGTGTTATATATGTCGCAGGCAGATCGTAAAATCAGGCCGATTATGATGCGTGTGAGGCTCTTCACGATCTGCCGCCAGGCACTTCACGAAGTAGCTAGGCGCATCATGATCTGCCAGATTTTACGAGCGACCGCCGACGTACACAAGGTATTTGTCACGACGCATCGCTCTAGGATTCAAATGATAACCATATTTATGACAAAAGTTTTGCATAGCTAATAATGTACCTACAGCCACAAAAGTATCTTAAAATATTATCATGATTCAAGTCCGGGTTGACAGCTTGGCTGGGTACATACGGTTATGTTCAGAGAGGTTTATGAAACGTTATTAAGTTTAAAATTATGAAAAAAAATCTTGAAGGAAAATCAAAAAGCAAAAAGTTTTTTTTGTTTTACGTGAATTCCGCACAAGAGTTCGAACTGCTCCCGTCTGGAGCCAGTGAGAATATGGCATCCCCAAACGGGATACGTTTTGAGGCTGAAGATTAGTGGAGAGGGGAAGGAAGTGGAGAAGGGGATGGTGGGGAAGTACCTGGCTATTCATCTGGTCACCAAACACGGCTAAAGCCATTACAAGCAATGTTTTAATTCTGAATGGTGGTCTTATACCACGGCAATACTGAGAGTATCTTCCACTCCGCAAAGTGCCGCAAATATTCCATGTATTATTTTAAATGATTAAATTGTGATAACACAAATCAGACAATTAAAATTTATTTACGCACGCCAGAATTTGAACCCGCAACCTCCGGAACTCTAGTCGAGAGCCTTACCCCTCGACCGCAGAGGTCGACAGACTCCTCCAAACCTGTTAGGTTATAAGTAGTGATCTTTTTATCATAGAATCTAATAGAAAATATCCAGGTAGTTGCAAGTCGTTAATTTCTCTGTAAATCGCTAGGGGTTGATATAGATATAGTTATCAACTTCAGCAACCTTATTTTTCTTTATGAAAATGATGAACCGACCGCAAAATATGTGATAAATGTTCCAGTAGATCACATGATCCAGAATCAAGAGTTCTAACGAAAGCGTATATACTGGTAAACTGCATGACATGGTTAAATGTACTGATAGACCGCATGACATCGGTTAAATGTGCTGGGAGAACGAATGACATCGGTAGAATATGACATCGGTTAAATGTACTGATAAAACGCATGACATCGGTTAAGTGTACTAATATACCGTTATACGCACTGGTAGGACGCATCGGTTAAATGTACTGATGAACCGCTTGATATCGGTTATATATACTGATAGAAAGCATGACGTCGGTTGAATACACCGATAGACCGCACGACATCGGTTAAATGTACTGATAGACAGCACACAGTTAAGAAAGGCAATACATACGTTATCCAACGTATTTAGATAGACCGGACACAAGGTTAAAGGAGTATAATAAATAAATACACATAAAATGTGCACACTGATTACGATGATGACAAAAGGGTTAACAAATATATTATCTCAACGTGATAAACTCTTATCCGTCTAAATTAGAATGACCCAACACGTGTGACACAGTAGGGAACAGAGTACAGTGTAGGTACAGATTGTACATACGGGGTATGGGGTGCATAGTGGACAGTTCCGTTACAGAGCGGTGTACTTAGTCGGGTACGTTACACCTCCCCGCCGGGACCTGAAAGTCGTTTACGGTTTTCACGAGTCCGCGTTAGACCATTTGGGGGCACAGGGGACGCCCTAACAATGTCGCGCTGGAGCAATATACAGGGCGACCAAAATTATGTAGAGACAGTGGAGCCTGCGGAGCGCGAATAAATCAGGAAAATAGTTTTAATTGCTGACCACTTTTGGAGTGTCGCCACCCTGAATCTACGCGGGAAACGCCTGACGTACTACTTTAAATAGCAAAATTCTTTAGACTGCTAGGTATTCTGTCGTCAGCACCATGAACGGTTATCAGATCCCCAGTCGACTCTCAAGAATTAAATTAACTATATTTATGTTGTTCCCACCTTCTAGTCAATCTTCATGAAATAATTAATATAAAGCAGTCTGTTCAAGCAATATGTATGAGATTGGTAGGTATGCATTCGCAAAGACTTGGTGGGTAGCGAATGTCCATAAAATCCTGCATTTATCCCACCTGCCTAATCTTAACATTCTTAAATGTCATCATGAACAATATGATTGTGGCAAATAAAATACCTAACTTTAAAAGGTGACAGTTTGCTCATTGAAGCTAGTCAGTGTAAAATAATACCTCAATCAGGGCGAACTATATCCTCTGGAGCGCTTTTGCCACAATATGGCACTATTTAAAATACGTCGGATTGCTTTGCTGCCAATTTTGGCAAATTTTCCCTTATTTATAATTAATTGAGTAGAAGTTTACGATTTTATATATATCTTTTATAAATCTTACGAATATGTGATAATCGACAAAAGATGGGTAAATTCACTGGCTGTGTAGAACTATAATCAGTTTGTATGTCTCCATCTTAAAATTCGGAAGTATGACTTTTTAATGTGGGCGGAAAATATTCTAAATGATTACCAAAAAATTTCGAGCAATCGGAGAAAAAAGTTTTAAATTGCCTTGTCGCTCCAGTGGATATGTAACATAATATCGACTGTAGAAGAAACATTGCGATTTCGAAATTCAATTTATAATATTGTGAAGTATTTATAATACTATAACCTGGAGACATATATTATGGACCCAACTGCGACGGTGAGTCCTTATTCCTATTCACCAATCTGGGTTTATATTATGTTCCAGAAGCCCAGATTTAAACCATTGACCGACACCAAAATTCAAGTTTTGCGAGTGCATGCATACTTTATCGTCTTCTATAAACTTAGCGATTGAGGTAGTTTCGGGACTGGTCCTTCGGTTGCATTGCACAGGGCTTCGCTTGGCTCCGCAGCACTTAAACACTAATTAATACAGAGGAGTCGCAGTTTCGCGACACCACAGCCCAAACATATACCAAAATGAAATGTGAACTGTTCTTCGAAATTTAAGTGTCCAGGATACTTAATATGTTTTTTTTAATAATTTTTTCAGATGATATTAAAATGACTTTTGGTTTAGATAAATGTAAAACTATCCATATAGAGAAAGGCAAAATTGTAGATGGAGACGAGGGTATATTTAGAAATTTCAAAATTCAAAGTATGAAAGGGGATGAGGTTTATAAATATTTAGGATACCCGCAATCGAATAGATTAGATCACACCAGTATTAAAAATGATATTAGGATTAAATTTCAAACTAGGATCAGAAAAATTTTAAAATGCAATCTATCTGCTAAAAATTTAGTAAAAGCAATAAGTACTTGGGTAATACCTCTACTAACGTACTCATTTGGCATAATTAAATGGTCCAATACAGATTTAGATAGTTTAGAACGATTGATTAGAACTACGTTAACAAAATTTAATTGCCATCATCCAAATTCAGCTATAGAACGAATTAATTTACCTAGAAATTTAGGAGGTAGAGGTGTAGTCAAAATAACATCTTTGAAACACAATCAGGTAGAAATGCTTAGAAATTTTTTCCATAGGAAAGCTAATAGCTCAGAAATGCACAAAATAATTTGCAAGGCAGATAGAAATATTACACCTTTAAATTTATATGACGAGAATGCCAACATTCTTATAAATACTAACCAGGAATTATTAGATTCCTGGTCAAATAAAATTATTCACGCAAAACACTTCAATTATCTCAACCAAACGTATGTTGACAAACTTTCGTCAAACAAATGGTTGAGTATTGGAGAGTTGAGCGCAGAAATAGAAGGATTTATGCTTGCCATTCAAGATAGAGTCATTAATACTAAAAATTATAGAAAGCATATAATCAAAGATATAAATCAAATTGATGATTTATGTAGAAAATGTTTGGCTTTTCCCGAAACTATAGAACATATTATATCGGGATGTTCTATATTAGCGCCTTCCGAGTATACATTTAGGCACAATCAGGTTTTAAAAATAATTCACCAAAGTTTGGTAATTAAACATAACTTGATTGACTGCCGTAATATAGTACCATATTATGAATATGAACCAAATTCATTTTTCGAAAATGAATTTTATAAAATATATTATGATAAAACTATACTAACAGACAGAACAATTAGTCATAATAGACCTGATATAGTTTTACATGACAAAATTAAAAAAATAACTTATATCATTGATGTAGCTATTCCAAATTCCTGTAATATTCAAAAAACCATTTCTGAAAAAATAAGAAAATACACAGATTTAGGAAATGAGATTAAAAGAATTTGGCATTCTCGGACTATAAAAATATTGCCATTTGTTATTTCGGCCACTGGCATAATACCTAGGAATCTGATTCAAAATTTAAGCATATTAGATTTGTCAAAGAATTTGTTTATAAAAATGCAAAAATCAGTCATTTTAAATACATGTAGGATTACAAAGGATTTTTTAAATATTTATATTGAGGGATCGGTAGGATTTATAGGTTCAATTAGAAATGCCACAGAGCCGAACCCTCTGATATGAAAATATCTGGAGTCGGTGAATTATATTCCCATTTGGTCTCTAGTAGGTTGACATGTTGTTCTTGTATTTATAATACTTATATAGTGCAATTGCATAGCGTGGGTTGACTAGATGATCATTTGGGGAAGTGTGTGAAAGGGTTTAGTTTTTCCTTCTTTTTTTCCTTTTTTTTTTTTTGGGGAAAATTTAACCCGGACATTTAAATCGGGGAAGATTACAAAATTTAAGAGAAAAAAAGTCCAAGGGGGCAGTTTCACTATGTTGAGACGTATGTCAAAAGATAGTTACTGAACTCTCTATAGGTAACATTGAAGATGTCGATGCTCAATGCAGAATCGTTAAGCAGTTGAATTGCTCTATTTAATGGCGCATTCTGAAAGGAAGAAGTTCTCGCTTTCGGAGCATAAAAAAGTGTGTGGGATCTCCCACGAGTATACGCGTTAATTATTAATAATATTCATCAAAATCTGGCGTGATTTATATAGAAACAGTAGGTTAGCAACATACTTTAATGCTGGAAACCGGAAAAAGTAACTACGTATTTTTGTATACTTCCTAACCATTACGCGTTCTGATCTGAACCACATTTTGTATTTTATATTAGTGTCAAAATACTAGTTTTATCAAAGTGTTTAAAATAATTAGTTTTGTTGTAGGAGAGGCGCACAAATCTTTCCACCAAACTGTAATAAAAAAGACAATAAATAAACACCCACCCTGTAAGGGCGGAGTAACACAGAGTCAGTCCACACTACACACTGGTGTGTCGGTAAGGGGTTATATTGGTGTAGGTGGGATCAGTGGCGTGCATCGCTCTTCAACCAAAGGTAGGCTGTGTGTAGTTTATAAAGTTCGGTCATGAATTATTATGCATTGGATATTTTAATCATTTGTTATTTTCAATTTGCGATGCGGGTATGGGTACCGCCGACTCGGGAACCATTTGTTGGATAATCAAAACCCCTGCCATAGGTCACCTCAAGTGGTTCGCTGCGTTTGATGATTTAGCAGGGGTGTCCGTGTACTTGGAGTGAGGTTTGTCTAGATCTTAGTGGCAAATGTGTTTCCTCACCTATTGCGTGGCGGTTCGGACCGGGAGACTGCTTGAGGAAGACAATATAATCTAGACCTCTCCAGTCGAACTCTCTCGACCCATTGCCTTGCCCTGCAGTGTTAGGAGTGGATTCATACGTTTCTCACTCCTGGACACATCGAGCCCTAGATTCCTAGCCACACCTCAAACCTTTTTCCTTCATAGAACTTCCTCTCCTAGGTCATAGCTCTGACATAGGTCCTGATGAATTTTTCTCCCTCAGAGCATCGTGTGAGGAGCTTTTGTTAACCGGTCAGTGGTTGAGTGGGCATCGCGTTTGGGTCCCACTCAGACGTTTCTTGTTCGATTCCTCGGTTGGCTAAGTCCTCCATCACGATTCAAGCAACATTTATAGTGGTGGTAGTAGGAGATTTTCAAATATTGTTGGGTTATTCGTAACCCGGGAATGCTTGTCTTTCTTTTTAAAATAAAAAATAAATAAAATAAAATGTAAAAAAAACATGTTCTTTGTTGCGAACAATGGAACAAATGTAAACGTTGCATTTCTTTCTTCAATATTCGCAAATTCATTTTGTGGCTTTGTTTTAATTAAATTAATTGATTAACAAAATGATTTGTTTACTTTTAGTTAAATGAATGATGTGTGATTTGTGTGGATGCGGATGTCGAAGAACCTTGTATGTGTTTTCAGATGTATTATAGACCACTGCACAAGTAAAAATGAATGCACATAAAGGAATAGGAAGGAAGGGACTTACTGCGGAACCTTGTGGTACTTCTCTTCTCTCATGGGTGGTTTTGTTCATACACTTGTATAATTATTAATCGCGGTATTTACTGAGGTATGCGGAATTAAGTTAAACAATGCGGGGAGCGGAAAATTATATGTTAACACGGCGAGTTTCGATAGACGACACTGATTTTTTATGGTAACGAAATAACAGGTTCATAGGGATGGGACAGGATGGGTAAAAGGAATATGATAGGGATGGAATATGTGACAATTAAGCTACAAGTACAGAGTCTATGATATATGTAAATATATGTAGGTAAGTGTAGCTATGAATTGTGTAAACGCCCTACCATTAAACTTCTTAGATATTTCTTAAAATATCTTTTCTCTTCGTGGATAGTTGCGTGTCTTGGGGTAGGCACAGCTTTTCAGCGTTTATGGGCTGGCCGTCACTGGGTTGGGTGTGTAGGGTATGTGGGGTGTGTGGGGTAGGGTCGGTGTCGGTGGAGACATGCGACGGAACAAAAGGCCTTTCGGGGGCGGTGGCACTAATTACGGCCAGTGAAAGGCCCGAGAATTCGCCGGCACAGCACAACAAGGGAGCGAAGGAGGAGGGCGTCGTAAACAAACTGTGTACCTTCCTGAAATCCTGAAAGGCGCAAGGGGTGAAGTCCGGTTTTGAACGGACGAGGTCAAAAAAATAAACTACGTAGGTACTGTTTTCATAATATTTTAGGGGGTAGCGCAACACGGTGTAATACCATAAAAATAAATCTCGGTAATAGCTTGAGGTTTGCTCTTCTTATGTGGTTGACAGAATTTGCTTAGGTTTACTTAAGATATCAATTCTTAGTTATACTTGAGGAATGATGCAGATGTTGAAAAAATTTTCCAATGAAATTTTTATAAACCTTCGGGTTTCTTTTTTCAATACCGTGTCACCGTAACATCAAAACTGCTTAGGGAACGTACCCATACTACGTGACACTTTTAGGGGGGGGGGGGTCTTCAAAATGTCACGCTCCATACAAATGAGCGGCGGGTTGCTTAGGATTTTGGTCACCGGGGGGGGGGGGGGGGGGGTTAAAAATTGCAAAAAGTTGGTCACGTAGTATGGGTACGTTCCCTTATTTGCTTGAATCTGTATTAAAGAAAACGTAAAAACTCAAAAAAGATATTTTTTTAAATACAAGTGTGCAGTTCAAACGCGGTAGAAGTACAACCTTCAGAAAACTAAAGTAGGTGGACAAGAGTAGGGAGTCTAAGAAGCACCGCGTAAAGAGAAGACCGATTATTTATGAAACTTCGCACAAGGAAGACATTTATCTCATTCTCTCGTTGGCTAAATCCTATAGATGTATGTGTTTGACTATTTTTTATTGCTTATTCGTTTCATCGAGTTTCAAATCACATCACAACACAATAAAGAAGTCTTTACTTTAAAAAAATTAAAAAAATATTTTCAAAGGTACATTGTTTTTTTTTTACTTGAATACCGCACAAGAGTCCCAACTTCTCCCGTCTGGAGCCAGTGGGACTATGGCATCCTCAATTGAGGTATGTTGTGAGGCTGAAGGTAGTGGGGAGGGGAAGAAGATATGAAAGAGGAAGGTGGGGAAGTACCTGGCTATTCAGATCTGGCCACCAAACACGGCTAAAGCCATTTTAAGCAACGTTTCAATTCTGAATGGTGGTCGGCGATACTGAAAGTATCTTCCACTCTGGAACACGCCGCAAATATACTATATATTATTTTTTAAATGAATAAATTGTGAAATAACACAAATTAATCGAATGAAATTTATTTGCCACGCCGGGATTCGATCCCGCGACCCTCGATCGTCGTCAAACCGATACTTTAAAAATTACATTTTATACTTACGTTCTTGTTGATGTAATTTTGCATTTTTGGTTATATTACCCACACACAGGCACTGCCTTAGTGGGTTCCCATTACTTAATGTTTGCCTAATTTTACATTACTTGAGTCTTATTTTTGTCATCTTACTGTATTTTGAAATTACGTAAAAAGATATTTTTAAAATGTGAGAGCAAAAACCTTTTGGCTACCAAGCGAAGTATTTTTTTACAAATCGCTTGTTTTCAATGTCATAAAAATTCAAAACCTTGAAAATGGCAAAAAAGATTGGTACCTACTGGCATTAACAAAATAATGTCTGAGTGTTGATAACATTTTTACTAAGGATACTAAGATTTTAATGTCCAGTCATTTCATCGTGAGGTTAGGTTAAACCCTCGCCCTAACGGAGGTTATCTTATATTCCGTAATACAATATAAACAAACATTATATTATATTGTTAAGTGTCCACACAACCCGGAAGCATAAGAGTTATGTTCCTGAGGGATCCACAGTATGCTGCACAGTGTACACAATAATATTATGTCGGTTGGTCATGCAGAAGATTTCAGCACACAACATCAACAATTCATTGAAGCGATTCCACTTTATTGCGGTCATTAAGCAAAACCCCATAACCCTCTTCTTTCACCTATGCCAGGATATTTGAGGTTTTCATCAAGGTACAGAAAACTGTTCGAATGGCTTAGACTTTCTAATACATTCGTACAGGTGCTTTGGTAGTACGAAAAATAACAATCGGAGCTAGCATGTTCACGAAACCAACAAGACTAGTTCAAAAAAATAAATCACTATTTAAACCCACTAGAGGTAATAAAAAGTTTAAGCAAATAAATAAAAAACTAACTTTTTATTTTTTTATTGAAAGAATATATAATACACATTAAAATCAACAAACAAGTCCTGCTAAGCCAATTGAATTGGCTTGTCAACAGGTGCTTATATTTTAGTTACATATAGATTTTTTACATTTAAAATTTACATCTTATATCTACAGATTCAACATTTATTCAAACATATCAATATCAATATAAATATTTTTTTCCGATAGACAATTTTTCACCATATATTTAACCTTATTCATAGAATTACATTGCTTTGTAGTGTCAGGTAATAAATTAAATATTTTCGGTATAATGTATTTTCAAACGTTCTCTGTCCGTACTTATTGTTAAATTTCGGAACTATTAACCCGTCGTTGCGCGTGAATCTAGTGCTGTATTTATGTTCTAATTTCTCTTTATGTATGCTGCGGGGTAAATATATGTTGAATTATAATTTTGTGCCATAGTATTGCCTTAACCGGCAAAATTTTTGCACTCTGAAACAGCAATGGTGTATTATGTCTCTGTTTGAAAATGTTAGGGAGGACCAATAATTTTACAATTGCGTTTTGTACAGCTTGAACTTGTTTCAGATTGGTTATGGTAGTATTTCCCCATATTGTTAAACCATATCTTATAATAGATTCTGCCAGTGACATATAAATTATTTTAAGTATTTCAATTGATAGGAAAAAATTTAATGTGTACATTCTGCCAGCAATTGATCTGAGTCTTTTACAGGTTTTTTTATATGTTTGTCCCAATTAAAAAAACTATCTACTGTAACACCAAGATACACGTATTTCGTAACTACTTCTAAGCATTCACATTTACAATTGGTTGAAATATTTTTATTAACTGATACTCAAGAGGAAATGATGCGCGGCTCGTTTCGGCCAATTTCATAAAAAAGGTAATTTTGCATTTGAGGTCAAAATGCCCAAAAAACTGAATAGGAATTTCTTATAAGTACTCAAAAGTTATATTAAATATCTTGTATAGATGTGTTTTTTTTAATTTATTTTGGTTTTAAATTATGATGTATTATAATGGTAACAGGTAATGAAAGAATTCAACTTCCCTTAATTTTGGAGGCAACTTTGGATTTTTTTTGTAAGTTAATTATGATTATTAAAAAATATATTTTGCATTACCTACTTTCTAAATATCATGAGAAATAAAAAAAATAAAACATCGAAAGCATGAATTTTTTTAATAATTTTAATTTGAGTATTCTAAATTTGTGTTAATAAATCATTTGTAATTTTGATCTACATTCCTCAAAATGCTTTCTTTTAATAAAGTTAAAATTTTTATTATATTTCATCATAATTTTATACTAAAAATAACACTTTTTTAATGTTTATTATTATTTCTCACAAATAATTGCGCAAGTTGATTTTAAAATCATGAAATATTAAAATCTTTAATGGCGCATCTCTTACTAATATTATAAACGCGAAAAATTGTATGCATTGTAGTTTGTATGCACTTTCACGCAAAAACTACCTCATGGATTTTAATGAAACTTTACAATAATATAGTTCATAAATCACAATAACATATAGGCTATAATTTATAAAGCTAGTTAGGAAGAGGACACGGGAGGGGAAGGGGGACGCACGGGAAAGGTGATTCAGGGAAAAACAATGTATGTCTTTGAATATGGCAATACATGCCGGGAACCAGCTAGTATTCTATAATTAAAAAAAATAATTTGATACATTTCAAGTAGATATTCGATTTACCTTTTGATTACAAAAATAATTTTTTAGTTTGGTTGAATATTTTGGCCTCAAATCCAAAATTAAGATTTGTACGTACCTAAGGGCAGCGCATCCATTCCCCTTAAAACACGACTGATTACATTTATTAAATTTCATCAGTAGAAAGATTTTAATTTTTTGTATTTCTTGGGCGCTGACTATGTAACACCATGTAAACCACCTCTGCACCATGTAAATCACCTCTGCTTACGATGTTTCCATATAATTTTGACTCCTCCCACCGTCCTCCCCCTCCACCAAATTCCCCCCTCCCACTACCCCCGCCTAATTAATTGTGTACTTGTATAGAATTTTTAAGTTAGTTTTTAGTTTGCTCGTTTATGATACGGACGTGTCGAAACCGGTAGCAAGAAATTTAAAATTAAAAGTAACAAATGTACATCGAAAAATAAAACTTTTCAAAACAAAAATTAAAGATTTAAAATTTGACCTTATTAAATTGGCAAGCATCTCATTCAGTGATATCTAAAAAAAACATGGTTAATTTCCATAACGCTTTGTAAAATCTAATAGTTTGATTAAAGATTCTTTCGTGATTAAAATACGTCAAACATATTTGTTTAATTAATCAAATTAATTTATTTGTAAACACAAAATTAAAATTAAATATTATGTAACGTATGAGCTATAAGCAATGCCAGCTTTTGAATTATTATGTCGCGTGACATGTGTTTCGCCTGCAAAAATTTTAAACGACTGTCACGTGTCACTTGATTAATTAATGATTTTTCAGAAGAAAAAAAAATTACGTAGTATTTTCAGACTTTCGTTATTATCTTTAAGCTTTAGAATTAGCATTTCCCGAATATTACCATAACCTCTGTTAACCGTTCCGTAACGGAGTGGTTGCATTCGTTAATTGTGCAATAACGAAGAACTAATAGCAAGAGATGCCATTTCGCCCTGCCACTACCAAAGGAAATTGCAATCGGAAGAGTCGTTCATTCTTTGATCTGTAAAACATTGAAATTTTCTTTTTGCTGACCAATTCTTGCGGAATTCAAAAGTGCAGGATTTTTTGGAAAAGGAAAGTTACATCAAACATAAATAATATTGGGTACCCACAACAAAAATCTGAAACTCATATACGAAAAAGGCAAAACTAGAACAACAGGAAAGTAATTTAATAATATCATTCATTTCTTTATTTTTTTCTGAGCCGACAATTTACACGTTTTTAATTAAATTTGAGAAAAAAATTGACGTGTATTAATGGTAAATTGTTCAATTTTTCGTATTACGAATTGAGGGCTCAAACAATTTTCCTGGAAAAAAAAAAATATATCGTTTTAGAAAAAGCGTCCTCCTAATTATGCTCAAATTGAACAAGTGGGTTAAAACAATTCCAAAGTCATTTCAATGTTTTAATATGCATTTAATTAATCAATAATAATAAATTCCTTTAATTTACATATTCAGTTATTTACGATGTAGCAGACTGTGAAAAGTTTCAAGCTTTTTGTAAGAGTACATATAACAGTAGATGACGCATTTGCGCACTAGTGCATAAAATAATACATTGTGTAAATACTAGACAGGTACTAACCAACCTTACTAACCAGCTGTGGTAACCTCGTATGATTTTAATATAAATTTTGTATTTACATAGACCGTTGTTTCCACAAGGTACGTTTACACCATAGGTATTTGTAGACGTAACGGAATTTCCTACTTGGATAAATCCATTCGTATCTCCTTCCCTACTAAACTTAATGTTGCTATATACTAAAGGAACTACGTCTACCACTTCCACTTCCTATATTCAAAGGACGCGAGTACCATAACCTCATTTCCTTTCCGGAAATGGCATGAAACACTTTTCAGGAAATGCAATCACTACAAACTTGTGAATAATATTGTTGGCTAGTACGCAAATAAGGCTCGGGAAGGCTGAGTTGGATCTAGGCAGAAGACCTACTCAGGAAACATGGAGCCATCTGTCTTGGTCACATCAAAGCTTCACTATCACACGTTTGAATCAGCAAACAAATTAGGGCGTGAAGAGATACAAAAAATATCAATATTCCATTTGAGGAAAGATAACGTAAGCCCTTTATTTAGGTATATACAACAATCCAAGACTTAAAAAGGCTCGCGAATTGCGAATAGTGATATATATAATCCTCCACCACGACACAAGCAACGTTTTCGCTTACTGTGATGGCAGTAAGAGATTTTCAAATATTGTCAGGTTATTTGTAACCCGGAAATGTTCGTCTTCCTTTTTAAAATATTTAGTTATTATCAATGGTCCTTGCAGCAGTTTATTACAGTTGTTTGCAAAAAATTGGTAACTCAAAAACGTTAAACATATTTCTTAAACTGAGAGTTGGCGAAGAAATAATAAATATTAAATCTCGTAAAGAGTACAAGTTAATTTGTATGTTAAACAGAAACAACGCAATCGCAAAAAAGATCCGTTTGCTTCAAGTAAACTTTACAAATCTCACGGCAAATCGATTAAACCCGGTTTCCACTAAATTAATATTATCAAATCATAATCGTTAGTTGTCCAATTTATACAGTTTAGAGTAAGATTTCCATGAAATATTTATTAGAATTATTAGTATAAAATACAGCATTACAATTCTTATAATAATATTCTCCCAATGAACTGGAATGAAATGGTTCTCAGAAGGACAATATAAACAAAACTATATAATTTACATACCTATAACGTATTGCCAGGGAGACAAATACAGGATGTTAAGGGACGTACTTGACTTACTTTAACCAGTGATTCCTGACATTATTTGGAGTAAAAAATGTAAATGAAATTTTGGTCTCCGGTGACTTTTTTTGATGATTTTTTTTTTTCAAAATTTTTTTCTCCAAATTCAAACAAAAAAAAATTTCTTCCGCATGTCATCACTGGTCACTCCGCCAAGTAACAAACCAACCCCTCATCCCGCCTCCAACTGTGCAACCTATCATTTTTTTATGTATTTGTAGAAAAAATAAATAAAAAAACATCAAAAATTTCACCGGAAACCAAAATTTTATTTACATTTTTTACTCCAAATAAGGTCAAGAATCAATGGTTAAAGTAAGTCAAGAACGTCCCTTAACACCCTGTATAATGAAAATGGGAATATCTCAGTGGTTATTCAGAATCGAAACGTTGCTTGAAATAATGGAAAAAGTCATGTTTAGTCACCAGATCTGAATAGTCAGGTAGGTTCTTTCGGACCTTCCTATTCCCCATATCCTTCCCCTTCTTAAGCCGCCGCTACCCGAATTTCTATCGATTTCTTACACATCTCCCTTAAACATTTGATGTTTTTAAGCTCTCAAAAAATATATGTTATTTTTGAAGATAATATCTAGACGCGTTCCACGCCGAAACGCAAATCATATAAAATTCCCTCGATAGAAAAAAATCGCAAAGCATACTCCGAAAATTATTATAAACACGTTTGTTTCAGTTATTTTGTAAGTTATAGTTGTTAAAAAATTCACAATGTTTCCTTAAATGATACTTAAGATGCCTTCCATGAGATTTTTGCTCTATTTTAAACGAGTCGTGTTTTATTAAACATTTTCACAATTTTCGCATCGATTTTATCGCTTTAAATATTAGCGCGCTCCTCTAATATTCGTAATTACATATCCCTCCATATTCTTCTTTTTGAACGCCGATGCGGCTTAACAAATACCCCAATTGGGGATACCCAAAGATATTGAAATATAAGTAGATGTGCTATCTGCAGTTTTTACTAGGAGGGACTGCGCTTCCGGGTGTCGCCGATATTGTTTACCAATTAACAAATAAACTAAATGAACGAATAATAATTAATGAATAAACCAAATGAACGGTAATTTATTTTTATTTTTAATATTTTTTGTCTTAACTATATATATGTAAGCTATTTTATTTATAGAGAAAAGAAAAATCTTTATTAACTTTGACATGGGAATTGAAGAGTTAAACTAAATGAACGAATTCTTTCCGTATTCAAACTTTATTGTTAACCAATACTAATTCATACTGGTGTCGCGAAACTGCGACTCCACTGTTAATTGGCGGTAAATGCTGCAGAGCAAAGCCTATGCAGCCCTCGAAGGACCAGTCCCGAAACTACGTGAAAACGCTAAGTTATACGGGACGATTAAATAGCATACACTCGCAAAACCTGATGGATAGTCATTGGAGGACCCACCACTTACCCGCCCTGGTATAGGTAACAGATGGTTACCCCTTCAAGGCTCTTGCAAGGACTCTAATTTTTTGGGTAAAAACGACTCTACATTTGATAACGACGATGGATAGTCAGTCGATAGTTCATATCTGTGCTTTTGGAAAATTAGATAAGCACCGATTGGAATAAGGAAAATAGGACCCACCGTTGCAGATGGGGCCTCGCTGATCTCCAGTTTTGGTGTACACTTCTCACTGTTTAAAATTCGCAATATTCTTATAACAAGAGGTTACGATACATTCGCCCTGTCTGAGATGTTATTTTGTACTGAGCAGGAAAGCACACTGTCACCTCTCCAAAGTTGAGTACTTTCTTGCAACAATTTTTATGGTGAAATTTTGGAAGGAAAGATTAGGTAGGTGGGATAAATTCAGGATTTTGACATGCTACCCACCAAGTCTGCGAGTGCAATACCCAATCAATCCCATATAAAAACGCGCGAACACATACCTTCAAAAATCAACGAAACGAACAAATTCTTTTCGTATGCAAACTACTGTAATTAGGTGGTAGTCCGCCGACAGTTGCGCGGACACCATAACATATCTCTTTTGTATTTGAATATCTTTGGGAATACCATAGACCCACTGATATCACATTTGATATCAATGGGCATCACACACGTACACATATTATGTGTACGAAAGATTTTGGTGCTACAGGGTAAAGGTTTTATTACCATCATACGATGTAAACGGTTTGGATTTAACATTTTAGATGTATATAAGATTGAACTCAATAAGTAGCGTCTCGTAAAACAGACTCCAGCGGTCTTGCTCCATGTTCCATGCAAATTCGGCTTTTTCCTCCGTAACACAATTAAGAGTGAAGATTGGGTAAGCTGGGGAAGAAAGGAAGAAAGGGAGATGTACAAAGTTAGCATTGAACGTGCTTACGTGAAATAAGCGGCAGCCCCTGAAATAAATATAAGCCCGGACCGCCCCACGCGGCAGTTCCAATTCATATCTAATTAAACTTAGGCAACTGTTAGCTTATCTAAGAACAAAGTTTGTAATCTCGAACGAGGTTGAACAAAAAAAACACACGTTTGAAGTTACTTTTGTGTCCAAAGTTATCCCGTCTTTTAGGACCTATTCTGGAGACGCGTTGAAATTTTAACGAGCCTTTTAAATATGCAGTTATATCTGGTGATCATTTTTAACGAGCCCCGTGTAATTCAAATTGACTGAAGAATGTTGAATTAGAGGGGCGACTTCTTGAATACATTTTAACTCAGATGAATTTAATTGTATTACATTACGTTTTAGCTTGTATAAATGTATAAACTGAAATATTAATATTAGTTTTAATTTTTTTTTTTTTTTTTAATTGAAATTTTTTGATACAATACATATAATACATACATTGTTGATTCTAAAAGTTATCACACGTAAACCATCTTTATTTCCAACAATACAACTATTTAATTCTTTTAGGGTACTCAGTTTAAATAAAATTTTCAAAAAGAACACTCTGTTACAAACACACAAAGATCATTTTAATTCTACAACAACAATCACAAATATAAGTAACCGTTCAAGATCACGTGGTAATCTAGAAATCCCTAAATTTAATACGAGTGCTTTTCAACAACATTATACTTATAAAGGTATAAAATTTTTTAACGCCCTCCCATATAAAATCAAATCCGAAGAAAATTATAAAGTCTTTAAATCACTAATTAAACAACTGCTTGATCAACCAAACACTAATTATAAGTTTTAATTTCAAAGAAAGAATTTCTACGTATATTTTTTGATTACAATGTACTAATTAGTAAAAATTGATCAAGTATTAATTATAATTTTATGTACTTTATTTCAAAATTAATCACTTAACTCCATCATTAATTAACAAAAAATAAATTATAAATTAATGTAGTCTTATTGATTGCACATATCCTCTTAAAATATTTCATCAACTTTTGAACTGAAATGTAAGCGATTATTGTCGTAAAATAACATTATGTACCTACTCCTGCAATATTATCAGTTAATCCCATTGTCAGAATCAACTATACGTACTTACCATCTCAACACCTACCTATTAAGAGAAATGCAATAATATTATTTTTATTTTTACTACATCTATTGTATATTATTACTTTTAAAATATCTATACTACATGTATATCTAATTTAGCAACTGCTACGTTAGTATATTTCTTTATTTAATATTTTGTTTTTATTCATAAGTTTTATTTGTTTCTTAATTTAAAAAAAAATATATATATAAGTATATCTTATTTTTTTTAATCTTTTTTCTGTAATGACACGACTCCCCAATTTAAACACGAGAAATTTTTTCTCTTTTAAATTGGGTAGATTCATTAACAAGAAACTATTTTATTTGTAATTATTTATAAGAACCATGTATTTTCCTTATGTAAATCTGTTATATGTATGTATATTTCAAATAAAAAAAAAAAAAAATAAAAAAAAAAAAAAAAAAAAAAAATGAAATAATGAAAAGTATATAAAAAAACTTAATATAATTAATGTATGAACAAAAAAATCCCAAAAAGGCAATGCCTGTGCGTGGGTATAATATAGATTTTTTACTTTTATTTCTATGGTTATAGTGAATATTTTAAGTATACATAAATAAGGGATTTTAAAAAAAAGTAACTGAATAAATGCATTTAAAAAACTACAGCATAATAACAGTCTGCACAAGGTCAAACACATCCTTTAAATTGCAATACTTTTAAAATACAGGGGGTTAAGGGACATACTTGACTTGCTTTAACCAGTGATAGGTACCTGACATTATTTGGAGTAAAAAATATAAATTAAATTTTGATGTCCGGTGACTTTTTTCGTGGTTTTAAAAAAAAAATCTCAAAATAATTGAAAAAAATTTGTCGTCACTTATCGCTCAATTAGGTAACCGCCCAGTTACTTACAACCCTAGATATTTTCAACGGAAAGCTTTTTTAACCACAGTTAACGTTGAGCTTAATTAGAAAAATGTAATGTCGATTTTTTTAAATATTACTTGATGTCATAGCCAATAGATCTGATTTTGGAGGCGGGTATGGATACCGCCGCCCCGCGAACCATTTATTCGATACATCTGGCGTAGGTCAACCCACGTGCTTCGCTACGTTTGGTAACATAGCATGAGTTCCATGGGATGAGATTTGTACGGACGGATGCGTCCGCCCGCCCTCTGCGTTGTAGGCCGCATCTTGATGGGATAAGGAAAGACTGAATGTTTGAAATCTCCTGCAGGGCTCTCTTGGAACTTCACTTTGCACCGCAGTGGGAGGGATGCATTCATTCGTCCGTCACACCTGGACACACTAACCCCCAGTTTCCTACTCACCCCTCATATTCCTTCCCAGAACTTCCTCTCTTTCCTTTCCTAAAAATACCCTTCACACAGCATCCCCAAAAATGACATTGGCCGTAAGGGGAATTATTTTCTTCAAGGCCTCCTGTCTTTTTTTTTTACATGAATACCACACAAGAGTCCCAACTGCTCCCATCTGGAGTCAGTGGGACTATGGCATCCCCAATTAGGGTATGTTGTGAGACTGAAGGTAGTGGGGAGGGGAAGGAGATAGGGAAGAGGAAGGTGGGGAAGTACCTGGGTATTCAGATCTGGTTGCTAAACACGGCTAATGCCATTTCAAGCAACGTTTCAATTCTGAATGGTGGTCTTACACCAGGGCGATACTGAGAGTATCTTCCACTCTGGAACGTGCCGCAAATATACTATATATTATTTTTAATGAATTAATTGTGAAATAAAACAAATCAATCAAATAAAATTTATTTGCCTCTCTGGGCTTCGATCCCGCGACCTTCGGAATGCTAGTCAAGAGCCTTACCGCTTAAAGAACATATTTAGCACTTGAACGAAGGGGTTCAGGTGCTAAATATGTTTGTTGTTCGATTCCTAATAAATTAAATATAATGAAAAATAGCTACCGAGTAAGAACAGATGTTAAAAAAATAATACTTCATCATAAGTAAATGAAGAATGGGAAATATAAAAGTATCCACATTAAAACCACAAGAATAAGTGTAAATAAAATTCTTCATACTTTCTTGGGTTTATTACTGAATGTGTTCCTCGTATAGTTGACATTCTAGATTGTTTTAAGAATGTTGTTTAAATTCATAATAATTGGACGGAGACTGAGACACGAGTTGGGAACATTTTAAAATTAAATCTGTGGTTTATATGGCGGACACGTAGCCATTTTAAATTACGGGGGTGTGAAGAGTGTTTCCCCCCGGGAGGGCCGGGGAGTGATGTGGAAAATATGGATACAGTAGCGGTTTACCCGGGCGAAGCCGGAGATCAAAAAACTTTGGGGCAATAAACAATTAATATAACCTACGTGCTATGAAACACTTTATAAATTCTCAAAATTATAGAGTCAAATGAAGAAGTGGGACAGGATGGTTATATTTAATACTACAGGCTTGATAATTACTTTATTTCATATTAATTCGTTTGTAAACTATATTGCATGACACAAAATGAGTCAATTACAATAAACGCTGAGTTATTTAATTTCTCAAAAACGTAAAGGAAAGCTTTAAATGTCACGTACTCTGGAATCGATACTAATTCACGTTATATCAACTTTACAACTAACCAATATAACTCATCGATCTTAAAGGTAATACTTAAAAAACATAGACTTACTGATACAGACCAAATATTCAACAGTTGTGACGTACTAGATATACGCCAATTATACGTTAAAACTCTACTAAACTACATTTTCGACCAAAAAAACAAATTTCAACAATCACAAAATATCACTAACAGACCAGTAAGACAATCGTACAAAAATAACATAAAAACTCCGACAGTGAATACAAGTTTTGGACAAAGGCACTATAAATATCATGCTATAAAAGCACTCAACAGTCTTACCCTTGAAAATAAAATAAAAGAAAACAAAAATAAATTCGTACTCAAAAAAAAAAAATGGATTGAAGAACAAAAAATACAATATTATCAAAATAACAATAGAATAAGAATAAAACACATACAAGTAACACACAAAAACAAATATAAAAAACATCATTTAAAAAAATACGTTTTATCTAAATTATAATTTTTTATTTTTAGTTTAATTTTAGCTTTTTTTTTATGCAGCATTATTTTTAATGTATTATGTATAAATTTTTGTTTTATAAAATCGAAGCCTCAGCACAGGTGAGCTACCCAGTGAGGCCGACATTGCTGAATTGTATTTAAAAATGTTAGATATTATGTCAAATAAATAAAATAAAAAAATAAATAATTATTATTGTTCTTGGCATTCAAGCTTGCTTATTCCTTAATGCAGTTACTGTTACTTCTCGACATCATCTACTTGCTAACACTGGGTCATAAAATACGTTTCTTGAATGTTATCCCTCATTTTGCAAGTTTAATCTGTCTGTAAACTGAATATAATATATATATATATAAATTCAAATAAATACGAAAAAAGTTTCACTAGTTTTAGGTTTCGTTATCAATCAAGAACACTTGAAAATCCACAATAAACGTTTTTTAATAAAATAGATTTCACTTAAAAGAAGTAAAAAGTTTCAGATAGGTAACCATTAAGTGTTTTAGATGAGTATTCAGACTAGCCTTCAGCCGGATTTTAGATTTTTTAGATTTGTTTTTAGATTTAATAAAGTTAAATTTTTAGATTTAATAAAAATATATTTCACTTAAAAGAAGTAAAAAGTTTCAGATAGGTACCCATTAAGTGATTAAAGAAGAAAATAATAATAATAAAAATCTCAACGAAAATATGAAAGAGGACAAGACACAGAAAAAAAGAAAAAGATAATGGTCTCAACTGGGACTCGAACCCAGAACCTCTCGTCTATCCGGGACGTGCGTTTACCAATTCCGCCGTTGCGCCCTATCAAACCGTCATAATAGCCAATCTCATATTTCAGTTTTTTTAGAATTAACAATATTATCTTCAACTAATTTATTTTCCATATCATAGGCAACTACCCTTTTTACTGAAAACAGTCATCCTAAGAATTGTTTTGAAACCTGGATAGCGTCACGGATAAATATATTCGATTTTATTTATACGGAACTATTGACTTTTTATAAGAGTCTAAATGAATATTCAATTTTTATTAGAAAAACTCTCTTTTTATAACTTTTGAAGGTTATGCCCTTCAATGTTTCTTTTCACTGAAGAAGATTATCTTCTTATATACTACAAAATTTTTATACCCATTAAGTATTTTAAATGAGTATTCAGACTAGTCTTTTTAGATTTTCACGGCCAAAAGTATTTTCGTTATTTGTTTCAGAGGTGTTATGCCGTGTTGCGCAACCTCCTTCATTAGCCAACGTTTCTGGCCATCATCAGGGCAGATGTCTTCAGCCTTCAACCGTTCGTCCTCAGTGGGGTTATTTTAATTACAATACATCAATAAACAATTTCTGTGTTATAAACGACCAAGTATTTCAATAATCATCCATTTAGTAGTGGAAAATACTGGACCCAGTACCATACATTTTTGCAATATTCTCTAAAGAGCATAAATAAAGATATTACAAACTGGTAATAAAACCCTATAAAGAAGAAAAGAACTAAAAAGAAATAACACGAAGAACACTAAAAAAACACCAGTGACCAAGAAGAAGCTAGGAGTATTAAGGAATTCCATACCCATGAACAACATTAGCGGAGAATTTTTAAGAAAATATATCTGATCAATTTGGCTGTAAGAAGAAACCAACAAATTATGCACACGTGATAACTTGCACTACCGAAAACATTGATTTAGCAAGAACGCCTTCCTGAATGCATTTATCTCTTGTTTATATTTCTCGCAGCGTCAGGACCTGCCAGAAGATATAGGAAAATAAAAGAAATTTCCTGGCAAGCGGCCGCGCCAAGACTTCTCGATAAGTCAAAACGAAAAGTACAAATTAAATACAAGTCGGGCGGCCGCCGGGTCGGACTTCCCGCGGGCAATTGGAGATGTAAAGATCAAACTAGGATTAAATTGGATAAATGAATTGAAAATGCCAAATTTTCTGAAAGACTGGCCTTTCTTATATTCAACGAGTATTTACAATATTTAGGTTAAAAATTATTATACTTCTTCAAACTTTGCAAATATATTAAGCGCCCTTGAGGTGATTTTTCACAAAAACGGCGCTCACAAATTGTCCAATTATTATTATTATACCTTGTGGTATCATTATTAAATGACAATTCTACAAAACAGAGCTATGAGAACTATATTGAAGAAAAATAGGTACACTTCAGTTAAGAAATGTTGAAGGAGTTAAATCTCTTGTCATTTAAACAAATTATTTACTTCAATACTATATTGTTAATCTACAAAATAATC
This sequence comes from Limnephilus marmoratus, assembly GCA_917880885.1. Lineage (NCBI taxonomy): Eukaryota > Metazoa > Arthropoda > Insecta > Trichoptera > Limnephilidae > Limnephilus > Limnephilus marmoratus. Next base: position 27,691,429 of record OU862919.1, on the reverse strand, counting down.
AATGGCCATACGTCTATTGAACTCCTAAGAAAAATTAATAAACTACAAAGCAAACATACACATGAGACGAGGAAAAGAAATGAACTAAGAATCCCCTTCAGGAAAAAAACACAGAGTCAAAAGTCATTGATGTACTGAGCATTGAAGATATTTGGAGAATTACCAGAAGAAATAAAATTGGAAGAGAGCGTAAAGGCATTTAAAATTAAATTGCGAAGATATGTGATTGTTTTGGTATAGATGTGTTATTTAAAGTGTAAGTATATATAAGGATTGTATCAGGACATAGATAACTATGCACCTATTTAAAATACCGCAATAAACAATAAACAATTATTGTTATAATGGAAACAAATACCTTAGTTTAAACTACTATATTATTAACAAAATCGACATGTTTCAAAAACAATGTTTTCTTCATCAGGACAAGTTGTCATTAACAATTTGTCCTGATGAAGAAAACATTGTTGTTATTTTGTTATTAACAACTTGTCCTGATGAAGAAAACATTGTTTTTGAAACATGTCAATATTGTTAATAATATGATGGTTTAAACTATGTTATTTGTTTTCATTATAAAAATTGTACGTTTTAAAAGCGTGACAAAAGATTTGAGAGTTTCACCTAATCGTACCCAGTTTGAGAAAGTTGTCTTCTTTTTGTATTTGTGTCCGAATATGTGATTTGTTTTGTTTGTAACAAAATTTGATTTACTTTTATTATTTTACCTATAACTGACAGAAATGTATTGTTGGCGTGTTTGTGCGCCCAAATTAAAACCAATTATATCGTTAATCGGATTAAAATTATCAAACGTCAAATATCGAAAGTCGTTCTTGAACAGAATTAATATGATACTTAATTTTAATAATCAATTTTACTGGCCTGTCTGGAACCAAGTAGTCGAAAAGTTTTAAAATTATTTTTTATTGTTTTTGTTTACGTCATCCTATGGAACATCAGAAAGCAAGGTAATGAATATCAAAACATCAGATTGTGGAACGATTTGCCGGGCTCTTTGTTTCCTCCCTCCCACAACATGGGTCTCTTCAAGACCCATGTTCACTCCTTCCTCTCGTTAAAAAGACCCCCCACACAGCATCTTTAAAGAGGACATAGGTCAGGGAATTTATTTTCCTAAGGGCCTCCTGTGTGTAGTTAATGTAAAACAAAAAAATACAGTAAATAAACAAAAAATCGAACATTTTCGCAAACGAATTTTCTGTTCAGTGCGTAAAAATAAATAATTATCTCTTTTATGTTATGGATAGGAACATCAGAAAGCGAGGTAACGAATATCAAAACATCAGATCCAAGCCTTAAAAATAATTAGCTTAATAACGATACCTAATGTAATATATTAGGATATTTTCCATGATGATGAACAGTCTAATTCTGACCTAAATGTTTTCTACTTTTAAATTACACTAAGAGCGTTTAACCAGCCAGTGGACGAAAATCCACATTTCGTCGAAAGTTGTTCTTACGATCGTGCAGGGTGGTTACAATGAGAAAGATTAATTATTCTTCGTACCAGTTTTCTAAAATTATTATTCCAAATTTGCTTTAATTTATTCATATGTACATCCAAAAATGCTGAAAGGCGTGATGATAAAACTATTAAAATAATATACTTTTCGTAATTATGTTTTGATTGTAAGTATATATCATTTTTCAATAATGTTCAAGTTAAATAAGAATGTTTAAAAAAATTGAAATATATTAGTTTGTAAGTGCGCAAATAAATACACAAATTTTAATGATTTTATTTAAACTAAAACTTAAAATTCTAAAACATGCGATACCCACCCAGATAACGTATTGATTTATTTTACTGCATGATTATATGATTTGAAATGGTTGTAGGATAATACAAAATCTTTTTTGAAAATTTAATAAATCTGCCGACGACCTATGGTATAACCTTATTATTCTAAAAATTATCATTTTTTTCTCAAAATTTAAAACATGCGAATGCTAGATAAAAGAACAATCTTTTGAAGTTCATTTATATTTTTTTGTGGAAAAGAGTCAGTACGTCTAAAATCTGATTTAAAAATTACGTATTTCTGGTTTTTGTAATTGATGCATGTAGAACAAAAATATTTGTTGTTTGAGGGATTATTCTGAAATTTAATTTGAACACAAAAAAATATTTGAGCACCTTTAAATCATCACCATCCCTTATTGGGCTTATTGGGCCACGTGAAATTGAATTTCCATCGCAGGGTGATATGCAGTATATATTTCCAATAATAATTGATTGACACGTGGTAATTTCAGACCATGTAGGTACATAGCTCCTTGCGATATGCTATTCGAGCGACACGTGTATCGCTTAATGGGAGCTAATTATATTCACACCGATACAGGCAAAGCTCCTCCCAACCCTTGTTAATTAGATATAACTACAAAGGTAGACCCCAACTTCCAGATAGTTTAATTAGCAGTTAGACAAGAGAAGTTAGATGTGTGCTGCGTTGAATTCTGTAGGATTTCAATCTCTTACGTACTCGTACTTCAAATTCTTACTCTATCATTAAACATTTACATAAATACTAGCTGACCAGACAAACGTTGTTCTGCCATATAAATTATTTCGAGTGATTAAAATTAAAGAAAGTATTGTAAGTGTGTGGGGATGGGATCTATGACAGAAAGAGGAATGGAGCGCTGTAGACGATGACCGCCAATAAAAACAAAACAAAAAACACCAACTAAAGTAGGAAAATAAAATAAAGAAAATCAATTTGAATTTCGAAGGGCAATTGAGTGTACGATATTTTTTGTCAGTCCGTCTTTAGCCAACAGAAATGCGAGAACGCGATGCCGAATGAAATATCAAAATGACGCGACGCTTCTCGTGAATGGCTTGCGCATGTATGGATGAAAGTTCGATGAGGCGGACGTAGCGCCATCTGTCATTCAACGACATAAATATTTTCGTTCTGTTTGAAATACGAAAGACGGTTAAGTTTATCCGTGCAAAAAATACTAAAATCGCGATTAAAAATGGGAAGTTAGAGGTGGCGAAGTTAAAATTCGGGGTTATATTGAGATATTGCTTGATGCCAAATAAAAAAAAAAATACAACAAAAAAAATTGTCAAAAAATTAGACACATTTTTTTTCTGGATAGGGACACCCTAATCAGCTAGAGGTATGAAATATACTTTAAAACCTATTCTCATACCTACCAAATCTACATAAAAAATTTCATAAAAGTCGGTCAAGCCGTTTCGGAGGAATGCGACCACAAACATATGTAAGATATTTCTAGAACGCAGACATTTATATTGTGAAGTAAAAAAAAAATAGCGTACGATGAGTTCTTACGTTATGTAATTTGAATCCCATTTTTAGGGATTGAACGATTATTTTTTCAGCGAATGATTCAATTTGCCAGATCAACCAGATGGACAATGAGTGCTTTTATTATTACCGTGCCGATCCATGACTACGGTATCGTGACGGCACAAAAAAAGCATATAACTTACGTTCTTTATCCTAGTAATGTTTTAGTCCTTTCTTATCATTAAATAATGGCGAGACAAAAGATGAGATACACAATATAAGTGTGTCTTGTTTCCTCCTAAGTAGGTACTTAGGTACTACCTTTTTCCTTTTGAGGAAACAGATTATCATATTACGGCTCAGCTACGGCGACGGGAATTGCGTTTTATTTTCTTTAAACGTGTGAGGGAGATGTATAATAATGATTGTTTGTTTCCTTTGAGAGAGTGCAGACATTTATTTTTATTTATTTATTATTTAAACGCCCGTACATAGGGCTATTACATACATAATACAAGTGTATCGAACATTTACAAACATTATATATATATATAGAATAACATACAGTACATACATACGATGCATATTAGTACAACAAATATTTTTCATTTTACAAACATATCAGTTACATAAATAACTAATTATTTTTGCTTTGATACAAGACGGTGAGGTATTGAAAATATCGAAAAGGTATTAGGACACAAAAGAAGGTTACATGTTGGTAAATATAATTAAAAGTTAAGGATACGTCGTGCTGAGATGTTGAAGGACATTTTTATTTACAACCCAGTATCAAACAAATTAAAACAAAAAGTAGCCACATTAAGGACGGGTTTTTTCAAAATACTTGTTAATAATTACGTTCTGTGCAAGTTCTATTCAAGTTCTGTTATTATATCATTATAGGCCAGTTGCTTCATAAAACGGAAATGATCACGGAACTTTAATAGAACTTACACAGAACGTGAAAATTATCTTCAAATATTTGATGAATCCGTCAAATTTTTTGAAACAACCCGTCTTAAGGGTATATTTTTTATTTTCATTTTACACGTTTTTATTTAAAACCCAGTATCAAACAAATTAATACAAAAGGTAACCACGTTAAGGGTACATCAGATCTTGACAAGGAATTATCGGGAATAATTACAAAAGTGACTAGTATTTTTAAAACATCGTCGTAGGAGCTATTGAAAAAAACTATACCCCAACCCAAGGTACTTAGAAAATATACATATTTAGATAATATACATATTTAAAATATCGATAATTAATTAGGTTCACTCATCAAGAGGGTAGGGCAGTGATTGGCTAGAATGTCGTGACGTAGCTTGAAATAGATTTTCCACCAGGAGATTGAAATTTACTGCAAAACATGTGGCTTCATGCTACTTTGAATGCATTTGCAAATAATTAATTAATTAGTAATTAAAGATATTAATTATAATTTATTAAAACTAGTATTCCGACTGAGTGGGAAAGTGTATGGAATACTATATGCGAATAACTGCAGTGATCTATTTCAGGTACCAACCATCTATAGTTTCGGGGCTTCGAGCTATGTCACGATGCCGATGCGTTGTTTTTCGAAAAGTGCTCTATGCGAACCTTTTAAAGTATATGTATTTTCTAAGAACCTTGATCCAAACCATGAAGTAGTACCATAGAAACCTATTTCCCTCAGCACAATTCCTAGTGAGGAAGACTTAGAATATATTACACATCTCTTTTATATTTATATTTCGTGTATGGCTTCTTAATATGCCAAAAATATAGTATAGTATTTAAATTAAATTAACACTTTATTAAATAATAATAATTTAAATTGAGAAATGTGGAAAATGTCCATATTTTCTGCGAGGCAGTTAATTAACCTAGTGAGTCTTCCCAGAGGCATTAGCATTGTTAAGTTTGTTCTTCACCTGGGAAGAATCAGAAGCCTATGTTGACGGCCTCGAGTGAAATTTGGCTAAGAGGTTTAAGAAAGCAAAGAGGGGATGAGTTGGAGAATAGGAGGGTTTCGAATTACCTGGCTATTCCGCTCTGATCACTAAACATGGCTGAAGCAATTTTGATGGTGGTATTTTACCATGGCGATTCTGACAGTATCTTCAACGCTATCTAAAGACGACTAAAATAAAACAAGCATTTTCTATGAACTGGAATTTGCACAAAGTGAAGGGTTCATTAAACATGCATTAAATTCAATACCAGAAACGTTATCTAACCCTCGAAAATAAAATTTATTAAATATTCCGAATAAAGGCAACAGTTTATTTTAATTAACTTCACAGAAATGTTATAAAAATTAATGTGCAGCCGCCGCGGTTTGATTCTGCAAAATCACTTTAAATTCTGTGGTGGACGTTGATTGGAATCACGAGTCGGTGCTCGCCGCTCGCTGCTCGCCTCTCGCCGGCCACTAGCCGCCTTTAGTTGCTTTAATAAACTTTATTAAAATATTATAATGATTATTCCGTTTCCAATTTTACTGAATAAACACTTTCTCAGGGGTTTTGAAAAGCCCTTCCAGGTTCTGGTTTTAAGACCAATTTCATAAGGGGATTAAGTGCAAAAACGCGATAGAGATATGCGTAGTGTCAAGTGCAAAGACTTTATGTACACGATAGAGATATGGGTAGTATCAAGTGCAGTGACTTTATGCATCGGATAGAGATATGCGTAGTATCAAATGCGAAGACTTTTGCACACGATAGAGATATGCGTAATATCAAGTGCAAATACTTTATGCACACGATAGAGATATGCGTATTATCAAGAGCAAAGACTTTATGTACACGATATATGTATGTACGTATTATCAAGTGCAAAGACTTTATTCACGAGATAGAGATATGCGTAGTATCAAGTGCAAAGACTTTATGTACACGATATATGTATGTACGTATTATCAAGTGCAAAGACTTTATTCACGAGATAGAGATATGCGTAGTATCAAGTGCAAAGACTTTATGCACATGATAGGAACATGCGTAGTATCAAGTGCAAAGACTTTATGCACATGATAGGAATATGCGTAGTATCTAGTGCAAAGATTTTACACACAAGATAGAGATATGTATAGTATCACGTGCAAAGAATTTATGCACATGATAGAGATATGCGTAGAGGTGCGAAGACTTTATGCACACGATAGAGCTATGCGTAGTACCCAAATGCAAAGACTATGCACTAATGTACTACGATAGAGATATGCGTAGTATCAAATGAAAAGACTTTACGCGCAAGATAGAAATATGCCTAGTATCAAGTTCAAAAGGTTTATGCACACGGTGGAGTTATACGAAGTATCAAATGCAAAGATTTCCAAAAAACTCCATGATTTTATCGCACTAAACATCATAAACAGGGTCGCCTGGATCAATATAAACCTTCTTCGTGAAAAAGGACGTGGAAAATTTAAAAGTTGAATAGTTACCAATTTTATTGTGGCAACCGAGAGATTGAAAAATTACACCCAACGAGTAGTTAAGGTTACATAAAAGAATATTCGTTACGCACCATTAGAGCATCGTTAAATTTTAACACACTAAAGAACGTTAAAAAAGGTTCATCTTAACAATCGATTTTTTTTTTAATTTCATGTGGAAGTCAAACAAACCGGAGTTAGAAATAACTACCATTCAGTTGAATTTCGCTTGCTCCCACCATAATAAGCGAAAACATGCGTAATGATGGAGGATTTGGCTAGCAGATAAATGAATCCACGAAGCCTTCACCGTCAGTACTTTAGACGCCGTATTTGTGCAGAAGCCTCGTACGTCTCTTACGGATCTTGAGAAAAGGCGAAACCAGGTTGGCGCCGTGGCGTCGAAAACTTTGCATGTTTCTCACAACAAGTGTTGATGAGCGTCGTTTGGTTATAAAATCGCAACAAATAAAGTGTTGCGGTTGAAAGTTCATAAGACCAAGTTTTGAAAGGATTGAAAATACGCTGAAGAGTATGGAAATAATTTCAGAATTCATTATTGACGAGCTTACTTCTTAATACTTAACGATAGTTTTCGCGGTTACTTTGAGTTAACTGGTTAGTAGTTTTCGTGCACTTCTTTGGCAACTTTGCAACCTCTTTCCAAAATTAACTCTGCATTTATTTCCAAGTAGCAAACACTTTACCATTATAATTTTTACTTTACATTTCATTTGAAGACAAAAGATTTGTCTAGCGCCAAGGCTACATCGGAGTTATATTAATTGAGTCGCCTAAAGCTCTAAAGCTTTTCTTTCAACCTCAAAACTTCAGTTATTGTACTTTTCAAGACATCGTAATGATATTCATCAAAAGCTTTACACACGAAACTCGACAAAATTTGTATGATAACGTGTGTTGTACAATGTACATCCCATTCGAAAGGGGTCAAAATCAAATGCTATTTTTTTCTAGAACCTACTATTTAAAGAATCGTACAGAATTATAAATAAATTCAATGTTAGTATGTTAAAAAACATCAGTTTCCTGTTTCTCATGCTACCAATTTTTAATACGTTTTATATATTATGTTTCAAAAATGTCCTTTTTCGGTCTTACATTTATTTGAAACCTCACAAAAAAACCGTCTCGTTGCTAAGTAAATGTATAAGTTGGGTTTATTTTTTCTTTTGAAATGGGGATTCAACCTCAACTCCTTTCGCTTATAATACAACCCTTTTCCTCGAGAATAGTAAGCAAAGAAAGGCAACCAGTCTACACCCTTACCTTTGGGTTTTCCAAAGTTAAGGGATCAAATATTTAACATTCCTGTTTATATGGGAGGGCCCCGGTGCCCTTAAAATACGACGAGGGGCAGCTTACCCTTTTAACCTAAAAACTACGGAAGGCTAAAGTGAGGGTTTAATAGAATCACCTCTCCTCTCCTATCTTTTCAACCACATTCCTGCTGTGTTAAAAACTGTTTCTCCGGGATATGCTTTGGGGCGGACCCTAATGAAATTCTATTAATTTTGGAAACAATTTCTAGGAACACAGATAGATACTTACAAGTTTTTGGTTTATTCTTGACTGGTAAATAACTAATCAAGGTGGCGAGTATCGAATATATCAATTATGCTATTTTAACAGAGCTCCCTCTGCTGGAAATAATTATAGGTTTTGGAGAAAAAAAATTGCATGAACTACGTTTTCACTCGCTCCCAGTTAACTCCAAAAAACATGAGACAACACATTTTTTTTTAAACTTTTATATTACATGCGTGGCTCTACTGAACTTATGTTTTATCTTAGATACACCATTGAAGTTTTTAAGAAAAAGAAGAATGGTAGACCTGCGCAGAGATTATACTCATTTGAATTATGAATTGCAATGAACTTTGTTACACGGATAGGTGAGAACTTGTAATTTTTTAAACACCTTTCGTGGGTAGTTTTATGCAAAGGTTTCGGGTAGATTCATGGAGGGACCTAACACCTTCCACTGAATTTGTATTTTTTTTTCATTAACATTAACTCCACACATGACGCCCTGAGGAAAATAATTTTCCTCGGGGCCTTTGTCATCTTTGAGGAATGATGTGTTTGTGAGCCCTTTGGTGACTTGTCAAACAAAAAGCAATTATGAACTGTAGTATCATCCGCGTAACAATAAATTGGACCACATGTCAAAAGGTCATTGGTGTGCAATAAAAACAAAGTCGGAGAAAGAACCGATCCCTGTTTTCCGGACAACGGTAACAGGTTGTAAACCATCTCTAACAACGCATCAACCGTCAAGACCTGCTTAGTCACCAAAAGTAGCGAACCACTTGAGTTGACTTGCGGCAGAGGTATTGGTTATCCAATGAAGGGTTCCCAGTACGGCGGTACCCATCACCGCGTATTAAATTTCTAAAAATTACCTCCAAAAAACCTTTTACCAGTGTTCGAACATTTGCCAAAGTCTGCTTAGGAATCTATTAAAACGGTTGTTGTTGAATTACTGAAAAACTCTATCGTCGATAGTGATACGACACCTAACTAAGAAAGTATACAAGAAAAGTTTGTATTTATAAGATTAGGGTCCAGCCGGGAAACATCTGACTAAGATCACGTGCGGGTGGGTGCTTTATGATGATTACAGTCGAGAGAAAACTCATTTAATACGGATCCAAGAAACAAATATATCAACAGGCCTCGGAGGGATGGTGTAGTAGAAAGGGGTTTGTAAGAGTAAGAATAATAAAAGAAAATATTAACGCGATGCTGTGAAAACGTTTAGCAATGGATTTGCGTGTATATTAAAAAACTTAAAAAAAAACTCAATCTAGGTACTAAGAAACATGTTACAGAAAACAGCGATGCAAGTTCATAATGTCAAGGTCATTGTAAAAGCCCACTAGGGCGAAAATAAATAAATAAATAAAATAAAATAAATAACAAAAAACAAATCATTATTGGTTTCTCGTGCTCATCACATTACGCACATAAAAGAATATCTAACTTAGGTGTAAAACGTAAAGTAATAAATTCGGCTGCAAACTGACAAAAATCTGCTTTTTCGTATATAGTATTTAAATAAATAAAAATCATACTTAGTGAAAGACCATAATAGAGAATCCATAGCTTTTTGCATTGTTTTTTTCCATAGTATACGTTTACATAGTATTTTCCATACATCGGAGTTTTTTGAAATAATATTTTCAAACAAAAAAATAGTATTAGTGGGAACCATAATCAATTTTAATAAGTAAGTACCTACCTCATTAGCGTGTAAAAGAAGAAGAAAAACCTAAAAGAAAATAAAATAATATAAAGTGAAAATGGAGGACATTACTATCTATTAGCAATGCATAAAGAATAACAAGTTCTACTTCATAATGTCGAAAATTTCCTTGTAACTTTCTCAGTAGCCATTCAATGAGATTCTGTTGAAGGACAATGTATTGCTAAGGTCTGTTGTGACAGATCAGATCTGAACAGCCAGGCACTAACCGACCTCCCTTCCCCAACTTTTTTACTCACACATATTCCGTAAGTTGGAGATGCCATAGTTCCACTGTCTCCTTATTCCCAAAAGAGAATAAACCACCAGCAAAAAAAAAGTATTTCGAGACTTGTTCAACGTCTTACTTGGATATTCCCGTTGGTTTTCTTTTCTTCGGCTAATCGGATAATCTAAGGTTTCTGGCAGAAACTCCGCCACGTGGTCTCGACTCTATACTTAGTTCATCCCACGAGTTTAATTCTCTTCTTATCCTTATCTCAAATGAATACAATTTGCTCCTCCTAACTTTTAAGACGTTCCATTACTTCTTTTTATTTTAATTTGAAATGCTTTTCACAAAGGGCCAAACACAAAACGAAGAAAAACCTTTAACTTTAGCTTTTTTTATTTTATTTTTTCTTAGAGGTAACACTTAAACACGAATACTCAATTATACACAGGATATTAAAGGACATACTTGACCTACTTTAACCAGTGATTCCTGACATTTTTTAAGCAAAAAATGTAAATGAAATTTTGGTCTCCGGTGACATTTTTGATTTTTTCTTCTTTTTCTAAAAAACATTAAAAATCAGGAGGTATTGAACGGTTAGAGCCGGGGTGAGTGGTTGGTTCGTTACTCTGCTGAGTGGCCAGTGACATGTGGAAGAATTTTTTTTGTTTGATTTTGAAGAAAAAAAAAATTAAAAAAAAAGACATTTAGAAAGTCACCGGAGACAAAATTTCGTTTACATTTTTTGCTCCAAATAATGTCAGGAATCACTGGTTAAAGTATGTCAAGTACATGCGTTAACACCCTATGTAGTTGTTTATACCTGTATCTCGCTACCATTGGAAGCGAAATGATGTAATAAAATTTGCACTGGTTTAAACTGACCTTTTTAATACATTACGATTTTTTAACATTACTAAACTGTAAAACGCCTAGATAAATATTAGATTTTTTTTTAAATTATCCTTAAGGGGAACGGCTGTGCGGCCCTTTTCCTACAAAGTTTAATTTTCGATTTGAGGCCAAAATACCAAACCGAACTGAAAAAAAAATGTTTTCAACAAAAGATATAGCAAATATCCAGAAAAAACAAGTGCTACTTTATTTATTTTCTTCTTCTTCTTCTTGTGCCCTGTCCGTTCAACGTTGGCTATCATGTTGACTATTCGGGCTTTGTTTACTGCGGCCCGGAACAGCTCTATGGTAGACCGGCCAAACCACAGTCACAGGTTTTTTTCACTTGTGCATTATTTTGTTTTTTGTAGGATTGATAACAAAATTATTTAAAAAATAAAAAAATAAGATTGCCTATATTTAAATCAATCATATATATTCTTAAAAACATATTCGAACTTTCGGATGGGAAATAAATCGAAGAAAGATTTACTTTTTTATTTTTCTGTTTCATAAACCAATGAGTTTATTTTTTTCTTTCTTTATCTGCTATAGCACATTACCATTTTACTTTGTATACTTTCAAAGTATTCTTAGTAGTTTTTTACTACAAATACTATATTTAATAGCTTAATTGCTTCTAATTGCCCCCTAAAAGTTAAATAACCATGTACTTAACTGTGAATCTAACAATTACAATGTAAACGACACTTGTGCCCTCATTAATTTAGTATTAAGTTCTACAAATAAAAGCATGTACCTACCTAATGTGAGCTAAACCAGACAATTTGACTGTCCTAAAACGGGTCAAAGGTTTCTTATGATGAATATGTATTTTTTGTTCAAATAAATTAATAAATAATTAATTATTAATTATATCCTGACCAAGAAATCTACGGTTTTGAGACATGTAGACAATTTTGATTAAATATTGGTGTTTTACAAAGTGATTTGTTTTCATTTAATAAAATTATTCAGTTCAGTTGGGTATATTGGCCTTAAATCTAAAATTAAGTTTTGTATTAAAAATGCCGCGCAGCCTTCTAACAAAAAAATATTATTTTGAAAAACTTTTTTTTTCAGCTTTCATCTTTTATTCCTGTCTTGAACGGTATAAAAAGGCAGAATTAAAACCATTATAAGTATTTTGTACGCTAGCCTTTAAAAATGTTTACAGCAAGAGCATTCAACCTTTATCTACTAAAGCAGTAGGTCATTGGATGCATAAAAGGTCAGTGAATTCTTTTTGTTTTACTAGATTCACTCATTCAAGTTTATTTTGAATACATCCTACAATAAGTTTTAACTTATAGTTAACTGCCTAAATCACTTAACCACGCGAAATAAATAAATTTGCCTGGATTGCTCGAGATTTCCCAGAAGATCATTTTTAAAATTTTTCGCCAACATTAAAAAAATCGTTCCTTCGAGTTTTAACATGAAGACATAAAAACTTTTTATGGTGCTATATAGTCAATGGATTAACCTACATTTTACCATTTATCTCATATTTGTAGGATTTATAAAAATAATATTAAAAAAATCGCATATATTTTATAACCGTGCGAATCCTTCGTGTTTTTTTACTTTGAAACTGCGGTGAGGGGTACGTACTTATTCGAGTCAACATAGAATATTTTGGATTTCTGTATGTTATCTGTGGTATACTTGATAATATAAGGTATCAATGGAAAAAGGTCTTAACTTCAACCGTAAACAGCTGATCAAAAATTCAGCGTGAAATTTTTTTTTTAAATTCATTCTATAATAGTCTACGAAGTTCGGATTTGCGACATCTATGGTCAAAATGGATAAAGCATTTCAATAGCTTCGTTTTGAAATAAATGGCTGACCATTTAAATATTTTAAATAATTAAAATAAATGTTTTACGAATGGTAGGAAAAGGTGGTCCAATTTTGGACCGCTATCAATCGCAGAAAAATAATAATGGTCCATTTTTCGACCATTATCGCTCCAGTGGAATGTAGTAACATATATTGAAGCAGTAAATAAGAACATAAGACCACTAAACATGTAGCAACTTATCTTAGTCTAGAACCGAATTTTGATGTTTTAAAATTCGCATTATTTCATTTGATCTTTTTCTCTGCTTACTGTATCAACGATCTGATAATTAGCTACTTACCCGCAATGACGTTATTTAAATAGACTTGCCATAGTCTCACAAACTCAAGATATAATGTGGCAATTAATCAACACTCTTTTGTTTTCAGCGATTTTCAATAATTTCTTAATTCAAAAGTTATCCACGTATGATAAAGATAGACGCTTAAAGAATATGTGCATATGGACGAACAAAAGATAGAACGCGGGCGGCATTTTCGTATTCAAAATTCAAAAGTTCCGTCGAATACTGTCTCAAGGCCGACTAAAGTAGGAGGCCTGGGCACCAGTCGAATTTTGAGGTGTCAAATTTTCAAGCTATAATGAACAACGATAGTTTGCAAATGGCGTCGATTGTTATGGTATTTGTTGTTTCTGATGATTTGTATGTTGTTTTACCGCAGGCAAGTAACTAAAGAATCATTAGATTATTATTATAAAAAGTAAATTTTACTTAGCGACGGCATCGACTTTGTAATTTGGCTGTTGCGCATCCAGACCTGTACTTTAGTAGGCCTTGAGTTCTCTAATGACGCATAAAATCTTTGGGCGGAAAGCAATTGTATTATTTATATAATCGATAATAATAAGTAATTTGCATGTATTTATGAATGAAATGTTATTCCATCGCTTTTACTACTGTTTACCGTGTAATGGAAACATTTTCTCATCACACAGGAGGGAATTTTGGCGCTTTTTAATGCAATTTACTTACCGGTAGGACACGACCTTACTCGACGCGTGGCAGTTTAGTACTAAAGTACTAGAAATCTAGTACTCTACAATTGTCTTGTTGTTGGCTTCCCACTTTGAGATTTCTACCACACGTCTACAGTATATAACGTCATTGCTTACCCGTTTCAAAAAAATTTCAAATCAAACTTCTTTCGCTTCATTTGTCAAATAGAATGAAGAAACGTTCTGGAATAATCGCAAAATTCATATCGAAGTCTGTCATATTTATTCGAATTGGATTTTAAAAGATACGAATCGACCGATATGCTTAGTTAGGAGATTGTTTTCAGATTGTAAAACTGATTAGTTTGGAAACAAACGGCGAAAATATCGATCTACAAGAGTAATATTTTGTCGCTGTTAGTAACAGGACGATTAATTTTAAACACGAATCGATTTCAGAATGGACCTTTTTTTTAGCCAACTTATACGTGTAGCACTGTAAAATTCAGCACTCATTAAAAAAAGACTTAACAAAATAAAAGCCAAAGCTTATTGGAATTATCCCTAATGACTTAATGACCATAATCTTTTTAAATGCATCTATTTGAATATCGATTTTGTTTTCGTGAATTAATGGTCGCAAATCTAAATTAAACCACTACCCAACATCCGATCGCGCTGAAACTCAAAAGATGTGGTCATTATCGATGACAATGCAGTCTGTCAACTTTTTATGGCACTCACATATACACACACGCCCAAACAACCATTTTTCGGAAATTATATTTAAAAATTTGCAGTTGTAATACACGAAATAAATGTAGCTGGCATCCAATTAGGATTTGGCGAGGGTTTTAGCAGTGCACACTTCAGTACATCAGTCAAACCAAAAAATACATTTTTTTTTTAAATTTTACAAGATTTTTTAAAAGTTAAAAGTCAGTCCCTGGAGAGGAAGGTTCAATCCCCAGCCAAATGAAAAAAAAAATCTTTGAATTTGGCTACCAGCCGGCCCAAGAGGTGGAGCAATAAGGTCCAAAATTAAAAAAAAGATGGGAAAAAGATGATTTTTACGGTTCAATTTTTTTAAACTTTTGAAGTGAATCCTTCCTGTCACCTATATTTCGACTTTTATTTTTGATTAAAACACCACACGTGTTAGTAATTCAAGAGTAAGGATTAAGTCGGGTGCTAAGTTGGTTCTGTTGTAATGGCACATAATGAATACATAGAGCCGAATGGAGTATGTTATGGGACTGCTAAATGACTTCAAAACAAAGGCATTTCATCACGAAAACTTCTTCCGAAACTTGAAATGGCCCATTAGGACCATCCCCTCTTCCGAAAGGCCCAGAAAACTACTACAGCGGTTTCTCAGAGAATTCATAATTAAAATATTGTGGCGGAGGTCGCGTTTTTTGGAAGTAAGCTGTTACGCTTACTCCCGAGTTAGGGGATGAAGAAAATTAAATGAATAATTTATTTTTGGGAAACTAATAGAAATCATAAACCGTAGGTCCGTAGATGAAGCTGAGGGAATCTTTGAGTATCCAACGTTCGACACAAGATTTCAACAGGACAACACAACATTTATTTATTTATTTGTTATGAAAGTACATTCACAGTAAGTACATAAGGAAGCTTTGACTGTCCAACTAGGATGGTCTCCCATTCTAGGACAGTCAAATTGACAGATTTTGTTTAAATTAGGTATTTAGGTACATGATCATTCATATATATAGTATTAAGAAAATTTAATATTCACAAAATTATAATATATGATACAGTAGGATAGTAGTAGTAGAACATGGTCTACATACATAAAGATATCCCCAAGCAGTACAGAAAAGTGCTAATCACTATTTTTTCAATGTGAATACCTCAAATGAGTCCCAGCTGCTCCCGTCTGTAGCCAGTGAGACTATGGCATCGCCAATTGGAGTATGTTGTGATGCTGAAGGTATTGGGGATAGGAAGGAGATGGGAAGAGGAAGGTAGGGAATCTGGCTATTAGTAAAGGTGCCCACATAAAAAAAAAAACAAACGCAAATACCAGGTGATTGATTATTTATTGATGGAAATTAAGGAAAGCTTTCGGATTGCGAAACAGTATTGTAGAGCGTCATAATCATAACAAATGTGATCTATGTATATCGATTTAAAATAAAACTGAGGTCGACAGTTTACATTTGACTAATAGGCCCCAGAAAGGCCAATAAATTTGACTATCTGTGTTCATAAAAAAAAATTATCAATTTCATCAGAGGTAAAATATTTAGCTGCCTCCGGACACACGGACATCCCCGTACCACAATTCTATCGGTTTATTTCGTCAGTGGTCATAAAACAAAATTAACCGAGCAGAATATTTATTATAAAAGCGATATATAAAGACATCTTTGAATTATATAATATAATCAAGCTGCTTTTAACAATAATATAAATGCTATGTACGTAATAATTCCATGACACAATAGTGAACTTTGTACGTTGGGTAACTCCAAGTCAGGCTGTATTACAATAACAAACAATAAGAATAAGTTAAGGGATGAAATCAGACGGAGGCTGAGTGTAAGTACTGTGCGCTAGGCTGAGGGGTGGTGGCTGTAGAGTGAAGCTGTATCTGGTAGGGGTGCTTTTCACATCTCTCGTGATTGATGGCGCCGGGAAGGAGGGTGCTAAATATATTATAAACAACAGGGAGATTACAAGGTTTTGTATCATGACTTGATCATTCGTACATAACACAGTGGAAATATTGTTAACGGGCGCTATAGCGCAGACCCGTGAAAAATCACTGAACCTGATGTTCGTTAGTCTAGTTAGGCAGTAAATAAGCCTTTTTTAAAGCGCAAAAAATCATGTAATCCGACTTTAATTGTTAAGATTAACCATTAGAAATTCAAGCAAAAGAAATTCACATTTCAAATATAGAATTTATTTTATCAAATACTTTTCTGGAAAAAGATTTTTTTTTAATAGATATGTACTGTAAGTATCCATCTATATAAAAATCTAGCAAAAAATATGTTACCGGTAGGTACTTTATCGATTTATCGTTTTATTAAATGACAATTAATTAGTTAAAATTTTGAAATTGAAACTTAATTCATAGCAAAGCCTAGTTCTACAGTTGAACCAGTTCTACATTGAACCAGAGTTGCAGACAGACACACAACCGAAATTAGCATTTTTAATGATTTTTTAACTATTGAGTAGAAATCTAAAGGTTTTTTTTTTTTTACGTTAACTCCACGCAGGAGGCCCTGAGGAAAATAATTTCCCTCAGGGCCTATGTCATCTGGGATGCTGTGTGGAGGGTCTTTTTGAGGAGAGGAAGGAATGAACATTGGTCTTGAAGAGACCCATGTTGTAGGAAGGAGGAAACACAGAGGCCGGCAAATCATTCCACAGCCGAGCTGTTGAACACAAGAACGAGTCGAAGAAACGACCTGTTCTCATGTGACAAATGTCCACTGTGTACAAATGTTGGGCACGCGTTTGGCGTGTTTCCCGACTATGCACCGGTGCCGAAGGGATCAATGATGCTAGTTCCTCGGAGCATCTTCCATTGTAATGCCGGTAGAACAAGGATAGCATTCCCACCAAACGCCTGTGCTCTAAAGATTGCAATCCGTCTGTTAAGATGGGAGAATCTATCAAACGGACCGCCCGTTTCTGCACAGAGTCGAGGGTATTTTTTCAGGTATTTTGGAGCTCCAGACCAGAGTTGGCTGCCAAATTCAACCGTGGGGCGCACTTGTGATTTGTACAGGGTTAGCAGTTGTGTACTATTAAAGTATCTGCGGGCCCTGTACAGTACGCCCAGTTTCTGTGAGGCTAACTTTACTCTGGCTTCGATGGAGCCCCCATACCTGAGCTGGTCACTTAGGGTATCCAAAATCTTGTTGTATCCAAAACCTATTTTCTATTTCTTTAAAGGAAGAATCTCTCAAAATTTAAGGTTAGCGTGTTCAAATATCTAATCTTGGAGATTAGAGGATTACTAGAACATACTAAATAACAAAAAAACATGTGTTCAGAGATGTGCAAAGCAACCAAATTTATTTTAGGTATTTTTTTTTATTCGATAATATTTGACATTTTAAAAGGAACTTGTAAAATACGTCAAACTGCATTGTTTCCTTGATAAAAAAACAGTCTTCCATTAAAGACGTGTTAATTCTAATGAAGGAAGTAAAATTGACATTTTGAAAGGAAACAAAGCACACAACATCGATACTGTTTGCTGCTCACACTCATACAGTTTCAGCGCTGACGATAGGTAAACATGTCAATCAACAATCACGCCATGCATTACCTGTATATTACAAGAGACCATTTAAAATTCACACTGATCGATTGACCAAAAAATGCTTACGTTATTTTTTTAAATACGTCTAGGGAAATATTTTCTAAACCTTGATATTTATATATGTGATTCATTATTTAATACTTATAATTCAGTTCATAGATTAACCTGTAAGGCGTTGGGTCTTTTTTGTCGGAAGGTCACAATATTTCCGCTTCGCAATAAAATCCAAATAAATGGAATCTTTCTGAACGCATCCGAAAACTAAAAACTGTTTATGAAAGGTGATGAAAAACTTTTAAAATTTTATAATTCGAAATAAACATATAATTTTTGAAATATGAAAACTTTGAATTTGTAAAATAATTGAAAAAAAAATTCCAACGTTTCACACATTTTTTCCTAATTGCGGTCGGAAATTTCGGTTTCATAAAGGAATATATTTTGTGGTTAACTTTTAGATATATATAAAGTGTGGTATTTTTTCTTTCGAACGCCGTTTAGATCATATTTCTAACCACGATAGTAAAGAAGATATGATGATTTCTATGAGGGCTATATGATTTGTTCCGAAAAGTGAACAAATTGACCTGAGGGGTTAAAGTTTATTTTTTATTTACAAAGAAAGACAAACATGCCCGGATTACGAATAAGCTGACAATATTTGAAAATGTTCTATTGCCACCACAGTAAGCAGAAAATGTTGCTTGTGTCGTAATGAAGGACTTGGCCAGTTGAGAAATCTAACACGCCACGCCTGGGTGGGACCCAAACGCGATGCCAACTCACCGTCACCGACCGGTCGTTAAAACGAACATGATATTCGAACAAAATCGTTGCTTGAGGGAGTTGAGAAATTTAATCTTTTTTTTTTAATTTATTATTTTTCAAGTTTAATTTGTAGAGCTCCATTTAAGTTTCATGTTTTTCTTTTACATATTCAATAATATTATTGTTCAATTTACAAAAAACCTGAACCTGAACCAAAAAACATGTTCTGCTGTGTAATTATTACTACGCGTGAGCGTGACATCTGTTTCTATAACTATAAAAGAAATAACTAAATATAGGTAAATATTGAACCATGTAACACTGTACACAGAAATAATACAAATTATCGTCTGTAAGTGGCATCACCTCTATTTGATAATGACTTCAGAAAGTGAAATATCTGTTACAGTTAACAATAATTACCCAGCAGAACTTTAAGAAGAAGCTACTTGATAAATGGAATAATAAAATTGTTGAGTATAAAAGAAAAACATTATGAGCATTTTGCATCCTGTCGTTAAGGGCCCGCAACCCGGATTTGTACCGATTTATTACATATTTCCCTTAAACACGGTAAGTTTTAAAGCTCTTAAAAAAATATATGTTATTCTTGAAGATAATATCTAGACTTTGCCCGCGCCGAAATGCAAATTATATAAAAATCCCTCGATAGAAAAAAAATCGCAAAGTATGCTCCAAAAATTATTATTAACACGTTTGTTTCAGTTATTTTACAAGTTATATGTATGAAAAAATTCACAGTGTTTCTTTAAATGCTGTTTAAGATAATGCCCGCGAGATTTTTGCTCTCTTTTAAACAAGACTTGTTTTGTTTTTTGTTTTATTAAACATTTTCGCAATTTTCGCATCGATTTTGTCACTTTAAATACTAGCGCTCTCCTCTAACATTCGTAATTTCGTATCTCTCCATCTTCTTCTTTTCGGGCCCGGTTGCAGAGCCTTAATAACTATAAAGTTTAAACGCAAAAAACGAATGAAAAAACGAAAAAACCCGAAAAAATAAAATAACAGAAGGTCATAAGGATAAGATGGGTTTACGATTTTGCTAAAGATTTGACATAATAACAACTGAAATCATAAAAATTTTGTAGCTGACAGAACTAATTATCATGAAAGAATTGACATTTTTTCCAGTACCTAAACATTTAAGGGCATGTAAAAAAATGTTTAGATTTGATTAATTAGTTTGCCTGAAAAACTAACGTTAAAAAACTATGTACAATAAAATACTTTAATGGGAGAAAGCATTTTGCAAAAGGGCTGTCTTTATTCTTCAAAATTGTCTACAGCCTTAAAGCCTTAGCAGCCTTGGATGATGAATTATGTACCTATTCCAGAATTAGCTTGTACGTACTGAACCAATTTCTAGACAGAAGTGGTGTACCAAGGACCGTCGTCGGTTAAGGCCATTTTTGGCCAGAGGAATCCCTTTCCTAAACCCCATTGTCAGTATAATACAGGGTGAAAAAATGTGAAAAACACAACATGGTTGTATTGGAGAACGATTTGGAATATTGCGAAACAGAATCGACAAAAAACTTTACTTCCACCAATTCATTTAAAAAAAATTGTATTATTCGGAATTATATTTAGGATACTCCCTTAATAATAAGAGCTTATTTTACAAATCTCAAACATTCTTTTTTTTTTAAAGAAAGACAAACATTCCCGGGTTACGAATAACCCAAAGATATTCAAATACATAAGGAGATATGCTATGGTGTCCGCGCAACTGTCGCCGGACTATATAATAAGGAAAGAATTCGTTCATTTAGTTTAACGTTCGTTTGGTTTATTCGTTAATTATTTGTTCTTTTAGTTTATTTGTTAATTGGTAAACAATATTGGCGACACCCGGAAGCGCAGACCCACATAGTAAAAACAGCAGATAGCACATCTACTTATATTTCAATATCTTTGGAATAACCCAACAATGTTTGAAAATCTTCTACTACCACCACAGAAAGCGGAAAATGTTGCTTGTGTTGTGATGGAGGACTTAGCCAGCCGAGGAGTCGAACACGCGACGCTCGGGTGAGACCCAAGCGCTATGCTCACTCAACCACTGACCGGACACTTTGCAGGCCAAAAATCAATAACTCTCTCGACACTTTCAACACTTCAACACCATTTCAATTGGGGATGCGGGAGTGGGTTCCGCCGCTTCAGGAACCATTTATTGGGTAACACATCTGACCTAGGACACCCCAAGTGTCGTAGGACACCCCAAGCTACGTTTGGTGACTTAGCAGCTCACTCAACCACTGACCGGACACTTTGCAGGCCAAAAATCAATAACTCTCTCGACACTTTCAACACTCACATCTGCCATAGGACACCCCAAGTGCCATAGGACACCCCAAGCTACGTTTAGTGACTTAGCAGGGGTGCCGGAGTTCATCGGGCGAGGTGTTTTCAGGTCTTGGCGGCCGATGCGCCTCCTCACCAGCTGCATGGTGGGCCGGATCGGGAGATGTCGGTTATGGATGAACTTTTGAAAACTCGCGCAGCGCTCTTTCTACCCATAGCCTTATACCGCAGTTGGAGGGATGGATTCATACGCCCGTCACTGCTAAACACACTGACTCAAGATTCCGGCCCATTCCTCATACATTTTTCCTTCCCAGAACATTCTCTCCTTCCTTTCAAGCCCTGAGTGAAATCATTTTCCTCCGGGCCGCGTATTTCCAAAACCTATACCGATTCAGTCGCGGTAGCGACAATTTATATTTTCATTATCAAAATTTAATATTTAGAAATAAAATTATTATTTTCTAACATACACATTGGTAAGATTATTTCTTCTAAATTTTAAAACCATTTTTGGTTTTGCAATGTGATAAAAAATAACCTTTATAGAGGTGTTCTTACAATATATGGGAAAAACACCTCTATATAGGTTATTTTTTATCACTTGGCAAGAACAAAAATTAATAATTAGAAATAGTATATTAGAAATTAATAATTTTATTTCTAAATAGGCATTTAAATGTTGAAATTGAAAATGTAAATTGTCGCTATGGCGACTGAACCGGTAGCGTATTTACAAAACCTATACCGATTCAGTCGCGGTAACGACAATTTACATTTTAAATATACCTCTATATTGGTTATTTTTTATCACATAGCAAAAACAAAAATTGTTCTAAAATCTAGATTAAATAATCTTTCTGATGTTTATATTAGAAATTAATAATTTTATTTCTAAATATTTAAATTTTAATATTATTCCCATATATTGTAAATACACCTCTATATTGATAATTTTTTATCACTTTGCAAAAACACAGATTGCTCTAAAATCTAGATAAAATAATCTTTCCAATGTGTATATTAGAAATTAATAATTTTATTTCTGAATATTTAAATTTTGATATTGAAAATTTAAAGCGACTGAAACGCGGTAGGGATTGTAAATACGCGAACCGGTACATGTTTTGGAAATACGACGCTAAAGTAAAAATACATTTTAGCGGTCATAGGCACCTACACCCTTTATTATTATTTATATATTGTCTTGTAGATTATAAATCATTCAAGAATAATAACCACAAACCGAACACGGTAAAGAGGGAATAAAATATTTTTTAGAATTACCAAAGGTAACAAAATCAGAAGAAAACATAAAAAAATGAACGGCAAAATAAATAAAATGTACCCCCACAGTTTCCGACCGCAATTTGAAAAAAAAGTAATGAAACATTGAAATATTTTTATTATTTAATTTTACTTGACGATAACGTTTATAATACATTTGCCTAATAAATTATGTGCCCGTAATTTTAGATAGAAAAAACGTAAGATGAGCCAGTTACGTTTTATGATTTTCACGGCCAAAAGCATTTTCGCTTTTTGTTTTTGGGGTGTTATGCCGTGTACCACATCTACTGGATCTGCCGGATCTGCCCTGATGATGGACACTGCAACGATGTCTAAAGTTGTATGTTGGCTAAAGAAGGAGGTAGCGCAACACGGCATAACACCCCAAAAACAAATATTGAAAAAGTAAGGTGAGCCATTTTTAAAACATACAAAAATTTTATATTTCAAAAATAATACGTTTATTTCAAGTTATAAAAACTGAGAGCGTATTTCATCAACTTTTCAAAATTAGTTTTTAATTTTCGGATACATTCAGAAACACTGCATTTATTTGGATTTTATTGAAAAACCGAAATATTTTGAACCTCTGAAAAAATACGGGTGAGGCCTGAGAGGTTAAAGTATAGAGTCGGCACGGAAAAGTATGTACCCGTATTATACAATATTTAAAAAAAAAAGAATAACTGCTAGGAAAAAATATGATATCAGGTGAATGGAATAATCCAAAAACTCTTATATTAAGCTCCCAAAAATTTCTGAAAAATAAGTATCCAATGCGAGCTTTGTTTTCGACCCCTTTCCGTACAATAATAAAAGCCTGTTCGTAAAATAGCCGATGATGATGTTCGTGCGAGAGTAGGCAGCCAGACACGGATTGTTTATTGATTTAATACTATGGCTAAATCAGGTCAGAGTTTACTTTAGATCCCGCCTATAATATACAGCCAGCCAGCAAGTCTGTTACTATTTAATCCAGTGGCGTCCATAAATTTTCAAAACTACTGCATTTAAAATTACTACGAGATAATGTACACAATAAAAAAGACATAAAGATGTTTCAAGTTCACCAAACCAGGATCGCTTGTGAAAATGCAATATAGCATCATCTGTTGATTCGATTTTCAATAATAAAAACTCACTTGAAGTGAAATATCGCCAAACTGAAATATAGAAATGCAAAGTTATTAAAACTAAGCCCAAACTAAATCAATACTAACGATAAAGGTTACACTTACAAAATGTTTACGATGATTTATCCACAGTCGTTATCTGATTAAATATTAACTAAATACTTATTAACAGCTTTACTAATAAAAAAAATACTTCACAAACATTAAACGGCGTTTTAGTTACACATTATATTATACATGCTCAGTTTCGGTTTGGTACAAATAAAAAAACGTCTTTAACGGTCCTCCGAAAGAACTGGCAATATAAATATTTTATGCATGTGTACGTAAATATAAATGCTAAAAATCAAAGTTTATATTACGCAAACGATGAATCGAAAATTCCATGTTTTTGATTATTATGTGGGAATTATTATAATAATTTTTAATTCTATAAACGAGATGGAAAGTGAGATAGCAGTAAAGTTTACTTGCAGATTTCCTAAATAAATAGTATATTAAAATATAAGTGGATAAACAGGTCTTTAAAACACGAGCGATTTTTCGAGCACGACGGCGTAGCCGAGTGCTCGAAATAAAGCAAGTGTTTTAAAGACCAGTTATCCACGAATACTTAACGCTATTTTTTTTTATTCGTACACTTTGAAAACATAAATATTGATTAAGGTGGTCCAAAATTTTTTTTTTATTATTTTTCATTTGGCCACCCTGCGAATTTGTTACACGTATTCATAGAAATAACATAGTAAAATTTCAGCGAGATAGCTCAAGTAGAAAGGGGTGCTCAATCGAGTGTTGTTTTTGAATTTTTTGTTTATAATGCTTAATTTTTACTTTTTGCTACAGGCCAGTTTCGTGTGCTAAACTATTAAATAAATATTAAAATAAACAACTGAAGAGTTTTATAGACAAATTTGAACAGTATTTGATACTTATTTAGTAGACTGTGAAGTGAATCAGTGTAATAAAATGTGTTCATCTACTCGAAAAAAATACGAAATTTTTCTAATTGGGATTCGAGATATTGAGCCATTGATGAGGCTTAACCAACATCCTACTCTTCGGCAAGTTATACTCAGTTATCACTAGATACATATTAAATGATTCCAAAAATGTGAAAGATTCCGTGCATGTACTTATTCAAGAACTTATAAAAGTGTGGAGTAAATCTAGTATTCCGACCAGACAACAAAATCACTGCATTGAAAAACTGATTAAGTTTCTTAAGAACTGGCTGCTGTTGAATAAAAATAGAGGAAGAAATTCTGAAGCACAAAAAAGGAGAGTATTTGTTTAAAAAAGAACTATACAAACTTTTTGACATTGCCCATGCAAGTGCTTTGAATTTGATAAAAATTGCGGAAGACAGAGCGTTTCTCATCGATCATAGATGAGAACGTAAGATGATTATGACCTCAATCGACAAGAAACTAGGAAAGGTCAAAGAAAGTTCTCTAAAACGGAAACCAAAATCTGAAGAATTGAAATAAATGGCTGCTGAAAGTAATGCTTCATGTTCGGTGGTATCGAGACAAGAGTTAGAACTTGAGTGCAGCTTCAGTAGCACTTCTAGTAATGCTAGCATGTTAGAGGATTAGTCCAAAGATGAGTTTGTAGTGCGTTGAGCTGTCTACAAGTGACGTATTTACACAATACATTACCAGTGCGCTTGATCGTAATAAGATTTAAACTAATCAAGAGAAAAGAAAAACAAATTGTTCGATTTGTTAGTTATCATTTACACCAAAGTTTGAATCGAAGCGTCTTTGGCAGCAGATGCACCAGTAAATGACTTAATACTTTGGAATAGCTTAAAATTGTACGAAGCCATTGATTCCGAAATCAGTATAGCAGCTGGGGGTGTCTTAGAGCGTCACTTATGGTATTTGTCAGATGAACTAGTCTCACTTACCTTGTTTTCTGAGAAGCTGTCTGATGCTGAGAAACAGGCCATTGTTCAAAAAATAAATTCTGTTGGCGGTAATCGTTTAGTACGAGGTGATTGAGCTTGCCTCAGAGGTTACATTAGAAGCTTTTGCAATACAAAGAACGTTGAAAACGCTCTTAGTTCTTGATATCAAGGACTCTTTCTTGTAATTACCTCCTGAGACTTGGAATAACAATGTTGATTACCTTCAAGGCAAAAGCTGAGTCAAAAATTTGAGTGTTGTTAATGATACAGCGGAGAGAGGTGTTAAACTATTTGAAGATTACAACACGATACTCACTAAGAATGAGGAAGAAAAGCAATTTTTACTTCACATCGTTGAACAGAACAGAAAAATCGTTTCCACTGAAACATTCAAAATGTAGTTAACAAACATAGTTTTAAAAGATTGTGACTAATATTATGTTAATTATTGCTTTGTTACCAAATTTTGTTCAAATTTAAATACGTTTTATACTTATTTGACTAAAATACTTGTAATATTAATAAACCTTAAATTACGTGTTTCACTTAAAATCCAGAACTTTTGTCAGAAACTTCTAATTCGATGAGCACCCCCTTGTATATAAGATAGGGGGCTGAAATTTTTTACACATAATAGGAATGATGGGTGTAACAAATAAAATGGGTGGCTACATCCATATTTGAATTAAAAAAATTTACCATATAGGTCTGGACCACCTTAATATTGATATTATTATTAAAAATTTGGAAATAAAAACTATTAATGAATTCGTGATATGACATCACAATATCTTGTTGTCATGGAAATGAAAAACACAAACATTAATTTGCAATCTGTCACATAAGATTAATAGTTGACATCACAGTTTTTACTAGTTATTGTGTGTTGTAAAATGAGTTCTAACATTGATAATTTAAATACCAAAGCAGAATCGCGGTTAATACCTGAAAAATCCAAAGACGTTTATAAAAAGAATATGAAAGGTTCATAACATGGATGGAGGAGCAAAACGTAGTAGATGTAGATGAACGAGTTGTGCTTGCTTACCTTCAGAAAATGATTTGTTGATGTTGCCATGGTAACGTTCGCGTTCCGGTAAAAAAACGCGCGTTCCATAAAGTGCGATTTAAACACGCTAGAGCGTACTTTAAATGAGTAAAAAAGGGCACCAATAAAAAAAAAGAGTGTTTTTTCAATAATATATTTCGTATTGTTTTTCATATTCTTTATTTCGTCTTTTCTACAATTTTTCTACGTTTGAAGTATTAGTTTTTGAAGTGATTATCTATCAGTTTTTATATTTTATTTTTAATTTTAAACTGGAGATTGAACAAAAACTAAAATGGTTGTTCGGACAATTGAGAACTAAGGCGACAACATATAAAATACCTTGGAAACATTCCGAAATTCGATGAGAACTTTATACTATAGATAAACAACCCTCTTTGGCTGAGCAATAAATGTCTTTCAATGAACTTTTTTTATGTCAGATTCTATTTTACGTTTCTGTTAGTAAGGTTTTGTGAGTAAGTAATTTTATGAAAGTTTTACCACTTTTATTAGTAAGGCTGTGCCTCTCCCCTTCTGCTGGTCTTTACCCTTTGGCACATGAGGCACCGGCCCCCAGTCTGGGTTCGGGGGCCCGAGCAATCGCACTGCTTACCCAATTTTTGCTTAGGGAACGTACCCATACTACGTGACCAACTTTTTGCAATTTTTAACCCCCCTTCCCCCGGTGACCAAAATCCTAAGCAACCCGCCGCTCATTTCTATGGAGCGTGACATTTTGAAGACCCCCCCCTAAACGTGTCACGTAGTATGGGTACGTTCCCTTACCTAATATTTAAAGTGCCCTTCAGATGGTTTGTCAAGGAACCGGCGCTACACAAATCAACCAAATATTATTAAGGGACATACAATAACAATAAATTTAAAAGTTACTAAAAACATAAGACGCCATCATAATAAAATTGTTGTCATGCACAACTGTACTTTACGTTTATGTATGAAATTAATGTGACAAGTTTAGTACCAGATTCGGACGTAATGAGTCGTCTTGCTAAGAACCGGACTACCACCTAGGCCCGACCTAGGGTTGCCACCTCTAAAGGGAGAGGGGGAGTAGGAGATAAATTTCTTAAGGCATATTATGTCAACTTTGAGGATGCTGTGAAAATGGCACACATTGAGGCACACATTGTAAGGTATGATACACACTAAAGACTAAGGTTAAACTGATATGTTTCAAAGGTTTCCGTTACTAAAAGATTTCCGTTTAAGAAAATGCAAAAGGATTTTCTTCTAAATATTGCATGAATCCTGGCTTTTTGAAAAAAAAATCGAAAGCATTTACTGGTTTTCCCTCCGACCTAGAAAATGTTTCTCCTTTTCGGTTTCTTTGTGAATGTAATAATTTATACTAGCAGTTAAAAAGACATATTTTATACTAGCAGTTTATGCTGATAGGCCCTGCGGGCGGCTTTTGGTTCGACTTCGCCCGGTTTGACTGTCGGTAACCATTTTATAAATCCGATAGGAACTGGTTCCAAAAATAGCCGGTTTGTCGAATCAACTGGGATCCAGTGACTGCTAGTTACCGGGACAAAGTAACCGCGACAGGCAATGACGTCATATGCAATACATAGACGCGTGGTATTAGTATTTAAAACTGCCAGTTACAATAATAATAATATTATTGCCAATCTATCCATATCCGGAGAAATTCACGAAATTACAAATCCAACAGTACTTACACCTGCAGGCGATGCTTTTCACATTAGCTGTTCACATAAGTAGTGCCATCTTTTGACATTGTTTTAATTCGGTTCTATTACAAAAGTAAATTTGAATACAAACTTTACGCACGAAAACGATTTTGCGTAAGGCGCGGCGTCAGAGTTGTATTCTTAGCCGCATTCTTAAATTTCATCCGTACAATCGCTAGGCTATTAATACCGTTCGATGATAATGATATCACTTCCTTCATCCACACCGCATAGGTAGGTACGTCAATTTTCTAGTATATTTAATAACGATGCGTTAAAAAATGTGCCATACAATAGCAAAATGCTTATGACGACAAAGTTATTGTCCATAGTCAACATTCTAAAAACTACAAAAGTCTGCTAACAACTATCCAACTACCTTCCTGTACCTATTTAAAATTTTCATATTGTTATAATCCTCTTTAACTGGTTTGGAAGTATCTAATGACAATACTTCAATAAACGTGAAGGCTGAGCGTGCTTTTTGAACATTAGGTTGCTTTGGTACAACATTTAGATTCGTATCAAATGGCTAAACACTCGATGCTTTGATATTACTTGAACACAAGATACGTACGTTACCAATATTGTTAAATGACAACATTGAACGGTTAATGATGAATTCTGTTAAAAGTTTCGTTTCTTACTATCTTAATGCAAAAGTTGCCAGTCCCGAGCAAACAAAGTGAACTTTTCAATATCACAATGGTTTAGGGGTGTCGAAAGTGAAAAAAAATATCGATATATCGATGTATCGATATTTATTAAAATATCAATATCGACGTCGATATATCGAGGAAAAAATATCGATATATCGGTCAAATTTTCAAGAGATATTGCATTTTTAAAATAATAGTGTATTCAGCTCAATATTATCAATAGTAATTTTTGTTCACAATTTTCTTTTTTTATTGTACAAAAATCTCAATAAAAGAAGGTATTTTTATGACTATTCATTTTTATTACGTAATAATTACAAAAATATCAAAAACTAAAAAGCTGTCTTCTAACTTATATATAAACTGAGATGCATACAAAGTTTGTATGCGTCTCAGTAACATTCTATTGGCGTATTAATCTATCAAAAAGGACTTCGTGTTTGGAACGAGGTACAGTCAATAATCATAGACAATTGGGAACCAACACATAGGAGTGGCTTAGAAAAAAATGGCGAAAAATAGCATACATCCATAAATGTATACACACATGAGATAGTATTGGTCATCACAAATACTAATGCAAAGACAATAGATTTGTAAGCTATTAATAGTTAAAATTTCAACCGCCAGATGTCATGACCCAATACAGTTACTTTTTTCCGTTCGTTCCTATACGGTTTTGGATTCTAGTGACTTTAAATACATACATTTTAAAAAATATCGTTTTTGATACAATTTTCGATATTGGATATTTTGTATCGATATATCGGCTAAAAATATCGATATTTTTAATTAAAAATATCGATATATCCATATAATTTTTCAACAAGCCTACAATGGTTGCGCAAAATTGTACGGCGGTTTACGGAAGGGTCGGAGAAACGCTTTGCTTTCGTGGTGCCTACATCAACTTATCCTAATAACAATTGCTTCCCTTTAGCAACGAGTATTTCACTCGCATCTACCGAACACGTGGATTTTGTTTGTGTATTAGATCCTTCTGATAAACGATTTATTAACAACAGATTTTGCAAATCAGATGAACTGCCCTCCTTATTCAATTTTGGATAGGAATTATATTTTCTGGGTGCCAAGTTAATGCCCTAAACAACAATTACAGTAACCGCTATCCCTTGCCAACTCGACTGTTATTTCACAATGCATGAACAACACTCGCGCTCGTATTCCCTCTTTACATTTCATCAATACTTAGTATGGCCAGGACGCCACTGGACTCACTATATGTTTTGTACACTGCTACAGTGTGCGCTGCCTAGAAGCTTTTGAATTCATTAACTAAAAGCCTCTCTGGTTATAATAATAACACTACCAATTTGCGAACTTTTGCGAGATTGATTGCGTAATTCTCACTGAGTTCTGAATTCTATTACCTACATTTGGGCCGGAAAGGAAAATATAATGTGAAAAAGTTTACAGAAAATTTGGTACGTAAAACCCATGGACATCTAAATTGATGGACTTGCCGTAAAATGAAATCAAAATATCATTTCAACAAACTGGAGGTAAGCCGTATGACCATATTTTTAGCACCAGGAGGGTTCGAAAATGCTTTGAATAAACTATGAAATCAGTCGTACTTTGACCACCGATAAACGCACATTAAAATAACCAGACCCTGCGCAGAAAAGTAAAGTTTGTTAAAGTAAAGCAAATGTTTTCAGTGCAGTCCATTATGGGCCTTTTCTGTACAGGATCTGAATGTTCATGTTTAAACGAATTGCTGCTGTAGCGACACTAAAATTATAGGGGAGGGTAAGTTATAATAAAACATTTTTAAAAGTCAGATACGATTTTAGATTTTCACGGCCAAAAATTATTTTGTAATTGGTTTTTGGGGTATTATGCCGTGTTGCGCTACCTCCTTCTTTAGCCAACGTTTCGGACAGCGTTGCAGTGTCCATCATCAGGGCAGATGTGTAATTGTTAGGGGTGATGTTAGTACTTATCTACTTAGAAGCGATACCGTGTCGCCAGCTCCACTCCTCTACGAGCTGGCGCTACAATATACTTCAACATGTTTTTCCTTGATGTGACCGTCAATTACCGGATACCAAGAACTATTGAGTTTAGCTCCGTCGTCTCTATTAATATTTACAGGATTTTTGTAAATTTCAATTGCCTCCATAATCAGGCGTGCTCTATGAGTTTTCGGTCTTCCCAGGACTTCAGGAACAAATCCAAATTAATGGCCGGTTTCAATTAAATGCTCGGCGATTGCCGATTTGTCAGGGTGGCCAAGTTTACGTGCTCGAAAGTGTTCCGATATCCTTTTGGAGATCGTCCGCTCTGTCATTTTTAAAAGTGTCTAGAACTAAGTAGTATAACAATATATAAAATTTTGGAAATAAGCCCGCACTTTTGTTTACCCATTTTGGGGTTTGTAGTTAAGTTGTGTTACGATGCCAGCAATTAGTGCGACATTGTTAAAAGGACAAGTAATTCGTAAGCAAGTTTTATTTAAGAGGACCGAATAGTGATATTACCATGCGAGTTGCCTGTATACTGTCAGATTAATTTATTGACAAATCACAAAAAGTGGAACGGTCACAACGCTTCCCGCGCCCCGTGCAGTGTGGTTTGTTCCCCTTTCCCTGATTGGCTCATCTTATTTGAATGTCTATGGAAAAACATAACCTATTAAGACTCTTTACTATAATGGGAAATATAATCTTATTTTCTATAATTTTTAGCATCATTTGGTTTTGGTAAAACTCGCGGTTGTGTGGCAAAAAGAGACATCATGTGTCGTTAGATTTGAAATGAGCCAAATACACTTTTTGGTCATTTTTCTTTTTATATCCATTGCATCTTTCTTGTGTTTATGCATTTTAAAAATCGGTTAAATCCTTTTATTTAACAAATAAATCAAATACAAAGTTTGTAGTTTTTTCAATTTCAGTCACATCCATTACATCACTCATAACAAACTCAACCAATCCATTTAGGCCAATTACTGACGTATATTAAACCAAAATGGCCAATAGTTTTTTTCTAAAGTTTCATTGTAAAATTGCTGCCATTCTGAAATTAAAATGAGCCAAATCAATATATTCATCTTTTCAAACCCAGCCAAGTCGTATCACAGTTCTCTACCACTGAAGCAACAATTTCTTTTTTGTTTGCTCCGTGCTTGTGTATGTGCTACTGCAAAAGCCCGTAAATTGATAAATCTTAGGTTTTACAAGTAAATCTTAGGATTTACTGGAAAATTTTCCGTAGTACGGGCTTTTACACACGCATTGGTTCAAATAAATGCATATCATTTAATAAATATTTGCAACTGAAGATCAGAAATTTTTAATTTTTATTTATTTTTTATTATTATCGTGCAACAGAATAATTCCAATTTCAGTACAATTTAGTTACCCTATCAGCATTTAGGCAAGTGACTCTTCAATAATGTTTTTAAGGCATTAAAGAACAGTCACTTACATCCAAATGGTTTGCAATTTCATTTAACAGCACCACTCCCCTCGTCATGCTATGCTTTGCCAAGACGTCTGTTCTGCCGTTCGGTACTTTAAATAAGTCATGATGTCGACTTCGGCTGTTGTGGTCTGGTACATATAAATCATAGCATCCCAAGAGAAATGGGCTATCGATGAAATTGTTCCAAATTTTGAAAGACAGAATAGCAAGACTTGCTTTCCGTCTAGTTTCTAGACTCACAGAATCAGTTTCCTCAAGTAAGTCAATATGGTGCATGAACCTTGGATAGGTTCCATGCTTCCGCATATAAACATACCTGAGGAATTTCTTCTGGATTTGCTCTAACATACCAATGTACTTCTGGTGGTATGGTGCCCAAACATCGCTCGCGTACTCCAGCTTGCTTCTCAGTATGCCATCGAATAACGCTAGCATAGCTTCTTGGTTATCAAACTGCTTACAAGTTCTGATGATGAACCCAAGAAGTTTGTAGCAAGACTGAGTGAGCTGCGATATATGGCAAGAGAATGTCAGTTCGGGATCAAAGACGACACCGAGATCCTTCACGGATTTTACACGTGACAACGTTTCGCCTTTTATTTTATAATCGTAAACTATAATGTTTTTACAACGAGTGAAGGACATTGTGACACATTTTTTTTGTGTTAAAATCTAATGTGTTATGTTATTTATGTACCGGTAATGAAAAAGGAAGAAATTAGAACATTAAAAAATATTAAGTCGTTATAAATTACAAACAAATATATCTTTACATGTTTTACATAGTGATTTGTTATAATTTAATTTAAATATATACATACTTCCCTTCTGATTTGTATTAAATTAACAGCTATTGTTCAACTAACGAGCGCAAAAACTTTACTATGAAAACATGTTGAGCCGTGTTTTTTATTTGTGATATGGAAAAAGAATCGCGTGCTCCAGAAAAAAAAAATCTCGTGTTGGCAAGCAGGTCAAGAGGTGTATACATTTAGTTTTAAACGCTTCAACTTGGATCGGCGTTCATACCTTCAGACTAGCAGCGAACCCGGCATCGCTTATGAATAAAGGAACAGTGAAGAATGATGTTTCATGTAAATTGTAACTGAAACACCAATTTTAAATCATACTTTGACATTTCTTATAATATTAACACATTATAATTGGATAAGTTTTAAGATTTTCACGGCCAGAAGCATTTTCGTTATATGTTTTTGGGGTGTTGTGCCGTGTTGCGCTACCTCCTTCTTTAGCCAACGTTTCGGACATCGTTGCAGTGTCCATCATCAGGGCAGATCCGGTAGATGTGTAATTTTTAGTCGTGAAGTGTGTGCTTATTTACTTCGAAGCGATACCGTGTCGCCAGCAGCACTAACTTTCACCAGTACAAAATACTAGTGACAAGCAGTGGCGTCATCGCCGCGGAACGGAATAGAAAGTTCATTAAAACGTGGTATTTATGCTAGCCAGGGGCAAGTCCGTTTGCGAGATGCCGACGGAAGTGGCTCCATCTCTTAATGAAATCTAAAATTAGAAATCACAGTGGTAAGAATTTAGGAAAAAATAAAATAAAATAAAAAAATTACAATTGTTAACTTTCACCAGTACAAAATAATCGTGACAAGCAGTGGCGTCGTCGCCGCGGAACGGAATAGAAAGTATATATTATATTATATATTGGTTTTTGGCAAGTTACAGGGAGAAATTAACCCCTTTGTCTTGCAAACTGTAGTAATGTCACCTGATGGATTTTTTTTTTTGCCCGATGTTCGGGCTACCTTGGGCAAGATGAAGGACATTAATATTTTTTTTTTATGGTTTGTTTATCTGTGAGTGGTATACGTTTTGTATAGATAAACACACACATACAGACATTTTTACATACACCCATGCATATATGTATTCATATGCAACAAATATGTATACCATAATAAATATATATAATTATTTATTTATCTTTTATATAAGAGAACAAAGGTAAATTTTATTATAGCCCGCGCATCAAGGTGGATGAAGGATGGAAATGGGCAGGCGGTGGAGGAGATTGTCATCGGGACTTGATTGCCCGAGACATGAAATGCTTGTGTTTGAATTTGAAGCAAGTTTGGAGAAAAATGTTTTGGCTAGATCTATTATGTGTTTTTTAAGTGGAGGAATTTTCGTGCCTGAATTAATAATGCTATTTCGGACGAACCAAGGGCTTTTGGTGAATCTTCTAAGCAAGACATTTTGGAAGGTTTCTAGACTCTTAGTATTATTTATGGACTTTCATCATTGTATGTAGTGCTGTCTCCACACCACATATGATAGATTCCACAGGTATCTTTTTGGAGGCAACTGCGTAGTTCATCCCCTTGGCAAGCACAGAAGTTGCGTCTGGGCTCAGCGCAAGGGACGAAATGTTAATAACAACTTTATTATGATCAAGTTGTTTTCGATCACCTTTTTTGCCTTGATTGAGCCTCTCAAACTTGTGTTTATGCCTCGCATCTGTTGACTGCTTACTTCTTTGTGCTTGTTGGTAAGTCATATTGTCAATTTTCTTCCAGTCTTCTTCGATAAGCATTGCACTTAGATGTAGGTGTAAATCGAAAAGGTCCCGAGATGTTCCATCCAGTTCGCTGCGCACGTTATGGATTCTTTCCCTTAGTAGCGCTGCTTCTGCTCTTTGGAAAACTCTCTCGGCTTTCCGGGATGTCTCCCTGATGAACAACATGGCTTCAGATCTCAACACTCAACCCTTCATCAACTACTCAGAGTTTCCGAACTGATTCTAGGCGGCTTCAACTCCCAACGGTCCACTGGCGCCATTTTCCTTGACATAGCCAAAGCCTTCGACAAAGTGTGGTCGAACGGACTGCTTCTCAAATTGCACAACATTGACATCGATTCCCAACTCCTCGGTATCTTAAAATCATTTCTTCGGCACCGGACTTTTCAAGTAAAGATCCGAGATGCACTCTCAACTCCCAGATTCATGACAGCAGGCGTCCCGCAAGGGTCCCTGCTTTCCCCCACCCTCTTCAATATCTACATACACGATATACCACTCACGGAGAACCAACATTCGTATAAAGCCTTGTACGCTGACGACACCGCCATTATGGTTCGATACAGTTCTCCCAGGATGATCACACTTCGCTTACAACACAACATAAACATACTCCAAGACTTTTATAACAAATGGCGTATAGACGTGAACCCTTCCAAGAGCGCTGCTATTTTCTTCTCGCGAAGAAAGGTTCGCAGCACTCCTAAAGGTCACGTTTCCATGTACGGCCAAGCAATACCCTGGCAAAACAACGTTAAATACCTTGGAGTCACACTCGATAAAAAACTCACATGGCACACACACATCAAACATACAATTAAAAAAACCAAAAACGCTGCCGCATCCCTTTACCCGCTTTTAAATTATAATAGTCAAACGTCACTACAGAACAAAATTCTTATTTACAAATCAAAATTGCGACCCATCATGACTTACGCCGCCCCAATTTGGGCCACAAGCAATACTAAGAGTCTAGAAACCTTCCAAAATGTCTTGCTTAGAAGATTCACCAAAAGCCCTTGGTTCGTCCGAAATAGCATTATTAATTCAGGCACGAAAATTCCTCCACTTAAAAAACACATAATAGATCTAGCCAAAACATTTTTCTCCAAACTTGCTTCAAATTCAAACCCAAGCATTTCATGTCTCGGGCAATCAAGTCCCGATGACAATCTCCTCCACCGCCTGCCCATTTCCATCCTTCATCCACCTTGATGCGCGGGCTATAATAAAATTTACCTTTGTTCTCTTATATAAAAGATAAATAAATAATTATATATATTTATTATGGTATACATATTTGTTGCATATGAATACATACATGCATGGGTGTATGTAAAAATGTCTGTATGTGTGTGTTTATCTATACAAAACGTATACCACTCACAGATAAACAAACCATCAAAAAAAATTATTAGTGTCCTTCATCTTGCGCAAGGTAGCCCGAACATCGGGCAAAAAAAAAAAATCCATCAGGTGACATTACTACAGTTTGCAAGACAAAGGGGTTAATTTCTCCCTGTAACTTGCCAAAAACCAATATATAATATATACTTTCTATTCCGTTCCGCGGCGACGACGCCACTGCTTGTCACGATTATTTTGTACTGGTGAAAGTTAACAATTGTAATTTTTTTATTTTATTTTATTTTTTCCTAAATTCTTACCACTGTGATTTCTAATTTTAGATTTCATTAAGAGATGGAGCCACTTCCGTCGGCATCTCGCAAACGGACTTGCCCCTGGCTAGCATAAATACCACGTTTTAATGAACTTTCTATTCCGTTCCGCGGCGATGACGCCACTGCTTGTTACTAGTATTTTGTACTGGTGAAAGTTAGTGCTGCTGGCGACACGGTATCGCTTCGAAGTAAATAAGCACACACTTCACGACTAAAAATTACACATCTACCGGATCTGCCCTGATGATGGACACTGCAACGATGTCCGAAACGTTGGCTAAAGAAGGAGGTAGCGCAACACGGCACAACACCCCAAAAACATATAACGAAAAAACATTATAATTGTTTTATAAATCAAATACCTTTGTAGGTATACGAACTTTAAGTATTTTAAAAACATAATGTCCCTACAAAGGTCAGGTATCCCATAGGGAATGCAATCCTGATCTCGCGGGATCTAGATCTCGCGAGATCTCGTGACATTTTTCGGGATCAATCCCGAAGCATAATATGACGAGATCCCATTCGAGATCGACGGGATTGGGCGGCAGTAGTCAGCGAAGCAGAAAACGAAGATGACTTACCTCTTTCTATGACTAATACGTCACAAACTAATACGTCACTTAAAGAGGAATTAGAAGAGACTCTGAAAGTATCTAAAAGTCCTTCTACGCGTGTGTCCAAGAGTTTAGATAAATTAGAGTCAGTCATAAAAAAAGAAATGGATCTATTTGAGTGTGGAGGAAAAGTTTGCATATAATTGTTTAGTCACGCTGCTGCTGCCAACCAGTGCAGTCGGAGAGGGCATTTTCAGCAGCTGGGTACATTGCAACGGATATTAGATGCCGTTTAGCAGATAGCACCTTTAATACACTTTGTTTTTTAAGAAGTTACTTTCAAAATCACCCGTAATTACTTCCTAATCTCCTTAAGCTATATTTTTTCTTTTGATTATTTTAATTTTAAAAAAAGCTGTTAATTATTTTGTAACTAATATTAAAGATTAGGTAAAGATTTTTGTTTTATTTCAAATATTATTTTCATTTAATTAATGAGATCTCGAATTTGCGATCTCGAGTCGAGATTGCATTCCCTAGTATCCCACGGCACCTATGAAGATCCTGGGCTTGAGGTATATTTGAGGAAATGACCATGAATATAGGTAATAGGCATAAGATTCGCTTGGACAGCGGAGTCTAGAAATGTTTGACGTAAGCGCCAAAGTAGTTTTAATTTATTTTGAAAATTATTGTCAAAAATAGTCTGAGCCAAAAAATAATATTTTTTAAAAGTTGTTTCTTATATTAGTTCATAGTTATCTGATAAAAAAAAAAACAAATTATTTAGTAGTTTACGCATATACAGGGTGCGGCAGCATAATTTCCTTTTTTTTCATTCATTCATTCATTGGAGGGGACCCCACCACTTTCCCAACGGCGTTACAAGGAAACATATAGTTTCCTCCTTCACCGCACACGTCAAGAATCTATTTGATTGAATAAAGCTACATTTATTTGAACGACTCTAGACCCTCCAATGACCCTCCAATGCCCGCCATTCAGTCGGTTGATGTCGTAGCGGAGCGCTAGTGATCTTGTTCGAGAGACGGAACTATAAAGTTTTGTCCCGACCACATCCCGACCGATACAGTTTAGTCGCCATCATGCGTTGGAACAGTGAGGAGCGTGCGTTTGCCGCTGAGGCCTACTTTTCGAACGGATGTTCTGTGATCGCAACCCAGGGTGCGTCAGTATAACTTCTTTTTTTCAAAACTTAATAAAACCAGTGTAAGAATCAGAAATTTTATATTTCTTTATTGTAATGTAGGCGTATTCCTAAAATTTTGTATTACTTAATTTTTTAAGATCAAATCCGGCACGTGACCTCCCCTATTTTCTATACACTGAGTAAACCGATTTATGGCGTTTATCATGACTCTTGCCAGCATATCAGGTGTTATCCTGGCAATTTCTTCCTGGATGTTAGTCTTCGAAGCTTGTAGGGTCGGGACAAAACTATATAGTTCAGCCTCTCGAACGAGATCACTTGCACTCCGCTACGACATCAATGCACTGATATTATATTTTTTAAAGTTATTAATAATTTTACATTAATTCCAATCAATGGAAAGGATATGAAAAGCTTATCCATAGCATATTTTTTGATATTCATAAGATAACGAGAACTTCTTTCTTTCAGAATGCCCCATTAAACAGAGCAATTCAACTGCTTAAAGATTCTGCATTGAGCATTGACATCTTCAATGTTACCTATAGAGAGTTCAGTAATTATCTTTTGACATACGTCTCAACATGTACACGCAATAATGTATGGCTCCGAATGCTGGACTATGTACAACTCCTACACTAGGCAACTTGAAACAGCAGAAATGCGAATGCTTAGATGGTCGGCAGGAGTATCATTAAAAGATAAGATCAAAAGTTCACGCATTCGTGGTAGCCTGGGTGTCACAGACATAAATAGCAAGCTGGAAGAACGACAGTTGAGATGGTATGGACATATAAGACGGAGACCATCAGACCACACTGTGAGGCAGGCAATGTCTATGGAGCTTCATCGACAGTCATCCAAAGGAAGACCGAAGAACTCCTGGACGACTCAATGTTCCAAAATTCTTCGAAGAAACGGCCTGGATGAAGGCGATACCCAGAACAGAAGATATAACAACCTGAGAACGAGAAGAGCCGACCCCAACAGCCTACCTAGGCAATGAGTTGGGACAGCGCAAAGGAAGAAGATACGTCTCAACATAGTGAAACTGCCCCTTGGACTTTTTTTTCTCTTAAATTTTGTAATCTTCTCCGTAATGATTTGGTGTATAACTGTTTTATGGAGAACCTGAAAAATAAAATAAATAAATAAACCGATACGTGGTAAAGATTAATCTAAATAGTGATTTCGTTTACAGCTTCACCTTAAACACATCTCTCGATGAAACTTGTCGTAAGAGGGAGGAAAGATTTACAAAAGTTGGTTGTTCTGTAGTCGAGCTGTTCAGAACAAGAACGGGTTAAAAAAACGCAAGGTAACGAAGAAAACCCATTGTCCACGTCTCTCAAAAATATTTTGTTTAATTGTGCACAAGACAATTAATTGAAATACTTGTTAAAATGACACAGAATTTATACACACATATATTATAAATAATGTCTGTGGTTATTTTCTAATTAATTTCAAGGGACCCAAGGTTACAAATGACTGAAAAACTCTACGGCAGGGGGAAGTTGCCATTTGTAAAAACATAATTTTTAAGTTGATTCAGTATAATTACACACTTTCAATGCATTGGTGAATATTCATAACGAACCCTTTTAAAACCCCCGGCCTCCATCCATGAATCACGTGTTCTGTGTACCTATAACATTTAATAGGTTTTTGGATTCATAAATACCAGCGATGTGTGGGGTTAGCTGGAAATCGGGTTTTTCGCGGGAAGCGGATTCTACTCCTACTCCTTTTTCAAATCGACAACTCCTAGAGAACCCGGTCCAGTACTCGTACCCAAACCCGGAACTCGGCGGTCCGAGCCACTCGCGAGTCGGGTGCGGCGGCGCGGCAGTCGCGGCGGTCCGAGACACTCATTCGAGTTCGCCGGCTCCAGTCAAACACCGTCCGAGCCATTCGCGAATCGGGAGTGGCTCCCGGAACCTGCTCCAAGAACTCAAGTTCTTTTAAAAGGAAGCACGTCTCGGAGACCTCCGGCAAAATGCAGAACTTACCCATCTCTAGTAAGTACATACTCTATAAGTAATTAAAACATCATATTCTAACAAAATTGAAACCAAAGTAGGAGGCTTGAAATTTGAAAGCCTCTTGAAAGTTTCAAACAAAACCATTACTTAATTAAAAATTAAATAAAAATATATTTACCAGCAAATTAATGATAATGACGAATGATTCAAATCATGGAAACACTATTTCACAATTTTATAAGTCTCGTCTTGTTACAAAACGAGTAATAAATTAGTAAACAGGTGAGACCCTTATATAATGGTGTATTCTACCCTTTGACTCAATAAAGCAATGAAGCAGATTTCCACTCTTTAAGTTTCGTTACTCCGCGGTCTAAAGCGAGCGTGAAATTTTCATAGATCCGTTAGGGGTGATAACGGCCGTCTAACGGCTGGAAGTAACGGAATTACACCTGGCCGTTACTCTAATGAACGGCGGATTGCAAAATTCTGAACTCTCCGAGTACATAGAAATAAGGGCCCGAGATTTTATTCCGACAGTAAATACACATCTTCGCACCGTAGGTTTTAGGATAAGGCTTTTGACAAGGTTATTAAACAGATACCTATTTCATAACAAAATATTGTGATAAACATTGGGTGAAAACAAGCGTTTTAGCTTAGTAACTCTCCGAATTAAAAATAATTACACGAACTTTTTTTGTAACACAGTGGACAATATTTAAAAATATATATATATTTTTTAAATTCATGACGGAATGCCATGTAATGGATAGGTGATTATAATTTGTGTGGTTAAATACTGTCTGAGATATAACAGATTTATTCACTTCATTATATTCTACACGTACAATGGAGTGGTGTGGTTTAATCAACTAGCAATAGAGCTGAGATTAGAACCTGACTACAATAAATTCAAAAATAAATTAAACAATAATATCTTAAATAATTTAGCCACTTAGAACCGCATTAACCTTTAATTAACAATACTAATTCAAAAATTTATTTTATATTATTTTTTTTTTTTTATATTATTTTTTTTACACATTCGATTTATGTAAGTACGTAAATATAATGTATATGTTATAATTTTTAATTTTAATTTTTTTAATTAAAAAAAAATATTTTTTTGTTTCTTCCCTTTACACACGAGTAGTTACACTCTCGTAAAGGTTATATATTATATACATATATATGTTTATACTGTTTCTAATCAATGTTGCATGTTAGTATTTAATGATTCCGTTTGTATCCTGAAAAGGTAATTACTCATGATTATATTACATGTATATGTATATAAAAAACTAATAAAAAAAAAATAAGAAAATTATTATGTAATCTTTCCATCGAAAGCTTATTTTCATAAGTAACTAGTATAATATGATGCATTCCATAAAAAAAAACACTTTTATACTTTCTCAATAACTAATCAATACAATATGTAAAAGTGGGCGTTTTGAGGTAGAAGGAAATAACAGAAGAAGGATAATGAGAATGTGGGAAAAGAGGAAGGTTGTTAAGTAGTGTCTATTCAAATCGGGAGAAAATAGTAATCGTTGTATCATCTGCGTACAGCATTACAAACAACGTTTTTTTATTGTAAATGTCTAGTCTAGATTATGGTTTCAACGAGAGTGGTGATTAGGGATGCAAAAACGATAAAATCGATATATCGACCCCTAAAAATATCGATATTTATCGATATCGACAATATGCCAATATCGATATATAAATATCAAAAAACTCAATATACCGTATCGAAATATCGGATGAAGATAAAGGTGAATTTGGTTTTTGGAAGCACCATAAATCTTTGGCTCACACGCAAATAAAAACAAAAAAAAACCGACAGTGACGACGAGCTTACGCAATATCTTTCTGCTCCTGTAAATACCCTAAAAATAAACATTCTTGAAACATGCCAAGAGATGCAAGGTGTAAATCCCAATCTTTTTAAAATGGCAATGAGTCATCCACCAATTGTGGCAACAAGTGTTCCTTCTAAACATCTTTTTTTAAAGGCAGGAGCCACTACAACTCAAAACAGAAACCGACTACAAGGAAGCAGACTTTCAAAGTTACTATTTTGAAGTTCGATAGCTGGTACAAAATACTGAAATTATTTTTATTTTAAATAAATTTATGAAAAAAAACACATTCTATTAACCTATCCTAATTTTGTGATTATTCACATAGGTAAATATAAAAAAAATATTTACATACATAATCGATAAACGTTTGATATAACTAAAACTACATCGGATTCCTATAAGCTGCTTGGTTCAATATATTCGCAATTCACAATCCGGAAGTCTCGGTTTCGCGCGTAAATTCTGAAACCGTCACTTTGGATCGAGATTGTAAAATATCTATGCAAGATAGCTTTCATATTTCAAAGATAATAAGAAACATTATTTCGTTCTCTTTCTGGTTAAAAGAAAAAAATGTTTGCATGAGAGGAAGAGAGATATATAGCTTTTAAAATGAAAGGTCGTTCAGGACGTTTTTGGTCTTATGAAAGTATAACGAGATTACGTGTTTTGGGATGTATTTATTCCTAAACAAGCAGACGGGTTAAAAAAGAAAAAATATCGACTTAATTCGATATTTATCGATATCGATATTTTTGGAAACCTTGCATCTCCTCTCGTGATACCGAGAGAATCTCTCACTCTCGAACTGTGATAGTTCAAGCTACGAAGCATAGATGGCTCTGGCACTAGTATCTCACAGATTTTAAAGTGTTGTCGGAGAGATATTTCTAGTGTATAGGTTCGCCCCTCCAGTTCAAAGCCAAGGTGAGTTACGAATGTATTAATTATGTAAATA
The DNA here is from genome assembly GCA_917880885.1 of Limnephilus marmoratus. NCBI lineage: Eukaryota > Metazoa > Arthropoda > Insecta > Trichoptera > Limnephilidae > Limnephilus > Limnephilus marmoratus. The sequence continues at coordinate 27,648,110 of OU862919.1, read as the reverse complement.
GAACAGTGTGAAATAACTACCCTTCCACAGAGGAAAGCATCTTTTGTTTACTTCTTCTTCTTCTTCAATGGCGCTACAGCCCATTTCGAGCCTTGGCCTCCTTCAAAATAAGCCTCCACCGCCCTCTGTCTTCGGCCGTCGTCTTCCAATCTGCAACATGGAGTAATGCTCTTGCATCCTTCCTGACATCATCCTCCCATCTCAGTCTAGGTCTGCCCGCCTTTCGTTTACCTCCCGGGTGTCCTGTCAGAACCTTCTTCGGTACTCGTGTGCTTGGCATTCGGTGCACATGTCCGGCCCATCTTAATCTTTTGTTTACTACCTACTAATAAAAAATGTACCCATTAGTAAATTATTTTTTACGAAAAAAAAGTAATTTTGGGCAACTCTTCAACCTGAATGGTTTATGAAGATTGTCCGCTCCGCTTACCGATTAATTATAATTAAAATAATAAAAAATCATTAATCTAAAATTCAATTATTAAAAAAAAAACATCCTGATGTCATACGAAAACACAGTTCAAAAGTATTGAGTCACGGGGTATTCTGCTAAGCGCGGCGTGTATTTTTTACGCTCATAACTTTTTTGTTTAGATCCAACAATGGCTTTCCAACCATTAATCTTATTAAAACTCTCAAACTTAATAAAAACAGAGTCGCGCTATTATACGTACACAATACTACAGACTTCTATTTTAGAAAGTTACTACTTAAATTAGATCAGATTGCTAATAGTCGTATTGTTCGACTGTTATGACCAAGATAAAGTGGTTACTTTTCAAAGATTGAGATTTTATAGTTATTCAGAGAGTTATGTGAAAAATTTCATTAGAATGTCTTATCCTCTGATGTTAGTGGATGTACAAGAATATGCCCGCACTCGCTTGTTTGCAGACTTTTTTGCAAAGAGGATTCGGAAGAATATTCTAAGCTTACAATTTAAATGATACTTTCAGTATCTCCCTGTTGAAGAACGATCGTTCAGAAAGGAAGCTCTGTCGGAAATGAGTTTATCTATGTTTAGCGTATACTGTGTGTAGATCAAAATAATTAGGGACTTGTCAAACTTCCCGTCCAGCTCTACGTGATTCAGCATCAAATATGAGGCTCCAACAGTAAAATTAGGATATTATATATATTGTACACATTAGAAAATATCATCCAAAATAATATCCTCTTTATTAGACATTGTTGGGAAATGCTCATATTTAAAGGGAAATTTTTTTAACACCGTTATGATTTGAAATTCGATGAATCAACAAGCGACCCTAGAAAGAAACAATTACATACATCTGCGGGATTTAACCTGCGAGAGAATGAGATAGAATAATCGGTATCCTCTTTGTGCGGTTCTCCGTAGCCTCCCCACACTTATCTACTTTAGGTTTCACTTCTACCACGTTCGAACTGCACACATGTTTTATATACACTCCCTGACAGAGATAATCGAAGTCCCTTAAAAAACAGAATAGTTGTTTAATATCGAAGATACAAAAAACAAGCAGAAGCTTTGTCACTAATTATCTTACTTAAGAGTCAAATCGTTTGAATAATTAGAAATAAGAGTAATTTGACCTTCCGCCATAAATAACATTACCCACCCAGTGACCCTCCCACTTATTCATTTAATAAAAAAGAATTGTGAATATTTGGGTAAAGGTTTCAAATCCAATTGAATTTTTCAACATCCTCGACGTTACAGCCTCGAGATATAAAACAAAATTGGCTTTTCTCGGGCGGTTTTCCCCACCCACGTTACAAAAAGTGGGCCGAATATAAAATTACCGGCTGCCATTCTGGAAATAACCGGTAGATGGCGTTTGGCGATCAGAAAAGGGTTTGAGTCTCGGGTGCCTACGATCCGATATGTGCAAGACCAGAAAAACATGGCACGGGTGTTAGCTACCTAAATTTACAGACCTAAAGATTTTCCGAATTCATATAAATTGGCGATAAGTGTCATATTGGTGTGAAGGTCTTCAAGAGACATGTGAGTTTTTCATCTGGCTTGTCCTATTTCACAATTTTTACCTTGACCTTTCAGGCCTTGACCATTTTCGCTTCGCGATAAAAACCAAATAAATAGGATATTTATGAACGTATTCGAAAACGAAAAACTGTTTCAAATTTTATTATTAGATAAAAACTTGCGATTTTTTAAACATAATTTTTTTAACTCTAACTTTAAAAAATTTTAAAAATGGCTCACTTTAGGTAAAACTAAAATTACTTCTAACAAAAAACGCATATTTTACGAGGGCTGTCCGCAAAAAATAAGTACAAGGTGCTGTGGTCGCGAGGAACGATTTTAAGCGCAATCCGAAACACTGGCGTGTAACCTGGTTCCCCCACGCCAAATGCCCACCACGCTGCTCTCTCTGTTATGCTTAGTCTCGGCGTGGCAGCCGTTCGCGATGGAGCTTCCGCTCGACGCACCCGCCAGTTTGATTCATTAGTATAGTATTTTTACATCGAGAGGTAGTCGAGGGTGAGTTATTTAGTTAACTTTTAAATTCTCTTCAAATTTGTATTATCTGCAAAATAATAATAATGTTTTTTCAAACAAGAAAATAGTTGTAAACAATAATAGTTCTTTATCGATATAGTCACTATATCGACATTAAGTAGGTACATTAAGCATCCGGAAAGTTGCGTATTAACTTCCTAATCGCCCCATGCTTCACCTCTATCTATAATATATTCCCCTCGTGTATTTTGATAAAATATAATATTCAGAAAGCCAATTCAACACATTTTACACATTCACCATATTATTGCCTCTAAAAAGTTGCTCGTAAAAAAACCAACAAACACATGGGGCCGGTTTCACGTTTGACCATAATTTTCATCTAAAAAATCCTTCTTTAGGTAGGTGTGGAAAGATCTCGCATTTTTTACACAGTATGAAAAAAGGGTAGGAAACGTTGAATTGAACTTAAGGTTCTTAAATAAGATTCATTTATGTAGGTACAAGTTTACATAATATTACGTTTCATATCAAAAGGTCTGGGGAACCAGATTACATTTATATTGATTTAGATCAGTGGTTCCCAAACTCTTTTGGCCCACGGCCCCCTTTCCTAAACTCTTTTATAGTGCCGTTAAGTGCTGACAATAGATTAATAATAATTTAAGATTTTAAGATGAGGCTTAAGGGAGTGGGGAAGGGGAAGAGGTAAGTTGTAAAGTACCAGTCTACTCAGATCTGGTTATCAAATATTAAAGCCATTTGTAAGAACGAATTAATTCTGGATGGTGGTCGGCTTTTTTATTTATTTATTGCTATACACTTTAAAAGTGGCTTATCATATTATTATCTAACATTCCATGAACGTAGCATATAGGACGATAAAATTTAACTACCTAACCATCACACCGTTTTTCGGCAAGGGTAGGCACAGAGGATACACTGCCGCATATTATTTTTGTACATACATACTCTTCTTTTATTCTGACTATTGATATGATTTGACTCAAGTATTTGAAACATTTGGTCGTACCACGCCCTCTTAAGACATCCTCGATTTGTTCTACAATTAACTTCCGCTCTACACGCATAACCCAAAGCCCTTTATGAAGCAACCATTACACCTTGTATTCATTTCGATCAACATAATATTTTATGACCCACCAAACCAGGCATCTATCACTATTAAATTTACTTGCGAAAAAAGTTACCCTCATAGACCAGATTTAAATGTCCGGGTTAAATTTTCCCCAAAAAAAAAAAAAGGAAAAAAAGAAGGAAAAACTAAACCCTTTCACACACTTCCCCAAATGATCATCTAGTCAACCCACGCTATGCAATTGCACTATATAAGTATTATAAATACAAAACAATACAAGAACAACATGTCAACCTACTAGAGACCAAATGGAAATATAATTCACCGACTCCAGATATTTTCATATCAGAGGGTTCGGCTCTGTGGCATTTCTAATTGAACCTATAAATCCTACTGATCCCTCAATATAAATATTTAAAAAATCTTTTGTAATCCTACATGTATTTAAAATTACTGATTTTTGCATTTTTATATACCTACAAATTCTTTGACAAATCTAATATGCTTAAATTTTGAATCAGATTCCTAGGTATTATGCCAGTGGCCGAAATAACAAATGGTAATATTTTTATAGTCCGAGAATGTCAAATTCTTTTAATCTCATTTCCTAAATCTGTGTATTTTCTTATTTTTTCAGAAACAGTTTTTTGAATATTACAGGAATTTGGAATAGCTACATCAATGATATAAGTTATTTTTTTAATTTTGTCATGTAAAACTATATCAGGTCTATTATGACTAATTGTTCTGTCTGTTAGTATAGTTTTATCATAATATATTTTATAAAATTCATTTATAGAAAATGAATTTGGTTCATATTCATAATATGGTACTACATTACGGCAATCAATCAAGTTATGTTTAATTACCAAACTTTGGTGAATTATTTTTAAAACCTGATTGTGCCTAAATGTATACTCGGACGGCGCTAATATGGAACATCCCGATATAATATGTTCTATAGTTTCCGGAAATGCCAAACATTTTCTAGATAAATCATCAATTTGATTTATATCTTTGATTATATGCTTCCTATAATTTTTAGTATTAATGACTCTATCTTGAATGGCAAGCATAAATCCTTCTGTTTCTGCGCTCAACTCTCCAATACTCAACCATTTGTTTGACGAAAGTTTGTCAACATACGTTTGGTTGAGATAATTGAAGTGTTTTGCGTGAATAATTTTATTTGACCAGGAATCTAATAATTCCTGGTTAGTATTTATAAGAATGTTGGCATTCTCGTCATATAAATTTAATATAAATTTATGTTGTTATCATTGCGTAAAGAATTACATGATTGGTGCAAAATTAACTGCATGCCTGCAAAATTTTGTCCTTTTATAGAACCAAAAAACCTATTCAGTTTGATTATAAACTAAATAATGTTTGTCTCTCTACTGTCACATCTATCAAGGACCTTGGGGTCACTCTGGATTGTAAACTTTCTTTCCGGGATCACATTAATAACATCGTAAACAAATCACTTAAACTACTCGGCTTCATTCATAGAATTACCTCTGACTTTAAACAAATAAATACACTTAAAACTCTTTACTGTTCGTTGGTCCGCCCTCACCTTGAATATGCTAGTGTCATTTGGTCTCCTTTTTATGCTATCCACATTTGTTACATCGAATCTGTACAACATGGCTTCCTACGAGGAATTGCTTGGAGGTTAGGACTTGAAAGAGGAGAATACTCGTATGATGAAATTGAACAAACTTTAAACATTTCCTCTTTAGAAAAAAGGAGAAAGGACTCTGATCTAATATGCATTTTCAAAATTATCAACAGTATTACTGACACACCTACTTTGTTACAACTCATCCAGTTCAACATTCCTTCCCGTAGACTCCGAAATAATGAATTGCTGTTCCTCAATCAACATTCTACTAATTATGGATATCATTCTCCTTTATCCAGAATGTCGAGACTTGTCAACGCAAATCAAAGCATTGAATTTTTTGGTGTAAGCCTAAATAACTTTCGGCAGTCGTTACGCAATGTGGTTTTTTAAAGTCTTTTTAAATCCATCTTCAAGCTACTTATAGTTATCTTCTCTATGTACTTTTATATTATATGTATTTTGTCAATGCTCTTCATCTATATGTACTCTCCTTTCATTGTGATCTCTCTTTTTTTTCTATTCGTGTTATTGTTATATTGTTAATTGGACTATTTGTCAGTAAATAAATAAATAAATAAATGATTTGTGGTATTATGTATTATATTGTAATGGTAAATAATTTTATATTGAAAAAGAACGGATCGTTACAAATACACGTGATCGCAAATTACTGAGAATCTTCTCGTACCATTAAATTTAGGCCTAAACGAGATACCCATAAACGCAAATAGTATAAGGTTTCCTAATAAATAGGTATGATTCGTTCATTTCCCCAATAAAGCAGGACGAAGGAGTCGACACTCGATTTTGATCCGATTTAATGTCCGCCAGCTTTTGAATACCAAAACGAAGCCGGCAATATTAGCAAAAGCTTTATAATATTCCGCCAATGATATACAAACACTGGATTGGCTATTACTGACAGATAAACCGGAAATTTTGGATGTCAGTTCCCGTAGGTTTATGTTTTTTTTTCATTCTTCGCAAGTGTTTTTATTTAATAAGGACTTTTTAAATGGTATTTTTATGAACGATACCTATCATTTGTTAATGCTTGATTTTCGTTTAAAAAAAATAAGCATATTTTCCCAAAATTTGTGAAACCAAATAATCGTAAAAGTACTTTACTAACAACTTTGTGATGCATAGAAATTAAATCAGAGAATCCAACTTTTCAATCTCATGAATTCTTCTTCTTCACTAAATTGTAAATTTAGAAAACCAACTATATGTGCTACCTAGAATATAAATTACATATGTAAATAGACACTGTGTCAGGAAACTACGAACGGCAAACTGGTTTTGACACCACGTTTGAGCGTTCTTCTTCGAGTAAATCGTCCTGAGTTGGAATTTTTAAAATAAAATTTGAAAATAAACGGCTCTTAAGGAGTTAATATCAGCTGTTTAATATCATTTAGAATGTGTCGAATCGTAGACGAGTGGAGATGAGTGGAGGAAGACTCTTGAGGAGGCCAAGACCCACCAGGCGTTGTAGATCCAATAGTGATGATGATGACGTCGACACGACGCCAAAAGTTTTTCTTATTATTTATGCATTGAACCGCTTACTCTTTAATTAGGAATATTTGTTATTCACACATTTAGATTTTGCTTTATTATTACGAAAAGAGAGTATTTATGTATGTCGGGTGAGACACAAAACCTGCAAAAAAATATGCATTTAACATTTTAATTTTGTTTAACTTGCGCGGTAATGCCATTTTATATTTATCGTTTTTATTTAACGTTTCGTAGACAATCAATCAATGCTGCCAATCGTAGGAAAAATATTATTGCCGTGTAAAACAAAGTAAATGCATTATTGACAGGTTTGTACCTGTATTTATAACAGTAGAATATGGAAAGAAATGTATTAGAATATTGCACAAATACGCTAGACAAACCCTGCTTTGCCAAACAAACATGCGAGTTAATTTTAGAGAATTTATTTTTTAGATTGGTACTACCGACAATGTCGTATTTGATTGTGTATTAGTAAAAAAAGGAATATTCCATATTATCCGTGCATCAAACTTTGACAATACGAACGTTCCGTCTTATCCGTGAGGTGGACCAAATGCATATTTACCGTTTTTTTAAACTGAAAAATAAAAAAATTGTTAAAAAAATATATATATGAATGCTCACACCGAAAAAAATATGTTTTTTTAGGTACTACGAGTTTCCGGTCACCGTGTAAAGCAAGCATTGTTACATTAAGACAATTGTTTTAATTTTTTCTCCGTGTTTTCATTGAAAGTGTGCCCAATCTCATTTCATTCATCCAGGTAAATCTATATCAATGCAATCGCTATTTCAGTGCTAGCTTTCCGTACCGGTTTGTTATCAGGGAAATATTCATTTCTGAAATATAGGATAAGAAAGAGGCGTTAAACAGAATGGAGTTTCAAGATGTTTTCGCAAAGTTTTTTATTTGCATTATTTTACAACGGGGTGCGAAAAATAATATCGAAGTTCGCCTTTTTGTATGAGAGCGTATTAAATTTACGATTATGAAACTTTTATGCTTGGTTGTTATTTGATACGATTCTGCTTTTCTCGGTGAGAAAATGTCGAATATTTGATCGAGTTACATTGCTGAAAAACACCAACTGATACAGTACTAAAACAGTAATTTTTTTTTTTTACATAACTCCACACAGGAGGCCCTGAGGAAAATAATTTCCCTCAGGGCCTATATCATCTGGGATGCTGTGTGGAGGGTCTTTTTGAAGAGAGGAAGGAATGAACATTGGTCTTGAAGAGACCCATGTTGTAGGAAGGAGGAAACACAGAGGCCGGCAAATCATTCCACAGCCGAGCTGTTGAACACAAGAACGAGTCGAAGAAGCGACCCGTTCTCATGTGACAAATGTCAACCGTGTACAAATGTTGGGCACGCGTTTGGCGTGTTTCCCGACTATGCACCGATGCCGAAGGGATCAATGATGCTAGTTCCTCGGAGCATCTTCCATTGTAATACCGGTAGAACAAGGATAGCATTCCCACCCGACGCCTGTGCTCTAAAGATTGCAATCCGTCTGTTAAGATGGGAGAATTATCAAACGGACCGCCTGTTTCTGCACAGAGTCGAGGGTATTTTTCAGGTATTTTGGAGCTCCAGACCAGAGATGGCTGCCAAATTCAACCGTGGGGCGTACTTGTGATTTGTACAAGGTTAGCAGTTGTGTATTATTAAAGTATCTGCGGGCCCTGTACAGTATGCCCAGTTTTTGGGAGGCTAACTTTACTCTGGCTTCGATGGAGCCCCCATACCTGAGCTGGTCACTTAGGGTTACACCAAGCATATCAATGGAGGGCCTGTTCGGAAGATTGCTTCCGTTGAAAGAGACTAGATTTTCATTTCGATCACTTTTAGACGTAATCAGACAAGATTGGGTCTTTGAAACATTAAATTCAACGAGATTATTTTTACCCCAAGAGAAAACACTCTCGAGGTAACCGTCAATTCTTTGCTTCAAAGCCCTACGAGCTGTTGAGCCCTTTGGGGGCTTGTCAAACAAAAAGCTATCATGAATTGTACTGTCATCCGCATAACAGTGAATTGGTGCACATGACAAAAGGTCGTTGATTTGCAACAAAAACAAAGTCGGAGACAGAACCGATCCCTGCGGGACGCCATCATTTATCGAGTGTGAGGAAGAGGTGAAACCTTTAAAGGTGTCTTTAAAGTTGGAAAGCACTATCAATTATTACTGTATCATACCGTCAATAATAATATAATTCGGATGATTAGTATAGCGCCGTTTTTGTGAAAAAAACACCTCAAGGGCGCCGAACAAATGTATTATATATTTCTATAATATTACTTCTAATGACAGACTAAACAAGCCATTATAAGAACTTCTAAAATATCGCAACCACCAGTTCATCGATCACTGATTCAAAACTATATAATGTACAATGCATATGAATATACTTAAAAAAGCAAGGATGGGAGAGAGCTGACTATCTAAAATTGTTATTCATTTATAATTTACCTGAATAGTAAAAGAGTTCAAATATTAGGTCCTTACATATGAAATTGGCGTTTTGTATGGGAGGAACATAAAGTCGATTTTTTTTAAATATAACATATTTATTCAATCAAAGTATGTACCATTGCTATCTATGCACTTTTGCCATCTCATAGGTAGTTCATCGATCCCTTTATTAAAAAAAACCGTTCGGACGGGAATCAATAAAATCTTTGAAGGCGGTTTGGACTGCCCAATCGGAGTTGAATTTTTTCCCTTGCAAGAAGTTATCCAAAGTTCTAAAAAAATGGTAAGGTAATCTGTTGGGGCAAGGTCCGGAGAGTACGGTGGAGGTCCAATTGAAGCTCCTCTAATTTGGTAGCCGTCCGTTGTGCAGTGTGTAGTCTAACGTTGTCATGAAGCAGCAGTGGCCTAGAGCGATTAACCAGCCTCGGTTGTTTAGCAGCTAGCTTTATCATCTTTTGCGGCACCGTCGCCATACACATCATTAATCCTTCGAGCCGTTTCTGCAGCACTGGTGCCACGGTGGAACTCGTACTCGTAAATAACGCGATATTTCAAGTTTTCCATTTTGTAAACTAAGTGACGCAAAGAAAAAAAACAAATGAATTATAATTTTCGAAACACAAATACATGAGAAAATAGTTGTATAAATTTGAATTTGGAATTCCTAACCAAAGAGAAGATATTTGAGATCAAAGTTGCCAGTACGGCAAAACGCCAATTTCATATGTAAGGCTAATGTTCGCAGGACCATATTGTATTACAGGAGAGCTAATATTTTATTTATTAACGGACTTACAATAAAACAACACGATATTTGGAAAAATGTACATTATAAGAATAAAGGATGGTGTATGAAAGCAAAGAAAAAAAGAGATAAACATAAGAAAATAGAAGTGAAAAGTCAAGTCAAGACTAAGCCAGAATTCAAAATAGTTATAAAATATCTTAAATTGTTTAGTGATCGAAAAAATCATTTAGGCTTATACCAAAAAAAATCAAGGTCTTGACTTGAGTTGACCATTCCACACATTCTGGACAGTGGTGAATATATCTATAATTAGTCGAGTGTTGATTGAGGTTGAGGAAGAGCAGTTAATTATTTCTGAGTCTACGGGAAGGTATATTGAATGGGATGAGTTGTAGTAATTAATGTAGGTGAATCAATATGCAGTTGATAATTTTGAAGAAAGAAATGAGATCAGATTTTTTTCCGACGGTCTTGTTAGGAGAATGGTATTCGTTAGTTATTTAATTACTCTTTTAGTTAGTACAATTTAATTTTTCAATTTCATTGTCGTTCTCTAATTCAGGGTGATTTTTCATTGAGGAATGTATTTATTTCATTCAAGCTCAAAGCAAAACGTTTCAACACCTTACCTATTATATTACCTATCTTTACAACGTTTATTATTATTATTATTAAGCTGGGAACATACTAGGCCCACGCAACGCTACGCAACGTAGGTAGACGTCATCATTTCCATATCTGGACTACTTACCATCCTTACATTTTCTATGGAAACGGGTGCTTTAGAATCACACTAGCGCCACGCAACGCAAACCGACGCCCCCTACGCTACGCGGATCTGCCGCAGCCAGATCGGCGTGGGCCATGTGGAAGGTGGAGGGGGTATGGTCACGCCTACTACGAGATGATTTTACATCTTTTTGGTGTTATCTGAGCATCTAACGTTGTTTCGCTATATCTATGGTTGTTTTTTTGACAGATATTATTCAAAAATGGATGACGAACAGTTTATTGAAGCTTTTAGACGCCACGAAGTTATTTATAAAATCAAATTACAGGATTATAGAGATTCTGCATACGCAGTGCAACTTAGGAAGAAATTTCAGCCATTCATGGCATGATTTTCAATATTATACTCCTATAATGAATGTCAATCAAACTTTAGACACACTGCTAGTCTTTCTCTGATCCCAATTGACTTTCGAAGACGTGTGTTTTCTTTTTTTATGTCATATTCAATTATGCTGTGAAGCTCTTCAAATACCACTTTACTCATACGGAAGTACATGAAGAATCGTCCGTCATCAGATTCTAGTTCCTTTACTAAAGTATGGAACTCTCCAAACATTTGTCTTTGTTTGTTAATGTTGTGGACCCAAATACTTCTCACTTTTTTTCTTTTTACGAGAATATTGATTTAATAATAATAATCGTAGCACATCATCTTCAAATTCACTTTCAAGATATGGCAAAGCCGTCATCTGCTGAGAAGAGAATCACATAAACATAACCTAAAAAATAAATGTCAAATGTGTCAAATCAAACGCGCCTGCGCACAACCAGAGATCCCTTGTCACGTGGTCACAGCGACGCGTACGTACGTCGGCCAGTGTGAACGGGACAGGAACGTTGCGTCTGCTCAGTATGATCCTTGCCTTATTAGATATGTACGTACATACCTCTGAGAAGATAATTCGCTTCTAACTCTTCTACTTGAAACGACAAACTATACGTCACAGCCAAAGCACTGGTGAAGAAACCAAACTGTCTTGCGTCGAAAGCGAATTAAAACTTACATAGAAATATCCGACCACGGCGACATTCGAGAGCTTCCGACTGACTGACGACAGTGACGACGCGTGTCACGGGGGAGGGGTGCGGTGAAAAACGAGTACAAGTGGCTGAGGGATGGAAATGGTGCCTAATCCTCGTTCATCGATTCAGAATGATTTTTAAACGTTTTTTTTTTGATAAAATAAATAATATTTGCGTATGGAACCAAAGAGCCGCAGCTTCACATCCAAAAGCCGCATGTGGCTCGCTAGCCGCAGGTTGCCGACCCCTGGATTAGGAGGCGTCTACTAATATCTACAGGAATTCCAAAAACTGAAAAAATCGAACTAATATCTATGAAAACCAAAGTGTTGACGAATATATACAGCTCAAACTGATGACTAATATCTATGAGAACCAAAGTGTTGACGAATATCTACAGCTCAAGCTGCTGACTAATATCTACGAGAACAAAAATTTTGACGAATATCTACAGCACTGGCAGAAGTTGGATTTGCAATTATGTATAGCATATTGGTATAACGTAATATTGCGTATGCAGTTTAAAAAACTTAATTTATGTAAGTATGTATGTAAAAATCCCTAATATCGGACTATTGGACACATTTAGCTGATTAGTCCAACCTACACTCTGTAGATACTAGTTCAACCTACGCTCTGTAGATATTAGTCAACACTGGACCGTCATAGATATTCGTCCGACCTTGGCTCTGTAGATATTAGTCAACACTCTGAAGTTCGTAGATATTAGTTCAACATATGAGCTGTAGATATTCTTCCGACATACAGGCTGTAGATATTAGTATCTGGAGTCCTGGATTAGACCAATAAATACAATATTATGGAACTGGATGTACATATTTTATTTGTTTAATTGATTTTTCTTGTGGTACTCACCCTACTAAAAGATAAAGGCTTAATTGCCTTTAGAATCGCGAATCATTATCCTAATTTATCCATTGTCTAGACTCGGAGAATGCCGCGATGTTTAAAAACATTAAATTAGCTTCCGTGAGTAGTGCAAGGATTAACCAGCCCGCCTCAGCTTTTTATCGAGTTTCCAAGTTAATCCGATGAGAAATTTATGTTAAATACTTACTACCTGCAAACCTTGAACGTATCGATTGAGAAAAGTTCAAAGAAATATTCTATGTACTTCGAAACATTGTAATAATCGCATAATGACTAAAATTATTCGCTGAGAGACGAACGACGAAAGTTTTGGTACTATTTAAAAATAGATGTATGTTAAAATTAATTTTAACTCCACACAGAAGGCCCTGAGGAAAATAATTTCCCTCAGAGCCTATGTCATCTGAGATGCTCTGTGGAGGGTCTTTTTGTGGAGAGGAAGCAATGAACATTGGTCTTGAAGAGACCCATGTTGTAGGAAGGAGGAAACACAAAGGCCGGCAAATCGTTCCACAGCCGAGCTGTTGAACACAAGAACGAGTCGAAGAAGCGACCCGTGAGAACGGGTCACATGAGAATATGACCAATGTCAACCATGTTGGGCACGCGTTTGGCGTGTTTCCCGACTATGCACCGGTGCCGAAGGGATCAATGACGCTAGTTCCTTGGAGCATCTTCCATTGAAATACCGGTAGAATAAGAATAGCAATCCCACCCGACGCCTGTGCTCTAAAGATTGCAATCCGTCTGTTAAATTATGAGAATCTATCAGACGGACCGCCCGATTCTGCACAGAACCGAGGGTTTTTCAGGTATTTTGGGGCTCCAGACCATAGGTGGATGCCAAATTCAACTGTGGGGCGCACTTGTGATTTGTACAGGGTTAGCAGTTGTGTACTAAAGTATCTGCGGGCCCTGTAGAGTACGCCCAGATTTTTAGAGGCTAACTTATGTAACTTTGGCTTCGATGGAGCCCCAATACCTGAGCTGGTCACTTAGAGTTACACCAAGCATATCAATGGAGGGCCTGTTAGGAAGATTGCTTCCGTCTTATAGGTCGCACAAGAGTTATATGTAGCACAGAGAGTTGATGCAAACAACACATACTTAATTAACATTATATTAGTGCTTTAATTAATTATATTACGTAAAATAAACTTCTGACAGCGATGTCATTGAGAAAAGTCACTAAGCCTATTATTATCTTACATACATTTATTTTTTATTGTTAACGAAAAATGGACATAAAATGGATGTAATTTAATTATGAATAATATATTCGAAAAAAATTTATAATATTATACGGCGTAGTTTTTTTTATTAATAGTTAAAAAAATTAAAACAATAAGATTCTCTTATCATAATTTATAAGTGTGATTACTACTTTTTGTAGAACGATTATAATTATAGGGTAATTGTTATAATGCAATCGAATTAACTTTTGCGATTAATCGAGCGTGTAAGAGTGTCAAATAATTTTTCCGAGTTAAGATTGAACTTTTCAATTATTTCGGAAAGGACTTCTCGATTTTATCGATATCATGTTAAAACGAACAGTGTGTTTATTTTTTCTAATTCCTATGGGAAACATATTTTTTTTAATACAGATGCTTTACGTCATGCATTAAGAGTGTTGGATGGTTTTTGAAAGGTAAGATTAAACTTTTCGATCATTTCGGAAAGGACATCTCGATTATATCAATCTTATGTCAAAACGGACATTGTGTTCATTTTTTCCAAGTAGACAGAACATTTAATACAGATGCTTTATTTATATCATGCATATAAAAGTGTCGGATGACTTTTCAAAGATATGAATGAACTTTTCGAAAAGGACATCTCTTTTATATCAAGTCATCTCTCATGTCATAACGGACAATGTGTTTATTTTTTCCAAGTGGACAGAACATTTAATACAGATACTTTAGATCATGCATGTAAAAGTGTCGGATGACTTTTCGAAGGTATGAATTAACTTTTCGAAAAGGACACCTCTATTATATCAATCTCATGTCAAAACAAGCACCTAGTGTGTTCATTTTTTTCTATTGTTGAGGGAACAGAACAGAAGCTTTACGTATCTATACTATAATCGCCATGTTTATAATTCAGGCTTCTCTTGTTTGGTAAGGCTGTTATCGATGTGAAGTGAGATGGAAACCATATGTGATTCCGGAACAGATGACTGGTTCTGTACAATCGCGCAATTAACGGCCTGTGTGTTGTTTGTATTGTTCATGTTAAATTCGTCTATTTTGATCAAATTTCCGCAAGAGCCAAATTATGTTAACTCCCGTGAAAGATGTGCGGAGGGTGTTTTAAGGAGATTAATAACTGAAAATGGGTATTGAAGAGATTCACGTATTAGGAGGAATAAACACACACAATCTGGTAAGGACAGAAAAAGAAAAATCAAAAAGAAAAATGAGAACTAGTATGTAAAACATACAAATAAATCGTAAAAACGACCGTTTGCGATGTGGAAAGATTGTCGTGTCCCTCAAATGTGAACCGTTTTCAAAGTAAATTCCACACAAAATTGAAGAAAAATAAACACTTCATCCCACCTTATAACGAATGAACTCTAAAGTAGTCTTATAAACATCCCTTTATCGTGTGTTAAGGCTAATAATGCAATAAATATCGTAAAACTATGGTTTGACGAAAACTTATTGACACTAAATGTCGAAAAAACCCATTTACTGTATCATTAAAAATACTAAATGATAATTATTATGCACTTGCGCACTCTGTACTACAATATGGAATCGTGGCTTGGGGGGGTGCATATAAATCATCCTTACTTCCATTGGAAACAATCCAAAAAATATTAATAAAAATCATCTTAAAAAAGCCCTATTACTGCCCAATAATAGATGTTTTCCAAGATTTCCCGGTTCCCCCACTTACAAAAATTTATAACAAAATTGCAGTACTACAATTACACAAAGATTTCTTTAATAAAAATAATTTACCACAATTAAATATTAGCAAAAGAATAATATCTGTTGGAGGACTAACCGTGTCACTAGTACGAACCACAACAGCACAGCATCACTATATATTCAAAGGAATAAAATTATTTAATCAATTACCCCGAATTATACGATCGGAAGAAAACTACGACAAATATAAAAAAAACTCTAGTACCACATCATAACTTTACTTATCGTTTAAAAATACGTTTTTGCCTTATCAATTCTTTGAATCATTTGTTAACTAACCTTTATTTTTATTTCTTTTATCCATATTTTTTCATAAAATCACAAATATTTTTTGTTTTAATTTAAACAGATGTAAAAAATATTTAGTTGTCCTCTCCTAAACACAAGTAGCTGCTTTATTAGGAGAGTGATTGAAATATTGATGTATAAATTATGTTGTAATATTGTAAACTTGTTAAATGCTTCAATAAAAAAAATAAAAATCTTGTTATTCGAAGGGGTCAAAATAAGCAATCAAGGTCAAGAGATATCCCCATCACGGTGAGAAAAATTGTTGATATCAGTTCTGGATCCCAATTCATGTAGATTCCCAAAAGTGCCAGCTTTCTACCATAGAAAAGAACCATTTTTTCATTAAGCATTCAAACACTAAAGCTGCTAGCACGTCATAAACCAGCCAGTAAAGTTGATGTACCAAAGTTTAAAAATCGCTCCTCTGTAGAGCGCGCTGGGTCCATTATTGCCATTACTTAACCCTTTGTGCCTCTAGTTGGGGGAGCACGTAAGATCGATTTGTACCCTTTGCGTATTATGAAAAAATATCACGGTCGTAAAGAACGACGTGTTTGTGGTACAAAGGGTTATGAAAAGCGACAAATCGTCCTCATAAACGAGCAGCGCAAACGAATGGTTTTTGTTCGAAAATTGATTTGGCTAAATGCGTTTTTATTTATTTTATTTTTCTAGGGATTTCACAGGTAAAGGGAAGAAAAATCCTATAGATAAATACTTTAATAGAATAAAGGAAATGTTATGCTTAGGTACTGTAAAATATTTCAATTTATCAAATTAAATGTTACATTGTGCATATTAGTTTATATTGATGTACTTAGTATAAACTAACTGAATAAAAAAAAATAATAAAACTCTCATAGTGACTTTTTGGTTCAATTTCTTTTTAAAACGTTGTTTAAAGTAGTTTAAACTATATTTATTTATTATAGAAACAGAACTGACAGTTTCTTTCTATCTCTTTCTTTTCTTCTCGTCCTTTGCGTCTACAAAAAATTCTAATATATTTTTTTTTTCTTAACCCTCGACCCGTCGCGTGGGGTCTTTAAAAGCCCAGGTTTTACAGAAATGCTAATTATGGACATTTTAAATGTTCCCACTGATTCCTTACTTTAGGTAGCTTCCTAAAAGGGACTATACTTGACGCCAGCGCCGAGAAAATTCAGTCTGCGCATGTGCGATGTGATATACAGACTTGTGTTTCAGCGTGAGGCTCAAAAAAATCAACAAAATACCATGAAAAATCAAGTTTATATGTTTTGTCAAAAATCAAGTTTATATGGTTGATTGTTTTGTTGTTATAATAATAAAGTCTGTATCAACCTCAAATAGTTATAGGTTAGATAGAAATTGGTTAGATTTTTTTAAAAGTTTTCTATTAAAAAAATATGATTCGAAATTACAAAAAATGTTCCTTGTTGATTTTTAAGCTCTTGCATTGAAAATAAATATCTAATTTTTGTTTCAAAGCAGTCATTATCATCTGACTGTAATCAGTTAAACCGTCCGGGGGCGAACTGATAAAAAAACGGGCGTGACAAGTTATGTGGTCCTTCGGTGGACGGAGTAGAGTTCATTTTGAAAATCCAAATTCGTCTACTGCCCGCCGTATTGTAAAATAACAACGCGAAAACGCATATTTTATTTTGTGAACTTCGGGCGTAAATATTAACTTTTTTGCGATTATTATAAAAAAAAAAATGAATTTGCCATATTAAACAATAAAACCATATCCGAAAAGGGGTTTATAAATAGGAGAGTTTGGACTTGAAAGTGTTTTTATAGACCGTTTACTTTATTTTTTTATAGGCTTATTAAAAGACTTATAAAAAAAAATTCCGACATTTTTAAGGGCGAGATATGTTCTACACGCAGTATAATCTATAATAATTTTGAAATTTATTTCAAAATTATTATTATTATTTTAAAATTCTGTTTTATTACAATAAACAGTGCCTAAAAAATGAGTTAATGCTTTTTACAGGCCTTTGCGAAATCAACCTGTAAAAAATAATATTAAATACCCTTTGCAACCTTTGCAAAAGCTTTTTCTCATGTATTTTTAAACTCCTCCCATAAAAAAGGGTGAATTCCGATTTCGATTGTATCCTGGACTATTGGATCGCCTTTCGAATATTTGGGTTGCCGTGGTCCCACTGGCTCTGGGCAGTCAGGACGCTTTCGTTGTCAACGCATAAAACATATTATTTCGGTACAAATATCTAAATAACACAGCATTTCTCCATCCATTGATCAAATATCGATGTATTCAATACAAGTTTACCTTTGTTCAAGAAATATCTGAACAATATTTTTATGTAGAATATTTTGATATCTAAGGAGCATCACATAGGATCTATTGCATATATTTGTGTATTTCTATAAATCTACAATATAAAAACCTATTACCGTTTTCTTTCTATGTATCTTGCATTTTGTCATGTATTTTTCATCACATTTAATTAGTCACCTGTAAATTTTGTAATTACTAACATACCTACAAGTTTATTTCTATGCCATTTATAACTTAGAAACTTTCTCTTTTATTGTAATGCACTATCTTTCCTTAAATTTATCTGTATACCTACCTTTCATATGATGTTTACTAGTTATATTTTTATAGTTTATCTTTTTTTATTTAAAAACTGTCTCTGTATTATAAACTTGTCATGTAAAAGCCCATCAGGGCGTTGAAAATTAATAAATAAATAAAAATAAATAAATAACTGTATCAATTATTCCACAAGAAAGTCGTGCAATAGTCAATAGATTCGAAGCTTAAAGCAGCTAAATATTATTTCCGAGTACAATATTGTTTAGCTGTCCTAAGCTACGTATATATTGCAAACAGCACTACTTTCTGGATTATACAAAATCAGCACACACGAGTAGATAGAAGAAAACGGTCACGGCCAAATATTAAGGTGTTGTTTAATTTCTTTGTGATGCCAAGAAGTTGTCATTTTTTCTGGCAAACGAAACCATTACAAAATCTTTAGGTACTCGAAACAAAAAGCGATTCTTCATAAAAAGGTCCAGCAAATTCATTAATGCAATAGCTTATCCATCCAGCTATGTCGTACACAATGAAGAATATTGCCTATTTTCTAGAGTTAAATTAATATTTCAAAGCCCGAAGCACAAAATGATAACAACACAGCGTGCAGAATATATGTAAGTTTGACCCTTGAAATTCCAGAAAGAAATTTTACTGCAAATTCCAGGTGACGGCCTCCGAGATCCTCCTGGGTAGGGTTGCCAGACGGTCCAAATAAAAAAACCGATCATTTTTTATCAAAGGGTTCCCCTTTGATTTTTTTTGTATAATTTGTCTAAAAATCAAATCTTTGATTTTACCCAGATCAAACAGAGAAAATTACTGACGGTGAACACAATGAAAAACTTAGTAAACATTAAAACTTATATTTATTATTGCTATTAGTAAGCAAAAAATCACTTTTTAACATATTTGGCACAAGATGCTATTGATTTTAATATTTTTTATGGCCTGAAACTGTATCTTTAAATTCAGTTAACTGACATCTAAATTAAAGGAAACAAATAATTCGCCTTTTACGGTATTCACACTTCTTCGTCGATTTCTTTCGTCAGTCCATACATTACCCATTACACTAAAAACTCTTTCTACGAAGGCATTGGAGACGGGAACACTGCACACATATTGTACCATTTTCAACAGATTTGATGCTGATTCATCGTTGTAAAACCTACACCGCATATCAGTGGATTTTCCTACAAGTGAAAGAAAAATACTTTGAAGTGCAGCCAGTTCCTCATAAAGAGCGCCCCTCTCCCCCACAAGTCTTGCTACAACCCGCCAGAATCGCTCACGCCTTTTACTCTATAAATTCTCTCGTGAGTGAGATATATATCGCGTATTTAAAAAAAAAGAACATTCTATTGTCTGGTTTTCCAAAATTTTCTTGAGCGGACAGCCGTTCAAAAAACCGTACTGTCCGGTCGAAAATCGGACATCTGGCAACCGTAATCCTGGGGTAAGGCTCTCAACTAGCGATCCGGAAGTCATGGGTTCCATTACCGGCGTGCCCAATTAATTTTTTAAGAATTGATTTGTATTTTCACAAATTAATCATTTAAAACAATATAAGCTGTGTTTGCGGCGAGTTCCAGACTGGAAAATACTCGTACTTTCAGTATAGACCACCATTCAGAATTGAAACGTTACTTGAAATAGCATTGCACCGTGTTTCGTGACTAGATCTGTAAAGCTAGGTACTTTTCAACCTTCATCTTCTCCATCTCCTTACTCTCCCCATTTACCTTCAGCCTCACAACATACCCCAATTGAGGATGCTATAGTCTCACTGAATGCAGGGGGTTGAGAGCAGTTGATTAAATAAATAAAAAAACTAGTGTGCTTTAGACCACACAACTGAAGTATCTATATGACAGGAAGAGAGAAAGAAAATGTGCGCGCGCACTGCTCTCTCTTGCTCCTCACTGTAGAAATGAAAATTACCAGTATTTAAAATCAAGTTATGAGTAGTTCCTTTATAAATAGCTTCACAATTTAACCATTAATATGTTTGTACAATGTTTGGATTGCAATCTTTGGAGCACAGGCGTCGGGTGGGAATGCTATCCTTGTTCTACCGGTATTTTAATGGAAGATGCTCCGAGGAACTAGCGTCATTGATCCCTTCGGCACCGGTGCATAATCGGGAAACACGCCAAACGCGTGCCCAACATATGTACACGGTTGACATTGGTCACATGGTCTTGCTCCTATAGTGTGATACAGACAATAGGCCTGCACTGTGTCTTAGATATGAAACGTAACTATCTATGAGAGAAAGAGAGAAAGAGAGAAAGAGAGAAAGAGAGAAAGAGAGAAAGAGAGAAAGAGAGAAAGAGAGAAAGAGAGAAAGAGAGAAAGAGAGAAAGAGAGAAAGAGAGAAAAAGAGAAAGAGAGAAAGAAAATGTGTGCTGACACCTCTCTCTCTTGCCCCTACAGTAATATACGAAACGTAACTCTCTCTCTTTCTATCTTCACTAACTTATATCTCCCTCTCAACTACCGTTCGCGTCGCTTTTCGTAACGCTCTCGTCACGCATTCACCAGCTTACTCCCCAAGTCACGCGTGCGTAAAGAAGTTTCACTTTAAAAAAACTACGCTACAGCACACCGCTAGAGAGTTTACGATGCTTCAAGCAAACGGACCTTAAAATCAAAGTTGGTGAACTTCCTAACTGAAAGGTTCGGTCAAATAATGAAGTTCAAATTGAAACCATTATTTGAAAAAAGATCTAAATGTTCTATTTTACAGTTATTCAATTCAAATATCGAATCGCGTGACGGTCGTTCCATTTAAAAAAAAACATAAAAATGACGGGACACGCAAACTTGGCCTTTATTGAGTTATTTTAAACTTTTAGAATGATAGTATCTTAGTATCTGCCCTTTCCTCAAAGGTATCTAAGAGACAAACAATAGAACAGTTTCAAGGTTCAATTAGACCGGAAATATAAGACAGTTGGATCATTTCAGAACACGCACTGTTTCTATACAATCAATACACCGTGTTCCACTCCCGTATCGCGAAACTTTGGGGGTGACATCATGAAAAACTTTTTTCTCATCAGTGTCAAATAAAAAAAGTTATAATGAATTTCTTATTTTTATGCAGTTTACAAAAATGTTCGTACAGTCACATCTTTATAATAATTATTATTTATCCACGCTCGTTCAGCTATTCTATAAATTATATTGATTTTGAATCGACATCAATTCTTTAGTAATGGCAAATTCACTTTGTGGTGACATTTTAATTTACGAGTAATGAAAATAAAGAACTCTGTGTACACCACTATTTAATCAATATATTCGATATGTTTCAAAACCAATGGTTTCTTCAGGATAAACGTATAATGAAAATTAACAAATATAAGAATGGAGAAACAAGTATAGGTAAATTACGCAATTTAACAATATCGATATTCTTAATAATACTCTTGTGAAATACCGAAACGAAGTCAAGCGTACAACCACAAATGTTAATTAAATTAATGTCTACTATAGAAAAGGTACAGCATGGGCATCTCCTGTCCCCATCCCATCTTCCTCTGCCTCTTGCCCTTTCATATTCCTTCTTCCTTCTAATATACTTATATATATAAAATATATATATTTATATTTTTGTTATTTTCATTTTCATTTAATGGTTATTACCAATTACAATTTTATATTATATCATAATAACCAACATTAGCATAAGAATCTGTTTTGGCTCACCTCATGTTTAACCTCTTGTATAACTCACCTGTATAAAAATTGCTGTTTGTTTCTTACAATAAATAAACTAGTACATATAGACAAAGATATATTACAGTGAGTGGTGTTTTATTAGTAATCAGGTGTCATAAAAAACAATTACATAAAATAAATAAAACGATTATAAAATAGGTAATTATGGCTTTCTTTTACGTTATCTCCTCACAAGAGGTCCCGAAGAAAAAAAAGAGTGTGCAATTCACACGCAGTAGAAGTAAAATCTTTAGAAAACTAAAGAAAACAAGAATGAGGAGGCTAGGAAGCACCAAGCGGAGACCGATAGGCTTTGAAGCACCGCACAAAGAGGAGACGGATTATACAAACTTATTATCTCGCAGGCTAAATCATATAAAATCAAAATCATTTATTGTACAAAATTTTCATTTAGTACAAAAGGTATAACTTATAGGTACCTATATCCTATTTCTTCCAGTTAACCTAACATGTTATACAGATATGAACACAAATGAAATATAAATATAAAAGTGGTGTAATACAAAGTGAAATTGTTTTAATTTATTATATAAACATAAATATAAAAACAGTTGTACCTTTACAGCCTTACTAAAAAACCCAGTGAAAATTTTATTCAATTGACAAACGGCCGCGGATGTGAAAACATTACTAATTAAAAAATTGTTCATTGAAAAAAATACACTTGGTTTACACGGCCTGAGAGGGTAGTTTATCTCTGTTTTTGTAATGATATCCTAACGAAATTTGAAATTTTTCCAAAGTATTTTGAATGTTCTATATATTTCTTATTTTTGAAGGTGTCGTAAAAACAAATACCATTTATGAAAACTAGATAAAATTACCTTTTAGATTTGTGTATTTAAAATACACTTTAGTTTTCAAAAACTGCCATATTTTAAGATCCAAACTCGGAAAAAAATGGAAAAAAATTTCTTACCCAAACATTTTTGACCAAAATGTAGAGAAATTTAAAAAAAATCAAAATTTCAAAAACACAGTCCTTTTATGTAATAAATTTGGAAGGAAACTATCACCTCACTTTGTCCTCGTGCATACAATAAAAAAATAATAAAAAATTTCAAAGTTTTTTTTATTGCCAAAAAAATAACTTAGAAATAATAACGGCATTTCAAACAGATTTCTTGCATCTCTAAAGACGTTACTTTCTTTGATAGGTTTACGAACATATGTATTAGATATTAATATTATTAAAAAAATATCACTTTTAAGAAATTCTCTTAAAATAAAGATCTTAAAATGTTAATTTTATCTTTTAAGTAAACTATCTATAGTTCTATAGAACAATATTCTGACAGTCCAACTTTGAAAGTACGGCATTTGTACAATAACTTGATTAAACTGATGTAAACCACATACATAACATAGTAAATATATCAATTATGTGAATAGAAGAGTAAATTCGTCACTACAATAGAAATTATTAAGTAAAATCACAACATTTAGGCACTAACAAAATTTCTTGACATCCCGCTTAAAAACACACCGGGCTGTCTTCATCGCGGTGCCGTTGAGAATTAATGCATAGGCGCGCCAATAATGCCCCTGGCGGAGAAAAATTAAAACAACATTCTTTCCTAGTAAATTAATACCATATACAATGTTGTCAGATCTTCAATGTGTTTTTACAGCGCGGCCGCGGATGCAACGTTATTAGTAACAAATTGGGATCTAGCGTATACAGGGTTTATTTATGTTATTGCAATAATACAGGTTATCGGTGTTGCTGTGGTATTTTTTTAGTAAGGCTGTTAATGTGTAATGAGACCTGTTCAGAAGGAATGTTTTTAGTGATGACTGATGACTTAAATCTGAGTGTATCTTGTATTTGTTTAATATCATGTGGAAGGTTGTTGTATATTTTAATGACCAAGTGAAAGGGTCCTTTTTGGAAATTGTTTTGTTTGCTTTTGGTATTAATAAATTTTCTGTAAACCTTGTAGCGTGTTTACGTGTAGAATTTTTTTGTGGAAACTTTTCTAGAGATAATCGCACTAACATGCATAACTCCATTATATATATGTCGGTGACTGTAAGAATTTTCAAATTTTTAAATATAGGTCTACATGAATCCCGATTAGCAGAGTTTGTTATTTTTCTTATACATCTTTTTTGGATTATAAAAACATCTTTGGCGTTTACTGAGTTTCCCCAAAAGATAATTCCGTATTTTATTATTGAATATACATAACCATAGTATGCGGCCATTACCGATTCGATGTTTAATATATTTCTCAGTGTACCTAGAACAAAGGAAAAGCTACTGATTTTGGCTACTATTTTGGATACATGTTCTTTCCAGTTTATATTTGCATCTAGTTGTATTCCCAGCAGTGAACAAGTTTGGGTTTGATTATAGATAGATGTATGTGTTTGTCTCTTTTTATTTTGCTATTTTTCGTTTCATCTGATTCAAATCACAACGGTGCTAAATAAGTTTTCACTTCAAAAAATCCCTTGGGGCCATATCCGGACGATAAATAGCAGGCTGAAAATTAACCTGATGATAGCGAATCTCCGATATGAGACGAATCTAATCAGACGTAAGTAAGTATAAATTACGCATGCCATATTATAAGCTCACAAGCTCACAACATATGTGTATCGAACTACCAGGCTTTCAAATTTAATCAATAACCTACAATCAATACAATATTATTAAGCCAGTCATAAATTTATCTAAGTGTAGGTACAAACATAAATTCACACCGTATCCACAATCTACAGGTTAGGGATAGGGAGTATATTCCGTTTAATATAGTCTTGAATCAATATTAATGGATTTATGGGACTGTAATCCTCCCCGCTTAATCAACATTAATTGCAGCGAATTTGAATATACACTGGTGATCTTATTAAACAGTTAATCACCTTTGAGCATCAATACAATTATTATTGTAATAATTTGATGTAACGACGCGAGTCTTGAAGTCAATATCAAATTGGTATTTCGTTTGTGCGAGTGAAGGGTGTGAAAGTTTGAATTACTGACACACATAATGTATGAGACCACTTTTCTGTTCCATACAAATACTATAAACAATAGGGCGCTGGACTCCAATCGTCACTTCAGTTTCGGGAGATGTTTTATAAATAACGACACGAAGACCTTTCGGGTAATGACAAGAAATATTTATTTTCAGATGGTTTTTATACTAAATTTTACGTACACCTGTTTTGAAGGAAAACGTAAACATGTTTTGCATTTCTGCATCTGTTGTTTATCTTAATTACCCCAGATGTTTGAGGCAGGTGTCTGGTGTGCTATGTTTAGTTTGAATAACAAACTGGTTTGGACATGTGTATTGTTTTCTTGCCTGAGTTACCTGGTTTCCCCAGGTGGACGAACGCACCTGCTTAAAATGCAGGATTTATCATCAATATAATGCAAGGCGTTTTGGTTGCTAGTGCTTTAGTGCTTAAATAACACCTGCAGCCTTTTGTGTAACATTTCGCAAGAATCGACTTGATTAATATATTGTTCACTCTTCTCTAAATAGGTAGTAGGCGATAATGTTTTCAAGGGACACGTGCGGCGGCCAGCTGTGATTTTTCACGTAAACAAACTAGTTTAGACACGAAGTATTTTCTTGCATGGGTTGACCGCATTTCGCACCTGTAGTTTGTGATAATACGAGGTGTTTTGGTCTTTAAATAACACGTGCAGTTTTTCATGTAACATTTTGCAAGAATTGACTTGTCCATAAGTTGTTATCTTGAAGGAACAGGTGTGGCGACCAGCTGCAAAGTTTCACTTAAACAAGATCTAATGCATCAAGACGTCTGTTACACATAATATACAAAAAGAAAATAAAATAATACTTCAAGGTTAATGGAATACTTAGTTTTTACCGCGTTTTTGTTTGTATAAAACCGACATGTTTCACGAGCAACGCTCACTTCTTCAAGGTTTAACTAAAACTAATTATAAATAATAGACATAGACAACGGTGTCAATAGAAAGTTGAGAATGGGTAGAGGGGAGAGGGGCAATAGTAATAATAGTAATATTTATCAAACTATGCTTTTTAATGCATTCCGCACGAGATGATCCCTATTAAGGCGCGGCTTTCTGCATTTCTACCGATTTATAACAAATTTTCATTAAATACTTAAAGATTTAAAGCTCTTAAAAAAAAATCTTCTTATTCCTTTTTTTTACATGAGCTCCACACAGGAGGCTCTGAGGAAAATAATTTCCCTCAGGGCCTATGTCATCCTTGGGGATGCTATGTGGAGGGTTTTTTAAGGAAAGGAAGGAGAGGAGAGTTCTGGGAAGGAAAAGGGTTTAAGGGGTGGGTAGGAATCTGGGGTTCAGTATGTCCTGGTCATCCGCCTCCAAGACCTAGGCAAACATCACCCCATAAACCCGGGCACCCCTGCTAAATCACCAAACGTAGCGAACCACTTGGGGTGAACTACGGCAGAGATGTTGTTTATCCAATAAAGGTTCCCGGGGCGGCGGTACCCATTCCCGCCTCCCAAATTGTCCTTGCACTATCCCAACTCATTACCTAGGTAGGTTGTTGGGGTCGGCTCTTAAAAAATATATGATTTTCTTAAAGATAATATCTTTACATTCCCCGCGCAGAAACGGCCATTATATGAAATTTCCTCGATAGAAAAAAATCGCAAAGTATGCTCCGAAAATTCTTATAAACACGTTATTTTACAAGTTATACTACATGAAAAATATCACAGTACCTATTTGTTTAAATGCTATTTTAGACAATCCCTACGAGATTTTTGCTCTATTTTAAACGGGTCGTATTTTATTAAACATTTTCGCAATTTTCATTAAAATACTATAATTTTTAATATTAGCGCACTCTCTCTACCATTCGTATATGCATATCTCTCCATGTTCTTTTTTTTGGGCGGGTACACCGGGCTTTAATTTTTCGGTGCCAGTGGAACCACAGCCACCCCAGTTTAGGTATGAAAATGATGTGGGAGATTAATCTTGAAATGTAGGTAACTGACTAGATCTGTACACTAAACACGGCTAACGCTATTTCAAGCAACGTCAATGTTTCGATTCTGAATAGATTCTGGATTTCGATTTTTCTTTGCAGAGCATCTGCATTAGGTACTATTGCTTTACGAACATCGTCCAAAATATCTCGGTGAAACACGAAAAACAATCAAGGATTTTTCAGTTCTGCCAAACCTACTATGTAAATTGCAATTACTCGGAAAATCCAATTCTGCTAATCCACTTTCGTTTTCCGAAATCCAGTTCTACATGTCAAATTCTCTAATTCTGTAGGTGTATACACATGTAATAAGCGCGGATTGACTAATTAATCAACTAATCATTTTCTCGTAGACAGATTGGGGGATAAAACAGCCTCCTTTCTCCTTCCACCCGCTCTGCATATCCAAATGATATATGAGGGATTAAATTATCCACGCAGTAATCCAAAAAAGGTGTCCACAGTGTTTTGTTGATTATGTTCAATTACACATTGCCATGATTAACAAATTCGATGCATAAAAAATGCTTGTGTACTGCCTTACGGACTTGAACTCTAATAATACAATTTCATCGTAATTTCAGATTAATTAATTATTATTGAAAGTCGGTCTTGGTATTTCCGTTTTTCTGAACTCGAAAAGTTAATTGTGCATGATACAATTGTAAGATTCTGTAGGTCCCAAATACAGCAATGGGCTGGATACTGGCACTAACATTATATTTTTACTAAAATAGCAAAAAGGGAACTCATATAACATAATGTTGTTGCAAAATAACGACAATTTTCACAAAAAAAACGTGAACTTCGTCAAAAAAACCCGAAATTCTCCAAAATTTCAGGTCTCTGTTTATTACACAGTCAGATATTATTATACCGGTTAATGGCTGGGTCCCACCCAGGCGTCGCGTGTTCGATTCCTCTGCTGGCTAAGTCCTCACTGACAACATTTTCCACTTAAACGCCGAAAAAGCAGGTGAGGGCGACACGTGTTTCTCATGCGGTGACCAAAGCAAGATGTTTTATATGGACCAGCCAAGCCTATATATCTATCCACTCAGGCCTCGGGTATGTTATATTACAATTCAAAATATTTCCGCTTTGCCATAAAATATTTATGAACGTATCCGAAAACAAACAACTGTTTTTAAAAGGTAATAAAACACACTTTCAAATTTTATAATCCGAAATAAACATATGATTTTTGAAATATAAAAATTTTGAATGCAAACATAAAAATTTCTCACCTTTTGCTTTTTTTAAAATTAAAACTACTGATAAAAATAAAAACACACATATTTTTTGAAGCTAATGTATTATAAATGTTATTGTCACCTCCCTTCTCTGTCGTTACTCTGTCGTCGTAAACTTTGGTTTCATAAAGGTGAACATTTTAATTATTTTTATGTTAACTTTTAGATTTGATTTTAAAGCGTGGTGTTTTCTCTTTCTAACACCGTATATCATAATTCTCACCATGATAGTAAGGGAGACACAACAATTCTATGAGACCTGTATGACTTGTTTCTAAAAGCAAACAATTGGCGTGAGTTCACTCAAGGTAAATTAAGTGTAATATACTATGGCATACCACACCTAGAGTATTAATTAAACGATCTACAAACAAACTACCGGTAAAAATTAATATCAATAACTTCAAATTTCTACATTACATTGTTAAATTGAATGATACAAATATTAAGCCTAATAGTGCGCGAATCAAAAAAAGCACACAAACAAAAATAAAACTGATACCAAATGTAAATTTATGAGAACAAAAAAAAACACATGACGTTTTTCAATTTAACGCTTTTATTTGTGTATTTAACATCAATTTGAATATTTTGAATAAATAAACAATTTAATACGATTAACAAATACGCAATAAAGCTGTTCAATATGTAGGTACTTACTCTATTACTTCCGAATAAACCAATTTGTCAAACTCCCCCAATCAAATATTGCTTTAGCAGCAAATTAATATTCCAGTAATGGTTCGACGAAATAATAAACTTGCCAACAATAATTGGCAAAATTCATCCAATCACATTTATCTGTCGTCAATTCGGTTGGATGAGCAAAGTTAGAATGAAAATAAGCGACTACTAAGGACGCTTTGAAATTAAAGTTTAATTGTGATAATTAATTCTAATTGAAGGATTAAGTAAACGAGTGGCTTGTGTCAAGAGGAATAAAGATGAATAATAAAAGGAGTAAAATAGAGATAAACGACGATGCCAGAAGCCTTTTTGAAGTGAAAACATCTTTAGCACCTTTGTTATTTGAAACTCGATGAAACGTTAAATACTGACACTAAAAAGAGACCAATACATAGGTACATCTAATACATCTAATTTTCGCCAGCATTTGGCTCCTTAGAACGGGCAACCTGCCTTGCTAGGAACTAATATCGACCTACAAGACATAAAAACACTTGTACACATTTTAATGTTCAATATTTTGCAATATTATTTCTATGTTATTTTTGCTATGTAAATGTATTTAATGTAACGTAATAAGTAAATAAATAAATCTATAGAATATGAGAGAATGCGAGAGAATGAAATAGAATAATCGGTCTCCTTTTTTGTTTTATTAGTTTTTGGGGTATTATGCCGTGTTGCGCTACCTCCTTCTATAGCCAACGTTTCGGACAGCGTTGCAGTGTCCATCATCAACGCTGCATCATATATTTTTTCCTGTTAAGCACTTGCATACTGCTTACTAACAACGTATGCAAGGACACTGGAGGTCTAGATTCGTTCAAAATAAATAAATGTAGCTTCGTTTAACCAAAAAAATTTGAATCTTGCGAGAGCCTTGAAGGAGTAACCATAAGTTACTTATACCAGGGCGGGTAAGAGGTAGATTACCTCCACTGTCCGAAACGTTGGCTAAAGAAGGAGGTAGCGCAACACGGCATAATACCCCAAAAACTAATAACAAAAATACTTTTGGCCGTGAAAATCTAAAATCGTATCCAATCGGTCTCCTGTTTGTGTGGTGCTTCGTAGCCTCCCCACTCTTGTCTAATTCAGTTTCTGAAGGTTTCTCTTCTAACGCATGTGCATACCGCACACTTGTAATTTGTTATTTTTTTAAAGAAAGACAAACACTTCCGGATTACGAATAACCTAACAATATATGAAAATCTCTCACTACCACCACAGTAAGCGCAAAATGTTGCTTGTGAAAATGTGTTGGAAGACTTAGCAATGCGACGGATTGAACTCGCGATGCCTGGGTGAGACCCAGACGCCGTGATAATTCAGCCACTTACTGAAGCTAATGTTTATTATGGTAAGAAAGCGGATGCTTACCGACTAAGACAAAAATGCTCCGGAGATGAATTTTTTTGGTTTGATAAACGGAATAAAATTGATTTTCTACTAAACAATTGTTGTTAGCAAGAAAAATTACCGTAATGTGGACAAATGTCATTTTAAATAAAACATGACCGCGTAGAATGAACAAAAAAACCATATACACAAACCGGTTTCGCTCAGTCATCACTTTCGTCAAGCCAAAATTTCAATGTCGAGTGTACGAACGTTTCATTTGTTGATATGACTCCCTGACGAAGCATTGTTTATGTGCGTATACAAAACTTTTTTATAAAAAAACATAATAAAGAGAAGTATTTTCACTAAAGTTACTTAATTAACGCTGCATTTGAACTGATGACTTTTGCTTAGCATTCCTCAAGCCAACTCAAAAAATTCCCAATTTGGGGAGGGTAGTCCTGATAGTTCTTTGGTACTCGTGTATAAAACAATGGTCAATTTTAACGCACATTGTGATTACTCTTCTTCAGCCATATATTATGGTTAAAATGTTAAAATACAATCAAAATGGTGCTTGCATACCAGGCCTGAATTTGACAAGGGCTTTGTAAATTGAAACAATAAGCCTCTGTCGGGTGACGACCAGACACATTTGTTAACGCGTGCAGAATTATTAAAAAAAAAAAACAAACTCGCTTGAAACATTTCGTGTAAAAGAACGCATATTTACACACTACACAACTCATCCCGCGGAGGGTGATTTCATGTAATCATTCTTCAAAAACGTTTTGTTGTAAATATATATTTTTTTATGTAGGATAAAAAATATTGTTGGTACCTACTCTACTCTATTCTACGAATTTTCACTTTAAATAACAAGCTATTTTTATCATTAACTTGATGAGTAATACCGCAAATTGCAATAGCATTGAAGACAATCGTAAATTTTAAACAGAAAAATCAGAGAAGGATACCAAGATGTCTAGAAATTGAACCCGGGTTGTAACCTCACTTCTAAACACATAACCTAACATAATTTCATATTTTTATGTTGTAAATCTTATTGTAATTCCTCCATCTTGTTATCAGGTACATGTTACATCTTTCAATACTACTAACATACCTACTTATCTGATACTCTGTAAATCTTAATATATTATATGTTACCAGGTTAATTCGGTAAATCCGATTCTAATATATGCTACCAGATTACTTTTTCTACTTTGTCACAAAAAAATGTATGTGTAGGTACTTATATTTATATATATTATATACATTTTATTTATTACACAACTTAGTTTCAGAGAAAAATGAAACTTTTTTTTTGTTTTTGTTATGTAATTATGTACATTTCAGGAATAATATGAACTACATATGTCAATTTATCTGTCCTGGAACGGGAAACTTTCCTAGTTGGACAGGCAAAGCTTTCTAATATGTAATTTGTACTTTCTTTTGTATCTATCTATAATAAATAAATAAAATAATGATTTTTGTGTTTCCATTTTAAGATTGAGAACCACTAATGTCTTTAATGATTAAATATTATGATTTCTGGTTTTAATCATTAAATTAAAAATAAATATTCATCCACACTTGCAGAAAAGTCAAAAGATTAAATTAAATAAAAATGGATAATTTTATCCAAACATTATCTGAGTAGCTTTTAATATGTGATGAATCCTGCAATCGTACATAAATATAGCATACATATGCAGAACAGTAGTTCATAATCGAAGCATAATACGGTTAAATATGACTGAAGCGGATAGGGTTCCATTAGCTCGGTGGTAGAGCGTCCTGGGTTCAATTCCTAGATGTGAATGTATCTTTTTTTCTGTTTCAAATTTACCATTGAGAGTCGCTAATATTGTTTTCAGTGAACATTTATTTTTATTACAAATCATTTTTTCTTACCTTATTTTTACTTCCTTTGACTGCCATTCTGAATGCCGGTCAAAGCTTATGAGAATTGCAGCGATTTCCTGAAACAAAAATAAAGGAAATTAAAATTAATTAATTAAAACATAGAAGGGTACAAATGCGTTTATGTAGAGAAAGTATGAAATCGCAACGTATATATATATATTTTTAAATTTTAACCGAGTAAGTTTAAATTACGTTTCACGGATATAAACTAATAAGTAGGTACATGTTTACATTGTATTGTTTATAATAGGAATTATATTTTTACATTCAACGAAACTATTTTTTTTTCATACTTTCGGGCATCTTTTTTTTCGTTATTTGATTTTGTAGTGTTATGCCGTGTTGCGCTACCTCCTTCTTTAGCCAACGTTTCGGACAGCGTTACAGTGTCCATCATCAGGTCCCGATGATGGACACTGTACTTTTGGCCGTGAAATTCTAAAAACGTACCTTTCGGGCATCTGATTATAATATTTTTAGTCCTCTATACATTAAACAGATCTGTGAATTTTTTATGGGGCGTCAATCGAAATTTATTTAAATTTCTGGTTTCTTAAATATGTATAATTTTACTAAAAAAAATTCAACCAGATGTATTTTGTTATTTGGTTATTCATAGAAAATTTAAAAAAATAATTTTTTGGAATCCAATTTAGCTCTTCTCACTAAGATTAATATATATATATATATATATTTTTTTTTTTAAAATAAATACCGCACAAGAGTCCCAAGGTATGGGGAGGAAAGGAAGGATATGGAAGAGGTAGGTGGGGAAGTACGTGGCTATTCAGATCTGGTCACCAAACACGGCTAAAGCCATTTCAGGCAACGTTTCAATTCTGAATGGTGGTCTTACACCAGGGCGATACTGAGAGTATCTTCCACTCTGGAACGTGCCGCAAATATACTATGTATTATTTTTAATTGAATAAATTGTGAAATACACAAATTAATCAAATAAAATTTATTTGCCACGCCGGGATTCTATCCCGCGACCTTCGGAATGCGAGTCAAGCGCCTTACCGCTTACGCCGGCCTTAATTTGCAAGTTTTGCAACAAAGATAAACGCATAATAAACAAAAATTTATATAAACTAGGGGCATTCAATTAATTGTCACCATCCTTGAGGGTTTTTAATAAGTTCTGCGAACTTGCGCCTGACATCGACTTGAATTAACTAACTGGTGGCGCGTTTTTGTGACGAATGGAGATAGTTGGTCGGAAAACTAACTTTCTACTTTACATAATACTGTTATAAAATCTCTGGGTAGATTGTTTTTTTTGCAAGGAGGAAACTAATGAAGGAATAAATTGATTTAAAAACTTAGTAACTGCATCTAGTAATATTTTTTAAATTTATTTATAATAATATAATGAAACACATAAAAACTTATTTCCACTTACTGATCAGACCAGTCTGAAGATAGTTTTAACAGGCTGAAACCGGTTACGGTCACGTTCGCAAATAAATTAAGTGGAAATAAGTGTTTTTGGTTTTTTTATTATATTACTAGCTGACCCGCAGAACTTTGCACCGACTACCGCCTCAGAATCAATAACTGTTGTGTTAACTTTGTTGTGTTAAGATGAATATATACGTGAAATCCTATTTAGATACTATTTTGATTAATCTTTACGACGAATCGGCTTACAGTATGAACATCAAAAATATGCTACGGATAAATTGAAGCTTTAACTACTTTATCTATGTATTGGAATTACAATAAAATTATTATTTACGTAACAAAAAATATAAGCGTAAACCACTAAAAAAAATGTTTTCTCATGACTTAACTATGAAGTAATGTAAGTAACAATTTTTAAAAAATACCCCTTTACGGCTAAGACTATTTTTGACTTTATCTATGTTCTAACTTTTTTTCGTTCTTATAAAATTACGCACAAAATAAATAAAAACCATTTTTTCGCTTACTAGCCTCGTGCAAAAAGACGCTCGATTTTAAAATTTTGCAGGCATGAGATTCGACATATTTCTAGCGTTTATATTCCTCTTAAGTTAAATTACGCAATGAAGCAATTATCAATATCAGAGATGGCGTTGTGATTTTCTTACATTTATTATTTTTGTGATTTTCTTACTTTTCCACTTACTTACGGGAATTGCGTTTCATTTTCTTTACACGTGTGAGGGAGATTTATTATAATTATTGCATTTTTCCTTTGGAGGAGATGCAGAAAGACGTTTACCGTTTGTCGCATTTTCGACTGTTAAAGAAAGAGGGACAGGATTATATGTTTAAGAACAAAAACAAAACAATCAGCGCATTAACATTTGAAGTTTTTGATTTTTTGGAATTCACTCAATATTATACTTATCACAATATTCCTACAGCTCTCTCAAAAGATGAGAATTCAATCCACGCAAAATGTATGAGGAAAATAATTTTCTTCATAATATTTTTTTCGTAAATTTCCCTATGTTTTAATAGCTATTCTGGTATTTGGGGCGGAGAGAAATCCAACAAATCAAAGATCATAAAAATCGGTCCAGCCGTTCTCGAGTGATAAATAGTAACTAACCCGACTCTGTTTTATATATTAAATGATTTAATTTAAATAATGAGGAAAACGAAAAAATATCAGATACAAAATTAAAAGATGTATTAAATAACAAGAAAGGCAATATTAAAAAAAAAAATATAACGTAAAAGAATATAAAAATATATATGTAAAACACGATACCAATACAAAACGCTAATTATGTAACCTTACCTTATAACAGAGGTCGGCAAAGTGCGGCTCCGGAGCCGCATGCGGCTCTTTGGCCCCTCAAGTGCGGCTCTTTGAAATACAATTACTGGTTTTAAAAATCAAGGAAATAAGGAGCTCTAAATTTGAATGTCTTTGGGTTTGGAAATATTGATGTGGAAAAAATGCGAGCTTAGTTCACAACACAAGTGGTCTGCTTTGAAAGACCTGGAGAAGGAAGACATGATCATCTTCAACGCCTGGAATAGTATTCCTGACTCTTATGATCAGCTGAAAAAATTCGCGTTTGCTCTTTCCCCTTTCGGAATATTACATTATAATAATATTACTTTATAATTCGGAATATTACTTTCCCTACATACCTATTCATGCGAACTATCTTTTTCAATCATAAACTTTATCAAGAGTTAACTTAAGTATTCGTTTTATTGATAAGAATCTGAAATCGTGCCTAAAATGAAGAATAACAATATACAAACCTGACTTACTCAAACTTTCCAAGGAGATATAAAGCCATTATGTAAGTGTTTGTAAGTCATTGTCACGATTTATATATATGATTTCCTTAATTACACATTAGTTTTTATCAATAAATAAAATCTTTATTAAGTATGAAATCAAGTTTTCTTTAGCGTACCCGTAATTTAATGAAGTGCTAAAATTATAATAAATGTTACCAAATAAAAAACATATTTGGCTCTCAATTTTTTTTTTGAATCGTTGTAATGTACATATTTGGCTCTTTGGCTAATAAGTTTGCCGACCCCTGCCTTATAACATTAGCTGTTTTTTTTTTCATTAACGCTTTTGTGTATTTTATTTCAACTTAGTTTTAATTTATGTTCTTAAAATTTATTATTTCATATTTTATTGAATTTAATTATATTGTAAAAGGCGGCCTCTGCACGGGTAAAGCACCCAGTGAGGCCCTCATTATAAAATTCTGTTTTAAAATAAGTAAAGATATTGAATCAAATAAAAAGTACCCTCGGAAAATACATAAATTTGATCGGTTTTATTTATTTATTTGTTTATTAAGACATACACACTACACAGTACATACGAGTTATAAGGTAGGTTAAATTAAATTATTACATGGTTATGTACCAATTACGTAAGTCCGTAGAATGTCATTTGGTAGTTACGCCTTAGATATGAACGGGTCTTAAAGCTTAATTAGTGAATGAATGAGTAATAAAAATAAAAAGGTAAAAGGGGAGGGGGGGGGTCAGATAAAGAGACATTAAAAAAAAGAATTATATGCTCACTAATTGTAATTGACTGATTAAAGTTTAATGAAAAGGTAAGTGGAAGTTTAGTTTAGTTCGGTTGTTTATTGAGTATTTTTCTTTGACGTCAAATGCTTTCGGTTTTACTGGCAATATCTATTTTTGCTCCTGTTTTCAATTAATTTTAAATAGTCAGTAGGTACCTACTATGATTTATCTTAATAGCTGTACTTTTTTATGTTTTTTAAACATATCTCAACTTATATTTTTCTATTATACTATCATACATGCCTTTCATTCAACATGTCATTTTTCAATTTTTCCACAAACACACTTAATAATAACTTACGCATTTTTGACGGAATTTAGGTACTGCATTTGTTTGTCTTAGAGAAGTTTGTTTTTTTTTTCTCGGTAAACCAGTCGACTTATTTTTAAAGTACAAATTATTTGTTTCATAAATCTAACTATTGCAAACCACAATGTACCTTCTTTACACTAACTGAAAAGAATAAGAAAAAACTAACTAACTATCACACCGTTCCTCGGTAAGGGTAGGTACAGAGGATAGACTGCCACACAACTCTGTCTCGGCACAAAATGAATTAAAAATAAAATATATTCAAACTTTTTACAATTCGAAAAGCACTCAAATAAAATATCATTTTGTAAATTATTACAAAATTTTAACGCAAACTGAAATATTTCAGATGTAAATTCAATCATGAATCTCGCACAAAAATATAAAGCTCAAAGCGAAAGCCTTCTTATACAAACACGTAAAAAGCTACTTTTGCATCACTTGCTTTTCATTTAATATGGAAATAGGCTTTTACTCTGTTCCGGAAATGATTATTCGCCGAGGCTAACCGAAATACAACCTACAATGTAGGGGATATAGCTCGGGGCGGTATACGAGTAGAAGGCTGTATAGCAGGTTCAATAGAAAGTTCTACGTCATAGGGCACGCTGAGCCTAATCGATGTAGTCTTTTCAAACGCCAATCTAAAGGAAGCGATAAATTCTAAACGCTAATTGCTACCGGCGCATGTACGCCTAAATATCAATTATTATAATTATTACTGAAAATAGCTTTCAAGCAATGTGACCCTCTGTTTTATAAGAATTATAGATGTTGTGAATGGTTCTTGAAATAAATATCGCTTTTTTTAAAAAACATTGCTGTAACGGGATAATTAAATAAAATTCATAATTTTAACGGTGAACACAATTAGTTACCACAGAGCATTTTCCATGTAAGCAGAAGGTCCGGGGTTCGAGTCCCAGAGGGGTCAATATCTTTTTCTGGTTTTTCTGTCTCCAGATTTTCGATTGAGTTTCGCTAATATTATCTTAATTTAATTAAATAACACAATTTGTATTTATTTTGAGTTCAATCAAGTATGACACGTATTTATGGCAGTTAAATAATAGCAAGACACTAAAATAAGCTTTAACAATAACTTATGGGTTCACTTCCAAAGGATACTTAATTTTTCGTTTAACCGTTCAATTTACCAAAAGGGTTTCAACGACTATTTGGACTCTGGGTTAGCTAAACTCCGAAGCCGACAGTTTGCATAGCATCTCTTCGTTCAGTCCTGCCAGAGTTTCACCTGAAGATGCGCGGTAAAAACTGGAATGCAAACCTTTCTCTTTAGAGTAACTACCTCATATTGGTCATCTAAGCTGTGACATCCCTTCCAGGGATCATATCTGTAAGCTTGAGAATCGGGATGAAAAACTAACCAATAACATCCCTCCCCCTAAATAGTAAGAGACGAAGCGATGCGGGAACGAGAAATTATTCGAGAACGAAGAACTAATCAATACAGTCTTGGAGATCTGTATAACAATTAGATGGTTTGTTACACTGTGTCTTTTATTTTAAGTTAACATCTTCTTTATTATGTTATCAAAATCTCTTTGATTCATGAAACTTAACAGTTTCCCGTACCTGGGTGCCTAACTTGGATATTTTTTAAGACATACAAACTTTTCTGCGTTACGAATAACCGGACAATAACTGAAAATCTCCAACTACCATCACAGTAAGCGGAAAACTTTGCTGGTATCGTGATGGAGGATTTGACCAGTCGAGGAGTTGCACTGACGACGCCTGACATCTACGAGTATGTCTCATAGCTCGAAGTACACAATAGATTTAACAACGCTATTTTTAATCTGTAATGTTTTATTTCCACACCAACCGGATTTACCGAGTTTGAAAACATGCATTAGTCTATTCCTCCTGTGGTCTCGTCTTATCTAATATTATTAGCATTAGGTACCTCCCAACTTATTCACAGTAAGTATTTAAGTCACAATATATCAATGCGATGATCGATGTTAAATATTGGATAAAAAATGTATTTTATCTTGCCGAGCGCGTACAACGTACGTAATACAAAAAAATTTAAAATGCCACACATGAAAAAATGGTTAAAAATCTGACATAATGGTTGGTTAATGTACGATTAACAACACAATATTATGATTGAAGGTCCTTTTAACCTTGTTTCATGTTACAATCATTATTTCATATATTATTAACAATTGATAAAAACTCTTCGTTTTCCTTATCGGTTTGTAGGTACCTACATAAAAAGATCATTTCTAAAGCGCCCTTGAGGAGATTTCAAAAAAAACAGCACTACACAAAGTATTAAAATATTATTATTTACCCTGAGATGGTTTGGGCATATGTGCATTACGAATATTAAAGAATTTATTTATTTATTTATTTTTATTTATTTTTTCATGTTCTCCGTAAAACGGTTATTCACCAATACATTATGGAGAAGATTACAAATTTGACAAAAAGTATAGCAAAATACATAAAAAGGTCAGTTTCACTACTTTGTGACATACGTCAAAAGATAATTGTTAAACTGCCTGTAGGTTACATTAAAAATGTCAATGGTCAATGCAGACTCGTTGAGCAGTTCAGTCAATGGAGTCAATAGGCCTATTCACATATAGGCGTTATTCGCGGCCGTTGTTGGTAGCGAAAACCGAGTGGGTATGCGGTATTCTCACTGTTCAAACCTAGGTGGACTTCGCTTCTGCTAATGGAAGCGAAACGTTGTTGATTTCGCCTTCTAGTAAATCACGTTCGTCGTGCTGTCCGTAAATAAATACATACACTATAATCGTGCGTGACCAGTAAAAAAAGGCATCTTATTATTAAAATTGATAGCGATAACTCCTGCTTCGCAAAACAAGCGAAGATACCGCCAACCCGGCGGCATTGCGGAATTGGCGGGGATCTAGTTTCGCGCTAGCCGCGAAAGTTCATGTAAATTCCAGGCGGAATCCAGCTAGATGTTTTTCGCAACGTACAGCAACAGCGAATATCGCTTATATCTGATTAGGCTCTACGGAGAACATATATAATGACGCTAAAGTGAAAGGCAGAAGACGGTGGCGCCCCATGAACACATGCCGTGACCAAGTGAATCAAATACTTGTATCAAAAACCACATGGATTAAGCGATGCATGAGTGAGTGTAGAACAGACTGTGTTCCCAATCAAAGTTATGTGGCGGTCCATTCTCATTAGGGAACGTACCCATAATACGTAACCTCTTCGGGGGGGGGGAGTCTTCAAAATGTCACGCTTGGTGCAAATGAGTGGCGGTTTGCTTAGGATTATGGTCACCGGGGGGGGGGGGGGGTTAAAAATTGCAAAATATTGGTCACGTAGTATGGGTACGTTCCCTTACCCAACTCTCCCGGGAAACTGCGAGATGGATAGTTATTTTTTAACTCACGTTTCCACAAGAAGTTTTGCGAGCAATATAAAACGCTTTACACACCCAAAAATTCCAAGCAAACGTCTCTTGCATAATACCAAATAACAAACAACTAGAGTCCCGAGTCCACAAAATGACATTTCTAAAGATACAGTGTTTAGGAGGGCAAGTCGAGTTCCACTGAATAAACAAGCGCTTTATTATTTCATAGTCCTCGGAAATAAAATAGCGAGACAGAGGAAAAGCGGCGAAGGCAAGTGAACAACAATGCAACCTGGTCCAGGGTATTGCAAGTTACATTTTCCCCTTATATTATGCACCCACGACGCCGACGGTTGTTGCGTCGTGCAGTGCGCTATGTGCAATGTGCAATGTGCATATTCACCCGGCCCGGCTCGTGACTCGGGGTAATGCTTTAAACATGCTTCAAATAAACCTTCGAATAAACAAACAAAAACTATATTCTTGCTACTAAATGTTATATATTTAGAAAGTGTGATTTTTTTATGTTTCTTTCGATTTTTAATGCATTTTTAATTGTATTCCCGTACAATTTAGAATCTGTTTCCGTACGAAGAAGAAGATGGAGAGATATGAAATTACGAATGTTAGAGGAGCGCGCTAGTATTTAAAGCGACAAAATCGATGCGAAAATTGTGAAAACGTTTAATAAAACACGACTTATTTAAAATAGAGTAAAAATCTCGCGGGGGTTGTCTTTTTTTTTTTTTTTTTTACATGAGCTCCACACAGGAGGCCCTGAGGAAAATAATTTTCCTCAGGGCCTATGTCATCTTTGGGGATACTGTGTGTAGGGTTTTTTTAAGGAAAGGAAGGAGAGGAGAGTTCTGGGAAGGAAAAGGGTTTAAGGGGTGGGTAGGAATCTGGGGTTCAGTATGTCCTGGTCATCCGCCTCCAAGACCTAGACAAACCTCACCCCATGAACCCGGGCACCCCTGCTAAATCACCAAACGTAGCGAACCACTTGGGGTGATCTGTGGCAGAGGTGTTGGTTATCCAATAAAGGTTCCCGGGGCGGCGGTACCCATTCCCGCCTCCCAAATTGAATTAGGGAATTAAATTAAACAGCATTTAAAGAAACACTGTGAATTTTTTCATACATATAACTTATAACATAACTGAAACAAACGCGTTTATAATAATTTTTGGAGCATACTTTGCGATTTTTTTCTATCGATGCAATTTTATATAATTTGCGTTTCGGCGCGGGGAATGTCTAGATATTATCTTCAAGAATTTTAAGAGCTTTAAAACTTAACGTGTTTAAGGGAGATATGTAAGAAATCGGTAGAAATTCGGGTAGCGGTGGATAAAGTAACTCCATCAAATTTGGTGTCCATCAAATGGACGATTAGTATTATTTTGTCTAACAACATTTGAACGGTCTTCATTAAACGCAGGTTCTCGGTCCATTTCAGATTTTGATTAAATTGTAATTAATCAACAGACAAGAAACAACATGACCGTTATAATAGATATATTTGTTTATATCAGATGTATTAAATAAATTCCACATGAGTACTTAACACAATTAAAAAATGTTACCGACCATTATATACTGGGAAAAAAATTATCTTGTGGTATAGAGTTTTACATTAGTTTGGATTTTGAAAATCAATAATACCCGGGTGAAATTGAATCCCGGTTTTTAATATTGGACTGGCATTTATATATCTAATAATATATTACGCAAAGTCATTATTTCAAAATTATTTATCTATTCAAAAATATTCATACTCGGAATGTTTCTAATTTCCTCGAAAACTTTACATAAATTTAAATCATCAAAGAAGATGTTGTGGTAATAATAATATCTGGAATAATATTCAAATGAAGCGACCGTTCCCGAAGTTGCCCGGAAAGTTCAGAAGCGACCATCTTGTTTTTGGTATAATTTTAAGTAAGCCGCTTAAGAAAACTATCATCTTTTACGAGTTTCCTATTAGGGCCCAAAACTCCACCACTGAGAATTAATTTCTAAGAAAAGTTACTTTTACTTTCATGATTATGTCGCGCTTACTTGGGAATGTTGTTTTTTTAAGTATTTTAAATTGAGGTACCTAAAACAATGACATCTAAATTTGTTTCACAAGTTTTAAACTTACAGGAATTTAAAAAAAAACCTTAAGGATATATATATTTTTTTAATTTTAGCTCTTGTTGAAAATGGTATGAATTAATGATATAATGAATGATAACATTTTGTTTGATCTTTCAACACTTTGTTGTTAATTCATATATTTTTATCGCCTATAATTTTCCCTGTTTATCATTTTATTTTAAAATTTTATTATTTTGCTTTTACTTAACTGTTTGATGACCGATATTTGCGTGTGTTATTTTTATTAATTTGTGAAATTATTTACCCCGATACAGGCGAACCCTAGTAGGGTTAATAATTACATGCTAAAAAATGTAATTAAATCGTGAAAAAGCAATAAACAAATAAAAATAAATAAGTGAAGATTTTGTTTTTGATTTTATTTTTCTTAAAATAAATTGTTAAACAATATTATCAATAGGATTAATGTTTATAACTTTTTCATTTTGTGTTGTTCGGTACAACAAACGCTTAAAATTTTGTATTTTTTGCAAACCAATCTTCCCACATCAAGTTAAAAAAGACAGAGCTTCCATCTTAAGAAAAAAACTTTTTTTTTCTTTGCAAAGAAAATTTGATTGTCGTATGTAGTAATCTTAACAAGAATGTCTGAAGATGCTGAGTGGAGGATATTTTCGAGGAAAGGAAGTAGTGAACCCGGGTCTTGAAAGGACCCATGACGTAAGAAGGAAAAAAGATAACCATAAAATTTTGATAATTTCGGTAGCTTTGATTAAATAGAAACACTACGGAGCTCATTTATAAAACTATCGTTGCTCCACATTTGGACTACTGCTCTACGATGTGATATTTGGCCAATGAAGGAAATTTGAACAAACTAGAAGTTATACAAAACAAAGCTATGAGATGTATACTGGGGAAAGGCAAATACGCAAGGATTAATCAAATGAGAGAGGAGCTAAATTGGATTCCAATAAAAAAGAGACTACTATTTAATGCGTTAATTTTTGTGCATAAAATTATGAAAAACCAAATGCCAAAATACTTTAAGGATGAAATTGTTTTTAATAGAGACATTCATAATTACGAAACAATAAATATAAAAAGAGTTCGATTGCCACAAACGAAGAAATCAAAATCACAGAACTGCCTAATGTACAGAGGACTAAAGATGTATGATGAAATGCCTGAAACTATGAAGAATAAAGAAAGAATGAATGTATTTAAAAAGAAATGTTATGCTTACTGTAAAAATATTTAAATTTATCAAATGAAATGTTACATTGGACTTAGTACAAACTAACTCAATAAAAAAAAATAAAAAAAAGATAGTTTTAAACCATATTTTTTTCCAATTTGAAGTCATCCTTAATTTTATGATTTTTTCGTTTTAAATAAGTTATGATTTAATGTAACACCTTGAAATTAATATAGATTATTTGAGATTTTGGCTTTTGGGCCGAAGATTCAAAGATCTCCCGTTCACGGAAGTTTTGCTATTACCCAAACGTCTCCACATCATTTAATAATATAACGATTTTAATCAAATATGATCCAGTTTCTATTGTGTTCTGTTGTGTATTATTATATCGCGTGATAGTTTTTTCTCCGATCGAAGGGATTATCCATCACGCGACATTTCGCATTTCATAAAAAAAACTCCAGCACTAATTTCCATAAATTATATTAATTTAAAAAACAAACACAATGTGATATTGCGTTTATTGGAAAGAAAGCGTGTAATTGTTGAAACTTTACATAATAAAAATAAGTAATAACAAGTAATTTCAAGATAAGAGAAATAAGCTGAGGAATTTCTGGTAGATTTGGTTTCAATCCTCATCGCTGGTTGGTTGGTTGGCCGTAGCCACACGAAAAAGCTATAAACAAGAAGAAATATTAACATTGTAGATTCTATATTGCAAAAGGCAAAGGGATTGCGAATCTCTTTTGCTTGTGAGGCGGCTGTATTAATAGTACCGTAAATATCCGGGCCTTGCGGGCCGCCAGTAAAGCACCCGTTTGTGTCGAAGCCTTCCTGAATATTTGATAATGTTTTCATCCCATCTGAGAC
This sequence comes from Limnephilus marmoratus, assembly GCA_917880885.1. Classification (NCBI taxonomy): domain Eukaryota; kingdom Metazoa; phylum Arthropoda; class Insecta; order Trichoptera; family Limnephilidae; genus Limnephilus; species Limnephilus marmoratus. Next base: position 27,603,849 of record OU862919.1, on the reverse strand, counting down.
CTTTCTAAAGCCTCCCCGAGACAGGGGCGGTGGGGGAGGGGTTGCGGCCCGATCTCGGAATTCCAATAGAAACGGAAAAGTGCAAAGAGCATAATTTTGCATTTGAAGTTTCACGTGCCTATTGCTTCGGATAGAAACACTTGGCCAGACGGGTCCTTTTCGAATAGGACATGTTGTAAAACCTTTCAAATTAATAAAATAAATACACTTTATTACAACGTTAGACTTCATACCTGTATATACGAGTATATTTAAATGCGACTCACTAACGTAACTTACGACCAATCTATTTATGTTGTGTCTAGTTAGATTTATTTTGAGTATTTTTTTATCATTTTTCTTGTACCAGAGTTTTCATAACATCATTGAGACTTGAACTTATTACTGCAACTCGAATTAGAGACGCTGTTTTGTGATTAAAACATTTCTCACTGAGACATGTGGTTCGCCATTTATATTTTCGCCATTTGTATTTTGTACGCCTTGTATTTTTGCCATTTTTGACATTATAGAAGAAAATATTGGTGCAATCATTTTCGCTACACATCCATTGAAAAATAAAATGGTGCCAATGAGACTAATAATAATACTAATCCGGTATTTAACAACATTTACCCAATGACGTTACATAAATAAATAGACTCGCCATAGTCTCATATACTCACAATATAATGTGGAAAGTAAGGAACACTCTTTTGTTTTCAGCGATTTTCAGTATAATTTCTTAATTCAAAAGTTTATTCCTGTGTGATAAAGATAGACAATCAAATAATGCGTGTGCATGAATGACATGAATATATGAGCGGGCGGCGTATTGCTTGTCACTTTTTGATGGAACGTTCGTTGTCACCTTTTCTTGAGGCCCACTAGAATAAAAGGTCCGGCTGCCTGTCGGAGTTTGATATGTCGAGCTATGCAAAATGCAATAGGGCAACGACAGTTTTTAAATGGTGGCGATTGTCATCAATACTTGTTAGAACTACTGATTTATGTGTTGTTTTACCGCAAGCAAACAAATAAACGGAGTGTTTAGGCTGTGTGATCAGTCTACTTTAAAACAGTGAAGTTTACTTATCAACAGAAATTTGGCTGTTGCGCGTCCAGACCCTTTACTTTAGTAGGACTTGAATTTTCTCTAATGACGTTTAAAACAGCGAGCGGGAAACATGAAAATTAATTGTAATATTTATAATAATCGATAATATTAAGTAATTTGCGTGTACTTACAAATGAAATGTTATTCATTCGCCTTTACTATTATTTGCCGTGTAATTGAAACATTTTCTCATCCCACAGGAGGGCATTTTAACACTTTTTAAAACGCAATTTACTTACTGGTAAGTGCTGGTAAGACGCAACCTTACTCGACGCGTAGCAGTTTAGTACTAAAGTACTAGATATCGAGATCGTTACAATTGTCTTGTTCTTGTCTTTCCACTTTTAGATTTCTACCCATCGTCTAATAGTATGTAACGTCATAGCATTTACCACGTTTAATTCTCCGAGAATCAAACTTTTTCATTTAAAGTTTTTATCCATTTCAGTTTTCAATTAACAGCCCTATAAAAATGACTTTCTGTTAATTAAATGTCCAGAGGCAGCTTGCAAAATTAATGAAAGAATTCGTTAAAATCTCATCAGGAATGTTTTAGGCCATTCCGAGTTGAGAGAATTTAATTAATGTTGATGGCTTGGCAAGAAGATGGGACGTATTTGTTTGACTTACTTAGAGAATTTTATGTTTTATTAATCAATTCCATTTTATCTCGCTAATTCAATAGCGTACTCTTAGTGTTAAGCGATGACTATAATTTGAGAGTTCTTGATGTTTATTTGTGTACTTATTTATATCCCTCTTTTACTTAAAATAAAGATTTAATTATCTGTCCTTCATGATTTTCTAAATGTTTCGCAGAAAAACGCCGAAGCTCACAAGCTTAAGGGCCTGCAACCCGAATTTCTACCAATTTCTTACATATCTCCCTTAAACACGGTAAGTTTTAAAGCTCTTAAAAAAATATATGTTTTTCTTGAAGATAATATCTAGACATTGCCCGCGCCGAAACGCAACTTATATAAAATTCCCTCGATAGAAAAAATCGCAAAGTATGCTCCAAAAATTATTATAAACACGTTTGATTCAGTTATTTTACAAGTCATGTGTATGAAAAAAAAATCACAGTGTTTCTTTAAATGCTGTTTAAGACAATGCCCGTGAGATTTTCATTTTAAACGAGTCGTATTTTATTAAACATTTTGAGCAATTTTCGCATCGATTTTGTAGCTGTAAATGTTAGCGCTCTCCTCTAACATTCGTAATTTCGTATCTCTCCATCTTCTTCTTTTCGAGCCCGGTTGCAGAGCCTTAACAATATGATAAATGTCCTCTTCTGCTGATATAAAATAGTTCAAAAGGAAAAATTTTAAATCCAACAAACAAAAACAAAAACAGCTTACAAACAACAAGCAAAGAAGGAACGGTGTGTCATCACTACATTGATAGTAAGTTATTTATGTATCCACGATGATCAAATATTAGGAAAAACTTATTTGATGAAAGCCTTCACAAGAGAATTGGGCCCCATAACTGCTTGTTTATTATGGTCACGACGCTCCACATTTTTGTAACATATTTTGAGAATTCTTAACACTCCTTTCTTCGAGACGTAGCGAGAACCGGAAGCGGATGTGACGCTTGTCTGGAACCGGAAGAAGCCTCCCGCCCACCATCCCATCCTTTACGCCATACAACCTTCACAACCTCAGAGCACAACTGCACAGAGGGAAAAACTACCTCGAGAAGGTACTGTTATACTTCTGGGAGCGGAGGAAACGTGTCGCTAGAGTCGTACTTCGGTTCATTTTACGGAAAAACTAACACTTTGATTTTTAGTTTCTCAGACGTTCAGTCTACAAGTAAATGAGTTTTCGAGTCTTGTTTTTATACATAGTACGAAAACTCTCCATTCTACTATTTTGAATGCGATTTTGACCGTTCTGTGTAGAGAATTTGTACGAAGGACAAGGTTAGAATCGCTTGCGCTAACATCGTTGATGATATACCCACTAGTTTCATTCACCTGGCAATACCAGAAAATTTTCAAATGATTTTATCTGTGGCATCGAAATGTCAAATTTGCCGCGATTAAATCTGTCAAAGTCCGATGCGTGATACTTGACGAAAACATCGTAAAACCAATTTACGTAATTAACGCAAGTAATGTTGTTTTGGTGCATAGTTTATTGTTCTAGGAATGTGTTTCGGTCAATAAAATATACGATAGCTCAAAATTAATCCACATAACATTCAATTCAAAATTCAAAGTGGTGCTTTGTTAGACAGGATCGGGTAATTTTGTTTGTGAAATACCACCCCAAGAGCTCTTAGCAAAACTATAAAATAATTTGATATTGTTCTTGATATAAGACCTTGAAAACTTGACATCATCATCCATGATAATTCCAAAACACATAGTAAAAATTATTGTATCCAAAACTGCACAATATTAAAAACAACAAACACAATCAAATATAAAATATTTAGGAGTCATTATCGATAAAAATTTGAAATGGAAGGAACAAATTTGTCAAGTTGTAAAAAAAATTAGAAAATTGATTTATATATTTTTAAGAATCAGAAATTTTTTATCTGTAAAAAACTTATATCTAATATATTACGCTTTGGTTCAATCAACTTTACAATATGCTATCATTAGCTGGGGATCCGCATACAAAACTAATCTTTCCCCAATTGAAGTTGTGCAGAGGCTAATAATTAAAATCATATTAAAAAAACCTTCTGACTACCCAACGGATCAATTATTTAAGGAATTTCAAGTACCATCTTTCAAAGATCTATACAATAGAAATGCATTGATTCAAATTATAAAAGAAAAAGAAAAATATCAATTTATAACTGAAAACCGTACTAGACATAAATATATTTTTTCATGCCCAAAATTAAACACTTCCTTTGCACAAAATTATTATACTTATCAAGGAAGCCTTATTTTCAACCGATTACCGGATGAAATTAGAAAAATTAATGATAAAATCCAATTAATAAACACTGTAAAAAAATATTTTAAAGATAATCTCAAAAAAAAAAAAAACAGTTTCCGACTAATCTAATCTACTTATAACTCAGTTTCCAAGTGATACTCCATTCTTCAAATAAGTTAAATTTTGTATTGTTTTTAGCAACTAATTACAATAATTCTGGACACATTATCCAAATAGTAAAATTGTTTTGATAGTAGATAAATACTTATAATTACATATCACCGAACTTACAACTTATTGTTTTTTACATTCACATTGTAATTTAAGAACTTAAATATAGCATTAAAAAATGTACACTACTCTTCCAGACACAAGCTAACGCTTCCATGGAAGAGTGGTATTAACATATTTGAATATGAACATGTAAGCAAATTAACACATCATCTAAATGTACATTATATTTTATATGCTATAATCAATAAACGTTTGATATAAAAAAAAAAAAAAAAAAAAAAAAAAAAAAAAAAAAAAAAAAAAAAAAAAAAAAAAAAAAAACTTAGCTCTCATATTAGTTATAAATTTAGATTTCATAAACCAAAGGGGAAAAATGTATGTACCACAGAACAGATAATCCCTAGAGGTGAAATCAATACCTATTGGAAATAAAAAAAATAATTTCACGAAAAAAAAATTCGAGTGTTCGAAGGCATCATATAGATACATTGTTCCTTTACAATTAGTTAATAATATTTAATGCCCGAAGTCACTAGTTACAATTCAATGTAAGGTGCCTACGTGCTCCACACGCTCTTCTTTCCTATTCAAAGTGAATGAATGCCAAACAAACTGTATACAAAACTCTTGCTTGAATAATTTAATATTTACAATAACACGATATCAAAAGTGGACATTTTCAATTGCGAGAAATAAATTCATAAAAGGGATTTTTTTAATGAATACATGTTTAATGAAATCATACGGTCAGTAGTAAAGAAAACTGACTTTGTGATTTCAGTTTGAAAATTGTTATCACTTGGAAATTTTATATAAACTTTAATTAAATACTGCGAGCAGTACACAGGACCTAGAAAGGCCTATGAAAAATGTTAGAAGGGAAAAATCTCCAACATACGATTCCTTTTTCGGGTATAGTTGTATAATATAACTGAATATTGCTAAGTGCAAAGTTATAAACTTCACCGAGAACACCAACAAAATTCTATATTCATACAGCATATGTGGTCACAATCTCGAAACAGTTGAATTAATAAAAGATTTGGGAATTATATTTGACAACAAACTGACATTCAATCAACACACTAGGTTTTATTGTAAGATCAACCAAACTGTTTAAGAATTCCAATAGCCTAATAATTCTATTCAATTCCTTAATCCGAAGTGTTCTTGAGTACGGGTCAACAGTCTGGAATCCACATTATATTACACAGGTATCTAGACTCGAATCAGTCCAAAGAAAATTTACACGGATTTTGTCTTACCGATCAGGTGTCCACCATCTTCTAGACGGGTACGAACAAAGACTTACATATTTCAAATTAGAGAGTCTAGTTAAAAGACGAAACATAAATGACCTCTTAATGCTCTATAAAATTGTGAATAATCGTGTAGACAGTAACTTAGTCAACCAAATCAAGTTATACGCCAGGCCCAAATCTACAAGAACCCTTAACATATTTTGGACTGAAATTTTTACGAATAATACTGGATATTTTAATCCTATATCTAGAATGTCTCGGTCATACAACGATCTTGATAAAATACACAGTTCCATAGATATTTTTGCAAATAATATAACATATTTCAAAAAATATCTCCACAATTTGTGCGCTTAAAAAAAAAAAATAATAATACTTTTCAGTAAATACTTTATAAATATTGTATACTTGTTATTATTATGTATTTCATTTTTGTATTCAAGTTTTCAAGTTATGTATAAATAATACTTTCATTGTTTTTCAAGAGTTTGCTTCTGTGAAAATGCATATGTAATTAATGCAGACACATTAATCTAGGGATACTTATATTTGTATTTTAATTTATTATATACTACCCACAAAAATGTTGTATAAATATCCTGATTGTGTCTCAAATAAATAAATAAATGCCCGCCTCGGAACAGACTTAGTCTTACGGGTTACTTATGTTTGTAAAAGATATTATTATTACAATAAACGCCCGGGTTGACGGCATTAAATAGTTAAAAAAATTATAATAATAATGTGACGAATTAAGTTCTTGCCTCCTATTTGTGGTTGAATAATACCTATATATATATATAAATTATTGTATTTTTCTTGCTTGTTTGCATGTATGGATGTATGTATGCATATATGTATATTGTTTATGTATTGCTATATAAAGCGTAGGAAATGTTTGAAAATACCTTCTTCCATCTCGCGAAGGTTTCTGGATTAGTACAACCACACGACAATACATCTGAAAAGTTTTTTAATCATCACAAAAACTCTTACGAAACTGTCATAATTTGAGAATGACATTTTGCAAAACACTCTTTAAATTTACTTTAAGAACTCACCTATGATACTAACCAAAATCGAATACTTTGAATCTATTCAAGAATTATAGGTATTTTAAATAAGAATTATACTTAGGTATAAAATTTTTAATCTTATGTATAAATATGAATTATAGCTATGTTAGGTACCAATTTTGATTGATTATTCATATAATGTACAAAAATGAATGTTTGTAATGCATAAAATTAAAAAAAAAATATATATAAAAAAATGCAATAGGTTGCACGCGAACTGTTTGAAAACTAAATGTACTGGAACTGAATACATGAAACGCAGGAGAGGGGAGGGGAAATCTGGAGGGGGGTAGGCGGGACAGGGGAGCGGTAGGGGGGAGGAGGGAAGGCGGGGAAGGTGGAGAAGAAACGCGTGAGGGGAAGGGGCGGCGGAAGGGTAACGGGACGAATGGGAAAGGACACGCAGTGAGAAAAAAAATTTTTATGGCATTATAACAAATGCCGGGAACTCGCTAGTAATTTAATAAAAATGCATTTTTGCATTATTTTTTGCATTAATCAAAGTAGGCTGCCAGTGTTAAGCGATAATTTTAAAACCTTCTCGTCATCTGCGTGTGAGTGCGTGATTTCACCCGATTTCGAATGTTACCCGTCGAAGTGGATCGCCTTACGATAAGAACGTTTTACTTCACGTGGTAATTTATTTCAAACTTTGGTACCTACCTGATGCTACGAAAGCGCGATCTCGAAAGTTAGCTTCTGAACTACAATTTGGTTATTTTTACCTTCGTATGGCAGATGACGTTGCTGATCTAAGAGTCGATAGTCGTGAATTGGTATTTTGAGGAATACATAGTTCGGATAAGAATGGCGGAGAGCTTTGGGGTAGAAATAAAATTAAGTAGAGGATGGAGAAGAGGAAAGAGGGAAAAACATATAAAATAACAGGAATGGGATTCAGGTAATAGAAACTCAAACACATTAATGTCGAATGGGGTTACTCTGCTTTCAAGTGGGTGTCTTTGCCTAGTCCATTTTATTTTTATAAAACTACCCACAAAGAACTTATTTTAATGCATGTGAAAATGTTTCATCACATGCAATGTAAAATTGTTGTGTAAATCAGTTTTCCAATATTTTATTGACCTTGGTCGTTACGATATCGAGAGTGATTTCTAGAAACTTATTTTCTAGGTAGCGTCTAAAAATAACTATATAAGGCAAGCTTCTGATAATCTACAACGTGTATTACTGATATCTTGGGAACAATTTAAGTATTTATTTAATTGGTTTTGGAAATACATAAGTCACCAGGCAACGAAGCACGTGAAAATAAATTATATTTTTGGATTTGTTTGCCAACAGTGGGAATGTAAAAAAACAAAATAAGTTAAGTAAATAAATAATTATTTAATTTAGTAGTATTTTTTTAGTTTTTTACGTTAGTTGAAGAAAGGCTATTTTTAAATTTTATCTTTTTTGCTTTACCAACAAAAATCGGCATTCTTTTTGTTGTTTTATTATTTCGTGTTTAGCGAGAAGTTCTAACAAGTATAATAATCTTCATTCTGTCCCTCCTTTTTCTAATCTTGTTAAATATGCAATAAAATAGATTATATTTGATTTCAATTTACATTGTCCTACTCCGAAAAGCTAAAATGTATGACATTACCATGAACCTGGAGGAAATATTACCTACGAGCCAATAACTTTCCAGAGACAACTCTGAGGTAAGATATTTTTAAGTGAAAAATATAAGCTTTTATGGAATTGTTGTTTTCAAAGACTTTGAAGACTCCAGCCGGTTTTGCTTTGCCTAATTTTTATTTTTATAAAAATTGATCCGTTTATCATGATTTTATATAAATAAATCATATATAATGATATTCTTAATCGAAGCAATTGAATCAAATACAATTCAACATAAGGATTCTTACAAAAAAACTGACGTATTGTTTAAAATAAATTTAAAAATATCGAAACTATTTATGTATTATAATAGTAACCTCGTTTGAACGTACCGATTCTGGGAACAGTGAAAATATGAACAGGTAATCTACTCTTGAAGACAGTAAAAAATATCAACATTCTTTAGAAGTAATCATTTCGTTGTTAGACATTTTATAAATTGAGTAAATATAATAATCTTATATAATATAAAAATAAATCGCTGAAAGTGTTGCTAAGCGCATAACTTTCGAACGACTGCACCAAATTGGATAAATTTTTTTTGTGTGTTCGTTATTGTGAAGACAAGGTGAGCTCTGACATTATGAAATTTGTATAAAAAAATTGCTATTGGTGGCACTCGAGGGAGCGGCTATTGCTATGGAAAGCGGGAGGGAGGGAGAGATGGGTGAGGAGAACCAGGGGGGGGAGGGGAACCTGGGAGGGGGGAGGGGGACCTGGGAGGGGGAGGGGAACCTGGGAGGGGGGAGGGTAACCTGGGAGGGGGGAGGGGGACCTGGGAGGGGGGGGGAACCTGGGAGGGGGGAGGGGGGCCTGGGAGGGGGGAGGGGGGCCTGGGAGGGGGGAGGGGAACTCGGGAGGGGGGTTTGCGGGACGGGGGAAGGGGATGGGGAGTGGAGTGGGGAGAGGGAAGGTGGAAGAGTCAGAGTGGGAATCCCCTAATAACATGCGAGCGAAGCCGCGGGAAAAAGCTAGTTAATTAAATAATAAGGTATACGTAGAAATATAATATCTGTATAATAAAGCGGTTTTCAAAGAAAAAATATTTTTACACAAACTGCAAAAATTTCGTTCATAAAATTACAAAATGATTGTTTTTAAAATTACAAATATTCGTGGGCTTACAATGGAAAAGCACTAAGTCAAAAATACTAGTTTCGAGATAATCGCATTTGAAAGTTTGAGTAACGGTAACTTTTTAAAAACATATTGAAGTCATTATAGGGACGAATAGAGTATAATAAATTGGTTTATTGTCTACTTATGCCTGTACTTATTATTTAAAAATAACAGAATAATTCATACTTTTTTTCAAAAAGTATAAGAGTATGGCGTGACTTAATGCTTTTTCGCTGAAACAATATTTCAAGCACAGAAGGAAAAAAGTAGTTTTGTGGTGTAACATCTTTATTGAAATAATAATTTTTTTCACAAAAAGTAGTTTTGTGGTGTATCTTTATTGAAATAAAAAAAAAATTCACAAAAAGTAGTTTTGTGGTGTAAAATCTTTATTGAAATAATAATTTTTCACAAAAAGTGGTTTTGTGGTGTCACATCTTTATTGAAATTATATTTTTTTTCACAAAATTATATTTAATTAGTTTTATGCAATATCATTTTCATCTGCTTCATGATCATCATTCATTTTGGACTCATCGACCGAAGGAATGGAAGCATACCAACTCTGAAGTTCATTCGGTATAATTTTTTTAGCACATAAAATCATTAAATCTTGTTTTTTAGCATGTGAGATCGGTAACATTTTATTGTACAATTTTGAAATAGCAGATTATGGTCAATGTTTAAAATATTATTATTTTCTTGTTGCCTACCCCTTCGTACATAACGAACATCGATAACCGAATAGTGTTCTGCACTGTAATTGTATTTATATAGAATTTTGAATGGTTGTTCTTTTTCATATCTCAGTATTTTAATTTTTAGCCAATTCACTTTATTACCGCTTTCGTCGAATGTCTTATTTTTTATTGTTTCGAGTGAAAGCTTCTTCAAATCCAAAAAGTCATCATACTGCAGCTCTTTAACCATGTAAGGTTCTTTGGTTTTGTTGCGTCCTCTTTTCGAGCGAGCTAATTTGAAAATATTCATCCACTCTCGTACACTGAACACGTCTGTGTTTTGTTTTTGATATTCTATAGCACTGTGCATCGCGTCGACTTCCATGTAACTATGACCACTTTCTAGGAATTTCTGCTCAATTACCTTAAGATTCGTTGTTTGTACCAGACGAAGTAACAATGCAGATAATTGAACATTCCTGTTCTGACCAGCACACGTGTCGGAAAATATAGAGAGGTATTCCACATCAGAAGGCACTTGCTTGTTGATATATTCAAATAAGCATGTGCCTATTTCACAGCTTCCCCTTTTTCCGTTCACCTCCGTCCATGCATAACAGTATCCACTATTAGGTGGTCTGTTTTCGTAAATTGTGAAATTGTACATGTTCAGTTTTCTCAAGTAGTACAAAATAGACACTTCTGAACTCGGTATCTGAAGCACACTTTGTAGATCCATCGTTATGGTCAAATACGCCGGTTCCTGGCTTGATCTTTCTTTGTCTTCTGCTTTCGCTGCCGCCGATTCAGTCTTTCTTCGGATGTGATCATCAAAATTTTCTTTTAATGCCATTTTCTCACCTTCGTCAGCCTTTTCATAGACGCTACATATTACGCATTGATCTTTTTTTGGCACATAAAAAGACAAATTGTAATTGGTGGCAAAAATTCTACGATAAGTTATTTGTTTCACAGGAACCTTATTATTTTCCGCACATACTTCTTGGTAGAGATCATACATTTTCGAAATCGACAACTTGCTATCAAGATACAGACGTTTAGAAGACTTCCTACAATAATGGCTCTCAACTCGAGGGAAGCTGTCGATGTGAGCTTTCACTCGTTCGATGTCTTCATTACTTGTTTTGTTATGTGGAGTATGTATTTTTCTAGGATTCACGAAATTTCCATGAACATCTTTGTTATTAAAAGCCATAATAACAGATCGGTTTGATATATTTAGGGTTTTCAAAAAAAAATTACAACAAACTCTAATACTTTCTCCATTATTTCTAGTAATGTGATAATACTTAGTATTTGATCGCTTCTTTCCGTTTTCTTTCCGTACTCTATGAGATTTTGGTGGTTCACATGAAATATTTCGTAAAATGAATTCTTTCTTCCTCTCGAAAGTTGGAATGGCCCAATATATCTTGCATAACTCAATTCGCTCATTTTCCGAAAAGACATCAGTGCAGTGAAAGCGGCATTTTTTTGCACAGTCGACTGGTTTAGGAAACTTTGCAGGTCTTAAAATATTTTTCTTTCCTAAAAATGGCAGGCAATCATTTCGTTTTTTCTTCTCGACATTTACTTTCCACTTCTCTGGGTTTGATTTACGCCAACGAGAAAGAACTTTCAAATCATTTTCGACAGAATTGGTCGTAGTTATAATAGGCTGTAGTATGTCAGGTCGCGGAGTTGTTATATTATCTCCAGAATAGTCTTCCACTATTGCAGTTAATGATGTCATTGAACCAGAAGGACTTGGAATGTAATTTTTAAGTGATATCAACGAACCAGAAGGACTTGGAATGTAATTTTTATCAGCAACAGTATCGTCGTCACTAAAATCGACGAAATTTTCCATATCAGCAACAGTGGCCATTTGATTTTCATCCAACAAACTTTCGTCTCTTGACAATTCTTCATATTCTGATAATCCCGCCGAAGTACTGGGTTTAACTAGAATGAGAAATGAAATTATTACTTCTTTTTGAATTTTTGTTACTAAAACATATAATATTATGTGACATTTAGTAAAACAGACAGCTTAATAAATTAATTTAGGTTAGACAACTGTCAATAAATCATTTTCATTTTGTTTTCTAGCCATTTTTAATATTTTTGCCGCTCTTGACAACATTTTTGTCAGTAATATATCAATTTAGTCAGCGAGAAACTTACTTCAAAACCAACTGTCAGATTTTGAATACCATAGATAATCACAGATAAAGAAGACATCTTTCAGCGAAATTGCATTAATTCTGACTTAGTGCTGTTTCACACGGTACAATTTATCAATATAGCGAACGAATATGCACGAAGTCCCTTAGTGCTCATTCGCTGATAAGATTTATGCATAATTGACTTAGTACAGAAATTATCTCGAAAAGTATAATAGGTACGACAGTGGGTGTTTTTGCAGACTAAAGATTGGCCAACGAGGAACAAAACTGCATCATTAAGTCAAAACAGCAAAAAATTGACTTAGTGCTTTTCCATTGTAAGCCCACGATATATATTAAAACAGTTAAAATCGTCGTACAAGCACTTCAATAGCATTTGACCATGCATTTTCATGTCTCTAAGCCAACGCTCAACAAACATTTATCTTATAATATCTTTAATCCTTGTTTCAATTCCTGCCAAGCAGAAACTAAGTTATAAGAATCTCTTTGTTGAACGATCTTAAAACAATAGATGCAACTTTAAAAAAAAACATGTTCAGTTTTCTGTTCTGCTACTCATCGAGTTGAAACTGAAGAAGCATAATAACTGCGTGTACAGTTGTAGAGAGCACTATGCACACTGCACAATAGTGCACAGTACCAACAATGTCCGCTACCCCCGTAGTACTGCACAGTGGGTAGTGGGTAGTGGATAGCGGATAACGGATAGATAGGCGAGCCCCAGAATACGATATCACTCGTGGGATGTGAAGGGACAAGGGATGTGCGAGGCCGTTAGCATACATTAAGCCACTAGCCCGGTCTGCAACAGTAGTGCATGTGAGACATGCTAAAAAGCTATTTTAGTAGCGCGCCATGAGGCCCGTACGCCCGTACGGCCTCAAACGCAAGCAAGTTGTGTCGGAAAACTTTTCCCTACGTGCACAAAAGCAATCAAATGAGATTTGTATTTTTTAAATAATAGCCCATTCTTGAGACATTGCTGTTTCATTGTATTTCTTTGGCATTAACTATGTAACAATTTATAGACATTTTGTTTTGAAGAGTTTTAATTTTCAATGTACATTAACAATGTTTCCATGTAATGTCGACTCCTCCCAACTTTCTTCCCCTCCCCCAAAATCATCCCTCCCACTACCCCCACCCAATTAAATCTAATCGTTTTGTGCTTGTATAGAAATTTTAAAATTGGATTTAAGTTTGTTAGTGAATGACACAGTTGTATCGAACGAAACCGGAAGCAGAAAATTAAAAATATAAAGTAACAAATGTACATTAAAATACCTGAAAAATACCCTCGACTCTGTGCAGAAACGGGCGGTCCGTTTGATAGATTCTCCCATCTTAACAGACGGATTGCAATCTTTAGAGTATTGGCGTCGGGTGGGAATGCTATCCTTGTTCTACCGGTATTACAATGGAAGATGCTCCGAGGAATTAGCGTCATTGATCCCTTCGGCACCGGTGCACAGTCGGGAAACACGCCAAACGCGTGCCCAACATTTGTTCACGGTTGACATTTGTCACATGATAACAGGTCGCTTCTTCGACTCGTTCTTGTGTTCAACAGCTCGGCTGTGGAATTGTTTCCTCCTTCCTACAACATGAGTCTCTTCAAGACCAATGTTCATTCCGTCCTCTCCTTAAAAAGACCCTCCACACAGCATCCCAGATGACACAGGCCCTGAGGGAAATTATTTTCCTCAAGGCCTCCTGTGTGGAGTTAATGTAAAAAAAAAGACAAACAGACGCGCGGAGAACTTTAATTTATAATATGTTGAGATTGTTATATATTAAACACTGAAAATGTACTTGCCTAGTTATAAATGTTGTAAATTTCGGTCAATAAAGGTAATATTATTATTATTTTTAAAAATGTAGGATGAGGAAAGGAAACCACAAACTTTCCTCGATGGCTTTTCAGGTGGTTCACAGTTCACAGCTGTTCAAAGCGCACAAATTAAAAATGATTGTATTTCAGGGCATATACGAGAGTGGTCTGAAAAGTTTCCGGCCTGAACATGAAGATGGCAGCACACGTCAATAAAAGCTAGTAAATGTAGTTGTGCATCTTTTGACAGTAGTTACTCACCTAAGTTTCGGCCATTTTGGACGCGCAGTTTTTAGTTGACAGTCGTTTGAGTGAGTCGATGTCTGTGTTTTTGTGAAAATGGAAAAAATGGAGTATCGAGCTGTTATTAAATTTTTGTTTTTGAAAGGCAATACGCCTACGCAAATCAAAGATGAGTTGGACTCTATGTATGGGGACTCTACACCATCATTTACCACAGTGAAATTTTGGGCAGCTGAATTTAAAAGTGGCCGTAAGAGCTTGGGAGACGATGAACGTTCGGGACGTCTAAAAACTGCAACTATTGACTTAACATTGCTAAACTTCACCAAATAGTGATAGACGACAGCCGAATTAAGAGGAAATACTAGCTGCGCTTTTCTATACAAACGTATTCCCCGTTTATCTCTCTGGATTTTGACCCTAGAGCAAATTTTTTTTTACATAATATAGATATTGACCACTAGCGTGTCGGTACGTTTTGTTTTTTTTGATAATTTACTTCTCATAGAAGTTACGACCTTCCAAAAATGAATAAAATTGCCTAATTTAAACGCCGTCAAAAAACGTTCAGTATACAAACTAAACAATGTATTTTGAAAAAAAACAAAACGTACCGACATAGAATATTTTCTTTTAATACAGTTAGTGAAAAAAATTTTTTAAATCCGTCCAGTTTTGGAGAAGAAAAATGGGGAATACAAAACATCGATTTCGAAGATTTTATTTAGGTATTTTCGGCCCGACGTGCAGGTGTCCCTTTCGCTCATTTCTCCTGAGGGGGGCCGGGGAACGTGGGTTTTGACAAATACATACATATAATGCGAAGTAGTGATGTAAAGAATTTTATCGGTAGACTAGTGTTGTCCTTGCCCGAGTAATCGATATTTTTTATTCGTTTTTTTTCTGTTTAGTGACTCATCGCGGTATACCAATACTGACCGAGCTTTCATACTAAAATTGTGCAAAATTAAATTTTTTTATGTCAAGTACTATAATAAATTTTCAATTTGGGAGGCGTTTTAGGTACCATCGCCCCGGGAACCATTTATTGGATAACCAACACCCCCGCCACTTGGTCACCGCAAGTGGTCCTCTATGTTTGGTGACAGAGCCTGGGTTCCCGGGTTCACGGATGAGGTCTGCATGGGTTTTGGTGGCGGATAATTTTGTCCACTTACTGCGTGGCGGGCCGGATTGGGAGAAACTGGAAGAGGAAGATCTTTTGATCTCTACAGCTGGACTCTCCACCATCATTTCATACTTTTACCTACCTTTTCCCTACCCAAAACTTCCTTTCCTTCCTTATCCTAAAAATACCCTCCACACAGCTTCTCCAATGATGTCCAACAACTTCTCCAACAAAGTCCCTGAGCGATTATTTTTCTTCGGTGCCTCCAATGTGAGGTTTATGTTTTTAAAAAAAATCTGTTTCAAATTTTTAGTTGAGAGTCGCTTACATTGCCTTCAGTGATTAATTGAAATTTTTTGTTTGTAAACACTTTATTGTACAAAATTTTTTACCACTATACAATGAATTTTAAACAATTTATGATTTAGATCTTTCTCTCGCCGGTAAATTTCTTGATATGCGACCGTCAATTGTTTCTGGTAAAAGGCATTGGTGGTAGAAGTTTTTCTAACAGTGGTTCAATTTTTTGCCAGATTGAATCGTCCCTTTCAATTTTTTCATACGGCAAACCTTTAGGACTCCACACGACAAAATAACAGTATTTACGACGAGTAATGTGTAACTGGCCTTGTACTTGGTAGAAGTAATTGTGATTCCGTTTTAATGTTGAAGCATTGTCTTCAATTTTACAGTTATCAATTTTTTTTGTTCAAATCCTTCTTCTGGTGACATATTTACTATACTATATGGGCATTTCACTTCAATTATAGAATCCTTGCCAAAAAGGCCATCCGGACTTGCCGCTAAAAAGTTTTTGTTTTCATCGATAAATAGTCCACAGGCGAATACCTCTAATTTTGTTTCTTTTGTAAATTGCTCAATTGCTTGGTTTTCATTTTCTTTCCCATAATTTGTGGCCATATTTCCTTTAAATGGCGAGTACAGTAGCGAGTTTAATACTCTCGCAACTGAAGTTTTTGGCCGTAGCTTACATATTTTTGTCCAAAGTTAGAAGCTGTAAGCCGCTTACGCCTTTCAATTGTCCACAAATTATTATTGCTTTGGCCCACCGTATTCCTTTCGAGTTCATCCTTATTCGATGGAGATAATTCTTTGAAAAATTCCTCTTTATCGTTTCAAATAATTCAGCTGGCATATCTGGATCTAATTCCAATTGACCATAATTTTCATCAGGCCCTGTAACTTTTTTTCTCTTTTCTGTCGTGTTTTCGTAATACCTTAGTTTTATTTTTCGACACCTCTGTATTGTCTCCTTCGAACGTCGTTTTCTTTCAATAAAATGCTTCGTGTAGTTGCCAGGACTGTGGCCTTGGATTTTTTTTGTATTCGTGAATGGGTTGTCATTTCACTATTCCACGAAGTTACTGCTCAAGAAGCTCAACTGCTGAAGTTATCCCATTTTTGTAAAATTTGCTCTTTTTCCGCCTATAAATTTGGCTATAACGTTGTTGAATTGCTCCACAGTGTTATTTGTCACGTTAATAATAAGACTTTCTGCATTTGCTATTAGAGACGACAATAATTGTTGAATATCAGTCCTGTTCCACAATCTTGAAGATCGCTTACTAAATTTGGATCATTAGTATACTTCTCCGACTTGCAATAGTATGACGAACATTTTGTATGATCACCAAAAACATGGTTTGCGGCATTTTTTTGTCCATTTTCAGATTTTTTACTTTATCACTTTGTGCCGTGTTTTCTTGCTCTTTTCTGTAATTTACTGCTCAAACTATAGCTTTTCTCATACGTAAAACGTTTGCTTCAACCTTTTTCCTTATGTGAACTGGTACAAAGCCTTTAGCGTTGTTGGTTTTTTTTCTAAGTGCTTTTATTTTATTGCAAAAATTGCGAAGTAAGTGATTTTTGCACTTTTTTTTGTACTATGAAGTTGGGCCTGAAGCCTTGGGTTGAAGTTTCGCTAATATTGTCTTCATGTAATTAAATATTACAATTTAAGGTTTTATAAAGTTGAAAATAAAAATAAAAAGTTTTGAAGTTTAAAAAAATTATATATTTGTTTCCTTTATTTCAAACTGACTGTAATAAATATTTAAAAAAAATGTGTAGGTAAATCTATCTATAGGTAAAAGACCAACATTTTTTATTGAATTTTGAACGAACTAACACATCCTTTTTTGTATTTACTGCTTAAAGAAACTCAAAAATACAGGAGTACAAATCAAACCTCAGCAAGCGATATATCTAACATTTTAAACATTATTATTTACAAACATGTCAACTCACACGTATGATACACACAACACAATAAATCCATTTAGATTTAATTGTCTAATAAAATATGTAAGTGCTTTTATCTTTTTCGTTATCGTAATTTTAATTAGAAAAAAACTTAAGGTGGGCTATTTTTAAACCTTTTTTATCTCTACATATTATAAAGTAAAGTCCCCCGCGCCGTCTTTCTGTCTGTCTGTCTGTCTGTCTGTCTGTTCGCGATAAACTCGAAAACTACTGAACGGATTTTCATGCGGTTTTCACCAATAGATAGAGTGTTTCGTGAGAAAGGTTTACGTATGTAATTTGTCAAGGATTTGTGTAAATTGGTTGAAACATAACGATAATTGTTAGAAGTGTCGGAAAAATTCCAGCCGCCTGGTAGCTTTCATCGAAAACGCTGCCTAATCCTTTTGGGATATAACAAAACAACGCTTGGTGGGATATTCCTCTTTGTTAGATCTACAAAAAAGTCCGCGATGGCATATATCTATCTTTTACTATACGCATTCTATCTTCTTATCTTATTATTCTTATCAATTGCATTTTAGATATAATGTGTATAGTAAGCTATCCGTAAAAGATAGATATATGCCTTCGCGGACTTTTTTGTAGATCTATAAAAGAGGAATATCCCACCATTAATTGTTTTGTTATATCCCAAAAGGATTGTGCAGCGTTTTCGATGAAAGCTACCAGGCGGCTGGACTTATTTCCGACACTTCTAACAATTATCGTTATGTTTCAACCAATTTACACAAATCATTGACAAATTGCATACTTAAACCTTCCTCACGAAATACTCTGTATATTGGTGAAAACCGCAGGAAAATCCGTTCAGTAGTTTTCGAGTTTATCGCGAATAGACAGACAGACGGCGCGGGGGACTTTATAATATGTAGAGATAGAGATAATCGGTCAAAAATACATTTTTGTTGCATATGCATTTTTGAGTTTTTTTTTTAATAAGATAGGTAAGTGCCAAATTATATGAGTAGAAATTTAAGTTTTGTGGTATCATCATCATTACATAGTATAAAATGAAGTCGCTCAAAATGTATGTGCGCATAAATCTTTTAAACTACGCAACAGATTTTCATGCGGTTTTCACCAATAGATAGAGTGATTTAAGAGGAAGGTTTATGTGTATAATAAATGCTTATTATAGTAGAGAAAAGCCAAGAAATTCAAATATTCAATTTAGGCAAAGGGCAGCGCGCAGCGGGCAGCTGGCGAGCGGATGGTGTGGATTTTATAAAGGTTGGGTAAATGGCGTTGTGTTTCGTTAGCCACAGCAACGTGTGGCCGGGTCTGCTAGTTATTAATAAAATAAAAACAAAATTATATGTTTATTTCGAATTATAAAATTTGAAAGCGTATTTCATCATCTTTCAAAAACAGTTTTTAGTTTTCGGATGCGTTCACAAATATTAAAGTTATTTGGAATTTATTGGAAAGCGGAAATATTTTGACTTTTCGAAAAACAGGCCCGAGGCCTGAGAGGTTAATACTAATTTTCAATAATAACTAATGTATCATAGAGAATAATCATATGTATGTATATAATAATTCGATGTAGTTGGTTTGACTGCATATTTATAAACGCAAATACAGTGAAAACTTTAAAACTACTAACCTACATAGAGTTCTAGTAAAATAATTCGTAATTTGTCGGTAATAAGCGTGAACAGAAGACATTGTTACAATACCTATCGACGATATTTATAAATAACCGACAATAGCAGACCTCGTGCGTTTAAAAATAATGGGCCCTTTTTCTGTCACACCGCAAGGCCGATTCAAAAACTTCATTAGCGACGAAATAAGTCGAAACATGCTTTATCTAAACAGAATATTGGATATGGCGGTATGAGGCGAAAGACGGTAGGCATGAGACGCAGAGGGGGCGAGAGGGTGTACAAGCCAAACACTCACGTGGTCTCACCAACACATCGATAGCTAGTTCTTTCTTGAGCGCGGTGCGATAGCGAGAATTTTTTAAAATACCTACCGTCGAGATTTCTCACCGGTGCTATTACCTCTTAAAGTGAGAGAGATAGCAAAGGTTATGAAAATATCCAAAGAACGTGTCTGTCACATATTAAATCAAGATTTAGCCACGAGAAAGCTGTCCGCGCGTTGGGTGCCGCATTTGCTCACGTTAGACCAAAAATCCTGTTTCACCAAGACAACGCGCCGCCTCACACCTCAGCGGTTGTCATGGAAAAAATCCATGAATTACGGTTTGAACTGCTTGACCATCTGCCTTACTCACCAGATCTAGGCCCCAAGCGACTTCTTTTAGTTCCCTTATCTAAAAACTGCGCAAAAACAAAAAACAAAAATTTAATAACAGCTCGAAACACAATTTTTTCCATTGTCGCAAAAACACACACATCGACTCACTCACTAAAAACTGCGCGTCCAAAATGGCCGAAACTTTGGTGAGTAACTGTCAAAAGATGCTCAACTACATTCACTAGCTTTTATTGACGAGTGCTGCCATCTTCATGTTCAGGTCGGAAACTTTTCAGACCACCCTCGTAAGTAGTTTGGCTCAATAATAATAACACAGGTATAAATAAATGCTGCGGGAGGCGGATTCACAAATTCACAATAATGACTGAATTGGGGGTTATTCCAATATGGCGGTTGATTCGACGGTTACCACGCTCAACAGCGGAGCGTTGGTTTTCCGTCGAACTTTCAAAACACTTGCTCTCGACAATTACTAGAGCACTGAGGTTTGTCTGTGGTTTTAGAAGTTTTAGGATTTGAAATTGGAACGAATAGGAATGCATATTTTAGGCAATTCCATCTACAATTATCAAACCAATTCATTTATATAAGTGCTTACCAAACCAGCGCAACCATAATATGTACTTATGTTATTCTATTGTTAACTGTTTAAAAATAGTAACATGTTAAATCAAACATTTATGAATTTTGAAGCACTACGTATATTTGCATTACGCCCAAACAAAAGTTAATGATAAAATATAAATGTTTTAAATTCAATATGTTTTATTGAGATAATGAAAGCCTAACAGTGTACTACTGCGACCTACAATATTAAATAATTGGATATTTTATATTCATCTATCTGAGAATACAATTAGCATAACTTTCAAATTAGTTATACAAGGTGGCGCAAAATTAATCACCCTAACGGAAGATGTTATAATTTTTGCAAATGGCGTCGTACGTCAATCATATTTGACATTTGCGGACTAGACAGCTGCAGAATACAAAAAAACAAGCAATGGAGCGCTATACTCCGCAAGAGCGTGGAATAATTGTATTGATTTTAGCTTTAACGCTTTTAGCGATTTTGTGTCGAAAGTCATCATGAGCGACACGGCGCATTTCCACTTAAGCGGTTACGTCAATAAGCAAAATCTTCATTTCTGGGGCACTGAAAATCCACGTGTGATGCACGAAGAGCCATTACATCCATTCAAAGTCACTGTGTGGTGCGGCATTCAAGCGGGAGGAGTGATTTTTTGAGGACTCCATTGGCATTACGGTCACTGTTACTGGCGAACGCTACAGGGCCATGGTAAACGGCTTCTTACTGCCGGAATTAGATGAACGGGCCTTGGTGAATACGTGGTTTCAAAAAGACGGTGCAACCGCACACATAGCACGAGCCACAATGGATATTGTGAAGGAAGCGTTTCCTGGTCGCGTTAACTTCCGTTTTGGCGATTTAGCATGGCCAGCAAGATCGCCCGATTTAACCATCCCAGACTTTTTTCATTGGGGCTACTTGAAGTCGGGGGTTTATGCCAACAAGCCTCAGATAATCGCCGCCCTTAAGGAGAATATTCGACAGGAATGCGAACAGTTATCACCGGAAATCTTCCGGAAAGTTTTGGAAAATACGATAAAACGGGCACAAATGTGTATCAACACTGGCGGCAGCCACTTGACGGATATCATTTTTTCCACTTAACAGAAAAAATTGTAAAATCCAAATAACGATATCCATTACTAAAAATCTTATTTAAGGATTGCCCGAAGTATTTATATCTGAACAAACCCGATAGGCCACCCATGAAATCTATATAACGTTAAAACTATAAAAAGAGAAGGAATTAATTAATTACAAGTAATCAACGTTTGTTTTATGGTACAGAATAACCTTTTGAATAACATCTAATAGATCGTTTTCCTTCTTTGTTTACAAAAAAAAGAACACTTTATAATTATTTTAATTAATAAGAACAACACTTTTAGTAATTTCTTTAACGAGCGCTATAAATTATCATCGAAAAAATGTGCAAAACGTTTTATAATATGCCTAAAACAAGGCAAAACACATTTACGTGGTACAAATTTAATTTCATTTAAAAAGAAGCTTCTACCTTAAAATTGGGCTAGTAGAAATTTGTTAGAAAAAAAATGTGACAGGCGTCGCCAAATGAAAATTTGGGCCTCATTAGGAACATTAGGTGAACTAAAAGGGTATTCAAGTTTCCATTATTTTACCCCGAGTGAACACGGGACTACAGGAAGAGGGGGGATGTTCCCCGCTTGAAAAATGAACGCAAATGCGAAAATTCGTGGAATTAGGAACATCTTTTTTCAGTTTCGAATCTCTCAGGTTACACAGAGTAATGGCATTATGTTCGCGAGGAAGAAACATGAAGAGTTTTTATTTATTTATTAAAAGTTCCCAATATGAACCAACATAAAAAAATATTTGAAGTGGTTATATTTAAATGTCAATGAAGGCGTTATTAATACCTGAAACCAAATTCAACAGAAGAATTTTCACAATCTATGAATACCGTTCAAAATGTGTGGAAGATTGAAAGTTTATTTTTCTGATTCTGATCATTACATAAGTAATCTTTAATCCATAATATAAAAATGAATCGCTGAATGTGTTGCTAAGCGCATAACTTTCGAACGACTGCACAAAATTGGATAATTCTTTTTTTTTGTGTGTTCGTTATTGTCAGCACAATGTTTTTATAAAACTTCCTGCTCTGGCATTATGAAATTTGTATAAAAAATTGCTATTGGTGGCACGCGAGGAAGCGGCTATTGGTATGGAAAGCGGGAGGGAGGGAGAGATGGGGGAGGGGAACCAGGTAGGGGTAGGGGAACCTGGGAGGGGGGAGGGTGACCTGGGAGGGGGGAGGGTGACCTGGGAGGGGGGAGGGGAACTCGGGAGGGGGGTTCGCGGGACGGGGGAAGGTGGAGGTGACGGAGTAGGAAACCCCTAATACCATGCGAGCGAAGCCGCGGGAAAAGCTAGTTGATTATAAAAACGATCGAAAACCGCAAAAAAAACATATGAAACGGTTCCAACCAGCTACAACATTATGACGTTGAAAACGCCACTGTCTGGTCAGACGGCTGTCACCAACGTTGCCCGTTGACGTAAACACCGCCATATTTATCAATAAAAACGAACTTGTCGTTTTGGCGGCAAATTAAAAATCGCACATTTTAAATCATCATAGAAAATATATTAGTCAACACAAAAATAAGTATACGTTCATTATCGTATTTTTTCGATAATATAAAAAAAAATGTGAACATTCCCTATGATCTATTCGGATTTGAATTTCGGAAACTGTAATAACACATTGAGTGTTCGCATTCGATTGAAAAATAGAAAAAATTTAAACTGAGAACAAGCCATCGTAATATGTTAATTTTTAACGGTAAAAAGATCACAATCATGTCAAAGCTTCATAGTTCCGCATCGAAATGACGTTTACGGCTGGTTAAGAGCGTTTAACCAGCCAGCGGACGAAAATCCACATTTCGTCGAAAGTTGTTCTTACGATCGTGCAGGGCGGTTGCAACGAGAAAGATTAATTATTCTCCGTACCAGCTTTTTTAAATTATAACTCAATATCGAATTTATTTCAATTCAAATTAGCTTTAATTTATACCTTCATCCAAAAATGCTGAAAGGCGTGATTATAAAACTATTAAAATAAAGTACTTTTTGTAGTTATTTTTGGATTATAAGTATTTATCATTTTTCAATAATGCCTAAATTTAATTAGAATGTAAAAAAAATCTGAAATATATTAGTTTGTAAGTGCGCAAATAAATACACAAATGGACCAATTTGCATCAAGAAACACATGTACGTACATATTTTTTAATGATTTTATTGAAACTAAAATTCTAAAACATACGTTTGCTAGATAATGTATTGATTTATTTTACTGCATGATTTTATTATTTGAAATGGGTGTGGTATAATACAAAAACTTTTTTGAAAATTGAACAAATCTGCCAACGACCTATGGAATAACCTTATTATACTAAAAATTAAAAATTTCCCAAAATTTATTACATAACTTCACTAGATAAAAGAACAATCTTTCGAAATCCATTTATAATTTTTTGTGGAAAAGAGTCAATACGTCTAAAAACTTTTTTGAAAATGACGTATTTCCGGTTTTCTCTGGTAATGCCCTCTTAATAGTTGTTGAATTGACCAAATACTGTAGTAGTCAAAATCTCCACCTATAACACTAAAAGCACGAGAGATTTTAGTGAATAACAGATTATGGAATCGTACGCGCGATATTTAGCACTGAAATACGTATTTTTTATTTTATTTATTGTAATCACGTACAAACAAATTAGGTTTTACAGTACACCTTTTTTACATTATCGGATTTATATTACTCTTCCATTGGAAGTGGATGGAAAAGAAGTGTACATTAAGGGGTTACATGGTCTCGTCTCAAAAAATTGAAATTTGAATTTTTGGCAGAGGTGTATGCAAAATAATTAAATTTATGGTACAATGTACACTACGTATAGCCTTGTAAAATTATTTGTAATCGAAAAAATCCTTCGTTTAAGTACTGGTCAACGCTATTTTGAAGAAGTATGCCAAATTTCAATGAGATCGGTGCATTGGTTCCTGATTGCGCCTACCGACTTCAAAAATGATGTTTCGAGATAAACGCATTTGAAGTTTCAATTAAAAACGGAGATTTTTTTCATAACTCACATTCGTCGATTCTAGCACCATATAACAAAGAGCCTGCTGCAGCTGCGATGTCGGTCGATAAAAGAAAAAAAAGGATGTTTTCAAAATTTCGGACTCTTGTAACCCCTTAATGCGAAAAAATATATTAACAGTCAAATAATATTATCGGTGGTTTGTATATGCATAACTTATACTTACTACAGTAAGTAGTAAGTACATCGCAGGTTAATTAATCAAAAATAAATACACAGAGTTAACGTGGTTAATAGACATTTATATTTATTGTTAAAATAGTATATCGTAACCACTAACGTACATTATGTCGAGTATGAAAATATGATAATTCATTTTCAATATATAGTAATAATTCTGTGAACAGTAGACCTCGCGTTCGAAAAAGTATGTTTATCATTTTGTCTAATTTAAAAAATCAAAACCAAAAATTCCTCCGAAATCGCACGATTTGTAAGTAGGTGCCTACCTACTCCATTAATAAACACAACGATTCGACGATCGATCATATTTGAAAAAACAATATTTACTGAAGCATTAAAATGGCCACCATGTTTAACTGGAACTAGAACGTGACAAACAAATTTACAGAAAGATGAAATGCAAAACGCTCAAAAACAAGACCTTGCTATCCTCAGTCAAAGCAATAAGTAATTATTATGAACTCTTTTTTCGTTATTTGTTTTTGGGGTGTTATGCCGTGTTGCGCTCCCTCCTTATTTAGCCAACGTTTCGGACATCGTTGCAGTGTCCATCATCAGGGCAGATCCGACAGATCCGGTAGATGGCCGTGAAAATCTTAAAACTTATCCAATTATGAACTCTTTTAAGGCTAAATTTACGAAGAATTTATAATTTGTTCCCTTGTATATGGCGCTTATTTTATTATTATATGAAAATACGTTTGAAAGTTATGTTTTAAAATATTATGATGAATTATTTGTTGGCACGTACATGACTATATGGTTAGGAATAAATGGATTTATCTAATACAAACTCGGTTCTTTCAAGAAAAGCACACAAATACCATATTGTATCGGTGATTCCATTCAAACAATTTCAATAATACAGACCACCACTGAGTAAATAATTTGATCCGAGGTGTGATCTAAACGGATTTGAAAAGAAGGAAAACTGACGTAAGACGTAACGATTCAAATTTTCAGAAATTCCGATGAAATTAATAACGATGAAAAAAAACTGTGCCTTTTTGTGTTTCGTTCCGTTTAAAACACGCAACAACAAAAAAACGGATTGGACGCCCTGTTAATACTTTCGTTTAAAAAACGAAACAATAAAAAAAAACGGAAGTTCACCCAGACGCTGCATGCACTCGGTCCGGGGTTTAGTGGGGCTCACGCCAGAACGACAAGCAGCCTCGACAGAAAGAGAAGTGTGAAAAGCTTCATAAATCTATGAGCGAGCGAGTTTCGACACCGCGCTGCGCTAGCCATCATTCCGACAACACGTGCTGGATCCGTTTTTTAATCGTATCGGACACGTATGAACAGCTCTATGTTATCTCTACATTCACTAGGGCATCCGATTTTTAAGCGGCACGATGTCCGATATTTAAACGGAAATGAGAATGGGCCCTAAGGAAAAATTGAGCTTACTTTGGGCATACGTACATGCCCACAATGCTATTGGTTTATCTCTTCAGTGCTGACAACGAAAAATCCAAGAGTTTTCGAATTTCGGATGGCCCATATTTTTCGAAGCTGTCCGGCGGTGAGCCCGTGCGTCGTTTCGCTCTCAACCATAAATAACGGTGGGAGAAAGAGTGGGATGAAGACATGATGACAGTCTCGTCCTTTAATCATACAGCGTCGGTCCCACGGCGGTCGTTTAAAAGGACCAACCAAACAGGATGAGGGGAGTGGTAATATGGAATTGTACGTGCGCACTTTTACCTACAAAGGCTTTGGGGAAAAACATAATCATAATTACAGGGGTACCATTCTCACCTTCATTTTCAACCGAAAAAAAATTATTACAATAATTCACTTTTGAGGGAGTACATTTTGAGGTAGTTATTTTCTTAGAAAGGCTATATTCATGATACTATAATATTGAAGTCAATCAGAAAAGAGGCTTTGGGATAAAAAAAAACAATCTCTAAAACACGTAAAATATTTTAGAAAATTAGAAAGAATTGGTTTGTGTAACGCATGGCGTATTTTTCCATCCAGTAATGAAAAACGAGCCAAATTACGTTACGAATTTATCACCCATAAAATAATTGAAGTGATCGATGCCCTTATAACACATTTTCCGCAAATATAAATATGTTGTTACGTATAAATTTTGTGTGATAATGTAAAAGAATTCAATTGTTGGGAGCCAGTAGAACCATAGCTTTCAATAAATTATAATTATAGCTTGTTATAAATATATATTAATAAATTTGGGAGGCGGGAATGGGTACCGCCGCCCCGGGAACCTTTATTGGATAACCAACACCTCTGCCACAGATCACCTCAAGTGGTTCGCTACGTTTGGTGATTTAGCAGGGGTGCCCGGGTTCATGGGGTGAGGTTTGTCTAGGTCTTGGAGGCGGATGACCAGGACATACTGAACCCCAGATTCCTACCCACCCCTTAAACCCTTTTCCTTCCCAGAACTCTCCTCTCCTTCCTTTCCTTAAAAAAACCCTACACACAGCATCCCCAAAGAAAAAAATGGCTGTGTGATGAAAATAAGAGGGGAGATAACAATTTAGGATTTTTAATCGATGATTTAATGTCTATTCAGATCCTTTGATTAGATATAACCAACTGTTTTAAGCATTGCTTAGATTCTGAAAAGTGCTTCCTTATCAGGGGCAGGTGGTTTCATCAAATATGTACAATATTCATAAAATATGTTCGCGTTCTGTGGAAAGTTCTATTCAAGTTCTGTGATTATTTCAGTTTTAAGAAGCAACTGGCCTAAAATGATATAATAATATAACTTGAATCGTGAAAATCAACTTAAAATATTTGATGAATTGTTCAAATTATTCTAAACAACCCGTTCTAAGATAATCATCTTATCCGGAACAAATAAAATATACAACTTAAATTAATCCGGTTATGTATATTTAGGAAGACATAACCCAGGGCCGTAGCTAGAGTTGAATTTAAGATAGGGCAGCGGTAATTACAGGTAGGGCGCAAGTAAAATGATCTGATCTGGGTCGGGCGGGGCGGGGGGCGTGCTCCAGGTGGCAAAATTTCGCAATAAATAATAATAATATCTTGTTAAAATTTTAATCATTTCTTTCATATTTTTGTCATGGGCACGGAATTTTTCATTACTTATTCTGTGACAAACCTGGGGAATCCCTTTTCTTCAAATGAATGTATAATAATGTCATCTTGATAACTGCAGCGTCTGGCAACACCGTCCGGGTCGAATTTTGTTTTGCGCTTGGATTTTTTATGACTAATATTCAGTGAGAGTGATTGAGAGATGTCCGTGGGATCATTAAACCTGGGTTAAAACCAGTTTCATGTTCCGAATGATCTGTTAAAATTCCAGTAGCGGATTAATCTGCTGACACATTTTGAAGAAAACTATTCTAATATTTCGAGTGGAGTTAAAATTTTTATTTCAAACCATTCCACAAAATTCGTAATTCGTAGGAAAACCATACTACGCATTATATGATAGTAATACTAATTAAATCTGTGGATACGCAAGCAGATTCACCCTTAATTTAAAACCAGTTTTGTGATCAGAATGTAAATTTCCAGTTGTGGATTCATCTGCTGACACATTTTGAAGGAAAACGTTCTCTTATTCGAAGTGAATTGGAGGTTATCCAACACTTACCCACCCGATGTAAGAAACAGAAGGTTACTATTTAACAAGGACTATTATTTTTTATAGAATGACCCTACAATTATAATTAACTAAAACTAGACCCCTATTGTCCCTGCATACGTTGTTAGCGAGCAGTATGCAAGTGCTTGATCTGATGACAAACCGTTTTGTTTGGAGGAGGCCCGAAGATATCGATCTAGGGATTGGTTTATTTATGTCTCAACCATTGAATAACATCCCCAAACTGTTTGGTAATTCCCCCTAAGCAGTGATTGCAATACGCGCACCTATAATAGTCTCTCACCACTTACTTCAATTCCATTTATGGGCAGAATAAAGAATTGATATAATATGATTCTTTGGTTAATTCGAAGCTGTTTAGTTAGATGTCGCTACGCTACACTAATAGGTAGTTTTTTTTCAATCATGTCAAACAATGAACAAACAGTTTACTAGTATATTATCATAGTCGATGGTATTTCTTAAGGTGGGGCACAGATATTTTAAGGTAGGGCATTGCCCCCTAATGCCCCCCCCCCCCCCCCTAGCTACGGCCCTGGACGTACCTGACCTAATGCCCGTTTGGGCTACTAGTTTAGTCGAGTAGAGCGTGATTTTTTTAACTAAACGTGTCCGAATACCATAATTTTAGTATAGTAGTTTAGTCAGTGGTTTAGTAGAGTCAATCCATTTTATTCTGTTATTATCCCATTATTATTCTATATTTTCGTATCCATAGTTTCTTTACCTTCATTTCACAATTTTTCTCTTCTACCTTTTCCACAAAATATCCATTATTTAGCCTATTTACTTTGCCGCGTTTCAGTCCGTTCATCTTCCAACGCGCCACTCACTAATATACTCTACTCGACTGAAAAGTGAAGTGTTTTTGATCATTCAAGAGGTGAATAACTCGACTAAATTACTACGGCCTAGTCCGAACAAACCTTTACTTTAACCAGTGATTCCTTGCTTGATTTGGAATAAAAAAGTAAATGAAATTTTAGTTTTCGGTTAAAATAAATTCTAAAACAATTTTATTCTTTCAAATGTCGTCATTGGTCACTCAGGGGAGTAACCACTCACTCTGGCCCTAACTGTCCAATACCATCTTATTTTTCATGTTTTATGTCGAAAAATGTCACCAGAGACCAAAAGGTCAGGTACATTTTATTCTCCAAATAACATCAAGAATCAGTATTTTAATTAAGTCAAGTACATCTCTCAACGCCCTGTGAATCGAAAATGGGTATCTAGTATAAACCCAAATTACAAAGAATCACATATTATTATTTTATCTTAAGACCTTTCAGAACTTTAGACCATTTAAACATTTCATACCTTTTGTTATTTTTTTTACTAGTCCCAAAACGTATTAAGCTCACCCCAAACCATTCGGATAATAACGCCAAGAAATTCGCGATTTATTGGCTGTTTCTAAGCCAGAAGAGATATATCGGTCCATTCCCTAACTCCTTCGTGACAAGGAATATTTCAAAGATCTCAATAGCACAATATCATCTCTGAGGAAAGGTGATCCAACATCGTTGTATTAAGCTTGTCATTTTTCACCCTTGGTAAAAACACAAAGCAATATTACATTTCGACAAAAAAAAATATTTGAATGAATTAATCAAGGCAGCTATCCGAGAAATAAAGAATGCAGAAAGATATTTTACATCCGTGAAGCTTTAAATCTAACAGTATTATTACGTTGGCGTAAGCATCTGCAAGAAAAGATATTGAAAACAAGTATTGTGATATGAAGAACGCTTATGTCGGGTGGGATACCTCTCTCGTCATCTGGGAGTACCAGCTAGAATGTGTTTGGTGATCGGTCTGCCATGAATGAATCTCAACGTCCGCGCCCTTTAGCCGGTTTCTCGGTTGTGCCATGACGATAGTAAGTGGGAAGTAGGGGAACTTACCCGAAGACCCTAAGGATGGAAGCGTCGAGTTGCCAGAGGCAGGGCTAGATTTGAATAGTCAGATGCTTCTCAATCTTCATCTTCCCCATATCCTTATTTTCCCCATTGACCTTCGGCCTCACAACATACCCCAATTGGGGAAGCCACAGTCTCACTGGCTCCATTCGGTTGAGAATAGTTGGGACTCTTGTGCAGTATCTAAGGTTTTTTTTTAAAGTGAACCAACTTTACGGTACCAACCTACTAAATAATAAATTGAATGAAAATAATTGAAAGAAGAAATAACAGCAAGAAGGAATAGTTATTGTTTGCTTCCTTGTTCCATAAAAATGAAAATGAAATGGAGAATTTGCCTTAGTTTATGCTTGTCCTTTCCGTAGTCTTACGTTCTACAAGTACGTAAAATGGGAAAGCACATCATCAGGAAATATATAATAACAGATAAACGTAAAACTAGGAAAGCACGCTGGTTTTTACGCAAACTACGTTTTTTTACCAAGGTTCGTGCATAAATGCTCCACGTTAAGAAATAATTTACTTTTAGTTCGCTTCTCATCATGCTACATTTCCTAAAGTGCGACCATGAATATGAAATTTATTTATACGAAAAGAATATGAATAAATCATGCGGGTTGTTTTTATGAAATATGAAAGACTTCCGTTTTAAATAAATCATTTCGTCAAAATCATGGACCCGCCTGATGGCCGTCTTGTCGTTGGTTTTTTTATCGCCCGAGACACGGAGCTTGCTCGTGGTTTATCTCCAAGAGCGGTAGACGAAGGAATATTACAGTACATATATCCAACGGGGAACAAAGCGAACACTGTCGGCATAAAACTGAATTGTTTCAAGGATTACTGTACACTTATACACGGGGATTGGAACTTGATGTTGAAATATTAAGGACGTAATAAAGGAGACATTCAAGCAAAACAATTAAATTCGAAATATCATTCTCGAACGTTCAACGTGGGACGACATTTCGATAACGGCGCGTAAATCACCTTGATGAGGTTTGGTCAAAGATCGGTATAAAAACAATGCAATTATTTTTTTGTTTTTGTTTTCTGTTTACCAGATTATATGTCTTATTATTCATGTTTGGTTTGAGTTCCGATATCAAAAATTGGCTGGTGTCATATCTATCCAATCGCTTACAAGCCGTTAAGGTTGGAAATAAACTCTCTAACTTCGCAACACTTTCTTCAGGGGTACCCCAAGGATCCGTTTTAGGTCCACTTCTTTTTATTCTTTTTTCGAGTCATTTAGTCTCTTAACCCTCTGCTACGCTGACGATCAGCAAGTTTATTTTTACTGCGTGTACAGTGTACATATACAAGGTTAATTTCAAGCGACCTCCCAGGTAAGTATGGTCCTATTTTCATTCTATTTAGGCAGCATCGCGTTCATTGGTCAAAACATTATACAAATATTTTCATATCGGTGATCAATGAACCGGTGTACGCAATTTGTAGCCATAAGTTGTTTTTAATTGTTTGTCTAACTTATAGTTTTTTATAGATTTTAGAAATGTATTATAAGTTTGTACAGCGCCCTTGGGGTGATTTTTCATAAAACGGCGCTATATAAATCATCCAAATATTATTATTATTATTAATTATATTACAAGATCGTAAGAAATTTTCCCAGAATAGCTAACTAACAACAAAAAATACATTAATAATCTCCCATTTTGGAAATAATTATCAAAAAATGAATTCTTACAATTGTAAACTGATTTTATATTTCTCCCCAAACCTGAACACATCCCCAACATAAAAATAAAAAAAATGACCATATCCGTGTTTAGTGACCAGTTCTGAATAGCTGCACACTCTCAACCTGCCTCTTCCCCACCTACTTCCTTCCCTCTTCCCTTCAGTTTAATAACATACCCCAATATGGGGCGCAATAGTTCCACTGGCTTCGGACAGTCGGGAATAGTTGTATGCAGTATTAACATAATTTTTTTATTGATTAATTGATCAAGAAAAAATATGTAATTATGAAATAACTAGTTTAGTAACCAGATCTGAATAGCCAGCCCTTCGTATTCCTTTCACAATATACAACCCCACAAGATGCCTACCGCGATTGGGGATGTCGTATTTGTAGTATTCTGTATTTGTAATTTGAAAGGGAAGAAGACCGGTAGGAGGAAAAATGAAAGTACCTGACTATTCATATCTTGTCACCAAGCGTGGCTAAAGCCATTTAAACCAACATTCTGATTCTTAAGGTGGTCAATCACCAGGGTCATACTGAGATTATATTTACCGGTCGCGTATTACGTGTCCTCTTTTACTTACACCATGTGCCAGTCACCCTGTTTATTACACACCATGTTTGCGATATTATCGTAACCTACTTTACGAAAAGCTCTTTAAATGAACTACCGAAGATAATGTCCTCGGGAATAGGCCATTCTAGAAAAATCTGAGCGGTCAATTTACCGTATCTGCGTCGTGGAGTAGATTCCCTTTTAAATTTTAAACTTTGTTAATTTTAAACTTTGTTTCACATTTACGAACAAAAAATTAATAGAATTGTGCATAATACATATAATGCAATTGATTTGATAGGTTGGTACCTACATAATAATATTATTACCTGTACATATACGATAGTATTCTGTAGGTACAAAAATCAGTATCCCAGTCAACACCATCGTACTGATAAATTAGATGAAATTCGAAAAAGCAACGAAATTCTCGTGATACGTAATTTGTTCCACGTAATAAAAAATATTTGGTTTATCAGCGCGGCTGGCGGCCGCATTAAATTATTTTGTATGTGTCGATACAATAAATATGTACCTTTTTAATGGTTAAGTTAGGAAATACAGGTATACAATATATAGGTATAGATATAGATATAGATAACGGTACGGATACGGATGCGGGTACGGGTACGGGCACGGGTACGGGTACGGGTACGGGTACGGGTACGGGTACGGGTACGGGTACGGGTACGGGTACGGGTACGGGTACGGGTACGGGTACGGGTACGGGTACGGGTACGGGTACGGGTACGGGTACGGGTACGGGTACGGGTACGGGTACGGGTACGGGTACGGGTACGGGTACGGGTACGGGTACGGGTACGGGTACGGGTACGGGTACGGGTACGGGTACGGGTACGGGTACGGGTACGGGTACGGGTACGGGTACGGGTACGGGTACGGGTACGGGTACGGTTACGGATACGGGTACGGGTACAAATACAGAAACAGATATAGATATGTACTCGTCCATAGATACAGGTAGCGTGGGTGGACAACTCTTTGATTCTGAATAAAAGTCTCTCATTGTGGCGAACCCTAGACTCCCACCCGAAAGGAAATGTTTGATAAATGTGATTTTAAATCAATATTTAAAAAAGTACCATTTAGAGTTTGTTTTACTGACACTTCACCGAATCTTCGACCCACGAATTTTGGGTCCAAATAGAAAATATATTTATATAGTGGTTTATACAAAGTGATCTGTTATTCATTATTATTATTTTTTTGTGTTGTGTATTCTATTACAATACACATAACATATACATGAGAAAAAAAATTACAAAAATACATATTTTAGTGTCCTTGCCTAAAATTATTCTTGAAACCTTCAAGACTAATGTTGAATATGTCAAGAGACCTAGAAATATCATTTACCAGCACCATACCTCTTGTCATGCTATGTTGGGCCACAACGTCTGTTCTGCCATGAGGGATATAGAGCAAGTCATGGTGGTGACCCTGGCAGTAGTTGTTCGGTACGAACAATTTATAGCATTCTAAGAGGCATGGGCTGTCAATGTTTAAGTTTATAATTTTGAAAGCTGTGACTGTTAGGGTCTCATTCCTTCTAGAATGGAGACTTTCGAAGCGCGTTTCAGATAGCAAATCTAGATGACGCATAAATCGCGGGTATTCACCATGCATTCTCATATAAAGATACCTTAGAAACTTTTTTTGGATTTGTTCTAATAAATCTATGTATTATAGCTGGTATGGGGCCCAAACAGCAGAAGCGTATCCTAAATTTGATCGTATAATGCAGTTAAACATCGATGTCATTATTATATAATTAATGATGCCACAAAGTAATTTTGCGAAGTTTGAAGAAGAAAATATACATATTATCACCCCACCGTTATCTTGATAAAGCTATTGGAATTGCTAGTTGCCGTATTCAAATTTGTAATAAAGCTTTGGCGTATCTACATAAAACGGAAAAGTCGAATTTACGATACAAAGATTTTTCTGGGCTTAAAATATTTCTAGCATTATGCACAAAATCCTCGGATTCACAAATTGAGATTCTGATTTGATTTGCTAAAGAAAAAAACATAATACAAACGAAGCCTCGCCTAGACAGTTCAAAATTGCAGTACAAAAAGACGTAAAATGAGTTTTATTTATCAAGTGGTTTTCAGTTGACATAATAAAGATGCGAAGGCGGGAAGAAATGCATAATGTTTTTGTGGTATAAATCCATACCATTGTTAAGAAGGCTTTTTCATACTCCGAAAGAATAAATACATAATTAAAAGATTTAGACAATTATCCAAATAATGTGATTATCGGCAGGATGCGAAAGTAAAAAGTAAATTAATTAACACCGATGAATTCGTGTGAGAATTATTTTAATGAAGTTATTGGCACGTAGCAGTTTCCACGTCGAGTAACTTATCTTATCAACTTTTATCCAACGACAAAAACTTCAATGGCCCAGTCCCAGTTTAACTTTCTTGCACCTAAAATGTTTAATAACTTATCAATTGAAATAAAGTCTAAAGCCAAATATCTCACTTTCAGAAAGGCGCTTGCTGACCTTTTGATGAGTGACTATGACATTGTTTACAGCTTGTTTCACACACTCGGATAGTGATGTAAATTTATTATTTATTCTTTTTTATTTTATTTAAAACCGAGACGTGCAAGCATAGCATGCGCATATCATAACTTTTTATGTATATATATCATGCAGTAGTGTCCAGCCTCCTTTAGATGTTCTTGTTTTTGTCACTATTTGCTGACGGCTTGTTTCTGCCATCAAATTTAAGTGTATATATGTATGTGTTTGCATATGTATGTAAATGTGTATGTATATGAATATACACGTATGTGTGGGTATGCATAAATACATGTTTATGTAAGTATATATATGTATGTATGTGTGCATGTATGTATGTATGTATATTTATACATATACATACATAACAGCTACCTTACTTATTTGTGTTTATTTTCCAGGCAACTTTGGCAATTTGTGAGTTATTGGAAATATTTCTACCAAATTTCTAATTTTTTTTATGATTTTACTCAAATACGTTTACACTTACTAGACTTCATTTCAAAATAACTATCCTCCGTTGGTCACCATGATACAGGCAGCTGCCCAGTATGGTTACCTAATGTATCTTCTTAAGTAAATGAATTAATCATGTAACATGTACTTATAAATAAATAAATAACTACTAACACACCAGTACCTCAGTATATTTGAAACGAATTACAGTCCTAGGGATTAAAATAAACAGGAGGTAAATAACACAGCAATAAAATATTTTTTAAAGATAAGCTTAAGGGATTTAGGAATTAGAGTTAAGTCAGACAATCAACATATCACGTAAGCCTGTAAGACTAACGTCAGGATATCTGGAAGGAAAATATTTAAAGAAAATACGAGAACATTGGTCTATTTACTTTTATCTGAAAAAATGTCGTTGAATTCCTAAAAAACGATTAAGGAAATTGAAGTTTTCAATCTCTCTAAAACATGAAATACAAGTATCTACGTCAAATTTAATGTTCGAGTGGGATTGTATTGAAATTTAACCATTTATTCAAATTTCCCTTTGAAAATCGTCCATTTTCTTCAGCAAGGGCGTGTTATTTTCGTTCAAAATGCTTGTTTATTCCTATTGAATTCATATATTCATGCCTTACATGATTGTACTTATTTCCAGCGTACAAGGCTGTAGACGGGAAAAAGTCCAAAATGAAAAAAAGAGGCTATTGGTGGCATATTCAAATTGCAAAACAACCCCTGGAGAACGTAAATCATACGTGTATCGCGAGCGGGCCACTTTTATTCGTTTCTCCATACTCCATTCCACTCCACTTTACTTTACAGTAGGTTCTCTAGAATCTAGAAACGACTCGCATCTGTGCCCTCTTGATTCGCTTTTTGCTTACTTCCTTCAAACAGAAGGTTTCCGCTTTTAAAATGTTTTTATATCGACTGACTGGCTTGCTCGGCTTGTTTTATCGTAGACTGTGTTTTAGAATCGGGACCGTGTTTGATCTTTGTTTTTTACACCAGAAGCCATAAACTTAAGAAACGAAAACAGAATTCCAAATATTTTACAATCACGCTTTAATAATATGCATTTAGAGGCAAAAACGCAAATACTGGGTTCCTTGATACCATTAGATAAATCTCTTGCACAATTAGAATTAAAATAATGTGAAATGACCGGAATAAATTCGCAAAATTAGGACCGCCAAATACAAAATAACGTTTTTCATTTACAACATAAGTTGTTATCTCAACTGTCGGGAACCAGGATAATGACACCCCTGATAGGAAATATCAAGAGGCGGTAAGGACACGAATAATTTTACCGTAATCCATGAATATCTGTAGCATATTAGGCGTAAAATATACCCAATGTGATCATTGATTTGATTTATACAATAGTACCAACTATTCAGATGCAGGTATTTCCATAAAAGAGCTTCCGCAATTTTAAGCCACTTATAACTTCTTGTGTACACTTTAATATAAAAATAATTATAACCTTATCTTTCATGGAAACGAAATTAAAAATATTTTTTAGGCAAATTACATTAAAGGACCGTACCCATACTTACAAGTACACCACAGAACCCAAGGGTACAGGCGTACCCTGTGACATAAAACT
Source organism: Limnephilus marmoratus (assembly GCA_917880885.1). Taxonomy (NCBI): domain Eukaryota; kingdom Metazoa; phylum Arthropoda; class Insecta; order Trichoptera; family Limnephilidae; genus Limnephilus; species Limnephilus marmoratus. Next base: position 27,566,560 of record OU862919.1, on the reverse strand, counting down.
AATCATTAAAACTAAACATTTACCACAAATTCTATTTGGACCATCTCATAAATATGAATATTGAATAGTCTTCCAAAAGGATATTTCATACGTCTATTTCCCACAAGGAACACGAAGTTAAGGCCATCTAAAAAAGGCAAACAAACTTACATACCACAACTAAAAGAGCAACAAAGTAAATTAAAATGTGAATTAAACTTGATAAAAATCATTAAAATATAGTTTATGCTACACAAATAAAACATATTAGTTAAAATTATTAAAAAAAAGACCAAAATACGATATTTTCATTCAGTTTTAGTAACCATCAAGCAAACAAAAAAAAACCTAAGTTAACAGTATCCCGGGGTGCAATCGTACTCCACGTACTTTGTATGACGTCCGCAAGCTATCGAGGCCCGCAAGCGACCGACGCAAGACGCAATTAGGGATGCGCCCGCGCCAACGAAGGCACGAAGTTAAAAAGTTAGGGTGATTTTTTTTCGATTTGTACCCTAGGATACAGTTCTAGGGTTAAAGATTTATTTTATTTTATTTACTCTGTGAGTTTTGAATCTGTAAAATGCCGTCCTAGAGCTAGATATTTACTGCTTTACCATCGAGATCGTATAAAATATAAAATTGTCTAGATAGACAAATAAGTACTAAGAATTATGGCCGAGTACCATACTCGTATATAAATATCCTTTCTCACTAACAGCGTCAATAAAACCAAGTCATAAACTTAAGTTAATACGAGAATTCGTGATGTAGCCTTCGTGCTCAAATAAAACGCAGCAAAATGAGCAATTTGCCTCCATTCGACGGATTCTCCGGCGTTGCTAGTAGGTACTAAGTTTAAGCGATGCTATGACGTCGACGTTGGGACGCCACAATATGGCAGTTTCACTTACGTTATCCACTTCGGTCCTGCCTTACCGGGGCCAGAGGTCTGAAGGCTTTAGGGGAGCTTACAGTCTTCCGATGCTTATTTATTTGTTGCATGCTCTGGAGTTATCAGTTGCACCACAAGTCTCGCGGCCCTGTTCAGCGGAGAATTTATATTGTGAAAATAATGCTCAAAAGAATGGAAAGAAAATGCATTTTGCGATACTTTGTGATATCGTATTTTTAAAGTTTTTATGTTGGTTGTAATCTTAGTGCATTATCTAATCGGAAGTCAGCAAAGGACAAGGAAACCTATAATTTTAACTTTATCTCAGAAATGCAATCTGATAGTCTTATTAACTTTACAACTGTTCGGGTGAGTTCGGGATATGCACAAATTTAACATTCCCATTCTACACATCATCACTTTTATTTCCTTTTCATGTTCAGATCGGGAACCGATCGCTTAGATAAGGTGCCTCCGAATATATCTATCTTATGTTATTTCGGTGACTTCATTTCATTGCAGACCTGGATAATCTTTGTTTCCAGTTTGACATACCACACAAGAGTCCTAACCTTCCGGAACCAGTGAGACTACGGCATCCTTAATTTGAGTACGTTGAGAAGCTGAAGATAGTAGGGAGGGGAAGGATACGATACGATAGGCTGTTAAAAGAGAAACGCTGGCTATTCACCAGATTGCTATTGATCTGATCACCAAACACGGCTAAAACAATCACAAGCAACTTTTCAATTCTAAATAGTGGTCATTCACCAGGGCGATACTAAAAGTATCTAGTAAGTATCTATCACTCTGGAAGCCTATATATTATGTTATTTTCAAATAATAAATTGTGAACACGATGCGAATCGAACACTCAACCATGGACCCTTGACTCTGTGCAGAAACCGGCGGTCCGTTTGATAGATTCTCCCATCTTAACAGACGGACTGCAATCTTTAGAGCACAGGCGTCCTTGTTCTACCGGTATTACAATGGAAGATGCTTCGAGGAACTAGCGTCATTGATCCCCTCGGCACCGGTGCATAGTCGGAAAACACGCCAAACACGCGCCCAACATTTGTACACGGTTGACATTAGTCACATGAGAACGGGTCGTTTCTATGACTCGTTTTTAAGTTCAACAGCTCGGCTGTGGAACGATTTGCCGGCCTCTGTGTTTCCTACCTCCTACAACATGGGTCTCTTCAAGACCCGTGTTCACTCAAAAAGACCCTCCACACAGCATCTTCAAAGATGACATAGGCCCTGAGGGAAGTTATTTTCCTCAGGGCCTCCTGTTAATGTAAAAAAAAAAAACGGAGGCCATAATCAATATTCCAACATAACAAACACATAAAAATGAAAAAAAAAATTAAGTACTTAGCCACAATATATTTTAGAAAGGTACCTACAATTAAAACAAGCTAAATCACAAGAAGGTCAAAATAATCGAACAAGGAATTTAATAATGTTTTAGGCGAGTAAAGCGATAGCAACTTTTTATTTTATTTTATTTTATATTTTATTAACCTAAACTAAGCTATTGCTGACAAAATTAACGCGTTGTCTCCAGATTCAATTAAGAAAAGCTCCACTGGAATAGATTACCGCGCGACACCACTTAATCATGTCCCAAGACATCTTTTTAATACAGTAGACATTAGTTTCTATTGCATGAACTGCCTGTTCACCGTACACCTGTTACGATATACATACATATATTATAATGAGGGCTCTACTCCATTGGACGCACCCCGCTGCATATGATACACAATTAGTAGTTCTATGAACGGTAGACCTAGCGTCCAAAGATATATGCTTCTAATTTTCTCTTATTTAGTAAATCAAATAATATTTCCCAATAAATATAATATTTATTAGGAAATATTATATATATTTATTACAATATTCCCCCTTAAATCATAAGATTTGTAAGTAGGTACAAGTACTACTCATTAGTTATTGACCATACATTTCTGTAACATTTTTTAAAATTTAAAATAATTGTCCAAAGAAAGAAAAAGAATTCTTTTTTAGAATTTTTTTCAGGCACCATAAAATTTAAAAAATGCAAATAAGAAATTTCCAAATCAACACAACAATTTCACATTTGTAAAAATAATCACTACCAAACAATCAAAACAGAAACCATCTTAAAAATGAAACGGAACATACAAAAAATATTTACCGACAGACGAACTGCAAAACGGTCGAGTTAAAACTTCAAGTTAAGACTTCACTACGCTCAGTCAACTACTATATAACTAACTGAGGGTACATAGGGGTGGAGCCGCCCCCTTCCTCTCCCCCTCCCGATCCAACCCATAAAACACTACCTTTAACGTACAGCCAGGGTGTATTCATCTTTTAGATTATGGCTCTGAATTTATTCGGTCCGGCTTTGTGTCTGGCCGCCATTATTTGTATCACGGCCAAACCTTGTTTGTGTCGATAAGAATGAAAAAAGGGTTCCATGCCAATTCAGAATCAACTAAACTCGACACCTCTTGGAAAAGTCATTAAAAGCTATGCAAAAAAAATATTAGAAAAATAGTCCTAAAGTAATCTAACGTAACCTATTTAACTTTATTTTCATCACTTTTAATGACTTTTCAAAGGTGTCGAGTTGATTTCATTGTCCGGTCACCAAAAAAAGGTATTTTACAACGTTTTTGATGTGATACCACACAAGATTCTGACTGAGCAAGATCAGGAGCCCTTAGAATATGGCGTTCCAATTTTTGGGTAATGTAGCTACGTTTTTAATCTGCTCTTTAATCTGCTAACAAATAAATAAAACGAATGCTTTATATTTTTATTTACTCTTTTCGTCGCCCATGGGGCTTTTACATTTGGTACATAATGTGTAGATTTTTTAAGGTTTAGTATATGTTTATGTACTTATACATTCTAAACGGGTAGTTAGGAAAATTTATTTATTTATTTACAGACAAATAGTCCAATTAACAATATAACAATAACACGAATAGAAAAGAAAAAAAGAGAGACACAATGAAAGGAGATTACATATAGATGAAGAGCATTGACAAAATACATATAATATAAAAGTACATAGAGAAGATAACTACAAGTAGCTTGAAAATGGATTTAAAAAGACTTTAAAAAACCTCATTGCGTAACGACTGCCGAAAGTCATTTGTAAGGTTTGTAAGATTTAATGTGTAAGGTTTCCAGTAAAAAAGTTTTTTTTAATGTGAATACCACACAAGAGTCCCAACTGCTCCCATCTGGAGCCAGTGAGACTATGCCATCCCCAATTGGGGTATTTTGCGAGGCTGAAGGTAGTGGGGAGAGGAAAGAGATAGGGAATAGGAAGGTAGGGAAGTACCTGGGTATTCAGATTTGGTCACCAAACACGGTTAAAGTCATTTCAAGCAACGTTTCAATTCTGAATGGTGGTCTTGCACAAGGGCGATTGAGTATCTTCCACTCTGAAAGTTGTTAGAATGTAAGCTTATAAGTTCTGTAAGAAATACGTAGGCACTAGAATTTTAGGGAAAGAGTTCGAAATGACCTGGTTTTCAAAATGCACCTAAATACATATTATATTTCGATAGATATTTCATAGAATTTAAAAGAATACAATTTGATGATTTTTAATTTTAGAAACCTCATACAGTTTCCTAACGTTCCGTGAAGAATTTACAGATAAATCATTTTTAGTTTTGCTTGACAGGCTAAAAATTTATGTTTAAGGCCATTTTCGAGAGCTGGCTGTTATAATAAAACAAAATTATGATAAATTCTGATATCTAAAAATTTAATATTAATAGAGACGACGGAGCTAAGCTCATTAGCTCTTGGTCTCCGGCAATTGACGGCTACACCAAAGCTAAACGCCAAAAAACCATGTCTAAGTATACAGTAATGCCAGCTCGTGGTAAAACATTTTATTTTATGCCTTTATATTGACTAAATTCGCTTTAACCATTGAAATTCTAATTCTGAAATTCTTACCATTATGATTTCTAATTTTTAGAATTCGCTAAGAGATGGAGCCACTTCCGTCGAAAACCGGCAAACGGACTTGCCCCTGGCTAGCATAAATACCACGATTTAGTGAACTTTCTATTCCGTTCCGCGGCAATGACGCCACTGCTCATCGCGGTTATTTTGTACCGGTGAAAGTTAGTGGAGCTGGCGACATGGTATCGCTTCGAAGTAAATAAGCACATACTTCACCACTAAAAATTACACATCTACCGGATCTGCCCTGATGGTGGACACTGCAACGATGTCCGAAACGTTGGCTAAAGAAGGAGGTAACGCAACACGGCATAACACCCCAAAAACAAATAACGAAAAAAAAAAACAAAATTATCTTTACAACGATTGAAATCAAAATAATTTTAAAGGGGTAAGTTTTGGTTGCCAACCTCTTCAAGATATTCTTACCACCTATCTCGTTGTCTAAGTTGTCGGTAAGAGTATTTTGTTTCCTTTGAAGATGTTTTGGGGGTTGAAGAAGTATTTGATCATCCCTTGGTCTTTTGATCTTGAACCAAGATCCGGCTAGCCTCGCAAACAATGTATTATATTTATTCAAAGCAGTTGGGAAGTGGATACGTGCCAAGTAAGATGGTTTATTGATCTTTTTAATATTTTTCAGTGTTAGAAAATATACGATATTTACATTCCACAGAGCACCAACGTGAATATAACAGGGTGAAAGAAATCTTATTTGTTTTAACCAAAAATCACACAGGTCACGTAATTAGAATTGACCAAATAAAGCCCACTTTGAATTGTGTGCATATATATACACTTCTGATACCGATGTCCTTGATAAATGTCACTGAGAAACAGTATTTTGTCTAGTACGCCTACTTAATGCTTTAGCGAAAAAGGGACAAGTAAAAGAAAATATAGAAACAAGTAAAAAAATATTGAAATTTGGTTTTTATGTTATTTGTTTTATTACATTTTCTTTAAATATTTGTAATATTAAATCTTTTTACAGAGGTTTTCAATTTCCTTCACATTTTTGATATTACACATATTGTTTTTTTTACTTATATCAACGAGTGTATATTGAGATAGAACCTGCAGACAAGCAGCCATGTGGCAGCTTCGTGGGACTACCGATAAATTGTTTAAATTATATATTTATGTAAACTATGTTTTTGTTGGAAATAATAAAAAATAAAAATAAAAGTTTTCACACTTATTTGAAAAATTTAAGAGTGCGTTCTTTATATTATTAAAACTGAACTTCATCTTCAATACAGTTTATTTTTGAGTCTGATAACGAGTTTGGAACATGCTCTATGCAAGTTATGCAAGTAAACCAGATTAGCTCAAAGGCATATTAATTGTATTTCCCCTAAAACGTACAATTCACTACTTACAAACTTTGAAGATATCATGTCGCGTCAAAACATTAACTCTTATAAAAAATATATAAAAACATGGCTAGAATTGAACACTGAAATAGATATATTTTTCTTCAGTCTCCGTGGTCGAAGCGCAAGGCTCTTGACTAGCGATCTGGGGTTGCGGGTTCATATCCCGGCCCTCCAAAGATAAACTGTGTTTGATTGATTTATGTTTTCACAATTTGATTATTTAAAAATAAAATAAGTCATGTTTTCAACACGTTCCAGGGGTAAATACTCGCAGTATATCGCCCTGGTGTAATACTACGATTCAGAATTAAAATGTTGGTTAAAATGGCTTTAGCCGTGTTTGGTGACCAGATCTGAATAGCCAGGTATTTCAACACCTTCCTCTTCCTCACTTCCGCCTTCCCCTCCCCACTTATCTTCAGCTTCACAACATACCCCAATTGGGGAAGACGTGGTCTCACTGGCTCCAGTCGGGAGCAGTTGAGACTCTTGTGAGGTATTCACTTAAAAAAATAATTAAAAACAAAACAGAAAAATAGTCGTCTTCTATAATATAGCATTAATTCCACGACAGAATTTTACCCCTTTTTAATTTTATCTCGCTTCTTACAACTTTTTTTTATTTTATGTGTAATTTTTAAATCTTAAATTATAGAAATACGTCCAATATTATTTGTTATATTATTCGTACGTTTAAGGGGATATTTTTTTAACACTTATTTTTTTTATATTTCCGTGTATTTCTGTATATTTTTTGTACGTTCGTTTTATTACCCTGTACTTTTGAACTGTTCCTAGATTACAAAAAATTTCAATAAAAAAAAATAATAATAAAAAAATATATGTATGAGTAGGTACTACTTATGTTTGCATCAAAATTTGCTACAATATCTACACCCACACATTCGATTTTTAATGAACTCTGAACCGCCGCACCGCAGCGGTAGGCAATAAACATAAACAATGTCTCACTCAGACATGCAAAACCGAAGAACTTAAAGTTTGTCGTGATTCCTTATTAAGTCAACTTTCTGTTCAAATAATTTAATTTTCCCGTTTTTCACGGACCAACCCTAATAATATTCACAACTCAACTCTCCCAAGTATAACTAGAATATCAAGCCTTCCAATTCAAACAAAATCCTCCCCTTCTTAAAAAAATTTTTGAAAATCTAAGTCGTTTAATTATTATAAATATTCAGGCTCCGTTTTCCAATGAACATTACTTGGCAATTCGTTCTAGCAGGCCACCTGAGTCATGCCATTGTGAGGCACATGGGGAAAATCTTGGAAAAACTTTCCTCTTACGGGCCTCTTACGTTTTTTTAAAAACTCACAATGTGAAAGTTTTTCAAGGCGGCCCATATTCGAAGCCGACCGCGACGCTTGAACAAAGTGAAGTAGATTTTATAAAAGTGAAATGAGAATCCATAAATTTATCAAGAGTCGTAATAGCTCTCAGGATTAAATATTTGTTACTTCTTCTAAGTAATTGGCCAAATTGGAAATCTTAGAAATCAGAAAGAGCGTGAATGCGAATTTGAATATTAATAATAATCAAAATTGTTTTTAAATGACCTATTATTAAACTTGTTCTCTTATTGAACCTCTTCTCTCTACCAATTCGCACCTTTCAAGTGAGCGTTGCTCAGAAAACACGTCGGTTTTTAATTAAGTAAACGTGATAAAAACTACGTATTCCATTAATTTTGAAATATTTGTTAATTTTAAACTAAATAAAAGGAGATATATGTAATCTAACTTCACTATCGTTATACGAAAACAGAAGTCACTAGAAATTATTTATATAATGAATAACAGATCACTTTGTATAAACCACTATTTTTAAAACAATATCTTCACGTTTCAATAACAATGTTATCTTCATCAGGATATGTTAATATAAGAAGAAGAATATAATTCCTGAAGAAGATAACATTATTATCGAAACATGTAGATATTGTTTTAAAAATAGTGGTTTATACAAAGTGATCCGTTATTCATTATATGAAAAATGATGCCACAAAGTAATTTTGCAAAGTTTGAAGAAGAAATTATTTAACTTATTACTAACTGAAATCCCCGGCGTTGCCCGGACTCTACACAGATTTTTTTTCTTCTCTTGTTTAGAAGATCAATTGTGCAAAATGTCATCAAACTCGGAATAGTAATTTGTATAAAACTCAAATCCACGCCATCCGCCGGATGTCCGCCACATGTAATCTTCTTCGTATGCATAGATAAGAAGAAGAAGATTACATGTGATTCTTCTTCTTCTTCTTCGAATGAATAACTCTGAACAGAAGTGGAGTAAGTCATTTTTAAGGATGCTACAGAAGTGTTTGAAACAGGAAGAAGCAAATCCACATTGTCGGAAGGAAGCAACACAAAAAAACTGTTAATTCTGTTCTACAGTCGAGCAGGTGATCAATAGAACGGATGGTAAAAAAGACACGTTCCCATGTAAAAATATATGAATGACATACGTTTGACGTTTACCCGGGTGACCAATGTTGCAGAAGAGATATAATAAGACGCTGGAACAGTCGTTTGCAGAGCGCACTCGATTTAAATACCGCTAGAAAAAACATATTTTGTGATGTATGTTTTTCAAAAATGAATCCATTTACTATTAATATTAGAAAGGAGATTAAATCGGAAAGCCCGTTTCTTTTTGGATAAGTGATTTATCAGACGGATTACTTTTTTACATTAAATAACTCCACACAGGAGGCCCTGAGGAAAAAAATTTCTGTCAGGGAAAGTGTCATCTTAGGGGATGCTGTGTGGAGGGTTTTTTAAGGAAAGGAAGAAGAGGAAGTTCTGGGAAGGAAATGAGGGGTGAGCATGAAACTTCAACTGCGGTGCAAGGCGATGGATCGACAGATTCTGGCAGGAGAAGTCAAAAGATCTCGATCCGACCCGCCGCGCAGCAGGTAGGCAGACACATCATCCGCCAAGACCTTGACAAACCTCACTCCATGAACCCGGGCACCCCTGCTAAGTCACCAAACGTAGCGAACCAACAATTTTGGGTGACTTATGGCAGAGGTGTTGGTTATCCAATAAATGTATCCCGGGGTGGCGCGGCGGTACTATACCCGCCTCCCAAAATGTAACTGACAGCACCGAGCATTGTGCAAATAAACTTTCAATTTTCCAAAACTTCCACAGAAATAAGCGTAATTAGTTATCCCGCGTGTTTTCATCCATTAAGTACGCACTCGTGTTTACGGTTGTGTGTATATAATATCATTAATATAACGAGCCTTTCCTAAATGCTAGACCAAAATTAGGGTGAAAGGTCAAGGCTGCTGAAAAATCGTAATGTTACCGATTTTTTGTACTTTAAGGCTCGGCCGTAAAGGAATCATTAAAAGCTAACCTTAAGGCATTAAAGTCGCCGACAAAAAAACATATAGTGTAATATTTAGGGCTTCATTTCCAAGATACAAATGATATCACAAATCAGACCTACTTTTCAATTTGGGAGGCGGGTATGGGTACCGCCGCCCTGTGAACCATTTATTGGATACTCCCTGCAAAGGTCTCCCTAAGTGGTTCGCTACATTTGGTGACTTATGAACTCGGCTTCATGGGGTGAGGTGTGTCCAGGTATTAGCGGCAGATGCGTTTGCCCACCTGCGGAGTGGCGGGCCGACTTTTTCAACCATCGAGAGATGGATTCATATGTCCGTCACTCCTGGATACATTGACCCCAGCTTCCTACCCGCTCATTATATCGTTTTCCTTCCCAGAACTTCATTTTTCTAGAAAGACCATCCACACACCATGTCCAAAGATGTCATTAGCCCAGAGGATTTTTTTTTCTCGAGGCCTTCTGTATGGAGATGAACATTACGAAACATGTATTATCTGCCATGGGATATAAAAAAGAGGTTAATATAAAAAATTTCCATTCATAAACGAACATACCACATACTTGCATTTAAACTGGTCGTACTGTACAGGGCCCGCAGATACTGTAATAGTACCCAACTGCTAACCCTGTACAAATCACAAGTGCGCACCACGGTTGAATTTGGCAGCCACTTCTGGTCTGGAGCCCCAAAATACATGAAAAACCCTCGACTCTGTGCAAAAACGGGCGGTCCGTCTGTTAGATTCTAATTCTAATTTATTAGACGGATTGCAATCTTTGGATTACAGGCGTCGGGTGGGAATGCTGTCCTTGTTCTACCGGTATTTCAATGGAAGATGCTCCAAGGAACTAGCATCATTGATCCCTTCGGCACCGGTGAATAGTCGGGAAACACGCCAAACGCTTGCCCAATGTATGTACTCGGTTGACATTGGTCATATGAGAACGGGTCGCTTCTTCGACTCGTTCTTGTGTTCAACAGCTCGGCCGTGGAACGATTTGCCGGCCTTTGTGATTCCTCCTTCCTACAACATGGGTCTCTTCAAGACCATTGAAGTACCCCACCACTTTCCCGCCCCGGTATAGGCGACTTATGGTCGCCCCTTCGGAGCTCTCGCAAGAATCTAATTTTTTTGAATAAACGACTCTACATTTAATTGAACGAATCTAGACCTTCAATGTCCCTACATACTTTGTTAGGTGGCGGAAATGTAGGATCGCCTGCAGACTGTACTGCAATGGTCATAAAAAATAACTACAAGTGTTAGTTGACTTACCCTAGGGAAATGAAAGTAAACAATATAATATTAATAAGCAGCCATCATGAGTGCATGTGGCCGCTTCAACGGGGGGAGACCGCACACTCCGGCTCTGCAGGCATCTGTTATATACACACTAAAATAAGGAGAGCAATCAGGTATGAAATATAATCATATGTTGTATTACCGCCATAAAAAGAATTAAAAAAATAATAAAAAAGGATTAGGTACAATCCGACAGGCGCCTGGCAGTCCCCTAGAGAATGATGGTGGTTGTTAGATCGACTTCACGCTCCCCGAAGAAGTCGTCCCTTAGCCGGATAGCCGGTGGTGCCTAGAAGACGTTATCGGACTATCAGTGAAGACCCTAGGTAGGTAAGCGTCGGGTATCCGGAGGCGGGACGGACAGTCTCTGGGTGACGATCAGCCGCTCTCCCTACCCCTTCATGTCCAGGGGGGTGGCGCGGGCGTCTGGGGAGATAAATCAAATAGAGAATATAGCATATCTAACATAAACAAAATAAGTAGGGACAAGGCCCAAAGTCCAACCCCTTTAATGGGGAAGAGGACATTACATAACAAAATAAGGAGTTCAGTAACAGCCGTTACATTGTCAGTCGAAGATTATATGGGAACAAATAAAAAAAAAAATAAAGACTCCAATCATTATGGAAAAGCATATAGTAAATTGAGTTAACATTGTTAATATAAAATACAGACTTAAATATCTAATAAGATAAGTGTTGATCTAAAGAAGAAATAATTTCTTGATAGTGCCAGCAAGGGAGTACGTTGTCCTCTCTTGAGAGCCAAGAGTATGAGCGAGTTGTCCAAGCGGTGCTCCCATACAGATGCCCCATATGAGACTTGTGCCACATATACGCACCTGTACAGTGTACGCAGAGCCGGATTACGCAGTCCCCACTCAGCTGTGGAGAGTCTCCTTAGCTTCATGAAAAGAGCCTGAGCCTTACTGGATACATCCTTGACGTGTGCCAGGAAGGAGGACGATCGATCGAGTGTTACACCTAGGTATTTGACTGTTTCAAAAAATCGGATATTGGATTCTCCCATTTTGATTGTGGGGTTTCTCTCTCTGCTGAGAGAGCCCTTCATCAGGAGACCCTTGGTCTTGTGGGGAGCGAAGGTCATTTTATTTCTTTCACCCCAGTCCAAAAACATCTGCAAACCTTCACTGCCTTTCTTTTCCACTTCTTTCCTACTGTCCCCTGAGACCAAATACACTTTGTCATCAGCATAGTCGACTGAGATACATCCTTCAGGCAAGGGTAACCTGGAGGAGTCATCGAAGGTTATATTCCACAGGTCAGGTCCAAGGTTAGATCCTTGAGGGCATCCCATATCTGCTTCGCGCTGGATACAGTAATCTCCAAACGAGATCGTGATTTTGCGATCAGCCAAGTAATCGTCAATCATCTTGAACAAGAGTTTGGAGGACTGCCTGTTCTTCACCTTCGTGCGTATCATCGGCCACCATGCATGATCGAAGGCACCAGTTATATCGAGGAAAATGGCCACAACATACCTCTTGGGGCAAACCTTCACCCAATCAAGCACATACGACAGGGCGTGCACCGTGGATTTCCCGGGGACGAAACCGAACTGCAGGGGGCTGGCCGGGGATAGAGTGGTGCGTAGACGTTGTTTGATTATTTTCTCCAATATTTTTCCTAGGACTGGTAGAAGTGTAATTGGTCGATACGCCTTAATGTCCGACAATGGCTTATCGTTCCCCTTGGGAATAATCCTGAGCACGCCGCGCTTCCATTCTGTAGGGAAAACCCCTCTCCTCATGCATGTGTCCATCACCTGGAAGAGCTCCTCCTTGGCGTGGACCCAGACTTGCTTCGCAATTACGCCGTTGAGCCTATCATGACCTGGTGCCTTCTTAGGACCCAAACCCTTAATTATTACCTCAATTTCTGCCTTAGTGACTCTATAGCTGTTATCCTCTTGGGCGAGGTTTCTCGGAGGTAGCCGTGCCAGATTTCTTATCTGTTTGTGGTGGTCACTTTCCTCAATTACTGAGTCTACAGGAACTAACTCACCCAAAAGTGTCTCGAGGGTGGAGGCCACGTCCACAGTCTCAGCGTTCCTCCCATCCAAATTCCCAATTACTGTTGACAAATACCGGTCAGAACCTTTACCGGACTTTTCAAGTGCGCTGTGGATTTCCCACGGGTTGGCGTTTCCCACTTCTTGTACCCAATTATGCCAAGCAGCTCGTTTCGCATGAAGGACAGCCCGCTTAAAAGCCGCCCTGGCTACTCTAAGGCCGGATCGGAGTGCCATCGTCTCTTCCTCCGTACGACCGGCTCTCCTTGCCGACCCTAGCACCCTGTAGGCTCTCTTGTAGGCCCCCTTCAGCGAAGTCAGCTCAGGTGACCACCACGGCGTCCTAATACTCGTTTTCGGGTTTATTTTGCCCAGAGACGAGTTGGCGGCGGATACTACCGCCCTATTAAAGAAGTTCCCCAAATTATCCGGATCGGTAGCAGCTACATGTTGAAAATCCCTTAACGCATCCCGTAGTGCTGTCCCAAAGTTATCCCAATTCGCCCTTGTGGTGTTGAAATTCCAGGAGGATCTTGGAACCTCTGTTTTACTTACACCAACCGTAAACGTGATTAATCTGTGATCCGAATTAATTTCGCACTCATGGACTGTCCACCTTGATATCCTGGTTGCAACTGACCCAGAGCATAAAGTTAAGTCAATGTTGCTCTCTCCATGTATGTTTGAAAAGGTAAAAAGTGAACTCTGTTCATTGATAATGCTAAGACCCTGCGCAGCAATCAGGTCTTCTACGGCGTCTGAACGTTCCGTCCTACAATCTGATTTGTCAAACCATAATGGAGAGCGTGCATTAAAGTCACCTCCGATAACGATGTTACGGCCTTTAAGCGCGTTTAATGCGCGCGTCAAACTCAGGATGTGGGGTCCTACCGGGTTCCCATATTTAAAATAGACTGATATCAAATAGATTTCAGTATCACCAAATCTTATACATACACAGGTTTGGTACTCGTTAGAATGACCGTCCAGAAGGAGGGGGCTGATCAACGAAGTGTTGACCAGGACACCCGCCCCCGGAGATCGGCCAACTTCAAGCACCGCACCCGGATAACATATAGGGGTCCTTCCTTGCCAGGTGTACTGCTCCTGTATAAGCATTATGTCAATATTTTGGTCAGACATGACCCGCAGCACCTCCAAAGTGGCCATCCGGGAACGCTGCAGGTTAATCTGGCCTATGGAGAGTGGATTAGCTCGATCCATAGTCGGTCATTTTTATCTGAACTTCAATCGCAGCCATATGAGCAGGGCACATTCTGTCCCCGGTAGCATGGTCCGCCGGCTTCTTGAACCTTGTGCACGTGGCACATACAGCGGGATGTGTCTTCTTGGGGCACTCCTCTATATCATGTCCCAAAGCGGCGCAGTGGCGACAGGTTACCTTTTCTTGTGTGCATGACTTAGTTATATGACCGTATTGGTGACACTTAAAACATCTAGTAGCTCCTGTAAAGTCGCGGGTCCGGCAGGCTGTCCAGCCGAGAAAACACATCCCACTGTCTATCAAGACGCGCCTGGCGTTCGGGTGAACCGTTACTACCATATTCATTGTCGGCACATCACGTCTGCCGAATAGTGAGACCCTGCGCATGGTGCGCATATGATCGTCTAAGGAGAGATCGCATTTGCCCTCCAGGTTGGTACTGTATACTTCTTTGAATAAGTCTTGATCTGCGGATGGGTCCCCTCTGGGCACGTTGTAAATTACAATTTTCGGCAATCTTCCTAATGGGCTGACAATTTTGAGGCCGCTAGCGGCCAGCTTAGCTTCATTTTTCTTAATATTAGCCAGATCCGCGGTCTCTTCAAGACCAATGTACATTCCTTCCTCTCCTCAAAAAGACCCTCCACACAGCATCTCAGATGACATAGGCCATGAGGCAAATTATTTTCCTCAGGGCCTCCTGTGTGGAGTTATTGAAAAAAAAAATTTAGACGCAACCAAAATACGACATCACAAATTCCACATCATCATTACATAGTATAAAGTGAAGTCGCTCAAAATGTATGTGCGCATAGATCTTTTAAACTACGCAACGGATTCTCATGCGGTTTTCGCCAATAGATAGAGTGATTCAAGAGAAAGGTTAATATGTATAATACATGCTTATTATAGTGGAAAAAGCCGAAAAATTTAAATATTCAATTCAGGCAGCGGGCAGCTGGCAAGCGGGTGGTGTGGATTTTATAAAGTTTGGGTAATGGCGTTTCGTTAGCCACAGCAACGTGTGGCCGAGTCTGCTAGTTACTAATAAAAACATTCAATCGGTGTAATAAAGTCAATAACCAGGAAAAATCGAGCGATGTAAGTTGACTGGCAAAAATGAAAGCTGAAAATATTTCCACGGAATAAAATAAGCATAAATATTTCCCTTTTCAAATATAGAATAAAAATAATAAATAGCCTGTCAGGTAATTCATCGGTTGTCTAGATTTGAAAAGATTATATTTATAATTTGATAATTTTTACAACATACATACAGTCTGTCAAATAAGAGTAGAAAACATAGGAGGGCGCCACTGTTGATCAAATGGCAATACTAAACACATAACTCATGGTGTTAAAGTAAAGCTGTGTAACCTACATTTTTTGTAAAAAATAAAAAACACATAGAAGTGTGAAAAATATTTTTTTATGGCAATTTTGATACCTACCGATCTCAAAATTAGAATTGATATAGGTATATTATACCTTTGCAATTTTGCAATACAATGAGGAATAACGATATTACAGCAAAATAAATAGCACAGTTGGAAATTGCTCACATTTATTTAATACTAGCTCAAGTACCCAGCGTTGCTCGGGTTTTAGATCATGTCTCTAATTTTAGATCTGAATATATTTAACACATTCCGACCTAAAAGTAGTGTAACACTCACCATTAGTGATTATTCCTTTTTACCTACTGTTAAATTCAAATTTATGTTATATTAAATGAAAGCAAATCACATTATAAAACACCATTTAACCAAATTTATAAGATATCTTAACAACAGTGCTTCTTCTAATTAAATTTTTTTCTTTAAGAACAAAAAAAGGTTTTTAAATGTGACTTACAGTGTTTTATACATTCAGTGTCATTGTGATTTGAAAGAATATTTGACAGTTAAATTGGTGTTGCCAGCCTACAAATTTAGTAGTTCAATTTTTAATATTTTCTACTCTTAATTGACAGACTCTAATTTAATCATTTCTACATAAATAGGTACTTTTAAAATTTCTATTTATGAAACTGACAATAATTCATTACTCGTAGGTATAATGGCGGAATTCCATAATCTTCTATATAAAAATTTCGTGTCACGGTGTTTGTGGTCGCACTCCCCCGAAACGGCTTGACCGATTTTTATGAAATTTTGTTTGTATATTTGGTAGGTATGAGAATAGGTTTTAAAGTATAGTTCATACCACTAGGTGATTAGGGTATCCCTATCCAGAAAAAAAACTGTTTTTTTGAGAATTTTTTTTTTGTATTTTTTTTATTTGGCATCAAAAAATACATAAAACCCCAAATTTTAACTCTCCTACCCCCACCCTCTCATTTTTAACCGCGATTTTAGTATTTCTGTATGGTCAAATTTACCGTCTTTCGTATTTGACAGTGTAACAGAACAAAATTATTTATGTTGTTGAATGGCAGATGGCGCTACGTCCGCCTATCGAAGTTTAATCCACATTTGCGCAAGACATTCACGAGAAGCGTCGCGTCATTTTGATATTTAATTCGGCATCATGTTCTCGCGTGGGCAAACCATGGAGCTTATTTGTGTTGGCTAAAGACGAACTGACAAAAAATTTCGTAAACTTAATTGCTCTTCGAAATTCATATTGATTTTTGTATTTCATATTCCTACTTTAGTTGGTGTTTTTTGTTTTTGTCGGCGGTCATCGTCTACTGCGCTCCATTCCTCTTTCTGTCATAGATCCCATCCCCACACACTTTCAAAACACTCGTTATTTTTTATTTAACAACCAAAATATTCACTAGAAATAATTTATATGGCAGAACAACGTTTGTCGGATCAGCTAGTAATAATATTAAAAAAAAAAACAAATATGAAACTTATTTCCACTTTAATTTTTTTGACCGTAACCTATTTCAACTTGTTAAAGCTATCTTCGGATTGGTACAAATTATTCTTAACTTACTACATACATAATATATGGGGAAGGGGGAGACGGTGGTCTATAAGGATTTTATTCAATTACTAGCCGTTAAAAACCCGCTCCGCAGGTTTTTGCTGCTAGGCCCTGCGGGCAGCTTTCAATTCCCCTCAACGCTACCGAGTTCCCCTCCTCCCCCTCCCCCCGCACCTTTCCGAGTTGAGTCCCCCTCCCCTCCGCAGCCTTCCGCGTTCCCCTTTTCCCCTTCCTCCTTCCCCTCACCCAACCCCCTCCACCGACCACCCACCCACTCCACCCCCCCTTCCCCCACCCCCCCTGTCTCCTATACCCCCTCCTTCTGCCCTTCCCCCCCCTTCCCACTCCACCATCCCGCTCCACCACCCCACTCCTCCCTACAAATCCCCAATTTTAATGCCAGAACTCACTATTGTATACAGAAACCATCGAGGGCATGCGCACATCATATCCCTAAAGTTTCATCGCAATCGGATGAATGGTTTAGCAATGCGTAGCGGACATACGTATATACATACATACAAACCCAGAAACACACATATTTTGATTTTTATATATATAGATATGGGTTTTCTTACATTTGTTACTAAGTCGTCTTTGACTGTCGAATTTCTAATTATTTTGGTTATTACCAGCAGGATTAATTATCTCGGGTTTGTAGTTAACTTCGATGTTGTTTGGGGAAATACTTTTACTGTAAATGTTTTCCTATGACCCCATTTTTTTAACACAAACTTCAGCCTCTATAGTTTAAAAGTTAAAAGATAATTTGAACAACCTTATCGTTGAGATTCCTCGACATTCCGCTTCGTTAACCCCTCCGCTTCCGCGCAATTAATTCCCAATTCGCTATCTTTCCTAACATAAAAATACTAATTTCAGTTGTGTTTCGGACTGCACACTACTCCGATTCAATGAACTCTAGAACTTTTGTTTTGAAATTAAGTTTTATTTTCAAATATGAACTGATTGTGGGAACAACTCAGACAAGCCATTCATTAAGGTAACAAAATGATTTTATTTTAATTAATAATTTAATCATTTTTTAATTGAATGATCTCTTTGTAAAAATCTACTAATTTCATCAAAAAATTTATTTTGTCCTGATGAAGAAACATATTTATAGTTTTGATTAAATAAGTAATATTTTACAAAGTAATTTGTTTTCATTCAATTAAAATGATGCCACAAAGTGATTTTGCAAAGATTGAAGAAGTAATAATTTTTTAAATGAAATGTTTTTTTTTGGCAGATGTAATTATTCAATTTTACTAAGGGTGCACATTCGAGAGGTAAATTTCTAATCGTCTCTAAAATCAGGTGGACGCGTTTGTGTATTTGGGAAGTATGTTTACGAGAGATGGGAAGGCTGACAGAGATGTCGAAAGAAGGGTAAATGCAGGCAACTCTATTAATGGAGGACTGAATGCCTTTGGCGCCAACAAAAAACTGTCCAAAGAAGCGAAGTTAGCCGTCCGTAATTGAGTGCTGGTACCTACCCTGATGTATGGCAGTGAGGCATGGAACTGGCAGAGGAAGGAAGAAAGTAGACTGAATGCTGTAGAAATGAGATCCCTGAGGCGTATGTGTGATAAAACCATGTAGGATCGTGTGAGAAATGTGGAGATCCGCGAAGAATGCAAGGCTGATGTGAGCGTAATGAGTGAGATTAAGAAAGGGACACTCAGGTGGTTTGGCCATATTGAGCGAATGAACGAGGAAAGGAGTGTAAGGAGAATATATGACGCAAATGTGATTGGACGCCCGAGGAAGACAAGGCACGACCAAGTGAATCAGATACTTGAGTCGGGCCATGTGAAGAGTCGGAATAATAGAAGAGCATGTATGGGACGATGTATGAATGTGAACGAGGTAAGGAGTGTGTGCCAAGATCGAGTTTTTGGCGGTCCTTCCTCTCTGCCTACCCCTGCGGGGAAATGGAGTGATGGTAGTTAGTTAGTCTCTAAAATTTAAAATGTTTGTCTTTTGAAAGTCAATGATTTTAGGTATAACTACTTTCTATCACACAATTCCTACAATTATAATATCCCATGTTTTTCCAAGGTTCTACCTTAATGTTCGTGTAAAAGTTGTCTAAATGGTTAAATTTTTAACCACATTAAAATATATATATTTTTTTTTTTTTACAGTGAATACCGCACAAGAATCTCAACTGCTCCCGTCTGGAGCCAGGGAGACTATGGCATCCTCCATTGGGGTATGTTGTGAGGCTGAAGATAGTGGGGAGGGGAAGGAGGTGGGGAAGAGGAAGGTTGGGAAATACCTGGCTATTCAGATCTGGTCACCAAACACGGCTAAAGCCATTTTCAAGCAACGTTTCAATTCTGAATGGTGGTCTTACACCAGGGCGATACTGATAGTATCTTCCACTCTGGAACATGCCGCAAATATACTATATATTATTTTTAATGAATTAATTGTGAAATAACACAAATTAATCAAATAAAATTTATTTGCGCATGCCGGGTTCGAACCCGCGACCTCCGGATTGTGAGTCAAGAATAAAAAATAAAAATATAATTTAGTTAGTTTTTAATTAGTTGTCTACCTACAGTAAGAGATATTAATTACTGAAAAAAAAATTCTTGAGTCATCTACAATCAGTGCATGAGGATAAGTCGGTGGATACTCTCGGATGAAGTAGTAGATGTCCCGAGTTTTATTCTCTGTTACAACTTAATCTTTTTCCCAATTTTCTGTGTCCTTTTATAATGATTTAAATATTTTAAAAATATATTAACCAAATACAGTTACATACAAATATTTGTTGTCTCACCAGGCTGAATAAGTTCATATTGTTTGAATATTGTTAATATTCATTCATGACTGAAATAAAAGGTACAGCTAGATTTAATTTTTAAAAGTGAAAGTTTTTTTTCTTGAATGATGACATGATAAAAATTAGAGCTTTGCAGAAGAACGTTATAAGGATGGCTTTATCTCGTAAGTTTTTTTCCCGTAAATCGCTCACGTAAGCGATTTATGGCCAAATTACCAAGGTAAACGACAAAAAGTCACTTAACGTCTTTATATCAAGTTATAGAACTTGTATCTTTCGGAAGTTTTTTGACAGGTCTAATCGCGTCCGCGCGAATTTCTGGTCTTCTTACAGCTTATAAAATCAGTTTGATAAGCTAAGAGATTTGCCGTAAGAAGTAGTACAAAAATGCGCAGTTTCGCGATGTCAAAAATTAAAAGACAATTGTTTTCGTAGGATTTTTTTCCCATAAAACTAGTATTTATTTACACTTATTTAAGTTTTCTGAAAATGAGCATCCTTCTATTCAATTATCGGTCCAATCTTTTCTAGTCTCAATGTTTCCGTTTTTAACATTACGTATTTGAATTTGAAGTTGGTTGCTGTCAGGTAGCTGTCATTCGGATAAAATGAAAGAACTCTACTAATTTCTTCCTTTGACGGCACAAAAGCGCATGGATAATTGTTTAATTAAATCCAAAATCTATTTCAACACTTTATTTGGGCCTTTTCGTCTTTATGGAAAATAAATTTGAGCAGATCGTTGACAGGAAGCCTCTTACCGCAAATAAATTTACAGATGTAAACGGTTGCATGAGCATTTGCACATGTTGAACTTCCTAACAGCTTCCGTGAGCATTAATTATCACAAGTCGGATGCATATGTAAACGCTCCTGGGAGTAACATGTCAAAAACTTACGTTAAGTGGTAAATTTTACTTACGAGTGTAAACCTAGTCTAAGGTTAAATGCGGCGAGATACTCGTGAGTAGGTCATCATGCTAAGAGAATGCAGAAAATGTGTCCAATGGTGCTAAACCTCTATATGTTTAAGTGTCTTCTGTTGGCATTCCAAGAGGAAATTTAATAAGTGTCATCTAATTTTGTCAAATGAAATGGTTTCTTTCTTTAGTTTGTTTCTAAACAACATAAAAGATTCTGTTTAGCAGAAGAAAAGTTTAAGATTCAGTTTTGTATTTAAATTGTGCTTCACAAAAGGTACCATTTCTTTATAATCCATTCTCATAATTCCAATGATTTGATAACGCGTGAGTGAAGGAGGGAAATGTCAGAGAAAAGAGGAAAAGGGGGAAAAGGGTATAGTGGAAGAAAGGAAATAACGAAGGACAGAGAGGAGAGAAGAGAAGGAATCCTCTGGGGTAAGTTTAATAAACGCATTCCTTATCGTGACAAAGAAAACAGCGGATTCTTTTACCGCCGCGATATCGTTGAGACGAGGGCAGCATTTTGAATTCCACAAAGAGTTGGCCAACATTTTTCACTGACTTAAAGTTGTTATATAATAATATTTTCAGGATATAAAATACTAGATCAATACTAGACGGACTATTTAGCGTAAATGACTACAGAAACATATAATTTTTTTTTTCGGTTCCATGACAATTAAAAAAAAATGGCTTTCCAACGCCCTTTTGAAAAAGTCATTAAAACTGATGATTTTTTTAAATTGCCCATAACCTAACCTAACATAACCTATTTATCCAAGTTTTTTTCCATCTCTCTTAATGGCTTTTTAAAGGACTGATGAAGAAGCGCGTTTTTGAGTTGTCCGGTCACCAATTTATTCCCAGTCATAGCGATGAAACAATGTTCAAAAAAGATAAAAATGCATTGGTAGTTAAAAGTTGAATGAATTACGCATTGCTAGTCTGCAGAATGAAGATTATCCAGATGATAGACAACCCTCGATGGAAGAAAGCAGTAATAGAAGAAAAATAAATATTAAAAAACGCGTCTAAGGAGTAAGTAAGTTCTTAGGAAATTATAAATCAGAGCCCCAAAAAACTTTCGACCCCTGTTTTGATTTCTCTTTCTTACAACAGTTGGTTTTATCATCGTTCTATCAGATTACTTTCCTCAAAAGTGGCTCTCTTGGCGGCTGATAAATTTTATTTGTTAATTTGTGCTGAGATGAATAAAACTTTTATTTCGACTGCAACAACATTATATATTTTTTAAATCCACTATCGGCCGGTGTTCCAATATACTCGGGAATGTTATAATCGGCTTGGATTTTTAAACCTTCCCGATAGCAACTTAGTGAACGTAAATAACCGGCCCTAACACGGCCAGACACTTCTACGTGTAATTTTTATCAGGATCGAGGCTTATAAACATGAGTTTGCAAATTCGTGAAATTTTGAATCTAAAAATAGCACACCTACCATTATTACGATTAATTTTTTAATGACGCCATAGCAGTGACGGGTAGGTTTACATGGACGGATTCGTTCGTTTGAAGGAAGATATTCAAAGTTCACTATTATTGGGAAAATCATGTGTTGTATACTTTCGCTTTCATATATTTTAAAAATGGTTTGATTTTAATAATGAGGTGAAGTAAGTATACAAGTTTCCTATTTTCCGAATTATTTAATTAAAAAATTTTCCCCTCAAACAAAAGCCGCTAAAAAAACCATAATGTATGAAACGCATAATCCAGGTGATGAATAAAAATTTAAAAAGGTATTTGAAAGCCACAAACAGTTTTTTTAAGACTACGTACATTTCGAAGTCATTAACAAATATTTAAGATAAGCGAAAGAAACCAGCAGGTCGTAAAAAATCGTGGAAGATCCGCTAGTCAACATAATCGAGAAAATTGAGAAATAAGCAATTATTGAGAAAGTTGACATAATTGAGATTAAAAGGATATAGGTCGGACAATAAAAAATTAATCGAATAAAACGTATTTAAGATTGTTTGTAAATATGTCATTTTTAATACAAATTTTAGACGTATTGACTCTTTTCCACAAAAAAATTTAAATTGATTTCGAAAGACTGTTCTTTTAACTAGTAAAGCTATGTTTTAAATTTTGAGAAAACATGTTTATTTTTTGTACAATAAAGTTTTACCGTAGGTCGTTGGCAGATTTGTTAAATTTTCAAACAAAATTTTGTATTATACAACACAGATTTCAAATCATATAATCATGCAGTAAAATAAATCAATAAATTATCTGGGAAAGCTGTGTTTCAGAATTTGAATTTTAGTTTAAATTTAATCATTTAAAAAAAGAACCGCACAACTTTTTGTGACGAAAATACTTCGTCTATTTATTTGCGGTCTTACAAACTAATCTAATATATGTATTTAAGATTTTTTTACATTCTTATTTTGCTTAGACATTATTGAAAAATTATAAATACTTAGGATCAAAACTAATTACAAAAATAACATAATTTTAATAGTTTTATCATCACGCCTTTCAGCATTATGTAAGTATAAATTAAAGCAAATTTTGAATGAAATAAAATCGTTATTGAGTTATTATTTTAAAAAGATGGTACGGAGAATAATTAATCTTTCTCATTGGAACCGTTAAGATCGTAAGAACATCTTTCGACGAAATATGAATTCTCGGCCGCTGGCTGCTTAATTGCCCTTAAGTGATAAAAGAGCATTTTGTTTTGCAACAATAACCGTTGACCGATTTTTTAGAGTTATCAAAATTTTACAGCTATCCTTAAAGTTGTATTATAAAAAAAGAACTTTAAAAAATATATATCTGGACGTTTCTTTTTTAAAGTCGAATAACAGATTCAAATATGCTGTATGCAGTTATGCGTCAATTTGATCACTGTTTTGGCAACAAAAATCGTACCTATGATAGAAATAAACAGTTTGATCTGAATTCTTCGGTTGTGAAGCTGTCTGCAATTTCGATTAGTTGAATTCTAGAGCTTTGAATTTTTGAAATTCGAACTGATCGTAGAAACAATTCAGACAAGCGAAAAAGTAGACAATTTTTTTTTTATAAATACTGTTAGCTACACAAATCGCACATTTATACTGTCCTATGATTTTTCTCGGGTCTAGTTTATTACTCAGTAACCAAACATCTTCGTAACATCCACAGACAGGCCTTGCCCGCCCTAAAAATAAATGGTATCTCGCAACTTGACCGTTTTCTCTTATCGTACTTTATCGACATCTCTTCCCCTTTTCTCCCATATAAATTTATACCGGGACGCTTTTATACACATTATCGATAAAGAGAAAAATAACTTGACAAGAAAAAACCATTAGTTCCGACTGACTTTTTCAATAAGCGGGGTTAACCCCTTAGAAACTATAAGTAATACATTGCTTTTAAAAATAGTTTATTTTAAAGATGGTCCTATACATTTTATTTAGTTATTCGATGGTCGTAATTCCATAATCCATATCGACCTATTTTTTTTACATTAGATCCACACTGAAGGCCCTGAGGAAAATAATTCCCCTCAGGGCCTATGTCATCCTTAGGGATGCTATGTGGAGGGTCTTTTCAAGGCAAGGAAGGAGAGGAAGTTCTGGGAAGGAAAAAGGTCTGAATGGTGGGTAGGAAACTGGAAGTCAGTGTGTCCAAGGGTGACCAATTTATGTATCTATCCCTCCCATTGCGGTGCAAGCCAATGTTTCAAGAGAGTCCTGCTGAAGAGGTCTAAATATCTCCCTCAACCAATCTCTCCCGGTCCGGCCTTCCACGTAGTTGGTGGGCAGACGCATCCACCGCCAAGATCCGGACAAACCTAACCCCATGAACCCGGGCACCCCTGCTAAGTCACCAAACGTAGCGAACTAGTTGGGATGACCTATGGTAGAGGTGTTGGTTATCCAATAAATGGTTCCCGGGACGGCGGTACCCATAATAACCTTTTAATTTATTTATTTCTACGAGCCCATAACATGAACTTTTATACATTAAGACACATACTTTAATAACAGCTTTTATAAGAAGTGAATATAAATAGAAACAAGTGATTTTTTTTAAGTGAGTACCGTGCAAGAATCATAACTGCTCCCAACCGTTGGGAATCAATGGACTACGGCATCCCCAAGAGTTGGGGTATGCTGTGAGCCTGGAGGTAGTGGAGAGAAGACGGAGACGGGGACGAGGAAGTTGGGGAGGCATCCGACTATTCAGATCTGGTCATATCAAGCAACATTTCGATTGTGAATGGTGGTATCACGCCAAGGCGATACTAAAATTATCTACTATTTGGAACATGCCGCAAATATACCACATATATATCATTTTAAATACACCTATGTACATTATGAAAAAACATGTATTAATCGCTGAACGGACAATTCAACAAAAAGGCACTTCACTCCTTTGAAAAGGAGTTACGTTAAATAGGTTACGTTAGGTACGATTACGGGCTATTTTATCATCAATTTTAATGACTTTTCAAAGGGGTATTGAAATGAAAATCAAATAAAATTAACTATTTTGATTTTGGGATTTGAACCCGCGACCTCCGTATTCGTAGCTGAGGGTCGTAACCACTCAATCACGGAGGCTATCGATTTGCTCACACAAACAGTAAATTAAAATAGCAAACGAGTAATAAAGCAGTAAAAGTTTAGTTTAATATTAACATTATAACATTCTTCTACTCATTTACATGTTAATTTTAAATGTACAGCAAATAAATGCCAAAAATATATTATTGAAGCTCTTCAAAATATAATGAATCCTCTACTAGACCGTGTATGCATAACACTAGATCGAATAAAAATGATATAAAAAATATTCCAAGTTATAAAACCATATTTGGACAAAGAAACTATACATAGTTTGCAACAAAACTCCATAACATCCTTCCCCAAGACATAAAACTAATAAAAAATCCAATTGAATACAAATCAAGAATAAAAATATGGCTTAAAGAGGTCAATGAGAAAACTCTAGCGAAGACGCTAAAAACGACATAGAAGACAAATGAATTATTTTTAATTAACTTTAGTCCGCCTCGGCACAGGACGCCCTAGTGAGGAGGACTAAGAAATACAATATTTTATACTTAATTTCACCATTACAGTTTGTATGTAAAATTTTCTATATAGTCGCTAAAATAAATAAAAAAATTTATAAAATTAAATACATCAGGTATTGCCAACTACGTGCAATCTAATGATTAGTCGTGGTATTTTAAACACAAAAAATTATCAAGTAGTTCTCGCTGGTCGATGAAAGATAATAAGGATGAGTAAATCATGACTGTCTAATCATTTAAAAATTTCAAAAATGAACAGTACCGGTAAGAAATCTGAAAAAAGCCTTTATAAAATAGGTAATTAGATACTAAAGACTAGGTAAATAAGACGCAAGACAAAGGCAACCGACATTACTGTAACAATCTCCACACTCACGGGGTAGAGTAGGGTGCTAGTGGCACTGGCACGAGAGACGGTTAAAAGTGAAGCATTTTCCAGTAGCGTTCTTGGTGGGAAAGAGAAACAGAGGCCTCCTACTAATGAGGTGGGTAAACGACTAAAGATAACTACTGTCTTCTTTGGATGAGTGAGAGACGCCAAGAATCAGCAAAACCTAAAACATTTCAGAATGACTCCAAAGTTGAACGCACACTGCTGTGATGAACATATAGTAAAATGGTATCCATAAAGGCTTTTTTAACCATTATGTATTTCTTACCCATAAAATTTCTTTCCTTTAATTAATACAGTTATTCATAAATAAATCACGATTGATCTTATCACCATGATATGAAAAGGGAATTTACAAAGATGTTTGATCAAATTCATGAATATTTTATAACTGTTTTCTATTAAAATTTTGACTGTATTTTTTAACTTTACTACCCTAAAACAAATTAGACTGAATCAAAAGGCATTAAAAATCATTAAGGGGGTATTCCAGTCAAGAAACCCGAATTTCAGGCGTTTTTTGACGGTCGATAAAAAAAATTAATATTTTAACCACAAATTACAGTGTACCTGTTTATTTATTTTTTAAGAATTCACAAAAAAATGTATATGTATTTCACGAAGTTATACGCTATTGAAGTAGAAGGGAAAAAAAGAGGGTGTCCATTTTGTCACGATTCCAACCCTTCTGATCATTTGAAAATAAAAAAGGTAGATTCTTTATCAGTACAAATGTCATTATGGTAGGAACCAAGAAAAATGAAAAAAAAATCGCAAAATGGCGGCTACAAAAAAAAATTCTGTTATTTTTTAACTTTCCGAATTTTTAAAAATAGTAAAAAATTTTAATTTTATACTTTTGAATGTAGCTATAACTTTGTGGTTATCCATTATAGATATATGAAACAATGTTACTTTGTTTGAACCACTTGTATATTTGAGTAAAGCCGACCGGTTCATACAATTAATACATTGTTCCCACCCACTATTTTGTAACTGTCAAATCAGTATACGTTTGCTCTGAAGAAGGAACGGTCGTTTCGAAGCCGGTCGGTTTTACTCAAATAAGTGGTTCAAACAAAGTAACATTGTTTCATTTATTTTAAATTTTATTTATTTTGTTGTTTCCTACCATAGAGGGATTTATACATAAAAATGCATGAAAATTTTCAAGAAAATCAATCAATTAGAACTTGAGATTTTGTGATAAACATTTATAAAAAAGTAGTTGTGAGAAAAATGCGTTTTCTATTTAGATTCTAGCGAGATTCGTATGAATCGGTCGAATTGCCACGACACTAAAATGGCTATATCTTTTAAAATAATTCGAATTTCTAAAAATCCTTTGAAGGAGATATTCTTGAATATCTAAACAATCGAAATATGAAAAAAAGACTAGTACTACTTTTCTAGACTAGAATATCCCCTTAAACTAAAGTAGTGAAGAAACTTGAGTAGGACTAGCAGGGTACACATAGGGGAAAGCGCATATTTCTTCAGCTCATAATTTCATTTCGTTATCTTAGAGTGGTAATACACACAATATCGCCCTGGTGAAAGATTAACAATACCACTCAGAATCGAAACATAGCTTTAAATGGCTTTAGCCGTGTTTGGTGACAATCTGCGGATATCCAAGTACTTGCTCTTCTTCCCCACCCACCCACTAGGGATGTCGAAAGTGAAAAAAAATATCGATATTTCGATATATCGATATTTATTAAAATATCAATATCGACGTCGATATATCGAGGAAAAAATATCGATATATCGGTCAAATTTTTAAAGATTTTGCGTTTTTTAAATAATACTGTATTCTGCTTAATATTATCAATGGTAATTTTTATACACAATGTGTATTATTTAAATGTACAAAGATCTCAATAAAAATGATGGTATTTTTAACAGTATTTATTTTTATTAGACAATAATTACAAAAATATAAAAAACTAAAAACGCTATCTTCTAACTAATATTAAACCTTTTTATTGTATCAGGCAAACCAGTATTTATCCTTAATCTTAAGTATTCCAGAAATCTTCGTATTTTTTTTTAAATTCACGAGATGTTTTTTTTTTTTAATATCCCAAATTTGTCGCATTAGTAAATGAAAAAATAAATTTAAAATCTTTAATACACACCTAAAGGTATTGGATCCACGTTGAAAAAAGTTTGCCAGCAAGCGGTGTAAAAAGTTATCAGTCCCTAAATGTTATATAAAAAACGTTGTACTTTCACACGAACGTCCTGACTGCTCGGGAAGTCAATCTTTGCTGACGTGTTACGCAGCGACGAAACGTTTTGCTGAGTTCGATAATAGGGGGAAAGATGCGCTGGTATGTGATGTCAAGATATAGAAACAAAATTAAATGGTCCCTGCAATTTGAAATTTCGATTTGTTTTCGACGCTCTCATATTAGTAAAACCATTGTGCGGCGGCCTGAAGTGACGCGGGACTCGGTCGCTCCAAAGTGTGCGTGTGGGAGGCGCTATGGGAATGACTTAGTCGAAATGGCCGAAAATATCATACATTTCTATGCACTTACCTACACATATGAGATAGTATTGTAAGCTATTAAAGGTTAAAATTTCAACCGCTAGATGTCACGAACCCGATACCGTTACTTTTTCCGTTCCTTCCTATACGGTTTTGGATTCTAGTGACTTTCGTTACATAAATATACAAAAATATCGTTTTTGATACAATTTTCGATAGTGGATATTTAATATCGATATATCGATACCCCTATTGGGGACTCACTGGATCCAGATGATTGAGATCAGTTGGGACTCTGGTGTGATCCTCACATAAAAGAGAAAACATTTTTAAAATTCCATGTTGAGGCCTGGGCTTTGAAACATACATTAAATATTCAAAATTTAGACAAGACGTGATCGTTTTTCATAATGCCTTTTAACCGCTCTACAATACGAAAAGTGTTTAAACACAAACAAATCCAAGTAATTACGATAAAAACCATACGACAAGAAGCCAAGCAAAAAACCTGTTAGTTATAAAAATGATCCAAATATAATACAATTATATTTTAGACTCTTCCATTAAAAAATACTTAATCAAGATTTATGGGGATCTTCAGCGCCACTGTCAACAAAATTTTATTTACGTTTTTTACTCATTTTCATGTCAGGAATCACGTCCCTTAGCGTATTCCTGTATATAAAACACTTACAAGTAATATTAATGTACTGATTATGTATCTACATGATTACATTATATATATACAGATACCTAAGACGTAGTTGAGATCATCAATTACAATTTCGAGTGTCCCGCGATCTCTCTTTAGAGTGTTGACGTAAATAGCTACGGACGATCGTGACTTTCATTATTTTGAATAGAAAAATACGCTAAAAATAGGGTAAATATTTATCATCTCTTTATTACGCAACATATCAGCGGTGGGTTCGTCTTTTCATACTGTAAACCGCCACCGTGACAACCACTTATGGTAATAGAGTATTGGCGATCCCATTGCCTTGGTATAAACAAGATATAACCGTCGCACGTCGTCGGCTAGTTGATATTTTGTGGTAGGTATATTTTATTTCGCTGGAGAGTAATAAATTTTATAATTAAAAAAAATGTTTATTAAAACTATCTTGTAGACTTCAACCACTAAGGGCCTTTTTGGCTGCGCGTAAGAAATGTCAGAATAAATTTGATTTTAAATATCAATGATTGTTAAATTTTAATATCATTTTTTAAATGAAGAATAAAAAATAGATACATTTTGCCAATAATAATTCGATTATTTGAGGAATTTTGAGACCCAGAAACACGGTTATAATAGTATGAAGTTAAATTTTAAGTTAAACCAATTAATGCACGAAATTGGTCATTGATAGGACACTCAAAATTGTTGCTGTGACTACATTTCAAAGATTACGACGGCAATAAGTCGATTCACGTGAGTTTATTGCGGTTAAGCACTCGTATAATTCAAGTGCATAGTAATTATTGCTTTTTAGTATCCTAGTTTATTTCGTATCCTACTTGTAGATAGTATGATGTACAGTAAACCACCATCATCATTACAGCGTTCCTTTTTTTAAGAACAGTTATGAAAAAGTAAAGATCCTTCTATTTTTCGGTAGGTACTCGTAGTTACTCGGAGCAGGTGGATGAGTTTGTGTATCTGGTTAGTATGTTTACGAGAGATGGGAAGGCTGATAGAGGTATTGAAAGAATGGTAAATTCCGGTGGAGGACTGAATGCCATTGGCACTAATAAAAAACTGTTTAAAGAAGCGAAGCTAGCAGTCCACAATGGAGTCCTGGTACCTACCCTGATGTATGGCAGTGAGGCATGAAAATGGCAGAGGAAGGATGAAAGTAAACTGAATGCTGTTGAAATGAGATCCCTGTGGTGTATGTGTGGTAAAACCATCTATGACCATGTGAAAAATGTGGATTTCCACATATAATTTAAATCTGGTAAGTTTAATGAATATATCATCATTATCATTATCTTTACATAGTATAAAATAAAGTCGCTCAAAATGTATGTGCGCATAGATCTTTTAAACTACGTTACGGATTTTCGTGCGGTTTTCACCAACAGATAGAGTGATTCAAGAGGAAGGTTTATATTTATAATACATGCTTATTATAGTATAGAAAAACTCAGGCAGCGGGCAAGCGGGTGGTGTGGATTTTATAAAGGTTGGGTAATGCCGTTGTGTTTCGTTAGCCACAGCAACGTGTGTCCGGGTCTGCTAGTTGTTAATATAAAGCAGTTGGGTATTAGATCTGAAAACATTTTAAGAAAGGTTATGTTATTTATATTAAAACATTTGTTTTTAACAGACTTCTTGCAACCTCTGGGTTAGCCATAGAGCAATATAGGAAGTAAAAATAATAATTTGAGAATGCTAACAATATGGAAGAATTAACAATATGAAACATATAACCAATACTTGGTGATGTTACATGTTTAATGTTAACTCAGTGAATTTTGTGAATCATATTAATAAATACTTAGTCAAACCCTCTTCATATCTTGGGAAGTAGGTATCTTTGTAATCGCATCTGATCACTGTATCTTTTTGTAAATTTTGTTACATTAGTTTTTATTTCATTTATGTGTTTATGATCCATTATAAATATATATATTTTATAATTTCATTCTCATTTTTAAATTTATTTCTCGTTTTGGTTAAAAGTTATTTGTGTAAAATATTATAATTGTGTAAAAGTCATCTGGATTAAATAAGTAAATAAATAATCTTAAACCCAAACATTTTCCGAATAAGTTAGTCAATTGCAATTTGGGAGGCGGGTATAAGTACCGCCGCCCCGGGAACTATTGCTTGGTATGAACCATCTACGGGTCAGAAGGGATGTGCTCATCGTAACACATTTCTTCAGACTGATTCGTGGAAGGTTCGAAAAGTCGGCAATCATGGAGAGCATTAGTTTCTTTGTTCCCGATGGTTATCTCCGTCACCGACAGCATATACTGTTTTATCTCCCGGCATGCAGAACTAACTTGCCAATGGTTATGCCAGTCGGGAGAGCAGTCTTGTTGTTAAATAGAATCACTTCGAATATCGATATGTTTAACATCAATGAAGCACAATTCAGACGACAAGCTTTGTTGCTGTTAGTCTGATTGTGCTTCATTTTTTTTTTTTTTTTTGTTATTTCATAAATGATTAAATGTTACATTTTTGGCCATTTTTGACTACCATACTAGGCTATTGCCCGTGTTGTGGTAATCATACATTTAATATAATTTTATATAAACAGATAATAAAATATAAGAAGAGAAAAGAAAAAAATAACATATTTAGGGATAAATAAAACTAAAAACAGATAAAAATATAAGAATTGCAAGTTATCTAAGAAATAAAGAAAATTTAAAGAAGGTTGAAATAAACATTGGTGAGCATTATTCTTCTTGAAATAAAAATAGAAATAAAATTTGGTAAGTAATCTTCTGCACGAGAGTACATGTTTGTAGTCATTTTTGATATTCGTTCTATGAAAGAAATTGGAAAGAGTGTTAGAGAAAGTTTTTTTTGTTTGATTTTTTAAAAATGCAATATTAAGTTAAAGTAATTGATTAATTAAATTTGTAATATTTTTTTAATTAATATTATTTGTTTTTTATTGTAATATTAAGCTCTCATGTGTTGTTTGAAGAAATCTCTTCCCTTTTCAAATATCCAATGATTGATACGGGATTTAAAGAGAGATTTAGAATTATGTGACTTTATATCGACACTCAAAGCATTATACATTTTAGGAGCGATATACCAGAATTGTCGTTGAGCGAAAGAAGTTTGAGTTTTAGGGACCACGCAACCCAGGTTTGCTAAGAAGCGTGTGTGTGCTTGATGTTGTGGGGCCACCAGTAGATTATTTTGGCATATATAACATATGCTTCTCTTAGTAAATAGCTGTCGAATATCTAAGACTCTGATTTTTGCAAAGAGTTCATTTGACGGGTGGGTAGGTTGACATTTAAATATAATTCTCAGAATTAGTTTTTGAACTAAAATAATTGGTCTAATAATGGATTCAGCACAACCACCCCATCCCACTATACCGTATGTTGCTATGGATTGGAAAAGGGCAACGTATACGCTGAATTTACGTATACATTGAAGTATAAATTGCTTAAATCTGTTTGAATCTTAATACTTTAGCACTTTTAAAACGCTTAATTTTGTAATGTTTTTAAAATAAATAAATTGAATTGAATTGAATTATTGGATAACCATAACCTCTGCCACAGATCCCCTCAAGTGGTTTGCTTTGTTTGGTGACTTTACAAGGGTGCCCGGGTTCATGGGTTTGTCCAGGTCTTGGCGGCGGATGCTGAGGGAAGCCTTTTGGCCTTTCCAGCAGGACTCTCTCCACGCATTGCCTTGCACCGCAGTTGGAGGGATGGATTCATATATGTCCGTCACTCATGAACACACTGACCTCCAGATTCCTACCTACCCCTCACACCTTTTTCCTTCCCAGAACTTCCTGTATTTCCCTACCTTAAAAAGACCTTCCACACAGCATCCCCTAAGATTACATAAGCCTTGAGGGAAATTATTTGTCAAATGGCCTCCTATGTGGAGTTATGTAAAAAAAATAAGTCTCTATATTTCTTCCACCTTGCCCCTCTCTCTGTAATTACGTCTTAAGGGCCCGCAACCCGGATTATTATATATTATATACATATTGTAATAAATCGGTACAAATCAATGTATGCTCCAAAAATTATTATTAACACGTTTGTTTCAGTTATTTTACAAGTTATATGTACGAAAAAATTCACAGTGTTTCTTTAAATGCTGTTTAAGATAATGCCCGCGAGATTTTTGCTCTATTTTAAACGAGTCGTGTTTTATTAAACATTTTCGTAATTTTCGCATCGATTTTGTCGCCGTAAATGTTAGCGCTCTCTTCTCACATTCGTTATTTCGTATCTCTCCATCTTCTTCTTTTCGGGCCCGGTTGCAGAGCCTTAATATTGCTGCTTTAATGTACTAGAATTGTACTTAATGTACTTTTTCATGAAAGAGGCATTATGTAGTTTAGTATAATAGTGTTATATTAGTAATAAAAAGAAAATCAGCACAATAATTTATGCTTGGACCACGGATGCTATTATTTTATTATATTATTGGCAACAAGATAAAGATAAAATAGATACACTAACAATAAGAAAACTGAATAAGTGAGTAAAATAAAATCAAAACATTAAAAATCTTCCGTGATTAAGTGTTGAAAGATACGATTTACCAAAATTCGAGCGAAGACAGTAACGAAAGCGAGTAATAAAATATTTGCACTGCCATGAATCAAATATTAGGTTAGAAATCGTACCTTCTACGTCGTAAACTACAAACTAGCCTAGTTCATTTTTCTCTTGCAAGATCAAGCCAGATAACTCTATCCAATTTGTTAAGCTTTCGTTCTAAGGCCGGCGTATTAGGCGGCCATCAAATTATCCTAATGACGGAATCTGCTCGCGAAAATGCCTCCCTTAGCCAGTTCCCTCTGATTGATGAAGACGGTGGGGGGGGGGGAGAGACAGAAAGGGTTGGAACTCGTTATAATTTTAAAGGTGTTTCGCAATCTTGCGAAAAGCCTCCGCGAACAAGAAGAAAGAGGGAACGTGTCGGACGAAGGTCGGAGGTTTTACAGAGTAATAATGATATCGGGTCAAAGCTTTGTTGAAACTTTTGGAATGAATTTTTAAAAGGGTGATGAATATGGGTTTTTATTAAAGATAGAATTCTTAAGCACGTTTTATTTCGTAAACATTATTTTTAAGTCATCGGACAGAGCTTTTTAAGCTCTGACTATCCTGGGACGTACTCAACATAAGGTTACATGATTTATTAAAAAAAAAAATATTTATTTATATACGCATATATATTACAATACACACAATGATACTTTGTCTGTCCAACTGGGAAGGATACCCGTTTCAGGACAGCCAAATTGTATATTTAGTTCATAATATTATTAACGAAGGAATGGTTTCGTTCAAGATATAACAGAAATTTGCTTCTGTCAAGACAACTTTTGAGAACATTAAAAGTTGTATTCTGAACGACGGGATGGTCTTCATGTCTTTGAAATAATCGCAAAGATATGATTTTTTTAAAGGTTATTTTGGAGAACATTAATAATTGTATTCAGAGTGCGTGAGTGGTTTCTTTAGTGAGATCACAAGTGGGGGATTCTTTATTAGAGAAATAAAATCGTATTTCAAAGGAAATTGATATTTCACTTCAACGAACATGTCAGGATCTTTCTATAAAGTCTACTGAAATGAAATAAAATAAAAATCAAGGTTTAAACTTAA
Organism: Limnephilus marmoratus; assembly: GCA_917880885.1. Classification (NCBI taxonomy): domain Eukaryota; kingdom Metazoa; phylum Arthropoda; class Insecta; order Trichoptera; family Limnephilidae; genus Limnephilus; species Limnephilus marmoratus. The sequence continues at coordinate 27,531,427 of OU862919.1, read as the reverse complement.
GTTAACAATGGTAAACAGAAGAATAAACTGTTCTAAAACAAACTTTTTTGTTCAATTGGTTTCCTACTTATAACCCGACTAAACTAAACCATTTAATTAACCCGATTGTGTCTTGCATTTTCCATTATTTTTCTTGTATTAGCTCGTGAACTGCATATAATTTACATAATTCTTCAATTATACACAAACATAGAGAAATTAAAAACTCTTGCTAATGTGAAAAATCTATTTCGTTAATGAATATAATATTATAATACACGGGAAAAAAATATTATACTTAATAAGAAAATTTAAATGCGATAACAAGTGACCAAAATATGTAACCAGGAAGCAGGTATAGCATAAAATTTCTACAAATTAAGATTTGTATTGCACCATAGCACCTTATTTTTTTCGATATAATCTATCCTAACTAACTAACCATCACGCCGTTTCCCCGCAGGGGTAGGCAGAGAGGACGGACCGCCAAATAACTCGGTCTTTGTACACACCTTTGCCTCACTCACATTCATACATCGTCTCAAACATTCTCTTCTATTATTCTGACTTTTGACATGGCCCGACTCAAGTATCTGATTCACTTGATCGTGCCATGTCTTCCTCGGGCATCCCCGACTTCTTCTACCATTCACATTCGCGTCGTATATTCTTCTTACACTACTTTCTTCGTTCATTCGCTCTACATGCCCAAACCATCTGAGGGTCCCTTTCTTAATCTTACTCATTGTGCTTACATCAGCCTTACATTCTTTGCGGATATCCACATTTCTCACACGATCATACATTGTTTTACCGCAGATACGTCTCAGGGATCTCATTTCAACAGCATTCAGTTTAAATTCATCCTTCCTCTGCCAGTTCCATGCCTCACTGCCATACATCAGGTTAGGTACTAGGACTCCATTGTGGACTGCTAGCCTCGCTTCTTTTGACAGTTTTTTATTAACGCCAACGGCATACAGTCCACCATTAATGGAGTTACCGGCATTCACTCTTCTTTCAATATCCCTATCAGCCTTCCAATCTCTCGTAAACATACTACCCAGATACACAAACTCATCCACCTGCTCCAAGTATTCATCATTCACAACTATGTTGCATACTGTTTTCGTTCTCTCTCTTTCAAACACCATGACTTTAAAATGTATCATTTTTTTTATGTAAAATTTACAAACCGCTATCATTAAAACATTTGCCACACCCATTGTTTGTTCTGTAGGTTTGTCTTAAAAATGTCTGAAAAATAATTAAAGGACTACTCTGGTTCCTTACTGCCACCGACAACAAGGGAGAAAGTACGTATAAAACCACAGGCGCACAGCCGCCACACATGATTTACGGAAAATAAAGGTCTGAAAATCCCAAGAATATTTAATAAGTATGGAGTCCGAACGCTAGGGTACTAGGTACCGTGATTTTTAATACACCTAAAAAGAAATTTTCTTTTCAGGAAAATGAGAAACGCAGAACAAAAATTGTAAAGACCTGTATAATAAAAGAAAAATGAACGATTCTAAATATTTTTTTTACTATTTATGGTCTACAAATGTCTAGAACATTATTCCATAACTGTTTACTTCGTAGACTATTGATTCCGCTAATGCGCTATATACAGAGCACAAATAATATTTTTCACTTCCCTACGCATGAATAAATGCATATTTTTTATAAATTAAGATAAATTGTTAAGGTTCCGACAAACAGCCATGTGGCAGCTTTGCAGGGCCACCTCTTTTTTACAAAACCTCTACCATACATATGTAATAAATAAAAATAGATTAGATGCCCTAATCACCCAAGCGTCTCTCAAGGAAACTGTGTTATTAAAGTGCTATGTTTGGATTATGGAAATAAAAATTCATTCTTCACAACTACAACGCTGTATTTTATTCAGACTAAAAACTCTTATAATCAGGAACGAGTATTTAGGTACTGCCTGGAGGCTAATATCCTCTCTTTTAGGCTCCCCATTCCTTGGTAGGGGTGACCCCACATTCTATACTAACGATGTATGTCAGATTCCTATACAACCAGTGGCGGCCGCTGCCCTGAGAATGTGGTGGTTCACTGACAATCCGTACCTACCTACTTATGACAAAAAAAAATTTACTTAGGAATTTTTAATTATTAATTTATTTTCAAACAAACTGTTACTTCCTTTTGTATATTCAACACTTCGTTGCATTCATTTTTGTAATAAAATTATATATTAATAAATTATGTTATTGGTATTTAATACAATCAATATAAAAATTAAAACAAAAAAAAAAACAAAACAATGACAATTATCACGTCACGGGCCAAAACCTGCGCCGCTAGACTGCGCTAGACGCAAACTGATAATCTTCGCCGAAATTCGATTGTATTTGTGTCACCTCGGGTCATGGTTCATGGTCAATCGGTAAACTTCGGCAAGGATCGGATTATGTTGTGTGGGTGGCACACGGATTCAAGCCAAATTCTGGTACAAATAGCGAAATCGACGCGCTTTCGATGTTTTAAATATCTCATACAAAATCATGATTTGGTTCGTTTGCGAAGCGAATGCACACCAACGCGGAAGATACGAGGCCGCTCGGCGGCCGCGCTATGGGAGATTAAAAGCGTTCTCCCTGAGAATATTCGCAGTATATTGGTAACTAATATTTTTAAATGATTAAATTAGAGATTCTGTAGATTTAAATAAGTGATATTAAATTAGAGATTTTATAGTCTTTAAAGAAAATTAAGTAAATTCAGACATTATAATTTGCCAGTGCTGTACACGAACACACTGTGCGACCAGCCGCCCTTGTCTACAACTACTATGATCTATCACTATCTATACTAGAGTCATCCGTATCTTGTAGTTCGAACGATAACAGAAACCTTTAAGAATGTTTAAAATATGACCAAATCAATACAAGCATCATACCCACCTATCAAAAGCCAATAAGTTTTAAATCTTTTTAATTTTCATGAAAAAATAATACCGAACTTCCATCGGTTATTAACGGCTTTAAAAATCTGACAGATTGCGTCCGCTTCAATTTGCCAGAAAAACTTACGGTGGCCTATCTATCATCATGTTTCAGATTCTCGCTGAAACATTTCACAGCAGAGGTGGGAGGGGGTTAAAACACACACGCCGCCTCATTTAACCTTTAGTGAAAGCCGGGGGCTGTGACCTTTCAGCATTATCGGAAAAGACTGCGTTTGATTCGCCCTAACCCAATTTCCCGAGTAACGGCCGAAGTGAGGAAATAATCCTAACGAAAATGAATTAGACCGTCGAAATTTTACCTTTTACAATTCATAATTTAAAATGTCTACTTAAACCAGATTAGCACTCAGATAATTATTCAAAGAAAGCGTTAGAAGAAAGTTTAAAAAAAACGAGTTTGAAGTTGTGTAAGCAAAGACATTCCCTCATTTACATAATGTCTGTCAGAGAAAAAATTGTAATTGAAACAAAGGTTACAAAACTCATTAACGATACAATTTTATATTTAAAAAATAAGGTAAAGCTTTTTCTATCTCCTGCTTCCTTTTGAACGCAGAAAATTGTGTCATTTTTAAGCATTTTCGCCTGTTGATGTATCCCACTGCTTTTCGAAATATAACGAAAATTTTAATAAAAAAAACCCGAGACAGTGGTTTGGCCAGTTTACTGTAGAGCTGTTCCGGGCCGCAGTAAACAAAGTCTGCATAGTCTACAAGATAGCCAACGTCCGTTGAACGGACAGGGCACAAGAAGAAGATGAAGAACGAAAATTTTGTAATTTTGTAATTTTGCCGCCTTATAAAAATCAACCTCCTAGTTTATACGTTCAATAATACACCGAGTTCCAGATTCGTACCGCGAAACTTTAGGGGGTAGTTATTCAAAATAATGTTAAGAAAAAAATGTTTAGCGTATAATCGTAGCTTTACTTTTGCAAGTAATGCACGTGTTCGGAAAACAAAATGGCCACTGAAGAAATAATATGGATGTATTTATACTGGAGATGCCACGAATATTCGGCTACTATTCGGTATTCGGCCTATTCTGCTACTTTTTATTATTCGGTATTCGGCCGAATAGTTCGCAATATTGCTTGCTTGTACTTGCTTTTTTTCATGAAAAGAAATCATGAAAAAAAGCATAACAAATAACATATTACTCACAAAAATTTCTATTTTAACAAAAAATCAAAACATTTAATACTTAAAATCTATCGAAAATATGTCGAATTAAAACAATTTTTTCAGTATTTTTTATAGCAAACGACTGCTATTTTCATCATAAATTATACTTGCTTACGAAAACAGCCGCTTACTATATACTTCTACCGGGAGATGATAAATAAATCTTAGCCAATTCTGGTGGCATTGGAAACTGTTTTGCGTTTGCTGATCACCACTTGTAAGGGTCTGCTGTCCGATTTAGGCGAACAGTTTTCATATAAAAATCAATTTAATTTGCGAAATGTAATTGAAATTAGGAAAAATGTCAATAAAAATTTAAATATTATTAACAATCAAATTAATTTTGGGTATAACCCTATCTTAAATATATTTCCATTGTAATTTTTTTCTTTGTTCTTCTAAGCACCCCCCTTTCCACCTCCCCCCCCCCCCTTGTTGATCTTCTAAGCACTTCCCCTTTCCACCTCTCTCCTCCCCCACTACTTCCATTTCTACCCACGCCTGTCTTTCTATGTTCGATCATTTAGTTTTAGTACATTATATGTGCTGATGAAGAGAACATCGTTCTTGAAACATGTTGACTTTTAAATAAAGATTATCGTGGTAAAAACAAAGTGTTTTTAATTATTTCATTAATAAAATGGTGCCATAAAGTGAATTTGCAAAATTTGAAGAAATATTTTTTTTTATTTGTTTTGAGCACTAATGAAAACCAAATCTACGTGTTTTCACGGCATGAGCGTGAAATACGGTGTACACAAATCCCGTCGTTGAAAATTAAAAAAAAAGGTTTTTAGCTACGTACCAACATAAAATGTTAAATAAAGAGTTATGAATCTGAACTCTTGATAAAAATTAAATTATGCATGGCAAGGTTGTAGAGCAGTTTGCCTGCTTCCTCCGGCCTCTCGCCGGAGAATGAATTGCAAACATTGTTAGACTAATTGGATGAACCGTCAATATAAGCGCTGTCATCCAATTGATTGGACAAATACAAGATTCCAGATTCAGGAATAAATTCCGGAATGGCTTATAAATATTCCTTCCGTCATTAGTTTTAACTCTGCATGCAGATTGAAAGTTATTTTTGCAATGGCAATGGGCTACGAAGAATAAAGGTCTATTTTAAATTAAATATTTCGGGTTCAATTCTTATCGAAACGAAAAAAAACCATTAACTTTTACTATGAGATGCCTTCACATTCTTTACACGGATACACACGTTGTTAAATGCGAGGTCTCAGAAACCATTAGAATTTCTTTATTATTTTGATTGTTGGGATTAATACTTTTATAAAACACGTTTCCAATAATTCATACAGACATTAAATGAAAGCCTAATTCTGCAGAAGACATTTAATAAAATATTAGATACCAGAAAGAAGATGTAAGGACAACTTAGATATTAAATTTTTTTAAATGTATAAAAATATGTAGGTACCTATACTCGTATAAAAAAAAAACAAAGTGTGCAATTCAAACGTGGTAGAAGAATACCTTCAGAAAACTAAGTAGACATGAGTTGGGAGGCTACGAAGCACCGCATAAAGAGGAGACATACATCTAAATATAGATTAAAAACAAATACAGATATGTATATAATTATATAAAAACTCACTCAAATGACAAATAATACAAAGAGACACAGGTGATTATAATATAATTGGCTCGACATATTTTTTAACAAAAGTAGTACATTTTTTCTGAATCCGTATAATCATTATCAACGAAAACATCTACTTCAGCACACTCTATCTTATTATATTATAGTCGAAACATTAGGGTCAGAAGGATAAAATAGACGAACGCGACTGTGCACCGCTGGCTGGTGAAAAAATCAAAGACGCTGATTCCTTAGAGCATCTTCCATTGAAATGGCTAGAACAAGGATAGCATTCCCACCCGACACTACTCTAAAGATTGCAATCCGTTTGTTAATATAGGAGAATCTATCAAACGGATCGCCCGTTTCCACACAGAGTCAATGGTGTTTTCCAGGTATTTTGAGGTTCCAGTTCCGAGGTAGCTGCCAAATTCATCTGTGGGGCGCATTTGCGATTTGTATGGGGTTAACAGTTGCGAACAATTAAAGTATCTCAGGGCCCTTTGCAATACAATGATACTTACACAAGAAATATAATAACGTCCGTATTAGGAACAGTTAAATTGAGTGGCTATAAAAATGTACGTATTACGGGAATGGGTAATGTAAGATGAAAATCAATTATTAACAAGTGGAAACTTACGGTGTCCATATGTATCCATTGACATAAATATCTCCTTAGAACGTGGACGAGGGTATATAAAAATAATGTGAAATTTAATGTGTTCAACACTAAAAACTTCGACTGTGTCGTAATAAAGCCGTAAAAGGCTGCATTAGGTCCTGGTTATTTGAACAAGGTTATTTATAAACTTCGCAACATAAAAATGTTCTGATTTTATGTCTTAGGTATGTTTTGTGAGTAGTTTTATGTCTTCGTGAACAATGCTTAAGAAAAACAGTATCATATTTTTAAACGTCCCGCTGTTTAAAACGTTTTCTAAGCCCCTTTCTTTCATACAAATTGTTGTTCATTTTTAAGTTTTTTCATCAGCTAAATAAAAATAAGTGAAATGTTTTAAAATAAATATTTTTATGTTGGAAAATGATTAAAAAACTTTAAAAGAAAAGCATTTTACTCGTAGTCGTGTCAGCGGTATAAAAAAACTTTAGTAATTTTGGCACAATTTTATGAAATATCACTTCAAAGACGTTATTTTATACAAAAGTAGGAAAATAACTTAAAACTATTGTTAAAAACACTTGCCATTCTACTCAGACAAAATGAGGCTGTTTAAAATAACGAAAAGTGTAATTTTCATAAATTTTTCTTTATGTCATGGAAATATTTCAAAAAAAGTTAAATGAGATCCGAATTTTGTTCGTGTTGCAAAAAAATAAAGAATTCAGGTACCTACTACGGGTTAGCTTTAAAAAAGGTGTTCAACTATGTATGTATATTCTACATGAGATTGTCTTTGCTTTCATAAAACATCCTTTTCTCTCATAATTTATATTTTTTATTAATTTCGTGTTACTGATTTTGTAAATTGGACATAAGTTCGTTAATCTTAATATATAAAACAAAGTCGGGTTAGTTACACCATTTATAACTCAAGAACGGCTGGATTAATTTTTATGATCTTTGATTTGTTGCATTTGTCTTCGCCCTGAATAGAAGAATAGTTATTTAAACATCGGAAAAATTCATGAAAAAAAGTTATGAAGAAAATTCTTTTCCTCATACATTTTGTATGGAACGAATTCTCATCTTTTGAAAGAGCTGCAGGAATATTGTGATAAGAAGTATAATGAGTGAATTCTTAAAATTCCAAAACGTCAAATGTCAATGCGCAGATTGTTTTGCTTTTGTTCTTAAACACTATAATGCTGCTCCTCTTTCTTACACACTAAATGTCAACAGTCGAAAATCGGACAAACGGTGAACGTATGTCTCCACCCCTAGAAAAATACAATAATTTTAATAAATCTCCTCACACGTACAAAGAAAATGAAACGCAATTTGCATAAGTAAATGGAAAAGTAAGAAAATCACAAAAAAATCTGTACACAATTATAATTGCTACATTGTATATTTTTTAACAACTGAATTAATTAATAAGTTAACACAACAGTTATTAATTCTGAGGCGGTACGAAGTTCACCGGGTCCGCAAAAATCCGTACACAGCGCCCTCTCCGATATTGATAATTATCAGATGGCGTTGTGTTGATTAAATTCAGTTGTTAAAAAATACACAATGTAGCAATTATAATTGCTACATTGTGTATTTTTTAACAACTGAATTTAATTAATAAGTTAACACAACAGTTATTAATTCTGAGGCGGTACGAAGTTCACCGGGTCCGCTAGTATAGGTATAAATAAAAAGTACCATGACAACTCAGAATCATGCAATTTCAACATCCCTTTGAAAAGTCATTAAAACTAATGAAAAAAATATTTAAAAATAGCTTATAACCTAACCTGATGTAACCTGTTCAACCAATTTTATATATTTTTACACACCTTTAATAACTTTACAAAGGAGGTGTTGAAGTTGAATGATTCTGAGTTTTCCGTTAACCAAATAAACTGTAATAATATGTACTTGACTTTCTGGTGTAGGAAACTTTAAGAGCGCTGCGATAATTTTTTGAAAATGCACCCAGTAAAATCATATAAATAATTATACAAAAACATCGGGAATTCATGTCAAATATTGGTTTATAAATGTGTAAATTCTAATTATGCAATTGAAAATGTTCTCTAAAATGGCCCGGAAAGAATCTCCTAAAGAAACCACTCATTCCCTCTGAATGCAATCACTAATGTTCTCCAAAATGACCTTGAAAAAAATTACATCTTTGCGATTCTTTCAAAGACATAAAGAAACCATCCCTTCGTTCAGAATACAATTTTTAATATTCTCAAAAGTTGTCTTGACCGAAGCAAATTCCTGTGATACCTTGAACGAAACCATTCCTTTGTTAAGATGAACTAAATATACAATTTGGCTGTCCTGAAACGGGTATCCTTTCCAGTTGGATAGACAAAGTATAATTTTGTAATGTATTGTAATACATATGCATATATAAATAAATTTAACAAAACGGAAAATATTCATAGAAAAAGAACATAATTAAAGTACCCAAAATACATGCCTGTCCTTAAATAGAATAGAAAATATGTATTAAATGAAAAATCACAAAAGGGTGCTCATTAAAATGTAGCTCAGACCTTCGGTTTAAAATGGCGTCAACACGTAGCTTTCAAAGCCACGTGTTCATTTTTTTAAACGGTCACAGGGAGGTCACGTGCGGTACCTACATATTGATGGAGACCCCCGGGTCCGTTGTGTGCCAAGAAGTGTCCCGCAGGGACCCAAATGGAAAAGGTCCTGCCAAAAGCAGCGGGCCTCAGGTTTCAATTCAGACTTCGGTAATGCCTCCGCGCGAGGAAGATGTTATCGAACAAGTTAAGGCTTTGGCGGGGATGTGGGATTAGATATAAATTGCAAATTTAATGACTGTAAAAAGAATGCACAAACACAAAACTACTACACGCATTTCCTGTAAAGTAACCACGCATGCAGTAAAAAAGTATTTGTAATAAAATAAAGTGTACTTTATATTACTAACAAGCAAATTTCCCTGTCCTGAATCAGTATCACTGCTAATATTGTCAGGCGGAAGGATGTAAAAAGGTTGGAAAATACCTACCTGGCCAAGGTCGGATTTGGGGGGGGGGGGGGCACGTGCCCTCGTGCCCCCCCCCCCCCCCTCAGACGGTATTTTTGTTTACTGTGGAGATTCCATCACAGTATAGAAAACTGTCTTTATTAAACATTTCATTTTTCTATTGTTTTGACACTTTCATAAACCTTCCTATACATACTTGAACTTGTAGAAATAAACTTGAAGTATGATACTTCAAGTTTATTTCTTAACAGCAATTGTTGATTTTTTTGCCCGTCCACCCAGTGTGCCCCCCCCCCCCCCCCTAGAAAATTATCCTGGGTCCGCCCCTGTACCTGACTATTTACAATCGATCACGACACATTTAAAAATTGCTTTTTTTACATTAGCTTCACACAGCAGACCCCGAGGAAAGAGTATTTTTAGGAAAGGAAGGAGAGGAATTTCTTGGAAGTAAAAGGGTATGAGGGATGGGTCGGTATCTGGGGGTCAGTGTATCCAGGAGTTACAATTGTATGAATCCATCCCTCCCACTGCGGTGCAAGGCGATGTTCCAAGAGAGTAGGGCTTGAGAAATCAAAGGGACTCCCTCAACAACTCTCTCCCGATCCGGCCTGGCATCCGCCGCCAAGACCCGGACAAACCTCATCCCATGAACTCGGGCACCCCTACTAAGTCACTAAACGCAGCGAACCACTTGCGATGACCTATGGCAGACGTGTTGGTTATCCAATAAATGGTTCTCGGGGTGGCTATACCCATACCCGCCTCCCAAATTAAAATATAGATATTGTATTTCATTACCGTCGTTAATGAATACTTTAAATATTCCAACATTAGCGAACAGACGAAAAATGAACGACCTAACCTTTTTATTAAAATTATTAAACTCTAAATTCGACAGTTGTGAACTCCTGCAATTAATAAATCTACATGTACCTACAAGAACAACTAGACAAACATTGACATTTTATATACGTACATCTCATTCGAACTATGATTTATATTCTCCAATACAACGTTTGCATAGTCTTGGTAACAAATACTTAAAACTTAAACAATCTGGATGTATTTGACAATAGTTTGAACTTAGCAAACTTCAAACGCCATATGTGACAACTATTTATTTGTACCTATCCCATAAACTAATGAGAACAACAATTTTAAACATTACCTACTTTATGTCAACTCCTATATTTTATGGACTATATTTTGTTTCTTATATTATTTGTTACCTGTATTTTGTTAACGCTTATATTTTATGTAACCTAATTTTTTTTCAACCCTTATATTTTATGAAACCTTTATTTTGTTTTTAACAAATATTATGTTACTTGTATTATGTTTTGTATTTTGTAAACCCATTCTTTTTACTGTAATAAAAAAAAAATGTACTGCATTCTATGTAAAAGCCCTATGGGCGTTTAAATAAATAAATAAATAAAAATAAAATAAGGACCATGCTAATAGTTCCCCTTATTTTGGAGGGAAGCACACACATTTTTGCAAATAATTTTTATTCGTAAGAGAATTATTCACATCAAACAACATATTTAAATTGTTCTTATCACAGAGTATTGAACCCGCGGTCACGAAGTTCATCTCAAGAGGTATCCAGGACGTTTTGAAGTTTCCAGGGAATTCTAACTTTCCTTTGCATTAAACCATCAAAAACATTAGGAACCTAATGAGTGTTGTCTACACACTTTGCACCTACGTTAAACTTTAGTATATTATCTGCCTGTGATTTTGTTTCCTCCCGGCCTTTGTTTAATCCAGACTTAGCGGGCCGTTACTGTGCTTCATTGGTAACATTCATTTCATAATTAGACCATTATCCAACCTACATAATATTAAAAACTTTCATAATATATATCGTCGCAGATCAGCTATATTATCCCCGGGAGGCAACGTTACCACGCCTTATATTAGCTTTTCCACAGTATTCAGCCGATCATAAAGCAGGCGTTTTGAAGCCAAGCCAAAAGCACGGAACGTGATTTGAGGTAGCCACGTAAGCTAAGTAAAAGTCCGATTGAACATTTCAGGCCTAAAAAGAATGCAAGTTATTATTTTTAATATATTTTTATGCTGCGCAAGTTGTCCAAATGCTGTCGTCCTAAGACTGAGAATTAAAAAAAAAAAAGTCGGTAATCTTATGAGAAAGTTTTAAACAAGATGTCGATTAATAAAAGAAAGAAAATTGATACATCAGCAATTGCTCACTGTATATAACATATAGGATAAATATTTACATCTGAAGCAGCAAAAACTACCAATCGCTGATTAAGGAACTCCAGTCCAATTTTTTAAATGTTTTTTTAATGACTAACCTTCTAACTTAAATAACTGCATTTTTTTAGAGTTAGTTTTAATAGTATAATTATAATAAAAATAATAATAATAATTTAAATTATTTTATTTGGAATACAGATTTGCTAGTTAATTTAAAAGGTAAGAAAATAGTAGTACCGGGCATTTCAATAAAAAGAGGGATTTTTCAAGGAGACTCATTGAGCCCTCTTTGGTTTTGCTTAGCATTGAATCCCCTTTCTAAAATGTTAATTAAAAGCAAGTTTGGAATAAAAATTAAGGGTAATACAAGAGAGAGTAGTATAGTTTCACATCTATTATATATGGATGATATAAAATTATTTTCAAATTCTGAATCAAATTTAGAGAAAATGATTAAGGTAGTTAAAATTTTTTCAGATGATATTAAAATGACTTTTGGTTTAGATAAATGTAAAACTATCCATATAGAGAAAGGCAAAATTGTAGATGGAGACGAGGGTATATTTAGAAATTTCAAAATTCAAAGTATGAAAGGGGATGAGGTTTATAAATATTTAGGATACCCGCAATCGAATAGATTAGATCACACTAGTATTAAAAATGATATTAGGATTAAATTTCAAACTAGGATCAGAAAAATTTTAAAATGCAATCTATCTGCTAAAAATTTAGTAAAAGCAATAAATACTTGGGCAATACCTCTACTAACGTACTCATTTGGCATAATTAAATGGTCCAATACAGATTTAGATAGTTTAGAACGATTAATTAGAACTACGTTAACAAAATTTAATTGCCATCATCCAAATTCAGCTATAGAACGAATTAATTTACCTAGAAATTTAGGAGGTAGAGGTGTAGTCAAAATAACATCTTTGAAACACAATCAGGTAGAAATGCTTAGAAATTTTTTCCATAGGAAAGCTAATAGCTCAGAAATGCACAAAATAATTTGCAAGGCAGATAGAAATATTACACCTTTAAATTTATATGACGAGAATGCCAACATTCTTATAAATACTAACCAGGAATTATTAGATTCCTGGTCAAATAAAATTATTCACGCAAAACACTTCAATTATCTCAACCAAACGTATGTTGACAAACTTTCGTCAAACAAATGGTTGAGTATTGGAGAGTTGAGCGCAGAAATAGAAGGATTTATGCTTGCCATTCAAGATAGAGTCATTAATACTAAAAATTATAGAAAGCATATAATCAAAGATATAAATCAAATTGATGATTTATGTAGAAAATGTTTGGCTTTTCCCGAAACTATAGAACATATTATATCGGGATGTTCTATATTAGCGCCTTCCGAGTATACATTTAGGCACAATCAGGTTTTAAAAATAATTCACCAAAGTTTGGTAATTAAATATAACTTGATTGATTGCCGTAATGTAGTACCTTATTATGAATATGAACCAAATTCATTTATAGAAAATGAATTTTATAAAATATATTATGATAAAACTATACTAACAGACAGAACAATTAGTCATAATAGACCTGATATAGTTTTACATGACAAAATTAAAAAAAATAACTTATATCATTGATGTAGCTATTCCAAATTCCTGTAATATTCAAAAAACTGTTTCTGAAAAAATTAGAAAATACACAGATTTAGGAAATGAGATTAAAAGAATTTGGCATTCTCGGACTATAAAAATATTACCATTTGTTATTTCGGCCACTGGCATAATACCTAGGAATCTGATTCAAAATTTAAGCATATTAGATTTGTCAAAGAATTTGTATATAAAAATGCAAAAAGCAGTAATTTTAAATACATGTAGGATTACAAAAGATTTTTTAAATATTTATATTGAGGGATCAGTAGGATTTATAGGTTCAATTAGAAATGCCACAGAGCCGAACCCTCTGATATGAAAATATCTGGAGTCGGTGAATTATATTCCCATTTGGTCTCTAGTAGGTTGACATGTTGTTCTTGTATTGTTTTGTATTTATAATACCTATATAGTGCAATTGCATAACGTGGATTCACTAGATGATCATTTGGGGAAGTGTATGAAAGGGTTTAGTTTTTCCTTCTTTTTTTTTTTTTTTTTTTTTTTTTTTTTTTTTTTTTTTTTTTTTTTTTTTTTTTTTTTTTTTGGGGGGAAAATTTAACCCGGACATTTAAATCTGGTGCGTAAAAAAATTTGTTATTTCGGCCACTGGCATAATACCTAGGAATCTGATTCAAAATTTAAGCATATTAGATTTGTCAAAGAATTTGTATATAAAAATGCAAAAATCAGTCATTTTAAATACATGTAGGATTACAAAGGATTTTTTAAATATTTATATTGAGGGATCGGTAGGATTTATAGGTTCAATTAGAAATGCCACAGAGCCGAACCCTCTGATATGAAAATATCTGGAGTCGGTGAATTATATTCCCATTTGGTCTCTAGTAGGTTGACATGTTGTTCTTGTATTTATAATACTTATATAGTGCAATTGCATAGCGTGGGTTGACTAGATGATCATTTGGGGAAGTGTGTGAAAGGGTTTAGTTTTTCCTTCTTTTTTTTTCCTAATAATTTTAGTAAAAATAATTGTCAAAGTTTTAATTTTTCAAGATCCCCCGAAAACCACCGTATGTGTAGTGAATCATGTGACGTCATCACTCCCGAAAAGTTATTTTTATTTTCAACAGGTGTTGTCATTTTGTATGACAGTTATACGGAAGAATGTATGATACTATTCGATACGTTATTTAGATGGAATTATTTATTTATTATATTATTATATTTCTCAATGGTATTACGGGAAAATGATATAAAAATTGTTTGAAATTGTTATTTTTTGGCTTTTAAGAATCGAAATCAATAAATGGAAACAGAATTTCCGAACTGGTAGGGGAGCCCAAGCTGGGATTTTGTGATTTACTCAATTGATTGTGGACCTATTGGCGCCCCCTTTTAGCCTCTTGGGCTCCCCTACTATAAGATCGGGCAATCAGCTATTCGACTGGCGCCATTTTGAAATTCGGAGTTCGAAGTGTTCTCCCTAGAAGTAGCATTACTATTTTTTTGTACAGTACTTTTTGAATATTTTTAATAATAGAGAGAAACTAATAAGAGATTCCTTTATTTTTGAAACTGAATTATTTAGGCCTAAATAAAGTTTCATTAAACACAACAACTAAATATCTGTAAACAGTATGTAAATAAACGAATAAGATGAAATGTTGTTAATGCGATGGCTTGTGTCATACCTACATTCCCGTACAATGACTTTACGGTGATCAGAGACGTCACCACTAAACATTTTAATAATACCAACTTGACGGCGTGTTTCAATGAGACGATTAAAAATTGACTTTTTAATATATTTTTTTAAAACTCTGCGTTTAATATTATACAAAACTTATATACTCAGAATCGGCGTTTATTGGTCTATATGACCATATTTTTTTTAAGCCAGAATATTTTTCACTGGAGTTCCTTATTCCAAACATCCATGCAATTGGTAGCTGCAAGATGGATTGTTATCTAGCCTCTTTTGTACAAGTTTTTTGCGAAAGTAACGCTATATAAGTTGTCCAAATTTATTATTATTATTAAGTACCTACCTTTCTTTTAGGTGTCCCGGTTTGGGGGAAAAATAAATGGTCACGTATGTTCACCCCATTTTAATGTGTACCTAGTTATAAGTTGTACCAAATTAAATTTACACCTAATTATAAGTTCTACCTACTTATAATTTAAACCTAGTTATATTTAATGCCTAATTATAATTTAGACGTTGTTATAATTTATACATAGTAATATTTTTATGGAGCTTTAATAAAAGCCTAACAATAACGTGTTCCAAAATGGGAGTAAGTAGGTATATGGCCCCTAGCACAGTCGATTGATAAGGATTGACAGGATAGAATCGGTAACTTCTCGTCGTTCCCTAGCATGATTGCAGATCGCCAACGAATTAGTAACAGTTCATAATGACTATGTGTTCTTAATATATTTGAAGTCAACTGTTGTTTGTACGTTAGCGGTTTGCAGTTGTCCTAGAGAACAATGAGAAGTAACCGATACTTATCCTGTCAATCTTTATCGATGGACCATGCTACGACCCCAGGACCTACTAACCAAGCTATCGACAACATGAATTTCGGTTCAATGAACTCTAGAACTTTTGCTTTGAATATATATGTCATTTTCAAAACAGGAAGTGTTTGCTTGGAGAAGTCAGGCAAACAAAATAAAGTACCTATCTATCTAAAATATGGTTCTTTTTTTTCGAAGAAAACTTCTTCGGAAAGGTTTTCGCTTTGTGATGGCTTATTTATTTTAATGAAAAGACAATAACTTTAGAAAAATGAAATAATTCAACTTTGTATAAACCACTTATATGATGCGCAAATCCAACCGGTTTCGGAACAAACGTTCCTTCGTCAGGGAAAGCTTATACTAATTTGACAGTTTCGAACAATGTTTTATTATGGTAGGTATATCGAACGTGTCATAGGAATACGTGTGCATTGAACGAGTGCGCGAAAGCATATGACAACCCTGGAAATTCAAGATTGGAATTTACGCTGTCACAGAGTACCGTGCCGCGAGCACGACAATCTGAGTGCTGCTATTGGCTACCGGAATAATGTGCATGTGGTGCCCCTTCCAAATGATTTGTCTACAACGCAATTATGTCCTTTAACTAACTAATCAATTAAAAACATTAATGAAATTGATAATGAATACGTGCGGCAGCCTCATTGGACTGGAAAACACATCTAAATAACCACCTAATACTTCCACAATGGAGTCTAGACAGCAATGATCAACGCCAAGGAATTGGCTGTCTATTTACGTCACCCCCACCATGCGACCAGCCGAGCCACTATTGGTCAATTCTGAACAAAGGAAAAATCTGAATCGTAAATATTTACGACAGCGAATTCATGTTCCGAAAAATTTGGAGCTCAATTTCGAGAAATTGGGAATAATTTGGATCAAGAAATAAACATCATCACCTAAAAATGAGTATATGCTACAAAACAACCCAAAAACTGACGTCTATCAGTGATTGTTGCACTTTAAGAAAAATATTTACTGTTTAAAATTGTACCTTATATCACATATGTATACTTGTACCTTTTCTTGTAAACACAATAAAAATGATGTGAGGCTTTGGTATCCTAAGTTGGTAAGATCATGGCAAAAACTATCACACATAATTTTGAAACAGCTGACTTCCAATCGTAGCGACCAGGGAAATTACCAAAAACAAGAAAAATTAAGGAGGTTCTGTCCCCCAAAAGTCCGACCTGAGTTTGCCCTATAAAAATAGAAGTCAAACCGGTAGGAAGTCAGTTCAAAACTATCAGCCAAGAAGAAAGATACCAACTCAAGATACCAACAGTCTCCCACAGTCTCCAAAGTGAAAAATATTTATTTTAATCCAGTACTCAAATCAGTTTTGCCATTATACCTAGAAGCATTTTTTGTCAAAGTAGTAAATTCATTTAAAAGACCAGTGGCGTCCCAAAATCCACTGGCGTACGAAACTCCATTGGCGTGTCATTGTGGCCAGCTCCCTATTATATTTAGTTTATGTACAAACGTCTAGTACAGTAGGGGTGGATCCGTTGCTAGATAATAATGCAGATTTCGTAATAATCTAGCAACGGCTCCACCCCTATAATAATAAAACATTGTTCGAAACTGTCAAATTAGTATAAGCTTTCCCTGACGAAGGAACGTTTGTTCCGAAACGGGTTGGATTTGCGCATCATATAAGTGGTTTATACAAAGTTGAATTATTTCATTTTCGATAATGGATAACCACAAAGTAATAGCTACATTAAAAAATACAAATAACTTTGTTTAGATCACTTTTATTTTTATACAATCGACATGTTTCATGAACGATGTACACATCATCAGGGTCAAATGTATACTAAACTTAAAAATTAAACACAGATCACATATGGGAGGAAAGGGTAGAAGGGGAAGGTATAAGAGTGGGGAAAGTTTATTAAAATTTATTATAATTTTAATAAACTTCGCCTGATTCATTTGATCCTGATGACGTGTACATCGTTCATAAAACATGTTGATTGTACATAAATAAAAGTGATGTAAACAAAGTTATTACTAACAATTATTATAAGCAATAATTGTCAGCCTGAAACAGTCATTTTCATTGAAAAATCTTCCGAGAAAAGATACTTGCCGCCAACGGGACTTGAACCCGTGTCTGATTGCCGGTCGGATGCTCTGACCACTGAGCTATGGCGGCTTATCTAATACCCGCCAAATAATTCAATATATACTGGTGTTTCATTCAACAATTACTGATTATTACATTTTTCCACCTGAAAACAACCAACTTTATTTTTGTGAGGGAGGTATTGTTAGTACTAAATCTCTCGCTAGGTGGCGTCGAGACAAATTATGTCTAAAGTTATTACTTTTCATTAAAATAGTATGTAGTATTTTTATCACAAAATTATTTTAATTTTCATTAAATTTGAATTAAGAGAATTAGGACTACGTAATTTGTCAATGGTCTGCGCTAGTTATTAAAAACATGCACAATAAGGGACTCCAGTGAAAAATATTATGGCTTTAAAAAAATATGTTCATATAGACATAGACCAATAAACGCTGATTCTTAATATATAGGTTTTATTTAATAATATTAAACGCAGAGTTTTTAAAAAATTATTAAAAAGTCCATTTTTATCGTGTCGTAAAAATACGCCGTCAAGTTGGCATTATTGAAATTTTATTTTATTTGACGTCACTGTTCAACGTGTCGTGACGTCACCGTAAAGTCATTGTATGGGAATGTATGATATGACACAAGCCATCGTATTAATTTATTCGTTTATTTA
The DNA here is from genome assembly GCA_917880885.1 of Limnephilus marmoratus. Taxonomy (NCBI): domain Eukaryota; kingdom Metazoa; phylum Arthropoda; class Insecta; order Trichoptera; family Limnephilidae; genus Limnephilus; species Limnephilus marmoratus. The sequence continues at coordinate 27,512,868 of OU862919.1, read as the reverse complement.
CATACTGTTTATAGAAATTTAGCTGTTGTTGAGATATTATTTAAGCCTAAATAATGTTTCAAAAATAAAGGTATCTCTTATTAGTTTATCTCTATTATTGAAAATATTCAAAAACTACTGCACGAAAAAAAATAGTAATGCTTCAAGGGAGAATACTTCGAACAACGGAATTCAAAATAGCGGTAGTTGATCAGTTGATTGCCCGATTCTATAGTAATTTTTCAGGAGTGATGACGTCACACGATTCACCGTACATACGGTGGTTTTCAGGAGGGTCTTGATAAATTAAAACTTTGACAATTGTTTTAACTATTAAAACTAACTCCAACAATAAAAATAAAAATGCAGTTATTTAATTTAGAATGTCATTCATTAAAAAAAAATTAAAAAAATTGGACTGGAGTTTTCTATTATAACGTGCAATTAATAATCTTGAAGTATCTATCTAGAAACAAAACTATGTCTTGATGAATGACACCAAAAGGCTGTCTGAAATGTTAACCTACGAAAACCTTTCTACTTTTCACTCATAGAAAATAAGGTTCAAAACTATAAAATATTTATTGTGAACATGATACGAGCCAACGTGCAAATCCCAACGGGAAAATATCGAGAGAAATAATGTAAGAGGGAATTTTGTTAAGAATACATATATGTATTCGGTGTTTTTGCTCTTAACTATTTATTTGGAAATTTTTTTAAGTTCTTAAAATGTTAGTGCCTGCCTTCGTAATACAACAGGGATTATTATTGAAAAAAGCGTTGACATTGATTTCTTAAAATAAAGTAATATTTCTTAACCGTACCGTGTTTATGTGATCCGGAGGTTTTGATCTAAGGCAGATTTTTAATTTTGAAGGGTTACGAATAACCTGACAAATATTTGAAAATTTCCTACTACCACCACGGTAAGCGGAAAAATGTTGCTTGTCTTGTGATGGAGGACTTAGCCAGCCGAGGAATCGAACACGCGATGCTTGGGTGGGACCCAAACGCGATGCCGCGATACAAAGTTGTAGGATTATAATTCAATATAAATAAAATATAATAGCATGCGCCCGACCAACCCCGACTGTCTCATATGGAAGCCAAAATTTTGAAACGGTACAAAGATTCACATACCTAGGCTCCCCGATAAAGAACGAGAATAATACCACAGAGGAGACAGTGAACGCAAATCGATGTTATTACCGCCCACAAAACCAAATAAAATCCAGACCCCTGTCCAGAAACAACAAGATATTAGTGTACAAAACACTTTTCAGACCAGTACTCATATACGCAGTTAAGACTTGGGTAATAACTAAGAGGAACCAGCACTGGATGTTTTTGAAAGGAAAATTTTGAGGAGTATCTTCGGACCCGTTTCAGAAAATGGATTTTGGCGCAGACGTTATAACAATGAGTTATATACTCTATTTAAGGATCTAAACGTCACAAAATTTATACAACTGGGAAGATTTCTGTGGCTGGGTCATGTAGAGAGAATGACCGAGCATCAAGCACCAAAGTCCCTGCTGAACTCAAGACCGACATGGCGAAGGAGCCTGGGAAGACCAAATTTAAGATGGAGCGACAACGTCCTCAAAGAGATTGGAGATTGTAAACTGGAGAGAGCTGGCACAAAACCGTGATGAGTAGAAGAAGACTCTCGAGGAGGCCAAGATCCACCAGGGGTTGTAGAGCCATTGATGACGATGATGGTTAATAAAATACTCGTACTTAGTTTTATTGACATTCATTATTTAAAAAATCAACATGTTTCATAAGCAATGCTTACTACATTGCGGTTGATTAATTACAACAATATACTTAAATTAGTCAATCGATAGACGGGAATAGTAAGGGGGAGAGGATAATTTACAAAGGGAAAAAAATTCTTAACTGGTCTTTTCAAAAATAAGAGTTTTTATCCTAATTTATGGGAAATTAAATTATATTATTTAATTAAATTTAAGTAAACCCTGATGAAGTGTAAGCATTGCTTACGAAACATGTTGAATTTTTTAACAATAAAAGTGGTTAAAACTAAGTATTTATTAATTTTGAATTAAAATTGTGCCACAAAGTAAGTATGTATTGTGTTTGAAAAAGTGTTGTATTATAAGTACTTTTTCACCACAACAGTCCTATTTTTAAGTATAGTATTGTATTCTTGGATTAATCTTAATTGACGTACCATCTGCAGCTCTAATAGGTCGGTAGATTACTATTGGGTAGTTTAATTCCGTCACTTACCTGAAACAAAACAAAAAATCAACATGAATAAAGAAATCAGTGAAAAGTCTCGTGAAAAGGGGTTAAATTTTCGAAGAAATCCACAAATTTCATACATGACTCTTAGAGACAATTTGAACCAGTTTTATATATATATTTTTTTTTCAGTAACTATATATTTATTATTTTTTACATTTTTATATGAAACATGTTATCAATATAAGGTTTATCTTTTGTATAAAGTTTATCTTTTGTATAAGATTTTCCAGAAACTTCTATGACAATGTTTTAAGTTCATTTTCCGATAGTTCCTTCAGCCAACATTTAATGTCCTTAATGTAGCTATTTTTTGTTTTAATTTGTTTGATACTAAGTGGGAGTTTGTTATAAAACTTTACTGCTAAAAATTCAGAACTTCTTTGTCCAAATGAAGAGTTACACTTTGGTACATTAAGTATGTCTGTTTGTTTGGCTCTGGTTTTATGAGCATGTGAGGTTTCTGCCTCTGAATCATTTTTGTGGTGATGTACTAGAATGTTTTTGGCATAGATTTTCTGTATGTTTGGAACATCAAACTGTTTAAAAATTTCTGTTGTTGACATCCTTATGGGGACCTTTAGTATGGTCTTTATGATGCAATTCTGAGTTACCTTAATACTAGAGTACACGCGTGGGCTACATATGTAGCCCAGGGTATTGTTTTTGTTCGTAACTTCGTGAAATCGTGTGATTTAACTTCGAGTCTCTAGCTAAGCTTCGATTGGTTGTTGCTCGACGCATTCAGTGTGTCGTGAGCGATCGACGCTGGCGCACGAGTGAAAAATAACGATTTAAAGTTGTTGGGCTACGTATGTAGCCCATGCGTGCACTGGCGGAACACAAGGAAAACTGTATAAGGCGTATATGTAATGATCACCAAATTATTATTTGTCCTTCGTGTAATGAAAATTTTAAAAAAAGTTTAAAAAAAAGTAAAAAAAAATAAATTAAATTATAAGTTGATTGATCTCAAATAAGTAAAAATGAGGTGATTTTTTGAGAAGTCTGAAGTTTTGTTAATATTCTAAGTTTAAGAATAAGAAGATGTATTTTTTTTTATTTCGGTTTAGTTAATAAATGTCATTTATTATAATAAATATATTTTATTTAAAAATTAAATGATTATCTTTCAGTACTTTTCAATTTAAAATGGGCACAAGTGAAGCCCACGCGAGCACTCATGAACGTTTTAGAGGCGCGTGTACCGTGGTGTTAAGTTGTTTAATATGATTAGATGCTGCTGAGACCTTTTACTGAGCCCTGATACTTTTACATCAACATCGATGTTAAAGATAGTATGAAAAATAATGATCAGAGCTAATGAGAGATGCAACACCCGCAGAAGAGTCCCAACAATCTCCATAAAATGCCTCTACACCTATAGAGTTCTGCTTTTGTCCAAGGCTGCCGTGTTGGCCTTCACACTGCCGAAATATAAAACCGTCAAAACACCCCTTCGTCCTGTAGGCTTATTTATGTTGTTATTGACGCCTCTTCAAACAGTTAAGTTGGAGTGTTGAACCCCCGTCAGTTTGCCGGCCGGCATGGTCTAGCGGTAAAGCTTTTGATTCGCAATCCTAAGGTCGCGGGATCGAATGCCGGCGTGGCTAATAAATTTTATTTGATAAATTTGTGTTTAAATCGTTTAAATAACATATAGTATATTTGCGGCACGTTCCAGAGTGGAAGATGCTCTTAGTATCGCCCTGGTGTAAGACCACCATTCAGAATTGTAACGTTGCTTGAAATGGTTTTAACCGTGTTTGGTGAATAGTCAGGTACTTCCCTACCTTCCTCTTCCCCATCTCCTTCCCTTCCCCACTACCTTCAGCTTCATAACATACCCCAATTGGTGATGCAATAGACTTACTGGCTCCAGACGGGAGCAGCTGAGTCTCTTGTGAGGTATTCATATAAAAAAAATATTGAAATAAAGTTTCGATTTGAAGATCAAAGATTCGTCGATTAACGCCGTTTTGAATTCTTGACCTTTAAATGGTTGCGCGCTAATTCTCGGCCCGCTTCAGCTTTTGATCGAATTATGATCAGTCGTGTAGCACTATAGCATCACCGTTACGCTGGACGGCTGATGAAAATTTGGTCAAACGCTGACGTGAAAATGATAGGCTTTCTTTCTGAAATTAATTTTATCACTAAAAATAGAGTCCTTGTGAGAGCCCTGAAGGAGTAACTATCTGTTACTTAACCCGTCAAGACTATTTGTTCGTTTTTCGGAACAACTCGTACAGGGCTCATAGAAATCGTTATGCCTCCCTTACCCTTATCTTGGTTAGAAATATGATCTAAAAGGTTTTATAAAAAAAATATCACGCTTTATATTCAAATATAAAAGTTAATAATTTGTCTAATAAATTATGTATGTGTTTTTATTTTTTCCTTATCAGTAATTTTAGTAGAAAAAAAGTAGGATGAACAATTTTAAATTTTTTAATACTTTTTTATGTGTGCATCCAATTTTTTTTATATTTAAAAAATATATGATGATTTCTAATTATAAAATATGAAAGCTTATTTTATCACCTTTCCAAAAAAGTTTTTAGTGTTCGGATACATTGGTAAATATTCAAATTATTTGAATTTTATTGCGAAGCGGAAATATTTTGATCCGCTGACAAAATAGGGTCGAGGTCTGAAGGATTAAACCAGGGCGGGAAACCAGTGGGCCCTATGAAGAAAAAACGCTGAATTGGGCCGGAAATCGACATCGAGGAACGTTCAAATAACCAAACCTTAATATATTGCTCGTGGACATGAGTACTCGTAATAGGCCACTTGCATTGATTTCATAACGACTTGGAAAAAATCGTGTAGATAGATTTTTTTACTAACATTACTAAAATGTTGGTAAATTTTTTTAGAAATGTACAGTTTTTTTTAATTAAATAAATCCATTATTTTGGCTCGCGACGTCACTTCATGAAAATGTCCCATCTCCGAAAATGTTCCTATTAATTTTGTAAAATGCCACACTGATTCATTTTTTTTATATGCCACTTTGATTTCATATGAATTTTTGAATTTGACATTTAACGTTCACTAGGTTTATTGTTTGTTCTCTGCGAACTTTTCATTTGATTTGACTTTTTGACAGATGTTATGAAGAGAACCCCGTACATTTTACCCTGTCTGTGCGTGTTTTAGAGGTATAATAGTAGTGGTGCTGATTTTAACAAAATCAAGTTTTATAATATTCTTATTATTATTATAATTTACAAGTACATTACATTGGATTTAGTAATATAGACGTTGAACATTACAATGATTTATGTTAAATAAGATGGATCAAGGAAAAAATTATTTAGGAGATGTTATATTTTTGGTTCCTTTTTTCTTAAATGATTTTCGGCTGCGTAATTATCGTCTTTCCGGTAATAATAATAATAATATTTTTTATTTTTTATTTTTTAAATATTTATATTGAGGGATCAGTAGGATTTATAGGTTCAATTAGAAATGCCACAGAGCCGAACCCTCTGATATGAAAATATCTGGAGTCGGTGAATTATATTCCCATTTGGTCTCTAGTAGGTTGACATGTTGTTCTTGTATTGTTTTGTATTTATAATACTTATATAGTGCAATTGCATAGTGTGGGTTGACTAGATGATCATTTGGGGAAGTGTGTGAAAGGGTTTAGTTTTTCCTTCTTTTTTTCCTTTTTTTGGGGAAAATTTAACCCGGACATTTAAATCTGGTGCGTTTATAAAAAAAAAAAAAATAGGATGATTTATATAGCGCCGTTTTTGTGAAAAATCACCTCAAGGGCGCTGTTCAAACTTATAATACATTTCTACAACCTAAAAAACTACAAGCTAGACAAACAATTAAAAACAACTTATGGCTAAAAATTGCGTACACCGGTTCATTGATCATCGATACAAAAATATTTGTACAATATTTTGACCAATGAACGCGATGCTGCCTAAAATTTAATGAAAACCGGACCATACTTACCTTAGAGGTCGCTTGAAATTAACACTGTATATTGTCCATTAAAAGAAATTTAGATAGAGTTCGCACGCAGAGGACATTATTGTGAACACATGTTATTTAATCCTGAAAAATATTTTAATATTAATACGTAATGTATTATTTGACGAGTGTATTTTGGAAAGTAAAATCAACATGTAAAGGTGGGTGGTGCAGTAGTACCTATAAGGATTTGATCTTTCTAAATCTGATTCGTCAAGAGACAGATTGATGTGTAAGGAATCGAGTAATTTTAATTCAGTAAGAAAAGTGTGATCAAGACATAGCATAGACAATACAAGTATGATACTCTCAAATAGGTATATTTAAATTACGGGTATGAGAGCCCAAAAAGGAAGGTTTTTAGTTTGGACCTAAACTCTGTTGGGCTTGTTATGCAACTTAATTCCGGAGGGAGTCTATTCCAAGCCTTAGGCCCAGATACTCCGAAAGCACGATCTCGAAACATAGTATTTGGCTTTCGTTTAGGTTCTATTAGTCTGCCTTTAGCAGATGAAGTTGCTGATCTAAGGGTTAATTGTCTCGGACCGGTATTTTCCGGGACGCATAATTCGGAGATGTAAGGTGGGGCCATTTCGTTGATTGATTTAAAAACCATCCAGCACAATTTATACTGGATTCTCGCAGGGCACTTGAGCCAGTGAAGGTTACGAAGGTGTTCTGAAATATGCGAATATTTAGAAACCCCAGTTATGAGCCTTGCCGCTGCATTAAACACGGATTGAAGTTTGTCAATTTGATATTTTGGTAGACTAGCGTAGATGCCGTTACAGTAATCGAGCCGCGAGACTATGTAAGAGTTAATTAATAGTTTTGTCGCCTCTGTAGGAAGGTTTCTTCGAACTGACTTGAGTTGTCTTAGGTGAAAAAAACCGGTGCTTACTATTATATTTATTTGACTTTTTAACGAAAAGTCTGAATCTAAATTAACGCCAAGAAGTTTGACTGTTGTCTTTGGAATAATATCGTTGCCGGAAATGGAAATAGGTGAATTGTCTATGAAATGTTGGCGTTTGTTTGTGGCCGCCCATAGAAACTCAGTCTTAGATGGGTTCAGCTTCAGCTTGTTTGAAGACATCCAAAGAGTTATTTCTTCTAGGCATTCAGCTATGCGGATTTTGAGACTGTTGATTTCGTTTGGAGAGCAGTAAAAATAAACTTGCTGATCGTCAGCGTAGCAGTGGGACAGGAGACAAAATGACTCGATTATTTTGGCGACATCATTTGTAAAAAAGATGAAAAGAAGTGGGCCTAAAACGGATCCTTGGGGTACCCCTGAAGAAAGTGTTGCGAAGTTAGAGAGCTTATTTCCAACCTTAACGGCTTGTAAGCGATTGGATAGATATGACACCAGCCAATTTTTAATATCGGAACTCAAACCAAATGTTTCCTCTAATCTCTTAATGAGAAAGTCATGGTCAATCGTGTCAAATGCTGCACTCATGCCTAAGAGTGAGATAAGTGCTAACTTACCTGACTCTATGGCCAAAGTCATATCTGACAGCATACGAAGTATTCCGGTTTCTGTTGAGTGAAATCTTCTATATGCGGATTGACGATGTGAATAATTTATTTGAATTCAAATGACTGGTTATTTGTGCAGCAGCAAATTTCTCGGTGTATAAAAAATGGTCTGATTTTTCGGATTGAAATTTTTAAAAAATCGCCAGGTTTTCAAAAATACGATTAAAAAAAATACAGAATATCTTAAAATATTTGCCTAAAGCAGAAAAAAATTAAAAAATGTGATGCAAGAGGCCTATTGTGGGAATGAAAAATGAATAACTAATTTATCCATTGGATAAAGTAGAAACCACTACAATGAAGTGTGATTACGTGTAAAGTATATCACTGGAGTATTCCACTGTACATTTCAGTTACTGTCTGAAACAATGACACAATAATAACAATTGGCGTAGATAACACCCCTGTAATTGTATCTCCGCCGAGTAATCACACTGTTAAAACATTGTAATAAAGATATACCGAAAACAATGCGACTTTATTACATGTAATTAAACACGGTGATACCTGCGACTCGGTAGACTTGCAAATTAATTGCGAATGTATTCATATCTTCCAAGTATGATCGGGGTGTTCCACGTTACATCAGAATACGTTACGGCAAAATGTGAACGGTTGAAACGCGACGTATCGTGTTACATAGAAAACATTTGGGTCGTGCAAACACGATTTTATGAGTTTTCTCAATACACGACCAATTAAATACAGCTTCATCTTAAGAGCGTTTAACCAGCCAGCGGACGAAAATCCACATTTCGTCGAAAGTTGTTCTTCCGATCGTGCAGGGCGGTTACAATGAGAAAGATTAATTATTCTCCGTACCAGCTTTTTTAAATTATAACTCAATATCGAATTTATTTCAATCCAAATTAGCTTTAATTTATACCTTCATCAAAAATGCTGAAAGGCGTGATGATAAAACTATTAAAATAGTGTACTTTTTGTAGTTATTTTTTGATTATAAGTATTTATCATTTTTCAATAATGTCTAAATTTAATAAGAATGTAAAAAAAATCTGAAATATATTAGTTTGTAAGTGCGCAAATAAATACACAAATGGACCAATTTTCGTCAAGAAACACATGTACGTACATATTTTTTAATGGTTTTATTGAAACTAAAATTAAAATTCTAATACATAACTCTGCTAGATAATGTATTGATTTATTTTATTGCATGATTACATTATTTGAAATGGGTGTGGTATAATACAAAAACTTTTTTGAAAATTTAACAAATCTGCCAACGACCGATGGAATAACCTTATTATACTAAAAATTAAAAAAAATTCTAAAAATTTATTACATAAATTCACTAGATAAAAGAACAATCTTTCGAAATCCATTTATAATTTTTTGTGAAAAAGAGTCAATACGTCTAAAAACTTTTTTGAAAATGACGTATTTCCGGCTTTCTCTGGTAATGCTAAAAATGCAAAAATTGCCTCCTGAAGTCAGCTGCCTGTTTTGATTTACGAAAAAAAAACCTCGCCCAGAAGCTTTTTTATTTATTTTCTACATAATATTAAATTAAAGTAGAGTCTGTCAAATAAGAGTAGAAAATATAAAAAAACGTAAATAATAATTTTGTAGACTGGCAACACTTATTTAACTGTCAAATATTATATCAAATCGCAATGACACTGAATGTATAAAACACTGTAAACCCATTAAAAAAAAAACATTTTTTTGTTCTTAGAGAAAAAAAATTAATTCAAAGAAGCTTTGTTGTTGGTACCTCATATAATTGATTAATGGTGACTTATAAAGTGATTTGTTTTCATTTAATTTAACATAAATTTGAATTTAACAGTAGGTAGAAAGAAAGAATCACTAATGGTGAGTTTAGTTACACTACTTTTAGGGTCTGACTAAGGGTGGGTTTCTTCATTTACCGAGAATGCTAAATGCAATGCTAATTGTAAAAGTAAACGGTAAAATGCATAGAAATGGGTTTTTTCATTTGACATTTGTATCCATATGTGTATCCACATTTCTCATACGATCGTGTGAGAAATGTGGATATCCGCAAATAATGTAAGGCTGATGTAAGCATAATGCGTAAGATTAAGAAAGGGACCCTCAGATGGTTTGGGCACGTAGAGCGAATGAACGAAGAAAGTAGTGTAAGAAGAATATACGACGGGAATGTGAATGGTAGAAGAAGTCGGGGACGCTCGAGGAAGACGTGGCACGATCAAGTGAATCAGATACTTGAGTCGGGCCATGTCAAAAGTCAGAATAATAGAAGAGAATGTATGAGACGATGTATGAATATGAGTGAGGCAAAGAGTGTGTGCCAAGACCGAGTTGTTTGGCGGTCCGTCCTCTCTGCCTACCCCTGCGGGGAAATGGAAATGAAACGGCGTGATGGTTAGTTAGTTAGTTAAAACGTGAAACAAACAACAACGCAACCGTAGATGAAGCAAGTCGCACACAATGTTTGACATTTATTGTGTGGGTTGTTACATGAAAAAAATATACACACAGTTCCCAATACGAAAATGTGGGAATTAGGTTAGTTTTTATGCTGTCCTATTTACTTTTACCTAAGAAGTTGGCATCGTGAAAAAACCCATTTTGCCGTAAATGTCAAATGCACTGCGAAAGGAACTGTAAACTGCTAAGCTAAAGTAGAGTGCAAATGAAGAAACCCACCCTAAGTTAAATATATTTAGATTTAAAATTAGAGACATGATCTAAAACCCGGGCAATGCTGGCTACTTAGGCTAGTATTAAATAAATGTGAGCAATTTCTGACGGTGCTTTTTATTTTGGTATAATATCGTTATTCTTCATTGTATTAACAAAAATGTAATTAATTAATTTATTGTATTCAATTAATTCATTGTATTAACAAAAAGGTATAAAATACCCATATGCAATTCTAGTTTTGAGATCAGTAGGTATCGAAATTGCAATAAAAAAATATTTTTCCCACTTTTATGTATTTTTTATTTTTTTACAAAAAATGTAGGTTACACAGCTTTACATCGCCACCATGTATATTTTTAGTATTACCATTTGATCAACAATGGCGCCCTCCTATGTTTTCTACTCTTATTTGACAGACTGTATCTATAAAACTATATTACAAGGTGTTCAAATTGTCAAACCAAGAACGAATTATTTTGCATTATTTTGCAATGCCACCTATCATATAAATTTAACCACTACTATGATTACACTAATTTTGGAGGTGGGAAAGGATACCGCCGCCCTGGGAACCATTTTTAGGATAACCAACACCTCTGCCATAGGCCACCCCAAGTGGTTCGCTACGTTCGGTCATGGCGGCAGTTGGCCTGAACCCCAGATTCCTACTCACCCCTCATACCATTTTCCTTTCCGGAACGTCCTGTCCTTCTTTTCAACACGCGCACTGTATCGTGTTAGAACGAGACGCAACGCTTATCAAATGACCGCTAAGCTATAAACGCGCCACTCTCACACTCTAGTCAGTGGCGACATGTGATGGAATAATGTTTTTAATAGAAAAAAAAATGTCATCGGACAGAAAAATGACATGTACATTTTTGACTCAAATTATGCTTAAGAATAGCTGATTAAAATCCCTTGGGCACGTCCTGTTACACTCTGTATATATACTAAAATGTAAAAGTTCAACTCATCATGATCCATTGGTATGGTGTTCGATGTTCCAATATGAATCGATTACTCTGAACTACTTTGAACGTATTAACCTAAATTGTTCACGATGAATCAATTCATTTGCACTTCCAATCGGTAATATCTCACTAACTTTTGCCGTCTCCCGACAGTTGGACTAAAGTTATTTGTCATCTCTCAAACACTCGACCGTTCATAATATGCATGACCGAATTCACGTCGCCAGAAATGACGGAAATTGGTAACCTATTAATGTTCAGTATAACGAGATTTAAAATAATGACTTTATCACATCATCTTCAGACACATATTACAAATTATTTAAAGTGGTTAGTTTGTTAATACGACTTTTACAAATATTCGATAAAATGGAGCTGTAATCAGCTGGTGTCAGACAAAATTGAAACCTCACAGCAAGTACCGAATTAAAAATATGCAATTCATTCTAAATAACAGGAGTTCTCCCTTCCATGGAAATCATCACTAAAAGGAGAAAGATTTGTTCGTCATTAAAATTCAAATTCAAAATTATGCTTCGACTCCTAAGCCGCACATAGGCCAAGCAATTTTTTTTATTTAAAAAAATGAGCTCACTTTAGGCTCCCACGTGAATTCTTCGCACTTCTATCGGTTTATCTCTTCAGTGGAACTCTAAAAACTAAATTTTGTAATACAAAATAGAATCCCTGTCATCAATATCACTAAATAATAGTCGTATCAAGGGCTGGTCGTAATGTCACGTACCACCGTTTTATATGGGCTATTTTATGTGTGCACAGTTGATACTGTAAGGTACTTAATTTAATACGTATAAGCCTGTGAGACTCAAATATTATAATATTCAAGTCTAATAATGATTATTAAAGAGTATCTTATTTTATAATTAAATGTTCTGTGAGTTTACATGCATGACTATTTCAAAACACCAGTGTTTTATTTGGTGACTTCACCGGAACATGAAAGTTCGGGCCTTCTTCAAAATAAGATTGATTAAGCGCTGTGAGCGGTTGGGGGGGTGGGGTGAGAGGGATTAATTAATTACTTGTATCATACATCATACGTACTGTACTGCTGTCCTGAATATGTTGGATTGATGAGCTCGGGTTTTTCCGGTTATCAGAGGGTTTTTTTTTTTTAAATATATCATTTTTATCTTTTATTATTATTATTTTACCAAACAACATTTAGAGAGAATAAAGTAATTATTTTTTATAAATTCAGTTGTAATAATTATAAAGATACCTAATTATAAAAATTGACAGATGAAAATAATGACGAACTTTGTGGTAGAAGGAAATCAAATTTAATGCATAAGAATTAGATTAAAATAAAATAAAATTTAGTATTAATTTGTATATTGGCACTTGCATGTGCCGGCCAGAAACACAAGGTTATGTAATACTTCCGTTTAATTGTAATAATGCTATACGACTAGGGCCTTTTCAATAAACCAATATTCAAAACTTGGGCAATATGTATTCGCTCATAGTGTGTGGGATGTGTAGCGGATATAATATAAATTTGAAATAATTAAATCATTTATCCAAGATACAGCACTCCCTGGGGAAGTTCTTTGGTAAATTTATTAAATTACTTCCTCAAATTTACTTCACAACTCTACCTATCATTTTAAAGCATTTTAGTAATTTAAATGTATGATTCATAGAAATATTATAAACCATTACAACCTGTAATATTGTTTTAAATTTTTGTTATTATTATTGTATTTTTGTTTTTTCTTTCTCATGTTTCAATTCATACATTTCTCATGTTAAAGTTGTACTGCCTTTATTTATGTGCATATATGCCCTCTGGACTTAAAATAAATAAATATCTCCTTTACAAAGTGGAAGATACCCACAGTATCGCTCTTTGTGTAGTAACACGATCTGAACATCAAGTTACCTATGTCCTGTATGGTGCATTACTTCCACTGGTTCGCAGGGATCGGAAGATAGGGCTCTTGTGTGGTTTTCACGTAAAAGTGAAATAATTATTTGATATTTTAGATGAACAACATGTGTATTTTTACATAATTTCTGGAGAAGGAGTACGATGGCGATAGTGACCGGCCAACTCAGAACCACCTCAGAAAGGTCATTAAGAGTGATGATAAAAAAATTATAAAAACATTGGTTAAATAGGTTAAGCTAGGTTAGGGTTACCGGCTATTTTAAAATAATTTTTTCATAGCTTTTAATGACCTTTCTGAGGTGGTCTGACTTGGTTTCATTCTGAGTTGGAATATAACCGATGGCGATATGTTGTTCCTTCATATTAACGTGATTTTAATACTATATTTGCCAGATTGTTATTCATATTAAAATAGTTATATTCATGTTTCTGCAAATTCTTGTAGTTTGTACTGTTTTTATACGGATTTGTTTTATTTTTAACCCCCGACGCAAAACCGACGTTTATAATAAGTTTGACCGCCGTCTGTGTGTCCGTGTACCTGTGTGTCTGTCTGTGGCATCGTTGCTCCTAAATGGATGGAACGATTATGATGCGTTTTTTTTGTTTGAAAGCTGACGAGATGGTTCTTAGCTACAATTAAGCCGCCGCTACCCGAATTTCTACCGATTTTTTACATATCTCCCTTAAACACGTTAAGTTCTAAAGCTCTTAAAAATATATGTTATCCTTGAAGATAATATCTAGACATCCCCGCACCGAAACATAAATTATATAAAATTCCCTCGACGGAAAAAAATCGCAAAGTATGCTCCAAAAATTATTTTAAACACGTTTGTTTCAGTTATTTTACAAGTTATATTTATGAAAAAATTCAGTGTTTCTTTAGATGCTGTTTTAAGACAACTCGCGAGATTTTTACTCTATTTTCAACGAATCGTCTTTTATTAAACATTTTCACAATTTTCTCATCGATTTTGTTGCTTTAAATATAGCAAGCTAGCGCGCTCCTCTAACATTCGTAATTTCGTATCTCTCCATCTTCTTTTTTTGAGCCCGGTTGCGGCGCTGTTCAGGCGTTTCAAGGTCATCAGCTCTTGTTTGTGTCATCAGCTCTTGTTTCAGAAAATTTTGAAAATTTTTCTTATCATATTAACAAGTACTCCTTTCCTAAACACAAGCACCAGCTAACATTAGGAATGTATATAACATTGCATAAAATTGTACAGGTACTGCAAAATATGTTAATCATTTAAAATTATGGAAAAATTACTACAGTACTAAAAAAAAAAAAACACTTTTATTATTATTCCCACACTGACAAATAATTTATGACCGCCTTGTTCAATAAATATTTGCTCTTTCATAAACACACTGCTTTCATTAGCAAACTGTTTGTTTTTAATCCTGCCATATTTCATATTTCATTGGGCATGATCGTATCAAAAAGCCACTTGTAAAAGAAGCCATCTGTGAACAATTTAAATTTGTAATTTTTCATGTCCGGATAACGCCCGCTAACCTCGTATTAAATTAATGTTTTGGGGTCCCACGAAAAACGCAAAAATTATTTTACGTGACGTAAAGATAAGACATAAAATATTTTATAACTTTTGAAATTGGTTGGGATCACGCGAAATTCAGGATTAAGAAAAAATATTATGTGAGGCTTGTTTAGGAACCCTTAGCTGTGAAAATTAGTTTAAATAAATAAAAATGAAAAGGATTGATTCCTTTTTCGTTCTTTCTTTTTTTCCCTCTCTTATTCTTTATCCCGACTTCTTTTTTTCTGTTACATTTCTTGTCTACTATTTTTTTAAATATAAATGAAAAATATTTTTAAAATTATTTAATTGCGGTTTATGTACTTTCTCCGTCTTTTTAACTCGAGCTTTGCTCTAAAAACGGTGTTGTACGAATTATTTAATGTATTTTTAATAGAAAAACTTTTTAATGTATTAACATGTAAATAATTGTACCATCATAATGGATAAATAAAAAAAAATCGGCCTCGTTTTGTCTAAACATTAAATCAAGACGTGTGCCCTACGGCAGGGGTGTTGATTATCCAATAAATGGTTCCCGGGACGGCGGTACCCATATCCACCTCCCAATGCCTGCCAAAACACACTTTGGCGGGGCAAGTGCAAGTCTGTGCGAGGAGAGGATGGACTCTGTCTTCCACTAATTTAACGAGGCCGTTGAATTAGTGCAAGACAGAGACGCCTGGACACATTTTGTCGAAGCGATGAATAAATGGGACAAGGAAAAGAAGATGAAATTATTTTCCCTGATGGATTCAGAGTTCCAATGAGACACCACATAACCAATAATAGAACTGGGATAGCATCAACAAATACGTTCCGGTAACGGCAGTACTTAACTACATGGTCATTAACCATATAAAAAAGAACAGAATCCCATTATCGAGCAATGGAGACGAGCTGTAGTATCGTTGATTATTCATTTGTTGCTGTTTAAAGGCCCTTATTAATTAACATGTTTTAAATTTTAAATAAACAACCATTAATGTAACGTAAGTTTATGAATTGTTTATAATGTAAAATGGTTCTAAATAAAGTATTCTTATTCTTATGCAATATATTTTTAAGTTGCCATTATGACAAGTCAATTTATTACAAAATATCATCAAGCAAGATTTTTTGAACAAGAGCGAAAGTTTGCAAAAATTAAAATTACTACGATTTTAGGATATCCCTTCTTGCATTTTTTTTTAATACCATAAAGATAATAAATCAATAATAATACATGTTCACAATTAGCCTGTAGATATGTAGATACAATGTCGCTTTAAAATACAAAAGACATTTTCAAGAATGACTCATGTAAGTAAATTATTGTGTATTTTCACCCTTGCTTTGGCGACTAGGTATATCAGAAGGCGTCAATGACGCGAATCGAATTCACGTAATTTTAATCCAAAAAGAGTAATTTGCAATTGGTTTTATTAAATATTTTATTTGGATAAATGTACAACCACCTTGGAAATTTCCACTAGAGGATCTTGTATTTAACAAGATTTTTAAATCAATTGCATTTCATCATTTATTTTATTTTATTTATTAGAGATAATATATTACAAAATTATTACATAAAATTTATAATACATTACTCCCAATGAGTTTAATAAAACTCATTTATTTACTTGCAAACAGAAACAAACAAGACAATAGTTACAGTGGTGAAAACAATTTACATTATTATTATTAAGTATATTTCATGGTGAGTATCATGATGTGTTTCTTTGTAGTGTTTTATTTATGGTACGTACAAGTATATTAATATAAGTGGATTACCGGATGATGTGCGTAGTGGGAAGGTGTGTGTGTGTGTGTGTATGAGTATGTACATACATACATATGTAAGTATGTACATTGATCAAATTATATTATCTCTTTTTAAATTTAGGCAGTGAATCAGAGAAAATGTCGATGTTAGAATTTAGACCAATATTATTGAACATATGACGAGCACGATTGATTGGCAAATTACTTGCTGCATTTGTCTTGTAATTAAACGTGTGGAATAGTCCTGTACGGCGTGTACGTCTTAAGGGTATGTTAAAATTAACTAGGGAAAGAAGTTCAGTACAGTAAATATTATTATTTAAAATTTTGTGTATAAATGTCAAATTAGATATTGCCCGGCTTTGTTGTTAAATTTGAAGGTAAGATATTTTATAAATTTGTTTTGACTGTGTTCTATGCTTTCTATGTACTGCGGGTATATCATAATACAATGAAAGTGCATTTCTCTATTAGGACATGATGCAGAAATACGGTACATATTCCCATTTCAGAATTTCACCAGGAGACCAGAGAAAGCTATGTGGTTCCCAGGCTTTGCACAAACGGCTCTGGATTTTACATAATACGTATGGGGCTGTGGACTACGGACCGTGTAGTATGTAGCTTGTAGGTGTAGGGGTGACCCATTTCCCTGAACACGGACCCGGTGACGTCACGCCGCGCGCCGCGTGAAATATATCCCAGGCCCGCAGAAACATACGGGGCGAATTTATATTTCTCATGTTCTGCGTACGCTCGGTACTCGGTATGGCGGGTGGAGGCTGGTGGTCAACATTCCATCCACACATGGCGCTGCGCTCCTGGTTGCTGGTCGAGGGAAACGCGTGGAATAATTATTATTATTGCCTTCTCAGGAAGAAAAATAATAGTTATTAAAGAAATTCAAAGAAAGGCAGTTAATTATTTTCCCCTTAGCATTCTTCCTACAGCAGCCTTTACGTCCTCCGTGAATTAACAAAGGCCTCTTATAAGATGGGTTTGAACCAGTGGCGGCTGATGACTAATTTCGTGCTAGAGGAGATTAGAAAAATACATTATTATTTGAGGAAACTATTTAACACTGGTGAGGCTCTCCAAATATCTGAAAATATTCAAAGAAAATTTGGCTGTTGTAACTAGATAAACACTTTTTTTTAATCTTACTGAAAAAATAACACGATTCCCGATTTTTGCATTCAGACTCTTTTTGTGTTGACGAAGTACTTAATTTGACCTGACTCCTATGAATCTGCATACGATTTGTATACTAATTTCAAATGATCTAGTGCAGTGTTTTCCAAACATTGTTCTGCCGTGGCCCGGTAATTTTCACACTGCCCCTTCGTAACCCACTTAATACTTTTAAACCCAAGTTGGTTCCATTGGGTAAAATAATACACATTTATTAATAGTAAAAATATTTTATTAATACTACATATTTTGGTATCGTCACTAAATTTTACTGCGAAGTATGGAGCTGCTGCTTAATTGTTACTAAAGAATCCAAGTTCGCGGAAAATGATGAAAGTTTTATCCTAAGGTCTGGTTCCACTTCAAGTCCGTTTCTATATTTATTTTTAAGGTAAACTAGTGTTGAAAACCCAGCTTTACATTTATAAGTTGTGACAAAAGGCATTAAAAAAGTTATTGCTTGATGAGCTAATTTTGTGTATTCTTGACGACAAGATAACCAAAAATCTATCTCTTGTGTCAAATATGTATATCGTTAAGTGATGTGTCAGTTGACAGTTCAATTAATGAGTCGACATCTGAATCTGGCAATTCGTGGGAAATTAGTTTCGGAATCTAACTTTTATGTAAATGGGTTTCTTATCGAAGCTTTGTTGCTGTCGATTGAAGGAAAATGTTCTTGAAGATTCCAGTCCTAATAAATGTTCTTTAATTTGAGTTAAGATGTCTTGTGGCAATGCAATCATGTTGTACTCTTTTTGTATTTCACTTAAATTACAAAATGCTTTGAAGTTCCCTGTTTCCATGCGTTGTGATCACACATTAAGCTTTTTTCTTGCAGCTTCCACATTGTCCTAAAACAAGGCGGGAATGTTGCGACCCGGTATTTTATTTTGATGGCCCGGTACCGGGTCGCGTATTTACAATCCCTACCGCGTTTCAGTCGCTTTAAATTTTCAATATCAAAATTTAAATATTTAGAATTAAATTTATTAATTTCTAATATACAAATTTGAAAGATTATTTTATCTAGATTTTATAACAATTTTTGTTTTTGCAAAGTGATAAAAAATTATCAATATAGAGGTGTATTTACAATATATGGGAATAATATTAATATTTAAATATTTAGAAATAAAATTATTAATTTCTAATATACACACCAGAAAGATTATTTTATCTAGATTTTCGAACAATTTTTGTTTTTGCAATGTAATAAAAAATAACCAATATAGAGGTATATTTAAAATGTAAATTGTCGTTACCGCGACTGAATCGGTATAGGTTTTGTAAATACGCTACCGAGTCGCGACCCGGCAATTGGGAAACCCTGATCTAGTGGTCTACAATTAAAAGACTGTCACTTCAACGAGCTGCCCCGAGTTATAAACAAAACAAGAGAATTAAAATTAAAATTAAAAATTAAATTTTTAGTAAAAATCATCAATTAATATATATGTTTACATTGTTTACACATACTGTAGTATATATAGCTACACGATTTCCAATTTGTAAACGCCAAGCCTAGAAAAATATATCTGAAAAATTATGATAGCGGGCTTCTAAAACACCGGTCGAAAGTAACGACTGATCCCTAAAAAAGTTTATACTTAAATTACAATATAATAAGGTCAATGTGTAATAAATATTAAAGAAATGCTAAGACCGGCTTTTGATTCCAAGACGAATAAAACAAGTTTATTTTCTTCTCCTGCAAATAAACTTTCATGGAAATCAATTATATGTCTACAAAACTACGACCTTAACTGGGGGCTTAAGGCTATTATTAGAATCATTATTGTTTTGGTAGAGCATTGTAAGGTGGTTGATATAAGGTAGACTAGGTGAAGCCTCTGCGAAAATTGAGCTCAATGTCAAACCCTGTTTTCTTCTCTCCTTCCCTGCGATTCAATGGACCCTTTGCATTTCATTTTTCCGAAATGAATAAGTATCAATATTAAGACAACATATATTTCACTTTTTGCTGCTTGATTTAAAGGTAATGCGGTACATGATCCACAGTTCGTTTCAGCGCTGACGAACGAATATATTGCTATTTTGGGATGGGACAGACCCAAGAGTAGGTATATCGTAGTATTTTTTTACAGTAAAATTTTCGTATTTGTCGTTATTTCAAGCAGTTTTATAGTGTTTCATGTACGTATACAAAACAAAACACAAGAACATGAAATTCTACTACAAGAAGACTTTATGTGAAGTTAATTTGAAGGATCAACTCTGAGCCATAAGTAATCTGTGGTAGAGGACCAGATGATGACCTATGGCAATTTTTTCGGGAGGTTGAACATAGCAGGCGTCAATTCATACAATTTAATATGTAATAAAAGATCATTGCTTGTGGGGCGCGGCTGGCGTGGCGGGCGGCGTGAATTTGATTTTTAAACAAATCTGTAGTTTTATACTAAGATTGATGAAATTTTGCACACTTGACCTTCAAAACATGAGAAGGTCACTCTCTATATGTCTGAATGAGATTTTCAAAAACCACTCTATCCAATTTTCCCACCCCTTAAATTAGAATGAAGCCCTTGCAACGCCGGATGGTTCAGCTAGTATCACCAGATGCCATCATATCCAAATCATAAACGAGGTCATTTGAAAAAAATATGCATTGGGTTTACCTAAATGCGCAAAACATTGGGTTTACATGCGAATATTAGTACTATCTACAAATTCTATTAGAATTTTATTTATCATTCATTTAGAATTTCAAAGCAATATTAAATGTGTTCCATATGACTCATTTTTAATATTCATTGTATTTGCCAAAACTAAAAGTATTACTTTAGACACAAAAACGGGCTTTTCTTCATGGTAACAAAACCAGGCAAATTCGATAATTTTTTACGTCCAAGACCAATCTTATATACGCAATTTCAATGGCAGGGGATAGTAACAGACTAATAAAAACTACCCTCGGAAATGTTTTCAGTTCACAGCACAACGAAAAACAAATAAAATTAAACAGCTATCGCATAGCTTAAAAGCTTTCTAACTTTTCCCTGTATCATTTTTTACAATAAGTCTCACATAACTTACTTTACCTTACTAATAATTTAGCTCCCAACAGTTGTAATTAATTTTGCTGGCTTAAGTTGACGACAATAAATTGATGTGAGAAATGTTCTCACTTTGTCATACATTTTTTTCTCCAAGTCTTACTTTAAACTAAGTTACTTGTCATGTCCGATGTTATCAAGCTAATGGCACGTTATTTACAGTGGTGTATGTTATTGGATCGCTTTTGAATTATGTGAACAAATATAACGTGTACTTGTCAAATTAAAATACCAGACGGAATATAAGACCAAAAAAACTAACGCGATAATCTCGTAAAATTTATTTTTTAAGATATTTAGCTTAGTATTATTTTCGATTCGATCGTAGCTTCCTTTTCTTTTCTTTACAAGATAAGGTTGAGAGGATGAACTTCGATATACTTAACCTTGGCGCAGACATACATAACTTCCTCTATTTTCTTACGTAGCTATTTGACCGACTCTCAATATTAGAGTTGATCTCATTATTCTACTGATTTTACCATGTCTTCTTGGGAGTTCCCAAACATCTTCTTCTATCATCCACTCGTGTTTCAGATATTCTAATGAAACCGATTCGCTGTGCATACCGAAACTATCGAGTGTCTTTACTTCAGCGTAAGCAGCATGACATTCATCGCAGTCTTTGTTGCACATGGTTCACATTATACATGGCTAATCTATTATATCTATAATATTATATTATAATATCTAGTGTACAACTGATAGAAACGACACTTCTTCAATTTGGAGAGGACCTTGTTATCTAGGAGGTTGAGGTACAGCCCTGTACAGCATGCCCAGCTTCTGAGAAGACAACTTAACTCTGGCATTGGTGCCCTCGTACCTGAGCTGGTCACTTAGAGTTACCAAGCATATCAATAGAAGACCTTTTGGAAGATAGCCTCCGTTGAAGGAAGGTAGATTTTCATTTCGATCCCTTTTAGACGAATCAGATATGATTGGGTCTTTGAAATATAAAATTCAACGAGGTTATTCTTACCCCATGAGGAAACACTCTCGAGGCAACCGTCCATTCTCTGCTGCAAATGGAGTTTGTTTAAAAAGTTTTCACTAGTTATACCATGGTTTTTATCAACAATCTGAGCTTAGGGCTAGGTCACATTACTGCCACTGCAAAAATGTTGTGTTTTGGTCGTTGTTAATGCTGTGTGCTGATTTTACCGACGCATTACATCTTTCATAATAACTAATTTCACAAAAAAATATATAGATGTCCTGTTATCACAGAAAATAAATGAAACGTTTTTTCCCGGTAAGTACAACTACATAGACTAGATGTTCCGTTCGGCGTGCATGGTTCGAATTCAATACGAGAGGACGTAAATTGGCCTCCTTCCAACATTGATTAATGTTCTTAACAGAGAATGCATGAGTTTTGGAATAATGGTCCGGAATAACAAAATACCGTCCATGGGTTGAATTCAGACGGTCCGTAAATTTGTCGTGCGGTAGGTACTAGGAACCTAAAGGGCAGGGGTGTCTGAAAACAGTAGATCGCGAGAGGTTTAAAAGTAGATCGCGATGATAATTTCGTATCATCAATATGTATGTTTTATTTCAACATTTTTAAATTACCTAGTATTGTTAAAAAAAACCAAAGTTTTTCGTAGGTACCTAATGCTTACTTCATCAGGGTTTACTTAAAACTGATGTTATAATTTACTTAAAAGCAATTTGAAAATTTATTTTAATTAACTTAAAAGTTTTAGGTTACTTAAAAGCTTATGAAACATGTTAATTTTTTAAACAATAAAAGTGGTTAAAACTAAGTACTTTATTGTTTTTGAATTAAAATGGTGGCACGTAATAAGTTTGCTGTGTTTGAACAAATGGTTTATTTTTAAACTATTACAAATGATACAATTAGTTATTTATAACCAACGTTACGATCTCCGAAAACGACATACTCTTATATATCGATCGTCTAGTTGATTAGTCAGACATCTTCTAAAAATCAAAATTTGAGTTGAGTACTCAACTTTATCTGGTACAATACTTTAAAAACTTTAAAAATTTCAATTAAGAGAAAATCTAGTGCATCAAACAAAATGTTGATGTTTTCTGTAAGATATTTCAAAATGTAATACTAACGTACCGAACCGTTATTCTTTCCGATGTTATTTTATGGCATAAAATAAGCAAAACACAGATACGTGGAAATGATATTTGATTTATGGGGAGCATTCAAATATTGCTGTCCCCATTATCTCAAACCTTGGAATTTGGAGATGTCTGACTAATCAACTGGACATTCGATGTGAAGACTGGAAAGCATAAATGGTTAAAGCATCATACCGCTTTATGGCGTTTAATGCCTTTGTACTTCCATATACTTTCCGATTATTTTAACTTTATGTTTCAATTTGGGAGCCGGGAATGGGTACCGCCGCCCCGGGAACCTTTATTGGATAACCAACACCTCTGCCATAGGTCACCCCAAGTGGTTCGCTACGTTTGGTGATTTAGCAGGGATGCCCGGGTTCAAGGGGTGAGGTTTGTCTAGGTCTTGGAGGCGGATGACCATGTCACACTGAACCCCAGATTCCTACCCACCCCATAAACCCTTTTCCTTCCCTCTCCTTCCTTTCCTTAACAAAACCACCACACAGTATCCCTAAAGATGACATAGGCCCTGACGGAAATTATTTTCCTCAGTGGAGCTCTTGTAAAGAGCTGTGTGGAGCTCATGTAAAAAAAAAATTCTATTGATAGTATTTTATTTGTTACTCCACTCCATGATATTGATACTAATTATATTGATGCTAACACATTATCAATCATTATTATTTTATTTAATCTGCGTAGAAGACATTTGCTGGTAATCTATGTATATGTGCACAGGAATTGAGCCCCGCACAGACAAGGGAAGGACATTTTGAAAAAACTTTAATAATGGGAGGTAGAGGTAAATGAGTTAGAAAAAAAAAGATAGTTCATTCATTATTTAGTTCCACCATTAGCCGCCTACAAAGTTAAGTGTGTCAAGCTGTAGTGAGAAGTCGATCGCTTGACTACTAATGGTCGATCTCTACGAGCATGAGTTTGGGCACCCCTGAGATGGGGAATAAGTAAAAACCACGTTAAGATCTCTTCTTCCTTGCGCTGTCCCAACTCATTGCCTAGGTAGGCTATTGGGGTCGGCTCTTCTCGTTCTCAGGTTGTAATTTCTTCTGTTCTGAGTATCGCCTTCATCCAGGTCGTTTCTCTGAAGAATTTTGGAGCATTGAGTCATCCAGGAGTTTTTCGGTCTTCCTCTGGATGACTGTCGATGAAGCTCCATAGACATTGCCTGTTTCACTGTGTGGTCTGATGGTCTCCGTCTTATGTGCCCATACCATCTCAACTGTCGTTCCTCCAGCTTACTATTTATGTCTGTGACACCCAGGCTACCACGAATGCGCGAATTTTTGATCTTACCTTTTAGTGATACTCCTGCCGACCATCTAAGCATTCGCATTTCTGCTGTTTCGAGTTGCCTAGAGTAGGAGTTGTACATAGTCCAGCATTCGGAGCCATACATTATTGCGGGTCTTACAATAGTCTGGTATATCTTTCCTTTAAGTTTTATAGGCATTTTGGAGTCACACAATATTCTTGTTACGGATCTGAATTTAGTCCATCCCACACCTATTCTATGGATGACATCCGCTGCACATCCTCCGTCTCTGGGGATTAGTGAGCCCAGATACTTAAATGAATCACAGTTGGCTAATTACATTCCAAATTAAGTAAAATTATTTTCAGTAAAAACCACGTTAAGACCATGATTAAATATTTTTTAAATGATATTGAAACACACTTTGTCCGTTGTCGAGGGGTAAGCTCTCGACTAGCAATCCGAAGGTAGCAGGTTCAAATCCCGGCGCGCGCAAGTAATTTTTGTGCGTTTATTTTGTATGATTTCACAATTTATTCATTCAAAATAATGTGAAGTATATTTGCGACACGTTCCAGAGTGGAAGATACTGTCAGCATCGCCCTGGGGTAAGACTACCATTCAGAATTGAAATGTTCCCCATCTTCTTCTTCCCCGCCTACTTCCCCTCCCCACTCCCTTCAGCCTTACAATATACCCCAGTTGGGGATGCCATAGTCTCACTGGCTCCAGACGGTATTCACAAAAAAATAAATATGCGAATAAGAAATAATCATAAAACATTAACACTAGTGTGGGCATTCACAGTTCCTACTGCTTTATTGAGAAGATGAGGGCACCATAAGGGTCAACACCACGAAGAAGATTTGTCCATAAGTTAAAAATGTGATGTTTAATATGTAACGATCAAAAAATGAAAATAAACGTTGAAAATTTCACACAAATTTAAGGTACTAAAAAAGTTCACTTTCAGGAAAAACAAGAATTTTATAATAAAAGTTTAAGATATTCTAAAAGTCAATATACTTAAGGAACCATTCATTAGATATTAGATAACCAACACCTCTGCCATAGGTAATCCCATGTGGTTCGCTATGTTAGGTGAATTAGCAAAAGGCAGCCCACCTACTGCGTGGCGAGCCGGATCGGGAGAGGACGGTAGAGGGTGACCCTTGACCTCTTCAGTCGGACTCTTTCAATGTCGACCCATCGCTTTGCTCCGCAGTGGGAGGAATGGATTCATACGTCCGTCGCTCCTGGATACGCTCCTTGAGATTCCTAACTACTCCTCATACCTTTTTCCTTATGTTTCACTACTTTCTTTCCTTAAAAATACGCTCCACATACCATCCCCAAAGATGGCATGGGATTACGTTCCTCAGGGCAAAAATTTCGACATTCAAATTCATCTTCCAACCACAAAACTACTTTCGTTTTGGCTTTCAGTATAGTTATATTCTTCAACAGGTAGGTGTGGATATAGAGTATAAAAAAGGAAATAAATTATATTTGTCTATCCAGTCAAGCCACAAATTGCAATTTTTTCCGCATGACTGAATTTATTTAACATTCGACCAACGCGTGCGTATTATTTACATTACTTGTAGGCCGTTAGGATGACAGCAAAAAAATTACGTCATGATTTTTTTTTGCAAAAAGCAGAAAAGGGGTTTGTGTGTTTCAGTAAAAATTAATGGTTGTATGGAGGTTCACCTCATGCTTGTTACTTTTCTTAACTCGTTTTAATACACGGTAGTTTATTCGTCGTTTTTAGAAACTCGACGAAAATTGGGGTTACTATCGGCACACTGTGTAGGTGGACTTCAGGCGGCTTATTTACGAAATATTATGTAAATAAAGAATACGTAGCAGCCGAATCACTCGTGGAACTATATTTACCAAATCGAGGCAAATCCGAACCTCAAAAGCATATTATTCGAACACAATGTATAATTTTCACAATACAGATAAATTGAGATCAATACATCCAACTCAATAACAGATTCATTTTCCCGAGATGTGAATACACTGAACTGACTGAAGACGGAGGAGGGAAGAGGATTACTCGGCAAATATTTTCGTGGCATAGGAGGTAAATATCTTCTGGTAAACATCTATTCAGTTATCAAGCTGATTTGTGTATTTTGTAAAAAAGGTACGTTGCTGCTTTATTTGGTGCGAAAATAAAATATTATTTTAGAGCAGATTAAAATACTGTTACTGTATTGTTTATGACACCTCACAGTACGCCCGTACAAGTCAGGGGAACTATTTTTTTTCAGCTCTCCATAAACAGTCATACACCAAATTATTACGAAAAGGATTACAAAATTTAGGAGAAAAAAAGTCCAAGGGGCAGATTCACTATGTTGAGACGTAGGTCAAAAGATAGTTACTTAACTCTGAATACCTATACAGTATAACATTGAAGATGTCAATGCTCAATGCAGAATCGTTAAGCAGTTAAATTGCTTTGTTTAATGGGGCATTCTGAAAGGAAGAAGTTCTCGCTTTCGGAGCATAAAAAAGTGCATGGGATCTCCCACGAGTATACGCAATAGGGACATATAGGTTAATCTCCTTCAACATAGGTGGATTCAGTACAGTACCGGAGATCAGCTTAAAAAAATGTTTCCCCAAAAACATTTTTCGGCGGGCTTCTAAAGTATGAAGATCGAGCATTCCTGTTAAGAACAACGATGGATACAGGAATGGGTAGTATGTACCTTCCCTCATATACAGGGAACGCATAAATCTTTTTTGTACTCTTTCTATTTCTAGGATGGTTTTGTTCAGAGGGGGCCCAAATAATGGAGCTGTATTCCAGGATGCTGCGGACAAGTGCTTCATATGTTCGTCGTATTGCAATTCCATTAGTAAATGATCTCGCATTACGAAGAACAAATCCAAAAAAACTAATGCGCCACTGGTGTTGATGCGGGTTAAGGAAGGGACCGTAAGAGGGGATTTGGCAATGTGGGTTATGAGAAGAGAAGGAGGAAAACAAAATGCCCCACATACGAGCATTTTTAACAAATGCAAAATAACGAATCGGAGAAACGCGGTAAAGAGGTACGCAAAAAAGATGAGTATTACTAGTTCTTCGGAGCAGGATTTAATGAGTTACCGGTAGCAAAGTTTTAGCCAATCTAACATAATGGGTTATGAGAGTACGACTGGAAATTAATCGAACTATTCACCGACTTCCACGTTGTTCGTAGCCCGCACTAGACCGTAACAGGTACTAATAACTGCGCTCGATAGCCCTCGCCGTTCTATGCATTTATTGAAAACATATATTTTTCAAACCATGACGAATCCTACAATAATGTCATTTGAAAATTATGGTTTCCTTTATTAGAAACAATGTAGCCGCGTCTCTCCCTAACACTGAAAAACCCTTGGCAACCGAGAATTAATTATTTTTAATACCCCTTTGGTTGACACGGCACAGTAAAAACTATTAACCGTTATTTTTAATTACCTACCTGGGATATTTTTGGATTAAAGGTAAAATGGGGAGTAGGAATTGTATGAAAAATGAAATTGTTATAAGCGGATGTGATATCAATGCCAGATTTGTAACATTCATCGAAAAGTCAAACATTCTCCGTCTCGAATTTTAACACTTTTGAATTTGCAAGTATTTTAGTCTGTTTTGGAAAATATTTAGTATTTTTGACAATAAAATAATCCATGAAAAAGTAAGTTGACGACTTTTAGCAACAGTAAAAAAAATCATATCAATATGAACTTGCGATGCACGATCCCATAACCTCCCATTAAAAAAAGTCAAATGCTTTGACCAATACGCTTTGAATATCTACAGTTTATTATTTACCAAGCAAAGATGTTTTAAAAGATTTGACGCTGATTTTGTTTATGGTGGCAAAAAGAAAACATCATTTTCTAGTCATTTTCCTAGTCACATCTACTTGCACCACTTTTGTGTCGTCGATACATTTCAGAGTGGTCTCGACAGCCTCTGTTTTTGTTTAACAAACGCGATTTCAGTAGGAATAAACACTCTTGGAAATAGCAAAATGAGTACACCCAAAGACAAAAAACTTAGATCGGCACACATGAACCGGATTTCGTGTTTCCACCCCTTACAATAAAGGTATCTTCAAGACCTCGGATTACTAGGTCCTATCCATAAGATGACTCGGCAGATTTTTTTTTCTTTATTTATTGCATTGGTATCGATCACCATGCTAGGCACATGCCCGTGTTGTGAAAACAGTATCGGAACATAACATCACTGAAGACGAAATAGGCCCCCACGGCGTTGAGTTCAAATAAAAAGGGAAAATATAAAATGAACGTAATATCTCCATTGCCAGAAAGGAAAACCAATTGGTACTGAAAGTTGAAGAATAATAAAGTAAAAACTTTTAAAAATAAAATGACATACGCAAAGCAGGATGAAATTTCCAATTTGCCAAGCAAGCAGCGATTGGTTTGATATTAATGCGAGGCAGTGCCAGGATCGATTGGCAATCTCGTCAGAGCTAACAGGCCGGCAATCGGAGCGCGGTAATAGTTATCGGGGTGTTAAACTTGAAAATCGCGTGTCGCCGGCTCCGGGTGGGGTAAACAATCCACCCGATTTGGTCGGGGTACCCACAAGGATCGGAGAAGGGACCGCTGATAAAGCGCTTAATATTATTTAACGACGTTTTCCAATGATTTAGAAATTTTAAGTGAAAGTAAATTTATCATAATTAGTTTTTGGTTTATGATGCCTTGTCATTAAGCCCCGTCGTCCCTGTTATGACGATAAACTAAGCTCAATAGTTCTTGGTATACACACCAAAACCAGAATTAAGAGGATTAACGCTTTCATCACGCTATTAAACATACACCTCACCTCCTGATGGATACTGCAACGCTGTCCGAAATATTGGTTAAAGAAGGAGAAAGCACAACATGGCATAATAGCCAAAAAAATAAACACAAAAATACTTTAATAAATTAAAAATCTAAAGCGTCTAATGGGATCTATGGCGGGCGGACAGATACTGGGTAGGTGCTGAGGATTTGAGTTTCATACAAATGTACAGTTTTATACCGAAAATAATGAAATTATGCAAACTTGACCTTCAAAAGAACAGGTAGGTTACTTTCTATACGAGATTTCGGAAAATCGCTCTACTTCCTTTTCCCACCTCTTAAATTACCCTTACCCCTAGAATTTTGATGCATATTGATGAAACTTTGCACACCTGTCGTTGAAAGTAAGAGGAAAATTACTGTCCACATCTGATTTCGAAAAATTCTGTGTTAAGAGGCGGGCAACTTCGGGACCAGGTAATTATATAAGAATGTAGTTGTAAACTAATAGTAGCATGAGAAATTTTATCCATATCGTAGGTATTACTTATTATTAAGTGCAAATTGGTGAAGTGATATATAGTGTATGGCTTATGGCAACAATCGATAATTAATCAGAAACACTATCGTAATTTCAAAAATCATAATTCATATTTTGTATCATATAAGATAAACATAACTTCAATGAGTGACGGAAGTAAACATATCCAGCTTGACTCGACCCCTGTCATAACATTCAGCAGCCAGCAACCCCACTCTTCCCTGAAAGCGGGGAACGTGTTGACTGGAAACTAAAACAATAGATCCTGTAGGCAAACACCATTAATCGAAGGCTAATGGGAAATCTCCCCATCGGCCAATAGTCCGAGGAGGGTGGTCATCTACCATCCACCATCCACCATACACCCACTGTTACTCACGTGCTCCTGGTCAAACAAATCCCCGATAAAATTAAGTACGGGAGCCAATGGTCAAACACAACACCAGTAACCGGATTATAAAATGGTATTTGAAAGATGAAATATAATTCATGATGATTACTAGAAGCGCCCTAGAAGGAATTTTTCACAAAACAGTGCCTACTAAATTATAGTACATTATCGCCATCAATCCAGACACCGAAAATAAATGATTTTATTATATTTGAACACTTCTTTTAATGTCATACAGGTAATCTACCTGCACTGGATGATGTTTGACCATGATAGCTTTTTGTTTGACAAGCCCCTAAAGGGCTCACAAACTCCAATGGCTTGTAGGGCAGGGAAGCAAATAATAGACGGCTACCTCGAGAGTGTTTTCTCTTGGGGTAAAATAATCTCGTTGAATTAAATGTTTCAAAGATCCAATCATGTCTGATTACGTCTAAAAGGGATCGAAATGAAAACCTAGTCTCCTTCGACGGAAGCAATCTTCCTAACAGGCCCTCCATTGATATGCTTGGTGTAACTTTAAGTGACCAGCTCAGATATAGGCCATCGAAGCCAGAGTAAAGTTAGCCTCTCAAAAATTGGGCGTACTGTACAGGGCCGCAGATACTTTAATAGTACACAACTGCTAACCCTGTACAAATCACAAGTGCGCCCCACGGTTGAATTTGGCAGCCATCTCTGGTCTGGAGCTTCAAAATACCTGAAAAATACCCTCGACTCTGTGCAAAAACGGGCGGTCCGTTTGATAGATTCTCCCATCTTAACAGACGGATTGCAATCTTTAGAGAACAGGCGTCGGGTGGGAATGCTATCCTTGTTCTACCGGTATTACAATGGAAGATGCTCCGAGGATCTAGAGTCATTGATCCCTTCGGCACCGGTGCATATTTGGGAAACAGGCCAAACGCGTGCCCAACCTGTGTACACGGTTGCCATTTGC
Source organism: Limnephilus marmoratus (assembly GCA_917880885.1). Classification (NCBI taxonomy): domain Eukaryota; kingdom Metazoa; phylum Arthropoda; class Insecta; order Trichoptera; family Limnephilidae; genus Limnephilus; species Limnephilus marmoratus. The sequence goes on along the minus strand of OU862919.1, from coordinate 27,481,870 downwards.
CTGAGTTTCCTCCTTCCTACAACATGGGTCTCTTCAAGACCAATGTTCATTCCTTCCTCTCCTCAAAAAGACGCTCCACACAGCATCTAAGATGACATAGACCCTGAGGGAAATTATTCTCAGGGCCTCCTGTGTAGAGTAAAATTTAAAAAAAAAACTCGAATTTAGAAATTTACTGTATAATTTATTAATCAATTCCAAAAGAACAATTCTCACAACTCTCTAAAATCAAATCTATTGCAACAAATAACGGATACCCATATATAATAGTACACCCAACTTTAGAGACAATAAAAACCACGGTTGGCATTGAATTTTACTGATAATTAATTTTTCATCCTCGTGTGTTTCAAATTTTCCTACAGAAATTAAAGCCGCTTTCTACACTAATAATAATCTAGGTAAACTTCTGATAAACTCTAAGTGTTATCTATGAATTTAAATGTAACAACTGCCAAACATTTTACATGCACAGGTAAAACGGCAAGAAATATTAAAACGAGGGTGTTTGAACACTTGAGGTGCCTAAACAGTACAGGTTTTTCAGAATTCGCAATCCACCTAAGAGATAAAGATCAATCGTTTAGTAAATCTTCGGGGTAAGTGTAGCACACAGAAATTAATGAAATAGGTCTACGAGTTAAAAATCTAGAAGCTCTGAAAATAAATAAATAAATCAGTATAAGTAAATAAAACCAATTTACTGAATAAACAATTAGATTTGTCAAATAGCCCCATTTTAGACATATTTCTCTTCCCCACACTTACTTTAGCCCCCTCTCTTTTCTACCTTCCCCTTGCCACCTACCAAAGTTGATGTTCTCTCCCCCCCTTCTGTTTTACTTTTACTACCTTACTCTGTAACTCTTTTACAGTTTTAATCCTCTGATTTATTTAATATACCCCTTTTATACACCCACAATTATTAATTTTTTTGTTATGCATATTATTTATTAATATAAATTCGATCACCATAACACGGGCAGTCGGGCATGTGCCTAGCATGGTGGTCGAATAATCCACAAATTATGTAACCGTTAAAGAATGAATTAAGAAAAAAAAGAAAAAAATAGACCAATTTCACTTTGCAAAAAAACATAATGCGCGGGGTGTGCTGAGAGAATAAACCATTAATTAACAAGAATACGATAGTCGCGGCAATAAACAAAATAGCCGCGTAAAATCTAACCCACGACAACTGGCAATGGTAGCTTTCGGCGGGAAATTATTCAAATGGGACATTTACTGGCGGCGCAACGGCCCGCTGGCAAAAATCCTCCGCCGCCCGCAAAGGCGTTGTGTTGTAATTAAAAAAATAATTTACGATCTGCACGGGCAATGCCGGGCAACTCCGGGAACAGAGGGGCATGCATCAAGTGCCGCTGGAACAATGCTAACCTTGTACAAGCTATGAATGGTGGATGTTTGTTTGTTGGCGGGAAAGCCGCGGAAATGACCGCTCTCGGATATAAAAGTGCATGGCGGGAATTAGAGAATTTAACGAGAAACGGATGGGATGGCGCGATTTGGCTAGTTTGTGGGTCGTCCGTCAGGCGGTGGTGGTGGCGCTACTGTCGCACTAGAACAGGGTTCAAACCAAACTACCGATTTTACGGAAAATGTCCTTATTATCATATAACTGCTTTAAACCCTGTAGTAGACATCTTATCAAGAACGTATGACGTTGATAGAATGACAAATAGAGTAATTAGATTGTCTTACAAACTCCTCCAGCTCCTTTATAATATTATGGAAAGACGATTTTAGGGTTACTTTACTTTCTTTTTTATGGAAATCTGAATAGATTAAGGTATTGGGTTTTTTGGGATGGACAAAAATGGATGTGTGAGGAGAATATCAACACATTCATCATAATAATAGGCGTAGTCCAACGATAAGGCTCTTGACTCGCACTCCGAAGGTCGCGGGATCGAATCCCGGTGTGGCAAATAAATTTTATTTGATTAATTTGTGTATTTAAAATTTATTAATTTAAAATAATATACAGTATATTTGCGGCACGTTCCAGAGTGGAAGATACTCAGTATCGCCCTGGTGTAAGACCACCTTTCAGAATTGAAACGTTGCTTGAAATAGCCGTGTTTGGTGACCAGATCTGAATAGCTAGGTACTTCCACACCTTCCTCTTCCATATCTCCTTCCCCTCCTTACTACCTTCAGCTTCACAACATACCCCAATTGGGGATGCCATAGTCCCACTGGCTCCAGACGGGAGCCGTTGGGACTCTTGTGCTGTATTCATATTAAAAAAAATGGAAGGAGTCGGGGACGTCCGGGATGACGCATCATCAATTCGAATACTTGATGCGGTTAATATCACCAATCCTGATTAGGAGATGTACTTTTTAATTTTTTTGAAAGTCAATACCGCACAAGAGTCCCAACTGCTCCTAACCGTCAGGAGACTATAGCAACCTCATTTGCGGTGTGTTATAAAAACTTAATCTTATATTAAAATGTGTATTAATAAGTGGGGGGTAGATCCTCTCCCCGAAAGAAGAAGGTGGGGGAGTACCAGGCTATTCAGGTCTGGTCACCAATCTCGACTTAAGCCGTTTCAAGCAATGTTTAAAATCTCAATTGTTGTCTTATACCAGGGCAATACTGAGAGTTCTTTTTCCGCTGGATACGAGCTGCAAATAGTAAATTATTTTTAATTGATATACTGACCGGTTAGTGGTTGAATGGGCATCGCGTTTGGATCCCACCCGAGCATCGCGAGTTCGATTCCTCGGCTGTCTAAGACCTTCATCACGACACAAGCAACATTTTCCGCTTACTGTGGTGGTAGTAGGAGATTTTCAAATATTGCTGTGTTATTCGTAACCCGGGAATGTTTGTTTTTCTTTAAAAATAAATTGTAAAATAAAATAAATTAATCAAATAAAATTTACTTGCGCACCCCCCCCCCCCCTCCCCACTCCTCCCCGTGGTGAAAAGGGCTTAGTATCCTACTGAAACATGAGATTAATTAATATTAGCCAAACGATACTGAATTAATAATATATACTATTGTAATACTATTTAATTATTTTTATTACAAAATTTAATATTTATTTTCAAGATTGCAAACTGTTCATATTATATTAGTAATGTCATTATTTCTGGAATCATAAACGATATTATATTTTCATATTTTATCTACCTTTAAACTTTACGTGAAAGATCACCAAGAAAGCGTCCCTTATAAAAAAAAATAACATTATTTTTACCTATTTTTTACAGCCCTTATTGCATTAACTCTAATAACCAAAAGCTTTTCTAGAATTCATTCCATACATCACACAAAGCGCCACTAAAATATTAAATATAAAGAATTTTATGCCGCAATAATAACTGAAATAATAATTCAGTTTACAGTTGAAAAATAGCTATTACAGAAGACTATATACTGTATCCGGGTAATCTCCCCTGAAATACGGGAATGGTTGTCTTAGCAGATAGGTAGGGGGTTGTTTTAAGGGAGGGAGTAGGTACTCGTTCCTTTTCTCGAGTGTGCCAACCCTTACCTTCCCGAGTACGCTCAATTACCCACGTTTTGAAGTCACGGTACTTAAAACAGGGTTGCCATAAAATAGGAATTTATTCGTAAAAATAAAATATTGCAGGCTCGGTTACAGGCTGGAAGAGTTAAGGAATTCAGCAGGATATAATTCAAGTCGTAAGGTAACAAACTACATTAAAAAAAACTAACAATATAATACTCCAAGCGGTTCGAGATTTTAACATTTTATATCTTATTTTGCATGTAACGGAATGTGACGCGGATTTATATTATGAATTACAATATTTTACAGGTGAAGATCATTTTAAAAAACATATTTATAAAATAAAATCACGCATTAAATTAGTTCTTATCCTAAATGCCGTAGATTAAAAAAATAGTGTAAAAAAGCAAATAATGAAAAAAATAATAACTTCAATTAAAATAACATATTTGGTCAGCGCTGAGGAGTGGAAAATACTAAATAAAATATAAAATTAATCAATATCGAAACATTGTTCACAAAATATATATATTAATGCACAGTTTTATCGACGACTCGCGTTCTCCTTAATGACGCGAAAATCGACCTCCTTGCCCTTGCGTTTCAACCACCTTAAGGTTCGCTTTCGCTCGAGGACAAAAATTCAGCCACGAAAATTAAGACACGAAATGGGGAGGTTTTTTTTTTCGACAAAATAAAATATATATAGAGATTTATTCTCCGATACGAATCAGCGGCGAACACTAGAACTTCTAATTAAATCACTCAATTCGGCTAGGTTCTATTTCCCGCCGACAGATAGCGTTTCAAAAAAAAAAAGTGTCAAAAAAGGCGTTTGTTTCAATACCATTTTTCCTTTATACGGGAATATTGAGTCAGGTCAGGATCTTAGATGTCAAATATTTAGCCTAACAAAACAGAACTCTCAGCGGTTTCGGTCGTCGTTTTGCCGAAAACGTCATTGCCGCTGAAAAACCGATTCCGGGTTAGATGTTTTTAAAAAAATTGATAGCCGAAAAGATTCCGCAACTTTTAACACCAATTATACATGCCCTTCCCATTTAAAAATGTTCAGGAAAAGATGCCAAAACTCGGAAGTTTTCCAAAAAAAATCACCAAAACACGTGCTTAGACATTTCTTCAGAAGTGTAAATTTTACTGGCCAGGTAAATTCAAATGTAATTCATTGCTGAGTAGGTACTTATTTCGGTAGTATTGCAAATATGATGAAAAAGCAAAAAGATTGCAGGAATTTTTAAGGAAATGCGCAGGTAGGTACCTACGCGAATAGGTAGCTACACAATGTATTAGGTTTAAATGCAATACTAAGGTAAGGTTGTTTCGATGATATTGCACAATTCAACTTTTTTTTAAAGTTAATTTTCATTTATTCAATTTAGTGTTCGTTCTATTCAAGTTCTGTTTTTTTATCATTATAGGCCAGTTACATCACAAATCTGAAATAATTACAAGACTTTCCAAAACAGAAAATTTACCAGAAAAATTTGAAGAATTGTAATTTTTTTTTTAAATAACCCAGGCTTATTATTTTATTTATTTTGAAAAGTGTTGATTATTTATGAATGAAGCATGGTTCTATTTGGACATTGTTAAATAATAATAAAAAATATATAACGTGTGTTCTAGGTAGGTACTTACTAGCAGGGGCTTTTTTCCTTTAAAAATCAAAACATGATATTGAATAAATTTATTTGTAGTAGGTATTGCAAATTTTATGAAAAAAGCAAAAAGATTGACGGCAATTTTTAAGTATGTAGCTACACAATTAATTCGGTTATAATGCAATACAACGCGTACCTGGCATGCGTTGCAAATCCACTGTAACCTCGGGGTCAACTTAACTGTAATAGTTCCATCGCAAGTCCCGGGAAACTACATTATAATGCAAGCGCCTGCTCTATATAACATTATATACAACGGGTACCCGGCATGCGTTGCAAGGCCTCTCTAACCTCGGGGTCAATTAAACTGTTATGGTTCCATCCCAAGTCCCGGGAAACTACATTATAATGCAAGCGCCTGCACTATATAACATTATATACAACGGGTACCCGGCATGCGTTGCAAGGCCACTCTAACCTCGGGGTCAATTAAACTGTTATGGTTCCATCCCAAGCCCCGGAAAACTACATTATAATGCAAGCGCCTGAAACTATATAACTTTATATACAACGGGTACCCGGCATGCGTTGCAAAGTCACTGTAACCTCGGGGTCATCTTAACTGTAATGGTTCCATTCCAAGTCCAGGGAAACTACATTATAATGCAATCGCCTGCACTATATAACATTATATACAACGGGTACCCGGCATGCGTTGCAAGGTCACTTTAACCTCGGGGTCAATTAAACTGTAATGGTTCCATCCTAAGTTCCGGGAAACCACATTATAATGCAAGCGCCTGCACTATATACCATAATATACAACGAGTACCCGGCATGCGTTGCAAGCCCACTTTAACCTCGGCTCAACTAAACTGTAATGGTTCCATCCCAAGTCCCGGGAAACTACATTATAATGCAAGCGCCTGCACTATATTACATTACATACAACGGGTACCCGGCATGCGTTGCAATATCAATGTAACCTCGGGTTCAACTTAAATGTAATGGTTACATCCAAGTCCCGGGAAACAACATTATAATGCAAGCGCCTGCACTATACAACATTATATATAACGGGTACCCGGCATTAGTTAGATGAAGTTTTACTTCAGTCATGTGGTCTAAAGCACACTTTTTTTAAAGTTAATTTTCACGTTCTGTGTTAGTTCTTCTTCCATTGCGATGAAACTTTGGGGACTTGGTGTGCGCATCCCTTCGACTCTTTCTGTATAAAATGGTGAGCTCTGGCTTCATGAAATTATGCATTGCTAAACCGTTTATCCGATTGCGATGAAACTTTGGGGATTTGATGTGCGCATGCCGGCGATGGTTTTTCTGTATAAAAGTGAGCTCTGGCATCATGAAATTATGCATTGCTACTGCTACACCATTTAACCGATTGCGATGAAAATTTGATATTTAACCGATCGATATTTAATTTAACACACACTCCTCCTCGCTTCATCCACGTTCACACGTCAAATCGCATAGTGTTTTAACCCGTTAGTTGCCTCTGCAACGGGCAAAAGCTAGTGGTTTAAGAATGCTTACGTATGATAATTTACTTATAATATAGGATAATATAAAACATGTACGTAACCGTAGTATTATTAATAACTATTAAATATCCATAATAACCACTGGAGCGACAGAACAATTTAAAACTTTTTTCTTCGATTGCTCGAGATTTGTTGGTTGAATATTTTTCCCCCACATTAAAAAAATCAAACCTCCGAATTTTATTATGGAGACAAACAAACTTATTATGGTTCTATATAGCTAATGAATTAATCTATCTTTTGTGGATTATCACATACGTGTATGATTTATTAAAAAAAATTATAATATCGTAAACTTCTACTTAATTACTTAAAAATAAGGGAACATTTGCCAAAATTGGCAGCAAAGCAATCCGGGGCATTTTAAATAGTGCCATATTGTGGCAAAAAGCGCTCCAGTGGATAAATAATGTACACTACTCTGCTACAAGCTAATGCTTCCACGGAAGAGTAGTATTAAAACATTTGAACATTTACTTAAATTATTATATCATATATATGTCCATTAATATAATTTAAAAAAACAATGTGCATATTGTGTGTGGTGGTATGTATGTGTTCACATTGCCACTTTTTCTCTTCCCATTAGCTTTGCCCTTTTCCATTACTTAGAATTTGAAATTAAAACACTTTTGTACTTTCTTCCACTAATTTATATTTCACCAGGACCGGTTTCATCCTATTACGGACATTTTCAGACTGGTAGTTGAAATTCTTATGCTACGGTATTTATACACTCTTAGGCAGGGGTACACAAAATTATTCTAAGTGAATTATAATGGGTATATTAATGGTGATGATTATGAATTACTTCAGAGAGCAGTGGGGTAATTTAAGTATGTAATTTAAAAATGTAATAACCCAAATACACGGAGAACCCTAATAATAATAAATACCATAGTGCATCAATATTTGTCAATTAAGCCCTAAGCAACAAGGAGAGAATAAACCAACATTACCAAAATAAAATATCAGTAATTACAAACCTTTTTAATTATATAAATTCATGTATATTCATTTGAAGTAAAAATATCTATATATTATGTAACATCATTCATAATTTTAATAATAAACTTTATAATTACATGTATATATTTAAAATTAACAAAACAACTTATAATTCCTTAAAATTAACAAAATAGAAATATTCATTATATAGAGACAAAGTTGTGTACCCCTGCCTAAGAGTGTATAAATACCGTAGCATAAGAATTTCAACTACTAGTCTGAAAATGTCCGTAATAGGATGAAACCGGTCCTGGTGAAATATAAATTAGTGGAAGAAAGTACAAAAGTGTTTTAATTTCAAATTCTAATACAATGGAATTCCACAACGAATTATCAGTGCAAAAACTAGACTCACTTTTCCATTACCTTTTTCCTCCCATTAGTAGTAATAGGAAAATTCAAAACACAATTTAAAATATATTCCACAGTATTTTAAATCAAGGGCTGGTGTTTCAAACACCAACAACAGATTGCCTCCAGGTATGATTAAGAAACATTACAAATAAAACTAACCGGAAAAATTTATGCCACCAACATACTTTTTTTCAATAAAAAAATAATATTCTCATTTTTATAAATTTTAAAGTAAATTAAATTTATAAATTTTAATATTGTGTTCCTTAAATAATATTCACGTCATTATAAAACAATTAAAAAAAATTAACAAAAAAACGTTTATTGCTTCACACAATTATTGATTATCTAAATATATCGATTTTAACTAAAAAAATTAATCAACCATTTATAAACATCCAACAAAAAAAATAAAACTGTTTTAAATAAGTCGTCTCAATGTGGCACAACCACAGTATGATAATGGGATTAAACGCCGACACAGTAAAATAACAAAAAGTAAAATACTTGCAGAACCTAAACCGAAATTATTACTTTAAAAATTATTACTTTAAAAATTTGGAGTCCTACGAATTACACCCTATGTCAATAAATAATTTATCCAACCCTAAAAATGAGGCGCAATAATGAAGACGAATTATGAAATACACACCCAGCACTTAAAAAGTAAATCCTCTATCATTTCAAAAGCCCGGCTTACAAGGTGGAATTTCGTAAAAGTTTGGAAAGTTGTTGAAAGTCGAAAAATAAGGGAAGAATTCGGAGTTTAAGTCTGTCAAGACGGGGCCAGGCGCAGAGGGTAACGAAATGGCCGTGATTTTTCACCCCCGTACAAGTTGCCACACATTTTTTTACGATAAGCATTTCCTCAGAGTAAAAATAAGCCGGCGATAGGTGGAGGGAGCGCTAACAAACAGGCGGGTGGTTTTAAATGGAACAACTTCTGTATTGAGAGAGGCTCGTGAAAAGCGTCGAAAACAGAAAGCGAGATAAATATTCTGGAGAAAGCTTAAAGTGTGCTAGCTTCGAAGAGCAATGTTAAATAATTATAAACGCTTGCTCTTAAGAGTAGCATACGACTACTGGAGCGATTATGGTCGAAAAGTAGATCATTATTATTTTTCTGCAATTGATAGCGGTCCAAAATTGGACCACATTTTCCTACCATTCGTAAAACATTTATTGTAATTATTTAAAACATTTCCATGGCCAGCCAATTATTTTAAAACGAAACTATTGAAATGCTTTATCTATTATGACCATAGATGTGGTAAATCCGAACCTCGTAGACTATTGAAGATGTTCAAAATAAATTTTTTAAATATATTTCCCGCCGAATTTTTGATCAGCTGTTTAGGTTAAAATTATGTCCTTTTTCTATAGATTTGCACCTTCCATTATCAAGTATGCCACAGGCAACATACAGAAATCGAAAATATTGTAATATATGTTGACTCGAATAAGTATCTCACGGCAGTTTCAAAATAGCAAACACGCAGAATTCGCGCGGTTATTAACTTAAAGATTTTTTAAAAATCAGTTTTATATATCCTACAAATACGAGATAAACGGTAAAATACAAGTTAATTCATTGGCTATATAGCACTATAATAAGTTTTTATGTTTCCCTGTTAAAATTCGAAGGTATGATTTTTCAATGTTGGCGAAAAATTTAAAAAATGGTCTTCTGTGAAATCTCTAGCAATCGGGGCAAATTTATTTATTTCGCGTGATCGCTCCAGTGGTTGCATAAGTTTTCATTGTGAATATTCGGCACTTGTGCCATTCACATTTAACATACTTACGCTCTTGTAGAGAATAGAAACACCTACATCGAATGGGTTGATATGCTGATTTTTTGGTTCCAATGTAACATTGTTTTTCGGCATATACCTATCTACTAATTTCAGTTATGACTGTGTCTGTAACTCCGGTTCAATGAACTCGAGAACTAGGATTTGTTTTGATTTTCATAATTGTAACTGATTGCAGAAAATAACGAAAGACATGCAATAAAAGAGATAAAAAAATATTTTATTTTAATTAATTAATAATACTCATTTTATATTAGAAATGCATTAAATTCGTTTTGCTAAAATTTTAGACAGATGTCGTAATTAATTTTTCAAGTTTACAACGTGTTCATTCGTGAGGTAAATTTCTAATCGTCTATAAAGTTGACTTCGTATGTGTTTGAAGGGCAGTGATCCTGAGACAATTTTTTTTCATAAATACTTTCATCTTCACTTTTTTATTTTTTATCATTGTATAAAAATTGCATACAATTGGAATTTATTAACCGCTAAGCTACTGCGAGTAGCTTGTCAGCAGGAGATTAGTTCCACACAGATTAGTTACAACAACAAATTAAATAATCATAAACTCATTAGCGTAGCAACAACGTATATTATTTTATATATATATATAAAAAAACATATAACATACCTACCAATATTGTGATATATAAAATTTGAAAATAATTCAGAATTAACATTTTAATGGTGAAAAACAGTGGAAAAGGAAAAATATATATTTTTTTTTATTGGTGCCCTTTTTTACTCATTTAAAGTACGCTCTAGCGTGTTTAAATCGCACTTTATGGAACGCGCGTTTTTTAAAGTTACCATGGCAACATCAACAAATCAACAAAATGTGAAGTCTAAATGTCAACTTTTAACTATAAATCTGACAGGAATATTTTAAACGTCAAATAAAACATTACAAATGTTTCAAAAATTTTATTCAAAGTTTACATTCTTTTTTACATCGTTTACATTCTAATTATTTAAATGGATGTGAAAAGAGCAGTTCGTATTATTTGAAATATTAATACCTCCGTTTTTTAAATCGGAGGAAATGCTGTTCAAATTAATAGTATTCTCGGAAGTCAATGAGGCTGCACTTCCATTAATGGCAGTTCCAATAATGTTTGAAACATTCTTCTTATTGCTAATGCTCTCTTCCACGTGACCAGTCGCCACAGCTGCCGATTTCCATTGTAATGGTCCGCCACCCTAGGCTTTTGACACCAATTGTGATGAACCCTACCTAGCTGATTTACTTTTCTAAGCTTCTACCTCGTAGTTTAAATCTCGTAGCTCCTGTCTCGTAGCCACGCTCATAATTCTACCCTTATGTCCTACTGATCACACCACTAGGTATGATGGCCTGACTCAACCCTCCTTTCGGTTTATTTCTACCTCAGGCTCGTGATTTCTAAACCCCTATACTTTATAATCTAGCTAAACCTACCCTATCTTCTTAAATCCCTGCGATTTTCTCACAGTAATCAAGATTTAAGATTTCAGTTCACATTATTTCTATAATCTGCGTTGTGTATTTTTTTGTTTTAGATTTTACATCTGTTTGCATACTTAATATGCACACATATGTAGAGAAGATAATGTATTACGTGTGGTAACCCTAGATTCTTTTAGAGAAAGGGTGAGAATTTTCCGATCAATTTATTTATTATTATTTTAGAGTATTTAACCGAGTTCGATAAACTAACCCCGCCTTAACTTTGTGTCTATTTGATTTCTGTAGGAATTTAGTGTGTTTATTTAATTCTTCCTATCACCGCGGATACATCGATAACATAAAACAACAGTTAATAAATTTAACATTTCAAGAAAGCAAACCTTACCTTACCGGGGATCGTACCCGAGGGTCCAGTTTTCTCAATTGAAGTCCTTGTCTGCAACCTCCCCTAACATAATGTTTTGTGTAATCATAGTTAGTAGTCATAGTTAGTATTCACGATATTGTTGGAATAGTAAGGATGGATGGATATGGGGAGGGGGATAATATGTTTGCTGAAAAGTCGGCTCCTCCGCTAACCAAGTGAAAACCGATGAACAACAATTACAAACCCGGATTCTCCCAGTACGTTTGCTAGACTTATCCTTAGATCCGAGTTTTACTCTCTTCGACGAGCGTCTCATGCTATGAAAGGGGCCCTTCACGCCAGCAGGGAGAATACCAAGTCTTCATGCCGTTTTTCTGTCTTACTCCGACTTCCGACTCCTCCGGATTGAATTTAACTCTACTGAATCTAGAAGGGGTATTTCATGTCTTCCCTTATCATGCCTCTATCCGTTGAATGTGGCGTAAGCTTGTGACGGGCAGATCCTTCCTCCCACGTGACCGACCCAGCGTTACACTCCACCTCTGACTAGCTGACATAAAACTCACCTCGTGAACCTTATGTTTGCTTTCAGGTTCGACAAGACTCACGGTATGCAAATATCCTGTGGCTTTAATGCCGCGTCAGCGTACTGTCCGCATACGTCCTTCCTCTTCCCCGCATGCCCACCTCGACAATACCGCCACAAGATCAAAGCCGTCCGTTCGAGAAAGGTTGCCACTTACATTTCCAGATGGCCCATACCTACATACAGAAGCCTTGAAGATTACATTCGAAGACAAGTTAGGATTCAGGACTGTATGAGTATTTGAACACCAGTGTTGTTTAAATGAGGTCACTAGCTCCTCGTGTGTTAGGTATTTAGGATAATGGGTATTTATGGTTTCTTGGATACCTACTTCCTATAAGAAAGATTTAAAAATGAGATAAATCGAGTTGTCATTGAATCAATGACCTCCTGAATAATTGTGATGAGCTCTCTTTGAGTTTGAAGCTAGTCGAGGTACTTTACTTCGCGAAACTTTGCATGCTAAAACAATGCTACCTATTGGCGATCGCCCTAGTATAACCAGTTGTTTAGAATTGAGTGAATTTAACGTCGATTTTACTTTCACATATTGGGCGAAGTTTCCGTCGTAAGCTATGATTGATAAACCTGCCCCTTGACTTTTGTGTTTTTGTTTTATTTATTCGTTGATGGAATTTAGGTGACCGTGTCATTGAACTCTAATCGAAATTTTAGATACACAATCGAAGGTCATATAACATACCCTAATCTCGTCGGTGAGAGGATTCGGTAGGTATTAGCTATACCTATCAATTTGCTATTTCTATCGATTTTAGCGTTACGTATTTCATTTCTCATGGTTATTTGTTTATTTAATTTATGTGTTGTCGTTAATTATTTTCCTTCATCTTATTGTTATTATTATCATTCAAGTACGCCAATGTAATTACCTAGAATGATTAAGAAGCACACTCCTATGACATCTTGTAATACCTAATTAAATTGTGCCAATAGTTAATTAACTCCGATGAACGAAAGACCGATATTAAATAGGTACATCATTTTTATGGTTTGTTTGTTTACTCTTCACACAGACGACCTTCGGTATACTGACCTACTTTGGAGATTGTTTATTTCTACGGTCATTGTCCTTTTGAAGCACGATTCATCGTTTAACTAATTATTTCTTATTTATTTGACCTAGTTTTGCTTAAACACTGATCATTTAAATAGGTACCTTGCTAACCTAGAGGTATCTGGATGACCTAGTTTCAACTAAGGTATAATTTGCTTGACCTACATAGTTCTGAGAAATATAGGTATTTCGGTTACGAATCGAACTGATATCTTACGTCGCATTCCTTATACGCGCTTAAATAAACATTACACCTACCTAACTAAAACAAGTACTTGTATGACCTAATTTATAAGTAGGTATTTGTTTGTTTGACCTAATTTTGAGACGCTTGTATACTCCCGCACACGAAATATAGAATAAAGAGCTTCCACGATAGTCATTTATTACGTTCTACGCGCCTCGATTCGTTTTATATGAGTTATAATAAATTAGCGTATTTACCTAACTGAAGTAAATACCTACTTATGTATCCTAACTCTAAAGCAGGTATTTCCTGTTTGACCCACTTTCGAGCAAGTGAAAATTGTTATTAGTGTGTTAGTGACAAACTTCAAAGGTCCGATTGATTTATTGGTGATGCACGCTCGTCCCTTTCTTCTTTGTCTCTGAAAATAATTAATAATTGGTTTTATCTTACCGCCCTCGATCGATTACAATTTTTCCCAGTCGGAACCTTCATAACTTCGACATTGTGATCGAGGTTTTCCCCTTTTTTCGTTTCCTAGCTAATGGACTCCTATCGGCCCCTTTTTGAGAAAAGACTCTGATGATGAAAAAAACTCTTCAAATATCTGTCTATTTAAAATTCACTTCGGTATTTCGCTTAGTTCCTCAACCTCGTATTAATTACTGTTTTATTTCATTCGCCTTCGAGAGGTGATTCATCAAATAACAAATCAGATGTTTAATTTTATTGTCCGGAATTAGGTAAATTATTATTTATCCTCAATATTTTAATATCACTTTAGAATTAATAACCGTAGATACGCACGTTTTCCAAGTGTACGAATTATTATCACTACTGTTTATTACAATTTCGTTATTCAATTCACAAAGGATTTTTAACCGCTAATTATTGAACCACTGTAGTTTAAACGTGACTCGAACAATTCGTTATTGTTATTTATTTTACCTATGTCATGTTATTTAAAGTAAAGTTAAAGTTTTAATTATTATATCACCTATAGTTAATTTTAAAATCGCGTGTTATATTTTCTTTTATCCGGTAATTTGATTTATTTTAAGACACTGGATTTTTGTTAAATGTTATAAAACCACTAAATATAAGTTGTAAAAGAGAACCCCTAATATTATTTAATCCTTATTTACTGACTTTAAACACTTTCATTATAAAACACCCGAACTTTCACGAAGTGTTATTTTAAAGCACTTTATCGGACTTTTATTTCTCAAACTTAAGAGGAGAATAAAACACTGAATTTACTATTTTTGCAAACACTTGTAGACATTTTTCAACCTTACTAGAAGAGACTTCTTCGCGCACTTTCACATTTTCTTAATCTCCGCACTTCCGTTATTTCATCTGAACTCTCCTCCGATCTCCCAAAGAATACCCTTTCTTTATCAAACCATGGTCTTTTAAAAACTTTTTAGAGCTCTCCTTTCATAGAAAAATCACCCCTGATCGCCCAGACTTTCATAGGAAAAGGACCAAATTCGGTTCCTCCGTATATGACCTTTTGTCAAATCTCTGCTAATTCCCTATCTCATGTCTTAGAACCAAATTAGTTTAGTGTCTCTCTCTCGTAAAAAATCACATAAATTTTCTCATTGACAGGTATTTATTTTAAAAATTTCATGTACTTGCTCGTAATTCATTTTTTAATGCCTACCCCATAAAAGTAATGTTTTTATTTTAGAGTAAATATTCGTATTTAACTTGTATAATTTTGTTTAGGTCGTTTCGTGTTAATGATACCCTTAATTGCTTGAAATCATGTTCTATAATTTTATTTGGATAAAGTCATATCAACAAAGTGATAGCCAACCTTTTTTCTCTAGTCAGACGGTTAGCGATTCCTTCGACGGTTCTCACGCATTTCCCAGTGTCAGGCTACGTTAAGCATCTTTTCCTGTGATTTGATTTAATTGTAGAGTGACCAAAATGTACCGTGGCCTTTGATATGCAATATTTTCAATATCCTGTTTATCGTGAATAGTGTTGTCAGATCAGAGTAATCCTTATATCGGTACTTATTAAAGTCAATTTAAGTAGTTCCAATCAGTTTTCTTTTGAGATATTTGGCTCTAATAACTTCGTTTCACCATTCCATTTCCATATCAATAGATTTTCCCACTTTTTCAGGTTATTATATTCAGTTTGTGAAAATTTCCGAGATCCTACCCGTTTTTTGTGATCATTCCAGATCGGTTTTAATTAAATCGACCCCTGGGACCATTCATGTTACGTTTTCCGTGCCCTTATTGATAATTTTTCATTTATTTATTTCCAACATTCCCGTCTAAGATTTTTTTGTGTTTACGTTTAAAATTGTAGGTACCCAAAACCCCCAGTTCCCGATCGCGTCTTATGTAAACACGACCCGGAGTCGATAATCTTTCAACTCTTTGTCCTCAGTATTGTTTTTAATACAGTTCATTCAACCTAAGTCCCTGTGAGAATTAATTCAAGGCCGCCCAAAATGATTAAAGTCCACTCTCTTATTGGTAGAATTTAAACTTCCTTTGTTTTCGATATAACTATGATATGGTGTTCCCTCGCTTCAGTCTCTATGCAGATTTCTGTATAGTTCCCGACTGCTCGGACAGATTTCGCCGAATGTACCATTTTCTCTACATAATATTTAGAGGAAAAATTTTTTTCTTGTAGGCTTCTCGTAGGTTGAAGGTTGGCATTCATCACACCATCCTACTTGTCGTTGGATTTGATCAATTGTCATGCCACTATTTGCCATAATGGTAGCGGATGTACGTCGAAACGCATGTCCTGTATATTTCTCAGGATCGTTTAATTTAAGATAGCGTGCGATTTGTAAGGGGCATGATCCAAATGTGTTAATACCAACCACTTGATTGGTGCACTTACCCTTATCATACCGTAAGAAAACCCTGTCTGTACTTACATTTTGGGGTCGCAATGATAAATATTGCTTCATAAAACGCACATAATTAATTGCACCACTGTCGGCAACAGTAAAACGTCGAGCCTTCACTATTTTAGATGGTCGGATGGTAATAAGCAATAAACTTCCTTCTTCTTTGATATCATATAAGCGTAAATCGCACAATTCACATCTTCTGCAAGAGCCAAAGATTCCGCAAATGGCTACCACCTTCAAAAATAAGTACGTAATGTCCGGTGCTTCCGTGAAAAACTTCCGCAAATCATCTTCTTTGAATACATACGCCTTCTTAGTAACGTCATCCTTGCTAATTGCCTTCATGAATGCATGCACTTTCACAAATGATTTTAAATCAACCCCTTTATTTATCCTCAACAGACATTGCAATTTCGAATGTATGGCCCACATAGTCGATGCTTTGTACTGTTCCGACATTTTCTGAAGGTAAGCAAGCACAACTCGTTCATCTACATCTACTACGTTTTGCTCCTCCATCCATGTTATGAACCTTTCATATTCTTTTTTATAAACGTCTTTGGATTTTTCAGGTATTAACCGCGATTCTGCTTTGGTATTTAAATTATCAATGTTAGAACTCATTTTACAACACACAATAACTAGTAAAAACTGTGATGTCAACTATTAATCTTATGTGACAGATTGCAAATTAATGTTTGTGTTTTTCATTTCCATGACAACAAGATATTGTGATGTCACATCACGAATTCATTAATAGTTCTTATTTCCAAATTTTTTATAATAATATCAATATTTATGTTTTCAAAGTGTACCAATAAAAAAAAATAGCGTAAAGTATTCGTGGATAACTGGTCTTTAAAACACTTGCTTTATTTCGAGCACTCGGCTACGCCATCGTGCTCGAAAAATCGCGCGTGTTTTAAAGACCTGTTTATCCACTTATATTTTAATATACTATTTTTTAAATATCACGAAACAAATCCTATAATGAAAATATACAGTTTTTTTTTTACTGGGCTAGTGTTTTATTATATTTTTCAATTCGTAACGAGTTTATTTGTTAAAGAAAATAGAGATGAAAATATATATTTAACCAAAAACGTTCTTAATAAAAATCTTATTAAACCGTTACAAACATATGAATCGACAAAATACGTAGATGTCGAGATTGGAAGTATTTGAAGTGTGAAAATCAATTAATATTACTACACCATCCATACTACGATTTCTAATAAAATAAAATTGTTTTTAAGATTAAAGATTTAAAATCATTCTGATAACAGTTGGTGGAAGTTTATTGCGCTATTTAATTATTTTTATTTTTGATAAAGTAACATTATTTAGTTTCTAACATTACTGATAATGTAGGCCTCACTAGGTGCTTTAATGCCCCATTTTACAATTTTAATAAAATCCATTAAAATGAAATAGTTTAATCAAATAAAATGAGATCAAACGAAATAAAATACAACAGTAAAGGCGCTAATGAAAAAAAAACAAATATGATCATTATTACATTATCTCTGGACTTACACGAAAAATCCGATTATAGTAGACAACTCTTATCGACGGGTAAATATAGCGACATCAAGATCTGCGGACCTCAAAGTGAACTAGTATATCGCTTAGGTCACTCGATATGCATGGGCTAATGTCATTCCCTACTGGTTAAGGTCGTTAAATAAACTTTTATTTCGTTCTTTCAAGATAATTAAGAAAACCATTAGATATACAATCTCTTATACCCCAATACCCCTCGGTCTTTGACCATATTTTGTCAGAGGGTCAAAATATTTTCGCTTTGCAATAAAATCCAAATAAATAGAATATATTTTTGAACATATCCGAATACTAAAATCTCTTTTTGAAATGCGATAAAATACTCTTTCAAATTTTTAAAATCTAAATATACATAATCGTATAATTTTGGAAGCATATAAATATTTTGCACGCAAACGTAAAAAAAGTTTTTAAAATGACTCACCTTACGTTTTTTCTAACTAAAATTAATGATATTATTGAAAAAAGTTAAAAACACATAAATGTTTTATTAAACATTATAAACGCTATTGTTGTCTCAATTTTTTATCGTTCCATGTAATCATAATTAATAAAAAATTCCCAAATTTATTTATTTTTTCAAATTGTGGTTCGAAACTTTGCTTTTGTACAGGTGTACATACATTGTACCTAATACTATTGTGGTTAACTTTTGAATTTGAACATAAAGCGTGGTTTTTTATTTTTCTAATACCATTTATATCATATTTCTCACTATGATATATATAGTAAGGGAGACAAAATATGAGTTGTTCCAAAAAGCGAACAAATTAGCCTTAGGGGTTAATAAACGATAGGCAACTATTATTTTTCTTGAGTTCCGAATTTGGGATCAATAAACGTTGCACTGACCGATCTCGCCGTAGGATCACAGTAACTGAAAGATTAACTGAAGATTATTCAAACAACGAACGCGTCAAGAGGACGAAACGATCGACCTCATTTCAAGGGCATGTGCAAACCAACTCGCAAATTAAATAATAACCACCGTATAGGAATTAACAATGTAATATTATGAAGTTATTCGTCCGGCAAAACACCTTTGTCGGTTGTCGAAACACGTTCTAAAATATGAAATTCATATTGTATTGATCTTAGCATACAACGAAACCCCATTATTTGGCGAATTGCCATGCGAAGGCTATGTTCTTATTCAAATTTCAACTACCTAAAGTTACAATTTGCAATTTTCCGTTATTTTATTTCCCTTCCGAAGTTGTTTTTAATGAAACATGCCCTCATTTAAAAAAAACACATTCCACAAGTTTTACGATATAAATTTATATATACGGGTATTATCAAACAAACGTTAGGAATTCGATGCTTTGGATGCTTTCATAATAACTGATATAAAATACTCAAAAAAACATTTCACATTGATGAAAATATCTGAATACAAAGCATGTTTTCACGAAACACAAAAATATCAACGCCAAGTCACGCCATGAGATAGTAGGTGTATAAATCACGCCGTATTGTTGTTATTTTGCAAAGACAAAACCGTTTTTGGCAACATCCCTCGCCTACTTCGAAGTAGCTACCTAGAAAAAGGGGTGCGCAACTTGTGACACACGTAGATACCACTTGTGGAGCGTGGGTTTTTTTCATACGTGGTCTCGTGAAGATTGTTAATTGAATATTCGTAATGTATATATTTAAATCTAGTTAATTCGAAAGAATAATCGTTATGAAGAAATATTACCAAGAGTTACGAAAAGAAAATTCTAAAAAAGATTGGATACGATTTTGATTTTCATTTTTTTTATTAGTTTAGCCAATGTTTCGGACAGCGTTACAGTGTCCATCATCAGGGCAGATGTGTAATAGTTAGGGGTGATGTTTGTACTTATCTACTTAGGAGCGATACCGTGTCGCCAGCTCCACTCCTCTAAGAGCTGGCGCTACAATATACTTTAACATGTTTTTTTGCGTTTAGCCTTGATGTAACCGTCAATTACCGGATACCAAGAACTATTGAGCTCAGCTCCATCGTCTCTATTAATATTTATACCTGTTTGGATTTGTCCCTGAGGTCCTGGGAAGACCCAAAACTCATAGAGCACACCTGATTACTGAGGCAATTGAAATTCATAAAAGTCCTATAAATATTAATAGAGACGACGGAGCTAAGCTCAATAGTTCTTGGTATCCGGTAATTGACGGTTTTCGATATATTCAAAATATCAATTACTTACCTTGATAATTTATTTTAGATTATATTGCTATTATTTTTTTATTCCCTGTGTTAATGACGATACAGGTTTTCTGATACTGATTGTTTAAATTTCAATAAGTAAAGTAAAAAAAAAACTAACTATTTATCTGAACCTATTTACATGAACCATGTAGACATCGGATACGATTTTAGATTTTCACGGCCAAAAGTATTTTTGTTATTAGTTTTTGGGGTATTATTCCGTGTTGCGCTACCTCCTTCTTTAGCCAACGTTTCGGACAGCGTTGCAGTGTGCATCTGCCCTGATGATGGAAAAAAAAACGTGTCGACATCGTTTGAAAAATTATTAATAATAAGTGATTTTTAAACGAATTCAATTTTTATGTATTTATTCATGTAATATCTACTGTGATTCAAGCTCACATGCTGTTAAAAATTTCCTACCTCTGACAAAGCTACTTGTAGTTTTTAAGTTGTACCTAGTTTTCCAGTCCGTATCCAGTTTTTGTGGGTACCCATTTTGTGTGCGTTGCTCTCTTACCCAACCCAAACCCATAACTTGTGAAGGCCTTGCACATACCTTGTTATGCCAGAAAGCGCCCTGAGGCTTTCGCAACCACAAACTCAAAATACCAGCCAACAGTAAATTCTCAAAGTGAAAAAATTATTAGATAAAATAAATAACGTATTTAACGTTATTATTGGTTGGTTTCTGGTTTACCATTATTATTTATTAGGGCTCTGATAGGCATCATGAAAATAATAAGCCAATTGGCTTATTGTCCATTATTTTATGTTATTTCAAGCGGAATTAGTTAATCATTTAGTAATTTGTACATTCCAAACATCAATACGTAATACGTCGTCTGACAAAATTAACTAACTACTAGACTAACAATAGAAAACCTATATCATTTTGAACTTTTTATCATTATAATTTTTTGCCATCCAAAGATATATTGTTCAGAAGAGATGCATGTCTCCAAGATGACATAACCTAACTTTGTTCGTCGCAAAATTGGTCCTGGGTACAGTTTTCGTAATAATAAAAATTGACTGCAACATCCAATGTAAAGAAAAATAATATGGGTTCTAATGAAGTATGATCTCCCAATCTCTATAATAAATATTTCAATATCAACACTTCTAGCTAGTAGGACGTTAAAAATGTTCGTTGTAGTTATATCTTATAACGTACTTTTAAGAATCCAAGATATTATATGAGATTGCTGGCAGCACGGATACATTAATCATAACAAAAAAGGTTCTCCTCCTTGCTTGCTACCGTTGAACACTATTTGGTGCTGTAATCTCTACTTTTCGTTAACTCGTGATTGTTTGACGTTTATTAATATTCAACATGATTTAAAACGTTCAACACATTTATCGTATGAAATTTATAAAACAAAGCATGAGAAACTGATGTACTTTTTATTATTTGGTATTATTTTTGAGGTCCGCCGATAGCATAAAGAAATACGCAATTAAATGCTTGTTGACTATAACCCTACATTTTTAAGGGTCTCATGGCAGTTGATCCCCGGCTTTTGGCCTACTGGTAAAATACGGTATACCTACTTACACAAAATATAACTAAGTCTCCCCCAAGGCGTATGCAGAGCGGATGCACCGCCGAATAACAAAAGATATTTTCATTCATATTTTGACAAAACATATTTTCATTCAAATGCTTAAAAGAAAAAACTGTTTTTCTATATACTATATATACCACCGAATAAGTACAATAAATCGACGCTGTAAATAAATTCGTTTTATATCCATACCATCTTATTATTAAAGGTATTTTCGAAGTCCATTTTAGGTTTGAAATTTGTAAATAATGCACAAAAATAATTTTTTTTTTAATAATTATGATGTCGTGGGGACAACAGTCAAAGGAACACCTGTCGAGTCACCCATTTTGACTGATGAATCAAAGTGAGACCGCCATTAGACTATGTTATGTTGCGTTCCTATTCTGTTGAACAACACATCTATATACGTATATAAAAATTAAAATATATGCTTTCTTGGATGTATATAGGTTTATGAGTATATGAGATGTCTATGTATTGCTATATTAAGCATTTTGAAATGTTTGAAACTTTCAAAATACCTTATATAAACCCCCGCGAAGGTTTCTGGATTATTACAACCACATGACAATACATCTAAAACTTTTTTCAGCATTACAAAAACTCTTGCGAAACTGTCAAAAATATCGAAATTTTAGAACGATATTTTGCAAAACAATGATTGTTTAATCAAAATTCAATTTTCGAAACTCTTTAAATTAATGAATTTATTTGAAGTACTCCCCCAATACTTTGAATCGAATCAAGAATTGTAGATATTTTAAATATGTACCTATGTTATGTACCAAATTTGATTGATTGTTCTTATAATATAGAAAAATTAATATTTGTAATGGGCGAAAAATTAAAATTTTAATAAAAAATTGTAATAGGTGGGACACGAGCTGTTTGAAAACGGAATGTACTGGGACTGAATATATGGAACGCGAGAGGGGGGTCATCGGGACGGTGGAGCGGGAGAGAGGGGAGGGAAGGCGGAGAAGGTGGAAGGGGACGCGGGAGGGGAACGGGGACACACGGGAAAGGACATGCAGGGAGAAACAATTTATTTCTTTCAATATGGCATTGCAACGCATGCCGGGAACCAGCTAGTATTATATAAGAATGCAATCGCTCGTCTTTCCAAAGGATATTTTACAATATTTTTTAACTACGTACGATTAACTTGTATTTAATCGTGTATAAAATAATAACTGTCACAGTCAATTAATTAGTTATCTTTTCACAAACCATCACGGATTCCACAATGTTACCATATCTAAAGATCCGAGATCCAGCCGGTTTCCACGCAGTGTGTTCCGACTGTGGAAGTGTGGAATTCCACAATATACGTTAGCAACTGTCCGTTTGGCGGTGTTCAGATGCTAACATGTTACCGAAATGGAATTCCGTTTGGCGGTCTGGAGCACATTCTGGTCGGAGCGAGGTTGTGTGACTAGGGACTCGCGGGACCCGCATGCCATGGCAAATTTCTCCGATATTTCAGACCCGCAAAATGTTGCCTGACAAGAACTACCCACTTTTTACACTAAATTAGAACGTAAAGCTTTTTTTGTGGAAAATTTTTACGAATTTTATATTGGAGATGGAACAAATAACGAACGTTCCTGGCTTTCGTATTTAAATTTTAACATTAACCCTTAGCTATAACAAAAACATATTTAAGTTATTGTGGCTGAATTTAAGAACCCAGATTTAATTGCTAAATTTAAACTCCTGATTGTATTATTAATTAATTAATTATATTATCGGCAAGCTTTCAAAGTAGGTATACTGTACACCTATACACGTAAATATCTGTTGTATTTCTGTGATAATTATGTTTTTTATATAAACTTCCTTCATGTGTATGTGGCGTTTTCAGTACGAGGCGGGTGAGTATTGCACATACCTACTACAAACTATGAAGTCAGTCACAAAACCACCTTTCCCGCGGCTTCGCTCGCATGGTATTAGGGGGATTCCCACTCCGCCGCCTCCACCTTCCCTCTCCCCACTCCACTCTCCCCATCAACCCCTCTTATCCCTTCCCCTCCTCCTCCACCCAACCCCTACCCCTCCCCCCTCCACTTCCCCATTTAAATTTCGTAATGCCAGAGCTCAATGGTAGTTTTATACAAAATAACGAACAAAAAAAGGAATAATCCAATTTGGTGCAGTTGTTTGGAAGTTATGCGCGTACATACATTTCGGCGATTTATTTTTAGAGATTAGATATTAACTGTGACGCCAACAAAACACTCTTTTTAGGGTGAATTGCCTAATTAAAAAAAAAAAACATCGTTGCCCGCTGCCCGCTGCCTGAATTAAATATTTTATTTTATCGGCTTTTCTCTACTATAATAAGCATGTATTATACACATAAACTAATTAACTCGCCACTAATTATACAATGCTTGCAATGCAACACTGGATATTTGAAAAGGCAAATCAAATACCTACTTACTCTAGGACATCTATTTTCCAATTTCTTCCGTAGAACGAATTTCAAAAGTGACTATAGTACGGCCCGCCAGCCGTTTTAAATCGCACAAAAATATGTTTTCTTTGAATTTCTTGGCTTTTCTCTAATATAATTTACATGTATTATATATATAAACATTCCTCTTCAATCACTCTATCTATTGGTGAAAACCGTATGAAAATCCGTTGCGTAGTTTAAACGATTAACGCGCACATACATTTTGAGCGACTTCATTTTATACGTAACTAGCAGACCCGGCCACACGTTGCTGTGGCTAACGAAACACGACGCCATTACCCAAACTTTATAAAATCCACACCACCCGCTTGCCAGCTGCCCACTTCCTGAATTGAATATTTGAATTTCTCGGCTTTTCTCTAATATAATTTACATGTATTATACATATAAACATTCCTCTTCAATCACTCTATCGATTGGTGAAAACCGCATGAAAATTCGTTGCGTAGTTTAAAAGATTAACGCGCACATACATTTTGAGCGACTTCATTTTATACTATGTAAATGATGATGATGTAATGATGATGATGATTATCTGACACGTTTCTTTATTAACTTTGTTTCTGATTCTTCCAAGAAATTATATTTTTTATAATTTTTGCAAAATCAGCATTTTTTGAGAAGTTCATCTTTGTATCTATAAAATGTCTAACAATATTTAACTATCACGCCGTTTTACCGCAGAGGTAGGCAGAGAGGACGGACCGCCAAACAACTCGGTCTTGACACACACTCTTTGCCTCGTGCACACTCTATCGTCTCATATATACCTACCTACCCTTCTATTATTCTGACTCCCGACACTAGTATCTTATTTACTTGATCATGCCATGTCTTTCTCAGGCGTCCTTAACTTTTTTTACCATGAGAATTTGGATCTTCGTAGTAGAATTAATATATTTTTCTTAAATAATCCTCCAATAAACAACCTAATATTTTACCATACCATTGGTTGAGAACATCAATTTTTAGCTCACAAAAAATTGTGTCCACTGTTTCCTTTGAATAAAAAACTTATGAGCGCAACTCAGTTTTTTTTCCATTACGTATTGCCTAATGACTGTTATAAAGTACGCTTGAACAATTATTATTTGTTTCGTTAAATATCATGACTCCTGCAATTAAAATGCAGGGATTTAGCGGCCGTACGTTTTATAAATGGAATTATTTTCTCTAAGGGAAAACGTAGAGCAAATTTGAAAAACGAGGTCCTCTCACGCTAAAGGAATATTTATATTTCAGACTAAATTGCGCCCATCACGAACAGTTTCAGCGAACTTTCGGAAGCTGAAAACTTTCCTAAGTGGATTTATTTTAATATTTATCGAAATGAAATCAATTTGTTATGTTGTAAAATGGATTTTAAGATGGGAATTTCATTTAATTATTCAAACAGTAAATGAAATTGATTGTTTTATTTGCGTTTTGTAACTTTTGCCGGATCGTTTAAGTGCGTGATTAAAAATAAAACATTTTGAATCCTACTTATTAATATTACGAAGGCGAAAGTTTGTATGGATGAATGTTTGTTACTCTTTCACGCGAAAACTACTGAATGGATTTTAATGAAACTCTACAATAATATAGCTCATACATCAGAATAGGCTATAGGCTATAGCTTAGAGCTCTGGCATTATGAAATTTATATACAAAAATAGCAATAGGTGGCACACGAGCTGTTTGAAAAATGAATGTAACGGGTATGGAGGGGGGGGTGAGGGGGTGATAGGATGTGGGGGAAGGGCGGAAGGGGGAGGGGGATAGGGGAGGGGGGAGGGTGGAGAGGACGGTGAGTGGTGAGGGGGGATTTGTGGGGGGGAGAGGGGTGAGAGGGGCGGGGTAAGGAGTAGGGGGGATTGGAGTGGGGATATGGAAGGTGGAGGAAGCGCTGTGGGTACCCCCCTAATAGTATGCGAGCGAAGCCGGGGGCAAAAGCCAGTGTAAAAAAACGAACGAAGATGTTGCATTTCGCATTGAAAGTTGACATGGATATAACTTTAAATAATAAAAAAATTGATACCCTTTCTGGAGGGGGTATCCGTTTAAATAACGTTATTTTTTGTTAGTCATTTAAATTTTCAAATGTTGTATTATTATTAATATTATGTAGATTGGTATAAAAATATTCCAACTTCAGGTTAATAAAATTTCCATAGGTTTTCAGAAACAATAACTTGTATTTTTTAAGGCTTTAAGAAATTTGTCACTTACTTACAACTTAAAGCTCAACATCCTTGATTGTGTGCAACTAGTACGGTGCATTCATTAGCTTACCTGAAACAAGAAGAAAAAAATAATTTTAGATTAAATCAACTCAATTTAAGTCGAAAATGAGTGTTAAATTTTGATAGGATGAAAGTCGAGACAATTGTCCCCATATTTTTGACCTTGTGAAACTATTTAAGATACCTTGAGAATGCTTTGTTTTAAACGTATTATGGAAAGTCTCGTAAAAAATCATCATCGAATTTCGTTTGAAGAGTCTTCAAGCAAAAGAAAAGCAACTTTCATAACCATCTGATTTTTTACATTAGCTCAATGCAGGAAACCCTGAGGGAAACAAAATTCCCTCGAGGCCTATGTTATCTTTAGGGATGCTGTGTGAAGGGTCTTTTTATGGAAAGGAAGGGGAGGAGAATAAGGTATAAGGGTCGGGTAGGTGTGGTTCAACATGTCCAGGAATGACGGATGCATGAATCCATTCCATTGCGGTGGGTGAAGAGAGTCCGGCTGGAGAGGTCAAAAGGTTTCCCTCAACCAGTCTTTCTCGATCTGTCCTGCCAAGCATTAGGTGGGCAAACACATCCGTCGCCAATACCTAGACAAATCTTCCCCCATGAACCCGGGCACACCTGCTGAGTCACCAAACGTGGCGTACCACATGGGGTGACCTAAGGCAGAGGTGTCGGTTATCATACCCGCCTCCCAAATTGTAAGTTGTAATCGTGAGTTGCTAAGTATTTAACATATTGAACCAACCAACTAGCCTTACCAAAATACAATAAAAGTACTTAAGATTACAAAATATCGTAAAACATAAACTTTGATCTTTTATATGATATTGAAAATGTATTCAAACTTATAAAAACACGATTGAAGACAAAATAAACACAAGAAAAACGCGGAAACAATATTTTCCCAAATAACATTTCCTCAAACTTTTTGACCCATTCATTCAAATAACTGTCCCAACTCGAGGCAAAAACACAATTTAAACATTCCCAAATTTATTGAAATACATTCAAGTTCTTTTGCAGAATTGTGTAGTGTGTTTAAGCGCGGGGTATAAACTGCAAAAACCTAAACAATATTTCTTTTTCCATTTTGCGAACTAATACAATAATGCGAAAAAACTTGAAAGAAAACTGAGCGATTCGGAGTTCCACGGAGGTCTTTATGACTTCCATTTGCAAAGCGGTGGATATTTTCAGTTACAGGAGATACTCGTACTACAGCGCGGAACAAGAACACAAAACAAACAAGTGGAAGAATTCTATATTACGGTTTCAATTGTTTGGCGTATTTAGCTTCGGAAGTAACGTTTCCGTGGCGTGCTTCGATGCCATTTTAAAATTCGCCCAACATCCGAATCCAGAAAAGTTGTAAGCCCTAACGGTTCTAATTTCAATAATTGGGGTGAAATATATCACGGATAGGCTGCGAGACATTCATTTTATAGCCGAATAAACGCCGTGTATCAAACGTCGTGGATCTTTACCCTAACTTCTAGGCCATAAAATAGTTTGATTCACAAAACGTTTTTCTGTATGAACAATAATTTGTTTGTTAACTTTTATTTTATTGGTTCAGAGTTATACAAAGTAGAATTTCACGAATACATATAACAATTTTTTGAAGTAAAACTTCTTTACGCACGCTTGACTTGAGGAGTAAGCTGGTGAATGCGTGACGAGAGCGTTATGAAAAGCGTGATCGGGCGAGGCGAACGGTCGGGCGAGGCGAACGGACGTTGAGAGGGAGATATAAGTTAGTGAAGTTTTACTTCAGTCGTGTGGTCTAAAGTACACTAGTTTTTTTTTCCAAATTATCACCATTTATTGAATAAGCATCACCTCGTCTCCCCAAGTGGTTCGCTACGTTTTGTGACTTAGCAGGGGTACCCGGGTTCATGGTGTGAGGTTAAGCCAGGTCTTGGCGGTGGATGCATCTGCCCACCAGCTGCGTGGCAGGCCGAATCGGGAGAGATTGGTTGAGGGAGACTATCTCGAAACGTCGTCTTGCACCGCAGTAGGAAAAATGGATTCATACGTCCGTCATTCCTGGACACACTGATCCCCAGATTCCTAGCCACCTCTCATGTCTTTTTCCTTCCCAGAACTTCATCTCAATCCTTTCCTCAAAAGACCCGCCACACAGTATCCCCAAAGATGTCTTGGGCCCGGAGAGGAAATATTTTCCTCAGGGCCTTCTAATGTAAAAAAGGAATAATAACGTAAATAAGTAGACATGATAAACTGAAGAAAATATTATTTCGCAACAATGTAAGCATTCCTTGGTTCCAAATGGATTATTATTTCGGCTTTCGCCGCAAATGAATTGGTGAATTAGTCTGAAATAGGGTTTTAGTTATGCGAGTACTTCCATTTGGGAACAAGCGAACAGTGGAATTAGTTGATATCACCCTATAAACAAAATATTACCTATCATTTATTATGTAAAACTTTACTAAGTGGTTCGAGTATTGCTGTAAATTTAAATAATCAGTTTAGAGTGTTATGTCTCCAAGAAGAAAATAACGTTGAAAAATTAGAGAACCGTTTTAAAAAACCTTCTTCATGGGATTTATTTTTACTGTTATGTAAAATGCCTCTATACGTCTAGACTCTCGAATACATTTTAAACTAACCAAGGTCTGGTGTCCCATATCCCGCGAATCTTGTCCCGTTCCGTTCACCATAAAGCACCCTTATGGGAAATTCCGGTAAATAAAATAAATCTGGCTGAGGAACCGAAAACGTAGATAGACGATGCCATCCACATTCGTTGCTCGCTAACTTAATTTATTATACATACATAAATAGAATCACGCTACCGGGAGAGATGTGCGTCAAGGTTTTCACGGTCAACAAACTTTGGATTTAGGCTGAAGAGATTCTGTCTCCTTCATGAGACAAAGAATCCTTAGCACCATGGGAGTAGCTACCGCCGTATCAGCCGTATCAATGATACGGGGCCCCCGGGCTACAGAGGCCTTTTGTTTCTTTTGTAAGAAATCTTTATCCTTCATTTGGGCCCCCAAACAAATTTTGATACAGGGCCCGCCAAGGCACGCTACTCCACTGCTTAGCACATATGATTTTAAGTATTTATGGGTCTAATTTTAAGTAATTATGGCTCACTAGGTCTCATAGAAATTGTTGTATTTCCTTTACCGCGCCATGGTGAGAACTAGGATCTAAACTAAGGGGCGCTAGAAAGAGAAAACACCATGCTTATTCATGCATGCATGCAATTTTCGAATCTAGAAGTTAACCAGAGAAAATTAAAATGTGCACCTCTATGAAACTTCATGATTTTTTAATATATGATTTTTTTCGAAACAACGAAAATGACGTGATGATACTGTTTATAAAATTGTTGTAATAAAATGAATGTGTGTTTTTAATTTTTTTCGTTGTTTAGTTAGAAAAAAAGGCGAGTCATTTTTAAAACTTTTTTATGTTTGCATTCAAAAATTTTATATTTCAAAACATATACAGGGTGTTAAGGGACGTACTTGACTTACTTTAACCAGTGATTCCTGACATTATTTGGAGTAAAAAAAAAATGTAAATGAAATTTTGGTCTCCGGTGACATTTTTGATGTTTTTTTTTTTTTTTTTTTCTACAAAAACATAAAAAAATGGTAGTTGTTGAACAGTTTGAGGCGGGGTAAGGGGTTCGTCGGACACCCGGCTGAGTGACCAGTGACGACATGCGGAAGAATTTTTTTTTGTTTGATTTTGAAGAAAAAATTTTTGAAAAATAAAAAAAAAATCGTCAAAAAAAGTCACCGGAGACCAAAATTTCACTTACATTTTTTACTCAAAATAATGTCAGGAATCACTGGTTAAAGTAAGTCAAGTACGTCCCTTAACACCCTGTATGTCTATTTCCAATGATAACATTTGAAAGCGTATTTCATCTCCTTTCAAAAACATTTTTTAGTTTTCGGATACATTTAAAAATATTCCATTTATTTGGATTTTATTGCAAAGTGAAAATTTTTTTACCTTCTAAAAAAATATGCCTAAATATGGCCTGGGGGTTAAATAATTTGTATACGTGTATAGTAAATTGGACCTTTGTGAGGTTGTGAACTCACTACCTCGAAAAGCTTAACATTCACAGTTGTTATAAGAATGACTAAAACAGACAGAGTCAGAACAAGACGGTCTTTAATACGACTTGAATATTGCATAGACAAAGTGTTCTCTACATGCATAATGCATCCATAAATTTGTAAGGCATTGTCGTGAGGTACTTACAACTAAAACTATTTCATTATTTGTCAAGTTCGCCAACTTGCCGGCATCTGCCATTGTTAGGCAATACCAGGGTTTCTCCAAGAGACAGTGAATATTCTATGAAGTCTTGAACCTTATTGACATAGATCTATAATTAATCTACTTAAAAATGTTAAAACTTTTGCATCATTTTCTTCCATACGAGTACGTAGCTCTAAAACGGTTCAAGAAACAAATCATAAATTAACACTGGAAATCCATTTGGGGACAACTGCCAAAATAGTATTTCCTTGATAATATTCCATGGTGTAAAAACTTTTGATATAAACATGTTGTTGACTTAATCCGTGGCAAGAACTTTAAGAACTTTGGCTCTTGGCCTAAAGATCACGGCTTCAAATTCCGTCAAAGGTTTTCTAAAAGTCCATGTAGGTATAATTGAATTAAGATATTACAATACTCAGATGGCATAGATATCTCAGTGTCCTCTGATGAGAAACCAATAATGGAAACGTTGAATAAAATGGCAAAAGTTTTGAAATAAACACACGCGTGCGTAATTTCCTGCTGTCCTCTTTGTTACATTTTCCTGGCTCACAAAATAACTCAGAAGAGGTTGGGATAATCTTATTAATTGAATTGAACCGTTCAGCACTAAAAAAGAATTAATGCAGCATTAAAAACGAACTATTTTTTTCCGTTTTCTCAACATTTCATTCATTCATTAATTTAAAAAAAAAAATTTAGTTTGTTAATTTTATTTTAATTTTTAATCTTTATTTTTAGTTTTAATTTATCTTTATTTTAAGTGTTTTTTTTCGTCACCGACATTATATATTTCTTTTTTTTTCAAACTGCATTATGTATAAATTATTATATTGTAAAATGGGGGTCTCAGTACGGGTAAACAACCCGATAAGGCCAACATTACTGGATTGTACTATGAAATATTGTAAAATAATGTATCAACATTATTACTATGTACCTACTATGTATTATAAGTTCACACTTCTAAATACATAACTTCATCTCTTTATGCTGTAAATCTTATTGTAATTCCTTCAACTTGTTATCAGGTACTTGGTATACACTTTTCAATACTACTATCTTACCTACTTATCTCATACACTGTAAATCCGAATATATTTTATGTTACCAGGTTAATTCGGTAAATCCGAATATAATGTATGGTGCCAGGTTACTTTTTCCATTTTTTGCTTTGTAATTATGTAATGAATAATATGAACTAAACCTGTCAATTTGTCTGTCCTAGAACGGGAAACTTTCCTAGTTGGACAGGCAAAGCTTCCTAATATATAATTTGTACTTTCTTTTGTATCTATCTATAATAAATAAAACAACAATAAAAAAAATTCACCCATTCAATCCGTTTTCTCAACATTTCCCATAATGAAGATATTTTTATATTAGAGGAAAAATAATTTCCCTCAGGGCCTATATCATATTTGGGGATGCTGTGTAAAGGGAGGAGCTGACGTTCTGGGAAGGAAAAAAAATAAGAGAGGTGGGTAGGAATCTGGGGGTGGGTGTGTCCAGGAGTGACGGACGTATAAATCCCTTCAACTGCGGTGTAAGGGAATAGTCCTGAAAGACCGGTAGGAAAGGTCAAAAGGTCTACCTAAACCAGTCTCTTTCGATCCGGCCAGCCACACAGAAAATGGGCAAATGCATCCGCCACCAAGATCTAAAGAAACCTCACCCCATAAACCCGAGCAACCCTGCTAATTCACCAAATGTAGCAAGCTAACCAATGACAGGTTGGTTGTTGGTTATACAATAAATGGTTTCCAAGAAAATTGAGCAAGATGCGATAATCACACAACTTTCGGACAGTGCAATTACAATGAGAAAAAGTATCGTACTGATAATTTCTGAAAAATTCTTTGAATGTGATATCATTACAGAGGTAACCTTGAGGTGCCTACCCCAGCGCGGCGGTTATATCGTGGTGTACCATGTGTGCATTTTTCACAGGAGCAATGATAGTGGTACCTACCGACATAATACGTTATCGCCACGTCATATAACTTGATCGATTGCCTGTGTCTTTTAATACGTAGACCGCTGAAATTAAGAAATTTTCACGTCGTTTTTTGCATTCTAAAAATATATTTTCGTTTGAAAGCGCACATCCATGTTAGGTTTTTTAATTCAATTCAATATTAATTGATTTATTAATTTGGTTGAACAAACATGGTATGTATAATGTATACATTGTATACTGTACACGTGTAAACCAACACTAATGAAATTATTTATACTTTCAATGGGTACCTATGCAATCTATACACAGCATGAATAAAAGTAATTTTTTTTAAATGTTTAATATTCTCCCCAAACACTTATTACATCAAGAAATGAGTGCATTCGACCGCGATGTGTGGAATGACAAAAATTGACATCTTCGATTCATGAACGAAATGATTCTTTCGATTCATACTAATTTAAGATCCGTTAAAAATATTCCAGATCTACTTATCCAAAACAACTGAGAGTACAAGTACCAAGGGGGATTTTATGAGGAAGAAAATGGTGGGGAACATTTTGGAGAACATAACTACAATACCAAAATTAGCAAAAATGAATTGCGTATTGGAAGTTATTAAATATCTATGGCATATATAATATAATTTTTTAAGTAATTTAAAAAATTGCGATTCTACAGATAAATTGAGATATTTGCTGAAACAATGGTTACTAATTCATGTGTGTTAATTGTGACAATCTGTGTAGTGAAATAATATTTTGTATGTCATAAAAACAATAAAAAAGCTTAAGTGGAAGTGGTCAGGTCTCATTACACACACACAAACACAATGAAAAAGGTCAAAATTAGTCATGAATTGGTTCACAAGTGACAAGAAGAGAAAACGAGGTAGACCATTTAGACGGTGGGTTGACGACATCAAAGCCATAGCAGGTGGTACATGGACAAGAGTAGCTGGTGATAGAGAGAAATGGCGACAGTTGGAGGAGGCCTTTGTCAATTAGTGACATTCAGACATGGAGTCGATGCATGATAAGTGTTATAAATGTTATAAATAATGTAATGTAATTTACTGTCTGAATAAAGGCAATAATAATAATTATTATTATTATGAATGTTTAAATTGTAATTGAAAATTAACATCCTGTTAACAATCTGCTTTATCGTGAGATACGATTTTAGATTTTCACGGCCAAAAATATTTTTGTTATTAATTTTTGGGGTATTATGCCGTGTTGCGCTACCTCCTTCTTTACCCAACGTTTCTGACAGCGTTGCAGTGTCTATCATCAGGGCAGATGTGTCAGATTTTTATGAATTTTTTTTATGTATATTTGGTAGGTATGAGAATAGGTTTTAAAGTATATTTCATACCGCTAGGTGATTAGGGTGTCCCTACCCAGAAAAAAAACTACTTTTTTGACAAATTTTTTTTGTTGAATTTGGCATCAAAAAATACCTATAACACAAAAATTCCTATAACCTTCCTACCCCCACCCTGCCATTTTTTTAATGGCGATTTTAGTATTTTTGCATGAAAAAATTTAACCGTCTTTCGTATTTCAAACAGAATGAAACTATTTATGTTGTTGAATGACAGATGGCGCTACGTCAGCCTCATTGAACTGTCATCCACACATGCGCAAGACATTCACGAGAGGCGTTGCGTCATTTTGATATTTCATTCGGCATCATGTTCTCGCATGGGCAAACCATCGAGCTTATTTGTGTTGGCTAAATACGGACTGACAAAAAATACCGTACACTCAATTGCTCTTCGAAATTCATATTGATTTTTTTTATTTCATTTTCCTACTTAGTTGGTGTTTTTTGTTTATATCGGCGGTCTACAGCGCTCCATTCCTCTTTCTGTCATAGATCCCATCCCCACAAACTTAACAATACGTTCGTTATTTTTTTATTTAAAAACCAAAATTTTCACTGGAAATCATTTATGTGGCAGAACAACGTTTGTCTGGTCAGCTAGTAATGTATATATTTTTTAATTTACAGCTAGGATATATAACAAAAGTCATCGAGTATTTTGACAAAAAATCAGTACATTAGGCCAATTATAAATATACTTAAAGATTAAAACAAAACTGCCAAACTTGGTTATTGAGAATATATCTAATGGAAATTACTGTGCATTCACTTACCACGGCAGTATTCAGATCTATTCATTTAACACACATCGAGGCAACGATCATTTAAGAATGGTGATCTTCAACAAGGACACATTCTCTCGCATAAAGCATCTTGGAAGCCATCTCAACCGGGTGAATGCGGTTGAGATCTTCTTGAATCATTATTATAAAGGATTCCTTACATTTTAGCAAGTTTCACATCAGATACATGCACGGTGTAAAATGCAAATGAGTCCATATAAAGCACAATTCGCTTATCTACATAAGACATAGAATAAGGGTTGAAATAATTCCTCCCTTCTTTACGCGCGGCCCAACTCATCCTAATACTGAAACGAAGAACATAAACCCAAGTTACTCACCCTTGAGGCTGTAGGGGTGCGTTAACTGCGATTCGCGAACCAAAATTTAAAAAGCATTTATTTGTCAAACAAATTTAAAAAGAAAAATTACACTTAAATAATCAAATTGGGTATAGATCTTTTCACGAGAAATGACGTTTTTTAGTTTAAAAATAATAGATGGAAAATAAAATTGACTCGAATTGGCATCTTCTTTATAAATGATCCCAGTTATAATATGAGCTATTAAATTGTAGTTTCGATATATATTTGTAGATCTTTTTATGAGCCCTGAAGAAGTACATAGTATTTTACAAAGTATTTAAATTTGAAAAATTAGATAAGGATTGTGGGAAATATATGGTAGATTATATATTATACTAGCTGACCCGGCAACGCGTTGCTGTGGCTAATAAAACACAGCGTCATCCACGGGATGGTTATCCAACCTTTATAACCACAGCCGTCTTTGAGTTTATCGCAAAGAGACAGACAGATGCCGCAGAGGACTTTATTTAATAATACGTAGAGATAGTGTGAAAGATTATAATAATGTGCATGAAATGCTTGGCGTAACTAACGTATTTTAAGGATTAATACAGTATCCGTCTAAAAACTTTTCAATTACCGCAATGTACGTGACCATTTTTTAGAAGATAGAATGGGTATAGTAAGCTATCCGTAAAAGATAGATATATGCCTTCGTGGACTTTTTTGAAGATCTATAAAAGAGGAATATCCCACCATGCATTGTTTTGTTATATTCCAAAAGGATTAGGCAGCGTTTTCGATGAAAACCACCAGGCGGCTTGACTTTTACCGACACTTCTAACAATTATCGTTATGTTTCAACCAATTTACAAAAATCCTTGACAAATTACATACCCAAACCTTCCTCACGAAACACGCTATCTATTGGTGAAAACCGCATGAAAATTCGTTCAGTAGTTTTCGAGTTTATCGTGAACAGACAGACAGACAGACGACGCGGGGGACTTTAATTTATAATATGTAGAGATGTAGAGAAGATAATGATGAAACTTGGTCGAAGCGAAACCGGTCGATGAATAAAATAATAAATATTCATTTTTTTCGTTATTTGTTTTTGACAAAAAACGAAAAAAAGGAATATGTATTATGGCCATGAAATATTACTTTTGGCCATGAAAATCTTAAAACGTATAAATATTCCTGGTTAAATTCAAAGTGTTTGTTTTATTTTTTAAATATATTGTCTAACCACAAAGTAATTGCTTCTTTTGAAAAAATATTTTATTATTGTGTGTATGTATAATGTAAGACTTGCTGTGATCTTTCCCAAAAATAAATAAGTAAATACCAACCATATATATCATATATTTTCATACAATATAGAAGTAATGTAGGTACTTTAAAATAATAAACGTTGAGTACTGCGAATTACTAACAGAACTCAAGAGCGCTACCAAAGTAGAAGAAAAATATTTCCGAAGAGTGTTTTATCAACATCCATAGCACAAAATTCCAGAAAGTTGTTCATGTTCTTTGTGTGTGGAAAAATTTTTGCAGTTAAAGATATTAGTGATTGTACCGGCGCGCGGTGACCTTGCTCGTTAATTTTTGGTAAGAAAACTTGCCGACCTCTGGTCCCGGGCTATTAAAATGAACGGATATATTTCACAGGGGTAGTTTCTTTTATTATGTGGCCTTAAATCTCTTTGTTTTCAGGATTTATTGAAACTGGCGAGGTATCGGTGCCTTTAACAACCCGTTTTATGACGGCATAGGCCGATTACATAACTCCATTCTCGGATTTTCTGACGGTGTGTTACATCAGTAATAATACGGGGACGGGGCGTAGCACTTCGACAGACATAATCTAGGGGGATGACTCTCCAGAACATAG
Organism: Limnephilus marmoratus; assembly: GCA_917880885.1. NCBI lineage: Eukaryota > Metazoa > Arthropoda > Insecta > Trichoptera > Limnephilidae > Limnephilus > Limnephilus marmoratus. The sequence continues at coordinate 27,444,779 of OU862919.1, read as the reverse complement.
ACTCCAGGTTATGGGAAACATCATTTATATATCGCAGGCCAATTCCTTTATTCTTCACACTGAAATATGACCAACGGTTAACTGCTTGAAAACCGCTGTAGCCAACTTTGTTCTCTCCGTCGTCGCGTCGTTTCCTTTTTCGGTGTTGTGGTGTTGATATTTTGTTTCGTTTTTTGGTTTCCTTTTTTTTATTGTATTTACCACTACAAATAACAGAACGAAGGTAATATTATTATTACATTGAAGTGTAGTAGGTACCAGCATCCTTATTAGCGACCTCGTTTGGGAGTATCTGAAACACTTGTATGAGTGAAAGGAAATTTTAGGTTTAATTTACAATTCAAAGTTTGGCGCAAATATTAAATGCATTGTTATTATACACATCTGCCCTGGTGATGGACACTGTAACGCTGTCCGAAACGTGGCTAAGGGAGGAGGTGGCGCAACACGGCATAACACCTCAAAAACAAATAACAAAATGCATTGTTATTGTTGCGCTACTGTCTAATAAATCTCTTATTTTTCTCTTTATTTAATAACACTTTTATCTGTATATATTTTCTCTATAGATTTCAGAAGAATTATTCTACGGGTTGCAAGATTTATTATTATTTTGTATTACGTCAATGTAAGTACTTGCACAGTGGTTTCTAACCCCGTATGCATGGGCATTGGAGGGTCTAGAGTCGTTCAAATAAATGTAGCTTCGTTCAATAAAATAGATTCTTGACGTGTGCGGTGAAGGAGGAAACCATACGTTTCCTTTTAACGCGTGCAGTTGGGAAAGTAGTGGTGGCCCCCAATGTCTAATAAATCTAATGAATCCATATAAACAGAAAGAATAAAAATTAATGAAAACAGATTTTCATAAATAATTAACGGAAGAGAACGCACAGAAAAAAATGCACAGTTCTCCAGACAAAAAAAAATATTGTTATTGCTGAGGCGTATTTAAGAGCAACATGCAGGAAAAAACATGGAACAAGAAAAAAATATATGTTTTCTGGCTGCGTTGAGAAAATAATATGTTCATTCGCATTCTTGGGGGAAAACCGTGCAAAAGTATGTTGTTAAAGTATGCAATGTCTACTTGTTCCGCTTACAGAAGTACGCAAGCGAAAAAATAGAATCTAAAAGTGGCAAGAGCTAAAGAAAAATATCCCTTCGTAAAAATGAACAAACGTTTTCCACCGTTCGTTTTATTTATAGGTTTTTCAGAAAGCAGGTTGTTGTTAAGAGGTAGGAGAGTGTTTGTTCTGAAGATAAATGTGTTTGCATTCAATTTGGGGGTTTCTTTTGTAATTATATTTCCAACGAGCCAAATTAACTGAAAATCACTGGGAAAAATAACACGGTTAGGTTACCGGAAAATCTGTAGGTAATTTTTCACACTGTAAACAATATTTGTTTATGTATTTCAAGGGTGAGAAGTTAACATTTTTCTAAACTGAAATAATATATTTCAATCACTACTGACTTTTTTTAATTTTAGTAACGGTGTTCAATTTCAATAATCTTTTGAATATGCAACGATCCTTCGGAAAATATTTTTAAAATACTGTTAGTTTCACAAACTCTACAATTATTAAGGTCTGCGCTATTTGTATAATAAACATAAATAAAATTGAAAAAAAAAATCAGTAACATAATTTTCGTTATTTGTTTTGGGGTGTTTTGCCGTGTTGCGTTACCCCCTTCTTTAGCCAACGTTTCGGACAACGTTACAGTGTCAATCGTCAGGTACAAATAACGAAAATACTTTTGGCCGTGAAAATCTAAAAACATTTCAGTCATATAATTGATTTAAATACTGATGAACGACATCTCTTTAATTCTATAAAGGTGCCACGGACCTGCCAGCAGTATGTTTTTTTAATGTATAATTTGAATGAACGTAACGTAAAAACAATGAAATCCGCGAGTGTGTAAATGGCTAATTGAAATATGAAAATCACATAACATTTCACTTGTATGAATAAACTTCACCAGATTCGGTGGCTTTAAGCTCGCAGTTAAAGCTGTGGAGTGGTTGAGGGAGTGTGGAGCTTCTATGATCGGAGAAAGCCTCGTTGTTCTGAATTCCAGCTTGTCTCGCTGGAACATGTTGATTTAGGACGTCTAGTATCTAGACAGAAGCAGGGATGCTAAATGGTATTTTTTGTGAAACTTTATATTTTCAAGCTTTTTGCAGACAAGGAAAGTGGAGTGCGAGGAAGGAAAAGAAATGTTCTAGAATTTAAAAGTATTCAAGTTGAGTTGATCTTTGTGTGTCGAATACAGAGTTGCAAAAATTAAAACCTAACATAGGTCAAGTCAATATTACGGTTATAAAGACAGAAGATATTTCTCACAGTTTGTAACTTTCTTTCTGGATTGTCGGGCACTCATTATTCTTCGAATAAATACCAATTTCAGCCTTGTAAACCCATAGAAAAAATAGCTGCATATTCGTTATTTGTTTTGGGGGTGTTATGCCGTGTTGCGCTACTTCCTTCTTTAGCCAACGTTTTGGACAGCGTTACAGTGTCCATCATCAGATGTGGTAGTTGTTGTAATAGTTGCATAGTCCAATTTAGTAAATTTAATGTTCAAAACATATTTACGTTTTTATCTTTTACAATCGACCATAAGATTAAACCACGAAAGATATGGAGTAAGTATGAAGAAAAGAGGACGACCAAGTGAGGTTATCAGTCATAAGCAAACCTAGAAATTGAAACAATACTATTTGTAAAGCCGCGCTTTTTATACATATACCGCACGAAAGACCCAACTGTCTGAATCCCGTGAGACCGAGAGATCCCCAAATGGGGTACGTTGTGAGGTAAAGGAAAGGAGATGGGAAAAAATATGTGGGGAAGTATCTGGTTATTCAGATATGGTCACCAAACATGGTGAAAGACATTCAAACAATGTTTAACATTTTTAAGTAATGAAAAGCTAATTGTGATATTTTGGTTTGTATAACCCTGCTGACGACGTTTTCAGCGACCCAAATGTTCTCGTACTACCTCCGCTTAACTCCCCACCTGTCTCTTATATAACATATCCCGAGAAGGGTTGTCCAGTCATGCTCCCGGCGCTTAACGTCACGGTCATACTCGAAGTAAGAGGTGCGTCTTACTCCGCCATTAAAACATTTTCACCATAAGGAAAAGCAAGAAAAGCTTATTGAACGACTAATCTGGTAATTGAAGAAAATACCTACACACGTATAATCCGGGAAATTATTTTTAGCAAGACGGTTTGGTAATATTGCGTGTTCCTCGTTTAAGAGCGTTTAACCAGCCAGCGGACGAAAATCCACATTTCGTCGAAAGTTGTTTTTACGATCGTGCAGGGCGGTTACAATGAGAAAGATTAATTATTCTCCGTACCAGCTTTTTAAAATTATAACTCAATATCGAATTTATTTCAATCCAAATTAGCTTTAACTTATACCTTCATCCAAAAATGCTGAAAGGCGTGATGATAAAACTATTAAAATAATGTACTTTTTGTAATTATTTTTAATTATAAGTATTTATCATTTTCAATAATGTCTAAATTTAATAAAAAATGTTAAAAAAATCTGAAATATATTAGTTTGTAAGTGCGTAAATAAATACACAAATGGACCAATTTTCGTCAAGAAACACATGTACGTACATGTTTTTTATTGATTTTATTGAAACTAAAATTAAAATTCTAAAACATGCGTTTGCTAGATAATGTATTGATTTATTTTACTGCATGATTATATTATTTGAAATGGGTGTGGTATAATACAAAATCTTTTTTGAAAATTTAACAAATCTGCCAACGACCTATGGAATAACCTTATTATACTAAAATTTTAAAAAATTTCTCAAAATTTATTAAATGCGAATGCTAGATAAAATAACAATCTTTCGAAATCCATTTATAATTTTTTTGTGGAAAAGAGTCAATACGTCTAAAATCTGATTTGAAAATGACATATTTCTGGTTTTCTCTGGTAATGCCCTCTTAAGAAAACTGAACAATCTCGCTCTTCATTCAAAAACACAAGCAAATATGATGTAATATGGGCATCTATGTAAAACGTAGTGTTTTGTAGTAGTTGCAAGCTGAAAATAGAACCTCTTCTTTTTCCTAGATCCGTAAATTTTAAAGTATGAAAGTGCATTTTAAAGTGTAAAAAATGTCCACTTTCCAGCATAGAATAAACTAGTTTTGAATTGAAAATGGCGCCAGAGAAGGAGTTGTGAAGTTGTTAGGCAAAAGCAGTTAACTGCTGTAATAAAGGCAGCAAAAATGTTCCAGTTAACATAAATACAAGAAAGCTTCGCGGGCAAAATGCCCGAAAATGTGTTTATGCCCCACCCCATTGTAATAAAACGGAAACAAATATATGAGACAACTCCCTGGCCATTGCCGCCACCAATTATGATTTCTGATAATGTCGCCCCTCGTATATTTACGTTCAATATAAATAAATTATAACAAGGAACCATTCTTGCAAGTTCTGAAACTCACAGGTTACTTTCTCAAAATTAAATCTGAATGATTTGCGAATGACCCCGTCTGCATCCGGATATTAAACTTCTAAGGTTTTGTCTACCACGGAAACTGTGCGCCACACCAGGGCATTCATAGCCGTTGTATGTGTATAACAGCCCTCTCAACACACCACGATCCGTGGGTTACCTATATTTAAAGTGATCCAGTGGTCCAGGAAAAAATCGAAATCGGAATTCACGCCTCTGTTTGGGAGGAGTTTAAAAATATTTGAGTTAAAGCTTTTGAAAAAGTTGGAAAAGGTATTTGAGATTTTTTTTACTGGTTGATTTTGTAAAAACATTTACTCCTTTTTTAAGCATTGTTTATAGTAATAACAAGGAAATTGATTTCACGGAACCAAGCGGCGCGGAGTCTAAGACGTCTATTCTCCATCGCAGCCGGGGCCGAACTGATACGAAATGGGCGTGGCAAGTCTGTAGTCCGTACGTGGAAGGCATAAGGTTCATTTTGAAAATCCAAATTCACCGACTGCCGGACGGATTGATTGATGTCAAAAATAACAACGCGAAAATCTTATTTTATTTTATTTTATGAAGTTCGGGCGTAAATATCAACTTTTTGCGATTATTATAAAAAAAAAGAATTTGCCTCATTAAACAATAAAACCATATCCGAAAAGGGGTTTATAAGTAGGAGAGTTTTTTCAAGAGTCTTTTAAAGTGTTTTTTTATAGACCTAATGCTTTATTTATTTCTAGGCATAAGCCTAGAATAATTTGAGACGGCAGGGAGGAAAGGCAGGAAGGAGAGGATAACGAAGGAGGAAGGAAGGGTTCGAGGGAGGGGTGACGAGAAAAGGGACGCGGTAGGTGAATTCTTGGGAAAGGACACGCAGGGAGAAACAATTTATTTCTTTGAATGGCATTGCAACGCATGCCGGGTACCACCTAGTAGCTTATAAAAAATAAAAAAAATATAGTGATGATATTCAGACAATGGGATGGAAAACCGATAACTTTTTTACGGAAGGTTTGTTTTTCTTACCCTGTGTTACATTGATACTTCAAAAAACACAACCTCTTCATTGAGGGGTTCGGGGAGAAAAATCGCGCAGCAGGATTTACCTACAGCTCCGTGTTCCAGAGTAATTTACATAAATAACATAAAAGTTTTGAACGTTTAACATTTTGAAATGAAAATAATGCATTATTAGTCTACCCTTCGTGGCGTTTAAACCTTCGGCGTGAATGGGAAATATACAGCTCTGTTCACACTTCAGCTTACGTAGGGCTTCTTTAAATAACATTATAACTTAGTCGCACGTACTACCTTTAATACAACGATTCAGGAAACGAATCCAATTTAGTTATAACTTTGAATTAATGTGAACTATAAAAATACCTTCTGACTTTAAGGTTATTTGAAAACACTGATGAAAAGATAAATATTATCGACGGCCTTCACTGAATATTGGATATAAAACACGATTAATTACCTGCGAGATTTAGGTCTTTTTTTATATGTGACACCTCACAAGTATAACCTGTACAAAAAAAACAAACGAAGAATATCGTCACCCGGTTTGGCGACATTGTGAGGCTGATTAAGAGGGTATTACCGGAGAAAACCAGAAATATGTAATTTTTAAATCAGATTTTAGACGTATTGACTCTTTTCCAAAAAAGTTATAAATGGATTTCGAAAGATTGTTCTTTTATCTAGCATTCGCATTTTGAGAAAAAATGTAAATTTTTAGTATAATAGGGTTATACCATAGGTCGTTGACAGATTTGTTAAATTTAAAAAAAAAAATTGTATTTTATACACCACACCCATTTCAAATCATATAAGGGAACGTACCCATACTACGTGACACGTTTAGGGGGGGGGGTCTTCAAAATGTCACGCTCCATACAAATGAGCGGCGGGTTGCTTAGGATTTTGGTCACCGGGGGGGGGGGGGTTAAAAATTGCAAAAAGTTGGTCACGTAGTATGGGTACGTTCCCCAATCATACAGTAAAGTAATTTTAGAATTTTAATTTTAATTTAAATAAAATCATTAAAAAATATATACGTAGGTACATGTCCCCTCATTTTCCCCTCCCCCTCCCTGGTTCCCCTCCTCCATCGGTACCTCCCTCCCGCTTTCCATAGCAATAGCCGCTTCCTCGCGTGCCGCCAATAGCAATTTTTTATACAAATTTCATAATGCTAGAGCTCACCGGAAGTTTTATAAAAACCTTGTCCTGATAATAACGAACGCACAAAAAAAAAGAATTATCCAATTTGGTGCAGTGGTTCGAAAGTTATGCGCTTAGCAACACATTCAGCGATTCATTTACCTACCAACCTAAAATGAATATGTCAATTTGACTGTCCTAGAACGGGAGACCATTCTAGTTGGACAGTCAAAGCTTCCCTATACTGAATGTATTTTATAACAAATAAAATAAATAAATAAATGTGTTTCTTGACGAAAATTTGTCCGTTTGTGTATTTATTTGCGCACTTACAAATTAATATATTTCAGATTTTTTTAACATTCTTATTTAACTTAGACATTATTGAAAAATGATAAATACTCATAATTAAAAAATAATTACAAAAAGTACATCATTTTAATAGTTTTATCATCACGCCTTTCAGCATTTTTGGATGCAGGTATAAATTAAAGTAAATTTAGAATGAAATAAAATCGATATTGAGTTATAATTTTAAAAAGCTGGTACGGAGAATAATTAATCTTCCTCATTGTAACCGCCCTGCATGATCGTAAGAACAACTTTCGACGAAATGTGGATTTTCGGCCGCTGGCTGGAAAGAATGAAAGAAGTAGTACGTGCCACGTGCGTACCATTTGGTTCGTGCAAACCGAGTGGTTTTTATGCTGCTGACATCATATTATTTCAGAAGGCCTACTGCAGTAACTTCAGGGATCAAACTGTAGATACTAGAGCCTATAAAATGAATCGAGACCTTCGAAGAAAGTACAAGAAAGGGACGCCTAGAGACGACTTGTCAAAGCAATGTGTCACCTGTTTCATGATGTAAAGCAACGATACTCAACGTGCGGCCCGCTAAGCTTTTTTGTGCGGCCCTAACCATTTTACATTAATTTTACCATCAGGAACTTGATTTAAAAAAAAATTCTAAATTTCGTATATCTTGAGATTCGTTTCGACTTTGACCCACAGATAGTGCACCGAATAGCGCACTAATTGTCATTATGGTCCACATGATCTTAGGGAACGTACCCATACTACGTGACATGTTTAGGGGGGGGGGGGGGTCTTCAAAATGTCACGCTCCATACAAATGAGCGGCGGGTTGCTTAGGATTTTGGTCACCGGGGGGGGGGGGGGGGTTAAAAATTGCAAAAAGTTGGTCACGTAGTATGGGTACGTTCCCTTAGATGTGTAAGATACGTTGCTTAGATTTTCACGGCCAAAAGGTTTTTTTGATATTTTTTGGGGTGTTATGCCGTGTTGTTGCGCTACCTCCCTCTTTAGCCAACGTTTCGGACAGCATTACAGTGTCCGTCATCAGGGCAGATGTGTAAGAGTGTTGCTATTTACACACGCTAGATTTATTCCCAAAAAACAATTATTTGCCACACAAGTACGCGCGCAAATAATTATTTATAAATAAAAGTGCCACTTCTAGAAACAACAGCATCAATTATAATACATAAAAACTGGTTAATGTTACTGGTTAGTTAGGTACCTACTAATTTATACAGCATTTATTGCTGTCGTATAAAGTACTGTTTTGTTATAATTTAAATACGCATATTAGGTGATTTTTCACAAAAACGGCGCTCTACAAATTATCAAATTATTATTATTATTAATGGCGGGAGTGTCTTCAAAATGCAATCAAAAAATGTCCGACGAAAAGAGAGTGCTTCAAGACAAATGGGAAGAAGAATATTTCTTTGTTAAGGGGGGGGGGGTGGGGGGGGGGGAGTTTGATGATTTTTTTTCGTCATACCAGTATAGTGTTGCGGCCCGCGTAACTTTACAAATACATGTATGTGGCCCGAAGAGAAAAAAGGTTGAGTATCGTTTATGTAAAGTGTCACCTGACGGGTGAAATAGGCCCTTCTCTCTAATAATTACTTTCGATAACTGCGAAATACCATCGTTGAAAATTTTTGTCATTTTTGACTTGAACACTCTGTACTACTTAAGTTCGCAGGTGGTGAGACATACAAGTGTGTAAGAAAAATTATAACAATAATGGGTGTACTTAAACTTTCCGGAAGAACGATAACGTAAAACTGCGGTACATATTTAAATGTGAAAACATAAAAACGTATATTTCTATGTTTTGTTTAAGGTAGATGAAACGAAATTCTTCTAAAACATATAAACAACATCCAAAATCAAAGGAACTATTAAAATGTGTTAATATTATTTAATTGAGATATTGAAGTGTGGCAAAGCTGTTGCTTAATAAAATAAAGTTTATTAAAACAGATAACAAGACTTCACTTGAGAATATATTTTGACCTGTACCTACTAAAACTTACCAATATTAATATTCTTAATTATGTGATATTCTAGAGACCTGAATATTTTTTATTCTACTGTAGTGGTTTGACTTCGCTACGTTATTTTATTGCCGTTTTTGGAATTTTGTATTTTTACTGGTGAATTTCGTAATAATATCATTTTTAATATAACTGAATGTTTTTTTCTTTTCTTTCGTGAATTTTGAACTTAAAGTTTATTTTATCGTGATTTATTTTTGGGGTTATTATAATATGTTGCGCTACCTCCTTCTTTAGCCAACGTTTCCCGTTATTTTGGAAGTCCTGAGAAGACCCGAAACTCGTCTTCATGTTACACGTCTACACCGTGACAGCTACACCAACATTATACTGTAGTATCGCATGTACATACATAAGCACACACTTCACCACAACCTTCAAATCTATATCTGCCCTGATGATGGCCACAGCAATGCTGTCCGAAACGTTGGCTAACGAAAAAAGTAGCGCAAAACGGCGTAATACCCTGAAAATAAATTACGATAATACTTTTGGCAGTGAAAATCTCAAATTATATCTTGTGGTATATTTATTTTGTATTCAAATGTTTTACAAGTTGTTTCCAAAGAATTCAACATTTGTCAACTTGATGAATATTGCAATTACTGACGACGCGTCGTGAAAAACAATATTACCTAATATATTTAATTATTCTCGAGTTCGCAACCTTTCGACACTTGAAAATTCACTGAGTTGTCCATTAGAGGTTTATTCCGTGTTATTATATCTACACATTCGGAGATGGAATATCGAATGACACTTAGGGTGATATCCAATATTATGGAGTCCCATTTGATAGGAAATATTGATTCCAGGGGGTTTGATGGTAACCCTTGGGAAGTTTGGGATTATTTGTGAGGGTCGTCCTCGAAGGGTGCTTAACGTAATTCTAATACACCTACGGTCCTACCAAGAAGAATCGTTAACTATCATAGTAACCTTAGCGAGAGGCGACTTGGAAACATTACTAATTGATCGCCATTTTCTCGTACAAGAAACCATTTTAAAAGCGTTTAATGAGTAATCTACCACGAAATTACGCTACTTGCTAATAATTTATTTCCCAAACAATAATATCGGAGATTTTTCAGGTATTCTTACTTAAAAATAGAGTAATAAAAATTGGGTACGTTTTATAGCGCCGTTTTTGTGAAAAATCACTCCGACGGAGAAATGGTAAACTACTAATAGAAAACGATTACACGCACTTCGTGCTTTATTCCATATGAAAGGTGTTTTTTTAGATTATTTTAGATACAAATTCAAAATGAAAAAAAAACACAATCTAATATATAAAATTCTCGTGTCACGGTGTTTGTTACCATACTCCTCCGAAACGGCTGGACCAATTTTGATGAAATTTTGTGTGCTTATCTGGTAGGTCTGAGAATCGACCAACATCTACCCTAAAAGTAAAGGGTGTTCCACTCCGAAGAAAATTATTTTCCCCATACATTTTGTATGGAACGAATTCTCCTATTTTGAAAGAACTGCAGCAATATTGTAAGGGGTATAATATTGAACTGTGAACCGGGGGAGGGGGGAGGGGAGCGGGGGGAGGGGGGATGGGTGAGGGGGTGGAAGGGGGGAGGGGGGGAGGGAGGAGGGGGGAGGGGAAGGGGGGAGGGGGAAAAGGAACTCAGGAAGGGGTGTTAGCGGCACGGAGGAAGGGGAGAAGTGGAGTGGGGAGAGAGAGAGGGAACGCGAGAGGGGAGAGGATACGCAGGGAGAAACAATTTAGATCAATTCAGCTAATAAGTTGACAACAGTTTTTGTTTCTGAGGCGGTACGAAGTTCGCCGGATCAGCTAGTAAAATGATATTAATGTCTATGATATTGGCTTTATTTAAAAGATAATTTTATACCATTATTGTTTAAATATGATTTCGGGCTTATGAGCGCCACGACTAGCTCGAATAAAACAAGTTGTCGAAAATCGTGAAGTCCGATTTTCGACAACTTGTTTTTTTTAGAGGTTTGGTTTTCAAACTGGCAACATTGTTTCTACAGACCGTCAATTTGACAGTTGACAGTTGATTTGTAGTCAGAACGTTTTGCCATTTTACCATGAATACACTGACGTCAAAACAGCGTTTGCAAATTGTGCAAATTTATTTTGAAAATCCAGATATGGCCAGAATGTTACCGTGAATGGAGAGCGCTACAGAACCATGATCACTGACTTCTTCGTCCTCAGTTGAATGGCATTGATGTGACAGAGCTATGGTTTCAACAAGATTGCGCAACATGCCACACGGCGGATGCCACCATCAATTTATTGCAGAAAACATTTGGTGAACGCATAATTTCACCTGTGAACTGGCCTCCCCGATCGTGTGATCTCACACCATTAGATTACTTTCTTTGGGGATATGTGAAGTCACTAGTCTATGCTGATAAACCAGAGACGTTGGACCACTTGGAAGTCAACATTCGCCGTGTTAATGCCGATATATGTCCCCAGTTGCTCGATAAAGTTGTCGGAAATTGGACTTCACGATTGCGCTTCATTTGAGCTAGCCGTGGCGCTCATATGCCCGAAATTATATTTAAACAAAATGGCATTAAATTATCTATTAAATAAAGCCGATCATAGACATTCACATTATTTTTAAGTATTTTTTTTTTCATTTTGAATTTGTATACCTACCTCTAAAAAAAACACTCAACATGGGGGGGTCCCCGACTTACTCATTAATCGAATTATACGTCGTTTATTCCCGTGCTAACAAAACTGACATCTCTTATTTTCAAATTAAAACATTATGATAAGTGTGAGATGTTTGTGGCATTCTATCACTACCTATTGCGTAGGTAGGTATTTTTGAAATCAACAAACCACGTCTCCCTGCTAGAAAATAGATGAAGTACTCTGAGACTTGTAGGTACTATTCACCTGGAACTTGTAGGTACGTGGAAACCAAAATATATGTTTGTGAATTTATAAATATTAAATCTCCTGAGATTTCTTTGAGAAATGAAAATGAATGTAACTGGTACATTACACCGAAGTGATGTTAGTTACAACCTCACTAATTTGAAATGCAAAATAAATTGATAATATGCTTCTGTTTGGTTCCAAATGATGATATAAATCGTCTCTATTAAAATATTTATTACCTACCTATATCTTAGCTATCCCCGGGGATGTTGTACGGTCAAATCAATAATGTGCAATTGTACATCCTCGTAAATATCTCAAATAATATTGATGTGCAATTGTACATAAATATCTCAAATACTATTAATGCGCAATTGTACATCAATATCTAAAATAATTTTAATTTGCAATTGTACATAAATATCTCAAGTACTATTAATGCGCAATTGTACATCAATATCTAAAATAATATTAATGTGCAATTGTATATCAATATCTGAAATAATATTAATGTGCAATTGTACATAAATATCTCAAATAATATTAATGTGCAATTGTACATAAATATCTCAAATACTATTAATGCGCAATTGTACATAAATATCTCAAATAATATTAATGTGCAATTGTACATAAATATCTCAAATAATATTAATGTGCAATTGTACATCAATATCTCAAATAATATTACTTGTGCAATTGTACATCAATATCTCAAATAATATTTCTTGTGCAATTGTACATAAATATCTCAAATAATATTAATGTACAATTGTACATCAATATCTAAAATAATATTAATGTGCAATTCTATGGAACCGAAATACATCCATCCACATAAACCTCAAATTTTATTTACTTAGCCTAGGCCTATGATGAAATATACACGATATTAAATTAAATATTTGCAACAGACATGAAAACATATCCCCTTTTACTACACGATCAACTTCCAAACATGGTCGCCTACGAATGTCCTGATTTGCCCTAATGTTTATGCAATGAATATCGTAAACCCATATCGCAGATGTATTATTAAGGTTTATTTTACCTACAGCAAAATGACGAATACCACATCGTACCGGTGGCAAAGTATCGAGATACACGTGACAGGAAGGTAGCCAAACTCATATGTACATGTGCAAAAAAATCTTTTTGAATAAATGGCAAGTAGAAGAGGGTTCAAATTTGAATAAGTTTCTTCTATCTATCTATCTATCTTCTATATAAATAAAAATGATTCGCCGAAATGTATGTACGCGCATAACTTTCGAACGACTGCACCTAATTAGATAATTCTTTTTTTATGTGTTCGTTATTATCAGGACAAGGTTTGTATAAAACTTCTGGTGAGCTCTGGCATTATGAAATTTGTATAAAAAAAATTGCTATTGGTGGCAAGCGAGCTGTTTGAAAACTGAATGTATGGAAGGCGGGAGGGGGGAAGGGGGAGGGGGGAAGGAGAAGGGGAACTCGGGTAAGGGGTTCGCGGAGGGGGGGAGGGGAACCAGGGAGGAGGAAGGGAAACCTGGAAGGGGGGAGGGGAACTCGGAAGGGGTTCGCGGGACGGGGGAGGGGGGAGTGGAGTGGGGAGAGGGAAGGTGGAGGAGACGGAGTGGGAACATGAGAGGGGAAGGGGACGCAGGAGAAGAAGGGGAGGCGGAAGGGGAAAGGGACGAATGGGAAAGGACACGCAGGGAGCAACAATTTCTTTGTTAAATGGCATAGCAACGCATGCCGGGTACCAGCTAGTACAGTATAAAAATATTTTAAAAAAACTTGATTAAATAGGATATGTCAGGTTAGGTTAGGTTATTATTAGGTTTAGGTTAGTTTAGGTGAGGTTAGGTAAGGTTATTTTTTTCACTTTTCATTCTTAATGACTTTTGAAAGGGGGTGTTGAAATGCTACCTTGTTGAGTTTCATGGAACCGACGAATAAAAATATATAATTTCGTTGAAGAAGAAGATAATTATAAAAATCTAAACGAAAATGTGAGAGAGAACAAGACACAGAAAAAAAGACAATGGTCGCAACTGGGACTCGAACCCAGACCTCTCGTCTAACCGGGACGTGCGCGTTAACCAATTTCGCTATTGCCACCTTTTGTCAAACAGTCATATTTGTCAATCTCATATTTTAAATTTTAGAATTAACAATATTATCTTCAACAAATTATTTTTTCATATTAATATTATTTTCTATAAAATCGGAAACATTTATCCGCTATATAGACACTATTTAGACGCTATCCAGGTCACAAACCAATTCTTAGAATGATTGTTTCCAATAAAAAGGGTTGCCCGTAATGTAACGTTTTTATTATTATTATCATTACACAAAAAACTAAAACGTCAGCAGTCACAGACATATAATATACAATACAAGTTTGAAAAACAATAATTTGAAAAAGATTGGTATCATTGGTCTTGATGCAGGTTTTTATAACATTTTTGTATGTCACATATCATACATTTAAATTCTTTAGATCTATATCCAGAAAATTATACATTTTTGGAGCAATAAAAATCTCTGCGCAAGCCTAGTTTTACTGGCGAGTTATCTAGTGAGGTACCTCAAGTACATTATTATTTGTTCTGTTGCTGGGGCGAATTTCGTTTTTTTGGAAATATTACATTTAGAAAAAAACATATATTTTAGGCATTGCAGACAAAAAAAAATCATATACCTATCTTTTCTAAGATTTTCTAGGATTTCAGCTTCTAGGAATAATTGCATGGCGGAGAAGGTAATATCTTCACGCAGTATAAATTTTTAGTATCAATTTTTTTGCTGTTTCTCGTGGCTTAATGTGAAGCTGTCCTCGCTTTTACAGTAATAGATGTAGGTAGTACGAAATAACCAAGCTGCGGAATTGGTAATATGAAAAATGCGTTCAATTTGCAATGAAAGCAGTTTGCATAACATGATCGAATTTATCAATCGGAAGCAGAAGAAACTCGGAGGAAAATTACTTCTTCTTGCGTTATAGTTAGTTATGAAACCGGTTGCCTTTTATGATAAAATGGTCTACAAAGAGGCCAATTCATTTTGCCTATACAATTTTGAAATTTTCGTTATCAATTAACCCTTTGAACATTTACCAACTGTTTTCAGTTATTGTGAAAAATTGAAGATGACGCTGTAAAATTTCATCTTGTGCATTGCCGTGAAAGCCCAGCTAATTTGAAATCTCCGTTGTTTTTTTTCTAGAGCAGTGTTTAAAAAAAACGCCCTCTTTGCCACAGTAAAATTATCCAGCCCCCATTGTTTTTAATATCTTAAAGTTCTTTGAAGCTATTTTTAATTTTACTAGAGTGTGAAGTTTTTTTACATTAGGGAACGTACCCAAACTACGTGACCTGTTTAGGGGGGGGGGGTCATCAAAATACCACGCTTGGTCACAACGGAGTGGGGGGGGGGGGGGGGGGGCTTAGGTTTTTATCACGTAGTCAATCTAGAAATCTCGCATTCTTTTTCGAGCTACGAGGGGAGATTTTTAAGTTTGCGGAATGGGAAGGTAAGTGATTAATGGGGGTACCGCTGAATTAGGTACTAATTGAACAACTCATTTTTAGGATAAACACCGGGTTTTATCGTAATTAGGTTATTAGTCTTTGAGCTATCATCGACCAAACACTTCAATCGGGAAGAAATTGTGAAATGTGGAGAAAATTGAGTTCCGCGCTGTTATAAAGTTCCTTTAAGTTAATTTAAAGATCGGAAAAATGTATTAGGGTAGTAGGTGAATATGTTGAAAAGGAAAAATAATTTTGGTTTTTATTTCCACTCCTTACCCAATCCGCAAACTTAAAAACCCACCCTCGTACATTCAAATAAGTGAAAAAGTTCAGGGAACGTGTTTGTTGAAGATGATTGAGATGAAAAATTTTTATAAAAATAACAAGACTGTCGTTTCCATAAATTACGTTTCGGTTTCAATATATCTTGACATAAGTTTTATCTTGATAATATTTTTTCCACTTGTACTCCATGCACTCTTGCTGTCACGCAGCAAGTGCCGTATTAATAAAGACAAATATAAGCCAAATAATGCAATGTTTATTTTTTGTTAGCAAAAAATGATTCGAAACCATATTTATGAAATACTACGTGAAAACTGTAGGGGGGGGGGGGTCTTGGAATATACTACACGTGGTCACCGGGGGGGGGGGGTAAAAAATTGCAAAAAGTGTGTCACGTAGTATGGGGGAACATTAGGTGGTGTGTCAACGGTTACCTGCAATCAAAATAACCTTCTTACCTTCAGTTTTTTCTCGGAAGTGAAAAAACATCAGGTTCTATATGTGGTTAGGTTAAGTTAGGTTAGGGGTTGACATTATTTATTCTTGCTAATCGGAAGTTGCTGCTCAAATAATTATATTTGATGGCTGAAAGTATTTTAGTGCTGACAAAAACCTAAACATTATGGTGACAATTTAAATGTTTGTCGTAGGATATAAAGGTAATAGAGAAAACCGAACCTGAAAGAAATCTTAGAGACTTGAAAACAATACTTCTTCATAAGCTGGGGGAGAATTGGAGGAGCTCAAAATGGGATGCTTAGGTTATAATTTTTTCGGATATTTAAAATTTCCATAGCTCGTGTTAGATATGATTTGCATTGCACTGGCCACTATGGCCACTATCGCCACTATATGACGTTGCGATGTGAAAACATCATAGACATTACAAGCAGAAAAAAGGTGCGGTAATTCTGTTCGAATTGCTTTATGTGCCCGGGTTCATGGGGTGAGGTTTGTCTAGGTCTTGGAGGCGGACGTCCAGGACACACTAAACCCCAGATTCGTACCCACCCCTTAAACCCTTTTCCTTCCCAGAACTCTCCTCTCCTTCCTTTTCCTAAAAAACCCTCCACACAGCATCCCCAAAGATGACATAGGCCCTGAGGGAAATTATTTTCCTCAGGGCCTCAGTGTGGAGCTCAAGTAAAAAAAGGTAAGGCGCGTTTTCAAACCGCGACAAAATATCCTCAAACATCCTATGGACAAAACATCCCCCAACAAAGTATCTACTAAAAATTAACCTAACCTAATCTAACAAAAAATGGGACAAAAATAATACAGACAACCTGTAAAGACAATAAATTACTTTTCGAAAATAGTAAAATGGGACAAAAATAATACAGATAACAATAATTTATTGTCTTTACAGGATTTCTTTATTATTTTTGTTCCATTTTTTGGTTAGGCTTGTTTAGGTTAGGTTAGGTTAAATTTTAGTAGATATTTTGTTGGGAGATGTTTTGTCCGCAGTATATTTTGTCCATTGTTTTCTATAGGTACCACGCAGATTTTCTGCTTTAAATTAAGATTTGTTTTTTTAAGACCCTGAATATCTTCAAATAAAAGCAAAGCATGGGTGCGATCTTATAATATGAAGTAGAAATAGAGGCTAGGGGTACAAGTAGGTAACTACCAACAAGTAATTTAGCATCGTTCGTCGAACAAACCGCCCGGGGGTAGCGATGTTGCCAGGGAGAGGCCATCCGCATACCTCACGAGTTGTTTCCCTTTTCCCGGGGGGTGTTGCCAGAAGCGAAAAATTTCAAGCGCTAAGGGTAGGTACCCGCATATTGGTTGTGAGGGAAACCGCTTCTAAAATTACATTTTAATAAGTAGTTTGGTATTATGAACTGAGAATTCACGCCCGGGGACGGGAATCAGTGGTGGTGCTTCGCGAAGTTATTTTGGATAGACACCAGATTGGGTACGTAATTATTTTTTTAACTGACGAGATGAACCGGTAAAATTGTGTTGTCTGGTGTAATAAAAACAATTAAGGTCATTTTTAAATTACTTCAGGTGGAAATGAATTTCATTTGCCAGTCTTTGACTGATGAGTCAAAAGGATAATTAGCGACATCAGTTTCTATTAAAATCGGTATAAATCAAGCATAGGGTACATTAACATAGGTACAGCGCCCTTGAGGCGATTTTTCCAAACATTATTATTATTAATTTTCTGTTCAGTCGTAGAAGTCTGTATTTTTTTCTACGAGTCAACTTCTTGGACGAAAAACATCAGATATTTTGCCTAATTTTAGAAGTTTACATAATTAAATGAATATGATAAATTTTTTAAACGGTGTCCGGAAACTCGTAGTAAAGCGGGAAACTGGTGAATCGGCATCATATATTATATTATTATGTAGGTATAGGATAAACGAATAAATGTTTTTTTTGATCTGAGCATTTAATTTTTTTCGACTTTTGGAGGTGGGACTATGCTCTCTTACATTTTAAAATACACTAAACAACAAATTTTAACCGACATAAAGAATATCCAACTTCGAACACGATTTACTCGAAAACGAAATCACAAATCAAAAAAGTTAAACCACAAAATCGACTCCAATTGTAGTGCAGCTCTCATCAGTCCCGCTTTTATTACGTATTTTTGGACACAGTGTTTATAAGTTGGAAACCTATATTACACAGAACAGAGTGATAAAAGCGTGGAAATACTAGCACAAACTTTGCTATTTAAAAAAGAAAAATGACAAAGCAAAAATTAAGGATTATTAACTAAGTACAAAGATACAGGTATTTTAAATTTAGTAGAAAAATACGTTATATTGTTATATGTTAGGTTATGAGGCTTTTTTTATACGAATACCGCACAAGAGTCCCAACTGCTCCCGTCTGTGAAACCAGTGAGACTATGGTATCCCCAATTAGGGTATGTTGTGCGGCTGAAGGTAGTGGGGAGGGGAAGGAGATAGGGAAGAGGAAAGCGGGGAAGTACCTGGCTATTCAGATCTGGTCACCAAACACGGCTAATGCCATTTCAAGCAACGTTTCAATTCTGAATGCTGGTCTTACACCAGAGCGATACTGAGAGTATCTTCCATTCAAATATACTATATATTATTTTTAATGTTGAAATTATGAAATTACACAAATTAATCAAATAAAATTTATTTACCACGCCGGGATTCGATCCCGCGACCTTCGGTGTGCGAGTCAAGAGCCTTACCGCTGGTCTACGCCGGCTGTCGAACTGAAGGGAGTGAAGAGAGAAATGAGATGAGGGATAGGATGTTTGGGAAGTACCTGGCTATTCAGAGCTTTCAAAGCTTTACCGAGATATTTTTATTGCATTCAACTAAAAATATCCACATTTATCACCACGACTTGTTACCACACGGTAGAACGTATGTTCTAGCACAGCATAGCTTTACAAAATAAATAAATATTTTATTGTTCAATAAGATTGAAAGGCGCTTAGAATCCAAACGATAAAACCATCAATTATATTGCACAATAAAACGATCAATTATATTGCACAATAAACGAACTGCTCAATGTTTTCCAATTGATAAAATGAAAAATTGAAAAAATATTGTGCAATACTGACCCCACACGATGCAACGGAAAAATATGGTGCAATAGAAATTAAACTCGCTCAAACTTTTGTTCAATCATTGAGCAATCTTCAATATTAACCCAAAACGGTCAATGATATTGCACAATTCGTAATACTGAGCAATATAATTGATCGTCTTGGGGCCGTCTAAGACTTTTATATTCATCGGGCAACGAGGAATGCCGATGTTATTAATTGATAACCTATCTAAAATAGTCTATCTAAATCTATCTGTAATATAAGAGATTTTAAAAGTTAAAATGTCAGGACAGTTTGTTTGCAGCATTTAATTTCATGAATAGTGCACGACTCCGCAAATAAATACTATTTAAAATTAGTGACCTCGCATACAGCACCATGCCGATTGAAGTGTGTAAATTTATCTAAAATCAACGCGCCTAAAAATATTTTAGGTTCATGAAATAAGCTGCTGTCGTTAAAATTTTCATAGATCGTTATATAAAGATGATAGTAGAAAGCATAGATATAGCACTCTAGTAGTTTTTCACAGAAAACACGTTAGACAATCCGTGTATATATACTGGTGATATCTAGGCTTGTGATTTATACGTATACAGATTATGTTCGAAGTCGCGCTAAAGCTCTATAATGCAAAACGGTATAATATATTTATCTTTTTAAAAGCTGGTAACAACAAAACAATCAACCATAAATCATTCGAGACGGGTCGTCAAATCCCAAGAGAACAAAACGTGTATTTGTTCACTTACGATGCACAATACGCCAGTCGAGTCGAGTACGATTCAGAAAATTGATATACGAACTACGTCTGTTAATTCCGTTTTTCTCTTTCTTCCGTCGAAATCTGCCCCGGACCGGGACCGCGAAACAGCCAACAATTTGCCCGAACTGTACGTGAGATATTTCTCAAGGAAGTTGGAGCTATGTTGTATTTTATTGTATACTGTATCATACGTACTACGTGGTCGTGTATTTCGCCAGCCACGTTACGATGTATGATACGTTATATTGACTACGTTTCGTTGTGTGAGATATTCATTTTCCGGCGTTGAAACGAAAATATTTATGAACAATATTTAAAGTAATATGTTTTTTAATCTTCTGCCTATTTTACCAGCAGTTATCCTCTGCCTCTCATATTTCTTCGTAATTTCTGTTTCCAATTAATGTGTCAATTTTTCCCTTAACTTTGATTTGTTTGCCATTTCTGCTTTCTAAACTTAACAGTGAAAAAGCTTTCAAAGGTTGATATCGTTCTCATCGTGAAATTTACACAGCTTTGTAAGTCAGAAGAGTTTTTTAAGTCCACGCAACGTATCAGCAACAACATTTTCACCCTGAGTTATTGAACAATTTGTTTGTTCCGTGTGTTTCAATTGACAAATAAGAATACAGAAGTCGAAAAAAATCTAGCATAGCCGGGAAGGAAGGCGTCTACTAATATCTACAGGAATTCCAAAAACTGAACAAATCGGACTAATATCTATGAGAACCAAAATGAGGACGAATATCTACAGCTCAATCTGCTGACTAATATCTATGAGAACCAAAGTGAGGACGAATATCTACAGCTCAAACTGCTGACTAATATCTATGAGAACCAAAGTGTGGACAAATATCTACAGCACTAGTAGAGGTTGGATTTGGAAGTATGTATAGCATATTGGAATAACATAATATTGCGTATGCAGTTTAAAAAACTTAATTTATGTATGTGTGTATGTAAAAATCCCTAATATCTGACTATTGGACACATTTAGCTGATTATTAAGGATTTGGGTTTTTGTTTTAACAGCTTTAATTATTTCGAGTGCTTCTAAATTATTTAGTCTGTTACCATGACCATTTCTATGTCAGTTAGGTTAGGTTAGGTTGTGGTGCCGTGTATTTCGAAATAAATAAATAAATATCTTTGTATTTTGATCTCCATGTTTATTCAATAAATTATTGTCCTCGTAAACAGCAAAATATGTAATATTATGCAAAAACTTCATGTACGTATTTTAAAAGTTTAAACCTTTACGTAATTGAAGTAATTTATGCTTTTCTGTACAATCTCTTGCTCAGCTGCCCTGTGTCGATATTAGTCCAATCTACGCTCCATAGATATTAGTCACCACTGGGACCGTCATAGATATTCGTCCGACCGTATCTCTGTAGATATTAGTCCTCACTCTGAAGTTCATAGACCAACATATGAGCTGTAGATATTCGTCCGACATACAGACTGTAGATATTAGTGTCTGGAGTCGCCGGGAAGTTATTAATTATAGCCTAATAAATTGAGAGTAGCTTATTGCTTAACTCTGCAAAAGTTGAAATGGTAACTTTTTTAATACAACAATCCAACATAATACAACACTCGCATTTGAAAGAGTTTTAATTTGATACGTTTAGTTCCAACGTCTTACAGGATTCAAAAATAAATGTATGTATAAAAACATATTCATAAAGTCACCATCTCTGTACTTTATTTTTAGGAGGAGATACGCCATACAAAATATGCGAAATGGGTTCCACTACGCTTGGGAAATACGATATTCAGGTCACATATACCGAGATGACATTCAAATTTTAGTCGGAGTTTGGAAATAATGTATTGCAATACCATGGGACGGGATTGAAATTAATCGCGTGGCACGTGGCACGGGGCGCGTGGCGTGGGGCGCGTGGAAAGGGTGCGTGGTGTGTTGAAAGTGAAAATGGTTTGTGACGACGAAATGTTCAATGAGAAAAGTGTTGTGTGCTGTAACTGTAATCATTGCGAGGAGTTGAAATTGTACTTATTACTTATATTTAATTTTCAAAATCGCAGATGAAATCTTTTTAGAGATTTACTGTAATTTTATTATTCAGCACCTATCCAAACTAAATGAGACACTATTATACCACCCCAGCCACGAGTACTCCTTTCCCGGTGCTACCAGTACATTAGTGAGGCACTATATTTTGGGAACTAGATATCCTTGCTCTCAGGAATACTCAGGATGGGAAAGAGTTATTTGTAGATACCTCAGTATCAAAACAAATTAAAAAAACGGAGCTGTTAAATCTGAAAAATTATTTCTATTTTTGATACTGACAATTTGCGGTGGAGTTCAATTATCTTATCGTGTCACGGTGTTTGTGGTCGCACTCCTCCGAAACGGCTTGACCGATTTTTATGAAATTTTTTAGGTATATTTGGTAGGTAAGATAATAGGTTTTAAAGTATATTTCATACCGCTAGGTGATGAGGGTGTCCCTATCCAGAAAAAAAAATCAATGTTGTTAACAATTTTTTTTTGTTTTTTTTTTTTTATTTGGCATCAAAAATTACCTATACCCCCAAATTTTAACCCTCCTACCCCCCTCTCATTTTTTAATCGCAATTTTAATATTTTTGTATGAACAAATTAAACCTTCTTCGTATTTCAAACAGAACGAAATTATTTAAGTTGTTGAATGACAGATGGCGCTACGTCCGCCTCATCGAACTTTCATCCACACATGCGCAAGACATTCACGAGGAGCGTCGCGTCATTATGAAATTTCATTCGGCATCATGTTCTCGCGTGGGCAAACCGTCGAGCTTATTTATGTTGGCTAAAGACGGACTGACAAAAAATTTCGTACACTCAATTGCTCTTCAAAATTCATATTCATTTTCTTTGTTTCGTTTTTCTACTTTAGCTGGTGTTTTTTTTTTTGCTTTTATAGGCGGTCATCGTTTACATCGCTCCATTCCTTTTTCTGTCATAGATCGCATCCCCACACACTTACATTCGTTATTTTTTTATTTAATAATTTATATGGCAGAACGATGTTTGTCGGATCAGCTAGTAATAATATATTAAAACGATTTTAAACTTTTTTCCACTTATTTTTTTTTACTGTTCCCGATTTCAGCCTATTAAAGCCTTCTTCAGACTGGTACAATAATTACTTAAACTAAGCTTTGTATATACGTGCACAACATTTGGAGAGGGGGGTTCACGGGGGTGGTATACAATGATTTTATTAAAACTGTTTTACCATTTTCGTTGCTGTGTCGTGGTTCACGACTCAATTTCCAGTTACTTGGTTGTTACCAGTAGGCATAATAACCTCGGTTTTGTATATTAATTCGCCATTTAAAAGGGAAAAATCTTACTTAAATTGTTTTCACCGAGTTACAGTTGTCAGACAGATAAGAGTATATTGTGATTCATGAGATTTTTTATTGATGTAGATTTTAAACGGATACAATTATTACATTGGAGTAGGAAATATTAATATAATGGACTGTATTAATAAAATACATATTTCACTTCAGAACACGTGATAATATTACAGTGGATATTAAGAAGTGGAGATTTGACACGTGATTTTTTTTTTCATGGCTTTAATAGACTCAAATTAATAATGGTCAAAAATAAAATATTTGGTACTTAAATAGTTTTTAAACGTTTTTAATATATCAAGAAAAATCATTGTTATTTTTTTACTAGCAAAGTGGACTGTAGATCTCATCGTTGATATTGCTTATTAACCAAATCAACTAAAAATACGCCACTTTGTTGCAGGATTAGAAATATAAGATATAACGCCAAGCAAATCTCTTTTGACAACAGCATGTGTAGGTATTGAAGAAACAGGACGAGTCTCGAAATTGTCTCGATAATGATTATTAATTTTAAAATATATATTTATCAATAAATTTTTACAATTTTATACATTTTGTTAAGTTATCATTGATTCTATTGACAAAAAGGTCACTGCTCAGCTATTCATTCAGGATTTCTGCCGGAATGCGGCTGGTTTTCAGCAGTGCCTCTATTTAAGTTAACGCAACTAATCTACCAAGTTTCAGTGAACTGATTTGAAATAACGTAAAAGTATTCTGTACCCCGGTACCCCCACTGAAGTAGCAAGTGGAAAGAAGCCAGTAACTACATTCCGGTCAGAGAGCACAAAACTCGGCATGATTGAAACACATACATAATATTATTTGCACAATTCCATACAGCCTCTGACAGTCCGAATCGCGCCCCGGAATACCAAACACCCAAATACGCCATTTTCGACGGTTCTACGGGCCCACGTAATAAAAAACAACTTTTGTTTTACAACTTGACGTCGGGACATAACTCATACGGATTGCTACCGCGAATAAAAATGTACCTTTTTACATTGCTCGTGCGAGTATTAGGTATAAAATGATCCCTCGATCCGGAATAAGGTTGAACAAGATATCTCTTGGATCTATTTGGAATGGAAAAGGAAACAGAGAGGAGTATTATTGAGTGACTTTTCTTTTTTGAACAGAAGATATTAGGTGGAAAATTATGCTTGAAACTTAATTAGACTTTCAACAAACAAGGTAAAATATTAGGTCCTTACATATGAAATTGGCGTTTTGTATGGGAGGAACATAAAGTCGATTTTTTTTAATATAAAATATTTATTTAATCAAAGTATGTACCATTTCTATCTACGTACTTTTGCCATCTCATTGGTAGTTCATCGATCCCTTTACTAAAAAAACCATTCGGACGGGAATCAATAAAATCTTTGAAGGCGGTTTGGACTGCCCCATCGGAGTTGAATTTTTTCCCTTGCAAGAAGTTATCCAAATTTCGAAAAAAATGGTAATCTGTTGGGGCAAGGTCTGAAGAGTACGGTGGATGTCTTAGATATTCAAATTGAAGCTCCTCTAATTTGGTAGCCGTCTGTTGTGCAGTGTGTGGTCTAGCGTTCTAACGCGCGTTTGTTAATTTGCTTCACTCAATTCGTGAGATACCCACCTTTCAAGCTTTTTCACCTTCCCAATTTGCTTCAAGTGGATTAAAACAGTATTATCACTAACACCGCAGCCTGCAGCTAACTCGGACGTGGTTTGCGATGGATCTGCTTCCACAATAGCCTTCAATTCTTCATTATCAACTTTGGTCTCCGGCCGTCCACGGGACTTGTTCTGCAGGTCGAAATTTCCAGAACGAAAACGTTGGAACCAAAAATGAACTGTGTTTTCTTTTGCGGCACCGTCGCCATACACATCATTAATCCTTCGAGCCGTTTCTGCAGCACTGGTGCCACGGTGGAACTCGTACTCGCAAATAACGCGATATTCCAAGTTTTCCATTTTGTAAACTAAGTGACGCAAAGAAAAAAAACAATTAAGGAAAAATCAAATAAATTATAATTTTCTAAACACAAATACATGAGTACATTGCTGTATAAATTTGATTTTGGAATTCCTAACCAAAGAGAAGATATTTGAGATCAAATTTGCCAGTACGGCAAAACGCCAATTTCATACGTAAGGACCTAATAGTAAAAAATATGTTGAAAATCTCGGTCTAAGGTTTTATCAATTGCATAGTGTTGCGAAGTTAAAAATATAACTAAAGTCCAAGACGCGGCGTTGCCCGGGCTTCACGCAGAAATTTTCCAAATCAGATGTAGACAGTAAATTTCTTCCTATTTTGAACTTGTGAAACAAAATTCTGCTTTTGAGTGTTGGGAAAAGAAGATGGTGGTATTTTTCCCAACTCTGTGGTGTTTTGTGACCTTCATCTTGTTTTAAAGGTCAAGTGCGCAAAACATCATAAACCTTGGAATAACAGTAGATTTTTTATAACAAATAAACTCACCTACAGACACTTTCCTTTGTAGGTGCCTAAACATAGGCGCAAAACATCATAAACTTTGGAATAACACTGTAGATTTTTATAACAATAAACCCACCCGTAGACACCTTTCTTCTTAGGTACCTACCTACCCATGCAAATATTTTAATATGAGAATTTATAATTTAGTTATTCAGAAGGCACTTCTTTCCAGTGTATTATCACTTACCAATTGTTTTTTTTTAGTTATTAATGGCAAATTGTTGTACATAGCTTTTATAAAAATTACTATCTATGTATTACGCACTAAAATATCAAACATTTAATTATATTATTGTAAGTAAATAAATACGAAAAATGAGAGTTTTCTTACAATCAAACTGATTGATCAGTTTTGTAAGATTTGTAAGGTAAAATATTGTAAAATTAAAACAACTGAATAAAAAAAAATAAAAAAGAATTTTTGTTATTTATTTTTGGGGTGTTGTGCCATGTTGCGCTACCTCCTCCTTTAGCCAACGTTCCGGATAGCGTTACAGTGTCTTATATATCTTTATTTTTTTTTGTAATATTTTTATGTGTGTAACAAAAAAATTTATTAATAAAAAAAAATAAAAATAAAAAAATTCAATGAAATTGGCAACATTATAACTAAAAAAGTACATGTTCAATGTAGTTTACAAATAGATTACCTCAGTACAAAAAAATAAACAAATAGAAAGTAATATAAGAACGGTTACACAGAAGTAGCATAATTATAAAATATTTTAGTTGTGCATAGCCTGCCTCACTAGGTGAACCTGTATAGAGGCAGAATTTTTTGTAAATTGTTTCTCGCAATTTTATCTATGGTTTTTTTATAAATGTATAATGTAGGTTTCTGAACAGCAAAAACCTTATTTTGGTTTACATAATTGCTTGCGTATACACAATACAAAAACTGCAAGGTTATTACTATAATATTTGCGTGTCAATGACAGAGCGTTTTTGTGAGGGCACCAGTATAGGCTCGATCATTACAATATATCCATATTTTTTAAACTTTTTCTGTGTTTGACTCAGTTCTCAGTTTGATGTTTTCTGGGAGAATGTTGAATATTTTTGTGGCAAAGTATCTAGTATGATGGACACTATAACGCTGTCCGAAACGTTGGCTAAAAGAGGAGGTAGCGCAACACGACATAGTACCCCAAAAAAAAATTAAAAATATTAAAACCAAAAATCCTTAATACACCGTGATACATGCTTGCTGCGATGCGCAACGTTAGAGATCACTGACAAAATTCAATTCTCCAACGAAATATTCGATATTTTCCGTGCACGAGGCATTCCCTCATGGGGATGCAATCTATTGTACACGAAGCAACCAAGGAAATTGTGTTTTCCTTGTGTCGAGTCAGAACGTAGTTTAAGATTCACAGGTAATGAACACACCGGCGGTGCCAACAAAAATGTCAAGAACATACCTGCCTACGTTTAGTATGAAGGCCAGATGATACTATTGTACATAATATGTGCATATTTCAATAGTACCTACAACAACACGTGTGAATAATACAACAACATAAAGAAAGTAACGGTATAAATTTAAAGTTAAAAGTTAAATGTTAAAAATAAAGAGTCACAGTAATAGTAAAAGTAAAAAGTAAAAAAATGTGTAAAGCATAATGTTGGAATTATATTGTCACATCACAAAGTATCTGCATAATATGAAAAAAGGGTTTTATATACCTACATGTATTAGTCACATATGATAAGCATACATAACTTGAAGTTAGGTTTTTATAAGCTCTGACCGGGTCCATTTCATTTCGTTATTTAGTAAAGGCTTTAAAAATAACTACTTTCTCTGATGATCTTTTTATACCGCGCCATATTCTGGGTTATGGTTTCAGGCTGCTCCGCCAGATGACTTATTTATTTTAAACCATTCCACGGTTTATGTCCTTCGGTTATGAACCCTGTCCTTTACCCTACATCCTTCATTCGGTTTAAAATCCAGTCAACGAATAGGACGCTAAAGGAATCCTTGAAGGACCCCCACCCGAATGAAGTATATTTTTGTTTGTAAAATTATGCAGGCGAAAATCATGGAAGCACGTGCAGATTAAATAAAAGTAAGGTGTCTTATAAATATGATAGAAACTTCAAAAATAAATTGGTTAAAAACAAACAATTATATTGTTTTGAATAAACAAACAACCATTATCGACACTAGTAAATATTTCATCTACTAATAGTTACACTTTTTCGTAAATGAACAATTTGGTGAAAAATTTGGAATGAATAAATATTGTATCTATTATTTTTATAGATGAACAAATATTTCAAAGTTCATAATAGATATGGTGTAAATAGTGGAGTTGCCCTGGGGGTTTCAGAAAAGCTGTGATAATTTAAAGATTGTATGCTTTTGCTACTTAAAAAAACACACTTCTGCTTCATACCAGGCATAACGGTTTGTTTAAGATTTCAAAATCATATTTCTTAAAGAGAAAAAAAAACGTTACAATGAAATTCCCTTGAAAAAAACTTTCAATCTTGTCTTAATTTTACAGTTGCGCACGTTTTTAAGTAACGTAACGACGTATTTCCAAGAAACAGGGTATCGGCAAATGTGAAAAGAAAGCATTATTTTTTGAACCCGTATATCGCAGAAAATATTTCAGATTCTGAAAATCCTTTGTGATAATTAAGTTTGTTGTTTCTATGGAGCCAAAGTCGATTTAAAGCACGTAATCTTAACTAGCAATCTGCAGAAGAACTGAGCACTGAGCATAGGTAAACTGGCTTAAGCACTGCTAAACAGCGTCTGATACTATCTGCAAAACCGTTATTTAAAGATAACAACATAATTCGAGTGCTAGCAAAACAATTCATACCATTTTAGTAATCGGGTTACCATACGGGCTTTGAAGGGGCAGAAGGCAAAAGGAGCCAACACACAAGTATCATTACTAACAGAACATGTTAAAGAAATACGTATTTAATACCAATTATATTATAAATACGCCATTCGTATCCCCTGTGCGAATAAACATTAAAACTTCTTTAAATAGGTTTCCAATTGCTTAACAAATTACAAATAACCATTTTCTATTTGTGCACTTTTCTCAATAACCAAAAAATATAATTCTTCTAAAAATAAAAACGAATCAGCTATTGAAGTATTTGTGCTGTTTAATAAAATGGCTAATAAATAAATAAAATTAGGTTGTCACATCCATTTTCCTTAAAATGTTAGCTGTTCGACCATCAAACATTTTCCATGCATTTTGGAACCCATAACTCATAAGTAAAATCCACGTCACCCCCAAAATGACCGTTCACGCCACCCTAGTACTAGGTACTTCCGTAAATGTTTCCTTAACTAATTTTATGAAAAAAAAAAAACGTTATATATATATATCACTTATTTAATCAAAATTCTTAACATGTTTGAAAACTAATGGTTTCTTTGTTACGACAAAATTAAAATTAAGAAAAGTAACAAAAGACAAGTTAGTATAGATAAATAAGTTCCTACAAAGAGTGGTAAAGATATCAAAAAAAAAATTAAATTAAATAATATATTAAAATTGTTTAGAATAATATGTAATAATTGCATTTATATATTTAACACAAATTTAAATAAAGATTAAGATATGAGTTTTAAAAAAAATATTTGGTTATTAATAATATTTATTAGCAACTAAGACTTTTTCTAATTTCTAAGTTATCTAATTGTTAACCCATTGTGTTTGTGTGTGAAATTTTTAACCCTTTATTTATATCAAAATAATTATTTGTTTCCAAAATGTAATTGGCAAATTAGGGAAAATTGTTATTATTTCATCCTGCTAGTATTAAATTTTCTAGAAGTCTTCTTGCATAAAAAAATATATTATATCCATAAATATTATACAAATACCTATATATACACACGCCGCAAAGTTAATTTGTGAATATTGAAGAATTAATTATGATTTAATTAAATATTAGGTACCTTTTCCAAAGCTAACGCAATTATGTAAATAATGTTTTCTGGTTAAAGCAATGGCTGTTCCCTTTTGTCATTTGACTCTTCATATTGTTCGCCCAGTTTTGTTCTTTTTCTAGATATGAAAATCTTGTATCTGTTGCGTAAAATTTGTATTTGTAAATATTTATTGTAAATTTTATTGATGTAAAACCCTATTCAGGAAGATTATCTATCTGTTAAAACATTTTAGATATCGGAGTACAAAAATAATTGAAAACTATAAATAAAACGAAATTCTTCATTAGATTTGATATCGAATAATCACATTGTTGAGAAGCAACGATGTTAAAAAATATACATATTAAACGATGCATTAATATTTTTTCGCATATAAAATCTAACATTATACGGTCGGGAAGAGCGATACATTATAACATTTTAAATTTAAATAAAAGTTGTCTTAAAATTTGTCCTAGTTTTAGAATTTGCTTTTCTAAACTTACTTTGGCATAAAAATTGCATTTTTTTGTAAATTTTTAATTAATTTTATATTTATGTGGAAGGTAGTATTATGGATGCTGCTGACGAATTAATGTAGGGAAAAAATATATATAACGGTGTATGTAATACAAGCGTATTTCATAAATGAACCGTTAGTGTCTCTAAGAAACAAATTAATTTACTAGAGCGTACTATGCAAAAGCTTATCATTATTTTTATTCAGGTCTTGTTATTCCATCAAGTATTCAAGCAAATGCAACGTTTGTATTCTGAATTAAATATTTACATATCAATACATAAGCCATAATCGATGATAACCTTTTCTCAGTTTAGTGGGTGGTAATATCTAAAGTTGAGTGATAAAGTAGACTTTCCAGATAAAATTTATTTCCTCCCTCTAGGTAAAAACTCTTAGGTTTGATCGGACGTTGCCTAACGTTCACAAGAGGGTTCTTATTCCCAGGCACGCTTTAACCTGATCCATCAGACTTTCTGATATCCTGGGACGAGGTGTTTTGTAAACTTTCAGACAATATATTATTAGGTAGTAATAAAAGATATTACAAACAAACAATCATCTTGTTTTGAATAAACAAACAACCATTATAGACAAAACATATAGTAAATATTTTATCTACTAATAGTGAATGAAAATTCATTGAAAAATTTGGAACGAAATATATTTTATCTACTTTTATTTTTATAGATGAACAAATATGTCAAAGTTCATAACAGATATGGTGTAATAGTGGCGTTGCCCTGGAGGTTCCAGAAAAAGCTGTGCTATTTTAAAAATTGTGTGATTTTGCTACTTAAAAACAAATTTCTGCTTCATAGCAGGCGTAATGGTTTGTTTTATAATTTAGTAATATAATAAAAATATTAGAGATTTTAACATAAGAGATACTAAAATAGGAGATAATAACATAATTAAATAGGAGAAAACCTTCTTAACAATAAAGCAGAAAAATTTGTAGGCTGAAACCTACATAAATAAACCCGCGATAGGTGAAATATGCACTGGTTTTTATTTCAGTCTCACAATTTCTTTGGCTTTGCAAAGTCATTGCTCATTAATCATTACCACCATGAACTCTTAATCCATCCACGAAACTTTAAAATATTTAATTATCTGTCAAAAAATGGAACGAAACAAGCATGTTGCATAATATATAGCATATACACTATACACTCGTATATAACGCTCGTGACATTAGAATGAGCAAGAGTGCAAATATTAAAAAAAAAAATGGCATTATCGATGTTGTTGTAGCCCAAAATCGGTTTTTTTTAAGAAAATTTTCAGGCGCACGGCTAAACTAAAATTCCCTGAAATTCTTCAAACAAAAACTGATTTTCGAAAAAAAACAACATCAATAATGCCATTTAAAAATAAATTCACGAGCCGCCACTGATATTTGTTAGTCTTAAAGTTCCAATTGTTCAATAAGAAAAAATATTACTTCATATGATTTTAGATTTGTAAAACCTTTGTCACGCAGGAAAAATCTTTTTTAATACTGCTTATTACTTATATATAATAATGCCCTCGAAGACATATCTACCTTGAAGCTTCTAAACTGGAGAGAGCTAGCTCAAAACCGAGATGAATGGAGGAAGATTCTTGAAGAGGCCAAGACGTACCAGGGGTTGTAGAGCCAAGAGTGATGATGATAATAATGACCATTTCCAACCGCCAAAACTCTTTGACCATCATTTTCAAATCAAGATTTAATGTACGGCATTCTAAAGAATCATTTGAAATATTTTCCAAATCACTCCCATAACCGTGATAACCGATGTGGTCCGTCAAGCTTAGTTACCGTTTTGTTTTAACCGCGGTTTAACTGACCCCGAGTAAAGCGCTTTCAGATTACGGTCACTCGTTAACTGCTAACTGGCGACTGCCCCAAAAGCCAGACTTTAACAGAAACCCCGACGTTAATTAAGCGATAAACGGTAAAATTGTCTCGCGGGATGAAAAATACACTACAGCGGGAAGATTATAAGGAAAATTCTAACTGGAAAACGTTTTCTGTGAAAGATATCTATTTTAAGAATTTCTCTAGAATTATGTCGGTATTGCTTTTCAATTAAGGTTTGTTTTTTATTATTGATTCATATTTAGATACCTGCCAATCATTTAGTTTTGATCGCGCACGTGTAATTTTAAATTATTTTTGGTGTGACACCTCATAAGAGCGCCCCTCTTGCCCCTCGTTAAAGCACTGTACGCTGTACACCAAAGAAATAATGTCGCAGTTCGGTTGGGCAACGGTTATAGTGAGGTTAAGGAGAGAGCTGTAGGACGAGATTTGTCAATGAAGAAGCCCAGATTACAGGATGGATAAAAGACGAATGTCAATGGCTACGCACTTCGCTTGCATATTGTGTGCGCAAAATATAATTCACGAGGAAATAATACTTGATGCCTTTTAGGCATCATTAAAGAGAAAACCTCATATTCAGAAAAAGAAAAGGTTCGTTCTAATGAACGAAGTACGTACGGATATGAAACACGTATATTCCCAACACATTACAAAAGGATTTTTTTAAGGAAAACGTTGAAACGGAATACAGGAGTTGGCAATATTAGATTTATCTATCTATATATATATATATATATATATATATATATATATATATATATAAAAATCTAAAAATGTTTGTATGTATGTACGTCCGCTGTGCGTTGCTATATTAAGCATAGGAAATGTTTGAAACTTTCAAAATACCTTCTTGAAGCCCCCGCGAAGGTTTCTGGATTATTACAACCACATGACAATACACCTGAAAAGTTTTTTAAACTTTACAAAAACTCTTTGAAAACCTATCAAAAATGTCACAACTTGAGAATGACATTTTGCAAAACTCTGATTGTTAAAACAAAATTCTATTTTCGAACATCTTTAAATTAACGGATTTATTTGAAGTACTCGCCTCATACATCGATACAAGAATTATAGATATTTAAAATAGATACCTATGTTAGTTACCAACATTGATTGATTGATCTTATAATATACAAATATGAATATATGAAAATAGACATTTGAATAAAAAAATTGTAATAGGTGGCACGCGGGCTGTTGGAAAACTGAATGTACTGGGACTGAATGTATGGAACGCGGGAGGGGAGATGGTAGGACGGGGGAGCGAGAGAGGGGAGAGGAAAGGCGGGAAGATGGAAGGGGATCGTGGGAGGGAAGGAGACGCGGAAGGAGACCAGGGACGCACGGGAAAGGACATACAGGTAGTAACAATTTATTTCTGTGAATATGGCATCGCAACGCGTGCCGTGTACCAGTTAGTATGAAATAAGAATGTACGGCAGCCACTTCTCGCCTTCAAAGTACAAAAGAGCAATCATCAAAAAATCACCTTCCTAATTAAGATTTTACTTAAAGAGTCAAATTAATAATTTTAAAAAAGTTAGCGAAAGAAAATATAAAAGAGGCAAAGATATTCAAATACAGAAGAGATATGCTATGGTGTCCGCGCAACTGTCGCCGGACTACGCGCTAATTAGCGTAGTTTTCATACAAAAAGAATTTGTTCATTTCGTTGATTTCTTGAAAATGTGCATTAATATTGGTTAACAATATATTTTGAATAAGGAAAGAATTCGTTCATTTAGTTTAACGTTCGTTTGGTTTATTCGTTAATTATTTGTTCTTTTAGTTTATTTGTTGATTGGTAAACAATATCGGTGACACCCGGAAGCGCAGACCCACATAGTAAAAACAGCAGATAGCACATCTACTTATATTTCAATATCTTTGAAAAGAGATAACCCAAAAGAGCTGAATGAAATCTTTTAAGTCGGGTCAACAGCTACCAAATGTTTTCAAAACATCAGAAAAAAAAACAAAAATATTGGGTCGGGACCACAATGTTTTGTTTTTCGTCGGTCACGGAAAACAAAAACACTGTAGCCTGACCCCAATGATTCAAGTTTGCACAAACATTTGGTTCAATGTTAGTAGTAATATTATGACTGGAGACGCGGTTTTATAGCAAGAAAAGGGGAAATTTTGTAAGCTCTCGAAATATAGAATTCAGAATGTACCCAGATATTGAAAAAAAAACACTTTCAAATTAGTTACCACTCACCAAATAAGAGTCAATGGAAATAGGGCACTACAGACATCGTGTGCTCATATCGTCTTTTATTATGATACTAGCTGGTCCCGACATGCGTTGCTATCTTCTGAGTGTCCTTTCCCACTCCGTCAACTCCACCTTCCCTCTCCCCCCCCCCTTTCCCCCATCCCGCGAACCCCCCTCCCGAGTTCCCCTCCCCCCTCCCAGGTCCCCCTCCCCCTCCCAGGTTTCCCCCCCCCCCCCTCCCTCCCTCCCGCTTCCCATACATTCAGTTTTCAAACCTCGCGTGCCACCAATAGCATTTTTTTATACAAATTTTATAATGCCAGAGCTCACCGAAAGTTTTATTAAAACCTTGTCCTGACAATAACGAACACACAAAAAAAAAGATTTATCCAATTTGGTGCAGTCGTTCGAAAGTTATGCGCTTAGCAGCATCTAATCACTTAAAACAACTTAAGATAACTCAGAATTGCATCATAAAGACCATTCTAAAGGTCCCAATAAGGACGTCAACAACAGAAATTTTTAAACAGTTTGATGTTCCAAGCTTACAGAAAATCTATGCCAAAAACATTCTAGTACATCACCATAAAAACAACCCAGAGAAAGACACCTCACATGCTCATAAAACCAGAGCCAAACAAACAGACACACTTAATATACCAAAGTGTAACTCTTCATTTGGTCAAAGAAGTTCTGAATTTTTAGCAGTAAAGTTATATAACAAACTCCCACTTAGTATCAAACAAATTAAAACAAAAAATAGCTACATTAAGGACATTTAATGTTGGCTGAAGGAACTACCGGAAAATGACCTTACTAGTTTACTTAAAACATCATAGAAGTTTCTGGAGAACCTTATCCAAACAAGTTAAACCATAGAAGTCGCTGAAAAACTTATCCAAAGCATAGTCCCCCTCAGCACAGGATCTCCTAGTGAGGAGGACTTCGAATATATTTTCTATTTTATATATACATCTAACTAACATGTTTCCTATAAAAATGTAAAAAATATTATATAGTTACTAAATAATAAAAAAAAGCAACACATTCAGCGATTCATTTTTATACTATAGAAGATAGGTAAGAAATAAAAATATTATAAATTATCGACAAGTATTTAAAATAAATCGAAAACTGACACATCGTGTCTACGATAAGTAAGTACATAAGGTTTTCTATAAGTTCAATAACACGCAAAGTAAAAGTTTATTAATCACTTAAATTAAAATAAATGTTTAAAGAGTTATTTTAATGCTGCGCTTTCAGAAAGGACCCACAGCGGAAAGCATAAAGTAATTTTTTGGAACAGAGCCCCTGAAAAGGCAGTAAAAGCTTGTTTGCTGTTTGTATGGAGCTAAGGATAATTCCAAACTAACGGTATGGATTAAAAACGCCTACCTGAACTCTAATTGCCGCCATTAAGAATTAGGCATTTATTTAAACTAATTATTTGGATGAATACAGTAATGGGACACAAGCACGCAATTATTTAATTAGCCTTAATTACATTTAAAGGTAAATAATATTTTCTGTAGATTTTTGGTATTCAGGCCAATGTGTGAAAAATTTTAAATTAAAGAAATGGTTATATATAAGAATTAAATGTTTGCAAATATTCCGCAATTAATTACTCATTTTTATTTTACGACAGTTAAGTGCGATATTGTAAAAATATATTTCATTAATTTCTGTTTATGATTTTATTTTAATGGACCTATTTATCAGAATGGGCTTCCAGTCATTATTGTTATCAAAATATTAACGTTTTTGTATTTTAATGGGGAATTTGAGCTGACGCAAGTTCATTAATTTGGGAAAGGATTTCGCTTAATTGTACCTATTTTGAAGGATTAAAAAAATATAATGAAATACTGAAATATGAAAATTAATTGTAATTAGAAAATTATTTTGGGTTCCAATGAACACGTAGTACCTACCTATTTACTCGTACAAGGTATCTGAAAAACCTAACATAGTACCTACTTACTTGACCGGTCAATGGTAGGCATCACTGGGCATCCCGTTTGGGTTTTGGGTTTGGGGTTGGCTAAGTCCTCCATCACGACTCAAGCAACATTTTCGGCTTACGATGGTGGTAGTAAAAGATTTTCAAATGTTGTCGGGCTGTTCGTAAACCGGGAATGTTTGTCTTTCTTTTAAAAAAAATAATATCAAAATTACTCCTGTTAAGGTGTCTGAAAAACCTGGTATGGTTCCTATCTACTTACTCGCATTAAGGTGTCTGAAACACCTGATATAGTACCTGTCTACCTACTCGCATTAAGGTGTCTGAAAAACCTGATATAGTACATACCTACTTACTCCTATTAAGGTGTCTGAAAAACCTGATAGAGTACCTCTCTACTTACTCGCATTAATGTGTCTGAAAAACCTGATGTAGTACCTATCTACTTACTCGCATTAAGGTGTCTGAAAAACCTGATATAAGACCTATCAACTTACTCGCATTATGGTGTCTGAAAAATCTGATACAGTACATATCTACTTTTTCCTATTAAGGTGTCTGAAAAACCTGATATAGTACCTTTCTACTTACTCGCATTAAGATGCCTGAAAAACCTGAGTTAGTACCTACCTATTTACTCGTATAAGTTGTCTGAATAACCTAACATAGTACCTACCGATTTACTCGTATAACTTGTCTGAAAAATCTGACATAGTACCTACCTACTTGACCGGTCAGTGGTAGGTAAAATGACTAATGTTTAAAATTTCCCGGTATTTGTATTATATTCATTTCATTCATTTATTTACGCTTTTGGAGCATTTACTTCAATCGTCTAACATAGTAATAATAGAAATAGAAACCAATTTTTTTAAATCATTATTTCTCTTCCTTTACACTAATAGAACGGAAGCAGAACTAAAAAGAAATAACAACCAAAACAATATTAGAATAATAATAATAAAATTTACATCAGAATTTTAGAAATTTCTGATATAAATTTAGGTAAATAAATGAAATTATCAACGGAACTGAATTTATTTCCAAGCCTATGAGGTTATGTAGTCTTTGGATTGGGGAGTTAATGAATTAGTCTGTTTTAGACGGATAAACAAAGAACAGCTCCGAAAGTCTCGTGTAACGATTAGGTACTCGGAATGTTATTAGTTTTGTTAAGTCAGGTGCGTCAAGATACAAATTGTCAGAATAATAATAATACATTGAATATTGTACAGAATAATACATTGAATACTGTAGAACAAAAAAATACAGGATGGATTGGTGCAATCTTGTTTTTAGATTGCTGCAAACAAAAATCAATTGATTTATTTTTCATTGGCTAGAATAATTAATTCTTGTGGTGTGAAGGTGAAATGTTTATGTGTATGAAGGAACAGAAATAATCTCGATGTTGGCAAATTTTACTATTTACTCAATATTGAAATTGAATACCTGTTTAAATTCTCGTACAAAGAAAACCTTGGTTCTAAAGTATTAAAACTAAACCAACACGCAGCGAGCAGTTTCGATTTAGACCTGAAATAGCGGGATTGGGGCCATTTTTATAGCCCTATTAAATCCTGAATATTTCACACGACAAGAATTGGAAAACCGAAGATATTCTGATTGTGGAATATGAAAAAAGGGGTACGGGGGTAGCATGAACAGGACGAGGGCCAAAATAAGGTCGTGGCTGGGTTAGAATTGAATCCGATATTCTACATTTTTCTAGAGATACAGAGTAAAAGAAAAAGCCGTCCGAGAAGAAAATTAAGATAACGTAAATAAGACGTCATTTTTTGTAATAGTGCGTGAAGTATTATTGTATTACACGTTTCTCAATCCACACTGATATGTCAAGAAACACTTCGGTGGATTACCATGGAGCTTTGCCTTCTGAAAACTACAAGGAGTTAAAATGATTTGCTGAGCGAATAATTACTATGTTTGGTAGTACACAAATTTGTGAGCAAGCTTTTTCAATTCTGAATTATCGAGAAAACAAACATTGTTCTCGGATACCCTAAAGTTAAAGCAGACTTGTGAATTTCAATAGTTCGTTGGAAACACTATGATATATCGCGTTTACATTTAGACGCAATACTTACGCGACTCTACTTCAAAAATGCAAGGTTAATTTAAAAAACTTGCAAGTCAAATGCAACCACAAAAATCTCATTGATTTTGTTAACTTCAATAAATGTCGTTGTAGGGGCGTGTAAATAGCTCCTGACACGAGGGAATGACTACCCTATGTAAATTAACGAAAATTGAATTCTTCCCTATGTGACACAAAAACAGTTGACCC
Organism: Limnephilus marmoratus; assembly: GCA_917880885.1. Lineage (NCBI taxonomy): Eukaryota > Metazoa > Arthropoda > Insecta > Trichoptera > Limnephilidae > Limnephilus > Limnephilus marmoratus. The sequence continues at coordinate 27,406,057 of OU862919.1, read as the reverse complement.
AGCAATTCCAAATTCCAAAGTGAAAACAAACAATACTCACTCAGAGAATGCAGCTCATCCACGATGTCCAACACAAAAGACACTTCTTTTCATTAAAAAATATCAAGGCGGTATTGCATAATCTTAACAGATGTTTCGCACAGCAAGGAAGTTTCAACAATGAATAAATTTGCATATTAATAATACGTGCCAAAAAATCTTGTACAACAATAATTCAATTATGGGATGAATTATTCTTATGACTGACTAGGAGAGACATCTCTTGGCTTTGACTGACACTCCCGTCGGAAGTAATTGCCTGATTCACAGAGGTAAGGAAATGCATGAATATACTGAATTTCAAGTCACATAGGTAAATTCAATACAATACAAAAACCATAGATGGCGCCATCATGGTCTCATAGCATAAATTATTAATTGATTAAGAAAATGGATCCAAATATATTTATGGCGCGTATCCATATTCCCCGCCTTGGAAGTTCGTAGAGCTTACAAAAGAAAGAGTATAAAAACACAAATGAAACAAGAAATGAAATAGAAATAAAGTGACTGTATTCACCGGTAATATTCAGGAATGACACGCATTGGAAATTCGCAGAATCTCACAAAATAAAGAAAAATAACTAAAAAATACAATATAATAAAGTTCAATTGACCAAGATAACGGATATTAAGTAATGCCATGTCTGGGTCAGAGATCATTGAAACAATAACTAAAAACAAAAAATAAATAAATAAAAATAAACAAAAATAGATAAAATATAAAATTATTGCGTTGGAATGGGATATAATTTGACAACCGGACGTTTAAAAGAACCAAATCGTGTCTATACCGTCGCAACGCGAACAATTTTATCCATTCCGGGATGGATTTCAGTTATCACGCCTAAAGGCCAATTTAACGGAGGGGAATCTTCCTGTCCCACTAGTACGACAGTTCCGATATCAATCGGATGATCAGAAGTAGTCCACTTCTGCCTGACTTGCAAGGTGTGCAGATACTCTGAACGCCACTTCTTCCAGAAGGACTGAACCATGCTGTCTAATAATTGCTTACGCTGAGTCAAATTGATTTTACCGTCTGCCAGGACAGAAGCAGGCAAGTACTGCAATGGTGTCGACATTAAAAAATGCGCAGGCGTGAGGACTTCTGGATAAGGGTCAGAAGACATAACTGTAAGTGGACGCGAATTCATTATGCACTCAATTTGAACTAGCACAGTCTGTAACTCTTCATATGTGAGAAGCTGAGTTCCAATCACAAGGTACAAGTGTGTCTTCATGCTCTTTATGTTCGACTCCCACATACCCCCAAAATGAGGCGCGCGTGGTGGAATCATTTTCCACTCTATACGACGCTTAGCGAGTTCGCGCTTTAATGAGGACTCATATTCAGATTCAACCAAAAACTTGTAGAGGTCATCTAATTGTGCCTTCGCACCCACAAAATTAGTACCATTATCTGAATACAAGCATGTTACCGGGCCACGCCGAGAAATAAAACGGCTGAAAGCAGCCAGGAAAGCATTTGAAGTTAAGTCAGAGACCAACTCAATATGAATAGCCTTGGTCACAAGGCATACGAATAGACAAATATATGCCTTTTGAGAATGTTGTCCTCTCCGACGAGTCAGCGTAATACGGAGGGGACCTGCGTAATCTACACCGGTATGTACGAAGGCCTTTGCTTCTGCAACACGATATGACGGTAAATCTGCCATCTTCGGTGTAGGATGCGATGGATTTAAGCGGAAGCAACAATTGCATTTCCGCACCATCGCCCTAATAACAGTCCTAGCATCTAATATCCAATAGCGTTGACGTAAGATAGACATAAGAAGTCCTGGGCATGTATGACAGTTCACGACATGAAAGTGAGCGATGATCAGATCGACAACACAGTCATGTTTGGGAAGTAAAACCGGATGTTTAACCTCAAAAGGTAAATCCGATTTAGAAAGCCGCCCCCCCAATACGTAACAGATTATCTCCATCAAGAAATAGAGATAAACTCTGAAGTCTTTTGGAATGAAATTTGCCTTTCTAGAGTGCAGCAATATCTCCTGCAAAATGAATACTCTGCACAGCACGAATCACAGCCTTTTCAGCAGTCATAAGATTATTGACCATTCCAGAGGAAAGTGATATCTTTTTTATGAATCGGAGGACATAAACAACAATCCTTAGTAGTTTATCCCAAGTGGATATACGCTGAGCCAGTTCACTCAGGACCGATTTTTCACCCTGAAATGTTGCAATGAGCACATTAGCTTTGTGTTCAGGCATTTCATCAGTATTGGTAGGGTGAAACGGTTTTAATGGCCATTCCAAAGGTGGGCTGCGAATCCATGATGGGCCGTTCCACCATAAATCATGTGAAACGAGTTGGGAAGGAAGCATGCCACGAGAAAGGCAGTCGCTCGGGTTTTCACTACCAGCAACATGGTAAAAGTTCTCTGGAGACAAATCTTCTTGGCACTGAGCTACGCGATTACTAACAAACACCAACCAGCGATGCGGTGAAGAATGTATCCAAGAGAGCGCAACGGTAGAATCGGAAAACGAATATGTTCCTGTAATAGGAAGACGCTCAGGATAATTATCTTGAACCGTCCGTATTAATTTGGACATCAATACTGCGGCACAGAGCTCCAAACGAGCGAGGGTCGTCACTTTGGTGGGAGAAACCTTTGATTTTGCGCACAACAATCTCACTGTAATTTTCCCAAACAGATCAGTGGTGTGCAAATAAATCACACAGCCGTAACCATTCATGCTTGCATCGCAGAAAGCAACAACGAGCACCGTACTGTCTTTCAGGACACCAACATGGCGAGGGATTTTCATCATTGAAATTAGAGGAAATTCCTGTGTAAGCGCCGAAAACCGACGAATAACGCTATCAGGGGGTGTATCATCCCAACCAATGTTGCACAGCCATAGCTCTTTGATAAGTGATTTAGCGTACAGAATGACAGGGGCGACCAAGCCGAGGACATCAAATAAGCGGGCGACTATGGAGAGTATGCTCCGCTTTGTGCAGTTCTCCTGAACATAAGATGTCGTAAAGAAGAAGCTGTCATCAGCTGGTTCCCACGAAAGGCCCAACACCTTAGAGGTATTGTTAGAACCAACAGTGAAGTCCACTGAGCTGCGGTGAGAATCCGGGAGGTTCTCAAGTACAACTTGAGAATTACTAGTCCATTTCACTAAATCAAAGGCACCGGACTTAAATAATGAGATTAATTCTCGAGAAAGACGTATGGCGCTGGGCTCATCTGTAATAGAATAGACCAGGTCGTCCATGTACAGCTTGGACTCTGCCACTTTGGCAGCGTCCGGGTAATGTGGTCTCATATCCTGGGCCAACTGGCGAACCGTCCGCATTGCTAAGTATGGACTTGCCGTCAAGCCGAAAGGAACTTGATTGAACTGAAAAGTTCGTATGAGACCATTATTTGAGAATCGAAATAAGATCCTCAGGTATCTGCGATGCTTGCTAGGAACTTCAATCTGTAAATACATTTGCTTTATATCTGCAGTCATAGCGACGGGAAAAAGACGAAAGTCAAGCAAAAGCAGAAACAAATCGGCTTGCAAATTGGGACCAGTATGAATAATGTCATTCAGTGACAGCCCTGTGTGTGTTTTAGCACTAGCATCGAGCACAATACGAGGCATTGGTTTGTCTGGACGAGTCTGAATGATGTGGGATGTAATATCCATCTTCTGTAATATCAGACTCTGAGACTTCTGATAGGTAATTATTTTCAATATATTCACTGATAACCTTGTTATAATTCTCCTGCAAAGCAGGGGAATGTTTAAATTTTCGCTCCAATGCCAAAAATCGGCGTTGGGCAGCAGTACGAGAATTACCCAATTGTCTTGGATCTTTACAGAAAGGTAAAGCAACAGAATATCTACCATCATCAGTGCGAGAAATTGATGAAGTAAAGAGATTCTCACATTCTGTCTCCTCCGGACTTAGAAATTTTATATTAGGTATCTCTTCTAACAGCCAAAATTTTTGCACTAAATCATTCAGTGCGAGTGCCGAAAATGATGTGTTTGTGTTGAGCACATTATTGGGGTAATCACCCATCAACACGAAACCGAAAGCGGTCGATAACGCGGGGGGTGCACTAGTACACGATTCAACCCTGTTCCCTAAATAAATATATGGGAACAGTTGTGCACCGATGACGACATCCACGCATCCAGGAATATTCCACGTTAAGCTTTTAGCTACGTCACATACCCGTTGTTGTTGTTATTTAAGTTGGCGAATCTGTCAAAATACGGGTATGTGACGTAGCTAAACCCGTAACTTCATGAAACGGAGGTTTACAAAAATTAGTGACTAGGCCCCCAGATATAGATATTTTTAAACTAAATATTCATCAAATCAAAAACGCTATTATTACTTAATAAAATAAAATGTATATTTATTATTGGTTATGTATAACTGTAAATGTGCATTAAAAATAAAATAATTAATAAATTTAGGCAACAAATTTGGTGGTATTGTAGATATATTCGCTGATTCCCTTTATATTCTAAAATGCAATTTAAACCAACACTTTGTGGAATCCTACAAATTATTGTAACGTGGGTATAATATATTTTACGATTTGGTGCGATATTGTAATGTTTAATATTATATTTTGTTCTATGTTATTGTCAAATATTACATTGTTTAAAATATTTCACGGTTTTACACAAGAATATACAAGTGGTGTTTTCTTCAATAACTACTTGTATATTCTTAAAAATTTTTTACTTTTATAACTTTTGGTATAAATTCTATGTATGTGTAATCCTCGATAACTTAAATATTATTTTATAATCTATGTAAAAGCCCCTACGGGCGTATAACAACAACAATAAATAAATAAATAAATTTTAATACTTTAAAAAAGAACAAGTTCATTCTTCCGTACTTTAAATATATGTATATCAAAAGTTTACTTTCTAAATCGCCTCCATAACTCAGTCAACAATCTCGTTAACTTCGTCGAATCAAAATGATTGCGAGTCGCTTTACTTAAAAGCATTGTAATCTCGCAGACGAAGACAGATTTTAATGTAATTAACTGTCTAACGGTTCAAGCTAAAATTACATTTATTTTCCCAGTTTCATTTATTAGAGGGGTTCGCATTCCATAATAATTCGTATTATTTCAGCAGAATGCTTTCTAAAACCTGCGTCCGACCTTCGACTGAAATAATTATTTGTAACTTGTTTGCCGAAGAAATTACCGCTTCATAGTAACTAGCATTCTTAGTAAGTTTTTAAGTGGAGAATACATGCGAATTAAATAAACAAATAAAACATTGGCAATTTTTTATAAGAAAAACTCTCGTTTTATGACTCTTGAAGGTTATTCCCATCAATGTAATATATCTTTGAAGAAGAAGACAACAATAATAATCTAAACGAAAATATATAAGAGAACAAGACACAGAAAATAGAAAAAAGACAATGGTCGCAACTGGGACTCGAACCCAGACCTCTCGTCTAACCGGGACGTGCGCGTTTACCAAATTCGCTACTGACACATTCTGTCAAACCGTCATAATTTTCAATCTCATATTTAAAATTTTTAGAATTACCAATAGTATCTTCAAATAATTATTTTTCCATATTATGGGCAACTACCCTTTTTCAAAAGTTATAAAAGAGAGTTTTCTTATAAAAAATTGAATGTTCATTTAGATATTTTATAAAGTTCCATATGAATAAATTTGCATACATTTATCCGAGACGCTACTCAGGATACAAACCAATTCTAAGAATGATTGTATCCAATAAAAATGGGAAGGAGATAGGGAAGAGGAAGGTGGGGAAGTACCTGGCTGTTCAGATCTGGTCACACGGCTAATTCAACACGGCTAATTCCATTTCAACCAACGTTTCAATTCTGAATGGTGGTCTTACACCAGGGAGATACTGAGAGTATCTTCCACAAGTGCCGCAAATATACTATATATTATTTTAAATGAATAAATTGTGAAATACATAAATTAATCAAAAAAAAGTTATTTGCCACACCGGGATGCGTATTTACAAAACCTATCCCGATTAGTCGCGGTAACGACAATTTACATTTTAAATATACCTCTATATTGGTTATTTTTTTATCACATTGCAAAAACAAAAATTGTTCTAAAATCTAAATAAAATAATCTTTCTGATGTGTATATTAGAAATTAATAATTTTGTTTCTAAATATTTAAATTTTAATATTATTCCCATATATTGTAAATACACCTTTATATTGATAATTTTTTATCACTTTGCAAAAACAAAAATTGTTCTAAAATCTAGATAAAATAATCTTTCTAATGTGTATATTAGAAATGAATAATATAAATATTTCTAAATATTTAAATTTTGATATTGAAAATTTAAAGCGACTGAAACGCGGTAGGGATTGAAAATACGCCACCGGGATTCGATCCCGCGACCTTCGGAGTGCTAGTCAAGGGCCTTACCGCTGGACTATGCCGGCCATCAGATTGACAATTATGACCGTTTGACAGAAGGTGGCAGTAGCGAATTTGGTTAACGCGCACGTCCCGGTTTGACGAGAGGTCTGGGTTCGAGTCCCAGTTGCGACCATTGTCTTTTTTCTGTTTTCTGTGTCTTGTTCTCTTTCATATTTTCGTTTAGATTATTATTGTTATCTTCTTCAATGATATAAAACATTTGCGTTAATTATCTACATTTTTTGAAGAAACGTTTCAAAGATAAAGGTTTGATTTAGAAGGTTTTGCGTAACCTCATCGAAAATTCACGGATCGCCGCTGGTTGATGTACCTACCGACTTTTAATATATTATCTTTAAATAAACATTATTTTAGTATGTTGTTTTCAAAATGAATACTACGTCATAGGTACATATTTTGAAATATTGCATAAAATTAAGTGAAGTGAATAATGTAAAAATGGCGACCGACCAGAACGAAACCAACTCAGAATCTCCTCAGAAAGGTTATTAAAAGTAATGATAAAAAAATGGTTGAACAGGTTATGTTAGGTTAGGGTTAAAGGCTATTTAAAAATAAATCATAGCTTTTAATGACTTTTCAAAGAGGTGTTGAGTTGAATGTTGTGATGAACTCGCCTTAATATTAATAATACAACGATGATTTCTAAGGGCTCTCTACAACTTAAAATAATTTCAAAAATCCAAGTATCTGCGGGGTTGATTTATGGGTTACACCGGCGACCCCAGCAATAGTCACAAAAAAAATAGACGAAGACGAAAAGGAATTTAACATTAGCTACAAAGCAGTGCCACATGTTAGGGTCGAGTCTAGTAAGTACGTCACAGGGCTCTGTTTAGAAAGTGTTCTGGCTTTCAAGTACATCCAATAAATTACTATTTTGAAGTCCTGAAACTGCGACAAAAAACTAGAAAACATGGAACAGCGTCAGAATTCTTCGAAAATGTGATTAAATCTGACATGTTCGATCATTTAGTTAAATATATCGCTAAGGATTTAACGAATTTTGAAGAATTTTGAGAAGAAGGTAATAAATAAAAAAAAACTGCGGAGCCAAGGGCCACACACGGGACATGAAATTAAGATACAGAGAATCAGGAGAGAGGTTTTGAGAGCACAGTCAGGGAAAGGTCGCGGAAGTGAACGGTCAATCTTGCTCGGATAATTTTAAATAAATACCGTCGGGGAATATACGTTACGGAGAAGACACTCAGGGGAAGATGGTTCTAGCGCTCGGTTGAGATTAGGGAGTATCGTTTGCGAGGGTAGTCGAGATTAATACGCAATAAAGGCAGGTCAAATGATTGGAGTTCGGTTCGCGAAAATAAGGAAATATTAGTTATAAGTAGGGCAGTTAGGAGATATTTTATCCTCGACGCGAGATTTGTGTTTGGCAGATGCAATTTGAAACTAATGATTGCATGAGTTTTGTGTTTTGCGAAAGTGCATGTGGTAATTTAATTGGATTGTGCCATCGTGAATTCGGTAAGTTTATTTACATTTACATATTTGGTGCGGACCTTGCAGAAAAGGGCTTATATTCATTTGGTTCGGAGCGTGTACCTACCCAAGGTCATGCTGAGATGCATTAAAGTGAGGTACGCGTTTGTTTTCGGTTTGGGTCATAAATCTTGAGACTTCCTTCTATTGATGGGATGTGCGGAACCAGAGTGCAATTCACTTGCGGTAGAGGTGAAACCTTCAGAAAACTAAACGTCGGGTGATTGACGAATTTAATACGTTAATTGTGGAGTCTATTCATTCTAATATCATTACCAAGTGCTAATATTAGTTCAATTTTGTTCTACGAAGCACCGCACGAAGAGGAGGTCGATGGGCCACGAAGCACTTCAGAAAGAGGAGGCCGATTTTAGTATCTCATTCACTCGCAGAATAAATCCTATAGATGTGTTTAGAGTCGCACGTTTCCGTTTCATATAGATTCAAATCACGACGGTGTTAAAGAAGTTTCACAAAAAGAATAAATCCTATAGATGTGTAGTGTCGCACGTTTCCGTTTCATCTAGATTCAAATCACAACGGTGTTAAAGAAGTTTCACAAAAATAATAAATTCTATAGATGTGTTTAGTGTCGCACGTTTCCGTTTCATCTAGATTCAAATCACAACGGTGTTAAAGAAGTTTCACAAAAATAATAAATCCTATAGAAGTGTTTAGTGTCGCACGTTTCCGTTTCATCTAGATTCAAATCACAACGGTGTTAAAGAAGTTTCACAAAAATAATAAATCCTATAGATGTGTTTAGTGTCGCACGTTTCCGTTTCATCTAGATTCAAATCACAACGGTGTTAAAGAAGTTTCACAAAAATAATAAATCCTATAGATGTGTTTAGTGTCGCACGTTTCCGTTTCATCTAGATTCAAATCACAACGGTGTTAAAGAAGTTTCACAAAAATAATAAATCCTATAGATGTGTTTAGTGTCGCACGTTTCCGTTTCATCTAGATTCAAATCACAACGGTATTAAAGAAGTTTCACAAAAATAATAAATCTTATAGATGTGTTAGTGTCGCACGTTTCAGTTTCATCTAGATTCAAATCACAACGGTATTAAAGAAGTTTCACAAAAATAATAAATCTTATAGATGTGTTAGTGTCGCTCGTTTCCGTTTCATCTAGTTTCAAATCACAACGGTGCAAAAGAAGTTTTCATTTAAAAAACAGCTGTCAGCATTTTAGGAACCAAAAATTTACAGTTATGCAGTTTACACGCGGTAGAAGTGAAACCTTCAGAAAATCAAAGGAGGCAAGGGTGGGAAGGCTACGAAGCACCACACAAAGAGGAGACCGACTTAATACTTCATTCTCCGGCAGAATAAATCCTATGGAGGCACGTGTTTTCTCTCCGTTTGGCGTCGCTATTTTTCGATCTATCGAGTTTAAAAATAACAACGGTGCTAAAGAAGTCTTTTAAGGATGTTTGTTAATTTTAATGGACAAGAGGTAGTTATATATCTTACGATTGCGTTGCGAGACATTACATCGGAAAGACTATGTTGGGGGTTTATTTGGATATAATAAATTACATTACATTAGGAATACTTAGTCTCAAATATACTTTAGAATTTACTCGGTAATTGAAGTTATTTGTTAGGCAAGGTACGTACTAGGTATATCGGTTTGGAAAACAGATGTATTGCATGGTTACTAACAAAATGTATACAATAGAATTCTCATTCTCAAAAACAAAACCCCACACCTTTTACCTTAAACTTTAGGAATCTCAAGAAAACTGTTATGTAGAGGCCTACATAAGCTAGCTTTTGACTTCGTCGAAACGCACACTTGGAAGTATCTTACGATTAGGTATATAGTACTTTACGGTTAGGTATATTTTATTCGAAATTCCCATTCTAGCTCAAATCTTTAGTATTCGCGATTGAACGAGACCGTCAGCGCTCTGCTATTATTATTTAGCAAATTTCCTTCTTTCAAATTTAACCGAACGAGTTACGACGCTGGAGCTGGCGATTGCTGTAGCAATTTTGAGTTAGCTTCCCTATTCCATGATTATAGGTTGCACTTTATGCAGTTATTATCTGTGGGCGAAGTGAACGAGATGCCGGTGGGCTACACTATTTCCCAAATGTGGAGGCGAAGCAAGCGACGATAGGAGCTTAGTCCAATTAAAGTGGAATCCTTTGTGATGGAGACTTGGAAACCTGTGTCTCTGAACGGCCCTGAAGCAGTTGAGAGCGAGGCAGGAGCCCTTTCATGATGTCGACGTATATGCTATCACATGTATCGTCATAAAGGCATTGGGGAACGTCTGGAAGGCAGAGGACGTGCGCCCATAATCCCCCCCTTCAGCCCCCTTCAGAGGTGTCAGCTGATAAGAGTCGCTGTCGCGGGAGGCCAATTAAATACAGGACGGAGATAACGATCTGGCCGGGCTACCTCCGTAATGAAGGAAAAGAAGTGACGAAATTCGCGTTGGCTTCACTACCCTTTGATTACGCTCGTGGGGAGCTACCTTGTCAGCGGAACGAAGAGAACACGACATACGGAGTTGTTTTAGCAATCGATCGGCGGCTCTTTGTCGGAAACCGGATAAATTTCCATAATCTTCCCCAAAATTAGAATTAGGGCATCATCCAGCATCAGGTTGGGAATGTACTTTGGACGAAAGAGTAGAGGGGGAAAGTAAGGAATGGACGATATAGAACTGGGTTCACGCCCCGGTGCCATTCATTCCTGGACCCAGCACCCTGGAAGCCGAGCTTGACATTCCTTCCCCGAGCTGATATTTGAGATGAGCTTGGGATATCACCTATCGTAGGGCGGAGGTCCGTGAAGCTACGTGCTACGTGGATACCCACCTCCGTCACGCCTGCTTCCGTCATGCGAGGGGAGGTATTTTCATTCAAATCAAATACCTAACGATGTTCACCGCGGTTGAAGGCAGACGCATGTTTATAACGTGCCTAGGAAAACGTAAGCATCATTTCTACTGGTTCGAGGCGGTGTGCTGGACGGAGAACGGGACTGTTGAGGAGCTGTGTGACTGCAGGGGCGAGGGCCGATGACATCAAAATCCACCTTTACTAAATTCAAACTTCGCGAGATCAGAGGGGGGAGCGGCTCCACCGACCTCCTGACATTGCCGCTTGTCTAATCCACTTCGGTTTAATGTTCATGTTCGATGCTATAGGAGTCCGGAACTCTAGTCATCGACATGCTGAAAGACTTCATCATCATCATCAATTCAGCTTAGAGGATGTCACGACCTAAAACCTCGTGCCACCCACGCATTCCTGAATACTTCCGGACGTCGACTACCACACCATAAATCGAAGCAGATCCTCACATCAAGCGATATGAGATGGCATTTCATCAAACAACAGTAGCAGTATCACCATTATAAATTTAGCGGCGTATTGGTTGAGAACACTCCCATTATCATCCTTCAAACCAGAAACACACATCAAACAACATTAGCAGTATCACCATTATAACGTAGCGGCGTATTGGTTGAGAACACTCCCACTATCATCCTTCAAACCAAAAACACACATCAAACCCTTTCCCGACAGGAAGCAAAACATGTCGATTTTACATTCGTCGCTTGCGACCATCAAAATATTCTCTGGAGGTGATGGGATTGGAGGCTGACCGGGCGGTTTTAATTGAACCTCACCAAGTCAGTTGCGGAAATGGAGGAGTCCAATCGAAGCAAGACATATTTTGTTTCATGTCAATCCCTAGTAATCTCCCAAAAATACCTACCAAAACTCAAAACTAACTAACAGACTTCACTTACCACTGTGACTTTAGAATGTAGAATTTGTGCATCCCGGACCTGTTTTGATTGAATTTTGATTGTAATTTCGTAATTAGAGTACAAATGTCAAATTATTTTATATGTTAGCATCCCGAGGATAGCTGAGGATTCGCCGCGTTTCACTAAAGGTAGGATCTTCCCAATTTTCTGTATAAAGGTATATTCATGTACTAGGTACTGGGGAGGATGACGCGGGTTAATTCAAAAGAAATAATCATCAACAAACAAGTATAGAACGGACGTTAGTAGGGGAGGAAGTTGCACGAACGGTAGCATTAGTTATTTTCAAGTTAGATAGAGTCAGTCATTGTAAATCGAACCCTAGTGAATTGTAACACGCCATACCTAAAAGGACAAAGGGTTTACCACAAACAAATTATTAATTAAACTGGATTAACCATATCAAACCCTTAAAACAAAAAATAACACAACGTTAGGGGGTTAATTACAAGTTGATTAATTGAGGGCATCTCGCCACGTATCCTTAAAATGTATTACGTAAAGGGGTGTCGAGGCGCTGCCAAAGGAACGAAGGGGATAGAGGCTTGAGCGACGGAGATACAAGGCTACGAATATGACTACGAGTACGAATGGGAGGTCCGTGAACTCTACGTACAGAGTTAGTTATTCATAAAGTTTCATAAAAACTTTTAATTAATTAGGGGGGGGTAAGAGTAATTTATTACAGTGGTGCCGTGACCAGGAGGTAGCGCCCGCACCGAGCTTGTTCTGGTTCAAATTTTCCTAATCCAAATTCGAGAAGAAAGGATCATTCGAAAGATTTTAAAAATAATTAGAGGGGGGTAAGAGTCCAATTATTACAGTATTGCTAAGTGACCAGGAGGTATGGTTTTAAAAAGTGTTGCATTTTACTGGGGTTTTATACAATGACTTTCACAAGAATAGAAAAAAAAGAGTACAGTAGATAAGACGGTTCGGTTGACATCGAAAATGACTGAAAACAACAATAAAGAAAATACAAAGTAATTACTAGGACAATAGATGTTTAGCAGAGGAATTTGAAACAATAAGGTTTACATTAGCTTAACCAGATAAATATAGGAAGGGCAGGCTGATGATGTTCAACCTTCGATAAGCCGCCGGATAAAGGTATCATATTATTAGGGGAGACGCGCCGCAGGTCAAAGAAAAAAAATTGTTTGAACAAAATTAACCAAGAGTAGTTAGTTCAATAGCGTTTACACTAGCTTAACCAGATAAAAATAGGAAGGATAGGCTGATGATATCCAACCTTCAATAAGACACCGGATAAAGGTTTCATATTATTAGGGGAGACGCGCCGTACGTCAACAAATATTTGAACAAAATTAACCAAAAATAGTTAATGATATCCAACCTTCGATAAAAAACAGTGAGAAAGGGTGTTACATTATTAGGGGAGATAGTCCTACAATAAAGTACATTCAATATCACTTCACCTCGGTGAGAATATTGAAGTTAGTCAACCTTCAATTAGGTTTGAACGGTTGTATAATTCGGGTTTAGGCCGGACGATTAGTCAAAATAATAACGAAACGAAATAGGTTGTAAATACTCAAGTTTTGATACGGAAAATAATATATGGCGTCGAAAAAAAAAAATATATATAGGTATTTGGGCTATTCAAGCGTCATGAAACCCGGCTTACAGAATAAACGTATCCAAAATGTTTTATTTAAATTAAGCACGAGGTTAAATAGTCAGGAGTTAATAGTAGGAATCTTGGGGAATAAAATGATTACTGCAGACAGTTGGCATTTCTTAATCGGTTGAGAACTACAATTTTGATGATACTATCCCCAGTGATTGTTTAATTTAGGACAACCGCAACAAAAGAAATAGGATACACACTGACCGCTATGTGTGAAAAGAATAAACAAATAAAATGAAAGGTCGGTCACACTCGTATAATAACGGAATGTTATGAAAAAAATACACTAGACCTCAAGGCGGGCGGGTTGCAATCCATTATTTGAAACCGAAAGGACATGTTTAAGGGGAGACACACCGACTAGGAAGGGGCTTTAAAAGTATGCTTTCCATTGTGTCAAGTTAAGATGTTAAGCGAAACCTCACCATGTAGCCTCTTAAAATCCGATAAGAGATAACAGCGTACGAGAATTACAAGAATGCGAAAAAAAAAAAGGTTTCACCAGACAATAATAATACTGACGGGTGACTGGCATTGGTATTGGGACGTAGAAATGCAGTTACGAAGGTCTAGCCATGATTTATGGTGCAGTTCGGCTTGAATGAGCACAATAGAAAAGAAAAGGTCGGTTTCATTTTGAGGGGAGACTTTTGATACACTAAGTAGGTCATTAAACCGATTGTCGGGTAATAATAATAATTGAATAATTTGGTGGCAGGCGCTTTACAACGCATTATGAGTTCTTGGGCGGTAGCTAATGGTTTATTTACAAATGGATACAAAAAAACATGCTTACCTGCAGGTCACTTCCGATAATCACACGTTTGGGTGTGCTCATATTAGGTAAAATATAATAACAACGGTAAAAATAATCCGTAGGTAAATGTCGGACTAGAAAAAAAAGTATTCATATAGAACCTTTAGGGAAAAAAGTGAGTGACGGTATGAATAAAAACAGTGATTTAAAATAATGTTTACAGGTTTTAAACGAAATAAGATCAACAGGATAATTTAAAAGTGATACGAAATAAATAATAATAGTGATACGAAATAAATAATAATAGTGATACGAACAGAAAAAAAAAATTTACTCTTTGAGCTTGATTTGCTAGTGGTGAGAAGTGCTAAAAGAATTAAAAAATTTAGTGAGTTTAAGTGATAAGCAATCATGGAAGGATCAGTGCCTAGAGGGAAAGGGCGTGGGCGGATTTCGGCAAGAGAGGAGGTCACCGCCGCAGTTGAGACCGTGGGAGGGACGTCGTTGCAGGTGGGATTGGGGCAGGTGTCCAGCATCATTCGAGACGCGCTAGGACCGCTAGTGGAGAAGATACAGTCCATTGAAAGGCAGCTAGAAGTGCGAGGGGGAAGCCTGCTTTAAAGGAGGGAATCAGCATCCGATCTCGTTCCTGGAGGACCTGCGGGAGTGTACAAGGAAAACAAGGCGGACGGACAAATTAATGGTGGCCCGAGAGAGTCTCAAGGCAGAGGCTAAAAGTTGGTCGAAAATGTATTGTAGCAGATGGGAGACGATCGAAGATTTCAAGAGGAACTTCTTGGCAAATTATTGGAGCGAGGTCTGTCAAAATAAACTCAGGAGGAAGTTGTCAGATGCGGTCTGGGAACTGAATGGTGGCAAGACAATGCTGACGCACTTTGCTGAATATTGGGAGCTGGCGGAGGCCTTTAAAATAACTAATTCGCCAACTGGCGTGATAAACGAGAGGCTTCGGTCACAAAGGTAGGAAGCCATCAGGACGGCGCGGGCGGGTGCGCCTCCGAAAAAAAAAAAAAAAAAACAAAAAAGGAAAACGCGATAAATGATTTTCATTACAATGTTCTGCAAGGGTCGGGCACCGTCTGCGGAATAACCAAAAGATAGATTTATACATAGAAAACAAGATATGTAGTGGATTTTATAAAATCGGGTTACAAATGGTAAATTGAATACAGGGAGATGTGAGATTTGCAACAGGAGGCAGTGAAAAGCAATTATGACTCAGTTGTGACGCGGGACCGAGACAAATTCCTGGAAGGGCGACCCTAGGAACATTAACCGTAGCTGCGACAACAACAAAAAAACATTAGGCAAGGCCGTATGAGGGAAGGACGGCGGTACAGGACAGGGCCGGATTGGGAAATATTAGTCATAATATTTTTGAAAAAAAAAAATTTAAAATAATTGGAGGCGAGTCCAAACGGGCTGACTACTGCTAGAGTTCTGTAACAAAATATGTGGCTGTAGTTTGGAATTACATCTACAACAAATATTTTGTTTCATAAAGGGGAGACTGTGATGAACTCGCCTTAATATTAATAATACAACGATGATTTCTAAGGGCTCTCTACAACTTAAAATAATTTCAAAAATCCAAGTATCTGCGGGGTTGATTTATGGGTTACACCGGCGACCCCAGCAATAGTCACAAAAAAAATAGACGAAGACGAAAAGGAATTTAACATTAGCTACAAAGCAGTGCCACATGTTAGGGTCGAGTCTAGTAAGTACGTCACAGGGCTCTGTTTAGAAAGTGTTCTGGCTTTCAAGTACATCCAATAAATTACTATTTTGAAGTCCTGAAACTGCGACAAAAAACTAGAAAACATGGAACAGCGTCAGAATTCTTCGAAAATGTGATTAAATCTGACATGTTCGATCATTTAGTTAAATATATCGCTAAGGATTTAACGAATTTTGAAGAATTTTGAGAAGAAGGTAATAAATAAAAAAAAACTGCGGAGCCAAGGGCCACACACGGGACATGAAATTAAGATACAGAGAATCAGGAGAGAGGTTTTGAGAGCACAGTCAGGGAAAGGTCGCGGAAGTGAACGGTCAATCTTGCTCGGATAATTTTAAATAAATACCGTCGGGGAATATACGTTACGGAGAAGACACTCAGGGGAAGATGGTTCTAGCGCTCGGTTGAGATTAGGGAGTATCGTTTGCGAGGGTAGTCGAGATTAATACGCAATAAAGGCAGGTCAAATGATTGGAGTTCGGTTCGCGAAAATAAGGAAATATTAGTTATAAGTAGGGCAGTTAGGAGATATTTTATCCTCGACGCGAGATTTGTGTTTGGCAGATGCAATTTGAAACTAATGATTGCATGAGTTTTGTGTTTTGCGAAAGTGCATGTGGTAATTTAATTGGATTGTGCCATCGTGAATTCGGTAAGTTTATTTACATTTACATATTTGGTGCGGACCTTGCAGAAAAGGGCTTATATTCATTTGGTTCGGAGCGTGTACCTACCCAAGGTCATGCTGAGATGCATTAAAGTGAGGTACGCGTTTGTTTTCGGTTTGGGTCATAAATCTTGAGACTTCCTTCTATTGATGGGATGTGCGGAACCAGAGTGCAATTCACTTGCGGTAGAGGTGAAACCTTCAGAAAACTAAACGTCGGGTGATTGACGAATTTAATACGTTAATTGTGGAGTCTATTCATTCTAATATCATTACCAAGTGCTAATATTAGTTCAATTTTGTTCTACGAAGCACCGCACGAAGAGGAGGTCGATGGGCCACGAAGCACTTCAGAAAGAGGAGGCCGATTTTAGTATCTCATTCACTCGCAGAATAAATCCTATAGATGTGTTTAGAGTCGCACGTTTCCGTTTCATATAGATTCAAATCACGACGGTGTTAAAGAAGTTTCACAAAAAGAATAAATCCTATAGATGTGTAGTGTCGCACGTTTCCGTTTCATCTAGATTCAAATCACAACGGTGTTAAAGAAGTTTCACAAAAATAATAAATTCTATAGATGTGTTTAGTGTCGCACGTTTCCGTTTCATCTAGATTCAAATCACAACGGTGTTAAAGAAGTTTCACAAAAATAATAAATCCTATAGAAGTGTTTAGTGTCGCACGTTTCCGTTTCATCTAGATTCAAATCACAACGGTGTTAAAGAAGTTTCACAAAAATAATAAATCCTATAGATGTGTTTAGTGTCGCACGTTTCCGTTTCATCTAGATTCAAATCACAACGGTGTTAAAGAAGTTTCACAAAAATAATAAATCCTATAGATGTGTTTAGTGTCGCACGTTTCCGTTTCATCTAGATTCAAATCACAACGGTGTTAAAGAAGTTTCACAAAAATAATAAATCCTATAGATGTGTTTAGTGTCGCACGTTTCCGTTTCATCTAGATTCAAATCACAACGGTATTAAAGAAGTTTCACAAAAATAATAAATCTTATAGATGTGTTAGTGTCGCACGTTTCAGTTTCATCTAGATTCAAATCACAACGGTATTAAAGAAGTTTCACAAAAATAATAAATCTTATAGATGTGTTAGTGTCGCTCGTTTCCGTTTCATCTAGTTTCAAATCACAACGGTGCAAAAGAAGTTTTCATTTAAAAAACAGCTGTCAGCATTTTAGGAACCAAAAATTTACAGTTATGCCGTTTACACGCGGTAGAAGTGAAACCTTCAGAAAATCAAAGGAGGCAAGGGTGGGAAGGCTACGAAGCACCACACAAAGAGGAGACCGACTTAATACTTCATTCTCCGGCAGAATAAATCCTATGGAGGCACGTGTTTTCTCTCCGTTTGGCGTCGCTATTTTTCGATCTATCGAGTTTAAAAATAACAACGGTGCTAAAGAAGTCTTTTAAGGATGTTTGTTAATTTTAATGGACAAGAGGTAGTTATATATCTTACGATTGCGTTGCGAGACATTACATCGGAAAGACTATGTTGGGGGTTTATTTGGATATAATAAATTACATTACATTAGGAATACTTAGTCTCAAATATACTTTAGAATTTACTCGGTAATTGAAGTTATTTGTTAGGCAAGGTACGTACTAGGTATATCGGTTTGGAAAACAGATGTATTGCATGGTTACTAACAAAATGTATACAATAGAATTCTCATTCTCAAAAACAAAACCCCACACCTTTTACCTTAAACTTTAGGAATCTCAAGAAAACTGTTATGTAGAGGCCTACATAAGCTAGCTTTTGACTTCGTCGAAACGCACACTTGGAAGTATCTTACGATTAGGTATATAGTACTTTACGGTTAGGTATATTTTATTCGAAATTCCCATTCTAGCTCAAATCTTTAGTATTCGCGATTGAACGAGACCGTCAGCGCTCTGCTATTATTATTTAGCAAATTTCCTTCTTTCAAATTTAACCGAACGAGTTACGACGCTGGAGCTGGCGATTGCTGTAGCAATTTTGAGTTAGCTTCCCTATTCCATGATTATAGGTTGCACTTTATGCAGTTATTATCTGTGGGCGAAGTGAACGAGATGCCGGTGGGCTACACTATTTCCCAAATGTGGAGGCGAAGCAAGCGACGATAGGAGCTTAGTCCAATTAAAGTGGAATCCTTTGTGATGGAGACTTGGAAACCTGTGTCTCTGAACGGCCCTGAAGCAGTTGAGAGCGAGGCAGGAGCCCTTTCATGATGTCGACGTATATGCTATCACATGTATCGTCATAAAGGCATTGGGGAACGTCTGGAAGGCAGAGGACGTGCGCCCATAATCCCCCCCTTCAGCCCCCTTCAGAGGTGTCAGCTGATAAGAGTCGCTGTCGCGGGAGGCCAATTAAATACAGGACGGAGATAACGATCTGGCCGGGCTACCTCCGTAATGAAGGAAAAGAAGTGACGAAATTCGCGTTGGCTTCACTACCCTTTGATTACGCTCGTGGGGAGCTACCTTGTCAGCGGAACGAAGAGAACACGACATACGGAGTTGTTTTAGCAATCGATCGGCGGCTCTTTGTCGGAAACCGGATAAATTTCCATAATCTTCCCCAAAATTAGAATTAGGGCATCATCCAGCATCAGGTTGGGAATGTACTTTGGACGAAAGAGTAGAGGGGGAAAGTAAGGAATGGACGATATAGAACTGGGTTCACGCCCCGGTGCCATTCATTCCTGGACCCAGCACCCTGGAAGCCGAGCTTGACATTCCTTCCCCGAGCTGATATTTGAGATGAGCTTGGGATATCACCTATCGTAGGGCGGAGGTCCGTGAAGCTACGTGCTACGTGGATACCCACCTCCGTCACGCCTGCTTCCGTCATGCGAGGGGAGGTATTTTCATTCAAATCAAATACCTAACGATGTTCACCGCGGTTGAAGGCAGACGCATGTTTATAACGTGCCTAGGAAAACGTAAGCATCATTTCTACTGGTTCGAGGCGGTGTGCTGGACGGAGAACGGGACTGTTGAGGAGCTGTGTGACTGCAGGGGCGAGGGCCGATGACATCAAAATCCACCTTTACTAAATTCAAACTTCGCGAGATCAGAGGGGGGAGCGGCTCCACCGACCTCCTGACATTGCCGCTTGTCTAATCCACTTCGGTTTAATGTTCATGTTCGATGCTATAGGAGTCCGGAACTCTAGTCATCGACATGCTGAAAGACTTCATCATCATCATCAATTCAGCTTAGAGGATGTCACGACCTAAAACCTCGTGCCACCCACGCATTCCTGAATACTTCCGGACGTCGACTACCACACCATAAATCGAAGCAGATCCTCACATCAAGCGATATGAGATGGCATTTCATCAAACAACAGTAGCAGTATCACCATTATAAATTTAGCGGCGTATTGGTTGAGAACACTCCCATTATCATCCTTCAAACCAGAAACACACATCAAACAACATTAGCAGTATCACCATTATAACGTAGCGGCGTATTGGTTGAGAACACTCCCACTATCATCCTTCAAACCAAAAACACACATCAAACCCTTTCCCGACAGGAAGCAAAACATGTCGATTTTACATTCGTCGCTTGCGACCATCAAAATATTCTCTGGAGGTGATGGGATTGGAGGCTGACCGGGCGGTTTTAATTGAACCTCACCAAGTCAGTTGCGGAAATGGAGGAGTCCAATCGAAGCAAGACATATTTTGTTTCATGTCAATCCCTAGTAATCTCCCAAAAATACCTACCAAAACTCAAAACTAACTAACAGACTTCACTTACCACTGTGACTTTAGAATGTAGAATTTGTGCATCCCGGACCTGTTTTGATTGAATTTTGATTGTAATTTCGTAATTAGAGTACAAATGTCAAATTATTTTATATGTTAGCATCCCGAGGATAGCTGAGGATTCGCCGCGTTTCACTAAAGGTAGGATCTTCCCAATTTTCTGTATAAAGGTATATTCATGTACTAGGTACTGGGGAGGATGACGCGGGTTAATTCAAAAGAAATAATCATCAACAAACAAGTATAGAACGGACGTTAGTAGGGGAGGAAGTTGCACGAACGGTAGCATTAGTTATTTTCAAGTTAGATAGAGTCAGTCATTGTAAATCGAACCCTAGTGAATTGTAACACGCCATACCTAAAAGGACAAAGGGTTTACCACAAACAAATTATTAATTAAACTGGATTAACCATATCAAACCCTTAAAACAAAAAATAACACAACGTTAGGGGGTTAATTACAAGTTGATTAATTGAGGGCATCTCGCCACGTATCCTTAAAATGTATTACGTAAAGGGGTGTCGAGGCGCTGCCAAAGGAACGAAGGGGATAGAGGCTTGAGCGACGGAGATACAAGGCTACGAATATGACTACGAGTACGAATGGGAGGTCCGTGAACTCTACGTACAGAGTTAGTTATTCATAAAGTTTCATAAAAACTTTTAATTAATTAGGGGGGGGTAAGAGTAATTTATTACAGTGGTGCCGTGACCAGGAGGTAGCGCCCGCACCGAGCTTGTTCTGGTTCAAATTTTCCTAATCCAAATTCGAGAAGAAAGGATCATTCGAAAGATTTTAAAAATAATTAGAGGGGGGTAAGAGTCCAATTATTACAATGTATTCTGAATTGGCATGGAACCTGTAAATATATATATAAACCCTATAACAATACGATAGTGACTAAATCCGCGATCTATGATCAGTTATCAATATTTGCGAGCACCGTCAACAATTGATATGCGTGATAGATTTTAGCGCGGCTTGCCAAATATCAGTTAAGCCGTCAAAATACAATAGGCCACTTGCATCAAATTTTTTTAAATTTTTTTCCGGTTTAGGCAAATATTCTAAGACATTCTGTATTTTTTTTTTTTTTTTTAATCGTATTTTTGAAACCCTGGGGATTTTTTGAAAATTTCAATCCGATAAATCAGACCATTTTTTATAAACCGGAAAGACGGGACATAATTTTACAGGTGTGAAAAAACAATAATTACATAGCCGAAAATCATTTTTAAAAAAAATAACGTTTTCCACGCGAATGGCACAGGAGAATAACGAGGCATACCAAAAATATTACATCTCATAAATATTTTTTTTCCTTGATCCATCTTATTAACCATAAATCATTATAATGAACAGCGTCTGTATTACTAAATTCAATGTAATATACTTGTACTTGTAAATTATAATAATAATAAGAATATTATAAAATTTAATTTTGTTAAAATCAGCACCATAATCATTATACCTCTAAAACACGTACCGACATCATCTGCACGTTCTGAAGAGAACCCCGTAGATCATTAAAAGTACGGGGTTCTCTTCAGAGTATCTGTCAAAAAGTGAAACCAAATGATAAGTTCGCAGAGAACAAACAATAAATCTAGTGAACGAATTCAAAAATTCGCCTGAAATCGAAGTGATGCCATATAAAAAAATAAATCAGTGTGGAATTTTAAAAAAATAATAGGAACATTTTCGGAGACGGGACATTTTCATGTAGTGACGTCACGAGCCTAAATAATGGATTTATTTATTTAAAAATAACAAAAACTGTACATTTCTAAACAATTTTACTAACATTTTCTTAATCTTAGTAAAAAGATCTATCCACATGATTTTTTCCAAGTCGTTATGAAATCCATGCAAGTGGCCTATTCATTTTGAATAATGTCATTCGTTACGCGAAATAACTGACTTATTAATGAATGGAGTTGAATCAACGAAGCTCTTAGAATTGAAAGAAATCGTGTACGCGATCCATTAACTTAATTAATTTATCTAAGACGCGATGAATTTATTCCTTTCGATCTTGAAGAAACAAAGTGCATTAACTAATTAATTCCTATTTAGTCTCAAAAAGCACACGCGGGATGCCAATGTACATCAAAGTTAGTAATTAAATTAGAAATTTTTTTATTTTTTTTATTAAACATATTTTTAATTTTTCGTAATGGTTTGACGTTAAGGTATGTAAATCCGTAGACAGATCCGCCAGTAATGCAGGCGAATATCAATTTCTTATATATTATCTGTCAATATCACTGCGCCCGTGCTTGGGAAAAACTGAATAAAATCGTCGGTAGTTACGTCTATCGATCCGATATTGTAAAGTTATCGATTTCACTGTGCTAGACCTCCAGGTTGGGTTATTTTACAGGAAATCACATGGCATGATTTAACTTGAATTTTTCTAAGTATTCTTATTTTTACCTTCGTCTTCCGAGCCAGTAAATCCATCGGTTGATATATCGGTCGACAATTGAAGGCTAGATTGTGCCCAGCACACAACCCTCCGCCGCCCTCCCCGCCGACTGGGACCTGGGACCGGATAGCCGGGTGCCCGGAACGAGTGCCCGCGATTTATAAGCGCCAGCCTGATTTGCATTTCGAATCTGAAATGTTTATTGCCCGGAGCAGTCACGCAAGACCCGACGTGAGAATAGGCCGTGCCAATTCTCAGTCTGACTCGATGGTATAATGCATGTATGTCAAAATTAACATTTTGGTTCTGTTAACTTACAAGTTTTGAAGACCGTTACACAAAACTAGGGGTCTAAATTGAAAAAAAGGCGATCAAAAGAGAGATAAGATAGAATCAGGTAATTTGAATTGTCCAGTAAGGCTAGGTCGACTACGATAGGTAAGAAAGTTAATGGACATGCATTTAAGTTTAAGCGAACAACAACCAAATAACATAAACTCATGATGAAAGAGAAAGGGACCCTTTTGGCACGGAGCTCATTATATAAAAAACGCATTTAACCTAGTGGTTAGATAATTTTAAATTTGTTTCGTTCAGGAACTAAGATAAATCGTTTGATCTACGCTGGTAAATGGACCAAACGAAATTTAAATGACGATAAACGGAAAAAGCTAACGACCATCGTTAGTCCTTAAAACATTTAGAAATATCAACATATATGTCAGGACACCGAAAATCACCAAAAGTAGCAAGACGTGAATGGACTGCGTGGAAAAGGATTGGAGCAGAACCTGAGAATCGAGAACTAGAGGTAAGTGGCGAGAGACCGCAGTCAATGGAAAGCAGTTTTGTGGAGGAGGCAAAATTCTCAAAGGTTTTGTTTCTATGGCGGCTGTAATCTATATGTGATGCTATTTTAGACGCTTGTACAACCTAATATTCGCTGTCCAATGAGAATTCTAATCTAACAATGAGCATTTACACTACCACAGATCTGAAACCAACAAAAAGTTTGGTTGCAGTCGATCTCAAATAGTGTAAATAAAAGCTTGGTCGTGGGTCTGATATTTTTTTCCTAGATACTTAGATCCTCGGGAACCTGAAAAATAACATCTATTCATAGAACTAAAGAGTTTATTTTAAAATGAGAATCTGTTCATCATCATAATCTTCTTCCCCTTATCCTATTTGGGACGGGGACCCATTGCATCGACAAGGCTCCTCCATACGTCCCTGTCTTGTGCTGATTGTTCGGCCTCTGTCCATGGTAGACCCATCCTCTCTTCACACAGTTTCTGAAGTTGCCTCGCCCAACTGTGTCTGGGGCGGCCCACTGGACGTCTACCCTCTGAAATCGCACTCAGTATCTTCCTCGGAATTCGGTCATCAGACATTCTTAGTAGTCTTAGTACATGCCCAAGCCACCTCAGTTGCTCATTTTTCTATGAAGAGTAGCAGTGGTTCAATGTTTAGATCATCTCGGATCGTCGAGTTTCTTATATGATCCCATTTCGTAACCCCTGCCACTCCTCTCAAGTACCTCATTTCGGCAGCTTGGACTCTAGAGCGTGTTCGTAAATTTAGCATCCAAGTCTGTTAATTTGTTTTATTGAAAGTCATCACAAGTGATGTAAAAAAATAGGCTAAATGTGTTAGGTTAGGTTAGGTTGAGTGATGAAATGCTAATTTTTTGAGTTGTCATGGAAGTTGTCATATTATTATGCATGGCTCTCGAAATACCTTCATACCTAAATATTCATTAAAAATTTCGTTGCTTTCAAAATATAAGTTTATCTAGTCATCTAGTACAGTTAAAGTCTAAAGCTGCTACTGGTTTCGGAAAGGTCAAGGATAATGGCTTGTTTTCCGATTCTCGTGCTGGAAGTTAAATCGCTTAAAACTTTCAAATGTCCATATTTCCGAGCAAATGATGCCGTTGTTCCACGCTCTTACTAAAAAGTATTAAACACAATCCTAAATCCGTTGGCGAAAAACTGAATTTTCCAAAGAAGTAAGAAAGTATAGACGTCATGAACTATAACAAGTCCCTAATCCCATTTCGTACGGACGGCTGGTATAAACCAAGCTGGTATCTAGTGCCATGGGTAAGCCGCACTTTTAAAAAATAATGGTCGCTCTATTACTTACTTTGGCTGGCGGCTCGGATGCATCGGAACACTATGACCGGGTAATGGTAATTATCGAATCACGTGTTTTGCGATTATTTAACGCGACGCACTGCCCCCACAAACATTCTATATGTAGATATGATTTTAGATTTTCACGGTCAAAAGTATTTTTGTTATTGAAGTGAAACTTCTGTAGTGACATTAGTGACTTGAAATTCGGGTGAAACGGAAATGCGTCACAACTCAGTTCTACACAAATACTCGATTCTAATATAATGCTGTAAATTCGCACCTCGGCGCATGCCTTCCATAGCGTAGTTCGCAAGATGCCTGACAAGTCACAGCGGCCAGAGAGACAGACTTCAAGCGAACGGGGGTTCGAATCCTACGAAATCCAAAAAAAAAACATTTTTATTTTGTGAAATCAATGTCCAAATCTTCAAACCACTTGAAAAAAACAAGCAAAAGAAAAGAAAGCGACATCTAGTTTCACACCTACCGCGTGTGAATTACACACTTTGTTTTTGGGGTGTTATGCCGTGTTGCGCTACCCCCTTATTTAGCCAATGTCTTGGATTTGCGACTTGGACTTGGACTTGCGTTACAGTGTCCATCATTAGGGCAGATGTAAATTTTAAAAGCAAAGGTACCTAGTGATTTGAAACCTCCTTTTCAGTTATAACAGAAAAACACCCACAATTATTTGAGATAGTCTCATGCGCACAAATATGACTAATTCACTAATCTCAAGTGACCTCACAGGTAAGTATGGTCCTGTATATTTTCTGCCTGTACAGTACATTTTTACGCAGCATCGCGTTCATTGGTCAAATCATTGTTCATCATCGCGTTCATCGGTCACACACAGTTTTGTAAGCGTGATCGACGAACCGGTGGATGCAATTTTTAGCCATATGTTGTTATAATGGTCTGTCTAGTTTGTAGTTAGAAGTAAGATTGTAGAAAAGTATTATAACTTTTTGTTCAGCGCCCTTGAGGTAATTTTTCATAAAAACGGCGCTATACAAGTCACCCAAATATTATTATTATTATTAATAATACTACGACAAAATGGTACTTTTTCTAAAGTAGTCAAATTTTTTAAACATCTTTTACTTAATACTCGTCTTGGGTTGAGGTTGGAAACTGCTAGATAATTAAATATATAGTTTTACCATAATTTAAAAAAAAATGCTAAGAGCGTATAAATATTACTCAATGATTGACGCATTCAACCAAAATAATCGCCTAGTTAGTTTAACCTCCTCCTGTCCACTGTTAGTCCATTCCCCGTATTCACTCTGACTTTTTTTTTCTTTGCAGGTATTATTTTCTGTTTGTTTAACATGTTTACATAAGTAAGCTCCGAAACCCGGGCCTTGAGCGTCGTTCACACGCTTCACATCAAGTGACTCAAATCTGAACCACTTGACTCAATTTGGGGAGGCCAAATTGATGGCCACCTGTTGCCTCCCTGTTTGGCAAGTATACTAAACATTAATACAAATTTATGCTTAATATCAGAGCTTTTCAAATTTCCTGTTACAGGGCGCTGTTTACTCGGCGATGTTTAGTGCCTCATAATGGATAATGGGTTGTCGTTTGTACGGCGAATTATTGCCATCAGCTGTTACCGGGTGTGAACGCGGCTCAGGTCGCGCTACAGCGTTGCTACACGTTTAGATGATACTTTGGGAAAATTTAAAAAAACTTTAGTAATTATAATGACTTTGATGCTGTAGTTGATGCCCAGTTTGATGCTATAGACTATAGACCATAGGTCGGCAACCTGCGGCCCGCGAAGCGTTTTGGTGCGGCTGCAAAATTCTCGCCGCGACGTTATATCATAAAATATATGTTATAAACAACGGTATGAAAGGGAGCGAAGTGATAGCAAAAGGGGTGCCATTTGCAAATCAACGTAATAGGCTTACAAAGTGATAACACACTTAAAATGGCTTTTAAAGGAAAAGCTTGATGGGTTATCATGGAGGTTTGCCTTTTGAAAACTACAAGGAGTTAAAATGGTTTGCTGAGCAAATAATTACTATGTTTGGTATTCGTAGTACATGAATTTGTGAGCAAGCTTTTTCAATTCTCAATTATCGAGAAAACAAACACTGTTCTCGGATACCCTAAAGTTAAAGCTTAGACTTGCGAATTTCAATAGTTCGTTGGAAACACTATGATATATCGGATTCACATTTAGACGCAATACTCTCGACTCTACTTCAAAAATGCAAGGTTAATTAAGAAAACTTGCAAGTCAAATGCATCCACAAAAATCTCATTGATTTTGTTAACTTCAATAAATGTCGTAAAATATACAATAAGCGTTTTATTTTTAAAACTAAAATATTTATAAACTAATATTTAAGGATTTTTTTTATAATGGCTCCACACAGGAGAAAAATAATTTCCTTCAGGACCTCTGTCATCTTAGTGGATGCCGTGTGAAGGGTCTTTTTAAGGCTACGAAGGATTGGTAGTTCTGGGAAGAAAAAAGGTATGAGGGGTGGGTAGGAATCTGGGTGTCAGTATGTCCAGGAGTGATGGACGTATGAAACAATCCTTCCAACTGCAGTGCAAGGCGATGAGTCGAGAGAGTCCGGCTGGAAAGGTCAAAAGGCCTCCCTCAGCCAGTATCTTTCGGTCCGGCTCGCTACGCAGCAGGTGGGCAGACGCATCCGCAGCCAAGACCTGGACATACTTCATCTCTTGAACCCGGGCACCCCTGCTAAGACACCAAATATCAGGTATACTGTAATGACATGTGAACCAAGTGCGGCCCTCACTAATCCCCACATAAAATGTTTGGCCCTTTTACAACAAAAGGTTGCCGACTCATGCTATAGACCATAGGTTCTCAACGTGGGAGTTTGAGACTTTCATTTTTTTTCATCACAGTCATCTTCCCCCTCTTCGTACCGCCATAGTTGATTTTTTCCCTCATCTGTATGTTCTCGTCTATTAGATTTGGATGTCTATGCGTAGAACCCTGTCAAAGTACTGTCGAAATATTAATCAATAAAGTTGTATCTCTGTTTGAAACCCGTGCTACAAATTATTTAAATACAAACCAGATATTGTAGAAGTTGTCATAACTGAGATTGTACAACTTGTAACAACTATTATTGGCCAAGTTGTATTAATGCTACCCTTCCTACGGCACGGCACGACGCGGGTGGGGATGCCTGTAACATTTGTTGCTGTTTGAACTTTAGCAAGATGGAAGAGTTCCTTGAAAACATTGTCAGTAGCAACTTGGTGACATTTTGCAAATCAAGACTTGAAATTTATTACGATTCCGTTTCAAGATACCGACACATAATATAAAACACGTTCTTGACTTATCGGGAACTTAGAGTGATGGAATGGCTTACAAAATTTTAACGTGATTGTGTTTATTCTGAAGATGAAATTAAATGGATATGTTTTACTCATTTCCCGTTACGGGCCCTTCGTTAAAAATCAATGAGAAAAATATTTCATAAAAAACCAAGGACCATTCAACTATTAAATTTTATAGAATATTGATGAATTCAAGGGCTCCCAAATTTAAAAATTTCATAAATAATAAGTGAAAGGATTCTGATTCAAAATTGAAAAATGGAGCACAATTTTATCAAATATCAAATATTACCAAACGAGTGCGTAACAAGAAGTTTTTGATTTATGTACTAATCGTGCGGTTGTGAACGTTTTTCTTGATATATTTCATTTTTTAAGTTAAAATGGGTTAAATCCACATTTAATAAACAATTATTAAATAAAAAATATTATGTATTATAATAAATACACTTAACTGGCAGATAAACACTTTTACTAGAAAGTTTTTTTTTATAATAGCTTCCTTGCTTAGAAGAAGGAAAAGGAAGCGCATATTGTTATAAAAAATTCAAAAGTACCTAAGTACTCACATGTGCTACAGTAAAGAGAGATAGAGAGAAATGTGTATCACTAATAACAAAAAAAAATTAAAGTGTGTAGTTCACACGTGATGAAGTGAAACTAGAAAGCTGTTAGAAGTCGCTTTCTTTTGCCTGTTTATTTTAAAGTGGTTTGAAGATTGGATATTGATTTACAAAAACTAAAACGTTTATTTTTTTGGATTTCGATTCGAACCACCGTCCGCTGGATTTCTCTGGCCGCTGAGATTTGTGACGCATTATATCGCTGCGCTACGGGAAACGAATTTACGCATAATATTCCGACGACCCGTAAAAAACAAAGCGGTCAATGGCGCAGACGTATCGTCTTTTCCGTTTTATATCCCAACGAATATGAACCTAGAGCGCAGTTTGATGCTTCGTAGGTGCCGTAGTGCGTCATTTCACGGAAAACATACTTACCTGGCAGGTCACTTCCGATAAACACACTTTAATTAGAAAGTTTGTTCTTGAAGAAGGTACGACTTTGCACGCGGAGGACAGTAGATTTAAAACACTGGATATCGCATGACATTGCACGACTTTACATACTTATATCGCCCATCAAGCTAATATTTAACAATATAAAACATTGTAACTTCGAATATTGTGAAATTTCCGAAAAACCGATGATTGATGACGCGTACATTATTTTATCTTCAATATAAATTCCTGGAATTTTTTCTGGAATCTAGAAAGGCGTCAATCAATCAATTTCCTTTAAAAGATGTAAAAATGTATATTGGATACAGCTACAGTTAGACGACACCTGTGAACCATCATGTCGAAGGCAATGATCATAATTTCCAGGAAATTCAGTTCGACGGCTACCGTAGAAGAGGGGTAAATCCCTCCACAAGCAATCCGAAGATAGCTGGTTCAAATCCCGGCGTGAGTAGATAAATTTTATTTTAATAATTTTTGATATTTTACAATGAATTAATTTAAAATATGATTGATAAAATAAGATGTAATAGTAAAATAGGATATAAAACTAAAATAAGATATAATATCTAATAGTAAAAAAGATATAATAAATAGTATATTCGCGGCGCGCTTCTGAATGGAAGATACTTTCAGTATCGCCCTGGTGTAAGACCAAAATTCTTGGTTCAGAATCAGATTCGAAATGCTGATTAAAATAGCTTTAGCCGTTCTTTAGACCCCAAGATTTATATCCACTCTTCATACCGTTTCCCTTCTAGAACTTCCTCTCCTTTCTTTCCCTAAAATCTTTGATTCTGTGTAAAGGGTCTTCCCTCCACACAGCATCCTCAATGATGACATAGGAAAGTTGCTTTCATCAAGACCTCCTATATGAAGCTACCTTAAAAAAATAGAGTGGCAATTCACACGCGATAGAAGTGAATCCTTCAGAAAACTAAAGTAGACAAGAGTGGGGAGGCTACGACGCACCGCACAAAGAGGAAACCGATTGGCCACGAAGCACCGCATAAAGAGGAGACCGATTATACTATCTCATTCTTTCGCAGGTTAAATTCTAGAGATGTATGTATTTGTCTCTTTTTAGTGTCACTATTGTATAGTCGAGTTTCAAATTACAACGTTGTTTAAGAATTTTCACTTAAAAAAAAATATAGTACCTTAAATTAAAATTAGTAACATTAATATTTTTATTATTATTATTTATTTACATTTAAACCCGCTAAACTACCTATGTAGTTTGTCAGCAGGTACGATTTAACTAACCTTACCATTAAAGGAAACATAATCAGTTTTGCTGATGATACTGTTTTATTATTTCAAGAAGAAAATTGGACTGATACATTTAATGAGGCTGAAAAAGGGCCAGCCTGAATACGATTCAAAAAGGAATCATAAAGACCATATTGAAAGTACCAATTAGAACGCCTTCCAATGAAATTTTCAATAACTTTGAAGTACCAAATGTACAACAAATATATGCCAAAAATATATTAT
This sequence comes from Limnephilus marmoratus, assembly GCA_917880885.1. Lineage (NCBI taxonomy): Eukaryota > Metazoa > Arthropoda > Insecta > Trichoptera > Limnephilidae > Limnephilus > Limnephilus marmoratus. Next base: position 27,375,186 of record OU862919.1, on the reverse strand, counting down.
TGAAGCTCTTCAAAAATAATGAATCCTCTACTAGACCGTGTATGCATAACACTAGATCGAATAAAAATGATATAAAAAATATTCCAAGTTATAAAACCACATTTGGACAAAGAAACTATACATACTTTGCAACAAAACTCCATAACATCCTTCCCCGAGACATAAAACTAATAAAAAATCCAATTGAATACAAATCAAGAATAAAAATATGGCTTAAAGAGGTCAATGAGAAAACCCTAGCGAAGACGCTAAAAACGACATAGAAGACAAATGAACTATATTTAAACAACTTTAGTCCGCCTCGGCACAGGACTCCCTAGTGAGGAGGACTAAGAAATACAATATTTTATACTTAATTTCACATTACATTTTGTATGTAAAATGTTTTCTATATAGTCGCTATAAAAAAAATAATAATAATAATAATGACAGCATTGGTACATTTTCAAACATTGTATACATATAATTTTATAATTTTGATGCTTAATATCAATTAAATAGATTATTTAAATTACGCAAATAGTGTATACATGTAAGTAGCACAATAAGCCTTATATAATAAAAAGGTACAAATGGATTTAGTATGAAAAAATGAAATATAATCACAAGTAAATTAAAAGTTTCATATACAGTAGATATTACAAAAATTGTAATGAATTTACCAATTCCTTCGAATGTGAGTTTCAATAAAGAATACAAGGACTTCGGTAGGGCATAAATATAAATCATCCCTATCTAATAGCCATTTCCTTAGTTTATATTTGACTTTACCATTAAAAACGTTATTATTTTTGCTTGTCATTGGTAGTTTATTAAATATTTTGGGTTTTTTACAATATAGTTTAGGGTCCTTTCACCGTATTTATTGGTACATTTCGGAACCACCAATCTTCATTTTGAGTGAATCTTGTATTATGTTCATGGTAAACTCTTTCCCTGTACAAGGAATCGGACAATATAACATGTTGACTTATAATATTATAAAACAATAATCCTCTGACAGGTAAAACCTTAAGAGACTTTTAAATTAATTTAGCGTCACTTCTGTGTTCATTAGTGTATGTACTTGGGGATTAATAATTTTGTCAGAGAGTTTTGGACAAAAATTTTAATAAAATATGGCAAAAAAGGTTTTATGAGTTTATAAAGACAGGAGAAGGGGCGAAGTAATTTATTGATGATGAAGCTTGTTTATATATTACTGGTTATATTAGATTATAAAATATTACAAAAAATTCATCAATATAGTTGATAGTTGTTTAACCTTTGAAGCTATCAATATAACGCTGCCCATTTGCATGCAGAAAGGTTCGCGCGCTCGGCTCAGCCCTAATTGAAAGATTCAATTATCATCACGGGAGGAGCTCGCATCCCGCGGACCGGCCGGCCCTCTCAGAGAGCTTGCCGCTGCACCTACCGCATCCTAATTGGGGCTCGTTTAGTAGCGGTGCCGGAAACCGTTTGCCTGGAACCGTTTGCCGGAATGGCGCACCGGTACCGGTTACCGGTTACCGGCTTACGTGGAGCGGAACTTGCCACTGGAAGGACTTAACAAGTCTTTTGAGGCAAAGGGGATATTATATTGAAACTGCGAAGATGGAAAGACGGAGAGATGATGATAGCGTGATGGATAAACGAGAATCATCATTACAATTTCGATTCAAAATATAACATAATCCAATCATAAGCGATTAAGCTCTGAATTTAACCAAAATACAGGGGATTTATAAATAAATTTTAACGCCCACTTGCTTTCATCTTTGAAGGTGCTGTGTGGAAGGTCTTTTTGAGGAGAGGAAGGAGTGAATATGGGTCTTGAAGCGACGAGTCGTGAAAACGACTCGTTCTCATGTGACAAATGTCAACTGTGTATATATGCTGGGCATGTGTTTGACGTAACCCTAGATTGAGTTTAACTGAGGATTTATTTAAAAAGTCACTGGCCACTAGAATCATTTGTGTTATTTATAAATATTATTGGACTGCTAACATTACAAAAGTGGTTTTCAAGAGCTTAGTTCCGTTAGTGTAACTCAAGCCCTTCCCACAAGGGAAGGTTGAGACTGACATTATTTGGAGTAAAAAATGTTAACGGAAATTTTGGACTCCGGTGGCTTTATTTAGCCCTTTTTGAAGTGAAAACATCTTTAGCACCGTTGTGATTTAAAACTCGATGATATGAAAAATAGCAACACTGAAAAGAGACAAACACATACATCTATATAATTTAGCATGCGAGAGAATGAGATAGTATAATCAGTCTCCTCTTTGTGCGGTGCTTCGTAGTCTCCCCACTCTTGTCTACTTTAGTTTTCTGAAGGTTTCACTTATATTGCGTGTGAATTGCACACTCTGATATTTTAAATATTTTTTTTACAATATCAAACAAAAGTAAACATTCGGACGTCGTTAATAGTCACTCGGCTGAGTAACCACCTGCAATATTGATATCTCTGTGATAACCCCTCACCCCGACCAACTTGAATATAACTCTACATTATGGTCTCCCTTTTACAACATTCATTCTGACAACGTTGAAAAGATCCAATGTAAGTTTTTAAGGTTTATAACCTATAAATTGCATATTCCTATACTAAACATTGATTACAATTACCTCATGGATAAAATGTCTCTATTGAAACTTCCAGAAAGAAGAATAAGCGCAGATTAAATACTATTACATAAAATACTGCATTACAAAATTGACTGTCCTGAATTACTTGAATTTATCAATATCCATGTTCCCAAAAAATCATGTTGACATTTATTACCCTTTTACTTCAATAACACCAGTGGGCCTAGTCACTAATTTTTGTAAACCTCCGTTTCATGAAGTTACGGGTTTAGCTACGTCACATACCCGTTGTTGTTGTTATTTAAGTTGGCGAATCTGTCAAAATACGGGTATGTGACGTAGCTAAACCCGTAACTTCATGAAACGGAGGTTTACAAAAATTAGTGACTAGGCCCCCAGGACACTAGCTTATCAAAATTCTCCATTTCCACGACTTCACAGTCTCGAAAATGAATATTCTAATCTAGGTGATATATTTCATCTTAAAACTAATCAGTATTAATGTTGTAAATTCTTTTACTTTTATTCTTCTAGGCACAAATAGATTTACATAATATCTGCAATTTTTGTTTATATTGAATGTGAGACTTCTTATCATTTTTACATTATATGTATTTTTATTATTATTTGCTTTTGTTGTTTTTTTTTCATAAGTTTTTATTCCAGTAAAAAAGAAAATAACATTTTCACTTACTTAACTAGAATATTGAATTATGTACTTTTTACATTGTATTACATAGTTTTTACATTACATGGTTTTTACATTTCATTTGGGAGGCGGGAATGGGTACCGCCGCCCCGGGAACCTTTATTGGATAACCAACACCTCTGCCATAGGTCACCCCAAGTGGTTCGCTACGTTTGGTGATTTAGCAGGGGTGCCCGGGTTCATGGGGTGAGGTTTTGTCTAGGTCTTGGAGGCGGATGACCAGGACACACTGAGCCCCAAATTCCTACCCACCCCTTAAACCCTCTTCCTTCCCAGAACTCTCCCCTCCTTCCTTTCTCTAAAAAAACCCTCCACACAGCATTCCCAAAGATGACATAGGCCCTGAGGGAAATTATTTTCCTCAGGGCCTCCTGTGTGGAGCTCATGTAAAAAAAAAAAAAAATAACCTTAGATTACATTAGATTGCAATACTAACATCTACATGATATTATATTACCATACGATATTATTCACTATCACTACTTTGTTTTTTGTGAATAAACATGAACAATTTTTTTTTGAATTTGCACACACTTTTTTCGTTATTGATATCATCTGGAAGGCAATTATATAAATTGCCCCCTCGTAACTAATTGATTGCTTACCGTAGTTAGTACCGTAGTTAGTATCGTGTTACATTGTTTTGTGTATTTTTTTTCTCATTGTATTATATTTTCTTCATTGTTTGATACTCAACTTATAAACTATAATGTAAAAGCCTATTAGGGCGTATAATAAATAAATTAAAAATTAAATTTTAATTTTAAAAAATAAAATAAAATAAATAATAATAAATAACTGTCGAATATCTACTGTTTTTTTGTATGTTTTAAGTTGAAAAAAAAAAAAAAATGTCAAAGGAGAACAAAATTGCATTTGCATTTTTTACTCCAAATAATGTCAGGAATCACTGTTGAAAATCCGTAAAGTACGCCCTGTTACAACCCACAAAAAACTTATACACCCGTATAAGTTTTATCAATAAGTGCGCCACGCTTGCTAAGTGTGTACGAAAAACTTTACACAGCAAAAATGGCTTCCGAACCGACAGACAAAAGCGCAAAATGCATTCCATTGTGATTTGCAAATAAACCAATAATTTATATTTGAGTACCGCGCTTTCATATCGCAATGCCATCTTTCCTCGTTCAGTTTATCCGACGTCATCAAAACGAAGTCAAGAAGGTGGTACTCTTACATCCGACAAGACTCGGTCCCTACATACATATAATAAATATCTACGTGCAAAGAAACCTCGTGTGTGTATTCAAGGGTCCCTCAAAACACATCAAATATTTCTCGATAGACTCCCTAACCCTCTCGAGGTTAGTTTGGCTGAGGAAACAGCTGATCAAGCAGGCTCTGAGCGGGAGACGGGAGGCGGGAGGCTGTACTGCTATTCCCGTACTGCCTTATCCCTGTGTGGCTGATCGTGATCAATAGAGCCTCCCCGACCCACGCGAGGACCGGAAAAGCCAGCCACCCCTTCAAAAAACAAGGCCGACGATTTCGAGCGCTGAATCGCAAGTATATCTGCCAGTGGTGTGCATTGAATATTTATTTAGAAAAACTATTACATTTTATAAAGCTACAGTTAAATATAGGTAATCTGATACGTATTTATTAATCATTCAAAAAGTGTCTAGCTTAAAGGTTTTAGTAAATCTATTTTTAGTAATTATTCTAGTTTTTGTAAATTTATTTTTACTTCAAAAAAATATTTAACCAATATTTTCAAGATTTTCAGTAGGTAGTTAAAAAGTGAAAAAATAATGAAAAATTATAAAAAAAACAAATAAAAATAATCTGGTTCAAAGGTAATCATTAATCTTTTATTAATTGTTCCTAATTGACGCCCGCGAAGAATTCCCAGACAGATCGAAATAATAATTATAATAATTACAGTATATTGTAGCGCCAGCTCGTGGAGAAGTGGAACTGGCGACACGGTATCGCTCCTAAGTAGATAAGTACAAACATCACCCTTAACTATTACACATCTGCCCTGATGATGGACACTGTAACGCTGTCCGAAACGTTGGCCAAAGACGGAGGCAGCGCAACACGGCATAATATCCCAAAAACTAATAACAAAAATAATAATTACAAGTTCATGACAAGATATTCAAAGACAAGAAAACATATAAGTAATTATTTCAAAATTTAATGACATTGTGATTCATAAATATATAAAAATTAGAAAATATTCCAAACATTTCAACATACGAGTGAAACGAATATTCGAGATTGCTTATACAGCAAGTAGCACATCTCCTTCTGAGCTGTGGTAACAAGATTTCAGGTTCCAATGATGTTGAATCTGCGATAGGAACAAAAGAAGAAACGAGTATATGCAATAGATACAACCCAAGAGGGTTGCAGAGGATTACTTCTTCTTTCTTCTTCTTGTGCCCTGTCCGTTCAACGGACGTTGACTATCATGTTGGCTATGCGGACTTTGTTTACTACGGCCCGGAACAGCTCTACGGTAGACTGTTAGGATTACACTTCTAAAAATTTATCATGGCGTCAAGTTCGTGAGCAAACGTCAGTAGATGTAAACGGTTATACATAAATGAAACAATGTTACTTTTTTTGAACCACTTGCATATTTGTTTAAAGCCGATCGGTTTCGGAACGACCGTTCCTTCCTCAGAGCAAACGTATACTGATTTGACAATTACTAAATAGTGGGTGGGAACACTGTATTATTACTAAGGATTGTGGTATGGGTGGAGGCGTTGCTAGGCATTAATGAAGAGTGGGTGGGGGAACAAATCCATGATTGGGCTGTAAGATAATATTTTTTGTTTGTTGACAATATATTAATTATTTTTAAGGGATTTTTTTATATATTTTAATAATAAAATTTCTAATTCCTTGACAAAGAATGTACCAAATGAAATTCTTCCTGTATTTTATGCAAATAACAAACTTAAAAATTACATTGTAAATAATAAAGATAGAGATTCAAAAATGAAAAAATCTGGAATTTATAAATTGAAATGTAATTTTATTTATTTAAGTTTTTATTCCAGCAGTGATCCAGTATTCCAGTAATGATTGTGATTTCTTTTATATAGGTAAAACTTCTAGAAACTTTGAAATAAGGATTAAAGACCATATGAAAGCTTTAAATAATAATAGTTTCTCGGAGTTTGCCAACCATTTAATAGAAACTAGTCATACCTTTAATTTTAACAGTGGAATAGAATTAATTCATTGTAATGTCAATGGCATTCAGTTGGATAAATTAGAAATTTTAGAGATTATAAAGAGTGTTAATGCAAATTTAAATATAATTAATAATCAAAAATTGTTTTTAAATGACCCATTATTAAATCTATTCCCCTTTTAAAATTTTTAATTATTCTATATTGCCCCTCGTCCCTTAAACATTATTTTCTTTCTAATTTTATTATTGTTTATGTCGATTATTTTTCTCTATTACCTATATATGTATGTCTATTTTTAAAATTAGTTCTGTCAAAACCCAGAAGAAGTCAGCTTTGCTGACGAAACATGTCGGTTTTGTAAACAATAAAAGTGGTAAAAACGAAGTAATTTATTAATTTAAATAAAAAAAATAAATAAAAAAAGATTTTTGTATTTCCAAGGCTTCTAAGTTATAGCTACCTAAGCTGCTACTAAGTTATAACCACAAAGTTATAGCTACATTCAAAAGTATAAGGTTATATATAAATTTTCTAGCGTGCTCAACGTCAATCAACTCAATAGATTTCAGGTTTACGTGTGAATAAGTAATGAAGAACATGAGTTTGAAATTTTTCTTTTAAACTTTACCACAAGACGTGTCTTTCCACGGCTCGCCGCTGCGTCTAAAGAGCCATAAGGGTGGCGTCTGAACGCTTTCAGTTACTTACTTACAGCAGGGGCCTTTGGGCAAACGTTTCATTCCGCTTAGTTTTTAGGAGTTTTATTGCACTTTCTTATCCGTATGGTTGGATATATGTAATAAAATGATGACAAAATTGTTTAAAATAAGGTTTCCTTATGCTTTCGTCCTATCTTGCAAAAAAACATACTTTCTCGTACGGATGATATTTTCTAATTTAATGTAATATTTTATATATTCTACTGTTGTAACTTGGATTTTGGCGCAGACTTTATAACTAAACGTCGCAAAATTTATAAAACTGGGAAGACTTCGGTGGCTGGGTCATGTGGAGAGAATGACCGAGCATCAAGCACTAAAGTCCCTGCTGAACTCAAGACCAATAGGGCGACGGAGCCTGGGAAGACCAAGACTAAGATGGAGCGACAACGTCCTCAAAGACATATATCTTGGAGCTTCTAAACTGGAGAGAGCTGGCACAAAACCGAGATGAGTGGAGGAAGATTCTTGAGGAGGCCAAGACCCACCAGGGGTTGTAGAGCCAATAGTGATGATTATGATGACTGTTGTAACTGGACTTGAAAAAAGTGAGAAAAATCTGCTTCTGAAAAGTCTTTAATCCACTTTGTTTTTTAGATAGCCTTAAAGGTGAAAAAATGTAAAGTAAGGCAAAAACATAATCGTAAAACTTAAATAAGTTTGCCCGAAAGCTTTTTACCTTTCTCCACGGTGTGATTATGTGATCGTGTTGTTTGAGGTCTCCCTATGTCCCTCTTTTGATTCCACGGTCAATTACTATTTCACCGTGGCCTTAATTTCTTCTCAGGATTTCGGCTCAACATGCTCATCTCAATCATGCTTTCAAACACATTTTGAACCGTATAATATCTTTGTGCCAGTTGTCGGTAAGTATTGCGGTTTTTCTTTCGCAAATATCAATCTCTACATTAACCGTACCGTGTGTGAAAGGTCATGTTTGCATTCCGTATGTGATCTCAAAGGTGCATTTGTTGAAGACACGGAGCTTCAGTGCCAGTAGAACTTTAAAATTATGTAAGAAAATCTTAAATTTTCTTAACATCAATATATGAGGGTGTAATTTCAATGAATTGCACTAAAATATTTAAATATCGATCGACCAGTTGATTATTCAAACATCTCCGAAAAATCTAAAATTGAGTTTAGCATGAGTATGCAGTTATGCTCGTATGTCAATGTGAATCCTACCTGGTACAATAATCAGATTACACATAAACATCACCAAATCAATTACAGTGCACAAAAACTAGTTGTGTGTGTCACTAGCAGGAAATTTCAAAATGTCATACTAATGTACCGGACCGTTATGCTTCCCGATATCATTTTGTAGCATATGTAGTATGTAAAATACTGACACGTTTAAATAATACTTGATTTATTGTGAGCTTTCGATTATTGCTTTCCTCATAATCTCAAAACTTAGTAGATGTCCGCGATAATACGCTAATTAAAGCAATTGTGCTCTGAAATAATATATCAGGCTAGAATTGGCAAATTTCAATATGGACTAATGCAAAGATTTGGAGGATTTTTTATAATCGAAAAAACCTTATTTACTTTTACGTTGTGAATGTAAAAAATATATATATCTACTTTCCTTCATCCCGGGTATTCAATAATGGGGTATTTCCACAAACGAGGGATTCTGTTGAAAATGTACGGAATATTTAAAGATCATTTTTCTGATTTTAATCATCCTACTAAAAATGCTTGTTTTTTATGTTTTCATTTTCATTATTGATTACAAACGATCTAAAACTGACAAAATCAAAACGGCCCGTGGTTGGCAAATCGGATTGTGACGTCACAAGCGTCGCTCAGCTTGGCCAACATAAATAAACACTGTCAGTGAGCGTCCACACTCATGACGTCACTCGATAGCCCCACCCCAAAATATCATTTTAGCGGTAATTCAAAAATGGAAAACTTTGACTCGCTGTAGAAAATTCATTCGCCAACATAAAAATAAAATAAAAATACTGTAATCGTCGTAATTTTTTTGCTTAATTATTTTTAGCAATAAAAAACATAGACATACCCCATTCCGGGAAAACAATCAAAAATTGAATAACCAGATCCTAAAAAAACCACAGAAAATTATAATTGTAAGATTTGTGAAGATGAAAGTGTGATGACCGTGGCCGGTATCAACATTACTTTCTGGACTCCTTTGTATGGATCCAGATTCCTCTATATTGTGCTCTCAGTTCAGGGAGATTGAACAATAAATACTCGTAGGTAGACTTAGCGAGTTTATTCCGAGATATGGTACAGGTAGTGCTTCTTACGAAGCGATAATCCAAAGAGGACGGTAGACAGCAATCACACCCTTTTATACGTTCCTCATGCTGTCTCACTCATACACGCATGTCTCTTTCATACCGCAAGACATACGTTCACCACAGAAAGTATTTACAAAAAAAAATATTTGCCTCGAGATCATTCCCATTTAAAAGACAATCAGAAATTTACCTTTCGAATAAACACCGTCAGTAAACTTGAAAAACACATCTCAAATGGAGAAATATATATTTTTTTTTATTTATTGATACAATATTTTACATTTCATAGTACAATACAGTAATGTTGGCCTCACAGGTGTTCTTAAACACAATAAATTATGTAATAAAATAAAATAATGTTGCCACCTTTTGTTTGCTTGTCTGAATCGTTCTCGCAAACAATCAGAACCCAAGTTACACATAGGCCCAGAAACACACCACCGAAAAAATATTTTAAATATTCGATTTTTTCAGTCGATCTTAAAAGAATACGTACTTTTCTCCATCCTGTTTGTCGATAAAAAACTAACAATTAAGGATATATAATATTACGTTCGTTAACTTGTACGAGTACAAGATTAACAGTTTTAACTTAATAAAATACAACTTTCTTTTCATCGAGGTTTCGTAAAAAAATAATTTAAAAATGCACAACCGTTTTGAAAAATAAGGTTTTAGTTATCTTATGGGTCCGAGTACTGCTATTATTTTATCTCCCTGTGTACTCTTTCTTTTGGTTTACCCCTGTAAACAATTAAATAATTATAATACACCTATATTAAAGGGGGCCTCAGCAAAGGGGAGGTCCATATTATTAAATAATATTTTAAAACATATAAAGTTATTGTGTCACAGATAAGTAAATAATCTTCCATTGTATGGTCATATCGATCTCGCAGTCGAGTCAGCCCTTGCCTTGTCTAGTATCTACTAAACTATGTACGTAGATAGGTGCTGTACGTATTATACACAGATAAAATAATACCTACTCTTGCTAGGGATGCTATAAAATCCTTCACTTTCTATGGCCGAGCCTCCCGATATATTATTACCACGGGATCCAATAAACGTAACTCATTGACCTGAATTGTATTGTTTCAAGCACATTACAGTCATTTCCCGTTTCGTGGAGGGAAAGGAAAATGTCATTTAAAAATACTTAGGCAGACAGATATTGTACAACCTTGTATTGTTATGTTTTAAACGTTTATTAAATGGAAGCTTTTATAGTTATCGTGACGATTCACGGTAACTGTACCGCGACGGCATAAAAAAAGCAATAAACATACGTTTCTTAACAAAATACTCTTTCAAAAGATTGAATACGAAATGCAAGTCTGTCTGGGTCTAAGATCTTATTCCTTCAAAAGAAAAAAGTCATCATTGTCTTGCATCTCTCTCACACACCGCACCGTGACGTCTCTATAAACCCCTACCACGCTGCTACCTACTAGCCGTGACGATAATTTTGAAAATATGGAATATAGTTACAACGATAATTTTGAAGTGTGAGCGAATTCCAAAAATTCTTAAATTTTAAAAAGTCGATGGTTTTTGATGGTTTGATGGTTTTACTTTTTTTCAAAAATTATTAAAAAAAACATATATATATTTTCTAATTATTACAACAAAAAATAAAGTTGCTGATGGTTTTGTTGTTTTTAGGGAGCCACGATTCTGAGGGTGGGGGAAACTTTTTTCAAGTTTTTTCCGCGTTTGAATCTTTAAAAAGTTTTAAAATAGCTCACCTTACATTTTAAATCACATAATGCTGCAGCTCTCCCTTACACAAAATAACAACGGTCGAAAATGAGACAAAGGGTGAACTTATGTCTGCACCCTCCAAAGAAAACTTACAATCATTATCAAACATCTCCCTCACACAAAGTTGGACTTTGTAGTAGGGATGTCGAAAGTGAAAAAAAAATATCGATATGTGACTAATGTCAACCGTGTACAAATTTTGGGCGCGTGTTTGGCGTGTTTCCCGACTATGCACCGGTGCCGAGGGGAACAATGACGCTAGTTCCTCGGAGCATCTTCCATTGTAATACCGGTAGAACAAGGACAGCGTTCCTACCTGACGCCTGTGCTCTAAAGATTGCAGTCCATCTGTTAAGATGGGAGAATCTATCAAACGGACCGTAAGTTTCGGCACAGAGTCAAGGGTTTTTTTTAGGTATTTTGGAGCTCCAGACCAGAGGTGGCTGCCAAATTCAACCGTGGGGCGCACATGTATGCGCACATTGTATGCGTCTCAGTAACATTCTATTGGCCTATTATTCTGTCAAAAAGGACTTCGTGTTTGGAACAAGATATAGTCAACAATCATAGACAATTGGGAACCAACACATAGGAGTGGCTTAGAAAAAAATGGTGAAAAATAGCATACATTTCTATGTATGTACCTACACATATGAGATAGTATTAGTGATCACAAATACTAATGCAAAGACAAAAGATTTGTAAGCTATTAATAGTTAAATTTTCAACTGCCAGATGTCATGACCCAATACAGTTACTTTTTTCCGTTCGTTCCCATACGGTTTTGATTCTAGTGACTTTTGTTACATAAATAAATAAAAATATCGTTTTTGGTACAATTTTCGTTATTGGATATTTTGTATCGATATTTCGGATCAAAATATATCGGCTAAAAATATCGATGTATTGAATTAAAAATATCGATACATCGATATAACTATACTTTTTCAACAAGCCTATTTTGTAGGAAACAGCCACACGTATTTTGTGTGTCTCACTAATATTTAATGTGTATGAAAGAGCTGCAGCATTGTAACCATACAAAATGTTGTTTTCTAATTCTCACTTATTTATTAAAATCAAAAACACAATTTAATTAAATCATATGATTTGTAAGTAGTTACTTTACTACCTACCTTCTTTGTTTTAATTATTAGAAAAAAAAACAATAATATGGTGTCTTTTCTTATTATTACAAATTTAAAAGCTCCGCTCACAGTCAAAAGGGCGTTGCAGAGTTAATATGTTGTATCGAGCTTACAAATCAAGACAAAAAAGCTGCCCAAAATTCATGACAAGTGTTTTTACGAAAGTAGTTTGTGAGACATTCATTTATTATTTGTTTATTTCGACATGTACGGCACATTATGTGCCATTAACATAGTTAACTTATAAATAGTACAATAAACAATACTTTAAATATTAACATATAAATATATATAATATATATTTATTTATTTTATTCGGGTTCTCCATAAAACAGTTATACCCTAAAAAATTATGGAGAAGATTACAATTTTTTTTTTAAAGTGCATGGGGGCAGTTTAACTATGTTGTGACGTATGTCAAGAGATAGTTACTGAATTCTCTGTAGGTGACATTGAAGGTGTCGATACTCAATGCACAGTCGTTAAGCAGTTGAGTCGCCCTGCTTAATGGTGCATTCCGATAGGCAGAAGTTCTCGATTTCGGAGCATCAAAAAGTGCGTGGGATCTCCCACGAGTATACGCGTAAGGGACATATAAGTTGATCTCTTTCAATATAAAGTACAGTATAAAACTTAAAGTACAGAAAACCAAGTATAAAGTTTTAAAAAAGAGTAAAATAAAAAGTTAAAACAAGAAATAAAATAATGAAAAGTAAAACATAGAAATAAGAGACATCTTTAAAAGTTACAAAGTTTTAAATATAAAAAATTGAAAAGTTACATAAAAGGTAAGAAATCCTCTTAGGAGCAAAACATAAAAAAATCATTAAAAAAAAAAAAAAAATTATGTGTAGGTATTAGGGTCGTCCATTAATCACGTGAGGCTCCAAAGAGGGGGTCGGCAAAAATCACGAAATATCACGAGGGGGGGGGGGGGGGTATAATGAGATATCACGTGTATTTATTTTTCGTGATAATATTCTGAAAATTTCAAAATACTTCGTACAAAAAAAATACACGTGATTTTGGGGGGGGGGGTTAGTCTAAAACCTCACCACATAACACCAAGGGGGGGAGGTTAAAAAGTTGCTAAAAAACATCACGTGATTAATGGACGAACCCTTAAGGATTATGTCAACCGAAATGATAGATTTAAAGTATCTACAATTTCTAATGCATTAATTAATTTTAAATTTAGCTTCCAGGTACTGGTAGGCATATTATGTTTACAAGATGTATTATGTTTATGTGGTAGTAAAAGACAAATTTTGTTTAACGCATCTTTTGTATGAGGCCAGATCGCCGGCGTTATAGATATTAGCATATTTATTGCCAAGCGATTTAAGATTGAATGTTGTTCTGCGTTCGTTCCAGTATTGTCATAATGAAAAGAAGGTGTTTTGAGTCGAGTCCGTCTTACAAGGTACATGATAATTTATTAACGAGACCAATTCAGGGGAGTCAAACCAGTTATTGTTTATTTTAAATAACATGAAACTGTTATGTGCTAAAAAAAACACATCTAAAAAATATACGCAGGTAGGTAAAAAATTTGGTTTGGTACTTTTGAAACGATTTTGATATTTCCCAAGATTTAGTTTATATCAAATAATTACTAGGTTATTACAGTTTTGTGGATTTACGCCAAAATACAGAAGCAATAAGAATACACAACGGGGTCCCCGAATCTTCATCACTAAAGTAATAAACAAATAAGAAAAACAATGAACTTACATCGTTACTTTTGTATCGATTAGAGAAGATAAAATTATAGCTAGCACTAGTGGTAAAAACGTAATAGAAATTTAATACATTAATATTAAAAGATGTGTTAATTTGTTGAATAACTATGGAAAATCGTGAGTTTTGAAGCAATAAATACCTTCTATGGAAAATTTTAATAAGCGTGCTTTGGTTATAAAGCAAGGTTCGTAGAAAATGCGTTTAACAAGGTTAGCCCATCGAGGCGGTAGAGAGGTGATTGACTAAAAATTCGGACGTAGCTTGAAGTCCGTGTTCCACTGGGAGATTGGCAGATGAGTGTCCAAAATAATAATCGAGCAACCAAATAAAAATTGGATTTTTTGGGAATCCCAAATGCTCCCAGCCTTCTGGAGCCAGTGAGACTATAGCATACCCAATTGGAGTATGTTGTGCGGCTGAAGCTAGTGGGGGGTGGAAGGAGGTGGAAAAGAGGATGAAGGAGAAGTACCAAATTAATCGGACAATTCAGATCTCATCACCAAACACGGCTAAACCCATTTCAAGGAACATTTCGATTCCGAATGGTAGTCTTTCACCAAAGCAATAAACTCTGGACTCTGGAATATGCCACAAATAAAATATGGATTTATTCATTTAAATGATTAAATTGTTAAATAACACAAAAATTAAATACAATTTACTTGGGCATGCCGGGATTTGAACCCGGAATCTGCGGATTTGGGTACCGCTGCCCAGGGAACCATTTATTGGATAACCAAAACCTCTGCCATAGGTCACCCCAAGTGGTTCGCTACGTTTGGTGACTTAGCAGGAGTGCCCGGCTTCACGGGGTGAGGTTTTTCCAGGTCTTGGCGGCGAATGCGTCTGCCCACCTGCTGCATGATGGGTCGGATTGAGAGAGATAGGTTGAGGGAGGCCTTTTGACCTTTCCAGCCGGACTCTCTTGTCCCATCCCCTTGCACCACAGTTGGAGGGATGAATTCAAGCGTCCGTCACTCCTATACACACTAACCCCTAAATTCCTACCAACCCTTCATACCTTTTTTCTTCTCAAAACTTCCTATCCTTCCCTTCCTTAAAAAGATCCTCCACACAGCATCCCCTAATATGACATAGGCCCTGAGGGAAATTATTTTCCTCAGGGCCTTCTGTTTAAAAAAGCTAATGTACAAAAAAAATTGATGAACTACGAGATCATTTATTAAAATAATACGTCTAAAAATTACAATTTAATTTAACTATTTAAGAAAAGAAGTTAAATTATTTTACGGAAATAATGCAACCTGAAAACGGCAGAAAGTTAACAAAATTGTTAGTTACATATTATTATATTATAAACCATTTAATATAAACATAGATAAAATTTACGTTTATGACGATAAAATGCAGTTACGTAATTTCTGTTACTTATAATATACATTCTGTCTAATAAATTACAGCTTAAGTGAAAAGTAATCTGCCTTTTTGTTGCACTCGCAGATAGAAAATAATTTGAGAGCGCTAAAAAAGGAAGCAGCACTAGAAACTGAAAGAGATTAAATTAAACAGAAGCTCTCTGTGTGCCAAGTCTAGTCTCCAGCCTCTTCTCTCTTCTCTCTAATCGTAGTCAGCTTCTCTGAGCTAGAACAGAGTTTCATTAACTTGCAACTATTAGACCTATTTACCTTCTTTCTTTAGAAACGCGATAGCCATTATATCAATTTTATCTTGATAGGCATTCCTTATAATAAGTTTGATTTGGATTTGGGTGTATTAGTATAATATATCGATCGTCGAGTTGATTAGTCAGACATCTCCGAAAAAAATTGAGTTGTGTATGTAGTAATACGTAAAAGTGTTCCCTATATCGGTATGGTACAATACAAAGATTATTTATAGAATCAATCAAATCAATTAGCAGACAAATTGTGGTGAATCAAACAAAACGTTTTCTGGGTCACTAGCAGGATATTTCAAAATGTCATACTAATGTCCCGGACCGTTATGCCTCCCGGTGTTATTTTATACCATTTTTGTGAGAATTCGAATATTGCTTTTCTCATTATCTCTAAACTCATATGTATACGACATGTATACACTTCCAATAGTGATGTCCTTTCAAAATGTTAATAAGAAATTGCAAAAAAGGGGGCAGGTGTGTGATTGTTCAAATTTTAATATTTACTTACACAGGGACTAATAAACGTATTTTGAATTTAAACAACTGATCAACAACCCACAATGCATGGTAAATGGATTTTTAAAAGTTGTGTAAAATTTAAAACACGTTTGCTAGTCAAGAGCCTTACACTTTAACCAAGGATTTAAAAAAACCAACCGTCAATATTTAAAAAACAAACAAAATATTATGTTTAACAACAAATGTCACTATCTTCGATGGTCGTTTGAGGGTTGCTGGCTTGCGAACTCTAAGGCCAAATTATTTTGCAGAAATTCACATGTGACAAAGTCATCAATTCATCAGGCCATTCGGCGCCATTTTGTTTTTTTGGCAGTTGAAAGGCTCCCGTTAAACGCCGAACTTAAGTCCGTTTCAGCTTTTGACCAAAATGTTATCAGCGGAAGAGGACAACTTTCGTGTTGTTAAGCTTGTAAGCTCATAACGATTTGACAGAAATCTGAAACACACCTAGAATCAGCATTTAACGGGGTCCTTTCAAATGTTAAAATCAAAATGGCGCGGAATGGTCATGTGATGACAACATTATATTTGAATGTCTGTGAAACAACTGGGCTTTGGTATTTACAGTCAAAATGATCCGAATATCTATATAACATACCTAGTATATTCCAAATTTATTTTCGCACTTATGTTTGCACCGTTTGTTGGGAATAAGTTAGTATGCTTGCTTCCCGCACTGAAAGGATTAGAAATTAAGATACAATACATGGAATCGCTGCCGTACTTTGTTTCTTAGAGCGGAAAATCTGCCTACTAAAGTTACGAACTAATATCTTCCTGAGAAATCACAACTATCACTTGTACACAATTTCGTCAAGACACAGGATGAATACCTATACAAATGTTTTCCATTGTCATCCATTATTAATGATCGGACTGGTTTCATCTTATGACGGGTATCTTCAAACTAGCAAGCCAACTAGCCAACAAAATGTAACCCATTATATTTATCTCCGACCAGATTTTTTTATTTAAAATCATCAACAACGTTGTTGACAACAACTATCTTCTAGAAAACATTAATTTCCAATGCCCAATACGAAATACAAGGTCAAACCAACTATTCCACATTCACACTAAAAAAAAATTACACACAACATTAATTTCTCAGAAGGATGTGCACAAAATACAAAAATATCTTTTCAGACGCTGATATTTTCCATTTAATCCTAAGGTTAATTTACTAAATGCATAATAGAACAAATTAAAACCAGTTGTTAATTAAGAACCCTCTACCCCTGCTGTGTGTTATTTTCTCATTTCTCATTGTGATATTTTTATTTTTTAAAACATGTTTATAAACATGTTTTAAAAAATAAAAATAAGGATAAATCCTTGAACTTTATCTTATGACGTGAAAATGTATTGTTTATTTAAATAGGTTCATAGTTTAATTTCATATTATCTGTCCTACATACTTTATTCTGTGTTTTTTATTTCGTTTTCATATTTTTTTCTTTTTTATCTACCACTAATTACATTTATTTTTTTTACATTTTTTACATTTGCTATATTTTTTTTAGTGAATACAACATAACATAAACATATATATTTAAAAAAACACTTTCCTAATAAAGCAGATGCCTGTGCTTAAGAGAGGACAACTATATATTTTGTTTAATGTTTTAATCGTGTTTTTATACATATATTATTTACTATGAATTTTTGCGGAAACTTCGCTGGTTCATGCAACCATATAATATATTGTTATATCCGAACGAGAAGTTCCAAGAAGTAGTTAACATGTTTTGTTATTTTTTATAAATTTTGTTTGTTTTACAGAGGTAATATAACAAAACATATTTTTTCACATAGGTACTTCAATTATTGTCTTTTTATTTATTTAATTTAACACGTGTTAACCGTCTGAATAAGTGTAAAAAATAAGTCAAATTACAGTAAACAAACGATATTTGAATGCCTAAAAAAGTTTCGGTTTCCGTTTCGGCCGAAACTGAGACGGACACCGAAGATTCGGTTTCGGTGGAAAGTCCTGTTTCGGTCGGACACTACTGCATATTTTCTTTTTAAATTACATGATTTTTCCTCGATTTTTTTTCCTTTGTGGTACCTATTATAGTCAACAATGATAATATCATATACAGACAGGGTATAACGGCACGTACCCGAAGGATTTGTAACCAGCGATTCCTAAGCACATTTGGAGTAAAAAATCAAATATATTCTTCAATCACACGTCGCCACTGATCCCACCCTTATAAGTCGCGACGGGATCAAGTAGGTAATACGCGCTCTGTTCCGCGTGTTATGCAATTGCGACGTGTGATGGAAAAATATTTCTAATATTTTTAATTGAAAAAATATATATCATCGGACAACAAACTGACATCTAAATATTTACTGCAAATATGCTGAGGAATCGCTTGATAAAATCCTTCAGGTACGTGTATACATAATATTATCCTATAATATAATAATTTTATATAATGTATACATAATATTATGGAAGCAGATTATCATATAAATATAATTGTGTTATGATTTTGAGACTAGCCTCAAAATTTCCTTTAAAAATAAATTTTATATTTCAATTTTACAATCAATTGTACAACAATGCCTATGCTGTTACGTTACAAAAGATAAAGAATAGAGTCCTTTATTCCTGTTGCGAGGAGTTAGTGAATTGGGTCCCAGTGCACAGCTCGCCGCACCGCCCCCCTCTCCGCCCCCCTCTCCGCACGCGGAGGTCCATGGCCCCAGTGCCGATCGGCACCCGGCATTCATTCAACCGCTTGCCCCTGGCGCGACAAGAGTGTCCAAGTAATTGCGCTATGGCGCTCTCCGAAATTCTAGACTCGTGATTGTTTCTATAATGTGTATTGTGCACGAGAAGGCTCCAGCCCACCAGTAGCCTGTCTGACGACTACCTCATTTCCTGCTTTGTGAGTAAAATGAATCTTTGCCCCCTCTTGTGTGCTACATCCCGCGTTTAAATTCACTAACACGTGTGGAGAGTTCAGAGAGAGAAGTTCCCCGCCATGTTAGAATACTAGTCCTAGCAAGTACCCATGTGTAGTTTGCCGAGGCTGGCAATTGTAAAACCCTGTCTCCTTCTAAATGAATAAACCCTTTACGTGCAAAACTGTGTTCTGATTGAGGAAAGAGACCTGGAGATTGTGAGGAAAGGAGGAGGAGGAATTCACAAGCGAACCACAACACTCGCCTTGGTTTTAAGAGGAACCTTGCTTGCGCCGGCTTCCTGAGCTAGTTCTGTTGGCCTATTTATTGCGGGTCCTTTCCAGGTTTGGTTTAGCAAAAGGCCGTAAGTATGCGGCAATGCTAACAATGCCTATCAAAATTAATAATTTTATTAAATATAAATAATGTTAGGCGCCTAAATAATGTTTCAATTCCGTCAACACTATGAAAGAACAATGAAATCTTTTAAATACAAACAAGACTTGAGATTCATCGGTTCAATCTCTATACAAAACCAGAATGAATGCGGATATTGTGGACTGCTACCCCAGACCCGTGACGTTAAAATCAACAGATTAAAAGTCGTACCAAACCAAACAGGATGTTTAGTATGATAGTGTTTTGTTGTAAATTCTGAAAATACGGTGAATGTCCGCTCTTTTTTAACCAGTTGGTATAGAGGTTTACATAGTCACTATTCAAGGACATTTTGAAGAGTTTCGTCAAAGTTGAAGTTATTACTGCAGTAACTTGAATAATGTTATTACGCATTACACAGGAACATACTATATTACTTACCAACTTACCCATGTCACCGATAGCCGAAATAAGCATGTTTCATTATTAGCACTCCTTTCTCACAAGAAATATATATAAACAACTATACAAATACATGTATCCCAAAAACCCAAATAAAAACAATGTGCCATAAAATAAAAACTAATAGCATTAAATGAACCCCACCGTGAGAGAAAAATAAGGTCAGCGATAAATATTATCACAAAGGTAGTATGTATTTATTTGTGGTTGTAACATGGAAGTCCAGTGCAACTTAATATTTAGCAAAGAAATTGAGAAACGCCGGAAACAGCGGGAAAAGAAAATCGAGGGAGATAACGATTTCGTTGTCCGGTAACGGATTACACACTAACGACGGGAGGGATTGTGGGAAAGAGTAGGGGTACCACCCACTTCAAAAGGGATGATCTTATTCGAGACAAATTAGAGCGGGTGCCGGGGGCAAGGGGGCCAACGGGGGAGCTTTTCACAGTCCCATTGCCGAAGAAGAGAAGAGGACTGAAACGAATTATGGTCGGTTAGATAAATGGGAGTCTGATTTATTTCCCTTTTGGATGTCCTGATTAAATTTAAATTGATTTATCTGGTTCCTATTTGTAAGATTTTATTGGTGGATTTTAAAGGACTTTATTGGGTGAGGACTTTACGGAAAGGGCCGTGTTTGAGATAAAGTAGGTACCTACCATACCAATAATGGCAATAACGTACATTAAGGTCGAAAAGCTTTGAAATTCTCCCACTAATAAGCTTTTTTATATATAAATCCACTTACCTTTCCAATTACCTTACACAGCATACCTTCTTTCAAGATTTCATTGCAAATAAAACTTCATTATATCGCGTTGGAATGGCTTTTTCAGGCAATATACATTATCACAAAGGAGTTGAAAAGGGTACTTCTTGAATCAATGAATTCAACGCAGGGTTTTTGATCTTTCCTACATTCGAATATCTTGCAAACAAACTCTTTAATTATGAGCAAGCCTCAAATTTACAAGTGTGTATTCTTTGTGTACCTTATATCGTCACTAATTTATGTAGTACCTAGGCATCAACATAGGAGTCCAGAGGTCGCAATTTTAAAGCGGTTTTTATTTATTTTGTGAATAATTTCCCAAGAAAAAAAAAGTTAATCAATGGAAACTGCCGCAGATAATTTTAGCCAGAAAATTATAATTTTAAAAAGTTGTTTCTTATATGTGTTCACACATTTCTAATGAAACACATATTTTAGTTATTTACGCTTATTTTTTTTAAATAAAGTAATTAAGGTTTTTAATTCACATGTATTTTAATTCTACTCGTGAAACGATAAGAAAAGCTGTATATAAAAATTAATAGGTAAAGCAGCGATAGTTAGGGGCAGTGGAGGTTATCCACCTCTTACCCGCCCTGGTATAAGTAACTGATGGTTACTCCTTCAAGGCTCTCGCAAGATTCTAATTTTTTTTCTTAAACGAAGCTACATTTATTTATTTTAAACGAATCTAGACCTGTCCAGTGTCCTTGCATACGTTGTTAGTAAGCAGTATGCAAGTGCTTAATAGGAAAAACAAAATGCAAAAAAATAGGTTAAAAATAGGTTAGGTTAGTAGGTTAGGTTAGGTTAGTAAGACAAAGAAATTATTTTAAAATTTCAAACCATTTTTAACGTGTGTGAATTTGGTTGTAAATATTACCATTGATGATTTAATCTGACTCCATTAGCACTACGTCAAAATACACGGGTTTTAAATAACAAAGAGGGTAGTTATAAACTTGGTTAATTTATTGTACGGTAGTTTACAATGAATACAAATATTTATAAGCGTCCTGTGGTGAGAGATTCAAAATTGCAAGATGCAAAATTCATAGTTAGGGGCATTGGAGGACCCACCACTTACCCGCCCTGGTATAGGTAACAGATGGTTACCCCTTCAAGGCTCTTGCAAGGACTCTATTTTTTTTGGTAAAAACGACTTTACATTCGAAAACGAAACTAAACCTCCAATGTCCCTGCATACGTTGTTAGTAAGCAGCATGCAAATGCTTAGCGGGAAATACAGATACAATATGTGTTAGTATGACAAAATATAGACAAGACAGTAGGACAGGTTGGTGAAAGTTCACGAGGTGGCAAGCGCTGGGTGATTGGGCGTATCCTACAAGCACCTGTTTGGGAGGAAGACACAGTAGATAAGTAATAAAGGCATGGCAAACGGTTGGCAGTCCTCTCCAATCGATTGACAGTCCCAGCAATAATGCGCATGACGTTCGGTCTAGTAGTGAACCACACTCAGCTTCCGCGCCCCTTAGCCGGTTCCTCGGTGATGCCTCAAAGAAAAGTATAGTTAGGGGCAATAAAAAAGCATAGCATTTGATGCATTTATGCATCGGTATACACTTCCATTCGTCTTGTTTGCGCCTACTTATTGTCGTCTTCAGCGGAAGACTAGTAAGTTTATATTATTTGTATTTATTTATTTGTATAGAACACTTGAGTTCTTAAGGCTTAATCTTTATTATTAGTTAATGTATTTAAAAATTTGAATTTTCATTTCTATTTTTATTTTTCTTTAAAATACGACTTTTTCCTCTTTATTTTTCACTTACTTTTAAGTATTTCTTATTTAGTATGTTTAATTTATCTGTTCCAATAAAATTGTATGTATTAATTCCTATTTAAAATATTAAATGTACGACTACCACAACACGGGCATTAGCCTAGTGTGGTAGTCAAAAAAACAAAAAATCTGTAACTAATAAAATTTTATGAAATAAAAAATAAAAAAATTATCGTTGTAAAATAATATTGTTGTAAAGCTCTCAGCTTGTCTTATTCATGTCGGTTCCAGTTCGATCGAGTGATAGATTTATTTGTATCAGTTTTTTCTGCTAAAAATATTTTTTTTACTTTTCATCGCATTTATTCATTTTACTACGTATACTATTAATACATATATGTATTATATAGATTATCAACAATGGCCGATGTTGATAACATGTGCATAAACCTATCAACTCAGATATATGAATTACCCTGTGTGCATAGATATGCGTGTTGTCATTGAAAGGGGACAACAAGTTTATATGGCCACTTTGTTAGAAAATTTCAAAAGCGCATACCTTGTCATTGATTATTACTCATTTGAATTCAGTCCTGAAAATAATCACATTCTGATAAACTGTATTTTAATAAACTTCAGCATTAACAATGAAATGAAAAAAAAATCCGACATGCCAAAATACATTTTATAAAACCGATTTCAACATGCTTTGGCTTCCAACTCTGAATTGTGAAATATTCATAATTGTTTTAATTTTTATTAAGGTACTAGCTGGTCCCGGCATGCGTTGCTATGCCATTTAATAAAGAAATTGTTTCTCCCTGAGTGCCCTTTCCCATTCGTCCCGTTCACCTTCCGCCTCCCCTTCTTCTCCTGCGTCCTCTTCCCCTCTTGCGTTTCCACTCCGTCACCTCCACCTTCCCTCTTCCCACTCCACTCCCCCCCCCTACCCGGGTCCCGCGAACCCCCCTCCCGAGTTCCCCTCCCCCCTCTCACGTCCCCTTTCCCTCTCGCGTTCCCCTTCCACCTTCCCTGCCTTCCATATTCCCTTTCCCACTCCCTCGTCCCGCCAACCCTCCTCCCGCGTTCCATGTATTCAATCCCAGTACATTCAGTTCTTAAACAGCCCGCGTGTCACCTTTTACAATTTTTATTAAAATCCATTTTTCATGTATATTAAATTTGGTACCTAACATAGGTACCTATTTAAAATATCTAAAATTCTTGATTCGATTCAAACTATTAGGGGAGTACCTACTTTGAATATAATTTATCAACTTAAGGATTTTCAAAAATATAATTGTTTTGCAAAATGTCATTCTCAAACACGCGAACTGTCAAACGTGCGATAGTCATTAGGTTTTCTGAAATTATCCAATTTTCTGCGCAAATTTCTTAATTTTTCTCTCCCTAAGAACCATCCTCGTACTTCAAGGAATGTTCTAAAAAAAGAATTAGCGAAATCGGTTCAGCTGCTCTCGAGATTTGCGCTTAGCAACAAATTCAGCGATTAATTTTTATGTATAAGATAACCGAAACACGGTACATAAATGATGCATCTGTGTGAATATCTACTGTGATGAAATCAACTTAGATTGATAGACATATACAATATATACATATTACCATTCATTTACCACACCCTAAATAATGTACGATATCGTGTGATGTGGTGACAAATCTAAACTACGGAAATAAACACCCACAAAAAGTGTTCAAAATAGATTTTTTAGGTACGAGTACCTTAACTTCCGCTCTTTTCAATCTCATGATAGTAATGAAGACTCTGCAAAGTTCTTCAATATACAGACGTTAACTTGGGGAAGAAATTTAGCAGATACGGTAATTAAAATTACACATAGCTTAATCGATAGTCGTGATCTTCTTCAACGCCTATCATTCCATGTTCCAAATCGCAACAGCAGACAGTCACTTACTTTTAATCTCCATCTCTGCAAGACCAACTCCAAACCGAACTTATTTATCTACAGATCCACACATTCATTTGACTTAAATTATTACCACATTGACATTTTTAACTCGACTTTACGTGACATAAAACGAAAACTCACTAAGCAACATGACTCAAACTAGAATGTTCAATCCCTATGAATTCCCGTTCTTTGCCTCTTAATTCTATGTTATCCTATGTTCCTCCTCCCCACCCCACCCCCTCATATATTGTAACGTGATTGTAACTAAAAAATAATTTTTTTATTTTTATTTTAACTTTATGAGTAAAACCTCAAATTGTAAAATTTAATTAAACGAAGACAATATAAGCGAAAGTCAGTCGAAAATCTGAGAACAGAAAAATCAGAAAAAGATATTGACACCGCTGGGACTTGAACCCAGGACCTCTTGCTTTCGGGCAAACGCGCTAACCACTGCGCCACCGTGCCGATATCCAATATTGGATATCGGCACTAAAAATAAAAATATTCATCCTAGACTTGCAAAAAAGTCAATAGATGTCGCATATGAAAATAAAATGGATAAAGATTTATCTAGACACTATCTAGAGAGCATTTAGTTCGGGTTTGAATCTTGCAATCATACATAAAGATAGTTGCCAATAATATATGCGTTAAGAGAATGAAGATAATGTGGGCGGTTCTTAGTCGAAGTATGATACAGTTAAAAATGACCGAATTGGATATCGGCACGGTGGCGCAGTGGTTAGCGCGTTTACCCGGAAAGCAAGAGGTCCTGGGTTCAAGTCCCAGCGGTGTCAATATCTTTTTCTGATTTTTCTGTTCT
This sequence comes from Limnephilus marmoratus, assembly GCA_917880885.1. Lineage (NCBI taxonomy): Eukaryota > Metazoa > Arthropoda > Insecta > Trichoptera > Limnephilidae > Limnephilus > Limnephilus marmoratus. The sequence continues at coordinate 27,349,862 of OU862919.1, read as the reverse complement.
CAGATTTTCGACTGACTTTCGCTTATATTGTCTTCGTTTAATTAAAAAATAATTAATTAAGATAACACCCTTACAATGTCACATTTTATCATTCAATGGAAAGTTCATAATTGGCATAATTAACTATCTTATGATTGTGTAATCTCAGATTTGCTTTTATATCAATTTTTTTCATTTCCCTAAAATAAATTAAAAAGCAATAAAACGCGTGCAGTTAAGCGGCCAGTGGCCACTTTTTTAATTTTTTTATTAAGTTAAAAGAAATATAATATTTAGCTTTCTTAACTTAAATACAGAGTATAGTAGTATATATATTAAGTAGTGTATAGTATAGTAGTAATATTTTTTTTTTTTGTTTTAACAATTTAAGCTCAAATAGTTTTTTTTAAAGCTATTTATATTCTTCGCCATTTTTAGGTTATCTGGGAAGAGATTATATATGTGTACGCCCTCGTGGCCAATGCTTCTCTTGCCACTATCAGTCTTGGCAGTATTTGGGTACAATTTATAATGTTGTCTAATATAATGTTCGTGTAATTGTGACATTTTTATAAATGTTGTATTTGAATGTATAACTCCATTTTGTATTTTGTAGATTATTTATTTGTTTGTTTACGCCTTGATGGCTTTTACATATAAAATAAATTGTACAGGAGCATTATAACAAGTATGCAGTATCATAAGTATATGGTACATAAAATGATAAACAGAGCTAGAAAGATATAAGTAGGCTTAACATAAGTAGGTATTAATATTCAAGTAATTGTTTACAAAGGAGTTCAACCAGCGGATTCTTTGGGCTCACGCTACATTATATTCAATAATTATTGTCACAATATCACACAAAATGTGATTCCAAATATACTTGAAGCATACCGGTATTGCAGTGGTGTAAAACATTTTTAACGATTAATATAAAAGTAGGTAATTTTCTTGTAATTAATTATTTATTTTTTTTAATTATAATTTTTTTGCTATCATAAATTTACGTATGTTTGTTATTATTATGAAAAAGAGAAAAAAAAAGAAAAGGTACACAGTAATTACATATGTAAATAAGTAAGTAGGTACTATGAATGTAGTTATCATGAATGTAGTTACAGAGCAGTGGGTATTAAGTTTGTTATTAGAAGGCATATGTTATATTCGTACAATGTTCTTATTTTCAGAAGGTTCATTTCCTGGTTTATTTTTTTGTGGGAGTGTATGGCTTATAATTGAAGAGTTTTTTTTAATAATTTTGTTGTGTATTATTTGTAAGTCGTTTAAGTACGTAATGCATGTGTTACCCATATTTCCATTAAATAATTTAGGTGGGACTGGATTAATCTAAAGTATAAGCCCCTCATTACTTCTGTTGTTGGAAGATGAGCAATTCTACTGAATACACCAATTAATGGGTATTCGGTAGAATTGCTAATTACACTTGACACTGGGAAAGTTAAACACCGTTGACAAAACGCTTTTCCACGTGTTGTGTCAGGGAACAAACCAACTCTCGCAAGGTCAGAAGAAAGCGGAAAGGCTGTTAACTGGTTAGCCGCCAAACTACCACGTTTAATTGACCAACTTGGAGAACAGACTTCAGGGGGCTAGCGGCCCGTGAAATGGCCGCCACGGAAACGGAATTGGAGTTTATGGACTGCAGGAAAGGGCGCGAAACAGGACAGAAAGAAAACATTTAAAATTAAACAGAAACTCTGAATCAAGCGGCCAAGTCTGGTATAATTGCAAGGGAATTTACGGCGCGCTAAAATCTTCTTACTCTGCAATGTAGGTAGATACTTAAAGATCGCAGCCGCTTCACCTTAAACTTTCTTGGGAGCTTATTCTCATACTAATTAAGTTAAAAACCCTTATTCCAGTGATACAGGGTACCTACCAAACCTGTAATAACAAATTTTTGTTTTCATTGTTAGCTAGGTTCAAACACGCCACCGCATTTCCTTTGTTTCCTCCTTCCTACTTTCTTCAAGACTACTTCCACTTCTCAAAAAAAAACCCCTCACAGCATCCCGAAAGATGACAGAGGCCCTGAAGAAAAGTAATTTCTCCATGGCCTCCTGGGCGAAGTTAATGATATAAAAAAAAGCATTTCGCGTTGCTGGACCTCTTGAGGTAAAATCAAACAAAAAATCTTGTGACTTATGTTACCAACAAGAAAAACCAAAATTTTCAAAGTAATACCTACAATTTTTTTATCGCATTCAAACCTCATCCAGCGTACTTGGGGTGAGAATTGGTCGGGTCTTGGCGGTGGATCCATCTGCCCACCAGCTGCGAGGCAGGCCGGATTGGGAGAGACTGGTTCAGGGAGATATTTATACCTCTCCAGCAGGACTCTCTTGGAACATTGCCTTGCACCGTAGTGGGAGGGATGGATTCATACATCCGTCACTCATTTAGACGCTGACCTCCAGATTCCTGCGCACCCCTCCTACCTCCTTCCTCTCCTCAAAAGATCCTCCACACAGCATCCTCAAAGATGACATAGGTCCTGAGGGGGAATTATTTTCTTAAAAAAAAATGAAATAATGCATCTGAACTCTTTTATCTCGTTTTGTATTATTATTTTATTGTTTGTTGTCTTTCAGGTTTACACGGCTGAAAACACAGAAAATCGTAAAAACAATTTATTACGGAACGTACGCATCCTCCCACAGAAATACTAATTGTAACCCGGTTGCGGTAGAAGATGTTGAGTTTGTAACGAAAAGAGTGTGTTTCGAAAAGCTGTTGATAAATAAGGTTACGCATTGGGAGAGAATGCACTAGATGAGCCTTACAAAAGCAAAAATAACCAAATTTCGATCATTTTGGTGGTGTTACTACGAAAACTTGAATTTGTACTGAACAACTTTAGTTCTGTGGGGGACTTCTCAATAATTTCCGGTTGAAGATAACAAACTGCTTTATTATGAGTTTACGTATTTACAATAATAATGTTGCAAATCGGTCGGTCATCGATAGATGCACTTTCCCTGCTGACATCTGACAACATCACTTAGAAGCTTTTTCAATGCATTACAAACCCAAAATTGCTAATATGGACTAAAATACTAAATATGGACTAATTATTTCGACAATTTCGTCAAGGTACGAACACTCTCCCTCTTTTATAATTCATTTACAGTTAATAGCTCACCTCTCTGACAGAAAAATTTACACTACATCCGACCGACCATTGGTTTTCTCTACGTTCTTTGCGACAAGAGATTCATGAAAACAATAACGTTAAATCAAACACTTAAATCTTTCAAAACGAGTAACATTGTCATCACATGGCCTATAAGTGAAATTTTATATGATTTTTTTTTACATTTGGAAGTTCCCCATTAAAATAAAGAATAAAAATAAAAATCCCGATTCTAGGTCCGTTTCAGAAATTGAACAAATTGTGATCAGTAGAAAAGCAACTGACTTTTTGTTTCGCTTGTCAGATAGGTCATGAGGATTTGACGACAGTGTTACTTTTTTTAGAAATACCTCAAACTTAAGAGTAGATCAAACGTTATTTCTTGGTTATTGTGCTCGCAGTCTATTTAATAATTTAAGTATTTACCATTTCTGCAAGTATTTTAGTTAGTATTATTGTGACAGCTGTTTCTGCGTTCAAGGTTCATTATCAATCATATTTAGATGATTTTATTTGCCAACCCTTTTACTATTAATATTTTCGGCTAAAATCGATTTTCTTAAAAAATCAATCATGTAAAGCATTTTCTGTTTTTGTATTTCCCCTTTTTAACGAAGGTCGGTTTCTCGTTGTTTCATAATGACGTCAACACCATTTAAGTCATAAGCCATTCGTTATAATTTATAATCGTTCTTTATTGTTTTAAAAATATATTAATCCATGCCATACCCCATTTCTACCGACTTATTACAAATGTAGATACCTTAAACACATTTCAGTTATTTTACAAGTTAAATGTATGAAAAAAATCGCCGCATTTCATTAAATGCTGTTTTAGACATCCACCGCGAGATTTTTAAACGAGTCGAGTTTTATTAAACATTTTCACAATTTCGCTTAAATATATTCGATTTTAACTTCAGCGCGCTCTCTCTAACATTGGTATTTACATATCTCTCCATCTCTTTGTCCGATTTTAATATTTAGCTGTTCTCGTACATTGTGAAGTTAAGTGTGCCCTTCTCGTTCACTCTATTTCGGCAAACATGTAAAGAAGTCTGGAGGAATAATGGGGGAGACTTACCTCATTGGTATTCCACCGGTGTCGTTGTATGGGGAAATTCTCCGCCTTGGGGAGAGTCTCCAAATTTTCCGGTAACTTGATCGGTTCACCATCTGAAACGGAAAATATTCACATTAATGTTGTAATATATTTTTTTTATGTTTTCGCCCATCAGACTTTTATACAAAAAAGATGCATATATTAGGTGACCTGGATCTTGCCCCCCCTCCCCCCCCCCCCCCCCCCCGACAGTTTATCCCACGACAGTTAATCCGATCCTAGTACCAATATAGAAAGGATATACGGTCGACTAACAAAAGTCAATATACTTGTCTGCAGGTGTCCTGAATGGAAATCCGCTATCCCAATATGGTTTGCTAAATATATATATTTTTTTTATTTGTGTACAAAAAATTTACAACATTAGAGATATTTTATCTAATTAATTGTAATAGTACCATTTTCACAGTGAGAATGTAGCGCCAAAAACCTTACAAACTCATTGAATTTTTCGAAGAATATGTCGAAGTTTTTATCTAATATTTTTAAATAGCGTATCGCTCTTCCCACGGGCGAATTCGGGTACAGATTTGTACGACTCGATCGGCAATATAATATATTATGGCGACGAGACCGAGAGTGAGACTCTGGTACAAATAAATTGATTTGCGCCAGAATCTCACCGTTAGAGACGAGGCCATTGATTAATTGAAAGAAATATTTTAGCAACGCAAAACATCTCTAGATGTACATATACAATACTCTGGTACAATACTCAGATTACTCGTAAAATCAACCAAATCAATAATTTTATTATAATGTAGTCAATTAAACAAAATGTTGATGTTTTCTCGGTCACTTTTCTTTATTATTTTTCTTATTTTTCTTAGTGGGGTATTTCAAAATGACATACTAATGTAAAGAAAAAAATGGTTAAAATTAGTGACAGATGTCAAGTAAAATTTTGCTCCGTATAAAAAAGTGAAATAAAGTGCAAAAAGTATATTTTTATCAATAAACACTAGTGTAACAGTGGCATAACAGTGCTGCGGTAATTCTGGAGCGAATATTATGTACGTACTGAACCGTATTTTATAAGAAAAAGTCATTTTAAAAAGTTGAACAATTGCGATTTTTAACAATTCTGAATACTCTACCTACATGTGGTATACTTTTGCTACTTCTCCATAGATGGCAGTAAATACCTACGAGCAATAATAAATTATTAATGAATGGTTTCGCTATTGAACAACAGATGGCAATGCGTGCATAAATTGTGAAAGAAAATTTAATTTGATTACAACTATTGCTCAATACATAATAATAATTTTTTATAAATTACAAAACATATTTTTCTTTTATAAATAAAAGCAAATAATATAAAATGACTTCTTTAACACCAGAAGAGAGGCTTAAAAATGCAAAAGTTCTTGTGAAAAATTTTAACAAAACATTGACTTCGAATATCTTGTCAAAGGATCAAAAGACCTCCCTAACGGAAGCAATGTGCGAAATGATGAGTCATATTGAGGCCATGGTGCAAGAATGCAAGGCACCAATAAACAATGAGAATGAGGGACTCAACAGATTGTTTCAATCCTTATCTAATATAGATAAGAACATTGAAAATCTCAAATCAAGTATTGTTTCTAAATCGTATGCTGAAGCAACGAAAAATGTTAAAATTATTGAAGAACCAACAAAATGTAAAAAACATGAACCTATCATCATCATAAAGCCAAAAGATAAGGATCAAAAAAATACAGTTACAAAAGATGAAATAAAACAAAATATAGATCCTGTAAATTTTGGTGTGACCGGAATTAGAAATTTCAAACAAGGGGCGGTAATAGTAGAATGCAAAAATTTAGCCTCAACGAAAAAAATGGAAGAACAAATTATTTCTAAGATGGGAAAAAAATATGATGTTAATACCCCAAAACCTAAGTATCCAAAACTAAAAATTATTGGTTTATCTGATAAATATACTCCAGATGAAATTGTTTCAAAAATTAAGATGCAAAATGATTACCTTGAAACAGTTGAATCTAAAATTGAGGTAAAATTTATAAAAGAAGTGAAAACCAAACGAGGCGATGTTAGTTACACCATTTTCACGGAAGTTGATGGAATAACATACGAGAAAATGCTACACGAAGGTAAAGTTAATATTGGATGGGATAGATGTAGAGTTTTCGACAACATCTCTCTTCTAAAATGTTACAAGTGCAATGGCTATATGCACAAAGCACAAGACTGCAGAAGTGAAAAAGCATGCACTCGATGTTCCGAAGCACATGACAATGAAAACTGTAAAAATGATGTTCAGTGCATTAACTGCAAAAAAATTAATGAAAAACTAAAATTAAAATTGCCAACTGACCATTTTGCTTGGAGTGATGAATGTTCAGTACATTTGAGAAAAATTGAAGCAGAAAAAAAGAAAATCGATTTTTTATGCCATTAATAAGTTCCACCAATAAACATTCACACTCCCCTACTTTCTCACACAACGTCATCAAATCAGTAAAGCAGAGGTCAAATCAGAAAAACAGAAGTAATAGGATAAAACTAAACAAAATGAAAATATACTACCAGAATGTCAGAGGCCTTAAAACAAAATTGAATTTGCTTCAGTCTACAATACCAATGTTAGAGCATGACTTTGTACTACTCTCTGAAACGTGGTTAGAGCCAAATATTCATTCTAGTGAATTAGGCTTCATAAATCATAATGTACACAGATTAGATAGAAATACATTGACAAGTGCTAAAAGCAGAGGTGGTGGTGTTTTAATCGCTATCAGCAAGAAATATAAAGCAAACTTAATTTCAACTAAACACAAACAACTTGAGCAAATCTTCCATCAAGTGAATGTTGCCAGGAATAAAAAGATTATTGTGGGCTGTATTTATATCCCACCAAATTCAAGCAATGAAGTATACAGGTGTCATAGTGAGGAAGTGGAAACTATTTTAAAAAGGAATCCTAGTGCAACATTTTTGCTTGCTGGTGATTATAACCTTCCAAAAGTGAACTGGGTGAACAGTGACAATAATATCTGTGTTAGTGAGTCGGAACGCATTATTCTAGACATGGCGTTATTCTTAGGTCTGAAACAGGCAAATACTATACCAAATGAAAATAATCGTACTCTAGACTTATGTTTTTCTAATTTAGAGTCACTAGTTATTGAAGAATGTAGTGAGCCGCTGGTGCCAATTGACACTTATCATCCTCCACTGGAAGTTATTATTTCTAATGTACATGTTAATACTTGTAAACTGTCTTTCTGTTACAAAAATTTTTTCAAAACTGATTATGAGCAAATTTGTAATTATCTTGTCTCTTTTGATTGGTCATCTGTGCAATATGATGATATCAACACAGCTACCAATAAATTTTATTCTGTTTTGGAAAATGCTATTAGCATGTATATACCAACCATGAAATGTAAGCCAAATACCTATCCAAAATGGTACTCCAAAGAACTTATAAATCTACTTGTCACCAAAAAACTTAAACATAAAGAATATAAATTATTTCAAAAATATTCTGATTACATTGAATTTAAAGATTTAAGAACTTCGTGTAAAAAAATGTCTATGACCTGCTACCGTAACTATATAAATGAAATTCAAAATTCCATAATAAATAATGTTAGTTATTTTTGGAAATACTCGAAATCTCTTAAAGAAGATGATTCTGATTTCCCGAGCATTATGCACCTAAATGGCAGCCATAGCAATAATACTAATGGTATTGTTAACTTATTTGCAAAATTTTTTAAAAGTGTTTATACAACAGACTCAAATAATGCTCCTAATCCAACAACAACTCTAGATGAAACTCTTGATATTTCACAGTGTACCATAAGTATCTCTGATGTAATTACTAAAGTTAAATCCTTAGATATCCACAAATCTGCTGGGCCAGATAATATCCCAACAATATTTATCAAAGAATGTATCAAAGTAATTGCTCTTCCATTAACCAAACTTTTTAACCTATCTTTATCCAGTGGAATTTTTCCCGATAGGTGGAAAATTAGTTATATAACTCCAATTTTCAAAAAAGGTGATAAAAGTGATGTTTGTAATTACAGACCAATATGCATTCAATCCACCATACCGAAACTCTTTGAAAGTCTGATACTTGACAAACTTTTATCACAAATAAAACCTATAATATCACCTCACCAGTTTGGATTTATGCCAGGTAGAAGTACTTTGTCCAACTTAATTATTTATGAAAATTTTATAACCAATGCTTTCAAAGAAAAAAAACAAGTAGACTCTATTTATACTGATTTTAGTAAAGCCTTTGACACAGTTTCTCATAAAATTCTCATTTGGAAATTAGAAAAACTTGGTATACGTGGCAATATATTAGCCTGGTTTGAAAGCTATCTTACTGGAAGACAACAAATTGTTAGAATAAAATCCTCTCTGTCGGAAATAATTTATGCAACAAGTGGAGTTCCACAGGGTTCACACCTTGGTCCAATCTTATTTATCTTGTTTATAAATGATCTTACAAAAATATTTTATGATGTAATCATTTTACTTTTTGCTGATGACCTTAAAATTTTTAGAATTATTCAAAATATTCACCATTGCAACATTCTTCAAGATAATATCAATAAATTATTAATTTGGTGTAATGAAAATAGACTTTACCTAAATATCTCAAAATGTCAAATAGTTAGATTTTTTCGAATAAAAAATCCAGTGATTTACAATTACAACATTGATAACAATGCCCTTCAGACATTAACACAAATTAAAGACTTAGGCATCACTTTTCAATCAAATCTTTCATTTGTTAACCACATAACAGAAATCTCTAATAAGGGCTTAAAAATGTTGGGATTTATAACTAGGCTTACTAGAAATTTTAACAATATAAAGTGTATTAAACTGTTATATTTTGCCTATGTTAGAAGTCAACTTGAGTACAATTCTCCCGTCTGGAATCCACATTATAGTATACATGTTCAAGCTATTGAAAGAATTCAAAACAAATTCTTACGTTTTCTAAATTTTAAAATGGGTATTCCAGCTAATATGTTGAACTACAACACTATTTTAAATGATTTGAATATGCTCAAATTGTCCGACAGAAGAATTTTCTCTGACTTGGTATTTCTATATAAAATTCTAAATGATTTAGTTGATAGTCCGGTATTGCTAGAATTGATAAGCTTCCGGATTCCACAACGTAATACTAGAAGTCAAGATTTATTTCAGTGTAGAAATTCTGGAACTAACTACCATATGTATTCTTCTTTGCCCAGAATACTAATGGAGGGAAACAATTATACCAAGTCAGTGGACATCTTCAATGTATGTTTAAACAAATATAAAATATTGTTACTGAGACAGTTCAGTTATGTACATTGAATGCTTTGTATTTTCTTATTATTCATATGTAATGTAAAAGCCCCGAAAAAGGGCGTTAATCAATAAATAAATAAATAAATAAATAAACCGACCGTTATGCGTCCCTGGTGTTATTTATTTATTTATTTACTTATTTACGCCTATTTAGGCTTTTACATACATATATATAACAATATTAACAAAATTATACTGGTAGATAGTGCAGGAAACTACTGTTTAAAACACTTGCACAAAAATAAATACAAAGTAAAAATATTAGGTATTGAATTTAAACCACACAGTATGTAGGTACAAAATATAATAAATCTGAAATAGTTTTTTTTTTTCTTTCAGCCGACAAAATGCTGCCAATGAATTAGTCAATTTTAATAGCTTTATCAAAGTATTATTCCCTTATGTGATGAAAAAAACTTCATTAAGGTGCGCTTATATAATAAAATTGATGTACTAAAGATATCAACAACTTCAGAGTATTTGTTTCCAAGCTGTTGAATCCGTCGCATAGGAGTATAATATTGATTTGTTGACTTAGAATTGCTACAATAATATGGTAGGTACTGCCTTGTGACTGACCTGCCTGGAGTATGAAAAGAGATTTCATATAATAAATCAGGGGTATCAAACATTGAATTAATGATTTTATACAAACAGGTTAAATCGGAAATGATTCTACGATCAGATAATTTTATTAAATTTAATGAAGAAAGTACGTTATCGTAATTTAGGCATTCACTAGGAATGCCCATTTTAAAATTCACATATCTTAAAAATTTATTTTGGATTCTTTCAATCGCATGTGAATGAACCTCATAATTTGGGGACCAAACCGTGGAATTGTATTCTAAATGACTCCTTACGAGTGACATATATAATTTTTTTACAGTATTGACATTATTGAAATTACTAGATACCCTTAAAATAAATCCCAACATTTTCAAAGCTTTATTGGTTATTAATTCTATATGCTTGATAAAGTTGAGTTTCGTGTCAAACCAAATACCTAAGTCATTAATTTCCGATACAGATACTAACGACATATTGTTAATGGAATAATCGAAAAATATTGGATTCTTTATTCGATAAAACCTCATAATTTGACATTTGCTTATGTTAAGTTGCAAGCGGTTATCATGACACCATATAATAAATCTCAACAAGTTATTTGACAATATGTGGCAATCATTAATGTTTCTGATTGCTTTGAATAATTTCAGGTCGTCTGCAAACATTAATACTTGAACATCGTTGAAAATATATAACACATCATTAACAAATAATAAAAACAGGATTGGACCTAAATGTGACCCCTGAGGAACACCACTCGTAGCAGTGAATTTGTACGAATATGAACCATCAATTTTAACAGCCAGTAATCTGTTGATCAAGTAACTATGAAACCACTTATATAGTGAACCACCTATGCCGAGTTTATGCAGTTTATTCAGCAATAACTCATGATTAACCTTATCGAATGCCTTACTCAAATCGGTATAAATAGAGTCAACTTGACATTTACTAGACATGGAATCAGATATATAGTTTTGATACATTAACAAGTTAGTAAGGGTAGATTTACCAGTAGAGAAACCATGTTGTTCAGGAGAAATGACGTGGTTCAATCGGAAAATAATTTTTTTAAGAAGAATTTTTTCAAAAACTTTAGGAATTGTTGATAAAAGGCATACCGGTCTATAGTTAATCACCTCGTGTTTATCCCCTTTTTTAAAAATAGGTGTAAGGTAGCTGAATTTCCATTTAGTAGGAAAACATCCTGTTTGTATAGAATGATTAAACAGCAAAAATAAAGGATACGCTAGATTGGTAGCACAATTATTCAAAAATACGGGAGGTATTTTATCTGATCCACCGCTTTTACTTTGATCTAGTAATTTTAGTTCAATCAGTATATCATTATATTCTATGTGGATACAAGATAAATTAATATTATGATCAGTGGTAAAATTTGATGCTGTACTGGTATTAACTGGTGTATCACATTCATAAACGCTTTTAAAAAAATCAGCAAAAAGGTCAGCGATACTTTGAGTATCTTTGGCCTTTTTACCTGCATATTCCAAGTTAGGGTAGGGGTACACCAAAGTTGTTATTTTTCATTGATTTTGCATAGTTCCAGAAATACTTTGCATTGTGATTTATTGAAGTTTCAACATTATTAATAAAAGAATTGTAGCAAATTTTGCAATCTTTTCTAACGTTTTTAAATTCAATATAATTTGAAACAGACCTGTCTTCTTTATATTTCTTATGTAAATCTTTTTAAGGACAGTTAATTGAACAAGTTCTTTATTGAACCATCTCGGATATTTCGATTCTTTGAAATTAATGAGTGGGATTAGATCTGAAATAATTTTATCCAGCAAATAATAAAACGATTCAATATTTTTATTAATATCGCCTTCTTTAAGAAATGACCAATCTTCCTTGTGGAGACGATTATTTATGTCCCGATAGTTCGCATTTTTAAAGTTAAACGTAGGAGTTGAAATTTTTTGATTGTCTTCTTTAGTACAAGGGATAATTATTGCTAGTGGGGGATGGTGGTTGTCTATCGGAAGAATAGACTTCAATGATTCATTTATAATCACATTGCTCTCATTCGACAAAACTAGATCAAGAACACGATTATTAATATTACGTACATGATTAAATTGGGTTAAATTAAAAAGTAAAGACATATCTAGAATTTCTCGTTCGTAGGCTGTTGCTGGTATTGAATTAAAATTACTGTCTAAAACGTTGAAATTGCAATTAGGTAGGTTGTAATCACCGCAAATAATTATTTTATGACTTGGGTATTTTGTTATTACTAACTCAACATCTTCACAGTGTTTTTTATAGATTGATATGTTAGAATTAGGAGGGAAATAAACAGTACCAATAATAGTTTTCTTAAAATCACCACTTAACAATACAAACATTTGTTCCACATCAGTATTTTTAATTTTAAGTATTTTCGAATTAATGTGTTTGCGGACCGCTATTAGGACTCCACCTCCTCTTGTATTGGAGCTAGTATTCTGACTCCGGTCTGCTCGGTGAACATGGTGACTATGTAGTCCAAGCTCCGCTGAGAAGATCGATGATGTTAGCCAGGTTTCAGTGAGTATGATGACATCGTTTGAGAAAGATGGAGCATTTACTCTGAACTCTTTTAGTTTTGTTCTGATGCCCCTGACGTTCTGGTAGTAGATGAGGCGTTTATATGGCTGGAGTTTTTTGGTTGAACATTGACAATTTTAGGTGAGTTATTAATATATTTTATAGTTAAATTATTTTCTCCCTTATTTTTCCGGTTTTCTAATTCCTTCCATACATTTTGAATTTCTTGGCGCTGAGCCCACGTTAAGTCTTTTTTGGTCTTAATACTAACATTTTGGTAGTCTATCGCCTTTTTTTGAAGAACCAGTTTCACTTGATGTTGGTCTGACAGTAATTTTAATTCAATACCAGCAACAGCCAACATTTAATATGTAAAACATAGATATGTTTAAATAACATCTGATTTATGACGAGTTGCTTTCATCATTATCTCAAAACTTGGAAATGTATGACTAATTAACTGGACGATCGAATAAATGTGCGATAGATGGTCTCCGAATTATTCGCACAATTTTCAGGTAATAAATTAATACGTACAAACCACGTAGACACAGAGAAGGTTGTTATTTTATTATTTATCTCAGGTCAAAAATCATTTGTGTGGAACAATGTAATGAACAATAAATGAGTGTCTTTCTGTAGAGGAGAAGAAGATAAAGAAATTCTGTGATGAGAAGCTAGCCAACATAATGAAGAAAACACCAAATCTACTTAGTGAATTCATCGCATTCCTTTCTTTGTTCTGCTGAAAACCCGGTCCAAGTCAGAGTAAGGGGTCTGTACAAAAAATAAGAAAATTTCCCTGATTTTGGAATAAGTAAATTACTTTCTGCAGAATGAAAAAATATCACTAACAATGTAACGAACTGGGGTTTAATATAATATATTATTTCCTAAGATCAAAAATTTTATTATAGAAATACGATTTTTACTGATTGCATTTGTAATAAACCTTTAATTATTTTTTCATTAGAACATCTCTCATTTCAGTGGTTGAGTTGGCATCGCGTTTAAGTCCCCCCCCCCCAGGCGTTCCGTGGTCGATTCCTCGGCTGGCAAAGTCCTCCATCACGACTCAAGCAACATTTTAGGCTTACTGTTGTGGTATTAGTAGATTTCTACAGTATTATGAGCTTAATATTTTAAAATCCACCGTACGGAAATAATAAGAAAAAATAGTACCTATGATGAGGTCAAAGTTTCCAAAATAAAATACTGACTCTGTGAGACTGTGTGACTCTGTCGATAACTCTTTTTAATACCTTTTTTTAGAGAATGGCAAAAAAACTCACCATAACAGTGGTGTTTATTGTCATATTTGTTTACCAGTTTCTGGTATTCGGCCTTTGGCTAGACGGAGAAAGCGTTTCAAGATCAATGTGTGTTGACCAAGTAGCTGAGAAAGTGGATTGTAGAAACAAAAAGCGATGGATCGTCATCACGGAGACAATTTTTTCTAATTTTTATTAGGCGAACAAACTCACGATAACACCGATGTTTATTGTCATATTTATTCACCAGTTTCTGGTATTCGGCCTTTGGCTAGACAAAGTCAGCGTTTCAAGATCAATGTGTGGTTGACCAAGTAGCTGAGAAAGAAGGATTGCAGGAGCAAAAAACGATAGATCGTCATCACGGAGGCATTTTTTTAGTTTATTAGGGAAACAAAAAGTCAACAAACAATAAAACAAATAGTTGCTATCTTATTAAAATAATTAAATCTTACATGGTTCCATGAACCAACGAAGTTTCCGCATGAGATTCATATTACTTACATACAAAAAAAAAATATTAAAGAAAAACGTAAAGTGGACTGGAAAAAAATTCTTTAAAAAAACAGATTAAAAGTATTTATTCTATTCTAATATATAAAACAGAATGTCTGTATGTGGCGGACGGGGGACTGGCGGGCAACGGGGATCGGATTGTATAAATTTGCAGTTTAATCCTGAGTTTGATAAAATTTTGCACTCTTGACCTTCAAAACAGGGGTAGGGTGACCGTCTACATGATATTTCGAAAATCAACCTATCTTCCCACCTAAAGTAGAATTTTCATACTTATTAATTAAATTTGGCACACTTCACTTCCAAAATAAGAGGAAAATTGCTGTCTACGTCTGATTTCTGAAAACTCCAAAGCTGAGACTTCAATTAATTGGTGTATAATGTAAAATAAACTAAGTACTTCCGTTAGTAGATATGTATAGTAAACTAAGTACCTTACTAAGTACTTCAGTTATTAAATACATAATGTAAAATAAACTATGAACCTAGGTAAAAAACATATATAATAAGGAACGTGTTTACAAAATAATAAAAGATAAACCAAATAAAGAAAGAAAACAACGTAATGAAAATAAATATTTTATACTTAACATATTATAGCACACAACCAAAGTAAAAATCGTGGCTCCCTTATCAGGCACAAGAGCTCTTCTTTTCTGATAAGGTGTACATGAGCATTGATGGCCTTAAATATAATATTTTGTAAATTAACTCATAAATAAATAACTCATATTCTTTATATTACAAAAAAAACTGAAAGATAATAATAAACTTTTTTAGGAAATATTTGTACAAAATAAAAACAATTGATAACAGAATAATATTTACATTTGTAATATATGAAAAATTTCATCTTCCTAATTTTACAACCATATTTTTATTTATTAAGAAATACTCCCATAAACACTATGCTTGTGTATAAGGGAGGAAGATGTTATTTATTTAGCTATTAAGAATTTTTATTGCGGTTGTCGTTTTTATTAGGTAGTTTTAATTTTTTTTTTTTTTTTTTTTAGTTTAAGTTTTTAGTAAATATTTTTTTAAATTGTGTTTTGAATTCTTTGAAGCTATTAAATCCCTTACACAATTATAAAATTTGTTTAAGGCATATATAATAAATTACACAATGTTAATATTTACCAAAATAGGATATTAAAAAATATTAAAAACCTTTTTTTAAATAACTTTTTTAAGAAAAAAAATCAGGCAATGGTGAAGATCTCGTCAGTGAGGACAGATTCTTTCAAGAATTAAAAGAATTTCCCTTTTGAACATCTCTTTGCTGACGCTAAATGTAACGATTTCGGAAGAGATTCTATTCGGGAGCTATATACTCCTCCCCACTGGTCGGTCCTACAAGCAGGATGAAAATTTATCTAAGATGACTCTCCAAAAAAGCCGAGTAGTCAATATTGCCTCTTGGCAGTCAGTAAGTGGGTGGCGGCATAACCCTATTTTCTGAGCTGCGTGGAGTGATGTCACAGCATGTCCAGAAAATAGTTCGTCAGGTAGAGCCACGGATGATAGCCGCGTTCCCTCGTTTAGAGAAATCTCAGAAACTGTTTTGAACCCTCTCCAAAATGAAGAAGTATACCTTCTAGATAGCCGAACTACTCTCCAGCTTACTGCGGACCCCCTTGGTCCCTCTTGGTCTTAGATCTCCGTTAATGCCCTTTATTAACGGAGATCTAAGATGTTATCCACAGTAGCGGTAGAGGGTTCGAAATTAGCATTTTTATTATATTTTTTTTAATATTCGTTTAGTAAGTTGAACTCAGGACAAATCGAAATTATCAGTGTCTTAAAAGAAGTTATTGTTAATTAAATAAAAACAAATTACTTTGTATGACACCACTATAATATATAATCTGTATTATCGACGTGTTTCAAAAACAAAATTTTCGAAAAAAAAAACTTGTTTTTTTGTTGATAATATAGATTGCATTATAGTGGTGTTATACAAAATAATGTGTTTCCATTTAATTAAAAATGACACCACAAAGTGCATTTGCTTAGTTTGAAGAAGAAGTTATTGTATTTTATGCAAGTCCTTCTGAAAAATGAATAGTCTGTGCAGTTGAAGGACTAATAATATGCAAAAAGGATTAATAATATGTTTTACTCCCCCCAAACCAATACAAAATTAATGCGAACACATAGCAGTTTTATTGGTCCTACATTTAATCTTCTACCAAAACACATTCAAGTGACAGATAAAATATCACATTATATAAAAGAATTAAAATTATGGCTGAATGATGATGCAGATGTTGACACACATTTTTTTTTATAAATTATTTGTAAACCTTCATGTTTCACTTTTCAATACAATTCTAACTTTATTTACTTTCTTGAAACTATAAAAAAAATCAACAAAATTTTATGTTTCACTATTTTACTACAATATTTTCCCAGATAACTATATTTCTAAACCTTTACTTTAAAAATTACATATTTTACCTGTACTTTTTTATGTATATATAGCATTTGGATACGCGCCATAAAATATATTTAAATACATTTGGGCATTAATCTCATTTAAATTAATAATTTATGCTATGGGACCATGGGGGCGCCATCTATATTGGTTGTATTATATTGAATTTACCTATGTGACATTGAAATTCAGTATATTCATGCATTTTCTTACCTCTGTGTGGCAGTTTCGACGTGAGTGTTGTTTAAAGCCAAGAGATGTCAGTCCTAATCAAAATTAACCCATAATTGAAGTATTGTTGTGAGGTTTTGGCACGTACGATTAATGTACAAAATTCATATTCATTGTTTCAACTTTCTTCCTGTGATAAACATCTGTTGAGATTGTACAATACCGCCTTGGCAAAATCAATATTTGAGAAAGGAAACTAGTGTCGTTTGTCTGGACATCGTGTGGAGAGCTGAATTCTCTGAGTGAGTATTGTTTTGTTTTCACTGAGGATTTTGGAATTGCTGTATAATCTGTTTTGTGTCACATACGGAAGAGTTCATTTTTCATTAATTTACATAGGGTAGTATTCCCTCGTGTCTGGAGCTATTTACACGCCCCTACAGCATTCTTGTTTATATTACCCACACACACAAAAAAAGTTTAAGCTGTTATTATCGTTGTTCTTTTGTAAATTTAAAATTCATCTATCTCTATCTTTGAAAAACATACTTTCAACCTTCCGTTGAACTTTAAAAATATAGAAAATATCCATGAATCCAAAAGATAATTGAAAAATTATCTGAAACTTCTGGAATAATCCTACATTTTTTGTCTTGTGTTTTCTCTACTATTATTTGTCACTACAACTTATGTACCACAATTGTAATTTGTATTATTATATATTGTGCAAATATTTTGTTATTTAAAAAAAAACCACATTCAATGTGCCCCCCCTCCCCCCTAATTTTTTTTTCTTAAACGAAGCTATATTTATTTATTTTGAACGAATCTAGACCTCCAGTGTCCATGCATACCGACATTATAAATTTACCGATAGCGATCCGAGAAGAGGCGAGCCCGAGAAAGAGAATGGGAGAAACTCATCACATTCACGCTTCTCTGGTGTTCTCGGGGCTTCTCGCCGGGAGTCTGGAGGGGCTAAAACGGTCGCAACTTGGACTCGAACCCAGATAAGAATGACCAAGGTGACCTAAAAATAAGGTGTCTCAGTGGCCGAGTTGGCTAAGGTGCTTGTCCCGGTAAGACGAGAGATCCTGGGTTCGAGTCCCAGTTGCGACTGTTACCTTTTTATTTCCTGGATCTTGTTCTTTTTCATATTTTCGTTTAGATTTATTAGTATTATCTTCTTCTTAAGTGAAATGCAAACAAGTTTATTTTTTACAATAAAAACTAATAACGTATAGTGGGAAAGGGGTTGTTGAGGATCTTAAGGGGGGGGGGGGGCGGTTAATGTTGTCATCACGTAGTGTCACCTGCCACCCCAGGTGTAATCCCATTCCATGTTTTAAAAATGTTTCTCCCTCTGGCTCTGGCTCTGTGGTTTGGACATATATTCATTTTCCTATTAGTCATTATCCTTATTTGCGTACACTTATTAATTGAAAGTAGATTAAACAATAATAATATTAGGCTGATTTACATAGCGCCGTTTTCGTCAAAAATTAACTTAAGGGCGCAGAATGAAATAAAACAAAAAAATTGAATGAATCAAAGTTCATTATTTCTTTATTCATAAAATTCAAACATTTAAAAGAACAAATTATTATAAACATATTAAACTACTCCCAGTGAGAGCTCGTAATGAAGTCATCGAAGTTCATCCTCTTCCTTCGCAAGCATCCTGTTTGGAAATGAAAATGACAGAAGATACTAAAAGGATGACGTCACACACGATCTTTCGCTGGGACTAGAATACAATAACTTTAAATTTTCGCAAAGGAAAATAGAAAATAAAAATTCTCACAAAAGATAGACTAGCATAGACGTAAATCAAAAAGTTTTCTTAAAAAGTTTTCTTAATGAAAATCGTACACGGTATTAAGTTTGGCATATTTTTTTTTCAAGTTAGATTAACCTTATATAAAATTTTAATATTGTTATCTACAGAAAATTTTTGATTGATTCACACAAACATAAATAATGAATGAAACACAAACAAGTCAAAAATAAGCAGTTGGACTAAAAACCATTGAAATAAAACAAAAAAAGTTAATTAATGAGATTTTTTATTGCTTTATCCAGAAATTTCATCCAATTCAAAAAGCACTAGAAAGCATCAGAAACTTTTTACAATAAGTATTTTCTCTTTTCTTAAGAAAATAAACCATCTCACAATATATACGTTTTTCATTAGCTCAAATGGATTTATTTTAGGAAAGCATAATTTTGAAGCTTGTTTGTACAGAAGAAAAAAATAGTTTTGTTGGTTTAAAATTGAATTATTTCAAGAAGCACGTATAAAATTCAAAGCGAATCAATCCAATATTATTTTTTATGCTTTTCTTGGAATAATTGAATTTTTATACGAACAAAACTATTTATTCTTATTCATATACCATTTGTTCAGGCGCATTTATTCATTGTTGTTTCTTTACGTGGTAGGTATTATAGCCCATCCAGACTCACGATCCAGAGAAGCGTTAATGTGAGGAGTTTCTCGCATTCTCTTTCTCGGTCTCGCCTGTTCTCGGATCGCTGTCGGTAAATTTGGCCGCTACAAAGGATTTCTCGGGCGAGAAGCGAGAAGACTACTACACTCACGTTTTGTCTCAGTGTTGTTTAGTGAGCGGTTGAGAGTAGACGTGCATTATATTTTTGTTTTTGTTTCGAAAATTTTGTTTCCTTGTGTTAAAAATGTGGAACAATCAACAAGAGTTGCAATGTATAGAATATTTTCAATGTGAACCGGTGGTATGGGATGCAAAACATCGGAATTATAAAGACAAAAGTCCAACTGCTTTTGCATGCTGAAACTAAAGAATACAGTTTATATATAAGAATACATGATTATAATAATAACAACCCTGTTCTGTTTCGATGAATTTGCGTTACCCACCATCGTCTGGCTTTTCTATTTTTTAAACTTTATTTTTAGTTACAACGTTCACAAAATTATAATATGCGGCGCACAGAGCCAAACTTGCCACATTTTGAATATTGTCTGTAATGTCGTCTATACCGGATGGGAAAGAGATCACAAGTGAGAAAAATGAGAGTGTGGATAAGTGCTTGTTCTCGCCGTGAGTCTGGAATCAACATTCTGTTTACCATTCAATTTTTAACCTCACTAGAACAAGCTTATGTTAAGTTAATAATATTAAAATAAAATGATAAAATAACACAAAATAATGTAGGTATTGAAAGAACAATATTGTGGCAATAACGTGTTTTACAGATAAATCGCTACTCTAAGCTGAAGAAATCTAATACATTATGATAAAAACATGTAGTGTGAGTGACCATGTGTTGAAATTTGCTTTGAAGGAATGTATTATAACCATAGACATATTATGAATATTAATAGACCAGAACATAAAGGTGAGGGGAAGAAACCAACTACATCGGGGCGCAGAGCGGGAAGATGAATTCGGTGACATGTGATTCGTCAATAACTCATTCTGAGAGTATATGGGCATCTCGCATTATAATATCACCATTTAGTTCTTAAAAGTAAACTCTACTCTTTAATGAATAGACCTTTTTACATGGGAGCGCGAATTGCTCGCCGCGAAATGAACAAATTTACAAATTCCAAATACAGCAAAGTAAAGTTCGCCTATTTTCATAGTCCAATATTTTGTTGACGTATTTAGTTAAGTCACTTTTACAAATGTTTCATAATTTACTTACCCCACAAAACAGCGACGAGCACACGCCATGTGTCTCGAGTGATAGTGTGTGTTACAAAAACGACCATATTATGTGATCTGAATAAGCTTATAATAAAGTAAAATAATGCTTTCCTATGGAATGTAATACGACAATTGGGTTTATTCTCTTTTTCACTTCTATTTTTACACGTTTTCAAAACACAAGCCACTATTTTTGCCGTGTTATTTCGTAAAATGCACCGATGAGTGCTCGACGCTGGCTCGCAGAAGAATGATGACATCACATTTTTTAGATTCACGCGAAGCCATACTCGATCCCAGCCGGTTCCAATGGAACCGGTATGGGGAGGGGGAAATAATACGCTTTTATCGCTTAGGGCAGGTCTATTAATATTCATATATCTATGATTATAACATTATTAATATAAAAGGACAAAGACGAAAAAAATGCACAACATACCTATGAATTAGATGATTTTTTTGGATCATTCTCAGAAGGGTAAAAAAGGTACTCCTCCTAAGACACTTATATTTACTTGAGCAAAAAGGTATGCAAAAAAGTCAGTATCAGTTAATTTAATAAAATACATGTTATATCTGATAAACGCAAAATTAGTCAGTTTTTAAAAATTAAACTACTGCCCAAATAAATTCAGGAAGAATTCCTGAAAAAATATATTTTCTCAGTTTTATCTCAAATCCGTTATCCTACTTTAAAAATTATATTTTATTTATGACAAATCTGCCTACTACACAAAACAGTAAATTTCACCAAATTATTGTCAACGTTGAAACACCCGTGTTAAGAAGACCTAGATATACTTTCAATATTGTGATTGAGTTGCACACATTTTATTTTATCCGCTTTCTTATTATCGTTGCATTATATATAACAAATAACCACACAAATATAATTTTCAAATATCGACGGAACTTCTAATCCAGTTTCATTACCCACAATATAATATGAAAAGTGTGTTCTCTCAACTCCATTACTAATTTATATATATTTTTTAGAAACCATTTTCCCGTCCTTCGTGAGAATAATCCATTTATCAGTTTTTGATATGGCGACTAGAGTGATATTTAGGGAACATAAATAATAAAAATAAAAAAAAAATGAAATAATTTAACTTTGTATAAACCACTTATTTGATGCGCAAATCCGACCGGTTTCGGAACAAACGTTCCTTCGTCAGGGAAAGCTTATACTAATTTGACAGTTTCGAACAATGTTTTATTATGGTAGGGGTGGAGCTGTTGCTAGATAATAATGTAGATTGGGTAGGTAGGTATTAGTGTAGAGTGGGTGAGTAGGGGAACAAATCCATGATTGGGCTATATGACAATATTTTTTGTTTGTTGATAATAGACAAACCTATTATCAACAAATGTTGATTTGTCTATTATCAACAAACAAAAAATATTGTCATATAGCCCAATCATGGATTGTTTGTTGATAATAGATTTGTCTATTATCAACAAACAAAAAATATTGTCATATAGCCCAATCATGGATTTGTTCCCCTACTCACCCACTCTACACTAATACCTACCTACCCAATCTACATTATTATCTAGCAACAGCTCCACCCCTACCATAATAAAACATTGTTCGAAACTGTCCAATTAGTATAAGCTTTCCCTGACGAAGGAACGTTTGTTCCGAAACCGGTCGGATTTGCGCATCAAATAAGTGGTTTATACAAAGTTAAATTATTTCATTTTTCTAAAATGGATAACCACAAAGTAATAGCTACATTCAAAAATATAAATAATAAAATTTACATCAAAAACCAACTGTTGGATTGAAAAAGAGTCTCACGTTTACCAAAATTTCAAAATAAAATGTCATTGGACCTTCCATCATTAAAATATCATTGGACACTCTCTAAGATGCGATATTATAGTTTTAAATAAAATAATAACATTGTTCGGTGTAAACAAAGTTATTATTTGATTTAAAATTAAATTAAATAAATAATTACATAACTTTCTAAAATACTGAAAAGAAATTACATAAAATTGTAAATCTTTTTTGCCTCTAGAAAAGCAAAAAACGAGTTATGTAACCTTAGCATTTAACCCACTAGTAACTTCGATGGCTTCCGAATTAGCAACCTTTTCTTTACTACGCCAGACAAAGCCTACAAACTTTTGCAATAACTCCGTAAAAATCAGAGTTCCAATAAATATAAGTAAAGTCCCCGACCAATGGCCTAAAGTGAAAGGATGTTTGAAATATAGTATTGAAAAAACTAAAGAAACGAACTTGCGCAGAGTCACAGTCAAAGTGACAGTAAGCGATGTACATTCGGTGGTCAAAAAATATACACTGCTAACACATAGGCATTGGGACAAGGTGTTTATCAAAAGGTAAAACCTCGTTGTAGAGATTGCATTTCCAAACATGGCAAACATGGGCTCACTCTGTCCACTAATGACCCAATGATTCCAAATATTCGGAAAGATAAAAGCAAACAAGGGTAGAGGCAATATGTGGGTGTAAAACAATGCTTCCCAGGCGTGTTTTCCGTACTTCTGATAAAGTGTTTCCTGAAACAAGCCCATACGAGCAGACAGAAAAAGTGCAAAAGTCAATAAAAATATCCCAATGAACCACCAGAATAAATCTTCTGATTCAGCCGCCTCGTTTTCATCTTCAGTTAGCGTCGAGTTCTGCGACTTTTCTTTCACTTGAGCTCCAGTCTGAACAGTGCAAACAATAATACCAACAGTTATCATTCCGACAGAAGCGTATTTCCAGATATCATACTTTTTGCCCAAAAGAAGGACGCCAAGCGCCATATTAGCCATGAGGGAACCAGAACGGAAAATCATGAGCAAGGGCATGGAAATATGGAAGTTGAATGCATAGTTGTTGGCAACACTACTCACAAAGAAAAGAAGAACTAGTGTTACATATTTTCTCAGAGGGATATTTCGTTTGACGGTTCCGAATTTGGAAGTGAATACCAACCCATGGACAGTAAGAAAGGTGAATTGAAAGAAAGTTATCAAATTACCCGCGCCGGGGTCTTCTCTGATCAAAACTTCCAAAACATAACCGTTGGAACAGCAAAAAATAAAAACGCTGCATATCGTAACCACCACTCTTATGTCCATGTTGACACAAGAAAATTGTTTTATTAATAGTTATAATTACAAAAAAGATTTTTTTTAAATCACTTTTCATATTTTAATTCATTAAATATGAATTGTTCACGTCATTTGAATATTATACACACAATTCACTGTTTTTCATTTACTTTCTGCATTTTTTTCACCAGTTCGTTAACTGTGTGTTCTTCAAGTTTTCGTTATATTTTGGGTGTCACTAAAAATAACAACAAAATATATATTAAAACTTCAAAATACGGGTAGGTCATCGAAAAATTTGGATAAACCTAAATGTACAAAACTCACTTTCTTTTTGGGGGTATCTAATCTCGTTAATTTTGTAACTAAAACACTATTTTCTAATTTACATGTTCTTGACGCGTGCATGAAATGCATGATTATGTCTTAGATATCGGTTTGAAATATGGTTTTTACACATTCGTGTAAATGTCATTAAAAAACTTACATAAAATAATATCGTAGAATGGGGTGATTAGAAACTTGGGGGTTAATAGAAACAAAATACGAGTGGAGACATAACTTCAGAGCCTCTAATTTATTTCAATGTTTTAAATTTTCACCATAGTTTGGCAAAATAATATTTATGTATCCTGGTAACCTGAAACTGCTATTGGCAAGACAGAAGTGCCAGATTTCAAGTATTTTTGTCAAGACAGTTAGTTGTTCGTGCCCAATTTTGGTCCGCAAAACTTAGTACATTCCTACTAGTTCCAGTTATTAATTCAGTCTGTCCTTCTCATATTTCTCAAACATATTAATAGAAAACTGATTAAAAGTAAGAGGTGAGCTCCATTTCTTTTATTAACCGTAAAATTTGAATTTTACCATTTTACCCGTGAATTTCAATCAAAATGGGGTGATTAGAAACGCGACATAAAGTGTTGATTAGAAACGTGGTGATTAGAAACGACGTTTTTGTTGACTAGAAACATATATAAAAAGATTTTGAGGTTTGTTTTACCAATCCCATTATTTAACGTAATATGTTTCAATAACCCGTTACACTACAAGATGCTACGTAACAAGAAGATGTTAAGAAGTAATCAAAAGACGTTCAGTATTGGAACATAAGCCAGAGGATTCAAAATTTTGGATTATGAAGAAACAGAAAAAATTCAACCATTGGAAGAACATCTCACCTAAATTTTTTTTTTTACATTAACCCCACTCAGGAGGCCCAGGAGGAGGTAAATAAATCCATCAGGGCCTATGTCATTTTTGGGGATGCTGTATGGAGGGTATTTTTAAGGAAAGGAAGGGAAAAAGTTCTGGAAAGGAAAAAGGTGTGAAGGGTGGGTAGGAATCTAGGAGCGAATGACGTATGAATCCACCCTTTCCACTGCGGCGCAAGGCGATGGGTCGAGAGAGTCCAGCTGGATAGGTCTAGATTATGTCTGCCTCAAGCAGTCTCTCCCGACCCGGACCGTCACGAAGTAGGTGAGGAAACGCATTTGCCACCAAGACCTAGACAAACCTCACTCCAAGAACCCGGAGTGAGGTTTGTCTAAACGTAGCGAACCACTTAGGGTGACCTATGTCAGAGGTGTTGGTTATCCAATAAATGGTTACCGGGGCGGCGGTACCCATACCCGCCTCCCAAAAAGCTATACGCTTTAAAATATTCCAATTCGTTAAAAAAAATAAGACAAGTCACCATATTTTAAAATCGTAGAATGTTGAAGCCAGGTTGTACGAGAATAGGCTAAAAAGTAATGCACACATTATTGTACAGCGCGAACAAAATGACTTCAGAAGCGCACCAGGTGAAATGTGGAAGTGAAATTCCCCCTCTATATTTTGAGAAGCGAAGTATGTTTTAGTGCTATGTCAACAAATATAAAACAACGTGCTGTTATCGAATTTTTAACCGCTGAAAAAGTGACTCCTACTGAGGTTCATCGTCGTTTAAAAGATGTTTATGGTGACGATGCTGTTGATAGGTCTACTGTAAATCGATGGGTAATAAAATTTCGTAATTGCGATCCAGGAAAAGTGATAATTGATGATGAAACACGAAGTGGACGTCGTCGGGTTCCTTCCACAAACGATAAATATCGCAAACTCGACGACGATTCGATTCAAAATGACCGTCGAATCACTCAAAAGCGTATCACAAACCATATTGGAATATCCAATGAACGTTTCGGATTCATTATTGAACAATTGCAATACCGTTAAATCTGTACACGATGGGTACCATGCCGTCTCACAAGCGAGATCAAACACTCAACTACAGATGGTCTGCGAAACCTGGAGATTGAACCGATTCCATTGTACCATTGCTCTATTACTCCAGTGCCACTCCATTGCACTCCTTGCTCCCCCAATTTTGCGCCTTCGATTTTTATTTTTTCCCCTACTCAAGTGAGACTTCATGCCCCATCCAGACTCACGGTGAGAAGTCTCAGCGAAAATCTCGCCGAGACTTCTCGCGAGAACTCTCATTTTTCTCACTCGTAATCTGTTTCCTATCCGGTATGGACGACATTACAGATGATATTCAAATTGCAGTAGGTTTGGCTGTGTGCCTTGGCATATTATAATTTTGTGAACGTTGTAACTAAAAATAAATTTTAAAAAAATAGAAAAGCCAGGCAATGGTGGCCATCTTCCTGTATTTTCTGTAACTTGCAAAAAGAGAATCTTTCTTCGTTTTGAGTTCGGGTACTGCTATCTCCATTAATTCTCCAAGCCTTTTTTATATATATGAACACCGCACAAGAGTCCCAACAGCTCCTGTTTGGAGCCAGTGAGACTATGGCATCCCCTATTGGGGTATGTTGTGAGGCTGATGGTAGTAGGGAGGGGAAGGAGATGGGCTGATCATTACACCTCGGACGATGAGGTGAAAACAGTTATCAAGTCCTGGATTTGAGAAAAGTCAGAAGTATTTTTCAGTGAAGGAATGAAAAAACTTGTTACAGAGAAATGTTATAAAAGTGCAGGAGCTCGGAGATGGATATGGTGTGGTGAAGGTCAGCTAGTTGCTCGACACCATGGCGGTGGAGATGACCTATCTTCCAGGCCGTTGCTCGATGCTTTAAGTCGCGGAGATGAACGGTGAGTGGCTCGGTGTGCTGAGCCACCAGCAGGTAGTCCTGGCGAGGCGGAGCGTGTTTCCATGGCAGCGAAGCACGGTGGGGCTTCGGGGTGCCATGAAATGGTGAGCTGATCCCTGGACTGAAGGTGACGCAAGCCTTGTAGGTCGCGGGATGTAGCTGATCTCATGAGCTGAAGACACGATGGGCCTTGTAGCTGAGACGTGGTGGTGAACCTCGGGAAGCTGCCCTGGATGCGTAGCGATGCCATGCAGGAGCACTTGTGCGGAGATCTGTTAGATGCTGAGATATTGACCGACTGTTAATGTGAGACTGACTTGCAGCGGGCTAGCGATCGGCTGCTTATATAGCCGCGGCGAGTAACTACTCTCGCGGTAGGTAATACGCGCCACTTCGGCAGTTGACGAGAATGTTCGGCGCCGTACAGATATTGTACAGTGCTATCTCGAGACCTTTCTAGGCGGTGGCGATATTATTATCGTCGACGGCAGCAGCAGTAGGTAGGTATGTACTCAGGTAAGTAGCTTGCCCGTATCGCGCGAATATTAGATATTTCTCGTTCGTTCTTTCTGAAGGCGAAAAGATTATGATGGGTCGCCACAAAAGTTATAAAAATAATAAATAAAAACTAACCAAACCCAAATAAAAGTGGAATAAGGATATCATTAGTTTTTTTAAATTCAAAGAAAAACAGAGACCACTCTCAACAACGACAGAAAATGACTAAATACCAAAAGAGGACAAACAACTACAGATGGGTACGAAAAACCAAGAAAAGCAAAAAAAGTAACGTTATATTTGAAGTAAGTACATATTGGGCAGAAACTTGATAGTGGTGCCCCCTCTCGATGTGTGGCGCCCCCTTTCGCTTGACTTCGGTTTAATTCGGCTCACCTGGTGTAGCCTCTAATTCTAGATGCGACTGGGATTATTCTTGCAAAGACATCACGTACACTATGCACGCGTTCAAAATCGACTTAGGATACGTTTATAAATCAACTCAGGATATGTTCAAAAACCAACTGGGCTTTAAAATCAAATGAATAATAATCGATAGAACAAAGTGCGCTTGTTTCCAGGGGCTTTGTGAATCAATTTATTTTCAGTCAAACATATAAATTACGATTTTGGCGCCCCCTAAAACTGCCGAACGGGGCAAGCGCCATAGTTTTCCACCGCCTAGATCCGGGGCTGGTTGATGAGGACGAAGGAAAATAATTAAATTCATTATGGAAAACTTCGTGGCATCCGTGACAAAACAGAAAAAAAAAATAAAATAAAGTCATGAAAAGTGATGAAAAAATAATAACTAATTTTATTATTATGTTATTTTGTCACTATTTTGTTCTGTCACTATTATATTTCGTTCGGTTACCACTTTCGGGAATATTCAAGTGATAAAATATAACACACCTGAACTGGATATTAAGCCAGTGACACGACTTATATAACCGGCTTCCTCTTGAGTACCTTGGGTAAGGGATTTGCAAATGAAAACCAGACTTCTCGAATGTCGTCGCACAACTGACTAGATGGGCCTTGGGACTAGTGGCTTATCTATCTATTGGGCTAAAAGGATACTAGTGATGGACATAATCGAAACATTTAAATAACAGGAAAAATAATCGCAGGGGGAGAGGGAGCTATAGCTTCAGCCTTAGGCAGCATTTTCGGTAACGATAGTACTGCGTCCTCGTGGCCATTCACGAGAGATAGTAGATATAATATTGTTATGTATTGTTTGAGCCTTTGGTGAAGTAAATCGATAGATTTGGAAACACTGGGTTCATTTACAACGGTGCCGCGTGTTACTCAGAACTAAGAAGCGACCCGTGCGAGTGGACATTCTTATTAAAAAAACGAGTGTGCTTTAGACCACATGACTGAAGTAAAACTTCACTAACTTATATCTCCCTCTCAACTTCGTTCGCCTCGTCCGACCGTTCGCCTCGCCCGATCACACTTTTCATAACGCTCTCGTCACGCATTCACCAGCTTACTCCCCATCTCAAGTGTGCGTAAAGGCCCGACCGTTCGCCTCGCCTGATCACACTTTTCGTAACGCTCTCGTCACGCATTCACCAGCTTACTCCCCAAAATAAGCGTGCGTAAAGAAGTTTTACTTCAAAAAAATACAGCGGACGGTGAATTGGTGTCCTCGCCAAGTGTACATTTTTATGCCTAACGGCGGTCCTTCTGCGTCCACAGAGTCGAATTATTTTTCAGTCATAACGACGGTCTTGCTGCGTCCACACAGTCATATTACTTTTAATGCATATCGACGATAGTATTGCTTCGCCCTTCACCAGTAGATATTCAGAAGATACATTGTTATGTGGTGTTTGAGCCCAAATCGCCAGATTTGGCAATGGTGTGTGCCACTCAGAACTGAGAAGCGACGCGCACGGGTGAACATTCTTATAAGATTTTTTTGAATTTGTGTCTTTGGTGAATTGGTGTCCCGGCCTAGATATGTCCAACCGCACACTATAATTGCACCACCGGCGCGTAATGAAACGACACATTTTGAGTAAGGGCAGTGCCCATTAGGTACGTAATGAATACAAATTATTAATTTCGACTTCTAACTATCATTATAAAGTTTGTTGTCAGGTGAAGTGAACTTGTGCCCGTTTACTTTGTTTATTGTTTCCTAATGTTCATTGTACGAAAAAATTACAGACTACCAGACAACATACATTAGACAGCCAAAATATCTAAATTAATATTACCAGTGAATGGCAAAATCGATGCGTAAAAAAAATCATTAGAAGAAATCAATTTAAATATGGAAGAAGAATCAGAATATTCAAAATGGAAACGTTATGGACTATAAAGAAATGCATAGTCATTGACGATGCTACAATAACTTAATTTGTTGAACCTGAATACCAAAAAACCCAAAATTAAATTACAAAAAAAAAACAAACTTTAGCATTATCACTGAAAAATCAAAATCAAAAATAAATCATGGACTAAGGAGCAAAAAAATGCAGCAATATCCAAAACTCCATCGCCTTAGGGACCGTTCAAGTATTAGGTAACGCACTTGGGGGGGAGGGGGGTCTTGAGAAACGTTACTGTGCGTTACGGGGGGGGGGGGTTCGAACAACGCGTTACGTAAGGGGTCGTCCATTAATCACGTGAGGCTCGAAAGGGGGAGGGGGGGTTCGGAAAAATCACGAAATATCACGACGGGGGGGGGGGTATAATGAGATACCACGTGTATTTATTTTTCGTGCTAATATTTTGGGGGGGGGGGGGTTAGTCTAAAACCTCACCACATATCACCAAGGGGGGGGGGGGGTTAAAAAGTTGCTAAAAAACATCACGTGATTAATGAACGACCCCTAACATGTTTTTCTTTATTTAGATTAAAAAAAACTAGGGAATTAAAATCTTCGAAGTTGGCAATCCTTTTCGTTCTCGAAATCTCTTGTTTTATTTACTACCGCAAACGCGATTAAAACAAGAAAAAAGGTATTTAAGCGACTTTCCAGTACTTTGCGCAACTTAATTGTGACTCTCAGGTAAAAATTGTCACTTGGGCGTTACGTAACTTTTAGGGGGGGGGGTGATACGGAAAAACGTTACGGCGCGTTACATGGGGGGGAGGGGGGTCAAAAATCTTCAAAAATTGCGTTACGTAATACTTGAACGCCTCCTTATACGGTGTTTCTGTTCGGTGACCGTTACTAATAATATTATTCCATTTTTATGTTGGCTGCATTGAACTTTGTGGTAGATTTCCGCAAGCGGCGGCCACGTTTTTTTTTCATTCGCGGCAGTATATTTAAAATACAAATATCTAAAACGTAATTTTATCTTGTTTCTATAAACGTATTTGTTTTTAAGCATCTTCAAAACAAGAAATACACAAGACATTAAAAATCCAAAAATTCTTTCAGAAATTATTAATAAAACAAGCATTTTTGATAGATACACAACCCCCTCTGGCTGTATAAGCAATGTATACTCGTATATCTTTAATTAGTAATTAGTCACAACGTTTTTTAGTAAGGCTGTTAGAAAACAAAGACTGGCTAAAAATAAAAGTTCTTATCCAAAACACTTAGAGTGAAAATTAAAATATTGCATTAGTTTTTTTTTTAATTAACAATCACAAACTTAATCAACCTTTATCGAAAATTAAGATCTCAAAATTAATCATTTATATTTGTGTAGTATGCATACAGGTATTCAGACTAATTTCCAAGTTTATTAAAAATTTGCTGGAGTCTCCGGCGTTGCCCGGGCTTTACGCGGAGTTTTACACACAGCTTAAAACATATATATTCGCATGGATCAACAAACGCCGATTCCAAATTTATATAATTTTATTGCGTGTTATTATTTAAGTAGAATTAATAAATATATATTTTAAATTAATATAACACTAACCCTTCAAAACGCCCGCTTGGTTGGCATCACTGCAACGGATGTTTCTAGCTTCAAGTCCCGAGTCAGAGAATTTGTATATGACAGTGAATCCAATTAATTCAAGCTTTAAGGATTGAGCAAATGATCGATCATTAAATCGAGCTGCGGAGGAATCGATTTGTCTATAACAATGAATCGAATTAAATCGATTATTAATTGTTGCGCAAATGATCGATCATTGTCGATTGTGAGAGAACCGATTGTCCAACCGAGCTATGGAGCAACACGACAATGAATATAACTATGACTATAATCGAATTGATTCGATTGTTAAAACGATCGAGCTAATGATCGATCATTGATCGATAATGCCCATCCCTAGTCTACAAGTGTTAATAGGGTTAGTTATTCTTATCTCTGATAACAAGGATAACGAATGCGTGAGTCTTAGCGCCGAAAATTAGTTACTCAAGCCCAACGGTTGTGCGGATAACTGCTAGTGCTACACCAGTCATGCTTATAAATATGTGAGAACAGATAAATAAATATATTATTTTAATAAATCATTTTATTGTGGGTAGGTAAGTAGTAGGCACCTACGAGGTATTAAAAGGCAAGATAACACAGTGACAAACGTCTTGCCTGCGAAATGTACGAAAGTGGACCGGTATTAGAAGTGTGGAGGAGCTATCCCGGCAGCGCAAAATAGAGATACATTTGTCTCTTGTTTGTGTCGCTTTTTCGTTTCATCGAGTATCAAATCACAGCATTGTAACAAAATGAGCAAACGTTTAATTTTTTATGGGTAAAAATGGACGGATGGACCTAAAAATTTCCATCGACATTAAAAATGTGTATTTCGGTTGGTTAAAATATTGGATCCGATCACTGCATTTAACGGTATGACGCCATCACACTACAACCAGCACAAATAGCACCATTGCATACATACGGGTCGTTATAATTCACCATTATTATTATCACTGCCTAGTAAATCGTATGTAATGGATGAGTAGGTACTGAGTATTGAGTAGGTATTGGGGTTTTATCACAACAATGGCTGGCAATAAATACTGCACAGCTGACAAAATGCAAAACCAGTGACATCTAGTGATAAATATAGTCATAATAGTTAAACTAATTACCGGTAGCAATCCCGTTTGTTAAATTGTATTTACTGGTTGGATATTTTTTTATGTGATAACATTTTTTATTTTATTTTCATTATTATTGTACAACAGAATAATTCCAATTACAGTACAATTTAGTTACCCTATCAGCATTTAGGCAAGTGACTCTTCAATAATATTTTTAAGGTATCTATATAAAGAACAGTCACTTACATCCAAATGGTTTGCAACTTCATTTAACAGCACCACTCCCCTCGTCATACTATGCTTTGCCAAGACGTCTGTTCTGCCATTCGGTACTTTAAATAAGTCATGATGTCGACTTCGGCTGTAGTGGTCTGGTGCATATAAATCATATCATCCCAAGAGAAATGGGCTATCGATGAAATTGTTCCAAATTTTGAAAGACAGAATAGCAAGACTTGCTTTTCTTCTAGTTTCTAGACCCACAGAATCAGTTTCCTCAAGTAAGTCAATATGGTGCATGAACCTTGGATAGGTTCCATGCTTCCGCATATAAACATACCTGAGGAATTTCTTCTGGATTTGCTCTAACATATCAATGTACTTCTGGTGGTACGGTGCCCAAACATCGCTCGCGTACTCCAGCTTGCTTCTCAGTATGCCATCGAATAACGCTAGCATAGCTTCTCGATTATCAAACTGCTTACAAATCCTGATGATGAACCCAAGAAGTTTGTAGCAAGACTGAGTGAGCTGCGATATATGGCAAGAGAATGTCAGTTCGGGATCAAAGACGACGCCGAAATCCTTCACGGATTTTACACGTGATCATTTTATTTTATAATCGTAAACTATAATGTTTTTACAACGAGTGAAGGACATTGTGACACATTTCTATGTGTAAAAATCTAATTTGTTTGCCAACGACCATTCAGATGTGCATCCAGATCAGTTTATAACATATAACCCCAAAAGAGCTCAAATCATAGTACTGTCAGTGGTACTATGGCATCCCGAATACGTATTTAAAACCAATGCCGCGACTGAAATGGAATAAGTTTTGAGATTTTGTTGATAGGTATAGGAGCAAATAGGGAAGGGGGCAGTGGTGGACTAAACCCGCCAAAGGCTCGGGGCGGCAGAGCTAATTGAGCCCCCCTCCCTTAGTTTAAGAAGTTGATTTAATTTTACAAGCTTTTTATTCAGTTCACACGGGCTTCTGATGCCTCCATGCTCAAATCCTAAATAAGGCTTTAAGGCACCGGGACACTGATAAAATATTTAAACATAAAAATAATAAAATATTAAAACAATTTTTTTCTGTCATTTTTATATTTCATTTTCTGAAAGATGCACTTGTTAATAATGCTCTCACCAAATGTTTTAAGGAAATTCGTAAAATTGTCGGAGAT
The DNA here is from genome assembly GCA_917880885.1 of Limnephilus marmoratus. Classification (NCBI taxonomy): domain Eukaryota; kingdom Metazoa; phylum Arthropoda; class Insecta; order Trichoptera; family Limnephilidae; genus Limnephilus; species Limnephilus marmoratus. The sequence continues at coordinate 27,315,988 of OU862919.1, read as the reverse complement.
GCAGCATTTTATATGGAAGAGTTTTAAACAGTTTGTGTGTTGAATTATCCTTCAGCAAAACTTTTAACGCGTTTTTCTCGAAACTACGTTTTTCCACCTGGTTGACAACATATTACAAAAACTACACATCCGATTTGAATGCGCCAAGTCTTAAATTATTCGAAAATTCAGTCACTATGGCACCACGCAGGGATTTTTTTATGAAGGGCCCTTTTCTTTCTTATATGAACGATGAAATTTTCCATAAAAAATTGAAAATAAAATTCGCCGATCCGTCATTTTTTTCCTTTTTTTTAGATACCAAAATTCCCCTACGTGGTGCCCTAGACACTGGATTTTCAAACAGTTTAAGACTTGGTGCATGCAAATCGGATGTACAGTTTTTTTAATACATTGTCAACCAGTTAAAAAAGTTTCGAGAAAAACGCATTCAAAGTTTTGCAGAAGGATAATTCAACATACAAAACGGTTTCACATAAAATACAGTCTCTCCGGAATTTTTTCGAATATCTCTAAAACATTTGGTGAGAGCATTCTTAACAAATGTATCTTTCAGAAAATGAAATATAAAAATGACAGAAAAAAATTGTTCAGGATTTGATCAATTTGATCAACCATGTTTAGGGTTTGATCAACCGTGTTTAGGGTTTAATCAAGGGAACATGGGGGCGTTTGGAGGCCCCCCAGGACCAGAGGCCCCCCGTTAGTCCGCCACTGGAAGGGGGATGCGTGTTTTAACGTGGTGTGTATCGCACAAGAGTCCCAACTATTCATAGTCAGAGGGACAATTAATCCCCAAATTGGGGAAAAATTTGGGGGGAAAGAGGAGGTTTGTGAAGTAGGTACCTAACTAGCTATTCAGATCTGATTTCATAGCTGAAGTCACTTTAAACAACGTTTCACTTGCTAATGGTGGAATCTCATTAGTACTATAGTGAGAGCATCTTTCACTTTGGAACAGTGGTGCTATGAACGCAGGGTTGGTCAAAATACATGCTTTGCTGTAATTAAAATACAAATTACAAAATACTTTTTCGCATGTATTTAAAATACAAAATACTTTCAAATCCTGTATTTAAAATTTATAAATTCAAATACAAATTACAAAATACAAAATACATTTGGTTTTTTTATAAACATATATTGCTCTGGATTCTAGCGTTTTTAGTCTATGAGTTATCTACGTCGGTTTATTTTTCAAAATCATTATTATGGTCGCTAAATGTATTTGAAAAATTATTTGAAGCCATAAGTATTTGAAATACAAATTACAAAATACTTCAGCATCACGTAATTGAAATACCAATTACAACATACATTTTTAGGAAGTAATTGAAATACAAATACAAAATGCGTATTTGTATTTCAAATACGTATTTCAAATACAAGTAATTCAAATACTGCCCAGCCCTGTATGAACGAGGCAAAACTACATCATTTATATTATTTGTCTTCGACGAGTTTTGAATCTAAAAACTTTGGGTGCAGGGTAAAGTTTTATTGGATAATCAACACCTCTTTTAATTTGGTAAGCGGGTATGGGTACCGCCGCCCTTATTTTTGTTATTAAGTTATGCCACAGGTCACCCCAAGTGGTTTGCTACGTTTGGCGACTTATTAGATGTACCCGGTTTCATCGGGGTAAAGTCTTCCCAGGTATTGGCGGCGGATGCGTCAATCTACCTGGTGGCGGGCCGGATCGGGAGAGGCCGGTAGAGGGAGACCCTTTACGACCGGTTACCGCTGTCCTGGCCGCTCGGTAGTGTAAGCGATCTACCCTTAGACTCACGACTGAGTTGGCTGCCACATCAACTAGTAAAAAAACCCCGCCGCTGCTGTTGTGCCGGTTCGTGACCGGAGGGGACCCATCAGTCACCCACCACTACCCAGAAAAGAGCCCCCAAAGGGCACCCAGCAGCCACCCCCGCCCCTCCTCATACAGTGGCGAGAAGCAGGAGTCCTCGGTGAGGGCCAAAACTGTTGGTGAATTTCACCAACATTCGTGGCTTTCACAAAAACTTAAATTCTGTCCATCGCCACTTTTTTTCACAACGTCTTTCATGTACTTCAACGAAAGAAATCTTCAGAGTAGGCCTTCCATTGATATGCTTGGTGTAACTATAAGTGACTATTCAGGTACGGGGGCTTCATCGAATCCAGAGTGGCTAACCATACATAAATCTTAAGTCCGCCACAGGGTTGAATTTGGAAGCCACCTCTGGCCTAGAGCCCCAAAATTTAAAAAAACAAACGAAAAACCTCGACTTTGTACAGAAACGGGCGGTCAGTTTGATAGATTATGCTATCTTAACAAACGAATTGCAATATTTAAAATACAAGCGTCGGATGGGAATTCGGATTGGGATGGGAATGGATGGGATGGGATTGTTGCACAGTCTAAAAACAGTTTGGCGGCCAATATTTATATAAGTTGACATTTGTCAGGTGACAGTGGATGATTTTTACGACTCGTTCTTAAGTTCGACAACTCGGTTGTGGAACGATTTGCCGGCCTCTGTGTTTCCTCCCTCCTACTATATGGATCTCATAAAAACCCAGGTTCACTCATTCCTTTCCACAAAAACACCTTCCACGCAGCATCCCCAAAGATGACGAAGGCCCTGAGGAAATTTATTTTCCTCAGGGTCTTCTGTGTGGAGTTAATGTAAAAAGGGTTCTCATTTCACTATCGAGGAGGCTACGTTGCCAGAGAGGAAAATAGGAAATGAAGTTAGGTACTTGTTGGTATGATTATGTCCATTTATGTATATACGTATGTATGTTTGCATGTATGTGCATGTGTGTGTATATATGTGTGTATAGTGTATATGTACATGTGTATACCCATACCCGTCTCGGAACAGACATCGTCTAGGGAGGCGGGTTATTTACTTGTTTGTATACGATAATTTATATCACTAAACGCCCGGGTTTCCGGAAATTAAATTACTTAATTCAGATCTAGTTAGGTACTAAACAAAGCTGAAACCATTGCTTTCTGATTTTCTTTCCGTGTTCCCAATTTGGGTTCTGTAACGATACAATACGGAGAAAATCATGCACAATTTTACTCAAAACATTGAAAAAAAAATGTAAAAGGAAATACCAAAATATTGTCAGTGTAGTCAGCAGATCACATAAGCCGTTCAAAAAATTAACTACAGTACTTCGTCAGCCATAAAAACAAATCTGGGTCACTTTACAGTCACTCTATTTGATAATAGCTTGTAATCTATCCACTTATAAAATTACACAATCTTATCTACAAAAGAATTAGTGGTTATCTTTGTGAAAGGTTTATCCAAATTACCGTGAAGAGCTCGGGCCCGAAATGGTCCATTTTTTCGAGGGTTCCAAAATCGACTGAAACTTTCCAAAACGTCGATAAATCGTTACGTATAATGGCTATTAACATAGATGGCCTTGACCTTTCTAATACTAATTAATTTCGGCAAATGTTTACAAAATAGGAACACGTCCAATACACACTTTAAAAAAATTGTACTAAGTAGATAATAGTAAGTAATTCAGTAACTGGAATTGAAAAATATTGCGTTTTAATGGTTATTTTGTTAATTTTCATTCACAAACCCATTAGACAAACCCTGCTTGCCAAAAAAATCATTTAAAACCTGGGATGTATATCTTGTTTAATAAAAACGCGTGCGCGTTCTTTTATTTATTTTCGTACTAATTATTAAAATAATTTACACATAATCCGTATGATAATAGTATGCTCCTTGAACTTCATACAGTACGAGTAGTCCCGGAAATAATTCAGATTATACTTTCGTTATAGTAATCTACTCGTAATTTACACATAATCCGTATGATAATAGTATGCTCTTTGAACTTCATACAGTACGAGTAGTCCCGGAAATAATTCAGATTGTACTTTCGTTATAGTAATCTACTCGTAATTTACACATAATCCGTATGATAATAGTATGCTCTTTGAACTTCATACAGTACGAGTAGTCCCGGAAATAATTCAGATTGTACTTTCGTTATAGTAATCTACTCGTAATTTACACATAATCCGTATGATAATAGTATGCTCTTTGAACTTCATACAGTACGAGTAGTCCCGGAAATAATTCAGATTGTACTTTCGTTATAGTAATCTACTCGTAATTTACACATAATCCGTATGATAATAGTATGCTCCTTGAACTTTATACAGTACGAGTAGTCCCGGAAATAATTCAGATTGTACTTTCGTTATAGTAATCTACTCGTAATTTACACATAATCCGTATGATAATAGTATGCTCCTTGAACTTCATACAGTACGAGTAGTCCCGGAAATAATTCAGATTGTACTTTCGTTACAGTAATCTACTCGTAATTGCTCATATTTCTAGCCACTAGATAAAATATTTTGTTGTATTTGTAATAGTGACCTACCGAAGGTTCGGTTTCGGTTTTCGGCAGATTTTCTGCCGAACCTTCGGCCGCACCGAAACTCTGCAAAAGATCTCAATAAATGGTTAATTTAGTCTTAAGAATGTTGTGATTTTAAACGCAATTTAAATAAAAATACTCAATTAATGAGGTCCTTCTTTTATAATGTACATGAGTGTTGATTATTGACAAATTATTGTTCCAAGAAGTAGTTAACATGTTTGTTAATTTTTAGTATCTAATATAAACAAAAATGTTTTTTTCACATACTTCAATTATTGTTTTTTTATTTCATTTAACATGTGTTAACTGTTTGTATAAATGTAACAAAATAAGCCAAATTTCACTAAACAATAGATTTTTAACATGTCTCAAAAAGTTTCGGTTTCGGCTGAAACTGAGACAGCTACCGAAAATTCGGTTTCGATAGAAAGTCCTGTTTTGGTTGGACACTATTTTGTAACCACTGGTTACATAAATATTTTTGAATTTTTAGGTTGGCAGTGCCTACTTGCGAATTGAATCACGATCGAGCAGATAAAACAAACAAAATAATGATAAATATGCATTATTAATCGTTTCCCAAAATTGCAACATGTTATTATTATTTTTATCTGGGTGATTTCCTGATGATTTGCTGTCGTAATTAGTAACATGGCGGTCTTTGAAAAATGACATTTCGCGTTTTAAAAGTTAACAAAATAACAATTAAAACGCAATATTTTTCAATTCCGGTTACTGAATTAATTATTACGAATTATCTACTTAGTTAAATTTTTTTTTAATTTTTTAAAATTGAGCGTGTCCCTATTTTGAAAACATTTACCCAAAAGCGATAGCAGCAATAGTGCAAAACTGAGAAAAGCGATAACCTGACAGCGTACCTGCTCTAATGGACATCGCTCTTTATTTCTATCTCTTATCTCTCCATCTCCTTATATTTTCCCATCGACCAAGTTGTTATATACATTATTATTATTGTATATTGATTGGGGTGTGCCGGTAATAGGGTAATCCGCAGATTTTCGTGTGCAGGATCGTCTAAATATCGTTGGGATACTGACACCCATAAATAAACCAATCCCCTGACACCACTGACATTCATCTGACACTCCGAAAAAAAATCGAAAGCATTTATTGATTTGCCCTTCGAACAAGAAAAGTTAGAAATAGAACATTTTCGTTTGTAAATTGCGTAAGACCCAATTTAAAATGATGACAGATTTTTTGAGAGAATTTTAAACTTAAATGCCTATGCATATTCCAAATTACGATTAGGTGGCACAGCACTATCACACGAACCTCTTCAATAGAATTATAGAAAAAATGTGTTTTTTTGTCTTCTTTCATAAGAGGGTCCCAAACTCGGTATGGCCATGGTCCATATTCGTAATCCTGAGCAACGTCGAGTACAAGTCAGCTTGTATGTAAATATTTTTGTTTATTCTGTCTGGAAGTTGGCGACGCTTAGGTAAAACTTCAACTAGTACGAATTTAGGTGTTATTGTTAGTGTCTGACCTAAGCAGGACTTTCCACCGAAACCAAATCTTCGACCGAAACCGAAACCGAAACTTGTTATTTGGCTTATTTTTTACACTTATTCAGACAGTTAACACGGGTTAAATTAAATAAATAAATAAATAATATTTAATTAAATGAAGACAATATAAGCGAAACTCAATCGAAAATCTGGAGACAGAAAAATCAGAAAAAGATATTGACACCTCTCGGACATGAACCCAGGACCTCTAGTCCCAGAGGTGTCAATATCTTTTTCTGTTTTTTCTGTTTCCAGATTTTCGATTAAGTTTCGCTTATATTATCTTCATTTAATTAAATATTACAATTTGAGGTTTCACTCATAAAGTTAAAAATAAAATTAATAAAAAAATAATAATTGAAGTATGTGAAAAAATAATATATTTTTATATTATTCTATAAAACAAACAAAATTTATAAAAAATAACAAAACATGTTAACTACATCCTACATCTTGGGACAAAAATTTGCCAATAATAACAATTACACTATAAAGGAAGGACCTCATTAATTGAGTATTTTAATTTTCATTGCATTTACAATTACAAAATTCTTTTTAAACGTGTTGAATTAAATAAAAAAATAATAATTGAAGGATGAACAAAAAACATTATTTTTTGGTATTACTGCTATAAAACAAATTAAAATTAACAAACATGTTAACTACTTCTTGGAACAAACATTTGTCAATAATCAACACTTCAAGGAAGGACGTCATTAATTGAGTATTTTGCTGATGATGACGAGTGACATACGAGCCGCGAACTCACCCGAAGTCAGCCGAACGAGAAGTATGTTTTGTTATTTTTTTATAAATTTTGTTTGAGTTAAATAAAAAAAAAATATTATTTTTTGACAAGTTTCAATTATTGTTTTTTTTATATTTAATTTAACACGTGTCAACTGTCTGAATAAGTGTAAAAAATAAGCCAAATAACAGTAAACAATCGATTTTTAACGTGTCTAAAAAAGTTTAGGTTTCGGCATATTCCTTGCCGAAACTAGATTTTTTTGCCGAAACTTGCCGAAATCGAACCTTCGGTCGGTCACTAGTTATTGTACAGCGCCATTGAGGTGATTTTTCACAAAAACGGCGCTACCAGCTCCTTTCAATTTTCCTCTGCCTGTTCCATGTCTCACTACAATACATCAGGGTGGGTAACAGCAAGTTTTTAGCCCACCCTGATTCTTCCAGTAATCTTTACTCACTGAAAAGAAATAAATTAATCTAAAATAAATAAACCCTCACTTCACTTAACAGTTTTAAAATTTATTTAAAAGCATAATAGTGGTACAAAATAAACATAAAAAATGTAAATGTATAAAATGTTCAGAAATAGCAAACCTCAGCCCCAAGTTGAGAGGATACAGGATTTTAGTAAAAAGAATAAGGATATAATGAAGACAGAAGAGAAAAGATAGGAAAAAATCTAACGTTATTTCATTTTCATCATCAAATTTTTGATCATTATTATTTGATCTAGGTTTTACCAAAATACTTAAGTCTCTATTTGAACATCCTTTTGCATAATATCACCGATGTGATAATTTAAACCAAATGGCCTATTAAACCTCTCTGAACAGCGAAGGAGAAGCATTGGAATAAAACGGTGCTTATCGATAATAAATCGATTTTGTTACATTCAGGGGATATGTCACCATCCTCCTCATAGATTATCCACACGATAACGTACATTTTTTGATTTATTAAACACGATTTGTACATTTAAAAAGTCTCAGTTTACTATTCGGTATTTGAACCTATGAATAGTGGCTATAAATAGGATAATTTAGCAGTTTTTTTTTCCTGTTGCGAGTATTTATTTGTTAATCATTATCATTACATAGTATAAAATGAAGTCGCTCAAAATGTATGTGCGCATTGATCTTTTAAACTACGCAACGGATTTTTATGCGGTTTTCACCAATGGATAGAGTGATTCAAGAGGAAGGTTTATATGTATAATACATGCTTATTATAGTAGAGAAAAGCCGAGAAACTCAAATATTCAGATCAGGCAGCGGGCAGCGGGCAGCTGGCGAGCGGGTGGTGGATTTTATAAAGGTTGGGTAATGGCGTTGTGTTTCGTTAGCCACAGTAACGTGTGGCCGGGTCTGCTAGTTTATTAATATTCGTTATCGCATGGATAAGCTGTCAGGAAGATGGTGAAATACCGCCTAAATGGAGTAGTCGCCATGATTCTACTTACAAATGTACGCTTAGGAGTAGACGAATTTATTGCACGGAAAATGGTACATAATGTTTGGACTATATATTATATAACACGAACTATACAAAACAAATAAAGGAGCATTGTTATTTAAAATGCACGTACATATTATAATCACATATAAAATCTCAACCTCAACATTGTACATACATAATATGTACTACCCAAGCAGCAAGTTACCGTGAATATACGGTAAAATTATATATGGTACAATTTATAAACATCTTCAAAATAAATACTCTTAACAATAATTTACTTTTAAAGGCAGAATATATAATAAAGTATTAAATAGCCAAATATTCGTAAAAATGTAAAATAGATAATAAATTAGTATTTTGCACTTAAACTAAGATGATTTTTTAGTTTAAATAACAATCCGTAAAATAATCAGGAGTTACTTGAAAATTTTAAATTGGTTATAGAAAAAATGTATAAATATATCATCATCATTTTTTTTGAATGGCTATTTGAATACTAGAGATTAACATTTAATATTTATTGTTAATTTTTGTATTTCAAAATTTGAATTTTCATTTTTATTTCTACTTTTATTTAAATTATGATCTTTTTTTCTCTTTATTTTTCACTTACTTTTAAATATTTCATAATTTTTAATTAGTATATTTAATCATCTGTTTTAATAAAATAGTATTTGTATTAATTTAAATAAATATTAAATGTACGACTACCATAACACGGGCATGAGCCCAGTGTGGTAGCCAAAAAAAACAAATATCTGTAATTAATAAAAAATTTATGAAATAAAAAAAAATAAAAAGAGATTGTTTTGATATTGATTAAAAGTCAATAGATTTTGATGTCTACAATCGTACCCACGATTCAACTCAACTCAACATCTCTTTGAAAAGACATGAAAAGCTATAAAAAAAATAATTGAAAAATAGCCCATAACATATCCTAAAGTAACCTATTTAACCATTTTTTTATATATATTTTTTCATCACTTTTAATTACTTTTCAAAGAATGTGTTGAGTTAAGTTAGTTGTGATTTGTCGTGACCGATTGGAAGGTGATTTTTAAAATAAAAGAAGATAATATGTTAAATAAATACATAAAATTGTGACATAGTAAATATTATTAGAACCATGTTGTAGAACCATTCAATAACGTTGAATCGCCCCAGGCAATTGAACCAATCAGATTTTTAAAAACTTGAAAACAAGTTTTAGTGCGTGCACACAATTAAAGTAATACTTGTGACCGAACTAACAGCATTAACAGAAAGATAATATCAACATTACCACAGATTATGAAATGAACTGTACACTCCGAAGATAATAGTATCATTGGTACACTCTATGAGTAAAAGAAGCCGCATTTATTTTGATAGGTAATTGAAACTCGTCTTCAACGAAGAACACTTTGTGTTTAAATTGATGAATGTCGGTGTATCCTGATAACTGATAGAATTACATCATAGTGTTTGGACAAAAAGTCACATATTTAACAAATCAATAGGTAAGTATAATTGTTTAATCACAGATTCGTTAAAACGAATCTCGCGGAGCACTAAATAATCATACAAATACGTAAAATGAACGCGTCCAAAAAATGACCCGTGATTCATTTCACTTTTTCCTTTTTCGATTTTGGTAAAACTGCCGCAGCAACATTTTGCAATATCTCCGTGAATATGAGAGTCCCGAAGAAGACCAGGAGGGTACCAGTCCAGTGGGCGACTGTGAACGGGTTTCTGAAGTACAGGATCGAGAAGATCAAAGATACAAATTTGCGCAGGGTCACGGTCAAAGTGACGGTCAAAGAAGCGCACTCCGTGGTTAAGATGTAGACACTCCCGATGCACATCCATTGGGTCATTACATTACCCAAAAGGTACACTCTCGCTGAAGGGATTCCGAAGAATTCTTCCATGGGAAGGCTCTCCCCGGTAAGGTTCCAGTGTTGCCAGAGGTTTGTCCCCAAAAGAGCGAACAGCGGAAGAGGCAAGGCGTGTGTGTAGAACAGCGCTTCCCAGGGATACTTTCCGTGTTTCTGGTACAAGGTTTCTTGGAAGATTCCCATGCGAGCCGACAGGAACAAGGCGAAAGTCAAGATAGCGATTCCGACAGCCCACCAGAATATGTCCATTGCTCGGAGCGCCTCATCTTCTTCAGCTGTGCGATGTTCGGAACCGTGACCCTTAACTTCAGTCCCGGACTGGACGGTGCAGATGATGATTCCAGCTGTTATCATGATAACAGAAAGATACTTCAACGGAGTGTACTGCTTCTTCAGAATAATGATTCCCATGACCATGTTAGCCATGAGGGACCCAGCCCTGAATATCATGTGTAGCGGCATCGGTATGTTGAAGTCGAACGCGTAGTTGTTAGCAACACTCGTCAGGAAGAAGAAGACAACCAGGGTTACATAATCCTTGAAGGGGATGTGCCTCTTAGCGGTGCCGCACTTGGACGTGAAGATGAAGCCGTAGATACTGATGAAAACGAACTGGAGGAAAGTGATCAGGTTTCCGGAACCAGGGTCCACCTTCACCAGCATCTCCAGAAAGTATACATTGGAGCAGCAGCCGATGAAGACACCGGCCACCCCAACAACTGCCATATAATTCATTCTGGGAGAATGATAAACTTCAGGCTGCAAACTGGAAGAAATCATAATATTACTTTAAACCATATTAGTTCAATCACACCGTACGTAAGAAAAGGCACATCTACCTTGATGACCTTGGAAAAGATTAAAGTCCGCGTGCTGTCACCAATCGATAGTTGAGTTATAATATATTATAGAGGTATTCACACATGCATAAGGGAACCTAAACCTAATTATAATAACTTTTTTTAATCTTGCGAGAGGCGTTTGGTCGCTTATATTAAAAGGAAGTTATGTAATAAAAAGATCCTTTTATTATTTGAAATTCTAAAAATTATTTTCCTCATGGCTTCCTGTGTGGAGCTAATGTTAAAGAAGATCGAACTTTTACTTGATGATTGAATTTGATGTGACTAATATGAAAAAAATGATCGGCGTGAATAATATTACACTACAAATAAAAACCGCTTGTGGTGGTAAAAATATACATCAATAGATTTATACCTACTGTCCAATCTAACCACGAATTATGGGAAAGGAACGAAGCAACCGCATGAGCAACCCAAAGGTCCGCCAGAAAATATTAATAAATTAATTTTAAAGCACAATAACTAATTTGCAGAAGTTGTTTAATTTTTTTTTTAAATATGCATGTATGTAAACCGAGTAGGCACTATTTTAGTTTTATTAAAGCAATCAATAGAAAATTACATTAAAGAATTTAATTAATTCATTTTTCTAGTTAATTAGTAACTTAATTTAACTTTATGAATTTCTTTAGGGTGGCTTGTAAAATAATTTAATTATTCTTAATAATTAATAGATAATTCATTTAATTGCAATAAATTACTATAAAATAACAATAATTTATTGGTTTCCAAGTCACTTTTCTAATATATTACATTCTCTCTACACTTGTACTATAATAAATTTGGTAGATGAACTTAATGACATCTTATCTTTTAAGTACGATAACAATAAAATGAGATAGTAATATCGTATCTGAGACTTTAATTTAAATAAACAAACCCATTCACCAGTGAACAGTTTTAATAATGCCAACTCAAACAAGTAAATTGCATGTGATAAAAATTGGCCGGAAGGTTGGAAAAACACAGAATAATGATTGTAAAACCGATCAATTTTACATTGGCTTATCGCTCGGGTAATTGGAAAATGCATAAAAATAATCATAAATACATCATCACAATCCGACTTTATCTCTCGAAATTATTAATACATAATGTAAATGAAAAATCACAAAGATAAAAAGTATAAAACGTTAATATCAAAGAATTTGCCAAAACTACAAAAAATAATATTATTATGAAACTTCTATATTCTCATAGCGGGAAAATCGTTTTACTTGGAATTATTCGTTCATCTCCGTATTCATTCGTTTATTTCCGGAACACGAAACGACAGCATAGTCTGAAGGTTGCAAACACTGTTCAATAATTACTGTAATGATAAACTCTAATGATATTGTAAATTAATAATGAATAATGATTCAAGAAAGTTTATTGAATAAAACCTTGAACAAACGGAACCCAGAAGCCAAGAGACCAAACGCAATCACCGATATGTCAAACATTTCGAGGTTAGATAGCTAAGTTCACAAATTCCTCCTGATACAAGGCTGTGTGAAAAAATACTTGAAATAAATATGAATATAGTTTATTATTTACCTTTATTTTCCTAATTGCCGTGAAGTTCAACACAACACAAGCGATCCAAACACTGACTGGTCGACGGAGAACATTATTTCGACAGTAATTCTGCCGCAAATAATGACAGATGGTTAGTTCCCCGAAAGGCCGCCAGGGGCGCGCGCTCGGACGGCAGTGCTGCCAACGTTGTATTTTGAACGACCGAATTCAAGAAGTTTTTCTTTCTCGATAATTTAAGATGAAAAACGTTGTAATGCGTAAAACAGAGTAAGTACTTATCTAATATTATGAAAAATAACTGAACATTTCCACTGGCGTGCTCAACGGAGTGATTTATACGTTACATTATAAAAAGGTTACGGGAAAATTATTATTTTTCGATCAAAATAAACTTAGGTAATACCTAGTAAAAATAAAAACATTTCGTAATGAAAATACATTACAGGGATATTGCATTCTGGGAAAACAAGTTTTTTTTTTAAATATAAATAATTAGATTACAGAAAAGGGGTACCTACTTAATATAACATTTGTATAAATATGTTTGCAATGTGATTTGAATCCATTAAAGAAACATATTTATAATTACATTTAGCCGATAATAGCATTTGGGCTAGAATAGCATAAGGCAGTAATAAGAGAGAAGGTCATAGTGCAATAATTATTCGTAAAATGTGTTGGTAAGTCTTCAAATTGTTGTAGGGTGGGGGATGGGTAGGTACTTACTAGCATTGAGCGGCGTGGCGATGGTAGCGATGGCCTGCAGAGCGTGGTGCTGCTGGTGATGGTGGTGCTGGTGCGCGTGGTGCTGGTGGTAGGGGGCGCGCGCCCCGCCGCCCCCCGCGCGCCCGAAGCCCGCCACGGCCGGCACCCGGCCCCCGCCCCCTCACCGGCCCGCCCCGGCGCCCGCGCAGCCTCGCATGCCCCGCGACCCCCGCGCGCCCCGCCCGCCCACCGAGCACAGCACGAGGTACGAGCACACCCGGCCCGGAGGCGCGCCCGGCCCCGAGGGCAGCTTGCTGCTCGCACTGAGGCTGCCCTGAGAAGACGTCGCGGAGGTTTGCCGAAACTCCACAATAACAAACCCTCTACCCTGTAGTAATCTCTCCCTTCAGATCCAAACAAAGCACAGACAAGGCCCCAGATAGAAACTCTTTCCAATATGCGCAGATAAATCAAAATCTAGATCGCGATAAAAAGGTTCGAATTTCGAAAAAATTACTCCGATTGAAGTGAAATTTTATCCTCTCGAGGATCGAAAACTTATATTTTTACGATCACTGATTGTATTTTTATATCACTCTCTTTATTATTATTAACGGAATAGTCAATGGTCACTTTGTAGATGTTATATACTTAGGTATTATGTTATTTGAGTACTATATATATTACGTGCAAATCTCTAGTTTCAAAAAATATTTGACAATCTGTAAAAATATGTGATTATTTCTTACAAAGAAAGAAGTAGATGGTACATAAGGAAAAATGAAAATCTCCTATTTAATAACGCTTTTTGCTAATTGTAATAACAAATAGAAATGCTGAAAAAATTGTATTATGAAAAGCCAATATTTGTTCGAAATGTTATAAGAGCAGATTGTTTATAATTTTAACTACTATTAATTGTTAACAATTGCAATAATTTTACGCTCTTATTTACTTATTAGTTGGTAGCACAGCATTAACTTATTTCTTTGCAATGCAAATATACAGAGTATTAATGGACGTATGATTCCTTATATTACTTGGAGTAAAACAAAAATTATGAAATTTTGGACTCCTGCGACTTACTTTACGTCTTTTTTTCAATAAAAACATAAAAATCACTAGTCATTAGACAGTCGGGGACAGGGAGAGATTGGTTGGTTACTCGGCTGAGTGTCCAAGGACCAAATGTGGAAGATTTTTTTTGTTTGATTTTGAAGATAAAAATTTAAAAAAAAACATGAAAAAAGTTATTAAGCAATGGAGACCAAAATATCATTTAAATTTTTTACTCATGTCAGGAATCACTGGTTAAAGTAAGACAAGTACGTCCCTTAACACTCTGTACATTATGATTAATAAATATGTAAATTTTTAGAGGATCTATGATCTATGTTATCTTAAACCATGAAAATAGATTTTCCTAAAAGCATTTAACCCTAAATCTTTTGTCTGTTTTATGCAATCCGATTTTAGTTATTAAAAGTTTTATAATATGTTACAACACTGCCTATTGTGAATTCTACGGTGAGTTATCTGCTATCTGTGAACAAACAAGAAAACAAACACATTAGTTATGCACACACAAGCATTAAAACATTATTAAATTAAATAAATAAAAACATATTTCTTACAATGTCAGTGTCAATACGATTATTAATCACGTAAATTAAAAGTGAGTGTTTAAAATTTCGAACACAGGAAACAAAAGAACGCATTCTCCCTCCCCCTTCCCCATCCTCCCCTCCCGCAATTCCCTCACCTCTCCCGCGTTCAACATATTCAGTCCTGGTACATTCGAATTTTCAAACAGCTCGCGTGCCACCTATTGCAATTTTTTTAATTTAGTTTTATTTTTCATATATTACAAATATTCATGTTTGTGTATTATATTATTAGAACAATCAATTAAATTTGTCACCTAACATAGGTACCTATTTAAAATAAATACACTTTTTGATTAGATTCAAAGTATTCGATTTTGGGTAGTACCATAGGTGAGTACTTCGATCAAATTAATTAATTTAAAGAGTTTATTCGAAAATTGAATTTTGATTTAACAATCGGTGGTTTTCAAAAGGTCATTTTTAAATTGTGACATTTTTGACAGTTTCCTAAGAGTTTTTGTAATAATCAAAAAAACTTTTCAGGTGTATTGTCATGTGGTTGTAATAATTCAGAAACCTTCGCGAGGGTGGAAAGAAGATACCTATTTTGAAAGTTTCAAACATTTCCTATGCTTAATATAGCAATGTATAGACAACTCACGTACAAGCAAACATATATTGATTTTTATATATATATAGATTGGCATGGAAGGTGCCAACTGTCGCAGAGCAACGACCAAACTGCACGGACTATCAAAGCGGCTATTCAATGAAAGTTATGCGTATGGTATATAATATGTTATAGTCAATCCTCGAAGCTCCGGCGCTCCTAGGTTTCACTAGTCAATCCTCAGGTCTAACTTGAAGAAGTTAGCCCGAATAAATAAACCAGTCATTCCGCGAAGAGACTGCATATCGACATTTGACTATGACATATAGAAAGAAAGAAATGTGGGGCGCCGATAAATCTATATATATATTATATAAAAATCTAAAATTGTTTGTATGTATGTATGTATGTCCGCTATGAGTTGCTATAATAAGCATAGGAAATGTTTGAAACTTTCAAAATACCTTCTTTAAACCCCCGCGAAGGTTTCTGGATTATTCCAACCACATGAGAATGCACCTGAAAAGTTTTTTAATCATTACAAAAACTCAAAAACCTGTCAAAAATGTCAAAACTTCAGAATGACATTTTGCAAAACAATGATTGTTAAATCAAAATTCTATTTTCGAACATCTTTAAATTAACGGATTTATATGAAGTACCTACTCGCCTTATACTTTGAATGGAATCAAGAATAATAGATATTTAAAACAGTTCAAAAATATTCAAAAATGAATATTTGTAATACATGAAAAAGAAAATTTGAATAAAAAAATTGTAAAAGGTCGCACGCGGGCTTTTGGAAAACTGAATGTACCGGGACTAAATTTATGGAACGCGGAAGGGGGGTTGGTGGGACGGGGGAGCGGGAGAGAGGTGAGGAAAGGCGGGAAAGATGGAAGGGGATCGCGGGAGGGGAAGGAGACGCGGGAGGAGAACAGGGACGCACGGGAAAGGACATACGGGTAGAAACAATTTATTTCTTTGAATATGGCCTCGCAACGCGTGCCGGGTACCAGCTAGTGCTAGATAAATGCGATGTTCAGTGGTATGGATGAAATTTGTAACCGACACTTTTGTGGTACATTGGTCACAATAATGGTTCATGGTCCATCTCCATTCTTCTCCATTGAATCTAAAGGTGCTACGTTTACGGTTTTTGGTGCGGGTCCCAGGCCGCCCGAGAGGTAGCTACGCCACTGTTTAATATCTCGATTATATGGTATAGTGATGGCCAGTTCAATTAGAACTAATGAATGCACTATCTGTGCATGTGTTCAGAGTGTAACAATCAAAATTCTAATTGACAACTCGTGTTGGTTGTACCATGTACGTACTCATCGATCATGTAGGTATGATATAATATAGGTAAGTACCATGGGCGTAGCCAGGGGGGGGGGGGGGGGGGTTTGGGGGTTCAAACCCCCCCCGAAAAGTTAAAATATCAACATCAATAATATTAAAATAAGGAGAGTTAAGAGAATGTTATTTGTAACACTGACATCTCAAAATAATATTATGATATTATGTATTTAAAAAGATAAATGGAGACCTCTGAAAGAAATAAAATAATTTAACTTTTAAGATCCGTTTTTTCGGTGAATGCGGTTGATTTTTTTTTTAATTCCATTTCTAATCAGTGGTAAGTGTATACGTACTTTGAAATTATTATTTTACTTAGCAACAAGTGTTAAATAAACATATATCAGGATTAGTGTTACAGACAGGTGTTAGTGTATTGTGATTAGTGTTACAGTCAGTCAGCATAAATGTGATTATTAGAATAATTTGACTGCTTAAAATGTTTTAACATGTACTACTAACGTTTATTATGTATTTTGTTTTGAAAAGTTTTATTTTCTATACACATTTATTACTTTAATTTTATAAAAAAAAAAAAATTTAAAAAAATTAAGTAGTTGCATAGAAAATAAAAATTTTCAAAGCAAATTCAAAGTCCGACAATACCCCGCCCCCGACACGAGTTTTGCACTTTCAGTAGTTTTATTTTCTTGAACCCTCCCCGAAACTAAAACCTGGCTACGCCCGTGGTAAGTACCTTCGTTGTTCGACTATAACTATAATAAAATATTATGAAGTAATTATTTTTCATTGGTTCAAAAGTAGACAAAATCAAAATGATAATAAAATTAAACAATATTTTTTGGTTCTAACCCAACATTCGTAGAAAATGCTTTTAACAAGGTTAGCTCATCGAGGGGATAGAGCTGTGATTTGCTAAAAATTCATTACATAGGCTGGCCGCACACATCAGTCAAAAATCGATACGAAAACCGGATTGGTTATAATACCGGGGCCACGCCCGTTGTCGGACCGGATTAGACGGCCGGCGCGGAGTAATGAAAATAGGCCACGCCTTTCCGCGCTGGCCGTCCAATCGTTTTTTGTCGGATCAGACAATCGGATGAAAAAATCTGATATTTGCGGCCGGCCGTACTCGTAGCTTGGAGTCCATGTTCCACTGGGAGATTTGAATTTACGGCAATACAAATGGCAGTGTTTTACTTCAGGCTACGTCTCGCTGGAGTTCCAGGGATGCGTTGCAATGACACTTAAATAAAGAAATTGTTTCTTTCGTCCCCGTTCCCCTACCCCTTCCGAGCCCTCTCTCCCGCTTTCCCGAGTCCCGCCAAACCTCCTCCACTCACGCGTTTCCCTCCCCAATACCGCGTTCCCCTCCCCCCTTCCGCGTTCCCCTTCCACCTTTCCGCCTTACCCCCACCCACGTCCCTTTCTTGCGTATCTTCCCTCTTTCGTTCCCCTCCTACCCTTCCGGTTTCCCCTCCCCATCCCGCCTTCCCTCCCTGCCGCTAAACCACATGAAAAACACACATTCTTCAAACTACTCGCGCGCCACCTATTGCAATTTTTTATATAAATTTCATAACGCCTGAGCTCATCAAATTCTCAAAGTTTCATAGCAAACGGATGAATGGTTTAGGAACGCATAAGAGACAAACAAACATTCATTTTTATATAATACTAGCTGGTTCCCGGCATGCGTTGCCATGCCACTTAATAAAGAAATTGTATCTCCCTGCGTGTCCTTTCCGATTCGTCCAGTTCCCTTCCGCCTCCCCTTCTTCTCCCGCGTCCCCTTCCCCTTTTGCGTTCCTACTCCGCCTCCTCCACCTTCCCTCTCCCCACTCCCCTCCCTCCTTCCCCCGTCCCGCGAACCACCCTCCCTCCCGCATTCCATTTTATTTTATTTTTATTTTTATTTATTTGGGGGACCAACAGTTTACATTAACAACAAAGTATATAATAATTGAGTACAATAATTGAACCATTTACAGGTTTCCACATGGGTATTGTATACAAGTGTGTAGTGATTCTAGAGATATTTACTAATAAAAAATTACATTTCAAGAGACGAGTTATTTAGGTGGGGATAGGAAAGGGGTAGGATGGGGGGGGGATCGGTTAAGTTGAGGTATAGTAATAAAAATATGCATGACAAAAAATTAAAAGAGAGAGAAAAAAAAAGGAAATTTATAGAGTTTGGTTGTATTAGAGGGTATCTATAAGTATTGTTATTGTAGAGTATCGAGAGAGCGTCTGTGTGATTTTAAGGAGTGTGGTGCAGAGTTAAAAATGTCAAATTGTGTGTAGTGTGTGTTGAAAGTGTTGGATGCACGACAGATGAAAGAGTTCTGTTTAGAATTAGTGTTGCACCGAGGGAGGCTAATAATCGTGTCTGATCTTGTTCGTCTGTTTGGAACTCGTATCTGTATTCGTTCTAGGAGTTCTGGACAATCTACGACGGATCTGGCTATTTTTTGAAGAAAAAGTACATCGGCCGAGCTTCTTCGAGCTTCTAATGGTAGTATATTGAAGTACGCGGCTGAGTCTTGGTGACTTAGGTGTGGGCGGAAGCTGCGGAAATCTAAGTATCGTATAAAACGATTTTGAACACGTTCTAGATTTTCCACATATGATTTGTATTGCGGATTCCAAACTTGTGATGCGTATTCTAGTAAGCTACGGACATAGGCAAAATATAGGATTTTCATTGTTCTAAAGTTATTGAATTTTTTACATGTCCTAAGAATGAATCCTATACTTTCAGTCTCGGTATATTCAGTTTTCAAACAGCTCGCGTGCCACCTATTGCAATTTTTTATACAAATTTCATAACGCCAGAACTCACCTCAGTAGTTTTATACAAACCTTGTCCTGACAATAACGAACACACAAAAAAAATATCCAATTTGGTGCAGTCGTTCGGAAGTTATGCGCGTACATATATTTCGGCGATTCATTTTTATTTATATATATATAGATAGATAGATAGATAGATAAGATTGAAGTAGGGGTGCAAACGTGTTAACTATTATTAAACAAACGATTATTGAAGAGCGGGGGAAGGAGATAATCGGACGTGAGTGGGATATGACATGGCTGTAAGACGTTTTTTCTGTCCTACAGCCATATAATAAATTTTTAACACACAATTTTTATAAATATTCTTCCGAATCTTCTTTGTCTTCACTTCATCAATTATTTGTACTGTCATTTACCTATTATTATGATATTATTGATGCTAACGGAGTTTAGCTTTCACTCGTCCTTCATCGGTACTTGATATTAAACCATTAATAGATAAATGGGCTTCATAGATAATATTGATTGGCCTGGTTAAGCTCGCGTCGTCATGAAAATCGGTCAATAGTAAAATTCTAATGAATAATGGTGTAAAATAAAGGTATGTACTGAGTTTCATAAAATAGTACATACTTATAAAGTCATACAACAAAGTGTTAACATTCGATTGTGCGAACGTATGCGGTCGTGTGGCATTTTCAAAATTTATGTGTTGTGTGTTATGGAAGTTATCAAATTTATTTTCATATCGAGACAAGCGATAAATTTTCTATCTGTTATTATAATGTACGTATCTTACGTTTATCGACTAACTAGCGAGTTCCCGGCACGCGTTGCTATCCCACTTGATAAAGATATTGTTTCTCCCTGTATGTCCTTTTCCATTCGTCCCGTTCCCCTTCCTCTCCCCACTCCCCTCTCCCGCTTCCCCGTCCCGCGAACCCCTCTCCCTAGTTCCCCTCTCCCCTCCCGCATTCCAGTCCATTCAGTCCCGGTACATTCAGTTTTCAAACAGCTGCGCGTTATACATACCTATTGCAATTTTTTATACAAATTTCATAATGCCAGAGCTCACCAGTATATATAGAACACATCGCGGGCGTGCTCACAACAACTCACCAAAGTTTCATCGCAATCAAATGAACGGTTTAGCAATGCATAATTTCATGACGCCAGAGCTCACTATCTTTACATAGTATAAAATGAATCGCTCCCGCTGTATGTGCGGTTAGATCTTTTAAACTACGCAACGGATTTTCATGCGGTTTTCACCAATAGATAGAGTGATTCAAGAGGAAGGTTTATATGTATAATACATGCATATTATAGTAGAGAAAAGCCCAGAAATTCATAGAATCAATTCAGGCAGCGGGCAGCTGGCAAGCGGGCGGTAGATTTTATAAAGGTTGGGTAATGGCGTTTTGTTCCGTTAGCCACAGCAGCGTTTGGCCGGGTCTGCTAGTTATACATAAATACCATCGCGGGCATGCACACATCAAATCCCCAACGTTTCATCGCAATCGGATGAATGGTTAGCAACGCATAATTTCACGACACCAGAGCTCACTATTGTATATAGAAGCCATAGCGGGCATGCGCACATCAAATCCCCAAAGTTTCATAGCAATCGGATGAATGATAAATTTCATAGCAAAAGTTTCATAGCAATTGCATGATCTCATATATCCCCAAACATTTGTAATTTGATTTTTATATACGAATATATAGATGTTGGAAATTTTTTTTAAATTTTTAAACGCTTAATATTTTTGATTCAGAAACAAAATTTCTGTTTTCATTTTGGCAAATCTTGTTACATCTCGTGATTTTTCACATCAACGGTCCCAAAAAACAGAGTCGGATCTGCTAACAATTGAAAATGTTTCGTTGGCTTATTTATTGGCTTATTTTGTTGGTAAAAATGTCTGTATTATCGGAATTTTTAATGAAATGAACGGAAATGCAAAATATCTAACTGTATTTCTTGACAAAAATAGTAAAAATGCAGAAACGAAGCTTTAAAAAGAAGAAAAACAGAAACGAAGCTCTACTGTAAAACTGTAAAATCGCATATCCGACATTGTTCTTCGGGACCGTCGACATAACAAGTTAATAAATAACAACACTAAATCAATATACCTAACTGATCTAAAATTGGAAAAAATGCCTTTTTTATGTAAATACCGCACAAGTGTTCCAACTTCCAACTGCTCCAGTCTGGATCCAGTGAGACTACGGCATCGCCAATACGGTTGTTGTGAGGCTGAAGGTAGTGGCGACGGAAAGGAGCTGGTGAAAAGGAAGATGGGGAAGTACCTGGCTATTCAGATCTGGTCACCAAATACATTTCAATCAACGTTTCAATTCTGAAGTGGTGAATAACTGTTAAATAATACAAATTTATCATTTTTTGCGCACGCCAAATTACACCACTAAATAAAGATAAAGCAGCAAATATTTTTGAGAAACTTCCAAAATTTATTATAAAAATTATTGCGATTATCTATCTTACTATCCATCCACACTAATATTATAACTGCGAAAGTGCGTGTGTTTGTTTGTTACGCTTTCACGCCTAAACCACTAAACCAATTTTAAAAATTCTTTCATCAATAGAAAGTTTCATTATCAAAGAGTAACATAGGCTATATATAAATGTAAGCTCTGGCGTTATGAAATGTGAATAAATGAAAATGTGTGTATTTCATATATTTTAGCGCAGGAAGGAAAGGCAGGGGGAAGGTGGGGTTCGCGGAGATTGAAGAGCCAAGGGAGGTGGAAGGCGGGGAAGGTTGAAGGGAAAGGGGACGCACGGGAAAGGACATGCAGGGAGGATCAATGTATTTCTTTGAATGGCATTGCAACGCATACCGGGTACCAGCTAGTAATAATATAAACGCGAAAGTTTGTATGGATGTATGTGTGTTTGTTACTCTTTCCGCAAAAACTACTGCATGGATTTTAATGAAACTTTACAGTAACATAGCTCGTGCATCAGAATAACATATAGGCTATAATTTATAAAGCTAGCTAGGAAGGGGACGCGGGAGGGGAACGGGGACGCACGGGAAAGGTGATTCAGGGAGAAACAATGTATTTTTTTTAATATATGTAGCATTGCAACGCATGCCGGGAACCAACTAGTTAATAATATTTCACAAACGGAGTGTCATGTTTTTTTCGGATTCCGTATTATTATTTGCCCTTTCTGCCCGATGCATCTCCGACCTCCTCGATTAAAATTCAATTAAGTTCTCTAGCTAAAAGCATCCATAAAATTGCAAACATTTTATGCTGACTGCACTCAGTTCCGTCGAGATGCAACATTAAATGGGTTATTTTTGAAAGATCAATGACCTAATTCAAACAAATATATTACATTAAAATAGCTAAATTGAATCCCTTATTAGATTTTCAATGGAAAATACCAAATATCCCAGCAATAAAATCTAGATTTCAATGTCAACATTGTATTTTTATTCCACAAAATCCACAAGCAAGTTTTCTTCTTTTCGAAAGACCGAACATGTATTATTTGTTCTTTTTGCTATAAAGTTTAACCACTGAGGTCAATGCAAACTACTGAGTGCATTTTACTGAAAATGGTACAACGCACATTGGTGCCACAACATTTTGAAGTTACAATGGAAAACTTTGGACTCAGAAATATACGGTTCACGTCTTTCCGTTGTACATTGTAAAAGTAAAATATTTATCATAAAATTTGTGTTTGTTTTTGCACTTTTCACAAATCACATACACCACACACGCATGTGTATCCTAGATAATATATACATACTAGCTGATTCCCGGCATGCTTTGCTATGCCATTTCATAAATAAATTATTTATCCCTGCGTGTCCTTTACCATTCGACCCGTTCCCAATCCGCCTCCCTTTCCTCGCGTTCCCACCCTGCCTTCTTCGCCTTCCCTCTCCCCACTCCCCTCTCCCGTTTCTCCCGCCCCGCGAACCCCCCTCTCGAGTTCCCCTCTCCACTCCCGCATTCCATACATTCAATCCCGGTACATTCAGTTTTCAAACAGCTCGCGTGCCACCTATTGCATTTTTTTAAACAAATTTCATTATGCCAGAGCTCACCGCTTCTTTTATACAAACCTCGTCCTAACAATAACGAACACAGAAAAAAAATAATTGTCCAATTTGGTGCAGTCGTTCGGAAGTTATGCGCGTACATACATTTCGGGTTTTATTTTATTTATATAGATAGATTTATATAAATAGATAGATAGTTTATATAGATAGATATTTTATTTATATCTAGCTGTAGTTCCCGGTGCGGCGTCGACCGGTGGTTACCCAGAGTTTTTCGAAATGACGATAGTTTTTCAAAATGTAGATAGTAATTGTTGTCTTATTTTGAATGTTAATTATGCAAAATTTCAGCAAAAAGTAAAATTATAGAGTTATGACAATGATTATTATAAATAGGGCCCGGATTAATATGACTAACTAAAACTAACTAACCATCACGCCGTTTCCCCGCAGGGGTAGGCAGAGAGGACGGACCGCCAAACAACTCGGTCTTGGCACACACTCTTTGCCTCACTCACATTCATACATGCTCTTCTATTATTCTGACTTTTGACATGGCCCGTCTCAAGTATCTGATTCACTTGATCGTGCCATGTCTTCCTCGAGGCGTCCCCGACTTCTTCTGCCATTCACATTTGCATCATATATTCTTTTTACACTACTTTCTTCGTTCATTCGCTCTATGTGCCCAAACCATCTGAGGGTCCCTTTCTTAATTTTGCTCATTATACTTACATCAGCCTTACATTATTTGCGGATATCCACATTTCTAACACGATCATACATAGTTTTACCACACATACGTCTCAGGGATCTCATTTCAACAGCATTTAGTTTACTTTCATCCTTCCTCGGCCAGTTCCGTGCCTCACTGCCATACATCAGGGTAGGTACCAGGACTCCATTGTGGACAGCTAGCTTCGCTTTTATTGAAAGTTTTTTATTAGCTCCAACGACATTCAGTCCTCCATTAATGGAGTTACCGGCATTTACCCTTCTTTCAATATCTCTATCAGCCTTCCCATCTCTCGTAAACATACTACCCAGATAAACAAACTCACCCACCTGCTCCAAGTATTCATCATTCACTACTATATCGCACGCTGTTTTCGTACTTAATATGTAAATACATATTTTTAATTTACACGATTTTCGGTCTCGTATGTGTTCTCTACCTAGATTATCATATATAGATTGTGAAAAACTAATTTTTATTTTCCATATTTTTCCATATTTCATGGTTAAGTCCATATTTTCGATTTTCATATCATAAAACATGAGTTAGTTCAAAAAAATGTATATAATTTTACGTGTTCTAAGCCGGCGATCACCAACAACGAGCAACGTTCATGCCGTGTTGCTTGGGCGTCTTTTTATTTTTACGTACTCAAGTCACCTAGTACTACTGTCTAGGTACGGTACCTATCAGTTTAATTTTAAAATGCCCAAGTATAAACAACCTCTGCGTTTGAAATTGGAAAAATATATCGAAGATTTCCCAAGCCAATCGCTAATTAGACGGAAAGTACTTTATTGTCGAGCCTGAAAATTGAAAAGTGAAAAATCTATTTCTTTTGAGCAGCGTTTTTTAATATTGCAACATGTATCTACTGCAAAACATACATGCATGTAGTTTTAATTTCGATAATTTAAAAAAGCATTTTTTTTTTTACTGCAATCAATTTAATAAGACAGATTTAGAGGAAGATGAATAAAACTTCATTTTTTTATTTGAATTTCCTGAACATTTCGCTATTTTTTGATAATTTTTTTTAATGTGCTGTTACTGCGTAGTAATTTTTCACAATAAACAATGTTTAATATGAAAGATATTCTTATTTTATACTCCAAATTTTTTCCATATTTTACATTTTTTTGTCCATATTTTGAATTTTTTAATACATGTTTATCCGAGCCCTAATTGTAAAGTATGAAACCATAAATATATAATTAATAATTACTATGTATGGGTATTCGCAGAGAAGCCTTTTGTTTGACTTAGCCGTACCTTAAAGTATATGTATCTTTGGAAATAAAAAAAAAAAATAAAAAACTTTAAAAAAATATATATTTTTTAAAAAAGGTGGGAAAAGGGTACAGGGTGATTTTTGGAAATCGCATGTAGACAAAGGCCTTCCTCTTATTTTGATGGTCAAATGTGCCAAATTTCATCTATCTCAGAACAAATCGGCAGACTTTTATAAAAACAAACAAAGCCACACCACCCGGGAAACTCTCTTTCTATTCAAACATAATAATAATGTTTGAATAGAAAGAATGATCGATAATATAATATAGTACCTATGTACTTAAAAATGTCACATCAAAATACTGTAATAACCTAAAAACCATAAAATTATTATACACATCTCTGGTTAGAAGTCCGATAGAATATAATACATGCATTTAGTCTCCTCATATGAACTCTCGTTGCTTACAAATCGATAAAATTCAAATGAAAATAAAAAAAAAAATTGGTATTCTTATAAATAAAATCAATTTCAAATTATCGAAATAATCATAAAGCTGAAACAAATTTGATCTTTTATTGTATTATATAAAATTGTTAATTCAAGATCTGACTGCCCTGACCCTATAAATTAGCTCTCCTTACATGTGTCTCCGGAGCTTACTAGATGGATCATATTAATTTACAATAATAATAATAACTTGTGTTTATTAATTATTATAAGCAATAATTGTCGGCCTAAAACACTCATTTGCATTGAAAAATCTTTCGAGAAAAGATACTTGCCGTCAGCGGGCCTGGCGGCAAGTATCTTTTCTCGGAAGATTTTTCAATGTAAATGAGTGTTTCAGGCTGACAATTATTGCTTATAATAATTGTTACCCTTTGTGCTATGCATAAAAATCTTCTCTAAAACGTTAGTTTATAAATTTAAAAAAATAATAACTCGTGTTTAATTCTGTTATGGAGAGAATACATAGACAACTAATAAATGTCGCTGATATTTTGATTCGAATTCTGACAGATTCAGAGCCAAATTAATTCAGCACTTTTTAGTAAATGTAAATAACGAGCAATCATAACTAAATTCCCAATATCGTTTTCAATTTTTATTACTCGGATTTTTTTACATTAGCTCCACGCAGAAGGCCCTGAGGTAAATTTTGGCTGTATGAAGGGTTTTTTAGGAAAAGGAAGGATAGGAAGTTCTGGGAAAGAAAAGGTATGCGGGTAAGAATATGGGGGTCAGTGGGTTCAAGAGTGACGAACGTGTCTCTCCCACTGCGGTGCAAGGTGATGGGTCGAAAGAATCCTGCAGGAGATGCCAAATGGTCTCCCTCAATCCCTCCCGATCCGGACTGCCTCGCAGTAAGTTAGCAGACCCATCTGCCGCCAAGACCTACACAAACCTCACCACTTGACCCCGGGAAAACCTGCTAAGTCACCAAACATAGCGAACCACTTGGGGTGACCTATAGCAGTTGGTTATCCAATAAATGCTTTCCGGGGCGGCCGTATCCATATCCGCCTCCCAAATTGTATATTGCATTATACGCTTAATTTTTTGAAATCCTTTTTTATTTACCTATTGCATAATGTTATTATATTTCTGTTATAATTAGTGTAACTCGCTCATCAAGCATAAGAACTAGCTTCTTCTTTTGTGAGATTGTAATTTTTAAATAATTTCTGTACCGATATGTAATTTATATAAAACCACTGTACACTTATATCTATATTAAATAATAAAAAAATATATATTCCTGTTTTTAATTTAATTTATAATCATCTATCAAGTCGACACCATCTATCATGTGTACTTATGACTGACGCAGTAAAAAAACCTTTCGTCATGAAATTCGCACAAATTTCCTGTCTGGAATCTCCAAGTCAATATATATAACTATTTTCAGCTCATTGCATCATGAATGCCATCACCTATTAAGATTCACAAAATGTCGTCATTGTTGTTCGCCTTATACTCTAAATAAAAAGAGCTAAAAGAGAAACTTGAGCACAGCCAGGTAGTAACTACTAGATTAGTACGAGCATGCTGCTAGTAGACGACCTCTGTAGTCGATGGGGAAGGCTCTCGACTAGCAATCCAAAGGTGGTGGGTTCAAATCCCTGCGTGCGCAAATATTTTTTGTTTGATTAATTCGTTTTATTTCACAATTTTTTTTTTTTTTAAAGAAAGACAAACATTCCCGGGTTACGAATAACCCAACAATATTTGAAAATCTCCTACTACCACCACAGAAAGCCGAAAATGTTGCTTGTGTAATGATGGAGGACTTAGCCAGCCGAGGAATCGAACACGCGACGCTCGGGTGGGACCCAAGCGTTATGCCCACTAAACCACTGACCGGAGAAATTAATTAATTAATATAAAATAACAAGTATTATATTTGCGGTACGTTCCACATTGGAAGACACTCAGCTACGCCATGGTGTAAGGCCACCATTAAGAAATGGCTTTGGCCGTGTTTTATGAACAGATCTGAATAGACAGTACTTCCCCACCTTTCTCTTCCATATTTCCTCTCCCTTCCCACTACTTTCTCGGCCTCACAACATACCCCAATTAGGGATACCATAGTCTCACTGGCTCCAGACAGGAGCAGTTGGGAATCTTGTGAGGTATTCACAAAGAAAATTTTTAAAAAATCGAGTGCAGTAGGTATACACGCGGCAGAAGCGAAACTTTACCAAAACAACCTTAAACTCTCAAACAATCAAAGCGACCAATGAGACCAATGAGCGCAGACCTACCGTAATTTCCGTTTCATATCTCAACCAATCGAAACCTTTAAAAGTGACATCATAAGGTTCAAAGATTCATCATTCATCATCCTTCAAAGATTCAACTCAATTCAAAAAACCACAAATACCGATATATTTTTTGATTCCCTCCCTCTATTTAAGATGAATATATACGTGAAATCCCATTTAGATTAATCTTTACGACGAATCGGCTTACAGTATGAACATCATAAAATCATCTTTTACTAGCTTTTCTATGTATTGGAATTACAATAAAATTATTATTTACGTAACAAAAATATAAGCGTAAACCGCCAAAAAAATGTTTTTCATGACTTAACTATGAAGTAATACAAGAAACAATTTTTTAAAAATACCCCTTTATGGCTAAGACTATTTTTGGGGTTTTCCAGATTCTAACTTTTTTTCGTTCTTATAAAATTACGCACAAAATAAATAAAAACCACTTTTTCGCTTACTAGCCTCGTGCAAAAAGACGCCCGCTTTTAAAACTTTGCAGGCATGAGATTCGAAATATTTCTAACGTTTATATTCCTCTTAAGAAAAACATTTCTAGCACACTGAATTCGCACACATAACACACACTAATTTAGGTAAAACATATAATTAATCACATAAAAACATAAGTATATAACAGCGACATGTCATTGGCACCAATTATTGTGTTAAATTCTATAACTTTGGAACTATTTTCTACTATGTAATTATGTAATGTTTGTTTCTGCAAAATAAAAATAAATAAATAATGAAAGTGGCCAATGAGCGCAGTTGATTCGTCGAAGGTGCAGTAATCGTCATTTCCGTTTCATCCAAAATCCAAATTACAGTGGGTCTATAGAAGTTTCACTTCAATAAAAATAGCTTTAATTCGATTTTGGTGGTTAAATAAAAAAAATGAATATTCAAGACAAAAATTAAAATTCTCAAGAAAATTATGTAACGCTTCTTAATTCTTTAATACGGCGAGATTAGTTTCGGCATCCGATGTATTAGCTAATCCCTGTCCCTAAGCATACGTGACATTTTGACAAACAATATTCATGCAAAAGGTCTTGGGAAGGGGGAGGTATACAGTACACACCCACCTCCACCCCCTCCTGCATATTAATACGGTATTATGGTTAACAGTATTATACTAAAGCACTCCACGTGAAGAGAACCTTCTATTTACGTAATACTATGTGTTAACTATTAACCCGAGTGAAATATTAAACGTCTACTATCTAAAAGCTTTCAACTATGGACGGATCAGATGTCATCTTATTTAAAGAAAGAATGGTGAAGTGTGAAACAGAAAAGGAATTAGAAATTTATCAGAAAGTCCTGGAGACCAGGAGCATACGAGTATTAACATTAATGTTGTAGCGCACGAAATCTGTATAAATAAAAATGAATCGCCGAAATGTATGTACGCGCATAACTTCCGAACGACTGCACCAAATTGGATAGTTCTTTTTTTTATGTGTTCGTTATTGTCAGGACAAGGTTTGTATAAAACTACTGGGGAGCTCTGGCTTTATGAAATTTGTATAAAAAAATTGCAATAGGTGGCACGGCTATTTGAAAATTGAATGTAACGGGACTGAATGTATGGATTGCGGGAGGGGAGAGGGGAACTCGGGTAGGGGGTTCGCGGAAGGGGGGGGGGGGGAAACTGAGGAGGGGAAGGGGACGCAGGAGAGGAAGGGGAGGCGGAAGGGGAACGGGACGAATGGGAAAGGACACGCAGGGAGAAACAATTTCTTTACTAAATGGCATAGCAACGCATGCCGGGTACCAGCTAGTATTAAATAATTCTTCCGACAGTTAATTAATTAATTTAATAAATTAATTTGACAAATAATTAATTTTATCTTCTAATTTTTAAGACACTCATTTAACAATTTAATCAATTTTATAAATTAATTAATTTAATAAATTAATAAATTAATTAATTTTACGAATTAATTAATGTAATTAATTAATTATTTTATAAATTAATTAAGTAATTTAATAAATATTTATTTTAATAACAAGGTAATTTAACAAATAAGTAATTTAATAATTAATTAATTTAATAAATAATTAATTTAACCGATTATTCTTATGACACTCGCTTAACAATTTAATAAAAAAATTAATTTATTTAATTTATAAATAAATTAAGTAATTTAATAAATAAATAATTTTTTAGCATAATTTTACAAATTAAATAAGTATTTTAATAAATAATTAATTTAATAAATTAATTCATTTAATAAATAATTCATTTAATAAATTAATTCTTAAGACACTCGTTTGACCTCTTCGGTACTATTCCGTATTTTACAAAAATTCAAATAGGTATATCCTCATCATACTCTAATCAATATGATACATTTGTAAGAACATGAAATTTCGTTGTAGGAAACTAACTTATTACTTCAAAGCGGCAATTATTAGGGGCCCTTTGTTCATTGGCCTGTGATTGAGATAATATTGTTAACATCCTATCAAAATACAATACAATTCCTTCCCTTCCTATATCAACTAACCTGATAAGGTTGGTGAACAAATATTTTAGAATAATACTTTATAACTACAGCCCTTGTGTGGAATCAAAATATTGTTCTTCGTGAGAGAAAAGTATTGTATATTGGTGTTATTTAGACTTTAGTGTAGTGTAGGCGTGTGATGTGATCTTGTAGATCTTAAAATGATAGACGCGTGGTCGAGATGAACATTTATTTGCACTATACAAGCTATAAGCTACGTGCTAGCTAACAGAGCTGTCTGTAGGTAACGAGAGCGAGCAGGAACATTCATCACCTTTTATTCTTTCGTTCTGCCGTCTCGCTCTTGCATATTTAAAAAGGCAGGCGTGCCACTAAAAGCATTCTCACAATTGGTTTAAAAGAGGGAGATTTTTTTAGGTGAGCACAGCACGAGTGTACCAATTGTCCGGAGAGAGTTGATGCGGGAAAGAGGAAGGTACCTGGCTCTTCATATCTGGTCACGAAGTACGCCTAGTGCCATTTAAAGCAACTTTTCGATTCTGAATGTGGCCTCTCATCAAGGCGATATTTAGACTATCTACTAATATCAGAAAGAAAAGTTTAAAAAGGTGGAGATATCAGATATTATTATTAAAATAAGGTTTGAATTAAATTGGTTGTTTAAAGGAGAATAGAAAAAGAAAAAATATACGTTTTAAGAATATAAAAAGACTGATTTAATTATTTTTTGCTAGAGATAAATCGGGACGGATATGGCAGCTACAATTTTTCAACTTCCTTTAGAATTCACGTAATATATTTCAAAACAATCTCTAAATTACCAGTTAAATCAGTTTAGAAAAGCACATTTCAGATGTAGGTACCTACTTAGATATAACTACAATATTCCCAAGTTGAAGCCTACTTCCATCCCATGCGCCTGAAAAGGGTTAAACTTCATTCCAAGCATTCACAAGCATCCAAAATATTCTCAAGTTACGTTTAAATAGTTTACCCTCAGGAAGGCGAAAGTATAACTTCTCCGCTAATGGCCTTGCTACTCCACAGCGTACCGCACCCAATGAGTTAATTCAGTTTGGTATCATTGTTTTCACTACCCTGTCACATTGGTAGGACGCCAAATTATTTTCGTAATGTGGACAAAGTTTATGTTATTTCTCATTTCGCCAGTAAAGCGACCGACCGTGACCAATGCTCCGTAATGCTCACTATTGCTCAAGGCTCGGTGCTCGTGGAGGGCATTATGTACTTCGTCTTAAAATTTGAAGGCAAGATTCATTTGTCGGGAGTATCAACAAAACTTTGACGAAACAAAAGAAATTACGTACCTAGCTACTGGAAGTGAAATGTTTATTACAATATTATGAAGAATAATGTCTAATGTAAATTCAGATGGAACAGATATTACAAGGTGCTGTATCTATCTTCTATATTTATATATTATATAATATATAACTAACTGAAATCCCCACATTGCCAGGGCTTTACACAGAGTTTTTCGAAATCAGATGTACATAGTTTTCTTCTTGTTTTGAAGATGAATTGCGCAAAATTTCATAAATCTCGGAATAAAACTGTCGATTTGTATAAACATCAAAGTCACGCCGCCCGCCCGCCACAGATACTGTTATTTATACAGGGTATCCGGGGGTATAGTGCATTAACTTCGGGAGGTGATTCTACATTATGGTAAGAGTAAAAAAGAATAAAACATTTTTTCGAAATTCCAACTTTTTTTTCCCATTCAAAAAGACGTACCTACCTACTAAAAATCCTTGGTGTGGGGTACGATCTTACTTGCTGAGCGCCCGCCGGGCACGATTGTGGCAACATTGCATGGTTGTGACTGGCCCGTATCGTAACAGCGGAAAATAATAATGGTGGCAGCACACGCCGGTCTATTTTTATCTTTTTACCACAAAACAACCCCTAAAAGTTGGAATTTCGAAAAAAGTTATGAATCTTTTTTACTTATAATATCATGTAGAATCATCTCCCGAAGTTAATTTCGATACTTCTTGATGAAAGCTTGCACACCTGACGTTTAAAGTAAGAGGTTAATGATTACTGTCTACATTTATTTGATTTTGAAAAACTCTGCGCAACGCAAGGAACTTCAGATAGTAGATAATATTTATTTATTTATGCATGATTTACACGGTATTTTTACGATAACTCCACACATGAAGCCCTGAGGGAAATTATTTCCTTCAGGTCCAGTGTAATGTTTGGGGATGGTGTGTGGAGGATGAATTTACATAATATATGTTTAGAGGGAAAGGAAAGAAAGTGGTATCAATGTGTTTTCAATCTTTGAATCTTTAGTAGTCTTAAGTTAGGTTAGGTACCCACGAAGAAATTTTAAGAGTATAACAGAACGGACTAATTAGACAAAAGTCTCCTGACTGTCCTTATATGCGGGTCTAATAAGTAAATAGTCTTTACATGCGGGAACGAGTATGCCCGCATGTAAAGATTATTTCTGGCTTTTTTTAATAAACAGTGCTGCTGAACATTCAAAACGGAACGCTAAAGTAAGCGTGATGAACAAAATAAGGAAGACTAGATGGACAGAGAAAGGAGTGTCCGGAAAATATATGATATTGATAGAAGAAATCTGGAAAGCTCCAGAAATATATTGTCTGAACGTATGAATCAAATAAGTGAGTTGGACAATGTCAAGATTCTCAATAATCGAAGGCTGTTCATGAGACGAAGTATGACTGCGAATGAAGCAAGATATAGTTGTGTGGAAATCAATTAACTTCGTTTACCCTGGTGATTAGTTAGTAGGGCTATTTTTTATGGTTGTCTGATTCGATTCAATCAATAAGGAACTCCAGTGAAAAATATTCTGGCTTTAAAAAAATATGTTCATGTAGACCAATAAACGCTGATTCTGAATATATAAGTTTTATTTAATAATATTAAACGCAGAGTTTTTAAAAATATATTAAAAAGTCCATTTTTAATCGGGACGTAAAAACGTGCCGTCAAGGCGACGTCACTGTTCAACGTGTCGTGACGTCACCGTAAACTCATTCTATGGGAATGTTTGATATGACACAAGCCATCGTATTAATTTATTCGTTTATTTACACACTGTTTATTGAGATTTAGTTGTTGTATTTATTGAAACATTATTTAGGCCTAAATAATGTTTCAAAAATAAAGGTATAACTTATTAGTTTATCTCTATTATTGAAAATATTAAAAAACAACTGCACAAAAAAATAGTAATGCTATATTTCTATGGAGAATACTTCGAACAACGGAATTCAAAATGGCGGCAGTAGATCAGCTGATTGCCCGATCCTATTCTAATTTTTCAGGAGCGATGACGTCAAACGATTCACCATACATACTGGGGTTTTTGGGGGGTCTTGAAAAATTAAAACTTTGGCAATTATTTTAACTATTAAAACTAACTCTAAAAATAAAAATAAAAATGCAGTTATTTAATTTAGAAAGTCATTATTCATTAAAAAAAATTAAAAAATGGACTGGAGTTCTCCATTGAGAATTTAAGAGTGGAAGTAGGTAATAAATAATATCACATGTTCAAGCCAAATTATATTATCCTGTTGTGAAATCTTAACATTAAATCATAAATTATAATCCTTCCATCCCAAGTTGTTGGGATCCTCCGCCGTTAAAACCAGCCCATCCAAGGGGGTAGGATAATAAACCCCGTCAGGAATTATCACGTAGGCGAAGAGAATTTGTTTAATAACCAGCCCGTACTAAAGACCAAATATTATATTAATAATAGGAGAATAATGGACGTCGATTTCTCGGAAGATAGAGATAGGACAATTTTTTTAAATGAAAACTATATTAGCACCGTTGTGATTTGAAACTGGAAACCGCTGTGATTTGAAACGAGCGACACAAAAGAGGATTTAGCTGGCGAGAGAATGAAATAGCAATAAAATATTTATTTAAGAGCGTTTAAACAGCCAGCGGCCGAAAATCTACATTTCGTCGAAAGTTGTTCTTACGATCGTGCAGGGCGGTTACAATGAGAAAGATTAATTATTCCCCGTACCAATTTTTTAAAAATTATAACTCAATATCGATTTTATTTCATTCCAAATTTGCTTTAATTTATACCTACATCCAAAAATGCTGAAAGGCGTGATGATAAAACTATTAAAATAACGTACTATTTATAATTATTTTTTGATCATAAATATTTATCATTTTTCAATAATGTCTAAGTTAAATAAGAATGTTATAAAAATCTGAATTATATAAATTTGTAAGTGCGCAAATAAATACTTAAACGGACCAATTTTCGTCAAGAAACACATGTACGGATATATTTTTTTAATAATTTTATTTAAACTAAAATTAAAATTCTAAAACGTGAGATACCTAAATATTGCATTGATTTATTTTACTGCATGATTATATGATTTGAAATGGGTGTGGTATTAAAAAAATCTTTTTTTGAAAATTTAACAAATCTGCCAACGACCTATGGTATAACCTTATTATACTAAAAATAAACATTTTTTCTCAAAATTTAAAACATGCGAATGCTAGATAAAAGAACAATCTTTCGAAATCCATTTACAATTTTTTGTGGAAAAGAGTCAATACATCTAAAATCTGATTTAAAAATGACATATTTCTGGTTTTCTCTGGTTTTCTCTCCTCATAATTACTCGGGTACTCGGTTCCAATATAATACCATAAATCTACAGTCCCACGCGAGTGTCCCTTGGTGTAGTGGTAAAAAGCGTCTAACGAACCTCTGCAGCCTCTTTAGCAGACCAAGGATCAAATCTTACTAAATCCAAAAAAATATTTTTTTTTTGTAAAATCAATATCCGATCTTCAAACCACTTCAAAAGGAACAGGCAAAAGAAAAAAAAAACAAAAGAAAGCGACATCTAGCGACTCCGAAGAAGAAAACACAAATAGATACTAATAAGATGACCAAATGTATAGGAAAGGGTACACTGGAATTCACGACAAAAATATGGAAAAAACCATCCTTCACATGGATGAAAAAAGTGCTTCGTAGTCTCCCACTCTTGTCTATTTAAGTTTTCTAAAGGTTTCGCTTCCACCGCGTATTTAATTGCACACTCTGTTTTTTTCGTTAAAATTTAGGTACATTTCAGATGCATATCAGTAGGATATGACTGTAAGTTATGTGAAATGAAGGATAAGTGAAGATAGCTATTGTTTATTTGGTGACCGGACAACTCGAAGTCATATAACTACAACACCTTCGATGAAAAGTCATTAAAAGTGATGAAAAAAAATATATTGAAAATTGGTTACATATATTACGATAAGTTAGATTATAGGTTATTTTACATTTTTTCGTTACTTTTAATGACTTTTCAAAGGGGTGTTGAAATTGCATGATTATGAGTTGTCGTAGAACCGATTATTTAGGGTAGGGGTTTGAAAATCCGATTATAATCGACGGAGCGAAACGCAGCTTGCGATTGTTTTTTTGCTTTCCCATAATTCGTGATTCTGCCCACGCCTTTTTGTCATGTTTATACGCACTATAATTCTCCTAGTTATACGGATTGATTATCAAGGAAAATTCATCTATGAGTTAAATCTTTTCAGATGGATATTTTGGTATATAAATGCACATAATATCGATGTATTGGACCACGGTACAAAACATGGTCTTAAGCCTTGATTACTTTGAGCGAGTTTAGAAGCTACTAGCAGACGAATTCACTATCTGCTAGTACATTCTTTCAAAATAAAATCTGCTAGTTAGCTAGTAAATATGATTACACTGAGCGATTTTACAAGCAGATAGTGAATTCGCCGGCTAGTAGCTTGTAAACTCGCTCAATGTAATCGAGGCTTTAGGATAATAGATTCTCAACCGTTTTTTGCGCACCGCCCACTTTGAGAATATTTTTATTGCCGTATTACTCGTGAATCCGAAACAGCAATTGTCGTCACGATTATATTTACCACAATGGGGGGTGGGCGTAACGGTATACCACGACGTAGGGGGCGTTATAGGATACCATGACAGGGTAATATTTGCCATAACGGAGGGGGCGTAATGGGATAGGTAAAATATTTTTGTGACAGGCGTATTGGTGTGACGTAATTTAAGGATGGCCCCCAATGGGATGGGATGGGGTTGGAAGGGTTTCTCTGGGTCTCCTACCGCCCCCCTGAAAGTGTGAAATGCCCCCAATTATCTCTTGGTCTTCTACCGCCCCCCTGAAGGTCTAAAACGCCCCCAAGGGGGCGTTATCGTCCACGTTGAGAACCAATGCTTTAGGGAATAAGCACAGCATTGTTCGGCTTTTTCTTCTGCCTCATATTCTCACGTTCATAATTAGTGTTGAAACTCCGTATCTCTACAAAGGATTTAATACTGTACCTATGCCTATCCAACCTCTATCTTTTCCCTTTTAACTATTTTATCAGAAAAGACGAATTAGCAACCAAAATAAGCCGGATGAAAACAAACCGCCTTCTTTCCGATTTCGGATATCTTCCTCGAGCATAATTGACAAAGCTCTACTTCAGGTGCTTTTTTTCATTTTTTTACTTTACATCTTAGAGTTAGAGGAAACCGGGCGGTGTTTTCCATTTAAACGTATTCCCCAATTCCTCCCTGGTATTTGACACTAGTTACAAATATTTTATAACAGATATCGGCCAATTTAGCGTGTCGGTAAGTTTTGCTTTTTTTAATAAGATATTTCTTGTAGGAGTTAGGACCTTCCAAAAATTGTTAAAATCGCTTGGTCTGAACGCCTTCTTTACACAGATAGACCGGTCAGTGGCGGAGTTGGCATCGAGTTTGGGTTCCATCTAGGCGCCATGTGTTCAATTCCCTGA
Source organism: Limnephilus marmoratus (assembly GCA_917880885.1). Lineage (NCBI taxonomy): Eukaryota > Metazoa > Arthropoda > Insecta > Trichoptera > Limnephilidae > Limnephilus > Limnephilus marmoratus. The sequence continues at coordinate 27,278,396 of OU862919.1, read as the reverse complement.
CTAAGTATGACACAAGCAACATTTTCCGTTTAATGTGGTGGCAGTAGGAGATTTTCAAAAAGTGTTAAGTAATTTACCCTATTTAGGAAATGTTTGTCTCTCTTTGAAAAAAATGTGTTTTTAAAATAATACCTAGTACAGAATTTATAAAAACAGTACAGAAAAGTACATACATAGAATATTTTCTTCTAATGTAATTGGTAAAAATATCTTTAAAATCGGTCCAGATTTGGGGGAGAAAACTAGAGAAAACAAAACCTCGATTTTGACGATTTTATTTAGGTATCATACTGCGGTTCAATTGTCTCTTTCGCTAAGTATTCGGGGTGAAGGGGGGGAGTGTAACAGTGACGGCCACAGCAACAGTTTGGTAAAATACCTATTATTCAAATTTTTCGGCGACCGTAATTCCTCTTAAGAATTGACGGTATTAGAATCCTCCATGATGTCACCAAATAGATTTCCTTGTGGAAGATAAACATAGGTAGCGCATAATTTAAAATATGAGATAGATTGACTAATAATATAATTTTCAACGATTGTCCTTGAACTCTCTTGCGATCGTTGGTTATCGCTTAGAATAAAATCCCAAATATGGACTTCTAGAGCACCTTTGACATTGGAAACCAGTCGCTAAGGAGTAGTTAGGTACCATCGCCCATTGTTCCATATTCCCTGTTGGGTTGCTTTTCATTGCTCTAAAGATGAGCTTGTTTATAGCTTGTTCCCAAGAACCGCAGATAATATTTACTCTCCGGCGGTAAGCCTTATCTATATTTATATATCTACTAGTAGTTAAAAGCTAGGCCATTTTAGTTCGGCTTCGCCCAGTTTGAGTGTTGGTGACCATTTTATAAATCCGAAGGAACTGGTTCCAAAAATAGCCAGTTCCTCGGATCCACTGTGATCCAGTGACAGCTAGTCGCCGAGACAAAGTAACCGTGACAAAGTAACGGAGACACGCAATGACGCCATAATATGTAATAATATATATTGCACATAGCCTCATAGCCACCTATAAATCCTGTTACTTATACCTAGGGAATAAACGTCCTTATGCGAGCTGCTGACGGAAGTAACGACATCTTTTGGCAGATACTTGAATTAAAAACTGAATACAACGGTAGCTATGCTCGAAATTTAACGAATACAGATGTTATTTGTGGCGCGGCGCATAAGGCGTGGCATCGGACATGCAGTGGAAGTGGGGTTTTTGAACTCAACCACGCAGATGCAAGGTTATTAATACTGTTTGATAATTATATCTATGTCCCTACCTACATTTCTACATTAATATATAGGTACTTGTTAATTTACAAGAAATAATACCTTCTACACTAAGGTTCGCCTGTATTGGAGATGATGTTGAACAGATAGAAAGGCCTTCTTGAAATGGAATAATTCTTTCTTATTGGATTCAATGGCCCTGATCACTTGAAGGTAAAGAGACATTAAATTTAATTTCGGCGACATCAGTGGATTGGGGGAATAATTCTCTGTGGCTATTCGCTACTCCCCATACGAATTTTTTTCATATTACTAGATACACACTAGATTCCCTTTACAGGCAAATTTCTTGATAAAAAAAAAAATGTGTGTAAAAATGTGTGAAAGTACGCAAGTACCTAAAAGGTTCGAGTGTAGAACCAAATTAAAAACAGCAAGATGAATAATAAATATTGGCTTTTTCGTCGCCCGATTAATTTATCATTGACAACTGCCATTGGGTGGAATCCACAGAAACGGCGCTTTTTAAATGAATAACCATAAATTATTAGGAAAGAACTTTTATTAGGTTTTTTTTTCTCGTTACCAGCCAATTTTCTAAGTTATAAGATATTAATAGAATAACGATTTAATGTATTACTTTCTGCGAAACATTCAGCGGGTAGCTTTAATTTACTACTTCTCCTTGAAAGCCTCGGTTCAGAAGTAAAATATCGATTTTCTCGGGTTGGTTCTTTATTGTTTAACGCCGTCCATTTATCATCTCACTTCCGTTCGTCGTCGTTCCGCTCCTTTCTACTCCTTTCCTTTCCGTTCCATATTCCGTTATCAATTATTCAAATAATTCAAGGCTTTTGTTTGGCAAAATCCACTAGCCAATTCGCCGAAGGCTCCGTGGGGTGTTATTTTAAAAATCGAATATCATGATGGGACACATTACTAGATTTCAAGAATCTAAAAAATGTATTTGAAATCGTTTGGTGTTTACTACCCCAAGCTAATTTTTCACCAGACAACCTGCATGTGATGGCGATAAAGAATACGTTTGTTATTTAATCCATATATGTTAATGACATTTTTTTTTCAACCACTACATGGCCAAATTACTTCATATGCCGATGATACGGTATTAATAATTAGCGATAAAACTTGGGAAAAGTAACATTTAAAGCCACCGAAGACATAAATATTTTAAAGAATTTCTTCGACGTAAATTTACTATCACTAAATGGTGATAAAACATTTGTAATTCCATTTGCAATACACAAAAATGATACCCCTAAAAACATTGACATCATCATCCATGATAATTCCAAAACACATAGTAAAAATTATTGTATCCAAAACTGCACAATATTAAAAACAACAAACACAATCGATTTAGGAGTCATTATCGATAAAAATTTGAAATGGAAGGAACAAATTTGTCTAGTTGTAAAAAAAATTAGAAAATTGATTTATATATTTTTAAGAATCAGAAATTTTTTATCTGTAAAAAACTTATATCTAATATATTACGCTTTGGTTCAATCAACTTTACAATATGCTGTCATTAGCTGGGGATCCGCATACAAAACTAATCTTTCCCCAATTGAAGTTGTGCAGAGGCTAATAATTAAAATCATATTGAAAAAACCTTCGGACTACCCAACGGATCAATTATTTAAGGAATTCCAAGTACCATCTTTCAAAGATCTATACATTAGAAATGCATTGATTCAAACTATAAAAGAAAAAGAAAAATATCAATTTATAACTGAAAACCGTACTAGACATAAATATATTTTCTCATGCCCAAAATTAAACACTTCCTTTGCACAAAATTATTATACTTATCAAGGAAGACTTATTTTCAACCGATTACCGGATGAAATTAGAAAAATTAATGATAAAATCCAATTAATAAACACTGTTAAAAAATATTTTAAAGATAATATAAAAAAAAAAAAACTAAAAAAAAAAGTTTCCGACTAATCTAATCTCAAGAACAACTACTTATAACTCAGTTTCCAAGTGATACTCTGTTCTTCAAATAAGTTAAATTTTGTATTGTTTTTAGCAACTATTTACATATCACCGAACTTACAACTTATTGTTTTTTACATTCACATTGTAATTTAAGAACTTAAATATAGCATTAAAAATGTACACTACTCTTCCAGACACAAGCTAATGCTTCCATGGAAGAGTGGTATTAACGTATTTTAAAATGAACATGTACGCAAATTACTACATTATCTAAATGTATATTATATTTTATATGCTAAAATAAATAAATAAAAAAAAACATAAAAAAATAAAAAATAAAAAAATAATATAAATATAAAATTGTACAGTGGTGTTATATAAATTACATATCGGTACAGAAATTATTTAAAAATTACAATCTCACCAAAGAAGAAGCTAGTTCTTGTGCTTGATGAGCGAGTTACACTAATTATAACTGAAATAGAATAACATTATGCAATAGGTAAGTATATATTAGGATCAATTGAGGATCATCTATAAGTCAAAGTGTAGGTGTACATACATAGGATACGGTTACATATTAAAATATTGTGCACTTAGGAGAAATTCGAAAAATCTAAATAAAATAGAGATGAATATATATTAAAAATAAATAGAAAGAAAGAAAGAGAAAAACGGGTAATTATTTAGTTAATTATTCCTGATGAAGTGTAGCTTCAGTTTGAGTGTAGCTTCAGTTTCAGTTGAGTTATTGATGTCTTTGTTTTTTTTTTATTTCAATGGGAAGGTTGTTGAAAAACTTTATTCCTAAATAGATATAATTGTTTTGCATTAGTTTGGTATTAAATTTTGGTATTTTGATGTTGTCTTCATATCTTTTTGATTGGTGAGTGTCAAATTTCTTGATGATATTATCTTTGTAAATTTGGATAATTGCATTTTTCTTGAAGATATTCTCTACTCGAGGCACCGTGAAATCTGCGAAAAGCGTTTCTGTTGGATGTTTGGAGGGTTTCTTCAGGATTACTTTAATGATTAGGTTGTGGATCACTTTGATCGGGGTTAGGATTAGGATATTGTTGTATGACCCCCCCATCCAATAATTCCATATTGAATTAATGACTGGATTAGTGCATAGTATAATCTTTTTAGATTGTTGAGTTTTAAAATATTTCTTAATCTTATGAATGTACATATACACTTTCTGATAAATGAAACAATTTAACTTTGTTTAAACCACTTTTACATTTGAGTAAATCCGACCGGTTTCAGAACGACCGTTCCATCTTCAGGGCAAATGTATACTGATTTGACAGTTTTGAAATATGGATGGAAACAATGTATTATTATGGTAGGGGTGGAGCCGTTGCTAGGTATTAATGAAGAGTGGGTGGGTAGAGGAACATATCCACGATTGGGCTATAAGACAATATTTTTTGTTTGTTGATAATAGATTCACTATTTTTAAGGGATTTTTTATTTTATTTCCAAGGCTTCTAAGTTATCTAAACGTTTTCCTTTATGATTAATATGAAGAATATTTATCCCCGTATTTTTTTTTCAAAACTATGGTTATTTTCAATTATATGGTTAGCGAACTCAGAAATTTTTTATTATTAAGACATCTTAAATGTTCTTTGATGAATGAGGGACAATCATTACATTTGAGTTTATATATTACATTTATATATTCAATTTATAAATCAGTATACATTTGCCCTGAAGAAGCAACGGTGGTTCTGAAACCGGTCGGATTTACTCCAAAGATATTGAAATATAAGTAGATGTGCTATCTGCTGTTTTTACTATGTGGGTCTGCGCTTCCGGGTGTCGCCGATATTGTTTACCAATTAACAAATAAACTAAAAGAACAAATAATTAACGAATAAACCAAACGAACGTTAAACTAAATGAACGAATTCTTTCCTTATTCAAAATATATTGTTAACCAATATTAATGCACATTTTCAAAAAATCAACAAATTCTTTTTGTATGAAAACTACGCTAATTAGCACGTAGTCCGGCGACAGTTGCGCGGACACCATAGCATATCTCTCTGTATTTGAATATCTTTGATTTACTCAAATATAAAAGTGGTTCAAACAAAGTTAAATTGTTTCATTTATCTATAATGGATAACCACAAAGTTATTGCTACTTTCAAAAGTAGAATACGTTTGTTTTTATGTATTCAAAGTTTGAAAAGTTCAGTCGAAAAACAGATGCTTTAACAAACACCAAAATAACCAAAATTTTAAAAGAGTTAAGTTAAATTCAAATAATTATTTGATCCTGCTTTTTTCACCATACCGCGTAACCACCGACCCCGACCACGGCGCGAGTTCTATTTCAAACTAACTTTTGAGCTAATTTGTCTGGTGGAAAGAACGGAGAACTCGAAGGATAAAGTTAATCAGTTCTAGTCAATTAACAATAGTGGTTTAAGTAGGTAAATATTATTACCTTTTGGTAATTAAACTATTGAAAACGCCATAAGCGTACATCCTGGAAATTGCTATTCAAATCTAGCCGTAAAACGTACATAGTTATCTATAGATTAATTATTTAAAGGGGTTTACTAAGGATATATTTTTTCACAGAATTTGAACAGTACATTAAATTTTAAAGATAGTATTCAAGTTCTGTTGGCCCCGCAACCGCGCACAAAATGAAGAAGATGGAGAGATATCAAATTACGAATGTAGAGGAGAGCGCTAGTATTTAAAGTGTCAAAATCGATGTGAAAATTGTGAAAATGTTTAATAAAACACTACTCGTTTCTAATAGAGCTAAATCTCGCGAGGGTTGTCTTAAACAGCATTTATAGAAACACTGTGAATTTTTTCATTAACTTGTAAAATAACTGAAACAAACGTGTTTATAATAATTTTTGGAGCATACTTTGTGATTTTTTTCTATGGAGTGAATTTTATATAATTTGCGTTTCGACGCGACGAATATCTAGATATTATCTTCAAAAATAACATATAGATATTTTTTTAAGAGCTTAAAAACTTCATATGTTTAAGGGAGGTTTGCAAGAAATCGGTAGAAATTCGGGTAAATGCGTCTTAAGTAGGTACTGTGAAATGACCGGCCCATGATGAAATAATAACAGAACTTGATCAGAACTTTCATAAAACATGGATTTTAACTTTCAAATTTGACGAATTGTTCAAAATCTGGGAAAGTAACTTATTAGGCCCATTTTATATGTATGTATATTATAAAATTTTAGCATGGTTGTAGTGGTAATTCCAATTACAGGAAGAACATTGAAGAAAATAATATTTTCGGTCACAACAATTTTTTTTCTAAATCGTCTCTCAAACACCAAATCACCATTGGTGAAGATCCCCTTTAATTGTTTAATGAGTCCCTCCACGCTGTGTGGATGCACCCTTTGTGGCAAATAGTAATAGGATGCATGTTCCAGTACCAAGTACCAGGGACGGCTCGTGACTGAAACTGCCAGCAGCGCAGTTCATTTTAACATTTATTTCAGTTTATTAGGGAAACAGAGGTTATACATATTTTATTATGGGTAGCTTAAACCAGCCATATTTCTGCAAAAATTTGTAGTATATTATAGAAAAACGTAGATTAATACATTAAACTAAGGGGGTTTTTCACCATCCTCCCAATAGTTTATCCATACACATAACGAATATTAATAAAAAAACAAATAAATACTAGCAACAGCAACAGGTAAAAACTTCGGCTAATTTATCCTATATGTAGCCATTGTTCATATGTTCAAGTACCGAATAGTAAACTCAGACTTTTTAAATAAATAAATCCTGTAGAATTAATCCAAAATATTCATTATGTGTATAGATAAGCTATTGGGAGGATGGTGAAAAACCCCCTAAATATAAAGTGATAGAAAAAGTACCTATGTATAAAAAAGAAATAAAAACGCAGATCAAAGTACGTAGGATAGATAATATGAAAATAATCTATGAACCTGTATAAAAAGAATACATTTTCATATCATAAGATAATGTTCAAGGATAAACATGATTAAAAAAAGAAATACAACATAATGAGAATGAGAAAAACCCAACAGAGGTAGAGGATGCGGAATTAACATATTTTTTAATTTTGTCTATTGTACATTTAGTAAATTGACCTCACGACAAATGACCAAAATAAATATCAGCATCTGAAAAGATATTTTTGTATTTTGTGAACGTTCTTCTGAGAAATTAATGTTGACAGTATTTTTTTTAGTGCGGGGTGCGGAATGGTTGGTTTGACCTGGTATTTCGTATTGGACAGTGGAAGATAATGTTGTTGATGATTTTGAATAAAAATTTCTGGTCGGATATATTATCTAGTACCTGTGTTATAGTGCACCAAATTCATTCTCTTCGCAAGTTAAATTTGTAAATTAATTAAATAAGTAATTCTCATCCTTCAGCGTAAAGAACACGCAATTCAACGCTGAAAATCACACTAAACCGTTTAAATTCGCGCACGAATGTGAATGTTTGAGCGCTAACATTGTAAATTAGTATCTTCCTCCACTTTGATTACGCGTGATCAAAGTGGTGCAAAATTCACTTGCCTTCAAAACGCTTCGCGCATACTTCCGTAGTGCAGGCAATGAGTTATATACCTATCTGCACTGCTCCAACACATGATTTGCCGTTAACCCTCCGCCTTTTTTGTAACGCGAGGTGTCGCGTGGGGTCGCTTAGGACCCCAAAAATAAATATGATTAAATTGTTGTTGTAGCATACATTTTATATGTTATTTTAACTGATTACAGTCAGGTGATAATGATTGCTTTGAAATAAAAAGAAATGTTAAAAATTAGTTACTTATTTTCAATGCAAGAGCTTAAAAATCAACAAGGAACATTTTTTTGAAATTTTGAATCATATTTTTTAATAGAAAACTTAAAAAAAAAATCTAACCAATTTCCATCAAACTCATAACTATTTGAGGTTGATATAGACTTATTATTATTACAACAAAAAAATCAACAAAATACTATAAAAAAAACATATAAAATTGATTTTTCATGGTATTTTGTTGATTTTTTTAGCCTCACGCCGAAACACAAGTCTGTATCTCACATCGCACATGCGCAAACTAAATTTTCTCGGCGCTTGCGTCAAGTATAGTCCCTTTTAGGAAGCTACCTAAAGTAAGAAATCAGCGGGAACATTTAAAATGAACATAATTAGCATTTCTGTTGCTGTAATGCTGGCCACGAAGTATTATGGTAAAACAAAGAGTAGTGCCACGTTGCGCGGGAATCTTGTACTAGATGACAGCTCAAATAATGACCTGGCGGGAATTATGACTGGAGCGTACTTTCATATATCGATGACCGGGGCACAAATGTCGTTGTAAGTAATTTGAAGACTGAAGACAAGCCGTGCAATGCACAAATGCCCATACCAAAGAACCGCCACTGCCAAGTACCAGTCCCGACCTCCTGCACCGTTACAGTTACGGCTGGGAGAGCCGGCCACGGCACCAAGGCAGCACTGTGACTTGTGACTTGCGGCCTAATGACTTGCCTCTAGTGACTCTCACTGGTGACCTGGCCAGTATAGTTACAGTTACAGTTACTGCCTTGCTATCCACGTAGCTCTGTGCTAATTGGTCGGTCAGGGAATCACGGCAGGTCAATTCAGATGCTTTATTAGCATATTCAATCCTCAAAGTAATTGCTTTAATTAAACTTCATATATTTAAAATGATCTGGGCACTGATGGGTCTCGTATTGAATTGGAGTTTTGGTTTTGATTGCTTTATTCAATGGAAATAATTCCACGGAAAACAAACAATTATAAAGAGTATTAAATACAATGAGTCTTACTTAAATAATCTTTAAATCGAAAAAAAATAAATTACAGAATGGAAATCTCAGATAGACGCAGGAAAGCTGAGGAGGTTGTAGAAATCCATGGCGCCAATAGTAAGCTCAGAGTAGACCAAGAAAAAATTCAAACATTCAAAGACCTGTGAAGTTAATTTTATAACTGTACTTGTGGATTGTAAAAAAACATATTATTACATATTTTTATAATTAAGTTATTTGTACTTATCAATATTTTTATACTTTTGTGGACAAAATAATAAATTACATAAAAAAACAATTTTTGAGAACGTAGTACCTACCTACTGATTTGGAATACCCTCATTCCTACATGAAAGTATTTTAAATTAAAAATGAAACACCATTTTAAACAAAAATTATTATATAAACATTATAAAATAACAACAACAAAAAATCAGAGTGTGTAATTTATACGCAGTAGAAGTGAAATAAGTGAAAAAAGTTGCTAGATGTCGCTTTCTTTACTTTTGCCTGTTTATTTTAAAGTGGTTTGAAGATTGGATATTGATTTCACAAAAATAAAAAGTTTTTTTTTGGATTTCGTAGGGTTCGAACCTCCGTTCGCTTGATGTCTGCGCTATCGAAGACCCGCCAAATAATAAATTTGTGACGCATCCCCGTTTTTCAATCTTCCGAATTTCAAATCGCTAACGAGGCTAAAGAAGTTTCACTTCAAAAAACCACGTAGAAAAGAAATCAGTAATCAAACAACATTTAAATAACATACATAAGTAAGTATCAACATATCACCAATGTGTGCAGATTACCATAAGTATAGGTAGACAATATTAGCGCGGTGTGTGTTAATTAAAAATATATATTTCGTAGATACCGGTAGTTGGCAATGGGTTACATTGAGTCTAATGTGCGATACACCAATGAGTCGATTACACATTTAATTAAGCTCAAATCAATTGATGATAAAATGTACCTAAGTTTTTTTATTTCATTTTCATTCTAAATAGCGTTTTAATCCGTTCTGTAACAAACCATCTAATTGGTATGCAGTTTCCGAGCGTATAGTGATTAGTTCTTTGATTACGAATTATTTCTTATTCCCACATCGCTTCGTCTCTTACTAATTAGGGCGAGGGATGCTATTGGTTGATTTTTTCATCCCGCAGCCCTGGCTTACAGACGTGATCCCTGGAAGCGATGTCACAGTTTTGATGACCGATGTAAGGTCGTGTGTTAACTCTAGAGAGAAATTTACTTCCCGGTGCTTCTTCAGGTGAAACTCTGACAGGACTGAATCGACAGACGCTTTGTAAACCATCTGCTTTCGTAGTTCCGCTAATCCAGAGAGAAAATACTCGTTGAAACCCTTTTGATAAAACGGAGGGTTAAGAGAACAATTGAGTTTCCTTTGGGAGGACTGACACATGTGCAGGGCCGTATTTACACTTTTCATTGGTATAGGCCACTTCATTTGCGCCGCCCCTTCCTCCTTCTTAGAAGTTGCCACCTATCCGCACTCACCTGTAGGCTTTTATTAGGTGACGCACAATTATTTTTAAAATAAATATTCAAGCATAGGTTAAGTAGATATTAAAAAATGAAATAAAGAATTAATTATTCGTAAAATAAAAGTGTAACATGAAACAAGAATTAGAATTGGAATAGACCTTGGTATTTTTTCATTCGCTTTAAACAGAAAAAACTCCAGAACAATTTGTGGCCGGAGTACAAAGTGCGATGCGGAAGGCTATATCCAAGTTTGGGTAAACGTTGCACAGAGATGGTTACCTCAAAAACTTTCCTTAAAAAGATTTAGTTATGATGTAGATTCAGGTTTCTCTGCCGTCTTATTAGAGGAAATGTGACCTTGAAAGTGTACCCATTCCTGAACTAAATCGTCTTCTAAATCATTGCACAAGAGACTGAGCTTTTTCTCAGACTCTTTGTGTTGAAAGTTCACCCATTTTTTTTAAATTATTTTTTTCTTTAAAGTATTATGCCTTCATACTAGGCCTTATGCCTTCGCATATGCCTTACCTCTAATTCAGATCTCAGTCAGGAAGTTGTTTCTATATCTTCATTCGATGTTTCGTCTATAATTTTTTTCTCATAGGGTCATCTTACTCTGAATGTCGCCCTGATATTGCTAAAGTGTGCTCATTTCAATTGAACTTTCTTCGAAATAATCAAAGTTTTCTTACTCTTGTATAATATACTCGAGAAGAAATCCATAAAAATCAGATACCGTCAGTACATCAACAGATGAGCTCTGAATCTGAGCACTCACTTTATTTAGTTTTTCCAAAATAGCATTCCAAAAAATGATTAGTTGCCAAATAATGGTAGCCCACTGCCCAAACATTTTTTTGTGAAATATTCGCAAATAATCGACGCAATCCGCGGTCCCATATGGGATCACTGGGCGTCTAAAGGTTGCTTTAAGGGGTGAAATAGGCGTAGAGCCTTCAAAAAAAATTTTTTTTTCATAAATCGATGGTACTATTCAAAAATATTTTCTGAAAATTTCAAACCAAAATTTCACGCCATTTAAAAGTTATATGCGTTTGAGTGAGTGTCCCTCGGACTACCACTATTTTACTGCCACTCTTATTTTCAAACGCATTTTTCTCGAAACTACTTTTTTCGAATTTGTGAGAACTCTGGCTCCTACAGCTTTTGATTAATCGTTATCAAACTAAGGACATAGTTTCTTTATATAAATGCGCTCTAATGGAACCTCAATCCTAAACAATATTCTTATTTTAACTTTTTTTTTGGGGCAAAAAAAACGTTTAAAAGAAGGGTAAAAAAATCGTAAGTACAAAATTTTCACATTTATGGAAAAAATATTAATTTTCGATTTTTTTGAAAGAAGTGAGGTTCAAATAAAAGAAACACTAATAAAAAACTTTTTTTTTTTTGAAAAATTGATTTCGGATGAAAAATGTGACCTCCAGGAGTTACACAAATTGTCCAGCCGGATGGCGACTTATAATGCGCGGCAGTTGACATCTCCGTTATTTTTTTAGGAAAATATTTGAAAAATTTAAAATATACTCTTGAATATGTATGTGTTAAATGACCGTAAGTTATAAATAAAATATGATTATATTCCTTATGTGTTAAAAAAATTCATGAAAATCACTAAAAATACGAAGTCCTACACCTATTTCTAATAAAGGTAGCCCACTGCCAAAGCATTTTTTGTGAAATATTCGCACCACAATCAAAGGTCCCGTATTGGACCGTTGGGCATTGAACGACACAAATCCGCGGTCCCGTACGGGACCACTGGACTTCTAAAGGTTAATAGATAGAAAACTCTATCTATCCACAGTAACTTTTTTGTAGTTGTTTAGGTATAATCGTACACAAAATTAATGGCGTACCAAAGCGAGCGAGCGCCGCCCCCTGAACCCTGCCGCCCCTAGGCCGCGGCCTATAAGGCCTATTGACAAATCCAGGACTGCACATGTGTAACCTGTTTATCATTAAAGACATAAAGTTAATATTAAAGTTTATCATACTATTATTGAAGTGCTATAAATACGTGTCATATTTGCAAACGGATTGTATCCAAAATAAAGGCTAATTGTGTTTACCGTTAAAATTGTGCACTTTATTTCATTATTCGGATACGGTTCAGTATTGGCGTGCACTCCTATCAGAAAGTTTATACACCTACAGAAAAATCAATTTTATTCACAGAAAAATAAAAAAAAATAATAAAAATTTAAAACAAAATGATAGTAGGTACCTACCGATTTTGTATTATTATTAAAAATCGACCAATTATAAATAATCGATTGTGGGTAGGGTATTTATAGGTAAGAAGTTCTGGGACTGAAAAATTAATGTTTGATGGATGGGGGTCGGTGTGTCTAGGAGTGACGGACGTATGAATACATCCCTCCCACTGCGGTACATCGATATCCCGAGAGAGCCCTACTGGAGAGGTCAAAAGGTCTCCCTCGGCCAGTCCCTACCGATCCGGTCTGCGACGCAGTTGGTGGGCAGATACAAGACCTGGGCAAACTTCATGCCATGAACGCAAGCAACCCTACTAAGTCACCAAACGTAGCGAACCACTTGGGGTGACCTATGGCATATGCGTTGGTCATTTAATAATTGTCTGATACAATCATTTATCTGCGTTTGGCTGTTACATTGAAATTCATTGTGTTTAGAATATACTACGACTTTCACAGTGTTAAGTTAAAGTAAGTTTATTACGCATTCAGTATTTATCTCATATTTATTATGTAATGTATATCGTAACTGAGACAAGTAAATGCCTGTAACAAAGCAGCAGTTGGTCGGATGAAGTCAACAGACCGACAGTAGTTGACAGTTGACAGGACGACAGTTGACAGACAAAGGTCACCGCCTGGAAGATTAATCAAGAGGTGGCTGCGTTCCGGGACACCGATGATTAGATTGGGGTGTGAGTATCACCCCATTATCCAACTGCGCAAGGAGTGGCATTTTGGTTACTTTGAAAGAGGCGAATCGAAGTGATTGATGAATAAGAAAATGCGTCGAAAGTTTGTTTTTTATGACAGCTGAAATTGCACGAAATATTCATTTTGAACCTTAGAATTATTACGTTGATTTTAATTTTTGATGGTGATTATTAAAACCTAATGAAACAAAATTTGGTAGGTGAAATTTGATTGCTTAAATAAATACATACACAGAAATTTCAGTTTGAACTTCACGCGTTCGGCTTAATTATTGATAGGATGAACGAAACTTATAAATCTTGAATTGAAACTTCTTCAGCGCCGTTGTGATTTGAAACTCAATGAAATGGAAATGATACTAAAAATAGACAAACACTATAGGATTTAGCCTACGAGAGAATGAGATAGAATGAAACCTCACGCTGCGCTAAATGGCCGCTTTGATTACGAGCTCACTTTTCAATGCTCCATTTGGTCAAGATTAAGTGAGTGAAGTTTCACTTCTACCGCGTGTGAACTGCACTTGATATATATACTTTTTTACATTCTGAGGAAAATCAGGACCTTTCACTTAGGGCCTATGTCGTCTTTGGAGATGTTGTGGGTAGGGTTTTTTGCATCTGAGTTTTTCTTTTGTTTTCTTGATTGAATGATTTTTTTTTTAAGTTGCCGGTAACCCGGGCGTTTATTAACATCAATAGTTATTTACAGAAATGTGCGCTACCCGACTCACTAGACAACATCTGTTCTGAGCCGGGTAGCAGTATCTATCATTACATACATATATCAATAAAGATTAAAGTAAATAAAAATACAAAAGATAATAAATAAAAATACAAAGCACAAAAGAAAAACTTAAATAAAAATACAAAAGATTACCTACAATAAAACAATCTTTAGTAGATGCTGGATATCTCTGCTTACCTCATCAGAGATATCCGGGTTCTCTAAATAAATGGTCACGGAATTTAGTTTATAAATCATAACACTGATTGTTTGGTAGAGTTATATTTTATTTGACACCAGAAGTGAGATATTACAAGGATTCTATCCGCGACAATAATTTGCGTAATTAAAAATAGCTTACTGGCGAGAGGAACGTTCAGACCGGAATGATCTCGAAGTTTTTTCCACTTGCGAGCTCAGTTCTGCTGTCTGCGCATTTTGCTACGCAGGCAAGTGTTGCTAGAGTCTAGGTGACATTTTGCTCAAAATATAATAATAATCGCGGTGCCTACAAATCTAAATATAAAATATTACAAACATATATAAAATAATTGAACATTTTTTTTAGTGTGAAAGTTCTTTTTTTTAATTTGAATATATGTTTAAATAGGTGACCCGACATTTGATCCGGCGACAATTGGTCCGGCGACATTTGATCCGGCCGACATTTGATCCGGCCGACACTTGATCCGGCGGACAGTTGATCCGGCGACAATTGGTCCGGCCTGATCCTTTAGAAGATTTTTTCTTCAAGTAAGTATATAAAGAGGATATACGGCCGTACAACCAAAGTCGATGTACTTATATCTGAAGGCATCTTGAGTGAAAATCCGCTGTAAAAATATGTTTACTAACAATAATTTCGACTCTCCGAAGAAGCATGCGGCAATACAAAATACGACATACTCATACGTGCAGTCAGTTTAAAAAAAACCATAAAAGATTCCTGCGTATAACTTTTTTATCTGAAAATTACACTAGAGTCCCAACTGCTCTTGTACCGGACGTGATTTGACTGAAATAATTGTATTGAAAATAATAATTACTGAATAAATCGACTGCCGGGTCAAGTAATTCCAAAGGGATATAAAACAAAACTTGACCCCTTCACCCCCTTTTCCTCACTCTGTGTACCTCTGTATACCTACACACTTATTTTGTTACTTTGCATAAAATTGTAATTTGTGCAAAGCCTTCTTGGTTTGTTGTACATACCTACACATATTTTTGGTTACTTTGCATAAATTTGTGATTTGTGCAAAGCCTTCATGGTCTGTTGTACATACCTATAACCATAGACAACCATCACTCCAAGAACCCAAGTACCACTGTTAATTCACGAAACGTAGCGAACCACTTGGGGTGACTTATGGCAAGCGTGTTGGTTATCCAAGAAATGATTCTCGGGTCGGTGGTAAGCACATCCGCTTTCTAAATTGTAAGAAAAAATCTTCTAAAGGATCAGGCCGGACCAATTGTCGCCGGATCAACTGTCCGCCGGATCAACTGTCCGCCGGATCAAGTGTCAGCCGGATCAAATGTCGGCCGGATCAAATGTCGCCGGACCAACTGTCGCCGGACCAAATGTCACCGGATCAACTGTCATGGAACCGTTTAAATAACAATATACAACGTATAAAAAATTAACACGGTCGGTTTGCAAGTAACTTGTTAATGCAAGTCCTTTTTTTGTTCATTTACCACGTATTAAAGATTTTATATGTACGTTTTCTGTTGGTTTGAGTTATATCTTGTGTTTCTTTTAAGAAAATGTTGTATATGGAAGATGCAAGGTAAGATTCATGTTTTTTAGCAAGAGTGGATTTAATTTTTGGCACTTGTAAATGATTGTTAGATTTAGCTCTTGCGTTCTGGGAGTGAGATATGTGGGAAGGTGACGATTTTATGCAATCTGTATTGATAATTTTTTTTATGAATAGCTTCCTGATATCAAGGATAATTTTATCACTTCATTCATACATTGATAAGGATATCAATGAAGTGGAATCTTGGATCGAGCTGAAACTTGGAAAAGATAGTCTCATTGTCGATTCCAATGCATTCTATACTACTATTATTATTGGTCTCAATCACGGATACCCACGCGGATAAAACGGATTTTTCTGAAATTGGATGTCATTACAGCAGTTAATATACGAAAAAAAATGTCTGTCCTATCCAATTGAAATTTGATCAGTTGTTAGCGGTAGATATTGAATCCACATCTTCAGTCAAACCATTTTTTAAGTTTTAAAAGACAGTCCTGGGGCGGTAGGTTCAATCCTCAATTATACCAAAAAAATATCTTGTGTGCAGTTCACACGCGGTAGAAGTGAAACCTGCATAAAACTAAACTTCCAAAGATTGAGACGAATTCAGAGTACCAATCATAGGTAGGATAATTGTAGTTTTTATTTATTATAATATTGTTACAAGTTTAAAGATTATTTTACTTTTTATTCCACAAAGCAACGCACAAACAGGACACCGATTAGTCTATCTCATTCTCCCGCAGGCTAAATCCTATAGATATATGTGTTTGTCTCTTTTTATTATAGCTCGTTTAAGTTTTATCGAGTTTCAAATCACAACGGTGCTAAAGAAGTTTTCACTTCAAAAAAGGCATTCCTAATTTTTTTATAAATGTATTAAAAATATTATTATTTAATTTATGAAAACAGTTTATTTATAAACGTTTATTACACTTATTACACACGTTATTTACTTTAAAAAATGTCGTCGTTTTATTGTTGATCTAGCTTTACTAGATGTTTACCTGAAGTTTCAACACTGTTTCGTTGAAACCTTTTTACGCACTTAATAACACCCAAAAAATGGTAAAAAATACTAAAACAATGTAAGACGTTGAGGCACAACTAACTCGTGTTATTGTTGTCTAATAGGTATATAAAAATGAATGTTTCTCCGTTTGTCCTTATGCGTTCATAAACCAACAATCGGATTGAGATGAAACTTTGGCGATTTGATGTGTGCATGACCGCGATGGTTTTCTTTAATGACATTACTATTGATAAGTTGTTGTGAGAACGCCCGCGAAGGTTTCTGTATATACTGGTGAGCTCTGGCGTTATGAAAATTTGCAATACGTGTCCAGGATATGTTATGCGATGCAATTTAATCCATATTGGCATTATAGAAAACAATAAAATATTAATATAAAGAACGAAAAGAACTAAATCAACAGTGATAAAAAAAGAAAAAGTGTGGTAATTGTTCGGAACAAACGTCAACGGTTAATACGCACTTTTTTTTATAAAACTCTTAGATTCTTCTTAATTACCATAAAAGACAACTATTTGCATTGGGGGAGGTTGAAAATGTTACATTTTTAATTTTATTTACGTAAATTGAAAATTTGCTTTCACACTGTCAAATCACTCTGTTTGCAGTTCGGAACAAACGTCAACGGTTAATACGCACTTTTTTTTGATAAAACTTTTAAAATTAAGATAATATACACAAGCCCGCTACACAAACCCTGCGTAGCCAAACAAACCATTCAAAAACGTAGACTGTTTTTTAAAGTAAAGATAACATACACAATCAAACACAAACGTTGACGTTTGTTCCGAATATTTACCAAAAGTGTAAGTACCTAAAAATGGTAAAGTGAAAGGTAAAATAAACACAAAATATGAGTTACGATAAGAACGAAGGAAGTTATAAAAATACTAGCTGGTACCCGGCATGCGTTGCTATGCCATTTAATAAAGAAATTGTTTCTCCCTGCGTGTCTTTTCCCATTCGTCCCGTTCCCCTTCCGCCTCCCCTTCCTCTCCTGCATCCCCTTCCCCTCACGCATTCCCACTCCGTCTCCTCCACCTTTCCTCTCCCCATTCCACTCCGCCCATTACACCGTCCCGCAAATCCCCCTCCCAAGTTCCTCTCCCCCCTCCCAGGTTCCACTTCCCCTGCCCCCTACCTGATTTCCCTCCCCCCCTCCTGCGATCCCCTTACCCGAGTTCCCCTCCCCCTTCCCCCCTCCCGCATTCCATACATTCAGTTTTCAAACAGCTCGCGTGCCAACTGTCAGAATTTTTTTTATACAAATTTCATAATGCCAGAGCTCACCAGAAGTTTTATACAAACGTTGTCCTGACAATAACGAACACACAAAAAAAAGAATTATCCAATTTGGTGTAGTCGTTCGAAAGTTATGCGCGTACAAACATTTCGGCAATTCATTTTTATTTAGATAGATAGATAGATAGAAAATAGGGCTAAAGTTCGGTTTATGGGGGAAATTCCTAAAAAATAAAACTAGTTATTTTTATACTAAGTTTGGGTCGGGGAATCCGAATCTGAAAGAATTAGGCGGCGGCAAGCAATATTAACTGAGTTACACGACTTTAAAATTTTGTATACACACACAGGAAAATAGTCATTTTGGAAGCATTCTGATTCCTAGAAAATCAAACTAGTTATTTTTATACTAACTATGGGCCGGGGAATCCGAATCTGAAAGAATTAGGCGGCGGCAAGCAATATTAACTGAATTATACGACTTTAAAATTTTCTATACACACACACGTGAAAATAGTCATTTCGGAAGCATTTTGACACACGAAGTACGAATATCATAGAAAAACAAGATAACATAGATGTTTTTACCACACAAAATTAAGTGTTGCCATTAAGCAGTAATATCAATAACGTAAAATAACATGTTTATATTTTAAGTACTTATTTTTTATAAATTTTACTTACTTTTGTATCGTAGCTGCTAAACTACTTGAAAACAGGGATTTTTTTTGCCGTGACGCGAGCAGGCGGTATAAAGGGGCACAAACCATGTTACACAAACCTAGCGTAGCCGTTAAACTACTTGAAAACAGGGATGTTTTTTTGCCGTGATGCGAGCAGGCGGTATAAAGGGGCACAAACCATGTTACACAAACCTAGCGTAGCCGCTAAACTACTTGAAAACAGGGATGTTTTTTTTTGCCGTGACGCGAGCAGGCGGTATAAAGGGGCACAAACCATGTTACACAAACCTAGCGTAGCCGCTAAACTACTTGAAAACAGGGATGTTTTTTTGCCGTGACGCGAGCAGGCGGTATAAAGGGGCACAAACCATGTTACACAAACCTAGCGTTAGGTTAGGTTAGGTTAGGTTAGGTTACGCATTTTTAAGACTACGAATTTTCATACTTTTGGTTTAAGAATACGGCCGTTGAGATAGTCGTAATTCATAATATAGGGATAAATATTTTTGAGAGCTGGTAACACTGCCGGCATATGTTTTTGTACATTTCTTGTTTTTCTATGATCTTCGTACTTCGTGTGTCAAAATGCTTCCGAAATGACTATTTTCATGTGTGTGTGTATAGAAAATTTTAAAGTCGTATAATTCAGTTAATATTGCTTGCCACCGCCTAATTCTTTCAGATTCGTATTTTCCGGCCCATAATTAGTATAAAAAAAAAAAATTTTTTTTTTGGACCATCCCCCATAAACCGAATTTTTTCCGAAAATAGATAGATAGATAGATATATAAATACTTAAACTTATTATTATGTGGTAAAATATAACGTAAAAGTAAATTGGTAAGTATGGCCTTTGATATATTATTCAGGTGTTTTGCGGAATGTAAATAAATGCTAAGTTAAATACTCTATGCTAGATATTACTTACATAGATATCTGTCTTGCTAATCTTGAGTATTAATTAGGTAGACCTAATTATTATGAAGTAATTACTTTATAATAATATCATATAGGCGGTAGTAGGCGCGCTTATAAAATACGTCTGTGATAACTCGTGTACTTAACAGAAATTATATTTCCGCGGTAAATTTCCCGCACGATCGAGATACCGCAAACTCACATAAAATAACGTCTGAGGCTGTTTTATAATCGACAGAATAAACCAGAGCATAAACAAAGTTAATGCCAGCAATAAACTAGCTATTTATATCCTATCTCAACAAATAAAATTGAAATAGAAGCCATTACTCTCGCGGAATCCTATTGACACATCATACACCGATAAAACCAATAAATCAACCGCACACGGAACACGTCAAAAACCATCAAGCGTGAAAAGCAATAAAACACAAGAAAAATACCTAAATCAAGTTGGGCTGCACTCTCCTGTCAAGCGTTTGTTATGAAAACAGAAAACCGAATTGCCAACATAACCACAAAACAAAATACGATACGATTTGACCCGATTACTGCAGTCATTTAAAACTACCGGCAATTCAGAAACTCACCGTTTAAAATACACTGAAACCAATAATAATACACTTTAAAACACTCCACAGTAACTTTAGAACTGGTTTAGTTTTGACAACAATACGACGCTCTACTTAACCTCACTCTTATCTGTCACTTGTTCTACGCGGCCAAACGTCAAACAAATGCTAGCAGGACTACCAACAGTACCAACTGGATCACTCTCGCATAGTTCCCGCAATCTATCCAAAACCGACAAGCAGTATCGATAACGTATATCCGGGAAAGCGCATACCCAGAACAAAAAGTACCAATCTGATCCTTCCAGAAATTTATTACATTTAGGAACCGTTTTAAACTTTTTTATAACGTGGCCGTATGTAACTGTATTTTTTAGTGTAGCTCGTAGGTCAATATTACATTGTACCTATCGATGAAAATGCCAAACCCGCCGCGTGAATCATCCAACCGAAAATGTTAATCTCTAATCTTTGTAGGTACCGGGTCGCTCGCTTATTTCGACAGAAACATTAATTAATTAAATACATGCTTTTACAAACTAATTTAATTAATAGAAGGTAACCAAAAAAAATTATGACAATCAAAAGATATTTTAAGATTCCGGTGAGGTGTGTCGCCTGGGTAGTTACCCATCTAATTAATTTAGAAGGTAGATACTTGCTCGATTTTCTCCCTTAACAATTTTTTTCTGGTTTGTTTTGAATTTTTTAACACGCCTTTATAATATTATAAAATATATGAGAATACACAGGAATAAGCTGAAAATTATAAATTCACAATGAAAACTCTTATCAATGGGTAAAGAAAAATTACGCATTTTGTTGACCTAGGGTTATCTACAAAATAAAATATTTACTTATCCTGTGACGAGTTAATAATAAGTTATCCTGATGAGACTTAGATATTTTATTGTATGTACTTAAATATATTTTTATTTTATTGTATTTTTATAATATGTTTTTAATGTTAAACAATTTTTTTAATTGTGTTTATGCACAAATATTACTATTAATATAACACGATTTATTTCGTTTATTATACTCCAAATTTCAAACCACAGGCTGAGTTTTTTTTCTAATATTACTATATGTTATATGTTATATCTGCAAATATGTTATATCTGCAAATTACAGGTTTTCAGTTTTCCGGGCTCATTACTTTTTTTAGTTGTGTTTTCTGTTTGGTTTTTTTAGTTGAATTCTTTATCTGGGCGAATCTCATCTTTTCTGGTATTTTAATAAATATTTTTGTAACTAGGTGTTTTAGGGTCAAAAAGTTAATTGAAAAGCGGAAAAAGATTGTTATGAGTGCTTTTTCTTAATATTACTGCTTATATCTGCAAATTACCGTTTTCGGTTCTCATAACGTTTTATAGGTGTGTTTTTAGTTTGTTTTTTTTTTCTCCCGTTGTCCCGTTGGCGTCATGTATCTTTTCTCGGAAGATTTTTTCAGTGTAGATGAGTGTTTCAGGTTGATAATTATTGCTTATAATAATTGTTACCCTTTGTGCTATGCATAAAAATCTTGTCTTAAACGTTAGTTCATCAATTAAAAATAATAATCAATATTTGACAAGTTAAAGTATTTTACCAAAAAATGTAGACATAAGAGCGTTTAACAGGCCAGCGGACGAAAATCCACATTTCGTCGAAAGTTGTTCTTACGATCGTGCAGGGCGGTTGCAATGAGAAAGATTAATTATTATCCGTACCAGCTTTTTAAAATTATAACTCAATATCGAATTTATTTCAATTCAAATTAGCTTTAATTTATACCTTCATCCAAAAATGCTGAAAGGCGTGATGATAAAACTATTAAAATAATGTACTTTTTGTAATTATTTTTTGATTACAAGTATTTATCATTTTTCAATAATGTCTAAATTTAATAAGAATGTTAAAAAAATCTGAAATATATTAGTTTGTAAGTGCGCAAATAAATACACAAACGGACCAATTTTCGCCAAGAAACACATGTACGTACATATTTTTTAATGATTTTATTGAAACTAAAATTAAAATTCTAAAACATACGTTTGCTAGATAATGTATTGATTTATTTTACTGCATGATTTTATTATTTGAAATGGGTGTGGTATAATACAAAAACTTTTTTGAAAATTGAACAAATCTGCCAACGACCTATGGAATAACCGTATTATACTAAAAATTAAAAAAATTTCTCAAAATTTATTACATACGAATGCTAGATAAAAGAACAGTCTTTCGAAATCCATTTATAATTTTTTGTGGAAAAGAGTCAATCCGTCTAAAAACTTTTTTGAAAATGACGTATTTCCGGTTTTCTCTGGTAATGCCCTCATAATTTGTCTCGACGCCACCTAGCGAGAGATTTAGCACTAACAATGCCTCTCACAAAAATAAAGTTGGTTGATTTCAGGTGGAAAAATGTAATAAACAGTAATTGTTGAATGAAACACTAGTATTTATTGAATTATTTGGCGGGTATTAGATAAGCCGCCATAGCTCAGTGGTGAGAGCACCTGATCCGCAATCAGAAGGACACGGGTTCAAGTCCCGTTGGCGTCATGTATCTTTTCTCGGAAGATTTTTTCTATTTAGATGAGTGTTTCAGGCTGATAATTATTGCTTATAATAATTGTCACCCTTTGGGAAAAAATATACCTAAATACTAATTATGAACCCTCTACCCCTGATGTGTAAGATCTCATTTTCATTGTGTTGTTTTATTTCACGTTTTCTGTCTGTATACTTTTGATTTATGTATTTTAAGATTGTTTTTATCAGTTAGATTTTATGTTTTTGTTTTTGTTGTTTTTCAAACACAATATGGATCTTACGTGGAACTTACTTCACTTATTCATGCAAACATAAAATATGTGTAAACGTTTGTTTCCCCAATGAACTAAAATAATTTTAAAAAAAAAAAACACATAAAAAAATTAAATCGAAGTAAATCGCGTTGAGATTATCCGGTTCATGAGTTGGACTGGCTGGGATGGGACAACATTAGATTAACTTGTATATTCAGATGTTGCGGGAGACAAGAGGAGTGAAAGATGGTGTAGACACTGCCAGTTGATTGGGACAGACCAATCGACCACCGAGATGTGTATAAACACTATGTAGATGATCTCTAGTAAGCAGTAGTTACATTGAATGTGAATAATCGTGGAAGTGTATGGTTTAAGAGGGAAATTAATAATATTTAGCAGTCGGCCTCAGCATCGCAGTAGTCTTTTTTGTGCGACGCGACGCAACTAAAATTAGGGCTTAGGTAACAGGCAGATTTCATATGATGTCTTGAATAATTCATATTCATTGCTCATATTACTTATATTAACCACACATAGGCAGATTTCATATTTCATGGCTTAACAGGCAGATTTCATATGATGTCTTGAACAATTCATACTCATTACTCATGTTACTTATATTACCCACACATAGACAGATTTCATATTTCATGGCTTAACAGGCAGATTTCATATGATATCTTGAATAATTCATATTCATTGCTCATATTACTTATATTACCCACACACAGGCAGATTTCATATTTCATGGCTTAACAGGCAGATTTCATATGATGTCTTGAATAATTCATATTCATTGTTCATATTACTTATATTACCCACACACAGGCAGATTTCATATGATGTCTTGCATAATTCATATTCATTGCTCATATTACTTATATTAACCACACACAGGCAGATTTCATATTTCATGACTTATCAGGCAGATTTCATATGATGTCTTGAATAATTCATACTCATTACTCATATTACTTATATTACCCACACACAGACAGACTTCATATTTCATGGCTTAACAGGCAGATTTCATATGATATCTTGAATAATTCATATTCATTGCTCATATTATTTATATTACCCACACACAGGCAGATTTCATATTTCATGGCTTATCAGGCAGATTTCATATGATGTCTTGAATAATTCATATTCATTGCTCATATTACTTATATTACCCACACACAGGCAGATTTCATATGATGTCTTGCATAATTCATATTCATTGCTCATATTACTTATATTAACCACACATAGGCAGATTTCATATTTCATGGCTTAACAGGCAGATTTCATATGATGTCTTGAATAATTCATATTCATTACTCATATTGCTTATATTACCAATGAAATTCACGCCCGTGTTATTTCGTCCTTTATTATTACTTAACCATAACTTAAAAGACATTGTATAGTATCAAACAAACAGAAAAATATTTAGGAATTAGGTTCCAGCTCGTATTCATTACTATGACTTTGCTCATCAAATTCGAATTTGAACTTACTTTTAATGTACCTATTATCTATTATTATCTACAAAGTATTTGAATGGGTACGCAAAAGTTCAATTGGAGTTAGTGGCTATTTAGATCGATCAACACGTGTAGATAATAATAGAACGGATAACAATAAGTAGCATTGGAGTTGTTGGAGCGTCCGCGACTATTTGAAATAAATTGCGACAGGGGCCGTACAACTAATTTACCTACCCATTGTCATCTATCCTGGGAATGACCTTTTATCATTCCGATTCAAGACGGAAATCATTTTTAAAGTAGATAGATCGTTTCTGCCAATTATTTTAGAATTCTCATGTATGTTTACATAGTATCTGAATGGTGGCCTTTCACCAAGGCGATACTAAAAGTATTAAAAATATATATTAAATATCACAGAAGACAAAATTTTATTTACATTTTCTATTCCAAGTCACGTCAGGATAGGGTTACCATCCGTCCGGATTAATTCGGCCTTGTCCGGACTTCTAGCCTTTTGTCCGGACTTTGTCCGGCCCTTTGTCCGGATTTTTTGGTTTAGATGAAATATGAGTAATAAAACCTACATAAGTAGAATCAAATAAGTCTTTAATCTATATTAATTTCCCACTCATCTAAAAACAACAATATAACAATTTGGGAGCCGGGAAAGGGTACCACCGCCCCGGAACCTTTATTGGATAACCAAAACCTCTGCCATAGGTCACCCCAAGTGGTGCCCGGGTTCATGGGGTGAGGTTTGTCTAGGTCTTGGAGGCGGATAACCAAGACACACTGAACCCCAGATTCCTATCCATCCCTTAAACCCTTTTCCTTCCCAGAACTCTCCTCTCCTTCTTTCCTTAAAAAAAAAACCTCCACACAGCATCCCCAAAGATGACATATGTGGGCCCTGAGGAAAAAATTTCCCTCAAGGCCTCCAGTGTGGAGCTTCATTTTCATTTTTTTATTTTCTAGATTCTTATGTATCTTGAGGAGATGAATCATTTAAATTTACTGAATTTAAAGTTAATGTTCCTTATACAAATAGAACGGCGTCATATGCGCCTTGCAATTTTTACCTCATGTGGGTATTTCAAAATAGTATCTGGCTGTTATAGACTTAAAGGTCATGTGTTTTGTCGGTAGGGAAAAATTGTTATGTAAAAAACCCTATGTGTGGAACTTATGTAAAAAACCAAATAAAAAAAATAAAAAATAATAATAACATAGCGTTATGAAGTGCGTACCTGATATTTGCATTATGTGATTAAAATGTTCGGATATTTTTGAACTGTCAGGGTTTTTGCCAGGATTTTTCAATTTTCTAAATGGTAACCCTACGTCAAGAATCACCAGTTAAAGTTAAGTCATGAATCCAGTTAATATCGTGTATAAAAAAATGTCCGTGTCGCGCTGGGTAGCTTTGTTTTTTTTTGGTGCAAATCTACAATTTTATTACGAGACATATGAAAGTTTGACCGGTCATTGGTTGAGTGGGCATAGCCCTTGGGTCCCACCCGAGCGTCGCGTGTTCGATTCCTGGCTAAGTCCTCCAGCACAACACAAGCAACATTTTCGGCTTTCTGTGGTGGTAGTAGGAGATTTTCAAACATTGTTGGGTTATTCGTAACCCGGGAATGTTTGTCTTTCTTTAAAAAAAAAAAGTTTGCACACTTGACCTTCAAAACAAGAGGAAGGTGAATGACTACACAAGATTTCTAAAACAACCCACTTTTAAATGAGAGTAAAATTACTGTCCACATCTGATTTCGAAAAACTGTGTGTAAAAAATTTAAGCTTATATTCTCTATCTTCTCTCTATAAATAAAAATGAATCGCCGAAATGTATGTACGCGCATAACTTTCGAACGACTGCACCAAATTGGATAATTCTTTTGGCTTTGTGTTCGTTATTGTCAGGACAAGGTTTGTATAAAAGAAGCGGTAAGCTCTGGCATAATGTAATTTGTATAAAAAAAATTGCAATAAGTGGTACACGAGCTGTTTGAAAACTGAATGTACCGGGAATGAATATATGGAATGCGGGAGGGGGTCCCCTACCCGAGGGGGGGACCTCGGGTAGGGGATTTGCAGGAGGGGGGGAGGGGAACCCGGGAGGGGGGAGGGGAACCTGGGAGGGTAACTCGGGAGGGGGTTCGCGGGACAGGGGAAGGGAGGGAGTGTAGTGGGGAAAGGGAAGGTGAAGGAGGCGGCGTGGGAACACGAGAGGGGAAGGGGACGCGGGAGAGGAAGGGGAGGCGGAAGGGGAACGGGAAGAATGGGAAAGGACACGCAGTGAGAAACAATTTCTTTATTAAATGGCATAGCAACGAATGCCGGGAACCAGCTAGTATTTTATATACATAACACTTTATTTTTTTACATGTGAAATAACTAAACCAAACAATTTTTTAAAGAGAAGCGAATTAAAACAGGCTTAATGATTCCAAAATGCTACGAAAAGCCACTGAAAGCCTTTTTTTATACAAATCAATATAACGTAAATTAAACGCAATTAAACGCAATCAATCAATGCAATACCTACTAAAAAACCAACAAATATTAATGTATTGCTGAATCTTTGTTACAGTATAGTGTGCAGAAAGTTCATTTTTCGGCCATGTACATATTGTTTCCAAACCGTCAAACTCATACAAATCATTCATTTCGAACATCATACAAAACTACTTGTAATTTATATCCATACTGCATGGGACGATAAACAAAAAATCGAAGTGTTTGAACTATTGCAACATTAATAACACACATTTTAATGTTTTTTTCTTTATTTGTATATTGCCCGAGGTTTGATCAGCATGTCGACATCAAAATGAATATATTATCATGTGAAAACAATTAATTATGCATTCTCCGAGATGTTTTTCTCATGGTTGTCGGTTATAAATCAAACAAACGCGAACGCAATGCAAAATCAAATGCTTCGACGGAAATACAAGCTGCAAAAAGTGGCACTTGTGCATTTGGTTTTCCTACATATACATAAATCACACTTGAAAAGGCAGAGAATAATATTATATTCAAGCTTTCTTCGGCTTTTTCAGGATATTGAAAAAGGTTTTATTTATTTATTTATTTATTTTATTTTAAATGCACATTTACAGTTTCATAACCAATAATAAACATACATTTTATTTTATTAAGTAATAATAGCGTTTTTGAATTGATCAATATTTAGTTTAAAAATATCTATATCAGGGGGCAGGAAATTTAGTAAAATAATAATTTTTCCGAGCGGTATTACTAATGGTAAGTTAGTTCTGCATCTCGGAACAACAAAAGTTCTGTGTCTGCGTGCTCTTGTGAAGTTGTCGGGGACATAAAACTCAAATTTTTGTAATATATCGGGAATACAGATGTTACCGTTTAAAAGTTTATATGCTGTTGTCAGCAAAGCAGTTTTCATTCTTTCGGCGAGGCTATTAATACCCAGCATGCCGGACAAAAAGGCTGATGGATATAACCAGGGATTTGAAATAAAATAATATGAAATAATTTGATATAGAGCACACCGCTAACTGCAAATATATCTCGTTTATATAAAAAAAATCTCGTGTCACGGTGTTTGTGGTCGCACTCCTCCGAAACGGCTTGACCGATTTTTATGAAATTTCTTATGTACATTTGGTAGGTATGAGAATAGGTTTTAAAGTATATTTCATACCGCTAGGTGATTAGAGTGTCCCTATCCAGAAAAAAATCTATTTTTTGACAAATTTTTGTTGTTTGATTGGAAATCTATTTTGTTATTTGGAATCAAAAATATCTATAACCTCAAATTTTAACCCTCCTACCCCCAGCTTCCCATTTTTTAACCGCGATTTTAGTATTTTTGTATGAACAAATTTAACCGTATTTCAAAGAGAACGAAATTATTTATGTTGTTGAATGACAGATGGCGCTACGTCCACCTCATCGAACTTTTATCCACACATGCGCAAGACTGCACAAGATGGCAAACCATCGCGCTTATTTGTGTAGGCTAAAAATGGGCGGACAAAAAATATCGTACACTCAATTGCTCTTCGAAATTCATATTGATTTTGATTCATTTTCCTACTTTAGTTAGTGTTTTTTTTTGTTTTAATCGGCGGTAATCGTCTACAGCGCTCCATTCCTCTTTCTGTCATAGATCCCATCCCCACACACTAACAAAACATGCGTTATTTTTGTATTCAACAACCAAAATATTCACTAGAAATAATTTATATGACAGAACAACGTTTGTCGGGTCAGCTAGTAATTTATATTATCGCACAATTATTTTTTGCAAACGTTAGATTTTAGGGTAATATTATCGTGATTTTGATAAAATAATCGTGAACTTCAAAGATAAACTCTTTACATCACAAATAAATGCCGTAACACCATCTGTCCCATTGAATCTTGTTGCAGTGAACTTTTAATTGTTTTATATGGGGCAAGTTAGTCTATGAGGTTATATTAGTAAAATGGGCGAGAATGCCCGGTCCTAAGGGTGAGATCGCATGCCCCTAATTACCGCCAACTCTTCCCCCGCTATTTTTATGGCCCATTTTGGTTCCCATATTCGACAAACAGAGCGGAAAGCCTTGATTTAATCATCCATGCTGTTTTTTTATGAAGCCTTAACATGAAACGCGAGGAACAGAGGGGGGGGGGCAGGGCATGGTTTTACAAACAATATTGCATTATTTCTCTGTTGAGGAGTTAAACGAAATCGATTTTCTTTGAAAAAAGACTACCCCAGGATGAAAGAAGTTTACATTTGTAATTAAGTGATAACGGCGAACAGTTTTTTTGTCATCACCATTTGATATAATATATGAAATTAAACAATTTCGATCACTGGCTGAGTTAACGTCGCGTTTGGGTTCCATCCAGGCGTCGCGTGTTCGATTCCTCGGGTGGCTAAGTCCTCCATCACGACAAAAGCAACATTTTCCGCTTTCTGTGGTGGGAGTAGGAGTATCTATTAATATTAGCAGATTGTTGTCTTTAAAAAAAATGTTTTTTTTTACTTTAGCACAACACAGGAGGCCGTGAGGAAAATAATTCCTCTCAACGCCAATCTTTTGGTATGCTGTGTGGAGGATCTTTAGAGGAAAGGAAGGAGATGAAGTTCTGGAAAGGAAAAGGGAATGATGGGTGGGTAGGAATTTGGTCGAATCTGTCAGTATCTCCAGGGGAGGGACGTATGACTCCATCCCTCCCACTGCGGTGCAAGGCGATATTCCGGAAGAGTCCTGCCGGAGAGATCAAAAGATCTCCCTTTTCCAGCCTGGTGGGGCAGACGCATTCACCGCCAAAACGTGGACAAACCTCACCCCATGAACCCATGAGCACCCCAGTTGTCACTTAAGGTGACCCATATAACCTACCGGTTGTGCCTTAAGGTTCGGTAGTAACGTTCAAAAAGAAGACGAAAGGGAGATCTGTAAATACGAATGTAAGAGGGAGCGCGCTATATTAAAAAAAAAAAAAATTGAGCGAAAATATTTAATAAAACACGTCTCGTTTAAAATAGAGCCAAAATCTCTCGACAAATGCTTAAGTTGCAAAAGATACAGTGTGAATTTTTTCATTGCTATAACCGGTCAGTGGTTGAGTGGGCATAGCGCTTGGGTCCCATCCGAGCGTCGCGTGTTCGATTCCTCGGCTGGCTAAGTCCTCCATCACAACACAAGCAACATTTTCCGCTTTCTGTGGTGATAGTAGGAGATTTTCAAACATTGTTGGGTTATTCGTAACCCGGGAATGTTTGTCTATAAATAAAAATAAAAAATTAAAATAAATAAATAATAGAACAAAAAGTGGATACGTTTTAAGATTTTCACGGCCAAAAGTATTTTCGTTATGTGTTTTTGGGATGTTATGCCGTGTTGCGCTACATCCTTCTTTAGCCAACGTTTCGGACATGTGTCCATCATCAGGGCAGATCCGGCAAATCCGGCAGATCCGGTAGATGACATCTACCGGATCTGCCGTGGTTTAATTTATGTTTTTTATATGATCATCCACAAGAGTCGGAGCCAGCGGGACTAAGGCTTTCGTAGTTTTAGAAAAATTTTAACGCTGAAGGAAGTTGGGAGGGGAAATAGACGAGAATATGAAAGTTATAAAGCGCAAGCCAATTCATTCACAGATCTAAACACACACTTTTTTTTTTTCTTTTTACATGAGCTCCACACAGGAGGCCCTGAGGAAAACAATTTCCCTCAGGGCCTATGTCATCTTTGGGGATGCTGTGTGGAGGGTTTTTTTAAGGAAAGGAAGGAGAGGAGAGTTCTGGGAAGGAAAAGGGTTAAAGGGGTGGGTAGGAATCTGGGGTTCAGTGTGTCTTGGTCATCCGCCTCCAAGACCTAGACAAACCTCACCCCATGAACCCGGGCACCCCTGCTAAATCACCAAACGTAGCGAACCACTTGGAGTGACCCATGGCAGAGGTGTTGGTTATCCAATAAAGGTTCCCGGAGCGGCGGTACCCATTCCCGCCTCCCAAATTGTCACTGATCGTGTTAATCTTATAAAACTACAATTCGATTATTAATGGCGGCGGTACATATATTTATTATAGGTACTCTATTATGTAATTATGAAATAACTCCTACACCATGCTAAATGCTCTCTTAATTGGCGTAGAAATCCTTGTAAATGTTTATTTCACTATTTTATTTTTACCATAGTATTATGTTTTATTACTGTAACAATTAAAAATTTTATAATTTAAGCAATAAAAAAATAGAATATTTTTAGATTATTTCAGTTTTATTCATTTTTAATCCCCCTGGCTCCTGGAAATGTCACATAAAAAAGAAGGCTACGGACTCAATTGAAGTGCAGCGGAAAAATATAGCTACTACTTATTTATTTATTTATTTATAAGTACATGTTACATGATTAATACATTTACTTGAGAAGATACATTAGGTCACCATACTAGGCAGCTGCCTGTTTCATGGTGACCAACGGAGGATAGTTATTTTGAAATGAAGTCTAGTAAGTGTAAACATATTTAAGTAAAATTATAAAAAAAATTAGAAAATTGGTAGAAATTTTTACAATAACTCACAAATTGCCAAAGTTGCCTGGTTTGATTAATCTTACAAAATTGCCTCTGCGACCGTCGTTGTCGTAAAGAACATTGATAAATGCAGTAACGAAGCCCATAGATATAAAAATTACACAAATAACTTCAAAATGAAATAATAAAATAAACGATTCAATTGAATGCATTTAACAGTAGCTACCCAAAACCAATGACAGCTATAAATTATTATTGGCTTGACTTCAAAAGATTTTCAGTGTTGAATATCTGGCCAGTCTGTCTGCTGTCTAGCGTCAGCTGTCATTTCCAACACTTCTCTTTAACGAGTGTGATAGCAATGAACGTTCGCGTGCTAGTGGAAATCCAATAAAATACTAAGACTGTACTAAACTTACATAGAAAATAGATACAAAGGGAGATATGGCATGACAGGGTACCGACTGTTGCCGAACTACGGACTGCACTGACTGTCAAAGCTGCGAAGCCAATGAAAGTTAATTATGCGTTTTGTGTGCAGATAGAAACAAAGCGAGGCGTTTCTGTGCCTAGATGTTATTTGCAGTAACAATGTTGGCGTCTGGTTACACGCATCGTGTGAACAGTGTCATGATAACAACGGTTCATCTCCTTTGTTCCAACATTCAATGACTATTACACTTCCGACAGCGACGTCCTTGAGATAAGTTACTGAAAGACAGCATTTGGTCTTGTTTACGCTAATTTATTGATATAATTTTTTTTGCTATCGTGATAATAATCGATTTTTGAATAATTGAAAAGTTTATTCAAACTATCAAAAAGTTTTTAACACTGGGAATTATTTATTCTGCCTATATACTGCCTCAGTTTCTTGCGAAAATTCTGAAACCGTCACTTTGGATCGAGATTGTAAAATATCTATGCAAAATAGCTTTCATATTTGAAAGACGAGAAAAGAAAAGAAGCATTATTTTGTTCTCTTTCTGGTTAACAGAAAAAATACATATTTATGCGTGAGAGGAAAAGAGATATATAGCTTTTAAAATGTAAGGTCGCTCGGGACGTTTTTGGTCTTATGAAAGTATAACGCGATTACGTGTTTTGGGATGTATTTAATCCTAAACAAGCAGAGGGGTTTTAAAATGTATGAACTTTGCATAATTTGACTGGAAATTTCTTATCTGAAGTCGAGTAACAAGTTTGAGACATGCTTTAGGCATGCAATACATCTGTGGGAGTACTGGTTCGATTAAACATTGGTTGTACTACATACTTACCCTATATTTGCTATTGAAACAGATTCATTAAACGAATAATTAATTTATAATAAGTCAGTTGGTTCGGAAAGCTTTTTGGTCGTTCCAAAGAAAATCTGTTCCGTGTCTATGGCTTTAATTGTAAGCAATTTTGATAGGATTCCGAAAAGTTACATTAAAGTTAGTGATGTGTCAATTTCCTTCGGAATGCCAGTTCTAGTTAACATGTTTACTTTTTAATTCTGATAACGTCTTAGATTGCGATCATCATTACTTTGATAATACCGGCTGATAATATCAAAAGTCTCCAGGCTTACCTTACTCTCAGGCTTACCTACCTACCGATGGAGTAAGATTATTTTTTCTTTCTAATTATAAGAAAAACTTTCTAAATGACAGCTTTGTAATTGCATAGGGGGAAGTATTTGTTAATTTTTGGAGGCGGATACTGGCAGGTGATATCGCCCCGAGAACCATTTATTGATTAACTAATACTGCTATAGATCGCCCCCAAGTGCTTCGCTACGTTTTGTGACTTAGCATGGGTGCCCGAGATCATGGGGTGAAGGTTGTTTAAGAGGAAAATAAATCTCATGCCTGCAAAATTTTAAAATCGATCGTCTTTTTACATGAGGCTAGTAAGCGAAAAAGTGGTTTTTATTTATTTTGTGCATAATTTTATAAGAACGAAAAAAGTTAAAACATGGAAAACCTCAAAAATAGTCTTAGCCATAAAGGGGTATTTTTAAAAAATTGTTTCTTGTATTACTTCATAGTTAAGTCATGAAAAAACATTTTTTTTGGTGGTTTACGCTTATATTTTTTGTTACGTAAATAATAATTTTATACATAGAAAAGCTAGAAAAAGCTTCGATTTATCCGTAGCATATTTTTTGATGTTCACAGTGTAAGCCGATTCGTCGTAAGGATTAATCAAAATAGTATCTAAATAGTATTTCACGTATACATTCATCTTAAATCTCGGAGCCCCTTCTTAAAAAGACCCTCCACACAGTGTCCTCTAAGATAACATGTGCTCTAAAGGAAATTATTTTCCTCAGGGCCTCCTATGTGGAGCAATACTTAAAAAAAATATCAATTATAATGAACTTTATATTACTATTCTTAATAAAAAGGTTCCTACATCGGGTTACAAAGTATACTAAATATTAAAGACATGTAAAAAATGATAAGAAGAAGGTAATAATCAGTTAGTATTGTAACTCAAAGTGACCAGCTTTGACCAGGTACTGGGCACCATCGAAGTCAGAGTTAAATTACCCTCCCAAAAGCTGGGCGTACTGTACAG
This sequence comes from Limnephilus marmoratus, assembly GCA_917880885.1. NCBI lineage: Eukaryota > Metazoa > Arthropoda > Insecta > Trichoptera > Limnephilidae > Limnephilus > Limnephilus marmoratus. The sequence goes on along the minus strand of OU862919.1, from coordinate 27,244,115 downwards.
GCCCGCAAAAACTTTAATAGTACACAACTGCTATTTTTGTAGCCACCTCTGGTCTGGAGCAGTAAATTTATTTGCCACGCCAGGATTCGATCCCGCGACCTTCGGTTTGCTAGTCAAGAGCCTTACTAATATTTAATTCACTTCATAATTTATTTCGTTGGGTTACATCTTATATACTTAAGAGATCACAGGCAGTAGCAATAAAGGGTTTCGAAACAGATTTCAGTGAAATTTCCTCTGGGATCCAACAGGGTTCTCATCTCGGACCATTGTTTTTCATTTTATATATCAATGATTTGGTCAATGTTGTTAAATACTCTGAAATAGAATTATTTGCTGATGATGCCAAGCTATACAAACCAATAAAAAGTCTAAACGATTGTGTCAATTTACAACATGATTTAAACAATATATTTACCTATTGCCAACATAATCAACTATTTCTAAATGTCTCAAAATGTCATCATATTACGTTTTCAAGAAATAAAAATAAAACATTATTTAATTATTCTATAAATAACAACAACATTGCAACAGTCTCAGATATTCGTGATCTTGGAATAACCCTTGATAGTAAACTACAATATAACCTTCATATACAACAAATCATAAATAAAGCTTCTAAAATGTTAGGTTTCATCATAAGAAACACAAAACTTTTTAATAGCATCAATATCATTAAGCAACTCTACTTTGCCTATGTACGGAGTCATTTGGAGTTTGCATCAGTTGTTTGGTCTCCATTTTACAAAATCCACATAAACAAAATCGAGGCTATTCAAAACAAATTCCTAAAATATCTTTGTTACAAGTCGTTTGTAAGATTTAATAATTATGTAGAGGCAGCTTCACACTTTAAAATTGATTCATTGAGTGTACGAAGGCATCATATGGATGCACTATTCCTGTATAAAGTAGTCAACAATAATATTCAATGCCCAGAGTTGCTAAATAAAATTCAATTCAATGTACCTGCACGTTCAACACGCTCTTCTGTCCTGTTCAGGGTGGATCAATGCAAGACAAACTGTAAGCAGAATTCTTGCCTGAACCGACTATGCAGTAGTTATAATAGCGTATTTTCCAATGTGGACATTTTCAATTGCAAACTTACTGAATATAAAAGGTCCATAAAAGAGTGTTTCTCTAATGGTTCTTGAATAATGTTATGTTTTTATTGTTTGTATTTCTGTTATGATTTGATTTATATGTACAACCTCTCTCCATGGCTACCAATGTTTTGATAGATTTTTTTTTGTTTTGTAATTTTTCATTTTATATTAAAAAAAAATGTTTTGAGAATACATATATATATTTTTTGTTTTATATAATTTTAGATTCATATTCCTTTTTATAAAACTAATTTACTTATTCTTATTATGCTGTCTCAGTAGAAGTAAAGTCACAAGGAGGAAATCCGTAATTGGTTTTATTTTGGCTATTTAATACTATGTACAAACTGAAATAAATATAAACTGTCGATTTCCCGAAAATTAATAAATAATAATAAATAACAAAACCTCTTCTACTTTCTAAAATTTCAAATTTATTTCCCTTTTACGTTGCCCATATTATAAGTTTTGATTCAATATTGTTACTCCAATGGTATTATATCATGTTGATGGGAATAACCTTCAAAAGTTATAAAAGATAGTTTTTCTTTTAAAAACAAATCAATGTTATTACTTCAATATTTTTACATTAATACTATAACTTCAATTGTATTGCTTTAATATTATTGCTTCAATATTTTTACATCAACATTATTGTGGTGAACGTATGTCTTACGGTATAAAAGAGACATGCATGTGTGAGTGAGACAGCACGAGTAACGTATAAAAGGGTGTGATTGCTGTCTCTCGTCCTCTTTGCATTCAGGCTTCCTACGAAGCGCAACTGTACAATCTCAGAATAAATCTCACTAGTCTACCTACGAGTATTATACCCTGTACTGAGATCACCATCCCAAGAAGATCTGGATCCATACATCGGAGTCCAGATGGTAATGCTGATAACCGGCCACGGTCATCACAATTATTATGTACTTTAATATTATTACTTAACTTTTATTACTTCAATATTATTACTTAAATTTCGCATGTGCTGAACCGACTCCAAAGCTGATCAGATGCATTAGGTACACACATCAAATTAATTTCAGTGATGCTGTTAACAAATGGATTTTTAATCCGACAGAAATCAATTACATATCGATAAGTGGTAAAGAATTGAAAAGTTTTGGTCGTCAAAGACTGCAGACGACCGACACTACTCGGTTGTGCAAATAACCACGCACAAGATAGGTATCTATAAATATATGATTTGAATTTATCGCACACTTTTGGGTCAAGACGTTTATCTTTAATAAATGTCACCCCATAAAGGCACTAATTAAATGATGTCCCAGCCATGGAAAGGCTTCGCAGCATTTCGTTTCAATTCAAACACGACAGAAGAGAATAAGAGTGAAATGAAGCATACCTTACTCTAGTAGCAGAAGCTAAAAGAATAGTGGCAACCTGTCTTTTAATACAAAATAATTATTCATACGTGTTCAGACGCAATATTACTCGACATATTTATCTTGACAAAATCATCCGAAAACTTCGAAATTTGCATCAAAATGATAAAAATGTTGACGCGGGTATTAAACAAAACCAGCACATGTGTTTTATCTTTTATCTTATCTGTGCTATTTTTACTGCCATGACGAAATTGTATCATGTACAATCCTCTCCTACTAAATTACAAGGCTCTTTTCGCCTTTGACTTAGATTAGATTAGAGGGGACCCCAGAGCAATCTGTAAAAGATTTTACTGAAAACACATATTTCGAAATGAGATGACAGCTCTGAAAACAAAATAGAAATATCAAACACTTCATTTGTAATAAAAACTGTGTAAATAGGTTTATTACACTGCTACGGTTGCCAACCATGAACTTTGCTTCAAGTTTGGCTAACATTGAAATTTATTTTCGATTAATCTTTACTACGCATGGTTTTACATTATGAATACCAAAAAATTTGCGTTGGTTAAATTGAAGCTTTTCCTGCTTTTTTCAAAAAATTTGCATTGGTTAAATTGAAGCTTTGACCGCGCCTCCCCCAACGAAATGCGTAGGCCTGAGGCGAACCACGCGGTCTCTATGTCCTTCCGTCCCCTCTCTGGTAACCCGACGCTCATCTTTTCCTCAAGGTCTTCAAAAACTTCCCCTTCTCTCCCAAGTACACTTCTTCGAGGCAAAATCGGGGAGCCGGCTAAAGGGCGCGGACTTCGAGCATCGTCTGCGGTTGGGCCAATAGCTATACGCATTCTCGTTGGGACTGCTCGGTGGTCTATGGAATACTTTCTCTGGCTTTTCTTTTTATATATTTTATTTTCTTTCTGCTATTGAAGTAATTACTTACATTATAACATAATCATAAAAATAACTGTTTTTTCCTCATTACTTGTTTTATTTTCAGAAGGTTTCTTCGACTGGTTATAGCCGTTATTTTTCAATTATTCAATAACACTATTATGTATTTTTGATGTTACCTATTTCAGAAGAATTATTCCACGGGCCGCTACTTCTATTTATCTTTTGTATAATGTTAATGTAAGTGCATGCATACTGCTTACTAACCCGTATGCATGGACATTGGAGGGTCTCGAGTCGAACAAATAAATGTAGCTTCGTTAAAAAAAAGTAGAGTCTTGTGTGCGGTGAAGGAGGAAACCATATAACGCTGTTGGGAAAGTGGTGGGGTCCGCTCCAATGAAGCTTTTCCTAGAGTTTTTCTAAGCGATTTTTATATCTATTACCTATAATCGTGGAGAAAAATGACGCACTAACAACAGACATTTTTCACTTGCATATTTCTAATTAACAGAACACATTCCTTTTTCTACTTTCATAAGTATCTCATCGCTGTATCATTATCCGAAGTGCAAAAAAAAGGTAAATGTATTTTTTATAAGCAAGAAACTTTTCATTTTTATATAATTTTTAACATTTTTTTTAAGTTTTCAAAATACCCAGAATTATTAAATAAAAAAATGAATTAATATTTTCAACTATTGTTATTATTGAAAACTTCCAATTATTAAATCATTTATCACGGGATGAAAGCGACCGTCTACTTAAGCCAAAATATTTGGCGGAAAGTTATAGTAATACATTGTGTTAAGCAATTATAAGCAGGTACGTTGTGTTTGTATCACGAGTGTCTGAAGATGGGACAAAACATAAATCAGAAATATACCATTGATATTAACTATTTAAATAAGATGAAGCGGTAATGCGGCTTAAACCAGAAATGCAACGGGCAAATATTACCCAAATATCGATCTTCTTTATCTTTACATAGTATAAAATGAAGTCGCTCACAATGTATGTGCGCTTAGATCTGTTAAAATAAACGCAACGGATTTTTATGCGGTTCTCACCAATAGATTGAGTGATTCATTAGGAAGGTTTTGTGTAAATTGGTTGAAACACATAATACATATATCTGGCCAAGCGGCAGCGGGCAGTGTGCTGACAAACGGGCGGTGTGGATTTGATTTAACAAATGGCGCTGGTTATAAAGGGTTCGTTAGCCACAGCAACGTGCGTACGGGTCTGCTAGTAATAGATATTACACCAATTTGTTTTTTAATCTAGTTTTTAGTACCAACTGTTAAGTAGGTACACGTTATGTGACGAGATTGAAAATAAAAATATTTATTTTTATTTTTAACAAGTTATACTTCATAAATTATCTAGGATTCGGTTCCGATCACATTAATTGTACGCACTTACAACTGTAAGGTACACCTTGAATACTGAAAATTATGTATTGATTTTTGGTTGTTTTCTTCATAAAAAAAACAACAGGAACAAATTTCAATGAAGAATATTAATTATTGATTCCAGCATCGGGCATTTTTTTGCATGAATTAATATATTAAGTTTGTATTAGGAGTTGCACAATATTTGTATTTCGTAAACCTCTTTATAACGAATATCGAATTGTATCGGATTACCCGATGTATATGTATATGTCTGCTAAGCTCGTAAATATAGTGTTATTCTTGGATCAGTAAGACCATTTTAGTATATTGTATGTCCGTGGTGGCTGCGAAATGTAACACGTACGGAGTCTTGTATGCGGGGACTATTCATGTTTGATATTACACCATTTGTTCCAGTGTTTGTTCCGAATTCTCCTCCCGACCGCTTACTATAACAACATATTGAATTCCACAGTTCTCCACTATATTAAGTGTGGTACCCGTACCCGTGCCCGTGCCACTTGCCAGAGCTTCCATAGTTTCGTGTAAAGTGTATGGATGTAAGAATTGTTCACAGGCTTATTATTGCGAAGGTGGAACTATAATTTGGCCAATAAATTCGGCGGTTTCAACATGTTTTCCCTTCTGAAAGCTGAATTAATTCCTACGGTCATAAATAAAATAACAAAACTACAAGATTTTTCTAGTTATTATAAAAGTAAAGTCCTAATATTTCGCTTTCCAGAGGAGGCCCTGAGGAAAATAATTCCCCTCTGGGCTGCGCCATTTTTGGGGATGGTTTGTGGAAGGTCTTTTTAGGAAAAGAAGAAGAGGAAGATCTGGGAAGGAAAGGGGTATTAAGTATTAAGGTAGGAATCTGGGGGTCAGTGTGTCCACGAGTGACGGACGTATGAATCCATCCCTCCCACTGCGGTGCAAGCCGATGTTCCGTACAAGAGAGTACGGCAGGAGAAGCCAAAGGGACTCCCTCAACCATTCTCTCCTAATCCGGCCTGCCGTGCAGCTGGCTGGACAAACCTCGCCCCATGAAGCCGGACACCCCTGCTGAATTACCAAACGTAGCGAACCACTTGGGGTGACCCATAATCGCCTCAGTTCTTATTTGTCCAACAGACCATTTTAGTTTTTGTTCAATCTCCACTTAAAATTAAAAATAAAGTATATAAAATGATAGTTAATCACTTAACTAAGAATTATTTAAACTAATGAGACCTTTACCTTTACGGAAATAGCTTTATCTTAAACACCTATTATAATGTTTTATTGAAATAATGCAAGAAAACCTTCTCTTACCGTAAAATTTTCTAATGGTCCGTTGGACTAATACGAACTAAGGCGGCGAGAGGCGGAGGCGAGATATTGGTTATCCAATAAATGGTATCCAAATTCTCATATTTTTTTCTCAAAATATGGTCAAAATAAATGTGAACACAATCTTGCAACATGGAGAGCGGTATAAACATTTTCAATTCAATTTTCAGTACCGGCATACCGGGTGTTTATTTTATTATAGTCTTTAAGTACATGGTTTTCTTTACCTGCCTCACTAAACAAAATCTGTTCCGAGGTAAATTCATCTTTGCAATTTTTGACTTGAGATTGAATCTGATTGTATTAATACCCTAGCGTCTGTACAGTTGTAATTTAAGAACCCGACTTCGAGTACACTCCTGACACCATGCCTTATGCAAAACCGTTTTCGTACGAGAAGTTTGTTACAAAGCTACTGTCGTGAGCTACCTGCGGAGCAGGTTTATATTGATACAGTTAATACGTAATACAGTTAATACGTAATAGTTAATACGTAACATAAATAAATTACTATTTCAAAAATCAGTCAACATCTTATCGATAAACTTTTAACTTAATTTAAAACACATTTTGCTGCCAAGCAAAAAATTGTTTCCTTTTTTGACAACTGATTTTCGGAGTTTAAATTTTGAAATTATCATTTATGGAAACTTTTGGGAACCTAGCGAATGACACACTTAAGGGCCCGCAACCCGGATTTGTACCGATTTATTACATATTTCCCTAAAACACGGTAAGTTTTAAAGCTCTTAAAAAATATATGTTATTCTTGAAGATAATATCTAGACTTTGCCCGCGCCGAAACGCAAATTATATAAAATTCCATTGATGGAAAAAAATCGCAAAGTATGCTCCAAAAATTATTATTAACACGTTTGTTTCAGTTATTTCACAAGTTATATGTATGAAAAAATTCACAGGGTTTCTTTAAATGCTGTTTAAGATAATGCCCGCGAGATTTTTGCTCTATTTTAAACGAGTCGTGTTTTATTAAACATTTTCGCAATTTTCGCATCGATTTTGTCGCTGTAAATGTTAGCGCTCTCCTCTAAAATTCGTAATTTCGTATCTCTCCATCTTCTTCTTTTCGGACCCGGTTGCAGAGCCTTAAAGTAAACACAAATAAATCTGTGTTTGTGAAGGAAAAAACAACAATTTGTGTTTTGAAGGAAAATACCAATATAATAGAAAACTTAAACAACTAAAACAAATGATTTTCACGGGTTCTTTTTAAAAGTTGGTGGATATTGAGTAAAAGAACAGCTACAGTGATGTTGTTGTAAAAAATCTCACTCCCATGAGCCAGGACCCCTAGCACAATCGATCGATAATTCTCGGTAAATTCTCATCGTTCCCTAGGATAACTGCAGAACGCTAATATACAAACAACACTTGACGTCGAATATATTGAGGATAGTTAGTCATTGTGAACTGTTATTTATTCGTTAGCGATCTGCAGACATGCTAGGGAATGATGAGAAGTTACCGAAAGTTATCGATATAATTCTTATCGATCGACCGTGCTAGGGGTCCAAGAGGTGAAGCAATTGTAATTTCAATTAAATGAAAACAAATCACTTTACATATATCTCGGCGGCCGATCGTAAAATCAGGCAGATCATGATGCGCCTGAGGCACTTCACGATGTGGCTAGGCACATCATGATCTGCCTGATTTTACGATCGGCCTACGACATATATACCACGTATTTACGTAATCTAAATTATCAATATGTTTCGAAACCAATGATTCCTCGTCAGGATAAAATAGTTATTAATAATAACGACAAAAGAATATAACTTATAGGTATATAAATAAAACAAACAATTACAGAAAATTAAGTACCTTTTAGACAAAAAAAACAAAGAGTCGTGATTAATTAGGGTATTATAAAAACAATTATACAAAATAAATATTTCAATATGTTTTCGAATAGGTAATAATTGCATTTACAATTATAAACTTAATCAAAGAGTAACCAAGTTTTTTTTTTCATTATTTGTTTTTGCCCATTTGCCCTGATGATGGACACTGCAAAGATGTCCGAAACGTTGGCTAAAGAAGGAGGTAGCGCAACACGGCATAACACCCCAAAAACAAATTACGAAAATACTTTTGGCCGTGAAAATCTTAAAACGTATCAGTAACCAAGTTGTCTAAATAACAAAAATAATATTAATAAAATACATATTAATATGAAAATAAATTTAAAAGACGGTTGTTTTTAATATTTGGTTATTAATAATATTTAATTGGCTATTCACACCTGTTCAATTTCTAAGTTATCTAATTGTAAAACCATTATGTTTGAATGTAAAGTTTAAACATTTTATTTATATAAATAATTTCTTTTTTTTCTTTTTTTTTTCTTTTTAATTTTATCCTAAAAAAGAAACCATTGGTTTCGAAACTTTTCGATAATTTTTATTAAATAGGTGGTGTGTGTGGTGGTGTGAGGTGGTGTGTGTGTGTGGTGTGTATTGGTTTTCATTTAATTAAAATGACGCCGCAAAATGAATTTGTACTCATTGAACAAGCATTTGTAATTTTTTTTATACAGAGACGAAAAATTTTAGTCTAGGCTATAAATCTCTTTTTACGTAGCGTTATATGACTGCTTTCAGATTCAGTTAAAGAAACTCGGAGCCCGTTGCTTTTACTCGCTATTAAAATAAGTAATGAAAACTTTTATGACAAGTGTTTTGTAAATGCAATTTGGAACAATGTGACGATCTCCGGAGCGTCATGGTCTACGAATTTTACTTTGAATCAGAGGTTGCAAACATAAATATATTCACGTATGTTCATTTATTGTGCAAGGGCTGCCAGTCATGAGAATTGGGAATGGATTATAAGGTATGTCTTTATTTTAAAAACATTGTCTACAATCTCTGCTGTCTTTCATAAACAAATTAGCGACCGAAACAGAAATTTCTGCCGAAACCGAAACCGAAAACGAATCTTCGGTACCTGTCTCAGTTTCGGCGGAAACCGAAACTTTTTTAGACATATTAAAAATCTATTGTTTACTAAAATTTGGCTTATTTTTTACACGTATACAGACAGTTAACACGTATTAAATGAAATAAAAAACGATTATTGAAGTGTGTGAATTTTTTTATTGTTTTATATTACTGCTTTAAAACAAACAAAAATTTTAAAAATTAACAAAACATGTTAACTACTTCTTGAAAAAAGAAAGTGTCAATGACAACACTTACACCATAAAGGAAGGACATCACAAATTTCAAAAAAGAATATTGATTCAAATAATTTGGGGAAAATCTTTTTTTTTTAAATCGAGTATTTTAATTTTAATTGCGTTTACAATTAAAATAATGTTTCTTATTACACGTATTAAATAAATTAAATAAAAATCAATAATTGAAGTACTTACGTTAATTTTTTTTTTTTGATATTACTGCTATAAAACACACAAATTATAAAAATTAACAAAAATGTTAGCTACTTCTTGGAATAAAAATTTGTCAATAATCAACACTAACATTAGCCACGAAGTCACCCGAAGTCCACCGAACGACGCGCGATAATTCACGAACGCGGAGTTTCGGTGCGGCCGAAGATTCGGCAGATTTTCTGCCGAAACCGAAACTGATGCCGAAACTATTTTTTTTTGCCGAAACCGAACCTTCGGTCGGTCACTAAAACAAATCAAGAGCGAGTTATATAATTCGTCCCATATATTTTTTAATTTATTACCCACCCTTGTGTGTGTGTTTTTTTTTACTATTCCTATCATAATGTAATGAACAATAGTGTTTTAATGTTTAATTGTCAATGATACGCTCATTAAAGAACATATTATATACTATTTTTAAAATATATATCGGGATTAAATAACATGTATTCCCAATTATGTCGTCTGCGTGCGACTGTTCCTAAATTACTCTAAATAATCAATAAACGGTGTTAATCTCAAGTGACCTCCCAGGTAAGTATTGTCCTGTATATTTTCTGCCTTTACATAGTATAAATAAAACAATATATATATTACGTTCATTGGTCAAATCATCGTTCGTTGTATAGTTTCGTATCAGTGATCAATGAACCGGTGGATGCAATTTTTAGCCAAGAGTTTGTTATAATGGTGTGTCTAGTTTATAGTTTATAGTTGGAAGTAAGATTGTAGAAATAGATTATAAGTTTGCACAGTGCCCTTCAGGAGATTTTTCACGAAAACGGCGCTATGCATATCATCCAAATATTACTATTAACCGGCTTCTTTCATATTCTTCTAATTGAACAAAATAAGAATAAGTATGTAATCGTAAATGCCAAAATGATATCTTGTTTATTTTTTCTCCTACTCAAAAAAATTAAACCCAAAACTCCAAATCGTCACGTCCTTGTGAGCGAAAAAAAGTGGATTTGACCTTTAAATAAAAACAGAAGAATCTGCAAATCGAAAAAAACGCAAGGACTTACCGTTCATTAGTTTTTGCCATGGTTGCCTTCATTTTGAATTTGATTTGTGCCGACACGGGTTCCTTGAAGTCTCCCCTGGGCGATTACCCAGGCTACCCACTGTCCAGACAGCATGTACGTACGCCACTCCATTGGCATAATAACCCCGAGCCTGGTTTGATTATAAGTCCGTCCCTGATTCTAGAACGCTCCTTTGATATTACGGTAATATTTATTCTGCCCACTCGCATGGACAATGAATTTCTCTATTTTCTCATTACAATACCGAACCAGTTTACTTAGATCGTAATGAGTTCTTATTGGCCTATTTGTTTGTTGGCAGGTACTAGGGAGATAACAAAGGGATGTCGTTATTTTCGATGTAATCTCCTCAAAACACACAAGAAAATGGGATTTGAGATGATTTAAGTGGTACCTGCCGCATGCTAGTAACGAAGGGTTTTTTGTATGAGATTAGGTATTTTACTTTTACCCCACATTAAAAACTGCTGGTGATATTATTAGTATTACTAACTGAAAGCCTGCCAATAAATAATATCTACGAAAAATGTAGTTTTAACTGTCACAACAAATAATATGAGCATCCTCAAAATAATATTAATAGTTTGTACAAAACAACACATACAATGTGTTTTTGATATTATTTTATGGAACGGAAGCATGGACGCTTACTGAAGAACTAATTAGGCGACTTGAGGCATTCGAGATGTGGATCTACAGAAGAATTCTTAAAATAAGCTGGATGGACAGGGTTACGAATGAAGATGTTATGATTCGGATGAATCAGGAAAAATAAGTTATTGATACTATAAAAATCCGAAAACTTCAATATCTTAGACATGTGATGAGACATCCAGAGAAGTATGAGATCTTGTATCTCATAATGCAGGGAAAGATTGCCGGAAGACGGGGCCCTGGAAGAAGAAGAACCTCATGACTGAAAAACCTGAAACAGTGGTTTGGCCAGTCTACTGTAGAGCTGTTCCGGGCCGCAGTAAACAAAGCCCGCATAGGCAACATGATAGCCAACGACCGTTGAACGGACAGGGCACAAGAAGAAGAAGAAGAACAAATACAAAATTTGAAAACGTTCCTCCAAATTTTGTATTTTTGCAACACCTTCAATATTCTCTATTCTTTGAAAAAAATCATCTGAAAATCCAACTCATTGTAGGTATTCCAGTACGATAAAAACATCGAAAAAAAGTAGAATAGGTACTATATAAAGACGGTTTGCTTTAGTACAAAGGACATCTTTAGTAGACAGTTTTCAAAATACTTAAACTTTACAAAAATGTATTTTATAGAAGGATGCTGGCAATGGTGTCTAGTTTATAAAGGTTGAAAAGCTGGGTCTACCCTAAGAAAAACGAACCATTAAAAATATTACAGAAATATATTTTATACAAATAACCCAACTTGTAGTCATTCATTTGTATGACCACAACAATTATTGGAACAAGATAATAAATTTAGCATTTTCTAATATTCAATGCTCAATCCATAATCGAATTAGAAAATTACACAAGCTGATCACAGAGCAATGCACGTCAATAGATAATAATAATAATAAATTATTATAGCGCAGTATTCATGATAAAATCACCTCAAGGGGGCTTTACAACTTAATTTATTTAACCTATACCCTACCACTTAGACTTATGATTTCGATTTATTACTAGTGGCTAATGGATGCTGGGTACAATTATTGCTTCTCTGAAAAATTCCTCAAAAAAATTTTATCCATAAATTATTTTCGGTGGAATTTAATTCCATTTACCAGATTGTAAATACGGGTGACCCGACAATTCGTCCTGCGACAATTCATCCGGCGACAGTTCATCCTGTGACAGTTCATCCGCCCGACAGTTCATCCTGCCGACAGTTCATCCTGCCGACAGTTCATCCCGCCGACAATTCATCCGGCGACAATTCATCCTGCCTGATCATTTAGAAGATTTTTATTAAGTAAGTATGCAAAGAGGATATACGGCCGTGTAACCAAAATCGATATACTTATATCTGAAGGCATCTTGAGTGGAAATCCGCTGAAAAAATATTTTTACTAAATAGGTTACGTTAGGTTAGGTTAGGTTAGGTTGTACGGCCGTATATCCTCTTTGCATACTTACTTGAAGAAAAAATCTTCTAAATGATCAGGCAGGATGAATTCTCGCCGGATGAATTGTCGGCGGGATGAACTGTCGGCAGGATGAACTGTCGGCAGGATGACCTGTCGGCCGGATGAACTGTCGCAGGATGAACTGTCGCCGGATGAATTGTCGCAGGATGAACTGTCATGGAACCGTAAATACGGTATCCGAATATGGCGTTTTTCCCCATTTATTTTTCTTCGTATATTTTCCATCGGTTTTTCGTCGTAAAACAATCAGGAAAATTGAGTAATTTTTTGTAAAATTTGTATTAACAAAAATATATATCGTAATAAATTGGTAATTAAGTGTACGTTTATCAATAATTTATTATAATTATTAATATTACTAAATTTTTGAAACGTGACAAGTGTTTTGTGCTGAAGGAAAGCAGAGTAAAGGAAAGTCTAATAAGATTCTCAGCATGAAACATCTTTCATGCTGAGAATCTTATCTGATAAATAATAAATTCAATGATATTCTATAACAATAGATACATTCTTTTAACTTGCTACGCAGTAATCCCAATGAGTTGTTAGAAATGATTATTTATCCTGCGACTGGTCAGTGGTTGAGTGGGCATAGCGTTTGGGTCCCACCCGGGCGTCGCGTGTTCGATTCCTCGGCTGGCTAAATCCTCCATCACAACACAAGCAACATTTTCGGCTTTCTGTGGTGGTAGTAGGAGATTTTCAATCATTGTTGGGTTATTCGTAACCCGGGAATGTTTGTCTTTTCTTTAATACAAATATTTAAAAAAAATCCTTTTGTTTAAGTTTATGATTCCCTCAACTTGTAATATTTAATAATTATAATAATTGGATAATTTATAGAGCGCCCTTTTTGTGAAAAATCACCTCAAGGGCGCTGTAAATTTAATTAAATGAAGAAAATATTAGCGAACTCAATCGAAAATCTGGAAATAGAAAAATCAGAAAAACATATATTGCCACCCCAGGGACTCGAACCCAGTGCCTTCGGCTTTCCGACTGAGCTAAGGTGTCCCTATCCGATTTGGTCATTTTTAACTGTATCATACTTCGACTAAGAACTTCCAACATTATCTTCCTAATGTTGTCTTCTTTTAATTAAAGATTATTTAATTTTCATTAGAAAAACTCTCTTTTTATAACTTTTAGGTTAGAAGGTTATTCCCATTAATGTAATATATTGTTTTAATCCGGTTTTTTTCTCTTTTTTTTATCTTATCTTATCTTGTCTGTATCTTTATTTATTAGACAGTATAGCTAGGTTATCCCTAGACAGCTTATCTAGCTCCTTACTATATAATATTAAGTAAGAAAAAAAAACTTAATAACTATAGATTTTTTCATTATTATTGGTGCATGATGTGAACATTAGTTATTGGGTTTATAACCTAATTATTGTAGTTTGTGATTTTCTAATGCATGTAATGTTATAAACCTGTAAATGTTCCCAATAAAGAAAATAACAAATAAAAATAAAATAAAATATCATTGAAGAAGAAAATAATAATAATAATCTAAACGAAAATATGAAAGAGAACAAGACACAGAAAAACAGAAAAAAAAATGGTCGAAACTGGGACTCGAACCCAGAACCTCTTGTCTATCCGGGACGTGATAATATATACAGGATTATTTATTATATGATTATTTATTCATTTTCTCGTGCGAATACATATTTAAGTTTCCAATTAGAGATTGTTTCAATAAAACTACAGATAGATGGTAGTTAATCATCTTTATTTCGTATCTTACCTTTAAACCAACAACTTTCCATTTAAAGCAATACCTACAAAACCTGCTAGGAAAGCTACCCCATTATCAAAATACGTAACCTCGGGAGTTCGCACTCCGATAAGAATTATCGGGTTTATGTTTGGTTAATTTGTTAGCAGAGATAAATTAACTAATGAGATTTACTTACGTTATTATGGGCACTTTAAAATAAGACTAATATTTAAATTTAAAATTCAAACACATAGTTCCGATGGCAGGAATACAATTTATCAAAAATATAGGCAATACAATATCATTAAAAGTTACACCTACAATGAATTATTTAGTACAATACGTTATTTTACTTTATAAAGAAATTTAAAACATCTCTAATGGACCTTAGAGGTGACTTCTAACTTAAAATACCGCATTCCCTTATCTAACAGTTTTATATCCTCAAAGATCACGCAATGTTCAGACAGAGTATTGACACATTGCTAGTCAATCGAAGGAAACCTTCTACATCTCAATACAAAGGGCTACACCATCAAAACCGTTGATTCAACAATTCCCACATTTTTCCAAAAAAAGAAATTTCCTCACGTTTTCGAATGAGAATTGGATATTGTTCCGTACCTTCTCAGCTTTTTAAAAATCACATCCTTGACTCCCCAGACTGTACTTTAGATCACATTTTTCTGGTTGTCCTTTCCTAAACAAATATCCTGTCTTCTAAAGACCCTTTTTCAAAATTGCCTCCGCTCCATTCAATACCTCATTTCTTCTAAGTCTGAACTCGACTCCAATCTTCCATGTAATTTAGAAATTTGCCCATTTAAATAGATAAATTCACCTTTCCTCTATCCCTCCCCCTCCCGAACTCCCTTGGAGGAAGAATGCCAGAAAAATTAGAAAAAACAAATATCGACAATACCATCAATATTGGAAGAAAATATATAGCAATGATGGAGGACTTCGCTAGCAGTGCATTGAACACTTAAATGTTTGGGTGGGATCCTGACGCTTTGAAACGCTCGACCGACAATCGGTAGTCTATCTAAGTTTGATAATCCTCTATTAATTTAATAGGGCTAGTAATTATCAATCAAAGGCATTAGAAAAATACTTTAAAACCGTAGTAGAAAATTATAAAAATTGCTTTATTGTTGTTAGATTCTAGGACCCAGAAACTCTTTAAACTATTTTGAAAAATATTAATTGGCAAATTAAAAAATATTAATATTAATTTAAATGACTTGCCAAGAATCACTTTTAATTTATATTGACAGTAGGATTAGGAGTCCACAGAGCTGAACCTCTTGATATGAAAATATCTGGAGTCGGTGAATTATTTTCCCATTTGGTCTCTGGTAGGTTGACATGATGTTCTTGTATTGTTTTATATTTATTATGCTTGTATAGTGCAATTACATAGCGTGAATTGACTAGATGATCATTTGAGGAAGTGTGTGAAAGGGTTTAGTTTTTCCTGTAGGGAAAATTTAACCCGGACATTTAAATCTGGTGCATATAAATTAAATATTAATTAAATATCAAAAAATATTATTATGAAAATCATTCTAGTAGATATCCTTATGCGATTCATAAAATGCTTACATATTTGTCACAAAATTTCAAAAAAAATAACACAGTTTCACAGGATTTGAACAATTCATCAAATTTCAAAGTAAAATTTAAAGTTCTGTGATAGTTTCTTCAAGTTCCTGTTATTATTTCATCACGGGCTTGAAGAGGATTATGACAAAACTTGGACATTATTAATTTGAAGATATTATTTAGGATTTTCACAACCAAAATTTTATTTTAGAGGTGCCGTGTTGCGCTACCTCCTTCTTTATCGTCACAGTATCCATGACCGGGGCAGATTTGTAACAAATCACGATATTAACTAACATTATTGTGCACGTTGTCAAAATGATTTATATCAGTAATAAAGCGTCATTTCCGGCGTTTGAAAGCATTTCGCTGAAATTTCATAGGAAATATAGTGTCGTGTTTATGGCGTGAATAGAATAAACAATGCTCGTAAGAACCCCTTTCCGCAACGCAATAAATATATAAAAATATGAATTGGCTAATTTATACAACATCGACCGGCGTGGTCTAGCGCTTAGGATTTTGACTCGCAATTCAAAGGTCGCGGGATCGAATCCCGGTGTGGCAAATTAAATTAATTGCACAATTAGTTCATTAAAAATAATATATAGTATATTTACGGCGCGTTTCAGATACTTTCAGTATCGCCCTGGTGTAAGACCATCATTCAGAATTGAAACGTTGCTTGAAATGACTTTTAGCTGTGTTTGGTGACCAGATCTGAATAGCCAGGTACTTCCCCGCCTTCCTCTTCCCTTCTCCTTCCCCTCCTCACTACCTTCAGCCCCACAACATACCCCATTCGGGGATACCATAGTCTCACTGGCTCCACATGGGAGCAGTGGGACTCTTGTGAGATATTCATATTTAAAAAAATAATAAAAAACATCGTCATTGATAAATAACTCATAAATGAAAATCAGAACGTTTACCCCTGCGCCTGTGCAAAAAATAATTTTTTATTGAACTTTTACGTTTTCTAACATTTTTACTTAAGTAGGTACCTACATAACTACTTATATTGTAAAAGTCCGGTTTCATGTGTTTGAATGTAATTTTTATCTTTTATGTCTGGCATTTGTAAATAAAGCAATGATTTTGACCTACAAAAAACTACGCGGAGCCCACTTTGTTAATCTATACAAATAAATGTCTTCGCTTAGTATGAACAGCGTTCAAAAGTGTTGGTGAGATAGTGCGTTAGAGTTACAAATTTACAGTGAGTTTGATTTGAGAAAACGAACTATAATTTAATGCAAATCTTGTACATAAAAATCTCGTGTCACGGTGTTTGTTGTCGAACTCCTCCGAAACGGCTGGACCAATTTTTATTATTTTTTTATGTTTATTTGGTAGGTATGAGAATAGGTTTTAAAATACATTTCACACCGCTGTGTGATTAGGGTGTCCTTATCCAGAAAAAAATCTTTTTTTTTTTAAATTTTAAATTATTTTTTATTTGGCATCAAAAAATACCCATAACCCCAAATTTTAACCCACCTACCCCCACCCTCCCATTTTTTAATCGCGATTTTAGTATTTTTGTATGAACAAATTTAACAGTCTTTCGTATTTCGTATTTCAAGAACGAAATTATTTATGTTGTTGAATGACAGATGGCGCTACGTCCGCCTCATCGAACTTTCATCCGCACATGCGCAAGACATTCACGAGAAGCATCGCGTCATTTTGATATTTTGAAAGACGGACTGACAAAAAATATCTTACACTCAATTGCTCTTCGAAATTTATATTGATTTTTTTTATTTCATTTTCCTACTTTAGTAGTGTTTTTTTTGTTTTTATCGGCGGTCATCGACTACAGCGCTAAATTCCTCTTTCTGTCATAGATCCCATCCCCACACACTTACAATACATTCGGTTTTTTTTTGTTAACAACCAAAATATTCACTAGTAATAATTTATACGGTAGAAAAACATTTGTCGGGTCAGCAAGTATTTTATAATATTATGATTATTACATAAATATTATTATTACAATATTCCTCTTCCGAATCGCACATTCAGTGGACCGATCTCATGAACAACCAATAGAATAATATATTTCAAGAGCAATCAGATATAAAACTTTGTTCCCTCTAGATTTAAAGAACTAAGATAAAAGTTATAATTAATAATATTTTATCCAGTTTCTGACGCTGAGGAATTGGGTTTCGAGGGTTTGTAGTAAATTATTCATCCGAGATATCAAAGGAGACGAAAACCATTTTTATGTATGAATACGTGACTTTCTCCATAACAGGGCGCTTAGATCATTACAGCTAGCGCAGAGAGGGAAGGTTTTCCGCCACGAGAAGTGAAAATATTATTAGAAATTACGTAGGTGTAAACTAACTAACCACCACACCGTTTCCCCCCCAGGGGTAGGCACAGAGGACGGACCGCCAAACAACCCGGTCTTGGCACACACTCACATTCATACATCGTCTCATACATATCTACTCTTCTATTATTCTGACTTTTGACAACGCCCGATTCACTTGATCGTGCGATGTCTTCCTCGGGCGTCCCCGACTTCTTCTACCATTTACATTTGCGTCATATATTCTTCTTACACTACTTTCTTCGTCCATTCGCTCTACATGCCCAAACCATCTGAGGGTCGTTTTCTTAATCTTACTCATTATGCTTACATCAGGACTCTACGGTGCACTGCCAGCTTCGCTTCTTTTGACATTTTTTTATTAGCGCCAACGGCATCCAGTCCTCCATTAATGGAGTTACCGGCATTCACCCTTCTTTCAATATCCCTATCAGCTTTCCCATCTCTCGTAAACATAATACCCAGGTTCACAAACTTATTCACCTGCTCCAAGTATTCATCATTCACAACTATATTGCATACTGTTTTCGTACTCTCTCTTTCAAACACCATAACTTTAGACTTACTTACATTCATCATTAACTCATTCTTCATACATACTTCATCATTCTTAGACACGAGAGACTATAGATCTTCCATAGTGTTAGAAATCAGCACCGCATCATACATCAACATACTTCCAAATTACTCAATTTCGCGCGCAATCCCAACTCTTTCAATTTTTGCATACAAGAATGCATACTTGCATATCCAAGTCTAGATTGAATAACCATGGTGACATTACGCAGCCTTGCTTAACATCTTTTGTGATGTCAAACCACCCCGTAAAACCACCGTTCACCCTAACACATGAAACGCTTCCCTCGTACAGAGACACAATTGCCTATGTGAGATCTGTATTCACTACATACTTGGACAACACCTTCCATAGCTTTTTCCTGTCGACTCGGTTGTATGCTTTTTGTAGATCTACAAAGGTGCAGGAATGTTTCTGGTTTTTCGCCAGAAACTTCTCAGAGAGAAAATCTGGTCCATGCGTCCCCTTCCACTCATAAAGGCACCTTGCACATCCCATATTTGATCCTTTATTTCCATTCTTACCCTTCAATCAACGTACAATACACGTACGTGTATATATATTCCCTTTTTTTTAATTCCCTATTTTTTCAGTGAATTCGAAATCTAAACTCTTCAAATATTTATGTTTCTCTTTTATTTCCAAGTGTTTCCCACCTTCTCGTTAATTTATTCCAATTTGTTTCCGCCAGAAAACATATCCCGATTGGAGGTTTCACGGTTTCATGGTCCAGGAGCTAGGAATACATTGGAAAAAAATAATAATGCATTATAAAACTGCATATCAATAACCAATAAATTTTATCTTTTTCCGGCCTTTACAGTTTACATTTTTTTTTTGCTCTTTCTGTATTTTAAAACCTTGCTCAGTTACAAATAAAAAAACATCTACAAAAAATAGATGTTTCAACCCCCAAGTTATAAAAAAAAACAAATTATAGGAAAACAACTTAGATACTATTCTTTTAAATAAACCTATTGTTCTGCATATTAGGTAGGTACAATATATTAAATTAAATTTTTAAAAAAATCTTTGTCCAGTACAGAAAATAATTTTGCGGATTTTTCAGATTTGTTACTGCATGACATTTATTATAATGTACCACCAGTTTTCAACTCCTTAATTCTGAGTAACAAAACAGCTTGCTTGGATTATTCGGATTGTAGCGATAACCAAAATTTCCAAGGTTTACTGGGTGTTGTTTTTCGGAATCTCGTGGGAGAATCTTTGGAAAGTATTTCTTTCAAGCCGAACTAATTCAAAATACGTTTTCTCTGAGTTTGAACAGAATCACATTTAGCAAATAAATTTTCACGGAAAAATTTTATTTTCTAAAATCATGAATTAATAATAACTGGTATAAATATTAGGGATATTCTTCAAGATTCTAAAAGTCAAAATTATTTTTAAATCAAATACCTATAATCTTTTTATGAGTCCGGGCATCGTGAAATATGGGAAGTTTTTCCTGTCTGGATTTTTTTGTTAAAAGTTACTATTTTCATGTAGCTTCGTAATTTCCATCATTATAATAGTGGTAAGTACTAAGTACCCAGTGAGGCACACAATACGAAATAATGATTTAAAATATAATGTTACGGTATCAAAAAAAAACAAAGTGTGCAATTCACACGCAGTAGAAGTGAAACCTTCAGAAAACTGTAGTAAAGATTGGGGAGGCTACGAAGCATCGCACAAAGAGGAGACCGATTATGCTATCTCATTCTCTTGCAGGCTAAATCTCATATGTATATGTTGTCTCCTTTTAGTATCGCTATTTTTCGTGTCATCAAGTTTCAAATCACAACGGTGCTAATGAAGTCTTCACTTCAAAAATACAATAAACAAATAACAAAAATATTGTGAAAAAAAATATCCACAAAAAGGAGGACGCCGTGTATTCAATGCCATCAATAATAATTATTAGAATTGGTGTGAGTAAAAACTGAAAGCGAAACAGGGTACCTACTCGTAGTTGTTTCCTCTAATGATTCATACAAGATTCACCACACATTTAAATTTAATCTCAGTAGTTCAATGTGAAAAATAATAATGTTAGTAGATTCAAAATATAATCATAGTGGTAAGTAGGTAACTTAACAATAGTGCGTCTTCGATTTTTTTTTTTTTTTAGAAAAAAATATGTATCTATATTTAAATGTGTATTCAGTGTTCTGTATTTTCAGTGTCATTGCACTTTAAAATAATATTGGACAGGTAAATTGGTGTTGCCAGCCTACAAATTTTGTAGTTCCATTTTTTTATATTTTCTACTCTTATTTGACAGACTCTACCTACCATTAAAGCCGTTTCATAATAAGTAAGTAGGTATGAGTATTATCAAGCTCATTTCTTTTGTAAATATTTTTACAGAATTCGGTACAATTTCCAACCCCCGAAGTTGCAGTTCAATATGTTTCCTCTAACAAGATATCAAGAATGATAATAGTATTTCGTGTCCATTTTTCGAAAAAAATTGGTAGCCCTTAAGGGGACAGTTTGCGCGGCCCGCTACGGCCCGTTTCATACAAAACTTAATCTTGGATTTGAAGGCAAAATACCCAACGAAGCGAAAAATATGTTTTTGGTTACGTTTTTAGATTTTCACGGCCAAAAGTATTTTCGTTATCTGTTTTCGGCGTGTTATGCCGTGTTGCACTACCTCCTTCTTTAGCCAACGTTTCGGACAGCGTTGCAGTGTCCATCATCAGGGCAGATCCGGTAGATGTAGCAAGATCTACCGGATCTGCCGGATCTGCCCTGAGATGGACACTGCAACGCTGTCCGAAACGTTGGCTGAAGAAGGAGGTAGCGCAACACAACCCCAAAAACAAATAACGAAAATATTTTTTTTAATCAAGAGTATATTAAATATCTAGTTCGGATAAATGCTACTTTATTATTTTTTTTATAAATGGTGATAAACTATATGGGTAATTTAAATTAAATAATTCAGCTTTGCTTCATTTAGGAAGCTACTTCAGAATTTTGTTGTCAGCTATTTATAATTATTAAAAAATATATTCTGCCTTATCTTCCGTATTATTATAATTAAAAATAAAATAAAACATTGTTAAAATTGCGATTTTTGGATAGTAATTTTAATATGTTAACAACAATTTTTTGTTGCGACCTAAATAGGTAAAATGTGTAATTTAAATTTACACACCCAACAAAGTGATTTCTTTTCTTAATTTTTATTTAATATTTCGTGATATTTTTATAATAAATACAGTAACATAATTTTTTTATGTTTCTCATTTACTCACATATAATTGCCCAACTCTAAAATCATGAAGCATTAAAATCTTTAATGACCTATATTTTATAATTTAAAGCAAAAGTAAATAAAGTAGCTCTTGTCTTTACTAAAATTTCGTACAACTTTATCAAAATCATTTATTTTATCTTTATTCTTTTTACATTAACTCCACACAGGAGGCCCTGAGGAAAATGATTTCCTTCAGGGCCTATGTCATCTGGGATGCTGTGTGGAGGATCTTTTTGAGGAGCGAAAGGAATGAACATTGGTCTTGAAGAGACTCATGTTGTAGGAAAGAGGAAACACAGAGGCCAGCAAATCATTCCACAGCCGAGCCGTTGAACACAAGAACGAGTCGAAGAAACGACCCGTTCTCATGTGACAAATGTCAACGCGCAAATGTTGGGCATGCGTTTGGCGTGTATCCCGACTATGCACCGGTGCCGAAGGGATCAATGACGCTAATTCCTCTGAGCATCTTCCATTGTAATACCGGTAGAACAAGGATAGCATTCCCACCCGACGCCTGTGCTCTAAAGATTGCAATCCGTCTGTTAAGATGGGAGAATCTATCAAACGGACCGCCCGTTTCTGCACAGAGTCGAGGGTATATCATACAAACATAATTATTCAGTTTGGTTGGGTATTTTGATCTCAACTCCAAAATTAATATTTGTTTGAAACGGGGCGAAACGAAAATTCCTCTTAACCCGTTACATCAAACCGTCGGGGAAAACTATCCTCTTAACCCGTTACATCAAACTGTCAGTAAAAACGTTCCTCTTAACCCATTATACCAAACCGTCAGGGAAAAGGTTCCTCTTAACCCGTTACATCGAACTGTTAGAAAAAACGGTCGTTTTAATCGGTTACGTCAAACCGTCAGGGAAAACGTTCCTCTTAACCCTTTACATCAAACTCTCAGAGAAAACGATCCTCTTAACCCGTTACATCAAACTGTCAAAGAAAACTTTCCTCTTAACCCTCTACATCAAACTGTCAGGGAAAACGATTCTCTTAACCCGTTACATCACACTGTCAGGGAACTGACAGAGAAAACGCTAACCTTATTCGCCCACCATTGCGAGACTAAATTTAGCACCGGACTAAAATAAAATACAACCTCGTAAAACAACACGTTTTATGCATATTATTATTAAATACAACTAAAATAAAATACTTTACCGATTCCAATAGATGTGTTATGCTTTTTTAAAGTTTCTTATTTAATAAATAACTCTAATGTGCTTTATTTATTTTATCTATGTTCCGGTGTTCTCTTCAGCATACTTATAATAGGTATTTTCTTTTTATCTCTCGCTTTTGTTTTTATGTAATATTTATATATTTTTATCTCCGTTATATTGCGTTTCTATTTAACTATTATTATTGATTTGTTTTCACTCACAAGCCGTAAACAAATTAATAAATAGTATAATAAATAATTTACATGCGAATTCTTCAAATCTAAATGTATGTAGAAGTCATATCATGTCAAGTCGTACGTAGAATAACACATATTTTTCTAGGTATATCTGAATTACGTTTAAAAAATTGAATATCAATATTACTTGAACTTTACAAAGTAAAGGATATTTCGGAAAACAATTAAGTACTTATATCTGATGTTATGTATCAGTGTATCATCTCTTATCAACCAAAGTAACAAATAGGTATATGTAGGTACCTACCTTTACTACAAGTAGGGACTTCTAATTTTTCATCCGAAATATTTTTCATGCATTTTCTCTATAACTAGAATAATAAAAATATTGTTTCCGAAGTATTAAACCAATTTTGTAACTCTTTATTATAAAACACTTGAATAATTGAAAACAAAGCATAGTTTCTCTTTCAGTTTGAAAAGTAATTGTTTAATAAACCACAGTTTGTCCAGAATTTTGTAATAATAAAAAAACAGATGTTTAAGAAAAAAAAATTATTTTATTTCGATTACCAATTTTCTTAGTGATTTTAAAGGAAAAAATAATTATGATGGATAAGTAAAATACTATATGTAGTAACTAATTGACTATCTTTCCAAATTTACAATACATGTTTTCTTAAGTGTTGTGTTATTCATGGAAAGTCAATGTCGAATAAAATTGATTCATGATAAAATGTAGAAAAAAAGATACATAAAATGAAAATGTTCGCTCGCGGAAGCCAATAAAAAGCATTGACTTGTCTGAAAGGGCTAGACTTAATGGTGACACAAACATCTTATATTCTTAAAAACACAACTATTATTAATATTTCGTACATAATTCATACAAAAGGAGCGTGTTTATTTCAGACTTTTGTATTTGTTTGTTGTCAAGAATTTTTCAGGATTTCCGCTTAGCAAATGCATACAATATATGTCAAAAGTAATTCTCTTGAAGTTTTCCTTTTGTGAAAGTTGTGATTTTTAGCCTTAGAGAGTGTCCTTCGACCGTTTTCCTTTTAAAAGGTGTAAACACAATGTATGTCCGTTGAATCGGGTTGTCATTCGCTAATCCGCTATTAAAACATATGGAAATATCGATAAAACGTGACATTTGTTACAAATGAAAATAGCAAGGGGATGAAATTTGAACAAAAACAAAACTTACGGTTCATGAACCCGTGACACATAAACACAAAATGAAGCGTCAACGAGACAATCTCTGAATAAGTCCGACTTTCTCGCTTGAATCGAATGGAAACTGAACTTTACACCAAAAATCTACGTAGTACAAAGGAAATATACCGACACAGAGGTTTATCCGGACTGAGACAAGTCGGCCAACGTTATTCAGGGGCTTATCAGCTGCGAGTAGCCTGCCACCGCGGCGATTACACTCGCAAAGCTCGAACCTGACGGGATTTTCTGAATCTGATTCTAGATCTCGGTGGGTTGGTTCCACGTGCAAGGTCTCAGCACCTCTGTGTATTTAGTGGCTGTCTATCGCGTATTTGTTGGGGTTACACTCGGCCTGGGAATACGCTACGCGGAAGCGTCTTCTCACCGGTACGGCCAAGCTGACACTGGGTGAGGTGCGCGCGCCCCCGCGACTGCCACCCGCCGGAGCCACCCCCTGGCGGTGGAAAGCCAAAGCTCGCCGAACCAGCCTGAACTCAGCCACGAACAACTGGGACGCACACCCCGCACTCCGCACCCCGCACCCCGCACACGAGCCGAAAAACACTATGATCATTTGAACGAAGGAAAACAAAAGAAAATTCAATTTTCTAATAAAAATATGATTCAACTTCTTTTGATTAGTTTCAGTTTTAGTGGTTAATAATACCTTTGTATCGTGCTACATCATAATTCCTTTGAACTGAATCTGTGCTATTCCGCGTCGTTAAACTTTGAATATACGAGTAGTTTGTACGTGAAAGCTCCAAATTACATGTGTTCATGTTAATTCTCGTAAGTGCACACACGCTACACGCATGAACAATTTTCTAAGTACCTACACGTATCTAGGACACCGACCGAGCCTTATGTAAAATAAGGATAATTGCATGAAAATAGTGCACTCACGTGCACTGGCGTAGCAAGCGTGGGTGGCACCCGGGGCGGATAGTACAACGGGGGGGCGTAATGGGATAGGCTTTAACATCTATGTATACGATGGTTTCCCATTTCGCCCCACCCTCCTTGTGATGGGGTGAGGTAGGGCGAAATGGGATACCATCATGGACTAGTTGATGCAGGTATCGCCTGTGCTGCGTTCCTGTATATGCCATGACTCACCGTGATGCTTGTTCCACAGTCGGGTGTCACCTCTCATCGGGTGGCACCCGAGTAGGCTGCCTCCCCCCCTAAGCTACGCCACTGCTCACATGTAATATTTTAACTAGAACCATCATGAATTGAATCATCATAATTAGATAACTTATTATTCTGAATGTCCGTGACTTATGCTTTATGTAGCAGTTAATTTTATCGATTTTAGTTGGTTTTTGTTTAGTTTATCCCTGTGAACAAAATCATTAGCTACTTTAACGAATTGACAGAAAGAGCCTTCGGAAAATCTTGGGAACCAAATCATGACTATAATTACATAACATTGACATTGTCAATAATTATTGCAAGAAAATGAGATATTGGGTGGTATTCTATAATAGATAATTAACTTTGAAATTTTACAAATAAAGATTTGCATGAAAGACAGACTAGCCTTAGATTTATTTTATTTCTTCTTATTTTTTGTTGTATATATATTATATTAGTTCATCTAATCGGTAGCAGAAAAAAAATTGACTGAATTGACCGAAAATTTATCGAAAAAAATTGTGCCTCCCCTTTTTTGAGAATTTGCCCCCATTACAGAACTTAATTTTTTTTAATGTGAATACCGCAGAAGAGTCCCAACTGCTCTCTTCTGGACATCCCTATTTGAGGTAAGTTGCGAGACTGAAGGTAGTAGGGAGGGGAAGGAGATGGGGAAGAGGAAAGTGGAAAAATGTTTCTTGTGTCGTGATGGAGGACTGGAGGCCAGCCGGGGAATCGAACACGCGACGCCCGCGCAGTACTCAAACCTAATATCAACACAGCCACTGACCGGTCAGGTTACCGGCCATTAGCAGGTTTGTTTTAAAAAAATAAAAGTATAAAAAATAAGTTTTTATTTCAAGTAGGATATTTTATATTTTAGTCGTGTTGAAACAAGGGCAATACATTTCGTTACCTTAGAAAATGCTTCCAGCCAAGATATTCCATTTACTAAAATAGTAATAATAACATTTTTAAGTCATAAATTATAAAACGCCTAGTAAGAAATTAAGTTTTCGAAGTCAGAAGAATAATATTTATGCTGAAACTTGAGGGAAAGTTCGTGCCTAACCTTTACGTAATATTTCATTTAACGTAGAAACCAAATCGAACATAATTCACATTTTTTACTTAATATGCAATATTATTTCCTAGATAAACATGTCTCATTTCTTATGTTCCTATTCTTGTTCTGTAATATATTAGGTACCTGGGTAATATATTATATTGAGAGGGGAGGTACCATCAGATGAAGAATTTCCTTCCCCGTTCCGAATTTTTTAATTCTAAAAATTGGTCGGACTCGAAAGTAATTGAGAATTGATAAACAACGTGTCTGCAAAGGAAGTGGACTCTCCGTAAATAGTGCTGACCACCGAGAGAAATTAATTTCTCTTAATTTTTAATTTTCCGGCGATCCGGCTCGAAGGACTAACCATAAAAATTCAGTTGAACTTCGGCGGATCTTTGTAGGATCCACGTCCGCTGAGCTTGGCGGTTATTTAGTAAGTGTTGGTGGAAATGATAGATTTCCTTATGAGAGATCTTTCAAATATAGGCTCTAGTTTTTTAAATTTCTTTGTCTGAAAAAGTAGACCAATATAAGCTGAAGATACGGTAACAATTTTTTGAGATTTTTTCAATTCCTTCAGTAACGAAAATAATAAATATAGTAGAGAAAATATTAAATAGAGTTGCTGCCTCGAAGAGGATATAGCTAAGTTTAAATGTTGGATGATAATACTAAAATAATAATAATGGGATCTTTTAAATAGCGCTTTTTTGTAAAAAAAAATCACCTCCAGGGTGTAATTTGATAATAATTGATAATTTGTGAACAGTAGGTACCTAATGAAAGAAATATTACACAACTTTGTGATTTCGAGGTGGGTTTGGTTTGGTCGAGTAAAACCAGGTGAATTGGGTTAGATTTTCAATGATAGAACTTTTTTGTTGAAAAGAAAACTTTTGTCTAGAAAACAAATCTGTGCACAAATGAAATTCCATTTAAAAGTAAGTAGTAAGTATTTGCCCCGTGGCCCGTGCCGACTATTCCCAGAACCGTGATGCGAATGACGAGCTCGCATGCCATGTCATTCACATGCAAATTAAACGATACTATTTCTCATCCATGAATTCTTCCGCGGCACTAAATTGCCAAACGGAACTCTTTTCATAATTTTATGTATGAATTTTATTTATGAAACTACCCGACTTCCCTAACTAACGGGATTTGATAATTCTCCGAATCAGTCCAGGACCGTGAATACATTCTGTATGTTGATTGTGAATTTTTTTTATTGTTTTGCGAGTTATTTTACGAGGTTAAATATTATTTATTTATGAACAATCTCTAGATGTCGCATTTTCTTTTACATATATTACGGTAAAACTCGACCCATGCGAGGACAAATATTTATTGGAGTTCTTGTAGTCTGACCGACCGAGTGTTTACAATAAATTTATGGCAGATAGTAGATGGGAAAGATAAACGATAAACGATATTATATAGGGTTCCTGAAAATATTTAAATAAGGAACTCCCGTGAAAAATATTATGGTTTTAAAAAAATATGTTCATAAAGACCAATAAACGCTGATTCTGAATATATAAGTTTTATTTAATAATATTAAATGCAGAGTTTTTAAAAAATAATTAAAAGATGCATTTTTAAACATCTCGTCAAAACACAGCGTCAAGTTGGCATTATTGAAATGTTTAGTGGCGACGTCACTGTTTCTCGTGTCGTGACGTCACCGTTAAGTCATTGTATGGGAAATGTACTGGAATGTAGGAATGACATAAGTCATCGTATTAATTTATTCGTTTATTTACATACTGTTTATAGAGATTTAGTTGTTGTGTTTATTGAAACATTATTTAAACCTAAATAATTCAGTATCAAAAATAGAGGTATCTCTTTTATTAAAATATTGCAAAACTTTAAACTGTACAAAAAAATCGTGTAAATATACTATATCATAATGCTAACTACTACTCCACGGCCAAGTCAAAATGGCCGCAATCGAACAGCTGATATCGTTTGCCTACACTTTTGTGGGTGATGTTTCGTTTTTGATAATATTGATTTTAAAAGCTAAAAAAATTATAATTTCGAACAATTTTTATACCACTCTCCCGTAATAATGTTCAAAAATATAATAATATAATAAATATTATATAATTAATAAATAATTCCACCTAAATAATGTTTTAACTTATTGAATAGTATCGTCTTTCGTCCGTATAATTATCATACAAAATGACAACACCTGTTGATAATAAAAATAACTTTTCAGGAGTGATGACGTCACACGATTCACTACACAATGTGCGGTGGTTTTCGGGGGATCTTGAAAAATTAAAACTTTGACAATTATTTTAACTATTAAAACTAACTCCAAAAAAAATGCAGTTATTTAAGTTATAAGGTCATTATTCAATAAAAAAATAATAAAAAATTAGACTGGAGTTCTCTATTATACCCGATTTTCATTTATTAAGGGACGTACTTGACTTTAACCAAAGATTCCTGACAATATTTGGAATAAACGAAATTTTGGTCTCCGCAGTGACGACACGCGGAACTTTTTTTTTTGTTTGACTTTGAAAAAAAAAATTGAAAAAAAATACCGCCAGCTGTCCAATAACTAGTGATTTTTTTATGTTTATATTGAAAGAAAAACATCAAAAGAGTCACCAACAAGTTTTTTTGAAAAATTGTTGGTACCATTTGTTTTGATTAATTTAACATTTTTCAACAACAAAACTTTTAATTTGTGCACATATGTAGAAAAAGTGATTACTGTCAACAACACTAATTTATAAAATTTGGTTCTTGTTAAAAATGGTACGCATATTTTTTTTGTGGCTAGTTTTCCGAGAGTATTATACCATTTTGTAATTTTTATTAGATCCGTAAACTTTTTTAAAAACTTGCCATAGTAAGGTCCATACTTTTTTACACCATGATGAGTGAAAATGGACTGAAAATAAAAATCTTTCATAATTTTTAGAAAAACAATAATTTTGATTGATTTTTGTGTAAAAACTACAGGCATTCATGGATTTTTGAGGCTTGTGGTGGATAGCCGTGCTACTTAGGTTGCCGATACAAAAAAAATCAGAAATATTTGAAAAATTGTAGTCATGGTAGTTAAAAATATCTTAAGAGGTGTCAATTTTCAAAGGATTTCATTTTTTTTGTACATTCAAAAAAAATTTAGAACTATTTTTTTTTTCTATTTTTTTCTCGAGGAGTCATGAGCAGGCCCAACCACTGGTGCCCGCTTATCGTTGAATGTGGGTAATAAAGTTGTATATAAAAATTAATGTTTCTTTGTTTGTCCCGTATTATTTCCTTTATTATTCATTCGAATGCGATCAACTCTGGCGTGCGTACGTCCGCGAAGGTTTCTATATATAATGGCACTAAAAAAATTATAATAAATGGCACCCCAGTTGTTTGAAAAAATGTGTGTATTTTATACAGTTAAGTGGCAGCGGGGAAAGGCGAGATGGGGTGGAAAATTCGGAAGGGAGAAAGGAGAATAAAGGATGGTAGGACGCGGGAGGGGGATGCGGGAGGAGAAGGGGAAGGGGAACAGGGTGGGAACGGGGTGCATGGGAAAGGACACGCAGCGAGAAATAATTTCTTTCTTTGGTCAACCGTACACTTTGAATAAAACAGTTTTATATTAGTGCCATTATTTTTTTTCTTTTTCTCCGTGAATTCCGCACACGAGCACAATTTGCTTGCAGTGTGTATAAATATTACATACATCCCCAATTGGGGTATGCTGTGAGGCTGAAGGGTGTGGGAGGGAAAGGAGATAAGAACGAGAAAATATCTGGCTATTCAGATCTTGTCACTAAATGCTGCAAATGCCACTTCAAACAAATAATCGATTCTGAATGTTTGTGTTTCACCAGAGCGATAGATACTTAAGAGTATCAACCGATTTGGGTCTCAAGATGACAATAAATTGTGATAAATTCATTTATATCCAAACCAGGCTCAAATTGATAATAGCAGAGCTGACATATTTTTATTTGGTTGGAGTAGTACCTATTAAGACCAGATAATAAAAGTTTATGTTTATTACTTGTATACTACGTTGCTATCAGTAGATGTAAACAAACTCACCAACCGTTTTCTGTAGTCTTTTCTTGTCAAAAAATCTCATTGTCGTTGAATGTATAATCTTATATTTAATAATTTGCTTATTTTACAACACAGTGGCATCCAAATGTACCAAGATAGAGGACCCAAACCTAGTTGGGAGCGTAAGTGTAAGGTAGGAAATACCTGGTTTATTCAGTTCTAGTCACTAAACATTGCGTATTAGAAAGCAGTTTTAAGTATTTTTTCGATTTCGATTGATGTTTTGCCACCGGGTGACAAAGATATTATTTATTCCTGCCCAGAATGGGGTGAAGATTTAGATAGTTACTAGATTTTATAATATTTAATTCGATTCCTGTTTGTGAAAATGTTTACACAAAAGTATTTTCACTCCAGATTCAATGAGCCTATATTTTTTTAACATGTTTATTCAGTTTTTAATTGCACAATATTTTATCTTACTTAAATCTTACAAAACTGAGCAATCAGTTTGATTGTAAGAAATCTCTCATTTTTCCTATTTACTTGCTTACAATGATATAATTAAATGTTTGATATTTTGGTGCGTAATACATTATAATTTCTTAATAGTATAATACTTTATTTTAAAATACTTAACTAATTATTATTATAATGCTTATGAATAATTTACGATATATACTGTACTTATGCATAATGTACGATAGTAATTATTTTATTTTTAACAATGGTTAATAGATCACTGAGATCGTCATTGGTTAACAAATTTAAATAGTTTCTTTGATTGTATTTTATTTTATAATGTATCTATACAACAGACATGGGGTTAAGATAAAAAAATACATAAGAAATGTTTCTTTTTATTTTAACTTAATAAGTAAAACCTAAATTGTAATTTTTAATTAATGAAGACAAAATTGGAATGGAAAATCTGAAACAGAAAAGGATTTTAAATTTGGGAGGCGGGAATGGGTACCATTGCCCCAGGAACCTTTATTGGATAACCAACACCTCTGCCATAGGTCACCCCAAGTGGTTCGCTACGTTTGGTGATTTAGCAGGGGTGCCCGGGTTCATGGGATGGGGTTTGTCTCGGTCTCGGAGGTGGATGACCAGGACACACTGAACCCCAGATTCCTACCCACCCCTTAAACCCTTTTCCTTCCCAGAATTCTCCTCTCCTTCCTTTCCCTAAAAATCCCTCCACACAGCATCCCCAAAGATGACATAGGCCCTCAGGGAAATTGTTTTCCTCAGGGAGCTCATCTAAAAAAAGGATACGGTCACATCTAGGACTCGAATCCAGGACCTATGTCTGGGTCAGTGCTCTACGAACTTAGCTAATGTATCCCTATCCGATTCGATCAAATTTAACTGTATCATTTTTCAACCAAGTAATAACAATAACCAACATTTTCTTTTCGTATGATTGCAAAATTCAACCAGAACTAAATGCTATCTAGATAGTCTCTTCGGAAAATTTATCCATTTTTTATTTAATATGCGACAAAAACAAAAAAGGTACGGTCACATCTGGTACTTGAACCCAGGACCTATGACTTGCCAGGTGTATTAATTAAATTAAAAAAAATATATATTATAAAAAAAATTTAAAACGAAAGTCCCAGGTTACGAATAACCTGACAATATTTGAAAACCTCCTACTACCGCCACAGTAAGCCAAAAATGTTGCTTGAGGTGTGATGGGGGACTTAGCTTGCCGAGGAATCAAACACGGAACACCTGGGTGGGACCCAAACGCGATGCCCACTCAACCACTGACCGGTCCAGTTTTATAGGTTTTATTAATTAAATGAAAAAATAATAAATAAAAAAATAATAAACCATTTAACAATGTTCTACCACCACGTGTAAAAACAAAACAATTAATGTAAAACAACAACAATATCAAAAATAAGCAACAATAATGTTTCGGTCAATTGAAATCAAGTGAAATCAGAGATTCGAGAAATTTTGTAGCAAGTAAATGTTTACACGAACAAATAAATTTAATTTTCTTTTTTTTAAAGAAAGACAAATAAACTTTGTTGGGTTACGAATAATCCAACAAAGTTTGAAAATCTCCTACTACCACCACTGTAAGCGGAAAATGTTGCTTGTGTCATGATGGAAGGCTTGTGTCAAATAGCCGAGGAATTAAACAAGCAACGACGCCCGGGTGGGACCCAAACGCGATGCCAACACAGCCACAATCGATGTTGTAAACCTACTAACAGATCTAATAATAATTTATCGTACATAAATTACTTGACTGCATTTCTAGTAGGTACCTGTATTATTAAAAATACAAACAATGAATTCCTGTGTAAAACCCAGTATTGACAATAATACTAAGCAATTTTCTATAACGTTTTGCTTGTGTTATGCGATGTTGTAGGTTAAACTTTAAAAAATACTTTCATTGTAAGTTTTTTTAGTGGATACAACTGAATAGTTAGGTATCTTTAATTTGAGAGGCGGGTATGGATACCGCCGCCCTGGGAACCATTTATTCTATAACCAACACCTCTGCCATAGGTCACCCCAAATGGTCCGCTATGTTTGGTGACTTAAAAAAGGTGCCCGGGTTCATGGGGTGAGATTTGTCTTGGCGGCGGTTGCGTCTGCCTACCAGCTTAACAGCAGGCCGGATCGGAAGAGAATGTTTGAGGGAGTCCCTTTGACTTCTCCAACCGTACTATCTAGAAACATCGCCTTGCACCGCAGTGGAAGTAATGGATTATCCGTCACTCCTGAACACACTGACCCCCAGATTCCATCCCACCCCTCTTACAGAACTTACTCTCCTTCCTTTCCGAAAAAGACCCTCCACCCAGCATCGCCAAAGATGACATAGGTACCGAGGGGAATTATTTTCCTCGGAGCCTCCTGTGTGAGTAAAAAAAACTTTAACTCCTGCTTTAAACTTCCACCAACCAGATACCCAACTTTCTTTGTACCACCAACCAGATACCCAACTGGCTAATGATCAACGTACCTAAATTATTATTTAAATTGAATGCATTTTTTTTAGGTAGATAGCACCTACATAGAATTGAGTGCTAAGTACGGAGTTAGGCTGAATTTAGTCTTACGCCGACCGCATGAAGCGTTTTTGAATGACGCGTAGCTATCAGCGCGCAAGGTGGTCAGCGCTGATGGCTACGCGGCCGTACGCGTCGTGCGTCGGCGCCGCGTAGCTGTCGGCGCTGACGATCGCACGAGCGCCTCTGCTTTCAGTGAGCGTTCTAGTGTCGAGCGGAGCTGACGTCGTCAGCGTGTACAGTCATGGCGAATCATTTTTATTTTTTTTGGGATAGGTAGTACAAAGCAGCAATAACTAATACACTCCGCATTTTGGTCTTCGTCTGTACAGTAAGGCGGTCAGCACGATACTGAAACGAGCCACGCTGAGCCTCAGCGCTGACGAACTACGCGCTGATCTATGAGCGCTGAAGGTGAGCGTGAGACTAAATTCAGCCTTAGAGTTGAAAGTTAGACTTGGAGTTAGACTGTGTCCGATGCGATAGATACCCAACTGGCCAATGACCAACGTACCTAAATTATTATTTAAATTTAACTCGTCTGCTTGCTTCCTTATATTCGCACCTCACAATCCGGAAGCCTCAGTTTTGCGCATAAATTCTGAAACCGTCACTTTGGATCGAGATTGTAAAATATCTATGCAAGATAGCTTTCATATTTCAAAGACAATAAGAAGCATTAGTTTGTTCTCTTTCTGGTTAAAAGAAAAATACATATGTTTCCATGAGAGGAAGAGAGATATAAACCCTATAGTTTCCATG
Organism: Limnephilus marmoratus; assembly: GCA_917880885.1. Lineage (NCBI taxonomy): Eukaryota > Metazoa > Arthropoda > Insecta > Trichoptera > Limnephilidae > Limnephilus > Limnephilus marmoratus. The sequence continues at coordinate 27,209,268 of OU862919.1, read as the reverse complement.
AAAGGAAGAGAGATATAAAGCCTTTGATAAGATCAACCACAGCGTCCTGCTTAGATAACTTGCTAATCATGGTATTCATGGAGATCTCCTTCAGTTATCTTCATACATAACAAACAGGTCCCAGGCTGTGACAGTGGGTGGATTTTCCTCCATCTGGAAAATTATCACTTCCGGTGTGCCTCAGGGATCTATTTTGGGTCCTTCGCTTTTCTCTATCTATATAAAAGATATTACGACATGTTTTCACAACGCTCAAATTTTACTATTTGCCGACGATATGAAGATATACCTTCCTATAAGCTCTCCAGACTGTTCTGTGCGTTTACAAGAAGATCTTGACCGACTGACGGATTACTGTCTCAGAAATAAGCTTTTTATCAATATTTCTAAATGTTGCAAAGTCACATTCACACGTAACCGAGTGAAAATACTGCATGATTACTCCATTTCTGGATTGCTGTTAACAAATAAAGATTATATACGTGACCTCGGGATTCTTTTGGACTCTAAACTTACCTTTGAAAAACACGTTGATAACATTGTCACCAAAGCAACAAAGAGTCTAGGCTTTGTACTAAGAACATGCAAATTTTTCAAAAACACCAAGACTTATCTGATTCTCTACAATTCACATGTTCGTCCTCACCTAGAATACTGTTCACAGGTTTGGAACCCGCGCTATATTGTTTATGTTAACAGGTTAGAAAGAGTTCAGGAGCGATTTCTCAAATTCCTCAATTTTAAATCATTTAATGTATACAATTCTTACGATGAAATCGAGAACCATTTTCAAATCACGAAACTGCTCAACAGGAGGCTTGTCGCTGATCAGATGCTCCTGTACAAAATTATTAACTCGAAAGTTGACTGCCCGGAGTTGCTAAATAAAATAAATTTCCACGCGCCGACTCGATATAGCAGACATAATACCCTTTTCTACATTGATAGATGCAACACCAATTCCAACCAAAATGAATTTATGCAAAGGACATGTAACTACTATAACATTAAATTTGCACGTTTAGAAACATTTTCTGACATATTCACTACTAGTTACTTTCGCTACAGAATTTCATTGTATAACATACTACGTGCGAATAATACATAACACATATTCATGATGATTAAATTAATTGGACCTAATATTTTTAAATTACCTGCGTGGCAACTTTCCCTTATCCCTGTCCTCCCCTTACCTGTCCCAATCCAAATACCTGTTTTGCACCCTATTTTCTTTACATTTATAATCGCATTTATTTTATTGTTGTGTTTTTATATTTAGGTTTATCACTTGTTGAATCTACACCTGTATTATATATATATATTTTTTATTGCTGCTTTGTCCTGTTTTTTTTTTCTTTTCTTAAATATTCTAGTTTACATTCAGTTACTTTTATGTTTCTAAATACCTATCTGTGAACATTAATAATTGGTCTGTTTTTGGTTATCTTCTTATGTATATTATGTTATTAAGACTGTTTATGTTCCTTAAATAAATAAACCTAGCTTTTAAAATTTAAGGTCGCTCGGGACGTTGGGGATGTATTTATTCCTAAACAAGCAGACGGGTTAATGCATTTTCTTTAGGTAGATAGCACCCACATAGGATTGAGTGCTAAGTACTGAGTTAGAGTTGGAACTGTGTCCGATGCGATCAAGCAATAATAATAATTCAATTGACTTTATAACGATATGCAAGCATAGCAGCAGATGGCAAGTTTATAGTTATAGACTACGGGGAAACGTGCTCAGGAAGTTTGTTTGAATTGGAAGAGGTGGCGTGTTATTCATTATTCAGATAGTCGATGCAGAGTTTGGTAATATCTTCATTAACTATGAGGTGTTTACATTATTATCTAAGAACGGTGTATATTTGAATATTATACACTATGAAAGCAGTAAACTTCATTAGGTACTCCACGGTTGATAAGGAGTTAAGGCACATTTTAATAATTCCTTAATACTCATAATAAAACATGTATATATTTATGCCCATTTATTTACAGAACAGGTGTTGTTGAACATAGTAAGGCGAACAACGGAACGTATGTATAATGATTCCATGACGGTTGATCCCGGACATTTGCCCCCAACCCCAGACTTGTTCGTATAAGTATTATTTAGCGAAATAAAAAAATATAATTTTTTTAAGTATAACGACTGATTAGCACTTAAACTTTCATGGCATTTAAAAAATATATTTAGACATAAAAGGAAAACATTATTTTTCATTTAAAAAAAGACTTCATATTTTGTATTTGATTTGTAAAAGGTTTTCAGAATTTTGTTATTTTTTAATTACAATATTTTTTTTAATTATTTTATTTTTATTTAAAGTACAAAACCCTGAATTAATTATTCAACTATCTTTAAATTGTGTAAGTGTGATAATGTGTGAAATATTCACTTTTAAACTTCATTACGTCTTTAAGACGTACGATTATCTTTAACCCTAGATCACTAACCTTCGTCAAAATGACGACGCGGACTCGAAAAAGTGGTATAAATTTTGAGTGCGTCGTCATACGCATTCCAGATTCCGGCTAATCTCTGACGACCTGCAACTCGCGCGGCGCACGTGTGTGTTTTTTGTGTGGGGATCCTGTGTGCCCTGTATGCCCAAGTGCAACCAATCCTTGTGTGGCGAACACAAACTTGAAATTTGTCACAAATGTTGTAACAGACGTCTCTTGAAGCATTTGCCAGATCTTGTTTACGTGAAAAATCACAGCTGGTCACCGCACGTGTTCCTTTAAAATATTAATTGCCTACCACCTGTTCAGAGAAGAGTAAACAAAATATTGATCAACTCGATTCTTGCGAAATGTTACATAAAAGGCTGCACGTGTTATTCAAGAACTAACTCACTTAGCAACCAAAACGCCTTGCATTATATTGATGATTAATCCTGCATTTTAAGCAGGTGCGTTCATCCACCTGGAGAAATCAGGTCAACTCAGGCAAGAAAACAATACGCATGTCCAAACCAGTTTGTTATTCAAACGAAACTTAGCACACAGGACACCTGCCTCAAACACCTGGGGTAATTAAGATAAACAACAGATGCAGAAATGAAAACATGTTTACGTTTTTCTTCAAAACAGGTGTACGCAAAATTTTGTATAAAAACCGTCTGAAAATAAATATTTTATGTCATCATTACCCAAGAAGTCTTTGAGTTGTTATTATCTCCGAAACCGAAGTGACGATCGGAGTCCAGCGCCCTATTGTTTATAGTATTTGTATGGAACAAAGAAGTGGTCTCATACAAATGTATTAATTAATATTTTTTTCTAAAATGTTTCTTTCTTTTGTTGATTTTATTACTTCATTTTAATATTTTAAGTCTTTGTTTTTTTTTTAATTAATAAGATTTAAAGCATTTAAAAAAAACAAAGATTTTCAAATGAGTAAAAACTCTGGTCTCAATTAAAAGACTGTAAAAGTAATTAAAATATTAAAGAGGCGCAGAGAGGATGTACTGCCGAAAAACAAAAGTATAAAACACATTTCCATTCAAATGCATCAAGGTTAAAACTACGTGTAAGTACAAAAAATCAACACTCTAAATAAATTAATGTGGTTTCCGTACCTACTTCTTATTAAAGGTATTTTTGTAGCTAATTTTAGGTTTGATATCGGTAAACAGTGCACAAAAAATTATGATTTTATTATAATTATATTGTTTTGAAAATTTGATCGCTTAGAAATATTTTAAATGCTTTAATTTAATACTACCAGTTGAACAAATCTTGACCTATGAAATAATTAAGTTTTTTGGCCAGTCTATTGTAGAGCTGTTCCGGGGCGCAGTAAATAAAGTTTGCAAAGCTAACATGATAGCCAACGTTCGTTGAACGGACAGGGCACAAGAAGAAGAAGAAAAACAATTATTGCTCATAGATAGCCAAACGGATCAGAATTGTTTAAAGTAAACTTTTCGCAAAATAATTATGGTAGATATTACTTTAAACATTCACTTGTCGAAAATGGACAGGCCACAGGCCGGAAGTTGAAAAGGTCTGACCTAGACTATGGGACTGTTACTATAACCGGGCACGTCTAGAAAGCCAGAGGCGATTCCCTTGTAGTCTAAGAAGAAGCAGTTAACCAGACTAGGAACTGTGAGTTGCGAGGAAGAGGGAATGGGAAAGAGCAGAGAGTAGTTGAGATTGGCGCCCAGCGGAGTGGGTCAGACGACGGGCGGCGCGTGCGCACCATCGATTCTCCAACATGATATCCCACTGGCCCGACCCGCCATCGTAGTTAGGGGAACACTTTCAGCTCCAAGGAAATATTATATTATACTAAAATAGTGTTTTGACGCAGGACCTCAAAGGATTCTACTTGTTTATTGGGGTTTCCGATTACCAATTATTATCCGCTGGCAAAGCTCAACAAAATATCTGCCTGTATGTAGGCAGTTTATAAAAGCAAAAAGGCTGTGCCTACGCTGAGAAAAATAACGAACAATCAGGAGATATTAAAGAAATAATAGAAGCATTTTTTAAAATGCGACAATATTCGAAGAAAGAGATCAGAACTTGTGGGGCCCTGCACAACAATCAGCCGAAGATGATAATTAAATCACCATATTTAAATATTAATGTATAATTCTCATCCGAACTTCAAAAACTACGAACCTTGCGGTTCCGCGACTTTTCGTGTCCCTTCAAAATATCCCCAACAAAATATCCTACGGACAAAATTTCCCCAAATATCTACTTAAACCTAACCTAACCTAACAAAAATATAATTAAGCGTAGTAGAGATACATTTTGTCCTTGGGATATTATGTTGAGGGATATTTTGTCGGAGGATATTTTGTCGGGGATATTTTGTCGAAGGATGAAAACGCGCGGTACCGAATCTTGTACACAGCCTGCCTTTATCTTCAATGAAATTTATTTATATTATTAATGATTTTGAAAAGCAAAAACAACTATAGAACTGTATCAGCTTGAAATATTTTTTTTTACATTATGTCTCTAAATTAAAAAAAAATAATAATGGCCTAATTACGGAGGCAATTGAAATTCACAAAAATCGCATGAATAATAATAAAGACGACGGAGCTTAGCTCAATAGTTCTTGGTATCCAGCAATTTCGGCTACACCAAAACTAAACGCAGAAAACCATTTTAAATTATACTGTATACCAGCTAGAGTATTACTGCTGGTAACGCATGTCCATACATAAGAACACACCTCACCACAATCTTCGATTAAACATCTGCCCTGATGTAATGCTGAAACGTTGACTAAAGAACGATGTAGCGCAACATGGCATAATACCCCCAAAAATTCACTATTACACTTGTGGTCGTAAAAATCTCAAAACATGTCTTTTTAAAAATTGTTATTTTAATCAAATTTCAATCATTTATTTATAATTTGATAATGTAAAAGAAGGAAACGGTTAATTTATCAAAAGCGAGGCACGGCAAATTCTAATTCTAATTCGCCCAAACCGTTTGCCATTCGCATAAGGAAAGCCCTGTATTCGCTAATGAGGATTCCAGCGGGTGTTTAAGCGATAACAGGCGAAGAAAAGGGATGAAAATTAAAAGTGCCTTCAAACAACCAAATGTTACTTACATTCCATTTGAATTTCGTAATCATGATGAAACACAGTTTTGTATTTGAAATTTAATGCCCGATTGGCAAAATGTTTGGATCACGAAACACGTTCACACAAAGATATTGAACTATAACGTCCACAAGACATTTTCTGTTTTCTTGTTTATTCTACGTTGATAGGTATTGCGAAAATTGCTGTTTTTTATTACTCTCACGGCTCCGGTTTTGGGCTATTTTGCCTACTTGAATAAAGTCACCTGCATGAAAGTTATCATATTCCCCGACTATGGCCACGGAAAGAGTAAGAAACTGAAAACTGGTTGGCAATTCAATTCACGGTGCAACTCAACTATACGATTACGATATCAGCTTGTTTAACAAAAATATACCTAATTTATTTGTAATTTATCAAATTATCCACCTTTATACATGATAATAATTTATCAACCTCCTGAACAAAATCGATATTTTCCTGCTCTGACGTACCGCAAATTACTCGAAAATCTGACCATGGCAACCTGTCAACCTGGCAACTGAAACGCGCCGACCGCGGCAACTAGTTCTTCGAGTTGCGAGTAATGGCCCTTTTACACCACCTCTTTTTTCAGCCCGATTCCAATTAGAGACCAAAGTCAACATTTTTCGCTTTACGCGATCGCTACTTTCATCTCTATTTTCTTATCTACGATTTCAATTATCATCACTACACATGAACCATGCTGTTTGCTGTGATGCCAACTGAAATCGTGATATGAAAATAGAGATGAAAATATCGATCGCGTAAAGCGAAAAATTTTGTCTTTGGTTTGGTCTCTAAGTGGAATCGGGCTGAAAAAAGAGATGGCTTAAAACGGCCATAACGGTTGCGTCGCCCTTGTCAACTGGTCTTTGAGAAGTTGCCTGTGTGTGGACCGCCAATGATATTCGCAAGTTGCTTTCCTGTGGATAACGATTGAATTTCCAACTGTTTTTTTTTTCAGTTGCCCCATGTGTGGTTCGACTAAGTATATTAGTGGTGTGGGGCTTGTTACCTTTTTTTTTTTCTCAACGTTCGATAAACTAAAAATTTACATATTTAAAACAGAATTACAATTTAGGGTTCAGATTTAAAGGTGTTAAAAGTTGCAAAAAACGTATTTCGAGACCAGCAGACAAAGCGATGTCTCGTTTTTCACATACTAAGGAAATCTTTCACCCGTTCTACAGAAGGAAGGTAAATTCACATCATTCATAAAAAGGACCATAGCGATCGCACTCAAAAAATTCACTAGCATATCAAAAATTATAGACTTTTAACAAGTCGTCTCCCAACAGTTTCAACGGTTGTTACTAATTCTTGGCTTTTCCGTCCTACTTCTTGAATTTACTTAAGCAACTTTTCCTTATATATTTTTTTTTTGTTAGATTCGCTAAAAACACATAGAAACACATTTTGTTAATGAATTGAATCTAAACAGATGACGAAATGATATAATATTGTTATTTTTACAGATTTTAGATCGCGGCTGCAAAAATTCGCTTTAGTACCTACCTACCTACGAAGGAAAATGTCTTCGATCGACATAGATTTATTTACGAATACATGTTGAATATGTATTTAAAAATGGTAGATACTCCCAGTATCGCCCTGGTAAAACACAATTATTCAGAATGGCTTGATTGGTGACAAGATCTGAATAGCCAGGAACTTCCCAACCTTACTCTTTGCCGACTCCTTCCCGTCTCCACTCCTTTCAAGCAGTCTCCCAACATATTTTTTTTTCTTGAAAAAAATTAAATAAAAATTACGATAGTGAAGTTATTTGTATTTTATTTTTATGTTGATGAATATATTTTCTACTACGATTTAAAATGTGCCATTTTCGTTAATATTTTTTAAATTTATTACAGTATCTTTTCTCGGAAGATTTTTCAATGTAAATGAGTGTTTCAGGCTGACAATTATTGCTTATAATAATTGTTACCCTTTGTGCTATGCATAAAAATCTTGTCTAAACGTTAGTTTATAAATTAAAAAATAATAATTAATATTTGGCAAGTTTAAGTATTTCCCCAATAAATGCAGACATAATTTGTCTCGACGCCACCTAGCGAGGGATTTAACACTAACAATGTCTCTCTCGCAAAAATAAAGTTGGTTGTTTTCAGGTGGAAAAAATATAATAAGCGGTAATTGTTGAATGAAACACTAGTATATATTGAATTATTTGGCGGGTATTTGATAAGCCGCCATAGCTCAGTGGTCAGAGCATCCGACCAGCAATCAGAAGGGCACGGGTTCAAGTCCCGTTGGCGGCAAGTATCTTTTCTCGGAAGATTTTTCAATGTAAATGAGTGTTTCAGGCTGACAATTATTGCTTATAATAATTGCCATTTTCGATTTTCCACCAAAACGACACCTTCGTTTTTATTCGTGAATTTGGCGGCGTTGACGTCACGCTGGGCAACAGCCATCTTACCAGCTAGTGGGCGTTTACTATGTTAAACCGACGTTGTAGCCAATTAAAGCCGTTTCAGATTGTACTGTTTTTTTTTTCAAATCAATAATTTTGAATGATAATATTAAAATTACACAATGATCAGAATTATAAAAATAATCTTTAAATCTTCCTCACGTTTTTAACGGTTACCTATTCATGGTTTGTGAAAATATCCCTTAGGGATTAGTCCCACTGGCTCCGTCAGTCGGGAGAAGTTGGGACTTTTGTGCGGTAATCATAAAAACAAAACAAATATTGAATCTCAGAAGAAGCGTTGCGTTCTCACGAATTGGGTTGGCCTCACAATTCATGTATTAGTTGCCCTCCGTCATTGCAAAAGAAACCTTTTCCACTTATTATCTAAGTACGTATTATCTGAGTAGTTATTATCTAAGGTAGTAGGAGATCAAATACGGTAAAGTTTTTGATAACCCAAGAATATTAATTGTTTCTGTTTATGAATATAAAAATATTTTTTTTATTTATTTTAACTCGACGGCAATGGCCTGTTCAGATTGAGCATATAATTATATAGAGAACGTACCCATACTACGTGACCAACTTTTTGCAATTTTTAACCCCCCCCCCCCCCCCCCCCCCCCCCCCCGGTGACCAAAATCCTAAGCAACCCGCCGCTCATTTGTATGGAGCGTGACATTTTGAAGACCCCCCCCCCCCTAAACGTGTCACGTAGTATGGGTACGTTCCCTAAGATCATAGCACGCCAAATATCGCTCGCCATGCAATCCCTTTAGACTTAGACCGTTCACACCTAGGCGCTTTATGCGTACAGCAACCATAACAACGCACATCTTACGCCGTAACCGCTCCTGAGGCGATATGCCAACAGTGAAGTTCATCATCGAATATAACTGCGAGCAGGTATATGTTGAACCGCGAGCGCTTATTTATCGTGCCGTTCACACACGCAGATAAAATATTTCTTCCTATAGTAGAAGAGGGGGTCAGATGAATTAGCGAGCGGCCACGGAGTGCGCATTTTTTGTACTGAATCTATCAACTTGACATCTGTCATCCACCGGGGTAGGCAGCTCAGTAATTAAAATGACCCCCTCTCCTGTTTTCGTCGGGGTGGGGGGCGCTTAACTGTTGGCATATCACCTCACGAGCGGTTATGGCGTAAGATATGCATTATCTATGGTTGATGTGCGCATAAAGCGCTTAGGTGAACGGTCTGAAAGGATTGTATGGAGAGCGATGTTTGGCGTGCTATGATCTTTTATATTTATATGCTCAATCTGAACAGGCCTTTAAACGCCCCCACTCCGACGAAAACAGGAGAGGTGGTCATTTTAATTACGGAGCCGCCTAGACCGGTGGATGACAGATGTCAAGTTGATAGATTAGGTACAAAAAATGCGCACTCCGTGGCCGCTCGCTAATCAACTGACCCCCTCTCTTACCATAGGAAGAAATATTTGATAACGTCGTGTAAACGGAACGAAACATAAGCGCTCGCGGTTCAACAGATTCTGCTCGCGCTTATGGTCGATGTGTGAACAGGCTTTAAAACCTCAAATTTTAATATTTAAGTAATTTGCGACTCTCGATCGAAAAATTTGAAACAGAAGAATCAATTAAATATTACGATTTGAGATTTTACTTAATAAGTTAAAATTAAAATAAATATTCTTCCTGGACTTGCAGAAAAGTGAATAGATATAGCGTTTTACAATAAACATGGATAAATTTATCCATGACACCATCTAGGTAGCATTTAGTTCGCGATGAATCTTGCAATCATATACAAAGATGGCAGCCAATTAATATATGTTAAGAAAATGAATGGTAGTTAGGGAACGTACCCATACTACGTGACATGTTTAGGGGGGGGAGTCTTCAAAATGTCACGCTTGGTACAAATGAGCGGCGGCGGTCTTAGGTTTTTGGTCACCGGGGGGGGGGGTTAAAAATTGCAAAAAGTTGTTCACGTAGTATGGGTACGTTCCCTTAGTTCTTAGTCCAAGTATGATACAGTTAAATATTACCGAAGGGGATAGGGTCCTATTAGCTCAGTGGTAGAGCACTGCCCGGCAAGGCTAAGGTCCTGGGTTCGATTCCTAGATGTGACCGTAAATTTTTCTATTTGAAATTTTCGATATTGTCTTTAAATTTTAAAAAAAAAGTTTTTTTAAATAGGGTATCAAAAATATTCCATTTGATGTTTTTAAAAATTGTTGTAAAATTTCAAAATATTTCTAATATAAGCGAATTCATAAAAAAATAGTTTTCCTTCATCTCTATCTTTCCTTCTTTTCGCTACATCTCTACATATTATAAATTAAAGTCCCCCGCGTCGTCTGTCTGTCTGTCTGTTCACGATAAACTCGAAAACTACTGAACGGATTTTCATGCGGATTTCACTAATAGATAGAGTGTTTCGTGAGGAAGGTTTAGGTACCTATATAATTTGTCAAGGATTTGTGTAAATTGGTAGAAACATCACGATAATTATTGTCAAAAGTGTCGGAAAAAATCGAGCCGCCTGGTAGCTTTCATCGAAAACGCTGCCTAATCCATTTGGGATATAACAAAACAATGCATGGTGGGGTATTCCTCTTTTATAGATCTACAAATAAGTCCGCGAAGGCATATATCTATCTTTTACGGATAGCTTACTATACCCATTCTCTCTTCTAAAAAAATGGTCACGTACATTGCGGTAATTGAAAAGTTATTTAGACGGATACAGTATTAATCCTTATTAATTTAAATTCGTTAGTTACCTCAAGCATTTCATGCACATTATTACAATCTTTCACACCATCTCTACGTATTATAAATTAAAGTCCTCCGCGGCATCTGTCTGTCGTACACCAATAAAATAATATAAAATGGTAGTCCCTGTAGGTTACTGTTGCATATTTTAATATTCGATTCTTCGGTAAACCTTCCAAAAATCTAGAAATATTTTTTATAAATATCATTTTCAATTTGCCAATCACCATCCAATCAATATTGGATAACCAACACCTTACCCCAAGTGGTCCGCTACGTTTGGTGACTTAGCAGAGGGCCCGGGTTCACGGGGTGAGGTTTGTTCGGGTCTTGGCGTCTGACCACCAGCTGCATGGCAGGCCGGATTGGGAGAGAATGGTTGAGGAAACTTTGACTTCTCCAGCCGTACTCTCTCGGAACATTGCCTTGCACCGCAGCGGGAGGGATGGATTCATACGTCCGTCACTCCTAGATACATTGACCCAGTGGCGTAGCTAGCGTGTAGACAAACACGAATTTCGACAACATAAAAAAATTTCCGTATTGGGGGGAGTGGCTAGATTGTGCTCTTGGGGGTGACACTCGATCGGATGGAACCCCCCCCCCCCCTCCCCCCTCCTCGCTACGCCACTGCATTGACCCCAGATTCCTACCTACTCCCAATATCCTTCTCCCTCCCAAAACTTCCTCTGCTTCCTTTCCTAAAAAGACCCCCACGCAGCGTCCCCAAAGATAATTATTTTCCTCATTGCCTCCAGTTTGTTTTTGTTTCCTCCTCCTTTTTGTTTTTTTTTTTTGTTTTTATTGTAAAAAAAATGAAGAAAAATCTAACGAAATTTGAAAAAGAACAGACATCGAAAAATTAAAAAAATTAAAATTAATTTTTACAAATTCAATAATTCGATCCCTTGGGAATAATTGTGAAAACAATTTAGCACGCTGTTATCTTTACACAAGAGTACTTCAATGAAGTTCAAGTAAACAAGGTTAAACTAATTTCACTCTTGCCAAAAAACAATAAAATTGCGAACTTGGCAGTTTTGTTTCCTCCGAAACTTTTAATTGGAGAATTAATTCTAAAGTTTATCTCCGGTGCTGGGTGTTGGGTGCCCGAACTACACAGGATAATCCCAAAGGATTTTTCCGAGGCAAATCTGATTAAAGCTCTAAATACATATTTGAACAACAACCTTTTGAAGCTTGGAAAATCGTAAAATTATACACAGCCTTTATCTGTAACATGATGAGTCTGGGTGATAACAAACACGGCCTTCAATAATAATAATAACATGTTTTTTATTTCCTACTCCTACATGTGCGTTCTTTAGAATTTTTCCTCTTGTTAACAAAGAACTACTAAAATGGGAAATAAAATCTTGTCAGGTAAATGGGTACATACGTACAAAAGATATCATAGATTTACGGGCAGTAAAATTGGGCTAAATGTTTTTTTTCGTTGAAACAACTTTGCTAGCAATAAACGGTTTTTTTTATTTTTTTTCACGGAGATGTCGTTAACTCGTTCCACGCCCAACGATTTTCATGTTTTATAAAAAATAAATTTTAGCTTTCTTTTAACATGAGATATATGTGATCAAATTTCAGACTCGCACACATCACATTTTTCCATCCGATTGTCTGTTCAGACAAAAATCGATTCGAAACCCGATTGGTTATAATACCGGGGCCACGCCCATTGTCGGACCGGATTGGACGGCCGGCGCAGCGGTAATGAAAATAGGCCACGCCTTTCCGCACCGGCCTTCCAATCGAATTTTGTCTGATCAGACAATTGGATGAAAAATCTGATGCTTGCGGCGTGCTTGACCCGAATTTATTTTTTTCTGTAATATCACTTTTGACCCTGATGATGGACACTGTAACGCTGGCTAAAGGAGGAAGTAGCGCAACACGGCATAACACCCCAAAAACCAATAACAAAAATACTTTTGACCGTGAAAATCTTAAATCATATATCACTTCGATTGTACAATTTTACTACAAGTAGCGACTATTTACCTTAGGGGAGATTTTTTTTGTTACATTAACTCCACTTAGGAGGCCCTGAGGAAAAAAATTCCCCTCAGGGCCTATATCATCTGTGGGGAAGCTGTGTGGAGTGTCTTTTTTAAGAAAGGAAGGAGAGGAAGTTCTGGAAAGGAACAGGGTATTAGGGGTGTGTAGGAATCTGGGGATCAGTATGTCCAGAAGTGACGGATATGTGAATCCATCCCTCCCACTGCGGTGCAAGGCGATGTTCCGAGAGTACGGCTGGAGAAGTCAAAGGGACTGCCTCAACCATTCTCTCCCAATCCGGCCTGCCGTGCATCTGGTGGGCAGATGCATCCGCCGCCAAGACCCGGACAAACCTCACCCCATGAACCGGGGCACCCCTGCTAAGTCACCAAACGTATCGAACGTAATGACTTATGGCAGAGGTATTGGTTATCCAATAAATGGTTCCTGGGGCGGTGGTGCCCATACCCGCCTCCCAAATTGAAAAAATATTTGACAAAATATTAATTAAAGTTCCTTTTTTTTGATCAAAGTTAAAAATTTCACAAATTATTAAAATCACCTAAGCTAAGCACATAATAACACAACACTGCTTGTCTCAAAACATTCGATTTTTTCGTATTTTTTTTCTCCTACGCATGGTTTGAAGTGACAAACAAATATGTTGACCAATCACCGGTCCTTTTATACAAAGTTTTGGTAACAAAATAATTGGCATTTCGTCTGTGATTAGCAGTAAATATTTATGCAAAAGTTTTATTTAATAATAAGAATAAAATTATTATAATTTTTTAATGCTCTTAATTATTTTTGATCTATTATTTGAAAAGTTGAACAGAATATTAGGTAGGTATATATTTCTCGTACAAGAACCAAGCGTATCTCATTATTTCGCAGCCTTTTTTCGTGTGCTACACCGCGAATGTCATTTAAAATAGGTACCTAACAATACGTTTTTAACGAAGAAAAAAAATACTTCTCCAAATAACTGATCCCTAAATATTAGTTAACACTTTTTTAAAATATTTTTTTTTTTATTTAATAAACTAAACGGTTTTTTGTTCCATCTGAAAACCGGTACAAAATGAAATACGCGGTGTTATAATGTGAGCGACGATAACCTATTTTCTGCATATTTTTCCATCTCCTCCTACCCTGACGTAAATAGTTGTATTTTAGAGTAATTAATGACACAATCGAAGTGTTACAAAAAATAGTAGTGCACGTGTGCGCTGTATCGCTCGTGTTAGGCAGACATTAAGCGTGTCCAGCGATTCTGAAATTTTACCGCATGTTTTTACGATGTCACTTTTTATTAATTTTATTATTTACGGTACAAAACACGTCAACGAAAACATTTATTTTCCTAGGAGTTCGTTATCGTCAAAAGACTATAATATTATTACGCCTCAATACAAATTACTATTTCATCAAAACTGTGGTTTCAACAATTTCCCCATTTTTTTCCAAAATAAAGAAATTTCCCCACTTATTCGAATGAGAATCGGACATTGTTCCATTCCTTCTCACCTTTTTAAAATATCAAACATTATCTAAAATTGCCTCCCCTTCATTCAACATCTCATCTGTTGTAAGTCTGAACTCGGCTCCATCTTCCTTATAATTCCAAAATTAGCACATTTCAATAAAATGAATATATAAATTCACCTTTCCTTTCACTGTAATTTTAAATGATGGCCACCCTAGAGGTGTGAAAGCCAGAAATAATTGAAAAAATATATGTTTAAATTATTGTGTAGGTACCTACATTATATAGAAAATATTACGTAATCTCGTATTCATAAATATTTAATTAAAATTTTGTGTAGTTTTATGGGCCCTACTTATAAAATATCAGGCATAATTTTAAATACCAGCTCCCGTGTAGTTTTGCTGGAGAAAATAATATATTGTGCAAAATAAAACCAATTTATTAATATCAATGATAGCATCAGCCCATAAACGATAAACGTCAGCAAATTATTTTCCCGCCGTTTTGCGTACAGGTGTTGCCATACCTCGCACAGATGCCAACCTGAAATTAATTGCCAGTGTTTTTCTCCTTGGAAAGGGAAACATTTCGGCAAGGAGGCGGGTAGGTACCTACCGCCTTCTGCCCACTATCTGTTGGGCTGTTTGGTGTTCGCGTGCCGCGTTTGCTTGGTACGGATTGACACTTTTGTTATGAATCCAAAGTTGGCTTGCGTGCTTGCTTTTCGAGTATTGTTCAGCGCTTCCAGGATACGTAATTACTCTGTGTATGGAAAAATACTTAATAACGTGACAGGCTCTAAAAGCACAACATACTCTACTTGCAATGCAATTGAAGACTTGGCTAGATAAGGGGGATATAGCAGTTTTGTCAATTTCGTATTAAAATCAAATAACACGATTGTGTGAGATGATCTTTGAAAGTCGAAGAAATGCGATCGGAAAGAAATTTATTCCATCCTTACTCCGCGAGGAAGTTCTATTCCATGGTCAATAATCTCTAAAGAATAGAACGAAAGTTGAAGTTGATTCAACATTGGATTTCAATTTCTTTCGGTTGTTGTATGGCATAGAAAGTATGTTCTCACTGGTCCATCTCACAGATTCTAAGAACTGCAAGATGTAGGTGAATGCGAACTCATACGAAGTGGTCGATCAATTCACCTACCTGGGCTCCAGTCTGACAGAGAACAATGAGGATCCAGCAGAAATCAGAAGGAGAATCACAGCAGCCAACAAAGCATACTTCTCTTTGCTGCCAGTGTTTAAGTCACGTAGTGTCCACAGAAAAACCAAAATAACCATATATAAGACCATTGTTAGAACTGTATTGGAATATGGATGGGAGGCGCTGACACCGACAGGTAAAGATGGCTGAAATGCTGGATACTTTTGAAAGAAAAGTTCTGAGAAGAATATGTGGACCCGTGAAAGAGGGTGAACAGTGGCGCATCCGGCACAATACAGAATTGTATGATATATATATAAGACCCCTAACATCTCAGCACATATGAGACTCCTCAGGCTGAGATGGGCTGGGCATGTACAGAGAATGCCGGATACACGCGTCCCAAAAAGAATTTTGACTGGACACCCAGGTGGAAAGAGAAAAGTGGGAAGACCCAGACTGAGGTGGGAAGACAAAGTAAGAGGAGATGCAGCACAGCTTCTCCGGGTACCAAATTGGAAGTCAGCCGCTGAGGACAGGAGGAGTTGGAGGCGACTGTTGCAGGAAGCCAAAGCTCGATATGGGCTGTAGCGCCATCGAAAAAGTAGGATGTAGGTGTCTAAGTGTCTAGCAACGACACAGAACATTACATTAAATTTTCAAACCAGAAACTCAAAGGTATCGTAGCCAGGTTGATACGAACACAGTACCTACCTACTCACACAAATGCACTTCTTGCATACATTTTCATAATAAAAAGAGCACTCTGTAAAGCCTATCGAATAATTGTAAACACTTATTTGTAAAAAAATTTCGATCAGATTCGAAAAACGTAGGTATAGATAGGTACCTACCTTCATTATTAAAATAAATAAGCAGTGAGACGTAAGTAACAAATGTATATAGAAAATAAATATTTTTAAAACAAAATACATAAAATAAACGTTATTTGTACATGTTATAACATTTTAGCAGTCAAATTATTCAAATAATCACATTTATGCAAGTACTTATTCACCTGATTGTAACACTAATCCTGTTATATTTTTATAAACACTTTTTGCTAAGTGAAATAATAATTTCAAAGTACGATACACTTACCACTGATTAGAAACGGAATTCCAAATAAAAATTACTTTGCAAAATAAAAATCAACCGCAACCACCGAAATAACGGAACTTGCAAGTTAAATTAATTTTTTTCTCTCAGAGGTCCCCATTTATCTTTTTAGATACATAATATCATTTTGAGTTTTCAGTGTTAAAAATAACATTGCTTGACAAAATTGCTTGTAGGTAAGTACATCAACAATATTTAAGATTCATGGGAATTCCAAAAACCATATGGGTATATAGTACCAGTAATATTGTCATATGTAATAAAAAATTTACCAGGTCGAAATTTCCCTAGATTTAGTGCTGATTTCCCTAAAAATATTTTTCTCCCCTAGATCTAGTCATATTTCCCTAGACATACATGACATAACCATCACTGGTGTGGGGAGACAAAACAATACCATACCGATACGGCACGAAAATATGCAAAGGTTACCAAATGCGATCGGATAATCGACGAGCGGTAGAGAGGGCGAATCCAAAATATATTATTAGTGTAATTATTAGTAATAAAATAAGTTATGCCGCTCGCATCTCCTTATTTTAATATTATTGATGTTGGTTAATTTAATTTTTCGGGGGGGGGGTTGAACCCCCAAACCCCCCCCCCCCCCCCCCCTGGCTACGCCCATGGTTCACACTTTCTCTATTCTATTTCGTTCGAACTTACTACATTCTATAATTCTACGGTCGATTATGTAGGTATAGAATAGAATGAAAGTTGAAGTTGATTCAACATAGGATTTCTTTTATCATTGGGCGTTCGAAGGCATAGAAAGCCTGCTCTCACTAATTTGTTTTTTTATTAAAAACTTATTTAGCACCGTTGTGATTTGAAACTCAATGAAACGAAAAAGAGCTACACTAAAAAGAGTCAAACACACAGGTACATCTATAGGATTTAGCCTGCGGTAGAATGAGATAGTATAATCGGTCTCTTTGTGCGGTGCTTCGTAGCCTCCCCACTACTGTCTACTTTAGTTTTCTGAAGGTTTCACTTCTACCGCGTGTGAATTGCACACTCTACTTTTTTATAGATTCTATGACAAAGATGAGGCGGGAATGCGCCATGAGTGTGTGTTGTTTAATATTATTTATGGATATGATATGCCCCTCTCGCTCCGCAAAGTATGTACTCAAATAGTGCCTTTATTATTTCTATGGTTAATTCAAATTTCCTCACAGCGGCGGTGATCGTGATGGGGTTGCATGTTCGCGAATAACTGCGAGTTTTTTGCCTATGGCACACTCAAGTTTTTACAAAAGTCATTAAAATTTCTTTTCCAACAATATTTGCCTTTTTCGATTAGTCTATTTCATAAAAATATCTCTTTATGGTAAGTAGTAAGTAGGTACTTACCTAATATGTTAACACGAATGTTACAATGGTAATTGGTATTTTATTTTGGACTAAAAAAGTTTCCGTTTATGTACATCAACCCCAAAGTAAATACAACTGAATAGTTCTTCTTTATATTCTGGAAAATACATTTTCGGCTAATAATAATAATGCATGGTTAACGATTTACTCATCAATTTAAAAGGAAAAAAAAGTAGTACCGGGCATTTCAATAAAAAGGGAATTTTTCAAGGAGACCCATTGAGTCCTCTTTGGTTTTGATTAGCATTGAATCCTCTATCAAAAATGTTAATAAAAAGCAAGTTTGGAATAAAAATTAAGGATAATACAAGAGAGAGTAGTATAATTTCGCATTTATTATTTATGGACGATATAAAATTATTTTCGAATTCTGAACCAAATTTAGAGAAAATGTAATCATTTAGTTAAAAAAATTTCAGATGATATTAAAATGACTTTTGGTTTAGATAAATGTAGAACGATCCATATTGAGAAAGGCAAAATTGTAGATCGAGACGAGCGTATATTTAGAAATTTCAAAATTAAAAATATGAAAGGGGGTGAGGTTTATAAATATTTAGGATACCCGCAATCAAATAGATTAGATCACACTAGTATTAAAAATGATATTATGATTAAATTTCAAACTAGGATCAGAAATTTTTTTAAATGCAGTCTATCTGCTAAAAAAATAGTAAAGGCAGTAAATACTTGGGCAAGACCTCTATTAACGTACTCATTTAGCATAATTAAATGGTCCAATACAGATTTAGATAGCTTAGAACGATTAATTAGAACTACGTTAACAAAGTTTAATTGCCATCGTACAAATTCAGCTATATAACGAATTAATTTACCTAGAAATTAAGGAGGTAGAGTTGTAGTCAAAAAACCATCTTTGAAACACAATCAGGTAGAAATACTAATAATTTTTTTCCATAGGAAAGCTAATAGCTCAGAAATGCACAAATAATTTTCAAAGCAGATAGAAACATTCCACCTTTAAATTTATATGACGAGAATGCCAACATTCTTATGAATACTAACCAATAATTATTAGATTCCTGGTCAAATAAAATTATTCACGTAAAACACTTCAATTATTTCAACCAAACGTATGTTGACAAACTTTCGTCAAACAAATGGTTGAGTATTGGAGAGTTGAGCGCAGAAATAGAAGGATTTCTGCTTGCCATTCAAGATAGAGTCATTAATACTAAAAATTATTGGAAGCATATAATCAAAGATACAAATGAAATTGATGATTTATGTAGAAAATGTTTGGCTTTTCCGGAAACTGTAGAACATATTATATAGGTATGTTCAGTATTAGCGCCGTCCGAGTATACATTTAGGCGGCACAATCAGGTTTGAAAAATAATTCTCCAAAGTTTGTTAATTAAACATAACTTGATTGACTGCCGAAATATAGTACCATATTATGAATATGAACCAAATTCGTTTTAAGAAAATGAATTTTATAAAATATATTATGATAAAACTATTCTATCAGACAGAAAAAAAAAATAAATTTAAAAAAAAGCTCATATCATTGATGTCGCTATTCCAAATCCCTGTAATATTCAAAAATCTGTTTCTAAAAACATAAGAAAATATGTAGATTTAGGAAATGAGATTAAAAGAATTTGTCATTCTCAGACTATGAAAATATTACCATTTGTTATTTTGGCATTATACCTAGATCTCTTATTCAAAATTTAGGCATATTAGATTTATCAAAGAGTTTACATATAAAAATGCAAAATCAGTCATTTTAAATACATGTAGGATTACAAAAGATTTTTTTAATATTTATATTGTGGGATCAGTAGGAATTATAGGTCCAATTAGGAGTTCTACCAAGCCGATCCCTCTGATATGAAAATATCTGGAGTCGGTGAATTATTATCCCATTTGGTCTCTGGTAGGTTGACATGTTGTTCTTGTATTGTTTTGTATTTATTATACTTATATAGTGCAATTGCATAGCGTGAATTGATTAGATGATAATTTGTGGAAAAGTGTGTGAAAGGGTTTAGTTTTTCCTGTGGGGAAGATTTAACCCGGACATTAAATCTGAAGTTAGAATTTCTGTAGCGCCGTTTTCGTGGGAAAATCACCTAGAGGGCAAAAAGATGGGATTTTAGTGGCAGTAGGTACCTACTTATTCGAGTAACGAACATTATTTTTTGTTTTATGTATACTCGAACGTGAACCAATGCGACGATTTGTTCGTGGATCGAGTGCACTGATATAATATTACATTTTATATTATAATCTCAATGTTAGTATGTAATTTACTAAGAGTTGTTTTTTCCAACTTTGTTCATGATGAATTCCATTTTATTGTGCTTTCCATGGATTAAAACACCTTTATAACATTCATGCGCATTTTTATTAATGATCGAGCTAGTTTCACTTTATGATAGGCATCTTCAGACAGGTCTCCTTATGACGACCTCAGTGGTCGGGGGTAAGGCTCTCGACTAGCGATCCGGAGGTCGCAGGTTCAAATCCCAACGTGCGCAAGTAAATTTTATTGATTAATTTGTGTAATTTCACAATTTTATCATTTAAAATAATATGAGGCCTATTTGTGGCACGATCCAGAGTGGAAGATACTATCAGTATGGCCGTGGTGTAAGACCACCATTCAGAATTGAAACGTTGTATAAAATACACTTAGCCGTATTTGGTGACTAAATTTGAATGGTCAGGTACTTCCCCACCTTCCTCTTCCCGTCTTCCCTCTCCTCCCCCACTACATTTAGCCATAACCCAAAAATTGGGGACGCCATATTCTCACTGACGCATGGGATCAGTTAGGACTCTTGTGCTGTGTTCACGTTAAAAAAATAAATAAAAAAGGCACTATTCAAAAAAATCTTTGGCATACAACAGTCGTGAGAAAGCCGCGGTCCACGAACCTATTTCGAGTGACCCGCAACGCAAGCCTGTTTCGTGTGGCCGCGAACCCTTTCGTACTGTCCACTTAGCTAAATAAAATATCAAAAATTACAGTAAAGAATATTCAACAGTTCTGTTCGGTTTGGCAAAAGGGTTTAGCGGAAAACTTCAGTCTTTCTTCAACGTTTTGAATCAGCCGCGTAAAATAATAAGATTTTTCTTGAAAATTCATTTTATTTATTCATTTTAAATTCCCTGACAGGCTATTACATATTTGACATGATTTACTGCATGTTACAGAGATAATAAGAGTTTATAATATGTAGATACCAAAAAAACTTTTTTTAAATTAACATGTTTCATGGTAGATATACAATTGCGTTTAAATGTACCTATGTATAAATTTATTTATTTATTTCAGATTCTCCATAAAACAGTTATACACCAAATTATTGCGGAGAAGATTATAAAATTTAAAAGAAGAAAAAAAAGTCCGTGGGGGTAGTTTCACTGTGTTGTGACGTATGTCAACTCTCTGTAGATAACATTGAAGATGTCGATGCTCAATGCAGAATCGTTAAGCAGTTGAATTGCTCTGTTTAATGGCGCATTCTGTAAGGAAGAAGTTCTCGCTTTCAGAACATAAAAAAGTGCGTGGGATCTCCCACGAGTATACGCGCTAGAGACATATGGGTTAATCTACTTTAACGTAGGTGGATTCAGTACAGTACCGGAGATCAGCTTAAAAAAATGTTTCCCCAAAAATATTTTTCGGCGGGCTTCTAATTCTAAGGTATTAAGATCGAGCATTATATATAAATACCGTAAAAAAGAGAAAAATTATATATTATTTATCGTAAAAAAAGAGAAAAATTATATATTATTTATCGTAAAAAAAGAGAAAAAAGCAAGAAAAAAAATTAGAGAACAAAAAAAAAATTTTGCAAGTGGCATAAAAGTTCATAGTACATAATACATATATCAAATTTATAAAGAATATTTTATTTTAAAAAATCACCCCTCAGATAGCATAAGCAATAGATTCAAAACTAATGGCTTAATAGCCATCCTATGCTTAGAACGACCACGGCTCAGAACCACTACGTATTTAGGTGTAAGATGGTACAATATATTATTGTCCAAAAACTAAATTAGTATAACCGAAACATTGAAATATGAACAATTCAAAAAGCAAATTAAGTCCCTGAAATTGGATAATGATATATTTTACCCTTAATTTAATTTACCCTTACTTAAACTGTAATATTTAAAATTATAAAATATACAGGGTGTCCGGGGGAAAAGTGCATTAACTTCGGGAGGTGATTCTACATGATAGTACAAGTAAAAAAGATAAATAACTTTTTTCTAAATTTCAACTTTTAGGGGTAGTTTTGAGGTAAAAAGATAAAATTAGTCCGGCGTGTGCGGCCAGATTTATTATTTTCCGCTGTTACGATACGGGCCAATCACAATCGAATCGGGCGCCCGGTAGGCTCTCAGCAAGTAAGATCGTACCTCACACTAAGGATTTTTAGTAGGTACGTCTTTTTGTATGGGAAAAAAATATTGGAATTTCGGAAAAAGTTGTCAATCTTTTTTACTCCTACTATCATGGAGGATCACCTCCCGAAGTTAATGCACTTTACCCTCGGACACCCTGTATATATTGTTGTTGTCCTTCTATAACTATTTTTTTCTAAATTGTGTACCTATGTCAAATAATGTTTGTATTTCTTTCTTAAGTTCTTTGATCATTGTTTACACATTTCATTAAAACATTATTCTTTTTTTGCATGTAAATACTTTTCCCATAAACACGAGCTCCTAGAGCTCAACTTATGGAGTAGTAGAATAAAAAAATAATTATTGTATAACCTTGCGTATGTAATCATTTGTAATGTAAAAACAAAATTGTGGAAATAAATCAATTAATGAATTATTTATTAAAAATGAATTATTATTATGTGCTACATAAAAATTATTAAGGTACCTCTTATATATTAAATATATCGATAGTTGAGGTGAATTTGTTTGAAAGTGTGTGAAAGCGAGGAATGGGTGCATTATTGCATTATGTGGTAATTGGTTCCTAAAAAATCTTAAAATGTCAAAATTTCGTGGGAAAAAATTTCACCACCGCAGCAACGCTCTTTATATTGAGATCCCTTTTCCGTTTTATAAAATACCAAAATTTTTCTTATCAAATTTTATTTAACTTTCCAAACGATAAAAATCAATAGTTGCCCTAAAGTTTGTGTTTTTTAATATGTTCTTTAAAATATGAACGATAAATATCGACTGCATTTATTGGTTTTGTCTTTTCGCCTGCGGCGCGGCGCCTTTTTATTGTTTTATTACAAAATTATCATTTTGGAAAATAAAAATAAGAAGTCGCTCAAAATGTATGTGCGTGTTAATCTTTTAAACTACGCAACGGATTTTCATACGGCTTTCACCAATAGATAGAGTGATTGAAGA
The DNA here is from genome assembly GCA_917880885.1 of Limnephilus marmoratus. NCBI lineage: Eukaryota > Metazoa > Arthropoda > Insecta > Trichoptera > Limnephilidae > Limnephilus > Limnephilus marmoratus. Next base: position 27,185,931 of record OU862919.1, on the reverse strand, counting down.
GAAATGTTTATGTGTATAGGACATGTAAATTATATTAGAGAAAAGCCGAGAAATTCAAAGAAAACATATTTTTGTACGATTTAAAACGGCTGGCGGGCCGTACTATAGTCACTTTCGAAATTCGTTCTACGGAAGAAATTGGAAAATAGATGTCCTAGTAGTAGACATTTGATTTTCCCTTTTCAAATATCCAGTGTTGCATTGCAAGCATTGTATAATTAGTGGCGAGTTAATTAGTTTATATGTATAATACATGCTTATTATAGTAGAGAAAAGCCGAGAAATTCAAATATTCAATTCAGGCAGCGGGGAGCTGGCAAGCGGGTGGTTTGGATTTTATAAAGATTGGGTAATGGCGTTGTGTTTCGTTAGCCACACCAGCGTGTGGCCGGGTCTGCTAGTTGATAATAAATTATTAAAGAAAGCAAACACTTTGTGGCTTGACATACAAAATGAAACAAGTTCTTTGTTTAAAACCACTTTATTATAATTTATATTCGTCGACCGGTTTCGATTGTACTCAACATTCTTCAGGAATATAAACATATAAATTTTTATTTATATGTTTATTGTCCTGAAGATTGTTTCATTTTGTGTATTGTTGATAGTAGATAAATTGGCCCTCAGGCCTCTGGCTGAAAAGGTTGATCGTCACTGGTATATACATATATATATTATAATATAGCCTCCAGATCATGAATGGGCGTTATTGGCTCTGTAAAATATTGCACGTATAAATGTCTATATTGTTTTATTGTTGACGGAGCCGCTTTATTACATTTGAATATCCCTTCGGTGGGTTTACGTCCTTCTGGGATATAAGTTATAAAGGTGTTTTAATCCTTTAAAAAGTCACTGATCCCTTCTACTCTTAAACAACGGGCAATTTGACATTTTTTTTCTTTCTAAAGACATGAAGGGATAACAAAAAAAACCTTAGAAAATACACTTTCGGTGTTAATTGATTGAGTCAAGAGGATTCGTTTCATTGTGAACGAATTCTGTTATTTTACATTGCGTTCTTATAAAGTTCTTTGAATGATCCGAACCAAATTAAATTAAAAACATAATATTATATAATACTAGTTTGTCCCGGCATGCGTTGCTATGCCATTTAATAAAGAAATTGTTTCTTCCTGAGTGTCCTTTCCCATTCGTCCCGTTCCCCTTCCGCCTCCCCTTCTTCTCCTGCGTCCTCTTCCCCTCTCGCGTTCCCACTCCGTCAGATCCACCTTCCCTCTCCCCACTCCAACCCCTCCCCCACTTCCCCCGTCCCGCAAACCCCCCTCCCGAGTTCCCCTCCCCCCTCACACGTCCCCTTCCCCTCCCGCGTTCCCCTTCCACCTTCCTCGCCTTCCTTCTTCCCTTTCCCGCTCTCTCGTCCCGCCAACCCTCCTCCCGCGTTCCATATATTCAATCCCAGTACATTCAGTTTTTAAACAACCCGCGTGCCACCTTTTACAATTTTTGTTCAACTTTCCATTTTTCATGTAAGCATATTAAATTTGGTACCTAACATAGGTACCTATTTAAAATATCTGAAATTCTTAATTCGATTCAAACCATTAGGGGAGTACCTACTTTAAATAAATTTATCAACTTAAAGATTTCCAAAAATAGAATCATTGTTTCGCAATCTCAAACACGCGAACTGTCAAACGTGCGATAGTCGTTAGGTTTGCTGAAATTATCCAATTTTCTTATTTTTTCTCTCCGTAAGAACCATCCTCGTACTTCAAGGAATATTCTAAAAAAAGAATTCGGAAATCGGTTCAGCTGTTCTCGAAATTTGTGCTTAGCAACACATTCAGCGATTCATTTTTATACATACCTAAGATATGAAATATCGATCTTCAAGGTCATCTATCACTGATATAGGCAAGGGCGTAGCTGCAGCATTCGCGTGGGGGGGGGTTCGAACATGTGGGCGGTAAGGGAGAAAGGGGTGAGGGGTTGGTAAGTTTATTAGAAAGTTTTTTGTGCTACCTATTATACCTCTACTTAACGCATTTGCATCACATTGATAAAAGGGATGGGTAAATAATTTTTATTTCCAGGAATGTTGTAATTTTGTAAACCTGATTTAAAAAAATTGTTGCTTTTATTTTTATTTTTGATTCATAACGCTGATGGATTTCATTTGTATTTGTGTTCTAATCAGCCTAGCAGATCGGAGGAATCCAGATTTTGGACTTCCGCCACGGTATATCACCAGTCTGTCAACAATCATCGTAACACATCATAACGTGACATTTCGCTCTACGTTGAAATGTTATTTATCAATCGAAAGTGTGTAATATGAAGCATTATATCGCCGTCGTTCATCGAATGCTTTATGTGAACCGCTTATGTTAATCGTCTCATGACTCAACTTTATCGTGGTTTTAATAACCGACAAGAACAATCTGTATCGTACGCTTTTGGATACACCTGTGACTGTCACCGAATGGAGATCAAGCCACGAAACACAACAGTAGTGAATATTACTTAATTGTGTATACCGTATCTTGTTTGGTGATCGGGCATAATTCGTATCGAAGTCCATAAGCGTTTTATTTAGCAAGGAGTGGCCGCAAGGTTATTCTGACCCCCGTGCATCGTCACGAATCAATTTTATTAATGTATTTTTTTTTTCGGATCCGTTTTAAGATTTTCACGGCCAAAAGCATTTTCGTTATTTGTTTTTGGGGTGTTATGCCGTGTTGCGCTACCTCCTTCTTTAGCCAACGTTTCGGACATCGTTGCAGTGTCCATCATCAGGGCAGATCCGGTAGATGTGTAATTTTAGTGGTGAAGTGTGTGCTTATTTACTACCAAAGAGCAGAAGCAGCGCTACTAAGGGAAAGAATCCATAATGTGCGCAGCGAACTGAATGGAACATCTCGGTACCTTTTCGATTTGCACCTACATCTAAGTGCTTTTCGCAATGATATCGCTGCCGATGTTCCACTTGCTTTTTATGATCTGCTAGTGAGACATTAAACGTATGTTTAGGCTAGTAGTTTCAACATTATAAAATCCTCGGATGTAGCATGGGTCATTTTGACCCCCCATAAAAATACATTAATTTATTTAAGTGTACCAATTTATATAAATGAGCAAAGCCATGGCTGTCCAGATGCAGAACCGCTTGTTAATGCAAGATAGCCGCCCTCGTGGTGAAGTAGTCAGCATACATTACTATATTATCACAAAGTCGTAGGTACGAATTGAATAATATTTTCTCATCAAGTTCGTTCGAACAGGAACTACCAAATCACAGCCAGTATGTAAATTTTAAAGCTCTTTGCTTTATGACAAATACAAAATGAATATTGCATATTTTGAAAGAAAACACACCAAAACGATTACCTCAAAATTAATTTCCATCAGAAGAGTCGTTTTGTAAATTAAAAACTAGTCCATGATCTCGTATACCTACTGTCCAAAGCTGGTTCGACTTGGTTGTATTTGTTTTCTTCAATCTCCGCATGCCATGATAACAATTAACGAAAAAATATAACTTCGCGAACTCCTGCAGTTTATCCAAGCAACGATTTTTTTAAAATTTGACATAAACAATTACTACTTCGGACTCGATTTACTCGAAAACGAAAGCTCAAATCAAAAAATTTATACGTACCACAAAGTCATCTCCAAATGTGATGCAGATTAACCAGTTTCCCGATTGTATTGCGAGTTTCTGGACACCGTATGTAGCTGTTTTGTTCGGGTCGGGTCAACTCGAATTGCGCGACCTACAAAATTCTTCCAAAAATAAATATAATAATAATTTTATCTTTTCAGAAAATATCTTTCTAATTAGAAAAATTCCCTGGCAACTCCGGAAAATGAAAAGGGCTTAAAATCTAAACTAAAGGCCAGTTAATGCACATAAATTCAAATGTAACACTGCCATCAAATAGCCATTCAGCTTCATTTTGTTTCTTTTTTACATTTAAAAGTTCCCCGTTAAACGCCGATTCTAGATGCATGACAAGCATGATAATTGTCCTTTTCTGCTGATCACAATTAGTTCAAAGGCTGAAACGGACTTTTAGATTCGGCATTTAACGGGAACCTTTCAACTGCCGAAAACCAAAATGGCGCTGAATGGCCATTTGATGACAATGTTACAATTGAAGTTCTGTGAAACAACCCGTCCTATCTAATTTCATCCATGAAGAAAGTTATCAATCAGTTCTGTAGACGGCAGCTGACAGACGAACCAGGAGAGCATTGAATAAAGTTATCAAACTGCCATTAGGGAGCAGGGAGGATCAGGGAATAAAGTAAACAGCTAAACTTTGTTCTGGTACCTCTACTCACTTCCTACCTAATGTATGGCGAGGATCCTTGTTTCTACCGAGTTCAACATTACGGGGCATTTTAATTGCTTTAAGTTTACTATTATTTGAATTGAATTACTTACAGATTTATTCGAAACAACAAAAGTTTAACACAAGAGTGCTAAACAGTAGGTAAGGGGCCGTTCAAGTATTACGTAAGGCACTTGAGGGGGGAGGGGGGGTCTTGTGAAACGTTACTGTGCGTTACGAGGGGGGAGGGGGGTTCGAACAACACGTTACGTAACATGTTTTTCTTTATTTAGATAAAAAAAAACTAGGGAATTAAAATCTTCCAAGTTGGCAACCCTTTTCGTTCTCGAAATCTCTTTGCATTATTTATTACCGCAAACACGATTAAAAAAGAAAAAGGGTATTTAAGCGACTTTCCAGTACTTTGCACAACTTAATTGTGACTTTTAGGTAAAAATTGTCACTTGAGCGTTGCTTAACGGTTAGGGGGGGGGAGGGTACAGAAAAACGTTACGGCACTTTACAGGGGGGGAGGGGGGATCAAAAATCTTCGAAAATTGCCCAAGTTACGTAATACTTGAACGCCCCCTTTACAAGATATTTATTATTAAAATTCTTTTCTCTGAGCCTTCTGTTCCGCAAATATATCAATAACGTCCTTAAAGTTTAAAGATCGGGCCATAGAATCTTCAATGTACAGTTACGTAGAATGTTTTGTCCCATTGAGTTTCTTTTAAATAGGTTTTTATTAATTTTAGTTTTGAACTTGATCTTTCAGCACTAGCTATGGTCACAGGAATTGTAGCAAATAACATTAATGCAGTACATACTTCAGGAAAGCTGCACGACATAAAATGATTATTTATTATTTAAATCAGCAAGTTCTCTAATACATGAAGCCATTTCTATTTAGTCTCTGAAAGTGGACCGCAAACTGAAAATTTCCCTGGAAAATGATTCACATTTGTCTTTTTTCTATATATCAACACACTCTAGAGCTTTTTTTAGAAATCACTGTCATTTACATTTTGCAAAGTGGCAGGTTGCAAAATACTGAAATTGGAAACAATTTCTATCATTGGAAGGAAACGCAATTTCAATTGATTAATAATGATGTCCAATACTCGATAAAATATGTTCACTTTGAACAAACTTTCCGGATCTTGGAGACGCTCATCTTCGCAAAGTTCGTCAAAATTGCGTATCGCCTTCCTCTGACGAGTAGAAAATTCAGGGTTGATGGACCATTTTTCTATTATACTATTTGCTTCCTTTTTTTTAAATTTAAAAATTCATGTCGATACCTTTCCAATTCTTCCAGACAAATTTTCAAACGTTTTAAGGCATTTGAAAAATATGATACACTTTGATTTCGCTAGTATCTTGTTGTAGTTGTTTTCGATCTGGATATACACACTGGTATCGAGTGCTGCATCTGCTATACTTTTACTTTTAGTTACGTCCAATTCTTAATTTTTGGAGCACTCTTCACTCGCGTTTTCATAAAAAAAGTTATAATTCTTAAAGTACTGACTAATGTAACTTTTTATTTTTTCTTCAGACTCCCACTTCCTCTTTTACTTCCACTTAGATATTTTCTAGAACTAGAAATGTTAGTATCTAACTTTCACAATTATCTTTATTTTGCCTCTAACTGCAGGGTCAATAAAACAATAACTACAAAAATCAAAAACACAAATGACCAATTGTCATAACAATCAAACGAAGAATGCATAGTAATGAACTTAAAAAAATGGGAATCCGGGATTCCCCTAGCAATTTGCGTCGCTAGTCGCCAGCGCTACGAAAAAAGTACGTCCTTGCTTAAGCCGCCGCTACCCGAATTTCTACCGATTTTTAGATAATATCTCCCTTAAATACGTTAAGTTTTAAAGCTCTAAAAAAATATATGTTATTCTTGAAGATAATATCTAGGCTTTCCCCTTGCCGAAACGCAAATTATATAAAATCCCCTCGATAGAAAAAAATCGCAAAGTATGCTCCAAAAATTATTATAAACACGTTTGTTTCAGTTATTTTACAAGTTATATGTATGAAAAATTCACAGTGTCTTTTTTAATGCTATTTAAGACAACCCCGCGAGATTTTTGCTTTATTTTAAATGAGTCGTGTTTTATTAAGCATTTTCACAATTTTCGCATCGGTTTTGTCGCTTTAAATGTTAGCGCGCTCCTCTAACATTCGTAATTTCATCTCTCCAGCTTCTTCTTTTTGAGCCCGGTTGCGGCGCCTTAACAAAATACGGGAATACCCCGAGCATCACTAGCTCGCTCGCGCCAGCAAAGAACCGCGACAAAAAATTAAGCAACCAATGGATGCGTTCTAAAATTGATCGACATCCTTTTCTTATGAAAGTCTTTAAATCTTCATAATTTATTGGAATTTGTATATGATCTTTTGTTTGCATCTAACTTTAATTGATTTTATGTACTTACATAAAATTTATAAAATTTTCTAAATTTTGTTAAAAATGTGAGGTTACTTCTGAGCTCGCGGCCTCACGGGCCGGGGCCCTGGCCCCCGCGGGGCCCGTGCCATTTTACCAGCCCTGCCACCCTATAGTTACGCCACTGATTACTGGCTCTAGATTCTTTCGTATTTTTTTTTTATTTCTATAAAAACATGTAGGTACTAGGTACTTAGCTAATGGTTTTTTATTTGTGATGAACAAAGCGGTGGAGTGGAAAGTTTATTCAAATGTGCCTATTGCGTTGAAAGTGGCAAGCAGTTTCAATATCATGATGTTCTAGGTACACTCCGTTCGCCATCCTGTGCATCTGTTAACAGAACAGTATTTTTTTACATAAACTCCACACAGAAGGGCCTGAGGAAAATAATTTCCCTCAGGGCCTATGTCATCTGTGGGTCTTTTTGGGAAGAGGAAGGAATGAACATTGGTCTTGAATAGATCCTTGTTGTAGCTTGGAGGAAACACAAAGGCCGGCAAATCATTCCAGAGCCGAGCTGTTGAACACAAGACGATTCGAAGAAACGACTTGTTCTCATGTTACAAATGTCAACAGTGTACATACGAGTATGCTGGGCATGCGTTTGGCGTGTTTCCCGACTATGCACCAGTGCCGAAGGGATCAATGACGCTAGTACGTCGGAGCATCTTCCATTGAAATACTGGTAGAACAAGGAATAGCATTCCCACCAGACTGTGCTCTAAAGATTGCAATCCATTTGTTAAGTTAGGAGAATCTATCAAACGGACCGCTCATTTCTGCTTAGTCGAGGTTTTTTTCAGGTTGTGTAGGGCTCCAGCCCAGAAGTGGCTGCCAAATTCAACCGTGGGCGCACTTATAATATGATTTGTACAGTTGTGGGATCAGTGTGTTCAGAAGTGACGGATGTACAAATCCATTCTTCTCACTGCGGTATATGACCAAAGGTCATAAGGTTTCCGCAAACCGGCCTCTTCCGTTTCAGCCCACCACGCAGTTGGTGGGCAAGCACATCCGCAGCCAAGAACTGAACACACCTCACCCGATGAACCCGGGCACCCCTACTAAGTCACCAAACATGGTGAACCACTTGGGGTAACCCATGGCAGAGGTGTTGGTTATCCAATAAATGGTTCCCCGGGCGGTGGTACCCATACCCGCCTCCCAAATTGAATTATAGAAGTAGGAGGAATTCAAATATTTTTCAAGCTATTTGTAACCCAGAAATGTATCTCTCTTTTTTTAAATAATAATAATAATAAAAAAATCAGGAAAAATCAACAGGCGGCAAATAGAAAAAGGACTCAATCAAAGTGTGTATGACAAAATTCAGAATTGTAACTTGAACAAAACACTAATTATTTGAAAAAGGAGTCAGGAGCAACCCAGACACGATGAGAAAATTATTTTTTAAGCTGTCAGAGGCTCCATTCATAAAATCGGAAGTGGAATCTCGGCGAGAAGACGCGGAGAGAAGTTTCGCCGAGACTTCTCACGAGAACAAGCTATTTATCCACACTCTCATTTTTCTCACTCGTGATCCGTTTCCTATCCAGTATGGACGTCATTGACGGCATACTGAGAGTATCTTAATATACTATATATTATTTTAACTGAGTAAATTGTGAAATAACACAAATTAATCAAATAAAATTTATTTGCCACTCCGGGATTCAATCCCGCGACCTTCGGATTGCGAGTCAAGAGCCTTACCGCTAGACTACGCCGGCCGCCTTCTCTCTTCTCGCCGTGAATGTAGTAGTCTTCTCTCTTCTCGCCCGAGAAATCCTTTGAAGCGGCCAAAAATACAACGATCGGAGAACAGGCGAGCCCGAGAACGAGACGGCGAGAAACTCCTCACATTCACGCTTCTCGGGTGTTCTCGGGGTTTCTCGCCGTGAGTCTGTATGGGGCATAAGGTTTCTTCACAAGCGAGTCTGATTTTGTTCTTTGTATAGTTTTCAAAGCATAACCGTATATAAATCACATCTTAAATAATTCTAACAAGAATAATATTAGAATGCTCACATTTTCCTATCGGCTTTCAACTGGTTAAGGAGGGTCTCCAGTGACGCGTTTCCATATACATTACCACAACACTAAACCAGATGTTTGTGCAAACTAAATGGGGCCTGTCTGTACACATTTTGTATCCATACGCAATGTTTGAGCAAACATTTGGTTCAAAGTTCGTAGAAATATGTCGCAGGAGACTCACCTTTAAACAAACATCTTGTGCGGAGTAGAACACGCTTCTCTGTGCAACCAAGCGATAATACCTACCCACCTGCATAATATTATAAAATTTGTTTTAATGATTTTAACAATAATTTTTTTTTAAATACACATTTTTAAACCTGTAGAGAACATGTAGTGAAAAATATGCAGAGTCTGTCAAATAAGAGTAGAAAAAATAAAAACTTGAACTACAAAATTTGTAGGCTGGCAACACCAATTTACCTATCAAATATTCTTTTGAAGTGCAATGACACTGATGATACAGAACACTGTATACACATTAAAAATTACATTTTTGTTCTTAAAAAAAATCAAAGAAGCACTGTTGTTAAGTAACCTACTTAATGACATAAATTTGATTAAATTGTGTTTTACAAAGTGATTGGCTTTCATTTAACTTAAGATAAATTTGAATTTAACAGTAGCTAGAAATGAAGAATCATTAATGGTGAGTTTAGTTACACTACTTTTAGATCGGAATGAGTTAAATATATTCAGATTTAAAATTAGAGACATGATCTGAAGCCTGGACAACTCTAGTAGATAATTAAGCTAATATTAAATAAATGTGAGCAATTTCTAAAGTGTGCTTTATATTTTATTACAAAATCGTTATTCTTCATTATGTTAACACAAAATTGCAAAGATATAATAACAATATACTTATATGCAATTCTAATTTTAAGATCAGTGGAATGAAAACAATTTTTTTTTTCACTTTTATGCCTTTTTAATTTTTAATAAAAATGTTGGTTACACAGCTTTAGAATATGATATTTTTATATTTTTAGTATTGCCATTTGTACAACAGTGGCGCCCTCATATGTTTTCTACTCTTATTTGACAGACTGTAATTGGTATTTATTATTTAACAGTAATTTATTTGCCTCGCAATTATTATCTCTAAAATTCTAAGAATTTAATTCGTAACGAGTCATTATTTTAATTGGTAGGTATAGGTCGGTATACTGCTTCGAATATTGTGAGTAGATACTTGTAGATCATAGATTCTCAACCTTTTTTTGCCCAATGCCCACTTTGAGAATATATTTTTTTCTAGCGCCCCCTAACTCATGAATCTGAAACAGCAATCGTCGTCAGAAGGAGAGGGGGCGTAATGGGATGGGATGGGGGAAGATGGGATGGGGTGGAATGGGTTTCTCTATTTATGGTTATTGTTTGTATTTAATTCTTAGAACTCCATTTAATTTTTTTTAATTTTAGTATGTATAAGCTACTACTTTTGTCAGATGGCGAGTGGTGAGGGGTTTGGTTTATTTATAATTTCAATTTGGGTGGCGGGTACGGATACCATCGCCCCGGGAACTATTCACTGGATAACCAACACCTCTGCCATAGGGCACCCCCAGTGGTTCGCTACTTTTGGTGACTTAGTAGGGGTGCCCGGGTTCATGGGGTGAGGTTTGTCCAGGTCTTGGCGGAGAATGCGTGGCGGGCCGGATCGAGACAGACTGGTTGAGGGAGGCCTTTGGCCTTTCCAGCCGGACTCTCTCGACAAATCACCTTGCACCGCAGTTGGAGGGATGGATTACAAGTCCGTCACTCCCGGACACACTGACCCCCAGATTCCTACCCACCCCTCTTACCTTTTTCCTTCCCAGAACTTCCTATCCTTCCCTTCCTTAAAAAGACTCTCCACGCAGCATGACACCTAAGATGACAGGTCCTGAGGGAAATTATTTTCCTCTAGAGCTAATTAATGTAAAAAAAAATTATGGTCAAACATGAAAAGTCGCAATGCAGTGTGGACTTTTACACAAGTCAATAAATAGCATTATAAATCAGATTTTTTTTCATACGATGACATCAAATGTGAAAAATACAGATATACAGTACAATCTCACTAATCCGGCACTATTAAAAACCAGAGGGTGCCGGATTATTGGAATGTTTGGATTACTGGATTATAGAGAAAAAATTATAATAAATAAAACAAAGCATTTCATAAAGAGAATATACACACCATTCACACTTCAAAACAGGTAAACTTTTGAGGTTAGACTGTTAGACGACGACGCGGCGATGGAGCGCATAGGCGTAGAGGGGCGAGGGAGGCGCGGGCGGTAGGTGCCGGATTATTGGACGTATCGGTCTATTGAGTGCCGGATTAGTGAGATTTTACTGTATATGTCATTTATAATTTTTTTAAAGAAGCAGAAATTTTATAAAAAATGCTTTTCTGTGATCTCAGCAGTGGCGGTTCTTCTCAAGGGGACGGTGGGGATAGACCCCACTTCATATTTCAGAAACCTATTGAGAATTTTTTCGATGCTTTATGTTCACAAAAATTAATTCTTAACATAAAAGTAATTATCAACATTTGCAGAAACATAATCTATAATTTCAATTCAGAACATTTTTAAGTTCGAAATTGAAAAAGTTTCTTTGGACGAACATGCGACCGCTCCGCTCACTTCCTTGTTGCGTACTAACTGCGCGATTCGACGATCGCGACTCTGGCTCGAAACTAGCAGTTGCCATCCGCCATGCGCACTGCACAAACCGTTCTGCGCGATTTTTTCCTTGAAATTTATTTCTTTTATTCGTACTGAATACGTTTCTTAGAGATCTCGCGAATTCACGCATGCGCATTTGAGTCATAGTATCATTCTCGTGGGGATAAACTCTAGGATCCCCTCGTGGATAATTGGGCGTTCGTTTTCGTTCAAATTGAAAGATGTGAGCTAAGCACGGACCGGGATTCGCGTTAGTGGTATTATTGTTGTACGTATTTTGTTATTGAAATAACAATATAGGTCAGATTATTTCTAAAGCGCCGTTCTGGTGGAAATTTTACCTCAAAGGCGCTCTAAACCTAAGTTGGTTGAATTATATTTGTTATTTTTTTATTAAGCTTTATATTCATATATGTACCTATTTTGTAATTCTGGTAAGGTGCGTAACTTATCCAATAATATTTTTGTGAGAAAAATAAATATTTATTCGAAAAAATTTATGAATTTACTTTAGACTTTAGACATTAGAATTGAAAACATAAAATATATACCTACTCGTGCAGGTACATGAATATAAAAGAGTAGGTATTTTGAATGTTCTCAATTATACTGAGGTAAATTGTCATGTAAGTATATTTATTTATACACATAAAAAATATCGGTCCCCACCATCGAAATTGTGCTCGAGCCGCCACTGGATCTCAGCAGTAAAATAGAAATAGAAATGCATGCTAGTGGCGTACTGTGTGAATCTTTTGCGGGTTTTTTAAACTCACACTTACTTTCGAACCTATTTTATAAAAATTTATAGCCTGCTCTGTGACCACAGGTGTCAGGAGTCGTACAATACTTAACAAAATATACCTAAACCCTCTGCACAACATAGAACATTATATTCGTAGACTGTGAATTTGTATATGTATTACAATATATTTAATGTCCAGTTGTTTGCCATTTAGCGTCATATTGTTTTTTGTTTACATTTGAAAGGTAAGACGATTCTAGAAGAGTTTCAGCTTTCTATCAAATTGTAATAAGCTGCCAAACTTAACAATATGATGGTTGTCCTTCTTCGCTGATCACAAATTGTTCAAAAGCTGAAAGGACTAAGAATCGGCGTTTAACGGGAACCTTTTAACAATAAAAAAATGGCGCTGGATGGCCATTTGATGACTTATGTCACATGTGAGTTTTGGCGAAACAACCAGTCCAGTGATTCTATATCTTTTGTGAGATCGAGATCTCCTGTTAGATTTGTGTGTTTTCTAGGGCTGTTATTTGCTTATTCTATGAGTATCAGGCCAGCTTCGCCGATTTAAAACAAAAGTAAAAACATGGCTGAGAGATCAAAGTGATAATAAAATTACAAACATCATGAACACGATATAAAGACAATCCATAACCAAATACAAATATTTTTAAAAACTACAGGCTAACTCAGAACAGGAAATCCTAGTGAGGAGGTCTGTGAAAAAAAATGAATCTATACTTATACTATACATTATACATACATGTACAAACCTTGCTATTGAAACTAATAATAAATAAATAAATAAATTTAAAATGGTCTAAACTAAAATATATGTGACAGTTCATAGTTGAAATCTGCCCATAGAAAAAGCAAATAACAGCCATAGAAAATCACACAAATCTGACAGGAGATTTCGTCCGTCAGAAGATCTCGATCCCACAAAAGATATAGAATCGCTCGGCTGACCTTAAAGTTATAACAAAAAGAATATTAAAATAAATCAGTTTCTTCTGAATCAAAAAAATAAATAATGGTTTCAGTTTGGATAGGGTTAGAAGTTCAGAATAAAATGAATAAATGGAAATAATCAATAACATGTTTACTCAGTAATATACATTAACACCAAAAATACAATGGAACATTTGAATATGTACTATTGGCTCTGAAGCATGCGGGTTCCTAATACATACTAATCTCTACAGCGCGCTATACATCACATAGCATACAATGTTACTTTCCATTACAGGGGCGTATTAGTTACTAATCTAACAGGAAATGTGCAAGTATGTTGGCTAATACAAATGTAACACTTATTCTTGGACTTTAATACAAGTAGTTCTGTCAACAGTAGACCTCGCGCCCAAAAAAGAATATTACTAATCTTCACTTATTTTAAATCAAAATCAAAATTTCCTCTGAAATCACAAAATTTGTAAGTAGGTACTTAAATACCTATTCAGTTAGTTAATAAACACGACGATTTTAAAAAGAATCTTTACTGAACCATTAAAACGGCCACCATTTTGAAAGTGGAACCGGAAAGTAACAAACAAATTTACTGACAAATGAAATGCCAAATGGTCGAGTTAAAACAGGACTTCGCTACGCTCAGCTAACAAACGCTGACATTGCTGTTATTTTCCCTACTCACTTGCAGTGCGCATTTATGATCAGTAAATACACAATGGTGTTAATTTTACATAAGGACATAGAATAAAGAATATAACACTAGAAGTGCCTTCACACAAATTTGAAAGGAAACAATGTGCAACTGATGCATTTTTGATTTAAAACCATTTAGCACACATTTGTCTCTCTTACACTTCCCTTAAATTGTATATCGCCATCCCATTCCCATTTGAATTTCGTAATAATGGTGAAACACAGTTTTGTCCAAATTGGGTCTCGAATCACGTGGCATGCCCATAGGCACTTTCTTGTGCTATTCTTTATTCTATGCATAACAAAAATATATACTTATCATGATGTGTGAGACAGTGGAATGGGGGAATTAGGGGGAAGTAGATTTGCAATACGTATGATCCTGGCTATCAAGATCTGATTTCTAAATATGGCTCAGCAAGTTGACTGCTGCTCTGCAAAGGGTGAAGAGTGTTGAAATGCTATTTTTTTCCCTGTGATATCACTTCTACAGAGATCATTTACGCTTTATTTTATGATTTAAAATATTTAGATACGTTGAAAAATGGAAAAATAAAAATTACATATTTGTGCGAGATGTGATAGGCATTGGGTTTGAAATTTTGCAAAACGTGTTAACAACTATTAGTCGCCACGATGGTCGCCGGCGGTATACTGACGAATAGAAGTAACATACTGTTATCAAGTGTAATTGTTACCCCCTCATCACACACAAATGCGTGATCGGCAGTCAACTTGTTAAGCCTTCAGTTCTGCATGATAGTTTTTCACCATCTTATTCTTTTCATTGTTTTAAAGAGAGAATCATTCCGTGGATACAAAACCTGGCAATTTCTTAATCCCTCCTACTTCCATCATTATAAGCGCAAAATGTTGCTAGTGCAATGATGGACTTCTTATCCAGAAGAGGATTGAACCAACGACGTCTGGGAGAGAACCCAATGCTTTTGTTCGCTCGGCTAGCATTAGTATCTTCCACGCTACCATTTTCTTGCAACTAGAAGTGTTCTGAAACCCTCGGAGCTCAGCCTCTAGGCAGCAGAGACCATTGATCTTTCACATATTGGTTATGTTATAACAGAAAAAGGTGACAACATTTGTATGGAAATTCATTCAGAGTAAAAATTAATACTATTCTCAGAGTAAAGATATTTTATTTTTAATTTGGAAGAAAATTGTTTTCTTTATTACGCAGTTTGACATATTATTATGTAGTTAATTATTTAACATTAACCTGTTGTTCGCCGGGGTAGGCCAGCAAAAAGCACCACCAATTAGCATTCGCAAAAAGTGGCATCCATGACACCCAATGACATTTCGTGTCCAGCGATTCTGACAGTGTCCTTGAGAAATTTTGTACATAGAAAGGTCAAAATCGTAGATAAAGGAATTTTTCCCGCGCATGCGCAAGAACTGCGCACATTCCCGCGCTCCGGTAAATTATTAATATAAATTATTTGGAGTGACCAGGCGCATTGCGGTTTTCTCTATGGTAAAGGGCGATAACAGAGCAAGCGATTCTGACCGTGTTCTTCATACACTTTCTTTATACATAAGGGTCAAAATCGCGTGTAAAATCTCAAACACACCGGTGCACGAACGGCATTCTACGAGTTAATGCCAAGTATGCACTGGCGTTTATATTTTTATGCATTTCGCAAGCAATGCGAAAATTCAACAATCGTGTAGCTACGATTTTATTTAACATAAATTTTAACAGACAATAAAATAATATATTAATTTATCAGCCAAATATTAAACTAAATAGAAATAGAACGTTGAGAATATACAGATTTCTTTAAAGATAACTTATTCTGACTTGAAATATATGATGAATATATAGAATACATACTATGAACATCATCTTCTATTCGATAATATAATATTACGATGTATGTATTCACTTAATGCTAGGGCTTAAAACTTATTTATTTATTTATTTTATTTACTTGTCAAAGATAACGTGAGAAAGCGTAGCACGTTAATAAAGAAATAATAAAAACATACGCACTATGAAAAAGGAATGGTGTTCGGTCTCTAATCAACAATCCATAATGTTTCATCCAATTATACAAAACAGTTTGATTAAATCCCATTTTATTTACAGGCATGCAGTTAAATTTATTGACACATATTTAGAAATTTCTGAATTATTTATCGACGAGGACTTAAAATCATATTTAAGAAATATTGTCAAAATCTTTCATCACGCCCAATAAGAGAGGTCCGATTTTTTTTAAACATTGATCTATCTTAAATAAGTTATTTCTATTGGTCGGTGATGACGTATGATTTGATGGTTGATACGCAATTATCAAAAGGTTTGTATGTAACGAGGTTGCTGGCGTTTGTGTTTCTTTTTTGGTACTTTTACACCCCAGATTAACACATCTCTTTTTAGCATTTCTTAGCTCCCCTGACTTAACAATAAATAGTTGAATCATATGATCTTGTGAGAGATCACTGTTTCAAAACCGCCTGAAAGAAAGTCACCAGCAAGGGTCCCATGTACAGACAGGAAATATTGACTACGTAAGACAAGCGCGGCTGTGTTATCTAAGACAATCATCGGACTCTCTTACCGAGGGTGCTTTTTATTAGTAATAATTATTGTTAAAAACAAAAATATGGAAAAACGAGATTCAAAAAAATGAAGTCTGTTCTTAAACCCTGTATGTACAATAATAGTTTAAGAAATAACATAAATTATGCTTAAATTAAAATAATGTTGAAGATAACTACTAGATGTTTGTGTCCATAGTTAAATTATATTCTAAATTGCTCAAGCTACAATATCTCCAAGACATTATTTAATATCAAAATATTAAATTTAAAAATATTACCATCTTCCTATAGTAAAACAATTTCGAAAAATTTGCTACATTTGATTTCAATAGAAAGTTGTTTTCGCAATATTTGTCGCAAACTGAAATCAAATTACTAAATATTTTAGAAGATATAAGTATGTAAAATAAATAAACCAAAACAAGAATTCACTATCGTTACAATCTGTATCAGTTAAAACCTCTTAAAAAGTTTTCCAAGGGACCGGAAAAAACAAACTTCTTAAGCAGGAAAACCTAATATGTGGGAAATGTGGGCCAATTTTGGGCCAGGGGACCGAAAAAACCAAATTTCTTAAGCCACGAAACTTCTTAAGAGGGTTTCACTGTATATGTAATACACAGGATTGGCTTTCGTCAATTATTTACTAACGTGTAGCCAATCTAGTACATTCTATTTCAATAGTTTGACAATAATAATCGAGTGTTTTTCAATTTGTGGGAACGTCGGCTGTAAACAGACACTATTATTATTATTTGAACATTTCAGAACGGATAGTTGTTGTTGTTTTAGTCCAGGATTCAAGAGACACAATGGATGTTTTAGTTGAAGGTGGTTGGTTCCCTCAACACCTGGTCTCGTAGAGGCCGCTCTTTCCGATGTAGCGCACCCATTTGATGACATCATGGTCTGAGTAGTTCAGTTTGGGCTCAAATACCTTAAGGTATCGCACCTGAGAAAAAATAACAAGATAATTAGCTACAAAAAACGTACAAATAAAATGAAGATATAAAAAAATCAACCCGTAAAAACAGAGTTTATTTACCTCTCGTATATTACATTTATTTTTATTACATATGTAATGAAACAAATTCGACTTTCCGCCGTGATGCTACGCATCGAACAGCAAAACCTAGTTGCACCATCATTTCATCCAATTACAGAGAAATGTGTGGTGTCGTGGTGTGTGAGCACAAGTGACACCATTGTCAGAATGCATTGTCATAGACAATGAGTCTACCTACCGAGTTCGAGCTCAATCAGATGTTTTAATTTTCACTTCTAAGATTTGCATTCATTCATTCACAAAAACAAAATTCAAATAGATTTATTTATTTTTTATTTAAAAGAAAGACAAACATATGTATATGAATAACCCAACAATATTTGAAAATCTCCTACTATCACCACAGTAAGCGGAAAATGTTGCTTGAGTCGTGATGGAGGACTTAGCCAGTCGAGGAATCGAACGCGGGACGCCTGGGGGGGGACCCAAATGCGATGCCAACTCAGCCACTGACCATAATGTGGTGTATTTAAAAAGTATATGCAAAAGTTTTGTGTAAAAAGTAGCAGCATTGCGACTAACTCTTGGGTCCTTAGGATCAACTATTGCTGGGTCAACTATTGCTGGGTCTACTATTACTGGGTCAACTACTGCTGGGTAAACTATCGCTGGGTCAACTATTGCTGGGTCTGCTACTGCTGAGTCAACTATTGCTCGGTCAGCTGTTGCTGGATCAACTATTGCTGGGTCTACTATTGCTGGGTTAACTATTACTGGGTCAACTACTGCTGGGTAAACTATCGCTGGGTCTACTATTGCTGGGTCAACTATTGCTGGGTCTGCTACTGCTGGGTCAACTATTGCTCGGTCAGCTATTGCTGGATCAACAATTGCTGGGTCTACTATTGCTGGGTCAACTATTGCTGGGTCAACAATTGCTGGGTAGCTGGGTCTACTGTTAGTTTATTAAACAACTGAAGCAAAATCACTACAGGAGACTTTTTCCACAGCATTTGGGAGTAAAGCGCTAATAATAATTAGGATGAAAGAATTGTGAACAGAATGAGGATTGATTGATCTATGGTGGTAATGTCCTGCTTCGATGGGAAGAAGGCTCTTATTTTTTTATTTTATTTTTTTTATTTTATTTATTAACAGAAACAAACAGTACAAAAGATAATTTGTTTAAAAAATTTCAATTTATAAGTATATTACATGGTAGGTACCTATTATGTGTTTCATTGTAGTGTCTTATTTATGGTATGCGTATTAAGTAATTACCGGGTGATGTATGTAGTGGGAAGGTGTGTGTGTGAGTGTGTGAGTATGTGTGTATGTATGTGTGCGCATTGAACAAATTATAATATTCGCAAGATGCTCTTTTTAAATTTGGGCAGTGAATCAGAGAAAATGTCGATGTTGGAATTTAGACCAATAATATTGAACTTATGAAGAGCACGATTGATTGGTGAATTAGATGCTGCATTTGTCTTGTAATTAAGCGTGTGGAATAGTTCTGTATGACGTGTACGTCTTAAGGGTATATTAAAATTAACTAGGGAAAGAAGTTCGGTACAGTCAATGTTATTATTTAAAATTTTGTGTATAAATGTCAAATCAGCTATTGCTCGCCTTTGTTGCAATGTTTGAAATGTGCATTCAAAGTTATTGTTGAATTTAAAGGTAAGATATTTTATAAATTTGTTTTGAATATTTTCTATGCTATCTATGTATACTTTGTATTGCGGGTTCCAAATTGGCGAAGCATATTCCAGTGTACTTCTGACTAATGCAAAATATAACATTATTACTGTACGCGGGTTATTGAACATTTTACTTATGCGAAGAATGATTCTATAAAAATTGTGTACCGCAGTGTCAACGTCTTGTGCATTTACAACAGAAGACCAATCACTATTTCTGAGAGCATCATTGACTACTACATAGTTAGCTTTGTTAAACAATTTGATTATCTGTGATTTAAGGCTAACAGCAGGGATAACTTATACCAAAAAAAATAACTGTATCTCTTATATATATTATTTTTGTCTCATTCATTCTTATTTTGTCCTTAATACTATTAATACCCTCCTGTGTACCACCGTAAATTGTAATCTTATCATTTTAATGTAAAAGCCATTTTATGGCATTACATAAATAAATATACCTGAGGAAACATGTCGAGGAACCAGAAGAGATTGCTAAATACCAAATAACAAACCTGGTAACCTTAATTAAAGTATTTTTTGAAGAAATAAGGTTAAGTGGGGATTATCCTAGTAATAATAAAGGACATACCTTAAATCCTGACGGAGCGAATGGCACTTCAAAGTTCATGGAGATGGGCGGACGAGTCCATTTCTTTTTGGTGTCAGTTTCCAGCAGTTCTATCTCTGCGGACAGCTGCGTCTCCTTCATGCCGGCCATGCGTTTGATCCTGAAATGTGCAAATATTTATAACAAACATAATCGGAGCGATAAATTGAGTTGTAAATGCATACCACCAGCACTCACTATTTAGTGCAAACATGGACTCTCAACGAGAAGTTTGTGACAAAAACATATTAACCCCTCCGAGTTTTCGAGAATATTCTTTGGTGTCTTTAACAAAATGACATTTTACAAAAACTTTTTGTTATTACCGCTTCACAAGTAAAGCTCTATAAATGAAACATTTCTGAACGTAGCCGAATAGTAAAAACTGTTTTTGAAAGGTTACAAAATAGGCTTTCAAATTATTATATTACAAATAAATATTAGCATTTGTAAATATTAAAATTTAGAACGCAAACATTAAAAATAGGTAAAAATGACTCACATGATGTTTTTATGTGAAAACGGTACTAAAATCACAGAATATGTAAACAACAATACTTATTCTATTGTATGTATGTGTAATAAACACTTTTGTCACCTCACTTTTTTATCATTTCATATAAAAATATTTAATAAAGAATTTTAAATGTGGAGCGCGGTGGAGCTGCCGGTAGCAAATTTGCGCGAGTAAATATTTTGTCAACTACACGACTGACAGCTGATTCCTGTTATGTATTTCCATAGACAACTTGATAGGGATGTGCAGCTTGATCTACTATCGACCTTTTACTTTTTATTTTAGGGATGTAACTAAAACAATAACGGAGTTAGAACGATTTCTATGGAAACACACGTGCTAACGTATAAACACGCATATTGTACTTGACTGCTGTCCTATTTTTAACGCTTATATCTGCTTACGTTGCGGAGGGGTTAAATTGAATTGTACTGCTGTTGAATCCATAAATCATTAGAAGACTTCTAGACAATCAGACTGGTGGGCTTACGACTTAAAGAGAACTACCTATATTTGAGACCTATATTCCAAGATGGATACAAGAAAGCTTACGAAGTAGAAGTTAATGAACACGATTTACTTACTTCCACACGATGGCATTCTCCGATGCCTTGTACTTGGCCTTGCCCTTGAGGCAGATGAGCTGCACACCCGAGGTGTTGAGGGGGGTGGGGATCTTCACCTCGATCTTCTGTCCCAGCAGTGACGGCTTGAAGTTGCTCTTCAGCACCACCTTAACCTCCATCTTGGTGCGGCCCACTTCGCGCACCAGCGGTATCACGCGGAACGGCAGGGAGATATCCTTGGTGGTGCGGTATCTGCAAGAATACAAAAGATTATAACATATAAAAATATTTTACCTGCAATAGCTGTAGTCTTATTTGCTTAGGTTGTTTAATTTATGTTTTTATGTGATATCGTGGTGATTACGTGGTGATATATGGTGACTTCCCGGGGCCAGTTGGACTATGCCATGTTGAGACAATGAAAAAAGTGGGAAGGGGAACAGAGAAAAGCTCCTTGTCAATTTACAATAGAGAACTCCAGTCCAATTTTTTTTTATTTGTTTTAATGAATAATGATAACGACCTTCTAACTTAAATAACTGCATATTTTTATTTTTATTTAGAGTTAGTTATAATAGTTAAAATAATTGTCAAAGTTTTAATTTTTCAAGATCCCCGAAAACCACCATATGTGTAGTGAATCGTGTGATGTAATCACTCCTGAAAAGTTACTATGAGATTGGGCAATCAGCCGATCAACTGCCGCCATTTTGAATTTCGGTGTTCGAAGTATTCTTCCTAGAGTAGCATTACTATTTTTTTGTGCAGTAGTTTTTGAACATTTTCAATAATAGAGATAAACTAATAAGAGATACCTTTATTTTTTAAACTGAATTATTTAGGCCTAAATAATGTTTCAATAAACACAGCAACAAAATCTCGATAAACAGTATGTAAATAAACAAATAAATTAATACGATGGCTTGTGTCATACCTACATTCCGATACAATGATTTTACGGTGATGTCACGACATGATGAGCAGTGACGTCACCACCAAACATTTCAATAATGCCAACTTGACGGCGTGTTTCTGCGACCCGATTAAAAATGGACTTTTTAATAAATTTTTTAAAACTCTGCGTTCAGTATTATTTAAAAAAACTTATATATTCTGAATCAGCGTTTATTGATCCATATGAACATTTTTTTTAAAGCAATAATATTATTCACTGGAGTTCCATATTGTGCATTGGACGTGGCATTTGAACGAGCAACATCCCAAATTCACAGCACTACGAGAATATGCAGAGTTTTTCTCAATTCATAGCTGTTGACAGACTCGACTGACAATCCGGTGGTTGCGGGTTCAAATAGCGGCGTGCGTAAATAAATTTTATTTAAATTGTGTTATTTCACAATTCATTAATTTAAAATAATATATAGTATAATTTTGACCCATTCCAGAGTGGAAGATACTCTCAGTATTGCCCTGGTGTAAGACCACTATTTGGAATTGAAACGTTGCTTGAATTTTTTGCTGTGTTTGGTGACCAGATCTGAATGGCCAGGTACTTCCCACTTTCCTCTTCCCATACCCGATTGGGGATGCTGCTGACTGACTGGGAGCAGTAATTCATTAACATAATAAAGAAGTTGAATTGAAAAATAGAATTGAAGAAATAATTTGGGAAAATGAAAACAATTTTTAAAATCAAATTTCAAATAAGATTTCAGTTCAAATTGGGAGCAGAGGAAAGGTGTACAACGGTGATGATGTGAGGTTAACCATTCTTTAACCTGTAATCGTCCGGACACGTGCGGATGCGCGCAGTTTGTGCGCATGCGGGCAGAAAAAATTTCGAAAAAAATATGTTTGTCTGCGATTTTGACACTTCTATGTACAGAATTTGTATGAAGGACAAGGTCAGAATAGCTTGCGCCAACATTTCCCCATAAGATGGGTAAAAATTTCATTCACCTTGCAAACCCAGAATATTTTTAAATGATTTTATCTGTGGCATCAAAATGTCAAATTTGCCGCGATTTTTTCTGTCAAAGTCGATGCATGTTACTCGACAAAAACATCGTAAAACCAATCAATTTACGTAATTAACGCAAGTAATGTTGTTTTGGTACATAGTTTATTGTTCTAGGAATGTGTTTCGGTCAATAAAATATACGGTAACTCAAAATTAACCCACAAAACATTTAATTCAAAATTCAAAGTCGTGCTATGTTAGGGAATTTCCGTGTTTTTCCTGGCTTGTCACAGGTTAAAGACTACAGAACCACAGCATCTACAGGGGAATGAATATGATGAAAAATCAATTTAATTTAAGGGCACAAATATTGGCTTTTAAAAACAATGTAAAGAATGTTACCTCATAAGCTCAAACTCCCCGTCTGGAGGAATGAAGGAGATGGAGTGTTCCGTCTCGAACTTGCTCAGCTTGACGCACTGGTGGAACTGGCAGTCGTCGATGACCACCACGGGCTTGCCGGTGCGCGCCGCATCGTCAGCATTGCCCGACATGCCGCCCGAGAAGGTGTCGGCAGCAATGAAGCCTGCGAACATATATTTCTATTACTATCCAATCAAATTAAGGAGTTTGATAATACTTTGTAATTTGTGAAAAATTAATTGACCAAGTGTACTGTCCTGTGTAAGTCCTGATTAACTCAACAGTTTTGTATTTCATCTGTCCTTATTTGTTTACCTGCCTGAAGATAATAAAGTGAACACTGTAAAGAAAGTTACCTAGACTGCCCTTCCCCTTGGCCTCCATGACGATCTTGTCGTTGATGCCAAACTTGCACTCGGGCATCCCGGACAGGTAGGACTTCATCACCACCTTGCCAGCTACGTGGGCAGACAGGACTTGACCTGGACATATCAGAAATACATAACATTAGCCACTAAAACATAAACACAAAAAATGCTAAATCTACCTATGACACAAATGTACATAACCCTTCAAACCTCGGAAGGGGACTGACCACACTAACCACAAACATAATATTCTATTAGAGATTAGGGCCTCTGATGGCCAGATTTGACTGGGGCGTCCATACATTATGAAAGTATTTTTGCCAAAAAAAACCACAGAAAAAAAAAACATATAAAATTAGTACATATATAAAAAAGTATATAATTCACATGCGGTAGAAGTGAAATTAGAGAGTCGCTAGATGTTGCTTTCTTTTCTGTTGCCTGTTTATTCTAAAGTGGTTTGAAGGTTGGATATTGATTTCACAAAAATAAGAATCTTTTTTTTGGAGTTTGTAGGATTCGAACCTACGTTCTCTTGATGTCTCTCTGGCCACTGAGATTTATCAGGCGCCTTGCCCACTGCGCTGTCGAAGGCTAAAGAAGTTTCACTTCAAAATTGATGAAAAATGTTTTTTAATTCGAAATTTATTTAATTAAATTAAGACAATATAAGCGAAACTCAATCAAAAATCTGAAACAGAAAAATCAGAAAAAGATATTGGCACGAGGAATTACTTATAAAGTTAAAATCAAAATTTATTTTTGTCTGCACACAAAAGTTTGTTAATGAAATTCAATTTAAAATCTTGATTTAACGGTTATACATTGTCGTAATTCGTATTATTATTTTGTATATCTGAATCGATTCACCCTTTAATATCAGCTTTTTTTATCTGCTTCGAACACCCGAGTTTGAAGGGCCAGCCTAAATTCGGCTTACGCGGAAACACGAAGTATTCTTACGAATTTATATCAAATATCTGAATTTAAGACCTGGCTGCAACGGTAATCAATTGTGAAATTTCGATTTCGCCGGCTGCGACGAAAGTCGGCTGCGAAATTCGATTTATGCAGAAATATGTCAAAGAGTCGACGGCAGCGGTATTCGATTTACAAGGGAATAAGTCGTTACGAATTTAAGTGGAAGATAAATAAAGATATTACGAATTTACGTGGAATACCCAAATTTTAATGCACGGCCGAGGAATTAGATTTTTGGCGATTTTTATTGTTAATTTGAAATTTGAGTTTTGATGTCCCATGGATTCCGAATTAGCAAGTTTTACTGTATATTGTTTGAAACAGTCTTGTAACATTGTCAGGGAAATTAATGAAGAGGCTGTAAGAAAGGATTTGTGAAAGCTTATAAGGGAAAAAAACAGACACCGATAGCTCATTACACAAGAACAAGTTGGAGAAACGATCCACTCTTGTGAAGCCAACATCAACCGTGAACGGGTGTTTTACTCTTGATCGCTGAGTTTCTCATTGGTGTATTATTGCCTACAGGTGTTCACATACATGTTTTCCATGTTTATAGTATATCTTTGCACATTCAGTAATGTGAGCTTTTGTCTGTAGATATTCCCCTGAAACTATTTAAATAACAAAGCTAACATACCCTGCGGTGACATCAGCAAGTTGACATATTCCAGAACGTCAAGGAAGAGCTCGTTGCGCCGGTACTTGATTCCCTCGCGCCGCCAGCCGATCTGGCCCGTGACCTGTGAAGTGATCTGCGCCTGCTCTTCCTTGGAGGCCGACTTTATACCCTGCTGCGTGATGAAGGTCTTCAGCACGCCCGTGTCTGAGTTCTGAGGGTAGCCAAAGTCAAGGATCTCTGGAAAGAGGAACGTCTGCTGATTAAGATAATGCTAGGAATTTGTGTGTATTCTATAAAAAAACACCGCTGTCGATCAATAGACTCCAATTTGTTGCAAAAAATTGTTAAAAAAAATAGTGTCAATAATACACTGTTAACATACTTCAAGGTGAATGGAATTTGTTTTACAGTGATATATCTTTGAAAACAATATGTACATTTGATATAATTTTTATATATACAGGGTGTTAAGGGACGTACTTGACTTACTTTAACCAGTGATTCCTGACATTATTTGGAGTAAAAAATGTAAATGAAATTTTGGTCTCCGGTGACATTTTTGATGTTTTTTTTTTTTTTTTTTTCTACAAAAACATAAAAAAATGGTAGTTGTTGAACAGTTGGAGGCGGGGTAAGGGGTTTGTCGGACACCCGGCTGAGTGACCAGTGACGACATGTGGAATAATTTTTTTTTTGTTTGATTTTGAAGAAAAAATTTTTGAAAAAAAAAAAAGTCATCAAAAAAAGTCACCGGAGACCAAAATTTCATTTACATTTTTTACTACAAATAATGTCAGGAATCACTGGTTAAAGTAAGTCAAGTACGTCTCTTAACACCCTGTATACAGTACAATCTCACTAATCCGGCACTACTAAAAACCAGAGGGTGCCTTATTATTGGAATGTTCATTAGTGGATTATAGATAAAAAATCATAATAAATAAAACAAAGCATTCTATAAAGAGAATATACACACTATTCACACTTCAAAACAGGTAAATACGTATGCACCTGCACATGAGATAAGTTTTGAGGTTAGACTGCTAGACGATGACGTGGCGATGGAGCGCAAAGGCGTAGAGGGGCGAGGGAGGTGCGGGCGGAGGGTGCCGGATTATTGGACGTATCGGTCTATTGAAGTGCCGGATTAGTGAGATTGTACTGTATATATTTCTACACCCCAACTGTAAAAGTACCGTCCAAAATTATAGCCTACTTTGTAATAGGACTCCACAAACCGAAGTTTATGTCAGTGTTGCGCCATTTAGTGACGTTTTCTGTTTTTAAAATGTACTTACATATTTAGTTTCCACTTTAGTACAAATCATTACAAAAAAAAAACAATTTGTGCATCTCCAGAAAGTACCAAAGTGTAAGTTTCCTTTTAATAAAATATTCTTCCACACAAAAGGCAAGGAGATAAGATGATGGGGTAGACTTGTATCATACATACACACTAAAGGAAGGATCATACTGAGCAGACGCAACGCCACGCAACGCGACGCAACGTTCCTGTCCCGTTCACACTGGCCGACGTACGTACGCGTCGCTGTGACCACGTGACAAGGGGTCTCTGGTTGTGCGCAGGCGCGTTTGACTTGACACATTTGACATTTATTTTTTAGGTTATGTTTATGTGATTTCCTTCTCACCAGATGACAGCTTTGCCATGTCTTGAAAGTGAATTTGAAGATGATTTGCTACGATTATTATTATTAAATCAATATTCTCGTAAAAAGTGAGAAGTATTTGGGTCCACAACATTAACAAACAAAGACAAATGTTTGGAGAGTTCCATACTTTAGTAAAGGAACTAGAATCTGATGACGGACGATTCTTCATGTACTTCCGTATGAGTAAAGTGGTATTTGAAGAGCTTCACAGCATAATTGAATATGACATAAAAAAAGAAAACACGAAAGTCCATTCGGATCAGAGAAAGACTGGCAGTGTGTCTATGTCATGTTTGTCATTCATTATAGGGGTATAATATTGAAAGTCATGCCATGAATGGCTGAAATTTCCTCCCAAGCTGCACTGCGTGTATGCAGAATCTCTATAATCCTGTAATTTGATTTTATAAATAACTAACATATTAAATAACAGTTTCAATGAACTGTTCGTCATCCATTTTTAAATAATATCTGTCAAAAAAACAACCACAGATATTGCGAAACATAACGTTAGATGCTCAGATAACACCAAAAAGATGTAAAATCATCTCGTAGTAGGCGTGACCATACCCCCTCCACCTTCCACATGGCCCACGCCGATCTGGCTGTGGCAGATCAACGTCGCGTAGGGGGCGTCGGTTTGCGTTGCGTGGAGCTAGTCTGATTCTAAAGCGCCCGTTTCCATAGAAAATGTGTGGATGGTAAGCAGTCCAGATATGGAAATGGTGACGTCAACCCACGTGGCGTGGCGTTGCGTGGGCTTAGTGTGGTCTTACCTTAACTGACCCGACCACGCGTTGCTGTGGCTAGCGAAACACAATGCCATCTACTGGATGGTTACCCAACCTTTTTTATTATATACCTAAAGCTTCCTCATGAATCACTCTATGTATTGATGAAATGTAAAAATGAATCGTACAAAATTTTGCATGCACTGCGTTGTGATACATAACAAATGCCAAATGAAATGTTAAAATGACGCAACGCGCTTCACGTGAATGAGTTACGCATGTGTGGATGAAAGTTCGATGAGGCGGACGTAGCGCTGTCTTCAACAACACAATCTATCATTCAACAACATAAATAATTTAATTCTGTTTGAAATACGAATGACGGTTAAATTTGTTCATAAAAAATTAGTAAAATTGAGATTAAAAAATGGGAGGGTGAGGGTAGAAGGGTAAAAAATTTGGGGTTATATGTATTTTTTTTTTTTTTAATTTCTGGATAGGGACCCCTAAACACCTAGCGGTACGAAATATACTTTACTACCCATTCTCATGATACCTACCAAATGTATCGACAGCAGAAAGGCTAATTGACGTAACCAACATTTTGTCGATTTTCACTTTTTGATGCCATTTTACTTGAAGACAAAAACTGCGTCGATCTGTATACTCGAAGTTTATATATTATGAAAATTTGAAAGTTTACCCCCTTAAAATACCTACTGTTTTTCCCGGAACTCCGACCAAAAATTGATGTAAGTGATGGAAAATCCGACGTATTTTAATAAAATGCAGGTTACTCCCTTTAACCTGGGCGTATCTTAGTTTTTATTTACCATAAAAATTATATGGTTACGTCAAATAGTCTTTCCATGTTTTAGGAAACATTTTCGCTTACGGTAAATGGCTGACTAAAGTTTTAAGTTTTATTTGGTTACATTAATCCTATAAGTTGTGCCGCATCTAAAGTTTTTAGTAACATCATTTTGTAAGTTTAAAAACTTTATTAAATTTAGTTGAATACTACAACAGATTGGAAGACTTTTATTTTGTGGAGAACGTTACACTGTTTTCATGTCATGCTCCAACATTGTGTTATTGCATCCTGGTTCGGCGTTCAGTGCGCATCCGACCGATGCAGTGCAAACGGGAAGACGTAAATTTGTGGGTGAATATTTGTGCTCATGGTCATTGAGAATGGTCTCATATGATAGGGGTCGATTAGTAAATGAGAAAAAAGCAGGTTTGCCGACCGGCAGCCTGGAAAACGATGGAATCTTCCGAAACCCGTCCGTTCCACAGTGCTTTCGTGTGCCCCGCTAGCAATGATTAAATCAAATACATGAATGAAACCAACGAATTACTGTAGTCTAGATCACACACCATTGAAGAATTCTTTGATCGGCCGGTCACCAGCCTGGACGTTTTTGGTGTACAATTTTTTAATTTTTTCGATGTTTTTTTAAATTTTTTCTTATATATTTTTTATTATTTTTATTTAATTATGTTTTTAAAAACTTCGATGGCCATATTTAAAAAAAATAAGTGATGCATATAAAAAAAAGTAATAATATATAATGATACAATGACGACGCTATTTAAATAGAGCTTAAAAAAATTAAAAAAATTATGTGCATAACTCTATTTCTGGAAAAATTTCAGTTGCGAGCTGTCAACGTATTGCCTTCG
This sequence comes from Limnephilus marmoratus, assembly GCA_917880885.1. Lineage (NCBI taxonomy): Eukaryota > Metazoa > Arthropoda > Insecta > Trichoptera > Limnephilidae > Limnephilus > Limnephilus marmoratus. Next base: position 27,156,662 of record OU862919.1, on the reverse strand, counting down.
ATATGAAAAAAACGGTTGTTAAAAGAAAATTTCGCCGTACCTCCCATTACAAAAATATTTTTTTATTTAAATTTGGTTACATCAACTAATTTATTGTTAGTCTGATTCCCTTCGAAGAGGGTTACACCATGGTTTTAGGAGCTACAAATAACACAAAAGAGGTTACGCCCTTTTGCCTTTCTGTAAATTACTCGCACATCGAGCTTCTCATACTAGATATTGTTGGTTACAGCCAACCAATCGTAAAATTTTCACAAAAAAGAATGGATGTAACCACCAAAATCATCATTTTTTTTCATCACATAGATCTAATTATATTGGTAGAAACATATACATTATTCTGTTGTTCATTGTAAAAATCAACGAGATAGGGGTTACCATTACTATTTTCTGAAATTTTTTTTTTGTTTTTTCGACTTTCCCAAAAGTAGAGGATTTGCTGGTTACGTCAATTAGCCTTTCTGCCGACGATATATTTTAAAAAAAAACATAAAAATCGATCAAGCCGTTTCGGAGGAGTGCGACCACAAACACCGTGACACGAGATTTTTATATATATAGATGTACAGACAGTTGCGACCCTTACCGATTGTTAAAAAAATCATTTATCTTGTGTCCCAAAGACAGACCTGAGATATAGACGTAGACACAACATTGTTGAGGCGATTTCTCTGATCAATCCAGATTCTTAATCCTGTCTGTTTCAACCTTAATAATAACAGTAAAAAACTATCATTTTGACTTATCAGACTCAAGCCATTGACTCTAATTTTCTTAGAATGTCGACCTCTAACCCAGGTTACTAGGTCAACATTCTAAAATAGACGGACCGAATTGTACTTTCTGACAAGGTCAACTACAGTAACTGTTTCTACATCTGAATATGAATATTTAAGTAAATCCGAAAATAACTGCATTCTATAGATTTAGTTTACATTCCATTGCAGTTACAGCTGTAATAGTATGCATACTTGTGGCTGGATGAATTACCGAGAATATAACATCAAATAATACATGTAGACGTAGGTCATAAATACCGTCCAGGAGCTCGTAGATGAGCACAAAGTTGTTCTTGATGTTCTCTTCGGAGATTTTTCCAAAGTAAGACTGCATCACCTCGATGATCTTCAGCAGGAACTCAAACACCATGGCGGCGTTCACATTCTGTTTCGTCACGGCCGCCAGCCAGATGTTAGCGCGCTGGAATTACAAAATTAAGATGTTATATTATTAACCTTTCATCTGTGGCTTTTCAAATCTTTGCTATTTTTTTTTTTAAATGAGATTTTAACCCTTATGTATAAAGAAACTGTATGAAGGACAAGGTCAGAATTGCTTGCGCCAATATCAATCCATCGAACCTGGGTTCGATCGAACCCCAGGGGTTCGGTGGCAGGCAAGACACATCCTGAAAAAAATTTACGAATAATATTGTCACTATCCCACCCCTCCCCATCCTATCCCATTGCGACCCCATCCCCCCCTTGTGGTAATCACAACCCCCATCCTATCCCATTATGCCCCCCTTTCGGTAATCCGCCGCCACTGATGTCACGCCCCGCTTTCCATTTACAAAGGGTTCGGTGAATGCATGTATGAAACCGGTGGAGTTCATTACCTCCAAAAAGGTTAAGAACCACTGATCTAGGACCTAGATACTATTTGATTATTGTAGCTACCCTAAATTATTTTAAAAGAACTTTCTATGAAATTTACCGGTGGCTTTTGGCAGCTGTTAAAGTTACGTTTATGTTTTCAAATGAGTATAAAGGTCATTATTTCTTTGAAAACTCCTTTGAATTAGGTCTTTTCATATAGGGTAAGTATTCAGGTGTGTGTAAAAATAATAAAATCTGTTTACATTTATATGAATATAATTTGATAATTATTTAAAAATGGGAGATTTCTTAATCTTTTTTTAGTTAGTTAGCAAAAGTTCTTACGATATTATCGTGTAATATAACATGAATAATAAGACATATTATCTGGTAAACAGAAAACAATTGCCTTGTATTTGTAACGATATTCGACCAGAACTGATGAAGGTCACGTTCAACAGGTTAAGGGAACAAAAGATGCAAGGAGAAGCTGGGCATGCAATGGATGGAGGCCACTGTATCCCAGGATAGAGACGCCTGGAGAGTGACTGGTAAAATAGTGACTCCAGCAAGCTAGATGGCGATATAGTAACTGAGTGTGTGAGATTAAGATAACCTGTCACATCCATGTACAAAGCTCGGTGCTTAAGTTTCGGCATACTACTGAACTTCACTAACCGAAAAGAGCGAATTACGGAGCTTAATTTTGTGCTTTCAACTTGTAAAAATAACGACAGATTATAGTAGTCGTTGGATAATATAATCGAGCGGCGGATTACTGAGAGAGTTTTACAAGTAAATTGTAAATACAACTGTAAATCCAAACAATACTTTGTCAAAGTTGGTATTGAAAGTCTACAATAAAACATTTGAGATTTTCTACCATCTGCAAAAACTGTGTGTTACAGATAAGGAGTTGTCACAATTTATACAAAAATTCATCCAATTGTGTTTTAAATTTATTAAGCAGTAGAAAACTGTAAAAATTAAAACAGAGAAAAGTTGGTGGTTACTTGGCAAGTGAAATAGGCTAGGAAAGATGGTGGCTAAAGTTTTGTATCAATGGATGAAAACATATTTGTAAAAGACATCAAGTCGTAGTTTCAAGAAAACAAATCATAGTGTGCAGTTCTCACGCGGTACAAGTGAAACCTTCAGAAAACTAGAGTAGACAAGAGTGGGGAGGCTACGAAGCACGGCACAAGAGGAGACCGATTATTCTATCTCATTCTCCCGCAGGCTAAATTCTATAGATGTATGAGTTTGTCTCTTTTTAATGTCACTTTTTCGTTTCATCGAGTTTCAAATCACAAAAATGCTAAAGAAGTTTTCACTTCAAAAATCGTGCATTGTGAAACATAAATTGGGCGTGCGTTTTGTTATCACAACAAAGCTCTTAATTATTATCCACTATGTGATTTAAATAATTAGTCAAAAACTGCTTTCAGTGTTAGGAGTATCATCATTTTATCAGCACTCTTATCTCAAATTCAGTTTATTGTATTACATTGCACAGAAAGCAAATTCATTCCAAATTTTGTCCAATTGACATTATTCAGCAATGCAATCAAACGTTTACAAAACAATTATAATTTAAAACAATTATAAAAAAGTAAATTAAAAAAAACGGGAGGAATGCAGATCCTGCCAATGTTTGTTTTTTGCCAAAAACCATGTTTTTACCGCGTTTTAAGTTGGGCACTTTAATTTGGAAGGTGAAAAAAAGTGCGGAAAGCAATAGAAAAAATTTTTGAAAAATTTAAATTTTCAATTGCGAAATTTCACTTCGCGAACCGATACGACAGCCCGCCCGCCATTTTGTCACTACAAGAGCCTAGATACGATTGTAGCCGACTTCGTGGGATACATGGCGCGTAATTATGAAATTTGTCTAGCGGGCTTGTGTATGTTATCTTTACTTTAAAAAACAGCCTACATTTTTAAATGGTTTGTCTAACGGGATTGTGTATGTTATCTTTACTTTAAAAAACAGCCTACGTTTTTGAATGGTTTGTTTGGCTACGCAGGGTTTGTGTAGCGGGCTTGTGTATGTTATCTTTACTTTAAAAAACAGCCTACGTTTTTGAATGGTTTGTTTGGCTACGCAGGGTTTGTGTAGCGGGCTTGTGTATGTGACAAAATGGCGGGCAGCAGCTGGCGGGCTGTCTAGTGTCGGTTCGCGAAGTGAAATTTTATTTAACGACATTGAAAATTAAAATGCATTATTTTCCGCCAGCCGTGATGCAAAAAGTTTCCTTTTATAGTGATTAAGGCGAATCTAAAGTTTTTTTCTAAAAATTATTCGTAATAGCCATGGACACTAATCCCGAAAAATTACCGAAATGAGGACATTAGTGAACGCAGGGCCGGCCCTGGCACTAGCCAAACGCCTGGTGGTAATGGAAACCTCAGGAGCGCTGTATTAGATATAATCAGCGCCTTCGCTCCTTGGCGCTTTGGCAAGCAGTTCCCAGACCGCTCCAATTGTACCCGCTCAGGGTCGGCCTTGACTGAATAATAATAGTCCCATATAATTTTGGGATTTATGCCAAAAGTTGTTCATAAACATTAACATTATGAAGGTACCACAATAAAGTTAGAATATTAGCCGAGTACACACATAGGCAGATCAATCTGAGAGATAAACTATTGTCAGAAAACTTGGCTGATTACTGCCAAATCTATCTTCATAGTGCCAATAACATGGATGTTTTACTGATTTCTTTACTGATATTGTTTGATTATCTGTAAGATAACCTGATATCTGTCGGCTGATTTTACAGACAAATAAACTTGTAAATCTGTTTACCTGTGTACAGCTAGCTTCTTTTATGATATGATATGAACTTTTTGTGAATGAATTAACTGACGGATATATCTAACTAACAATAATTTTAAGCTAGTACGTAGCGGCATAAACAGGCATCTCCAAGATGCCATAGGCTCCTAGGGAAATTATTTTTCTCAGGGCCTCTTGTGTGAGGTTAAATAAAAAAAATAAATAAAAAGAACCAACAAACTAATTCAATGTGTAATTTAAAAAATTACTCAATTTGGGAGGCGGAAATGGGTACCGCCGCCCCGGGAACCTTTATTGGATAACCAACACCTCTGCCATAGGTCACCCCAAGTGGTTCGCTACGTTTGGTGATTTAGCAGGGGTGCCCGGGTTCATGGGGTGAGGTTTGTCTAGGTCTTGGAGGCGGATGACCAGGACATACTGAACCCCAGATTCCTAACCCACCCCTTAAACCCCTTTCCTTCCCAGAACTCTCCTCTCCTTCCTTTCCTTAAAAAAAACCCTCCACACAGCATCCCCAAAGATGACGTAGGCCCTGAGGGAAATTATTTTCCTCAGGGCCTCCTGTGTGGAGCTCATGTAAAAAAAAAAATATATATTATCCTAACCGATTACATTATATTTATAAACTTAATACTTTAAAAGAAGTCTAAATATACCTGTTTATAGCAAATTCAACATTTTATTATATATCCTAATTTTGTTTATAATATATACATAAAAGATAAACCTACCTTGATATGGAAGAAGGAAGTCCTAGCAATGTTGGTGACCGGCGATCGCACCTGTTGGCGAGCGTGGATTACGTTAACTCGAAATGCATCCACGGCATTGCGGCCGATATCATCTCTGTAGACTCGCGATATTAGCACCTCGCCCTTGTGGTTATATACGAAGAGGCCGCCAATCATCTTGGCGAGCGGTTATTCCTACAATTAAATAATGACATAATAAAAGTGGGTACAAAGTTTTGTTTTCGAGTTAGGCATAATGATATTATAACTATATTGGAGTCCTAACCAAATAGCTTAGGCTTCATTTAAAAATAAATTGATAGTTAGCCAAATCAGATAAGCATGGATAATAGAAAAACCAAACTAAACTAACAATGTTACCTTAATAATAAGAAATTTATTTGACTTCTCACTCAAATAGCCAGTCTGGCCATTCATACATGGAGATGCTTATAAGCGACTAGAGTTTTGTGCGCATAGCATATACGCAGCTTGTGAGTATCCACAAACTATTTTGTTAGTGTTAATACACAACACAGCACATCGACTGAAAGAATTTAGGGTAAATTTTTGGGATTGGTGTCCATGGCTATTACGAATAATTTTTAGAAAAAAACTTTAGATTCGCCTTAATCACTATAATAGGAAACTTTTTGCATCACGGCTGGTGGAAAATAATGCATTTTAATTTTCAATGTCGTTAAATAAAATTTCACTTCGCGAACCGACACTACGAGAGCCCGCCCGCTGCCGCTCGCCATTCTGTCACTGTTATGTTATTGGTATCCCTGACCTCACCCAAACGAGAACTATATACGATTGTAGCCGACTTCGCGGGATACATGATGGGCGCGTAATTATGAAAAACAAAATTAATAATATAATGTAAACGTAGCGGGCTTGTGTATGTTATCTTTACTTTAAAAAACAGTTTGTTTGGCTACGCAGGGTTTGTGTAGCGGGCTTGTGTATGTTATCTTTACTTTAAAAAACAGCCTACGTTTTTGAATGGTTTGTTTGGCTATGCAGGGTTTGTGTAGCGGGCTTTTGTATATTATCTTTATTTTAAAAAACATTCCAGGATTTGAATGGTCTGTCTCCATTCCAGATATTATTAATTCTGTTTTTCATAATTACGCGCCCATCATGTATCTCATGAAGTCGGCTACAATCTTATCTAGTTCTCGTTTGTGTGAGGTCAGGGATACCAACAACATAACAGTGACAGAATGGCGGGCGGCAGCGGGCTGGCTGTCGTAGATCGGTTCACGAAGTGAAATTTTATTTAACGACATTGAAAAAATGCATTATTTTCCGCCAGCCGTGATGCAATAAGTTTCCTTTTACAGTGATTAAGGCAAATCTAAAGTTTTTTTCTAAAAATTATTCGTAATATCCATTGACACCAATCCCTAAAAATTACCGAATTTAGCATATAAGGCATGAATTGAGGTTAGAAAAAAGGTCAATTTGACATCATTTTCACGTAGTTCCTCGGTGGCGACGATTGCCCTACAATTTCATATTTTATTTCATTGTTTTGTGAACCCAAAAGCTTTAGATATTTTTTATGCCTATAAAGATAAAGAAGAACAATATTAGGGAACGTACCCATACTACGTGACCAACTTTTTTAACCCCCCCCCCCCCCCCCCCCCCCTGGTGACCAAAAACCTAAGCAACCCGCCGCTCATTTGTATGGAGCGTGACATTTTGAAGACCCCCCCCCCCCTAAACGTGTCACGTAGTATGGGTACGTTCCCTTACTGTCTTCGTCGCTAGAGTCACTTGAAATCGTATTAATTCCACGGCCGCGTGTGAAAAAATTATCGGTAAATTTATACAAAGCCGGGACCAGCTCATTTTGGACAAAAAAAATAAATATATACCCCAGAAGATACCTATCTTATTACCTAATAATTAGCTGTAATTAATTCCGTGAGCGGAAATTGAAAATAATGTATATTATCGTCAATTTCTTAAATTTAAAAATGTCGTTTTTTAATGACCTCCATGTTGTTATCTTTATTTTAAAAAACAACCTACGTTTTTAAATGGTTTGTCTGGCTACGCAGGGTTTATATAGCGGGCTTGTGAATATTATCTTTACTTTAAAAAACAGCCTACGTTTTTAAATGGTTTGTCTGGCTACGCAGGGTTTGTCTAGCAGGCTTGTGTGACAGATCGGCCGCGCCATGTCAGTTTGCAAAGACGCGAAGTGAATTTTGATTTTACGCAATTGAAATTTAAAATGCATCATTTTCCGCCTCCCCCAATGCAAAAAGTTTCCGAAATACGTAATTATAACAATTATTCAACTTCTGCAAAGTGTTTTTTCGTGAAAAAGTGCATATTTACCGCTGTAATTTACAACATGGAGGTCAATGAAAAATGACATTTTCGTATTTTAAAATTTAAGAAATTAACGATAATATACATTTTTTTCAATTTCCGCTCACGGAATTAATTACATCTATTTATTACCTATCTACTGGGGTAAAAATTTATTTTTTTTAGTGTAAAATGAGCTGGTCCCGGTTTTGTATAAAATTAATAAATTATCAAGTTAAGTATAATTCGGGTAGTGCTGTGTACTTGTGGTTGCATCACAGTCGCTTAGCTTGTAAGTATCTCTGTGCACGAAGGGCCTTAGTGATAATTTTAATGTTGAAACAGTATAGAGAAAAAAATTTCATAGCTGAGTGTAAACATCAACAGAAAAAAATGTAAGGATTGTTTTTGCTGCTGGTTCGAGTAGCTATTACAAAACAGCAATTAAATTTACCTGAAGACTGGTAAAATGGGTGTTGTAATTATTATTATGGAATAAATTCGGTTTTTGGGGGAAATTCCTAAAAAATAAAACTAGTTATTTTTATACTAATTATGGGCCGGAAAAACCGAATCTGAAAGAATTAGGCGGCGGAAAGCAATATTAACTGAGTTACACGACTTTAAAATTTTTTATACGCGTGCAGGAAAATAGCCATTTTGGAAGTATTCTGATTCCTACAAAATCAAACTAATAGTTATTTTTATACTAACTTTGGGCCGAGGAATCCGAATCTGAAAGAATTAGGCGGCGGCAAGCAATATTAACTGAATTACACGACTTTAAAATTTTCAATACACACAAACAAGAAAATATTCATTTCGGTAGCTGAATTTGACTCATTCAGTACAAAATCATAGATAAACAAGAAATCTACGAAAACATGTGTTGGCAGTGTTACCAAGTCTCAAAAAATATTTATCCCTATATTTATGAATTACAACTATCTCAACGGCCGTATTCTTAAACCAAAAGTATGAAAATTCGTAATCTTAAAAATGCGTAACCAAACCTAACCTAACGCTAGGTTTGTGTAACATGGTTTGTACCCCTTTATACCGCCTGCTCGCGTCAATTTTAAAAAACATCCCTGTTTTCAAGTAGTTTAACGGCTACGCGAGGTTTGTGTAACATGGTTTGTGCCCCTTTATACCGCCTGCTCACGTCCCTAACCTAACCTAACCTAACCTAACCTAACGCTAGGTTTGTGTAACATGGTTTGTGCCCCTTTATACCGCCTGCTCGCGTCAATTTAAAAAAACAGCCTACGTTTTCAAGTAGTTTAGCGGCTACGCTAGGTTTGTGTAACATGGTTTGTGCCCCTTTATACCGCCTGCTCGCATCAATTTAAAAAAACAGCCTACGTTTTCAAGTAGTTTAGCGGCTACGCTAGGTTTGTGTAACATGGTTTGTGCCCCTTTATACCGCCTGCTCGCGTCACGGCATAAAAACATCCCTGTTTTCAAGTAGTTTAGCGGCTACGCTAGGTTTGTGTAACATGGTTTGTGCCCCTTTATACCGCCTGCTCGCGTCACGGCAAAAAAACATCCCTGTTTTCAAGTAGTTTAACGGCTACGCTAGGTTTGTGTAACATGGTTTGTGCCCCTTTATACCGCCTGCTCGCGTCACGGCAATAAAACATCCCTGTTTTCAAATAGTTTAGCATCTACGCTGGGTTTATGTAACATGGTTTGTGATACAAAAGTGAGTAAAATTTATAAAGAATAAGTACTTAAAATATAAACGTGTTATTTTACGTTATTGATATTACTGGTTAATGGCAACACTTAATTTTGTGTGGTAAAAACATCTATGTTATCTTGTTTTCTATGGTCTTTGTACTACGTGTGTCAAGTCAAAATCAGCTTGCGAAATGAATATTTTCATGTGGATGTATGGAAAATTTTAAAGTCGTGTAATTCAGTTAATATTGCTTGCCGCCGCCTAATTCTTTCAGATTCGGATTCCCCGGCCCAAAGTTAGTATAAAAATAACTATTAGTTTGATTTTGTAGGAATCAGAATGTTTCCAAAATGGCTATTTTCCTGTATGCGTATAAAAAATTTTAAAGTCGTGTAACTCAGTTAATATTGCTTTCCGCCGCCTAATTCTTTCAGATTCGGTTTTTCCGGCCCATAATTAGTATAAAAATAACTAGTTTTATTTTTTAGGAATTTCCCCCAAAAATCGAACTTTAGCCATTATTATTGACTGTCAGATAAGATGTTATATTACTTGGAAAATCTAGTTGTGAATGATAATTCAGCCAAGTGATGAATATTAAAAAGGATAAGTTGATGACACTGTTTTCGTAAGGGCAAAAAATAAGTGCGCAGGGTTCATTTACATAATCTAAGCAAATAATATTATTCAAATAAAAAAGCCTTTTGATGTGACAGATTGTTATGTTAAAATGATACCTTACAAAAGCAACAAATTGTTTAATCGACAGCGAACTAACCGGCGATCAATACACATTAAACAAACTAGCACAAGGAATGTATATTGACAAAAAATATCTTTCATGTTAATAATGATTGATGTAAATGTCACTTTTACAAACAGTAGCGTGAAGCGTGAGTCATGTAGGAAAGGAACCTTGCATTTCATATTTTGTATAAAAATATGTCTCCATAACTACAATGCAATGTTTCAAATAAATATAGAGACATTTAAGATTATTCGTCCGAAATCGCCGGAAACTAAATGATACAAGACTTGACAATTTGATAAGCGACCAACGTTGGCAATATACACATGTTATGAAAGACATTTCGCAATATAAAATATATTTACCTTCGTCACCAAACAGAAGGAACTAATTCAAGAAGATTTCATGTAATTATCAATACCATTTAGCTTTTTAGAAAACCTTGCCAAGAAATTGCGAACACCCGTACACCGCCCCCGATAAAGTTGCTGTTTTGTCAAATTTTCGTGTGGCCGTCTGACAAATTTTGACTGTCTGCCGGTGTGGCCAGCTTTTAATGCTACGTAGATATTTTTTCTTCAGAATATTCTATTTTTTTATTAGAATCAAATTAAATCTTTTTCGACCAACATATTTATTCTGTTCCAGATCTTCTAATAATCAGTGTGTAGCTGACATTTTTTTAAGTCAATTTTACTCAAAAAATATTCTTCTATTCCTTATTGCTTCTGTTGAGCGCCATTTTGTTTTTGACATTTGAATTTGAAAGGCTCTCGCTGATTCTATGTCCAGTTCGGTCCAGTTCAGCTTTCTACCAAATTGTGTTTAGTTGAAAAGCGTAACAGCATATCAGCTGGTCATAATTTGATAGAAAGCTAAAACTATGGCTGAAACAAAACTAAAATCGGCGTTGGGAACCTTTCAAATGTCAAAAGCAAAAAGGCGCTGATCGATCGTCTGATGATCTGATGACAACGATCAACTAGAAGGGTAAAGATTTCCCTATCGAGTCCATGCTCAAAACACACTTTAAAAAATTAAAACAAATTGTACTAGGTAGATTCCAGTTAGTATTAAGTAATTCTAATTCAGTACCTACCGAAATTGAAAAAAAATGGATATTGTTATAACGCGAAACTTTTCTCAACGAACGCCATGTTGTTATTACGACGGCAAACGTCTCGCGTGATTTTTCATGTTTATGAAACCGAACAAAATAATGATGAATACTCATTATTTATCATTTCCGAAGATTGCAATTTGTATTTTGTACTAATTATTCTCTAACTGACAGAAAGTGAGTGATTTCATCCATGGCGGTCCTTGAAAAATGACATTTCGCGTTTTTTTAAATAAAAAAAAAACATTAAAATGCAATATTTTTCAATTCCAGATACTGAATTACTTATTCTTATTACTAACCATTATCTACCTAGTACAATTTGTTTTAATTTTTTAAAGTGTGTTTTGAGCGTGGACTCGATAGGGAAATGTTTACCCATATCCTACTAATATTATGAAGGCGAAAGTTTGTATGGATGTATGTTTGTTACTCTTTCACGCAAAAACTACTGAATGGATTTAAAAAATTCTTTCACTAATAGAAAGTTACATTATTTGCGAGATCTATAGGCTCTATATATTGGTAAGCTCTGGCGTTATGAATAATCTCTGGCGTAATGAAATTATTTATCATACGTTTTCTGTCCCTAACAAAATCGATTTATTGCTAACGTCAGATAACAAGCAAACCAATTGTCGCCTTGGAAACGACGTTTTTTTTAAATTAGGCAATTCGCCCTAAAAAAAGTGTGCTTTGTTGGCGTCGTACTTAATAACTATCTCTAAAAATGAATCACCGAAATGTATGTATGCGCATAAACCTGAACGACTGCAATAGGTGGCATGCTAGTAGTTTGAAAACTGAATGTATCGGGAATGAATGCGTGGAATGCGAGAGGAGAGAGGGGAGTGGAGAGGGGGGGGGGTGTTGGGAGGATGTTGGTGGAGGGGGAAAGGGGAGGGGGAAGAGGGTGGGGGGAGGGGGTTAGGGGAGGGAAAGGGGGGAGGGAAGGAAGGGGAAAGGGGAAGGATGGAGGAGAGTGTGGGGAGGGGTAGGGGGTGGGGGGAAGGGGGTTGATGGGGGAGGGGGAATGTGGAGGGGTAGGGGGTGAGAGGAGGGGTGGGTGGAGGGTTAGGGGGAGGGGGTGATGGGGGAGTGGAGTGGAGAGAGGGAAGGTGGAGGAGGCGGAGTGGGGTGGGAGGGAAGGAAGGGGGAGGGGTTGAGGAAGGTGGGGGGAGGTGGAGTGGGGAGGGGTATGGGGTGGGGTAGGGGTCGGTGGAGAAGGAGGGGGAGGGAGAGGGGGGTTGATGGATGAGTGGAGTGGGGAGAGAGAAGGTGGAAGGGGGAGGAGTAAGGGAGGAGTGGGTGGAGGGGGAGAGGGGGAGGGGGTTGATGGGGGGAGTGGAGTGGGGGGAGGGGTGGGTGGAGGGGGAGGGGGGTTGATGTGGGAGGTGAAGTGGGGAGAGGAAAGGGGAGGAGGTGGATTGGGAAACCCCTAATACCATGCGAGCATAATAGTAATAGAAACCGCGGGAAAAAGCTAGTGTATAAATGGTTTTGCCAATAAACAAACCCAAATCTTTCAAGAAAGGCTGAAAAATACAATATTGGATTGAGTCACCGATACAAAATTAAATTTTTCAGCCTCTCTTGAAAGATTTGGGTTTTTTTATGGACAAAACTATTTATTTATATTCAAATTAAATATGTATGGGCGCAAACAATTAATTTACCGTCATCTTTAAAGCGTAACGTGCAAAAGGTATTAAAAACCTAGAATAATTTGATTGGCGCCATCTGTGAATGCGTAGATTATAATGTATGTGACGTTTAACTCGTTGAATGCCGCGAGTAAATGGGGTTGGTTGTAACCAATTAGCGTTCGCAAAAAGCGGCAGCCATGACACCCAATGTCCCGCGATTCTGACAGCGTCCTTGAGAAATTTAGAACAATAGAAAGGTCAAAGTTCAAAACCAAAGAATTTTTCCCGCGCATGCGCAAGAACTGCGCACGCTCCCGCGCTCCGGTAAATCATTAATATAAATTATATGGAGTCACCAATCTAATTGCGGTTTTCTCTATGGTAAAGAGCGATAATAGAGCAAGCGATTCTGACCGTGTTCTTCATACACTTTCTTTATACGTAAGGGTCAAAATCGCGTTTCAAAATCAGAACCCGCCGGCGCACAAGCGGCAAATGACAGGTTAACCTTAAACAAGGATAGCTTATGATTGGTTTATTTACGGTTAGCTCACCGAGAGGGTGCCTGATTAGCTAGAAAGTCAGGACATTCATTGCCTGAAGTCCATTTTCCACCAGGAGATTTAAATTTACTGCAATACAGATGGCGTGCTACTGTGAATGCATTTTAAATGATTTATTTATAACTAGCAGACCCGGCCACACTTTGCTGTGGCTAACGAAACCTTTATAACCAACGCCATCCGTTAAGTGAAATCCACACCACGATGTCCGCTGCCGCTTGGCCAGATATATTATGTATTTAAACCAATTTACACAGAACCTTGACAAATTTTATACCTAAAGATCTTCCTCATGATTCACTCTATCTATTGGTGAAAACCACATGATCCAAATCGAAATGAAATCCGTTGCGTAGTTTAAAAGATCTAAGCGCACATACATCGTGAGCGACTTCATTTTATACTTAGTAAAGATACTTTGGTAATATTATACTAATTATACCTATATTTTCTGGTGTTCGGAATAAAAGCAAAAAATTCCAATATTGCAGTGTTATCTCTACATTGATGATGTAGAATCGAGCATTAGCATCCTGTATATTGCATTTGCAAATATTTTTGAAAAATTGAAAGTCTCATTTAGCAAACTATCATGACAAGAAAATGACAGGGAAAGTATTGAGAATAACTTTATTCATACAAAGAGTCACACAGAATTGTAAGACACTCTCAGTATTGCCTTGATGAAAGACCACCTTTCGAAATCGAAATATTGCTTGAAATGGCTTTAGATGTATTCAGTGACCATATGTGAATATTCAGGCACTTTCTCACCTTCTCTTTCCCATTTCCTACAATGAAATAACCCAAACTCTTTCCATCACAGCTATATGGAGTAATTGAAATTTATTTGTTAACTTAATATGACAGAATTGTATGAAAATAAGTCAAGTTTTAACATGAATAAAGACAGAAGTCATTTTTAACAATAACGACCTCCGTAGTCCAGTGGGTAAGACTCTTGACTCACAGTCCGGAGGTCGCGGGTTCAAACCCGGCATGCGCAAATAAATTTTATTTGATTAATTTGTGTTATTTCACAATTAATTCATTTAAAATAATATATAGTATATTTGCGGCATGTTCCAGAGTGGAAGATACTATCAGTATCGTCCTGGTGTAAGACCACCATTCAGAATTGAAACGTTAAAAATGGCTTTAGCCGTGTTTGGTGACCAGATCTGAATAGCCAGGTACTTCCCAACCTTCCTCTTCCCCACCTCCTTCCCCTCCCCACTACCTTCAGCCTCACAACATACCCCAATTGGGGATGCCATAGTCTCACTGGCTCCAGACGGGAGCAGTTGAGATTCTTGTGCGGTTATTCACTGTAAAAAAAAAAAAAAAACAGGAGTCCGCCCCGAGGAAGATAATTTCCCTCAGAGCCTGATATCTTTGAGGATGATGTGTGGATGGTATTTTTTAGATGAGGTTGTGAACATGGATTTTGAAGAGACCCATATTGTAGAAGTGAGGAAACACCAAAGATATTGAAATACAAGCAATATGCTATGATGGCCGCCCGACCGTCGGCGGACTACCGTCTAACAGGAATATTTTGAATGCGGAAAGAATTCATTCAGTTAATTGATTTTTTGAACGTGTGCGTATTGGTTAACAGTAGGTATAGTTTGTATATGGAAAGAATTCGTTAATTTGGTTGATTTTTTAAGGTGTGCAATAATATTGGTTAACAATATAGTTTGAATATGGAAAGAATTCGTTCATTTAGTTGATTTTTTTAAGGTGTGCAGTATTGGTTAACAATATAGCTTGAATACGGAAAGAATTCGCTCATTTAATTGATTTTTTGAACGTGTGCGTATTGGTTAACAGTAGGTATAGTTTTTATACGGAAAGAATTCGTTAATTTGGTTGATTTTTTAAGGTGTGCAGTAGTATTGGTTAACAATATAGTTTGAATACGGAAAGAATTCGTTCATTTAGTTGATTTCTTTAAGATGTGCAGTAGTATTGGTTAACAATATAGTTTGAATACGAAAATTATTTTTTTATTTATTATTTTAATGAAAAATATGTTATAATGAATTTCTTCGCCAATTAAGAGTACTAGCTGTTGAGCTTGGCGTAGGAGTTATTTTACAATTATTTCATTTTTAAACAATCATTTTACTTATACTGTATACAATAAATATTAACTTAAGTACTAGGATGTTGTGACTTTAATTTTTGATATGACAAATTTTTTTTAAAGATTAATATGACCTTTTTCTTGAATGATATGAAATCTGTTATTTTTTATTTCCTTTGTAAATATAATTATTGTGCATTTGTTATGTTGAAAATAGAGGAATTTGGATGTTAAATTTACGCCTTAATGATGAGTTAAGTTTAAATTTTTTAATTACATTTTCTTTGAATATTTGTAATATTGAATCTTTTTTATAGAGGTCTTCAATTTTGAACAATGATGCTGAAGGGAATGTTGGTTGTTTTTTCAAAATTACTTTAATAATTAGTTTTTGTACCACTTTTACAGGACTTACAATTTTTTCATACGCACCTCCCCATCCAATGATTCCTCAACTAATTGGTTCATTTAGTTGATTTTTTGAAGGTGTGCAGTAGTAGTGGTTAACAATATATATTGAATACGGAAAGAATTGGTTCATTTAGTTGATTTTTTAAGGTGTGCAGTAGTAAAGGTTAACAATATTGGCGATTCCAGGAAACAGTCCCACCCAGTAAAAACTGCCAATAGCACATCTCTTTTATTTCAATATCTTTGGGAAACACAAATATCTATTCACAGCCAAACCATTGAACTCAAGAACGAGTCATAGAAATGACCCGTTCTCATTAGATAAATAATGTCAACCACGTACAAATAATTTTGAGCGCGCTTGGCGTGTTTCCCAACCATGCACCGGTACCAATGCGATAAATGGCACTGGTTCCTCGAAATATCTTCCATTATAGAAAAAGGACACCAATTTCACCTGATGCCTATTCTCTAAAGATTACAATCCGTTTGTTAAGCTAGGGGAATCTATCAAATGTACCGCCCATTTCTGCACAGATCCAAGGATTTTTCAAGTATTTGGTGGTTCCAGTCCAGAGGTGGCTGCCAAATTCAAAATTTGTGGTTAAATGTATGTAGTATTGATGTATTCAAAGTACGTAGTGGTAGGTACAAACCTACACAAGTACTACTTGGAAAGATATACCAAAAATAATATTTTTTAGCTGAGGTTATAAATTATTTAGAGTAAAGTTTGAGGTTGTGAATTCTGGTGTACCTGAAAACTGGGTAGTAGTGGACATAATATTATTGTTAAGAAGTGAAAGTTTATTTTTTTTAAGTATGTCGCGCTATGTCTTCCTCGGGCGTCCCGTTCATTACTGTGTACCACAGTTTTACTGTTAACCTGTCAAGGGCCAGGGTTTTTTGGAAAAATTTTTGGAAATTACCTTAAGAACAAGAATGGAGGAAGCTATTCTGACTTTTTCCTTGGTACAGTTTCTTTATACAAAAAATTTAAAATCGCATCCAAATTATTTGAATTAATATTCTTTTTTGAAAAACCAGTCTCGCGCGCGGGCGCGTTCCTGGCCTTTGAAAGGTTAAAAAACAACATTTTATTTGACTCGTATTTACAAATATCAGTGCGGAAGTTTATTTAGATTTACCAAAAAATAATATTATATAGTGAAAAGTGAAAGAACGACTACCGGACTTCAAGCTAATTCACGAGCATGCGAACCTTGAAAATTCCCCATAAAATCTTAATAAAGGCACTGTCAAACTACGCTATAAATTAGAAAGTGTTTTTGAGCTTGCCCTATATCAGTATTTTTTTAATGTATGGCAAACTATAAGCTGAAATAGGCCAAGCCACAAAAGTGTAGCGCGCATATAGTGTGGTTTGATACAGGCATAATGTAAAGAATTTTTGGACAAAGTTCTCTATTCATATTCAGGGTACTGTGTAAGGTATTATCAGGCCCCAAGGTCGTAGCTATAGCATCCACATGGGGAGGGTTCGACTCTGACTCTAAGGGGGGGTTCGACCCTGGAGGGGTGGAGCAAGGAAGAAAGGGGGAGAGGGTGTTGTTATATTTATTAGAAAGTTTTTTGGAGCCTCTACTTACCACAACTTATTTAAATCATTGATAAAAGAGATGGTGAAAATAAAACTGTTGCATTTTCCAGGTATGTAATCTACAAGTCAATTCAATTCACCTATGGTACCTGGGTAGTACCTCAAATACCTGGGAAGACACATTGTGCATATAGCCACATATCCAATGACAATCCGGTAAACTTTATAAAAGAGACCGGGTTACTGTTAACCTCTCCAGGAGTATGGCCGAAACAGTTCGGCGAAGCGAAAAAATGCTCACAAGAGTATGGCTGAAACATTCCGTCCGCGGCTATTATTCAAACGCCGTCATATTTAAAGTAAATATTTGGCTTGTAGTTGCATCTACAGACAATACAATACTGACTTCACAGTTTTAGTTTAAAAATTATTTTTGTGTCATTTAGCGATCATCAGAGTAAGGACAAGCATGTTTTTTTTCGATATTGGTTTATTTTCGTGGATTGATGTCGATAATGTTTTAATTCAAAATTTAAGATTATTTTTAGCTAATCTATAATTTATAAAAAAATTAACCAAAAAAAAAACTCACTCTTCACGTTTCAAAACTCACTCGCGGAGAGGTTGAAGGAATGAGGTAACATAAGAGAGAGCACAATGGGCCCATGGCCTAAGTGCTCACGGGAACTATATGTAATCCGCTTTCAATAAAAAATAAAACAAATATTTTTGTAAAAGAATGTCTCCTTCACCTGTTTCCCTAAGGCACATATTTGCTGAACCAAGTGACTCTCGCTGCTATCATCTAGCTCGGTGGTCGACAAACTCATTAGTCAAAAGAGCTAAATATGTATCAGCAGTACGATTTAGATTGGGAGGCGGGTACGGATACCGCCACCCTGGGAACCATTTAGGGGCCGTTCAAGTATTACGTAACGCACTTGGGGAGGGGGGTCTTGTGAAACGTTACTGTGTGTTACGAGGGGGGGGGTTTGAACAATGCGTTACTTAACATGTTTTTCTTTATTTAGATAAAAAAAACTGGGGAATTAAACCCTTTTCGTTCTCAAAATCTCTTGTTTTATTTATTACCGCAAACGCGATTAAAACAAGAAAAGTATTTTAAGCTTCGATGACAGTTTACAAGCTACTCTGTGAAATTCACTATCTACTAGTAAACTCGCTCAGTGTCATCGTGTTACTTGCTAACTAACAGATTGTTGACTATCTACAAAAAAAGTTGAAAGGTCGTCAACTTTACTCGCCACACGCTTACTCGTGATTGGTTTAATTATGTTTTCGAAATGGCTGCGAATAAACAGCTGATTTGGACTGTCAAACATCTGACAGAATTAGTTCACGCAGGCGTCGTTATTCTCGCTACTGGCGCTAGCAGCGCAACTGCAAGCTCAGTTTCCTACGCTACTGAGCGAGTGGACAGTTTTGTGTGTCATCATGACAATCTCACTCGCCGATTTATCTGCTTTTAAACTTAGTAGATAGTAGCTTGTAAACTCGCTCTGTGTCATCGAGCCTTAAGTGACTTTCCAGTACTTTGCGCAACTTAATTGTGACTTTCAGGTAAAAATTGTCACTTGGGCGTTACGTAACGTTTAGGGGGGGGAGAGGGTACGGAAAAACATTACGGCGCATTACATGGGGGGGAGGGAGGGTCAAAAATCTTCAAAAATTGCATTACGTAATACTTGAACGCCCCCTTATTGGATAACCAACACCTTTAGGTCACCCAAAGTCCTTCGCTATGTTTGGTGACTTAGCAGGGGTGTATGGGGTGAGGTTTGTCTAGGTCTTGGCGGCAGATGCGTCTGCCCACTTATGACATGGCAGGCCGGATCGGGAGGGACTGGTTGAGGGAGACCGCTTGGCATCTCTTACAGGATTCTTTCGACCCATCACCTTGCACTGCAGTGGGAGAGTGAGAGAGTCATACGTCCATCACTCCTGAACCCGCTGACCCTAATACCTTTTTCCTTCCCGGAACATTTACTCCATCGTTTCCTTTAATAGACCCTCCATAAAGATGATATAGGCCTCAAGGGAAATTATTTTCCTCAGGGCCTCCCGTGTGGGGCTTTCCTACACAATGCTAAGGCTGATGTGGGGGTTTGAACCCCCCCCTCCCCACATATACGCCCTCGTCAGGCCCGCCAGCCACATGAACGACCATGCAAAATTCTGCACAATATTTTCATATCTTGGGGGGAGAAGGGGGTGGCTAGAGAAATTCAAAGAGAAAAATATTCTCATTTTCGTTTCCTGGAGGCAGGCGAGTGGCTGGAGATTTTTGCCACGTGTGTGCAGTGCACGCCCTCTTGATTTAATTTCTCACCTAGCTATTCAGCTCCTGGACCTTATCACCCTATTGCATACTTCTTCCCACTCCCTCTTTTAAAAGAGTGCAAAAAAAAAAGTTTTGGGTTTGATAGATTGCGTACATCAATTAGGTGGAGAAGAGAGATCAACAAGTCGAACCGATATAAAAATTTATATATTTTCATATAAGCATTATGCAAAAACAAAATTTATTTCAAAAACAAAAAATATTTTTTATTCATAATTGTACATAGTAATGTTATTAATTATTGTCTATGACCTCTAACTGAGCCGTTTTTTCTTGCTGGGCGGTTTAATTTCTTTTTCATCAATATCTATGTCCGTTACATCACTGTCGTCGCTCTGCCTGTTGGACGTCGCTTCTGAAATATAAATTTTTTGATTAATAGATATGATTTGAGATTTTCACCGCACAAAAGTATTATTGTGTATTATTTTTGGGATATTACTTCTGCCATTACACACCTGCCCTGATGATGGACAATGTAACAACAATGTGAAATTTTGGCTACAGAAGTAGGTAGCGCAACACCAAGGTTCATAGAAAATGCGTTTAACAAGGTTAGCGCATATTGTTTTTTTTTGAAAAAAAAACTTGTCAGGCTGCTTTCGAAATTTCGAATGTGTGACGTAACTTGAAGTAAAACACTGCCACTTGTATTGCAGTTAATTCAAATCTCCCAGTGGAACATGGACTTCAAGCCACGTCATGAATTCTTAGCCAATCACCGTTCTACTCCCTTGATGAGCTACCTTGTTAAACGCATTTTCTACGAACCTTGAGGCAACACTAAAAAATACATACTCTAATTTAGTCTATCCAACGTCATCTATCCTTCCCCCTCCCAAAATCTTTGGCCTCGCAAACTGTCTTAATAATGAGAGTGCCACAGACTTATACAGGGTGTAACAGAACGTACCTGAGGGATTTTAACCAGCGATTCCTAAGCATATTTGGAAAATGTATATGTCATTTTGCTGTTTGATGACATTTTTTTTCTATTAAAAACAAAAAAAAAATGTTTCAATCACATGTCGCTGCTGTTCTCATCTCTACAGGATATATCCCGTCACGATGGGTGTGAGCGATACGCGCGCTGTTTCGTGTATTAACATTGTGTTAGAACGAGACGCAACGCTTATCAAACGATCGCTAGGCTATAAACGCGCCACTCTCCTAACGTGTGGCGACGTGTGATGGAAAAATATTTTTAATGTTTTTAATAGAAAAAAAATTACATCAGACAGTAAAATGACATGTAATTTTTTTACTCTGCTATAGCTGGTTAAAATCCCTCGTCACACTCTGCATATTGGTTGTGGGCAGTTAGGACCCGTATACGGGTGTACATAATATGTATTGCACAAAACATAAAAATCAATTACCATCTGAGCCATCCAAATCCGCCCCATCAATAGCTGCATCGATCTCGTCAATGATTGATTCCCCTCCTTCATCCTCCCTTTCCTCTTCTGCCTCCATTTCCCCCTCCCCAGTTCCCCCGGCCGCTTCCCCCAGAGCCTCTCGAACAGCAGATGCCTTGATGCGGAAATCTCTAGCACTGCCCCTTGAGAGGTGGCAGACGAGGTCCAGCTGAAAAAAAAAATTGCCTTCATAAAAGTATTAAGAACCCCGGTAATCCAAACCCCGATAATTTGAAAAACTGCATAATTCGAAATTTTTGCTAAAAAAAAGTCCCCACAATTTTTTTTTCATGCCAAATGGTTTTTTAATTGAAAATTAGTTTGTGTAATTCGAAACACATTGAAATTTTTGCAAAAAAAATCATATAATTCATAAATCTGAATTTGACAGACAGCCGCAATTTGCACGCTAAACATCATCCCAATTCGTATTATTATTATGTAAATCTGAATTGGTTTTATTTTGTTACATTAACTCCACATAGGAGGCCCTGAGGAAAATAATTTCTCTCAGGGCCTATGTCATCTTTAAAGATGCTGTGTGGAGGGTCTTTTTGAGGAGAGGAAGGAGCGAACATGGGTCTTAAAGAGACCCATGTTGTAGAAGGGAGGAAAAACAGAGGCCGGCAAATCGTTCCACATCACTGATTACCATGGTTTACACTGAAATGTCATATTTTTACAAATTTAATTCAAATATATGAATTTGAAGGGCTGGCTGCGGCGGAAATTGGCTGCAAAATTTCGATTTGCAAGGAAATATTGTACTTTTATGAATTTATTTTGAATAGGTATCTAATTTATAAGGCCAGTCACTATGGGATTCGGCTGCGAAATTTCGATTCACGTGGAAATATATTGTATTTTTACGATTTTACTTCATATATCTAAATTTGAGAAGTCAGTATTATCAGTCTTTTCACGAATTTACTTTGAATATCGAAAGGCCGACTGCGACGGAAATCGGCTGCGAAATTTCGATTTATGAAGAAATATCGTATTTTTTTGAATTTATTTTGAATAGGTATCTGAATTTATACGGCCACCCGCGACGGGATTCGGCAACAAAATTTCGATTTACGCGATAATATATCACATTTTTAGTAGTTTAAAGGGACGGCTAGATTATTGTACGCGGAAGGGAGGTTAGGTAAATGGCAAGCCAGGCTTAGACAGATGCAATTGGAGAGTTCTAAAAGTGGCAAAAAATAAAATTGCTCCAGACATCGTTCGGCCTCAACGGGTGGGTAATGGGTATTGTGTGATAATTTTTATACCTTGGTTTTGGTGGAGAGTTGAACTATCCTCTTGCAGAAGTGTTCCATTTCATACACAAGACGGGGGATGTGTTTTGTGTCCTGGCTTCCTCTTCCCTTGTTAGTTCCTACAAACAAATAGTGCATGTATATAAGGGTAACATGTAAATGAGAATTGGTAAAAATACTAGACCATCATCCAACAAAGTTCAAACAACGGGAATAATGTTCAACTTTGAAAATGTATTATGTTAATTTGTTTTTTCTTTTCATGTGATAATAATCTGTATCGCTTGGTCAGGCTTGAAGACAAGGAAATCAGAAGCATTTGGCGCTAGTTCCGAATCCCAAAATCGTATGTTTTCTTCTATTTATTTACTTTTATTGTCCAAGAATGCATGCAATATACAAAACATATTAAGAAATCCAGTGCTAGAATAAGACTCAATTGGCTAATTAAACAGTGAAAGGAATAAATAAGTTACCTCCGCTAGTATCAAGAGTGCTTGCCCCTTCCACGTGATCTATGAAGGCATCCACTGCCTTGGATAGAGGCCGCCCGGCCAGCTTCACCACTCGGTCAAACCTGAAACCAAAACAAACATATATTATGAAGTGGTAAACACAACTGATCACTAAAATAATTTTTTTTCTTCGATGGCGCTACAGCCCATATCTAGCTTTGGCCTCCTGCAACAGTCGCCTCCAACTCCTCCTGTCCTCAGCGGCTGACTTACAATTTGGTACCTGGAGAAGCTGTGCTGCATCCCCTCTTACTTCGTCTTCCCACCTCAGTCTGGGTCTTCCCACTTTTCTCTTTCCACCTGGGTGTCCAGTCAAAATTCTTTTTGGGATGCGTGTATCCGGCATTTGTACATGCCCAGCCCATCTCAGCCTGAGGAGTCTCATATGTGTTGAGATGCTAGGTGCCTTATATATATCATACAATTCTGTATTGTGCCGGATGCGCCACTGTTCACCCTCTTTCACGGGTCCACATATTCTTCTCAGCACTTTTCTTTCAAAAGTATCCAGCATTTCAGCCATCTTTACCGTCAGTGTCAGCGCCTCACATCCATATGCCTATCCAGTTCTACCCATCCTATCCAGTTCTAACAATGGTCTTATATATGGTTATTTTGGTTTTTCTGTGGACACTACGTGACTTAAACACTGGCAGCAAAGAGAAGTATGTTTTGTTGGCTGCTGTGATTCTCCTTCTGATTTCTGCTGGATCCTCATTATTCTCTGTCAGACTGGAGCCCAGGTAGGTGAATTGGTCGACCACTTTGTATGAGTAGTTGTCTTTGAATTGTGCACTACTTCTTCTTCTGTGTGAAGGGTTCCTGCTCTGCATCATCATTTTCGTTTTGTTGACATTAACCTGCAGTCCTACTTCCCGTGCTGCTGTTTCTAAAGGATCGAAGACCTCCTTAATGGCTGAAATTGATCTTCCGAGAATGTTAATGTCATCCGCATATCCGACAACATGACTGCTCTTGAAACAAATATTGGAGCCAGTGTCTATTAGCGTTTTTCTTATTACATGTTCGAGCATAATGTTGAAGAGAGTTAAATTTTAAGCTAAGAATAACTACGTACGTAAAGCCAGATTTTAACCCAAAGTAAGAGTTCAAAAACCAAATGGTTTAGCAGGTAATTTTTAGAAACTGACTAAAATAATGTCAAGGACATAAATAAGGGAGGGGGGGGGCGGGGGGGGGGGGTTAGAGGGTTGAAACCCCCCTCCGTCGTCCTCAGTATTCCGTAAAAAATATAGTGTTCGTCAAAGATATTGAAATATAAGAGATGTGCTATCGGCAGTTTTTACTGGGTGGAACTGTACTTCCTGGTGTGGCCGATATTATTAACCAATACAACTGCACTTCTTCAAAAAATCAACTAAATGAACAAATTCTTTCCGTATGCAAACTATTCCCATTAGGTAGTGGTCCGCTGACAGCCGGGCGGACACCATATTATATCTCTTTTGTATTTCAATATCTTTGGTGCTCGTAGATTACATTCCTGGAAAATACAATAATATTTTTATTTTAGCAATGAAATATAAATATGTTAAAGTTTCGGTGAGCAGTGGTCCCACGAACTTTCGAAAAAATGTTCCCCCCATCTAATTTAGAGGTTTTATGCTATATTGCGCTTCCTCCTTCAGTCAACTTTTCGGACAGCATCGCAGTGTCCATCATTAGGGTAGATTTGTAGATTGTAGTGAAGTGTTTGTTTATGAATGTGAAGCAAAACCGTGTTGCACACGTCAATCCTCTTACGGTCGTCTCACATTAACCTTTTCCCCGCGTTGAACTACTCCGTTTTTTCAATACCCATACGCGGTACATGTTTTCAAATACCTATCCATCCAATTTTATGTCAAATTAACATATTATGGCATGATTTATCATACTATATAAACAGATGAGATTATTATCTACAATTTGAAACCAAATCGTCGTCTGTAAACACTACTAGATGTTTATAAAAACAAAAACACTAAATTCCATACAAAAAACATACCCATGTTATCTTAAAGGCGGCGCCATTTATCCGCGTGCTTGTACTCAGGACATAAAAATGACACAAAATTATTCACTTAAATTCACTTAAAAATAACACGAAACGAATAGATTTTGTCATATAATAAATATTGTTTTAATTATCAAAATCACAGTTTCACAACACAAACAAACGTTTAGAATACGCACGATCTCGACAATAAATGTTATCAATGCTTATCCAATATGGTCAATCGGAATCACTACTAGCGCCATCTGTTGACAAAATTGTGAACTATGGCACTCAAAGGCACGAGGACACATTCACTTGATTATAGATGTTTTTTACGAAATACAATTTTAGTTTCGAAATATGCCTGAAGATGTCAGCATCGTGATAGTTACACGAATGTCCTAGCGAGCGGGAAAAAAAACTGTGACATAGGAGCGCTGTGATATCGGCAATCGAAGTTAGCTTAACAAGGGCTGATACGCGTGTGAGGCATGGCTTTTGCCGTATCAACTGTTGTTACGATCGCGTGGAAAAAGTTAATATTAATGGCATGTTTGTGGATTTCATTATCTCTGTAAATAGGAGTGCTCGATGGATTTTGGGAATTTACAAGACTTCAGGAACAAACTCAAAGTAACGGCTAATTTCAATTAAATATTCGGCAATTGCCTATCTGTCAGGATGGTCGAGTTTGCAAGCTCGAAAGTGTTCAGAGATCCTTTCCAAGAGGCCAACGGAGGACATTTGCGGAGGAGATCCGATCCCACCCTAAGATTTAGTGCTGTGATGAGAATTAATTTTCAACAATGAACCATTATCTAGAATTACTAATAGGCAAGTCATACCGTGCAGCTAGCATGGCAGGGGCACCCCTTGTAGCGAAGTGCTGCGCCACGCCGGCCAGCAGGGCATGCAGGCGCGCCAGCAGCTTGGAGGCCGCCGCGCAGCACGCTCCGGCTGGGCTCGGCAGGCGTGCAAGCGACATGGCCGCCCCGCAAAGGTGCAGGAGCTCCAGGCAGAGGAGACGCTCGCGGTTCTTGAGAGCGGCGCGCGCTGGAATGACAAATGCAGAAGATGATGACTTGTGCAGAAATGGATCATAAATTTATGTCCACGTGCGGTTAATTACCCAGTAACGGCACAACTCAACATCGTGGTCACATCACAATGCCATGAATGGTGAAAACTGATAATTCAGGAGAAAATTGATGAGAGATGGAGTAGAGGAAGTTGCCGCACCTTATGACTTTGGTCTGCAAAGTGAAGGTTACCCTAATGAGAGCCAACATCTTCTTTACATAGTATAAAGAGATAGAGTGATTCATGAGGAAGGTTTAGGTATATAATTTGTCAAGGTTTTGTGTAAATTGATTTAAATGTACAATATATAAAGGGAACGGGCTGACAAGAAGGCGGTGTGGATTTGATATGTATGCAAATTAACAGATGGTGTTGGTTATAAAGTTTGGGCAATGGTGTTGTCAGTAGATAGCGTGGTGTTTCGTTAGCCAGTCAGCAACGTGTGGCCGGGTCTGCTAGTTATAATATAAAATACACTCTGGTGAGATCAATTCTGCAACAAGCAGTCAGAGTTACTATCCACCTAACAACTCTCATGCTTATCAGAACTCTCTCAGGTGCAGTGTCACCATTCATGTCATAACTCTACCCATAGACAATAGAAACAATAAAATGGGAGATATGGCATGAAAACATGCCAACTGTCGCCGAGCTACGGCCAAACTGCACGGATTAACAAAGCGGCTATTTAATGAAATTTGTGTGCTTGGTGTGTTGATAAAGAAAGGCGTTGTGGCACTGTGGGGATGAATGCATTGTGCACGTGGATTCGTACTAAGAATGATATTAATGTTTCTGCCGAAGGCCATTTAAAATTGAAATAATGAGGAGATGGCAGTTGAGTTAAGGAATTAGTCATTAGCCATATTAAGCTCTATTGAGGCGTGTTTAGTTACCAAAGTGCTGCTGCAGACTGCGCCGGTACGGCAGGCTCACCAGCTCTGCCCGGATCCGCCCGGCCGCCAGCTCGACTGCCCCGAGCCGTCGGCCAAGGTGTTGGCATAGGGTCAGAAGCGCCGGGCCAGTGGCCTTGCAGAGGCAGCTCAGCGGGCCGTCATATTCCACGCCCGTCGGTTGCTAAGTAAAATAAAACAACCATGTTTTTATTTATTACCATGTTAGTTAGGGAGAATGCTTTTTTTAAGAGAATAGGAGGACGCCACATGAATATTGAAAAGATTAATTTATACAGAGTCCGGAAACTCTTAGTACAAGCGAGAAATTAGAGAATCTACATCAGTTGGATTCGATTTTGTGACATAATTTTTTTTTATTTAAGCCACCGTTTTCGAGTAAATTGATTTGGCAGTTGGAATTTTTTAAGTCAATTTTGAATAAAACTTAATATCAGCTGTTTAATTTCCTTTAAAATGCGTCGAAGCAGAGAGAGACCTGCCCCACAAAGTTGTTTTGTTTTAAAAAAAAATTATTTATTTATTTAATTCAAGATTATACATTTATATTAGGTCCTTACATATGAAATTGGCGTTTTGCCGTACTGGCAACTTTGATCTCAAATATCTTCTCTTTGGTTAGGAATTCCAAATTCAAATTTATACACCTATTTACTTATGTATTTGTGTTTCGAAAATTATAATTCATTTGTTTTTTCTTTAATTGTTTTTTTTCTTTGCGTCACTTAGTTTACAAAATGGAAAACTTGAAATATCGTGTTATTTACGAGTACGAGTTCCACCGTGGCACCAGTGCTGCAGAAACGGCTCGAAGGATTAATGATGTGTATGGCGACGGTGCCGCAAAAGAAAACACAGTGCGTTTTTGGTTCCAACGTTTTCGTTCTGGAAATTTCGACCTGCAGAACAAGCCCCGTGGACGACCTATTTTACGACGGATAGTTACGAAAAAATTTGCATTTCATCGGCTTTGTTTATAAACTTTGCCACTTTATTTTGAATATTATCTTTATAACTTTGTAATGTTGCATGATAAAAGTATAATGCACTTAATTTTCTGACCTTAAATTGTTTGAATAAAATTTCTGACGAATATAATTAGGGTTTTTTAAAAATTGTTTTTATTATTAGTTTTTGTGATATGTAAATTGTTTGTGTTTGATTTATATATTATGTATCACCCCATCCTATAATGCCGTTTTAATATTATTATTATTACCTTATAACGAAATAAACGCCCAATTAAAATTTGTTTGTTTTATTTTACTTATATTAAATTACAATTTTACATTTATTATTTACTTCTATTAAATTAGAGTTTTTTGTGCAAAATTTTTGAAAATACAAATACGTTATGAAATATGCATTTTGACCGAAGTGTTTTTTTAAACATATATTCATTGTCTTATGAGCCATCTTGGTGTTGTCATTTAAAACCTAAAAAATGATCGCAGCGCCATCATTTATTTTCTACACTTAATTGCCAAACTGTACACACAATAATAAAGATTAGAAGATAAAGGTATTTTTTACATAGTTCATTTTTAGTTGGAATTTTTGTTGTTGTTTTTGGTTTGTGTTTGATTTCATTTTTTGTGTAGTAAGAGTTCACTCTCCTTTCTCCCTAATTGATTCACAATTTGGGAGGCGGGAATGGGTACCGCCGCCCCAGGAACCTTTATTGGATAACCAAAACCTCTGCCATAGTCACCCCAAGTGGTTCACCCTTGTTTGTCCAATCCCGATTTCGAGGACTTTATATAAAGTAGACAAGTATTCTACACTTATACGTATACTCAAGTTAATCGTGATTGTTGCTGTCTATTCGGTTTCATCATACACCCGGTAAGCACCTAGAAAACGGTCCTCAAAAAACCGGAATACTCACCCGGTAACTGAGGACTTCCCATATCCGAGGCCTGTCCACGTATTCAGGATTACACATACGTAAAATACACGGATCTCGGAAGGTCCTCGTTTTAGTGGTCTGTAGTTTTTGGAAGTCTTGGGTCCTCGAAGTAGTGTGGAACGAATTTCTTACACGTATCTTGGAAGCAGGCGCGGCTCGTCCTAACGTTCACTCGTGCGGTGAACAGGGAACAAAATTATACGCCTCATCGTATTCCTAAATATTTTATTTAAAATATAAATTTGCACAAAACTTAAAAAAAGGTTCAAAATAAAATTGAATTGCCTATCTAAATATATGAATTTGGTAAGAGATCATTACGGCTGACACCCGACAGGCAGTGCACCCCTCCACCCGCGCGCCCGGTGCAACAGCAGATCGGCTAGTAATCAGCGGTCGTAATACGGAAAGTACCGAAAACATTCGAACTGTTCCGACGACACGTCTCCAGTGAAATAGTATTCTCACTTAGGGTTTGAACAAGATACCATATGTCTCTCGCAAAATGCAACCATTAGTCAACGGGTATTACGTGCGATATTATTGTATTATATTATAAAGAACTTATGATTGTTAGTCCAGTCAAGGAAGGAGATGTAGAGTGCGTGAGCAGGGACCTAAGCGATTCCTTCAGAAACTTGTTTAGGGTGCGTAGGGTGTGAACATACTAAAAGTCCTGACGTCTAGGTGGTGGGCTAGGGAGGGGGAGGGGGGGGAAGGTCCCAATTTTCGGGTTTCCGCTTGTATCTCAAAAACGGTGTGTCGCAGAGGAAATAAGCTTATAAAATTCTCTACAAATTTTATTCTATATGTAATTTTCTAAATCCCAGCCGATTTTGAGTTACACGCTCCACAAATGTGGATATTTTCGAAAAAATCATTTTACTTCACATTTTTCATCAAACGTTACTTCGTCTAAAATATTCATCACACATAGAAATTCACTTGAAAGAAGTTGTAAAGAATTTAATTCCCTTTTAGAATATGTATACAACGTGTCCGGAAACTAGTAGTACAAGCGGGAAACTGGTGAATCTACATCACGTAGAGAACCCAAAAAACTTATTTTTTTCGATCTAATAGTTTCGATTTTAATATTCTTTTTTTTCTATTTTTCCATTTTTTCGGCAACTAAAGGGTTAAAAAAATTTTTGAGCCCGGTTTACCCTTCGTTGCATTTTATAAGACATTACACAGCTGAAATCAACCCCCTAGTGAAAATTTTTTTCAAATTTAACCAAAAAAATTCCAACTTCGGACCCGATTTACTCGAAAACGAAAGCCCAAATCAAAAAAAGTTAAACCACAAAATCGACTCCAAATGTGATGTGGATTCTCCAGTTTCCCGCTTGTACTACGAGTTTCCGGACACCTTGTATAATGTACATAAATCTCCAACCAGTAAATATTTACAGCAATTTAAATTTCATCATGCCTGGAAGGAAAGAATATTGGTTCAATAATTTTAATTATAAACGACTTTGTTGTCTTAATTTTTTTGTCAGACTACCTAAAAAAACCATAATTTTTTTTAACGATTTTGTATGTTTTATAATGTTACGAAACGTTTGGTAATTTTTTCAGTAATTTTTTCCGACTCTTCAAGATCCGCATTAATAAAACCCTTCCTACAGCTCCTCCTTAACCCGCTTGACAACATCACCCATCCAGGTGGCGATATTTTTCCCTTGTCCTTAATAGGCCACTTGCATGGATTTCATAACGACTTGGAAAAAATCATGTGGATAGATCTTTTTACTAAGATTAAGAAAATGTTAGTAAAATTGTTTAGAAATGTACAGTTTATTTTTATTTTTAAATAAATAAATCCATTATTTGGGCTCGTGACGTCACCACATGAAAATGTCCCGTCTCCGAAAATGTTCCTATTAATTTTGTAAAATTCCACACTGATTTATTTTTTTATATGGCACCACTTTGATTTCAGGCGAATTTTTGAATTCGTTCACTAGATTTATTGTTTGTTCTCTGCGAACTTATCATTTGGTTTCACTTTTTGACAGATGTTCTGAAGAGAACCCCATACATTTAATGATGTACGGGCATGTACGGGGTTCTCTTCAGAACGTGAAGATGATGTCGGTAAGTGTTTTAGAGGTATAATGATTATGGTGCTGATTTTAACAAAATAAAATTATATAATATTCTTATTATTATTATAATTTACAAGTACAAGTATATTACATTGAATTTAGTAATATAGACGCTGTACGTTATAATGATTTATGATCAATAAGATGGATCAAGGAAAAAAATATTTATGAGATGTAATATTTTTGGTATGCCTCGTTATTCTCCTGTGCTATTCGTGTGGAAAACGTTCTTTTTTTTTAAATGATTTTCGGCTATGTAATTATCGTTTTTTCACACCTGTAAAAATATTATGTCCCGTCTTTCCGGTTTATAAAAATGGTCTGATTTTTCGGATTGAAATTTTCAAAAAATCCCCTGGGTTTCAAAAATACGATTAAAAAAAAAAAATACAGAATGTCTTAGAATATTTGCCTAAACCGGAATTTTTTTTTCAAATGTGATGCTAGTGGCCTATTCAGACAGGCGTTTTTGTGAGGTGTAGGTAATAGGGTCATAGAGCGGATTAACGAAGAATGGAGTGAAAGAAGAATATATGACGCGGATTAATCAAATACTTTAGCAGGTGTCCTAATTACTTATTAAATATTACAATACCGTACAGCGAATTAAACAGTATTACAGAACATAGATCACAATACGAACTAAACGCAATATTGAATTTTGTTTCAACTGTCTCCTTGTCGGCACAATCAATAACTTATTATATTCACATGCACGTAGGAATTTCGAACGACGAGTCCTCGGTTTAGGGCGTAGGTGAGATTTCTTGACACTCGAGCTTGCAGCGCCTCCTGGTGTTCACATTTCGGTGATCGGCACCTTTAACACGAAACCGAGGACTTTAAGAGAGTCCTCGGTTTAGGGTCTGTGTGTGATTTCCAGCATTAGCGGCGCCGCCCTGGTGGTCACACACCCTTACTAATGAAACACTAGTCAAATTAAACACAATATTTTTCACCACGAAAATGAGGACTCTCTCCGATTGGCCCAAAATTTCGACAGTTGACCAATCAGAACGCATAGATTATAGGTACATATTCAGTTTTTCGCATTTCGAATCCGAGGACGTCCTCGGATTCGTGTGAGTCCTCGGATTCTGGGTCTAAAGGCCTGTGAAGGTCCTCGAATAAAGGTGCATACCAACTCACTACGTTTGGTAATTTAGCAGAGGTGCCCGGGTTCATGGGGTGAGGTTTGTCTAGGTCTTTGAGGCGGATGACCAGGACACACTGAACCCCAGATTCCTACCCATCCCATCCTTTTCCTTCCCAGAACACTCCTCTCCTTCTTTTCCTTAAAAAAAACCTCCACACAGCATCCCCAAAAATGACATATGCCATGAGGGAAATTATTTTCCTCAGGGCCTCCTGTGTGGAGCTCATGTAAAAAAAAAAGATCATGTCACAAATCGGCATTCAGCCCTATCTAAAATTTATCGAGGTTTAAATGGTGCCCCTCGGTTTGTGGGTATAGCGAGATTGGGGGTATCGACTCTATAATGAATACAATTTGTATTTAGGTAGTGGTTAATTAGTAGAGCTCAAACCTTCTTTAATTAGTAGTATGAGTTAGATACCTCTGTGTCATCGCCGTTGGTGCCCATGATTTTGGTAAAGGCCTGCAGCAATGTGTCGGTAGCGTTCCAGGGGTTGGCGGACCTGGCTGAGATGGTCAGGAGGGATGGCACCGCCAGGGCGCCCAGCCACTTGGAGGTCTCCTCAGCGGAGCATAGCGTAGTCAACCATTCCGTCCACTGAGAAACACAACACATTATACAAAACATCAGTTTAGACCCGGTGTAAATCTATTCTCACTGCAAGTGTCTCAACTAGCAGCTCCTAAATGTAGAGGCGACTTGATGAAAACATGTTCAGACGCCAGAAAAGACGGTCACGAATTAGACGATCACGTGAACTAGTTGCATAGTCGTTATTTTTCTTCCCTTCCCAAAAATTACCCCTTCCACTACCCTGACCTAATAAAATTTAATCATTTCTGTACTTTTATAAATTTTCAGTTAGTTTTGAGATTGCTGGTGAATAACACGTATGTGTCGAAACTGGTGGCAGTTAAATAAAAATTAAGTAAGAATTGTACATGTGAAATAAAACTCTACAAAACAAGATAATTGTTGAAAAATAAGACAATGCCATATTACATGATTTGTCCCATTATCAATAAGAAAAACACGAGATGAAATTCGGGAGAAGACAGGCAAGCTGATAACATAATAAAGCCCACCTTATTGCAGTGAGGCGTATTGGATGCAATCTTCCCCAGCAGTGAATTAAGCAGGCGCAGAAGAGCCGGTGGTATCTTGGCTGCAGAAGGATCCTCGGTCTGAGAACTGCCCTCAGATGTGCTGAGAATCTGAGCAGCGACAGTCTCCGCCACCGAGGAGATGCACTCCGAGAGGTTGGCGGATGTGACAGAGTCAGTTTCTTCTGTGGAAGTAGAAGAAAAATTTACTTAATTGATGATTTTGTATAAAATTATATTAATTATTAGTACTGAACGGATATTTTCAATGCCAATTTGAAAGAAAACAGTTCAAGAAAAAAATGTTGATTTATTTTATTTAGTTAAAACATATACCTATTGTATTTTTTACATTTACAGAAGATACATGTTAATATAAATAATTTTCATGGTCCTCCTCACTAGGAGATCCTGTGCTGAGTGGACTATGTTTTGGATAAATTTTCAGGGGCTTCCATGGTACAACTGGTTTGGGTAAGGTTTTTTCAGAAACTTCCATGACAATTTTTGTTATTTGTTTTTGGGGTGTTATGCCGTGTTGCGCTATCTCCTTTCGGACAGCGTTACAGTGTCCATCATCAGGGCAGATGTGTCCCTTCTAAGACATTGTTTTTAATATAATAATAATGTTTCATTCCAGGATGTGAGGAGGATAGTGCAATCCCGCACGTCCCATTTACACACAACAGATTTTAAGTTTTAAAAAAAAAATCAGTTACTAATTTGACAGCTAGTTCTTTGGGAAAAAACCCAAGGAAGAGAAGCCTAATAATAGTTATCTGGGACACCATTCCGTTTAATTGGGACAATTTCCCGTCTCAAGTCAAAACAAAATGTTTCTCAGTACTCGAGTTTTAGTCAAGGGTGGGCGTGGGGTTTCTTGGCTGCCATTTTTGTATAGCCTTTAGGACAGAATGTTTTATCGGTATGCCAAGTCGTTGTCTTAGGTATTTTATTTAGTCTATGGACGATATGTATATTCAGACTCGGTGTTGTTAAATCTACTTGAACATATTTTTTTAAATAAAATTTTTTTTAACTCAAATTCCTTATAAGTATACATTTTTTATTAATTTATGGATAAGCCGCCGCATTTTTATGCACATATTACGGAAATTATACTTCATTTCAACAATTATTACAAGAAACAACTATTTACGAACACAAAATAGGTTATTAGGTTCTTAGTTTAGGTAAATTAACCCGACATTTGCCGTTCGTGCACCAGTGTGTTTGAGATTTTACACGCGATTTTGACCCTTATGTATAAAGAAAGTGTATGAAGAACACGGTCAGAATCGCTTGCTCTATTATCGCCCTTTACCATAGAGAAAACCGCAATGCGCCTGGTCACTCTAAATAATTTATATTAATAATTTACCGGAGCGCGGGAATGTGCGCAGTTCTTGCGCATGCGCGGGAAAAATTCCTTCATCTACGATTTTGACCCTTCTATGTACAAAATTTGTGAAGGACAGTGTCAAGAATCGCTGGACACGAAATGTCATTGGGTGTCATGGATGCCGCGTCATAATTGGTGGTGCTTTTTTCTGGCCTACCCTGGCAAACAACAGTTTAAGAAATCCATGCATTTTTAGTTTGAACGAAACTTCGCAAATGTCAAATCCGTACAAAAAAACATGGCCGTAATGGAGATGTTGATTTTTAAACTTTTAATGAAAATCGAATTTTAATGCATATTTTTCCGTCTATCCCGACTGAAACCGATGGTTCTTGTGGTAATTAAGTTTAAAAGTGGTTTACTTTCCAAAATTTTATGCCTATTTAAAGTGTAGTGGCATGCGGCGGCTTGTCTACCTTTAACTTGGCTTATTTAGGATAAAATGTTTGAACCCAATGTGTCCCAATTAAATGAAATCTATATATATTAGAGCTCACCGAGACCATCCAGGAAATTGATGAGCTGGTCATCGTTTTCTGAGGTTGCAGCAACTAGGAAAAGCTCGTGGAATAACTCCACCACCAACAAAGCCGTTTCATAGTCAAAGTCTGCAAAATCGTTGAGCCTACAGAGGAAAGGGACAATTTTAAAAACAAACATAAAAGTATATCGAGGTGAAAAATATAATGTCCATTAAAACGCATTATGTGAGAAGGGTAGTTCTACATTTTACGCCGGTCCTATTTGAATACATACCAGGAAAGGCATTGCTGTTGAATATTTTAAAATATTTCGCCACCCCCTACTCTTCGCCTGCAATTTACCTTTGACGACTATGGTTCCTGGGGGGGGGGGGGGGGGTGGCTAGAGAAATTCAGGAATCACAAATTGAATGAAATGAAAAAAGAATGACACCCAGTGTACACAGGGCCGGATTAACCATGTCGGGGCCCCTAGGCAATGCACGTCTCGGGGCCCCTTTACCAATGGCGGACTAACGGGGGGGGGGGGGGGGGGGGGGGGGTGAAGGGGCTTCCAAACGCCTCCTTGTTCCCTTGATCAAGTGCTTAACAAGGCTTTAATGGGGGGGGGGGGGGGGGAAAGGTTTTAAAACTTTTCTTTTTTTTCTGAATGTAAAACATGTCAGTATATTGAGTACTTCAATATACTCAATATACTGACATGTTTTGAAATACTAATCTTCAAAATACAAAATTTCATGTAAATCGGAGCAAAACTAACGATGGTACAGCGTTTCAAGCGACGGTTTTATTTTCCCAAGCAGATAGGTTGTGCATAGTGAAGTTGGTACAACATTTATATTTTAAATATATGTATGTATAATTAAAAACAAAATGAAACAAATGCCAATATAAACCACACACGGCACCTTCAATCACTTCAGATACTAAGTAATGTTGCGACAAATAGAAGGAAAGAAAAGTAAAATACAACTGTGTTTACAAATTTGTTTTAATTATATACTTTTTATTTATTATTTGTGCATGATGTGAACATTAGTTATTTATTGGGTTATAACCTAATTATTATCTATAATTTGTTGTTTTATTTAATGCGTGTACCTAATGTT
Organism: Limnephilus marmoratus; assembly: GCA_917880885.1. Taxonomy (NCBI): domain Eukaryota; kingdom Metazoa; phylum Arthropoda; class Insecta; order Trichoptera; family Limnephilidae; genus Limnephilus; species Limnephilus marmoratus. Next base: position 27,120,545 of record OU862919.1, on the reverse strand, counting down.
ATTAACCAGTAAATGTTCCTAATAAAAATATTTAAAAAACATCTTGAAAGCTGACTTTTTCCGAAAGTTCGTTGCTCACTAATTGAAGCAAGTCATTTTTTCCCGGGACGCGGGGCCCCTAGCCGATGCGGGGCCCCTAGGCAGTTGCCTACTCTGCCTTAGGGATAATCCGGTACTGAGTGTACACCAACAGGAGGGTGGCTAGAGAATTTCAGGTTGTGAATTTTTCAGGGCACTTTCGCCTGTATAATCATGTTTTGGCATTCTATTTGATTCTGCCAGGAAATCCGTAATCCTGTGAATTCCGTTGCCCACAAAATTCTATAAATTTTTTTCTAATATTTTTGAAAATTCCTGACAATTTCCAATTTCTCTGACAGACCGCAAAATTTTCGGACATGTCAGGGAAATTGCTGTCAAACTAATTCGCCAAACGTCTCCAAGGAATAGTAGGTAGAGCTATCGCCCATTCGTACAACGTACAGGCCGGGCCGATGCCGACTCAAGACTGAGGCGAGCGAGGCCGCGCCGCGGCCGTGCCGACGAATGTGGTTGAGCGAGACACAATGAGCGTTGCGGGGTGAGGCTATAGATGAGGCAAGTTTAGACCAACCTAAAAGAAAATCTGCTGGAATTATCTGCCGATGGAATGTTGCACTTGGAATTCAAGTCTGTTAAATTGGATAACTTTTGCTTAAAAAGAAAATTGGAATACCCAGAATTGACCACAGAAGCTTTTAAGTGCTTGATTCCATTTGCCACCTCTTACTTGTGCGAGTTGACGTTTTCGTCAATGGCCCAAATAAAAAACAAACAGAGGAATCGATTAAATTTAGAAAACGACTTAATTCTAAATGTTGCCAAAACAGATCCGCGATGGCAGAAATTGATTGACGAAAAACAGGCGCAACCTTCACATTAATGTGTATGAGACTTAACAGATTTTTGACCCATAGAAATTTTATAATTTAAATTTCATATTAACTTCAAAATGTTCTATAATTAATATTTTCATAATAAAAATATTTTTGAGCTTTATTGTTTTTTTAATATTTTACTTTGGACCCCCTGCGACCCCCTTGTAGAGGCTTCGCGACCCACAGGTTGAAAAACACTGCTGTACACCAATCTCTTTGTAAGGGTCTCAACTATATCTATATGTGTGAGACACATAAATATATAAATAATACAAACGTATGTGATACAAGTCTTCCCCATCTTCTTATCTCCTTGATTTTTGTGTGGAAGAATGTATGTCAAAAGGAAACTTACACTTTGGCACTGGAGATGTTCAAATAGTTTTATTTTTATTTTTTATGATTTGTATCAAAGTGAAATGACGACAAGACATGAAATAAAATATGTACATTTTTTACACATAAAACATCACTAAATGGACTTTAACATCTGTTTATGGTGTCCTATTAAAAATTAGACTATAATTTTGGACAATATTTTTATAGTTGGGGTGTGGTGAATCTATGTATATTTAAAAATCTCATGTCATGGTGTTTGTGGTCGCACTCCTCCGAAACGCTCTGACGATTTTTATGATTTTTTTAATGTATGTTTGGTAGGTATGAGAATAGATCGTAAAGTATATTTCATACCGCTAGGTGATTAGGGTGTCCCTTATACATATATATAAAAAATTATTTTCCGTATGTTTGTGTCCGCAAATCTCGGAAAATAATTGATGGATTAGCTCAAAATTTTTACAGAGCATTACATTTTAGCAGAACAGTGTTTCTATATATAATGGTAAGCTCTAGCGGTATGTAATTTGTATACAAAAATTGAATACTGGTGGTGGGTGAGAGGTTTGAAAATTTGTGTATTTCAGGGAGGGCAGGCAGGAGGGGAAGGGTAACGAAAGAGGTGGGGTTCGCGGGAAGGGTGACAAGGGAGGGGGAAGGCGGGGAAGGTGGAAGGGAAGGGACACATGGGAATGGAAACAATTTATTTCTTTGAATGGCATTGGAACGCGTGCTGGGTACCAGCTAGTACTATATAAAAAGAAAATCATTCAAATATACATATTATTTTCAAAGACATATTAATTTAAAACAAATTCCATTTTCTCGATCGGGTTCCTTGTTTTCGCCCGCCTAAAATGTGTTAATATGCATTTTATGAAGTTTTAAAAATCATAGCGGACACACAAATTAAAACAAGGTCTTTTAATACCTTTTCACGCAGTATTCGTACAATATGGCTGCAATCTTAGACAGTTCTGAGAGCTGCGCAGGGTTTAGGACATCGCCACGCTGAGATTTCAGTGCACTAAGTCCCGCCTTGATCACAAATCGATGCAGCAATCTGTTGGTACGAATCTGGTTGGAGTCATCTTTTTTACACCATGAAGAGTCTTCGCTGGAAACGTGAAACACAAAAACAAATTATATTTCGTTGTGTCTGTGTAGTACCTATCAAAGGACAAATAAAAAAATCATAATTTTTTTTGTTAGCCTACATATTCCATTGGGCTGGTCCTGACTCCCAGAGGCATACGAAAAATGGGCTAGACAAAAGCGAACAAGTATCCAACAACGAATCTAAATTGAATCCATTGTTAACAACACGGAAAAACTCATCACCGGCCTATCTAAATATTCCCACATTTCAGAGCATCTCAAAAATCTTCACTGGCTCAAATGTCCTAAAAGAATCCAGTTCAAGTTCTGCTGGATGGTATTTATGTCCCTTAACAGAATGTACTTGTCAAAAATGTGCATTAGGATATTATGTCGGAAGGTTAAAGGAACCACACCAAGAAGCACACCAGATACTAAATTCGGTGATTTCGGAGTGTCAGGACCTAAAGCCTGGAATGAACTGCCACATGATTTAAGAATGATCAGAGACTCAGAATTTAGAGCTAAACTTAAAACTCATCTTTTCGGACAGTTGTATCCATAAAATCAAAAACCTTTCACCTTCACAGCCCGCGACCTTTTAAATAACTAATTGTTTAAAAATGTAAGGAGATAAGAACTTCCAAGCTTTTAGGTCATTAAAAAAAAAACTCCAGTCCTAAAGAGTCCTAATTCTCCTGCCTTTCAAAATAAATATGAACTCTCCTTCGGCCACTAATCTTCTCATAAATGTAATTTCAATAGTAATGGAGGGTAACAAATGTAAAATCATGCAATTTCCAGAGTTTTTTCTGATAAAATTTGAGGCAAGGCGGGCAGTAAAAAAAGTAAGTGTTGTTGTTATTCTTACCGATGCAGTAATTGCAGCATGGCGTATACAGTGACCATGTCCCATACCGTTTCAGGTTGTTTGAAGACTCCCCCTCTATCCTTGCTCATCTCTGACAGTTTCAACGGTCCCTCCCTACCTTTCTTCTTTGTTGTCTTCTTGGGCTGCCCTTTATCCTCCGGTTCCTTCTGACTTTTCTGCGTTCTCTTGCTTCCCTTGTCTGCTTGTTTTTTAGGGCGGGAATTACTCTGAAAATAAATTTAAATACAAGCTGTATACAAAATAAAGAATAGGAAAATTAAAATAGGAGCCATTTGGTAGCATTATTACGCAAAGTATGCCTTTCAATAATTAGGTTCCATATGAGGCAGTAATGCTATGCGATAATGGGCTTGGTAAAAAGATACTTTAGAGTAGACATGGGCAAAATTGAATGACCGAATTATATGAATAAATTCAATATTGTGACACACTCGATCTGATTCTCAATTTCAAAAGGAATTGATTCTTCATTCCTTACTTTTGGCCTCCTACAATTTTTAACGACACCAAACATTTTTTATTTCCATTTATTTTACTGTTAAATTATATCAACGAATAATGTGTTCCGTAAACGATTTAAATATTATAATGTTTCATAGGTATTTAAATATTATTCAATTTACGGCGCGCCGCGATGTGGTCGACGGACGGTAGGTATTGTGAACGACTCGTATTCCGATACCGGCCGCGCCGCCATTCTAAAAACACCCGAACATCATAAAAATTGTCCCAAAACGCGGCCGCGTTTTCCGAGCATCTCTTTCATGCAAGGAATTAATCATTTGTCCTAATCAATAGTCCTGAGATGGTCCTAAGGTTCCCGCCGTCCCAGGTCCGGTTCCATGTCCGCGTCCCAGGTATCTAGTCTATCGCTATCGGGAGTATGTCCGAAGTGTTTTATTCAGGAATTAAAACAAAAGTCTTTTTCACTTGTGACGTCGTCATCCCACGTAATTCTCAAACCCAGAAATGACGTCAGATGTCATCGTTCGAGTCAATCTTAGATCTGTCCGATTCCGAAACGCAACTCTGTCCTAGGTCCGCAGCTCGCGAGTTAATCAAGTCACTGTGGGGTAAGACACAAAACAGTAGTCAAAAGTTACTAATTAATTCCTCAATGCCAGCCCTTAATCCGTCCGTGCGGTTCATCCATTCCTCCGCGCGCCAAGCCGTCAATTTCATTACATAGTTATTCGAAAACTTTCGACTTTCAACCCGAACATCAGCTAGAAAAGTGAGAAGCTAAAATGATGCACTTATTATCGGTTTTTTTCACTTGATATCGGAATACAAGTACCTACCTACTTTTAGAAGTAGATCTTGGGTAGATATAATATGGAAATTTGCAGATATTATAAGGCAAATCAGCTGTGGTTAGCTGTCTACTCTTTAGACAAATACTCTTTAGCTAAATACTCATCTTGATGTTAAAATGCATGATTATATTAGATAACGTGAAGTGGAAATTTTTTAATTTTAATAAATAAAATAAAATTAATAAAACTTTAAGGGTGAAACAAAAAACCTGTTAAATTTTAAGATTTAATTGCTAGCTATAAATACATTTTACATACGAAAAATAACGTCACTAAAAAAAGACAAACACATACATCTATAGGATTTAGCCTGCGAGATAATGATATAGAATAATCGGTCTCCTCTTTGTGTGGTGCTTCGTAGCCTCTTGGTCTCCTCTTTGTGCGGTACTTCGTAGCCTATTGGCCTCCTCTTTGTGTGGTGCTTCGTAGCCTATTGGTCTCCTCTTTGTGTGGTGCTTTGTAGCCTCCCCACTCATTGTGATTTGAAATTCGATGAAGCGAAAAAGCGACACTAAAAGGGACAAACACATTAATCTATCGGTTTTAGCCTGCGGGATAATGAGATAGAATAATCATTCTCCTCTTTGTGTGATGCTTCGTAGCATATCAGTTTCCTCTTTGTGCGGTGGAGAGGAGAGGGGAATCAGACTGAATCGATTCACTCCTAGGAATCATTCTGCCCACGTCTACTTTAGAGGTCCTTTTCTCATAGCGATAATATGCCAGATGGAACTTTATTTTTCAGGGGTCGAAACTAGAAAATCCACAAAAATCATAGGATAATCTGAATTCTAGACAAATCAGTTTCAATTTTGAAAATGACACTTAAATTAAAAATCCGATTTCTAGAGTTTACTGAACCAGAGTTATGCAGGACAGACACACAACTGAAATTAGTATATTTGATTATTTAATTCAAGTGATAAAGGCTTGCACAGCTCAGAATTATGAAAGTTGACTGACAAGACTTTCTGTCGAAAAGGGGTTACAGTTTTAACCCGTCGGCTTGGTTCAATATATTCGCACCTCACAATCCGGAAGCCTCAGTTTTGCGGGTAAATTCTGAAACCGTCACTTTGGATCGAGATTGTAAAATATCTATGCAAGATAGCTTTCATATTTCAAAGACAATAAGAAGCATTATTTCGTTTTCTTTCTGGTTAAAAGAAAAATACATATGTTTGCATGAGAGGAAGAGAGATATATAGCTTTTAAAATGTAAGGTCACTCGGGATGTTTTTGGTCTTATGAAAGTATAACGCAATTACGTGTTTTGGGACGTATTTATTAATAAATGAGTAGACGGGTTAAAGAGAATATAAAAGTTCATTGAACCCTATGAAAAATTTTAAGACCTTGTAAAAATCTTCATTAAAAATTTGAATCATTTGTGATTATGAGAAGTCTGTTTGAAGGTGTGTTTACGCCCAAATCCACCATTGCAATTGCAAGAAAATTTTCAAACTATTCAACCTTTAAAATAAACTCACCACACACTACCGAACGAGGTCCCAAAGAAAAAGCCGGAACATATTCTGAGAATGTAACTAATGTAACCTCATACATCAACGAATCATTGGATAAAGGTGAAAAATGTGCCAGTATATTTATTGATCTCAGAAAAGCTTTTGATAGTATATCCCATGAGATTCTACTAAAAAAACTAAACAATATAGGTATAAAAGACAATGCAATTAAATGGATTTCGAACTACCTAAAAAATCGACCGCAAGTCGTAAAAATAAATCAGATTAATAGCGATAAAGAAATATCAGACTTTGGAATCCCTCAAGGTACAGTAATAGGACCAATCCTTTTCACCATATATGTTAATGACATTTTTTTTCAACCACTACATGGCCAAATTACTTCATATGCCGATGATACGGTATTAATAATTAGCGATAAAACTTGGGAAAAAGTAACATTTAAAGCCACCGAAGACATAAATATTTTAAAAAATTTCTTCGACGTAAATTTACTATCACTAAATGGTGATAAAACATTTGTAATTCCATTTGCAATACACAAAAATGATACCCCTAAAAACATTGACATCATCATCCATGATAATTCCAAAACACATAGTAAAAATTATTGTATCCAAAACTGCACAATATTAAAAACAACAAACACAATCAAATATTTAGGAGTCATTATCGATAAAAATTTGAAATGGAAGGAACAAATTTGTCAAGTTGTAAAAAAAATTAGAAAATTGATTTATATATTTTTAAGAATCAGAAATTTTTTATCTGTAAAAAACTTATATCTAATATATTACGCTTTGGTTCAATCAACTTTACAATATGCTATCATTAGCTGGGGATCCGCATACAAAACTAATCTTTCCCCAATTGAAGTTGTGCAGAGGCTAATAATTAAAATCATATTGAAAAAACCTTCTGACTACCCAACGGATCAATTATTTAAGGAATTCCAAGTACCATCTTTCAAAGATCTATACAATAGAAATGCATTGATTCAAACTATAAAAGAAAAAGAAAAATATCAATTTATAACTGAAAACCGTACTAGACATAAATATATTTTCTCATGCCCAAAATTAAACACTTCCTTTGCACAAAATTATTATACTTATCAAGGAAGACTTATTTTCAACCGATTACCGGATGAAATTAGAAAAATTAATGATAAAATCCAATTAATAAACACTGTTAAAAATATTTTAAAGATAATATAAAAAAAAAAACTAAAAAAAAAGTTTCCGACTAATCTAATCTCAAGAACAACTACTTATAACTCAGTTTCCAAGAGATACTCTGTTCTTCAAATAAGTTAAATTTTGTATTGTTTTTAGCAACTATTTACATATCACCGAACTTACAACTTATTGTTTTTTACATTCACATTGTAATTTAAGAACTTAAATATAGCATTAAAAATGTACACTACTCTTCCAGACACAAGCTAATGCTTCCATGGAAGAGTGGTATTAACGTATTTTAAAATGAACATGTACGCAAATTACTACATTATCTAAATGTATATTATATTTTATATGCTAAAATAAATAAAAAAAAAAAATAAAAAAAATATATATATATATATTCTGTTCTATATTATTTAAAATTATTAGATCGGGTGTACAAATGTGACTGCGTTACCTTCACAAAGTCGAGTAGTTGACAGTATGTTTTGTGCAGTCCCAGCAGTGTTTTGCCATCGACGCTCACAACGGTGCCCTTTGAATGTATGACGCAGTGAGCCATGAGCGCCTCGCAAACCTGTAGTGTCTGCCGCACCACAATGCTGTTTGTTGCGGCCTCGGGATTCAAATCGCCCAGAGATACACTCTCATTCTGTAATCAAAACAAGTAATAACAGAACCAATGAAAATATTATATTACAACCATACAATTACACAACAATTATTTTAAACTGTGCGCAGTTCACCATTGAACCTTTTGTCGATTATTTTTAAAATTAATATATTTATTTTATGTGTATTATTTACAATATTATGTATGTATGCATTTATATACCCCTTACGTCTGTGTCGACGCAGGTATTTACAAGTAAGACTGGCCTGGAAAAAATAATTTATAATCATATTTTATATAGACAAATAAAAAAGAATTAAATAAATTGATAACTAGCAACCTCACAATGTCAATGGGTTCTAGTTGCTGTATGTACCAAAACCTAGTTAAGTACTTGAGTTGTCAGTGTGACAGCATTGCGATTTGTACGAAGAGGTGTTCATTCAAAGTTCAATTGTTAATTTTTCAGAAATGATCAGAAGTGAATTTGGATGGTAAAACAGAAATAAATGCTGCACTAAAGAAACTTAAAAACAACAAATCACCTGGGAAAGACAACCTGCCGGCAGAGTTGTTCAAATATGGAAATGAGCACCTGAGAAATCTGCTAGATAAGTTAATAACAAAAATATGGACCTTGGAAAAAATCCCAGAGGAATGGCAAATAAGCATAATATGTCCAATTCATAAAAAAGGTGACAAGCTAAAATGCGAAAATCATAGAGGCATATCACTTCTATGCACAGCATATAAGATCTACACCATGATACTGAAACAAAGAATTGATAAGTACGCAGAAAACCTACTGGGAGAATATCAGGCAGGCTTCCGCACCGGTAGATCCACAACAGACCAACTGTTCACCGTCAGGCAGATCTTGGCAAAGTGCTGGGAGTTTGATATAGACATACACCAACTATTCATAGATTTCAAGCAAGCATATGATAGCATAGATCGGGAGTGTCTATATGACATACTACTTCAATTCCAGATTCCACCTAAATTGGTTAGGCTCATCAAAGCCACAATGTCAGACTCAAGATGTCAGGTCAAAATAGATGGGGAACTGTCGGAAGAATTCACAGTATCGCAGGGACTAAAACAGGGGGACGGTCTGGCTCCCACTCTCTTCAACATTGTGCTCGAACATGTAATAAGAAAAACGCTAATAGACACTGGCTCCAATATTTGTTTCAAGAGCAGTCAAGTTGTCGGATATGCGGATGACATTAACATTGTTGGAAGATCAATTTCAGCCATTAAGGAGGTCTTCGATCCTTTAGAAACAGCGGCACGGGAAGTAAGACTGCAGGTTAATGTCAACAAAACGAAAATGATGATACAGAGCAGGAACCCGTCACACAGAAGAAGAAGTAGTGCACAATTCAAAGACAACTACTTATACGAAGTGGTCGACCAATTTGCCTACCTGGGCTCCAGTCTGACAGAGAATAATGAGGATCCAGCAGAAATCAGAAGGAGAATCACAGCAGCCAACAAAACATACTTCTCTTTGCTGCCAGTGTTTAAGTCACGTAGTGTCCACAGAAAAACCAAAATAACCATATATAAGACCATTGTTAGAACTGTATTGGCATATGGATGTGAGGCGCTGACACTGACGGTAAAGATGGCTGAAATGCTGGATACTTTTGAAAGAAAAGTGCTGAGAAGAATATGTGGACCCGTGAAAGAGGGTGAACAGTGGCGCATCCGGCACAATACAGAATTGTATAATATATATAAGGCACCTAGCATCTCAACACATATGAGACTCCTCAGGCTGAGATGGGCTGGGCATGTACAAAGAATGCCGGATATACGCGTCCCAAAAAGAATTTTGACTGGACACCCAGGTGGAAAGAGAAAAGTGGGAAGACCCAGACTGAGGTGGGAAGACGAAGTAAGAGGGGATGCAGCACAGCTTCTCCAGGCACCAAATTGGAAGTCACCCGCTGAGGACAGGAGGAGTTGGAGGCGACTGTTGCAGGAGGCCAAAGCTCGATATGGGCTGTAGCGCCATCGAAGAAGAAGAAGAAATACTAATTGTAAGTTAAAAAATGACTCAAATTGTTTTACTCATAAAATAACAATAAGCAATAACAGAAAAAAATTATAAACTTACCAAGTTGAAGGTTGGAGCAGTACAATTGGCCATTCTTCCCGCAATGGATTTCAGTAGATCTGTAAATGTGGCTGTGAAACCTCCCGCATCATTATCGTTGGATCTTTCCACCATTTTATGCAGGGAAAATAAAAATGTGCCAATTGGTTCCTAGGAGAGACACATAAAACACTACATAAAGCACTTATTTAGATACAAATCTGTACCTTAAAGCATGGGTCGGCAACCTTTTGTGGTCCAAGGGCCAAATATTTGACATGGGAACTTGCGCGGGTCGCACTTACAAAAATTCTCTAGCCATCCCCCCCCCCCCCCCCCCCCCCCCTGGGATGGATACTCATTTGACTATAGTAGTTTTTATAAGGTCGAAATTTGCTCCAAGTTTAATAGGGGGGGGGGGGGGGGGGGGGGGGGTGACACAACGTTATCCGCCCCGGGTGGCACCCATGCTAGCTACGCCACTGCATATCATTACAGTATAACTACAATATTTCAGTTCTAAAAGAGTAAAAAAACATGTCAAAGAAACTTCAAACAGAACTCAACGGGATTTTTATTTTTGTTGTTGGATTTGACTTGAAAGTTCTTTAATATTTGCTTACATTTTTGATGTGGAGACGCGTAGTATTGCGTCCAAATTTAAATGTGATAATCGAGAACAGTATTTGTTTTTCCGGTAATTAAGAATTGAAAATTGTACTACCAAACAGTAATTATTTGCTGAGCAAACCTTTTTAATTCTTTGTACTTTTCGGAAGGCAAACTCCCGTAGAAATCTACGAAGTTATTTTTTTCCTTAAATGCCATTTTAAGGATATTATCACTTTGCAAATCTATCATGTTGATTTGCAAATAGTTTGGTACATTATCGATATCCACTGCGAAGGGGTTTTCGGAAATCTCCATCTTGAGATTTTTTTTAAATCAGCAAACCGGTTTTCAAACTCAGTTTGAAGTTGTAGTAATGCCATTTTCATATTAGTGTTTTCCCAAATAAAATTTATCCCAGCTTCTTCTACTGCTTTCTTGCAATTTGAAAAAGATCGAGTGTCCTTTCATCGACATGCTTGATAAACAATGATAGTTTAATTTCAAATGATTTAACATCTGAATACCTATGGCATATCAATTCATTTTTTCCCTGTAAACGAGTATTGAGTAGATTCAGTTCGGCAGTCAAATCAGTTAAAAATCTAAGGCAAGTTAAAAGTCATGTGCGTTGCGGCGAGAATCTTGCGGGCCGCTCCACGACTCCTCGCGGACCGCAGGTTGCCAACCCATGCCTTAAAGGATAAACCATGTAAGTCCTTAACAAAGTCCATGGCAATCAGTGGTTTATGCTTTAGAGTACAGAAATAATCATGGGCAGGATATCAGTTAGCGGTGATTCATTATATAATATACTTAGCCAAAATACTGGCTATTTTGTAGATTTGGTGACATTTTCCAGACTTATTGCAACAAGCATTTCCTTACCTGTAAGACTGCTGTTTCTTCCCTCACAGCCACACACTTCTCTATCAGCAGAGGGGGAACGGCATCATTACCAGATGCCAGAAATCTTGAAGAAAGATGCTCGTGAAGGAGTTCCAGGATCATGTCAAGGAGTTCAGGTTTCTTTGCCATGGCCCGCGGAAGACCTATAGGAAAAGGTTAATCAAATTTCTTCTGCAGAGATTGTTCAATAAAATAGTAATATTTTTGTCTACCAAACTCACCAAGGTAAAGCTGCTCTCTGACTTCCCAGGACTGGTTTAAGCACTTACGAAGTAGGGACACGATCTCAGAACAGACGGCTGCATTGTTTACCCGGGATCTGTGAACATCGTATTGTTGAGTGTATACAGTACGTTTACAAATAATAATTCCACCAAGTCTCTTCCTTATCTGTTTATTATACCCAAACTAGAATAAATACCTTATTCACAGAACACGTCATTATTCTAACTTCCAAACAATCTCAAATCCTTTTCAAGTTTTTAAAGTTATATCTAGAGATGGCAAAATTTAGCATTAATTTTCAGATTTTTTAGCATTAACAATTGGAAATTTTGCGTTTTATAGCATTTTGAGGCATAATTTAGCGTTTTGTAGCAAAATAGAAAAAAATGTATTTCCTGAATGTTTTTAGCGCATATTTTTAAGTATTTTTGGTAAAATATATGTTTAACCTTCATTTGCAAGTATTTCCATGTGAAAGATTATACATAATTAATTTTAATATTAAATTAATAAGGAAGGAAACTCTAAGTACGGGTCGAACACAAACACAACTAATGCAGATTGCGATTAACATCAATAGGCGTAATTTATTTCGCACAATTTGTGTAATGTCAAAAAGCAATTTTAGCCTACAGTACAAAAATATTAAATATTTACACATAAAATAGTAACAAAATTGTAAAAAGAGGTAGGACAGGCTTCCAAAAATGAAATAAAGTAGGCATATTTGAAATACAGGTAAATACAAAAAACAATGGAAATGGAACCTTACTGATTGAATGATAGTATTGCATATTATTCTCACATATTATTTTAATACCCGGTATTTTCGGGAAATTCACGCCTATTTCGCTAAATAGAATAATTTAGCTGAAATACGGCCAAAATCACGTTTTTCGCTATTTTTTCGCGTTTTTAGTTAAAACGAAATTTTGCCATCTCTAGTTATATCCTGCTGATTTTCCCACCTAAACTTCTGTAATCCCTACAATAATACATAATATCTGTAAAGACAACAGCTTGGCTTTTTTTCAGCGCTCTTCAAAAAATATCACAAGAAATAAATATCTATTATTAATTTTTTAACCTGTGACGTGCCAGGAACTCCATAACGCGGGCCGGTCAAATTTCAAAAGATATTATACTTTGGATGCGATTTTAACTATATCGTATAAAGAAACTGTACCAAGAAAAAGGTCCGAAACGCTCCCGCCATTATCGCTCTCGAAGTGTTGGGAACATGAAAAACATCTAGCCGGTCGGAATTAATTACAAGAATTCATCATACATGAAGTTGGCGTCACTCATTTTGGAATGTCAAACTGCGGAAAGTTGGGAGTGCGCTCGATCTGACAAAAACGCCGAAAAATACGGAATTTATTCACGAAACGTAAGTAATGTTGTTTTCATTCATACTTTATTGTGCGTGGCATGTGTTTTGGTAAAAATAATACACGATATCTCAAAATAAACCGACGAAATACGACACCAAAGTGACCGCATCATTTGGTTTGAAATATTTTACGTTTAGTATTTCAGTTTACGGGTGATAATATCGTTTATTTGGCAATGTTTAGTATATCATTTTGTAGGAAAATCAATTGAGATTATATGAAAGTGTTTGTTATGTCAATATTTAGTTTGTAATTTACGAAAAACAAAGTTCCGAGTGATGACGTCTCAAAAATTCTGGCGGGTTTCTGAATTCTGACGTTTTTCGAACAATATCTACGTAAATATACTACGATATTATAGAGATTTTTACGTCATTATGTAAAGAAATCTATTGTGTTATGTATCAAAGCTTTTGTTTCGTGAATATTTAGTTAGAAATAATAGAAATAAATACATTCTCGACGCTTGTCATACTCACGCACACATTGATGTTTTTTGCAAGTGTGTGCGTGCGATTCCTGATTGACAGCTTTGAAGTAATAAATTCGACAGCGCTGACATCTAGCGGTTCTATTTGAAAAACGTACATTTTGTATGAAGCTATACAGTATTGCGTAAAATTGATATTTATTTACGAGTCCAGTGCCGTTGACGCGCCGGCGCGCGAGTATCAAATTTCAACACAAAAAACTTTTTGATCGCGATTTTGACGCTTATCTATAAAGAAACTGTACCAAGAACAAGGTCAGAAACGCTTCCGCCATTATCGTTCTGGAAGTGTTGGGAACATGAGAAATTTTTTAACTTATATTTATATAAATATAAGTTAAAAAATTGATCAGTTATATAGGGTGTGCAAAAACAATTATTATATATTATGGAAAAAAAATTGCAAGGTTATAAAGAACTTTCTTCAAAATTATAAAATATTTATAAATACAGCGTTTTGATGATTATTATATTATATGATGATGATATAATATGATGTAGACATTTATGATTGTTTCTATTGTTATAGAATGGCACGACGGTATGTTGTGTATTAGTAGTAATTCTATTAGGTTGGTTGTACGCTTCATCCTTTCCAAAATTGAAAGACATAAGTGTAACGATAAATGTTTATAGTTTCAGATTCCTGGCTGGGCACATGACGGCGGCGACGGTCCAACACCCTCAACATCCTCAACATTCTCGACGGCTCCCATGAAGGTAATTATAATAACACTTGGCTAACTTATACAGTACCATTTTTTTCTTGTATTACCTCAAGAGCGCTTTACACAGCTATATATATTTTTCCTTTCTTTCCGTCTACAGGTATCCAACAACATCTTGATGGAGTTCATCGGTTACGAGGAGAATAACCCTACTGAAAGTGACAGGGAATGGTGACGGTGCTGGTGACGAAATCGGTGAGGTTGAATCCCTCACCTCCGATGAACTTCCACCAATGGTAGATGACGATGTTGAGTGGGAGCCATCAGAGTATATCAGCCATCTTTATAATATTAGTAGGATTATATTTTGTTACTATAAAAATGTATATTTTGTTATTATAAAAATGTATGATGTGTATTTTCATTGTATGTGAAATTGAAATAAATATAATTAAAAAAAAATTATTTTTTTAATTTGGCCTCAGACTGTACCTTTGAAGCTCGTCTGTATACGGAGCGGCGGCCATCTTGGATTACACCAGTGTCAAAACATGTCTAAAGTCGCTAAAGTATACTGTACATTCTTTCATTGTTTTTGATATAAATTCATTCTGGAAAGAATAAGTTTGAGATATCATCAGAAAGATCGTTTTATCTACATTATTTTCATGTAATTTTCGAAATATTTCGCAAACGAAATCTCCTAAATATTCAGTTCGTAAGATTCTCCTAGAAATGTCAAAATTTTTACGTCATAATGACTAATTATATTTTTAGCATTATTTGTTTACGGGTTTCTACTACAAAAAAATATGATTAGTAACAACAATTGTATAAACTATCAAAATGTGAAAGAATTGTTACCATAAACTCAAGAAATCAGACACAAAAAAATGCGAAAGTGCACACTTGGTTTTCGATTTTTTCTTGAAAAGATGAAAATATTTTACATTTTCAAAGAGGTGCCAATGTCATAACTTTTTCGGAATCACCCTTGGATTTTTTTTTTATGTAGGGTGTCTATTCAGGTTTGTGTAGAAATAAAAAAATCAGTTCATTTTCGTATAAATATATTTTTTTACGATTTTTTTCCGGAATGAGAAAATTTTTACATCATTTTTTTACTTTAGTTAGCTATTCTAGGAAAACTTGTAATGATATTATAATGTAATAAATATGAATAATAAGATACATTATCTGGCAAACAGAATTAAAAAAAAAAAAAAAAAAAAATTTTTTTACACCAATTATAAGCAAAAGTATCAGGTAGGTAATTTCTGCGTGATTTTTCCAAAAAAGCGTGGCACGTCAGAGGTTAAACTTTATGAGTAAAATCTCAAATTATAATATTTAATTAAATGAAGACAATATTAGCGAAACTCAATCGAAATCTGGAGACAGAAAAATCAGAAAAGATATTGGCTCCGCTGGGAAGACAGCGAGCGTTTCTGTCTCCAGATTTCGATTGAGTTTCGCTAATATTGTCTTCATTTAATTAAATATTATAATTTGAGATTTTACTCATAAAGTTTAAAAAATTAATAATAAATATTCATCCTAGACTTGCAGAAAAAGTCAATAGATGTCGCGTATTACAAATAAAATGGATAAACATTTATCCAGACACTATCTAGATTGCATTTAGTTCGAGTTGAATCTTGTAATCATATATAAAGATAGCAGCCAATAATATGTGCGTTAAGTAAATGAAGATAATGTTGGTAGTTCTTAGTCGAAGTATGATACAGTTAAAAGTGACCGAATTAATATGGGTTCCGTAGCTTAATCGGTAGAGCTGTTTCCATGTAAGAAAAGGGTTCTGGGTTCGAGTCCCAGCGGAGCCAATATCTTTTCTGATTTTTCTGTCTCCAGATTTCGATTGAGTTTCGCTAATATTGTCTTCATTTAATTAAATAAATATCTATCTACTCTAATAATTTTTCAGTGCATTCTCGTAATAGATTTTTGACTTGGTCTAGTGGACATACCTTTCATGAAAATATGTATTTCATTTCTATAGAAATATTCTTTGAATGGCTATCCGTTTCATAAACAGTGCTGCATTTTTTGTTTGATTAATGTGAATATAGCATGTCTTGTATTTTTATAATGTCATTGTTTCAAATAGGCGTTCATAAATTAAACACACACTTCATCTGGAGTTGGAGTTCCACGAGATATTAAAGTCAGAGATGGTATTCAGTAGAACAGTTTTACCTAGATCCATTGCTGCGAGAATGTACATCAATAGAGATCTGCGTTAGCACAGAGTGGCCGGACATGTCTTGAGAGAAGTTCTCCCTGCTGCAGGAGAGGCAGCCCAACAGCGAGAGGAAGCCAGTAACTGCTACCCTGCCCACTCCTGGATCCCTGTTCAAATTAAATTAAGGCTTAATTTGGATTCGAGGTGCATGCTAACCATGGGTTAATAAATATTATAACTTCTAAAGATTTACCAACCTTGAGAACTGGCCCTTCCTGCACAGCATTATGGTGGTGTCCCTCAGGCCGGGGGCCAACAGGCGCAGCACCCTGCTAGAGGCCCGGACATCCGCTCCGGGGGCGAAGCAGCCCTCCAGGATGGAGCGGAGTTCTGTGGAGGCCTCGGCCAGGGCAGGGCCTGCCAGACGGTACAGGGCTTCCAGCGTGTCTTAAAGAATCGGAATAAATCTTATAGATTGATATTAAATTAAAACTGTGTAATTATTCTGATTTGGCAGGATATTAAAAATAAATTTATATACTGTATGTATACATGTAACAATATAACAACACACATATGAGTTGGTAACCAAGGACCTAGTGCCACGGCTCACCAAGTGCGTCGATGTCGAAAAATAGTGGAGGTATGTAACTAAAATGTCATATGATTTTTTTGTAAATATAAATTTTTCCTGATTTTTAAAATTAGAATGGTCTTCAATTCTTGGACAACCCTCGTAATTAAACAATTATAATATTCAGTCCTTTATATACCTGGCAAACTGGTCTGTGGTGAGTGCTCCAGTGATCTCAGTGCTTCCCGGACAGCCCCTTCTCCCAGCCGTCCCAGTATCTGCCTGCCCAGCCGGGACAGCTCTGTCGATTGACTCGTCATCTGAATGGCCAATGGGGATGCCGCCATCAGGGACAGAGATAGTGCTAGTAGGCCAGCCGATGTCATGTGACAATGTTGCCCACTGAAATACACGGTTAACCTTTTAAATGCCAGTTTGTAGGAGTGTAGCTGTGAACAGCAGGCCATGAATTTTAATAAAAATAAATCATTTTTAAATCTTATTTTTATAAATTAAAAACATTACACCTTGAAAGGATATTTAAATGACTTGGCGAAAATCTTGAAAAAAAAAATAAAATAAAAAATTATTAAAAAAAATAAAAACTAAAATCTTGCTCAAAGAATAGCGAGATAACTCGCTATTTTTCTATGGCCGGCCTGCTGGGCACGGCCAAGAATGCGAGAAATCTCGCTCTTGGCACAGAAACGGTTAAAAGGATATCGCTGATTTACATAGGGATAGGGAATATTGATAGTTCATGGTTATTATCATTTACCTGATATTATTTAGCTGTTGTTATTTACCAATCTTTATTTTTTGTTAATAATTAAATGCTACTGTGGTATTGTCACCCTATGAATGCATCTGGTAAGCCACAACTAACAGGTACCTTGTATTTACATATTTAGTTTACAGTATAATGCTATTATTGCCAACGATGAGCGTACTGCCCAGCAATAATTATTAACAATCCATGTCTGACTGCCCAGCAATAATTATTAACAATCCATGTCTGAATAATTGTACTCAGTGCTTCTTTTGTAGGTTTATAATTATATTTTTATTAAGTTTGTATGTATGTTTTTTTTTAAATTACATTGTAAAACTGCATATCTCAATACAGGAATGCCCTAGTGAGATATGCAGCTTATGTTTTTTTATGTATTTCTTATTTTTCAATAAATAAATATTTACTTACTGCAAAATGTAAAAAAATAGTAAATATAGAGTGAGTTCGGAACGAAGACTTTATTGTAGGTAAAATAACAAAATAATGATAAACAATAAAGTTATATTATATAACACAATATAACTACACTCGCGGGAAAGGTAACACAGCGAGCTAACTCCACTCTGGTTACAAAAGATAAATAATTACTCTAGGTCCTCTTCAACGTTACTGAAAGGGACGATACATTTCGCTATCAGTATCAGATATTGTAATTTATTATTGTAATCAACATTATTATGCTTTGAAAACTGATTATTTAATAATAAAAAAACTATATAAAAAATCTCAGCATCAATTCAAATGATTTGTTATTTTTTGAATCAGTACCAAACTGCTCGAGAAACTTTTTTATTTATTTATTTTTTATTTTATTTGTTACAAAAATACATTCAGTATAAGGAAGCTTTGACTGTCCAACTAGGAAGGTCTCCCGTTCTAGGACAGTCAAATTGACATATTCATATTAGGTAGGTGGGTACATTATGATTATATAGTATTATTATTTATATAGTTTTTATTTGCGGCACGTTTCAGAGTGGAAGATACTCTCAGTATCGCCCTGGTGTAAGACCACCATTCAGAATTGAAACGTTGCTTGAAATGGCGTTAGCCGTGTTTGGTGACCAGACCTGAATAGCCAGGTACTGCCCCACCTCCCTCTTCCCCATCTCCTTCCCTTCCCCATTTCCTTCAGCCTCACAACATACCCCAATTGGGGATGCCGTAGTCCCGCTGGCTCCAGACGGGAGCAGTTGGGACTCTTGTGCGGTGTTCATGTAAAAAAAAAAAGTAAAGTTAAGCTTCACAAATTGCATTTACATAATTATAAAATATGATACAGTCGCATAATAGGTTTTATTATTCTATATTATTATTGAGCCTAGGACTTCTCAAAGACCCGTTAGAAGGGATGACACATCTCGCTACCACGATCAGGTCTTGAGTCTACGATCGGTTTGGGGCCGTTCAAGTATTACATAACGCACTTGGGGGGGGGGGGGGTCTTGTGAAACGTTGCTGTGCGTTACGAGGGGGGGGGGTTTCGAACAACGCGTTACGTAACATGTTTTTCTTTATTTAGATAACGAGATAGGGGTGGAATGGAAAAACGATACGGCGCGTTACATGGGGAGGAGGGGGGGTCAAAAATCTTCAAAAATTGCGTTACGTAATACTTGAACGCCCCCTTTGCTGTTGATGGTTCAAGGTCATGCATCCACTTAAATAGGCTGCCTGTTGTACATCATTCGGTAAGTAGCAGAAGGGCAAGCCACTGATTGGTGAACTGTGAGCTGTGAGTCCAAATGGAGATCTACGACGACCTCTGTTTGTAGATAAGGATGATGCATTATGTGTGAGCGAGAAAGTATTCTGGCTCAAGTGGTTTATTCTCGTTACATTACTAATTTTGAAATTTGTTAATTCTATATTTTTAAAAACTTTTTACAAAATAAATTCTTATACCTGGTATCGACAAGTGTTTTGAAAAGTAGATCAGCATCTATTGGTTTTGGTAGGGCATCAGCGCACCAAGTGAACTCTTGCCTTTTTAGCTTTTCCAGTACATTGTATGTCAAACTGGACTTTATAATCTGGAAAGTTTTCAAATAACATAGTCAGGTGATTGGACACAATGGTAATCAGACAATATAAAACAGTTGCAAAACAAAGCACTTCCGAAAAATGATACAAAGTCATGAAAAAATAGGCTAAATCAGTTTTTTTTTCATCACTTTTCATAGACTTAAATCACTTTTAAAAAGTAAACTCTTTTGTCACAGAACTGAATGATATATTTTTTAACAATTTTGTAGGCTGCCATGTTCAGTAAGAGAGTCACCTGGACAGTGTGGAACTGATAGTCGGAGCAGATGCACTGACCATAAGTTCCACACTGTCCGGGTGACTCCGGAATTGAATTTCGTAACAATATAATTTTTAAGATACCTATATATCTTTCCTTTTCTTTCGTGCATTTTGTGATTTAATTTTGGGGTTATTATATTGTGTTGCGCTACCTCCTTCTTTGGCCAACGTTTCCCGTTATTTTGTAAGTCCCGGGAAGACCCAAAACTCGTCTTCATGTTACACGTCTACACAGTGACAGCTACACCTGTGAGATGTCTAGAATGTCATGGAGTTCAATTCAGAAGATTTTAACCGAAGATTTGCATACGATAAGGGTTGCAGCCAAATTTGTTTCCCGCCTTCTCACAGACGAGCAACTCACGATAACGCGCCGGCCCACATCGCCCTCTCCGTGAAGCAGTTTTTGACCAAAAACGGCATGACACCGATTGTCCACCCCCCCTACTTACCGGATCTAGCCCCTGTGACTCCTTTTTATTCCCCACACTTAACCACTCAGATACGTAAGCGGATATACATGATAATATAATGATAGCAGTTAAGTACAATAAGCGTGTCTTCACGTCAACGCGTGTTTCCACAGAAATCGTTATAACTCCATTATTGTTCTAGTGAAATCCCTAAAACAAAAAGTAGAAGGTCGATAATAAATCAAGCCGCGCATTCTTATTCAAGTTGTCCATAGAAATACATAAAAAGACCTATTCTGTCAGATACACAGAAGATACATATTTTACCCGCCAAATTGCCTACGGGCTGCTGGACTTAGTTATTTTTTTATTAAATATTCTTGTATGAAATGATAAAAAAGTGTAGTGACTAAATTGTTTATTATACATTTATATGATAGAATAAGTATTTTTTTTTACATAATCCGTGATTTTAGTACCATTTTCACATAAAAACATCACGACAAACAGTCATTTTTACATTTTTTTTATGTTTGCATTCTAAATTTTAATGATTACAAATGTTAATATTTATTTGTAATATAACAATTTGAAAGCTTATTTCGTAAACTTTCAAAAACAGTTTTTAGTTTTCGGCTACGTTCAGAAATGTTTCACGTATAGAGCTTTAATTGTAAAGCGGAAATAACACAAAGTTTTTGTGAATCTGACATTTCGTTAAGACCAAAATCATACACAAAGGCGATATACCCATGTGGTTAAGGTATGATTTTTTTTATTTGTAAACAAGGTGTTTTAATAATAATTATAACACAATAATTATAAATATAACTTCAAATTATAATATTTAATTAAAAGACAATATTAGCGAAACTCAATCAAAAATCTGGAGACAGAAAAATCAGAAAAAGATAATGGCACCTCTGGGACTCGAACCCAGGACCTTCTGTTTACATGGCAACAGCTCTACAACTGAGCTAAGGTGTCTATATCCAATTCGGTCACTTTTAACTATATCATACTTCGATTAAGAACTACCAACATTATCTTCATTTTCTTAACGCACATATTATTGGCTGCTATCTTTATATATTGTCACATAAATAATTATGTAACTAATGCAGTTCTTGCTTAGGTGTTTTTTTTGTCTATGGTGTTTTTTTGGACACTGGTAATTTTTGGAAAAGAAAGAAGAGCCTTTTTGGTTTATGGTCACTTCCTTCCGATCAACTTGGGCGGTTGGATCGGAAATTGGTCACTCACCATAAAGGTGTTTAATTTTGAGTTTAAACCATGAGAATCTAAGTAAATTAAAACCTAACCGATCGCGGGTGATTTTTTCGTAACACGCGAGGCTCGTGTACGTATAATGTTAATGGATGACTTGTAAGTCCCATTTTTTTTATCGATGTGGTTGACCGACGCCGGCAGTGATATTTACGGCCTTGCTGTAACTTTAAAAGTGTGATTAGTTGTCCCGGTCAAGGGATGTATTTTGGAAATGGGAATATAAAGAATTCCCGACAGATAAACGGAGTGTTAAGCCCGTGCAATGATGTTTTCGGTCGTGAGATGCCTAACACGCGATCAGAGTACGGCCGGCAAATTAATCCGAATCGAATCGTGAATTAACAATCCTCACCCGTCCTGCAATCGTGGCTTTGCCAAAATCGGGAAGACGCTGCTTTTCATCGGCCGAGATTATTATTTACTTGGGACAAGTTCGACATCTCATAATCTCGCCACGTTGTCTGGGAGCCTGTTCCTACCTCGTTTGGAGACTTTCTTGGGTCATCATCACATCACCAATCCATCCTCATGGAAAGCCCTAGGCTGGCTTTCATCCAGGCGCGGACTGGAACGTGCTACCCGCAACATTTCTCGATGGGCCGGCTTTCATCATGGCGCGCACCTCTTCAAGGAACATCATCACGGCATTGTTTAGTTAGATAGATAGTTTAGCGAGTCCATCTGGTACGTATGTTTTTATATGTTTTCCTTTGATACCCTGATGGGAAGTTTGTACACTTCCGTGTTGCTTTTGTGTTCAATACATATTTTTTTTAAAAAGTTAATAATCTTTGATTTAACTGAAACCCTACCTACATGATAGAGAATTACTTGGCCCACTATCCTGAGTCCTGATCTCTGCTCTGCCACCAGGTTATATTTAATACGAGTATGATTCGTTACAATATGATTGCAAGATTCAAACCCAAACTAAATGCTATATTAAATAAATGATAAATTTTTATCCAGACACTATCTAGCTAATCGATAGCATTTATTTGATGTGACTTATTTGCTGCATTAGTGTTGTTAGCTTCTAAGTGAAAAAGGCGAGTGCGCTTCATTGGGACATTTAAACCAATGACGGATAGCAATTCAGGACTATGTATTTTATTATTTAGCAGGTTAACAGATCTGACAATGTGCGTCTTTTTTGTAAAGTTAACATATTATTTGTAGTTTTGTTGTATTTCTTGAATAAATGTTTCGAAAATTTATTCTGTATACTTTCTACTAAATCTACGTATACCTTATATCGAGGATTCCATATTGTTGAAGCATACTCCAGTGGACTTCTGACCAATGAACAAAACAGGGGTTTATGTTAATAGGAAACCTAGCATCTTGTAGCACTTTTTTATTTGTTCGATATGCTCATCAAAAATTAATTTGCTGTCCAAGTAAACACCTAGATCTTTACATGTAGACGTAGATTGTAAGGGTTTTTTATTCAAGTTGTAAGGATAAAGATTTTATTTTTATTTCTGGTAATTGTAATTGAGTAACACTTAGAAATGTTTAAGGACAATAAGTTTGATTCACAGTATGCGCAAAAATGATTAAGATCGCTTTATAATTCCACACAATCTGATTCTAAAACAGGACAAAACGTGAAAACACATTTAAATAATTTTTATGTAACCAAAGCACTATAATGACGTGGATATCCGTTGGTCACCATGATACAGGCAGCTGCCTAGTATGGTGACCTAATGTATCATCTCAAGTAAATGTATTAGTTATGTAACATGTACTTATAAATAAATAAATAAAAAATATTTTTTTATAATTGGTACCTGAACGCAAGTCTCCCTCTGTTGCGCATTGGCCAGCAGAAGTTGCACAAGTGTGGGGGAAGCGAGCAGCAAAGCGGGTCTCCTCGCGCCCAGCTTCAGAGTGTTGAGCAAGTGGCGCGGCACGCAGCTGTCGCAACCGGCGAACAGGATACAAGTGGCATGGGCTCGACGAGTGGCGTCATCTGCTGGCTCTGTTAGGGATAAATTATGGTGTTGTTGCATGACAAAACAGAACAGAAACAGAACATTGAAGAAAAATAATAAAAAAAAAACAACAAATCTAATGAAACTTTTTTTTTTTTAACTTATTTTTTAATTAACTTATTTTTTAATTAACTTTTTTTACATTAACTCCAAACAGGTGGCCCTTATTGTGGCAATCATTCGTTATGTCAATGACCGAATGCGTCGACCAATGATGGTAACGAATGACTGCGATTTAATACGGCCGACCGAATAACAATTTACACTAATCGGTGTCTTAAAACGGGCTGCAATTGTAAGTCAAATACAGCCAAACCGAATAATGTAAACGCAGCATTATTACCCATCTTTAGGAATGCTGTGTGGAGGGTTTTTTTGAGGAAAGGAAGGAGTGAATCTGTTGTGGGAGAGAGGAAACAAGGAGGTCAGCAAATCATTCCACAGTAGAAGCGACCCGTTCTCATGTGACAAATAATGTCAACAGTTTGCGAGGTGTGTTTCCGGATTGTGCTCCAGTGCCTAAGGGATCAATGACGCTAGTTCCTCTGAGCATCTTCCATTGAAATGCCGGTAGAATAAGAACTAAACTAACTAACCTATTATTTTATCATGTTCTGTTTTGTCACTGTTCTATTTTATCAGTTTATACAAAATACACGCAGAGTGCAGCAATAAAGAGAAAAATAAAAAAATGATGGCGATAGTTGATAATTTTACAATTATTATCCGAGAAAGGTTACGATACGTACCAATCATATCAAAGTCCACCATGGGACTCTCTGACTCCCGGTGATCCTGGTCAGTGGGCATCAGCTGAGGATATAGCCGGGATGTGAAGTAGTCGCTGAGGCGGAAGTATACAGTGGTGGCATTCTGCTCCTTGCACAGCCTAAATTAAGGGATAAATCATCAAATATTATAAAAACGAATAAACCTATATTTGGGGCACAATATTAACTATTTAAATGCTAAATTGATTCAATATTGAATTTCAATAAATTAATTAAAAAAATTAAACAAAATGAAAAAAATTAACTTAACAAGGGTATCTAGCGCAGTTGATTGATAAATGTTTTATCGATAATGTTGGTAACTTATCATTGTGACCGTGTTAGATATCCAGGATATTATAATACGTACCTCAAGAGCTGATGCAGCAGTGACGGAAGAGATTCCGGCTCAAGGCTCTCCAAATCAAAACACAATTTGTTGACTACCTGGAGATGTTCATCTTTGTTCAATTTCACCTCTCTGTAATCAAATAAAACCTCTTTGTATTAAAAAAAAAAAATCGTGATACAATTTATTTTATTTTGTTATAATTATTATTAAAACACCTTGTTTACAAATAAAAAAAATCATATCTTAACCATCATCGTCTTTGTGTATGATTTTGGTCTTAACAAACTGTCCGATTGATAAAAAATTGTGTTTTTTTCCGTTTTGCCATAGTTCAATAAATGAAATATTTCTAAACGTAGCCAAATACTAAAAACTTTTTTAAGGTGATAAAATGAGTTTTCAAATTATATTATTAAAAATAAATAATAAAATTTGCAAATATTAAATTTTAGAATGCAAACACAGAAAATTGTAAAAATGACGAAAATTACAGAAAATTGTAAAAACACGTGATGTTTTTATAAGAAAATGAAAATAAATATATAAAAATTAAAGTTTCTTTGTTTGTCCCTTATGCGGTCCCTAAACCATTCTTCCGATTGCGATGAAACTTTGGTGAGTTGTTGTGTGCATGCCCGCGATGGTTTTTATATACATAGTGGTGAGGGAGGCGTCTACTAATATCTACAGGAATTCCAAAAACTGAAAAAATCGAACTAATATCTATGGGAATCAAAGTGTTGACGAATATCTACAGCTCAAACTGTTGATTAATATCTATGAGAACCAAAGTGTTGACGAATATCTACAGTACTGTCAGAGGTTGGATTTGCAATTATGTATAGCATATTGGAATAACGTAATATTGCGTATGCAGTTTAAAAAACTTAATTTATATAAGTATGTATGTAAAAATCCCTAATATCGGACTATTGGACACACTTAGCTGATTAGTCCAACCTACGCTCTGTAGATATTAATCAACACTCTGAAGTTCGTAGATATTAGTTCAACATATGAGCTGTAGATATTCGTCAAACCTACGGGCTGTAGATATTAGTATCTGGAGTCGTGGTGAGCTGTGGAGTTTTGAAATTATTTCCTATACTTTTTATCTGAGTGCGATGAATATTTGGTGAGTTGTTGTGTGCACGCCCGCAAAGTCTATATATACTGGTGAGCTCTGGCATAATGAAATTTGTATAAAAAAATTCCATAGGTGGCACGCGAGCCGTTTGAAAACTGAATGTACTGGGACTGAAGGTATGGAATGCGGGAGAAGGGAGGGAAAAGCGGTAGGGGATTTCGCGGGACGGGGAAGCAGGAGAGTGGGGAGGGAATGCAGGGAAGGTGGAGGGGAAATGTGTGAGAGGAAGGGGTGGCGGAAGGTGAAGGGGAGGCAGAAGGGGAACGGGACAAATAGGAAAGGACACGCAGGGAGAAACAATTTTTTATTAAGTGGCGTAACGCAAGTGGGAACTTGCTAGTTTTTTTTTTTAATTAGTTTTGTCAATAATGTAACATCTTCAGGTTCTTCTTTGATAAAATTATGTCTGTCTTTCATTAACAAAAAATTATAAACATTATATACATACCAAACTAATTTGCACATAAACAAGACAAGGAAGTAACATGTATCATTGCACAGTCCAAACTCTTAGATCTCATCTAGTCAACTGCTACTGCAAACATGCACTTCTAACCAGTAAGTATGATCGGAATTCAAATTTTAACATAAAAGAGAAATTGTAAAGAATAAATATGATTTTAGCTGACACATGACATGTTACAGCAGAAAGGTATGCATTGATCACAGCTTACCTAAACATGGCAGCCAGTGGTGTCACAATGCTGGAGTGCCATGTGGCGTGACACAGTGAGCCCACGCACTGTGATGCGAACTCATCCCCCTTCATGAGGCTGCCGCAATGATTGACCGAACCACAATGCTCGGACAAAAGACGCAGGCATTCAGGGAACAGGTCTTTCCAGCTGAAAATCACAATAGTTTAGCAAAGTTACACATTTACTCAGCACGACAGCATCAATGCTATACAAAAAAAATTGTTTATTTATATTTTCATGGGGCACAGGGAATTGAACCGCAGCCTGCCAATATAAAGTCTCATGCTTACACGTATGCTACAAAACTGTTCACAATAACTGTTAAGATAGCTGTAAAGGTATTTTGAGTTGTAAAGGCATACTTATGAAAGCCAAAATAAAATCATACAGAAAACATCAATGTCAGTAAGAATTGCATGGTCCCCCATGCACATAATTATTCTCTACAGTCAACTGCTACTAGCTTTATGCTGTTTTGTAGGTATAACTGGATAATTAAATTATGGTTTTTAACCTTCCTCGGTTCCTCAAATACTATGTACACTTAACCTTTAACTGGTGACAAGCGGTCTTACAGGCCGAGCAGCGTCAGTGAAACATCATTTCACCACCTTCCCCGCTTACTTTGTTCCAAAGCCTGAGTAGCTTCGACTTTAGTTGCGTCCACACCGTAGAGAAGGATAGTTGCATCGCACAGTCCCGAATCGGAAATTTACATCGATGTAAAGTTCGGCAGCGGTCTCTCAGACCCTATGTCACCACTTACGTAACTTATATACGAGCCAACTTAGCGCGTATTTTGGTCCTGGTTTGCCGAACCACAAAACTCCAATGACAGGCCAAAAACACAGAAAACCTGTGCTAGTTGTCTTTCTAAGTCAAATCGCAAATCTAATTACCAATGTAATTTGTGTAAAAAACATGTGTGCTTGTTGCAATGTGCCAAACAATTATGCCCTGACTGCCAATAAAAACACCAAAGTTTGACCATTGCCAGTTTTGTAAAATGATACCAGTGATTAGAGCATTATTTTATTATTTAATGAGTAGTATCTTAACTTTTTGTTTGTGATAACTGATCTCATCTCTAGTTTTTTTGATTTAGTTATTACATACATTGTGATAACAAGTTCTTCATTAAAAATAACATTTACAGCCTTACTAAAAAAAAACCACAGCACAACCGATAACCTGTGTTGCTCCCGCAACATGAATAAAACAAACATACACTAAAACACGAAATATTACTAATAAGATTTGTTCTTAAAATGCATATTAAATCACTGATATATTGGTATCCCTGATACAAGGATGAGCAAGATACGATTGTAGCCGACTTCGTGGGATACATGGCGCGTATTTATGAAATTTGTCTAGCGGGCTTGTGTATGTTATCTTTACATTAAAAAACCGCCTACGTTTTTAAATGGTTTGTCTACCGGGCTTGTGTATGTTATTTTTACTTTAAAAAACAGCCTACGTTTTTGAATGGTTTGTTTGGCTACGCAGGGTTTGTGTAGCGGGCTTGTGTATGTTATCTTTACTTTAAAAAACAGCCTACGTTTTTGAATGGTTTGTTTGGCTACGCAGGGTTTGTGTAGCGGGCTTGTGTATATTATCTTTATTTTAAAAAACATCCCAGGATTTGAATGGTTTGTCTCCATTCCAGTACCTACGCGCCTTATTATTTATCCCACGAAGTCGGCTACAATCGTATCTGGCTCTTGTTTGTAGGTCTGGGATACCAACATAACAGTGACAAAATGGCGGGCGAAGTGTCGTAGTATCGGTTCACGAAGTGAAATTTTATTTATACTTTAAACGGCTGTATCTCCCTCAATTTTGCCGAGCCCGCCTTAATTTTTTTTTTATTCAGCTTCTCCACACTTTTCTCATCTAGAAAGTGCCTTTTTATTAAATTTCCAAACTGTGCCCGGATCTGCATTTCACCCACCATTTTGTCTAGAAAAACCAACAGCACTTTTTTGTTGCATTATAGTCCATAATCATTTTAGGTTTCTTCTGCTCTGAATCATATATTTCTATTTTGTTGTGGTTTGTGCTCAACAAAATGACATTTTTGTTTGTTTTCGGAATGTACAAAACAATAACTATCTTTGAATTGAATGAACCTTTTTATACTCGAATATTATTGACCCGAGGAACCTAAGACAGAAAAAAATTTAATTTTCTTAACATAAGAGACTTATCCATAATTTTACAATACTGATAATCTATCTATATAAATAAAAATGAATCACCGAAATGTATGTACGCGCATAACTTCCAAACGACTGCATCAAATTGGATAATTCTTTTTTTGATGTGTTCGTAATTGTCAGGACAAGGTTTGTATGAAACTACTGGTGAGCTCGGGCATCATGAAATTTGTATACAAAAATTGCAATAGGTGGCATGCGAGCTATTTGAAAACTGAATGTACCGGGACTGAATGTATGGGATGCGAGAGGGGGGAGGGGAACTAGGGTGGGAGGTTTGCGGGAGGGGTAAGTGAACTCGGGAGGGGGGTTCGCGGGATGGGGGAAGGGGAGGAGTGGAGAGTAGAGGGAAGGCGGAGTGGGAATGCGAGAGGGGTCGGGGTCGCGGGAGAGGAAGGGGAGTCGGAATGAGAAGAATACAAATGGGAAAGGACACGCAGGGAGAAATAATTTCTTTATTAAATGGCATAGCAACGCATGCCGGGTGTCAGCTAGTAATTAATAATTGTCATGAAGTCGTTATAAATTGTATTAGTAATTACGATTTTTATGATCAGTTAAATTTCAGTTTCGGGTCATAATGACCCAAAGAACCGAGGAAGGTTAAGATATGACTGTGGATAAAACAGCATTTTTATTTTTTTAAATGTGACCGATTGATACTTTGTAATTTACAATATTTTGCTTCCTAAAATCTCCATGTTGACGCCTACTTATTGAAATTTAAAACTACAATTGGTTATTATTATAAAACCTGCATAGATAATCTGCAAGAAATTATGGCAATTTTAATTTCACATTAGAAACTGCGCTTGGTCAAAATTAAAACACATTACAATACCTTGTGTGAGGGTCATCATTTTTTCGTATACTATCGACACAGTCCTCAGCCAAGATAGCAATATTATCAGCAGGTAGTTTGGGCAACTCCAGCAGAACCACAGTGAGGAGCATTCTAACTGCTGTGGAGGGAGTGTCGGGTTGACGTAGACATTTTAATAAGGTACGGATAATCTGAAAGGATTAATTAAAAACCAATAAGAATTAGTGGAGAGTAGAGCATGCAATACCGCAGTATATATTCAATACCGCGATACTGCGGTATCGGACATGAAATTACATGACACGAAATTAGTAACAAAGACCGTATATCTTCTGAACTTACGAAAACTTTAAATGGTAATCCACCTTTTGCCACCATATGGGACACTTTCATAGAAAGAGAATCAGTTTTTTCGAAATAGTGTGATATCTTGCTTTTTTTTCACCAGTGATTGTAGTTTTTCGATGTGGTTATCTTCGTCAATTACGGTTGAGGTTGTAGCTGCTACCTCGGTAGATTGGCTGCGGCTCATAGTTGTTGTTGCACTAGGACAATCAACCTCTTCTGATATCTCGTCGGAGTTAACATTTTTGCTCCAATTCCATGCTTAGTGCGTAAATGAGTGTGTAGTCTAAGGGCCGACCGAGATCTCGGTTTCGGTCTCAGTCTTGGCATTCTCGGCTACAAATTCTACCGAGAACTCTGTCTCGGTTCTCGGTGAAAAATCGCCGAGATTCTTGGCCATAACCGAGACCGTCGTAAGTAGGTACGGTATAGGATAATGGGATTCAAATTTACCGCGCGCGTCCACATTCGTCACTTGGTGTCAGTGCGTGAGAGAGCTGTCGATTGTGATGAAAGTTTTTATCAGCACCGCCTACTAGTGTAGCAAGTGAACAGCTCTTTAGCAGAGCTGGTCAATTATACGACATGAGGCGAACTCTTTGAAGGGTGAAAGCGCAGAAAAATTGCTTTTTATGTGCTACAACATCATGTTGTACAGTTTTGATTATTAAAACTATTTAAAACAAATTATTATTACATTCTTAAATATACTATATTATGAAAAAATAAGGCATTTTCATTTTTTTTCTCAATTTATCTATTCTCGGTCTCGGCCGAGATTTTAATTTATTCTCGGTCTCGGTCGAGAACGAAAAACATGTCTCGGTCGACCCTTAGTGTAGTCCGATTGTTGATCGTCCACTAGTTTTAATAATAACTGTTTTTTACACTTCACTGATTGACAATCTGTAGATCGCAAAAAATGTTTCCAAACTATATTAGAACTTTTGAAGTCTTTGAATTCAATACCAATAATTGTAGTATTCATTTTTTACAGAAAAAAAGTTTGATACAAGGATATAAGTATAATGCGTTAATACATTAGTGAAAATAATTATTTATTCACACTTTCACGTAGTAAACGCGAGTATTTGCGAGTGAGACTGAGACTGAGTAGGACTACAAACAAACGTTAGTTTGCTGTAGGGAATTCGGGAATTCCCCGACGCACTGTTCGTAGCAGGGATTTCCCTATCAGGGTTCTTTTACTGCGAAATTCGCATTTCTAATCTCGCTTTTGCGGTACTGAAAAACAGTGCAAAATTGCAGTAACGATATAACGGTATTGCACGCTCTAGTGGAGAGCAAAATAATACATAAATAAATAAAAAGTTTTTATTTGAGTGTGGTCGAGTGCGGTGTGCAATATGGTAACAGCCACATTACAGACAATTTGCAATGCATTTTCTCATTTACAACTCTTAATGAGATTAGCGAACCGATTCCTCGTGATGGAGGCAAAACTGTGGATATGGTCAAAAAATAAACATGGTCAAAGTGTCGCAATAATGCGGGAGCCCAAATAGTATTCAACATTACGTACAGTTGCAGTTCACTCGTACTTGGTTGTACGTGGCTTGCTTCTACTTCGACCATAGTTGGCAAGTGTATATGTTCAAACAAATGGAAAGAAATAAAGTAGGTACTTTCCACTTCTTGAACTGCTCAGCAACAATAATGTTTAACCTTTTTACGACAATGTCGTTAAAGAATTTGCAATACCCGTGGACGGGCAGATTTTTCGCGATTTGTAAATCTCATTTTAATTGAATATAGTGACATTTAAAAAATATTCAAAAACGTAGATGTAATCTAAACAGTTCAAAAATAGCAAATCAAATCCAACAATGAAACATTTCGTTATCTAAACAATTATAATAACGTAATATAATATCCAATACAAAAACAACGTCCTGACCTCAGTGACAGCCATTATAGGTCAAGTGATCCAAACCGCATGTGTGCAGATGGCACATTTATTGCTCAGATATTGACGTTTGGTTACAATCACCATGTTCAAAAACATGAATCGGTGCCATGATCCAACATTTCTACGCAGTTCTCATGAAGTTCGCGAGAGAATAAAATCCTTCCTATCGGAAAAAATTTATGCAACAAGTGGAGTTCCACTGGGTTCACACCTTGGCCCAATATTATTTATCTTGTTTATCTTACAAAAATATTTCATGATGTATTTATCTTACTTTTTGCTGACCTCAAATTTTTTAGAATTACTCAAAATATTTACCATTGCAACATTCTTCAAAATTATATCGACAAATTGTTAATTTGGTGTAATGAAAATAGACTTTACTTAAATATCTCAAAATATCAAATAGTTAGATTTTCTCGAATAAAAAATCCAGTGATCTTTAATTACAACATTGATAACAATACTCTCGAGACATTATAAAATAAATCATAAATATACAAACCACCCACTAGATCGATAACTTCAGGCTTTTGTTCGAGAAAAATTTGGTCACTATTTCACCATCAAAATGCAATAATTTTTCGAATGATGATGATGATGACGGGGATTTGTGATGTCACACACCATAGACGAAGATAGAGTAAGCAACAATAAAAAAGGCGCGACCATAGACAATATAATTTTCTTTCGGGGCCTACCCAGTACCGCCCAAATAATTAGCCTTAAATATTATTTTAAAAATAAAACTCGTAATTACATGATAAGAATTTTATTTAAAACATGAAATACAAACAGGAAATACATATAATCAAAATATGATTGTGCGTTCCTACAAAACTACTGAATTTTAAAATATTTCATTTTATAACAGAAAAATGAAAAACTCAGAATTACATGTACATATTTTAAACAAGAATACAATGTAAGCAGGTTATATTTCTGTAGCAAATTGCCACATGAAGAAATTGTTTTAAAGATAAATTACTTAACGTACCTATTATATCTTTCGTCAGGTCTAAAATAAATTTACCATATTGCCAAAATATAACCAAGGTCCATGGAGACATTAGTTTGCATAAGATGTTTGATGTTTCATTCGGGGCTCAAATATGTATAATCTTATATATTAATACACAGTTTTACGACCGCGCGCTCTTCGACTTTACGCAAAAACCGACCACTCTGCCCTTTACGTTTCAAGAACCTTAAGGTTCGCTTTCGGTTGAGGTGACTTTAAGACAACTACGGGAAAGACCAAAATGACCTAAGTAACCTGCGTCTGCACGCAAAAAACGACATTCTGCCCTTTACGTTTCACCCACCGCGAGGTTCACATTCGCTCGAGGTGACTTTCAGACTCGGAACTCTGAAATTAAGACACGGAAAGGGGGAGATATTTTTTTTCGACAAAATAATATATATATAGGGATTTATTCTATGATACGAATCAGCGGCGAAAACTAGAAGCTCTATTTAAATCACTCGATTCGGGTCGGTTATATTTCCTGCCGACAGATAGCGCTTGAAAAAAATAAAATGACAAAAAATGCGTTTGTTTCAATACAAATTTTCCTTTATACAGGAATGTTGAGTCGGTCAGAATCCTAGATGTCAAATCTTTAGCCTAACAAAACGGAACTCTCGGCGGTTTCGGTCGTTGTTTTTCGGAAAACGACATTGCCGCCGAAAAACCGATTCCGGCGTAGATGTTTTTTAAAATACGATAGCCGGAAAGATTCCGCAACTTTTGACACCAATATTACAGGTCCATCCCATGTAAAAAATTTCAGGAGAAGTTGCCAAAGCTCCAAATTTTCCGAAAAAAATCACCAAAACACGTGCTGAGAGATTCCATCGGAAGTTTATATTTTGCTGGCCAGTTCAAATTAAAACGTTATTCATTCGGGGTAGGTACCTACTTATTTCGATAGTATTGCAAATATGATGAAAAAAGCAAAGATTGCCGGAATTTAAGGAAATGCGCAGGTACCTACCCGAATACGTAGATACACAATTAATTAGGTTTTAATGGAATACTAAGGTAAGGTTGTTTCGTTGATACTGAATAATTCAACTTTTTTTTAAAGTTAATTTTCACGTTCTGTGTTGGTTCTATTCAAGTTCTGTTTTTTATCATTAAAGGCCAGTTACATCACAAAACTGAAATAATTACAGAACTCGAATGGAACTTTCTAGAACTGAAAATTTACTAGAAAAATTTAAAGAATTGTCAATTTTTTTCTATTAATTATTTTTTTTATTTATAAGTGTGTTCTATTTGGACATTGTTAAATAAAAAAAATAAAAAATATATATATATATTACGCGTGTTCTAGGTAGGTACTTACTTGCAGGGACTTTTTTCATTTAAAAATCAAAACATGATATTGAATTAATTTATTTGTAGTGAAAATTAAGCAAGGATCATACTGAGCAGACGCAACGCCACGCAACGTTCCTGTACCGTTCACACTGGCCAGACGTACGTACGCGTCGCTGTGACCACGTGACAAGGGGTCTGTGGTTGTGCGCAGGCGCGTTTGATTTGACACATTTGACATTTATTTTTTAGGTTATGTTTATGTGATTCTCTTAGCAGATGACAGCTTTGCCACATCTTGAAAGTGAATTTGAAGATGATTTGCTACGATTATTATTGTTAAATCAATATTCTCGTAAAAAGAAAAAAAGTGAGAAGTATTTGGGTCCACAACATTAACAAACAAAGACAAATGTTTGGAGAGTTCCATACTTTAGTAAAGGAACTAGAATCTGATGACGGACGATTCTTCATGTACTTCCGTATGAGTAAAGTGGTATTTGAAGAGCTTCACAGCATAATTGAATTATTGAATATGACATAAAAAAAGAAAACACACATCTTCGAAAGTCAATTGGGACCAGAGAAAGATCTAAAGTTTGATTGACATTCATTATAGGGGTATAATATTGAAAATCATGCCATAAATGGCTGAAATTTCTTCCTAAGTTGCACTGCGTATGCAGAATCTCTATAATCCTGTAATTTGATTTTATAAATAACTTCGTGCCGTCTAAAAGCTTCAATAAACTGTTCGTCATCCATTTTTTAATAATATCTGTCAAAAAAACAACCATAGATATAGCGAAACAACGTTAGATGCTCAGATAACACCAAAAAGATGTAAAATCATCTCGTAGTAGGCGTGACCATACCCCCTCCACCTTCCACATGGCCCACGCCGATCTGGCTGCGGCAGGTCCGCGTAGCGTAGGGGGCGTCGGTTTGCATTGCGTGGGGCTAGTATGTTTCTAAAGCACCCGTTTCCATAGAAAATGTGTGGATGGTAAGCAGTCCAGATATGGAAATGGTGACGTCTACCCACGTGGCGTGGCGTTGCGTGGGCTCAGTGTGGCCTTACCTTTATTTTATGCTCAACAGCATAATGGCGTCGTTTTGGTGAAATATTACAACAAAGTACCTACTTAGTACTTACCCGTGCAAAATGAAATACAATACAACTACAATAGTGAGCTCCGGCATAATGAAATTTTGCACTGCTAAACCGTGCAACCGATTGTTATTGTTAATGGACTATTTGTCCGTAAATAAATTAATTATATACAGCGGGTACCCGGCATGCGTTGCGAGGCCACTTTAACTTCGGGGTCAACTAAACCGTAATGGTTCCCTACCAAGTCCCGGGAAACAACATTATAATGCAAGCTCCTGCACTTTATAAAATTATATTCTACGGGTACCCGGCATGCGTTGCAAGGCCACTTTAACCTCTGGGTCAATTAAACTGTAATGGTTCCATCCGAAGTTCCGGGAAACTACATTATAATGCAAGCGCCTGCACTATGTAACATTATATACAACGGGTACCCGGCATGCGTTGCAGGGCCACTTTAACCTCTGGGTCAACTAAACTGTAATGGTTCCCTACCAAGTCCCAGGAAACTACATTATAATGCAAGCGCCTGCACTATATAACATTATATACAACGGGTACCCGGCATGCGTTGAAAGGTCACTGTAAACTCGGGGTCAACTTAATTGTAATGTTTCCATCCCAAGCCCCGGGAAACTGCATTATAATGCAAGCGCCTGCACTATTTAACATTATATATAACGGGTATCTGACATAAGTAAGTGAAGTTTTACTTCAGTCGTGTGGTCTAAAGCACACTTTTTAAAAATTTATTTTCACGTTCTGTGTTATTTCTTCTTCGATTGCGATGAAACTTCGATTGCGATGATTCCTTCTGTATAAAATAGTGAGCTCTGGCATCATGAAATTATGCATTGCTAAACCGTTCATCCGATTGCGATGAAACTTTGGGGATTTGATTGCTGCATCCCTTCGATTCTTTCTGTATAAAATAGTGAGCTCGGGCATCATAAGATTATGCATTGCTAAACCGTTCATCCGATTGCGATGAAACTTTGGGGATTTGATTTGCGCATGCCGGCAATGGTTTCTGTGTACAACAGTGAGCTCTGGCATCATGAAATTACGCATTGCTAAACCAATTAACCGATTGCAATGAAAATTTGATATTTAACCGATTTATATTTAATTTAACACACATTCCTCCTCGCTTCATCCACGTTCACACGTCAAATCGCATAGTGTTTTAACCCGTTAGTTGCTTTTGCAACGGGCCCAGCTAGTATTTATTAATTTGGAGTTTAGTTCAGTTCAGTTCATCATATTTTTCCTGAAATCATTAAAATTAATGTAACAAATGTACATTGAAAATTAAAACTCTTCAAAACAAAAACAAAAAATATTACTTAAGAAGTTATATTTTATAAAAACTATATTGGTTCACTTATGGAAATAAGTTAAAAATGGAATTTTTATTTTATTTGTGTCCATGTATATGGTACATGTATGGTATGGTACATGTACACGGTATGATACATGTATTGTGTATATGGAAATTAGTTAAAAAATGGAATTTTTATTTTATTTGTGTACATGTACATATCTATGTATGTATAATAATAATAACGTAGTATTTATATAGCGCAGTTTTGTGATATTTCACTTCAAGTGCGCTTGATTATAATAAACTTAAAATTAACCTATAGTGTTCCTTACGAGTCCTTAAAAAAATAATTAAATAATGTGAAATAACGAATATACAAAATATACAAAGCAATTCCTAAAGAACAATATTAACAACAATAGTGAGTGCTGTTTTGGCATAGGACAATATATAATGATAAACCATCACGGTGCCATTCAACAAGAATCATTTAAAATAAATTATATAGAATAGGAGGCATTTAGCATTTAGAAATAATACAAATAATACAAAATCAGAGTGCACATAAAACTATAGTAAGGAGGTAATCGAAACCAAACAATTACCAGAAACTTGAGGAACATGACTTATTATAGTAGATTGAAAAGGAGTTAAAATTCATGAAAGGTATGATTTTTTAAATAAGTTGGTTTTTAAAGCTCTTTTGAATTCAGCCAAGTTCTGGATATTAGTAAGAGCTGATGGAAGTTTGTTCCAAATGAGCGGGCCAGTTACACGAAAAGATCGATCATAGTAAACGGCTCGATTTGACCTAGAAAGTTCGATTAAACGATTAGTAACATCTCGATCTGCTGACCTTAGAGTAAGCTGCCTATCGCTTAAGTTTTGTCGGACACATAGTTCCGATATATAGGCTGGCGCCATTCCTTGCAATGCTTTGAAGGTCATTAAGCAGATCTTGAACTCTATTCTTTCAGGGCATCGAAGCCAATGAAGATCCCTTAGAAGCGGGGTTATACGGCAATACTTAGATTCACCAAAAATCATTCTTGCCGCAGCATTAAAAACGGATTGGATTCTATTGAATTGTTTTTTAGGCAAGCCAGCATACGCACTATTACAATAGTCCATACGTGAGACAACGAACGAATTTATGAGCGACTTTGCTCCATCAGAGGGAAGGCAACGCCTGATTGATTTTATCTGCCTTAGATGGAAAAAGCCAGAACTTACAGCTTTTGAAATTTGTGATTCAAGAGAAAGACTATTGTCTATAGTGAAACCTAGAAATTTTATTTCTGTAGAAGGGATTATATCTGTGCCCTGAATATGGATTGGATTAGAGTCGATGAGGGCTTGCCTTCCAGGAGAAGCTATCCAAATAAATTCCGTCTTGGTCGGATTAAGTTTGAGTTTATTGACAGACATCCAACTTGAGACTGTGTTAATGAAACTAACCACCTCGTTTTTAAGGACGTCTTTTTCATCCGGGGAACAAAACTTGAAAATGAAACGATCGTCTGCATAGCCTTGTGATTCAAAGCCAGCTGATTGAATGAGTTTCTCGAGGCGATTCGTATAGAGAATGAAAAGGATGGGACCCAAGACAGAACCCTGGGGAACTCCACATTCTATGGGAGTTTCAGGTGAAGTACAATTATTGAAAATTACTGAGGCTACTCGTCCAGACAGGTATGATGTCATCCATTGGAGAACATCACCTCGAACGCCAAATTCGGTTTCAAGCACATTTAATAAAATACTATGATCTACCGTGTCAAATGCCGCATTCATGTCAAGAACAGATACCAAACCCAACTTACCTGCTTCCATCCCGATGATCAAGTCTGAAATTAACCGCAGAAGAACAGTTTCCGTTGAATGAAACTGTCGATAAGCGGATTGATTTTTGGCAAATAGACCGGCGGAGTTCAAGTACCCCACCAATTGTTTAGCAACGATTTTCTCAAGCAGTTTAGAAAGGAATGGTAGATTGGATATTGGCCTGTAATTATCCGTATTGTCAGTATCAAGATTTTGTTTTTTTAGAATCGGAGTTATTATTGATTTCTTGAGTGTTCCCGGTACAAGTGAATTTACTAATGACTTCTGGATAATTGCGGTAATTACAGGCGCTATATCCGGAAGACATTGTTTTAAGAGCCAGGTAGGTATGGGGTCTTGAGTGCATTGCTTGTTAGGGCAAGACTTTATAGCACACGTGACATCTTCTTCCGTTACTGCTGCAAAAGTAGAGAAGTCACCCGAGAGCGGACTTGATACTGCGACAGAAGACGATCCTACCACACTGAGGGCCTGAATTTGTTCAACCTTACTTCTGAAGTATGTTGCGAGGCTGTTTGCTTCAAGAGAGGAATCAACCTTATTGTTGCTCTCTCCAGACAGAGTCCTTTATGTATGTATGTAGTTACATTTCCTCCTAAGTCTTTTAATTTATGATTACTCTCATACTAAACCAAGTTCTGGGATACCTACTTACTTATATGAAGAAACCTACTCAAATGCATTAAATTTGTCTGACGTTATTAAATTTTTGAAAAATGAAAGTAAGTAATAAAAATAATAATTACCTCTGCATCATGCACAATGACTGATAGTATTTCCCTCCTCATCTAACCATCTCCAGAAACATAAGCGAATGTATTGGGATGTGGATATAAAATGTTATATTGTAAACAAGTAAAGTTTTGTCGGTTCAGATTCCACTGAAAAATAGGAATACATTTATTAAATACTGATAAAAATATTTAAAAAATGCTAAAAATAAGAACAGAAAGTGCAAGCGTAGTGATAAATGTGTTGTTTTTATCATCAGGGTTGATGTGTAAAACGGCACAATACCCCCAAAAAAATCTCTTTAATACTTTTTGCCGTGAAAATCTAAAATCATACTTGAATAATAGGTATTTTATCAAACCTAACTCCTATATTTTATTTTATTTTTTTATTTTTTATTTTTTTATTTTTTTTTATTTTTTTTATTTTTTAGAAATTTAATTAAAATTAAATTCGATAATGTTATTATCGAGTTCTGCAAGTTTTTTGGTTAGTGTTTTAGTTACAGCTGTTTCGACTTGTAAGGTCATTTTCAAACTGTGAACAATTAGAAATCAATAAACGAACGAATGACCCCAACATAACGCTAATTAATAAAGTAAGGAAAATTATTTATTCCCCACTACTTAGTATGTTTACCAAACCTAAGAAATATAATGCACTTAAATGAGTCATAGCAATAACGTCATTCTAATTCAATTAAGAAAACCCTAACACTTAGTGCAAGGCAAACCAAAGGGAAATACTCCGAATCCCACATTAGCACTCTCTCAATTAGTGTCTCTACAAATTGGTTTAACCGGTAATAAATCAACTTAGACACCTTTAAAAATTGACATTTAAAATCTTATAAATAAGTCGTCCGTACGTGGCTTCACCACAGTTTGAAAATGACCTTACAAGTCGAAACAGCTGTAACTAAAACACTAACCAAAAAACTTGCAGAACTCGATAATAACATTATCGAATTTAATTTTAATTAAATTTCTAAAAATTAAAATGGAGTTCTACGAATTAAACACAAAAACAATTAATTTTTAACTAACTCCTATATGCTAATTGTTAAAATCTATTTCATATAATAAAAAAAAAACATAAGCACTATTGTCAAAATCCAGAGAGGAAATTGGGGAAGATTAAATTAATGAGATAGGTCGATTCAAGATAGAAAACATGTATACCTTTTTAAGATGTAATCGTGATGTTCGACTGCGTCAATTATTAGATTTCGGGTGGATAAATATGTTCTGAAAACGGAAACATGTACAACACCGATTAAAATACAACTTAAATAACATACCTACTTTAGGAACACTGAAATATCAACTAAGGGAAGTTTCCCACCTGTAATTTTGTTCCAATTACGGGTCCTGTTCTTCCATTTTTCATTCGATGGCGAATTCCCAAAATCCATACTCACACTTATTGCCATCTTATTGCGTCGGAAATGTGAATGCATTGAAAATGATTGTAAATGTCAAACGAAAATAAAGCGGAGAAATGCAACCAAAATCCAAGCTTCGTATTGGTGGAGGTAGTAGCTGGGGACCATAAACAAATCGAAGGGGACTTATGATATCACCAAAGATTCGGTTCACTTTTTGGATCGGAGTTATACCCGCCTGACATAAATTAAAGACTTGGGCATCACTTTTCAATCAAATCATTCATTTGTTAACCACATAAAAGAAATCTCTAATAAGGGCTTAAAAATGTTGGGATTTATAACTAGGCTAACTAGAAATTTTAACAATATAAAGTGTATTAAAACTGTTATATTTTGCCTATGTTAGAAGTCAACTTGAGCACAATTCTCCCGTCTGGAACCTATATTATAACATACATGTACAAGCTGTTGAAAGAATGCAAAACAAATTCTTAAGTTTTCTTAATTTTAAAATGGGTATTGCAGCAATTATGTAGAACTACAACACTATTTTAAATGACATGAATATGCTCAAATTGTCAGACAGAAGAATTTTCACTGACTTGGTATTTCTGTATAAAATTCTAAATGATTTAGTTGACAGTCCGGTATTGCTCGAATTGATAAGCTTCCGGATTCCACTACGTAATACTAGAAGTCAGGATTTATTTCAGTGCAGTAATTCTGGAACTAACTGCCATACGTATTCCTCTTTGCCTAGAATACTAATGGAGGGAAACAATTATACCAGGTCAGTGGACATCTTCAATTTTTAAACAAATATATAATATTGTTACGGAGGCAGTTCAGTTATGTACAATAAATACTGTACATTTCTTACTATTATTAGGATACGAATTTAGTGAACGAAGTTGCTTAATTTGTGCCGGAGTACACAAATCAAACAACGGTGGGCGCAAACTGCAGTTTTGCGAGTTGTAAGTTTCCGCCGCGCTGCAGTTTGGGGGGACGCCACCATTGTTTCCTACCTCGTGCCCTCGACCGGTCGCGCATCTCGCCAGCCGGGCCCCGCTCCGCTTTGGCCCGAAGCACACAGACCCATCGACCGGCGTGTTAGTTTTACCACGATATTCGAATCGTTATTCAGAGTTCGTGCTAAGTGGGCCGAATCGGGCAAAGCATGTTTAACTTCCGTCCTGCGGTGCGGGACTCCAAGCCGGAAACCGACTGGATGCCCCGAACAAAGGCATTCCTACACACGCCACGTAGATGACGACATGGGACTCCTACTTTCATCACCTCGTAAGCTAACCTACTTTAACCTCTTTAATGTGCTGATTCCGTTAGTTTTCGCGTACCCGTGAAGATGAATTCCAGAGAGAGACCTTAACTTAGACTACTTCAATTCGTAGCATAACCCACTCGCCATGTTGTAACAACTATACTTGCATTTGCCCCCCTGTGCTTATTGAATAAACCATGTAAATCGTCCCTTCTGTCTTTAATTGTTGAGAAGTTCCTACCGATACACTCTGAGAGCGTCATTATTGGCGCTCGTGGACAAGCTGCGGCGGATCTCCCGACCCTGAGGGAGTCCATGTTCCCCTTGCCAACTGAGCTAGTCCCAAGGGGGCATTTCTGTGAGTATTTAACCCTGGCTTCCACCTGGGGGCCCATTTTGCCATTCTTTAACACATCTAACACTGTCACCCAACATGGCATCTAACACTATTCATATGTAAAAGCCCCCGTAAAAAGGTTTAATAAATAAATAAATAGAGAGTTTAAATTGCATTTGCATTCCAGTGCTACAACAGTGCGGTCGTATAGTTTCGTTATAGTGCACTGCCTCGAGTATCGAGTATTGTTCTACACTTCGTACCTAAAGTACCTCGCCCGGGCGGGCGGGTATTAGAAAGAACATGGATGACATTCTCGAAGATATTAAGAGCGATATTGCGAAGATCACATCTGTTAAAGATTCAAGAATAAAACTGAGTTTGGAGAACAACTTAAAGAAACTAGAAGAACAAATTAAAGTAGAAAATCTTATCCTACAAAAAAAAATTATTAATCTACAAGAGCAAATTATAACAAACAATGAACACTATAATGAGAAATTAGAAAGTTTTGTGACAAAAAATATAAAAACATATGCGCAAGCCACAACAATGAATAAAATCGAGAAACAAACTCCACAAAAACACGCCATCATAATATCAACAACTAAAAACTTGAAGGCTGAAGAAATGAGAAAAAGAATCGAAAAAAACATAGATGTAACTAAAATGCAAGTTGGTGTAACTGAATTTAAAAAAATTGGTGATCAAAAACTCATAATCTCATGTTTAAAAAAAGAAGACGCACACAAATTGGTCACCAAAATAAATGGAACATTCGGCGAAGACATCAACGCTGAAGAAACAAAAAAGAGAAAACCAATAATGATCGTAAAAAGATTGCAATCAAATTTAACAGAGGATGAAATTGTTTTAGGCATAACCCAGCAAAATGAGGGTTTACAAAGTTACTGTAAAGATGATTTTA
Organism: Limnephilus marmoratus; assembly: GCA_917880885.1. NCBI lineage: Eukaryota > Metazoa > Arthropoda > Insecta > Trichoptera > Limnephilidae > Limnephilus > Limnephilus marmoratus. The sequence goes on along the minus strand of OU862919.1, from coordinate 27,077,161 downwards.
AACTCATAAAAGAAATCAAACTAAAAAAATTCGACCAACAAAGAACGTCCCAACAAGATGTATCAAACTACTTAATACAAACGTCAGGAGCCATTAGAAAAATCCTTCTTAACTTTGGAAAAATAAACATAAAATACCAAAGAGTCCCAATTGACGACCTTAACCCTCTGACGCAGTGTTACCACTGCTTGAAATATGGACACACTGCCCTAAGATGCCTTAACAGAACACAGCCACCTACCTGCCCCCATTGTGCACAAGACCATACCCTAGAAAAATGCACAGAGAGAAACAATAACCCAATCTGCTACAACTGTTCCAGCAACAATAAAAAATTCAGGGCGAACATCCTGGACGACCACCGTGCTGATAGCATCAATTGCACATACAGACACAAAATGCTTCAAATTGCCAAAGAGAGAATAGATTATGAATGAAATTTCACAACTATTATTAGTGATAAAAAAAAAACACAAAGGCTCTCAAAAAATCCGTCCTCCAGAAAATCTTATCCCAAATAAACAAATGTATTCATGGCCACTAATGCATTCATTATTATTATTTCTTCGATATGGATGATTTCGTGATAAATGCTATAGATAAAACCATGTCAATAGACGAAAGAATATATACATCAGTGAACGAAACAAACAACATTTTAGCGATGAATCCCGAAGTTAGCTTAATCATATTTCATATGAATGTAAGAAGCATCGAACGTCATTTAGACGAACTCCTGGTAACAATAAAATCACTTAACAGACTGGACTGCATAATATTAACAGAGACTCACTCATCGAGCGATATAAACTATAATATTCCGGGTTATACATACTATGCAACAAATACCCGAATTAACAAGAACAGCGGAATCGCAATATTTGTCTCAAATAAATATGTCGTGACTTTTAACAGAGAAATTCACATGCACAATGTAAACGTCCTAAATATGGAAATCAGTTACCAAAAGTATACCTTCAGCATATTCGCTATATATAGAACTCATGCCTCAATATTACCGATATATGTAGATGAACTAAAACGCATTCTTCTTGCGAACAGAAATAAGAAAACCATTGTTATCGGAGACATAAACCTGAATATAGCAAATGATTACTCGTCTTATGATAAAGATAATTATCTTAATATGATGGCAGAATTAAATTATATATCATGTATTAATTCATTTACGAGAATTATTCCAGGTCAACGACCTTCGAGCATAGATCATGTTTTTACAAATATTCAAGACATAAAAAACATAGCATCTGCAGTTATACAAACGACAATCACTGATCATTTCGGGTGCATTTTTACGTACAATTATGAAAAGAAATATTCACCATTAACTACCCTAATTCCGGAGAATGAAAGCGGCCGACGAAAAACGCTCAACATAAATGCCCTAGTACATAATCTAGACAAAGAGAAATGGCACGATATTTTTAATTGTAATGATACGAATGAATGCTTCGAACTATTTGAAAAAAAATTATCAATGCACGTAAGTACTGCACATTCTATTGATTCCAGAAAACAATCATCAAAATTTAAACCGGTTAAACCATGGATAACTTTTGGATTAATTGTATCAATCAGACACAAAGAAGCAATATACAAAAAATTAATCCAACAACCTACAAACGAAACCTTAAAAAAATACCTAAAAGCATACAAAAACAAACTAATGCATTTAATAAAAAACACAAAAGAAAACTATTTTCGGCGAAAACTAGAAGCAACGGAGAACGATGCAAAAAAAGTCTGGAACGTTGTAAATGGAATTATAGATAAGAAAAAACATAAAAAAAATGATATACATAGTATTACACATAATAATATCAAAATACGATGCGAAGAAAATCCATCAGCTGCTGCTAACATATTTAACAACTTTTTTGCAAATGTAGGCAAAAATCTTGCAAATCAAATACAAAAAATACCGTCTAATAACGAACAGAACATTAACGTCAATATCATAAACAAAATTGACATGTTTCCCCTTACTTCAGCCCAGGAAATCGAACACATCATTTCAAGCATGAAGGGAAGATCGGCACCAGGTTTCGATGGAATTACTGTCGAAACACTAAAAGCTATCAAAAAACATATTTCAAAACCATTGACGCATTTAATCAACATTAGTCTTCAAAGCGGAATATTCCCAACGATATATAAACAAACCATCATCACTCCAATTCATAAATCTGGCAACCCAGAAGAAGTGACAAATTATCGTCCAATATCGCTGATTTCAAACATTGCCAAAATCTTTGAAAAAATTATCAAAAAAAGATTAACCGAATTTATTAACAAAAATAACCTAATTCACGATAACCAATATGGATTTATGAAAACTAGAAGTACCCAAGATGCGATTGCCAAATTATCGAACATTATTCAGAACACATTAGACAAATCTTTGAAATGCCTCGGAATCTTCATAGATCTTAAAAAAGCTTTCGATAGTATTTCTCATGATAAACTTATTAAAAAATTAAACTGTGTTGGGATAAACGATAAAGCTCTAAAATGGATAAAAAGCTATTTATTTGAACGACACCAAGTAGTCAAGATAAACAACTCCCTAAGTCTACCACTAACAAGTAATTTTGGGATTCCTCAAGGCACAGTCCTAGGCCCCCTACTATTTATAATATATGTCAACGATATCTTTAAACTACCACTTAACGCAGACATAATATCATATGCCGATGACACAGCTATCATAGTGAATGGGATCGACTGGAATAGAGTAAACGAACAAGCAAATAATATCATGAACATCTTAAAACATTGGTTTGACACAAATCTTCTCTCATTGAACACTAACAAAACATACTACATACACTTCTCAATCAACAAACTAAAAACACTCCCCGACACTAAAATAATTATCCACAATTACAAATGTAATAAAATCACATGTATCCAAGGCTGTTCAACATTGAAATCAGTACCAGAAATTAAATATCTCGGAGTGATAATAGAACAACATATGAAGTGGAAGAGCCATATCTGTGAATTGGTTAAGCGTATCAGAAAGTGTATATATATATTCATAAGATTAAGAAATATTTTAAAACTCAACAATCTAAAAAGAGTATACTATGCACTAATCCAGTCTTTAATTCAATATGGAATAATTGGATGGGGGGGGTCATACAACAATATTCTAACCCCTGTCAAAGTGATCCAGAAACTAATCATTAAAGTAATCCTAAAGAAACCCTCCACTTATCCAACAGAAACGCTTTTCGCAGATTTCACGGTGCCTCGAGTTGAGAATATCTTCAAGAAAAATGCAATTATCCAAATTTACAAAGATAATATCATCAAGAAATTTGAAACTCACCAATCAAAAAGATATGAAGACAACATCAAAACACCAAAATTTAATACCAAACTAATGCAAAACAATTATGTCTATTTAGGAATAAAGTTTTTCAACAACCTTCCCATTGAAATAAAAAAAACCAAAGAAATCAATAAACTGAAACTCAAACTGAAGCTACACTTCATCAGGAATAATTAACTAAATAATTACCTGTTTTTCTCTTTCTTTCTATTTATTTTTAATACATATTCATCTCTATTTTATTTAGATTTTTCGAATTTCTCCTAAGTGCACAATAACCGTATGTAACCGTATCCTATGTATGTACACCTACACATTTAGATGATCCAGAAGTCTCAATTGAACGTAGTTATGCAGAAAGCAGCCAGGCCACAATTTTGGCAAAAATGAGATATTGTTGTAATCCGACGGAGAAACGTCCATTCTATGATCTATTAAAACCTGCCAGGCCGCTTTCATACAAAAATTCGTAGTAATCGCCTTCTTAAATATTTGCTGATCACAAAAACACCTTTTAACAATCTGCAGAAAGCGCCCACGGCACTCATATTCAGCAGAAAACAGCCAGAGACAACTGGTCGATTTTGTTAGTACAAATAAGATTTTGTTTATGACGTTTACCTGATCTGCAGAAAACGGTCACGGCACTTGTCTGTTATCTACACTATAGCGTTTGTACCCAAACTTTCAAGTGACGATCTACAGAAAACGCTCTCGCGTTATAATAATTACTTGTTTTTTGAGAAAAATCTATAATTTTAAGTATGTATTATCATATACTAATAATATTACATTAACTCAATGAAATCCAGTAAGACTGCTAGACCGAATTTATTAGCCAGTTCTAATAACAATCTTCTTATATTAATTTTAAAATTTAGGAATTGAACCTATCATGTAACATTATTTTAACGCATAGAAATAAAATATTTATAGTAATTAAATAAAATTTAAAAAAAAACAATAAAGAATGAATATAAAATCAAAAAAGTTCAAAAGACTACATAGAAAATTAGAGACAAAAATCAGTACAATTTTTTTTCAGCTTACATCTCCTTTTGAAAATTACGCAATAATTTTTATTATAATTTATGTTAGTAAACGAAATGATAAAAATCAAGTTTTTTTTATGATATTTGATAATAAAAAAACCTCTAAATTTTTCAAATATTTATTTTAATTACGTAAATTAAATGCACACATGTTATAAGCATGACTAAAAGCTTTGATTTTAAGTAGATGGTTATAAAAACCCATAATGAATATAAAATAAATAAAAATATCTATGTAGGTATATTATGTTTCACAAAGTATTACGTATTAAAGTTTAAAAATTTATATTTCATTGGAGATATTAAAAATTCGTCGGAATATAAAATTACTAATTGGATATAATACTATACAACTACCGATTTTAAGTTAAATAATAAAGCATACTTTCACATATTTTGTGTATTTGGTAGCTCTGGCTGTTTTCTACGGAATGCGTATTTCCCCAAGTAAGTCCGGATGGTTGATTGCTGAGCTTACATTCTCAATAATGTATTCTACAGAAAGCAGCCAGACCTTATAAATCACCGATATCTCTAAAAATCTACCGTTAAATCTAGTTTAAAGTTATAAGAATTTGATACCCATACATTATTTAAAAAATTTAAAAGTAAAAAACATCCTAGGTGTTATGTAGATTTGATTATTAAATCTTTAGACAAAAGTGCTCGTATCTCCGTTTGAGTTTTTTATGGCTGGCTGCTTTCTGCATAACAACGTTCAATTTATCCTATTATATACTTACTTATTACATAATGTTGTTCTATTTCAGTTATAGTTAGTGTAACTCGCTCATCAAGCACAAGAACTAGCTTCTTCTTTGGTGAGATTGCAATGTTTAAATAATTTCTGTACCGCTATGTAATTTCCATAACTCCGCTGTACAATTATATAACTATATTAAATAAAAATAAAAAAAATAAAAAATAAAATTAGTTGCGCAATTTTAGGAATATTTACATGGTTCTCATATTTGCTTTTTATAAGAATTTAACATATGTATAGCTAATACATTGACAGATATAGCGAAGAAGAATATATGGACATAGTATTTGTACGATTTTCGTTTCATTAGAGTATGAATTTACCGAGATATTAAGGTACAAAATTCGGTTAAACGCTACGTCGTGTATAGATGACCCTCGTCTTTTAGGCTCGCGATCGGTTGGCATTACACACGACGCTCGTCTCAAATAGGTTAAGATGTGTCACCCATTCGTAAGAATGAGGTAAAAATGTTCGCTTATATTCAATGATGTTAAAAGTGGTAAGCCAAAGAAAAGGCAATTGTATTTGTATTTGATTTCGTCGTTTTAGTACTCAACTGCCGTGCGTTGCGTAAGGTCGTGTGCTACTAGTAAGTAAATTACATAAAAAAAGTGCCAAAATGCCCTTGTGTGTGATGAGAAAATGTTTCCATTACACGGTAAACACTAGTAAAAGCGAAGGAATTTTAAAAGCGAAGTGAAAAAATTTCATTGGTAAATACATGCAAATTAATAAATACTATAAAAAAATGCAAATATTTTAATTGTTTCCTTAAAATTTTCAGCATCATTAAAGAAAGCGAGATAGCAAACAATTAAGTATTAGGCCCTCCGTTCATGGAGATACTTACAAACTACGTAAATGTGACGCAACCACAAGTACCCTGCAGATATACTACTCTTTAATGCTGGTTTCCGTATAAGGCGCTACCCGAAATATACTGAACTTGATCATTTTTCACGTACAACGGTGGAGTTAACACAATGTCAAGCAATGTCAAATGACTTTTTTTCCAACATCAATCCATGCCTTCTCCACTAAATCCTTTCTTACATATTCTGGTAAACACGCATTTTTTTCCACTTCCAGAACAAATCTAACATTACTTTCATGTTCCGACGCCATTTCTGTCAAACGTCAAACGAATAAGTATCAGACACAAATGATGCGACGCGTCGCGTGTGATCAGCACCGTTGGTATCGTGATACTGATTTGAAACCGACACCCGCCGCGTAGCGCCGTGTATGAGAACCAGCAAAATCGTACAGGGGGTACTTACGGTTGGTGCGGATGATACGCGCACGAGGATCGAGTAGCTTGTAAGTAGCATCATGTACGGAGGCACTAAGGACAACCTGTAACAGTATGTCGTCTCATACAGCTTTCCGTATTCGTCTTAGTGAAAGCAAATAAGCATATCTTGGCATCTTAGTCACAGCCGTGATGTAGAATGTAGTATTCGGCGTAATATAAAAATGGCGCCCAGTCCTATATATATGTCGTTCATACACACACATTCTTTGAATGTCTATCTTTATCATAGATGAATACCTTTTGAATTAAGAATTTACTGAAAACACAAGAGAGTTTCTTCCTTGCCACATTCTATCTTGAATTTGTGAGAAAATGGTGAGTCTATATATTATAAGTGTAAAATATCTGTTGATTTTCCCTAATAAATAAAATAAACGGTAAATTTTGGGGATCGCTGGCAACGGTTAATACGCACTTTTTTTTGAAAAAATATTTTTATTCACCTTAATTACATTAAAAGACAACTATTTGCATTGGGGGAAGTGGAAAATATTTGGTAAATTTATACAAAGCCGGGACCAGCTCATTTTGGACAAAAATAAATAAATATATACCCCAGTAGATAGGTAATAATTAGATGTAATTAATTCCGTGAGCGGAAATTGAAAATAATGTATATTATCGTCAATTTCTTAAATTTAAAAATACGAAAATGTCATTTTTCAATGACCTCCATGTTGTTATCTTTACTTTAAAAAACAGCCTACGTTTTTAAATGGTTTGTCTGGCTACGCAGGGTTTGTATAGCGGGCTTGTGAATATTATCTTAACTTTAAAAAACAGCCTACGTTTTTAAATAGTTTGTCTGGCTACGCAGGGTTTGTCTAGCGGGCTTGTGTGACATATCGGCCGCGCCATGTCAGTTTCGAAGACGCGAAGTGAATTTTGATTTTACGCAATTGAAATTTAAAATGCATCATTTTCCGTCTCCCCCAATGCAAAAAGTTTCCGAAATACGTAATTCTAACAATTATTCAACTTCTGCAAAGTGTTTTTTCGTGAAAAAGTGCATATTACCGCTTTTGCACTTTGAAAAATGACATTTTCGTATTTTTAAATTTAAGAAATTAACGATAGTGTACATTTTTTTCAATTTCCGCTCACGGAATTAATTACATCTAATTATTACCCATCTACTGGCGTAAAAAATTATTTTTTTTAGTGTAAAATGAGCTGGTCCCGGTTTTGTATAAAATTAATAAATATTTTTGTGTAACATGGTTTGTGATACAAAAGAAAGTGCCCCTTTATAACGCCTACTCGCGTCAAGGCAAGAAAAACATCCCAGTTTTCAAGTAGTTTAGCGGCTACGCTAGGTTTGTGTAACATGGTTTGTGATTCTGGCGTACAATCTCACAAGACGAAAGCTAATTTTAATTTTACGTAATGAAATTTAGAATGAAATATTTTCCACTTCCCCCAATGCAAGTAGTTGCCTTTTAATGTAATTAAGGTGAATCAAAAGGTTTTTTTTTTTAAAGTGCATATTAACCGTTGCCAGCGATCCCCAAAAATTAATAAATAAACATATAACATTATTGCTTATATTATAGGTAGTTAATGTACGGACATACCTTAACTTTTTTGGTAATTCTTTGTGGGGTGTCAGACAAGGCAAGAAATATGGCATCCAGTACCTCCGGACCAGCAGAAGATATAAGCTTGGTTGTTACCAGTTCTTCAATCTAAAACAAAAAATACTTTTCTACTGTCCAAAATAATAATATAACTAATTACGATAAAAGTCACCACAAAAGTGTGCAATGTTTACTAACCATGTCCCAGCCAGTTTTATCTGTAAATTCTATCAACACTTTTCGGTTCTTCTTATCACGCCCTAACTCCTTCAATTTACCGAAAACTTTATCTACTTTTAACATTTTAATATAATATGTTTAGATTTACTTCGGAAACGATCGTCCCTTTTCTATATAGATCACAAGTTCTAACAAGTTCCCTAATTACCTCATATTATTTTGAAATGGCGGGTAGCTAAACGTCAAAGTTATCCATAGAAAATAACAGCGTGCGGCTGAATTTATCGCTCCAAACCGGTCAAAACCGGTGCTATTGCTGAAATCATTTTCAACTTTATAAACAGATCTTACTATTTTTAACAGATTTTAACTATTATTATTTTATATAAACCAGATTTAAATGTCCGGGTTAAATTTTCCCCACAGGAAAAACTAAACCCTTTCATGATCATCTAGTCAACCCACGCTATGCAATTGCACTATATAAGTATTATAAATACAAAATAATACAAGAACAACATGTCAACCTACTAAAGACCAAATGGGAATATAATTCACCGACTCCAGATATTTTCATATCAGAGGGTTCGGCTCTGTGGTATTTCTAATTGAACCTATAAATCCTACTGATCCCTCAATATAAATAAAAATATAATATAATAATAATAATATGATATACAATATAATTAAAAATCTTTATTATTATTATTTAACTATTATTATGTTATTATTTTAACTATTATTTTTTTTTTTTTTTGATTTTTTTTTTTTTTTTTTTTTTAACAGATTTTTTTTTTTTTTTTTAATATTTTAAACTTAATCCAATAAATGACCTCTTCCTTTTTTTTAATTATTGAAAAATATGTATTTTGGAACTTGTCAAATGAAAGAGTCAAAGCATGATCTATCCAAGGAAATTGCAAAACCCTAGTTTATGATCTTGATGATTTATAATTATTCATTATGGCAGCACCCTTCTCATGTGCCAAACCAAAAGCTAAATAATTTACGATCTTTCTTTTGTTTGAAGTTTGAAGGAAAATGTCATCGTGTTGGAAGAGTGGTGTGTTGTGTGTATAAATAATTTCAGATTAGTGCATTTACTAGCCATGTCTTTAAACAGTGTACAAAATATTTCTCTCAGAGACGAACTGGTGAGTTGCAACGAACTTGAATATTTCTCCTTCTGATAAGATAACATAAATAATAGAGTTTTCTTATGACTATTATTATTTGACAATAAGGTGAAGACTTTGACCCGCGAGCATTTAGAAATAAATAAACCGTTCCGATTGAGTTGATTCAACGTTTGGTTTTCCTTGTTAACCACTGTTGTTTTAATTCTGTTTTAGATTTCGACTGCTGTAAAATTTCTTTCCAATCCAAATATACAAAAAAGTCCCCTGGAACAAAAACAAAAGTTTTTAAGATCAAAAGGGTTGACTGATGATGAGATTCAAAAAGCATTTGAACTCGGAGCCACTCTGGTCGGTGGTCTCCCCGCAATGACTTCTTCAGAACTGTTGATGTACAGACATTCCAAGCAATCTTGGTTTAAAGAAGTCTTTCTCTCATTGGCAGCATTTGGAGGAATTGCTTATGGAATCTATTGGATCTACAAGGTAACGCGATTATCTTTTATCATTGCTATTTATATTTAAATGTATTATATGATATGCAAATCAGCATAATCTGTCACTTAAGATTGCAGTATGGGTTGCGACTTGCTGTTCTAAGAAAGTATGCCTATTTATTATGTATTGAGTGTAGTGCTAGAATTTAGACAGTTTCCACAGTTTCGTTAGTCTCCATGAAAATACCAAATTAAATAATAATTTTGTGAGAGCATGTTGATTCTTTTTAAATGTTTATACTGGGGTTTTCTGTGGGATAAGCAGGGCTGGGCAAAATACATGCTTTGCTGTAATTAAAATACAAATTACAAAATAGTTTTTCGCATGTATTTAAAATACGAAATACTTTCAAGTCGTGTATTTGAAATACAAAATACAGTATTTTAACCATTTTTTTATTTTCAAATACAAATTACAAAATACATTTGGTTTTGGTAGAACCTTTGGTTGCAATAAATTGTCGTAAGTACCCATATGTAAGGGTGCATTTCCATAGAAGCAAAGCTGAGCAGAGTGAAATAGAGACGTGCTAAAATTGACCAATCATATTGCTCAGAAGACACATCTCGTCTCCACTCCACTTGTACAGTTTTGTGGTATAGGACTTAGGTGTTAGATTATAATAATAATTATTATAATAACACTAGCTGATTCCCGGCATGCGTTGCAAAGCCATATTCAAAGAAATAAATTGTTTCTCCCTGCATGTCCTTTCCCGTGCGTCCCCTTTCCCCTCCCGCATCCAGGGCCGCCGAGAGGGCACGTTAGCCAAGTCTGAAACTTGGGGCCCGGGCCTGAGGGGGGCCCGGGACGGGTTCACGGGCCCCGGATTTTTGACTACTAAAAACCAATGACACTCGGAATGGACGCGGGCCGGGCCCGCACGCTCCGAGTGTCATTGGTTTTTACCGGACCCCCTCCCCTGCGTGAGGGGGCCCGGTATAGTCTACCAGACTTGGGGCCCAGATTAGCTGTCAGCGGCCCTGCCCGCATCCCCTTCCTCTTTTGCATTCCCCTTCCACCTTCCCTGCCTACCCTCTCCCGCTCCCCCATCCCGCCAACCCCCCTCCCGCATTATATATATTTACTCCCAGTACATTCAGTTTTCAAACAACTTCGTGCCAGCTATTACAATTTTTTAATTCAAATTTTCATTTTTCACATAATACAAATATTCATTTTTCTATATTATAAGAGCAATGAATCAAATCTGGTACCTAACATAGGTACCTATTTAAAATATCTATAATTTAAAAAAATCCATAGACAATTCTTTTGTTACGAAAAAAACAGCTGCCTGCTAAATTCAATTTCATCAAACGCGTGAACTTTTTGCATAATTTTCTTAATTTTTCTTTCCGTAAGAAGTATTAGAAAACTAAAAAAAAAATTAATGAAATAGGTAAAGTCATTTTTAAGTTATGGCGTGACCAAGGGAAACAAGGATTCATTTTTATATATAAATGGATGACATTTGTTTAGTGCAGTATTGTGTTATTTCACTTCAAGTGCGCTCTACAGCAATTAACTTTAAAATAATCTAGTATTCAGTCAAATTATTCCTATAGTGCTTGATCCAATACTATGATACAAAAATGTACAATACAAAGCAATGACAAGTATAATATAATATGATACAAAATGTACAATAACAGTGCTATTATAGCACAGGACAATAATAATAACTAGCATGACATAAAAAAAATGTACAGTACATTATAAAGCAATGATATTTAAGAGAACTACAAATATAATCATTAGTAAGAGTGCTAAAGCAAAGGACAATAGTACGGGATTCTAGCGCTTTTAGTCTATGTGTGTTTATTTTTCATTATCATTAATCGCTAAATGTATTTTGAAGCCATAAGTATTTGAAATACAAATTACAAAATACCTCAGCAGCAGGTAACTGAAATACCAATTACAAAATACATTTTTAGAGACTAATTGAAATACATATACGTATTTTGTATTTGTATTTCAAATGCGTATTTCAATTACAAGTTATTCAAATACTGCCCAGCCCTGATAATATCTCTACATATTATAAATTAAAGTCCTCTGACACATCTGTCTGTTTGCGATAAACTCAAAAACGACTGAACTGATTTTCATGCGGTTTTCACCAATAGATAAAGTAATTCGTAAGGAAGGTTTAGGTATATAATTTGTCAAGGTTTTGTGTAAATTGGTTGAAATATATAATATATAAAGGAGAATGTCTGCATGTGATGAACGAGCCGACCGGCAAGCGAGCGGTGTGGGTTTGATTTTTATCCAAAATTAACAGATGACGATGATTATAAAGGTTGGGTAACCATCCAATAGATGGCGTTGTGTTTCGTGAGCCACGTGAGCTGGTTCAGCTAGTATAATATAACTTAATATTTACAATAATTTAAAAGAAAAATTAGATGGATTTATCAAAAATAGTTAATACTTATTTTATATTAATTTTATCTAATTTATACAAGGTGTCCGGAAACTCGTAGTACAAGCGGGAAACTGGAGAATCCACATCACATTTGGAGTCGATTTTGTGGTTTAACTTTTTTTGATTTGAGCTTTCGTTTTCGAGTAAATCGGGTCCGAAGTTGGAATTTTTTTGGTTAAATTTGAAAAAAAATTTTCACTAGGGGGTTGATTTCAGCTGTGTAATGTCTTATAAAATGCAACGAAGGGTAAACCGGGCTCAAAAATTTTTTTAACCCTTTAGTTGCCGAAAAAATGGAAAAATAGAAAAAAAATAATATTAAAATCGAAATGCTTAGATCGAAAAAAATAAGTTTTTTGGGTTCTCTACGTGATGTAGATTCACCAGTTTCCCGCTTGTACTACGAGTTTCCGGACACGTTGTATAATTGTTTAACATGATGTGTAAAAAATGTAACTAATTTTGAAAAAATGTTTCTTTTAAATGTCGAAGAACGCTAACTATTAATGTACATAGGTTCCTATTTTATAATTCTGCGGTTGTTTCGTAAATGTAATTAATTTCAAGAAACGTCCAAGATCACCCTTAATGGGTGCAAGCCAAATAAATAATTTAAAAAATATATGTCTGTAAGTTGTCTACGCCCCTATAAATTCGCATCAAGCTCGCCGCCAGCACGTAGATTATTGCGCAATGCTTGAGACAAGCCACAAGTTTCCTCTGTAGACCGTCAAAATGCTTGCCACTTACAAAACTACGTGCCACAAACAAAAACTATGTGCTTGTGACAAACCACTATTGATGGTGTCGGAATCTCTTAAAGTCTCTTGGGTCATAGGGAATGCCCATCATGTCAAGTTTTCCAACAATTCTTTTAGTCGACGTTTCCATAAACATATTTTTTAATTATCTAAATCAGCGGTTCCCAACCGGTTGTTCGCAAGAACTAAAATGTGGTCTACGAAACATTTATGCTGGTCGATAAATTCAATTGTTACTTCCCGGAACTTATTAATGTAACGATACCGAATCGAAAGGTATCCAAAAACTGATTTGTAACTATTTTGGTATTAATGTAGAAGAGGTAACAGAAGAAGTCCAAGAAGAGCTCATTTAATTGCAAAACAAAGGACTTGCTTGAATTTGGTTCCCTTGAGGAGTTTTGATGTAAAAAAGCAATTTCACATTCTAAAATTTGGGGAATGTTCTCCTCGACTTATTTATGTGAACAAGGATTTTTTGCTTTACTTGTAATTAAAAATAAGTCCCGAATGAACTGAAAACAAGTGATGCTATGCGTGTAGCCTTGAGCAATAATATTAGCCCCAGGATTCCACAGCTTGTAAAGGAGATGCCGCTCACAAATCCCTTTTTTTTAAATATAAATTAAATTTAATAATGTTATTATGAAGTCCTCCAAGTATTTTAGTTTTTTTTTTATTGCGACAGCAGTTTGAAAATGACCTTGTAGACTGAAACAGTTGTCATTAATAAAAAACCAAAATACCTGCAGAACTTAATAATAACATTATTAAATTTATTTAAATTAATGTTTAAAAAAGGTTAAATGGATTTCTACATATTAAACACAAACAGCCTTACTTAAAAACCCCGTGAAAATTTTATTCAGTTGACAAACGGCCGCGGATGTGAAAACATTACTAATTAAAAGAAAATGTTCATGAAAAGATATATACACTGCTTACACAGCCTGAGGGGGTAGTTTATCTGTTATATACGACTGTTGTATTTATAAGTTCTGAACAGAGTTTGGAATTTTTCCAACATATTTTAAATGTCTTATATATTTATTATTTTTGAAGATGTCGTAAAAGCATATACCTTTATAGAAACTAGATAGAATTGCCTTTTAGATTTGTGTATCGGAAATATACGATCCTGTTTGAAAATTGCAGTATTTTAAGTTTCAACATGAAAAAATTTGAAAAAAAACAGCTAACTGTAAACATATTATATTAAATGGTTGAAAAATTTTAAAAATTCAAAATTTAAAAAAATAGTCTTCTTTCTTTATAAATTTGGAAGAAAACTGTCACTTCACTTTTTATCTCGTTCATACAATTATAAAGGATAGAAAAATATTATAATAATCCCGAAAAAATAACTGAAAAAACTGACATCTTGGATTCATTTTTACGCAATTAATACGTTGATTTCTCGCATTTGTATTTATTTACATTATTAAATAATATTACTTTCATAGAAGTTTTATTAAATTCACGCGGAAAAGTCATTAAAAAAATAAAATTTCAGAAATAACCTAAAACCTATCGTTGAAGAAACTAAATCATCAACAAAACATTATTTAAAGGACTCAAACTGAAAAAAAATAACGCCAGCATTGGTAGTTATGTTGAATTACACAAATATCACAGTGAATTGATCATTTAAACGAAAATTATCTTCAAAAACATAAAATTTACGGCACGTTCAATTCAACATGTCATACATTGTTTTACCGCGAAGTTTATAAAACAAGATGGCCGCGGCGCCTGTGCAGATCTATGTGAGATTCAAGGTAACCAACATAAAAATCATAAAATACATGATATTGTTATTAGTAAAGACGTAAAAACGCAGATCACCGCGCAAGCAACAAATATGCAGTTGAAAGATCGTTAAGGTGTTTTGTTATTAGTAAGGCTGAAAAACTATTAATAACTCTTGCTAAATTAAATTTTCTATTCAAAATGTTCTTTTTATAGTATAACTAGCTGGCACCCGGCATGCGTTGCAATGCCGTTTAAAGAAATAAATTGATCCTCCCGGCATGTCCTTTCCCATCCGTCCCCGTTCACCTCCCGAATTCCCTTCCTCTCCGGCGTTTCCCTTCCACCTTCCCTATTTTCCTCCTCCCTCGTCAACCCTTCCGCAACCCCACCTCCCCATTCCCTCCCCCCTCCTGCATTTCCTCCCTGCCGCTAAAATATATGAAATGCACACATTTTCATTTAGACAAATTTCATAACGCCAGAAGTTTACCTTTATACATATATAGCCTATAACTTCGCACGCGTGTGCACAACAAATCACAAAAGTTTCATCGCAATCGTATGAACGGTATGGCAGCGCGTAAAGTACGAACAAACAAATATTGATTTTTATACAGGGTGTCCGGGGGGATAAAGTGCATTAACTTCGAGAGGTGATTCTACATGATGGTAGGAGTAAAAAAGATTAACAAAAAAGTTGGAATTTCGAAAAAAATGATTTATCTTTTTTACTTGTACTATCATGTAGAATCACCTCCCGAAGTTAATGCACTTTACCCCCGGGCACCCTGTATATAAGAAGAAGATAGCACCTTCCTACTCTTTGTGCATGTTACCTACTATTGCTTGTGAATGAATATGTCGAAAGTTTTGATTAAAGTTTATTTTAATATTAACGTAGTTTATTATTCTTGTACGAACGTATAAGAACAAATAAATCTCATAGTGATTCCTGGTCAAAAAAAGGTTGGGAACCACTGATCGGTGAGCACTATTGCAAACCTTCAAGAATGCTCAAACTTTGTATTATTCAGCCATAATGCTATAAATGCAAGAGGTTACTAACAATTTGGGAGGCGAGTTTGGGTACCGCCGCCCCGGGAACCATTTATTGGACAACCAACACCTCTGCCGTAGTTCACCCCGAGTGGTTCGTTACCTTTGGTTACTTAGTAGGGGTGCCCAGGTTCAAGTGGTGAGGTTTGTTCGGATCTTGGTGGCGATTGCGTCTGTCCACCCTATGCGTGGCAGGCCAGATCGGGAGAAACTGGTGAATGGAGACCTTTTGAACTTCCTCTCCTTCCTTTCCTAAAAAGACCCACCACACAGCATCCCCAAAGATGACATAGGCCCTGAGGGGAATTATTTTCCTCAGGGCCTCCTCTGTGGAGCATGAAGTTACTGTTCAGATTCTACTTTATCACAAGTAATTGAGAGGCGTGAAGCTAAAAACATAAATATGTTCGTATTTAAAATATTCTTTGTTACAAAAGAATCTTCAGACAACTAATGTTGCGATTTTTTTTTCTCCTAACATTAAAATAATTCTGTTTTTTTACCTGTTATTTTTGAACATCGAATTAAGGATTCATCTCCGATTTTCCTTGCTCATTTTTATTTTTAATGATAATATAATGCTAATAAGTTGCTATAATGCTGGTGACTTGTTTTATGAAGAGGTATGCACTTTTTGCATTTGCTTTTTAATATTAATATTTTTGGTTCTATAATCTAATCTACATAAAAATGTATTCAATATAATGTAAATCGGTAAAACACTTCAATCTGCATTTTAATTTTCAATGGTTTATATATAGAATAGTCTTCAAATCAAAACTCAGTAAAGTTATATTTGCTGATTAACAATAACACTCCTTATGTAGATGGCGATAAGGTTTAAATTCCCGTAAACACCAGCCGCCTGTTTTGTTTTTTTTTAAAGAAAAACGTGTTTTATTTTATTTTGCATAGATCAGGCTCAAATGTTTTACGGTCATTTTCTAAAGAATAATTTTCCACATTGCGCAATAAAACCATAACCAAAAAGGAGTTCGTCGTTGGAGATATTGAACTTTGAAGCAGTTTTTATTTTTAGGCCTGATTCTTTATTTTTTCTGGGCTTACAAAAAGACTAATAAAAGATACTCCATTATTTCAAAAGCTCATGTTCTACTCGCAGTATTCAATTAAAGAATGGTCTAAACGATCAAAATTTTTAACCAAAACCACATGATTTTGCATTACTTAGTGGTGCTTCACCTTAGGGCATTTTTGATACCAAAAAGTAAATAAATTAATCCTACAATTTTTTAGGTTATTTTGAGAAAACTGAAGATAAAATTATTGGTAACATTTTACAACCAAATTTTCAAAAACAAATAATTACTGTCGTATAAACTAACTGTGAACGAGCTGTATTTTACTTGCCACCGGTAGAATCGCTCATTTCTGGGCTTACAAAAAGACCAATAAAAGATACTCCATTATTTCAAAAGCTCATGTTCTACTCGCAGTATTCAATTAAAGAATGGTCTAAACGATCAAAATTTTTAACCAAAACTACATGATTTTGCATTACTTAGTGGTGCTTCACCTTAGGGCATTTTTGATACCAAAAAGTAAATAAATTAATCCTACAATTTTTTAGGTTATTTTGAGAAAACTGAAGATAAAATTATTGGTAACATTTTACAACCAAATTTTCAAAAACAAATAATTACTGTCGTATAAACTAACTGTGAACGAGCTGTATTTTACTTGCCACCGGTAGAATCGCTCAATGCTAGGGGCTGCATATTGACAGTATCAGTTAGGAAAATTTACAAAGACATTTAGCAGGAAGGAACATTAGCGTAGGGAGTGTGGCGAACCCATTGCTCAGGGAGTAGAATTACAACCTGCAATAGCCATCCCAAGCCAAGGTGTGAGCTACCGTGTTCAGGCTGAATGTCCTGGGGAACAGTGTCACGAACGGTGCCTCCAAGAAACAGGGTCACATTTCGGAGTATTTAGACCTTACTCCAGCACTCGAGACTCTGCTGGAGTGGATCTTCTATTTCCCTAGTCACTCGTGATCGTCACTTTTGATCTAAATTTTTGCTTTATCTTTGAAATAGTGTTGCGAATCACATTTTTTCATTCAGTCTGGAAGAACGTTGTAAAATCCTGTTGTGAGGTATCTGAAGTTTTGTTGACCAAAAGTAGTGTGCGTTACAGTAATTTGTGCTAAGTTTTTGTTATTGGTTTGAGTATTTAATCTTTTTTCATAGTATTTATGTGTGTAGACGAGTAAGAATTGTTTTTGTGTGTATCTGCCAAACGTCAAACACATTCATAATGTTAAAGATTAAGTTCAAGTCTGTAATTAGAGGTAGCCTAAGGGTTAATTTTATAATAGTTTTCTGTGCCTTTATGATTGGGTCTAGTGCAGATGCAGTGCCACCTCCCCGTTCTATGATACCATACTCAATAATAGATTGACAAACTGCAATATAAATCATTTTCAAGTGTTGTAAGTTGCCGAAGTTTCTAATCATTCTAAAAAAGTGCACGGTTTTTCTTTTTTTGTTTGCAATTATTTGAGTATGAAGATTCCACTTGAGATAAGGAACCAAGGTGAGACCGAGGTACTTAATCTGAGTAGTACGCTCAATGAAGGGATACTAACAACACTCATCGGAATTCTAACATGTGTGTATTCTAATAGAGGCATCATCATGAGGTTGACCTGTGGTATTTGTGCTTGATTTGACTTATTTAGTTTTCTCGGTGTTCAGTGTGAGTGTATTTGTATCCAACCACTTCTTTACAATGCTTATATCTGTCTGTCTCAGCTTTTTCGTAGTCGGCTATCCAAGTGTCACCTTCAAAAATTAAGACAGTATCATCGGCAAAACTAATGAATTTTCCCTGAATATTAATGTTGCATAAGTCATTAATATATAACAGGTAAAAAGACGGTCCTAATATGCTTCCTTGTGGTATACTATAGTTGAGCTCTGGTTGCTAAGAATGTAATTTATTTTAACTTGCTTTTAAAAAAGTTACGTTCGTTGCCTGTAATACTGGTTTTTTCAAGTTTGTTTATTAATTTACTCTGTGATATTGTATTGAAGGCTTTCGAAAGGTCTAAAAAGATTGATGTAGGTACATTTTTTGCTTTTATCAAGTTTTTAACAATAAAATCAGTGACAGCGGCAATAGTGTCTGAGGTACTCTTATTTTCTTGAAACCCGTATTGATTTTCTGAGAGCAGTTTATGACTCACGAGAAATTTTACCAACTGAGCATTGATAACTTTTTCAAATACTTTAGATTAGGGGTGCTCAAACGGTTGATTGCGATCGACCGGTTGATGCAAGTGTTTTTTGAGTCGATCTCAGTTTTCACAGTTTTTGTGTTAGTTGATCCTCAATTAGGCCCCTAGAAGACCGCCCATTTTTCATGCCTTTTTGTTTATTATTTATTTGTAGCTTATATTGTCTATGGTTGTGCCTTTTTTTGTTGTTTACACTATCCTCGTCTATGGTGTCTGACAACACAAGTCCCCATAGAAAAAAAATTTGCATATTCATGGTGAAATAATGCCGAAAATTGCCCCCTTCAAAAGCTCGAAGTTATCGATCTAGTGTGTGGTTTGGTTTGTATATGAGTCAGTCAGTCCGAGTTGTAAGTCCATGTTTTACACTTACAAAAATAGCAGGAAAAACATTTTCATGTTTTAAGTGTAGTTTTAATTGAGTGGAGTATCAATTAACGCTGAGGACTCGCGTGCATGTTAAGTCTTACGTTAAAACCAGTTTCATGTGCCGAATAATCTGTCAAAATTCCAGTAGCGGATTAATGTGCGGACGCATTTCAAAGAAAATCATTATAATATTTCGATTGAGTTAAATTTTGTTTCAAACCATTCTTCAAAATTCGTAATTCGTAGGAAAACCATACGCATATTATGCGAGTACCTAATACTAATTAAATCTGGGGCAAGCAGATTCACTCTTAATTTAAAACCAGTTTTGTTTTCAGAATGTAAAATTCCAGTTGTGGATCCATCTGCTGACACATTTTGAAGGAAAACATTCTCTTATTTGAAGTGCAGTGTGAAATTCTAGTTGCCGACTATTTATGTACTGCCAGAATCAAAGAAAAACCATGTTCATGTTCTGAGTGTAGTTTTAGTTCACCGCATACAGATTTAATTTAAACCAGTTTTGTGTTCACAATATAAAGATAAATTAAATAACAAGTTGCCGATTTATCATGTACGGAGTGAAGCATTGCATTTGACTTGCATGCCTTGCATTTGACTTGCTGCAAAATTGACTATTCCTTGTGAAACTATTATTTCGGAACTTTTTTGCAGAATCAGTCTTAACTTAAAACCTGCCTTTTGTGATAAAGATGCGACATCCTATTACCTCGATCGAATACCACATGTTTAACTAAAAATTAATATTTCTTTGATTTCTTTATTTCTCTTTTTTTTTTAGTTCACCACATTTCCTCTTACTTTTAGCAGTGCGAATTTAAATAAAATCACTTCCTAAAAGGTATTATTGATATCCACTAAAATTTAAATGTATAAAAATTTCGCTAAACACTTCTTGTAGATTTATGTAAGAGATGCACTTTATCAGAATTGTTTATATCAGGTATAGGTATTGTTGTGTATTTTTGTATTATAGTCCTAAATTTCAATTTGTCGTTATTTTATTGGTCAATGACATACATATTCTTAATAACATAAAAAATCATTCTTGATTTCCGAGAGCAGTTATAAATTTGTAGTAGAATTTATAAACAAGATTGGAATAATACTCGTCACATGTGATATAAAATGAGGTCGCATTAAAAAAAATTGGATTTCTACCACCCCCCCCCCCCCGTCGGCGCAGTTTTGAAGTACCTAGATAAGGGGACGGCAAAAATTTTTGCATCACATCTATCAGGGTCGATCGATCGGAGTCTAATAATATTGAGGTAGATTGCCAGCAGTTCAAGTTTGAGCACCCCTGCTTTAGATAGACTGGTCAGTAGAGTTATTGGTCTGTAATTGTTTATGTCTGCCTTGTTTCTTGTTTTATTTATAGGAATAACGATACCTTGTTTAATTTTGAGGGGAAGTGTCTCTGAGTGATGCTAAGGTTTTTTATTAGATGTTCTAGGGCCAATGCAGTTTCCGTTGCACATACATAGATTTCAATGATATAGGCGGCCAAAATTATTTTTGGGGTTATTTTAGTTCTAAGTTCAATTAAAATAAAGAAAAGGTATATATTTATAAAAACATACATATATTTATCAGGTTATAAAGAACAGTAATATATAACAGAGCTATATTCACTAAAAAATACAAATGAATGGAAACAGAATTTAACAAGTTTTCTTTAAATATAAAATTACATTAAAAATCGGTATCTTCAGGTCCAGATGTCTCTACTGACTCTGTGTTTGGGTCAGCAGGTAATAAAAGTTTAACCGTTTCAGTGAGGTGAAGGTTTTCTTATTTGCTTATTTGTAAAAAACATTAACTTTGTGGCTCGCCATAATTTACAATAAAAAAACACATATAAATTTGTTGTAGACCACTTTTATTTTATACAAACTCTACCGGTTTCGGAAGCACCCTTTCTTTCTTCAGGAGAATATTATAACTCTTATATAACTCTTAATAACTCTTACATAACTCTTACATACTCTTATATAACTCTTAACTCTTATAGTTATAATATTCTCCTGACGAAGGAAGGGTGCTTCCGAAACCGGTAGAGTGTGTATAAAATAAAAGTGGTCTACAACAAATTTATATGTGTTTTTTTATTGTTTTCTTATTTGTCTCAAGCAACTACAACAAATGAAGGATCTGAACTTAACAAAAGCCTAAAATATACATCTAAGTTACATTCTTCCCTAGAAAACTTTCTGTCAAAGTTTAGCCGGTATGATCGGAAATGCTTGTTCCGGGCTTCTGCAGCTTCTTCCGATAGCTGTCCAATTGGAAGGAGCCCCGAACTTTTTATAATTTGGCTTCCATGTACCAATATCTTGTGCATAGTAGGCGTCATTGGGTGCTAACCATACTATTCTACGTACAATTTTGCTGTGTCGTACGCATACTTATCATATTTTTCAGCATCAATTTTATGGCCACTAGAAATAGTTTCTAAAATAACCTTGAATCTGTAAATCAGTTCAAAGTTAATACCTGTGATGTCTGAAGCAAATTCGGGGTTTTCAAAAAAACCTCCGGCTTGTGTTGCCATCATTGGTGTTGCCAAAGTTGGCCTTTGGCATGTCAATGAGCAAACCGATTTCATTTTGAAACCTCTCCTGAATTTCCAACTTTTGGGCTTTTAATGCCTTGTCTTCTTCAGTTTTTCTTTCCCTGTATTGGAATCTCGAATGTTCCCTCTAACCATGATTGGTTTATTTTCAGGAAAACATCTTGGTGTTTATTTGCCTTTGCCTATCGTTGCTTAATTTGTGATTTTACATAAGAAAATCTTTTTTTAAGTCTTCTTTAGCCTCTTTGTTGTGCCCATAGCGCATAAGGAGAAAATTCTCATAATAGTCAAGTTTTTCATTTAAAGTTGGTAAATTTTGACTCTGTAGTTGGTCAAATATGTATTGACGAGTCACTACTTTAGTACCCGAGGTAGTAGGTAGACCTGAAACAAATTAAAAATAATTTTAATACAAAATATCGCACACTCAATATTTCCTATATTTGACAAAGAGTCTTTCAAAAGGGCTTAGCTCAAAAAAGCGCGATTTTGCGCGGCAATTTCTTATGGAATTAGGTAGTTACATATATGAACTATATAGTATAATGAAAATTAATACAGGGACGGACTCATAAGTACATTAAAAAGGCACTCGAATTTAAATATATCTAAAAAAATAAATTTTGGACAGAGTGATGTTTGTCGTGTTAAAAATGAATGACAGAGAATGTTAATTAAATTTTTCTGTAACGAAAACAAATTGTTCTTACCTGTATTATCGCAATCCATCACAGTTAAAACGGAAACATTAGCTTGAAATGAATAATGCACTTTGGAAAGTTATAAGTTTAGGAGAGCGCCGAGACCCGACATGTACACACTTGTTCACTATCGAATTCCGACTGATCAAAGTCGACTCCCGCGCTTCAAAGGCGGGGGGAGGGGATGTTATATTGTACATAGAACTGTTGACTCACCAATTGTATAGATACCTTACCATTATATTGATTTAAAAAAAATACTTTTGGCCGTCTAAATCATTAAAATCTATGTACGTGCGTTGATAGTGTTTACAAAATCTTGGTTGTTATCCCATCAACTCCGGCAGAAGAAGTGTTTTTTAAGGAATGCATTATTTTTAGGATCTCTTCACTCAACACAGTTTAAAAATCGAATCTTCTTTTGGAAAATAAGGTTCAGCTTCAGTAGGTAGAACATTCCCACAATTTGGTAGACGAGAAGCAAGATTTGAACCAATATTAATAAAAAAATTATTTAGGTGATCCGCAATGAACTTTGGGTGTTTTGAGGTGCAAATAATTTTTCCATCAATATGGAGTTTACTTATGTCCTGTTTTTTTTTCAGTATTTTGTGTATTTGTGGCTTCTCTTAGAATTCGCCATATTTTTTTGGGATTGTTCTTGCTTCCTTTGATTTTCTCTCCGTAGTAGATTTCTTTCGCCTCTCTAATGACTTCATCTTTTATAGATGTTTAGTGATATTATGTCGTAAGGATTTTCTTTCAATTTTTTGTGTAGTGTGTTTCTTGTATGAATGCAGTTGATGATTGGATAGTTTATCAATTTTTTCAAGGGTTTAGTTTTGTTTGGAATTTTGGCCTGTGTCTAATATTGTAACGACTGATATTATATATTGATAATTTATATTTTCCAATTGTAAAATGACATAGTACTGTTTATTATAGAAATGGATAGAAACTCTGCTATTCGGCGCCCGGGCCAAAAAGAAAACTGTGGACGAAAGACTCGAGGAGCTCAGCAAGTCTCTGGAGACCAGCATGACGGAACTGAAGCAGGAGATTGTGACGGTGAGATCAGAGGTGGACCGGCTTAGCACCCTTCAGAGTAATAGCAACCCCACCAGAGGACAGATTGACGGTCTCAAGTCAGATATAGCGTCTGTCAAAGGAATCCTTCTAAATAGGTGAGAAAAAAAAATTATTAAAATTATTTAAAAAAAAATTCTTTTGTTGACAATATTAAAGGTGGGACAAATGTGAGGTTTGTCCAGGTCTTGGTGGTGGATGCGTCTACCCACCAACTATGTTAATGTTGAAGTAAAAGATAGTGTTTGCACAGGGTTAGAAAAGTGTAGGATTTTAATAAGAATGGATATTATTACGCTTTTTTGACTGTGTTATATCAAAATCATGTAATAACAGAATTGACTGTGATAAAATTTACTCCACTTAGAAAATTCCATTCAACAAATATCTTACCGAGTTTCTGCTACTAATAAAGGTTCGTTAAAGAATGGTTTTCTGAGACGTTTATTTTAACTGATCTATGGAAACTTAATATGTAATATTAATTTTTTATCTTTAGCGTCGGTTAGGTACACCTACTCTATAATAAAATTATCAATTATTATTATTAATGAATACTAATCAAATTAATGGTGGTGGTACCAAGTACCAAGTTAATTCTATCTATTTGAAAGTGCAAATCTAATTTCTATCAAAAATATTTCAAAATATATCTTATTTTTCTCTGCAATTTACTTGTTGACAAGTTTTTGACTTGCATTTGCTTAATATTGAGGTTTAAATGCTTATTCAAATTAACATGCACACTACCAATTTCTTAAATACATACATAACTGTGTTATGCAAATGTCGAGAGAGTTCAACGGTCAGCAAAAAAGATTCTTTAAATTAAAAAATTTCTGAAAAGTTAATGGATTGACTCAACATAGAAATTGGAAACTATTTAATTTGATTCATATTAAGCCGGGTACAGATTGCTGTAACGTAACATGCAATATAACACGAAAGGAACATTTCATAAATGTGGACACAGCGCGCGCACGAACCGAGCATGTACCTACTCGCATCTGTTTCCGGAATGCGCGCGGTGAACATAGCTCAGTCTGCCGAGAACAAGTCCTCCATTGTTTGCATGCGTTCTGCACTATAGACACAAACAAGTCGTCCACACCGACGCTCCGTGCACACTGCGCGCCCCTTTATGTTCGGCGAAACAACTGACACTTTGTGGATTGCGGTGCAGCTCGAGTTGTAATGCTCTGTTCGTGCGTGTAGTGTGCACGGTTCGTGCGCGCAAGGCGTCAACACTATGGGAATTCTGTTACATTGCATGATACATTGCGACAATGTGGACAGCAAATTTTTTCATTGCGTGTTACATTGTACCCGGCTTTGTGTTTTTTGTGGCAACTGTACTGATAAAAAATTGATACTATATTCAAATTCAGAATGTACATATAATTTGTTGTTGATTCCTAAGGCGTAATTCGCACGAGACTTTAAAAAACGCCGCGTTAAAACTCGGCGTTGGCGCTTTTATTACATTCTCGATGTGATTGTTCATACGAACGCTTAAAAATCACTCTTTTTTCGTTTCTCGCTTCAGTAAGACGTGGAAATGGTTTCTGCAAAATTAATAGCAATAGCGATTTGTGTTGCTAGAAGACGAAAAAGAAAACAAAAGGCATTCTGGGTTCATCCTCTGAATGAACTGAGATATTGGTCAATGGGCTCTGAACAGTTATTGAACTTGATTCGTCAGTGTTGGATGAATATGGGCAAATATTTGGGTTGAAAGTGGTAAAAAAGCTTTGTGAGGAGTGTGGCCTAGAACTTGGCACAGTTGAATTAGTGGGGCGACATCGACGATTCACTAGAATCCTAATAACTTTAGATGGATGTACAGGATGAACGGATGAAGATTGATGAACCGGCGCTGTTGGAATTAATAACTTTAGATGGATGTACAGGATGAACGGATGAAGATTGATGAACCGCTCGTGTGAATAATAATACGAAGTTTCATATGATCTATTCCCTTTAACGCCCAACGCCCAGCGCTCAAAATGCAACACTGCTCGATAAAAAAGCGTCGCGTTTTAAAAGCGTTGACGTATGAACATATACTTGGAAATGCATTCGTTCTATTTTAACGCTTTTTTAACGGACGTTAAAAAAGCTCCCGTGAGAATGAGGCCTAAGTAATACTCTGCATATTTGAATACCTTCCTGTATTGTTTACTGTGATAAAAAATCTTTATTATTGTATGGAAAACAATAAAATACATCTGCTCTAATGATGGACACTGCAATGCTGTCCGAAACGTTGACTGAAGAAGGAGGTAGCGCAACACGGCATAACACCCCGAAAACAAATAACAAAAATAAAATATATACGTAAATTTTTATTTATTTGTTTTATTATATGCCCAGAGGGCTTTTACATAAATAAATAAAGGCAGTACATCTTTAACATGAGAAGGAAATAATATAAATAAAATTACAATAGAAATAAAAAAATACATTAGTTAAATAAAAATATAAGCAACAAAAATTTAAATTACAGTAAGATATAATAACGATAAGTTATGATAAAAAAAATACATACATGATATAAAAATACAAACAACAAAAATTTTAAAGTAAGATGATCAGAGGTTTACAAAATTGCAACATTAACCATGTCTAATAAAACGTAAGTATTAGTTTCGCAAAGTGGCAAACCGCTACATCGATGGTACCTCCAGTACCTCTGCAAGTTGCAGGAGTTCAGAACTCCAATTTGGATTTTAATATTTTAGTTAAGAAAATTAATTATATATATATATTTTTTAATATAACTAAATAGTACTACAGGTTATGATGGTTTATAATGCATATTACAATGATTTTACTAAGACATTACATTTAATTACATTAATGGGATAGGTAGAGATAGTTTAGCAAATTTGTTGATGAGCGAGTAGTTTATTAAATTTACCAAAGAATTCCTTAGTGAGTACTTGTATCACGGATAAATGATTTCATTTTTAAATTGTGTCAGTGACATATTCCATACATCTATGTGCGAATACATATTGCCCAAGTGTTGGATTCTGTGTAGTGGTGAATGTGCTTGAATTGTGCCCTGGTCGTAGTATTACCACAGTAAAATGGTAGTACTGACCTTGTGTTTCTCGCCGGCACATTAAAATTTATGAGCGCCAAGAATTCAGGGCTGTCAATTGTATTATGTAAGATTTTAAATAAAAAAACTAGATCGAAAATAGATTAGATAATCGCAATAGATAAGTGTAGTACAATTGTTCTTTTGGTATTTTTAGTTTATAATTTAAAAAGCTTAGGATTTTTTTTGGTATTCTTTCTATTGTTTGAGAATGCACGTCATAGTAAGGAGACCATACAGTTGAGTTATATTCAACCTGACTCCTCACTAGTGATGTGTATATAGAAGTTTTCATGTTTTAATGTCGGTAAAATCTTTAGCCACTCTTAGTACAAAACCTAACATTTTTAAACCCTTCTTTGAGATATTTTCAATGTGTGGTATGAAGCTAAGTTTGGTGTCGAAAGTGACACCTAAGTCATTAATTTCGGAAACAGATTCGAGAATGAAGTTATTGATTGTGTAATTAAAAAGAATTTGATTTTTTATTTTAAAAAATCTCATTTTTATGCATTAACCCCTTGTTTGCCGGGGTAATTGGGGTTGGTTGTCCACCAATTAGCGTTCGCAAAAAACGGCATCCATGACACCCAATGAAATTTCGTGTCCAGCGATTCTGACAGTGTCCTTGAGAAATTTTGTACAATAGAAAGGTCAAAATCGTAATTAAAGGAATTTTTCCCGCGCATGCGCAAGAACTGCGCACATTCCCGCGCTCCGGTAAATTATTAATATAAATTATTTGGAGTGACCAGGCGCATTGCGGTTTTCTCTATGGTAAAGGGCGATAATAAAGCAAGCGATTCTGACCGTGTTCTTCATACACTTTCTTTATACATAAGGGTCAAAATCGCGTGTAAAATCTCAAGCACACCGGTGCACGAACGGCATTCTAGCGGTTAAAAAATTTACTCAAATTTCAATATTCCTAAAAAATGTCAAATACCCATCATAAATAATTTGATTTACATTACGCACTAATGTTATAAATTTGACTGTCCTAAAACAGGAATTCTAAGTTTGACAGTCAAAGTGTATATACAACGAAATAAATAAATTATTTAAGTAACTTGGGTTTCGTAATAATTAGGGAACATACCCATACTACGTGACACGTTTAGGGGGGGGGGGGGGGTCTTCAAAATGTCACGCTCCATACAAATGAGCGGCGGGTTGCTTAGGATTTTGGTCACCGGGGGGGGGGGGGTTAAAAATTGCAAAAAGTTGGTCACGTAGTATGGGTACGTTCCCTTATTGATGATGGTTTTTCCAAACCGTAACACATTATGTCGGCATTTAAATTTCTCATGATTTTTTTTTTAAATTGCTTTGTATCTAAAAGAGTAACTTAATAAAAAAAATATATTATAGAACGCTGTTGAGAAATATTTTAAAGTCATCCTGATCTCTGTTCAATTTAATGTCAGTAAAAAATTTATATCATTGTAAAAAAGAAACTGCTTTTAATATGATCTTCTTAATGCTGTTACTCGCTTTATTAACCTCATTACTGTACACCTAAATTATTTTTTTACACCAACAGCAGTGTACATTTTTAAATAAAGTATTGATAAATTGTTACATTATGTACACTCCTCCTTTTCACTAGAAACATTTCTAATAGTAAAGCAGTATAAATTCTGATGTTCGATTAAAATTGTAATTCCAGAAACCAATTCCCTTCTCTATCAAAGCGTGCCGAGCCCCCGTCCATCCCCGCGTGGCAACTGCAGAGCTCCGCCCACCTGCAGGCGGAGGGGCGCACTGTCCCCTCAGATCTGGAGGAGGCGGCGGGGGGAGAGGGTGAGGGGGACAAGGAGGCGGGGGGCTCCGTCCTGAGAACGGGCCGGGGCGAGCGAAGTGAGTCGGGCGGATCCAACTCCAGCGAAGGGGACGCCGTTACCAAAAATAGTGACAGCAGTTTGGAGATCATGTGAGAACGATTTTGTAGCGTGTGCACTTAACATTATTTTGTATTATTTGTACTGCACTCATTGTAGCTAATCTTTGTAGGGTTCCATGACAAAACAGAAAAAGAACAAACAAACCTAACCTATTCTTCTATCATTTTCTGTTTTATCCGTTTTTGTACCTATATATACATATATATATACATATTATAATAATTATGTGAGAGAATCTTGAACAGAAAATTTCGCGAGTAAATGATTGTTAGGCTGCCTTTACATTCATAAGTAAAATTTTCAAAATGCATAAGTTTTTGATAAGTTACTCACAGGAGCGTTTGCATATGCATCCAACTTATGGTTATTATTGCTCACGGAAGCTGTTCGACAGTTCAACTTAGGTAAGTGCTCGCAGCGCCCGCCACATCTTACCGCAAATGACGGTAAGATGGCTACTTGTCAACAACGATTTGCTGCTTACAAATTTACTCGATTTTATTAATAAAGATGAAAGGGCACATATAAATCGTTGGAATAGAAGATGGCTGGAGATTAACAATTCTCCGAGCACTTTTGTTCAGTTAACGGCGAAATGGAGTTTTTTTAATTTTATCCGAATGACAGCAACCGACTTTGAATTCAAATATGTCATGTTTTAAACCAAAACATTGAGATTAGAAAGGAAAGAACTGATAATTAAAAAGAAGGATGCTCATTTTCAGAAAGCTTTTTACCACCTAAAAATAAATGGTATCCCTTTGTTTACATTCGTTTTCTTGATACTCGTTATTTGAGTTTTATCAAGTGTTATTTTTTTATACTCTTTTCGGGAGATAATAACTTAGGTAATTATCTATTTAACCCAATCAGATTTTAGTTCAAATAATAAATATAGAAAAAAAATCATACGAAACCCCTGTCTTTGATTGATTTAATTTTAATGTTAACATTTAAATATCTCGCATCGGCACTTTTTAGTACCATATCTTACTCTTAAGTGTCTCAACTCATCAAACTAATTTCATAAGCTGTGAGAAAGCCGTAAGTTCGCCCGGACGTGATTAGACCTGTCAAAAAACTTTTGTAAGAATGACTTCTGCAACTTGTTATAAATCATGGTAAGTGACTTACAATATCTTGTACATTGGTAATTTTACGACAAGTCACTTACGTAAGCGACTTATGAAAAAAACTTACATTATATGTAAAGGCAGCCTAATTTGGTCCAGTAAGTTCTTAAAAATATTTTTTACTTTGCTTTTCAATATTTGGTCACAGAAAAATACAGTCCGGTACATAAAAATGAACTAATTATTATTGTAAGTGTGAATTATTCAAAAAGATCTTTTAAAATTTTCCGTTTATAATTTTTATATTGCACAAGGTTATTCCTCTTAACATAATAAATTTGTTCTAACTGATACACACCAGTTTAAAAAATATATCTTTAAGTGGTGCAGACAGTTTCATTACATACTTTATTAGTATTTAACATAATACATAATGTAAGTATTATTTTAGTAGTGTACCCAACTCTTAAAATATAGCATACTACAGTCAATGACGTTATATAAATAGACTTGCCATAGTCTCACAAACTCAAGATATAATGTGGCAATTAATCAACACTCTTTTGTTTTCAGCGATTTTCAATAATTTCTTAATTCACAAGTTATCCATGTATGATAAAGATAGACGCTTAAAGAATATGTGCATATGGACGAAACAAAAGATAGAACGCGGGCGGCATTTTCGTATTCAAAATTCAAAAGTTCCGTCGAATACTGTCTCAAGGCCGACTAAAGTAGGAGGCCTGGGCACCAGTCGAATTTTGAGGTGTCAAATTTTCAAGCTTTATTAACAACGATAGTTTGCAAATGGCGTCGATTGTTATTGTATTTGTTGTTTCTGCTGATTTGTATGTTGTTTTACCGCAGGCAAGTAACTAAAGAATCATTAGATTATTATTATAAAAAGTAAATTTTACTTAGCGACGGCATCGACTTTTTAATTTGGCTGTTGCGCATCCAGACCTGTACTTTAGTAGGCCTTGAGTTCTCTAATGACGCATAAAATCTTTGAGCGGAAAGCAATTGTATTATTTATATAATCGATAATAATAAGTAATTTGCATGTATTCACGAATGAAATGTTATTCCTTCGCTTTTACTACTGTTTACCGTGTAATGGAAACATTTTCTCATCACACAGGAGGGAATTTTGGCGCTTTTTAATGCAATTTACTTACTGGTAGGACACGACCTTACTCGACGCGTGGCAGTTTAGTACTAAAGTACTAGAAATCGAGTACTCTACAATTGTCTTGTTGTTGGCTTCCCACTTTGAGATTTCTACCACGCGTCTACAGTATATAACGTTATTGACTACAGTGCTTGTACTGTCCGTAGTCATGGTTTGTAGTTACACTGCATTCGGTAGACACTTGCACTAGTTTTGCTTTTTTAACTATTTTTTGCTTTTTTTATTAACCCTTCTCAAATATGCCTCGAATAAATAAGCTCTCGTAATTTAAAATAATATTTTTTTTAGCAATTGGACAAATTGATATTTCTTGATTATTAGAGAAATATAAAGTTGCTCCGTATCGTTGGTAAGTCTTACCTATTTATTAACAAGTGAAATAACTCTTTAAAATACCCCTTGTTACAATAATTACTTTGTCCAAATTCCAAATAATTTTCTTCCCTCCTAAATTTTAATGGAATTAAAAAAATTGTGACTACATAACAACTTCTACTCTGCTTACATAGAAGGATTATTCTCATTAACAATTAAAAAAATTAGTGAAAGAAAAAAATTAAATGTTTATTTTATGAAGATTTTTATTACAATTATATTATTTTACTGACATCCTCTACTGGTACTTGAAATCCGGTTTCCCCTTTTATTTCTTTAGTTTATTGATTTCGTTTTTTGAAAATTTTATTAAGTATGTATAAAAAGTGCATTTAAATTATATTATATGTATTTGTGAATTAACAGTTTTTGCATGTACATAAATAATATGAGTCGTATAGTTCCAATCTACTATATTTTACCCATTTCAATTATTTATATTTTAGGGAACGTACCCATACTATGTGACCAACTTTTTGCAATTTTTAAACCCCCTCCCCCCCCTCCCCTCCGGTGGCCAAAAATCTAAGCTCCCCCCGCTCATTTGTACCAAGCGTGGTATTTTGAAGACCTCCCCCCCCCCCCCTGAATGGGTCACATAGTATGGGTACGAAACAGATGGTTTGCCAACATTTCCCCGAATGTACATATCGTAGATAGGAACTATACGACTCGTATATTATAATTTACTTGTCTGTGTATATTATTATTGACAATTTTGTTTTGATTTATAATTTTGATTTATAAGTAATCATTTATCAGTGAGGACATGCATTTATTGCATAAACATTGTAATGCAATCTGAAAAATAATTAATATATATTTCAGTTTCAATAATTTATGACACATTCCAAAAAATTTCATACATAATTACTAATTTTACTATACATAATTTTACATACATAATTTTAATTTTAATTAAAAAAAATATATGCTTATTATAAAATAATATAATTATATATAATAAGATAAGTTGCTTGTTATTGTTCTTAATTGTTGTATGAATAACGAAACATTTATTATGATTCAGTCTTGCATCTTTTAGAACTAAGTGCCATAGTTAGATTTAAAATACCCTGTGTATTATTCAATATAATATTACAATTTATGTAATTGTTTGGTTAATAAAGTTCATGTGTTGTTAAACATGCTTCACTCGTTCTTAGCCTTATCCTGCTAGATGACATAAAATATATTTAAAATGCTGATTTCTACTGCTTACATTATATACTGTTGATTATTTGTAATAATCACTTTCTAATTTATTAAATATTCAAGCAATGGGTATAATATGTGTCTACAGTCTTAGGTTTATTTTTATCATTGGTATTGGTGACTTTATTATGTGGAGTGTCTCGATAAATAATCTAAATAGATTAGGACCCTGTTTGAGAAAATATTAAAATAATAATAAATAATACTGTCATAGGTAGTTACCTCCTGCTTATTCTCGTTATCTGCTGTCAAAAGGTTAATAATGATATAATAGTGTATGAATAATTTTTGTAGTGATTCTAATGGCAGCCACGATTGATAAGTTTCGCTCCGACTTTCTATGCTGACCAGTTTCAATCTTATAACCTTTTGATAACCAATGACCTGTATATTTAAATCGGCCACCTTTTATTACACTTTATAGACAATAAAATGTGTACTTACCATAAACATACAAAATAATAGACCTGGAAAGGGGAACAAACCAGGATGGGTGGGGTGGGGAAGCAGCGTGACCGTCAATGTGATTTGTCCATAAATGAATCTGACAATATATAAATTTGTCAATAAATGAATCTGACAATATATAAATTTGTCAATAAATGAAACTCGCATTGTCCTATCATTATTTAGACTTCGAAAATAAAATCTGCTTGTAACTCGCATTGTCCTATCAGTTCTATCGCATTATCCTATCATTATTTAGACTTCGAAAATAAAATCTGCATGTAACTCGCATTGTCCTATCATTATTTAGACTTCGAAAATAAAATCTGCCTGTGAATAAGCAGATTCCACAACAACACAACAAAGTGGCATTTCAGCACCCCTTTGAAAAGTCAAAAATTGATGAAAAAAATTAAAAAATAGCTCATAACCTAAATCTTAATCACTTCAAAGGAGTGATAAGTTGCATGTTGTTGAGTTGTCCGGGCACTGAACAAGTAGTCCTTTTTATAATGGTGCGCAAATTGCTGGCTGCATAAAAACTGTAACTGCAAATCGTAAATACACACTTGTTTTGATAATAGAATATTTGTTACCCCTTTTACTAGTGTGTTATAATTTACTCACCTCGCTCATTTTTGTGTCGACAGACATGTTGTAGTTTATTCAAAGCATTCTAAGCATTCAAAGCATTCTGGTGCCAAAAAGATGGTCACATGATCTGCCTCCAGCTCGTCGAAATGATACCCAGATTTTAAGTTAGGGCAAGTCTACTCTTTTGTAATATCTATGGTACTTATTACACTGTTTATTGTATCCGATAAATCTCTGTGTTTTCTGGTGACTGGTTTCAACTGTTCTTTTTTTTTCACTGTTGTAAATTGTGTTTATCTGAAGTTATCTACCAGGTAAGTATGATTTCTGTATCTGTTTGTAAATAATTAAATAACACCTAGGAAGTCTTTATGCAGGCACGCTTGAGGTTGTTTTTCACAAAAATTGCACTACACAAATTATTCAACTACATAATTTGTTATTATTATACGTAATAACATAACCTGTTTTCAATTGTCTGCTTCTTTCTTTTGCTACGTCCAGAGGTCATCTCTGTCTATATTATTTCAATGTGTTTGGGTTTATGTACACAATAAAATATCTAAATTTCTCTCGATCCATGAGGATTGTAACGTACTCTATGTGTGTACAAACATATTTTATTATTTTGCCAATACGTCAGGGATTGAACTCTGACCATTCCAGTGCAAAGCAAATGTGCATTCTCAAGTCATCATCACCAAGCGAAGGTCAAATGACTGGTTACTACATCTATGATATTATGATCTTCATTCTTCCTAGAGATTCCTTAAGTTTGACTACCAGTCACCGAGAGGTTTCCCGTAGTGCAATCAGAAATATATTAAAAGTTTAAAAAGTATTTTTACACAAATTATTTCTTGGTTTTACCAATCCTTTTTACCGGTACTTTTTTTTTACTGTTTTCATTCTGGTGGCTGGGGACGTTTTGTTGTTAATAAAATATTGTGAATTATATTTTCAGTGCATAAGCAAGAACTTGAAGCAAAGAAGCAAGAAAAAGATGTGAATAGGGGAACAGGGAACAGGATTTCGTCAAGTGCACGAGTGTCGTAACTTTTCCTATAAAAAAGCTAATATTAAGGTGAAAATGTGTATTATTTTACGACATGGAATATTCTTCCTTTTGGGTAACTGTTAAAAGACAATAGTTGAGTGTGTAGTTAAAATTTTATTGACATTTGTAATTGTTATTATTTTGTATGTGGTTTTGTGAAAGAAAACACGGATGGCTAATCAAAGTGGTTTTATTTGAAATTTACCAATTATTTATTTACAATGTCCATTGATTTTTCATTTTAATTATTGAAAAATTCGACATAATATAATATATACCATGCTTATTATACGCATTGACAAACTGTAGATATTGGTAAGATTGAGGCAGTGAAAATATACATTAGTAGGAATAAGTTAATTAGCCCAAGCAAAGTTTTAGAGCTTGGAGTTTTAAATCAATTTCTCCGAGTTAACTCGAGACAGTCAAAAAATGTTCAGGTGTCGATTTTATTAGTGTTTTTGAACTGCTACCTCGAATAGCTTGAAACATGGTGTGTCAATTTTTAAAAATAAAACTTGGGTTAGCTTTTCAATCTGGAAAAAATAGATATTAGATATTTTTAATACAGTAGATGAGATTTCCACAATTCAAAAATCTTATTCAAAAGTAGAATTGTTTTGCTTAGAATGCTTTCAATGTGAATGGTGATAAAATTTATATTAATAGTCCTGACTTATTTTATATCATTATGACCAATTTAAATAGTTAGCGGCAAGTGTCTGTCAGACGGATGGCCAATCTTGATACTGCAAAGACTAATTTATCATCCTAACTGTGTTTTTATAACATTATGTCAGATTTAAGCAGTTAACGACAAGTGTCTGTCAGACGGATGGTCAATCTTGATACTGCAAAGACTAATTTATCATCCTAACTGTGTTTTTATAACATTATGTCAGATTTAAGCAGTTAACGACAAGTGTCTGTCAGACGGATGGTCAATCTTGATACTGCAAAGACTAATTTATCATCCTAACTGTGTTTTTATAACATTATGTCAGATTTAAGCAGTTAACGACAAGTGTCTGTCAGACAGATGGTCAATCTTGATACTGCAAAGACTAATTTATCATCCTAACTGTGTTTTTATAACATTATGTCAGATTTAAGCAGTTAACGGCTAGTGTCTGTCAGACGGATGGCCAATCTTGATACTGCAAAGACTAATTTATCATCCTAACTGTGTTTTTATAACATTATGTCAGATTTAAGCAGTTAACGACAAGTGTCTGTCAGACGGATGGTCAATCTTGATACTGCAAAGACTAATTTATCATCCTAACTGTGTTTTTATAACATTATGTCAGATTTAAGCAGTTAACGACAAGTGTCTGTCAGACAGATGGTCAATCTTGATACTGCAAAGACTAATTTATCATCCTAACTGTGTTTTTATAACATTATGTCAGATTTAAGCAGTTAACGACAAGTGTCTGTCAGACGGATGGTCAATCTTGATACTGCAAAGACTAATTTATCATCCTAACTGTGTTTTTATAACATTATGTCAGATTTAAGCAGTTAACGACAAGTGTCTGTCAGACAGATGGTCAATCTTGATACTGCAAAGACTAATTTATCATCCTAACTGTGTTTTTATAACATTATGTCAGATTTAAGCAGTTAACGACAAGTGTCTGTCAGACAGATGGTCAATCTTGATACTGCAAAGACTAATTTATCATCCTAACTGTGTTTTTATAACATTATGTCAGATTTAAGCAGTTAACGACAAGTGTCTGTCAGACAGATGGTCAATCTTGATACTGCAAAGACTAATTTATCATTCTAACTGTGTTTTTATAACATTATGTCAGATTTAAGCAGTTAACGACTAGTGTCTGTCAGACGGATGGCCAATCTTGATACTGCAAAGACTAATTTATCATCCTAACCGTGTTTTTATAACATTATGTCAGATTTAAGCAGTTAACGACAAGTGTCTGTCAGACGGATGGTCAATCTTGATACTGCAAAGACTAATTTATCATCCTAACCGTGTTTTTATAACATCATGTCAGATTTAAGCAGTTAGCGGCAAGTGTCGAATGGTAATGCAAAGGCTAAATTAATCAGTTCGATAGTGTTGGATGGAAAGAGCTGAAAAAACAGGTAATTGTGTATAAGGTGCAGACAGACAAAACAAGATTATAATAAATGCATTGTAATATTGATAATAATCAATGATAGGAACATGGTCTTGATAGTTATTCATTGTTTAGGTTCTCCATCAGAATTATCAATAATTGAAAATATTGCATCAACGTCTATTAATGACACATTTTTGGTAAATGGAGTTTTATGAATTTATTGTATCTAGAAAAGTGATTCACGGTGGCGAAACTGAGTAATATATGAATAATAGTATATGAATAATATTTTTAAAATTTAATAGTGTGATTTAAGCTTAAATGATCTAACATCTAAAAGGTCAACCAGATCTAAAGGAAGGACGTATCAAGGTTACATTAAATTAATAAAGACTAGTGAACAAAAGCCTGAGAAGACAGGGTACTAAAAGATGTGGAATTTATTTATTTTTTTGCAACCTTTTCAACTAAAATACTCTACAAAAAATAAGGCAGCTATAATGCAGGTAATCATTATATTATGAGAAAAAGGTGGCAATGGTGATAGCTTCAGTAATATTTAAAATCAATAGTCACCTTTTAATAGGCTTCTTAGGCCCTTTGCTCATGGAGAAACCAAAACCAAACTAAAACTGGTTAACAACTCAATTCACGGCGCAACTCAACTTTATGATTTCAGTAATTATATCAGCTTGTTTAACAAAAATATACTTTATCAATTATCAACCTTAACCTTTGCACCGCTTGCAATAAAGGTAGCATACTGCCCAAGCATTTTTTGTGAAATATAATAATGAATCGGTGTAATCCGATAACAAAATGCGCCATAATCACCGGTCGGGTATGGGGCCGTTGGGCATTGAACGACGCAATCCACAGTCCTGTACGGGATCACTGGGCGTCTAGAGATTAATATATAGTAATAATTTATCAACCTCCTGAACAAAATCGATATTTTCCTGCTCTGACATATCGCAAATTACTCGAAAACTTGACAGATTGTGAGACACAACCAAGGCAACCTGGCAACTGAACGCGATGACTAGCACGGAGAGTTGCGATTGGCTGGTTGCGTCGCCCTTGACAATTGGTTTTTGAGAAGTTGCCTGTGTGCAGATTGTTAATCAGAAATTCGCAAGTTGCTTTCTTGTGGATAGCGATTGAGTGGCTAACTTGTTTTTTTCAGTTGCCCCTTGAGCACACGGGCTATATCTTCAAATAAATATTAGGTCCTTACATATGAAATTGGCGTTTTGTATGGGAGGAACATAAAGTCGATTTTTTTAAAATATAATATATTTATTTAATCAAAGTATGTACCATTGCTATCTATGCACTTTTGCCATCTCATAGGTAGTTCATCGATCCCTTTACTAAAAAAACCATTCGGACGGGAATCAATAAAATCTTTGAAGGCGGTTTGGACTGCCCGATTGGAGTTGAATTTTTTCCCTTGCAAGAAGTTATTCAAATTTTGAAAAAGATGGTAATCTGTTGGGGCAAGGTCTGGAGAGTACTGTGGATGTCTTAGACATTCCAATTGAAGCTCCTCTAATTTGGTAGCCGTCTGTTGTGCAGTGTGTGGTCTAGCATTCTAACGCACGTTTGTTGAATTGCTTCACTCAATTCTTGAGGTACCCACCTTTCGAGCTTTTTCACCTTCCCAATTTGCTTCAAGTGGATTAAAACAGTTTTATCACTAACACCGCAGCCTGCAGCTAACTCCGACGTGGTTTGCGATGGATCCGCTTCCACAATAGCCTTCAATTCTTCATTATCAACTTTGGTCTCCGGCCGTCCACGGGGCTCGTTCTGCAAGTCGAAATTTCCAGAACGAAAACGTTGGAACCAAAAACGCACTCTGTTTTCTTTTACAGCACCGTCACCATACACATCATTAATCCTTCGAGCCGTTTCTGCAGCACTGGTGCCACGGTGGAACTCGTACTCGTAAATAAAGCGATATTTCAAGTTTTCCATTTTGTAAACTAAGTGACGCAAAGAAAAAAAAACAAGTAAGGAAAAAATAAATTAATTATAATTTTCGAAACACAAATGCATGAGTAAATAGCTGTATAAATTTGAATTTGGAATTCCTAACCAAAGAGAAGATATTTGAGATCAAAGTTGCCAGTACGGCAAAATGCCAATTTCATATGTAAGGACCTAATAATACAAGATTGCAGCAATCAGTAACAAAAAAATTAATTCATCTGCTTTGTGTTAAAAATCAGAATTTCTACAAGGATTCATTTTGATCCACTTTTAATTGATTTTTTATAGTGAAATTATTTTTTTTATTATCAACAAAAACATATTAATTTAAATATCATAATATGTAGTTGTAAAATTTTTGTAAATCTTAAACCTTTTAAAACTAAGATGGTAAACATGAAATGCGTTCTCAATGGGTCAATGCATTTTATTACAAGGATTTTTTTATTTATATATTGTGTATTATGGTAATAATTTGAATGGTTGGATTATGCAACTGCCTACCTCGCATGCATACATGAAAATTAAGTAATTTATAAAATGAAAATATTTTTAGTTTTTACAGCGGTCCAATTATTTGGAACCATTGTCTTTGTGGGGACATTAAAGCAAATGCATTAGAAATAAATAAAAACCAAAAAGTATACATAAAGATTATTTATTGTCAACAGTGAGGCTATTACATTTTGTGAATTATACACTCATTGTCCCTTGAAGCTTGAAATATCGGTTTCTCACTATTTTGATGTTCTGTTATTAAATTTATCATATGTTTTAGCAACATAAGTGCACGTTGTAAACAAATCTCAATTTTAAAAAGTTTATTAATTAAAAATGTATTATTAGACGTACCATGTTCTTTGAGATAGGTTTCTATCATATTGCCAACTTTATAATTTGTACCATTTATGACGACAAGCTTTTTATGCTTTCATACAAAAACCATGACATTACGATTCTCTGAATTGCCCAACACTTATACATGTACCAAACATTTGACAAGAGGTTTTATAATTTTACAAAGTATGTGCCAAACTATTTAGACAATTATTCTTCCTTAAGGATTATTTATGTAATACTAAAGTCATTCTTACGTCCTACCCTACATATTCATAACCAACCTCACACAATCATGCTGATAAGATCCTTATTCTTAATGCAATGCAATCTCTACCATTTGCAGCATCCATTGCTTGTTTTCAAATCGATTTATTACGGCACGGCAAGTAGTCCCGAGTCACTAATTTAATGGTAAAATTAATCCATTCTTATTGCTGTAGAAAACCCCTACGTATGTTTTGCATGTTATTTTGCACACATTTGGCTGCAGATATAACAGAAATTTCTTGGATAACTTCTAACTAAATAATGTTTTATTTGTCCAAAATAAGGCATCACATCCTCATCAGCATGTCTCTCTCTTCCAAGTGATTACATTTACACCATCCCATGTATACATTCATAAGTGTCGGTGTCATGATTCCGCCATTGACTGTTGCCCGTAGTTGCTCCTAGCCATTAAATATCTGATTACAGGTAAAACCTCACCTACATAAACTAACTTCATAGATTTAACATTATGATTCTGTGCTCCAAAAATTCAAATGAAGCGGTGGACTGAGGAGCATTTACAAATGGAGCGGGAAATGTCCTGAGACATCAACTGAGTGTTACCCGTGCTGTTTCTGAATACGTAAGGAAATATAACTCCGTTCAAAACACTTAACACTATAAATGCAAGAATGAATGGTGACTCCATGTACATTTTCAATTGTAATTTTTATCCGAACATAGATCAAAATTCCCTTCGCTACTTGCACGCTTATTCAAAATAAAACATACTTTATTTTGGATATAACATTCTAAAAATGAAACAACAAGATTTGTTTAACAATAGATATATAAAATTATTTACAATAAATTCTAATGGTGCATTTTCTCATGATCCTTCGGTAAAGGAAACGCAATTAACTAATGTATACAAACTGTACATTCACATACCGTACATACTTAAATCTAAAGACACTCATTTGTGAGAAAGAATATTCAATTTGACTATTATATGATCAGGTTCACTTTGGTTTCCCAATATGCTGGAACAGGCATTTCTATTTTATACAGTCTCAGTTAAAGTAATTCTCGCAATATTATGTATTGCTAACAATTTTTATTAAAATGAAAAGCATCTCGGAAAAAGCTCGATGAAATTAATATTTTTTGGCAAGACTTGGTGCAAGTTATTATTTGAATTTTTTTGAAAAATGAGCCAATGTTCCAGTTTTAAATAGGAAAGAAAAAGTACATAACATTAGTTCTAAAATGAAAAAGCTATATTTTTACCATGTTTGTATTTAAACGTTAAATCATTACGGGGAGCACATTAAACTGATACACAATATGCATTCAATATATTGTTAGTAATTTTTAGTCACTCTTAACCCGGCCAGTGCCGCTCGTCAACCGGTGTGTCATGAGATTTTACACGCGATTTTGACCCTTATGTATAAAGAAAGTGTATGAAGAACACGGTCAGAATCGCTTGCTCTATTATCGCTCTTTACCATAGAGAAAACCGCAATTATATTGGTGACTCCATATAATTTATATTAATGATTTACCGGAGCGCGGGAGCGTGCGCAGTTCTTGCGCATGCGCGGGAAAAATTCTTTGGTTTTGAACTTTGACCTTTCTATGTACGAAATTTCTCAAGGACGCTGTCAGAATCGCGGGACATTGGGTGTCATGGCTGCCGCTTTTTGCGAACGCTAATTGGTTACAACCAACCCCATTTACTCGCGGCATTCAACGAGTTAAGAAGAAATAAATCAAACTAATTCCAAAATATCGAATGAAAAAACTAAGACATGATTTAGATTCCAGACGGCATATTTAGTGCTTGCAAAATAATAATGACGACATCAGAATTAACAGATTTATTGCCTCGGTGCGACCAACAGGCTGACATTAGAGGAATAACAAACTAATGATATGATAATATCTTTAGGCCTTACTATGTTTCATCCAAACACCCTAATAAATACATTCTTTTGAAAGGTATTGAATTCCTTGGAAAATAACTGAAGGAGGTAGAGGAAAGAAAAACTAAAATAATATTGTCTAGTTTAATGTTAAGTCAATCTTATGACTTCGGAATAAAACCAGCATCAATTGTCTCAAGTAGCACCATTTATTTGGTCACAAAATGCAAACATTTATAATGTTGACCCATTCAAATAGTTATTCTTGGCAATTAAGGGGAATGGCTGCACGGCCTTTTTCATACAAAACTTAAATTTGGATTTGATGTTACATAATTATTTTTTTGTTAATCAAAAGATACAGCAAATATTTAGTACAGCTGTGTGCTACTTTAATCATTTGTGTTTTAAATTTTGATACATGGGCCATTAAAGAATTAAATTTTGAATGATTAAAGGTAACATTGGTATTTCTTTGTGAGTTCATTTCATTACGATTATTAAAAAAATTATCTTGATATAATGAAAAATAAAAGAAAAAATTATATTGTAAAAAATACTTTTTTGGGTGGAAATTTTAATTTATATTTTTAAGTTCCAAAGTAAATCAGTGGTTTATAATTTGAATTTACACCCATCAAAATGCATTTCTCAATAATTTTTATTTCGTCATATTAACCTTAAAATGCCCATGCGCCGCGTGCAATAAAGGTAGCCTACTTCCCAAGCAGTTGTGAAATATTTGTACCATAATCACCGGGACTGTTGAGCATTGAACGAAGCAAATCCACAGTCCCGTTCGGGCCCACCGGGCATCTAAAGGTTCCTCTAAAAGCTTGTGCACCGCGTGCAATAAAAGCATTCCACTGCGGAAGCATTTTTTTATGAAATATTGGCACCACAATCGCCGGTCCCATTTGGGACCGTTGGGCATTGAACGACGCAAATCCGTGGTCCCGCACGGGACAGCTGGGCGTCTAAAGGTTAACATAGTAGAGCAAAATTATTTTTAACAAACAATTGGTAAAGTTGCCCCTAAAAGATGAAAAATTGAATCCTTTTCCCATATTTCCTAATTTAAAACACAAATAAATAAAGAAGCACA
The DNA here is from genome assembly GCA_917880885.1 of Limnephilus marmoratus. Taxonomy (NCBI): domain Eukaryota; kingdom Metazoa; phylum Arthropoda; class Insecta; order Trichoptera; family Limnephilidae; genus Limnephilus; species Limnephilus marmoratus. The sequence goes on along the minus strand of OU862919.1, from coordinate 27,034,128 downwards.
TATCTACACTAGAATTTGTTACACCTTTTGATTAAAAAAATAACTATATAGTTTTGTTGGGTTTTTTGGAATAAAATCCAAATTTAATTGTTAAGCTTTTACACATTGTGAAAAAATAATTTGCCGCAAGAGAAAAGTAATACAAAGCTCGATCCGTCACAGATAGTCATCATTTGAAATAAACTCACGGTAAAATTATGCGTAAAAAATTATAAACTACAATAAGCGTAGTTGCGCTGAATTCAAATACGTACAATTAAAAAATATGATAAGATTCATCGCCGATTACATTCTCAATCCGTAATGGAACAATTTTATACATAATAATTATATCGCTAATGACTCATTGGCCATCAGGAGAAACATCCCAAGTATTAGTTAATTATCAATGAATCTCTGAGATCAATGTGGAGAGCACTCCCCTTGTCAGAAGAAATTATTTGAATTGAAGATGTAGTAGAAGTCCTACCACTGCGTATTTACATGGTGACATTGAAGCAACTGATTAGTAATTGCCCAAGTGGGTGATATTGTCTCCCAGGAGTAACGAGAAGGCAATAATTCGCTGAAATAATTTGAATGACAAAAAAAATATTTCTTCATTCAATTTTTCAATTTTTTTTAGTCAAACATTGGAAGATACCTGAGAAATTTTAATGTTTCAATTCCAAAAAATTGCAATTTTATTTCTGAAAAAAAAAAGTTAAAAAAAATGGGTCAGTGAGGGAAATTAATTTGGGGCACCCTGCTATAGATTGATTAAATTAAATGTCATTGTATCCACCCTGTATCGTATTTGAACATCTTGTATCCAAAATTTTGATACTTGATTTTAAGTTTAAAAAAAAAATGGAGGAGTTCTTCGGGTCGGCTAAAAATTTGAAAAATACTTGCCAATTTTTAAATAATATTCTGCAAAGAACAATGTATCAATTTCTAGAACTTACAATGATGATTCCAAGTTCGTCCACCTACGAAGCGAGCTTAGCACACACAAAGATAACGTTAGAAACTAAACTACTCGGTCAATATCTCGCACGAGTCAAGACAGCGCACTGAATGTTTTGCACGGGTTAACTTAAGCAGTCCCTGCGGCATCACTCAAGATCTCATCGCTTCCCCAATGGATGATGTGCTGCACATCCCACTTAGCGGGCCATTCACCATCTCATCGACTCCTACTTCACCATGACTGCTCCCCTGCAAAATAACAACGCACAAATCTATAAAATACATTTTACACTAGAAAACTTATAAACATGAGGGTTAAATTGTTTATGGTATTTGTAAGACACTGCGCCATGTCCATGGTTATTGACTACGTTGACAATCAGCCATGCGATTTTGAATCTTTTGTGGATAAGGAATCGATTCCATACATAATCGCCTGTCACATTTGTCTGATTGTCTATGGCTTGCAATTGCTTTTTCTATGGGCTCATGTGTCAGCTGTCAGCGCTGTCGCCGACTTCAACTAGTTTAAAACACGAAATGATTATTTATTAATTTAATGTACGTTTAAAGTTGTATACTATGGATCTGACATTTGCGAAGTCGACGACAGCGCTGCCAATTTACCAGCTTATCAGGGTTGCCAATTTGCGGGGAATTTGTTATTTTGTTCTCCCCAATTTGGGGAATTTGAACATTTATTGCAGGTATTTTAGAACTTAAGCATTGGCAACCGTGCAGCTAAAACATCAGTCTGTAGAAAAAGCAATTGCAAGCCATAGACATTCACACAAATGTGACACAAATTCACACATGTGATTATGTATGGAATCGATTCCGTATCTACAAAAGATACAGAATCACTCTTCAGGACATGTCTGGGTGTAATAATATAGTAGGTAGGTTGGTTGCTTACGCTGCGGGGTGGGCGTGTGCTAACAGAGTCGGTGCAGGTGCAGGTTCCGGCTGAGCACGGAGCGCACGTCGTGGGTGAAGCGCAGCGCGTCCAACATGGGCAGCAGGTTCAGCAGCGCCATGTCCATCGGGTCCGAGAACCACGACTTTATAGGTATTGCGTTGTCTGGAACACAGGGTGGTACACTAAATTAATAAGACATTAAAATATGACACTATGTATTTGGGAAACTGGACTAAAAGCATTTAAAAATCTTAACAGACTGTTAAAATTAAGATAAATTGTCCCAGATAAAAGAAAGTAGATTGTATTTGGCAACTTTCCGGGAAAGACTTGAAACCAGACTTAGGAGTTACCATATCACAAGATTTAAAATGGGAACCGCACATCGCTGGGATTGTGAAAAGAGCAAACTCACTAACATATTTAATCAGGAAAGCATTCCTTGACCTATATAACATCATACCAGACATGATGTTAAAAATATACAAAACATATGTGCGACCTCTCCTGGAATATGCTTTCCAAATATGGAGTTCTCACTTCTCAAAGGATATAAATCTGATAGAGGGAGTACAGAGACGTTCACTAAAATACCAAGAGCTTTGAAAGATGGACGATAAGAAGATAGACTCAAGGAATTAAGATTACCAACCTTAAAAGATAGAAGAGAAAGGGGTGACTTGATCGAGACTTTCAAAATTTTATCTGGACACTGCAGCTGCCCTGGCATCCAAGGAATCTTCACTACTAATAAAAATATAATTCTCCGTGGACACTCAAAAAAAATTACCAAAACGCCTTTTGCATCTAATCCTAGAAAACACTTCCTTGCAAATAGAGTGGTGGATGCTTGGAACAAACTCCCACAACATGTCATCGATGCAACTAACATAAACCAATTCAAAGCTCTATTGGATTCATATTTGGAGAGAAGAAAGGACTAACTTAGTTAAAAATTAAAATTTACTGTCAAACTATTGTGAAATTAGATATGAGCGCATCAGCAGAATGCTGCCTGCTCATTATATAATAATAATAACCAGGTACAATTTCAAACATTCACATCACATAGCAGGCGTTATTATCGTTGCACAGGGATTTCCACACAGAGCACAATTTTTTGTTTTATTTCTGGCCAGGGTTTGTCCGTTCCAATTTCAAGACGACTTACGTTGAGATTTTTTTGATGACCATTAATCCACATTTATTTAGAATTTTTATAATGCAGAATCTCGGCCCGTTTGATCTTTTGATCGAATCGTTACCAGCTGACAAGCATATTAACCCCTCAGAAAATCGCCAATATGCACTTTTAATGTCTTTAACGAAATTACATTTTACGAAAACTTTGTATTATTACCGCTTCACAAATAAAGCTCTATAAATGAAACATTTCTGAACGTAGCCAAATAGTAAAAACTGTTTTAGACAGGTTACAAAATAAGCTTTCGAATTATTATATTACAAATAATTATTAATATTTGTAAATATAAAAATTTAGAATGCAAACATTAAAAAAATGTGATAATGACTCGCGTGATGTTTTTATGTGAAAACGGTACTAAAATCATAGATTATGTAAACAACAATACTTATTCTATTGTATAAATGTGTAATAAACACTTTCGTCACCTCACTTTTTTATCATTTCATATAAAAATATTTAATAAAAATTAACAATGTCGGGCGCCCGTAGGAAATTTGGCGGGATAAATTATGTGTTAGATTGCGCGTCTGACAGAATGTTATTTTTATGTATTTCTATGGACAACTTGAATAGAGATGTGTAGCATGATTCACTATCGACCTTTCACTTTTTATTTTACGGATGTAACTAAAACAATAACAGAGTTATAACGGTTTCTATGGAGACACACGCGCTGACGTGTAAACACGCTTATTGTACTTGACTGCTGTCGTATTTTTAACGCATATATCTGCTTACGTTGCGGAGGGGTTTTTTTTTTTTTTTTTTACATGAGCTCCACACAGGAGGCCCTGAGGAAAATAATTTCCCTCAGGACCTATGTCATCTTTGAGGATGCTGTGTGGAGGGGAGGAGAGTTCTGGGAAGGAAAAGGGTTTAAGGGGTAGGTAGGAATCTGGGGTTCAGTATGTCCTGGTCGTCCACCTCCAAGACCTAAACAAACCTCACCCCATGAACCTGGGCACCACTGCTAAATCACCAAACGTAGCGAACCACTTGGGGTGACCTATGGCAGAGGTGTTGGTTATCCAATAAAGGTTCCCGGGGCGGCGGTACCCATTCCCGCCTCCCAAATTGGATAACAAAATCGCATGTTTGACAGAAGATCAAAAACTGAAACGGGCCGAGAATCAAAATTAAAATTGGGCGGATCGTTGATTTGATGCTCATCACATTGAGCAATAGAGAACTCCAGTCCAATTTTTTTATTTTTTTTAAATGAATAAAGACCTTCAAACTTAAATAACTGAATTTTTATTTTTATAGTTAGTTTTAATAGTTAAAATAATTGTCAAGACCCCCTGAAAATCACCGTATCTATGGTGGATTGTGTGACGTCATCACCCATCGATAGTTTTATTTACTTCCAACAGGTGTTGTCATTTTGAATGATAATTATACGGAAGAAAGATGATACTATTCGATAAGTTAAAACATTATTTAGGTGGAATTATTTATTCATTATATTGTATTTATTATATTATTATATTGTTCAATATTATTACGGGAGAGTGGTATAAAAATTGTTTGAAATTATCATTTTTTTAGCTTTTAAAATCAATATTATCTAAAACGAAGAATCACCCACAAAAGTGTAGGCAAACGATAACAGCTGATCGATTGCGGCCATTTTGATTATACTCCACGGCAAAATTTTGGCCTATGTAGCATTATGATATAGTATATTTATACGATTTTTTCGTACAGTTTAAAGTTTTTCAATATTTTAAATAATAGAGATAAACTAATAGAGATACCTCTATTTTTGATACTGAATTATTTAGGCTTAAATATTGTTTCAATAAACACAACAACTAAATCTCTATAAACAGTATGAAATAACGAATAACATGAAATGTTGTTAATACTGACGACTTTTGTCATACCTACATAATCAAAGTTTCAATACAATGACTGGTGACGCGTGACGTCAGCACTAACCATTCAGTAATGCCAACTTTACAGTGTGTTTTGACGAGAGGTTTAAAAATGCACTTTTTAATAATTTTTTTAAGAACTCTACGCCTAATATTATGAAATAAAACTTATATATTCAGAATCAGCGTTCATTGGTCTGTATGAACATATTTTTTTAAAGCCATAATATTTTTCACTGGAGTTCCTTATTGCTCATGTGCCACTAAACTTTGGACAATCATAGTAACAAATTTGGGGGCGGGTATGGCTACCGTCACCCCGGAACCAATTATTGGATTATTGACACCTCTGCCACAGGTCACCCCGAGTGGTTCGCTACGTTTGGTGACTTAGAAGGGGTGCCCGGTTTCATGGGGTGAGGTTTGTCCGGGTCTTGGCGGCAGATGCGTCTGTCCACCAGCAGCGTGGCGGGCCGGATCGGGAGAGACTGGTTGAGTGAGATCTTTTGATCTCTCCAGCAGGACTCTCTGGGAACATTGCCTTGCATCACAGTGGGAGGGTTGCATTGACACACTGACAGAACTTGCTTTTCTAAAAAGACCCTCCACACAGCGAGAAGGTAAAGAGAATTACCTGGATAGCCCCTGTAAGCTCCGGGGGAATTGTCCAGGATGAATATCCTGTTGAGATCAGCGCAGATGGAGGACAGGTCCTTGGTGTAGGTGCCCAGCTCCGGGGTGCAGTGCTGCCTGCAAGCCAACGCAACAACAATTCAAATTCATTACGAGAATCCGTCCAGCAATACCCGCCGGTCAAAACCACACTAAAATACACAGGGGCATTACATATCTCATTCGTAATACATAACTTTTTCGAAATAAATCCCTTGGACTCGGCTGTACTACTACCGGAGTGCAGTGCTGTCTGAAAAATTCAATAAAACTCAAAATGTAATTCATGGAAATAATACAATCAACATCATTAAATAATACAGTCAATAAGGTGTAAAGTTCTAACAGACAGAAAACAAAACTTCTTATGCGGGGAACCTTGCAAAAGGGTTTTAATCATAGATAATAGATACAAGGGAGAAGGGGCAGGAATCATTATTAGGGTGAAAAATCACATGCATAGTGTCCTCAACATCATTCACCCATACTACTGCAAATCGCATGTACACACAGCTGTACCCCACCATCACTTCTACCTACATACCGACTCTGCCGCTGACAGTCTAGTCGGTGCACTTCCATGTCATATCTTCCTTTGTTTCTATTATCTATGGTTTAACTATAATATATGAATCATTGACTTAGGGCCTGAACAACCTTAATTTTTACAGAAATTGAACAATTCATCAAATTTCAAAAGTTAATTATCAAGTTCTGTTGATATTTCAGTTATGTGAACCAACTGGCCGATAATGATATAATAATATAACTTTTTTTTATTTATTTGTTTATTTAGCACAAGCTTATACATTTATATACATAATTTATTAAAATTTTTTGACTGCCCAACTAGGAGTATTCCCGTTTTAGGACAGTCAAAATATTATGGGTATGAACATGTGGAACATGATTTGTACAAAAAAAAAGAAAGAAAATTGATGAAATAAAAAGAAGAGAAAGAATATTAAATAAAATTTTAAAAAAAGTTTAAAACATAGTAACTGTTATTTGTTTGGCATAGAAAATAATATTAATTTTAAAAAGAAAAAGTAGATAGGTACATATAGGTAACTTAAGAGGAATTAAGAGGATTAAAACATTTATGTAACTTATGTATGCTTTGCATATTAAGGTTCTACATACATGTGATGTAGAAAATAAAGAAAAAAAAGAGAAGAGAAAGAATAAAATAAAAATGAAATAATCAATTAAAACATAAAACAGCCATGGTTTGTTTAGCATAGTTGTTGAAATGATAATAATAATAATAAATTAATAAATATAATACGTGTACTTAGAAGAAAATAATTAAAACATATTAAGGTAATGGTGTTTGCATTTCATATTATAGTCCTACGTACACATCTTGTATAATGAGAACTATGAGTAGAAAGGGAACAGAAACAAGAAAGTAAAATAAAATAAAAACTTGAATAGAACCTTTACAGAACTTGAAAAATAACTTTGATGAATTGTTAAAATTCTGTGAAACAATCGCCCTTAGAATACGCAAGATTTGCCTTGAAAACTTCCTGCTTTGAAAAGTCTATTAATATAACAAGACAATACGAGGGTCGATCAATAAGTACCTGTGCTAGAAATGAAAATGCGAGGATTTCAGAATATTTTTTTTTCAACGTTATCTTCTTTTAGGTCGATATACTTCTCCCAACATTTCTGCCATTTCTTTAACCTTATAAAAAACCCGATTTCTCAAACTCTTCAAAAGGCGCTAACCTCCTCGTTTGAGCTGAATTTTTTTCCCCCGAGCCGTGTTTATGTTGGGGAACAGAAAGAAGTCGCAGAGTACGGCAGAAATTCGTAGTGCAATTCATGCTATTTGGCCACAACAATTCCGGATAATTGTGCTGGTGGGTTATTAGTTTTTTAAACCACCATGGCCAACACCTTTCTCACACTTTGATTGCCGTTCCGTACGTCATCCCTACTGCCTCTGCTACTTCGTGCACTTTGATTCGGCGTTCAGCAAGAATCATGTCATGGACCTTTCAACGATTTCCTCTACAACCACGTCTGCTAGGTGGCCTGGCTGCTCCTCATCAAAAATAGGGGCATACAGCAGTTTTTCTTCCAATCTAGGTCCCTCCCCCCCCCTTGGTGAGGTAAATTTGGGCCACTTCATATTTTCTTTTCAAGTAGTGTGAGATTTTGCTGGACCACCCCACCCCCCCCCCCCCCTTTTTGAGCTCACGTAATTAATCGTACATAGATGTACGACCACGTTTAAATTCGTTGAACCAATATATCCAGGTTGTCATAGATGGTGAGACAGCATCAAACTTTGATTTTATTTCTTCACATGTTTTTCATCCAAAAATAAAAAACGAATTAACCCTTCCGAATTTTCGCGAATATTCGCTTGAGGTGTCTCAAACAAAATGACATTTTACGAAAACTTTGTGTTATTACCGCTTCACAATTAAAGCTCTATAAATGAAACACTTCTGAACGTAGCCATACAGTAAAAACTGTTTTAGAAAGGTTACAAAATTTAATCAATCAATCTTTCGAATTATTGTATTACAAATAAATATTAACTTTTGTAAATATTAAAGTTTAGAATGCAAACATTAAAAAAATGTAAAAATGACTCACGTGATATTTTTATATGAAAACGGTACTAAAATCACAGATTATGTAAACAACAATACTTATTCTATTGTATAAATGTATAATAAACACTTTTGTCACCTCACTTTTTTATCATTTCATATAAAAATATTTAATAAAAATTAACAATGTCGAGCCGCCGGTCCGAAATTTGGCAGGAAAAATTATGTGTCAGATTGCGCGAATGACAGAATATTCTGTTATGTATTTCTATGGACAACTTGAATAGGAATGTACAGCTCGTTCCACTATCGACCTTTTGCTTTTTTAGGGATGTCACTAAAAGAATAACGGAGTTATAACGGTTTCTATGGAGACACATGCGTTGACGTATAAACACGCTTATTGTACTTGACTGCTGTCGTATTTCTAACATATATATCTGCTTAAGTTGCGGAGGGGTTAAGGATCGATATTGTTCTTTATCCATTTTATCAAGAAACACGTGTGATACAACTGGCTGCCAAATAACCTGTGAATCGGTCTGAAATTTAGTATAGGGCAAAATTTTTTTATGTACATATAGCGGTACACGGTGTGGTAATGTCAACATCCCTCAGCAAGGCCACCAGTCTTCAAACACGGGTACTTATTGATCGATCCTCATACAGCATTTTTTCTGTGGGTTTGTGGTAGGGGTAAGGTCTGCCTTGTGTTTTGTAAATCAATGACATAAATAATGTCCACGTAGCTCATTTGTAGCATCGATATTGAAATCAAAATATGGTTATTGCTGGATTCAAAATTACATATTTAAAATGAGTTCGGTTGAAATTAAAAATAGACTAGAGCTGCTTCCCGTGATCTGGGTAGTCTTTACATCAAACAAAACAAACAACATAATATATTATTATTGTATAATTAATGCGTCATGAGTGTCCAGAAAGCCAATCTTGTGAGTTCTACATCAAGTTCTACAAGTTTCGTCGCAAAATTTTGAGGAAAACTGTCGACTCATGCCTAATACAAAAGAAGCCACAAAAATAACCAAATATTGTCAACCGGATTAAACAAACAGCAAGCCACATAAAACTTGCAGACAGATTAATTTCTGGAAATTCAATGTATGTGTGTATTAAACTAACGTAAGCTAAATTCATTTGTTATTGCATACTAATTTTTACATTAAACATTTTATGTCAATTCTCAATTTTAATAATGCAGTTTTTTACAAATGAAATGTATTAAAATTGTCAAATTCTTTTGATTTTTATTTTTTTTTATTTATTTATCTATAATAAAATATATTTACAAAGGTTTTATTTGTATGCCTGTCTCACTAGGGTATACCTGTGTCGAGACAGGCGTACAGGTATATAAATGAATATAGTAGTTACAAGGATATTTCAGGTAAAATACATATTATGAATAGAATTAAAACAGAAGGGTGATTGGAAGGGTGGTAAATCTTTTAAAGAGAGTTATTATATAAATGTTGGAGATGGAGTAATGAAATAAATTCTGCCTAATCTATTTATAGGTTAAATTTGACAGGATTTCATTATTTTCATTTATTTTATATGGGTTAGGTTGTATGTGAATAGTTATTTCTGTCTATGTGTGATTTATTTTACAGATATTTGTGATAGTGTGACGTCCAATACTTATAATGCATTTTTTAATATCTTGTTTGAATTTTGTAAAGGAGTCACTTTGTCTGATCGTAGTTGGTAGTGTATTGTATAGTTTGCAAGCTATGTATTTAGAGTGTCTTTGCCCGAAGGTGGTTTTGAAAAAAAAACACCATCATTTCTCCCAGGGATGGGGATAACCACAGTAAGACAGACCTTTTATAATAATACTAATTCAACATACCTCGATAATAAGTCAAATAAATGTATCATTACCAAATTTAAAAATAAGCATTTAATAAAGCCGCAATTCAACTGGTACTTATAAGATTATGCATATTATAGCACAATGTCGGGATCAAACGTAAGATACTATAATAAAATAAAATAGATAAGAAACCTGACTTCAATTAATCAGATCCGCTTTTGAAAGTGGAAGATAAAACGGTTGTTTGTAAGCAAGCCGAATTTTGTAAAACAGGCTTGCCTCCAAAAGTCAGAACCCATTTTGAGAGTGTAAAGCCCGCCTTCCACTGCGAGCGGAGCAAACGTTAACTGCATACAAGTGCTTCCATCAAGAACGAGGCGAGCGGAGTGGACTAAACGAGTTAAATAGGTTCGAACGAGTCCGCTCCGCTAATGCGAGCGGAGCGGACTCCATACGACCGCCGCTCAACTCGCACACGTTAACTTCATACAAGTGCTTCCATCAAGAACGAGATGAGCGGAGCGGACCGAACTTGTTAAAATAGGTCCGAAAGAGACCGCTCGCGCACACCATCGCCGACTAGTTTCTAGCGGACTCCGCTCAAGAACTGTAGCCAATTCAGTTGCCTCGCTGCGTTTTTGTCGAGATGGAGGTATTTATTGAAGCCGTTTTCCAATTTTAGTGTTTATAGGATATGGCTAACAAAGAATGTCACAATGTCGTCAAAAAGGATGCGGCTTGGAAAACCATGATTGAGATCAAAGATATTGAAATATAAGTAGATGTGCTATCTGCTGTTTTTACTATGTGGGTCTGCGCTTCCGGGTGTCGCCGATATTGTTTACCAATTAACAAATAAACTAAAAGAACAAATAATTAACGAATAAACCAAACAAACGTTAAACTAAATGAACGAATTCTTTCCTTATTCAAAATATATTGTTAACCAATATTAATGCACATTTTCAAAAAATCAACGAAATGAACAAATTCTTTTTGTATGAAAACTACGCTAATTAGCGCGTAGTCCGGCGACAGTTGCGCGGACAAGATAGCATATCTCTTCTGTATTTGAATATCTTTGATTGAGATAAAATTGCCGGAAATAAAAAGTAAAACAAAATTTCATTTTTTTTTTAAGCAAACATTTCTTCATTGCCTACTCATAAAAAAATCATCCTCACTAGAATCAGTACTTGAAATCACAGAAATCACTTCGAGACGGAGCATAAATGACTAGTTTTCAATGGAAGGGCAAAACTATTTCTCATTTTTTGTTGACATCGCTCAGCTCGCCTCGCTCATTTCTCGCACGGGCAGTGGAAGGCAAACACCAATCTTCTTAGCGACTCTTTTTTGGTGGAAGGTCAAAGCTATCTCGCTCATCTTCAACCCCGATCAGCTCGACTCTTTTCCGCTCGCAGTGGAAGGCCGGCTTTAGATAGAACCGGAGGATGTAAACAAAACCTTTATTTTGTAAAACAGACCTGTCAAGTGATTCTATTTTTTTGTGAGATCGTTATTAGTTAACGGACATTATCTCCTGTCAGATTTGTGCAATTTTTACATATACCGTCACATATTTTAGTTTAGATCGTTATAAACACGAATTCCTGCAGGTATGCATGAATATTTATTTATTTAATGTACATTGTATATAGAAAAAGCAAATAACAGCCATAAAAAACATAAATCTGACAGGAGAACACGTCCGTTATCTAATAACGATCCCACAAAAGATATAGAATCGCTCGGCTGGCTTTGGTAACACAGAGTTGGTTGTGAGAGTAAGTATAGGATGCAACTAATATTTGTAAACAAGACCTGTATTTTGTACAACGGGCCTGGTTTTGAGAATGTAAGTAGGTACAACCAATTTTTGTACGCAATATCCATATTTTATAAAACAGGCCGGGCTTTGGTAACTCTTTGGGAGTATAAGACATCCTATATTTAATACAGGCCCGGCTTTGGTATGCTTTTTGGGAGTATAGGATACAACTGTATGTAAGCAAGCCCTGTATTTTGGAAGTCAGGGGTGTTTTGATGGTGTAAGACAAACCTGTAGTATCTTTGCCTCAGGACTCCTCGTCCATTGTCCAGCTTGTCAGCCACGGCAGCTCCATATATTTCCATAGAGGCCGTGAACACCACAAGGTCGTACCACTGGGACACCTGAAAATATTGTACATAAATATCATCACAGTGGGATATGACTTGCATACTGTAATTATGTAAAATGATGTGTTTTAAGGATTGGTCTGCCAAGCATTATGCATTTTCTGCTCAGCCCTGTCGTTAAGAGTGGCTTGGCTTATCATAGGTCATGCTTTATAAACAGTGTCAATGATTTAAAATAAAAATTTAAGACTCAGGAATGAATGAGGTATTTACGAATCTGCCATCATCAATTGGCAGATCGCCATTATTGGCAATGTGTCCCCAAATTGTGTTATGTATATCTAGCGTTGTATATTACCTATTCTAAATAATAGAACTATTCATCCAGAATGACAAATGAAAACGAAAGAGAAAATATGAATAAAGTATCTTCTATCCCGAGAATTATCACCTTCTGTTATACGAAGGCAATATCTTGACTTCTTTGAATTGAACAGTACTGGAATTAATAAATCTTCAGGGAAAATTTCTGACAAAGCAGAAATCTGTGTATGAAGCAGCAAAAAATTCTGAAAAGGGTTTACCGAACTTCACACTTGTATCGTTGTCTTATCATGTTAGTGCAATCTCATTTTATAAGCACTTATTAATGGGCAGGCACAGATTGAGTTATTGAGATCCAAGTGCCAAGTTAGTGCTAATTAGAGCAATAATAACACATAATAAAGCCAAACTTATAGTGCTGCACTCAATTGCATGAGAAAATTCTGAAAAAGTCAAAACCTTTCGTTTGTTTAGACCAGCATATTCATCCTAGGGTATTTGCCTAGGAAAGTTAAGAAGGAATAACCAGACACCACTGAAAATATGTCTTTTTTAAAACAAATCCTAGTATTTAGTCTTTTCTCCAAAAAAATATAAATTGATTTTGAAAGATCGTTATTTTATCTAGAAAATTTATGTTTAAAATTTTGAAAAAGTATGTTTATTTTTTTTTATAATAATTTTAATAATTTTTTTTATTGGTCGTTGGCAGATTTCTTAAATTTTCAAACAAAATGTTGTATTATACACATTTCAAATCATATAGTCATACTGCAAAATAAATCAATAAATTATCTAAGAAAGCTACTTTTCAGAATTTTAATTTTAGTTGTATTGTATTTGTAAATTGTATTTAATAAATTTCTACGCCAATAAAGAGTACTAGCTCTTGAGCTTGGCGCAGGAGTTATTTTAGAATTATTTCATTTTTATAACATACATTTTACTTAGAGTGTACAATAAATATAAACTATGTTGTGATGTTAATTTTTGATATGACATGAAATGAAGTTATAAGTTATGAGTGTACAATGAATATAAATTATGTTGTGACGTTAATTTTTGATATGACATGAAATGAAGTTATAACATTTTGATTGGTGATGGTATGGTTGTTGATTTTTTTAAGGATTAATTTGACCTTTTTCTTGAATGATACGAAATCTGTTATTTTTTTAATTTCTTCGGGAAGACTATTAAAATATTTTATGCCTTTATAAATATAATTATTGTGCTTTTGTTGTAAATAGAGGAATTTGGATGTTAAATGTATGCCTTAATGATGAGTTAAGTTAAAAAAATTTAATTACATTTTCTTTGAATATTTGTAGTATTGAATCTTTTTTATAGAGGTCTTCAATTTTTGGTACTTCGAAAATTTTGAACAATGATGCTGAAGGGAATGTTGGATGTTTTTTTAAAATTACTTTAATAATTAGTTTTTGTACCACTTTTAAAGGACTTACAATTTTTTCAATTACATAAACTACATAGTTTTAATAATTTTATCATCACATGTGTTTGAGCACTTTTATTGCTAATTTAAATGTATGTATATATTAAAGCAAATTTTTAATGCAATAAAATCGATATTGAGTTATTAATTAAAAATGCTGGTATGGAGAATAATCGATCTTTCTCATCGGAACCACCCTGTACAGTTGCAATGGTGCGATCAAAAGACCATCTTTCAACGAAATTTGAATTCTCGGCAGCCAACATATTATATTTGTATGGAATGTGTATTTACTCTTCGCAAATGAGATATTCCAGTAAGCAAGACAGTAATTGTATGCAAATTATAAGACTTTATTATTTTGTTCCATCCTCTGCAGTCAAAAATTCAAACTTAATTATGGAAATAATCTTCTGATAGTGTTGATACGCTAGCGTCTGTAGGGTTCAAATTTAAGAACCTGACTTCGAGTACATTTCTAATGCCGTGCCTTATGCAAAACCATTTTCGTATGGGGTTTGTTACAAAGTTGTGTCGGGTTTGTGCAGGGTTTTTAACTGCTAGTATTATCTATAGGTAGCCAAGAGTGAACATTTCACATTTGTGATAATGCAATTCGAAATTCTAAATTTAAATGAAATTCACAACTTTCAGACAAATAATCCAGCCACTTTTTTTACTGTAAAATATGAAAAGTAAATATAACATAACTCTTGTTTCAAAATACCACATGCTTTTGCTGAAAAATAACACCGATTTTCTCAAAAAAAAAAAAACACAAAAAGTAATGCCAATTTCATTGAAAAATAATACAACTTTTTCAGATCTTTATCAGGACAGGTAATATTTGAGAGAAATAAACCCAAGGGAGGGAAAGATCATTGACAAGCTAGCTTTTTATAAATTTAAATACAAAATTAAATTGATTATTTGGAGAGACGATTGCTTGTTTACATTTAAGATTTACTGAAGCAAAGTATAAAAACATGACTACTTGGTAATTGCTGATTGGAAATGTGGAATAGTGGAAATAATAATAATTAAAAATGTCTGCGGAAAAACAGCATTATGAAAAAAGTCAGATATGGGCTGAGATGTGGGGAGGAATGCAGATCCGGGCACAGTTTGGAAATTTAATAAAAAGGCACTTTCTAGATGAGAAAAGTGTGGAAACGCTGAATAAAACAAAAATTAGGGCGCGCTCCGCAAAATTGAGGGAGATCCAACCGTTCAAAGTATTTAAAATTTCACTTTACAAACTGATATTGACAGTCCGCCCTGCGTCCGCCGCCATTTTTTTAATAACCTAATACGCTAAACATGGTTTGTGATACAAAAAAAGTACCCCTTTATAACGCCTGCTCACGTCACGGCAAGAAAAACATCCCAGTTTTCAAGTGGTTTAGCGGCTACGCTAGGTTTGTGTAACATGGTTTGTGATTCTGGCGTACTATTAATTCTGTATTAGGTCTGGGATCCAACATACCTAAGCAGTGAAAACATGGCGAACGAACAACGAACTGTCAATATCAGTTCGCGAAGTGAATTTTTAAATACTTTGAACGGTTGTATCTCCCTCAATTTTGCCGAGCGCGCCTTAATTTATTTTTTATTCATCTTCTCCACACTTTTCTCATCTAGAAAGTGCCTTTTTATTAAATTTCCAAACTGTGCCCGGATCTGCATTTCACCCGAGATGTGGGCTGTTAATTTAATTTTTTACACTAACTCCACACAGGAAAATAATTTCCCTCGGGGCCTATGTGATCTTTAAAGATGCTGTGTGGAGGGTCTTTTTGAGGAGAGGAAAGATTGAACGTGTTGTGGGAGGGAGAAATACAGAGGCCGGCAAATCGTTCCACAGCCAAGCTATTGAACTTGTAGCAGCCAGCCTCTGCTACCACATGCTCTGGATTGTTTCCGAAATATATGGATCTTTCCAGAAGCGACGCCCATGTTAAAGTGTTCGAATACTGAACTAACGAGAATGTTCCGGCCGCTTTTCGCTACATACACCTAGCGCCGGCATTACGATGGCTGGATGCGTAGGTACCTATTGCATCGATAATGAGCTGCAGACCTATCTACCTCTCACGCGTTCCAGAAAAGGTACGAACCATTGCGCCGGAAATGCACAGTTCGGGCGCTTTCGAGAAAGTCGCCGAGTAAAGAATTACTACCAGACAAAACAATACTCCGACTCGCCAGACTATATAAGGCGCTCAGCAATGCACACAGTAGACATTTGACTGTAGTGAGCATACACACATTGAAAATCAAATAAATTTATAGTAAAAAGATTTATTAAATAATCCATAAGCCGCCGCATTTTTAAGCATGGATTATGGAAATCAAACTTCATGTCAACAATTACTACAGGAAACAACTATTTACGTACACAAAATAGGTTTTTAGGTTCTTAGTTTTTTTTTTCTTTTTAGGTTCTTTTAAGTAATTCATGTGTAATTTTGCTTTCCACATTAGGGCTCAATTGGGGAGGAATGCAGATCCGGGCACAGTTTGGAAATTTAATAAAAAGGCACTTTCTATATGAGAAAAGTGTGGAAAAGCTGAATAAAACAAAAATTAAGGCACGCTCGGCAAAATTGAGGGAGATACAACCGTTCAAAGTATTTAAAATTTCACTTTACAAACTGATATTGACAGTTCGCCCGCGTCCACCCGCCATTTTTTTTATAACCTAATACGCTAAACATGGTTTGTGATACAAAAAAAGTGCCCCTTTATAGCGCCTGCTCACGTCAAGGCAAGAAAAACATCCCAGTTTTCAAGTGGTTTAGCGGCTACGCTAGGTTTGTGTAACATGGTTTGTGATTCTGGCGTACTATTAATTCTGTATTAGGTCTGGGATCCAACATACCTAAGCGGTGAAAACATGGCGAACGAACAACGAACTGTCAATATCAGTTCGCCAAGTGAATTTTTAAATACTTTGAACGGTTGTATCTCCCTCAATTTTGCCGAGCGCGCCTTAATTTATTTTTTATTCATCTTTTCCACACTTTTCTCATCTAGAAAGTGCCTTTTTATTAAATTTCCAAACTGTGCCCGGATCTGCATTTCACCCCTCAATTGTTTTGGGATTGCAAATATTGCATTACACAATGCAATATGCAATATCACAATAACTATAAAATTTATGTTATTTCAGCAATGCGCAAAAATACCAGTCCAAAATAAATTTTGCAAGTCAAGGATGTATAAATTATAAAATCAGTGATTTTGTCATGATATCATGTTGGATTTTCAGAAGTCTGAGACATTACAAATATGTATTAACAATACTTAATTTCACAAAAAAGATAACATTATAAATATTGATTCTAACTATTTATTTCGGTAAAATTTACTTAAATATTATCTTAGAAATTGTGTGCAATGTAATCTAGAGAGATTAGTTATCTCGGGTAAAATTAGACTGATTTCAAAATAGAGATAAAAATAATATGAACAAAAAATTATGCTCAAAAAAATTTGAAATGAAAATTGTTTGTTGTGATAAAAAAATATCTAATTTATTATGGTTCTACTCACGGTGTCAAGGAAATAATCAACGTGCGGCCGTTTGTGCACAAAGAACCTGACGGGGTGCTTGTCAATGGTAACTTTGAGGGTGAAGTCTGGAGGGGTACCCGGCTTGACGGTTGGCCGTATCATAGCATCATGGTGCGAATGTATGAGCGTTTCGTCCAAATCCAATACCAACATTTTCCGTTTCACCAAACCTGCAAATCACAATTTATCGATTATTATATTCGTACAAGGTCCTGAATTATCGATTGTGTCAATTTCCTCAATGCAGAAGCAGAACTTACTTAGCCTGTGTCGAGAAACTGGTGACAGCGGATAGATTTCATATTTGACAGATTGATGTTGAGCTACCTGAAAAAAGCAAGCACGCGGTGATGTTATGAAAATATCCAGTAATATAAACGATTTTTTATGCAGAAATATTTATTTAAAAGCACTAAAAAAGTTGTTTGGGATATACGTACGGCCCTTATCTGCTTTTTGAACATATAACAAAAACAACTCCATACTTTCGATGCTAAAACCATGAACGCGCGAAGGCCCATTTGCAATTGTTTCAGCATTTGAAATAACTTAAAAATGATATAATTAGCACTGAATACAAATATTAGGAGACAATCAGCACTGTAAACCATTCATTAACTAATTTTATCACGAATAATCTTCAAAATTTGAGTGCCGTATACACAATACCCGCCATGACATAATCGGCCCCAATCACACTGCTCATAAAATACAAATTGTCTCTGTGCAGAATACGAGAAAAAAAATGTACTAAATCCATAGATACTTTATCACCTTTTGCGAACATGCTCGTAAAAGTTACCACCTACCAAGGTTCGAAAAAAAAAATTCATCGGGCCACTTCCGAAATTTCGAACGTGTGACGTAGCTTGAAGTAAAACACCGCCATTGTAATTACAAATCTCCAGTGGAACATGGACTTCAAGCTACGTAATGATTTTTTAGCCAATCACTGCTCTATCCCCTCGGTGAGCTAAGGGAACGTACCCATACTACGTGACCTGTTCGGGGGGGCGGTCTTCAAAATACTACGCATGGTACAAATGAGCGGCGGATTGCTTAGGTTTTTGGTAACCGGGGGAGGGGGGGGGGGGTTAAAAATTGCAAAAAAAATGGTCACGTAGTATGGGTACGTTCCCTAACCTTGATGCATTTTCTAAGAACTTTGACCGTATACGCTATATTTATTTTGACAATCTGACTTGGAAAATTAAAAGCTTTAAATATTTCAATTGCAATCGATTCATAAAGTAAAACCAGACGCAGAAGTCTTTTTCACGTCATCAGATCATGTAGCACTCGAAAGGAACGTATGTCCTAACTTGCTTCTTATTTATTGATGGGTGACAGGGACCATCGTTCTATAATTGACGGGACCATCCAATACAATAAATTTGTTACGATAACATATTAACAAGATTATCAATAAGTACCTACATCTATTTTTTATGTGAATACCTCACAAGAGTCTCAGCTGCTCCCGTCTGTAGCCAGTGAGACTATGGCATCTCCAATTGGGGTATGTTGTGAGGCTGAAAGCAGTGGGGAGGGGAAGGAGATAGGGAAGAGGAACGTGAAGTACTTAGCTATTCAGATCTGGTTACCAAATACGGCTAAAGCCATTTCAAGCGACACATTTCAGTTCTGAATGGTGGTCTTACGCATATACTGAGAGTATCTTCCACTCTGGAACTTGCCGCAAATATACTATATATTATTTTAAATGAATTAATTGTGAAATAACACAAATCAACCAAACAAAATTTGGGTGAAATGCAGATCCCGCCAATGTGGGGGATTTTAATAAAAATGCACTTTCTAGATGAGAAAAGTGTGGAAAAGTTGAATAAAAAAGAAATTAAGGCGCGCTTGGCAAAATTGAGGAAGATACAGCCGTTTAAAGAATGAATAAAATGACACTTCGTGAACTTATACTACGCCATTTTGTTACTATTATGTTGGTATCTCAGACTTGCTTTAAACGAAGGTTGATACGATTGTAGCTAACTTCGTGTGATATACACGTAATTATGAAAAACAGAATTAATAATGGTCACAAACCATGTTACACAAACCTGGCGTAGCCGCTAAACTACTTGAAAACTGGGATGTTTTTCTTGCGTTGACGCGAGTAGGCGTTATAAAGGGGAACAAACCATGTTACATAAACCATGTTACACAAACCTAGGGTAGCCGCTAAACTATTTGAAAACTTGGATGTTTTTCTTGCGTTGACGCGAGTAGGCGTTATAAAGGGGCACAAACCATGTTACACAAACCATGTTTAGCGTAGTCTTAGGTTAGGTTACTTTAATTTGGAAGGTGATAAACAGTTTAAAAAATCGTTGAAAAAAAGTCCGCTAGAAAAATTTCATAATTACGCATCTATCACATGAAGTCGGCTACAATCGTATCAACCTTCGTTAATAGCAAGTCTGAGATACCAACATAATAGTAACAAAATGGCGTAGTATAAGTTCACGAAGTGTCATTTTATTCATTCTTTAAACGGATGTATCTCCCTCAATTTTGCCAAGCGCGCTTTAATTTCTTTTTTATTCAACTTTTCCACACTTTTCTCATCTAGAAAGTGCATTTTTATTAAAATCCCCCACATTGGCGGGATCTGCATTCCTCCCCAAAATTTATTTGCCCTTGCCGGGATTCGATTGGTCGTCTAGGATTCAGATGTCAAATTTATTATTTGGATGCGTACTTTAATAAATTTGTGGAATTGAAATAAAAACGCGAGTTAGTGAAAGAATTTTATTTATTTATAAGCACATAATATTTACGTCTGAATGTATGTCTGAAGAAATATTAAACAGAATTATTAACCTCGACACAGGCTTGTCCTAGTGAGGTTAAAAATTAAATTGTACATTGAAATAACATGTAAAGAAACAATAAATAAATAAAATAAATATGTATCGAAAGAAAATGTAATTATGTAGTTACATTTTTTACCGCAATAAATATTTCATAACGAAAAAGATGTATTATTTTTAAAGTAAAATTATTAACGAATAAGTATGTAATATACGATAAATGTCTATTTTATAGATATACATGGTTCAATATATATAATATAAGATAATATTATATATGGTTCCACGACAGTTGATCCACCGACAATTGGTCCCCCAGTACATACATATGATGTGAATCGCTTTAGGGAAAATACGTTATACCTAATTACACAAAATATAACTAAGTGACTCCGTAGGGATGTGCAGAGAGATGTACCGCCGAATGACAAAAATTAAAATGTTCAAATTAAAATGCATCAAGGAAAAATCTGCTTCTGTATTTACTGTATGTGCCAGCGCATAAGTACAAAAAAATCGACACTGTATAAATCCGTTTGATGTTGATACCAATTTATTATTAAGGGTATTTTTGAAGTCGAACTGAATATCTTTTACATTTGAAATTGGTAAATAATGCACAAAAAATTATAATTTTATAGTAAACTAGCTGATCCGGCGAACTTCGTACCGCCTCAGAATCAAAAAATGTTGTCAACTTATTAGCTGAATTGATCTAAATTGTTTCTACCTGCGTATACCATACCTTGATCTAAATTGTTTCTCCCTGCGTATCCTTCCCCTCTCGCGTTCCCTCTCCCTCTCCCCACTCCACTTCTCCCCTTACCCCGTCCCGCTAACCCCCCTTCCTGAGTTCCTTTCCCCCCTCACCCCTCCCCCTCCCCTCTCCCCTGGTTCACAGTTCAATATTATACCCCTTACAATATTGCTGCAGTTCTTTCAAAATAGGAGAATTCGTTCCATACAAAATGTATGGGGAAAATAATTTTCTTCGGAGTGGAACACCCTTTACTTTCAGGGGTATGAAAAATAGATGTTGGTCGATTCTCAGACCTACCAGATAAGCACACAAAATTTCATCAAAATTGATCCAGCCGTTTCGGAGGAGTATGGTAACAAACACCGTGACACGAGAATTTTATATATTAGATATCATTTCGGGGGATCAACTGGAGGCGTCTACTAATATCTACAGGAATTCAAAAAACTGAAAAAATCGAACTAATATCTATGGGAACCAAAGTGTTGACGAATATCTACAGCTCAAACTGTTGACTAATATCTATAAGAACCAAAGTGTTGACGAATATCTACAGCACTGGCAGAGGTTGGATTTGCAATTATGTATAGCATATTGGAATAACGTAATATTGCGTATGCAGTTTAAAAAACTTAATTTATGTAAGTGGGTCATTCCGCCGTTTCGTTCAAATTTGCCTGATTCCGCGGAATTTTTTTTTTTGCGTTTAATTATATATTTTTATAGAAATGGGTTCCTGTACCTACCAGATGTAGAGAGGTGAAAAGGGCACCTTTGTACCCAGTGGCGTAGCGTGGGTTTCGGCCGCCCGGGGCGGAGGAAAATTTTGCCGCCCCCCCCCTCCATAACTTCTACTGGTACTTCTTCCGCAGATTTTCAAGCACTGACCAGGGGGGGGGGGGGGTAAATGGTAGATATCCTATTTTTTATAACGATTTTATAATCCCATACGCATGTAATGCAAAGCTTCACTCGGTACACGATGAATCGGCAGCTTATTGTTATATTGATAACACAAATCTGGTTTAAATTAAACTAAATATGCGGTGTATCAAAACTATACTCAGAACACAAAAATGGTTTTTCTTTGATTCTAGCGGCATTTACATACTGAACACAAAACGGGTTTTAATAAAATCTGTATGCGGTGAATTAGAACTACACTCAGAACATAAAAAGGGTTTTTCTTTGATTCTGCCGGCATTTACATTCTGAACATAAAACTGGTTTTAATTAAAACTGTATGTGGTGAATTAAAACTACACTCAGAACTTCGGGGTGGAGGAAAATTTCGCCGCCCCCTTATTTGGGTACTTCAAGCGTTGTGGGGGGGGGGGAGAGGTGGTGTATATGTAGACCTATTTGTAAACGAGCCGTATTTTTTTAATAATCACATTTGACAAGTATTCTTTCAATGAAAATCATGTTTATAAATTCTACTACAAAGTTGATTGATAGGGTCCCCAAATAATAGTAACACACGCAATCACAATCAATTTCTCAGAATTTTACAGCATTATGTAACTCAAATATATACTCGATGCTCAATGAATCTGCAACTCGTTATTTAATTTATCGTTGTATTCTGAACACAAAACCAATTAAAACTACACTCAGAATATGAAAATGGTTTTTCTTTGATTCTTGCGTTAAATAAATAGTCTACAACTAGAATTTTATAACTGCACATCGAATAACAGAATGTTTTCCTTTGAAATGTGTCAGCAGATGAAACCTACTGGAATTTTACATTCTGTACTGGTTTAAATTAAATCTGTACCTGGCGAATTAAAACTACATTCAGAATATGAAAATGGTTTTTCTTTGATTCTGGCGGCACACATAGTCTGCAAATAGAATAATATAACTGAACTTAAAATAAGATTCACAGACAAATCCACAACTAAAAATATACATTCTTAACACAAAATTGGTTTGAATTAAGTCTGTATGCAGCGAATTAAAAATACATTCAGAAAATGAAAATGGTTTTTCTTTGATTCTGGCAGCACATACAGGATACAGATTCTGCAACTAGAATTTTATAACTGAACTTCGAATAAAATAAAGTTTTCATTTGAATTGTGTCAGCAGATGAATCCTCAGATGGAATTTTACATACTGAAAACTGGTTTAACTTCGAATAATAAGAAAAAAAAAATCCATAAACTTTTGCCTGTCAATGTTTGCGCGCAAAATTTCCGGTTCTTCCCATGCATTTTAAATGTTCCTTTTTTTGTTTTTTTTTTTTATCCTTTTGCAAAAAACAAAATTGTTCTAAAATCTAGATAAATTAATTTTTGCGACGTGTGTATTAGAACATAATTATTTCTCAATTTTAAAATTTTGATATTGGAAATGTGAATTGGCTCAAAAATACACCCCTGCGATTATTCGAATTAAAGTACTTAATATAGAATAAATTTAGAATTTTAAACAAGATTCCTTTTCTTTAAAAAAAATGTAATAAAACTGTATCTTAACTTGTTATCGCAATCACAAATTTATTTTAAAATTAAATGTGTAGGATATAATTTCACAATTTTATTTTAAAATTAAGTGTGTGGGATAATTTGCGTCTCCTGTGATTAGACGGGTTAAATTAAATTTGTATTTGGTGAATTAAAACTACACTTAGAATTTTAAATAGTTTCTCTTTGATTCTGGCAGCACATACATATTGTCTGTTACTAGAATTTTATAACCGCACTTCAAATAAAATAATGGTCTCTTTCGAAATAGCAGATGAATACACAACTGAAATTCATTCGTTAATGCATTCTGAACACAATTCTGGTTTTAATTAAGAGTAAATCTGTTTGCGAGTTATCAGCTTTGTTTAGTATTACTCTCATAATATGCATACGGTTTTCCTACGAATTGCTAAATTTGCAGCTTAAAAAAATATAATTGTGATATTTTTAATAAATAATAAAAAAAAAAAGAGTTGGATTCATAAACGAAAGTATCATAGAACATTTTCAAATAATGATTTGAAGTGGCTTAAATTTTTCCTAGATAATATTATTATTTTTTGTGAAAATTTGCCGTCCCCCTAAAAGTGCCGCCCGGGGCGGGCCGCCCCCTCCGCCCCCCCCACGCTACGCCACTGTTTGTACCACACTTAGATACGAAGAAAATTGATGGATGGTAATGAAGGTGTGGATGGTAATGAAAGGTAAATAAAAATAAGGTTGGATGGTAATTTATAAATTTGGATGGTGATGAAGTTTGGTAATAAAATATTAATAGAAGGTAGTGAACACGTTCAAAGTTCTTAAAATTTCTGTGAATAATGAAATATGAATTTAAATTGAATAATAAAATAGATTTCAAATCATGCCAAGTATCATTTGACCTGACGTGATGGGCGGATTAGGAAAAAGGAAGAAAAATCTATTATAGTGAAAAACTTTTTTTTTTTTTTTTATTAACTCCACACAGGAGGCCCTGAGGAAAATAATTTCCCTCAGGGCCTATGTCACCTGGGATGCTGTGTGGAGGGTCTTTTTGAGGAGAGGAAGGAATGAACATTGGTCTTGAAGAGACCCATGTTGTAGGAAGGAGGAAACACAGAGGCCGGCAAATCATTCCACAGCCGAGCTGTTGAACACAAGAACGAGTCGAAGAAACGACCCGTTCTCATGTGACAAATGTCAACCGTGTACAAATGTTGGGCACGCGTTAGGCGTGTTTCCCGACTATGCACCGGTGCCGAAGGGATCAATGATGCTAGTTCCTCGGAGCATCTTCCATTGTAATACCGGTAGAACAATGATAGCATTCCCACCCGACGCCTGTGCTCTAAAGATTGCAATCCGTCTGTTAAGATGGGAGAATCTATCAAACGGACCGCCCGTTTCTGCACAGAGTCGAGGGTATTTTTCAGGTATTTTGGAGCTCCAGACCAGAGATGGCTGCCAAATTCAACCGTGGGGCGTACTTGTGATTTGTAAAAGGTTAGCAGTTGTGTACTATTAAAGTATCTGCGGGCTCTGTATAGTACGCCCAGTTTTTGGGAGGCTAGCTTTACTCTGGCTTCGATGGAGCCCCCATACCTGAGCTGGTCACTTAGGGCTACACCAAGCATATCAATGGAGGGCCTGTTCGGAAGATTGCTTCCGTTGAAAGAGACTAGATTTTCATTTCGATCCCTTTTAGACGTAATCAGACAAGATTGGGTCTTTGAAACATTAAATTCAACGAGATTATTTTTACCCCAAGAGAAAACGCTCTCGAGGTAGCCGTCCATTCTTTGCTTCAAAGCCCTACGAGCTGTTGGAGAGAAACTAAAAGCTTTATTCAGACTTTCGAGTATTAGAGACAATAAATACATTTTTTCATACGAAATCAGTTCTGCTTACTTATGCTTTTGCAATATTTGTATAAATTGTTGAAAAATAATTGACAAAATATCAAAATAGGTACAAATGAAGAAAATGCAGCCGGAACATCACAGGCACAACAAAAATTTCCCTACTTATACTACTTACCCCGAAATTATAAGGCGCAGTCAAATTCTTTATAATTCAGTTTTATGAGTGGATATTGGACACAAGAAATACAAAATTTTCACATTCCTGAGCAAACATTGTAATAATTGAAAAATAGAAATATTAAAAATAATAATTAAAATAAGAAAAGAACAGAACTCAACTGGAATGCAGTTAAAAATTGCATCACAGACACTACTAAACAAACACAACATAACTAATACATACTTACTAGGTACAGGTCTTACATCTAAATAGGAACATGATATTTAAGGAACTTTAATGAGATCACGAGTTGCTATTCTTGTGAAAGTTTTTGCTCGAATACTATTTAAAATTAAAGTTCGGCAAATTTTTTAAAGTGAATTTTCCTCTTCCATTCACATGTGGATCTTGCAAGCGCTGAAGAATTTGTGATTCCAGAGTGAAATTAAATTGGCCAGACAATTTTTTTGGAATTTACTTGAGCTTTTTCAAAAAAATTACTTTGTACTCTAGTGTGTACTCATATTTCCCAATAATTTTCCCAATGAAATGATGTGTTGTGTTATTTATTTTATATTGAACCATGTTAGCATTGCCGCTTATACGGCCATTTGCTAAACCAAAACCTGGAAAGGACACGCAATACATAGGCCAACAGAACTAGCTCAGAGCCGGCAGCAAGCAAGGTTCCTCTTAAAACCAAGGCGAGTGTTGTGGTTCGCTTGTGAATTCCTCCTCCTTCTTTCCTCACAATCTCCAGGTCTATTTCCTCAATCAGAACACAGTTTTGCACGTAAAGGGTTTATTCATTTAGAAGGAGACAGGGTTTTTACAATTGCCAGCCTCGGCAAACTACACATGGGTACTTGCTAGGTATAGAATTCTAACGTGGCGGGGAACTTCTCTCTCTACTCTATTCTCCACACGTATTAGTGAATTTAAACGCGGGATGTAACACACCAGAGGGGACAAAGATTCATTTTACTCACAAAGCAGGATATGAGGTAGTCGTCAGACAGGCTACTGTGGGCCGGAGCCTTCTCGTGCACAAAACACATTATAGAAACAATCACGAGTTTTTAGGTTCTCGACACAGCGCCGCGGCTCTGTGTCTGTGGACACTGTTGTCAAGCCCGAAGCCAGCGGGGGAATGAATGCCGGGTTCCCTTCGGCACTGGGGCCACGGACCTCCGCGTGCGGAGAGGGGGGCGGAGAGGGGCGGTACGGCGAGCTGTGCACTGGGGGCCAATTCACTAGCTCCTCGCAACAGGAATAAGGGGTCTATTCTTTATCTTTTGTAACGTAACAACCATTATCCAGTCATCAAAATCATATTTGAATGGCGCCTCCTTATGCTCTTTTCATCAATTTCCGTGAGTTAACCACCCTAAACGACCCCCACCTACAAGAAGACATCGCAGTACGCCCATTGCAACCGGCACTTCATCTTGCCTAAAAATAAACTAATAAACCCTACATGTTTATTGATAACAGCTGCATCCAGCCGAGGACCATTACCGGGATGATATACTCTAATCACTATCCCTTAATCGACATACCAACTCGAAGAAAACCATTAATAGACAAACCAACGAACATTTGGATGTACTTAAAACAACACGCAGCCCTCACGCCGAACAGTCCCAAAATAAAAGACTGGATTACGAAACCCCACGTATCCACGTGCATCGGGACAACAACCCCATTATCAGGATGACATATTGACCCCTTGACATGCAGCACCGAAAATAGGAAGACGACGCCCCCTCCACCACACCAGCCGGGACTATATAAACCCCGACTCTTACTTCTATTAGTTAATCTATTTTGTGCATTGAATCCAAGCACTTGCTTGTTGTATTGCTCACATAATAGTTCCCTTTGAAATTGTACTTATTTTAAGTTGTATTGTGTAATTAAACAATAAAGGATAATTTATCCACAAGTATATTTTTTTAACACTACACGACATCAAAAGTTAACTGGCGCCCAGCACGTGGGTCAATTCGAGGAAGTCTGAAAATTGGCCAAAACTAGGACTCCCTAGATATTTTAATATCTCAACGCGAAAAGGACCACACACTACAAATTTGTTAACTTGGCAATGAAGATCGTCGCATCAATACTTCTGTGAGTACATTTTTCAATTGATCGTCTATCCCATACGTACGATAGATCCCTTCCCTACCTTATCCAAAAGGTTAGAGAGAAAACTATTTTTTTTTTAAAGTCATTTCGTATATTTCTATTTTTTTTACCTTTTTGAAAAATGGCACAGCCAAATGAGAGACCCGCTCCCCAATACGCGGAATCGATATTGGAGTACAGTGGCTCTCCCCAAGACATCAACTTATTCATAAAATCAGCCAGGGGGTTCATTACTAGAAACGGCAATACACCAAGCAATGTTGAGAAAATAATCTCAAGATTACGTGGCAAAGCACTTCACGTAATTCTCATGTGCGATCATGATAACAATATTGAAACCATATTAGAAACGCTGAAAAACGAATGTGGGGACAATAAGTCTGTTACATTATTGCAAACCGAACTAATCAACTTCAACCGCGGTCAAAAGGATTTCTCCTCAACGATCCACGAAATCAATCAAATTCTTTTTTCAATTAAAATAAAAATTTCTGATCAATATGGAGGACCTAGTGCCCACATATTGATGGAACCATACAAAGATACAGCAAGAAATACATTGTTGAATCTAATGCCAACGCACATTAAATGCGCAAACTTAACCAAAAATTATGATGCCCTGTGCACGGAAATAAGAATGCTGGAGGCTCATGGCGAGCTCCATCAACGGTCTAAACAAAACCTTGTGTTTCCACAAGCAGGACCATCTAATTTCATGCGGCCAGGACAAAACCAATCAAATAAACCTTTTACTCGCCCTAACTTTTTTCCACCACAAACGCAAAATTCGTTCAAACCTCATAATAACTTTAATCATAATAATCATAATCACCTTAACAATTATAATAATAAACCGTGGCATAATAATAACCAAACGCATAAGTACGGACAAAACCGCCCGTGGCAAGGAAATAATAATAATAATTTTAATACGCATCATGCGCGTTCCGGTGATGTCAGTATGAGAACGGCCCCAATGCCTCGACCTCCTAAAGGCCCGGTCATCGACCTCGGCAATGGACGTACGGCACAGGAGCTATTTTATACCGACGGGAATGATCAGGAACGGCCGGATTTTTGGGAAGACCAAGAATCTCCCCGAGAAACCTAGTCCACCTGAATCATATTAACAATGGCCTACCATATGTAGTAGCGCCATTAAATATAAAAATTCTGATTGATACGGGAAGCTCCAAATCATTCATGAATAAAAATGTGTATAATAGATTATTTCGTGACTGTAGATATGTAAACGAAGAGTTTACTGTACAAACAGTACACTCTACGACTACCCATAGAGGCGCCGTCGTGACTCCATTTTGGAAAAGAGTATTCGGCAATAATAATGCTGAAATGCGTTTTTATATTTTTGACTTTTCCCACAAATACGATGTTTTAATGGGGATAGATATGTTGAAATTAATGAATGCAACATTAATTTTAAATAACTGTAATAATATTTTAAAAACTCCAACCAGACAAGTTCAGTTGTTCCATGTAATGGATATAAATAGACTTGATGAGTTATTGGAGAAAAATAGGGACTTGTTTTCTGAGGAACTGGTAGCTAATTGCTCACCTCATGTAAAACATGAAATAAAATTAATTAAAGAGGAACCTGTGTATCAACGCGCTTATCGGTTACCGTATGAGCAGAGGCTTGAAGTTGAAAGGCAAGTCGCCCAACTTCTAAAGGATGGAATCATCCGACCAAGCGATTCGCCTTGGGCAAGCCCTGTCCATATAGTCGAGAAAAAACTCGACCAATCGGGTATAAAAAAGTGGAGGATGGTCATAGACTATCGGAAACTCAATGAACAGACACGTAGTGACAAGTTTCCCCTCCCAAACATAGAAGACATTTTTTCACAGTTACATGGCAATAAATACTTTTCAACTTTAGATCTGACAAGTGGGTACCACCAGATCAAAATGTCTGATCAAGACATTGAAAAGACAGCATTCACTATTCCTAACCAGCACTATGAATTTGTTAGAATGCCATTCGGGTTAAAAAATGCACCTGCTTCATTTCAACGTATGATAAATGATGTATTGCGCAAATACATAGGTAAAATTTGCTTAGTATATTTAGATGATATAATTGTATACGCAAAAGATGTAGAGGAGCACCTCAGGCGTTTAGAAATAATATTCAACGCTCTGCGGGAAGCTAACCTAAAGATAAACATGAACAAGTGTGAATTTGTTAAAAAGGAAATAAAATTTTTAGGGCATATTTTGAACAATGATGGGTTACAACCTGACCCCAGTAAATTAGATGCTATACGTAAATTTCCGCTACCGAAAACGGTCAAAGAAATTAAATCATTTTTAGGGTTAATAGGTTATTACCGGAAGTTTGCCCCCAACCTAAGTAAAGTGACAAAACCACTTACTGAATGTACTAGGAAAGGAGCAAAGATAAATAACCAAGATAATAAATTCTTAAATGCCTTCAACCTTTGTAAGGAATTGTTAATGAATGCACCAATACTTAAATACCCAGATTTCAGTAAAGAATTCACCGTAACGACGGATGCAAGTAATATTGCTTTGGGCGCGGTACTTAGTCAAGAGTGTCAGCCCGTCGCATATATATCTCGAACTCTTTCTAAAACGGAAAGTAACTATAATACAACGGAGAAAGAATTGCTCGGGATTATATGGGCTCTCCAGCAATTCCGCCCATATATTTATGGCAAACATTTTATTATTGAAACTGACCACCAACCATTAATATGGTTAACCAAACTTAGGGAACCTAACGCTAAATTAACAAGATGGAGACTTAGGCTCCAAGAATACGACTATACCATAAAACACAAACGTGGCTGCACAAACCATGTAGCCGACGCGCTTTCGAGAGTAGAGATTCATTATAGTGAGGACGGTGAGGAGCATGATTCATTACGAGTAGAAGCCACCTCGGGTGCCCAGAGTGTCGCTGACACCGTGCATAGCAATGTGGATGACCACGAGGGTGGAATCCCAATTCGTAACGAACACCCACCCCCGCGTATGAATAGGATTTTTATTGAACTAAGCGATATTGAGAAGCATAGTTTGAGAGCTAAGGAAAAAGGTACGGACCTTGTATGGTGTATCCCTTTAGAAAATGCAGAAGCAATATTTTTAAAATTGATTAAAACATGTTTGGATAAAGATAAATATGCAGTAATTATAAATAACGATAGATTATATGAGTGTTTAAGCGAATGTTATAGAAAAAATATTGATAAGAACTCATTAAAATTAATACGTTTTACAAATGTTAAGATTGAACCCATAAAATTAGAAGAACAAAAGGAGATAATTCGTTCGACGCATGTCGAGAACCAGCGTCACATGGGTCTAGATGCCCTACTCAGTAAAATAAAACGGACGCACTATTTTAATAATATGCGGACAAAAATAAAAGATTTTTTAAAAACGTGTATAATATGTCAAAATTCTAAATACGAAAGGCACCCCACGTCAGCCCCATTAGAGGCTACTGTTACTCCTAATTGTCCGATGGAGATATGGCAGATCGACACTTATCATTTCGGACGTCAAAAATTCTTAACCATTGTGGATAGATTCTCTAAATGGGCATCTTGCACTTTAATCACTGTTGACAACAATGTCGCAATATGCGAAATACTAGTAAAAATATTTTCATTAATCGGCATACCGAAAGAAATACATTTAGATCGTGAAACTACGTTTACGACCACTACGACACGAGAATTATTAGAAACGTACAATATTAAAACACATGTGACTACTACTGGTCATTCACAGTCAAAAGCTGATATAGAACGCTTTCACTCCACTCTAACAGAAATACTGAGATTAATACGCACGGCAATACCGAACGTCACATCGGAAACTCAAATTAATTTAGCCTTAAATGCTTATAATAATAATATACATGGTGTAACTAAGCATACACCAAATGAAATACACTTTTGCCATGGGAACCGAACACCACAATCTAATGGTGTGATAACCCAAAATTACGTAGCCGATCATGCAAATCAATGTAAAGAACTAAACAAAATAATACATGATTTACAACATAAAACAAAAAATAAAACACGCGAACGAGTAAACAAAACACGTACGCCCCAAGAGATGTCCGTAGGACAACAAATACTTATAAAAGTTACCGCACGGGGTAAACATAAAAATAAATTCAAAGGACCGTTCACTATTACTAAAATATTACCACATAATGTACTCGAATATAAAAGTCTGAGAGGCCTAACAACAATTCACAAAGACAGTGTTAAATTGTTTCAGACTGACGGCCATGACGCAAGCGCTACGGATCCGTCAATTAGCGGACAATGAGCACTTCATCGTCGCACCTCTGGGAAATGCACGAGCCGTCGAAGGACAGTGGCACGTCATTCATACCCTAGATTTAACTGAACTTATTGAACAATCGCAACAACTAGGAATTAATTATGAGAAATTTATAAAAAGTAACAATGTAACTTTACCACATGTAGGATTAGAACGTTTGAAATATTTAATAGATCATAATAATCAGATAATTGACAATTTAGTTGTAAATAGATATAAAAGAGGCCTAATAAACGGACTCGGTACAATAATTAAAGGGATTACGGGAAACTTAGATGATAATGATTTAGATAAATTAGTGCAACGAATTGAAACTAACCAAAATATTAATGAAAAGAGAATCTCGTTGAGTTCAAGATCATTAGAGGATTATTACGGTAAACTAAAAAATATTTCACATAACCAAATGGTACTCTGGTCACAAATGAGCCATGATCATTATGAAGATAAGACAGACTTGTTGATTACACATTTAATTTATCAGACGGAAACTATCACCGAATTAATTACTAGAATTACAGAAGCTATCACGTTTGCCTCTCATGGAATGTACCACCCTAGCATTATAAAACCAAAGGTATTTATGGAATCTATTTCACATGTAAATCCTGAACAGCTACCTTCTAAAGATTTTGATATTATTCAACGCTTTTTGCAAGTTAAATTCATTAAAGTTAAACAAACTTTGCACTTTATTCTCTCTCTAACTTTAGTAGAACGCACCGTCTATATGTATAACGAAATAATTCCCATCATCTCCAAAACTAACAATAAATGTTTCCAACCCCACCTCCTACCGAGACGATTATTGAGAGATGGAAAGCAGATGTATAACGCACACAAGTGCCAAGTTATTACAGACAGCCTCAGCATATGCAACAAAGAACTCAACTCCATCGATGACTGCACAACTACCGTACTAGAAAACCACAGCGAACAGAACTGCAGTCTACGCCAGATTATTTGCCCAGAAGAATATACACACGTCATCGGAGATAACATGATGTATCTATTTCGCAACGAACCAACAGCATTAAAAGCACAATGCCCTCAACATCAACAGAATATAGTAATTTCCAAATCTGTACTTGTAACAAACGACGAGTGCAGTATACAAGGAAGGACTTTCACTATGGGAAGAATCGTTAACCAAGAAACATTACTCATTACATATTCGAAGGAAGAATTACATGTACTAAAACTACCCATCCTACATGTTGACGAAATACAAGAACCACGCAGAGAACTCGATATCCCTACCACTACGACGGGATTTGAAGGAACTATACACCTAACACTTACCAGCTGCCTGATAATTACGGCCATCGGATATATCCTTTGGAGAAGATATAAACTCTTCACAGCGCGAAGGAGTTTCAATTTTAGGGGGGGAGAGTTAACCACCCTAAACGACCCCCACCTACAAGAAGACATCGCAGTACGCCCATTGCAACCGGCACTTCATCTTGCCTAAAAATAAACTAATAAACCCTACATGTTTATTGATAACAGCTGCATCCAGCCGAGGACCATTACCGGGATGATATACTCTAATCACTATCCCTTAATCGACATACCAACTCGAAGAAAACCATTAATAGACAAACCAACGAACATTTGGATGTACTTAAAACAACACGCAGCCCTCACGCCGAACAGTCCCAAAATAAAAGACTGGATTACGAAACCCCACGTATCCACGTGCATCGGGACAACAACCCCATTATCAGGATGACATATTGACCCCTTGACATGCAGCACCGAAAATAGGAAGACGACGCCCCCTCCACCACACCAGCCGGGACTATATAAACCCCGACTCTTACTTCTATTAGTTAATCTATTTTGTGCATTGAATCCAAGCACTTGCTTGTTGTATTGCTCACATAATAGTTCCCTTTGAAATTGTACTTATTTTAAGTTGTATTGTGTAATTAAACAATAAAGGATAATTTATCCACAAGTATATTTTTTTAACACTACACGACATCAAAAGTTAACTCGTGTGTGGGATTTCCATAGTTTTGGGAGATTGCTGTTTTGATTCATTGAAATCAGGATCTTCTACTCTTAGGGATCGGATGAACTTCTCGAACTCACATTGATCGAAAAGATTGAATTCTTGCGTACTATTTTTATAGAAGGAATAATGCTGACAGTCGAACGGGACATTTGAGAGTATTTTCACTTTACATTTCTTTTCTATAGTTTTAGCAGATTCTGGCGTTGAAGCAATAGTATCGTTCAAAAACATCTATATTATTGAAAATAGTAGGCGAGTCAATAGTAGCTATGTCGTTTACTTTTTTCTCTAATGTATCTTCGATTGCTATGTTTGCGTTTTGTAGCTGCAACGCCTCCATTTTCTTTTGTTCGTTTTTTTCTCTTTCTTAAGTTTGTTTATCTCATCCTGTAACTTGGTAATGTTTTTCAAAGATCTGTACCTCAATTTTCTAACATTTGTTAGACCATGCATGTTTTTTTATGTGATTCGTTGTTCATTCTCGACTGCGAAGTGGTCAGGATCTAGAGTATTTCGCACATTATTGGGTACTTCCTTAACATTGTCACTAATTGGAGGCATATTTTCTACTACAATCATTTCTATTTTACAATGCTCCTCTTTTTTCTTCAAATAATTTAGAGAGTTCTTTCGCCATCTTCGTCCTTGCTTTCTATGGGCTCTTTCACTCATATCTTTCTCACGAAAAAGGCGCTATAAAAATCATCCAACAATTATTATTTTCAATGCTGTGTATCTTTTTTTTCTTTCGCTTTCTGAAGACTGTACAGTTTCGGATTGTTTTTAATCTCTGCATATTTTTGTTGCTTACGAAGTCTGTCCTTGGATAGCTTTTCTTAATTTTTCAGATTTTTATTTAACTTTGCCATTGTGGTTTATAGTGGTTAAGCCTGTAACAAATAACAAAGAAAAATTATCATAAGTATCGGGAAGTGAGAAGTCGAAGAACATAAATGGATAATTTCATTTTGGTAACTTTTACAGGAGAGTCCAAAAAATGTTACCACTTTCATATCTTTGTTTGATAATTTTTTACCCTAAATGGTTTAAAATGTAACAGTAGTAATACCGTTTTTTAATAAAGAAATTTACGTTGGACTCTTGATGCCCAGTTATGTAGATTTTTGTTTAAATTTGGCTTTGTTTAGAAACTTGAAATTATGTAAAAATTCGTCAGTTTTATAAGACAACTAACTAATGAAAGATCTTGAGACTGTAGGGTGAATAGTTAAATCATTTGTATAATATATTCGTTTACATTTGAATAATTATATCATTGAATAAAAAAACAATTTTCAAATAAAAATTTGTAGGGTAAATTTTAACTGATTGTTTTTCCACATCAGAAAGAAAATAAAACGAAAATATGTATTTCACCAAAACCGAAATTGTCCGACGCCAGAACGCAAGAAACTGCATTTATTCATAATATTAGCTTTTATTTACCCCCAAACATGGTCCCAGATGCTCGTAAAAATAACCCTTACAAAAGTTTCATTACCCTCCAAACCTCTACATTACCATCCGGCAAAAATTTTGAGGATACGGAAGGTAATGAATCCGAGGGTAATGAAGTTTTGACAGTTTTTTCTCAATTACTCGCTTAATGATGATATTACAAATCTGTATGATTCAATCAAAAATAGTCCGACTAAATATAATTTATAGACAAATGATTCGAATTTTTTTAACATGTACTTACTTTAAAAAATGCTGGAAGGTAATGATGCCTGGTCGGTGACAAAGTTGTTTTCGAGCACGGAGATCGCAGATATTTCTTTATTCAGCGACGCACGGCTTCCCCCGTCTAGATGTAGTGATACACTGGTTAGTAACGGAGGTGCGGGGCGGGATACAGCTGACCAACAGGGACAAATGCGGTCACAATTTTAATTACCGCTTTCGCGGAAGACTACGACGGTTTTCTCTGGACAAAATCAAAATCTCAATTCTTTCTATGATACAATAGCTTTAAAAATAAATGAAATACAAATAAATATACACAATTAGTTGTACATACAGGTCGATTAATGAATGCAGTAATTTTACTAGTGTAAACTGTTCTTATTTGTAGATCAATTTACCGGTCCCTCATTTTCATGGGGAAGGTAATGAAATTTTAGCATGTTTTTTTGTATATCATAAAGTAATTAAGTAACAAATGGCTAATCTGGGAAATACTCCTTTTTCCTTTTTTAAATAGCTACATTTTCCAATAAAATTTTCTTGAAAAACATTCACTTTCATATGACTTTTTTGCGAGAACATGCGATTTGAACGAAACCGCGGAATGACCCAAGTACGTATGTAAAAATCCCTAATATCGGACTATTGGACACATTTAGCTGATTAGTCCAAACTACTCTCTGTAGATATTAGTTCAACCTACGCTCTGTAGATATTAGTCAACACTCTGAAGTTCGTAGATATTAGTTCAACATAGGAGCTGTAGATATTCGTCCGACATACAGGCTGTAGATATTAGTATCTGGAGTCGATCAACTCAGTGGTGTACATAGCTAGCATGAGTGGCACCCGCGGCGGACAACGTGGTGTCACCCCCCCCCCCCCCCATTAAAGTTGACTTTGGGAAATTCAAAACCCAAATTTCGACTTATTACTTATTACTACCTAGTCAAATGTAAATTGTCCGTCCTGGGGGGGGGGGGGGGTGTCACCCCCCCACTAGGTCAGGTGTCACCCCCCATCGAGTGGCACCCGCGGTGGGCCGCCCCCCCCCCTAGCTACGCCACTGGATCAACTGTCAGGTCATCATTAAAACATTATAATATACATATAACACTTTAATATATGTCAATAATGAAATTTGCCTGGGATAAGGTAGACTTTTATCATATATTACATACTTATTCGTTAATATATTTATATATATATATATATGTAGCATATAATATAATGTATTATAGTATTTGCAGAGCCCCGGCACGGCTAAGGTCCTGGGTTCTCTTAAATGATTAAATCTCAATTTCCTAAATAAATAAAATACATTTTCTAAAAGTTACATCGCGAGAACCAGAAATAAAAAAATATATATTTGTAATATTTCTTGCAGTGTTCCAATAATTAAATCATTATAATTGTGTGGACACATTACCGAACCATCAGAATAATATTACACAAAACGATTGTAAAAACTATAATTTATTTTAATTAATTAATTTCGTTAATTGACATTGAGAAAATAATTTTGAACAAGAAATAAAGTTATTTATTAAGCAATTAACATTTTATAAGACATTATACACAACATATTTAAAGGATCCAAAAGTTCATGACAAATTAGAACAACGATTATTAACGAGATAATCGTACATTTCATTTATTATTTATCAACGCCCTTGGCGCTTTTACATTAAAATATTTTAATTAATTACATTATTTAAGTATAACACGATAAATAATATAGTTATACCAA
This sequence comes from Limnephilus marmoratus, assembly GCA_917880885.1. NCBI lineage: Eukaryota > Metazoa > Arthropoda > Insecta > Trichoptera > Limnephilidae > Limnephilus > Limnephilus marmoratus. The sequence continues at coordinate 26,996,589 of OU862919.1, read as the reverse complement.
TAAAAAACTAATATAATTTAGATAATAAGACATGACATACCTGAAACAAAGTGAATTGTACATATAAAAGTTAAAATATAGGAATACGGATACAATTATTTGTGTGTGTTACAACTTACAACCAATAAAACAAAAAATGATGACATTTTATTTTATTTACTTGTTTATTAAGACATACACAGTACATTATAATACAGATTATAAGGTATGTTAAATTAAATTATTACATGGTTATGTACCTATTACGTAAGTCCATAGAATGTCATTTGGTAATTATGCCTGAGATATGAACCGGTCTAATTTAAAATCAAGAATTATATGCTCACTAATTGTAATTGACTGAAAAGTTTAATGAAAAGTTAAGTGTAAGTAATTTTAAAACAATTATATCACGCTAAGAAATTTAATAAATTAGTTTTGTATGTTTGCAAGGAATCATGAAAAATGTCTAAGTGTAGTAATTTTTCATAGTGGGTATAAGTTATGATTGCGCGAGTAATTTGTGAGTTACTCGCTGCATTAGTGTTATTGGATTCTATATGAAAAAGAGAAGTGTGCCTGGTACGCCTCATTGGGACATTTAAACCAATAGTGGATAGCAATTCAGGACTATCTATTTTATTATTTAGCAGGTTATACAGAAACAGTAGATCTGATAATGTGCGTCTTTTTTGTTAACTTAACATGTTATTTGTAGTTTTGTTGTATTTCTTGAATAAATATTTAGAGAATTTATTCTGTATACTTTCTACTATATCTATGTACACCTTATATCGAGGATTCCTTACCGGGGACGCATACTCCAGTGGACTTCTGACCAATGAACAAAACAACATTTCAAGAGTTTTAGCACTTTTGAAAACTTTACATATTCTTAATAGGAAACCTAGCATCTTGTAGGATTTTGATATTATGTATTCGATATGCTTATCAAAAATTAATCTGTTGTCTAAATAAACACCTAGATCTTTGCATGTAGACGTAGATTGTAAAGGTTTATTATTCAAGTTGTAAGAATAGATGATTTTATTTTTATTTCTAGTAAATGTAATTGAGTGACACTTAGAAATGTTTAAGGACAGTAAATTTGATTCACAATACGCGCACAAATAATCAAGATCGCTTTGTAATTCTATACAATCAGATAAAGACTGTACAGGTTTAAAAATGTTCATATCATCCGCATATAACACAAAGTAACTATTTTGAAAGCATACATAGATGTCATTTATGTAAATATTAAATAAGAGTGGTCCGAGATGCGACCCCTGGGGCACACCCGAGACTATTTCCGTTAAACAGGATGCGAAACCGTTGACAACCGTGATTTGGTGCCGATTACTGACATATGATGCGATCCATCTATAGAGATCACCGTGAATCCCTAGACTAAATAACTTCTGTAAAAGAATATAGTGATTAACACGGTCGAATGCTTTGGAATAATCAGTATAGATGGCATCTACCTAGCATCGCATATCCATTTGAGCATGAAGAAAATTTATAAAAGACACAAGATTCGAGGTTGTGGAGCGATTTCTCATAAAGCCATGTTGATTAGTTAAGAGTGAAGGTGAGATGGTAGAATATAATTGATCGTAAACAATTTTTTCGTCAGTTGTTTACTACAATAATTTATAAAGATTCCTGGAAGTTGGTCGTTCCCCGGTCCCTTTTTGATATCGATGGACTTAAGGTATTTGAAAGTTATGTCTTCATTGATCTCGATTGAGCTAATAACGCTATTTGAATTAAAACAGTCACTGGCATTGCTTGTATGAGCAGGTTGAACATTCGAAAATACAGAACCAAAATACTCGAAAAATAAATTGGCTACTCCTTTACTGTCATTAGCAGTTTTTTCACCATAAATCATATGATCGGGGATGGTAGGAGATTTTCTTTGAGAATCGACATAGGACCATATTTTTCTAACATTATGCTGTATGCCGGATTCTATCGTAGAAATGTAGGTTTTGTAAGCCGCTGAAGCGACCGTTTTTTGTCTTTAGCGAAGCAAAGAAAATGACAGATAATCAAGAGGGTTCCGGCAGAGGCGTAGCGTGGGGGGGGCGGGGGGGGCGGCCCGCCCCGGGCGGCACTTTTAAGGGGGGCGGCAAATTTTCACAATAAATTATAACATTATCTTGGAAAAATTTAAACCATTTCAAATCATTATTTGAACATGTTCTACGATCCTTTCGTTTACAAATCCATCTCTTTTTTTTAATTCATTAAGAATATCAAAAACTATATTTTTTTAAGCTGCAAATTTCGCAATTCGTAGGAAAAACGTACGCTTATTATGAGAGTAATACTAATTAAAGCTGATAGACTCGCAAACAGATTCACTCTTAATTAAAATCAGAATTGTGTTCAGAATGTATTAACGACTGAATTTCAGTTGTGTATTCATCTGCTGATACATTTCGAAAGAGACCATTATTTTATTCGAAGTGCAGTTATAAAATTCTAGTTGTAGATTATGCATGTGCTGCCAGAATCAAAGAGAAACCATTTTCATTTTCTGAGTGTAGTTTTAATTCGGCAAATACAAATTTAATTTGACCCGTCTAATCACAGGAGACGCAAATTATCCCACATATTTAATTTGAAAATAAAATTGTGAAATTATGTCCCACACATTTAATTTTAAATAAATTTGTTATTGCGATTAAAAGTTAAGATACAGTTTTATAACATTTTTTTTTTTAAGAAAAGGAATCTGTATTTAAAGTTTATTCTATTTTAGGTACTTTAATTCGAATATTTGCAGGCGTGTATTTTTGAGCCAATTCACATTTCCAAAATTAAAATTTTAATGTTTAGAAACAATAATGTTCTAATAAGCACGTCGAAAAAATTACTTTATCTAGATTTTAGAACAGTTTTTTTTTTAAATAAAAAGAAACATTGCATGGGAAGAACCGGAAATTTTGTGCGGAAACATTGACAGGCAAAAGTTTATAGTTATTTTTTTCTTATTATTCGAAGGGTTAAACCAGTTTTCATGATGTAAACTTCCATTTGAGAATTCATCTGCAGACACAATTCAAAGGAAAACGTTATCTTATTCAGTTATTAAATTCTAATTCAATTCAATTCTAATCTCAGACTCTGTATGTGCTGCCAGAATCAAAGAAAAACCATATTCGTGTTCTGAGTGTACTTTTAATTCACCGCATATAGACTTAATTCTAACCAATTTTGGGTTGAGAATACAAATTTCCAGTTGTGGATTCATGTGTTGACACATTTCGAAAGAAAACATGCTCTTATTCGAAGTTCAGTTATAATATTCTATTTGCAGACTATGTATGTGCTGCCAGAATCAAAGAAAAACCATTTTCATGTTCTGAGTGTACTTTTAATTCACCGCATTCAAACTGGTTTTGCGTTCAGAATACAACGATACATTAAATAACGAGTTGCAGATTCATCCTGCATCGAGTGAAGCTTTACATTTGAATTACATAATGCTGTAAAATTCTGAAAAATTGATTGTTGCGTATGTAACTATTTTTTGGGGACTCTAAAGCAGTATCAATCAATCAACTTTGGAGTAGAATTTAAATACATGATTTTCATTGAAAGAATACTCGTCAAATGTGATTATTAAAAAATCCGGCTTGTGTATAAATAGGTCGTAATAAAAAAATAGGATTTCCATATACAACCCCCCCCCCCCCACCGCTTGAAGTACCCAAATAAGGGGGCGGCGAAATTTTCCTCCACCCCGATGTTCTGAATGTAGGTTTAATTCACCACAAACAGATTTAATTAAAACCAGTTTTGTGTTCAGAATGTAAATGCCGGCAGAATCAAAGAAAAACCCTTTTCATGTTTTGAGTGTAGTTTTAATTCACCGCGTACAGATTTAATTAAAACCAGTTTTATGATCAGAATGTAATTGCCGCCAGAATTAAAGAAAAACTATTTTCATGTTCTGAGTGTAGCTTAAATTCACCACATACAGATGTAATTAAAACCATTTTTGTGTTCAGAATATAAGTGCGGCTAGAATCAAAGAAAAACCGTTTTTATGTTCTGAGTGTAGTTTTGATAAACAGTTGATGACAGTTTTGTGTTATCAATATATCAATAAGTTGCTAATTCATCGTGTACCGAGTGAAGCTTTGCATCTGAGTTGCATTCCATACGTATGCGTGATGAAGATGCGAAATTCTAATACAGGCATACCATTCTCGATTTCTGAGAGCAGTTATATATAAATTTGTAGTAGAATTTATAAGCATGATTTTATTGGAAGAGTACTCGGCACATAGGAGTATAAGAATCGGCATAAAAAAATAGGATCTCTACCCCCCCCCCCCGGTCAGCGCTTGAAAATCTGCGGAAAAAGTACCTGTAGAAGTTAGGGGGGGGGGGGGCGGCAAAATTTTCCCCCGCCCCGGGCGGCCTATACCCACGCTACGCCACTGGGTTCCGGTGACGCTTCCATGCTCTAAAGAATTTTAACTTTTCATTAGTTATTTTTATTAAGGCTGCCGTGTACCATAGTGGATATTTTCCAGATTTCACAATTTCTTGGGAATAAACGCATCGACAATTTGTTCAATTATAACTGTAAAATGATAAAGGTATTGACCAAAGTTACAAGAGCGCTGGACTATGGCAACAAAGCCATAGCGGTGTTCTTGGATTTATCGAAAGCATTTGACACTGTTTCCCACGAATTGCTACTTAAAAAAATTATCATCTTTAGGCATTAATAATACAGCAATGGGCTGGTTCAGATCTTATCTTAGTGACAGAGCACAACAAGTGGAAATAAATAAGATGTTAAGCGAGGGTAAATCAATCTCCTTTGGAGTCCCGCAAGGTAGTGTGCTTGGGCCAATATTGTTTCTTATTTATATAAATGATTTATGTAGTCTGAATATTCCTGGTAACATTGTTAGTTTTGCAGATGACACTGCCTTAATATTTGAGGGTAAAACTTGGAATGAAACTTTCAACAAAAGTAATATAGGTTTAAGAGTGGTAAATAGTTGGTTAAACAATAATATATTAACTTTGAATGCACAAAAAACCAAATTTATCACTTTTAGCATTTCAAGTAAAAGTCAGCCTTCCGAAACTCATAACTTGATTATTCACAATTGTTTTCAAACATGTAACTGCAACCCTTTAGAAAATGTAGTCAGCATCAAATTCCTTGGTGTAAAAATAGATAAATTCTTCAGATGGAATGATCATGTTAATATGTTAGTAAATAATACTAGGAGACTTACCTATATCTTTAAAGAACTGAGACATATACTAGACAAAGAAAAATTAAAAACTGTTTATTTTGCAATAATCCAGTCTCTGCTTTCTTATAATATAGTGTGCTGGGGATCCTGCGCAAAGACTTATATAGAACCACTTAATATTGCCCAAAAATGATTCTTAAAGTTATGTTCAAGAAAAAAATTAAATATCCAACTCATTTACTTTTTAAGGAATGTAATATAATGATCGTAAAACAGTTATATATTACACAAACGCTTTGTAGATTTTTTAATAATATTAATATTGCAGAAAGAACACAGCAAATTCGTACTATGAGAATTGGCTCTGGTCTGAATTTTATGGCAATTCAAACTAAATCTTCTTTTGGTCAAAGAAATGATTTTTATCAAGCTCCACTCATATTTAATAGCCTTCCAGAACATATAAAGTCATCTAATTCCTTGTACACTTTTAAAAAGAATCTTAAATTATTTGTGTTAGTCGAGGATTGCCAATTAATTTTCTCTACTTTGTCCTTTCTAAATTATTAGCTAAATGAGTATGGTTATTAAATAAGCTAAAATAATTTTTATTTTTGTTTAAACTGTTTTTTTTTCATCTTCCTCCTGCCAAATCTATAGCATGTTAAATTATATACATACATATATTTATTATTTACAACTTAATCCTTAAAAACTTAAAAACAAAACAAAAAAAAAACTTTATTTTATTTTATTTTAAATCAGATCTCGAAACTATGGTCACCCTAAAAGTCTACATTAATGTACTACCTAGCGCCATCAATTTAGTAGGTGCCCATAATCTCAATCTGTAAGAAATACAAGCATATTGTTCTTTCAAAATCTGTATAATTTTGTGTTATTTTGTTAACTTGTATAGTTATTGTTAACCTCAACACAGGCTTGTCCTAGTGAGGTAACAAAATTGTATTGTAAACATTTTTACCTACAGTGTAAAGAAACAATAAATAAATAAATAAATAAATAAATAAATAAATAAATAAATAAATAAAAATAAAATAAATAATGCATATCAATGTAAAATGAATGTAACGCTGTGTTTACATCCGGTGCATTTATAACGGTAGACCAGTCGATCTCATTCAGTTTCTCATTAATCTTGGTGTAATCTACTTTATGGAATAATTTTATTGTTCGAGGAGTTGAGAGGGTTGCATTAGTGGATGGAAATTCTAGCTCTATAACCAATGATTTATGATGAGCATCCTCTTTAACTAAAGGGTGATCGGCAAGCGACACCTTAACTGGAGTGTTACAGAAAACGAGGTCCAAAATTCGTCCATAGTTATTAGGTAAATTGTTAAATTGGGTTAAATTTGCAAAAGATAAGCAGTTAAGTAACGTGAGTGAACATTGGTCTCTGTTAGTTGACATTTGTTGATTATTCCATTTAAAATTTGGTATGTTATAGTCGCCTATAATTAGAAACTGGTCATTGGGAAAACGGATTGTTAAGTCAGAAATAGTATTTGTATGACTGGTAAATAACGCTAATCTTTCTGAAGACGTTAATTTTGGACCGACACTAGGTAAGTACACGCAGCACATATGGATGTTATAACAATGGTGATTTGATTTTGATGTATTGACAGTTATCCAAATATCTTCAGCGTCTGAATTCCAAGAGCGGGGGGTAACAAAAAAATCTTTTTTAATACCTATGATTACGCCTCCACAAGTTGATTTACCAGTTCGATGGATATCCCTATCATTTCTGTAAACAGAATAGCGGTTATCAAATAATTCCTCATCTAGGATGCTATCAACTAACCAACTTTCGGTAATGAAAATCAAGTCATAATTATTGAGCAGCACATTCTGATGAAATTCCAACGTTTTTAAAAATTATTAAAGAATCAAGCATTGAGAAGTATTGTTAATTACTTATGTAACCTTGTTTTCAATAAAATATTTTTGAAGAACATCATATTCATGAATTATGTTCATAGTCATAGGTCCACTGGGCAAAGCAAAACATACAACTATCAATTAAAGTGCGTGAGTACATTATAGAATGCATTAGTGAGCAATGAACAGGTTGGGTTAATGTAAAAAGGGTGATATTTATAAAATTAATTAAGTGATTTTGCATTAGTGAGCAATTAGCAGGTTGGGTTAATGTAAAAAGGGTGATATTTATAAAATTAAGAAAAAAATCAGGATAAAAATAGTGGCTACAGGATAGATGATTTAACATGGTAATGGTGATTATATAAGGTTTTTTAGCTGCGATTCGCATGAGACATGTATGGGAGGTGAAGTGACGTTCTTCCGCAGGTAGATTTTTCTGCTTCTTACCCATAAAAACTGATACATGTGGTCATTTTTAAAGCCTTTGGCGAACCTCAGTATAGATTTATTCTTCCGCGTGAGATGGTCGTTAACGAAAATCCTCTGATCAGCTCCAGCCATTCCGACGCCCTTGGTAGTGATTCCTTTTTTCTTCTTAATGGCCGCCAGCAGCTCATCCTTCTTCCTTTTGTTGACAAATTTAGCCACCACATTCCGAGGGCGGGCGTCACGGGGAGCCGCTGCTATTCGCTCTTCGGGATGTTGGCGTGGTTTGGCTCTGGTGATAAATTCAATGTCCTCTTCCTTAATAATTAGGCCGACATTTGACGCAATTTTAGTTAGAGATTAATTAATTTAATTAATTTAATTAATTTAATTAATGTAATTAATTTAATTAATTTAATTTAATTAATTTAATTAATTTAATTAATTTAATTAATTTAATTAATTTAATTAATTTAATTAATTTAATTAATTTAATTAATTTAATTAATTTAATTAATTTAATTAATTTAATTAATTTGATTAATTTAATTAATTTAATTAATTTTAGTTATTTTAGAGTGGAAAATAGGTTTTCATCTTGCTTTTCGGTCAGACCGAAGATTTCAATGTTATTGATGAGCGACTATTGTTCTCGATCGTTGTTTGTTTTGTCCAGATATGTAACGATCTTTTTTAATTCAATTACTTCGGCTTCAAGTTTGTCCATTTTTTTTAGTTTTTCTTCCAGTACCAGAATTTTATTGGTGTAGTCTTCAATTGTGCTGTTATTATAGACGATTGTTTGTTCAAAAGAAACCAGTTTTGAATTCATCGAGTGCACAGTCCTGGATTTGTCAATAGGCCTTATAGGCCGCGGCCTAGGGGCGGCAGGGTTCAGGGGGCGGCGCTCGCTCGCTTTGGTACGCCATTAATTTTGTGTACGATTATACCTAAACAACTACAAAAAAGTTACTGGATAGATAGAGTTTTCTATCTATTAACCTTTAGAAGTCCAGTGGTCCCGTACGGGACCGCGGATTTGTGTCGTTCAATGCCCAACGGTCCAATACGGGACCTGTGATTGTGGTGCGAATATTTCACAAAAAATGCTTTGGCAGTGCGCTACCTTTATTAGAAATAGGTGTAGGACTTCGTATTTTTAGTGATTTTCATGAATTTTTTTAACACATAAGGAATATAATCATATTTTATTTATAACTTACGGTCATTTAACATATACATATTCAAGAGTATATTTTAAATTTTTCAAATATTTTCCTAAAAAAATAACGGAGATGTCAACTGCCGCGCATTATAAGTCGCCATCCGGCTGGACAATTTGTGTAACTCCTGAAGGTCACATTTTTCATCCGAAATCAATTTTTCAAAAAAAAATTGTTTTTTATTAGTGTTTCTTTTATTTGAACCTCACTTCTTTCAAAAAAATCGAAAATTAATATTTTTTCCATAAATGTGAAAATTTTGTACTTACGATTTTTTTACCCTTCTTTTAAACGTTTTTTTTGCCCCAAAAAAATAGTTAAAATAAGAATATTGTTTAGGATTGAGGTTCAAATAGAGCGCATTTATATAAATAAACTATGTCCTTAGTTTGATAACGATTAATCAAAAGCTGTAGGAGCCAGAGTTCTCACAAATTCGAAAAAAGTAGTTTCGAGAAAAATGCGTTTGAAAATAAGAGTGGCAGTAAAATAGTGGTAGTCCGAGGGACACTCACTCAAACGCATATAACTTTTAAATGGCGTGAAATTTTGGTTTGAAATTTTCAGAAAATATTTTTGAATAGTACCATCGATTTATGAAAAAAAAAATTTTTTTTGAAGGCTCTACGCCTATTTCCCCCCTTAAAGCAACCTTTAGACGCCCAGTGATCCCATATGGGACCGCGGATTGCGTCGATTATTTGCGAATATTTCACAAAAAAATGTTTGGGCAGTGGGCTACCATTATTTAGCAACTAATCATTTTTTGGAATGCTATTTTGGAAAAACTAAATAAAGTGAGTGCTCAGATTCAGAGCTCATCTGTTGATGTACTGACGGTATCTGATTTTTATGGATTTCTTCTCGAGTATATTATACAAGAGTAAGAAAACTTTGATTATTTCGAAGAAAGTTCAATTGAAATGAGCACACTTTAGCAATATCAGGGCGACATTCAGAGTAAGATGACCCTATGGAAAAAATTTATAGACGAAACATCGAATGAAGATATTGAAACAACTTCCTGACTGAGATCTAAATTAGAGGTAAGGCATATGCGAAGGCATAAGGCATAGTATGAAGGCATAATACTTTAAAGAAAAAAATAATTTAAAAAAAATAGGTGAACTTTCAACACAAAGAGTCTGAGAAAAAGCTCAGTCTCTTGTGCAATGATTTAGAAGACGATTTAGTTCAGGAATGGGTACACTTTCAAGGTCACATTTCCTCTAATAAGACGGCAGAGAAACCTGAATCTACATCATAACTAAATCTTTTTAAGGAAAGTTTTTGAGGTAACCATCTCTGTGCAACGTTTACCCAAACTTGGATATAGCCTTCCGCATCGCACTTTGTACTCCGGCCATAAATTGTTCTGGAGTTTTTCCTGTTTAAAGCGAATGAAAAAATACCAAGGTCTATTCCAATTCTAATTCTTGTTTCATGTTACACTTTTATTTTACAAATAATTAATTCTTTATTTCATTTTTGAATATCTACTTAACCTATGCTTGAATATTTATTTTAAAAATAATTGTGCGTCACCTAATAAAAGCCTACAGGTGAGTGCGGATAGGTGGCAACTTCTAAGAAGGAGGAAGGGGCGGCGCAAATGAAGTGGCCTATACCAATGAAAAGTGTAAATACGGCCCTGAATCAACTAGTAAGTTGCATTGCGTGAATTATTGAGATGTTTCAGATGGACGAAGTCAGAACAGCTTATGTTTTGCTATTTTGGAATGGAATATTGATACCAAGGGCGTAGCGAGGTACGGGCAGGGGGGGGGGGGGGGGGGGCAGCTGCCCCCCTTGAAGATGCAGGAATGCTCACAAACCGTAAAGTAATATTACGTCGGTAGCCTAATGTTTGTGAGAATCAATTTAATTTTTATTATTACCTTTTTAGTTAATCTTGATTAATGAAGCATCAAGAAAACGTGCTTATCAGTTACATTGCGCTGTTATTAACTCAGTTTTCATTAAATGTTTTCAACCGATAGCCAAGTACTCAGGCATATTGGAACCTATTGCCAATTCTTTACAATCGGAAGCTATCGATATGTACGCATCTGAGTCATATTAAAGGTATAATTTCTGTTACAAATGATCATCGAAGCAACGTAGACATAGAGAGCCAAAATATTTTAGATATTTCAAATAGAACTGCAGCTGCCTTTGGAACTGATATACAAGTCCCACGCATTGTATCTCGCCAACAACATCGGTCCAGTCCTTCGATCATATCATACGTCAATGGTCCAGTCACATTGCTGAGACTCCATGCGATTTTTGTAAGCGATCGATAATCATTCCTTGTTTAGATTCCCTAATATCTGCATTAGAGCAGCGTTTTGGTGACCAAAATTTGCCTGCTTTAGGATTAATGTCGCTACATCCCAGTACAATGTTGAATATGTCGTTAATTGATTTCAAAGAAAAAGCACAAAGTTTTTGCCTATAATACGATTTACTTAATTTTTATCAAGAAGTCGAACAATGGTATAAAAAATGGCAGAACAAGGGTATGACCAGGGAAGATTTCGAAAAATTAGATTTTACCGAAGTGTTATAGGAGGCGAACATTTTCTTTCCCTCAACAAAAAAAGCAATACTATATATATTATCTGCGATGATAATTAAATCCTTCAATTTTATAATGTCCTGTCACTTGATTCCACCAAATTCAATGTTCAGTACACAGAATAACTGTTAAGGTAATTGTTTGCACACAATATATCACTTGGAAGTACAGATTTATATTTTTAAACTTGCTAAGAACTTTGACACTTTAATATGTGATGTTGCCACACCGGTAGTTGTTGTAGTAATGATGACATATGACATGACATAGACATGATGAGTACCTACTTGTAATTGAATCCTTGAGTTCCAAAATCCTCCATAACGGATTTTCTAACGTTGGCTGATGAGTTTTCATGATTCCAGTTATTTTATTTTTTTACACTTTAGCACGATCTCAATAACATACCTACAGTTATTATTTTATCAAACGCCTTACTAAAATCAGTATATATGGAATCAGTTTGATATGATGCAATAAGGGCAGTAACAATATCATTCGTGTAAAAAATCAAATTGAAAAGGATTAGATACACAATAGATGTAAAGATGTAAAATTAGATGTATAGATGTAAAATTATTTTACACAATAGATGTAAAATAATTACATACTTTTAATCACTAACTAATACTGCATCATGCCATATTTTTAGGTAAAATTTTATTTGAAGGAATAAATTTCAAACTTCCTCTTCATTCTTAATCCCTTCTCGACCAGACATCAATTTATTTATTTGAGACACAAGATAGGTATTCACATAACATTTTTGTGAGTAATATACAGGGTGCGTCAGAGATAGGGTTGCCATCCGTCCGGGTTTCCCCGGATTTGTCCTAGTTTAGAGTGCATCCGGGGAGCGTCCGGGCGGGGTTTCATTTGTAGTCCGGGTTTAAAAATTTAAAGTCTTGGGCCAAAAAAAACACGAAACAAGAGTTTCAAAAATGCACACATAATTTCTGCAAGGAAATCCAAACGTACATTGAAGAACGGATGAAACCGTTAAAACAATTTGAGAAATTTGACTGGATGTTTTTGCCGAAAATTAATAACAACACGGAATGGGCTCTTATTGAAGACACTGTGCTTTATTTAAAAGACAAGAACGTAGATATTGACGACGCAAAATTAATTGGCGAGTGGGTGAATTTAAATGCTTTTAGCCAAAACCTACCTCAACAAGGTAAGCTTTTAAATTCAAATCAACTTTGGGTACAATTTTTTAACACAACAAATGCGAATTTATATTCGGAATTGATAAAAATTGCACAGTACTTTTTTTGCATTCCGGCTCATAATGAATATTCTCATTAATTACACAACAATGTACAAAAGAAAGAAATTTACTAAGCGTAGAAACAATCTCGTCATTAATTAAAATTAAATTCAATTTCCAAGAATACAGCTGTGTTGATTTTTACAAATTCCTTTTGAAAAGGGAAGATATTCTAAAACCTACCGGAAAGAGTGATAAATACAAGAAAACAAGATTGAAAAGTAAAAAAGGCAAGAGGCTGTAGAAAAAGCTTTAATAGCTAGATAATCAAATAATGTACTTATGAGTTCAATAATTTCTTTTCATTTTTGTAGTTAAAGTTATGATTTTTTTTACGTAAAACAAATTTACAATATAGCTGTTGATTAAAACTAATAGTTATAAATGAGTATAGTTTTAGGTTATTGTATGTTTAAAAAAAATAATAATGTAACTTACGATACAGCATGCCTAACCTTTAAAAAGTTTCAGTTTTGTTGCTTAAGATTTAGAAAGACTGAATTTAATTCATACATCCAAAATTGTAAGACTGAATACTAAAATGGTCTCAGTACTTTTAAGATTTTTGTTTAAAAATTTAATTGAATTTTGTTAGTTTTAATATTTATTTAAGGTTTTGTTTTCATAACAGAGCATATTAATAATTTGGGTTTTATTTTAAGAATAAAACAATCTAATTGATTATTAAAACAATTTGTAACAAACTGTAATAAGATTTTGTTTTGTTAGGTACATTTAAAATGATGATAAAAGATGACTAAATTTAATTTTAAGGTCTGAAAATTGTTACGATACACATTTAGGCGAGAAATCGGTGAGCGGAGTAATTTAAAATAGTCCCTTGACCGGCCAATCGCTGACGGAAGCATTCCACTTCCCCCCCGCTAGCAAAGGCGAGAACAAGCACCTCCCCGCTCTCCCCAGAAAGAAGCGAACCCCGGCACGAGCAGGTCACGTCGGCTCGCCGCTCGCATTCCCGCTCGCGTGACGCCGTCAACAATGGCCGGCGACTTAACGATCGAAACCCGATTTGAATACAGTAATTACGGGTCGCAGGTGTGAGACTCTATGTTGAGTTGACACCACCGTGTAAAGTGATGGAACTACCTACTCTGACCATGGCCTGCCTCCTGGTTTCCTGCCCTGACGACCAGGCGTAAGTCGACCTTTCCCCCGTTATTGTGTCGCATTCCCAGAGAGAGCCTTGAGGGAGATTTCTATGTCAGGAACTACCTAGTCAGGCATTGTGTTGTTTGTGACCGATATTGTATTTTGCAAGATGCTGTAATTGTGTTTACCAGACAATATAGCGATGTTTTCTACAGCTTCCTCTTTCATTTGACGAGATTACACGTGGGCGAGTTGGCACATACCTTTGTATCTTTTAATATAGCTACCTACCACCTTGAGGTGGAGAGACTTCACGCCTGCCGACAATAAGAGCTAGCCGCCTGCAAAAGGTAAGTGGGGCCCCTGTCGCTACAAAATAATTAAAAAAGGTGATTCATGAAATTTCAACTGTTTTTTATTACACTGACTATGTTAAAAAAAACCTGTTGACATGTCCGGGTTCTGGGCTCTAAAATCCGGGGTTTTCACGCGTCTTGTCCTGGTTGCCAAATTTTAGAGATGGCAACCCTAGTCAGAGAGGACGGACGTTTTTGAGATGGGTAGTACTCTCCCCCTCCGTCTACGAGAGAGGTGGGGGGTGCCGCTTGACTCGTGAGTTCCTAGCATTGTTTTACCAGTTGTCGTCATGGAGCCGTGGACGGTGGAGTATCGCGTTTTCGCCTATGATTGTTTCGTCCAAAATAATGAGTCAGTCACCGTCGTACAGCATGAGTTTCGTCGCCACTTCAACATTCATCGGAATAGAGCTGTTCCCCCTCGAAACACCATCCTTCGTTGGGTTGAATCACTTCGCAGGCGTGGTGAACTGATCAACAGAAGACCAAGAGGAGCTCCGCGAACAGTTCGAACTCCTGAAAATGTTGAACGCGTTCGACAAGCCTTATTTCCTGATTTGGCGATGTTCATTGGCCTCCTCGGTCCCCAGATTTATCCATATGCAATTTTTTCTTATGGAGACACCTCAAGGCTAGAGTATACGAGAACAAGCCCCGAACTCTGGACGAATTGAAGGACGCAATTCGCGTGGAAGTCGCCCAAGTTGAGAGAGCGATGTTGGAGAGAGTCTACGCGAACTTCTAAGAACGCCTCCAGCACTGCATCAACGATTTCGGCTACCACATGCCTGATGTGATTTTCCACACTTGACTGTCTCAAATGCTATTTCCTTGCGAACCTGATTCCATCAATTAATTTGTTTTTGAGTAAAAATTAACTATTTAATGATTTTTTTAAAACCGTCCGTCCTCTCTGCCGCACCCTGTATTATAATAGAAATTATTTATAATTGAATTTAATTTTTCGTAAAAAAACGAGCATTTTTTCTGATGACTGGTGGTTGATTTTCCTTCTAAATTGTATATTATTGATTTTTTGTGCTAGTTTCTTAGCAAGAATATAATATGTTTTTTTCGTATTCCGCGATTTGGTGTTTAAAAAAAAAATATATATTTTAATTGTTGAAAAAACTCACTCCCGCGTGACCGTTTTATTTTTTAAAACTCACTAAGGGAGAGGCTAACCTGACTTGTCTGAGCAGGAGTAGTTACAATGTGGAATATGAATAAGGTCTTCGGCCAGTATGGGCAAGAATGTGCTTTGTTAAATCTAATTTGCTTGAGCTGGAGTAATTACAATGAGAGCATGAGTAAAGTTGTATTCAAATATGGATGCAGCGAATGTGCCTTGTTAACGCTGACTTGTATGCGCAGGAGTAGTTACAATGGGAACATGAATAAGGTTTTTCTCCAGTATGGGTGCGTATGTGTAATTTTAACCTTGACTTGCGTGAGCAGGAATAGTTACAATGGGCACAAGAATACGGTTTTTCTCCAGTATGGGTGCGTATGTGCAATATTAACGTTGACTTGCGTGAGCAGAAATAGTTACAATGGGCACATGAATAAGGTTTTTCTCCAGTATGGATGCGTATGTGCTGTTTCAAATATGATTTTTCTGAGCAGGAGTAGTTACAATGGGGACATGAGTAAGGTTTTTTGCTAGTATGGATGCGTTCGTGCCTTGTTAAATGTGATTTGGTTGTGGAGGCGTAGTTGCAACTGGAACATGAATAAGGTTTTTCTCCAGTATGGGTGCATAAGTGCTTTTTTAACGCTGACTTGTATGAGCAAGAATATGGACAATAAGAACATGAATGAGGTTTTTCTCCAGTATGGGTTCGAATATGACCTTTTAAATTTGCCTTTTGAGAACATGAATAGCCGCAGTAGGAACATGTATAAGGTTTTTCTCCAGAATGGGAGGGTAAGTGCCTTTTTAATTGTGATTTTACTGATGAGGAGAAGTCACACAATTTACATGGATGTTTTTTTTTAGGGCGAATCTTCAGTTCAGTTATCGTGTCTGAAAAAGATGGAGAAAAAAGCTCAATAAGTTGGTATCTATAGGAAACTAGAAAATTATTAAAACAAATTCAGACAAACAAAAATCGATATTACCTGCAGTAATTTTAGTAATACTTTCAGAGTGCTCTAAGCATTCTTTTTTTACATCTGGCAGATCTATATCTATTTCTGTATAAGGAATTTCTCCTCCATCTTCTTCTCGGGGTCCTGGTTCTGCCTTGATGGGTAGAGTCTCCACATTAATGCTACCTGGAATAACAAAACAACAATACATTTTGAATATGTGTAAAGACATTTATTTATTTATTTTATTTTATTTAAGTATATAAAACAGGCATGGTGCCCAAAAAATTATATACATGAATGTTTAAACATGGTGATAACGAAAATACATAGTATCGAAAATGATAATATTAACATGGTGATTGTATAATAACAAATAAATGAAGTGATAATAATAACAAAAGATAGTAACAAAAGTAATTAAGCTGAGGTGAATGACAAGTAGGAATGGGTGCTAGTATTACTCAAAAAATCGTTGTGTGTCGGTGCAATTTATATAATTTTATTGTTTATGTAGTTGGCTTGAATTACCTTGTTTTTTATTTTTTATTTTTAACATTTATAGTAAGATACAAATTCCTATTTTTTTAAATCTAAATAAGGATTGGTATATTTTATCGACATATATTCGAAATAATATATTATTAAAGGGGTTATTTTTATTTTTTGGAAGGAAATAGAAGACGTTAAAAATACAATTAAAATAGGAATAAAAAGCAGTTCTCTAGAATTGCTGTTGCGGCATGATCTAAGGTTTGGTTTCCATCGCAACATTTGGTTATTTTTTACTTTGAGCCGGCTTGTGACAAGGTTGCTGCTATTACTGTTATTTTTTAATAGCTAAAAGTTGTCTTGTCATTAGTGGTAAGATATCTCCACTCACCCAAACTTCCTAACAAACCTAAACATTTTGTATTACTACCTTTAAAGTATGTAATAAGAAAATAGTAAAACAGTTTAAAGATGCCACTGACAAATTGTGAAGACGGGATAATTAGATTTAAAATAACTTACTATCCCAGGGGTAGTAAGAGAGAATAGACTGTCACATAACTCTCGGGTATCGGTCTAACTTCTCGGCGTCTAACGTATCGGCGCACACCCCTTGCCACTTCACTTCCATTCACCGTATCTAACTCTTGACATGGCCCGAGTCAAGTATTTGATTCACTTGATAGGACACGTCTTTTACGACTTCTACCATTCACTTCCACGTCATATATTTTTTCTCTTACACTCATTTCGTCGTTCATTCACTCTCCATGCACAAACCATCTAAGCCTCCCTGAGCAGAAGTAGTTCTTGATCTGAACTAAACCATTACGCTTAATAAGCGTAACGGTTAATAATCATTCCTGCATTTTTTCTATATCTCCACAAACCTTTTACCGCATACTTTTAAACCCTCCGATGGACAATGTACTTTTATCCCTTTGGATGGGCAATATGACCAAGACCAGACCGTGTAAAATATGTGGGCTATCAAATTTGTTTTAAAGAAATGCAGGTGTACAAATAGTGTGTATGAATGTGTCAACATGCTGTAATTGCATATATTTATTGTATATATATGTGGTATGTGTATGTGTATATAATCGATAAAAAAACATGATGCAGGTAGATTTTTTTTATTTAAGGAGGGTGAAAAGTAGTACACAATAATGTGTTATATGTCAATAATGACATATCATATAACAATATTTATTTATATAACAATATTTAATAGAATGGCATATATATTTATCTGCAGATTCTCTGGCCAAATAGACGTTGCGTGTGTACGTTTTAGTTTCCGTGCCGTGTGTCAAGCACACTGGATCATTGCAAAGGTGGCAAATCAACCGTGTTTTACTTTGAAATTTAAAAATGTGTTCGATACCGTGAGCAATCACAAGTCCCGAAACAGCTACTGATATTGATGCCTGGAGGCTGGTGGTGGCTCCTGTAAAGAGATAGAACATATATTAGTGTAATATAATGGGTGTGTATGTGACATAATATATAGATAATAGATGATATACTCACAGAAAATAAAGAGAATTTTTGCATTGCCGATTTGAAGCTGGTCTGCCATATACCATTGGATTTGCAGCACGTCTTTTCATGTTTTGTGTGCCAAATTGTTCTGCTATTTCTAGAATAAATTACCTGCTTTTATCAGATTCATTCGCCAGATTTAGGTAATTATGGATGATGTATGATGCCAAACAAGTAACATCTAGCATGTTATAAAACATGAACAATGGCCATCGGTTTTTTACTCCTCTTCCTTATTATCCGCCGCCAAACATTCGGCCAATATTACCTCATGATCGCGAATTTCTACAGATGGCGTTACGACATCAAGCAAACAATCTGTCTGCCATTTCGCTGTCTGACATCTAGCAAACAATCTGCCTACCATTTCTGCCAGCAAATAATCTGATGCCATTTCGGAAAAAATCCAAGAAAAACAAACACATGTAAAACAAAAAACACAGAAAATTTTCTTCTTTGGGTCCGTACACAACGAATGAGTACCTCGAACTGAGCAGCTGCGAATATATGCTGTCTGAAGTATATAGAAGCCAAACCAAACTTATTCGAACATTCCAGAAAACAAAAAATATTAAATGCAACATGGTACAGTCCTTGAAGTGTTTGTCTAATTTTTTTTATTATACCATCTAAACGCAAACTCATCGGTAATAGCGCCATTCAACGCAGCTCCCCGAGTTGTGTAGCATATGGCGCGTTCAGACGTTTCAATTTTTGTTGATCCACTTTTATTTAACGTAAAAAGTTGAACGAGATTATGTTCACACGTTTCAATTTAAGTAGAACCGAATTTGACATTCAAGATGGCGTCAACTGAAATTGTCAGTGCGTGCGTCTCTCTAACTTCTGATGTTTTGCGAGATGAGCTCGAGATTATGAAAAAGCATAAAAAACGTCGTATTTGGGCGAGAAAATGGATCATGAATTAGGCGCATCCAACACAATTTTGAAAGAGATGGAACTAGAAGACTCCGAAGGATATGGATGACAGAAAAACAATTTGATGAGCTGCTTTCCAAAATTGGCGATAAAATTTTTCAGAGATGTTTAAATTAATTATAATTACTACTAACTACAATAACCGGAGAAGCAAGGAAATAATCCATATTTCGTTAAAATTAGCTTTACCATAACCTAAAAACAACAACGCCAAATGTCATACTTGACATAGGTAGTTATTGTTATTAGATTTGTACAAAGTTTTTTTTCTTTTAATTTATGCGTATTAATGGTGACGCATGCTCTGAATATTTACCGTTATTTTTTTGTCATTATCATAATATATTGGGTAGGTTAGGTAGTGTAAATGAAACACATATTATTTATTGCAGTATCACGGGCATTTCTATTTGTGTACACTTCTTGCTTTTGATCCCAAAGACAGGGATGCATAAATCTGAACATCAAATCATCCGACCATTTCAAATATTTTTTCGTTGAAACGGATTCCATGACGGTAGAACTAGGAATGTCTAACGAATATGGACATAAATGTTTGACGTCTAGTTGTGCACGCGAGTAACTATGGTAACATGATGGTAACCAAGATGGCGCGATCATACTTGAACGTCAAAAGTAGACGGGCTATCAACTTTAGCTAGTCAACAAAAAACTTGTTCAACTTTGTTGAAAGAAGGTTCACACCTGTCAATATGCTTTCAAGTGTCGAGTTGATCAACTAAAGTTGAACCGTGTGAACCGGCTAATATTGATACCGCTTGCCAAAAACGGGAAAAAAATCACATTTGAAATCAAAATGGCCTGGCCAGGCCTTATTGCCCATCGGAAGGTTAACATGTTCATACAAATTTTACCACGCATACGCCTCAGAGATTTCATTTCTAAAACATTAAATCTACATTCATCCTTCCTCTGCCAGTTTCATGCCTCATTGCCGTACATTAGGGTTGGTATCAATCAAGGGCGTAGCTAGGATTTTGGTAAGAGGGGGGGGGGGGGCAGGCGTAGACAAACCAAGAATATATCTAAGGTAAATGCTGCATGAGCAACGGGACAGATTTGATTAAAAATGAAAAACAAAATATCCATCAGTTAATTTCTTTTCCAAAAAAAGTTGTCAACGAGGTTCTTCACAAAACCGTTTTAACACCTCAGATTCAAGCGTATCTATAGTTTTTTGTACCATGATTCGGTGTTACACTGATCATACATAGGGCGTTCAAACGATTTTCAGTCATCGTTGATCTCACTCATGTTTTAACACGACGCAGTGTACAAAAGGACCTCTCTATGTTACTTGTAGTGCAAGGTTGTGCCAAGGAAATAAGTATTGCTTTTTTTGTTGAGGGAAAGAAAATGTTCGCCTCCTATAACACTTCGGTAAAATCTAATTTTTCGAAATCTTCCCTGGTCATACCCTTGTTCTGCCATTTTTTATACCATTGTTCGACTTCTTGATAAAAATTAAGTAAATCGTATTATAGGCAAAAACTTTGTGCTTTTTCTTTGAAATCAATTAACGACATATTCAACATTGTACTGGGATGTAGCGACATTAATCCTAAAGCAGGCAAATTTTGGTCACCAAAACGCTGCTCTAATGCAGATATTAGGGAATCTAAACAAGGAATGATTATCGATCGCTTACAAAAATCGCATGGAGTCTCAGCAATGTGACTGGACCATTGACGTATGATATGATCGAAGGACTGGACCGATGTTGTTGGCGAGATACAATGCGTGGGACTTGTATATCAGTTCCAAAGGCAGCTGCAGTTCTATTTGAAATATCTAAAATATTTTGGCTCTCTATGTCTACGTTGCTTCGATGATCATTTGTAACAGAAATTATACCTTTAATATGACTCAGATGCGTACATATCGATAGCTTCCGATTGTAAAGAATTGGCAATAGGTTCCAATATGCCCGAGTACTTGGCTATCGGTTGAAAACATTTAATGAAAACTGAGTTAATAACAGCGCAATGTAACTGATAAGCACGTTTTCTTGATGCTTCATTAATCAAGATTAACTAAAAAGGTAATAATAAAAATTAAATTGATTCTCACAAACATTAGGCTACCGACGTAATATTACTTTACGGTTTGTGAGCATTCCTGCATCTTCAAGGGGGGCAGCTGCCCCCCCCCCCCTGCCCGTACCTCGCTACGCCCTTGGTATCAATATTCCATTCCAAAATAGCAAAACATAAGCTGTTCTGACTTCGTCCATCTGAAACATCTCAATAATTCACGCAATGCAACTTACTAGTTGATTCAGGGCCGTATTTACACTTTTCATTGGTATAGGCCACTTCATTTGCGCCGCCCCTTCCTCCTTCTTAGAAGTTGCCACCTATCCGCACTCACCTGTAGGCTTTTATTAGGTGACGCACAATTATTTTTAAAATAAATATTCAAGCATAGGTTAAGTAGATATTCAAAAATGAAATAAAGAATTAATTATTTGTAAAATAAAAGTGTAACATGAAACAAGAATTAGAATTGGAATAGACCTTGGTATTTTTTCATTCGCTTTAAACAGGAAAAACTCCAGAACAATTTATGGCCGGAGTACAAAGTGCGATGCGGAAGGCTATATCCAAGTTTGGGTAAACGTTGCACAGAGATGGTTACCTCAAAAACTTTCCTTAAAAAGATTTAGTTATGATGTAGATTCAGGTTTCTCTGCCGTCTTATTAGAGGAAATGTGACCTTGAAAGTGTACCCATTCCTGAACTAAATCGTCTTCTAATCATTGCACAAGAGACTGAGCTTTTTCTCAGACTCTTTGTGTTGAAAGTTCACCTATTTTTTTTAAATTATTTTTTTCTTTAAAGTATTATGCCTTCATACTATGCCTTATGCCTTCGCATATGCCTTACCTCTAATTTAGATCTCAGTCAGGAAGTTGTTTCAATATCTTCATTCGATGTTTCGTCTATAAATTTTTTCCATAGGGTCATCTTACTCTGAATGTCGCCCTGATATTGCTAAAGTGTGCTCATTTCAATTGAACTTTCTTCGAAATAATCAAAGTTTTCTTACTCTTGTATAATATACTCGAGAAGAAATCCATAAAAATCAGATACCGTCAGTACATCAACAGATGAGCTCTGAATCTGAGCACTCACTTTATTTAGTTTTTCCAAAATAGCATTCCAAAAAATGATTAGTTGCTAAATAATGGTAGCCCACTGCCCAAACATTTTTTTGTGAAATATTCGCAAATAATCGACGCAATCCGCGGTCCCATATGGGATCACTGGGCGTCTAAAGGTTGCTTTAAGGGGGGAAATAGGCGTAGAGCCTTCAAAAAAAATTTTTTTTTTCATAAATCGATGGTACTATTCAAAAATATTTTCTGAAAATTTCAAACCAAAATTTCACGCCATTTAAAAGTTATATGCGTTTGAGTGAGTGTCCCTCGGACTACCACTATTTTACTGCCACTCTTATTTTCAAACGCATTTTTCTCGAAACTACTTTTTTCGAATTTGTGAGAACTCTGGCTCCTACAGCTTTTGATTAATCGTTATCAAACTAAGGACATAGTTTATTTATATAAATGCGCTCTATTTGAACCTCAA
The DNA here is from genome assembly GCA_917880885.1 of Limnephilus marmoratus. Taxonomy (NCBI): domain Eukaryota; kingdom Metazoa; phylum Arthropoda; class Insecta; order Trichoptera; family Limnephilidae; genus Limnephilus; species Limnephilus marmoratus. The sequence continues at coordinate 26,973,815 of OU862919.1, read as the reverse complement.
TCCTAAACAATATTCTTATTTTAACTATTTTTTTGGGGCAAAAAAAACGTTTAAAAGAAGGGTAAAAAAATCGTAAGTACAAAATTTTCACATTTATGGAAAAAATATTAATTTTCGACTTTTTTGAAAGAAGTGAGGTTCAAATAAAAGAAACACTAATAAAAAACAATTTTTTTTTGAAAAATTGATTTCGGATGAAAAATGTGACCTTCAGGAGTTACACAAATTGTCCAGCCGGATGGCGACTTATAATGCGCGGCAGTTGACATCTCCGTTATTTTTTTAGGAAAATATTTGAAAAATTTAAAATATACTCTTGAATATGTATATGTTAAATGACCGTAAGTTATAAATAAAATATGATTATATTCCTTATGTGTTAAAAAAATTCATGAAAATCACTAAAAATACGAAGTCCTACACCTATTTCTAATAAAGGTAGCGCACTGCCAAAGCATTTTTTGTGAAATATTCGCACCACAATCACAGGTCCCGTATTGGACCGTTGGGCATTGAACGACACAAATCCGCGGTCCCGTACGGGACCACTGGACTTCTAAAGGTTAATAGATAGAAAACTCTATCTATCCAGTAACTTTTTTGTAGTTGTTTAGGTATAATCGTACACAAAATTAATGGCGTACCAAAGCGAGCGAGCGCCGCCCCCTGAACCCTGCCGCCCCTAGGCCGCGGCCTATAAGGCCTATTGACAAATCCAGGACTGAGTTGATTGAACACTTTCCGCATATTGCAAACATTCCTTCTTTACATCCGGGAGGTGGATTTCAATATCTTTATGCGCCATTTCATGTGAGCCTTCTTCTTGCGACCATGGTTCAGTCTTTATGGAAACACTCTCTTGGTTGAGAAGATCCATGGCGCTGTTTTGATGGCGTTCTGTGAACATAGAGATCTGTGAAGTGGTGGTAAGCTGAAGATGATAATTTTAAGGTCATATTTAAATATTCAGTGCACAATTCATATCCGAACTTCAAAAACTACACTTTTTTAAATATTTGTTTTTATATGACTACCGCACAAGAGTCCCCAACTGCTCTGTTTGGAGCCAATGAGACTATGGCATCCCCAATTGGGGTATGTGGTGAGGCTGAAGGTAGTGGGAAGGAGAAGGAGATAGGGGAGAGGAAGGTAGGGAAGTCCTAGGCGCGGTCCCTCCATACATACTGTGGATACGGCGCTTCGCTTCCTTTTGAGGCGTATAATAAATACAATAATAATAATTATTTATTTATTCAGCATTAAAAAAAAGCTTTAAGCTTATTTTTTTCTAGCCGTATACAGCAATAAATACTGCAACAGATACCTGCTCGCGGTTATATTAGATGTCTGAACACCCTTTTATGCGCGTACGCATAGTGCACAGAATAGCATAACAAAGCGCGTGGATTAATTTGGTATGTTTTAGAGAATTTTATACACCCCAATTGGATATGCCATAGTCTCACTGGCTCCAGGCGGGAGCAGCTGGGACGTGAGGTATTCACATAAAAAACTCATTTTTCGGATAATCTTACTCCTTTTTTTACAGAAAACGAAAAATGTTAATTTATGAGTTATTTCTTAAGGAACTGGTCATTTTCGTATTGAAAACTAGATTTTTACCCCCGAATTATTCTGCCACCCTGCCCCCTCCCCCTGGATACATGAAAATTCGAAGGAACCGATTTATTTCTTCTCAGTTAGTGAATTTTCGGCCCCAAATTAGGTTTTGCAAGAATTTTGCCCTATTTCAGCTCTTTTTTGGGTGATGTCTTCGGCTGTATTTTAACCCTAGAGTCATGGGCGTAGCCAGGGGGGGGGGGTTTGGGGGTTCAAACCCCCCCCCCCGAAAAGTTAAAATATCAACATCAATAATATTAAAATAAGGAGAGTTAAGAGAATGTTATTTGTAACACTGACATCTCAAAATGATATTATGATATTATGTATCTAAAAAGATAAATGGGGACCTCTGAAAGAAATAAAATAATTTAACTTTTAAGATCCGTTTTTTCGGTGAATGCGGTTGATTTTTTTTGGAATTCCGTTTCTAATTTCCGTTTCTAATCAGTGGTAAGTGTATACGTACTTTGAAATTATTATTTTACTTAGCAACAAGTGTTAAATAAACATATATCAGGATTAGTGTTACAGACAGGTGTTAGTGTGTTGTGATTAGTGTTACAGTCAGTCAGCATAAATGTGATTATTAGAATAATTTGACGGCTTAAAATGTTTTAACATGTACTACTAACGTTTATTACGAGTAGTTACATAGAAAATAAAAATTTTCAAAGCAAATTCAAAGTCCGACAATACCCCCCCCCCCCCCCCTCCCCGACACGAGTTTTGCACTTTCAGTAGTTTTATTTTCTTGAACCCTCCCCGAAACTAAAACCTGGCTACGCCCGTGCCTAGAGTACTAATCATCGCCTGGGAGGCCACACTCTCACAGTTTTTTCATTGTAATTTCAAATCGTGCAACCGTTACGACTCGCGCGAGTTAACCACCCTAAACGACCCCCACCTACAAGAAGACATCGCAGTACGCCCATTGCAACCGGCACTTCATCTTGCCTAAAAATAAACTAATAAACCCTACATGTTTATTGATAACAGCTGCATCCAGCCGAGGACCATTACCGGGATGATATACTCTAATCACTATCCCTTAATCGACATACCAACTCGAAGAAAATCATTAATAGACAAACCAACGAACATTTGGATGTACTTAACGCAGCCCTCACGCCGAACAGTCCCAAAATAAAAGACTGGATTACGAAACCCCACGTATCCACGAGCATCGGGACAACAACCCCATTATCAGGATAACATATTGACCCCTTGACATGCAGCACCGAAAATAGGAAGACGACGCCCCCCCACCACGCCAGCAGGGACTATATAAACCCCGACTCTTACTTCCATTAGTTAATCTATTTTGTGCATTGAATCCAAGCACTTGCTTGTCGTATTGCTCACATAATAGTTCCCTTTGAAATTGTACTTATTTTAAGTTGTATTGTGTAATTAAACAATAAAGGATAATTTATCCACAAGTATATTTTTTTTTAACACTACACGACATCAAAAGTTAACTGGCGCCCAGCACGTGGGTCAATTCGAGGAAGTCTGAAAATTGGCCAAAACTAGGACTCCCTAGATATTTTAATATCTCAACGCGAAAGGACCACACACCAAAAAAAAAATTTGTTAACTTGGCAATGAAGATCGTCGCATCAATACTTCTGTGAGTACATTTTCAATTGATCGTCTATCCCATACGTACGATAGATCCCTTCCCTACCTTATCCAAAAGGTTAGAGAGAAAACTAAATTTTTTAAAAGTCACTTTGTATATTCCTATTTTTTTTTTCTACTTTTTTGAAAAATGGCACAGCCAAATGAGAGACCCGCTCCCCAATACGCAGAGTCGATATTGGAGTATAGTGGCTCTCCCCAAGATATCAACTTATTCATAAAATCAGCCAGGGGGTACATTACTAGAAACGGCAATACGCCAAGCAATGTTGAGAAAATAATCTCAAGATTACGTGGCAAAGCACTTCACGTAATTCTCATGTGCGATCATGATAATAATATTGAAACCATATTAGAGACGCTAAAAAATGAATGTGGGGACAATAAGTCTGTTACGTTATTACAGACGGAGTTAATCAACTTCAACCGCGGTCAAAGGGATTTCTCCTCAACGATTCATGAAATCAATCAGATTCTATTTTCAATTAAAATCAAAATTTCTGATCAATATGGAGGACCTAGTGCCCACATATTGATGGAACCATACAAAGATACAGCAAGAAATACATTGTTGAATCTAATGCCAACGCACATTAAATGCGCAAACTTAACCAAAAATTATGATGCCCTGTGCACGGAAATAAGAATGCTGGAGGCTCATGGCGAGCTCCATCAACGGTCTAAACAAAATCTTGTATTTCCACAAGCAGGACCATCTAATTTCATGCGGCCAGGACAAAGCCAATCAAATAAACCTTTTACTCGCCCTAACTTTTTTCCACCGCAAACGCAAAATTCGTTCAAACCTCATAATAACTTTAATCATAATAATCATAATCACCTTAACAATTATAATAATAAACCGTGGCATAATAATAACCAAACGCATAAGTACGTACAAAACCGCCCGTGGCAAGGAAATAATAATAATAATTTTAATACGCATCATGCGCGTTCCGGTGATGTCAGTATGAGAACGGCCCCAATGCCTCGACCCCCTAAAGGCCCGGTCATCGACCTCGGCAATGGACGTACGGCACAAGAGCTATTTTATACAGACGGGAATGATCAGGAACGGCCGGATTTGTGGGAAGACCAAGAATCTCCCCGAGATACCTAGTCCACCTGAATCATATTAACAATGGCCTACCATATGTAGTAGCGCCATTAAATATAAAAATTCTGATTGATACGGGAAGCTCCAAATCATTCATGAATAAAAATGTGTATAATAGATTATTTCGTGACTGTAGATATGTAAACGAAGAGTTTACTGTACAAACAGCACACTCTACGACTACCCATAGAGGTGCCGTCGTGACTCCATTTTGGAAAAGAGTATTCGGCAATAATAATGCTGAAATGCGTTTTTATATTTTTGACTTTTCCCACAAATACGATGTTTTAATGGGGATAGATATGTTGAAATTAATGAATGCAACATTAATTTTAAACAACTGTAATAATATTTTAAAAACTCCAACCAGACAAGTTCAGTTGTTCCATGTAATGGATATAAATAGACTTGATGAGTTATTGGAGAAAAATAGAGATTTGTTTTCTGAGGAACTGGTAGCTAATTGCTCACCTCATGTAAAACATGAAATAAAATTAATTAAAGAAGAACCTGTGTATCAACGCGCTTATCGGTTACCGTATGAGCAGAGGCTTGAAGTTGAAAGGCAAGTCGCCCAACTTCTAAAGGATGGAATCATCCGACCAAGCGATTCGCCTTGGGCAAGCCCTGTCCATATAGTCGAGAAAAAACTCAACCTATTGCCTATATTTCTAGGACACTGTCAAAAACGGAAACTAAATACAATACGACGGAAAAGGAATTGCTTGGTATACTATGGTCCCTCCAGCAATTCCGTCCGTATATTTATGGTAAACATTTTATCATAGAAACGGATCACCAACCGTTAGTATGGTTAACCAAGTTAAAAGAACCAAACGCCAAACTTACTAGGTGGAGACTCAAACTCCAGGAATATGATTATACGATTAGACATAAGCGAGGTTGTAATAACCATGTAGCTGACGCACTTTCAAGAGTCGAAATTCATTATAGTGAGGACGGTGAGGAGCATGATTCATTACGAGTAGAAGCCACCTCGGGCGCCCAGAGTGTCACTGACACCGTGCATAGCAATGTGGATGACCATGAGGGTGGAATCCCAATTCGTAACGAACACCCACCCCCGCGTATGAATAGGATTTTTATTGAACTAAGCGATATTGAGAAGCATAGTTTGAGAGCTAAGGAAAAAGGCACGGACCTTGTATGGTGCATTCCTTTAGAAAATGCAGAAGCAATATTTTTAAAATTGATTAAAGCATGTTTGGATAAAGATAAATATGCAGTAATTATAAATAATGATAGATTATATGAGTGTTTAAGCGAATGTTATAGAAAAAATATTGATAAGAACTCGTTAAAATTAATACGTTTTACAAATGTTAAGATTGAACCCATAAATTTAGAAGAACAAAAAGAAATAATTCGTTCGACGCATGTCGAGAACCAGCGTCACATGGGTCTAGATGCCCTACTCAGTAAAATAAAACGGACGCACTATTTTAATAATATGCGGACAAAAATAAAAGATTTTTTAAAAACGTGTATAATATGTCAAAATTCTAAATACGAAAGGCACGAGCCGTCGAAGGACAGTGGCACGTCATTCATACCCTAGATTTAACTAAACTTATTGAACAATCGCAACAACTAGGAATTAATTATGATAAATTTATAAAAAGTAACAATGTGACTTTACCACATGTAGGATTAGAACGTTTGAAATATTTAATAGATCATAATAATCAGATAATTGACAATTTAGTTGTAAATAGATATAAAAGAGGCCTAATAAACGGACTCGGTACAATAATTAAAGGGATTACGGGAAACTTAGATGATAATGATTTAGATAAATTAGTGCAACGAATTGAAACTAACCAAAATATTAATGAAAAGAGAATCTCGTTGAGTTCAAGATCATTAGAGGATTATTACGGTAAACTAAAAAATATTTCACATAACCAAATGGTACTCTGGTCACAAATGAGCCATGACCATTATGAAGATAAGACAGACTTGTTGATTACACATTTGATTTATCAGACGGAAACTATTACCGAATTAATAACAAGAATTACAGAAGCTATCACGTTTGCCTCTCATGGAATGTACCACCCTAGCATTATAAAACCAAAGGTATTTATGGAATCTATTTCACATGTAAATCCTGAACAGCTACCTTCTAAAGATTTTGATATTATTCAACGCTTTTTGCAAGTTAAATTCATTAAAGTTAAACAAACTTTGCACTTTATTCTCTCTCTAACTTTAGTAGAACGCACCGTCTATATGTATAACGAAATAATTCCCATCACCTCCAAAACTAACAATAAATGTTTCCAACCCCACCTCCTACCGAGACGATTATTGAGAGATGGAAAGCAGATGTATAACGCACACAAGTGCCAAGTTATTACAGACAGCCTCAGCATATGCAACAAAGAACTCAACTCCATCGATGACTGCACAACTACCGTACTAGAAAACCACAGCGAACAGAACTGCAGTCTACGCCAGATTATTTGCCCAGAAGAATATACACACGTCATCGGAGATAACATGATGTATCTATTTCGCAACGAACCAACAGCATTAAAAGCACAATGCCCTCAACATCAACAGAATATAGTAATTTCCAAATCTGTACTTGTAACAAACGACGAGTGCAGTATACAAGGAAGGACTTTCACTATGGGAAGAATCGTTAACCAAGAAACATTACTCATTACATATCCGAAGGAAGAATTACATGTACTAAAACTACCCATCCTACATGTTGACGAAATACAAGAACCACGCAGAGAACTCGATATCCCTACCACTACGACGGGATTTGAAGGAACTATACACCTAACACTTACCAGCTGCCTGATAATTACGGCCATCGGATATATCCTTTGGAGAAGATATAAACTCTTCACAGTGCGAAGGAGTTTCAATTTTAGGGGGGGAGAGTTAACCACCCTAAACGACCCCCACCTACAAGAAGACATCGCAGTACGCCCATTGCAACCGGCACTTCATCTTGCCTAAAAATAAACTAATAAACCCTACATGTTTATTGATAACAGCTGCATCCAGCCGAGGACCATTACCGGGATGATATACTCTAATCACTATCCCTTAATCGACATACCAACTCGAAGAAAATCATTAATAGACAAACCAACGAACATTTGGATGTACTTAACGCAGCCCTCACGCCGAACAGTCCCAAAATAAAAGACTGGATTACGAAACCCCACGTATCCACGAGCATCGGGACAACAACCCCATTATCAGGATAACATATTGACCCCTTGACATGCAGCACCGAAAATAGGAAGACGACGCCCCCCCACCACGCCAGCAGGGACTATATAAACCCCGACTCTTACTTCCATTAGTTAATCTATTTTGTGCATTGAATCCAAGCACTTGCTTGTCGTATTGCTCACATAATAGTTCCCTTTGAAATTGTACTTATTTTAAGTTGTATTGTGTAATTAAACAATAAAGGATAATTTATCCACAAGTATATTTTTTTTTAACACTACACGACATCAAAAGTTAACTCGCGCTCACCTCAACTTCAGTGTTGCCAACTCAGCTCCTTTAGAGCTAGATCTGGCTCTAAATCGACGTCGTCAGCTCCAAAAAAAGTCATTTAGCTTCTTAGCTCGTTTTTTCAGATATTTCAGCTCTTATTCACGTGAAATAATATTGAAAAAAATAATAATGCGTCTTGCGTCAGTCTCCTTCGAATTCGAATGCGCTTTGCGTGTACATATCATTACGCAGTACGTGATTATTTAGCCGAAGTCCAATGGTTCAAGATCTCTCTAAAACCCTGGAGAAGCATATCAAGCACAGTCAAGTTTTGGGCTGAGGTTCTAAAGTATCGTGATGTCGCTGATGAAAATCCTTTCCACGAAAACAGCTCTTTCGCAGTTTTGGTATTTGCTCTGCCGTGGTCAAACGGAGAAGTGGAACGAGTTTTTAGCCAGTTAAATATTGTCAAAAATAAAACCAGAAATAGACTTGGCAATGACATGGTTAATTCGATTCTAACAATTCGATCGGGGCTCGGGCGACACAAGAAATGTTGCGAGGATTATGAACTTCCCCTAGAATTTAAAAAAAAATTGGAACAATGGCTGTATACGAAAAAAGTCCTGATGAAGCCGGTCCTAGTAGCGCGATGGTACAGGAACTGGAACCGGATGACTACTTAGATTTTTTAGAGGACTAGTCGCTGTCTAACGAAAAAATATTTTTAAAAAATCCTGAAGTCTTCGATGTTATCAAAAATTATTGTTTATTGAAAATTATAAAAATAAAAAAGTGTATTGTGAGTTGTTCAAAAGCAGTCAACAAGAAGGACGAAAGGAAAGTTTTTTTTGTCGAAAATTCTACAGTCCCCCCCCCCCCGGAAACTGGGATTTTTTCTTCTCTGAAATTCTCTAACAACCCCCCCCCCCCATGCTTTATGTCATTTTCAAAATTTTAGCTCCTTTTGGCTCTTTTTTTGGGTTTCGCCTAGCTCTACTTTAAAATTCGAGTTGGCAACACTGCTCAACTTAGTGCCCTATATCTCTATATCTTAGTACCTATATCTCTTTACTACCGAGGGGCGTATATCTCTTTACTAACCTTGTAACTCCAAAAAAGATCGGGTCCATAGATGAACTGAATTGTAGATAGTAGGTAAACGGAAATGACAAATACGCCATTGAACCATTATATCCGGTTCGTCGGGGTTTGTGATGGGTTTGTGATTGCAACTGTCAGTGAGTTGTCGCGTTATACCAATACGTAAATATTTTGAATTTAAAATGTTTCTTGCCAAAGCACTTCGTCTTCCTGGCGTCAGCAAATTCACAGATATACCTAAGCCAACTGAAAAAGGGAAAAAGACAAAAGTCAAGTGAAAGTTATGGCGACGAAAATGCAGGTGATAATCTCTCATCCGTTATTACAACGTTGTTTTTATGTTTCATTTTGTCGTTGTTTGTCTAAAACTGAATTTATTTCTCATTGTAGACCCCAACTCGACAAAATCGCACAGCATCAAGTATTATGATGCCAAGGTACCGCGATTACGTCAAACATCAAAAAGGTATGTAATCTTAAATTGCATCATTATTTATTTTAATATTTATTCAGATTTAATCGGCTTACTCCATGTTGTTTGCTAAGGACAAAGCTTTGGAAATGATTGCAAATCGTATAATCGCAAATGGTATAACACTATGGCTTGTTCACAAACTTTGGTTACTTATATTGATTTCAGTGCATAATGACTTCCCAAGGACCATCGGTGTGGTTGTTCCTGTCAAGGGGGAAAGTTTTAGTTTAGAAGTTTTTCTTGAAATGGAAAAAATAAAGTAATTTTGTTCCCAAATTTTAGTTAATACATTAAATATATTTATTTCAGATCAAAACGTCAACGCAGGCACCAGCAGTGGGATTGTTCCTGCCGAAGGGGTCCCAGGAGTTAACGAAGGTATGTACAATTAATAAACTTAGGCACACTGAATTATAGGACGGTAGGAGTAAATGAGCTTGCACCATTTCCAATGCCTTTAGGTATCTACAGTACCTACCTGACCTAGGTTTTTGCCGCTAGGTAAGGAACCAAAATACCTAGAGTACGAAGAAAGTAGTGTAAAAAGAATATATGACGCAAATATGAATGGTAGAAGTTGGAGACACACGATCAAATGAATCAGATACTTGAGGCGGCCCATGTCAAAAGTAAGAATAATAGAAGAGTATGTATGAGACGAAGTATGAATGTGAGTGAGGCAAAGAGTGTGTGCTGAGACCGAGTTGTTTGGCGGTCCGTCCTCTCTGCCTACCCCTGCGGAGAAAAGGCGTGATGGTTAGTTACATATTGGCTTTATAGGCTGCTATCTTTATACAAGGTGTCCGAAAACTCGTAGTACAAGCGGGAAACTGGGGAATCCTCATCACATTTGGAGTCGATTTTGTGGTATAATTTTTTTTGATTTGAGCTTTCGTTTTCGAGTAAATCGAGTCAGAAGTTGATTTTTTTTTTGGTCAAATTCTTATAAATTATTACTGACGATCATAGTACATAACTAGTAAAAACCATTTTAAAGAAAACAAACAAAGAAATCCGGATTTAAAGCATTATTTTGAAATTATCCACAATTTTATTTCATGTTTTACAGTCGTTTCACGGTTAAAATCAGCTGTTCATACTTTTCGCGCTTCCAGGTCAAACAAAGTACAATGCGAAATTTGCTGTCCCTTTCTGCGCTCGGTTCGATCAACACAAAAGAAGAGTTAAGCAACAGTAAGCTTGGCCTTGAACTTACGAACCAAATTCTGTACCCGAAACATACGGATGCAAGTCCAAAAGGCTAAATGTTCAGGAGAGCCAAAAACTATTTTTTCTGTAACTATGGTCTCATTACTTCTTCGGATATCCGTGCTGATAGATAACAAAAAAGGTAATTATTAAATCAATTAGTTTTGTTTTAAAAAGGAGCAAAGAGGGGAAACGAAATTTTTAAAACGTAAAGCCTTTAAAAATAATTGTTTAAAAAAAACGCTGACTTGAGTCAACTTTTCAATTTGGGAGGCGGGAATGGGTACCGCCGCCCCAGGAACCTTTATTGGATAACCAACACCTCTGCCATAGGTCACCCCAAGTGGTTCGCTACCTTTGGTGATTTAGCAGAGGTGCCCGGGTTCATGGGGTTAGGTTTGTCTAGGTCTTGGAGGCGGATGACCAGGACACACTGAACCCTAGATTCCTACCCACCCCTTAAACCCCCTTCCTTCCCAGAACTCTCCTCTCCTTCCCTTCCTTAAAAAAAACCCTCCACACAGCATCCCCAAAGATGACATAGGCCCCGAGGGAAATTATTTTCATCAGGGCCTCCTGTGTGGAGCTCATGCAAAAAAAAAAAAACAAAAACATGGACTTGAGTCCTACTGCCTCTAAATGAAGTAGACTATTTTGTTACGACATGTGGTGTATAAAAGGAATAAAGTCCATGGTACATCCTTCTGCTTCTAAGATTGTTGTTGCAAATTTGAAAATCCTATTTTTTCTTCATAATGGGACTTCCATCTTTCTGCCACTGATAAACATGATAATTTACTTCAAGAATCGTGGTCTAAACACAAATTAATCAATAAATTGGCTAAAAGTAGAATTATTGCAAAAATTCAAGTCTGCATCAAAAACTCATTTCTTCAAATTTCGGACTTGGATCCGTTTCACCCTCGGGAACTAAAATAAAAATGGTCGCCGTTGTTGACATTCCAATGCTGCAATGGGATACAGTCGTGTTCGAACCAATTTGAACAAGGTTTTTTATTATTTTTTTAATAATGTAATAAAATGTATCAATTTGGAAGGCGGGTATGGATACCGCCGCCACGGGAACCATTTATTGGATAACCAACACCTCTGCCGTAGGTGACTCCAGTTACTAATATCTACAGCCTGTATGTCGGACGAATATCTACAGCTCATATGTTGGACTAATATCTACGAACTTCAGAGCGTTGACTAATATCTACAGATCTTAAGGTCGGACGAATATCTATGACGGTCCCAGTGTTGACTAATATCTACAGAGCGTAGGTTGGACTAATATCTACAGAGGGCAGCTGAGCAAGAGGTTGTACGGAGAAGCATAAATTACTTCAATTACGTAATTACTAATTACATAAAGGCTTAATTGTTTAAAGTACATAAAGTTTTTGCATAATATTACGTATTTTGCTGTTTACGAGGACAATAATTTATTGAACAAACATGGAGGTCTTGGTACAAAGATATTTATTTATTTCGAAATACACGGCACCACAACCTAAACTAACCTAACCTAACTCACATAGAAATAGTCATGGTAACAGACTAAATAATTTAGAAGCACTCGAATATAGATATTCGTAAGCACTTTGGTTCTCATAGATATTAGTTTGATTTTTTCAGTTTTTGAATTCCTGTAGATATTAGTAGACGCTTCCGTCGTAGATCACCCCAAGTAGTTCGCTACGTTTGGTGACTTAGCAGCTGTTTATTTGTCTGCCTACCAGCTGCATGGCTGGAGATCGTGAGAGAGTGGTTGAGGGAGTCCCAGTCGTACTCTCCAGCCGTACTCTCTCGGAACATTGCCTTTATTTTATTTTATTTGTTAGCGTTATAAACAGTCTGTATAAATTCATTATTTACGTCATTGACCAATAAAATAACGACAAATTATACGACGTATAATATCAATAATATCTTTCAGGAAGTGATTTTATTTGAATTCGAACTGCTAAAGGTAGGAGAGAAAATGTTGTGAACTAAAAATTAAAAAAAAAGAGAAATACAGAAATCAATGTACTATTAAGTTATTAGTTAAATATGTGGCGTTCAATAGAGTGTTATTTTTATGCGTGCTGTGAATTTATCAAAGTTCGTGTTAAACACGTCGATATTATTTGGGCATAATCTGTTAAATGTGCTACAGCTTCTTCTTATAAATACATTAATCATCACAGCGTCACGTTTATTTTTCGAGAGGTAAAATAGCTTTCCGAAAATTGGTAGGTATACCTCTTTTTGTTTGATGTCCGCAATAATGAACTAATTTAACTCATTAATATTAATTAATTGGAAATTAAATAATATTCGTGTTCAGCGATTATTTTTTAGTACTGACCGGATAACTTGATATTTTGGCTTTTGCGTCGAGATTCCTTCAACAATTCAAGGACTGTGTGCTGTGACGAGTCCGTGCATGCGTCTCTTTCTTGCGGCCCTTTAAAAAACGAAACAGCGCTAGTTTACTCATACCTATGTTCTCTGCATGCAGTCCGTCAGGGGGTCAGGGTTCAGGGCCCTTTAGTTTGTATTGATTGTATTCGCGGTTTGACGTGTTAGGTTTCTAAATTGAACAGCGTAAACTAAGCGTAAATTAAGCGAATTTGGTTCAAAATCAAATGTGTGTTTCTTGTGTTTTATTTTTATTTGAAACGTAAATAATCAATTTTAATAGTTATTTTTATTTGAATCGTAATCAGCATTATTAATTATTAAGCGTTGAACAAACTTTAAAACAAGGTGTTTTTGTGATTCAAATGTTATTTCCTTTGTGTGATTAATTGTGAATGAAATTAAGCGAATTATTGTGCGATTAATTAGTGAATTATTGTGGATTACTACGGAATATTTTAACGCAGAATATTACACTAGAGGTCTAGATTCGTTCAACGTACCTGTTGTAAATAATACGACATGTTCTTGAAAGTGTGTGAACTAGGTATTTGTGATAATAATAAATGTGTGAAATAATCAGGGACACTGGAGGTCTAGATTTGTTCAAACTTAAATGTAGATTCATTCTTTCAAAAAAATTAGAGTCCTTGCGAGAGCCTTGAAGGAGTAACCATCTGTCCTATACGGCGGGAAAGCGATGGATACCCTCCAATGTCGTTGATGATAATTATTGTAATAAAGTAAACAATTGGTGACAATGTTTGTGATGTGTTTTTGGATTTGAAAACATTGCAACAAGATGCGGGACTGCTAAATAACAAAATAAATAGGTACGCTAATTAACCATATTTTAATGCTTAGAAGAGGTGAGAGAATAAATTAGTAAGATGGAAATAAATGAACTATGGGCACGAAAAGAGATTTAGCAACTTATAAATAATTTTAGAATAACATCTTCCATCTGTCATTATGGCATTTTCGCTTTTCTAAAATTTTAACCCTAAAAAGCCGAAATTTTTTTTAAATATTTTTTTTTTCTTAATTTTAAATTTAAAAATGCTTAAATTGAAAATCTTTATGTTTATTTGGGTTCTCTATGTGATGAAGGTTCACCAGTTTTCCGCTTGTACTACGAGTTTCCGGACACCGTGTATATGATCGCAAGATTCAACTCGAACTAAATGCAATCTAGATACGTGTCTGGATAAATTTTTATCCATTTTATTTTAATACGCGACATCTATTGACTTTCTGCAAGTCTAGGATGAATATTCATAATTAATTTTTATTTTTTTTTTTTCACTTTATGAATAATATGTGCGTTAAGTAAATAAAGATAATGTTGGTAGTTCTTAGTCGAAGCATGTACGGGACAGGCACTGTAGTCGCCCGCCGCACAGACGATGAAGTGGGAAGTTGCCGGCTGGCCGTTTCGACGCCTAGGGAGAAAGGGAGAAAAATGGTAGGGAGATGGAAAAGTGGGGAAAAAGTGAGGGAAAAATGGGGAGAAATGTGGGGAAAGGGATAAATGGATCGGTGGCGAGGGGAAGAAGGGAGGTAGAGGGGAAACCTGCGTCTTGATAAAGACGTTTCGAAAGTATATGCAGGGTCTTCTTGGTGAGCGGTGCGGCCAGGGCCAAGAAGAAGTCCAAGTTTTCCAGTGGTAGATCGGAGAAGGCAGAAGAGAAGGCGAGTTGTTGCTGAGGCGGTGAGATCTGGAACTCTGACTAATTTGGCGAAAGATCGGCCTATTTAACGGGCGTAGTGACGGGAGGCTGCCCGTACTATCCCTTTGTTCTCATCTCGTGAGATGAAATTCTCGGAATTTAGAAATTCTTGGAATTGTCATTCTCTAGAGTTGAATGCGCCACTGCGTTCGTTCCGCCCTTGCGTAACGAAGCAAAGAACGCTTCAGCGTTCAATCTCGACCTACTCTCTACGCTTCCCCGATTATTCGTTTATTTTGTATATTGCACATATTATAAACATAGACAGTGTTGTATAGATTAGATTTTTACAGGTTAAAATCAAATCGCTTTTGCACAAATTGGGTGCATGCATACATAGGCTTTGCACAAATTTGAATCTATGCAAAGGTTGTAGGTAGGTACAACGCTAGAAGGCTTTGCACAAATTGCAAATTTATGCAAAGTGAACAGGGTAAGATTTAATTCACGATAGTGGCAAGGCTTTGCGCAAATTGGATCTGCGCGAGGGTTTGTATAGGAACGGATTCGCGCAGACCGAATTCGCGCAAAGAAAAAGGTAAAATTACTTTAAAGGGTGTGTAGGTATGTACACATAGAGGGTGGGGTCAAGCGTTGTTCTTTTGTCTCAGGTCGACTGCTATGACCCCTGATTAATTTTATTATTTAAACATGAAAATATTATAAACTTAAACATAATCTTAAATCTACGTCCGGTACAAAGCATGATACAGTTAAAAGTGACCGAATTAATATGGGTTCCGTAGCTCAATCGGTAGAGCTGTTGCCACGTAAGCAAAGGGTCCTGGGTTCGAGTCCCAGCGGAGCCAATATCTTTCTGATTTTTCTGTCTCCAGATTTCGATTGAGTTTCGCTAATATTGTCTTCATTTAATTAAATATTAACATTTATCATTACTCATTATTTTATTTTCTTATAGTATGTATCTGTATGAAATTAGCTTTAGTTAATATAATAAGCCCTGATGAAGCTTGAGCTAAGCGAAATTAAATATTAATAATAAAATGTGGTGTATTACAAAGTGTATTTTATAATTTAATATATTTTATTTTGGTTGAAAGGGAATAGTAATTCTACATTATGTTCATCTGATTTTTTCTACCATTCCTTCAAGAACTAAGGTACATATTCTTTTTTTCAGATATAAGCACTCCTGTGAGACCCGGCAGTAGTCATTCAGTCACAACACACCAAAATGAACATTTTAAGCGTAAGCATATTTATAGCTTTTTGTTTGTAGATCATGATTTGGTATATTTTGTTATGAAAAATGTAATAATTTTTTTTCAAATATTGTCTTTCCAGGTATTAAGAAGAGCATCTTAACTTATGTGGGACAGATCGCAGCCCAGACTCCGGGGAAGAAAAAGGGCAGTATGGAAATTTTGAAGACCAGGCGTCGGCTGAAATACGTCCAGCGTATGTATGTATGCCTGGACATTGGAGGTCCAGAGTGATTTTAATAAAAAGTAGATTCTTTATAAACAAAAAATACAGTCTTGACGTGTACGGTGAAGGAGGAAATTATCTGTTAACATTCTCTTCGAGGTCCTACCGGGAAGCCGGCTTAGGGGTGCTGATGCCGAGTCTTGCTTGCGACTGGACTGATGGCTCCGCTCATCCTCGGCGGGACTGCCTGAACTCTTCTTCCTTTATATTAATAAACTTTTATTTCAGATACATCAAGTGGCGGAGATGAGACGTGATACAGTGAAATAAATAATTAACAACATGTACGCACTCGCATACTGCCTGCTAACAATGTATTTCTGGTCATTGGAGGTCTAGAGTCATTTTAATAAAAAGTTGATTCTTTATAAACAAAAATTAGAGTCCTGACGTGTACGGTGAAGGAGGAAACCATCTGTTTCCTTTGAACGCTGTGGGAAAGTGGTGGGCAAACTCCAACGTTTATATATTTTTGTATAAAGCTTTTTGTTTTTGTGTTTTTTAATTTTTTGTGTACTGTTTTTGTGCTTGTAATTTGTGCTATTATTTTGTGTGTATTCGCATTAATTGTACATTTTATATAAAAGTTTACAGAATTATCGTATTAAGCCAAATAATGTATTAATGGATATTCCATTGGATATATGAACAATTATATAATACTTGTCATATTAATATTGTTAATTATATTAACAAAAATAATATGACAAGTCCTCGAGGTACGTACATTGTTCTTGTCATATTATTACTGTTAATTATATGACAAGTACAATGTACCTCGAGGATAAGCTGTAATACAGGCGTGAATATGTTATGGCCCGATCAACATTAGTTTCTGACTCACGCTCAATCTATCGGTGGAACCGACTCTGCATTTTTATCACTGTGTTGTTTATCCTGTCTTTTTGAAAATAAAAAATATTTTAAACATGCACCTGTGAGTTTTTCATTTTTCTAATGTATTGATTTTTCATCTCGGGATAACAGGTTTCCATCTGACAAAGCTCCCTCCTGAGAAAATGAGCTGTAAAAAAACTATGTAAATCTCATTTCCTCGGAACCATCTTTGTCACATGGAACCTTGTCCTGGGGAAAAGTTTTTTCATTTTTTTGCTTTTCAATTTTTTTTTTAATAATTTATTGGGCTAATAAAGTAGGGCGAGTATATTGTCTATGGCAGGCCTTGTACCATTGTCTATGACAAATGGCCTTAAACTCCCTTCTACCAAGATCGGGATTGTTTTTCTGTGGTGAAGTTGGTGTCGACATTTGTCCCATAGAAAAGGCCCGAAGATATCGATCTAGGGATTGGTATATTTATGCCCGCGACGCGGTGGATAGCGGTTGAGCGTCTCACGTGCTCTTATCCATATACAGGGTGGCGCAGATGGATCGGGTGGTTTTAAAATACTTGTCAAACTGTCAATTTTAAAGGTATTGGATTGAAATAAAGTGCAAAACGTGTAGTTACAATGGAAGTTTATTAACAAAAAAAATGTAAAGTTAGTTTTTAAAAATTACACCCATCAAATGCCCTCCTTCTCGAGCGACGCATTCTTGGAGTCGGGAGAATCTTCTGGAGAATCAGGAGAATCTTCCGAAATCGGGAGAATCTTCTGGACCACCATGATTTTATAGGGGTGGAATTTCAGTTCTTTGTTAAGAATCCTTTGACGGCTCCGACGTGACATTCCAAGAGCTTGAGCACGATGTCTCGTTGATCGACGTGGGCTCGTAATGACATCGCGTCTCACACGCTCCAAGTTCTCAGGCGTTCTTATTGTTCGAGGTCTAGACGTTCATTTTGGAGCACATGAACCAGTAATGCGGAAATTATGCACCCAACTCAATATTGTGTCTCGCTTAGGAACACTACCGCGAGGTGGATGTTGAAACGCCAGCGAAAGGCACGCGTCACAGCAACAATTGACTCGTTATTGTCTATAAACTCTTCCACTGCGAAAACACGATACTCAACGGACCACGTAGCCATCGCGACTCGAAGTTTCAGTTGCAGCCAGTCTGCAACTCGCTGCAACTGAAACTTCCCGTCCCCCCCACCACAGCACGAAGACCGCCGAACACCTGGCTCCCCCACTCCAGACGTACAGTCCACTTCAAAACCACCCGATCCATCTGCGCCACCCTTTATAACTCCGAACGGGGGTATAACTCCGAACTTTTTCGTGTCGTGACCAGGTCGTGACGTATGACTAATGACAATATCATTTTATTGGTCCAAATTTCCATAGAAAGACTGTTGAGAACTGAGTAGTATAGTAGTATATCTAGTAGGATATCTATGGTATTATATGTCAAATAGAGATAGCACATTGTTCGAACTGGATATTCCTAACCTCCCAACACCGGCGTAAATATTTATGAAAATGATTCCTTGATATCATTGCGGTGTCGAAGGCTGTGAAGATATGGATTCAATTCGACATAAGTTACCGACCCACTTAAGGAGTGTCCCGAAGTCCAGCAGCAGCAATTCGGTTCTCAAAAGCATCCCGGGTAAGCGTTCGCTTGGTAATCGCTAATCGGCTTCTGGTATCTTTTGTTTAGAATAATGTGATAATTGACCTGCAATATTGTGTTTTTCTAGATAAAATAATTGATAATCAATACCAGAATGTAATATCAGTGATACAAGGAGGACTTCCACAAGAGCTTTACCTTTGACGAGGACAAAATCAACGACTTCAAAGAAGAGGCAGATGATGAAATCAGAGATTGGGTACGTTTATAAGTACATTTTAATAATATTTGGATGATTTGTATAGCACCGTTTTTGTGAAAAATCACCTTGTCTGTAATGGACTGCTGGTATGGCAGTGAGGCATTGAACTGGCAGAGGAAGGAAAAAAGTAGATTGAATGTTGTGGAAATGAGATCCCTGAGGCATGTGTGTAGTAAAACCATCCATGATCGTGTGAGAAACGTGGAGATCCGCAAAGAATGCAAGGCTGATGTAAGCATACTGAGTAAGGTTAAGAAAGGGACGCTCAGATGGTTTGGCCATGTAGAGCGAATGAACGAGGAAAATAGTGTACACGTTCCAAATGTGAATGGTAAAAGAAGCCGAGGAAGACATGGCATGACCAAGTGAATCAGATACTTGAGTCGGGCCATGTCAAGAGTCAGAATAATAGAATAGCATGTATGAATGTGAACGAGACAAGGAGTGTGTGCTAGATTGAGTTGTTTGGTGGTCTGTCCTCTCTGCCTACCCCTGCGGAAACAGCATGATGGTAAAGTTGGTCATTTAACTGGACTACCTTTTTACACGGTGCAATTATAGGTTTTTGTTTTGAATAATGTGGTAATTTGTTTGAAATATTGTGATTTTCTAGGTAAGAGGAAGTCTCAACTCTTAACACCCAGAAAGAGGAGAATGCAGTTGCAAATGGCGGGGACCAGGCGTCAATTGAGATACGCCCAACAAAATAATGCGACGGAACGCATCGCTACGAGTATTGATGATTTTCTTTCCGGCTCTCTCTGAGTGCATATATTTAAAGTATGCTCAATATAGGATGAAATTGTTGTCCTCGTTTATCTTACTTGTCTTGTTCTTTTTTTATTATTTATTAGACATCACAATGAATATATTTTTTTTGGAAATCGGCAATCCTAATAAAATTATCCTAAAAAGACTGCTTTGTAATGAATATCTTTCAACACCTTTAAAATATGTTTGTATATTATTTTGTGAATTTATACATATGTGGATTAATAAATAAATACTTTTTAACATCTTGGATATTTTATTTTTAAAATAATTTTTAGGCTGATAAATTGGGTAGGGGGTAGGGATTTATATTGTTTATGGTAGTATCCTTTTTTTTTTTACTTTTCACTATCCTTGTCGATGGTATGTGACGTCAGAGAAATGAAATTTTCATTTTGACAGTTAAAATAGTGTTGAAACCAGTTGGGAACAAAAAGCCGGAAGATATCGATCTAGGTATTAGTTCATTTATGCTCTTATCTTTGCAGAGTTAGAGAGTGTTGGATGGCTTGGAAGGCGATCCTTAGTAAAAGATAATTATTTTTATTAACTAATTTATTATTATATTAGAGTTTTTGACATAATTAGTGTTAATTGTATTTATACAAATAAATATTTTGTTTACAGATGAATCCAGACGATAGTCAAATAGAAAATTGGTTAATGGAAGGTGACTCTGCTAGTGAAATTGAAGACAATTTAAAAGTTAAAGACTACGACACAGAGAATGAACAAAATGTGAAAGATAATGTCAATAATAAAGGAAAACGAAACATGTGTAACTTTTTCCCAGCAGAAAAAAAAGACGCATGAGTGTGTACTACTGTGCGAAATGCCACAGACCATATTGTCTGGAACATCGATCGCCTATTTGCTACACTTGTGATAAGAAATAAATATACTAACTTTTAGTAGTATTGTAGTTTGTAGTTTAAAGAAATAAATATACTTACTTTTAGTAGTATTGTAGTTTGTAGCATTAAAAAAATATATAGTATCCTAGGGTTAAAAATCAAGCTGGCAGCACTGGCGGTGGTTGGCTAGTATTTGCAAAAGCACCTCCCACACGCACACTTCGGAGCGACCGAGTCCCGCGCCACTCAGGCCGCCGCGCGCCGCGCAGAAAAGTAAAGACCGATAGGTTTACAGCGCACGAGCGCAGTTCACTGTGAGACTTTTCTGCGCGGCGGTCTGAAGTGACGCGGGACTCGGTCGCTCCGAAGTGTGCGTGTGAGAGGTGCTAATGATTTATTTATAATATTTTGGTAATATTATTAAACTAATTTATATTTTGCAAGTCATGTAAATAATAAAAGCAAAAAATCCTAGGAATTTTGACAAAGTTAATTACATACCCGATGATGTAGAATCGAAGTTATTAGAGCCATATTTTAAATAATTCATAGACAATTTTCATCAAATCATCTCACAGCTGCAGGCAGAGCTGGCAGCATTCTATTTATGATTCTATTTTTCCGACACTGTCATTTTGAAATTTCGTTTTGGAACGCTGCTGTAAAAATGGCAGCGGGACCGATAGCGGAGAGAAATCAAGGTAAAACTACTTAAAAATTTATGTTGAAATGTTACTTCGTCCTAATAAATGTATATTCAATTTTAGACATTTAACTTTTCACCTGTGATAACATTTGTTTTCGATCGGCTTCCGCGTAACCTCAAAACTTCTGCATTTTGTTATTATTGTTTTGTTACATCTATTATAATTTAATAGTAATTATTACTGGATTTAATTGAATGCTTATCATTTGTTTTAGATGCCACCATCTACGTTGGTGGTCTTGATGACAAAGTTACAGAAAGTCTTATGTGGGAACTGTTTGTCCAAGCAGGGCCAGTTGGTTAGTATACAAACTTACGTTACCATCATTATATTCCGAGTTCGATAAATATTCCACCGACCGCCGTACTTATTAGGCACAGATTTTGGAAATCACACTACGTTTCAACTTATTACCCAAAGAAACAACTAAATTACATTTGGATAAATGGTAAAAGATGCAGAAATTCCATTTTTATTCAAAAAGTTCAAAATTTCCCTTATAAAACGATTCGGAAAATATTAATTTATCGATAAGCCGCCGCATTTTTATGCACAGATTACGGAAATTATACTTCATTTCAACAATTATTACAAGAAATGGGTGAAATGCAGATCCCGCCAATGTCTGGGAATTTAATAAAAAGGCATTTTTTAGATGAGAAAAGTGTGGAGAAGATGAATAAAAAATAAATTAAGGCGCGCTCGGCAAAATTGAGGGAGATACAACCGTTCAAAGTATTTAAAATTTCACTTCGCGAACTGATATTGACGGTTCGTTCGCCATTTTTTCACTGCTTATGTTGGATCCCAGACCTAATACAGAATTAATAGTACGCCAGAATCACAAACCATGTTACTCAAACTTAGCGTAGCCGCTAAACCACTTGAAAACTGGGATGTGTTTCTTGCCTTGACACGAGTAGGCGTTATAAAGGGGCACTTTTTTTGTATCACAAACCATGTTTAGCGTATTAGGTTATAACAAAATGGCGGGCGGACTGTCAATATCAGTTCGCGAAGTGAAATTTTAAATACTTTGGACGGTTGTATTTCCCTCAATTTTGCCGAGCGCGCCTTAATTTTTGTTTTATTCCGCCTTTCCACACTTTTCTCATCTAGAAAGTGCCTTTATATTTAATTTCCAGACATTGGCGGGATCTGCATTCCTCCCCAAGAAACAACTATTTACGAACACAAAATAGGTTATTAGGTTCTTAGTTTCGGTAAATTAAGTAATTCATGCGTTTTTAGTTTGAAACGAAACTTCGCAAATGTCAAATCCATACAAAAAAACATGGCCGTAATGGAGATGGTAATTTTTAAACTTTGAATGAAAATCGTATTTTAATGCATATTTTCCTGTCTATCTCGACTGAAACCGATAGTTCTTGTGGTACTTAAGTTTAAAAGTAGTTTAATTTTCAAATTGTACGCCTATTTAAAGTGTAGCGTCATGCGGCGGCTTGTCGATAATTTACCTGGAAAACTTTCGAAATCAATGGACACGCTGCTAATATTTTATTTTTTAGAAAAAACTTTTAGATTCACCTTAATTACTATAAAAGACAACCATTTTGCACTTGGGCCGATGGAAAATACTACATTCAAAATTTCAATTACGTAAAAAGAAAATTTGCTTTCATTGTATGAGATCCAGGGCCGGATTTGTACTTTTCATATGTACAGGCCACTTCATTTGCGCCGCCCCTTAGAAGTTGCCACCTATCATAATCACTCACTTGTAGGCTGCCATTAATGACACAATTTTCAAAATATATCTCGTAGGTATTTAACCCTAGAAGGGTACGGTCAAATTGTTGGTGCTTATAGGTACCGATGAGTAAATTTTACTCACTTCAGAATTTTTACATTATTATCCGATTTATTTTGCAAAGTAGTAGTGTTTCATGAAAAAAATTGAAAGCCAGCATATAATATAAGTGTAATTTTTATTATAATATATAAAATAAGCGAAAATAATATATTTTTATTGATTTTACTGGCCGGACACAGCGAATTTTTTGCATTTGCTGTTGGGCCAGGGCGAATGTAAGCAATTTTTTTGAGGGAGTTTTTTGACAGGTTCCTTACTCCAAATAAAGTTTCTATCTTTTATGATTTCATGTATAATATTTTCTTCTTTACGTACTAATATTTCATGTATAATTAGTACGTAAAGGGTACCGATAAGTAAATTTTACTCACTAACTTTTATTAAATTGTCCATAAGCGCGATAAATCAAACAACACCATTCAATGCTTGCGGCAGCCGACTAATGACAGAGTGGGCGAAGCACTGCTGGTGGCTTGATTTTCAGTGTTGCCAACCTGCTGATTTACGAACAAATCTATTCCTTATGTGAGTAAATTTTACCCGCAGTACCCTTCTAGGGTTAAAAATGAAATAAACGAATTAATTAGTCATAAAGTAAAAGTGTAACATGAAATAAGAATTACAATTTTTTACCGATTTTTTAAGTATTTTCGTTATTTGTTTTTGGGGTGTTATGCCGTGTTGCATTACCTCCTTCTTTAGCCAACTTTTCGGACAGTGTTGCAGTGTCCATCATCAGGGCAGATCCGGTAGATATGTGTGACATTATCTGCCCTGATGATAGATACTGCAACACTGCCCGAAACGTTGGCTAAAGAAGGAGGTAGTGCAACACGGCATAACACCTCCAAAACAAATAACGACAAACTGGACGCTGTTAAAGTTAATTTCGTTTGAATAAATGATTTTTTTTTTACAATAGCTCCACCCAGGAAAATATTTTCCCTCAGGGCTTATGTCATCTCTGGGGATGCTGCATAGAGGATCTTTTAAAGAAAATGAAGGAGAGGAAGTTCTGTGAAGGATAAGGTATGAGTGATGGGTAGGAATCTGGGGGTCATTGGGATTAACTAACGTATCAATCCATCCCTCCCAGTGCGGTGCAAGGCGATGTTCCAAAAGAGGTTACAAGGTCCCTCAACCAGTCTCCGATCCGTCCTGCCACGCAGCTGGTGGGCAGGTACACCCGCCGCCAAGACGCGGACAAACCTCACTCCATGAACCCGGGCATACCTGCTAAGTCATCAAACGTAACTAATCAATTTGGGTAACCTATGGCAGAGGTGTTGGTTATCCAATAAATGGTTGGAGTGGCGGTACCCCTACCCACTTCCCAAATTAAAATTAATACATACAAAGTTTTTTTTTGCATTATCGACATACGAGTATCTTCGTTCCCAAAAATATCTATTAGCACTTCCCTGAGTTTATCCATTAGTTCTGAGTTTCAATTCACTTATCCATTAGTTCTGAGTTTCAATTCACTATTTTTACAATTCCAAATAGCTTCTCTTTTTAAATTTCAACGATAATTTTTTCTGTGTCGAAATTTATGGCTGGGGGGACAACTCAGCAGCGGCTAGCGAACTAAACCCCAACCGCCTAGCGCAAACAGCCAATATGGCGGTCTGAATATTGCCGCGGTTCAAATTTTTAGGCGGTGTAGTGTGTACGAATATGAGCGGTTGCATACTAAAATAAAAATGTGGCCGCGCGGTTGACTGCCTACTTGGCTAGCCGCTAGTGCGCACAAGCTCTTAGACTTTTACAGGCATCTGCTCTTGCTGACCTTCGTTTGAGGTTTACTCTCTTGGGTGTCTTTCCTCTTCCTATTTCATAAACCAAACCTAACGGCTTACCAAAGCGAGCGAGCGCCGCCCCCTGAACTCTGCCGCGGCCTATAAGGCCTA
This sequence comes from Limnephilus marmoratus, assembly GCA_917880885.1. Taxonomy (NCBI): domain Eukaryota; kingdom Metazoa; phylum Arthropoda; class Insecta; order Trichoptera; family Limnephilidae; genus Limnephilus; species Limnephilus marmoratus. The sequence continues at coordinate 26,948,747 of OU862919.1, read as the reverse complement.
TTGACAAATCAAGGACTGATGAGATCTTATATGAGGAAAACAAATTTTAATTGTACGTAATTGAAATTTTGAATGTAATATTTCCCGAATGCAAAAAGTTGTCTTTTACAGTAATTAAGGTAGGTGAATCAAAAGGTTTTTTTTTCAAAAAAATATTCATAAAGCATGTCCAGTGATTTTGGAAGTTTACGAACGATTGATTCCTCTGCCGCCATTTTAATATTTTTTTTAGGGATTGACATTTGTGTGAGTTTTATTTCAATCTAAATACGCACAAATTACTTAGATAACCCAAACTAAAAACCTAATAACCTGTTTTATGCATGTAAATAAATACAGTAGAATTCGGACATAACGACTTCGCTTATAACGGCTTACCGTTTTTAGCGATGACAATGTAAAATCAAGTTAGGTACTAGGAAAACATATCTGTTAGCTTAAAGCGACCAATTGCTTAAAGTGACTTATTTTAATGATAATTTGTCCGGTTAGAATGACACACAGCGTTTTGTTTATAAAACCTACGCACCAATTTACTATGCGACAAGCCTACAATTTGCAAAATCAACCTACGTTTATCAAACCATCTCTTTCAGACGCATAATATTCATCATGCTTTCTCCCACTCATGGCAATGACCCAAACTGTCTTCAGAATCTGAAAACATTTTTTCTAGACGGCATAGTGCCATCTAGTTTATTGTATGGCGCGTAAAGAGACAGACGGCATGATACTGGGACATTTGAAAAATTGACCGAGCCAATCATAGTGCGTGGGAAAGAAAGCTTCCATTTAAGATGTTAGATGTCACTATTTGCCGCTGCCGGCTATCTCGCATCTTATAATTTTGGGAGGTTTTTGACCAATTGGCCTAGGGGAAGGACCGCCACTGATTGAAACGAAGCATAATTTCCATAATCTGTGCCTAATAGTGCGGCGGTTAGTCATTGCCAACTCGTTTTGACAATTTTACAACTTTTTTCAGTTAATGTACATATGCCCAAGGACAGGGTAACCCAGATGCATCAGGGATATGGGTTTGTTGAGTTCCTCGGAGAAGATGATGCAGATTACGCGATTAAAATAATGAACATGATAAAGCTGTACGGAAAACCCATAAGAGTGAACAAGGCTTCGGCTCACCAGAAGAACCTGGATGTAGGAGCCAACATATTCATAGGAAATCTTGACCCCGAAGTAGATGAGAAGTTGCTTTATGATACATTCTCAGCTTTTGGAGTCATATTACAAACACCAAAGGTCAGTTGAAATGTTGTAATTCATTCCAACATACATATTCAAAATAATATTTTGAATATGTATGTTGGAATGGATAATTACATTAATATATTACATTAATATATTATATTATTCATCACTAGTAGGCGGCTGGCGGAGGCAAAACGAAGATTCCAGAGCCGCTCATTATGTATTAATGGCAAAACAATTAAATTATAGTTATTTAACCGGTCAAATTTGTTTTACGGGGCCAACAGACTTTGCTATAAAAGATCATTTGGTTTTGGCCTATTTCAGCATATCGCTCGCCATACATTTTACCTCCGCCAGCCGCCTACTACTCATTACATACTCATTTTCTGAGGTGGAAGATATTTTTATCTCTCACTTCAATTTGGGAGGCGGGTATGGGTACTGCTGCCCCGGGAACCATTTATTGGATAATCAACACCTCTGTCATAGGTCACCCCAAGTGGTTCGCTACATTTGGTGACTTAGCAGGGGTGCCCGGATTCATTGGGTGAGGTTTGTCCGGTGGTCATGCGGCTGCCCACCAGCTACTTGGCAGGCCGAATCGAGAGAATTTTTAGGGGGTCCCTTTGACTTCTCTAGCCGTACTCTCTCGGAACATCGCCTTGCACCGCAGTGGGAGGGATGGATTCATACGTCCGTCACTCCTGGACACACTGACCCGCAGATTTCTACCCAACCCTAATACCCTTTTCCTTCAAGTTTAATTTACTATTGTAAATACTAATTTTAAAAACAAACAAATTATTTATGTCCCAATTGTGAATGTTTGGTGCAAATGGAGTCTTTATTGGGAAGCACCCTCCCCAATAAAGACTCCATTGAAATACTTGGACATGAATATATCTCACCGGCTCAAGAATCGGGCCTCCAAAGAAGTCCGAGTAAATCTGTCTTGAATGAAACTGGTCTTCTTGTTTAGGGTTAGCGGATTCTTCATTAGTGACTAGCTGCTAATACCGATTGCCATCTCTAATGCCCAGAAGCAATGTAGGAATGCTGAGTCTGTTCTACAGGTTTTTTAATGGAGCCTGCTCTAAGAAGCTAGCAGCATTTATACCCGGTGCACCGGTGCACGTGCATGAAATTCAACGGACACGAGCGGAACACCCGTTTACAGTTGATGTTGACTTTATGAGAGCGGGACCTTTCATTTATTTTTCAGTCAGTTTGTATATGAAACAAGCTATCGGCTTCTGTTATTCCTCCTTCATATAATCTGGACCTCTTAATAAATAAAAGATAATAAATAAAATAAAGACCCGCATTATTAAATCCATTGCTTATCCCGCCTCATAACATTACCCAATCGGGTGGCGATATATTTCCCCAGTCTTTACACTGTACTACAGATGAGACGCTCTTGTGAAATGTCACATAAAAAAATGAAATTAAATAGAATTTTCGATTTAAATAGGCTATCGATTGTAAGGCTACAACTATCATAACATACTTTGGACACATTGCCCCCTAAGGGAACGTACCCATACTACGTGACACGTTTAGGGGGGGGGGGGTCTTCAAAATGTCACGCTCCATACAAATGAGCGGCGGTTTGCTTAGGATTTTGGTCACCGGGGGGGGGGGGGGGGGGGGGGGGGGGGTTAAAAATTGCAAAAAATTGGTCACGTAGTATGGGTACGTTCCCTAAACTGAGATATCGATCCTGGCCAAGTGGCACGCAGGAAAAGCAAGTGGTGCGCAAAAGCAAGTGGTGCGCAAAAGCAAGTGGTGCGCAAAAGTGGCACGCAGGAAAAGCAAGGAAGATCACTGATGCGGTGGAGTGATCAGATATCACCGGCCTCGGAAAGTCAGTATCTGCGGTTCTCCACGCACTGCAGGGTTAAGAGGAGTGGAGTAGCCTTGTTCATCAGGGCAATTCAAGTAAGGCTACGTCCGCACAGACAGGCGGCTTGCTTAGCGCCTAGAGACTAGTGGCTTGCATTCTGTCCACTTGCCAGGATACACGGTAGCCGCACTGAAGGTGGTTTGCGTGGTGGGTCGCTGGGTGCCTTGGTCATTTGCTTGTCGGCACGTTGACGAGATGTCACTTTCAAAAATGGTTCTAAAACTGCTACTTATAGAAAATTCATATTTAAAATATACCATTTCACGACCTTATCCATCATGTTGGGTTCATGACATAAATTAGTCACGGTCAAGTCATGGGGAGTTTAATGTTCTACAACATTAAACTCCCCATGACTTGACAGTGCTCAACAGTGCATTACAAACCTGAGAAATTTTGTAGAATTATTTCAATGGAATTGGATTGATTACCTGGCAGAACACCTTATTGCCTGAAAACAATCCAATGCCATAACCATAATATACATTCATAATCATGTATGTTTTTAGATTTTTACGGCCAAAACTATTTTCGTTATTTGTTTTTGGGGTGTTATGCCGTGTTATACCATCTCCTTCTTTAACCAACGTTTCGGGAAGCGTTACAGTGTCCAACACCAAGGCAGATGAGCTGCAACACGGCATAACACCCCAAAAAACAAATAACGAAAAGTCATAACCATAATTAACTACTCAATGTAAAAAAAAAAATTTCATCATAAATAAATCACTTTTTAGTACAAACTATCTTTTTCTACTTCGATTGCTACCTCTTCCCTTAGTTTGCATTTTTACGGAGTTCATTAGCTGGATTTCAACTGAGATAATTTCATTAACTGATATCATTTACGGAGTTCATTAACTGGAGCTCCACAGACTAGGTTCTCTTTTAAAAACTCAATTTTTTCCTTCTAAAATGCCTCGCACCTAGTGGCAAAAAACCAACACGTTGGTTTACTTCGATACACGCTAAGCGACTATCCATCAACTATCTAGGCGCCAAGCGCGCAGTGCGGCCGGTCGCGAAAATTCTAGAACGTTCGTTCTAGAAGTGACTCGCTAGGCTCTAGGCGCTAAGCAAGCCGCCTTTCTGTGCGGACGTAGCCTAAGGCGTGCGAGTCATAATCCTCGGCAATTAGGCAGCGACCCAAGAAGAAGTGAGAGTTTAAGGAACAGTTTTGCAATTCGGATTAATAGTGAAATTAGCTTTATTTGTTATGGCAAAGTTGTTTTTGAGCAGTGAATTGAATCCCAATTCCATAGATAATGTTTTTAATTCCATAGATTATGTTGCCGTCAGCAAAATTATTATTTTTTTTTTGCAGGTAATGAGAGACCCTGACACTGGTAACTCGAAGGCATTTGCCTTCATCAACTTTGCTTCATTTGAGGCCAGTGACGCCGCTATTGATGCCATGAACAGCCAGTACCTCTGCAACAGACCCATATCGGTGTCGTACGCCTTCAAGAAAGATGTCAAGGGAGAACGACACGGATCTGCAGCTGAGAGGTAATTATAACCGTTTTATATGTTTTCTTGTATTGCCATTAGTTTTATTTGTATCTCAATTGGAGATGTTTCCTTTCTCAAAATATCTCTAGAGAGAGCTTACATTGACCATACAAAATATCTCTAGAGAGAGCTTACATTGACCAAACAAAATGAAGTGTGATTAATTGCTTGAATCAGCCACGATATATCATGTTACTACATTTCTGTAGAGGAAAGCATCTTATTTTTTTATTTTCATTGTTGAGCTTGCTTATTTAGCTTGATTAAAATGTAATAAGTAAAACCATAAAAATATCTTTGAATTTCTATATTTAACTTTTTAATATAAAATGGGAGAGAAAAAGTCATTTCTCTGAGTTTAAGGTGATGCTCAAAAGAATTCATAATCCACTCTTTCATAGATGGCGCGAGATTAATTATTATTTTGGGATAAAACACTTTTTACAAGGTTTAAATATATTAAGATGAATTTTTTATTTTATTTTTGCATCTTGTGAGTGCCTCACAAGAGTTCCAGTTGCTCCCGTCTGGATTTGGCAACGAGTTTGGGTCCCACCCGTCGTGTGTTCGATTCCTCAGCTGGCTAAGTCTTTCTTTAAAGAAATATAAATAAAAAATAAATAATATATGTATATTGTCCTAAATTCATAAACAAGTACAATTTACAAAAACATAATTTTGCAAAACATCAATGGGTAAAATTACGAAATTACTGTCAGCGGGGCAAAACGCGAGGAGCTTGGCATTCAGTAGTTAAATATAAAGATATGCATCAGTACTACAATTTAACCCGTCTGCTTGGTTCAATATATTCACACCTCACAATCCGGAAGCTATGGATTCTGAAAAAAATTCTGAAACCGTCACTTTGAATCGAGATTGTAAAATATCTATGCAAGATAGCTTTCATATTTCAAAGACAATAAGAAGCATTATTTTGTTCTCTTTCCGGCTAAAAGAAAAAATACATATGTTTGTATGATAGGAAGAGAGATATATAGCTTTTAAAAAGTAAGGTCACTCGGGACGTTTTTGGTCTTATGAAAGTATAATGCAATTACATGTTTTGGGATGTATTTATTCCTAAACAAGCAGACGGGTTAACAGATTGAGCTAAAGTAGTTTTATGAAATTATTATTTTATTTTGTTCCTTTCAGATTACTTGCATCACAGAATCCACTGTCACATGCTGACCGCCCCCATCAACTGTTTGCTGACGCCCCTCCAACCAACATGTCCATGCCCATGCCCCCCCCTCCCATGGGCATGATGGTGCCTCCTCCACCCCCTTCCACCCCCGGACCCCCACTCCCACCCCCAAGCCCCAGCCCCTTCCCCGCTGGAATCCCACCACCACCGCTACCCCCCATGAACCTGCCCCCCGGCCCCCCTCCAGGAATGGGCATGGCCCCACCCAACATGGGCAACATGAGCATGGCCAACCACAACATGAACATGGCCAACATGAATATGGGCAACATGAACATGAACAACATGGGCCCCCCGCCGCCTCCGCAGGGTCACCAAGGCCCCCCTCTGCCCCCGCCTCCGCCTCCGAGGATGATGTGGCCGGGCGGCCCGCCCGGGGGCCCGGGTGGTTTCGGTCCCCCCGGCCCTCCGTTTGGTCCCCACTTTGGCCCCCCGCCTCCCCCTGGTGTGCGAGGGCCGCCCCCTCCGTGGAGAGGCCCCCCTCCACCCCCGCACCACGGCTATGGACCCAGGCCCCCCATGCCTCCACGGGGACCCCCTCCGCCGCCTAATTATTATAATAACGACAACGGAAACTATAATAACTATTGACATTGCCAAAAATTCTGATCCAACTTCGTGCAGTTGTAGCGTGACTATAACAACTAATATTCTGTTTTTCTGAGGGTTCAATTATTTGTTTAATATTGAAACTAATATGACAACTCTCTATTTTCCATATTATTCTTTTTACCTTTTCAAGATGTTTGGCATATCTACCAGCCATGAAAAGAAGAAACACAAAAATTTGTAAAGAATCAGCAAAGAAGTAAAAACAGCCTTTACATTCACATTTATAAATTAAATTTAAGCATTTCTTATGACGGTATTCAACACTACATTCCTGAAATTAACAGATCGCCACAATTCTTAAATTTATATATGTAATGTATTGTCTCTCAAACATGCTATATAATCTGGAACTCTCATAATTTTTTTATATTATCTTTTATGTTACTCTAATTTAATTTTTAGGTGTAATTGTAATAAATATTTTTTTAACTGAATTTTGTAAACTTAATATGTGCAGTGAAACCTCTATCTATAGTTTTCCCGTATGTGTAGTTATTTCTTGTAGTCCCAAATTAATTTCACATAAAACACCCAAAAGAAGACTGCATTGATCGTTTCTCTTTACCGCATTTATCGTTTAAATTATGTAACAAATTTCGTATATAAATGATCAATAACATAAAGGGCGAGTCCTGCCACAGTGGTAAAGGCACTACACTTAATAAAACACGGCTAAAGATTGATGTTCTTTAGGCATTACAAAATTTGTGTGACGCGAGCTTGAAAGAGACATAGAAGAGGTCGATGAAGGGGATCCGCCAGCTGTCCCATCATTTATTTTATTTATTTATTTATTTATTTATTTCTATGCTTTTACATACAGTTAATAAATACAATGATATACAGTTAATAAGTGCAATGACAATGACATTAGGTGGAAGTAAAACAAAAATATTCTTAATATGAAACATAGTAGGTAGTAGAGTGAAATGTGATCGGCAACTGTATGTAATTAGTTAAAACGAATGTGGTTATGGATTGTGAACACCTCACTGGGAGAACCCGTGCTGAGGTGTACGCATGTATTATCATGCCATCATAAGTGATAGCACAGTATCCCCCTTGAGACTCTCAAGGAGGACTCCGTGGTACCACCCATGGTGGCAGTATTGTACATATAGTAGGTGTAGGTAGCTGTGTTGAGATAGTCATCATAATATTATGCAGACACAATGTAGTAAGTTGAGGTAAGTTGAGCATCATAATATACTAAAGTCGCAATGGATAATACATTATAGTAAAAAGAAAAAAATAAAGAATATACAAGAAGAGTGAACTTGAGAGCAGTTGTGACGAAAAGAGAATAAAAGAAACAAACAAAAGTAGATGATATTAGTGCCAATATTTAAAAAATAGTTATGCAATATTAATCTATTTTGTAGATCTAGATCTAGTGGTATAATTTAAATACCAAGTTAATTTTTATGTTTGGTTTGGAGTAAATAGGTTTTGGAAAAATAGTGTTCCTTTAGTTTTTATCCAGTCTGTGATTTGTTTTTTTAGTTTATATGTTGGTGAATAATCAGCAAGTTGTTTTAAAGAAGGTGGCATGCTGTTATATAGTTTGATGGAATAGTAGTTAAAGGATCTTTGTCCGTGGGTCGTGTGCTTTAGCGGGATGTTAAGTGTTAGATTTATTGAAGACCGGAATTACCGTTATATTCATTCTCGGAAGCGTTCACAATGTTTGAAAGATTGAAAACTTTCTTTTATGCATAAATGATTTTTTGAATTGAATTTTTTTTCGGCTACAACAACATCAATAATGCCATTTTTTTTAATATCAGCACTCTAGCACACCAAACAGTCACGAGCCACCACTGTTTCCTACGTCAATAAAATAAACCAAAAACAAATGACGATGAAAGATTATATACAGCACAAAGTGTAATTTTTTTGCCTCCGTGCAGCTTCCTTTTTTTATTTTGTTACAATATTTTTTACTTAAACAAATTGATTTATACCTGAAACGTGTATCTTTTTTAGAATATGTATGAACGTAGGTACAAATTTTAATATTGTTAAATACTTTTGATATTATTGTTTTTTTTTCTTTTTTCTGCAATCATTGTTTTCCCGCATTCATGGTTTATTTCAATAGGTCCCTTCAAAAACGATAGAGGTTTTACTGTATGTTCTAAATATTTACTCTATTTCATTTGAACATCATAATTTTTAATTCATTTTTATTATATGGGGTGTTTCATATTGTTTTTCGTTTTTTGTTTGACCATTACGCGCCAAACACAGTTAGCGGGGGGAGGGGATTGGTCTCAAACACTTGGCGGGCTTGTTTAGTTTAGTAGTAATGGATCGCTTCACGGGACCGCAGCGCGCATTTTGCGTGCAAGCGTTTTATAAAAACAACAATTCGTACACTATTGTTCGATGTCTCTTCAGGAGACATTTTCATTTAACCACTGAGAAATGTGCCAAGTGTGAATTTAATCAAGCATTGGGTGCACAAGTTTGAACATACTGGGAACACAATGCCGGGTAAATCAACTGACATCGAGGACGACCACGAATGCCGACCGCGTTCGCAAGGCAAGGAATTATCGGCCCTTAATTTTTTGAAGACGACCGTGGTCGCGCTCGGGCAATTAATCCTGATTGATATTGCCATATGATCAGGACTTTTCTGGCTACAAAAATGCAAAATCAGATCGGCTACAATTGCAACACATTTTTCCAACACAATGGAGCCACTTCTCATGTTACAAATGACTCCCTAGCTGCCCTTCATGAATTATTCCCTGAAAGAGTAATAAGTCGCCGAGGAGACATCTACTGGCCACCGAGGAGCCCAGATTTAACGCCTGCTGATTTTTTCCTATGGGGCTACTTAAAAAGTAAAGTTTGCAACCCATTGCCACCCAACCTGGATGTTTTAAAGCAAAAAATTACAGATGAAATTAACGCTATTCCAAGAGTGATGCTCCAGCGAAATATTCAACATTTTAGTGCCAGGCTAAATGAACGTGAAGAAGTGGACGGTGCGCACTTGCAAACGGATATTTTTCATAAATAAAATTTCAAAACTTGCTCTTTAATTTAATAGTAATTATAACAACTTTGAAACAATTCTAGTGTTTTATTTTTAAGTATCAAAAACGAAAAACAATTAGAAAAAATCCCATACAAGGAATTTGATTTAAAAAAATGGTATTGTGTGTACCATGGTATTATACAACCCAATAGTTGACTACAAAAACGTTACCAACCGGATCAAGTGGCCTGCAGTAGGTTAAGTTTATCTTCAAGTACCAACATTTATTTGTTTCCGAACAAGTCTTCAAGTTTCACTTTTTTTTTTCACTTCGTCAAAGGAGCATGTTTTACAATAATTTTACTGTTGATTATTCACTTGTCAACAGCTCTGTTTTTGTCCAAAGTTCTTGGGTTTACAACACTGTTTGACCCGAAAGTTAGCTAAAATTATTTGTATTCTCAATAATGTTTGTGATTGACATAAGATTAATAAAAATGTCCTCTGATTTACTTGTGGATTAGATATCAGTATTTTTTTGATTTATATCACTACCTTACAGTCCCAACCATTGAGTTATGTACAATATTCGTTCCTTGCAAAATTTAAAATTCTTGTAAAATATTGTTCCCCTGCAGGATGCAGGAACTACTCAGCAGTCGCCCGAATCCTTCTGAGCGCATAACTTGTAACTTGTGCCAACGGTGCAGTTCAATTTTGAACATCAAAATAGCCAATTTACATGAATATTGGGTAACCTGGTACTGCAGAGGTGGGCTGCAGAAATAGCTCCAGTTTTAACGAAGCTTTTTAAAATGTTCCTGAAGTCTGGCTCTGTGCTCTCTGGTTGGAAAAAAAGCGATCATTCACCCTATTCCAAAGAATGGTGACCACTCCAACCCGGCCAACTATCGTCCCATATCGATAACATCTGTTCTGTCAAAAGTGATGGAACTTGTGATCAATGGCAAACTGCTCACATACCTCGAGAAGAACAAAATTATTAACGACCGTCAATACTGCAGTGATCTTCTCGCGTATGTGACGCATGTTTGGGGGCGGTGCCTGGAACGTTTTGGTGAAACCCAAACGGTTGCACTGGATATTTGCAAGGCCTTTGACCGGGTTTGGCACCGAGGGCTTGTCAACAAACTGCCTTCTTATGGACATTTTGAGGGAGAGGTCGATTCAGGTGGTTGCTGACGGTTTCACCTCTTCCTCACATTCGATAAATGTTGGCATCCCACAGGGATCGGTTCTGTCTCCAACTTTGTTTTTGTTGCACATCAATGACCTCATGTGTACCGAAGATGGTCCAAGGATCTAGCATCATTGATCCCTTCGGCACCGGTGCATAGTCAGGAAACACGTCAAACACCCGCCCAACCGGTTGACATTAGTTACATGAGAACGGGTTGTTCCTACGACTCGTTCTTAAGTTCAACAGCTCGGCTGTGTAACGATTTGCCGGCTTCTGTGTTTCCTCCCTCCTCTTCAAGACCCATTTTCACGCCTTCCTCCCCTCATCCCCTCAAAAAGACCCTCCATACAGCATCTTCAAAGATGACATAGGCCCTGAGAGAAATCATTTTCCTCAAGGCCTCCTGTAAGGAGTTAAGATAAAAAAAAACATTGGGGTGGGGGGGGCAAGTTAAAAAAAAAATTCTATTGTATTTTAAGTAGTGACCGGGCGAAGGTTCGCCGAAACTCTGTCTAAAAAAGTTTTGGTTTCAGTTTCGGCAGATTTTCTGCCGAAACTGAAACTTTAAATATCGATTGTTTACTGTTATTTGGCTTTTTTTAAATACTTATTCAGTCAGTTAACACGTGTTAAATTGGTAGTTAACATGTTTTGTTATTTTTTATAAATTTTGTTTGTTTTACAGAAGTAATTTAAAAAAAAAATTATTATTTCAGATACTTCAATTATTGTTTTTTTTTTAAATTTATTTAATTTAACATGTGGTAACTGTTTGAATAAATGTAAAAAATAGGCCAAATAACAGTAAACAATCGATTTTTAACATGTCTAAAAAAGTTTCGGTTTCGTCCGAAACAGAGACAGACACTGAAGATTCGGTTTCGATGAAAAGTCCTGTTTCGGTCGGACACTGATTTTAAGTACCGGGTTGCTACCTCCTTGTATTCATAATATATAGTGTCAATTCTTAATAATAATAATAATATATCACACGTTAGACCGTTAGATGTTAATATTAATATTATACAGGTGTAACAGGATGTATCCGAGGGATTTTAACCAGGGATTCCTGAGCATATTTGGAATTAAAAATGTACATGTTATTTTGCTGCCTGATGAAATATTTTTTTTCTGTTTAAAACAAAAAAAATATGTTTCAATCACATGTCGCTACTGTTCCCATCGCTATGGGATATATCCCGTTGCGATGGGTTTGAGCGATACGCGCTTTGTGTATTAACATGCTGTTAGTACGAGACGCAACGCTTATCATATTACCGCTAGGCTATAAACACCCCACTCTTCTAATTAGTCAGGGGCAGTGTGTGATGGAAAAATATTTTTAATGTTTTAAATAGAAAAAAATGTCATCGGACCAAAATGACATGTACATTTTTTACTACAAATATGCTCAGGTGTCGCTGGTTAAAATCCCTTGGGTATGCCCTGTGACGTTTAGATGGAATGTATTGCTTGAATAATAGATGGCCTTTGAAAACGATAATGATTTTGTTAATACATAGATTTTCAAGGAGGATAATAAGGAACTCCAGTGAAAAATATAATGGCTTTAAAAAAAAAATGTTCATACAGACCAATGAACGCTGATTCTGAATATATAAGTTTTATTTCGTAATATTAAACGTAGAGTTCTTAAAAAATTATTAAAAAGTGCATTTTTAAACGTCTCGTCAAAACACACTGTAAAGTTGGTATTATTGAATGGTTAGTGCTGACGTCACGCGTCACCAGTCATTGTATTGAAATCTTTGATTATGTAGGTATGACACAAGCCATCAGTATTAACAACATTTCATGTTATTCATTATTTCATACTGTTTATAGAGATTTAGTTGTTGTGTTTATTGAAACAATATTTAAGCCTAAATAATTCAGTATCAAAAATAGAGGTATCTCTATTAGTTTATCTCTATTATTTAGAATATTGAAAAAATTTAAACTGTACGAAAAAATTGTATAATATGCTACATCATAATGCTACCTAGAGACGGGCAAAGCGGCTCAGTTGAACGAGCCGCTTCACTAGGTCTCGTTCAATGAAAAGATCCGGTTCAGTGAATCGGCTCAATTAAACGACTGAATTGAGCTACGGACACACTTACTCATTAGAAGCCAAAGAGCACGCTACCTTGTAGCAATTGCTACCCGCTCACTCGTTTGCAAAGATCCGTGAACTGCGAGTAAGTGTGTCCGTAGCTTTGAAGATCGGTCCTATAGAACCGGATCTTACGGATCCGTATGAAGATCCGGGTCACTGAGCTGAATCGTTCACGAACGACTCTCTTCTACTGCAAACTTCCAAATCAAAATGGCCACCATCGATTGGCTGATCGGCGCAGTATCTTATTTGTGCAGTGTGTAGGTGATGCTTCATTTGAGATAATATTGATTTTAAAAGCTAAAAAAATAATAATTTCAAACAGTTTCTATACCACACTCCCGCAATAATATTGAAAAATATAATAATATAATAAATAAATAATTCCACCTAAATAGTGTTTTAACTTATCGAATAGTATCGTCTTTCTTCCGTATAATTATCATACAAAATGACAACACCTGTTAAAAATAAAAATAACTTTTCAGGAGTGATGATGTCACACGATCAGGGCTGGGCAGTATTTGAAATACTTGTAATTGAATTACGTATTTGAAATACAAATACGTATTTTGTATTTGTATTTCAATTACTTCCTAAAAATGTATTTTGTAATTGGTATTTCAATTACCTGCTGCTGAGTTATTTTGTAATTTGTATTTCAAATACTTATGGCTTCAAAATACATTTTCAAATACATTTAGCGATCTTAATAATGATAATGAAAAACAAACACACATAGATAATACATAGACTAAAAACGCTAGAATTCTGTATTATTGTCCTTTGCTATAGCACTCTTACTAATGATTATTTCTAGGTCTCTTAGGGGGCATACATAATTACGTGAGCTCAAAAAAGGGGGGGGGGGGTCCAGCAAAATCTCACGTTACTTGAAAAGAATAAACGAAGTGGCCCAAATTTATCTCACCAAGGGGCGGGGGGAGTCTAGTTTGGAAGAAAAACAGCTCACGTAATTAATGTAGGCCCCCTTATAGCTGGCACGCGAGTTATTTGAAAACTGAATGTACTGGGACTAAATATATGGAATGCGGGAGGGGGTTGGCGGGATGGGGGAGCGGGTGAGGGGAGAGGGTAGGCAGGGAAGGTGGAAGGGGAATGCAAGAGGGGAAAAGGGTGCGGGTAACGGGGACGCACACGATAGGACATGCAGAGAGAAACAATTTATTTCTTTGAATATGGCATTGCAACGCATGCCGGGAACAAGCTAGTCTTATTATAATAATTATTATTATAATCTAACACCTAAGTCCCATTCCACAAAACTTTATAAGTGGAGCGGAGACGGGATGTGTCTCCTGAGCAATATGATTAGTCAATTTTAGCACGTCTCTGTTTCACTCTACTCAGCTTTGTTTCTATGGAAACGCACCCTTAGATATGGGCACTTGCGACAATTTATTGCAACCAAAGGTTCTACCAAAACCAAATGTATTTTGTAATTTATTTGTATTTTGTATTTCAAATTAAAAAATGGTTAAAATACTGTATTTTGTATTTCAAATACACGACTTGAAAGTATTTTGTATTTCGTATTTTAAATACACGCGAAAAAGTATTTTGTAATTTGTATTTTAATTACAGCAAAGCATGTATTTTGCCCAGCCCTGCACACGATTCATTACACATGCGGTGGTTTTCGGGGGTCTTGAAAAAATAAAACTTTGACAATTATTTTAACTATTAAAACTAATTCTAAAAAAAAAATGCAGTTATTTAAGTTAGAAGGTCATTATTCATAAAAAAAAAAAAAAATTGGATTGCAGTTCTCTATTGTTGTTTTAAAAATCTTTCTTGTACGGTAAAGAAGAATGCCTATTTTATGTAATCTATCAGTAGATGTTTGAATATTACTATTACTAAAGTGGAACATCTGTAATAATATCTAATATCGGTCTCTTAGGCATTGTTTTTTCAAGTATTGGAGAAAAGATTATGGGGTTCATACTCCAATGTTCCTCGATAGTTAAATGTTTATTTCTCGTCATGGCAGAGGATTGAGGAAGGCCTTTTGACCTTTCCAACCGGACTCTCGTGCTATCGCCCTGCATCGCAGTTGGATTGATATGTCCGTCACTCCTGGATACACTAACCCTCAGTTTCCTACCCACCCCTCATACTTTTTCCTTCCCAGAACTTCCTATCCTTCCCTTCCTTAAAAAGACTTCATACAGCATCCCCATAGATGACATAGGCCCTAAGGGAAATTATTTTCCTGTTATTTTTTTTATTATTTTTTTATTGAAATTATTCTTTTGTTGTAAAATCGATTGAACTAATTTTATATAGAAAATTTTATTTATTAATTTTTTTAAGTTTTCTTTTTCATTAGCTCCACACAGGAGGCCCTGAGGAAAATAATTCCCCCGAGGGTCTATGTCATCTTTCGACTCTGTGGAGGTTCTTTTTAGGAAAGGAAGGAGAGGAAGTTCTGGGAAGGAAAAGGGTGTTAGGGGTGGGTAGGAAACTGGGGGTCAGTGTGTCCAGGAGTGACAGACGAATGAATCCATCCTTGCCACTGCGGTGCAAGGTGATGTTCCAGGAGAGTATGACTGGAGAAGTCAAAGGGACTCCCTCAACCATTCTCTCTCGATCCGGCCTGCCATGCAACTGGTGGGCAGACGCATCCGCCGCCAAGACTGGGCAAACCTCGTCCCATGACCCGGCACCCCTGCTAAGTCACTAAACGTAAGGAACCTCTTGGGGTCAGTCATAGATGTATATAATATAACTGGATATAACTGGATCTCTTTGCTTCAGCGAATTTTGAGCGGTCCACCGGAAATCGACGTCCGCCATCTTGGAATGGTGCATAACAAGTGCCCAGTAGGCCATTTCTATACCAGCAGCCGTCTAGTTTGAAGCAGTTTTAAGTAATATTTAATTAGTTTTAAGTAATAAAAATCTTATACATTGTGTGGTGGGTCACTTTTCGGATAAGAGGTACATGTTCCCACAATTGTCGCACGATCTCGAAGCTGAATTTCACGGGGGTGAAGACCTCCATGAAACGCAGATAATTAGAAACATTTCAGAGAAATTTGCGCTAAAGGTTAAAGACATATGCAGGAAGATTTTCTCTAAAAAATTTAAATAATAATAAGGCAAGCAGAAATTACATAAACTTATTTTATTTAATAATGTATAAAAAAATTGTCTGTGTATAAGTTGTATAAATTTTTTGTCTGTATGTAAGTTGTATAAATTCTTTCTCTATATGTAAGTTGTTTAAAATTTTTGACTGTATTTAAGTTGTATACATTTTTTGTATGTATATAAGTTGTAAATATTTTTTGTCTGTAAATTTTTGCTGTACGTTTGTTGTATTTGTTGTTGTATAAATTAATTTGTGCAAATTTTGTTGTATAAATGTTATATATTTTTTTTTAATTATTTCTACCCAATATTATGTACGACTGTTATTTTTAACTTTTGTTTGATGATACATTTACTGCTTATAAGTTAATGGCACATGATGTTCCCATACTAAATATTGTAATTTTTTAAGAAATAAAAATGATACACCTATTAAATCTTGTAGTTTTGTTTCTGTTTCTCAACGTATTTTGTTACCTGCCCTACCAACACCAGTGTTAGGGGGCATTCATTAATTACGTGAGCATTAACGAGGGGGGGGGGGGGGGGGGGGCAGCAAAATCTCAAGTTACTTGAAAAGAATATACGAAGTGGTCCAAATTTATCTCACCGAGGAGGAGGGGGGGTCTAGATTGGAAGAAAAACTGCTCACGTAATTAATGGATGCCCCTTACTGATCTAAGACAAAAGACAATGGTAAGATTATCACAATATGTAGTTATAAAACAAAGTACAACTGTAGACTTGTGATGCCCTGAATGAAGTTTCATTATTGAAGTTTACTTAAGATTATTTTTTATTGAGTTTTTAATTTTACAATATTTTATTTTACTTAAATCTTACAAAACTGATCAGTTTTATTGTAAGAAATCTCTAATTTTTTTTTCTATTTATTTGTTTACAATAATATCATTAAATATTAGATATTTTGGTGCGTAATACATATTAATTACTTATAAGTTTAACTTAATTTAACATTAAAATACTTAACTAATTATTATAATGCTTATGAGCATAATGTACGATAATTATTATTAATATACAAAGTCGCAGTTTTACTTTATTACAATTCGTTATGCAACACAAAAAAAAACAGAAAGGAAAAATGTTTAATAACATTTTTTAATAACAAAAACTTGGAATTTGCGAGTTCGCTCTAAGAAGTTCCCTGAGTTCTTGTATCTCTCGCCCATTGTGCATATGGCCATAAGGCGGCCGTCGAAACCGGAAGACCGGCCAATTTACGCGACTCATCCATCCAGTTATATTATATACATCTATGGGGTCAGTGTTGGCTATCCAATAAATGGTTCCCGGGGCGGCGGTACCCATACCCGCCTCCAAAATTGAAAATGTTTCATGAGCAATTTATGTCATAATTTCAACATTAAAAAGTTGGGGTGTGCCTTCAGTTTGTTCCACGACAAATTAGAATCAACTCAACACTCTTCAAAAAGTCATTAAAAGCTACGATTGTTTTTTGAAAAGTAGCCCATAACTTAACCTAACCCTACGGAACCAATTTAACCAAATTTTTTCTTCACTTTTAATGACTAATGTAACACTCTAATGACTTTTCAAATGAGGTATTGGGTTGAGTTGAGTTGTACGGTCACCCTTCAGTTAACACTTCTTTAACCAAAGTTAAATATTTATTTTGATACCTGATGCGAAGTCGTCGAATTCAGTATGAAAGTCCTTCTATGTTCATTTCTGGTTCAGAATCACGGGTTTCATGTATTTCAGCAGATTCGTAATTGTTATCTTCGTCACTTTCACTAAGTTCAAAATCTGAATCTATTTTCTAAAGTAGTACTAATTATTTCTTCGTCATGACCACAACTAGTATCCACGACCCGACGGTTTGCGTGTTGGTAATAAAAATAATTTCAATTATTAATAAAAAGTCAAACTTTACTTTTACAAGTTCACTGCACTTGATTGTTCACCAAAAAGCCCAAATAAAATATTTCCCTAGATTTCGAGGTGAAATTTCCCTAGAATTTCCCTAGATTTCGGAGGTACCCTTGGCAAATCAAAACATGCGTCGGGGGCTGAGCGGAGGGGGGGGGGGGGGGGGGGGTTGTAGACTTTGAAATAAAGGTCAACTTTTTTTGTATTTCTTGGGCATTAACTATATCAATTTCTAGACATTTTGTTTCAGTTACTTTTTTTTTTCTTCATTTTTTTTTTTTTTTTTAAATTGAAAAAAAAAATTTAAGTAACAAATGTACATAGAACATAAAACTTTTCAAAACAAAATACATAATAAACGTTGAAATGTTATAACATTGTAAGCAGTCAAATTATTAAGTCAAATAATCATATTTACGCAAGTACGTAATCGCCTGACTGTGTTACACTAATCCTGTTATTAGTACTTTTTTTTTTATTTTTAAAGAAGACAAAAATTCCCGGGTTACGAATAACCCAAAATATTTGAAAATCTCCTGCTACCACCACAGTAAGCAAAAAAATGTTGCTTGAGTCGTGATGGAGGACTTAGCCAGCCGAGGAATCGAACACGAAACGCCTGAGTGGGACCCAAACGCGATGCCCACTCAACCACTGACCGGTTATATGTTTATTAATTGGAAAGATATTGGAACTTAGTAGATGTACTTATAATACTTTTCCAAATAAAACACTTTTTGCTAAGTGAAATAATAATTTCAAAATATGTATACACTTACCACTGAATTAGAAACGGAATTCCAAGTAAAAATCACTTAGCAAAATAAAAATCAACCGCAATTACCGAAAAAACGCAACTTGAAACTTAAATTAATTTTTTTTTCAGAGGTCTCCATTTATCTTTTTAGATACATAATATCATTTTGAGTTGTCAGTGTTAAAAATAACATTGCTTGTAAGTACATCAAAACTATTTAAGATTCATGAGAATTCCAAAAAAATCTATTATACCAGTAATATTGTTAAATGTAATAAAATTTTTGCCAGGGTTCGAAATTTCCCTAGATTTTGTGCTGATTTCCCTTTTCCCTAAAAAATATTTTTCTCCCCTAGATCTAGGGAAATTTCCCTAGACATACCATCACTGGTCGGCGAGCTTTTCCGCTTAAGAATCTTGAGAATGAAATGCGCCTGCGTAATCGCGTGTGTAAAGACGCGGGAAGAATTCAAACTGATTCATTTTTTGTTCAGTTAATCGCTGATTAGGATGCATATTATAACAGATAAATATCGCAAGATGTCAGTATACTCCAGTCAAGATGTGCATCCGCGCTTGCAAAAGGTCCAGTCATTCTGATTTTTTTATATGTTATTTGGACCTAAACCAGTATTAAAAAAAAAAATTTGCAATTTCGAAAGTGCTGTGCGAGCGGCGGTGGACCCAAAAAACCAGGAAATTTTCGCATTTTTTTCAGTTTTTGCTCAATATCTCAGTGAAGGAAGGGTCTGACCGGTGTAATGAGTATACAAACTTTTAAAGTAGACTAAATTTGCTATAATTTGAGACCAAAGTGAGCTACATACAGCCATTGGTTTCCAAGATACAGTTCTTCAGAAATAGGCCATTTTTTTCCAAAAGTGAAATTTTTTCGAAATGGTCACTTATTTTGTGAAATATCTTCTAAAATACGCATCCCACGTCAAATATTACTTGAAATAAAGTTGTTGTAAATTTAATTAGCTTTCATTTGAGACTAGATTGATATCTGTAGACTTAATGGTTCTCTCAACAATGGCAGATATTCAAAAACAGTCATAAGTGAGTTTTGGGGGAAATGCAAATAAACTGTTCTCACGTCTTTTTATGGTTTTATTGTGCTGTGAAGTAAATCCATTAGTCATCGTGGGTTTATCCTAGGGTAATAATGTAATAATATAATATGTTCATAAAAGGATCCTTCACCATTCGCCGGTCTGACAAGTTTTGGTCTTGGTTTTGGTCAGACATTTACTTTCTTTGAGGCTTCACTGGGTGGTTGGCTAAGGGATACGGATGCTGGGTGTGGTTTATATCATGCTGAATGCAATTTGCATTTTTTATATCGGTACTTGCCAAATGATTTGAGACTTAATTGTTTATCGTATGTTCTCTATCTATTTGTACAGGTGCTTCCAGGGTTTTTCACATGATGCAATGCTTCAGCCTCACAACATACCCCAATTGGGGATGCCATAGTCTCACTGGCTCCAGACGGGAGCAGTTGAGATTCTTGTGGGGTATTCACTGTAAAAAAAAAAAATGCTGCCTCATGAGCTTCTTGAATGAGTTTTGTTTTGCTTTAAATATTATTTTGCTTGTATTACTAACCTGATTTGTTGTATTATGTTTTATTTTCCTGTTAAGCACCTGCATACTGCCTTCTAACAACGTATGCAGGGACACTGGAGGTCTAGATTCGTTCAGAATAAATAAATGTAGCTTCGTTTAACAAAAAAATTTGAATCTTGCGAGAGCCTTGAAGGAGTAACCATCTGTTACTTATACCAGGGCGGGTAAGTGGTGGATAACCTCCACTGTGGAAAGCTGCGGACAACGACGAACCCGACGCCATCTATGCTTGGTCCTTCCTGCGCATTGGTGGCATTTCTCTGCTTCTCCTGCCTTCCAAGTTGGAGTCCTAAGTTTCGCGAGCAACGAATTAAATTTTTTTTAGTTTATAGAGCTCCATTAATTTCATCCATTTTTTAAATAATAAATCATCACCCGTGTTCACAGTTGATTTTGGCGGCACCAGAATGAGTAATTAGGTACTGTCTAATTACATTATCTAAAATGGCACGCATCAGATACGAGTTACTGACATTTGGTAACGTAGGGAGTTTGGCAAACCTATCGCTCAGGGAGTGGAAACACAAACCTGCAATAGCCACTCCAAGTAGTGTTGAGTACCTCATACAAGAGGCACCTCAAATGTCCCATACAAACACGTAAAATGTCCCCCCACCTCACAAAATGTATTTGTACCAACTCTTTTTCCATGTCACGTTGTCGCGTATGGGACAAATATGAAGGGGGGGACAAATATGAGGTGTGAGGTTGGTTTATTGGACTACACTCATTTCATGTCACGTATAGGACAAATATGAGGTGAGGTGTGAGGTGGTTGGTGTATTGGACTACATGTCATGTCACGTTGCCACGTATGGGACAAATATGAGGTAAGGTGTGAGGTGGTTGGTGTATTGGACTACATGTCATGTCACGTTGCCACGTATGGGACAAATATGAGGTGAGGTTTGAGATGGTTGGTGTATCATGTCATGTCACGTTGCCACGTATGGGACAAATATGAGGTGAGGTGTGAGGTGGTTGGTGTATTGGACTACATGTCATGTCACATTGCCACGTATGGGACAAATATGAGGTGAGGTGTGAGATGGTTGGTGTATTGGACTACATGTCATGTCATGTATCGTATGGAACAAATGTATGAGGTGGCGAGGCGTGAGGTGTTTATACAACGTGTCCGGAAGCTCGTAGTACAAGCGGGAAACTGGTGAATCTACATCACGTAGAGAACCCAAAAAACTTATTTTTTTCGATCTGAGCATTTCGATTTTAATATAATTTTTTTTTAATTTTTCCATTTTTTCGGCAACTAAAGGGTTAAACAAATGTTTGAGCCCGGTTTACCCTTCGATGCATTTTATAAGACATTACACAGCTGAAATCAACCCTCTAGTGAACAATTTTTTCAAATTTAACCAAAAAATTCCAACTTCGGATCCGATTTACTCGAAAACGAAAGCTCAAATCAAAAAAGTTATATCACAAAACGACTCTGAATGTGATGTAGATTTACCAGTTTCCCGCTTGTACTACGAGTTTCCGGACACCATGTATATTGAATGACAATTTTGAATTAGAAAAGTGAGGTGGTGATGGGGTGAGCCATTCATATATTGTGAATACCGCACAAGCGTCCCAACGGCTTCGATTTTTTTTTGTTTTTAAATATTTTTTTATTTTAAATTATTGTTAGGGAATGTACCCATACTACGTGATCAACTTTTTGCAATTTTTAACTCCCCCCCCCTCGGTGACCAAAAACCTAAGCCCACCGCCGCTCAATTGTACCAAGCGTGACATTTTGAAGACCCCCCCCCCTAAACGTGTCACGTAGTATGGGTACGTTCCCTTAAGTGAATACCGCACAAGAGGACAAGAGTACCAACTGCTGAAATTTTTTTAAAAATATTTTTTTATTGTAAAATATTGTTATGTGAATACCGCACAAGAGTCCCAACTGCTCAAAAAAAAATTTTTTTTTTTAAATATTTTTTATTTTAAAATATGTAAATTGTTGATTGAATACCGCACAAGAGAGCCAACTGCTCCAAATTTTTTTTATTTAAAAAAAAAACTTGTATATTATTGTTATGTGAATACCGCACAAGAGTCCCAACTGCTCAAAAAATGTTTTTTTTACGTGAGTGAGCCATTCATATATTGTGAATACCGCACAAGCGTCCCAACTGCTCCGATTTTTTTTTCTTTTAAATATTTGTTTGTTCAAAATTATTGTTAAGTGAATTCCGGCACAAGAGTACCAACTGCTCCAAAAAAAATATATTTTTAAAATTTTTTTATTTAAAATTATTTTTATGTGTTATGAGAATACCGCACAAAAGTCCCAACAGCTCCCAAGGGAGGGAGGTTGAGTGAATGTTCAGATGAGGTGGAGGGGGTTGCTGAGGGGGAGGGGGGATCGGAGGAGGGGGTGCATGGGGGGATCAGAGGTGGTGGAGGGGGGAGGGGGTGAGAGGGGGGGGGGGGGGGGGTGAGAGGGTAGGCCTTTTTTATATCCATTTTTTTTATTACAAAAATAACAAACACGGGAGGCGGTGCCGCCCCGGGAACCATTTATTAGATAACCAACACCTCTGCCATAGGTCACCCCAAGTGGTTCGCTACAGGGGTGCCTGAGTTCATAGGGTGAGATTTGTCCAGGTCTAGGCGCCGGATGCTGCGTGGCAGGTCGGATCCGGAGAGAGTGGTTGAGCATCTCTGTGGGCTTCCTTCCTGGGGCCTGTACTACGAACCAAGAGGAGAAGTCGTGGAGAAGAAAGCTGAGGCCACCTCCATGAGCTCTTCCCTTGGGGGGCCTTCAGGGAACCAAGGGGAAGGGCACTCTTCCAGCGCGGGGCCTTTGGGGAACCAAGGAGGAGTGAAGTGGAGAGACGATGTTCTCTTCCCTTGTGGGGCCTTTAGGGAACCAAAAAGGAGTGAAGAGACTGAAGGGAGATGAAGTCCTCTTCCCTCCTGGGGCCTTCGGGGAACCTAGGTGGAGTAGACTCTTCCCTTGTGAGAGTAGACTGTTCCTTTTAGGAAACCAAGAGGAGGTAAACTGTTCGTGGAGCCTTCGGGGAACTAAGGAGTGGAGAGAAGAGATGAAGCCCTCTTCCCTCGTGGGGCCTTCAGGGAACCAAGGAGGAGTGAAGAGGGGAAATGAGACCTGGGAAGACACTTTGTCGAACCCGAAGATATAGCTTCATTTCCAATGACAATCCTGGTGAACTTTATAAAAGGGATGGGTTACTGTCAAAGGAATGAGGTAAAATAGATGATGTAGGGATAGGGAGATAGCACAATGGGCCTATGGCCTAAGTGCTCACGGGAACTATGTGTAAATGTGTATGTAAACCGTCTCCGCTCTTAAAAAGAAATCATTTTCATACCCGCAAAGAAATCATTTTCTTCAGCCTCTTTCAAAAACCGCCTCAAAACGTTGCCTAACCACGTGGCGACATATATACTACCCTAAGTTTATACTGTACAGATAGGGGGTCTCTTTTGAGGTGTCCCAAAAAGCAATATGAAAGGACTCTATACGACCGTAGTTAGGATCTCACAAACAGGAACCTTCGTACCTAGGAATTCTTGTAAATACTCACTTTCGAATTGTATAGAAAAATAAAATGTTTCATTAATAAGATATAAATACTCCAAAGTTGTAGACGGATGTTGATGTGTCAAAAAAAAAATCGTCGCCGCTCCGTGCGCAAGGTAATTTCCGGCATCGAGGGAAAATATCATTGGGACGTCCCTTTCAGATTTCACCACACATGACAGGAATAAATGTAACGTTTTCAGAAGACGATTTCTGACGAAACGCGCTGGCAAACAATAGGCCACTTGCATAACATTTTTTTAAATTTTTTTCCGGTTCAGGCAAATATTCTAAGACATTCTGTATTTTTTTTATCGTATTTTTGAAACCCAGGGGATTTTTTGAAAATTTCAATCCGAAAAATCAGACCATTTTTTATAAACCGGAAAGACGGGACATAATTTTATAGGTGTGAAAAAACGATAATTACATAGCCGAAAATCATTTAAAAAAAAAGAACGTTTTCCACACGAATGGCACATGAGAATAACGAGGCATACCAAAAATATTACATCTCATAAATATTTTTTTTCCTTGATCCATCTTATTGATCATAAATCATTATAATGTACAGCGTCTATATTACTAAATTCAATGTAATATTCTTGAACTTGTAAATTATAATAATAATAAGACTATTATAAAATTTTACTTTGTTAAAATCAGCACCATAATTATTATACCTCTAAAACACGTACCGACATCATCTTCACGTTCTGAAGAGAACCCCGTACATCATTAAATGTACGGGGTTCTCTTCAGAACATTTGTCAAAAAGTCGAACCAAATGATAAGTTTGCAGAGAACAAATAATAAATCTAGTGAACGAATTAAAAAATTCGCCTGAAATCAAAGTGATGCCATATAAAAAAATAAATCGGTGTGGAATTTTACAAAATTAATAGGAACATTTTCGGAGACGGGACATTTTCATGTAGTGACGTCACGAGTCCAAATAATGGGTTTATTTATTTAAAAATAAATAAAAAATTGTACATATCTAAGAATTTTTGCTAACATTTTCGTAATCTTAGTAAAAAGATCTATCCACATGATTTTTTCCAAGTCGTTATGAAATCCATGCAAGTGGCCTATTATATACTACACCGGGGACAAGATAGCTTCAATTGTATCTTGTACCTATCCTCAGCTAAATACACTGGGAAAATTGTAATAATATTATTGAAAGATATTATTTATTTCGAAACAATCCTTTCAAAATGATTGTATGCATGTGATCTTATGCATAAATATGCCTTTAAGTGTGTTGTGTGCCTTTAATATATATATGCCTTTGAGTATTCTTCTATATCCATTTTATATATTGTGGTTTCTCGTTATATGTGTTCTTTAGTGTTATAATAAATAATAATGATTTGATAGTTTAGCGGGAGAAGCTTGAATGAAGAAGGCAGGAATAAAAGAAGAAGGAATAAAAGCTTGCAATGAAGAAAAAATCATTTACGTCTTCAAATTTTCAATTTTATATTATATGTACAGATTTTGATTCGATTCCTCATTCGATTAATAAAATGTTTTGTTCTGCTCACCACTCGCTAAAATACGAAGATGCAATAAATACCTTCAAAATTTTCAATGGGGGTCTCGTGTCAAATGTCGATGTTTTTTCAGATTCATACGATTTTTGGAAATCGTTAGATTTTTATTCATTCAGATTAGAAAAGTTGGGGTTGATTGGAATTCCTTAGACTTAGACTTTTTACTAGATATGGTTAGAATGCCTTAGACTTTTTACTAGATCCGATTAGAGTGCCTTAGACATTTTACTTGATCCGATTATAGTGCCTTAGACTTTTTACTAGATCCGGTTATAGTGCCTTAGACTTTTTACTAGATCCGATTAGAGTGCCTTAGACATTTTACTTGATCCGATTATAGTGCCTTAGACTTTTTACTAGATCCGGTTATAGTGCCTTAGACTTTTTACTAGATCCGATTAGAGTGCCTTAGACATTTTACTTGATCCGATTATAGTGCCTTAGACTTTTTACTAGATCCGGTTATAGTGCCTTAGACTTTTTACTAGATCCGATTAGAGTGCCTTAGACATTTTACTTGATCCGATTACAGTGCCTTAGACTTTTTACTAGATCCGGTTATAGTGCCTTAGACTTTTTACTTGATCCGATTATAGTGCCTTAGACTTTTTACTAGATCTAGATACTAGAATATCGACGCCTGCGTGAACTAATTCTTCATATATTTGACAGTCGAAATCAGCTGTTTATCGGAAGCCATGTTGGAAACGTAAATAAACCAATCACGAGCAAGCGGAGCAAGCGTGTAGGCGAGTAAAGTTGACGACCTTTCAACTATTTTTCGTAGATTGTCAACAATCTGCTAGTTGCTGGTAGTTAGCAAGTGACACGATGACACTGGGCTAGTTTACTAACAGATAGTGAATTTCCCAGATAGTAGCTTGTAAACTAGCCCTGTGTCATCGACGCATTAGACTTTTTACTAGATCCGATTACAATGCCTTAGACTTTTCACTCGGTCTGCTTAGAATGCCTATTTTATTAAAAAAAACACCACGATTTCACATTGAAAAAAGAATCTTTCTAAAACCGTCGTGTGTCGAAGCAAAATTTTTGTGGGGCGCCAGCTGATTCTTGTATATTTTTTATACAAATAGACACAAAAAAGAGCAGATGACCTTGAAACGCCTGAACAGATTTTCATGAATTGTAGCTAAGAACCATCTCGATCACGTCAGCTTTCAAACAACAACAAAAAACCGCATCATAATCGGTTCATTCAACACTTCTCCTTTTGCGTCGCGTCGGGGGTTAAAAACATAAAATGAAAATAGCCTAGCGTTTAACGGACATCCTGTCAAATTTGTGTGATTTTTAAATATTTACTCTCACATATTTTAGTTTAGATCGTGTTAAACACGAATTCCTGCAAGTATGCATGATTATTTATTCATTTAATGTACGCTGTATATATATATAAAAAAAAAACAAATAAATCACACATTTCTGACAGGACGTCGATAAGGATCACACAAAAGATATAGAATCGCTCGACAGAAAATGTCAATGTTATTTAAAAAAAAATGTGAATACATCACAGCTCTTCCCATCTGGAGTCAGTGAGACTTATACTTACTTACTTGGTGGTCTTACACCAGAGCGACATGAGGGTATCTTCCACTCTGGGTCGTCGGGGACTCATTGCATCGACAAGATTCCTCCATACGTCCCTGTCTTGTGCTGATTGTTCGGCCTCTGTCCATGGTGGACCCATCCTCTCCTCACACAGTTTCTGGAGTTGCCTCGCCCAACTGTGTCTGCAATTATACTTCATATTATTTTTAATTAATTAATTGTGAAGTAACACAAATTAATCAAATAAAATTTCTTAGTAGCATTTTTATTAAAAAGTACACCGGATTCAATCCCGCAACCTTCAGTTTGCGAGTCAAGAGCCCTACCCTTCGACCACGGAGGCGTATTAATTAAAAATTAAAAGCAATAATATTTCACAATTCCAATTAACGATTAAAGGTATAGTTTGGCAAGAAAGTGTAGAAATTAAATAAATTGGAACTAAACGTTTTCATTACTATGGCAGCACCGAATTATATGACCTTTCCTATGGCTGTCATGTTATTGCATATTACGGTTGATTTATTGTCTTAAATCTGAGTAGAAGATCGCTGATTTGATAATATTTTTATTCATTGTTTGCCTGAATTGAATTAAAATGAATAAACCATTACATAGTGATGCAAGAGGGGTTATATTCTGCGTTTTTCAACGCTGCCTAGCCGAGTGTCACGCGAAGAAGCTTCTATCTGATTTAGAAGATGTTAACAAACGAACTGCAGAAATGACTGGTACGTAGTATAGTTTGTTTAATAAATTTCATTAGTTTTAGAAGATTTATGCCAATTTTCGAGCGATAATAACCATTACAATCTGATTTGAGGTTATGTTAAAAAAATCGAATTTGACATTTTGATTTGACAGCTAATATGCGGCCACAGGAAAAAGGGAATAACTCAATAAAAAAAAATATGCAACTTCTTTAAACTCGTAGAAAAGTTACTTTTTTCTCGCTTTCTCTTTTTTTCTTTCTAAGTGAATATTATCTAGTGTGTGTTTTTAAAACTACGTTCTATAATAATAATTTTAATGATGTTTTTCACACACAAGTAAATCTGAAACAACGGTAAGACGAATCGTTAAGGAAGGGGAAAAGGCAGATGGAAAATTTGAAACACCGGGAAAACGGAAAATGGGCACAATAATAATAATATGTAATAGCATAAGTGCTGATGATTGGAAAATTTGTTGCAAACACGTGATGAAAATTGAGGCAGAATATTATGCACGAGGCAGTACTATATATGATGATATCGATGAACTGCGTTTAGATGAAGATGAAGATACGGAAGAAGAAGAATCACACGAGGACAAAGACAATAATTACATGTCGGGTGTTGAATTAACAGACATACATTTTTAAGTACCTACGTTTTTATATCGAAATAAACGCCCACTTAAAACTTGTTTTGTTTTATTTTGCTTCTATTAAATTACAGTTTTTTGTGCAAATTTTTTGAAAATACAAATACGCTATGAAATATGCATTTTGCCAGAAGTGTTTTTTTAAAACATACATTCTTTGTCTTATGAGCCATCATGGTGTTGCCATTTAAAACTAGAAAACGATCGCAGCCATCATTTATTTTCTACACTTAATTGCCAAACTGTACCCTTAACTAATTAAAATTTATGGCTGTCAATGAATTTGCTCAGGAATATAATGGAAGCATTTCTGCTTTGTACTTCGCTCTTTAAATCTCCAAATGAAACTTTCGAAAGCTAACTTGAAATTCATTGCGGTAAAACAATAATAATTTATTTGTAGGCATCGTTTTGTTTTTAAGGGTATTTGACGTGGCATTAATATTAGGGGATTTCTCGGTAGGTACTTACACCCGTCTTGCTCTTACAGCCGTCTTGACAGTCGGAAGTGTCGATTCGGTACTTGGAAAGTTTGATGCGCACGCAAGTTTTCCACCCGGAAGATTCTTCATGGTTTCAAAATTCAGTATAAATTTCTAAGATATACCACTAGCAGACCCGGTCACACGTTGCTGTGGCTAACGAAACACAACACCACGCCATTATAATTTAAAATTGGGAATATCAATTGAAAATATTAATTACTTCTCCCTGTTGCAACTACTGGGACTTGATACATTAAAAGAAAGAAGAATTTGTTCTGATTTATTTTATTTATTTAAAATTGTTAATAACTTGTTGAACTCTCCTGAACTTCTTTCGTTAATATGTTTTCATGTACCGAGTAGATCAGTTCGTCACAAATTACCTTACCATTGTAATAATACAGGATCTAATGCTGAATTATATGCCATAATAAATCGCCTGCATATACTTGGTAACAAATATGTTGTTGATGATATGATAAATATTGAAAGATTATCAACATACAAACATTATTTAATTAAAGCTGTTTGTCAGCGCTTTTCTGTTAGATTATAATCTAATATACTTTGTATGTTTATATTCTTCATCAATGTTTATTTCTGGAATTTTTAAATTAATTGCTACGTACTTTACGTAGTAATTTTTTAATTCATAATATCTTGTAAACATTCTTGTATTTGAGGTTTTCTTTTTCTTAATGTTTGTTTTATAATAGCTTACTATTTTTGCTTTATACTGGCACTTCAATATGTGCTCTTTAATTTTTTGTTATATTATTTTTTTTTCTTCTTAACTATGTATATTGTTTCAAATTATTGTAATTCCCATTTAAAGCCGTTAATCGGCGTTAATTCATAATAAATAAATAAATAAATAAATTATCCAACCTTTATAACCAACGCCATCTGTTAAATAAAATTCACACCGCTCGCTTGCCAGCCCGCTCCCTTTATTTATATATTTCAATCAATTTAAACAAAACCTTGACAAATTATATACCCAAAAACCTTCCCCATGAATCACTCTATCTATTGGTGAAACCCGCATGAAAATCCGTTGCGTAGTTTAAAAGATCTAAGCACACAGACAGCGGGAGCGACTTCATTCTATACTATGTAAAGATAATTTCGGTTCGCCTATGGAAACACTAAATTGCTATCAACCACATCTTCTTCTTCTTTGTGTGCCGTATCAGGTCCCCCCGACGTTGGCGATCACTCTTGAAAATGTCTCACTGTCTTGCGCTGCCCGGAATAGCTCCTCCACACTTCTAATGCCGGTCCACTCTCGTATATTACGCAGCCAAGACATTTGTCTCCTACCCGGCCCTCGGCGACCCTCTATCTTGCCTTTCAATATTAAATGGAGCAAGTGATACTTCTCCCCTCGAAGTATTTATATGACCCAGATATGAAATTTTCTGATTTTTATTAATGTAAGCAGTTCTTTATCTGCTCTAGCCCGCCTGAGAATTTCTGTGTTGGTGATCATGTTGGTCCATGGGACCACTTGATGAAAGAATTAAAATTATTAAAACTCTCAAATAGAAGACTTGTTTCCGACTTGACTTTTATTTAAAAAAAAAGTTTTTATGGTAATATAGATAGCTTTCATTCGCAGCTTAATTTATTATTTTCCATATATCAACAAGAATTACTCGATCAAATTTTATTTGTAAACAATATCAGTACCGACTCATTCAGATACTTGTACAAACCTAGATACGATTGTAGCCGACTTCGTGGGATAAATGATAAGGCGCGTAATTATGAAAAACAGAATTAATAGTAAGCCAGAATCACAAACCACGTTACACAAACCTGGCGTAGCCGCTAAACTACTTGAAAACTGGGATGTTTTTCTTGCCTTGACGCGAAGTAGGCGTTATAAAGGAGCTTTGTATCACAAACCATGTTTAGCTGTCTAGCTGTTGTTTGCATCAGGTCAGGGATACCAACATAATAGTGACAATTGATAAAATGGCGGGCGGGCTGTCATAGGTAATATCAGTTCGCGAAGTGAAATTTCAAATACTTTGAACGGCTGTATCTCCCTCAATTTTGCCGAGCGCGCCTTAATTTATTTTTTATTCATCTTCTCCACACTTTTCTCATCTAAAAAGTGCCTTTTTATTAAAATCCCAGACATTGGCAGGATCTGCATTCCTCCCCTAGATTGCATTCAATTGGCATACTTTCGCAGAAATAGTAGATACGTTGAACTGTATGGAATATGGTTACAAGAATGTTATAATAACTTACCTCAATAATAATAATTAATATTAGCGTAATACTGTTCTTCTGCATGGGTTCTTTACTTGACTTACGTTAAATCCAATGACGCCTGAAATTATTTGGAGTCATCATCATCATCTTCTTCCCCTTATCCTATTCGGATCGGGGACCCACTGCATCGACAAGGCTTCCGTTCTTTCCTGCCTTGCGCTGATTGTTCGGCCTCCGTCAATGACAGTCCCATCCTCTCCTCACACAGTTTTTGGAGTTGTCTCGCCCAACAGTGCCTACATCAGAAAAACTATTATTATTAACATTATTAAAATCTAATATTATTTGGAATCGAAAAAGTAAATGACATTTTGATCTCCGGTGACTTTTTTGGTGCTTTTGTTTATTTTTCAATTTATTATAAGAAAGGAAAAAAGATAATCAATTGAAACTGTCGCAGATAATTTTAGCCATAAAATTATATTTTTGAAAGGTTGTTTTTAAATACTTTTCAACATTTCTAATGAAAAAAAAAACATTTTTTAGAAGTTAACGCTTATGTTTTTTTACAAAGTAATTAACATTTTTATTTTTATTCTACTAAATGGAAATGGTAAGAAAGCTTCAATTTATCCACAACATTTTTTTTGTATTTATTATTCGTGATAAAGATTAATCAAAAATAGTGATTTAGCATTAAGCTTCGCCTTAAGAGGAACGTTTGCGCGGCCGGTTTAGGGCAGTTACATACAAATCTTAAATTTGGATATGAGATCAAAATACCCAACCAAACTGAAAAATAATTTTTGTAATGAATTTGATTAATTTGTGTTATTTCAAAATTTATTCATTTAAAATAATATATAGCATATTTGCGGCACAGAGTGGAAGATACTCTCAGTATCTCCCTAGTGTAAGACCACCAATCAGAATTGAAACAATGCTTGAAATGGCTTTCGCCGTGTTTGGTGACCAGATCTGAATAGCCAGATACTTCCCCACCTTCCTCTTCCCTATCTCCTTCCCCTCCCCACTACCTTCAACCTCACAACATACCCCAATTGGGGATACCATAGTCTCACTGGCTCCAGACGGAAGCAGTTGGTACTCTTGTGCGGTATTCATATAAAAAATTAAAACATCTAGATTTTAGACTTTAATATTATTATCAAAGTTTCCTCTTTCGTGGAATTCGTGGATACATTAATAAATTCTTACTTGAGTACCCACGAGTGCGTATCTTATCGGATTCCATAGCGGATATTACAAAATGTTTTGGAAAGGTTCAGAAGCAATTCAAGGGGTAGCCTTTCACACGTAGGTAGTGTATCGAATTTTTACTCCATTTGTTTGTATCTACCTGCCGTTGGGCGTGTATTCCATATCGTACATTTTTAAGATTGATATTTCCTTGAATTTCTATGAAAGGTAAAATTTTGTACTATTTGTATAATTGTGAATTCGGTTTGCTGGCAAAAATCATATCTCGATTGAGGTAACACTTATTTTAGAAAACATGTGAGGAGGCACCAAACCTATGTTTTAGGGATTTCTATTGAGGAAAAATATGGGATCAATTTTCATTTATTACTTTCTTAAATGCTCATAGGGTTTTAATATTGGGTAGGTATTCATAACATACATTTACGATTAATAAATATTACATTTTTACAATTTCCAATTTAATAAACATTACAATTTTAGGGTTAGTAAAAAGCAATGGTTTACAATTTGAATAAATAAGTAATAATCTAAACATTTTCAGATACAATAATTTGACATGTAATATTTGCTTAGGTTTTTTTTTAACATTGAATTTGTCATATTAAAAATGTTGATGTTATTTATGTATTCGTTTGCTAATCCTTATAGATGAGGAATTGGTGAGTTTGCTACATAATTTGTCCCCTCTCCCCTCTCCCCTCTCCCCTCTCCCCTCTCCCCTCTCCCCTCTCCCCTCTCCCCTCTCCCCTCTCCCCTCTCCCCTCTCCCCTCTCCCCTCTCCCCTCTCCCCTCTCCCCTCTCCCCTCTCCCCTCTCCCCTCTCCCCTCTCCCCTCTCCCCTCTCCCCTCTCCCCTCTCCCCTCTCCCCTCTCCCCTCTCCCCTCTCCCCTCTCCCCTCTCCCCTCTCCCCTCTCCCCTCTCCCCTCTCCCCTCTCCCCTCTCCCCTCTCCCCTCTCCCCTCTCCCCTCTCCCCTCTCCCCTCTCCCCTCTCCCCTCTCCCCTCTCCCCTCTCCCCTCTCCCCTCTCCCCTCTCCCCTCTCCCCTCTCCCCTCTCCCCTCTCCCCTCTCCCCTCTCCCCTCTCCCCTCTCCCCTCTCCCCTCTCCCCTCTCCCCTCTCCCCTCTCCCCTCTCCCCTCTCCCCTCTCCCCTCTCCCCTCTCCCCTCTCCCCTCTCC
Organism: Limnephilus marmoratus; assembly: GCA_917880885.1. Classification (NCBI taxonomy): domain Eukaryota; kingdom Metazoa; phylum Arthropoda; class Insecta; order Trichoptera; family Limnephilidae; genus Limnephilus; species Limnephilus marmoratus. The sequence continues at coordinate 26,915,397 of OU862919.1, read as the reverse complement.
CCTCTCCCCTCTCCCCTCTCCCCTCTCCCCTCTCCCCTCTCCCCTCTCCCCTCTCCCATCTCCCCTCTCCCCTCTCCCCTCTCCCCTCTCCCCTCTCCCCTCTCCCATCTCCCCTCTCCCCTCTCCCCTCTCCCCTCTCCCCTCTCCCCTCTCCCATCTCCCTCTCCCTCTCCCGCTCCCGCTCCCGCTCCCGCTCCACTGTCCCGCAAACTCCCCTCCCGCGTTCCATATATTCAATCCCAGTACATTCAGTTTACAAACAGCTCGCATGCCACCTATTACAATTTTTTAATTAAAATTTTCATTTTTCGTACATTACAAATATTCATTTTTGTATATTATAAGAACAATCAATCAAATTTGTTACCTAACATAGGTACCTATTTAAAATATCTGTAAAGTTTTAAGGTAAGGAACCGGTAAAATAAAGACTCATCTTCAGGACAAATTCTAAGGAACTCTTGATTTATTTGTTATCATTTCCAATTACATTTTTTATAATCGGAAGATACAAAACTACCCGAGACAGACCAAGGAGTAGTTAATTAGATGTAGTTTCAGCGAAGCGACGAAGAGGAAAGAGATATATCCTTTTAAAAAACCGTCATTTATAGAAAATCTCCTTGGCTAGTCACAGTTTTGTACCTTCCGGACATCTGTTGATAATTTAGCTAACTAACTATGAGAGTTCTCACCTAATGTTTTTACGTGGATCTCGAGAGGTGTGAGTCCTGGCTAAATTCGATTTTTAAAGGTCTGAATTTTATACATATTCCCAGCCAAAAAACGGTGAGGAATGAGTTTTTTATTAAACTAAAATGAACAAAAAATATACTACTTATAATACTAAAAATAGCTCACAAATTTTTTTTTTACTTTAACTATTTCACCCCAGATTAAATTGTGCAATTAACAAATTCATATTTACATGCTCTAGCTAAAAATTCAAAGTTAAAAATTAAATCAAAGAGTTATAACAATAAATTACACATTCAATTTTAGGACAAACACAATACAATGAGGACGGGACCAGGTCTTCCTTCCAGGACAGCCAATTTTATTGTAAATATTATTAAATGTCTAAAATTAAATATATGTGGGCACTTGCAGTGTTTTTTTAATAATAATTATTATTATTTTGGTTAGCTTATAACCTTTAATTTTCACTCAATCTGGTTTTTTCTTTTTACACGAGTTTCACAAGAGGTCACGACCTCCACCACCTTTATTCATTTTTCCTTTTTATTGTTTTACACTTTTGTTTGCATTTTTTTCATTAATTTTTTATTGTTTTTCGCTTTTATTTGTACTTTTTATTAATTTAAAGTCTGGTTATAGAATCTGGTTATTCTGTCTTGCTTGGGGGCACCACACTGTGTTGGCGCTACTGGGTCGCTTCTTATTCTCCCTGGTCCATCTCGGGTAGATGATCTTCGCATTTGTTGTCCTCAATTGGAAGCAGGCATATTTTTGATATTGCCCTCTGGACCGTTCCCTGTGCTGTGATGATGGTAGCCACTCGTACTCTTCCATCAGGCCCGGGATGTACAGCGTGCACTCGTCCTAGCCTCCAAAAACAAGGAGGTTCGTTGTCTTCCTTCAGAATGACCATCTGGCCTCGTTGCAGCTGCCTTTGGTTGTTGCCAGTCCATTTCGTCCGGGTCTGCAGCTCAGCCAAGTATTCTTTGCGCCACCTCGACCAAAAAGACTGTATTAGTTGGTTTAATTTTTGGTAATGATTCAATCTATTGACTGCTACATTCTGCAAATTCTGCTCCGGGATCGCTGCTAAACTCGTTCCAATGAGAAAGTGACCAGGACTGAGAGGTTTTAGGTCTTTGGGGTCATTGGACAGCGGACAGAGGGGACGGGAATTCAAGCATGATTCAATTTGACATAATACAGTACTGAATTCCTCATATGTTAATAGTGAAACGTTTGCTACCCTTTTCAAATGATATTTTACTGATTTGACCCCTGCCTCCCAAAGTCCCCCGAAGTGCGGGGCCCTTGCTGGTATGAATTTCCAGCGAATAGATAAATTGGCTAAGTATTTATCAATTTTTTCATTTGAATTTTCCAAAAATTCATATATTTCCCTTAATTCATTATTCGCGCCCCTAAAATTAGTGGCGTTATCTGAAAACATTTTACTGGGTTTCCCTCTTCGCGAGATGAAACGTTTAAACCCATTTAAGAAGCTATCAGTGCTTAAAGACATTACTAGCTCCAGATGTATTGCTTTGGTTACCATACATATAAATAGACATATATAAGATTTTACGCTGTGAGTCTTACGGCTAACACCTGATTTGATCAAAATGGGGCCGCAGAAATCCACGCCTGATGATTGAAATGCGCGACCTTCCGTTATTCGTTCGGCAGGTAGGTCCGCCATCAGTTGTTGCTCTGTTTTCGGGTTACATCTAAAACATATAATACAGTATCTGAGAACCTTTTTAATTAAATTTTTACCCATAATCGGCCAGTATTTCATTCTTAATAATGCTAACAATGCCTGCGTTCCTGCATGTAAATATAAATAATGGTAGTGCCTGACAATAAGCTCACTTAGTTTATGATGTGATGGTAGTACTATGGGGTGCTGTTGGCTTTCCGATATCATTTTTCCGTTGGACAACCTACCCCCCACCCGGATTAAATCCTTAAACAAATAAGGATTTAATGACTTTAACCTACTACTATTCTTTACATTTACCCCGGCTTGTAAGGCCCTCGTCTCTTCGGGGAATGCAAAACATTGTGCACGAGATATTAATAAGTGAAGTGAATTCTCCAATTCGTAAACAGTTAGTGCTCCGCTACGCCTGGACAAAGAATTTCTGCAATTAAATATAAATCTTAAAATATAAGCTGTCACCCTTTGCAATTTGGTTAAGCAAGAGTATCTGGAAAATATTTCCCAATCCTGTTTTACGGCTGAAATTAAAGTTAGTTTTAATCTTTCTTCTGGTAGATCCAATGGCGTAACTTCACTGCTGGTAATCGGGTAATCGCCTGAAATCAACCAGGTGGGTCCATGCCACCAAATGTCAGACTTTAGTAGCTGCGACACCGTCGCGCCTCTGGATAAAACGTCCGCCGCATTATCCTCCGATCTTACGTGTTTCCATTGTGCTGGTTGACTGGATTCTTGGATTTCAGCTACCCTATTGGCCACAAATGTGTTCCACCTTGCTGGCTGTCCACGAATCCAGAATAGCGTTATCATGGAATCGCACCAGTAGGTTGTATCTATTTCATTTAAGTTCATAGCTATTTTGACATAGTTCACTAATTTTGTGAGTAAAACAGCACCACAAAGCTCCAGCTTTGGTAGTGATATGCTTTTCAACGGTGCCACCCTTGATTTTGATGTGACTAAATAAGAAGTTGTGTTTCCCGATTCATCAGTAGACACTATATATATACATGCTGCATAGGCCCTCCCCGAGGCATCACAGAATCCATGCAGATGCAGTTTAACTTGATGTTTGCAAATTACCTTTCTCGGTATTTTTAAATTATTTAAAAGAGGTAATTCATTTATGTATGAATTCCACGCATTCATCTGTTCAGATGGAACATCTTCGTCCCACTGAATCTTAGTTTGCCACAAACCTTGCATTATCAGTTTTGCGACTAAAATTATTGGGCCTATCAGTCCCAATGGGTCAAAGGTAGAGGCGATACATGATAACATTTGGCGTTTGTTTTTAACGCAGGCTTCTAAGGGCTCTACAATGTACTGAAAATAGTCCTGCTGATTATTCCATGACAACCCTAGAATTTTCTTTTCCTTGGGGTTATCAGTAATAATCATATCTGTATCACTCTCTGGTTTCGAACTTATAGAGGGTAAATTTGATCGCCATTTTCGTAAATTCATGCCAGCAGATGCCAAAATGCTGCTCAACTGTTGCTTAATAGTGAGACAATCTGCCTCATTTTCGTCGCCAGTTATCAAATCATCCATATAAAAGTTGTATTTGAGGATGCGACTGACCTTTCTGTATGCTTCTTGATTTTCTGTTCCTAACTGTTCCAAGCATCTGGTAGCCAGAAAGGATGATGGTCCCAAACCATAGGTGACAGTATTGAGTTGATAGTGTCGGATTTCTTCTTCCGGAGAGTCCCTCCAGACTATGCGCTGCAAATCTCTATCCTCAGGCTGCACCAATATTTGACGATACATCTTCTCGATTGTAACGATTTAAAACTACTCGCCCCGGTATCAAGCGCTTGAGAAGGACATATTAATTTTACAACCGTGCAGTTACGAACACGGCAACGGCCGAGTACATAATCGGAGATTGCTAATCAGTTCCAGAGAGGTTGGACAGCTGTCAGGAAGTACATCACGGAAAGGATTCGCGAGAGTTGCGCCATCAGACACGTGAGCGATTGTCATCATCTTACGATAGATTCTCACATTATGGTTTACTGTATTTATAAATTTGTTCTTCAAATAATTATTAGGAAGGACTGGCGCCCTAAGTATCTAAAGCAGGATTACTATTTGAGATTTGAAACTTTAAACCTTTTTGATTCTTTTACATACCCACAGATCAGCATATTAGAATTGTTATTACACGTCACTAGTCAGATTTAGTTTATCGATCTGAACATGCCCTGATATTCATTGTAAATGTAGAGTCTCTTGCCTTCTAAATTGATTAATTTCGTAGATAATGGATGATAAGGAATTATGAATATAACCTCAATAAAATTTGTTCTTAGCATTACTACATAACTCTTTAATTCCATTTAACCTTACTTAATTTTGTCCTACACATGAAATACATGTTTTACACACTTTCCAGAAGTATTACACGAGAAAATAATTGGTACATTTGGCAGCCCAGCGTGGATTAAACCTAGTGATCTGTTATTTTGTGGGTAGGATGTAAATTTTTGCACAATGTTTTATGTGTAGTTAAAAGTTTCAAGTGGTAATCTTGCTAATTTGTGAATATATGATGACAGTCGCTCGCGGTTTTGATGCTCGGTGGATCCATTTCGTGATGAAATTCCTAAGTTAAATAATAATTTTACACAGTTTAATATATTTGAATGTCCCCCCTGGAGCTCTAGCGCTCTGCGCTTTTTACTGTTTATTGACTTACAGTACGCTGTAGTCAAATTTATTTTTTATTTTTTATGAACGAGGCAAGGTTATTGTTGTCGTGAATATTTGGTACATGTGCTAATTATTTCTTTCATACCTACATAGCATAGTTTCTTCGTGTGATGTCGGAACCGCAAATTCTAACGAGGAGTCAGGCCAAGATTCAGGATTCTGTGACAATGGTGAAACAAAATGAAGCTTCGCCGGAGCTACAGGCGGAAACGCAATCGTCTTCCTGCAAGTCATTCCCCGTACACAAATGGAATCTGGTTTTTGACGGATCCACATGCGTACGCAACTTCATAGAACGTGTAGAAGAATTAGCAGATTCTCGTGGTGTAAGTAACATTAATCTATTTTCTAGCGCGATTGAATTTTTTACAGGCGATGCTTTGAACTGGTTCAGGGTGAACCGTACCAATTTTAATTCATGGCCAGAGATTGTTGCAGGTTTGCAGGAGGAGTTTGAACTCTTGGATCATGACAAACGTCTTGTAGCTCAGTTAAGAACTACTTGTCAAAAACCTAAAGAAAACTTGGGTTCATTTATAACCACAGTCTTACTAATGAATAATCGCCTCTCTAAGAAATTGCCGGAAGAGGAAATTTTAGAAATTCTATTGTGTAATATGTTGCCAAGATACATACATAAACTTTCTCTTACAGAGGTGACTAATGTTACTGCTCTAAAGAAATATGGAAAGATGATAGAATTAGCGGACAGTCGCACGGATAATAGAAACCATCCTGCAAATTCAAACTTTTACAATTCTAAAGCCAATAATTCTGCCAATAATACTACATCTAATAATAGTAGTTACAGGGAGGCTCCACGCAATAATAATAATTATAATCCTAATGTCAAAAGAAATCAAAAGTATTTTTATAACAATAATCAACGCGCTCAAAACGTGAATTTCAGAGAACCAGTGAGATGCTTCCGCTGTGGTCAACCGGGTGTGAAGGCTCCTGACTGCAGATGCAAGAACCGAAAAAACTAGCAGCTCGGGTTGCCTGTGCAGTGGGCGAGGAGACGTCTTCATCTACTGTGCCGTGTGACCCGGAGTGGACTAATTGGCTTGCTGTCGTGGAGAAATTCTACCAGGACCTTAGAACGTCAAAGGCGGAGAGAGCGGGTAACAATGATGGCCGTCCTCACATATCATTTCAGGTTCTAAATACTAAATTTTCTGGTTTGCTAGATTCAGGTTCCCACCTGTCTATTTTGGGAAAGAACTTTCATACACATTTTGTGAGATTAGGATTTAGATTGGCGACTTTAAAAGAAAAATTTTCTCTAACTTCTGCGACAGGTCACTCAGTAAAATGTACACAAAAGATAACAGTTCCGGTGCTATATAAAAACATTGTCAAATATTTCACTTTTGTAGTTATGCCTGAGATCACTTCAAATGTAATTCTAGGTATAGACTTTTGGAAACTTTTTAATATTTGTCCAGAAATTTGCAAATATATATCACCACGGGAATCAAAATCTGAGCCGAAATCAGTGACAGAGATAAAAGGATTGGAAAACAGCTTAAATTTATCAGATAGACAGAAGCATGAGCTTAAATGTGTCATAGACGAATTTAAAGATATCTCGGGAGACAGGTTAGGTAAAACCGATTTGGAGTATCACGTCATTGACACAGGTGATGCTCAACCGGTAAAACAAAGATATTACCCAGTTTCACCACACTTGCTGCCGGCGGTACACAAAGAATTAGATAGAATGTTAGAGTTAGGTGTCGTTGAACCGAGTCATAGTGCGTGGAATAGTCCTATTTTACTTGTTCCCAAGAAGGATGGATCATTTAGGTTATGTTTGGACAGTAGAACTTTAAACTCGCTGTCGAAAAAAGACAGTTTTCCTATTCCTTATGTTTCAAGCATACTAGATTCCTTAGGCGGTGCTAAATACCTGTCTACTATTGACTTAACAGCAGCTTTCTGGCAAATTCCTCTGGAGGAAAACTCTAAAGAGAAGACGGCTTTTACTGTTCCGAAACGAGGTTTATTTCATTTTGCTAGAATGCCATTCGGTCTTCATGGGGCGAGCTCTAGAATGATGCGTTTAATGGATAAAATATTTGGACCTGAATTTGAGGGCAAAGTATTTTATTACTTAGATGATATTATAATTATAAGCACTTCATTTGAGGAACACATGTCTCTTTTGAGGAAAGTTCGGAAAAAACTTTCTGATGCGGGTCTAACTATCAATATGGACAAATCTGTTTTTTGTAGAGACTCTTTAAAGTTTCTGGGTTATGTCGTCGATAGTCAAGGTTTAAGAACCGATCCAGATAAAGTTAGAGCCATAGTGGATTTTCCTATACCGAACTCGCAAAAAAGCTTAAGACGTTTTATAGGCATACTATCTTGGTATAAAAGGTTTATTTGTAACTTTTCTATAATAGCAGCTCCGTTGCATAATTTAACAAAAAAGGAATTTACGGGAAACAAATTTAAATGGAACAGTCAGGCAGATTTAGCGTTTAAAAACTTAAAGATATTTTAGTGAGCGCACCTGTTTTAGCTTGTCCTAACTTTAAAAAACCTTTTATCATATCATGCGACGCATCCGATACCGGTCTAGGAGCGGTCCTGACACAGGTAGACGATTCGAATAGAGAACACCCTATATCATTTATCAGTAGGTCTCTGAATGCTCAAGAAAGAAATCATTCAACTACAGAGAAAGAGCTTAATGCAATGATTTTTGCTCTGGAGAAATTTAGAGCTTATATAGAAGGATCTGTCATACCGGTTAAGATAATAACAGATCATTACAGTCTAAAATGGTTAGTAAATATTAAGTCTCCGACAGGCAGATTAGCGAGGTGGGCTGTCAGGTTACAGCAATTCAATTTTATTATAGAACACCGTAAAGGAAAAGATAATATAGTGCCTGACGCTTTATCACGTGATCCCGTAGAATTAGCTGTAGTAGAACAAACTATACCAACCAAAGAATCGTGGTACGATAAAATGTGTAGAAATGTTCTAACCTTTCCAGATAAATTTCATGCTTGGAAAGTTAATAATGGAGTATTGTACAAACACATACAGAGTATGGAAGCTCTGCACAGAGTGTATGACTGGAAAGAAGTTGTACCTAAAGAGTCTAGGAAAGATATAATAACGCAATATCATGTACCTCCTTCGTGTGCTCATTTTGGTATTATGAAGACTTTGAATAGAATTAGTCAGAAATATTACTGGCCGAAGATGGCGGCCGACGTAAAATCATTCATTAGCAAATGTTACACTTGCTTGGGTCATAAGAGTACGAATCAGTTACCACCAGGTTTAATGGGTGATCCTAAATTAGTTCAACGTCCTTGGCAAATGATTGCTACAGATTTATTAGGTCCGTTCCCCAGCTCTTACAAAAGAGGATATACATATTTGTTAATAATCTCTGACTTCTTTACAAAATACTCTAAACTTTTCCCATTACGAAAAGCTACTGGAAAGAATATTGCTGAGATCATGGAAAATGAGATATTTTACAAGTTTGGGGTACCTGATACAATAATTTTGGATAATGGTCCCCAATATATTTCAAAAGACATGAAAGCGTTAGTTAACAAGTTTCATATAAGACACCTCTTTTACAACTGCAGGTATCACCCGCAAAATAATCCTGTAGAAAGAATTAACAGAGTGTTAGTGTCTGCTATTAGCTCGTACGTCGGTGGTGATCATCGGAGGTGGGCAGATTGTTTACATGAAATTGAACTCGCTATTAACACAGCAGTACATGAGGTCACTGGATATACTCCCTTTTTCTTAAACTTTGGAAGGGAAATTATTATTTCAGGAAACGACTACAAGTCTTCAGACTTCAACCCTGAAGATATCAGATTTGCCGCACGGGATTCTTGGGCATCGGATTTAGACGAGTTAAACGATATTTTTTCGCAGGTTCGTACGTCTCTAAGGCAGTCGTATGAAAAGAACAAAACGCAGTATAATCTACGTCGTAGGGACATACAATATGAAATTGGCGACATCGTTTGGCGTCGTTCGTTCGTTCTTTCAGACGCTAGTAAGTATTTTTCAGCGAAATTAGCTCCCAAGTTTATCCGCAGCAAAGTCATTAAGAAATTGTCTCCGGTTGCTTACATTTTAGCTGATTTAAATGGAAAACCTGTTGGAACTTTTCACATCAAGGATTTAATCAAGCATGAAATCTCAGATTAACGTCGTGTAGATCAGGAGCGTATTTTAATTATTTTGTATACTTTTGTTTCCATTATGCGCAATAATGGAAGCGATTAAAAGATTCCATTTAACGTGAGAACATGACTAAAACTTATGTTCTCACATTGAATGCAATTTTATATTTGTTTATGAAGTTATTTTGTTTGTCCGTGTCCAGGTATTTCTAACACATGTATTTTGCTATTTTATACTTGTTCAGTGTGCAGGGGTGACCTATTCTTACCCTTACGCATTGAATGTGTGCACATGAATAAACATAGTACTAAATTTTGTAAATTTATATATTCAAATCATCAAATTTTGAATAAGTTTGGATGTGTGTGAGTACATTGCACATCCGTTTGGCATTTTGATGATTCTCATATATACTTTTATCATATTCATTTTGAAATGGTTATGTAATTAACTGTTTTCAAGATGCGCTTGCTAGTCCGGAATGGTAGGCGTATCTTCAAGATAGTTTATAGTAAAATACAGTTGGGTTTTATGTTTCGTTGTCTCGTTCTGTTTCTTTGTCTTGTTCTGTTTCATTATGCCCTTTGGGGATGTTACATACTATAAGATGAGAAATAGTGCTTTTTCAATTGCATGTGGTACAAAACCGTGCCTATATTTATCAAATTATTAATGTTAATTTGGGTTATCCCATTCAATAATCTATATTATCAAATGAGTATGTATATTCCTTGCAGGTTCTGCTGGATTATGGTTACAATTGAATTAATGATTAATAGTTCGTAATATTTATTATATTGTTTTAAACTAGAAGGCAAACCGAAGGGTTCATTCAGAATCTTTGGCATCGGGTTACTATTTTCATCACATGATAGCAATCAGATGCTTAGAATATCTATTTAGTAACTTTAGGAAGTTACGAAACCCAGCCAACGGTTTTGTATGAAATTTCTTGTGGTAGTGCTTATTTTATCCATTTGGGTTTTTTTTTTAATTCACATTTTATGTTGTTCTTCGTCCTTACAAATTAAAATAAATATGAAGTTAATTAAAGAGAGAGATTTGAAATCCTCAACACAAATAAAATGCATGTGGCATATGCCAACGTCGGTTTACTATTCGGGTAATTTTATTTTAAATATAATAAATTTTCCTTCTTCGGGTTGCGGGGGTCATTCTTGAGCTCGGAATGACCTCAACAAGTCGAACTAGCATTCGATGATTCGATCAATACCTTGTTCTTGATCAAATCATGGAATGTTAATTGGTTCTTCATTCAGGAAGATTTACAAAATAAAATAAAACAAAAGATAATAATTCAATTTTACTGCAAATTGCATCATCGGATTACATTTTAACTGAAAATTTAAAATTTGATTTATAGCATACTACATTGGGGTATTAAAAAAAAAAAAAAAAAAAATTTTTTTGTTTATTCACAAGCTAATTATTCCTTAAATTTTATCAACATTGCATGGGTTAAATTCGATTAACAATTCATAATTTATTCAATATCGAAGACAAAACTTATTTTTACTCAGATCTATGGGGAGGATAATAACATTCATTTTCATATAGAAATTTTAATATCTATTTCACAGTAAAAGCTTAAACTTTTGAATTTACTTGTTAGTAAAATTATTATAAAATTTATTTATAAAGATATTTAAAATCTCATTTTAGAGGAGTGACATCTAGGTGGGCTGTTTTGAAACTTCAATTGCGTCTTGGCTAGAAAATAAAAATTGTTTAATCATTCTATCAATAGGGTTTTCAAATTATTTATTTATCCGCAGGGTGTCCAGTTTGTAATATTATCTTATTTGAAAATTATATCATATTATTTCAGCTAGGGTTTTTTTTTTTCTTTTGTATAACTAACAATCAGTTCTAACTTAAAATTTTTTCTAATTCATCAGTAAACCATTTTATAGTATAGCTTAGTCTTCGCAACATCAAGAATTAAAATCAACATTAAATCGCAATCATAACTACAAGTTCAAGACCTTAACATATACGTCCGGTGGAATTCATTGCTGCTTTTGGCCAAAACAATCACAATCTACATGGAAGGAAGAACTTCAAATTCATATGGACATGTTCACATAAAATGGACCGGTCATCTGCACTGGACAATATCAAGATTACAGACTATCAAAATTGAACTTCAACCTTCTTCTCCTACCTTGATCTTCAGCCTTCATCTGTATACTCTTTGGATGCTCATCCCAGCAGTTTCAAAATTCATCATGGCCGGATTTGGAGGAAGAGCTTCGCTTTCATACAGTCACCAAACAAACCTCTAAGCTGATAATCTTCTTTCTACTACTTCTGCCTTCAAGTCCTGGACCCTGAACGTGATCTTCATATTGGATATAAATTACCTGGTTTCAAGGGTACATTCTGGAATCAATTCCTCCAGAGCAAATCATCTATTGGCATGATCAGCAAGCTTCCTGTATTGAGATCTATAAAGGCGCCAGGAGGGCCTAAAATTTCCTTGGAAATTTTTTTTGAAGGGAAGGGAGTAATGTAACGATTTAAAACTACTCGCCCCGGTATCAAGCGCTTGAGAAGGACATATTAATTTTACAACCGTGCAGTTACGAACACGGCAACGGCCGAGTACATAATCGGAGATTGCTAATCAGTTCCAGAGAGGTTGGACAGCTGTCAGGAAGTACATCACGGAAAGGATTCGCGAGAGTTGCGCCATCAGACACGTGAGCGATTGTCATCATCTTACGATAGATTCTCACATTATGGTTTACTGTATTTATAAATTTGTTCTTCAAATAATTATTAGGAAGGACTGGCGCCCTAAGTATCTAAAGCAGGATTACTATTTGAGATTTGAAACTTTAAACCTTTTTGATTCTTTTACATACCCACAGATCAGCATATTAGAATTGTTATTACACGTCACTAGTCAGATTTAGTTTATCGATCTGAACATGCCCTGATATTCATTGTAAATGTAGAGTCTCTTGCCTTCTAAATTGATTAATTTCGTAGATAATGGATGATAAGGAATTATGAATATAACCTCAATAAAATTTGTTCTTAGCATTACTACATAACTCTTTAATTCCATTTAACCTTACTTAATTTTGTCCTACACATGAAATACATGTTTTACACACTTTCCAGAAGTATTACACGAGAAAATAATTGGTACACGATGTCGGCATTTAATGCATACTGGTGCTTTCTGAAAAATAATAATTGCGCACATAAATCCTTTTGTAAAACTGGCCCTACCATGAGGGCGTCGTTTAATGATATACCGGTTGATGACTTGGCTGATCCGTCAAACACGACCCTGGTTTTGGTTGTCGTGCTAGACTCCTTCATCACTGCATGGTGTGGCAAATAATAATAAATTTTATCTTTTGGCGGTGCTTCGCACAGCGTCATATGCCCCAATTCCTGATACTCTTTCATGAATTTTTTATAATCTAGCATCAGGTCCTTATTGGCAAGAAATTTTTTTTCCATATTATAGAATCTTTTTTCAGCCACCTTTAGGGTTTCACCCATTTGATTAATATTGGGCCGCAGCGGTAATCTTACCGCAAAACGTCCTTTCTCATCTCTTTCATGCGTGCGTAAGAAGCTCTCTTCACATGCTCTTTCTTCGTGGCTTCTATGTTTTACAGGAGTTAGTTCCTCTATTTTCCAAAAGCTTTCTAATTGCTTATGCAATAAATTTAAGGATAAATTACAGGAATTTACTGGCCTTTTTGGTTTCGGAGTGGAGAGAGGTCCAGCGACAAGCCATCCTAGCTCGGTCCTTTGTAACGTGAGTCCAGCATCTCCAATTCTCATTCGATCGGTATGCAAGACTTCCCAGAACACCTCCGCTCCCAGTAGCAGATCTATCGGGCTGGTAATGTTGAAGTTCGGATCTGCTAATTGGAGACCGCTAGGGATCCCCGCGTCTTTTCTCTGAAAGGAAATTTGTGGCAGGTTACTGGTCACTTCAGGTATTATCAGGCATTCTATATTCCTTTTATATTCAGAATAGCTTGAAGTTATATTGAATTCCACTTTATATTTTATATTTAAAATCTTATTGTGGATTCCCGTAACAGGAATGTTGACCCTTTTCTCTTTTGATTTCAATTTCTTTGCAAATTCCTTACTTATAAAATTAGTTTGTGCCCCAGAATCTAATAGAGCTCTTGCTTGAATCGATTGCCCGGCATCGTCCTTTATGTTGATGATGGCAGTGGACAATAACACGAAATTTGGTTCTACCTTCGCGGCATGATTTGTTACCAAAGGCGCTTCCTTCGCGGAAGATGTTGATGCCCTTTCGTGTTTTGATTCCTCCTCTTGTTTAAAATGAAGTAACGTATTGTGATTTACGCCATCGCATTTACGGCAATTAAATTTTGATTTGCAATCCTTTAATTTATGACCGAAGTTTAAACATTTTAAACAAGCGCCTAATTTGTGTATTTTATCAATTCGTTCTTTTGGCTTCAATTCCAAAAATTTGCGGCAATAATAAATCTTATGATTATCGTTGCAATGTAAACATTTTAATTTTTGTGCAGAAAATGAAACCATAGCTTCCTTTTTATAATTATGCGGATTCGTTTTTCCCGGATTAATTCTTTTTTCGTTATTTGATGAGGCCTCTAATACTTGGGCCCTTGTATACAAACATTTAATAAATTCTTCGTAGGTAGGTAGATTATTTTTTGTTGGGTATTGTTCCCAATGAGCCCTTGTATTTGAATCTAGCTTGTTTGATAACAAATAAATCAATACTACATCCCAATTTTTCGTAGCTATATTTAATTTATTTAGCGATTTTAAATGCAACTGTGCCTCGTCCAATAGGCTTCTTATTGCGACGTGATTTTCTGCTTTTAAGTCCGGTAATTTAAACAACGCGTTTACATGATTATTTATAATTATTTTTGAGTTTTCGTATCTGTCCGTGAGCATCTCCCAGGCCATTAAATAGTTGTCAACTTGCATTGGCAATGCTGTTATAAGCTTAAGCGCTTCCCCTTTTAGACAAGAACGCAAATAATAAAATTTTTGAACGGCATCTAGGTTAGAATTACTGTCTACTAAAGATATAAACGCATCTCGGAATTCTATCCATTCGCAGTAATCACCCTTAAATTTTGGTAACTCTATTATCGGCAGTTTAATGTTGTTGTTTGTTTTGCCTGCGGAATGGTCCGAACCTAACCTCTCTTTAGCGTTGGATAAAACATCAAAATAATCGTTTTCAAAGCTCGCCCTTTCTTGATCGCCCTCATCGGGAGATAAGGCTTCTATATTACCTTGAATTTCCTCGAATTGATCCATTAAAAGCTCGAAATGTTTTATACGTAATCCTAGCTCACTTTGTGTCAACGGAATTTTGTTTAAAAATTCTCTGAATCTCGTGACTTTCCCCTTACAGATTCCCCTTTTACCGATTAGCGTTTTTAAATCCATTTTTATCAAATCAGGTACTTACAATTTACAGAGTTATCCAATTATTTTATCACAATAACCGTTTAAAACTATTAATCCTGTAATAACCACTGACAACTTCTCAATCCGTCACAAGTCACAACACGATCTGCGATAATCGACAAGCCGTTAAATTTCGCCCATAGAGTATTATTAGCAACAAACTGTTTTATCGGCTTCGCGGTTAATTCAAATGATTATTTCGGAGAAAGTTTCTTTTAATCCCGGAATTTATAACATTGTTGTAGTTTTTTGCGATAATCTAATTGCCGGCTGCAATGTCGTGCTATTTTTTTGTAAACTTGTTCATACCGGCTTGCAACAATTTTTTTATGAGAAATGCACAATATTGATGTCATTAAATTTTTTGCTTTCTTTTTTTTAGGATTTTTATGGTAAGGTGGGTAGTATGGAATGGATTGGTCACTTGCCCTTTTTATCGTGATGTCTTCTGGATGCTGGAATCTGCTTGATGGATTCTGGCTGCATTTCTGGTTCCTTCTTCAGTGCTGGTTCTTTTTTATTAATTTAATCACTCGCGTTAAACTATCCGACTCGTAGGATCAAATGTAAAGTTTTAAGGTAAGGAACCGGTAAAATAAAGACTCACCTTCAGGACAAATTCTAAGGAACTCTTGATTTATTTGTTATCATTTCCAATTACATTTTTTATAATCGGAAGATACAAAACTACCCGAGACAGACCAAGGAGTAGTTAATTAGATGTAGTTTCAGCGAAGCGACGAAGAGGAAAGAGATATATCCTTTTAAAAAACCGTCATTTATAGAAAATCTCCTTGGCTAGTCACAGTTTTGTACCTTCCGGACATCTGTTGATAATTTAGCTAACTAACTATGAGAGTTCTCACCTAATGTTTTTACGTGGATCTCGAGAGGTGTGAGTCCTGGCTAAATTCGATTTTTAAAGGTCTGAATTTTATACAATATCTATAATTTAAAAAAAATCCGCAGACAATTCTTTTAGTACAAAAAAACAGCTGCCATGTCATTTTGCATGTTTTAATATTTAATTCTGGAGGGATTTTATTATTCAATTTCGGTCTCAGACATGTCTTTTGATACTTCGCCGTATTGCTCCCTGGGACCACGAGATCCTTTCTGGAGTGACTTCTTGTGATATGTTTATGATCAAATTTATTAAGATTTTCTAATTTTTTTTTACTTGGATAGTAACCCTTTTTATGTAGTTTTGATGAACATCAGGTACATACAATTTTTTGTATAGCTGATCGTTAGAAAACCTATGGGGTTTACGCATGATGACTCTAATTATGGATTTCTGGGCCTTCACTAGTGGATCTAAAATTGTTCTACCTGACGCTCCCCAACCAATACAACCATACGTTAAAATGGGGTTGCAAAAACCGATTATCTTTGTATATATTCAGCCTTACTAATAAAAAAACACTTAACTACCGTTACACGGTGTTTCTGTTCACTGACCGTTAAACGGCATTTCTACAACACTATTAATAACATCATGACGTTTTTATGTTCCGGGAGATGAATTATTTTGAGACATGTGGGATATCACGCGCAGTTCATTTAATGTTTTTGAACATAATTTACTTTTAAATTTGGGAGGCGGGAATGGGTAATGCCGCCCCGGGAACCTTTATTGGATAACCAACACCTCTGCCATAGGTCACCCCAAGTGGTTCGCTACTGTATTGGTGACTTAGCAGGGGTACTCGGGTTCATGGGGTGAGGTTTGTTTAGGTCTTGGAGGTGGATGATCAGGACACACTGAACCCCAGTTTACTACCCAGCCCTTAAACACTTTTCCTTCCCAGAATTCTCCTCTCCTTCCTTTCCTTAAAAAACCCTCCACACAGCATCCCCAAAGATGACATAGGCCCTGAGGGAAATTATTTGCCTCAGGGCCTCCTGTGTGGAGCTCATGTAAAAAATTATCAATTCACTATTATATTAGTATAATTGAACATATTGACTATTACGTGAGTTATGTTTGTCAGATTTAGTTTCTTTATAATGTTGTTACTTTAATTTTGTTAACATAAAAATATAGGTTATTTCCGATAAATTATTTCTAATCCGTTTGGGTTTAAAAAAACTTCCATGAAAGTAATGTTATTTAATAACATAAATGGTTTGTGCGAGTGTAAATAAATATAAAATTCGAGTTATCAACGTTTAAATTGTGAAAAAAAGAATTCAAAATGTCAGGTTTTTTCAGTTACTCTCGGGGAATAATTGTGTAATAATTTTAAATTGTGTGAACGAGAAAAAAGTGAAGTGACGGTTATCTTCCAAACGTTTTAATATAATATATTTACGGTAAGTTTTTAAAAAAAAATCATGTTTAAACCTTAAACGAAGCAATTTTTAAATATGAAAGTATATTTCAGATACAAAAATCTAAAAGGTAATTTTGTCTCTCTTCTGTACAGTTTTTACGACATAAGTAATAATTCCGTTATCATCGTAATTTTTTACTTAATTTTTTCAATAATAAAAAAAAAACTGTGAAAATATTTTAGAAGGTTTTATCAATACTGGGTTTTATTAACGTTCGCACGGTTATAGCCTCCGACAAAGGTTTTCCTTTGCATATATAACTATGAATTCATCATTTTGTATAATTTATTAATACATTTTTTAACTAATTAAAAAATGCAACTGACATGCCGTGAGAGAAAACCATTCTTGAGCTCTATTTTTTAGTGATTTTTTCGTAACGACGCGCGCCAAAAGAACTCGCGGGCTGTACCAAAAAGTCTCGCGGGCCGCAGGTTCCCCATCCCTGATCTAGGGTATGTTTGGTGCAACATGTCACTGCGCGACGATGGCCTGGACGAGAGTGTTTTCCGATTTCCGGTAGCGCTAACGCGTACCGGCTACTCTGTGGTGCATCAAAGTAATGATACTCGTAGTTTAGTTTTGTGTTCTTCTTCGTACAGTTAGAGAGTTGACGGTGGCTGCTTAGGAATGCTGAGGTTTCCTAGCGAACTGGCACGTATACATTGTACAGTGTATGCTCTTCTAAAATTTTAATCTGTCCACATTCCCACAATATTTATTATTGTGTTAGTTAGTACATCGAATATTTCCATTTCTCCATTTATTGTCAATCATATTTGAGGTACCTATTATACAGATTTTAAGGGTAAATTTAAAAAAAAATTAGATACTTAATATTTCCTAACATTTGTCAATCTAGTACGTACTGCTCCAAATAGCTCACGTTATAAGATTAGATAACGTGCATAAGAAATATCCAAAGATTATTTGGTTATCCTCTGCTATGATTTCAATGTCACGCTATCGGAATTATAGAAAGATTAAAAAGCAGATTGTACCTACCCACGTACCCATCTAAGTACCTGTTCAGAAGGGGCGAATTTGCCGTGAAACGTTACGCACCTAAGCATACGCGCGTAGGCGAGGTACTAGGCACCAATACATTGCGTGCGGAAGTATCACGCGTGTTTAAAATACGGCTATACCAAGGCAATGGAGCGGGCGCGCATAAAACTCCTTCTAATTTGCTCCTTCTGGACGCAAACGTACCGTGCGTAACGACTCTCTCCTTTTGAACAGGGTCTTAGTGTACAAACAGAAAGAACGCGGGAGCCGGCTTTCTGATTAGTTGGAGCAGGTCACGAGTTCGCCAGCTAAGGTCGAACCCGTGCATCTCGGTCAAAACCACTAAATATTATATTTAAAAAAATCTAGACGTCATGCATGATTTTATATTGTTTACTATCTAAAAATATCACGTAACAGTAATAGTAAAAATATCGTGTGATGTAAAAACATGCTGATGTCTACAGTTTTTAATAAAGTATCCTATGGCTTGATCACCTTGATACTTGATACTTGATAACCAAACCTTGATACTGATAATACGGATAATTACAGGCCAATATCCAACCTACCTTTTCTATCAAAACTGCTTGAGAAAATCGTTGCCAAACAATTGGTGGGGTACTTGAACTCCGCCGGTCTATTTGCCAAAAATCAATCCGCTTATCGACAGTTTCATTCAACAGAAACTGTTCTTTTGCGGGTAATTTCAGATCTGATCATCGGAATGGAAGCAGGTAAGTTGGCTTTGGTATCTGTTCTTGACATGAGTGCGGCTTTCGATACAGTAGATCACAGTATTTTATTAAATGTACTTGAAACCGAATTTGGCGTTCGAGGTGATGTCCTCCAATGGATGACATCGTACCTGTCTGGACGAGTAGCTTCAGTAATTTTCAATAAATATACATCACCTGAAACTCCCATCGAATTTGGAGTTCCCCAGGGTTCTGTCCTGGGTCCCATTCTCTTCATTTTATATACGAATCGTCTCGAACGACTCATTCACTCAGCTGGCTTTGAATCACAAGGCTACGCGGATGATTTTTTTATTTTCAAGTTTTGCTCCCCGGATGAAAAGGACATCCTTAAAAACGAGGTGATTAGCTTCATTAACACAGTCTCAAGTTGGATGTCTGTCAATAAACTCAAACTTAATCCGACAAAGACGGAATTTATTTGGATAGCTTCTCCTGGAAGGCAAGCCCTCATCGATTTCAGTCCAATCCGTATTCAGGACACAGATATAATTCCTTCTACAGAAATAAAATTTCTGGGTTTCACTCTAGACAATAGTCTTTCTCTTGAATCGCAAATTTCAAAAGCTGTGAGTTCTGGCTTTTTCCATCTACGGCAGATAAAGTCAATCAGGAGATGCCTTCCCACTGATGGAGCAAAGTCCCTCATAAATTCGTTCGTTGTCTCACGAATGGACTATTGTAATAGTGCATATGATGGCCTACCTAAGATACAATTGAATAGAATACAGTCCGTTTTCAATGCTGCGGCGAGAATGATTTTTGGTGAATCTAAGTACTGTCATATAACCCCGCTTCTAAGGGATCGTCTTCATTGGCTTCGATGTCCTGAAAGAATAGAGTTCAAGATCTGCTTAATGACCTTCAAAGCATTGCAAGGAATGGTGCCAGCCTATATATCGGAACCATGTGTCCGACAAAACTTAAGCGAGAGACAGCTTACTCTAAGGTCAGCAGATCTAGATGTTAATAATCGTCTAATCGAACTTTCTAGGTCAAATCGAGCTGTTTACTATGATCGCTCTTTTCACGTAACGGGCCCTCTCATTTGGAATAAACTTCCCTCAGCTCTTAGTAATATCCAGAATTTGGCTGAATTTAAACGGGCTTTAAAAACAAAATTATTTAAAAAATCATACCATTCATGAATCCTTACATCTTTTCAATATACGTAATTATAATAAGCCATGTTCTCAAGCTTCCCGTAATTGTTTGGTTTCGGTTTCCTCATAATTGTATTTTTATTTTATGTTTCGTATCCGAATTTATGGCAGAATATCTCTCATTTCTGAACGCAAACTGCCTTTCTGTTGGTATATTATATTTTAGTTTTAAAGTTCTTGTTTTGTCCTGTGTTTCAATAGCACCGCTATTGTCTATTATTATTATTGTCCCGTGTGTGCTATAACAGCACTATCTTTGTTAATTTTGTTCTTCTGTCATTGTTTTGTAAATACTGTATATTCTTTAGTTAATTTTTGTTCTTCTGTCATTATTTTGTAAATACTGTTTATTCTTTTATTATTTTCTTAATATTATAAGGAGCACTGTAGAATTATTTTTAATTTTATTATAGTTAAGCGCACTTGAAGTGAAATGTCACAAAACTGCGCTATATAAATAAAATGTTATTATTATTATTATGGCTGCAAAGTCGTATTTTCTTCAATAATAAAAATTCCGATAAAAATTCGTATATGGGAAGTGTTCTGCCAGATGTTTTATGTATCTGTTAGATAATAAATAATAAAAATAGATCGAGCCTTGGAACTCATAATAAATTGTACAACGGCAACGTGACAAAAACGGCGCTATAAAAATGTTCCAATTATTATAGAATTATTCTGGTATCAATATTTTTGGAAGCATTTTACATTCCATTACTATTGATATTACATCTGCAATGTAATTTGCAAGCATGTGATGTATAAGTTCCCCAGGCTGTCTGAGCTCAATGCTCAAAAAAAAATTTATTGATTATCAATCTAAGTTATATAAATTATATCTAAACATATCACAAATAATGGCAATCCGACATATCTCAAGGGAAAATCAGTTTCACTAAGCTTAAATATCGATTTCTGCAACATCGGAGGCCTCCGAAATATAATCCATCCACTTGAATCAATTTCCGTTTCATTTTTGGTAACTTTGAAATACGCACCAAGCCAATTGTCAAGTACACACAGGAGTCAAATTCACAATGATTTTGCAATAATTTCAAACCACAAAATCAACGCAGTTATTAGGTCATAAAAAGATATTTAAAATAAATATCCTCTAACTGCAATTTTCTCTCCAATCCGACAAGCGGGCGACATCTCTGATTCATTGTAATTAATGATATGATAATTTAGCAGTTATTCGAACCACATTATAGTGTCGCTGAAAAACCAAAGAGAGTTCGCCAAGATTAGTGGAAAAGGTAGATTTGGTATCAATTTAAAAGGACTCAACCTTACAATAATAATATCGCAATAATATACAAGAAACGTTTCACTCGGCGGCGTGGATCGCTAACAGTCGCAGATATTTACTGCCTGTTACTTACCTATGAAGTTCGCAATAGGTGACAAAAACGCACACAGACCAGAGGATAATAATAATAATAATGATAATAATGTCAATAAGTTATATCCCGAGGACTCGAACAAGATAATATTACACGAGACGCATAGTTGACCCTTTGACTAATGGTTGTATTTTAGAAGAGAAATGTGATTACTAAATATTATCTTGTTCAAACCCTACTTTCGCTGGAACCAAGCTTCGGAATATTTCCGAAGAATTCTGAAGTTCTTTGGGTCGGGCGGCAGTGCGGCGTATAATTAATTGTAATTAAATTTAAAGATTGTGCTCAATTTTATAATTAAACACATTACATAGAAATAGAATGAGTTGTAAAATGTTATTCAATTTTGTTGGTGGTTCAGTGCACCAGTCAACGTTAGCACCAGCCGCGCCTGGTTCCGACTCCGAGGTCCAGCTCCGTCTCGGTCCGAGCCACTCGCGAGCCGGGGGTGGCTCTCGGAACCTGCTCCAAGAACTTGAGGAACTCCAAGAACAAAGGAAGCACGTCTCGGAGGCCTCCGGCAAAATGCAGAACTTACACAACTCTAGTCCACAGCTCGGTGCAAATTGCCGCCGGTGGACTCGGGCACAGAGCGCCGGTAATCTGAAAGACAATACCGGCGTTCTTTCTGTTTGTACACTAACACACAAAAAAGATTAATGTTATCAGTTCTTATCCATTTAAAATATGTAAATTATTTAATAAATAATTACTACGTACCTAAAATTCAACTTGGGAGGCGGGTATGGGTACCGCCGCCACAGAAACCATTTAATGGATAACCAACACCTCTGCCATAGGTCACCCCAAGTGGTTCGCTACGTTTGGTGACCTAGCAGGGGTGCCCGGGTTCACGGGGTAAGGTTTGTCCAGGTCTTGGCGGCGGATGCGTCTGCCCGCCTTCTGTGTGAGAACAACTGCCTATCCTTCACGTCCTTAAAAAAGGTCCACTTCTCAGCATCCCCTAGGATGACATAGGCCCTGAGGGAAATTATTTTCCTCAGGGCCCCCTGTTTGGAGCTAATGTAAAAAAAGTAATATTGCTACTACAATAAATTATTGTGATGGGTATTAGAATAAATGTATAAATTTAACCAGTGATACACAACATTTAAAAAAATCTTAACTATTTCTCTGACGCTGGTTAACTCCAGATTTTCTATTGACTTTCGCTAATATTGTCTTCATCTAATTAAATTTATCACTTTGAGGTTTTACTGATTAAGTTAAAAATAAAAAAAATAATTTTATTATTATTTTTAGTAAATATGTACCTACATGGAATTTTGGTTTCCAGTGAGTTTTGTTCACTTAAAAACTTTTAAAAATTCATCTTTATTAATTCTAGACCTACAATTTGTGATGTCCTATACCTGTCTCACTAGGAAAACCTGTGTTGAGAGCAGGCGCTTTAAATCTGGGGGTAGTGACGGTAGTTTGACGACCTCCGTAGTCCAGTGGGTAAGACTCTTGACTCACAATCCGGAGGTCGCGGGTTCGAACCCGGCATGCGCAAATAAATTTTATTTGATTAATTTGTGTTATTTCACAATTAATTCATTTAAAATAATATATAGTATATTTGCGGCATGTTCCAGAGTGGAAGATACTATCAGTATCGCCCTGGTGTAAGACCACCATTCAGAATTGAAACGTTGCTTGAAAATGGCTTTAGCCGTGTTTGGTGACCAGATCTGAATAGCCAGGTACTTCCCAACCTTCCTCTTCCCTCCCCACTACCTTCAGCCTCACAACATATCCCAATTGGAGATGCCATAGTCTCACTGGCTCCAGACGGGAGCAGTTGAGATTCTTGTGCGGTATTCACTGTAAAAAAAAAAAAGTGTGTCCATGAGTAATGGAAATATGAAGCCATCCCTCCCACTGCGGTATAAGGCAATGTTCCGAGAGAGTATGACTGGAGAAGTCAAACGAATTCCCTTAATCATTCTCTCCCGATCCGGCCTGCCATGCAGCTAATGAGCAGACCCGGACAAACCTCACCCCATGAACCCGGGCACCTCTGCTAAGACACTAAAAGTAGCGAAGCACTTGGGGTGATCTATGGCAAAGGTGTTGGTTTCCAGGGCGGCGGTAACCATACTTGCTTCCCAAATTGTTGATCACATTCGGGAACCATCTTTCCGGCAATATGACCCGAATCCAGACATAAAAGAAGAAAGAAGAAACACGACATAAAAATACTGTTGTACCTTGATAACACTGCGCATATTTTTTATCATTTGATTCGAAGATAAATGAACAAATGACCTGAAGGGTTATAATATTTGGGGTCGGCTTATGCTGTTATGGGTAAGAGTGCCCTTTCGAGGGTTAAACATCCTTATCACCACGGTTACGGCCCAAAGAGCTCTCCACGGGACAGTAAAAGTCAAGTGGAAAGGCACTTGATAAAAAAATCGGCGTGCTTGTATTTGATACAATTGATAATTTTGTATCTTTTGATAAGATGGTTTATTTTGATAGTGCTCACAGTTCTCTGCTTCTTTTCCCTTTAGATACATAAGGCCCGTTTGAATGTGAACATTTTAATTTCGTTTTTTGTTATCATAAGAAGAAAGGGGGGGGGGGGGGGGGGGGGAGCGCGGTGCACAAGTAGTTAGGGAAGCCCTTGAGGTGATTTACAAAAACGGCGCTTTATAAATCATTCCAAATATTATTGTTATTATAATATTTGGCTAATTTTCGTGAAAAATCACCTCAAGTGCGTTTAATATATTTGTATTAAACGCCCTTGAGGTATCAGTAATAAAATATACCTATTTTGAAATTATTTTATTAAATGGAAAGGAAAATAATATATCCAAAAAGCCAATTAATTGGCACTAGCTGACCCAGCCACGTGTTGCTGTGGCTAACTAAACACAACGCCATCTACTGGATGGCTACCCAACCTTTATGACCATTGCCATCTGTTAATTTGAATACAAATCTACTCCACACCGCCCGCTTGCCAGCCGCTCGTGCACCATATAAAGACACTCTCTTTTATATTTCAACCAATTTACACAAAACCTTGACAAATTGTACACCTAAACCTTCCTCATGAATCATTCTATCTATTGGTAAAAACCGCATGAAAATCCGTTTAGTTGTTTTTGAGTTTATCGCGAACAGACAGACAGACAGACAGACGCGGCGGTAGACTTTAATTTATAATATGTAGAGAAGATGTAGAGATATGTAGAGATGTAGAGATATGTAGAGATATAGAGATTTCTTCACGAAGCTCAACAATTTATAGTAAAACCCTAAGCAAAAATTGTTCGTTGCAAAACAAGGCCTCTGGATCAATGAACTCGTTGTCAATGTGATTGTCAAAATTTGAAAAATGTATAAATATAATAAAAACGCGTAGGTATCTAATATTGTCGGTCCGTTTATTTCGTCGTGTAGTCCGACCTTAAGGTTCGTTGATAAGGTTTCGGGGGCGGGCCGCTAGTAGACGCCGGGACGTCGAACGTACGGAACGTCTCGACGCAAGCGGAACGCGCCGATTGTCGGAAACCGAACGATTCTGTGGAAACTTCACCCCCCAATACGGGGAAAATGTCCTCGAAGAACGGGATACATAACGTGGTATTTTGCGTCGTGTGCCAAAAATACTGCTTACCTGAACAGTATTTTTTTTGTGACACTTTGTTTCTTCAACAAAAAAATTAATTAAACAACATTGTTTCGTTTGGAATTTGACGCGATATTAAATTCATTTAGTTAATTTTTATATTTTTTAAACAGTGCTGAGTGCAATGTATAAAATATTTTTTTTTTATATATTACGGGCGAACTAAAACAGTGGTGAATTACACATTTATTTAGTGCAATATTTTTGAAAATAAATGTTTTTTATCAAGTATTAATATAACTTTAGTTTTGTTATCAAGTGCCTTTATCAGTAAAAACAGTTGGACACCTTTTCTATGCTATCTGATTGTGAGTATGAATCTTTAAATTATGAAGATAAAACTGATATAGAAATAATTAAATAACTATCTAAAGAAATTTTTGAATTAGTTTTTAAATATTTGTTTAATTGATATTATGTTTAAAATATTACAAGATAATTACATATACATGAAATATGAATGAAACCAATAAATAAATATTTAAAAATCAATAGTTATTTTGGTGTTCTATATACTCGTATATATATTAAATTGGTATTTTACATTTTATTTTTGGTTTAAAAATTGTATATTCGTGTTTTGGACATTGAATACGAACATAAAGAATTTGAAATAAAAACACTTTTGTACTTTCTTTAATTTAAGTATGTAATTTAAAAATGTAATAATCCAAATACACGGAGAACCCTAATAATAATAAATACCATAGTGCATCAGTATTTGTCAATTAAGCCCTAAGCAACAACCCAACATTACCAAAATAAAATATCAGTAATCACAAACCTTTTAAATTCATTCATTTGGATTAAAAATATCTATTTAATATGTAACAACATTAATAATTTTAATAATAAACTTTATAATTACCTGTATGTACCCAAAATTAACAAAATAACTTATAATACCTTAAAATTAACAAAATAGAAACATTCATTATATAGAGACAATGTTGTGTACCCCTGCCTAAGTGTGTATAAATACCGTAGCATAAGAATTTCAACTACCAGTCTGAAAATGTCCGTAATAGAATGAAACCGGTCCTGGTAAAATATAAATTAGTGGAAGAAAGTACAAAAGTGTTTTAATTTCAAATTCTAATACAATGGAATTCCACCACGAATTATCAGGGCAAAAACTAGACTCATTACGAAAATAAAGAATAGAATTCTCTAGAAGATAATTTCTCAATTGTTGCTTTTGCCAGAAAACGTTTCATACGTTTTGTTTTTGTGGCCCGACGGCAGCACTCTGCTTATTTTCTGAGTGAACATCTTGTTTCTGATTCTGAGTGAAACTAGAATATTAATATGATCGCTCTGTTTTTATATTCAAGAGCATTTGCATACTTTTATTGGTGAAGTAAAGAATGTTTAACCATTTTAATATGAAAATGAATTACAAACATGAAGTTTCACAATGGGTAAACTTTGTTCACATTGCATTATTACAACCAAAACCATTATTGAATAAACAAACGAGGGGCATAAAGAATTTACATTACATATAAATAATTTTCTGTTGAAAATTGTTCTAGTAAACATAACATATTTATGTATGCACGGCTTACATTGAAATAAAGCCAGTTTCATTAATGTATCATCGCATTTAGACGATACTGAGAATTAAAAATCCAACAATTGCAATTTTTTTTACACTGTGTGCAATAAAATAAAAACTGATTTAAAAAAATATATCGTTTTTCTGTATAACACAAAATTTAAATACGTAATTAACGCATTCGCGTTTTACAGTACTAATAACGGTTTTTGAGATTTCTGCAATATTCATAATGTTTTGGGTATAGATATTCCGCTGGTCTTCTAAATACCATAAATTAAAGAAAATAGCAGTTCTAACCTTATCAAGAAATGTGCAAATATAGGAAAAAAATTATAATAATGCATTCAAAATCCTTAATAGCCTTATTGTAAGTATTTAAAATGAACTCAAAAACACAAATAAGCACAAACGATCTCCGAAAATTTCATTAATATCTCGAATAATGCGGTCATCAAGCATATTAATTTCATTAATAATTGTTAATTTTAAAATTTGAAATATGAGATTGACAAATATGACGGTTTGATAAGAAGTGGCAGTAGCCGAATTGGTAGAGGCGTTCGTCCTGGTAAGACGAGAGGTTCTGGCTTCGAGTCCCGGTTGCGTATTTACAAAACCTATATCGATTCAGTCGCGCTAACGACAATTTACATTTTAAATATACCTCTATATTGGTTATTTTTCATCACATTGCAAAAACAAAAATTGTTCTAAAATCTAGATAAAATAATCTTTCTGATGTGTATATTAGAAATTAATAATTTTATTTCTAAATATTTAAATTTTAATATTATTCCCATATATTGTAAATAAACCTCTATATTGATAATTTTTATCACTTTGCAAAAACAAAAATTGTTCTAAAATCTAGATAAAATAATCTTTCCAATGTGTATATTAGAAATTAATAATTTTATTTCTAAATATTTAAATTTTGATATTGAAAATTTAAAGCGACTGAAACGCGGTAGGGATTGTAAATACGCGTCCCGGTTGCGACATTTATCTTTTTATTTTTCTGTGTCTTGTTCTCTTTCATATTTTCGTTTAGATTATTAGTATTATCTTCTTTTTCCAATGACATATTAACTTTGGTTATCTGTGTCTAATAAACCAATTTGCTTTG
Organism: Limnephilus marmoratus; assembly: GCA_917880885.1. NCBI lineage: Eukaryota > Metazoa > Arthropoda > Insecta > Trichoptera > Limnephilidae > Limnephilus > Limnephilus marmoratus. The sequence continues at coordinate 26,887,589 of OU862919.1, read as the reverse complement.
AATTTTAAGTGTGATTTCAAAAATTGGAACGGCTTTTCTAAATAATAATTCAGATCAGCGAAAAAGTAGAAACCTACCCATAATATAATTAAAATTATTTTAATTGAATCTCTTTTTATAAATTGGAATTATAATATCAATGTAAAAACACGCATTAATTAACAAGTGCAAAAGGTTATAGAACATTTTATTAGTATGAAAGAAGTACAGTAGCAAGTATAAGCGATAACTGCGGTGTATCGAACCCCCCTACAGCAGCTAAGGCAGCTATAGGTACCGGTTGGCTGCTGTAGAGTGTAGGCTGTACTGGCTGTACCTGTTGATCCTCCTCCCCCGGGTCTGGGTCTGGGCGCCCGCGCCGGGCTTCGGGGAATCTGCCTGCTTCCCCGTAGCGAGCAATCCCACTGATATTCAATGCCTCAAGGAATTTATTGCACCCTCTACCCTGGGTTGGTAGAGCGCTTTGTTTTATCTCGGAACAATTATGAGCTTTCGCTGAAAATCCTTGTATTAAAATACATTTTTGTTTACTTTATTTATTAATTTTATTTTAGTAATTTGTACATTAAAGTTTACAAATTGCTAATTAATTATAACACACAGCTGCTACGATACATCTTGAACCTTCCAATTGGTGCGGACTTTAAAGTTTCTGGTAGCGCGTTACATAACTTCATCCCTTTGTACAAGTAAATTGTTCTGCGTATTGCCCTTTTTTGTAGCCTGATTTCCTTGCACGTTCTTGTATTATGTCTGCAAATGTCCTTGTTGTATATAATTTTATTTGAGAAGTATTTTGATAACAGGTTGTTTACTATTTTATGGATAAATATCATCGTGTTCAAGATCAGCATCTGTTTCACGGTTAACCGATTTAGTTCCGTTAACATTTAATTTACTTTTGAAAATCTATTTCGTCGAAGTATTATTCTCAATGCCCTGTTTTTGAGAATTTGAAACTTATTTTGTTCTCGTTCGTTACACAGAAAAAGCATAGTTGTTAAATAATTTGTTATTTTATTTTAATTTTTCGTCATCAGCTGGCATGATTCCTTGTTCAAAAGGTCATATAAAAACTTTTCGTAGAATAAGATTATTAACAGTTTTTTAATGTGAAAATCGTATAAGAGTCCCAACTGTCCGGAGTCAATGAGACTATGGCATACCTACTTGGGTTGTGAGGCAGGAAGGATAGAGTAAGGAGATGGGGAAGATTGGGAAGTACCTGGCTATTCTGATCTATACTTCAAACATGGCTATAGCTATTTCAAGCGACACGTTTCAATTTTGGATTGGTGGTCTTTAATCAGGGCGATTCTGAGAGTATGATCGGCTCTAGGTTTTTATTTCTTCTATTTCCTGGTAATATGCTTTCATCACCTCCAGTTCTATATTTGGTTCTCAAAAGCCTCTCTTCATGACTATGGAATTTTCAAATAATTGTTTTTAATTTCCACAAACTCCCTAGCAAAGCAAGGCGCGTCCAATCCGGACATTATGTTCACAATTTTCATCCTTCTAAATTCTAAATGTTCAATAGATATTTTCACTCTAAAATAATATCCCATTCTCATTAAAAATCACAACAACATAAAAACATTTAAATCTTAAATAAGAAACTGAATACAAAATATGAAAAACTGAAAACAAAAGCACAAAAAATTACCAAAAGAAATCACTCATCAGGCAATCAATACACATATTTCAACTATATATTTTTAATTATTATTTTGCTAATGTCGGCACTAATCTTGATCGTAATGTTATCTTAGACAACAAACAAACAGTTTGGATTTAGGGACAATTTGCTAAATTAACATCAACAAAAATAATGGAATAAAGTGTCTTGTTATCTTCATTGATCACCGCAAGGCATTTGATTAGGCTAAATAGTGCTGCCATGATTCTAAAGTTATATAATAACCCAATTATTATAGTTATTTAATAAAGTTAACCCAAAACCTCATCATTTGGCATACCACAAGGAACTGTCACCGGTCCAATCCTTTTTATTAGAGGTATATGTAAATCAAATATTCATTCTTTCCATGTACACTGTACACACATATCATATCTTATGCAGATGACACTGTAGTTATCACTAAAGGAAAATCATGGAAGGAAACAATGGGAAAAGCAAATATCACTATTAACATACTCAAAACATGGCTCGACCCTAATTGTCTTTCCCTAAATACCGAGAAAACATATTTTATTCTATTCTTTTTTGAGAGAAAGAAATGTCGAAAACAATATTACCATCAAAATCCATTTATCGCAGTGTGAAAATAAAATGGATTGCGACGATGCCCATTGTTTACCAATAACATGCAAAAATATTTTAAAGTATCTGGGTGTTGTAGTAGACAGAGACACTTAAAATGGAACAAACAAGTCCAAAATACGGTAACCAGAGTAAGAAAACTTATTTACATATCATTAGATTGAGAAACATCCTATCGTCTAATATGATTAAAACTATTAAATATATCCTATAAATGGATCCCGGGTCGGCGGTATGCAAACACACATAACAAATTGAATCTATCTTACAATATGATATTTTCGGGAAGGGAGGTATTTTCAAAACTAACCTCTTATCTGTAAAAAGGGCACGAAGGTCGATTTTGAAAGTCATCCTACGAAAACCATCCATTTTTCCAACCACACAGCTATTTAACTCTTTTAGGGTTCTAAGTCTAAACTAAATCTACAAAAAGAACTGATTGTTACCAACTCACAAAGAGCATTTCAATACAACAATAACATTCGCAAATATAAGTAACCGATCAAGATCAAGTGGCAATTTATAAGTCCCAAAATTTAAAATGATTACTTCTCAACACCAAGGTTTATCAAGGTATTCATTTTTTAATGCCTGCTCATATAAAATCAAACCTGAAAAAAATGCAATGCTTTTAAATCCCAAATCAAACAACTACCAGACCTATCCAACACTACGAGTAAAATTATGAGTTTTAATTTCATGGAGCGAATTTTAAGCATCTTTTGATCACAAGTAACTATTAGAAGTAATTGATCAAGTGAGAATTATCATAATATGTACTTTTTAGTACGTAATTAATTATTTGATTTCATCATTAATTAATAATAACACATTTTTCTTGAACAAATCCTCTTGAAATATTATATCAGTTTTCAAGCTGAAATAAAAAAATAAATTAAAAAATACAGAGTTTGCAATTCACATGCGGTAGAAGTGAAACCTTCAGGAAACTAAAATAGAGTGGGGAGGCTATGAAGCACCTCACAAAGAGGAGACCGATTATTCTATCTCATTTTTTCGCAGGTTAAATCCTTTGCATGTACGAGTTTGTCTCTTTTTAGATTAGCTTTTTCTTTTCATACATAGAGTTCCAAATCACAACGGTTCTAAAGAAGTTTGCACTTCAGTATTTTGTGTAATGTGTATTCACACTTATTGTTGCATCTCATCTCTTTTCTTCCATTCCAAATATCAATGTTTGAACCGACTCTCATGAACTATGTATCTACCTATAAAGTAAATATAATAATATTAATTTTATTTCCACCACATCTATATTCTTACCTTTATTTATCTACATTGTATATCTAATTTAGTAACTGTTATGTTATTCAAATTCATTGTGTAGACTTGTTATCGTGCTATATAAGTTTATTTATTTCTTCTTTTAAATAATATAATTTCTTTACCTTATTTCTATAATGGCACTACTCTAAAATTCAAACATGAGAAATGTTTTCTCTATCGAGTTGGGTACTTTCGTTAACAAGAGATTACTTTGTTATTTTTCGTTTTAAAAAACCACATGTTTTCTTTTTTTTTAGTCTGATGTAGGTATGTATTTTAAATAATAATAAAAAGTAAAAAAAATATATACATATAATTCTTTAAACAATTTCGTACTATTCGAAAAAATATTTTTTTGTGTGTTGGTCAGTGGCTGAGGGCGCATCGCGTTTGGGTCCCAACAGGGCGTCGCGTGTTTGGTTCCTCGACTGGCTAAATCCTTTATCATGAATCATGACACAAGCAACATTTTCCGCGTAGTGTGGTTGAAGTAGGAGATTGTTAGGTTATTCGTAACCCGGGAATCTGTCATTCTTTAAAAAAAAAGAAAAGAAAAAAAAAAATAATACAATTCTCAAATACCAGTGTGGATATCATCTCAACTTGTTACAAAATATTAAAAAATATTTTTATTTATTAAGAAACTCGTAATACAAGAGGGAAACTGTTGATTGTATATCACACAGGTCATAGAGCACAGAGAACCCAAAAGAACATTTTTCGAAAACTTTTGCCATTTTTTCGGGTTTAAAAACTATGGGTTTAAAAACTTATGAAGCCGAGTATGCGCTTCCGCGCATCGTGTTGGATGAGATCAAATATCTGGTATTGGTCTTTAGGCAAGCGATTTAAAAAAAAAATCCACTTTTGAACTCGATTTGCTCGAAACGAATGCTTATATCAAAAAAAGTTATACCGTAAAATCGACTCCAAATGTTACGTGGATTCACGAGTTTCCCACTTGTACTACGAATCTTCGGACACCGTGTATATACAGGCAGTGGCGTAGCTACAATCATCCCCCAAGAGCACGAAACAAGGGAATTTTGTGTCTAATGGTATTTTTATAGGCGAAAGTAGCCTAATTTAGAAAATGAGGGGGGGGGCGTACCACGCTATCCACCCGGGTGCCACCCATGCTAGGTGCGCCACTGTATACAGGGTGATAAGGAACGCACTTTACTTACTACCAGTTATTTGGAGTAAAAAAGAGAATGATATTTTGATCTGCGGTGAAGTTTTTTTTTCAACTAAAAACATTAAAAAATCCGTTGGTATTGGATAGTTAAGGGCGGAGTAACAGATTGGTCAGTTACTCTGCTGAGTTAACAGTGACAAAATGTTTTTGACAAAACATTTTTTTTTATTGATTTTGAAGAAAAAAAATTGAAAAAAAAAGACATTAAAAATGTCACCGGAGATCAAAATTTTGTTTACATTTTTTACTTCAAATTATGTCAGTCAAGTAAATTAAATAGGTACCTTAACACCCTATGTAAATTTGTATAAATAAATGAATATTCTCTGATCACCAAATTTAGAAGCTGCCAAACATTATGAGCTCCAAAATAGTGAATTACATAAACCCAGATTCGTAGAATTTATCCAACCAACGCAACGCCACAAAACCGCCAATACCAACTAAAGTTCACTTGGAAATTGGCTCCTTCCCATATCACCCTTTGTAAATCAAGCCCTTGTAGAAATGAGAATTTTTTTTCAAATATTTTATGGTTTTTTCGCCTTTCTTTACTGCATTTACGTCGGACTGAACTCCAAATCAATTAAAACATATGAATCCCCCCTCCTTTAAATTTTGCAGAAATAGTGGTACACATAGATTCAATGGTAGCTAAGAATACCCTTTGGGTGAAAGCCAAAAACAAACAACATAAAATTAAAGCTTGTTTCATTACTCCGCGTACTCGTTTTATTGAAAGAGAATATCTATTAGTTCTGTGAACAGTAGACCTCGGGTCCAAAAAAGTATCCCCTGGTCTCTCTTCTATCTTCTTTATAAAAATATGTTTATTTCTGTCTATGTATGTATGTGAGATGTTATGCGTTGCTAAACCATTCATCCGATCGCGATGAAACTTTGGGGATTTGATGTGTGCATGCCCGCGATGGTTTCTATATATGTGATGATTTCTGGCATCATGAAATTAAACGTTGCTAACCGTTCATCCGATTGCGATGAAACTTTGGGGATTTGATGTGTGCATGCCCGCGATGGTTTCTATATATGTGATGATTTCTGGCATCATGAAATTAAACGTTGCTAACCGTTCATCCGATTGCGATGAAACTTTGGGGATTTGATGTGTGCATGCCCGCGATGGTTTCTATATATAATTGCGAGCTTGGCGTCGTGAAAATGCGTTACTAAACTGTTCAACCGATTGCGATAAAACTTTGGTGAGTTGTTGTGAGCACGCCCGCGCAGGTTTATATGTTGTATAGTGAGCTCTGGCGTTTTTAAATTTCTATAAAAAAATTGCTATTGGTAGAACGTGAGCTCTTTGAAATCGGAATGTACCGGGACTGTGAATATAGAATGCGGGAGTGGGAACGGGGTAGAGGGGAGGGGGGAAATGGGAGGGGGGAGGGGGGAAGGGGGAGGGAAACTCGGGAGGAGGGTTCGCGGGACGGGGAGAGGGAAGGCGGATAAGACGGAGTGGGAACGCGAGAAGAGTAAGGATGCGGGAGAGGAAAGGGAGGTAGAAGGGGAACGGGACGAATAGGAAAGGACACGCAGAGAGAAACAATTTATTTATTAAGTGTATATTTATAAAAATCAAAATATGTTTGCTTGGGTGTATACGAGTGTGAGTATACGGGATTTTTTTTTTTTACATGAGCTCCACACAGGAGGCCCTGAGGAAAATAATTTCCCTCAGGGCCTATGTCATCTTTGAGGATGCTGTGGGGAGGGTTTTTTTTTTAAGGAAAGCAAGGAGAGGAGAGTTCTGGGAAGGAAAAGGGTTTAAGGGGTGGGTAGGAATCTGGGGTTCAGTATGTCCTGGTCATCCGCCTCCAAGACCTAGACAAACCTCACCCCATGAACCCGGGCACCCCTGCTAAATCACCAAACGTAGCGAACCACTTGGGGTGACCTATGGCAGAGGTGTTGGTTATCCAATAAAGGTTCCCGGGGCGGCGGTACCCATTCCCGCCTCCCAAATTGTCAGTGCTTTGCTAAACCATTCATCCGATTACGATGGAGCTTTGGTGAGTTGTTGTGAGCACACCCGCGAAGGTTTCTATATATACTAGTGAGCTCTGGCATTATTAAATTTGTATTAAAAAAGCAATAGGTAGCACGCGAGCTGTTTTAAAATTGAATGTACGGGGACTAAATGTATGGAATGCGGAAGGGGAGAGGGGAACTCGAGAGGGGGGTTATGGGAGAAGTGGGAGAGAGGAGTGGGGAGAGGGAAGTTGGAGTGGTGACGCGTGAAGGGAAGGGGACGCGGGAGAGGAAGGGAAGGCGGAAGGGGAACAGGACGAATGGGAAAGGACACGCAAAGAGAAACAATTTATTTTATTAAGTGGCATAGAAACGCACGCCGGGAACTCGCTAGTATTTAATAAATCAAAACCAAAATTTTCTCTGAAAAAGATTTGTAAATATGTACAAGTTTAAATATCCACCTTCTTAAAAAACATAAATATTATGCATTACATTTTTTTAAAATTTCAAACACGGTATTATACAACTTGTCCCATAATTTGTCCAAATAAACACACGGGATATCACCCTGAACGTTACTATCTTTTTCAAATTTTCTTCCAATTTCAAAATCTTGAACCGGAACCGCAACGACAGCAGAAATGCCAAATGGTCGACTTAAAACAGGACTCTGCTAAGCTCTATCAATTATGTTTTCTTGGTTTCTTAAAAAAATAATAATTGCGTTTTATTTAATTAATTACTTAATTTAAAAAAAAAACTCCTACAGGAAAAAAACAAGAAAAATTCCCATTCCTATACTGACAGCTATGTATTTGATAGATTTGGTGTGGCTTGATAATCATCAATCATAGGTTTTTGGGAGCTATCTGTCATGGCTCTATTTGCCTCTCAAAATACCCATTAAAAACATTTTCCATCGACTGAACAACTTCCACTACATTGTTTTTGTTCTTCAATTTACCCAGTCGAAACCAAAATCGCACAATGGACGTTCAAAGTTTTGATTTCAATAAGCAGGCAGTCCTTTAAAACTGACAAAACTATCGTTGCGTAAGTTACTTTATAACAATGACGGCTTTCCCGAAGTTGGACAATACTACGCATGCGCCTTATCCCCAAACTTAACCTACTTGTCAGATTCCGAGTGAGCCTGATTTCTTAATGAAGGTTTCGATCGACTTCGTCTTTCATTTTCTTTACGACTTTCACGCTTCTTAACTTTTCCCTTCAGGATGGACCGCCACACAACTCTCTCTTGGCACACACTCCTTGTTTCACCCACATTCATATACCGTCTCCTACATACTCTGCTGTTATTTTGACTCTTGACATGACATGACACTAGTATTTTTTTAATTCAAAATTTTCGTTTCATTGGAGCAGTTTTAAAATACAGGGTTATAAAATAAAAATAGAAAAACATTACAAAATATATTTAAGAAAAATATTAGGTCCTTACATATGAAATTGAAGTTTTTGATTTTACGTTAATAGACACACAGGTATGTGAAGATACTACAGAACTAAATAACTACATAAATGAAGGAAATACTGACTTCAACATAGTAAATTTAAATATCCGCAGTATTCATAAACATTTTGATGAATTTTGTATTTTCCTCAACTCTCTAGGATTTACACCAAATGTTATTATACTTACGGAAACGCAAATGCGTGAACTAATCCCTTACTCCATCTCTGATTATAAGACTTACTCACTTCCTTCAAAACATACTTCGCATGACGGTCTAACGATTTTCTATAGTGCACATAAAATAACTGATGTAATAATAAACATCCCAAAATTTAAGTTTTCTAATGCCATACATTTATCATTCAAGCTAAACAGTAAAAAATACTCTATAATTGCTGTTTATCGCTCCCCTTCTTTAGATTCTAAATCTTTTATCACAGAATTAAAATATTTCATAAAATTAAAATATTTCATAAACGAAAATAATTGCAACCAATCAGATTTCTCATTTATCGTAGGGGATATAAATATTAACATAGAACATTCTATCCTGAGCCCAATTGCAAATGAATATCTAAATGTTATATACAGCGAAGGATATCTATCTTATATAAATAGCCCTACCAGATACGGTTCTTGTCTTGATCACATATTTCTTAAAACCAATAAAAATTGTATACCCAAATCAGCTGTCCTAAAAATTGATATAACCGATCATTTCCCAACTTTTTTCGGTCACAGTACCTTAAAGTATCATCATACAACTAAAGCCCAACAAGTGGGAAAAAATAAAATTAACTATCAAACCCTAAACAGTTTTTTAAAAAAAGAAACTTGGAACTCAGTTTTAACCAATGATGACCCAAATCAATCACTATACACCTTCTATTCAATATTAAATGATAATATCAAGAATAGTCTTGAACCAATACCAATACCTAGAAGCAAACATAAAAAAATTAAACCATGGATCACGCGTGGTTTGATAATTGCAAGCCAACACAGGAACAAACTGTACAAAATTTACAAAAATCATGAGAATTATTGTATGGCTAAAAACATTCCACCCAATGAAAATTTACGACAGCAATACATCATTTATAGAAATTTTTTCAATATTCTTATAAAAAAATGTAAACAAGAGTATTATACTAAACAATTACAAACAGCTGATAATGATTCTAAAAAAACCTGGCAAGTCATAAATGAAATAACTAATAGAAAACATAAAGCAAAAACATTCCCTGAAAAAATTGTCACAGATGATAAAATAGTCATAACGGATAAAAGAAATATTGCAAATAAATTCAATGATTTTTTTACAAATGTTGCTTCAGATATAATAAATAACAATCCCTCTTTTCAAAACCATATACATCAATACACTCAAATGGACGAACACTCTGAAAATAGTCCTAATTTAACCCAATTTAAACGTATTACCGAATCTGAAATAATAAAACACATTGACAATCTTAACACAAATACAGCCAATGGACCAGATGAATTAAGCGCCATCGCTATCAAATCTATTAAACAACACATTTCGAAGCCCTTGCAACACATTTTTAATTCCTGTTTTGAAAAAAACGTTTTCCCAGACGCATTTAAACTCTCCAATATTGTACCAATACATAAATCTGGATCAATCTCTAAACTTGACAATTACAGACCAATATCGCTAATATCCCAACTAGCGAAGATATTAGAAAAAATTATTAAAATACAAGTACTAGAGTTTCTAGAATCAAATGCACTTTTGTCCCCAAATCAATATGGTTTCAGAAAAGGTCTTAGTACAGATGACGCTTTATTTAATCTAACAAAAAATATATACACCAATCTTGACTTAAATATGAAAAGCTTAACAATCTTTTTAGACCTAAAAAAAGCGTTTGATACCGTTAATCATAATAAACTGATTAGAAAACTAAATAATATTGGAATTAAAAATAATTGTCTGTCACTATTAACAAATTATTTACTTGATCGCAGACAATGTACAAAAATTGGTGATAATATTAGTAAACCAGAATATGTGAGACATGGGGTTCCACAAGGTACAGTTATCGGTCCATTATTGTTCCTAATTTATATCAATGACCTGTGTAATATCAGTATTCCGGGAAAACTATTCTCGTATGCTGATGATACTGCTATCACAGTCCATGGTAAATCATGGAAAGAAGTCTCTGAAAACGCAAATAAGTGCACATCCGTTGTCAAAGAATGGCTAAACCAAAACATCCTAACTCTGAACTGTGAAAAAACTATGTATATTCCATTCTATAATACCAAAAGGGCGGCACCCTTAACTCACCTAAATATAAGGTTTCACAACAATTCTTGCAACCCTGTTTTGTGTTCTAACTGTATAGAAATGAATTCGGGGAACACAATTAAATACCTAGGAATTATTATAGACAGCCAACTAAAATGGACAAATCACGTAGAAAACCTTGTAAATAAACTTAGGTATTTGACGTACATTTTTAAACGATTAAATAACATAGTTGATATTAAAAGAATGAAACTGGTATATCATGCATTGGTGCAATCATCAATATCTTATGGAATAATTGGATGGGGGGGTATTTATGATACCCATATTAAGCAACTAGAAATTACTCAAAAATTAATAATAAAAATAATGTTGCATAAAGATGTTACCTACCCCTCCTTGCAATTATTCCAAGAAGCTGAACTCTTAGATATAAGAAAAATCTACTGTATGCAATGTCTGAAATATATATTTTCACGAAATGTATATTTTACAAAAAACGAAAAACGCTCCAGCAGTAGAGTAAATAATGCATTTGAGGTTCCCCTATGCAAAACTAGGCTTGCGCAAAGACATGCTTTTTTCATTGCACCAAAAATCTATAATGCACTGTATCAGACTATAGAAATTAAATCTAAAAACATATCCTCCTACAGCATATACAAAAAAATTATAAAGACTTGGGTAAATACAAATGACACAAATACCTACCTGCTATAACATCTTACTTGTTATAACTTTACAAATCCCTAATTTTTATTTAACCTTTTTTGTTTTTCATATATATATATTTTTCTTAACTTTAGTTTTTTAAATACGGAATTATTTATTCTATTAATATGTTAAAACATAATTATGTTTCAATTTACTAATTTAAAGTTTAATTTGCTATGTTGTATCTTAACTGCATTAAAAAAAAACTTAAGTATACCCACGAACTGGCGATGCCTATGTGGGATTTTTTTTGTTACCATACATATATGTATACTATTTTAATATCTTTTTTTTGTTGTTAAATTGTATTACTTATTGTTTATCGTTAAGCTACATATTTAATTTTATAGTTCCTTTTTTTTACTTCTTATCAAAAGAAATGTTTTTTGTAATATTTTTATGTATGTAACAAAAAAATTTATTAATAAAAAAAAAAAAAAAAAAAAAAAAAAAAAACATAAAGTCGATTTTTTTTTAATATAATATATTTATTTAATCAAAGTATGTACCATTGCTATCCATGCACTTTTGCCATCTCATAGGTAGTTCATCGATCCCTTTACTAAAAAAACTATTCGGACGGGAATCAATAAAATCTTTGAAGGCGGTTTGGACTGCCCCATCGGAGTGGAATTTTTTCCCTTGCAAGAAGTTATCCAAATTTCGAAAAAAATGGTAATCTGTTGGGGCAAGGTCCGGAGAGTACGGTGGATGTTCAAGACATTCAAGACATTCCAATTGAAGCTCCTCTTTTTTGGTAGCCGTCTGTTGTGCAGTGTGTGGTCTAGCGTTCTAACGCGCGTTTGTTGATTTGCTTCACTCAATTCGTGAGGTACCCACCTTTCAAGCTTTTTCACCTTCCTAATTTGCTTCAAGTGGATTAAAACAGTTTTATCACTAACACCGCAGACTGCAGCTAACTCGGACTTGGTTTGCGATGGATCCGCTTCTACAATAGCCTTCAATTTTTCATTATCAACTTTGGTCTCCGGCCGTCCACGGGGCAGGTCGAAATTTCCAGAACGAAAACGTTGGAACCAAAAACGCATTGTGTTTTCTTTTGCGGCACCGTCGCCATACATATCATTAATCCTTCGAGCCGTTTCTGCAGCACTGGTGCCACGGTGGAACTCGTACTCGTAAATAACGCGATATTTCAAGTTTTCCATTTTGTAAACTAAGTGACGCAAAGAAAAAACCAATTAAAAAAAAAGAATTATAATTTTAGAAACACAAATACATGAGTAAATAGATGTATAAATTTGAATTTGGAATTCCTAACCAAAGAGAAGATATTTGAGATCAAAGTTGCCAGTACGGCAAAACGCCAATTTCATATGTAAGGACCTAATATTTAAAACTAGGAAGTCAAAAAGTGTAACCAAAAAAAATCCGCAAAGGCAAAGGCTCTGCGTTGGTATTATAATAATTTTTATATCATTAGTGTGTTTTTAAGATTTCAAAATTATAGATTAAATTATACACAACGTTTTTTCTAGGAAAAATGATTTAAAATGGAATTATAAACAGGCTTCTAAAAATAAAACACGTAAAATTCTATACAGAATTAATAATATATGATTTATTACTCGTATATTATAGTTTAGACTTACACCATTGATAATGGTCAAACGCCGAAACTAAAATATTTTTTAATTACATACAGTAGCAAAATTAAAACAAAAAACTCGTGCTTTATAACAGCAACACAATAAAGAAAATTATTTAATAATGAAAAATTATATAACGAGCATGTACTAATACGGATCTCCAGTCCAATTTTTTATTTTCATGAATAGTAATCTAATAATAATAAAAATAATGACCTTTTAACTTAAATAACCGCACATTTTTTTAAAGCCATAATATTTTTCACTGGAGTTCCTTATTATTGTGGGTGCCGTGGCCTACCAGAACACCAGTATTCTTATGAAAAGTTTTCTTAGGAAAAACTAATTTTATTTTAATTGTATAATGTTGTTTTGCCCGAATGAGTTTAGTTAAACTCATTGGGAATAACGTATTACAGCGCCCTTGAGGTGATTTTTCAAAAAAACGGCGCTATACAAATTATCCAATTATTATTATTAAATATTATTTTGTTTTGAAGAGTTTTAATTTTTAAGGTACATTTGTTACTTTAAATTTTAAATTTTCTGCTACCGGTTTCGAAACATCCGTGCTATTCACTAGCAATACTTAAAACTAACTTAAAAATTCTATACAACTACAAAAACTATTAGATTTAATTGGATGGGGGGTTGTGGGAGGGGTGATTTTGTGAGGGGAAGAGCGGTGGGAGGAGTCAACATTACATGGGAACATCGTTAATAAAGGTGATTTATAGGTTGCTATTATTTTATTAACTAAATCTTTTAATTTTTATTTATTTCTAATGTTTCTAAAGCGCACAAATTAAGATATGAATTTATATTGGAATGTTTTTTTCTTTGTTGAAGCTATGGCCTGTCTATGTTAAATAGTTAACAAACCTGGAATAGTTATTATTTCGTTGACGAAGTTCTTGTTCCCTGGTCTAGTTTTAAAATTACAAGAATTTTTTTAATTTAAAGTAATAAATGTACGCTGAAAATTAAAACTCTTCAAAATAAAATTTTACATAGTTGATGCCCAAGAAATATAAAAAATAAATATTATTGGTAAGTTGTATTTAAATAAAAATAAGTTACTAAGTTGTACTTAAATAAAAATAAATTCTTTTATAGTATTTTTATTTTAAAATTTGTGAGTAAAATCTCAATATTTAAGTAATATTTAATTAAAAAATAAATTCTGCTGACATATGACGAATCTAGAAATATGTAACGAGTAATATGTAACCTACCTACGAGTGTAGGGTAAGATTTAATTATTATCTGCTCTAGTACACTGATGTTGACAGTTGGGGCTTAAACTTTATTCTGCTAGAGGCCAGTGACAAAGGCAGACCTTAAGGTGAAAATTGAGGACCTTTTCCGTATTTCATTTTGCGTGCTGAAGCTGTTACTAAGAAGGCATCGGAAGGTTAGGTGACATTTTGGGCACAGTTTCCGCGAATTCAAAACGAAATAAACATAACTTTTTATTGTATTTCCACACAAAACAAAATTGTGTTGAAACTAGACAATTTCATTATTAGAAATCCCAAGTACTGATATTTTGGGCGGATTCTCGTGACCTATATAGTGATGAGGGTTCCATGTAGGGTTGCCATCTCTAAAATTTGGAAACCAGGACAAGACGCGTGCAAACCCCGGATTTTCAGGCCCAGAACCCGGACATGTCAACAGGTTTTTAAACATGGTCAGTGTAATAGAAAACAGTTCAAAATGTCATAAATCACCTTTTATTTAATTATTATTTTTAATTGTAAAACTAACGTTTTTTTAAGACAAGATTTTTTATGCATAGCACAAAGGGTAACAATTATTATTATTATTATAAAAAAAATTATTATTATAAAAAATAAAATATATATATATATAATAAGCAGTAATTGTTGAATGAAACACTAGCATATATTGAATCATTTGGCGGGTACGAGATAAGCCGCCATAGCTCAGTGGTCAAGAGCAATCGACCGGCAATCGAGAGGACACGGGTTCAAGTCCCGTTGGCGTCATGTATCTTTTCTCGGAAGATTTTTCAATGTGGATGAGTGTTTCAGGCTGATAATTATTGCTTATAATAATTGTTACCTTTTATTTATTTTCAAATTAAATTTAGTCATCTTTTATCATCATTTTAAAAGTACCTAACAAAACAGAATCTTATTACAGTTCATTACAAATTGTTTTAATAATCAGTTAGAATTTTTTTATTCTTAAAATAAAACACAAATTATTAATATACTCTGTTATGAAAACAGAACCTTATTAAAATATTAAGCCTAACAAAATTCAATTAAATTTTTAACAAAAAACAAAAAACTTAAAAGTACTGAGACCATTTTAGTATTCAGTCTTACAATTTTTAGGTAACTCTTTTAACTCAATAATAATTATATCTTTAAATTTTTATCAGCAGCCATTTAAACAACAAAATATCTCTCAACATAATATGAACTAAATTCAGTCTTTTTAAATCTTCAGCAACAAAACTGAAACTTTTTAAAGTTTAGACCTACTGTAATGTAAGTTACATTATTAATTTTTTTAAGCATAAAATAACCAAAAACTGTACTCATTTATACCACCTTAAAGTTTTAATCAACAGCCATATAGTAAATATATTTTACGTAATAAAACAATCATAACTCTACAAAAATGAAAAGAAATTATTGCACTCATAAGTACATTGATTGATTATCTAGCTATTACAGCTTTTTTCTCAGCCTCTTGCCTCTTTTACTTTTCACTTTTTTGTATTTATCACTCTTTCCGATAGCTTTTAGAATATCTTCCCTTTTTAAAAGGAATTTGTAAAAATCAACGCAGCTGTATTCTTGGAAATTGAATTTAATTTTAATTAAAGATAAATGAAACAATGTTACTTTGTTTGAATCACTTTTATATTTGTTTAAAGCCGACCGGTTTCAGAACGACCGTTCCTTCCTCAGTGCAAACGTATACGTTTGACTTTAAATTTTAAGACTTTAATTTTTTTTTAAACCCGGACATCAAATGAAACCCCGCCCGGACGCTCCCCGGACGCCTTCTAAACTAGGACAAATCCGGGGAAACCCGGACGGATGGCAACCCTAGTTCCATGACAACTTAGAATCATGCAATTTCAATATCAACACGACTTTAAGAGTTCATTAAAAGTTATTAAAAAAAAGAAAGAAAAATAACCTATAACCTAACCTAACGTAACCTATTTAACCAATTTCTTTATATATTTTTTTAATTTTAATGAAAATTTTAAAGGAGGTGGTGAAGTTGTATAATTCCGAGTTATCTGGTCACTAGTGATGTGATGTCTTGAAAGAAACCATTTTATTTATATTTAGACCAGAAATTGTAATGGGATATAATTTGAGACTTGTATATTTTGAAAACGGGAAACATAATTTAGCCATCATCCTCTGGGTGGTAGCGGAGACGTCAGAAAATTTCCACTGTAAGACGCAATTCGATTGTATTCGTAATTTATGGAACTCCTAGATAATTTTATTCTTTTTACGTTGAATTCGCGTCACTCATCTGTTCTCACTCAAGACAGCAAAAAATGTTTTGACGAAATCATACAATTACTAGACGCAAAATCACGGGAAATTATGGTCTTAGGTTAGATATTTTTATTTTAACTGTAGAAAGTGAACCCTTGAAAATCATGAAATCTGACTTTATTTGTCAAGATTAACCTTCAGAAATTTAAACAAAAGAAATTCACATTTTAAACATGGATTTTTTTGTAAAAGAATATTATTCTAAAGGCAGTTAGTTTATCGCTTGTCTGAATTCTTGACACATCGTCTCCATTTTGAAAATGATAACTAAAATAATTTTCTGTATTATAGGTAGGCACTTTTTCGCATGTCCGAATTCTTTACACATATATATTTTTAATAATAACATTTAAAATAATTTTCTGTTAACAAATTAGATTGTTCGTAGAAAATGCGTAATAGCCTGGCCGCACACATCAGATTTTTCCATCAGATTGTGTGATAACGCCGGCCGTCCAATCGAATTTTGTCTGATCGGACAATCGGATGGAAAAATCTGATGTTTGCGGCGTGCCTAACAATGTTAGCACATCGAGGGGGTGGAGCGGTGATTGGCTAAAAATTCGTAGAGTAGCTTGAAGTCCATGTTCTACTGGGAGATTTGAATTAACTGCAATACAGAGTGTTTTACTTCAAGCTACGTCACGCGTTCGAAATTTCGAAAACGGCCCGACAAGTTTTTTTTGGAAAAATCGAGTTTTCAAACGGACGAAACTATTTGATGGCGCAAATAAACAATTTATCTTAATTTTACAGCATAACTTGTGACGTTTAATACTTACTTGTAATTCATACCCTCCAAACCTGGTCATCCATCCATGAATAGAATAAATAATCACATACAAAGCCAGCAAGCAAGCCATGAGGTTAGGTAGCAATAATAAGTAGGTTTGGGAACAATGTATAATTTATTATAAAAAAATCAAACCCTGCCCTTGGAACATATTATAATGATTAGCTATGAGACTCTAAGTTAAACAACGGAAATAATCATCAGGGGTGACTGGTTACGATGTATCGTACCCAGCTGTAAATGTTTGAAGTTTCTCGACACGTGTCAATAAGAAAGAAATTATATTGTAACGACATAAGAAAATTACTGATGGGCGCCTGTGACGTAAAACGTAACATATTTATGAATCAGTAATCCCTAAAAATAATCTATAAAGCACAATCTCGAACTGTTAATAATATGAGTAATTTAAATCTCACTTCTCGTGATCCAAAATGTCTTGAGTCCAGCGATATAACAGCCCGTCACACAAAAACACCTGCTCGATCTGTGGTACTGCCGTCAACTGAAGCGCCCGAACTTTTCCGAAGCATCTCGAAACATCTGCCGCCCCTTCGGAGTGCAATGCTGCCAACCAAATCATGCGAAATTTGCGAATCGCTCACGACGCTAGCAGCAAATGTTACATTACCCCTCCACCAAAAGAAAATATTTCCTCCTGGAAATCAAGAGGTCCATGTGTCACTTCCTGAAGAGAACTGCATACTATGTGAGCCTTGGTCGTAAATGTTAGTCATGGAAGAAGCCAAAATATAAGGATTGTCAGCCGGAAGGATCCTGGTGATAGAAGTACTCCCAATCCATATAATGTACCTCATGGAAGAAGCGGTGACCACCGTACTGCAATACTGAAGCCATGACATAATGCGATGAACAGAAAGACGCATCAATCTATGCAGCTTCTCTCCAATTATGATGCATTCAATAACTGATGACCCAAGATGGCCCAAGGTAGAGATGAAATATCTGGTCTGGAATCTCAAATTCAGCTTCTTTTGCTATTAATTTCTTCCAAAACTGTTGACCCAAGATGGCCCAAGGTAGCGATGAAACATTTGGTCCGAAATCTCAAATTCAGCGTCTTCTGATATTACTTTCTTCCAAAACTGATGACCCAAGATGGCCCAAGGTAGCGATGAAACATTTGGTCCGAAATCTCAAATTCAGCGTCTTCTGATATTACTTTCTTCCAAAACTGATGACCCAAGATGGCCCAAGGTAGCGATGAAACATTTCAAAATTGGAGCAGACGAAAGTCATTAAGTGAGGTTCTGTGTAGGTGATGAAATTTTTCCCGCGCTGCTAGCTCTGCCGTCCAAAAGGAATGAAGATGTATGATGATCAAAACTGCATCTTGTGTAAGCTGAAGAAGATCCTTGAGTGAGGTTCTGCATACATTGAAGAAATTTCCCCGTGCTGATGAGGGTTGACAATGCGACGCTGAAGAGTATTCAGAAGTGAGATTTCTAACTAACCGCTCCACTAAAGCTTACATAATGTTACTGAGTAAAATTTGCATGAAAAAGCTAAGTTAAGTAAAGAATGAAATGTGCTTTACCTACTAAATGAAATGTTTCAAAAAAATTATTTGAAAAGGAAGTAAATAACTCTCATAGATGACCTGCAAGACTGAATACCTAATTAACATTCTAAAGTTCAATTGAATGAGGAAGATATTACATAAAAATACTGAAGTCCAAACACAAACATTTATTTTAAATCCTAGTTTGAAAAAAAAATACCCCTGACACCTGTTGATCAAAAAAATAAATAGCCGAGAATCAAACCATTAAACTTCAAGCAAGTAATGACCCCACTCACAGAATGAAGACCTCTGTCGAAAAAAAAGTTACCCAAATAGAAGATCCCAATAAAATTGGATGAATAATTGAACTTGAACATGAATAATTCCCCTAGTATTAGATAGCATAATTGTAATCAGCAATTAAATATATGACAATAATTTATTGTAATAAATATTTAACTCAGAATTAATTTTCTCACATTTGACAGGGTGTCCAAATTCGCTCGAGCTCTAAGCGAACTTCAACAACCAGTTGAATATGGAAATAAAATTGTAGTAAACAAACTAAGTTCAAAATCTTTAGTATAAATAGAGGATAAAATGCACTCAGAAATTGAACATGGAATTAAAAATTGTTTAACCAATATTGTAAAACAAAACAATTACAAAACCCTTTATAATAATCTTAAAACAAAAATCCACAGCGGAATTAACTTAATAAATGTATTTATATTATGCTTACTCATCAAATATATGCACCGATGTTATGTATATCATAAAATAATAACTTAAGTATCATAGAATAGAACCTTAAGGAATATGTTCACTATTGCGTGTGAAAAACAACCATCACCATACCCAGAGTAAACAAATTGGAACAATGCCCATGCCATACGTTTCCTAAAACGATATGAAAAATAGATAATTTTGAGCTTCTGAAGCTATAGCCTTTTTCATATAAATATTTTTTTTTTTCCCATGGAAATTATTCCAAAAGACACCAACATAATGTAAGTGAAACAATAAGGTATTCTAGGTTTCTACGCACTAATAGCAATAATGATACTACGCTAAACACCTCTATAAATCCGCACAATACACAGAAAATAGTTCAATAAAAAAATTAATATAAAAGATTTTGAAAACTATGTATAAACGGTTTTGCTACAGGGAAACAAACCGAAATAACAAGTAAATTCAATGTATGAAAATGATGATCAGTCACTTTCACACGTTGAACTTCATATAACTTTAAGTATACTCAATTACACTTGCAAAGAACAAGACATAAGTGTAATATCTGAAACCACAAACACTCACAAGGACAATGCAATCAACGTGAGGACGTAAGGATAAGTCACGTCACCACGCTGAATGATCCACATGCAATTGCTGGACATGCATGCAAATACATAGAACACATATAACATACAAATAAAATGACAAAGAAAATCTCTCAACGGAGATAAGAGAACCCAACCCCTATTGAAATAACCCTAATGATCAACTGGAGTTTCAGATTTAATAATGTCTTTTAAATGATAAATACCCAGTTTTTTGCCATTCATGTCAGCTAACTGATATGCTACTGGAGAAATTTTCCCAATAATCTTGCTCCTAATGAATTTAGGTGCCAATTTTGCTGAAAAGTGTTTACTTGCATCTGATAATACGAATGAACGCCTCCATACGGTTTCCCCAACCCTAAATTAAATATCTCTACGACGCAAGTTGTAGTTCAGCTTGTTCCGTTCGTATGACTGCCTTAACGATGTCCGTACCTGTGAAAAAATGTCATTCAATTCTTCTAAACCTGACGCCCAAGAGTCACGCTTAGCAAACGTAATTTCTTCAGCATTGAAATCAGTGCCTAAATACTCTTTTCCTGAAATGATGATCTCTCTGCCAAAGTTGAGAAAAAACGGAGTGTAACCTGTGACTTCATGGACTGCCGTGTTAATGGCTAACTCAATTTCTGGAAGATGATTCGCCCAGGTTCTGTGGTCAGATCCAACATACGAACCAAGCGCTGCTACCAAAACCTTGTTAACACGTTCCACAGGATTGTTCTGAGGATGATATCTGCAGTTATAAAACAGGTGACGAATATGAAACTTATTGGCTAAAGCTTTCATATCACGTGAAATGTATTGAGGACCATTGTCCAACACAATGGTGTCCGGAACTCCAAACTTCAGGAAAATTTCATTCTCTAAAATGGAAGCAATATTCAACCCAGTAGCCTTCCTCAGCGGGAACAGCCTCGTGTACTTAGAAAAGAAATCAGAAACTACCAAGAGATAAGTATAACCTTTCTTGTATGAACTCGGATAAGGCCCCAGTAAATCAGTTGCAATCATTTGCCAAGGGCGCTGAACCAATTTGGGATTTCCCATCAAACCTGGCGGTAACAAATTAGTACTCTTGTAACCTAAGCATATCTGACATTTACCGATGAAAGCTTTTACATCAGCAGACATTTTAGGCCAATAATATTTGTGTCTAATTCTGTTCAGGGTTTTTAAAATCCCAAAGTGGGCGCAAGTAGGAGGAACATGGTGCTGTACAATTAAACTATTCCTGAGTTCCTTCGGAACTACCTCTTTCCAGTCGTAGGACCTATGTAAAGCCTCCATACTCTGGATATGTTTATAGAGCCTATCGTTAGTAATTCTCCACGCCGGATACTTCTCAGGATTTGCCAAAATTTTCTCCTTTAATTTGACGTACCATTGGTCCGATGTAGAAAAATTTTGACTGATCGTATTAACCTGTAAAGGATCCCGTGATAACGCGTCAGGAATTACATTGTCCTTACCGTTTCTATGAATAATTTCAAAATTGAACTGTTGTAACCTGACTGCCCAGCGCGCGAGCCGTCCTGAAGGCGATTTTAAGCTGGTCAACCACTTCAGGCTGTAGTGGTCTGTTATAATCTTTACCGGAATAGGCGAACCCTCAATATAACCCCTGAATTTTTCCAACGCGAAAATCATAGCATTTAACTCTCTTTCTGTGGTAGAGTGGTTCCTCTCTTGAGCAGAAAGTGTTCTTGAAATGAAAGAAATAGGGTGTTCTAACCCCTTATCATCCATTTGTGAAAGACATGCTCCGAGCCCTACATTTGAAGCGTCTACGCTAATCGTGAACGGTTTCTTGAAATCAGGACATGCGAGAACAGGAGCGGATACAAGAATGTTTTTAAGTTTTGAGAATGCTAATTGCGCTTGATCATTCCACACAAATTTCTTACCCGCGAATTCTTTCTTTGTTAAATTATACAAAGGTGAAGCAATGCTAGAAAAATTGAAAATGAATCTCTTATACCACGAGAGTACCCCAATGAATCTACGTAAGCTCTTTTGTGACGAAGGGGTCGGAAAATCAACAATTGCCTTGACTTTATCCGGATCTGTGCGGAGACCTTTATCATCAATGACAAAACCTAGGTATTTGAGTGAGTCCCTGCAGAAAACGGATTTCTGCACATTAATCGTAAGACCGGCGGCCTGTAGTCTCTGTTTAACCTTCCTCAAGAGAAAAATATGTTCTTCGAAAGATGAACTAATAATGATGATGTCATCTAAGTAACAAAAGACTTTGCCATCAAATTCAGGCCCTAACACTTTATCCATCAGCCGCATCATCCGGGAGCTAGCACCATGTAAACCGAACGGCATTGTGACGAAATGAAACAACCCTCGCTTGGGTATCGTGAACGCGGTTTTCTCCTTAGACTTTTCGTCTAGCGGAATTTGGAAAAAGGCATCATTTAAGTCCAAAGTTGATAGAAAACGAGCACCACCCAAGCTATTGAGAATGTCTGAGATTAACGGTAAATTGTAGGCGTCGCGTTTCGAGACGGCGTTTAAGCGTCTGCTGTCGAGGCATAGCCTGAATGTGCCATTTTTCTTAGGTACCAGAACAATGGGATTATTCCACGAGCTGTTGCTCGGTTCTACCACACCTAACTCTAGGAGTCTGTCAAGCTCCCTATGTACTTCCGGAAGTAAGTGCGGAGAAATGGGATAAACCCTTTGTTTGATAGGAGGCACATCACCCGTGTCTATGACATGATGTTCTAACCCTGTCCTGCCTAACCGATCTCCTGAGTAATCCATGTACTCCTGAACTACAACGTTCAAGACGGAGCGTTGGGATTGAGATAAATTTTTCTCACTATCCAGCCCAATACTATTCGATGCTCGAACACTACTAACAGAATCATTACAAGACATTAATTTTGAGATCTTAGGACAGATGTTGAAAACTTTCCAAAAGTCACAACCCAGAATAATGTCAGATTTAATGTCTGGCATAATAACAAAATTGAACGTTCTAACAACATTTTCAAAACGCACCGGGAGAGCTATTTTGTAAGAACAGGTAACCGAATGACCAGTCGCCGATACTAGAGCGAAATCAGAATCCAATTTTGACAAATTGAAACCTAAATCTAAAAATTTACGATGAAAGTTATTTCCTAAAATCGAAACGTGCGACCCAGAGTCTAGAAGACCAGAGTAGCCTGTGCTCAAAACTTGGAAAGAGATGTAAGGACGGCCGTCCCTGTTGGCCGCTCGCACCTCCTTCGAAGTCCTTAAATTCTTATAAAAATCTCTTACGGTATCCAGCCACAAAACCCATTCCCGTGAAGTAATCTCGGCAAACGCAGACGTCATAGCGCCCACCGACAGGACCTCACGGGCCATCAGTTTTTTTTGAGGACGGCAGCCGCAGAGAGGAGCCTTGACCCCCGGACGCCCGCAGCGAAAGCAGTGCACCTCCGTTTCTAGCGACAGCAAGTTCTTCTACCCGTTCTAAGAAATTTCTGACATCCGCAGAGCCATCAAAGGTGAGGTTCCACTTGTGAACCGGAAACGACGGAAGTGACGGAATTGACAAAGCTGAACCGGACCCCGCCGGTGTATCATCCTGTTTCGCCATGATGAATTTTGCCGCTGTTCTACTTCTTGTACCTACTCCTTCATCCATAACCTATTTCTCGATTGTAGGGTAGAAAGAAAATTATTAGAATACATGCAACAACACGACATGAAAAATGACAATGCACATGCAATCACCAATTCTAGGAAAATAATAATAATGTATGCTGCCAGCGAACTGAGCAGCCAAAATGAGTTAAAAGCGTAATAACGCCGATGAGTTGACGGAAACCAAGGCAAAAAAACTGTGTGAAACTATGTATTAAAAATATCAGATCGGCAAGTTAGTCGTGGGACGGGCTGTTATAAACCCAAGGAAAAGTGAGAATCAAATTAATAACAGATCGAGATGTAAAAACCATTTGATAATCGTGAACAACACTACCGCGAACACGTGCGAGAAAAAAAAAACATAGACAGGTTCAGCCGAAGCGCGCCAATGTGACGTTTAATACTTACTTGTAATTCATACCCTCCAAACCTGGTCATCCATCCATGAATAGAATAAATAATCACATACAAAGCCAGCAAGCAAGCCATGAGGTTAGGTAGCAATAATAAGTAGGTTTGGGAACAATGTATAATTTATTATAAAAAAATCAAACCCTGCCCTTGGAACATATTATAATGATTAGCTATGAGACTCTAAGTTAAACAACGGAAATAATCATCAGGGGTGACTGGTTACGATGTATCGTACCCAGCTGTAAATGTTTGAAGTTTCTCGACACGTGTCAATAAGAAAGAAATTATATTGTAACGACATAAGAAAATTACTGATGGGCGCCTGTGACGTAAAACGTAACATATTTATGAATCAGTAATCCCTAAAAATAATCTATAAAGCACAATCTCGAACTGTTAATAATATGAGTAATTTAAATCTCACTTCTCGTGATCCAAAATGTCTTGAGTCCAGCGATATAACAGCCCGTCACACAAAAACACCTGCTCGATCTGTGGTACTGCCGTCAACTGAAGCGCCCGAACTTTTCCGAAGCATCTCGAAACATCTGCCGCCCCTTCGGAGTGCAATGCTGCCAACCAAATCATGCGAAATTTGCGAATCGCTCACGACGCTAGCAGCAAATGTTACAAACTTACAAAAAGGGCTTTTTCCCAAACTAATTAAATTACCGCCATCTATGAACGAGCAGATTATGAGTTGTTTTTAATTATTATAATTTTTTTACATTAACTCCACACAGAAGGCGCTGAGGAAAATAATTTACCTCAGAGCCTGTGCAATCTGAGATGCTGTGTGGAGGGTCTTTTTGAGGAGAGGAAGGAGTGAACATTAGTCTTGAAGAGACCCATATTGTAGGAAGAAGGAAATACAGTGGCCGGCAAATCGTTCCACAGCCGAGCTGTTGAACACAAGAACGAGTCGAAGAAGCGACCCGCTTTCATGTGACAAATGTCAACCGTCTACATATGTTGGGCACGCGTTTGGCGTGTTTCCCGACTATGCACCGGTGCCGAAGGGGTCAATGATGCTAGTTCCATCTAGCTAGCATCTTCCATTGTAATTCCGGTAGAACAAGGATAGCATTCCCACCCGACGCCTTGCTGCTCTGATTTTGGAGCTCCAGACCAGAGGTGGCTGCCAAATTCACACTATTAAAGTATCTGCGGGCTCTGTACAGTACGCCCAGATTTTGAGAGGCTAACTTTACTCTGACTTCGATGGAGCCCCCATATCTGAGCTGGTCACTTAGAGTTGCACCAAGCATATCAATGAAAGGTCTGTTCGGAAGATTGCTTCCGTTGAAGGAGACTAGATTTTCATTTCGATCCCTTTTAGACGTAATCAGACTTGATTTGGTCTTTGAAACATTAAATTCAACGAGATTAACTCTACCGTTTTGCCTTTTTTTACTGTGTATACCGCACAAGAGTCCCAACTGCTCTCGTCTGGAGCCAGCGAGACTGTGGCATCCCCAATTGGGGCATATTGCGAGGCCGAAGATAGTGGGGAGGGGAATGAGATGGGATTAAGGAAGGTGGAGAAGTACCTGGCTATTCATATCTGATCACCAAACACGGCTAAAGCCATTTCAAGCAACAAGACAAGACGGGTCAACAAGGGTCTCTTCAAGACCAATGTTCATTCCTTCCTCTCCTCAAAAAGACCCTCCACACAGCATCCCAGATGACATCGGCCCTGAGGGAAATTATTTTCCTCAGGGCCTCCTGTGTGGAGTTAATGTAAAACCAAAAAAAAGACGCGTGATAATGAAGAGGTGAAAGCCGATGAAAGCTACAAAATGGACCCCACAGGCATTTATTTTAAAAATAATAAACCCTTGTACCCATAGAAATCCAAAGATATATTCATGTCTCTGCTTGTACCTACGAGTGTGTTTCCCATTTCCTGTATTTTTTCACAATGATATCAAATGTCAGTTACGTACACATGTATGTAATGTAACCGTTTGATGCTATCGAAACGTCAATCTGACAGTTACACATCAGTCAATTGTTTCAGATAATCATGAATTTTCTGTCGCTGTTTCAGACAACTTTCAAAACCAAATGTTGAAAGCAAAATTAATATTATTTGATTTCTACGTCAATTCTCTAGGTATGGCACTCCACGTAAAATATTTAATTAGAAAATATATAGCATTTCTTTTATTATTTTATTCCACTTTTATCTAAATCGGTTTAATGTTTCAGTTTTAATTTAGTAGCCCCTTTGCAAACTTCAACATTTTACCTTAAAAATAAGGACAAGTTTTTTAAAAATATTTTTTTTATATGAATACCGCACAAGAGTCCCGACTGCACCCGTCTGGAGCCAGTGAGACTATGGCATCCCCAATTGGGGTATGTTGTGAAGAAGGCAACGGGGAGAGGAAGGAGATAGGGAAGAGGAAGGTGGGAAGTACCTGGCTATTCAGATCTGGTCACCTAACACGGCTAAAGCCATTTCAAACAACGCTTCAATTCTGAATGGTTTGTCTTACACCAGGGCGATATTGAGAGTATGTTCCTCTCTGGAACGTGCTGCAATATATATTATTTTAAATGAATAAATTGTAAAATAACACAAATTAATCAAATAAAATTTATTTCTCACGCCGGGATTCGATCCCGCAACCTTCGGATTGCGAGTCAAGAGCCTTACCGCTGGCCTACTCCGACCCATAGCTATGATAGGTAATATAGTCCATCTACAATGAGAATACCGGTTTCCCCACTTAAAAAATTTATGACAAAAGTGCACTAATGTAAATTACATAAAGATTTCTTTAATAAAAATAATTTACCACAATTAAATATTAGCAAAAGAATAATATCTGTTGGAGGACTAACCGTGCCACTAGTACAAACCACGACAGCACAGCACCACTATATATTCAAGGGTATAAAATTATTTAATAAATTACCCTTTGATATACGATCGGAAGTAAACTACGAAAAATATTAAAAAAAAAAATTAAAATACTCTAGTACCACCTCATAACTTTACTTATTGTTTAGAAATATGTTTTTGCTTTATCAATTCTTTGAATCATTTATTAACTTACCTATATTTTTATTACTTCTATTCGTATTTTCTCATAAAATCACTAATATTTTTTGTTAAATTACTAATATTTTTTTGGTTTTGGCACAAGCAGCTGCTTTATTAGGAGAGTGATTGAAATATTGATGTTATATTATGTTGTAAAAATTGTAACTTTGTTAAATGTTTCAATAAAAAAAAAAAGTTTATTGTTTCTAAAAAAAATCTGGAAAAAGTAAACCAATAATAGATAGTATTTTCCTGATCAAGGAAGTTTAGTCCCTTTTATTATGTTTTTGGAGGTTGTTAGTTTTAATTTTAACCGCTTTTTATAATAAAGTGCACTAGTTAAAATGTCAGCATCTTATCGTTGCTGCTCTTGCATTCTACCAAAGGGCAAAAATCCTTAAAAAAACATGTTCCAAAATCTGCATTTCCACAAAAAAAATGCGTCGTATTACGTCTAAACAACATACTAATACAATCATAAATCATAACGATTTATATATATTACAATCCCAAATAAATAATTGTGTATTAAAATCCCTTGGTGCTGAAACTGATTCAAAAATACAATCGATATTGTTGTGAGGAAAATATAAAAAAAATATCACATGATAATAACCTAAATTAGTCTGCCACATATCGTTCATAATTAAAATGTGTTTTTTACAGCAAACTATAATTTTGCAAATGTAATAATAATTTTCCTAGAGAACAGTAAATTATTGAGGACGTAAATTCTGTTTCAATCCAACAATGTGACACAAGAACATTGAAATCTTTTAAATACAAATAAAACCTGTGTTTCATTATCTCAATATTCATAGAAAACCAAAATGAAATGTTGACTTCTAAACTGAATTTCGTGACTGGTGACGTCGGCATTAAAGATTAAAGTCAAGCCAAGCAAACAGTGTGTTTTATATGATTTTGTTTTAGGTGTTTTATTCGTTTTTAAATAACGATTTATAAATTACATACGAAATCCTATACACGGTGCTAAGGGACGTACTTGACTTACTTTAACCAGTGATTCCTGACATTATTTGGAGTAAAATATGTAAGTGAAATTTTGATCTCCGGTGACTTTTTTGATGTTTTTTTTTTTTTTTTCTACAAAAACATAAAAAATGGTAGTTGTTGAACAGTTGGAGGCGGGGTAAGGGGTTCGTTGGACACCCGGCTGAGTGACCAGTGACGACATGCGGAAGAAATTTTTTTTTGTTTGATTTTGAAGAAAAAAATTTTGAAAAAAAAAAAAAGTCGTCAAAAAAAGTCACCGGAGACCAAAATTTCATTTACATTTTTTACTCCAAATAATGTCAGGAATCACTGGTTAAAGTAAGTCAAGTACGTCCCTTAACACCCTGTATATATTTATTTTTAACTGGAGTTCCTACTTTTATCCATCCATGCTTTATAAATTTTTGACACTTCCTTGAAAAATGCGTATTTATTTAAGGTCCGTGGGGCTTTTACCAAGATGACGAAATTTTAAAAATTTTACATAATGCACAAATATTATGTACATCATGATGAAAAATATATATCAGTATGTACAATAAATACTTTTAATGTTACTTTGTTACTTACGTCATCGTAGAAATTTGCACAAAACAAGTGCATCATTTTATTAATATATCTTTTTACTCCCGTTAAACAGACTTTTTCGTAAACATTTGAACGAAAAGATTTAGAATTTATTAGATTTGTTAAAAATAATTTTGTTGCAGTAAAATTTTTTGCAAATATTGTTTCCATTACCTCAGAATATTCTGAGTTCCGTGTAATTTAATATATAAATAAACCAATAAAGCGCAAATAGTAGGAACTAAATCCTTGGAAATATGCATCTAACATCTTTTGTGTCGGATAACATTGACTCAATAGGAATGCAAATATGCATGCATTTTACATTATTTATCGCACGAACGTCGTCATAACTGCAGCTGCCTTTATATTCAATATAATATATTTACGTAACGTCAATGTAAATATTATATTAGGCGACTTACCCTGTACTAGCGACTTGCAAACTTTTTAAAGGCGGGAGCCCTTTTTAATATAAAAGGCGGATGTTAAATAATATAAAATCTGGTTTATTGAGTTTACTTTAAGGTACAAATGGTTAGTAATTAAGTTTGACGAATACTCTATGTTTAATTTAATCTAGGGCCGCGTACGATATATTCTCGAAGATGAAATCTCGTCAATCAAATAATGGTACAAGGAAGTATTTGTAAGCATGCAGTGCATGATTAAAAATAAGAATGAGGGCGCCTTTGCATTTTATAGCTAAATACAAAATCTAATCAATATTTTTAAGTTAAACCGGTAACCTGAATAAACTAAATTAAAAGTTAACGTTACGTTCCAAAAAGCCATATTGTCAGTGATCTCAACAGCTGCAGCCGCGTGTCTCCCTTGGGCCTGGTTTCTTTGTATTGAAGTCGGAAGCAAACGGTTTCTATGCACCTGCGGTAGTTACTGGGATGTCATGTCGCAAATGCCACAATATGTATTTTGACTCCTAATCGAGGTTGGATGGTCCGTGATTGAATCAAACCATTACAAATAAAAGTCGTCTCCATCTTTTTATCTGTTAAATGGAGCGCACACTGTGCACTTCTAAAAAATATCAGACTTTGCACAAGCGCACTTTTCTTGCACGGTTGCCATAAAAACGAAATATGCACCAAAAAACCAAGATTCAGTAATATATATTTTTTTACGTTAGTTCCACAATTTTCTTCAGGGCCTATGTAATCTTTGGGGATGCTTTGGGGGGGATCTTTTTAAGGGGGGGAAAAGGTATGAAGGGTGGGTTGGAATCTGGGGTTCAGTGTATCCAGGAGTGACGGACGCATGAATTCATGCCTACAACTGCGGTACATGCGATACGATAGGTCGAGAGAGTCCGGCCGGAGAGCCGCCACGCAGAATACGCCGTTAAGACCTAGACAAACATCACCCCACTGACTTGGGTATTCCTGCTAAGTCACCTAACGTAGCCGAACGAGGGCCTTCATGGTCGAGGGGTAAGGCTCTCGACTAGCAATCCGAAGGTGGCATGTTCAAAATCCGGCTTGCGCAAATAAATTTTATTAGAATAATTATTAATTAATTAAAAATAATATAAAGTACATTTGTGGCACGTTCCAGAGTGGAAGTTACTCTCAGTATCGCCCTGGTTTAAGACCAGCATTCAGAATTGAAACATGGCTTGATATGACTTTAGCCGTATTTGGTGACCAGATCTGATTAGCCAGGTTCTTTCCCACCTTCCTCTTCCCCATCTCTTTCCCCTCCTCGCTACGTTCATTCTAACAACATATCCCAATTGGGGATGCCATAGTCTCATTGGCTCCAGACGGTAGCAATTAGGATTCTTGTGTGTTATACTTGGGGTGACTTATAAAAGATGTTATTCAATAAATGATTCCATTGAAGAAAAAAGTGCGCACTCGTCAATTTTGATTTCTGTTAGTGTCCTACTTGTTCTGTAAAATTATACCCTTTGTCCACTTCTTATAATAAAGTTAAAAATATATTGTTATATTGTTCCCATCCATATTTCAAAACTGTCAAATCAGTATACATTTGCCCTGAAGAAGGAACGGTCGTTCTGAAGCCGGTCGGATTTACTCAAATATAAAAAATGGTTCAAACAAAGTTAAATTGTTTTATTTATCTATAATGGATAACCACAAAGTTATAGCTACATTCAAAAGAGTAAAAATATATATTTTTAAAATATTATTTATTGATATCTCGCGACTCCCACTTTGAAAACCACAGCCCTACACAATCTATACATACAGTATACACGTGCCGTATGTGTATGAACATTTAAAATATTCACTCAGAGCCCTTGCGGTGATATTCACGTAATTGGAGCCATATAAATTATGCAAGCGTTATCATTATTATTAGCAGAAGGGTCTTTTAGGAAGAGATTTAAAGATTTTTGAATGTTTTCGTACAAGGTGGACCAAGGTACGTAGAAAATGCGTTCAACAAGGTTTGCTCATCGAAGGGGTATCGAACGGTGATTGGCTAAAGGTTCGTGACGTAGCTTGAAGTCCATGTTCCACTGGGAGATTTGAATTATTGTAACTGCAATACAAGTGACTTTGTTTTATTTCAAGCTACGTCACGCGTTCGAAATTTCGAAAGCGGCTCGACGAGTTTTTAACCTTGTTAAACGCATTTTCTAAGAACCTTGAATTGGACAACATTAAGGATACCTACCTACGTCGCTAGTCTTTTTTTTACATTAGCTCTATACAGGAGCCCTTGAGGAAAATAATTTCCTTCAGGGCCTATGACATCTTTGGGGACGCTGTGTGGAGGTTTTTTTTAAAGAAAATGAAGGAGAGAAGAGTTCTGGGAAGGAAAAGGGTTTAAGGGGTGGGTAGGAATCTGGAATTCAGTGTGACCTGGTCATCTGCCTCCAAGACCTAGACAAACCTCACCCCTCGAACTAGGGTACCCCTGCTAAATCACCAAACGTAGCGAACCACTTGGGGTGACCTATGGCAGAGGTTTTTTTTCGTTATTTCTTTAGCAAACGTTGGCTAAAGAAGGAGGTAGCGCAACACGGCATAACACCCCAAAAACAAATAACGAAAATGCTTTTGGCCGTGAAAATCTTAAAACTTATCTATGGCAGAGGTGTTGGTTATCCAATAAAGGTTCCCGGAGCGATGGTACCCATTCCCGCCTCCCAAATCTAAATGTTAATTAAAAATTAATTAAGTACTGACGCTAGGTGAAAATAATTATTTTAAATGCAACTAGAAGTTCTACAACAGTAGATTAGCGTCTATAAAAACATATGTTTTAATTTTTCTAATATTTCGTCTGAGATCAAATACAGTAAAATGGGACACAAGTAATACAATAATTTATTGTCTTTACAGGATGTCTGCATTGTTTTTGTCCCATTTTTTGTTAGGTTAGGTTAGGTTTTAGTAGATATTTTATTGGGGGATATTTTGTCGGGGATGTTTTGTCGCAGGATGAAAAGTCGCGGAACCATGTAAACGTGTGAAAGGTGGTATTTTCAAGGCGATCATTAAATTAGTAGATAAATCATTAGAAATTGAAGTAAAGAGTTTTTTGATAATTCAGAAAATCGTAGATTTTGGTTAGTATAGCTAGGAAACTTACATTATTCAGTGCAATGTTAAAATAAATATATTTTTTGATATGTTATCTGTTGTCTTATCATTTCGATAAGCCGGTGGAGTGATACAATAATATTTTTACGCAAAATACTACAATATTTGTAAGATTTTTACGGCATGCTTTTACCCATCGAACAACCTAAATCACTATCAAAAATAATTTCCATGTGTGTCTGATAACAACTTCAAATAATATATTCCGGATTAAAGTTGCTGATAAAAATTATTTTGCGATATCAATATCAATGCGTAGTTGCGTATTTTGTGACGCTCTTTCGATAATACTCGTACTAATATTAGTATTGTAATAAATAAAGACCGGATTATATGCAACTATAACAGCCCAAAACATGCATGCAAATTGCAATAAAAATAGCTAAAATTTGCACGAAAATCCATAAAAAGGGCCAAAATATGCAACATGAAATCGTACAGGAAGTCGTATTTTTATTTTTATTTTAGTAAGCTATTAGTTCTTGAGGATAACAATTGTATTTTCGAAA
Organism: Limnephilus marmoratus; assembly: GCA_917880885.1. Taxonomy (NCBI): domain Eukaryota; kingdom Metazoa; phylum Arthropoda; class Insecta; order Trichoptera; family Limnephilidae; genus Limnephilus; species Limnephilus marmoratus. The sequence continues at coordinate 26,854,710 of OU862919.1, read as the reverse complement.
ATATCAATTACAAAATGTATTTATCAATGAAATTTATCTATTATACCTTTAAAACGTATATGACTAAGTACTATTCTAAATGTTCTGTAGACAAATTGTGTCTACGATCGCTTAATACATTTTTGTAAGCAGAAAAGGAGCATTTTACATCTACTGATGTGACTGGACAGAATTTAAATTTGGGTGCGATTTTTGAACTTATTGTGCCGGGCAAAATTTCACCTGCCCTGTTGAAGAAGTTATTAATTTGGCACAAAGGTTCAACTGGGTTATTGTTCAGTAAGTTTTCAAACTTTTCTTTCAGTTTATTCGGAAATAGCTTTGGCAGCGAGGAATTCGTAACGCGAATTTTCTCAATAACCTGAATAGATTCATTCAACGCCAATCCATGAGTTCCAAGCGTTTTTATACTTGCAGGTATGTAGGCGAAATTAGTGCTAATCATAGCTAGGTTTTTTTTAATACTAGCATCGTCAAACGCTTCTTTGCACTGGAAAACTGCCAAATAATATTGATAACACCCTTGATGGCCTCAAAATGTTCTTGGTAAAACATCGCAGCTTCGATCCATGTACCCCAATGTGTTATTACTGGCTCGGGAGGTAAAGGGACATTTGGCAGTTTTTCTTTATAGGCCTATATACGAGCAGGCGCCTTAAGGGACACTATCTTTGCTGATGAAATCAGTTTGTTTACATTCGCAAACGTGGATCTCGCTTAGCTATCTGACGTTTATAGTGTTTCATGTGAAGCATCTGAACGATGAAGGAGATCGAGCGTAAATATGCAAGATCTCAAATTTTTTGCTAAAATATGCAACTACCGCTGAAAAGGGTCTAAATATGCAAATATGCATTTGCATATAATCCGATCTCTAGTAATAAATATTTCACGCGATGTTGCAAAGGAATGGTAGGTATGATTTTGTTATCTTATCAAAGGGATGCTGGAAATAAATGTTAACAAAAACATTAACCGAAAAATGTAACAATATCTATGACGTGCCCTCGCCAATTCAATTTCATTACAACCGGCCGGACTCTTTCCAAATTTCTTCTAATTTATAACACATTTCCCTTGAACACTTTCAGCCTTACTTATAAAAAAACACTTCCCAACCGTTAAACGGTGTTTTCGTTACGTATCGGAAAATGACTGCACATTTTATTTTTCGAATTATTACTAATAATGCGGATGCGCCAATCTACCAAATATTGTGAAAATAATATCATAGCGCATGCGCGTCCGTTTCCCGTTAGATTTTTGTTTTGTGATATTTGATATGTGGTTCATATCATGTATTTCTTCATAATTTCTACTCTGAAGACCAATTCACTATTATATTCGTATTATTCAATGTATTTACTATTATTAGTGTTATTTTTCGTTAGTATTAATCCATTGATAATGTCAAGTTATGAATTTCGTGTTGTTATCGAAAAAAATGAGTTTTTTCTGACATGATATTTTTTAATTACTTTGACACCGCGTGAAATTAGTAAAACATCCATTAAAGTAATGTTTTCTAATAACATAAATGCCTTATGCATGTGTAAATAAATACAAACTCGAGAAATCAACATTGAAACTGTGTTATAATGATTCCAAACAGATTTGTTTAGTTATTCTCGGTGATTTATTATTAAAATTTTTAATTGTATGAACGAGATAAAAATAAAATGACAATTTTGTTGCAAATTGCTGTTTTCGTAATTTTTGAATTTTCCAAAATGTTTAACGTTTTATTTAAAAATGTTTGTGGTAAGCTTTTTTTCAACTTTTTTCGTGTTTGAAGTTTTAAATATTGCAATTTTTAAATACTCTTGTATATTTCAAACACAAAAATCCAAAAGGTAATTTTATCTAGTTTCTATATAAAATGGTGTTTGGGTAAATATGCAGTTAGTCCACCTCACATACGGAACGTTCGTGTTGTCGAAGTTTGATGCACGGATAATACGGAATATTCCCTTTTTAACTAATAGACAATCAAATATGACATTTGTCGGAAGTACCAATCTTGTAAAATAAATTCTCTAAAATAAACTCGCATGTCATCATAATTTAAAAAAAACATCCCAAGTTTTGAATGGTTTGTTGGAAAGCAAGGTTTGTCTAGCGGGTTTGTGTAATTATTCTAATTCATTTCTTTCCATGTTCTACTATTATAAATACAAGTACAAACTTGTCAATAATGCATTCACTTTGTTATAATGGCAATAATATTTTTTCTATGATTGGCAGCATTGATTGATTGTCTATGAAACGTTAAAATAAAAATGATGAATAAACAATGGCGCTACCGCGTGAGTGAATTAATTTTAACAAAATTAAACTGTTGAACGCATATTTTTTGGTCTCCCCCGACATAAATACTCACTTTTCGTAATAATAAAGCTAAATCTAACAGTTTGAATAAAAAATATTCCGTATTAACGAGTAAGCGGTTCAATGCATAAATAATGGTATTTGTTTTAACGACATCTTCAAAAATATGTTCCTTGGAAAATTTCCGAAAATCGATCAGAAATTATTATTAAAAACAGTATAAACAACAGATAAACAACCCTCTTTGGCTGGATAAGCAATGTTTGTTTCTTTCCATGAACGGTTTGTCGGTTTCTAATAAGTAAGGTTTTCACATACACGGTTGTTTAAGAATTGTATAAAATATATTAACATTTTTTAGCAAAGTAATTTTTTAAGCTCTTAAAATATGTATATTATATTATTTGAAAATGACATCTGTACAACTGACGAGCGAAAAAATATTTATACAAAATTAATCGGGAAAAAAATCGCCAAAAATGCTCAGAAAATTATTAAAAATACATTTTTTCTATAATTTTATTTGTTGTAGACATAAAAAAATCACAGTGTTTATATATATAAATGCTAAAAATATTATTGTCGAGATATTTTTACTCTATTTTAAATTAGTATGCTTTATTAAACATTTTAGAAAAGCCTTTTAATTGTATTCATCATCATCTTCCCATTGTCAGGACTAGGGGACCCTCCATAAGTCCCTGTCTTGTGCTGATCGTTCGGTAGACCCATCCTCTCCTCTCACAGTTTTTGGAGTTGCCTCGCCCAAATGTGTCTGGGGCGGCCCACTGGACGTCTACCCTCTGGAATCGCACTCAGTATCTTCCTCGGAATTCGGTCATCAGTCATTCGGTCATTCTTAGTACATGTCCAAGCCACCTCAATTGCGATTTTTCTATGAAGAGTAGCAGTGGTTCAATGTTTAGATCATCTCGGATCGTCGAGTTTCTTATATGATCCCATTTCGTAACCCCTGCCACTCCTCTCAAGTACCTCATTTCGGCTGGACTCTGGAGCGTGTTCGTTCATTTAGCATGTCTGGTGGCCGTAAGTGAGCGTCGGGCGGTATACCGTTTTAAACACTGCCATCTTTGTCTTGATGCTGATTAATTGTATTCACTTTTAAATATTAACGCGCACCCTCTAACTGTCGATTTTATATAATCTTTCTTTCAAACCATCTCCTTCTTCTTTTTGATGCCTTATACGGAGCCTTAACAATCATTTTCAGAATGTATTTCAAGTAAATCAACTTTTATTTTGTGATAGTTGATTTTCTGTCAATTTGCGTACAACCATCTAATGATAAATTTTCTTGTTTTTGCGCAACTCCATACAGGGGGCCCTTAGGAATGTAATATCCCTCCGGGTTTTAAGGAAAGGGATTTTTTGATTTTATTTTTTTAAATATAATGTTTGCGTTATCCACGGACAAACACTATTTGTTGTGTAGGGGTTCTTCAAGCAATAATAGGTCCTTGTCACAATCAGGTTTATTATTGAGTTTACGTATTTACAGTATTTTATACTTCTGATCATACGACTGATCTTAACTGGCAACGAATTGCGTCTAGCTCGTTCTCGTTGGCGAGCGTTTGACCGCTCTGGCAGCCGATGCTGGCCGAGCACCCCGTGTGGCATCTGAAACCTGAGAGAAGCTCTAAGGCTAACGACATCTATTTATATCGATAAAAAAATAAGTGTCTTTTCAAAACACTACATTAAAGAAATTTCTAACAAAACTTGAGAATCAATGGTCACTTGGTGAAGACAATCAGTTAGGAATATTACATCCCGTGTAAAATACAAAGTATTCCTGTTTTTGATGTGGCTGATGTTAAAGTATACAAATGATTAACTTATTGCAATCATTAAAAAAATATTTTTCTAATATTTTATTAATGGCTCAGAGAATTTTCCTTTTAAAGATTTGACATTATCTTTATAGTTAGGTGCTAAGGTACTAGGAAACTTATCCCTAAAAAATGTTGTTATGCGGAACGTGAATTTTTTTCCGAGATATTTGAGTTCGGTATACTGCAGTATATTATTGAAAATTGAAAGGTTTCGGTACTAAACGTACAGGGTCTTTCAATAAGGACGCTCGATTTTAAAATGTAAATAAAACAAGTTGTTTGTGAGATATCCACTCAATTTTTTAAATTTATTTGAAAGCATATTTTATGGCAATACAAGTGGAATATAACGTCGTAAAAATGTTCGCCGCGGCTTTGCTTGGTGGCACGTATTCGGGAGGTTCAATTTTCGATGACTTTGTCACATAAATCTGGCTGAATTTGCTGCATGGCATTTGTTATATTGACTTTGAGGGGTCAATTGTTTGCGGTTTATCCGCATAGATCTCCGATTTAAGATATCCCAAAAAAAATAAGTCTAATGGCGTTAAATCGCACGATTTCGGTGGCCAGTTCACGTCACCGCCGCGCGAGATAACCATGCCCTCATATGGGCATGGTTAGCTCGCTCGTGCAGAATGTTCATCATAGCATGTGCTGTGTGGCACGTAGCACCGTCCTGATGGAACCACATGTTGTCGGTATTCATTTCATCCAGTTTAGGCCACAAGAAATTGCTTAGCATCGATCTATAGTGCTCGCTGTCAATAATTATGGCAATGTCAGTTTAGAGGTACGGAGCGATGATTCGCTAGACCAAAATCCGCATCAAACGGTGACTTTCTCAGGATGCGTTTGGTGCTGATGTATCTCTTGTGGATAGATAGCTTATTTATTTATTTTATTTTATTAGGAACATTTGTTAATAACATTACATGCATTAAAGAAAACAATAAATTATAATAATTAGGTTACAACCCAATAACAAATGTTCACATCATGCCCAAATAATAAATAAAAAATCAATAATTATTAACTTTTTTTTGTTGCCTAATATTATAGGGATAGGAACTAGATAAACTATCTAAACATTGTCTATATATATACTGTCTAATACTGTGTGATGCATAAAAGATACAGATAAGATAAGATAAAAAACAAGAAAAGTAGAAAAAAATAAATATATGTATATCTTCTGTATAAATAAAAATGAATCGCCGAAATGTATGTACGCGCATAACTTACGAACGACTGCACTAAATTCAATAATTATTTTTTTGTGTGTTCGTTATTGTCAGGACAAGGTTTGTATAAAATTACTGGTGAGCTCTGGCATTATGAAATTTGCAATAGGTTGCACGCGAGCTGTTTGAAAACTGAATGTACCAGGACTGAATGTACCTATGGAATGCGGGAGAGAGGAGGGGAACTCAGGTAGGGGGTTCGAGGGAGGGGGGAGAGGAGAACCAGGGAGGTAGGAGGGGAACCTGGGAGGGGGGAGGGGAACTCGGGAGTGTGAAAGTGGAGGAGGCGGAGTGGGAACGCGATAGGGGAAGGCAACACAGGAGAGGAAGTGGAGGCGGAATAGGAACGGGACGAATGGGAAAGGACACGCAGAGAGAAAAAATATTTATTAAATGGCATAGCAACGCATGCCGGGAACCAGCTAGTATAATAATAATGATGAAAACTGAAAAACACCAAACGTAGGATCGAGAAAAAATATATGCACTTGTAAAAAAAACAAGTAAAAGTAAAGTGATAGTACTCACAAAAAATAGTAAAATATAGTGTGCCAGTTTTATAGCTATTTAAAAAAATAGTAAAACAACAAAAAAAAATAGAAAAAACACCAGATATCACCTTAAATCCCCCATATTTTGCTTGTTCGCATATTCATTTATACAAAAAAAGGCCTGGTTGCTAGAGATGATTTTTTTGGCGAAATTTTAACGTTTCACGAACGGAGCAGTGACTGCGATAATAAAATTTAAAGATTTTCACACGTTGCAGCGTTGTTCAAAGCTGTAACATTCTATGATAATTTGCTGTTTAGTACTAAATAATTCATAACAAATTTTATAGATCTCACTTTAACAACATAACCTTTCAAAATTCGAGCGTCCAAATTGAAAGACCCTGTAAGTACTTCAGATTCCTGAAAAATTCTTACCTAATGGAATTCACTGGTTTTTCAGCGCGGATGAAATATTATTTATATTAATATTATCCAATGTCTAATTGCGAATAACAAATCTGCTTTCGAGCATACTTTAAATTCTGGAAACTGTACTATGGTACAATTAAATATTAAAAAAAGGTAAATATTTCCCTATCGAGTCCACGCTCAAAACACACTTTAAAAAATTAAAACAAATTGTACTAGATAGATTACAGTTAGTAATTAGTAATTCAGTAACCGGAATTGAAAACTATTGCATTTTAATGGTTATTTTGTTATCTTTAAAAACGCGAAATGTCATTTCTCAAGGAACGCCATGTTGTTAATTACGACGGCAAACGTCTCGCGTGATTTTTCGTGTTTATGAAACCGAACAAAATAATGATTAATATGCATTATTTATCATTTCCGAAGATTGAAATTCGTAGTTATTATTGTCTAAACTGACAGAAAGAGATTGTTTCTTTTAAAAATGCGTATTTCATCGTCGTAATTAACATGGCGGTCCTTGAAAAATGACATTTCGCGTTTTTTAAATAAAAAAACCCGTTAAAACGCAATATTTTTCAATTCCGGTTACTGAATTACTTATTACTAACCATTATCTACCTAGTACAATTTGTTTTAATTTTTTAAAGTGTTTTTCGAGCGTGGACTCGATAGGGAAACATTTACCATTTATAAAATTCGTGGTGCATAGGTAGAGAGAAAAAATAAGTTAGTAACCTTCAATTTCTCTATTTCTAACTTGGGAGGCGGGTATTGGTACCGCCGCCCCGATAACTATTTATTGGATAACCAACACCTCCGTCGTAGGGGGTTCCCTATTGGTTCTCAAGTGGTTCGCTATGTTTGACATAGCAGGGGTGCCCGGATTCATGGGGTGAGATTTATCCGGCTCTTAGCGGGTGATGCGTCTGCCCACCAACAACGTGGCAGGCCGGATCAGGAGAGACTGGTTAAAGGAGATCTTTTGATCTCTCCTTTAATTTGGGAGGCGGGAATGGGACCGCCGCGCGCCGCCCCGGGAACCTTAATTGGATAACCAACACCTCTGCCATAGGTCACCCTAAGTAGTTCGCTACGTTCGGTGATTTAGCAGGGGTGCCCGGGTTCATGGGCTGAGGTGAGGTATAAGACATCAAAAAGAAAAAGGAGATGGTTTGAAAGAAAGATAATATAAATTCGTCATGGGGTGAGGTTTGTCTAGGTCTTGGAGGCGGATGACCAGGACACACAGAACCCCAGATTCCTACCCACCCCTTAAACCCTTTTCCTTCCCAGAACTCTCTTCTCTTTTCTTTCTTTAAAAAACCCTCCACACAGCATCCCCAAAGATGACATAGACCCTGAGGAAAAATTTTATTTTTTTTTTTTATTTTTTTTTATTTTTATTTGGAAAACCAACAGTTACATTATTTACTTAGGTGTATTTACATATGTATATGTTATTGAACCAATAATAGGTTTTCACTGGTGTGTATTAATTAGAGAGATTAAAAAGTAATAAAAGTAATAAAAGTTATAATAGTTATAATAGCTTATTGGGATGGGATGGTGGGCGGGAGGGGAAGGGGACGGATCTATTCTCGGAGTGAATAAGTTATTTGTATAGAAGTATAATAGTTTGTATATGTTTAGAAGTTATTTATTGTTTATTTTTTTTAGAATTTGGGGTGCTGTGTTGAATAAGTCGAATTCATTGTATGAATTGTTAAAAAAGTGTGAAGCGCGGTTAATGAATGTGTTTTGTTTAGAGTTAGTGTTGCATCGAGGAGTGTTAAGTGTGTGATTTAGTCTAGTTTGTCTGGTGGGCACTCTTAATTGAATTCTTTCAAGTAATTCCGGGCAATCTATCGCAGAGGTGGCTATCTTTTGCAAGAATATTACGTCTGCAGAATTTCTACGATTTTCTAGTGACGAGATTTTGAAAAACGTGGCTGACTCCACATTACTTAGATGAGGACGATATCCCCGAAAATCAAGGTATCGTAGAAAACGATTTTGTATTTTCTCAATCCTTTCTATGTATGTTGTGTACCTGGGATTCCAGACTTGAGAAGCGTACTCCAGAGAACTGCGTACATACGCGAAGTACAGCATTTTCATAGTGTTTACCTTTTTAAAGTGTTTGCAGGTTCTGAGTATGAAGCCAAGTACCTTGGAAGCTTTTGCAACTATGGATTCGATATGTCGGTCAAAAAGTAATTTCGGGTCTAGCACTACTCCCAGATCTTTGGCCTCCATCATTTTTTTAAGTACTGTGCCGTTAAGGGAATAATCAAAAGAAATGGGATTTTTGTTTCGGGTAAAGCTGATGACGCCGCATTTTTTAACATTTATTTGAAGGTTGTGTTGTGTACAGTAGCTATTTAGGCGATTTAAATCTTCTTGTACGCGAATACAGTCAGTGATACTTGTAACAGGAGAGAATATTTTCATGTCGTCTGCGTATAATAACGTTCTGGAATAAAGAAAACATTTTCCAATGTCATTAATGTATATGTTGAAGAGCAATGGTCCCAATAATGACCCTTGGGGTACTCCTGACGGTACGGTTACCCAATTTGATTTATAGCCACCGACGACTACTGCTTGGCTGCGATTTTTCAAATACGACGAGAGCCATCTGAGGAGATCTCCGTGTACGCCGATTAGTGAAAGTTTAGTCAACAAGACATCATGGATTACTAAATCAAAGGCTTTGCTATAGTCTGTATATATTGCATCTACCTGTACGCGCTGGTCCATATTGTCTTGTAAGATTTCGACAAATGCCGTTAGGTTAGTGGTTGTAGATTTTCCTCTCATAAATCCATGTTGATTGTTATTAAGTGACGATCTCAAGGCTGTAAACATCTGGTCGTACACAATTTTTTCGAAAACCTTACTGAAAATGCAGAGCTTTGATATGGGCCTATAATTTTCAACGTCAGATTTTTGGCCGTTCTTGAAAATGGGAGTTACAAATGCAGTTTTCCAAGTGTTTGGCACAATTCCCTCATTAAGGGAGCGACTAAAAATTATGAATAATGGTTTAGAAAGGCTGCGCGCACATTTGCTTATGAAGAAAGGGGGAATTTTATCTGGGCCTGCGCCTTTATTGGGATCTAAATTTTCAAGTTGTTTCTGTATGTGATGCTGGTTGATTTCAATATTATGAATGCTAGCAATACAGGGCTCACTGGTGTAGTCTGGCAGGATCTGGTTAATCCGAGCATTATTATTGTAGACTGAAGTGAAATATTTAGAGAATAAGTTGCAGATGTCAGATCCATTTTCAGCTTTTTCGTCTTTGAACATCATGGTATTCGGAACGCCATGGGATTTGGAGTTTGACTTAATGTAGTTCCATACTTTTTTTGGATCGGAGGATATATCATGTTCTATTTTAAGTAAGTATTTATTATGGCATTCCCAGTTAAGTTTTTTGTGACGTGATCTTAGTAGAGAGAAAGTGGCATAGTCAGAAGGATTTTTATATGTCTTGAACTTTTTGAAGTATTTATATTTTTCTGTTGTTAATTTGATGAGGGCAGAGTTATACCATGGCGGGTATTTCGAATTCCTACATAATTTCATAGGAATATGGGCGTCTATAAGATGATTTAATTGTGAGTAGAATTTATTTAATGCTGTGTTCACGTCACCAAACGAAAGTAGCTCGTGCCAGTTTACCTGGTCGAGAGATGTGTTAATTTGGTCGTAATCACCGCGCTTATAGACGTAAGCCCTTCTAGGCTCTTCCACTAGTGGAGCGGGTTCAGAAAATAAAACTTCCATTATTAAGGAGGTGTGATGAGGGTCTTCTAAAATTAATGGTTCATCACAAGCAGAGACCGGTACCAGGTCATTACATAGAACGAGGTCAAGAAAGTGACCGTTGGTATTTGGAATTCCATTACATTGAAACAATCCCGAAAAATGCATGCAGTCAATAAATGATGTACTAACAGGCGATAAGCGATCACTGGGTATAAATGACGTATTATTGAGAGACTTATTCCATGAAATGTCAGTGAGGTTAAAGTCACCTAGGATAATGAATTTATCTGTGGGAAATTGCAACGTAAGTGATGAAATTTGTGTGAGGAAGCTTTCCATATTTTCACGATATGTTGGTCCTTTAGGGAGGTAAACACAACATATGTGGAGATTTGTGTGTTTGGATCCCCTGGATTCTAATGTTATCCAGACGTCCTCAGCTTGTGAGTGCCACCCTGGGCGCTCGCGAGGTACCAGCTCACGACGAACAGCGACTAAGACACCCCCGCCCAAGCGTTGGCCCGTGCGAGTGTAGTCCCGATCTCGGCGGTGTACATCGTAGCGATCATCAAATAGCTCTTCGTTGCGGATGCCATCAACGAGCCATGATTCAGACAGAGCGATTACATCATATTCGTTGGACCGAACAGCCACCAATAACTTGTCAGTTTTAGTGCGTAACCCTCTCACATTTTGGTAATAGATATTTAAAGACATTGGTTAAACCGTGCGAATCTATGATTAAGTGCGGAATTGAAGTGAATTTGTGTCGATGTTCGTATTTTGTTATTGACGGATTTATGTTTATTTTTATGAAATTCCCAAAGAATTTTACAATAAATGCTAGAAAATTGTACAAAAGCTAAAAAGTGTGTTAGAATGAATGGGACTAAGAAATGTATTAGAGTGATTAGATCCATAGGGTAGGCGTGGGGGATAAGGGAGGGAAGGGTACATTCTAAGTGAGAAGAAAATATAAGAATAATTAAAATGAAATTAGTATAAAGAAATGCAGTAATTTTAAAAGGCCTTATCTGGAGGCTTGGCTCAGCTGAGGACTTTCTGCATCTACTCTGTTGGGTCCTGTGGCTGGAGGCTCGCGAAATATTTTCCTCAGGGTCTCCTGTGTGGAGCTCACGTAAAAAAAAGCCGGACTCTCTCGATTCATCACCTTGCACCGTAATGGGAGGGATGTGTTCATTCGTCACTCCTGGATACACTGACCTCCAGATTCCTACCCACTCGTCATAACTTTTTTCTCCCCAGAACTTCCTCTCCTTCCTTTCCTAAAAAGGCCGTCCGCACAGCATCCCCGAAAATAATACAGACTCTGAGGGAAATTATTTTCTTCATGGCCTTCTGTGTGAAACTAAGGTAAATAAAAAATATATACGCGCAAGTACCTTTATCCGAGATTTTCAAGAACCGTCTCATCCAAATTATTTCTAAAGCCCAAGGCCGTAGCTAGGGGGGGGGGGGGGATCAAGGGGGATTGATCCCCCCCCGAAATTGACATTGTCACCGAGGAGGTAATTGATTTGTTCGCTGCAAAGAAAGCTAGAAGACTAAATTTAATTTTGTAATTATAAAAATACACTATTAGATTTAAAGTAACACCATTTAATTTATTTTATAAAAAAAATATTTTAAAAACTTAACGTATTTCTATAAGGGAACGTACCCATACTACGTGACACGTTCGGGGGGGGGGGGGGGGTCTTCAAAATACCACGCTTGGTACGGTACAAATGAGCGGCGGGGGGCTTGGGTTTTTAGTCACCGGGACCGGGGGGTTAAAAATTTGCAAAAAGTTGGTCACGTAGTATAGGTACGTTCCCTAAGCACTGTTTCACCAGACAAAACCCCCCCCGAAATTTTTTTCTGGCTATGGCCTTGCTAAAGCCCCTTCCATAAACCGCCTATCAATAATAAATAACAATCTAATGTTGGTGTAAAAAGGATGCACAATGCAAACAGCGGAACATTTACGAGGTGTCACATAAAAAAAGTTTAAGCGAACGTTTATTTTTACTGACTTGTTCGTATTACTGTTTGCACTGTTACAACAACTTTAACGAAACCTTTTACACAGAGTTTAACGACTGTACATTTCATCAAATTCATTATTTATTCGTAAGTGAGAAGTTGTTAATAGAGTAAGACATACACTAAGTAAAGTTTTTTCAGAACTAATGACTGTCGGGCTTTTTGTAATTGACTAACTTAGTTGGTGGCATAGGTATGTGTATTGTGTGTTTAGTTTTCTACGGCCTCATTTTACTCAGTTTCTCTTTATTTATTGCTAGCGAGTTCCCAGCATTCGTTACAATTCCACTGAATAAAGAAATTGTTTCTCCCTGCGTATGCTTTCCCATTCGTCCCGTTCCTCTTCCCCTTCCCCTCCCATCTCCCTTTACTCTCGCGCGTTCCTCCTCCTCCTTCCCCGTCTTCCCTTTCCCCTCTCCCGCTCCACGGTCCCGTGAACCTCTCCTCTTCCGCATTCTATATATTCTGTCCCGGTACATTCAGTTTTCAAGAAGCTAGCGTGTCATCTATTGCAATTTTTTATACAAATTTTCCTTTTTCATATTATTACAAACATTCATTTTTATAATATTGTGAGAAAAATTAATCAAATTTGGTACCTGACATAGGTACCTATTTAAAATGCCTGTAATTCTTGATTAGATTCAATAATAGGCCACTTGCATGGATTTCATAACGACTTGGAAAAAATCATGTGGATAGATCTTTTTACTAAGATTAAGAAAATGTTAGTAACATTGTTTAGAAATGTACAGTTTTTTTATTTTTAAATAAATAAATCCATTATTTGGGCTCGTGACGTCACTACATGAAAATGTCCCGTCTCCGAAAATGTTCCTATTAATTTTGTTAAATTCCACACTGATTTATTTTTTTATATGGCATCACTTTGATTTCAGGCGAATTTTTGAATTCGTTCACTAGATTTATTATTGGTTCTCTGCGAACTTATCATTTGTTTTAACTTTTTGACAGATGTTATGAAGAGAACCCCGTACAAAAAAAAAATACAGAATGTCTTAGAATATTTGCCTCAATCGGAAAAAAATTTAAAAAAATGTGATGCAAGTGGCCTATTGTCGGCGGATCAACTGTCTTGGAACCATTTTTTTATTTTTTTTATTCACAAAAAGATACATAAATTACAAAAAATTTTCTACAATAATTAATTACATAATATATGTATTTGATGTACCCCCATAATTAAGCAGGGCTTGTGTGTATGGGGGGTGTTATTATATATTTTTTAATTTATTATTTTTTATTCAGTTCAAATTTTCGGTATAATTCTTAAGCTGAGTTTTAAATTTTTTTATATTACTGTTCATGTTTCTGATTTTTTCAGGTAGTGAATTAAAAAAATTAACTCCGAGATATTTATGATTTAACTGTCCTATTGTTTTTTTACAATTTGGAACAGGAAGCATTGATGTTTGTCTAAGATTTCTGTTATTTTTAAAGGGAGCAACTTTATTTTGAATATTATCTTTATAAATTTGTATGTTGCATGATAAAAGTATAATGCACTCAATTTTCTGACCTTAAATTGTTTAAATAACAGTTCTGATGAATATGAATAGGCTTTTTTTAAAATTGTTTTTATTAATTATTTATTACACGCCCTGATGGGCTTTTACATTATAATTTATAAGTTGAGTAACAAACAATGAAGAAAATATAATACAATGAGAAAAGAAAATACACAAAACAGTGTAACAACAAAACAAATAATAAAATAAAAATACATATTATGTAAAAATGATAAGAAGTCTCATATTCAATATAAACAAAAATTGAAGAAATTATGTAAATCTATTTGTGCCTAGAAGAATAAAAGTGATAGAATATACAACGTTTATACTGATTAGTTTTAATATGAAATATATCACCTAGATTAGAATATTTATTTATATATGTTATTGAAGTAGAAGTAGAAGGGTAATAAATTTCGACATGATTTTTGGGGAACATGGATATTGATAAATTGAAGTAATTCAGAACAGTCAATTTTGTAATGCAGTATTTTATGTAATAGTATTAAATCTGTGCTTATTCTTCTTTCTGAAAGTTTCAATAGAGACGTTTTATCCAGGAGATAATTGTAATCAATGTTTAGTATAGGAATATGCAATTTATAGTTTATAAACCTTAGAAACTTCCGTTGAATCTTTTCAATGTTGTCTGAATGAATGTTGTAAAAGGGAGACCATAACGTAGAGTTATATTCAAGTTGGCATCTGACAAGGGTTTTATATAACATAATAAATGTGTCTAAATCATTGAAATCTTTTGCAGCTCTCAAAACAAAACCAAGAGTCTTTAGGGCTTTGTTGATAATATTATTAATATGACATACAAATGTGAGTTTACTGTCGAACATAATGCCTAGATCCATAATTTCACTAACACAATTTAAATTTTCATCATTTAAAGAATACTGAAAAATAATAGGATTATTTATTTTGGCAAAATGAATGAACTGACATTTATTTATATTTAATGCTAGTTTGTTGATAGAGCACCATTCAAAAAGATATATCAAGTTAGTTTGAAGTATAATACAATCATTAATGTGGTTAATCTCTTTATATAGTTTCATGTCATCGGCAAACAGTAGCACATTTATGTCAGTAAATATATCAACAATATCATTTATAAATATAATAAACAAAATGGGCCCTAAATGGGAGCCTTGCGGCACTCCACATGTTGCTATAAATTTGTAAGACTCTGTGCCATTTATTTTTTTTACACTAAGAATTCTTTTGTACAAATAACTAACAAACCAATTTAATAAGCTACCATAAATCCCAAGTTTCGCCAATTTATTGATTAGTATTTTGTGACACACCTTGTCAAAGGCCTTGCTAAAATCAGTGTATATTGAGTCAACCTGGCACTTGTTGGCTAAAGATTTAGATGTGAAGTTTTCGTATATTAGTAAATTGGTCAGTGTAGATTTATTTGAACAAAAGCCATGTTGGTAGAGAGTTATAATTTTTTTTATGTTTGTGGATATTTTATGGAGGACAATTTTTTCAAAAAGCTTGGGTATCGATGATTGGATACATAATGGTCTATAATTTGTTACGTCCGTTTTGTCCCATTTTTTAAAAATGGGTGTAAGAAAACTGTGTTTCCATGTATCAGGGAAACTGCCTGTCTCTATTATTAGTTTTTGTGATATGTAAATTGTTTGTGTTTGATTTGTATATGTACCGCCCCATCCTATAATGCCGTATTGTATAATTGATTGACAGAAAGCGAAGTATGTGGTCCTAAGTAATTTTTCGTTTAAAATATCTCTTAAGCATCTAAATACATATATATGTTAGTGTCGGTTCACGACGAGTTCATCGAAAACGAATTCATCGAAAATCAATTCATCGAAAGCAAAATTCATCGAAAACGAGTTCATCGAAAACCAATTCATTGAAAATCAATTCATCGAAAACCAATTCATCGAATGATAAATTCATCGAATCGCCAATTCATCGAAAAAATATATTTTGTTGATATTTGAGAGAAATGCCGAGCGGACCGAGAAGTTAAAAAAGCATTGGTCAACCTAAACTAACCTAACCTAAACTAACCTAACCTAACCTAACCTAACCTAACCTAACCTAACCTAACTTAACCTATTTAACCAATTTTTAAATATTTTTTTATCATCACTCTTAATGACCTTTCTGAGTTGTTTATGAGTTGTGTAGTCACCGTTCCTTAGATATCCCTTTTTTGCAGTATCACACAATCGGAAATCGAAGAGATAACCTATAAATTTTACATTGTCACTACGAAACTGGCAGTTGCTAAACACATTTTACTGAGTTAAACAGACCTTTTTGGGTATTTAATTTTGACAGCTGTAATATCTACAAAAAAAAATGTTTTTCGATGAATTGGCGATTCGATGAATTGATCATTCGATGAATTGATTTTCGATGAACTCGTTTTCGATGAATTTGCTTTCGATGAATTGATTTTCGATGAACTCATTTTCGATAAATTTGCTTTCGATGAACTCGTCGGTTGCCGTTAGTTTCCTTATTCTGTTGTTCAGAATATTTATGTGTGGGAACCATTTTAAACGCTGGTCTATTATTATAGCCTAGAACAAGTAGCAACTATCAAATATTTAGGATTAACCTTTGTTACACATCTAAATTGGAAGCAACATATACTTAACACTACAAACAAAATCCGCCAATCTATTTACTTTTTCAAACAAACGCGCAATTTCCTTAACCTACAATTTTAAAAACAGTGTATTACTCACTGTGCCAATCTCACATCGAATACGGAATTTTAGCTTGGGGTAACACTTATTATAATGCCCTCGAACCTATCATTAAAGCACAAAAACTAATAATAAAAATAATTCTTAAACTTCCTCTCACTACCAGCACTGATACGATCTTCAATACTTTCAACGTTATGGACATTAAACAGCTCTACCCAAAATCCATCTTACTTTATTTACATAAAAACAACAAAATCCTATACAAACCAACACAAATGATACACAATACACGAGCCAAAAATAAAGAACTTCTCCAAACTCCCTTTTCTAAAACCACCTTTGGACAAAAACACTTTAAATACATAGCTTGCAAACTATACAATACACTTCCAGCCACGATTAGACAAACCGAATCAAAGACCAAATACAAACAAGATTTAAAGAAATGGATTATAAATATTGGACGCCACACTACTGCTAACATCTGTAAAATAGAGTACAAATAGACAGAATTACCATCTCACGTATGTCCTTACCCTTATTAAAGAACTTAAAATAGTAAAATCCTATATGTATAATATAACTTCCTATATAGACTCGAAAGGATTTACTACTTTATTCATCTCTTCCTTCACCTATATATTGCTCTCTTTATGATATTAACCCTCAATCTTAATCATCTTTCTGTTTGAATTGTATAAATCAGTATGTATCTTACCTTAAATATTCTCATGTTGTAATTAAATATTCTTATGTGTGATACTCATTTATGTACCTCTACGCCTGTCTCAACACAGGTATTACCTAGTGAGACAGGCATCGAATAATGTTATGTAAACATACCTTTTATAGATAAATAAATAAATAAATAAATAAATAAATTATGCCCAGGTACTTAATATCGGTCTTGCTTTCTATGTTTGTACATAATATATTGCATTTACATATAGAAGATAGATTCCAAAAACCGTTTTGAATTTGTAACTAGATTCATTCATAATGTATCTAACAGAGGAACGATATGATGTGTTTTAGAAATGAGAAGTAAAACATTATGCATTATATTAAAGTCATTATTGCGTCAGAATTTAAATAATAAAAGGAAAACGAGTGGATGTTTACATAGGCTCTTGTATTATTAACTGGGAAATCTTTTATCCTTTTCCCTGTTTAACAAAAGCTGTCCTCTCCACGACCTAGCGATAAAAGCCACGAGTATGGACAGCACCGGATTCACCTTTGATGAGGCTGAATTCTCAACAGATAAAAGTCTTTTATGTGCTCTGAGGGTTGGAAGCTATAGAAATATGAGGCCAACTCTTGAGACTTATATTTTCTTGCAGGAGTGAGAAGAAAGAAAAAAATCTTAGCGACATCGTTTAATTTACGTTTTCATTTTTTATTTCCCTTTTAGTTATAAATTTATTAGAAATGTTAAATTCTTTTAAAGTAAAAATTGTATTCATGATTTTTTTTCGCGGTTATTATTTTCTTAATTTATCGCTCTTATTTCGTGAAGTAACCGGTGAGACGAGTCTCTTTGTTGGTGATTTTGTATTAATTACGAGTATTATTAATTTGATGTTATATTTGAATCCTTTTTAGGTTAAAATCTGCTGGAAGGTCGCTTTTTGAATATGTTTAACAATTAATCGTCAGTTGCTGCAACAAAGGACTTATGTTATTATGGGTAATAATTATTACAACTCTATTTATAGAATTTATTACAACTCCACGTCTTTGCACTAAGGTAAAATGATAAAATGCAGCAAATTTTGTAATCACTACGAGATGGGAGGTTATGCCTTGTGGCAACGATCCCTTTATATTTTTGCTATCTATTCTCAATAGGCAATTTATACTCTTTTAAGAGTATTGAAAATGTTACACACTATTCTCATTAGTGTGCTAGATCTTAATTCCTTAAGCATCTGTTATATTTATATTAGATAATAGTAGTTGCGTTGTATAAAGGCTAAGAGAGGCTTTGAGAAAAAGCGAGATGTCATTCTCAAAATCATTTTCTCAAAATCTTGCTCTCAAATAGGAGAGAGGCGTATTTTAATTAAACCCAAATTTCAAATGTGAAATTTTTTGAATTTTTTCGTACATTTGAACCTCAACCGAACACTGAGAACAAAGTTTACATGCATATATTGTTAATATGTGTGAGCATACATGTATGCGTATATGTATGCGTATGAGTGTATGTAAGTATGCACATTAAACACATGTATGCATGAAAGCACACAAATTAAAAAAGTTATGTACGTTTTTATGAAGTTAAAATTTTACATGTTTATTTATAACTGGCTGGAATCCCCGGAGTTTCCCAAGCTTTAAGCATAGTTTTTTTGAAACCTCTTATAGACAATGACCTTCCTCTCATTTTGGAAATTGTGGGTGCAAAATTTCATCAATATCGGAATGAAATTGTAGATTTGTAGATAAAACAAATTCAGGCCACCCGCCCACTACAGGCACTCTAATTTACGTAGATAGATATCTATATGTACCTATTCGTTTTAATGCAAATATCGGCAGCAGTCCGGAGAGTCCACAGTTCGAACAAATTCTCGTAAATTGCGTTAGAACATGGGTGTGAACTTAACCTTCGAATTATCAATAATCCAAGACATTGATTATTAGGTATCTGAAGATTCTATAGTAATGCATTTTATGTAATGTGCTGATTCTTGACTGATCTGAACGAAAATGTCACCTTTGGGGGCATACATTAATTACGCAAGCAATTTATTTTCCAATTAAGACCCCCCCCTTTGTGAGATTAAGTGAGATTTGGTGGGACCGCCCCCTTCCCTCACGTGAGAACAGTGGTGTATCTGGGGTCTCACCCTATCCCATCCCGCCCCGTGCTATCCCATTATACGCCCTCCCCTTTGAGGTAAATATGATCGCGACAATCCTCTAAAAAACTGTTAAACATTTGGTGAGATTTTACTGGACCCCCCCTCATTTTGAGTTCACGTAATTAATGTATGCCCCCTTTTGTCCTTATTAAAATGTATAACCGATTTTTATGCACATAAAAAATATTATTGTTTTGGTGAACTATTTTTACAACGAAAAAGTTTTTTATATTTTTAATTTAATTTTTTTATTAATTGATCGTTATTAATTCAAGACTTCATTTTGTGATGTCCTATGCCTGTATCGCTAGAAAAACCTATGTTGAGAGTAGGTCGTTGGTTTAAATTGAAAGTTCCGAATAAAACCAACTCAGAAACACCTCAGAAAGGTCATTAAAAGCTATGAAAAACAGGAAAAGCCACAGGACATGACTCAATAGCTCTCCTGCACATTAAGTATGCTGGACCAGCGATTTATATTATCCTAGCAAAACTATTTTCACAGGCACATCCCGAATGAAATGATGAAAACGGTAATTATTCCCATAATTAAATCAACAAATCTTGATCCATCCGTGATCAATAACTACCGACCAATTTCACTCTCAACCACAGTGGCAAGATTATTGAAAAAAATT
Organism: Limnephilus marmoratus; assembly: GCA_917880885.1. Classification (NCBI taxonomy): domain Eukaryota; kingdom Metazoa; phylum Arthropoda; class Insecta; order Trichoptera; family Limnephilidae; genus Limnephilus; species Limnephilus marmoratus. The sequence continues at coordinate 26,834,782 of OU862919.1, read as the reverse complement.
TTATCTGCTGTCGTAATAGATCAGCTAAAAACAGAGGATAACCAGTTCGAATTCAAACCTGCACTGTCAACATCTATGGCAATATATTCCCTAAAAGAAACCATCAGTTATTATAAACTAAGAAAACGCCAATCTATACCTGCTTTCTAGATTTAAGCAAAGCATTTGACCGTGTATGTCATAATAAATTTTCCAACCCATTCTTTTTGAAAAGTGGCGTAAGGCAAGGAGGAAGCATGTCTACGGTTCTGTTCAATCTATACACCGATGAGCTTATTCAAAGACTTAATGCCACGAAAATAGGCTTTCATTTAAATGGAGTGTGTGTAAATAACATTAATTACGCAGATGACATGGTTCTTCTTGCACCGTCACTAAGCGCATTAGAGAAATTACTAAAAATTTGTGAAGACTTTGGAAAAAACCATAACCTTTTGTATAATACCACCAAGTCAATAGTTATGGTTTTTAAACCGAAAAACGAAATCGTTCAAACACCCTCAGTATGGCTAGATGAAAGGAAAATGAATGTTAATCACAGCGTTAAATACCTTGGACATGTCATCACAGACGACCTTAAGGATATCGAGGACATGGAAAGGCAGAGAAGAGCAATATCAGTTAGAGCGGGTATGCTGTCAAGACGTTTTTACTCCTGCAGCCCCAAAGTAAAAAGAATACTGTTCAACGCTTTCTGCACCTCGTTGTACACATCAGAACTGTGGGTTGACTACACCGCAACCCAATGGCATAAGTTAAAGGTTGCTTACAATAACGCTTATCGCCAACTATTCCGCCTACCGAGATACTGCAGTGCTACGGAAATGTTCCTGGAGGGACGAGTACATACTTTCCGTGCACTTCTCCGCCACCGCATGGGAAGTTTATGGCGCAGACTGCGCCATTCGAAGAATGCGATCATCACCGCCATGACTACCTGGATGGAATCTCCCCCGATGACCCTCTGGAGACGGGAGACGATGAAATACCCTCCGTAAACGGCTATTTACATTCATTTTAGTGTTTGATACATACATAATTTTTTTTACTCAGTTCCATTTTTCATGCTTTTTCGTTTATTTTATTTAATTTAAGTGTTGTTATTTAATTTTTACCTTAACTTATTATTTATCTTTTTTTGTTATTTTACATTATGGAATGTATTGCATTGCACTTCCCCTGCATACATTCTGGAATAAACTTATATTATTATTATTATTATGAAAAAATCATTTTCAAATAGCCGGTAACCTTAACATAACTTAACCTTTTTAACCAATTTTTAAATATTTTTTTATCATCACTCTTAATGACCTTTTTGAGGTGCTTCTGAGTTGGTTTCATTCTGAGTTGCCGGTCACCATTTAGGGTATGCGGTAAATTGACCGCGGAAAATTCATTGCGAAACATTCACCACGGGGCAAATTCACCGTTCGCAGAATATTCGCCGCTAAAAATATATAAAATAAATATCTCTAAATGTTAAAGGCTGTAAATGTTTCCAAAACCGTGATTTAGTGATGCAAAGCTCAAAGATGGCGGGGTTGTTTTATGTCCTCACACTATGGTAGAGTAAATAATATGAACGAGTGCTAATCCAATAACAGTAAAAGCCCCTCAGGTTGATAAAAATATTAAAACCTACTAAAGGTTCATTCGGTAGAGTTAAAAAAAACAGGCCAGTCTACCGTGGAGCTGTTCCGGGCCGCAGTAAACATAGTCCGCATAGCCAACATGATAGCCAACGTCCGTTGAACGGACAAGGCACAAGAAGAAGAAGAAAAAAACAAAAAAACACTGCTCCCACTACTACCTAATAAATTCGAGTAGATGTATTTGTTGTGGTAAAGGTGAAAATAAAATTTGCCGCTGCGACCGCATACTACGTGCTTTTAAATTTAAATATTATTTATGGAATTACATATTACAATACATCAGGGGTAACCACTTACTTTCATTAGGGTTCCTTTTTATTAAAATAACATGACCGTCGCGGTCCGGAAGGGAAAAAGCCTACCCCTCCACCCCCCCCCCCCCCTAGGCTTACCATTTGAAATAATAAACTGTACTATTTAAATATGTGTAGATACAATATCAATGAAGATCGAGGAAATTTGCATAATTGCTGTTTTGGCGTGGGGATTGCATAGATAATATCTTTTTTTTAGAGCTTTAAACACAAAGTTTTTAGGTAAAATATGAAATAAATCGATAGAAATGCGGGAAGCCGGGCCTTAAAAGGCATATTTATGTTGGTGAACGGACAACTCAACAATGTGCAACTCCATTACTTATTTGAAAAGTTATTAAAAGTGATGAATTAAAAAAATAACAAAAAAAACTTGGTTAAATTGGTTACTTTAAGTTAGGTTACGGGGTATTTATTTTTTTCATCACTTTCAACGACTTTTCAATGCGGTGTTATAATGCCACTTTGTTGAGTTATCATGGAACCTTTTCGTTATTTGTTTTTGGGGTGTTATAGTGTCTTGCGCTACCTCCTTCTTTAGCCAACGTTTCGGACAGTGTTGCAGGGTCCATCATCAGGGCAGATCCGGTAGATGTGTAGATCCGGTATATGTAATGTCTACACATCTACCGGATCTGCACATCTACCGGATCTGCCCTGATGATGGACACTGCGTAGCTGTCCGAAACGTTGGCTAAAGAAGGGAGGTAGCGCAACACGGCATAACACCCCAAAAACAAATAACGAAAATACTTTTGGCCGTGAAAATCTTAATGGAAATTATTAGCCATTTAAATTATGTTCGTACAATGCTCTTGGTTTCAGTAAGTTCATTTCTTGGTATAGTTTTTTTCGTGGAGGTATCTGGGTTAAAATAGAAATGTTATTTTATAACTTAAGAGCGTTTAACCAGCCAGCGAACGAAAATCCACATTTCGTTGAAAGTTGTTCTTACGGTCGTGCAGGGCGGTTACAATGAGAAAGATTAATTATTCTCCGTACAGCTTTTTAAAATTATAACTCAATATCGAATATATTTCAATCCAAATGAGCTTTAATTTATACCTACATCCAAAAATGCTGAAAGACGTGATGATAAAACTATTAAAATAATGTACTTTTTGTAATTATTTTTTGATTATAAGTATTTATCATTTTTCAATAATGTGTAAATTTAATAAGAATGTTAAAAAAATCTGAAATATATTAGTTTGTAAGTGCGCAAATAAATACACAAATGGACCAATTTTCGTCCAGAAACACATGTACGTACATATTTTTTAATGATTTTATTGAAACTAAAATTAAAATTCTAAAACATGCGTTTGCTAGATAATGTATTGATTTATTTTACTGCATGATTATATTATTTGAAATGGGTGTGGTATAATTCAAAATTTTTTTTGAAAATTTAACAAATCTGCCAACGACCCGTGTAATAACCTTATTATACTAAAAATTAAAAAATTTTCTCAAAATTTATTACATGCGAATGCTAGATAAAAGAACAATCTTTCGAAATCCATTTATAATTTTTTGTGGAAAAGAGTCAATTCGTCTAAAATCTGATTTGAAAATGACATATTTCTGGTTTTCTCTGGTAATGTTCTCTTAAATTATGTTCGTACAATGCTGTAGGTTTCAGTAAGTTCATTTCTTGGTATTGTTTTTTTCGTGGGGGTATCTGGGTTAAAATAGAAATGTTATTTTATAACTTAATTCTGTATTATTTTTAAGTAATTCAAGTTTGTAATGGGTGTGTTTTCCCATATTTCTAATGGATATTTTAGGTGAAACTGGATTAAGTAAATAAATATTCCAACCCCGTTGTCGTTAATGAAGTACAGCAACTTACTGATAAATAATTCGTCAGCTTCATTGTCCTCGTACAGAGTTTGGTTTTTTTTAACTTCACCCTGGTGGGTAGTTTTAGTTGTTTAAGTAATTGGGAGTGGCTAATGCTTTCAATTAGGACTTGAACTTTGTAATTTATGTATCGTGGAAATGTACCGGGAACTTGATCAAAATTATTTTGTGGAGTAATATTACGTAGAGACTTATGTAGAGGGAATGTATGATTGAGTTTATATTCAATAATGTTATATTTGTATTCAAGAATATTAATAATCGTGAATAAATATTAATACTCTTCGTAGCAATATCCTGCCTAACCTAAAACAAGATACACAATATAAAATTTGAAGGTTGCAATTTTATTACGGTTGAAAAAACACTGAGCGAATAATATGCGAAATGTGATAAAGTTAACTTAACATTAAATTGTGAATTTCGTTGGAAATATATAATATTAGGTCCTTACATATGAAATTAGCGTTTTGCCGTACTGGCAACTTTGATCTTAAATATCTTCTCTTTGGTTAGGAATTCCAAATTCAAATTTATACAGCTGTTTACTCATGTATTTGTGTTTTGAAAATTATAATTCATTTGTTTTTTCCTTAATTGTTTTTTTCTTTGCGTCACTTAGTTTACAAAATGGAAAACTTGAAATATCGCGTTATTTACGAGCACGAGTTCCACCGTGGCACCAGTGCAGCAGAAACGGCTCTAAGGATTAATGATGTGTATGGCGACGGTGCCACAAAAGAAAATACAGTGCGTTTTTGGTTCCAACGTTTTCGTTCTGGAAATTTCGACCTGCAGAACAAGCCCCGTGGACGGCCGGAGGCCAAAGTTGATAATGAAGAATTGAAGGCTATTTTGGAAGCGGATCCATCGTAAACCACGTCCGAGTTAGCTGCAGGCTTCGGTGTTAGTGATAAAACTGTTTTAATCCACTTGAAGCAAATTGGGAAGGTGAAAAAGCTTGAAATGTGGGTACCTCACGAATTGAATGAAGCAAATCAACAAACGCGCGTTAGAACGCTAGACCACACACTGCACAACAGACGGCTACCAAATTAGAGGAGCTTCAATAGGAATGTCTAAGACATCCACCGTACTCTCCGGACCTTGCCCCAACAGATTACCATTTTTTTTCGAAATTTGGATAACTTCTTGCAAGGGAAAAAATTCAACTCCGATGGGGCAGTCCAAACCGCCTTCAAAGATTTTATAGATTCCCGTCCGAATGGTTTTTTTAGTAAAGGAATCGATGAACTACCTATGAGATGGCAAAAGTGCATAGATAGCAATGGTACATACTTTGATTAAATAAATATATTATATTTAAAAAAAATCGACTTTATGTTATTCCCATACAAAACGCCAATTTCATATGTATGGACCTAATATTAATATTTGTTATGTAAGTGACGCATTCGTTTAAAATAATTTTTAAAAATGTAAAAAGAAGCAGAAATTAACGTATATCAAAGTTAGCAAATGATCATTTAACGCCATTTAAATTTTTTGTTTTTATTAGAACAACTCTCTTTTTGTAACTTTTGAAGGTTATTCTAATTAATGTATTAGGTATACTATTGAAGAAGAAGTAAACACTAACAGCCTTACTAAAAAAAAACCACAGCGTGACCAATTAACTGTGTTATTGCAATAACATAATTAAACCAAGTATACACTAAATCACGTTTTATTACCAATAACGTTTCTTGCGTGTTCACGCTGTTAAAATGCATTAAGATCTGACAACATTGTAAATGGTTTTAATTTCCTAGGAAACAATGTTGTTTTAATTCTTCTCCGCTAGGGGCATTATTGGTGCGCCTGTGCATATCGGACCGCGATGACAAAACAGTTCGGTGTGTTTATGGCGGGATATGGAAAATTTTGTTAGTGCCTAAATGTTGTGATTTTACTAAATAATTTCTATTGTAGTGACGAATTTACACTTCTGCTCATATAATTGATATATTTAACCATATTATTTGTGTGGTTTACACCAGTTTAATCAAGTTATTGTACAAACGCCGTACTTTCAAAGTTGAACTGTCAGAATATTGTTTTATAGGTTACTATATGTGTATGGCAATAAAAAAAACTTTGAAATTTTTTATTATTTTTTTATTGTATGCACGACGAAAAAGTGAGGTGATAGTTTCCTTCCAAATTTATTACATAAAAGGACTGTGTTTTTGAAGTTTTGATTTTTTTTCAATTTCTTTACATTTTGGTCAAAAATGTTTTGAGAGGAAATTTTTTTTCATTTTTTTCCGAGTTTGAATCTTAAAATATGGCAGTTTTTGAAAACTAAAGTGTATTTCAAATACACAAATCTAAAAGATAATTTTATCTAGTTTTCATAAATGGTATTTGTTTTTACGACACCTTCAAAAATAAGAAATATATAGAACATTCAAAATACTTAGGAAAAATTCAAAATTTCGTCCGAACATCAATCGTTAAAACAGAGATAAACTACCCACTCAGGCCGTGGAAACCATGTGTATTTTTTTCCATGAACAATTTTTTAATTAGTAATGTTTTCACATCCGCGGCCATTTGTCAATTGAATAAAATTTTCACTGGGTTTTTTAGTAAGGCTTGTTACCATTAAAGTGTGATGACATATTGTTATGAGTTTGTGTTATAAGATTAAAGGGAGATGTACTAATGAGCCTTTGTCGGGCTCGGGTGTAATCTGCTAGTCAACTTTGATTTCCTCACCGGAAACCTTGGACGCCAAACCCAGCCTAATGTCTGGGTATGTCAACCAGCGGAGAACACGGTACTCAATTCTCAGAGTGTGGGCCATTAGTTTTTATAGCATTCCTGAAAAGGCTGCACAAGGAAACTACTTAATAAAACAAAATGTGGAGTATATAATCGGTTCACTGTATTGATTTCGAAAGACATAATAAAATAAATGGTATGGACTCACCCCCGGGACCGATATCGTAATTTTATGCTAATCCTAGCTACCCTAATTAAATTTACTGCCGCCGAACTCCCGATGTCGTGAGAACCCACCCCAGCTCCTGGTGGCAAGGGTGATCCCAACCTCTGCGGCTCAGCTTGGCCCTGCGACCTCCTCAGCAGTCGCATGGAAGTGATGTTAGACCTGGACCCTCAGGAGAAGGAAGGAGTACCCAGACTCTACTCCAAATTGTAAAGGAAGGCCCGTCAGCAATTCGAGGCGATGTTTCGTTCAACACTGCGGTATCTCGGGTTTGTTCCATAAATATACCCTCGGGGGGAATTCAATAGTTGGCCTGCATATAATCACGGGCGCAGCGAGTTATTAATTAATCCGATGACTCGGATAATGAGGTACAATAGTCTTTTCACTCGGACATTGCCAATTCACTCGTGGTCACTCGGACCCTCGCGAAACTCACATTTTACGTGAATAACTCTTCGGTTAGATGCACAGCGCACAATGATAAGCGTGGCGGGTTATTATTTACACCGATGTCTCGGATAAAGAGGTACATTAATCGTAACACACGTACATCGCCATTAAACTCGTGCTCCCTTTTGGGACCCGCGCGAAAACTCGCATTTTACGCGAATAAATCTTTAATTTTTATATTTAAAATAAACACAACGTGTTTCCGTCCCCCGAATGCAGATGCCCAAGCTTGGATTACAATCACATCGTATTAAAACTTAAGATTAATTGACCGTTGTTTTCACGGCGTACCGCACAAATCGCCGTGAAAACCAGAGTGCGGATCCGGAAACCAAACCCAAAAACCGCCGCCTACCGACACGTTGAACGAACTCCCCCAGGTTTGCCAACCTAACCAATTAAAATGCATTTAAGAAAATAGTACCTAACTTACGATAAATACAATCGCTTCATAACATTACCCCCCTTCCCACAAAAATGTTTGGCCTCAAACAAAACTACCAAAAATCTAAACATGCCCTGAACTATCTACGTTGGTCCCAAGGAGTACCTGGTAATAAAATAAAAATAAACAACCAGTAAATGTGAAATACAAAATACAATTATTAGAAATGAAAAAGAAAAGAAAAATCCTTAAATAGTACTCTTATGACGAATGAGTGCATCGTAACCCCAATCGCGCCTATCCTGCGCGTAGGCCGGATAGTAGGTTTACGATGCAACCATTCTCGAACTTAAAAACTAGTAAACCAATATAACCTAAGAACAACTTTTTGTAAGATGATACGTGAATGGACAACAAGCACCCTCAGCACTGGAAAAAACAAATTCTGGGTGGTTGTAATATTGACTCTTACCGAGCACTACCATTGACGTATCATCTGGAACAGAACACATAAACTAACTTAAAAGATAAGTCTTAAAATTAAGAAACATACATTTTTATGATTAAATCACTCCTCCAAATACGTCAAGTTAAATTCTATGCATTAGGCATCACTGTTCCAAACACTATCACTGAATTTATATAGCCTTTCTTAGGCCGAAAATATTTGATGGGTTTACCATCTACACTTCACTGAATTTATATCCTTTAGGATAAAACTAACCCTCTTTTGGGAGAGTATTCCTAACTAACCTCCTATTCTGGTCCTTGGGTGAATAATATTTAACCAACAACAATTATACATTGTAAAGGTAATTTTAATAGTGTACAACCACCGCATCGGATGGTGCCAAATAATTTTTTAATAGTATACAACCAACGCATCGGATGGTGCCAAATAATTTTTTAATAGTATACAACCAACGCATCGGATGGTGCCAAAGAAATAAAAAAACAACCAACTGTTTTAGAAGGTGTCATTTGTTAATAAGATGTGCAGCTATAATTTAGTGCAGCCATAAGTATACGTCCAACTCTATAGAAGGCGTAATCGGTAAGTAAAGAACAAATTTTAAGGTTTTCACTGTAAACCGTTGTTCAACCATATAGTACATAATAACAATGTTATAAGTCTCTCAGGACAATAATAACAGAATACATCCAAAATCTTATACAAATATAAATGATTCTACTTCCTATGTTGGCTTAAAATGTGGAAGGATATGTGATACCATATCATCCCACATTATAAGATCTCAAAAAAAATCTTATAAACAAGGTGGACATTACAAAACATTTTCTGTAACTACTAAAAACAAAATTAAAACGCTTTTCCAAAAGCTGAGGCTTATCTGACGCAGCCTATGTTTATAGAGTAAAACAATATTTTGACAATATTATACGAAATAAATTTACCAATAAAACAGAAGAAGAGTGAGAGAAAGAGAAAAAAAATACTTTGAATTTTAGCAATTACTTCTGTAACCTGACAAAATAGGGTCAAATAATGTCAATGCACTGAAGGTGAATAACAATAATTCTTCATTTAAAATCACTTAGAAAACAAAGAGATACAATCCCTGCGTCTCTGTGTTTTCTATGTAATCTGGAACAACAAAAAATGACATTATCAAAAGCATGAACATAACCCAAAAAAAAAGGTATGTCTGAAACACGCAGAGATAGTGTGCGGATATGTCCGCGTATTTCAGGATACAAGACTTACAACTAATAATCCTAAGTTAATCCAAAAAAGGTATGCCTGAAACACGCCGAGATAGTGTGCGGATATGTCCGCGTATTTCAGGATACAAGACTTACAACTAATAATCCTACTTAATCATCTATTCAGCCGACGTCCAAATTTACGTCTGTTTTAGCGTTAATACTATCGATAAATTTATACTTATACATGCACATACGTATTTTTAAATATATTCTCAACTCGAGCATTGCCACTAGAGTTGAGGTTGTTATTGTAATGAAACAAACCACCCTCCTCATCAATCTTACAAAACACCCCCCGCCAAGTAAATAACCCAATTCCTTAAAAATGAATCTAAAGACAGGACTAATGACTGTCAGAATGTCGGGTCGTTGTTGTCGTTGGGTCGCATTGTCATTAAAATCTCAGTAAATATCTTAAATATTTGAATAATCTTTAATAATTATCCTCCATTCCTATTTAAACACATAATAAATTGATTTGTCTTCGCTATCAGGGATTCTGACATGTAAACACAACAGTGTTTTGACGTATGCCGAAGTCATAGGTAAAATGTAACGAGGAACCGTCATAGACAATCCGAGGTATTCTTAGAACAGCTAGCATTGATTGGTTCCGGACAGAAAAAAAAAATTATAGAGCTCTACTTAACACATTGTCCATAGTCTATGACCGATTTCTATGCTTTCAAACAATAACAAAGAAAATGACAAATCATTTTAGGTTACAGAAGGTAAGGATTTCAGGTCCTATGCATAACTGTGTGGTATTGGAAAAACAATAAATACGAGATTAATCATTTATAAGGTGCCCACAATATAATTACGCATAGTATCCCTTTACGAATTCCCGCCGGTAATAGTGCCAGTGAATTGAAATAATGACATTTGTTGTTATTTCCAATCACCGTCACTGCAATCATAGGTTATGACCGCGACCAAGTTTAATAAATACAAACGAAATTAAGACCTCCACTGAACAGATGAATAATAATTTTTGGGCATTATACATTACAGGGCGAAGAAAACATTTTCAGGAATGCTATAAATCGGGACCAGACAGCGTATGGAGCGCCATATTGTTACCATTAAAGTGTGATGACATATTGTTATGAGTTTGTGTTATAAGATTAAAGGGAGATGTACTAATGAGCCTTTGTCGGGCTCGGGTGTAATCTGCTAGTCAACTTTGATTTCCTCACCGGAAACCTTGGACGCCAAACCCAGCCTAATGTCTGGGTATGTCAACCAGCGGAGAACACGGTACTCAATTCTCAGAGTGTGGGCCATTAGTTTTTATAGCATTCCTGAAAAGGCTGCACAAGCAAACTACTTAATAAAACAAAATGTGGAGTATATAATCGGTTCACTGTATTGATTTCGAAAGACATAATAAAATAAATGGTATGGACTCACCCCCGGGACCAATATCGTAATTTTATGCTAATCCTAGCTACCCTAATTAAATTTACTGCCGCCGAACTCCCGATGTCGTGAGAACCCACCCCAGCTCCTGGTGGCAAGGGTGATCCCAACCTCTGCGGCTCAGCTTGGCCCTGCGACCTCCTCAGCAGTCGCATGGAAGTGATGTTAGACCTGGACCCTCAGGAGAAGGAAGGAGTACCCAGACTCTACTCCAAATTGTAAAGGAAGGCCCGTCAGCAATTCGAGGCGATGTTTCGTTCAACACTGCGGTATCTCGGGTTTGTTCCATAAATATACCCTCGGGGGGAATTCAATAGTTGGCCTGCATATAATCACGGGCGCAGCGAGTTATTAATTAATCCGATGACTCGGATAATGAGGTACAATAGTCTTTTCACTCGGACATTGCCAATTCACTCGTGGTCACTCGGACCCTCGCGAAACTCACATTTTACGTGAATAACTCTTCGGTTAGATGCACAGCGCACAATGATAAGCGTGGCGGGTTATTATTTACACCGATGTCTCGGATAAAGAGGTACATTAATCGTAACACACGTACATCGCCATTAAACTCGTGCTCCCTTTTGGGACCCGCGCGAAAACTCGCATTTTACGCGAATAAATCTTTAATTTTTATATTTAAAATAAACACAACGTGTTTCCGTCCCCCGAATGCAGATGCCCAAGCTTGGATTACAATCACATCGTATTAAAACTTAAGATTAATTGACCGTTGTTTTCACGGCGTACCGCACAAATCGCCGTGAAAACCAGAGTGCGGATCCGGAAACCAAACCCAAAAACCGCCGCCTACCGACACGTTGAACGAACTCCCCCAGGTTTGCCAACCTAACCAATTAAAATGCATTTAAGAAAATAGTACCTAACTTACGATAAATACAATCGCTTCATAACAGGCTGTAATAATTTAAACGAAAATATGAAAGAGAACAAGACACGGAAAAAATTACGAGTGTGCAGTTCACACGCGGTAAGAGTGAAATGTTCAGATAACTAAATTAGACAAGAGTGGGGAGGCAACGAAGCACCGCACAAAGAGGAGACCGATTATTCTATCTCATTCTCTCGCAGGCTAAATCCTTTACATGTTTGCATGGGCGTAGGCACGGTGGGGCAAGGTGGGGCGTTTGGCTGTCCGATGCATGATCTCTCGGATTGTCGAGCGAGTCGCGTTTTTGAATTTACAGCACTTCATAGGATGGTTTTTTTCTTCTTCCGTTCACATTATTTGTATTCTTAGACCCTAAAGTAAGAATGTGTTGTAGAAGCCAACTTTTTTTGGTACTTACTGCAGAATTTTACTTTTTGCCCCACCCTAAATCAAAACCTGGATCAGCTTATAACAATTTGACAGAAAGCTGAAACGCAACTAGATAAGAATCGGCATTTAACGAAAAAACAAAATGCGCTGAATGGCCATTTGATGACTTTGTCACACGTGATTCTCTGTTAAACAACTGCGTTTATACGCATTTTTTTCATTTGAAAGAAAATTTGAAACATTGGAGGTATTTTGTGAGGGGGGGGGGGGTGGCTAGGGATTGTGGTCTTGGGGGGTGAAACTCGGTCGGGTGGCACCCGGGGCGCCGGCCCCCCCTCGCTACGCCACTGCTTGTGGTCCCTGTCGAAAAAATAAACGTACAAGTGGTCCCGGGCCAGAAAAAGGTTGGGAACCACTTATCTAGATAATTAAATTTAATCTATAAAATTCTAGTAAATCCCTATTTAACACGAGTTAATTTTAGAGCATTCCGAATCTCAATAAACAAGCATTTTTGTCTGAAATATCTTCTGTGTTTAAAAATAATATTGACCCAAATGAAAGTTTCATATATTTTGGTGACATCAATTTAAATTTATTAAATAGAAATGATTCAGTCATAATAACTTATGAAAATATCCTTGCAAATAATTATTTAATAAAATGTATAGATGACGTAACAAGAGAAGTGATAGTTCAACAGAAAATAAACAGCTCGTGTATCGATCATTTTTTTGTAAGGATTAGCGGAAGACAATCCGCTGGAGCTTTTACAGGTGTGAGTTCAATCTCCTCATGCGTATGTGATTATAACATTGCAGATCACCACACCACGGCTATAAATGTTCGGTTAGATTCTATAGAACAAATAAACTTAAGCAAAACTGAAAATATAACGATTCTTTCGCAGAGACATCATCATCATCATCATCATCTGTGGCTCTACAACCCAGGTCGGGTTTTGGCCTCCAGCAGAGCCTGCCTCCATGACTGTCGGTGTTGTGCTGCGTTGCGCCAGTTTCGGATGCCGATGGTGCTTGCATCCTTCACCACTCCATCCAGCCATCGAAGCTTTGGTCTTCCAACTCTTCTCCGACCCCCAGGTGCACCATCAATAATTCGCTTTGGAATATCTCCTTCGCTCATTCTCTGGATATGTCCAGCCCACCTGAGTCTTCCAGTTTTGATTTCCTTGGAGATATTAGGGTCCTCGTAAAGATCGTATAGCTCCTGGTTGTATCTGATACGCCATTCTCCATTATCACAGACTGGGCCGTAAATCCTTCGCAGCACCTTCCTTTCAAAACTTTCTAGGGCTCCTTCATCACCCTTACTGATTGTCCAGCATTCCGAACCATACATAAGAACAGGTCGTATAAGGGTCTTGTAAAGCAGGACTTTAGTTCTTCTGGTAAGGTGGCGAGATTTCATATGCTTCTGTAGCCCAAAGTAGTATCGATTTGCAGCTACTATTCTTCTTTTGATTTCGCTGGATACATTGTTGTCATTTGTCACCATAGTACCGAGATATACAAACTCGTTGACAGTTTCAAATGTATAATTATCTATCTGTATACTTGGTGGTTTCTGGCGTCCATGTACGGGCATATATTTTGTCTTCCCCTCGTTGATGACCAATCCCATGTTCCTTGCCGACGTAGCTAAGCTTTTAAACGCCGATTTTAGTTCATATTCTGAGCGTGCGATGATATCTATATCGTCAGCATAAGCAAGGAGCTGAACAGACTTGTTAAAAATATGGCCTGTGGTTTGTATACCTGCATTTCGGATGGCCTTTTCCAGCGCTAAATTGAATAAAATGCAGGCAAGACATATCGATAATAATATCCAAAATTATGATTGGAAATCACTTCTAGAAGAAAATGACTGTACCATTATTTACTCAAAATTTCAAAAATATTTTGATGATTTGTATAAAAATAGCACAATTGTGATAAGTAAAAAATCCGAAACCCGGCCTTATGCGATAAACGATTGGATATCTTCCGATGTTTTATGTAAAATTAAAAAAAGAGATAACTTATATAAATGTTGGAAAAATGCTCCGTCAAACAAATATTACGAGAAAGAATATAAATGTTTTAGAAATGTGTTAAATAAATTATTAGTTAAACTAAAAACTTCTTACTATAATGATAAATTCAAAAACTATTTTCAAGATTCAAAAAAAACATGGGAAGAGTGTAATAAAATTTTAGGAATTAAATCTAAAAATGACTGTGATGAAAATGCTTCTAAATATCTTTGAAAGATCGAACAAAAGAAGTTTGAATTACCTAATGATTTTGTTGATTATTTCTCTGAAAGTGTTTACAATATGTTACATAAGTGCAATCATAAGACAACTGAATTTGAACCAGAGGCGATGCCTCAAAGCATGTACCTACCGAGGGCAAAAGCGGCGGATATAGAAAGTATTGTTAGACAAATGAAGATTTCTTCCCCAGGAATTGATAATATCAGGATGAAAGATATAAAAAAACATATTTTAATCCTTGGTCCAATTATAACCCATTTTATAAACAGAATCTTATTTCAAGCTAAAATCCCCGATGATTTAAAATGTAGTATTATAAGACCTATATATAAGGTAGGTGACCACACTGTATTAGGTAACTACAGACCAATTAGTATCTTGCCATCTCTAGAAAAAATTCTTGAAAAATATATTGAAATAAAATTAATAAAATATTTAGAAGATTTTTCTATAATAGATACTAATCAATACGGTTTCCAAAAAAAAGAGTACCGAATTGCTTCTTCAAAAATTTGCCAACATGATAAATAATGAATTAAACTGTCAAAAAAATACATTAGTCTTATTTATAGATTATTCGAAAGCTTTTGATACTATTGATCATGGTAAATTACTTAAAATACTAGAAATTATAGGAATAAGAGGAAAACTACTAAAACTTTTTGAAAATTACTTAAACAACCGATGCATGAAATTAAAACTCTTAAAATCTTTAAGTATAAAAAAAGAAGTTTTTTGCCGGCGTTCCTCAAGGTTCCATATTAGGTCCAATCCTGTATATTATATATGTATCTTTTATTAAATTCATTTTTGGACATGTAAAGTACTTTGTATACGCGGATGATACTGCTTTAGTTATTTATAGCAGTGATTTGCAAACTTGTATAGATCTTTTACAAAAAGACTACATTGAACTATTAAAATGGTCTCATGACTCTGGCTTAATTATAGATGCCAAAAAAACTAAATTGTTACACATAAGATCCCCTAATGTTAAGGTATGTATTACACCTGAAATAAAGACACATACATCAGATTGCTTACACAATGGTATTCCAGCAACGTGTACATGTGAAAATATGGAACTAGTTAAAAGAGTATGTTTATTTAGGTGTTATTATTGATTGCTTTTTCAAGTGGGATATACAAATAAACAAAGTTTGTGCACGATTAAGATCAATTGTAAACAGATTGTATAAACTAAAATTTTTTGTTCCTATCTGCACACTTCGAATAATTTATTTATCTCTAGCTGAATCTGTTATAAGGTATGGAATAACAGCTTGGGGATTTTCTTGTAAAACAAATGTAGACCATGCATCAGTGCCAAATTCATTGGTTAAATTATTAGCTGAAAAAAATTTATACAAAGAAAGGCATAATATTCCTTACTTTTATCAAAGTCTCAAAATTCTTTCAGTGAGAGCAATTATGTGGTACAAAATTATATTTCAGCACATAAGTAACCCTTTATATATAAACAGGCTGGTACACAACCATAATACTCATTTTAACTTTAATGAAGGACTAATTGTACCTAAACATACAAATAAATATGGACAAAGAACGTTAAATTACATGATTCCCAGTTGTTTAAATATGCTTCCAGCTGAAATTAAAAACTGTACCCAAAACAAACAATTGGTGAACTTACTGAAGACTTTGCTTACGGAAAGAATTCATTTGTATTAGCTTACAATAACATATTACTTATTCTAAAGACTTTAAAATTGTTATTCATGTTTTCATAATTTTTTTTTATATAAGTATATTTCTGTAAAAAAAATAATTTAATCTTATATCTATAATTGTAAAAATGTATCTAAGTATATTTCTGTAAAAAAAATTAATTTAATTTTATATCTTTAACTGTAAAAATGTAACTATTAAATCTCTATTACAAGATCTTTAATGTAAAGAAACCGTTAGACAAACTGCTAAAAAGTAGTTTATCGGGACTTTTTGTCTTATATTTGTAAAATGTATAAAATAAATAAATAAAAAAATAAATAAAAAAGCGAGACTCTTCCCAGCACCTGTTTAAACCAACCAACTAAGCGTCAATTAATTTATTTATTATTGTTAATTAAACGTATTTGTTTTTTCAGAGATGCCGCCCTGCGCTACTAGGAAGAAAATTTCCGCACGAAATGAAGACCGAGATGTGTGAAAGCTCTCCTTCCGCCAGAACATACGTAGATAGTAACAAATTGGTAAAATCAGTGCGATTAATTGAGTAAAGGTACCTAATTTAGTGAGAATGACGCAAATCTATGAAATGGAGAGGTCCACGAAAATAATCACGCCGAACATGACTTTCAAAACGAGGAGAAAGAAGGGAATAATTGTTGCAACAAGTGGTTTTTCGTTAAATAACAAATGCGCGTTGTGTTTTGTTGTGTTTGTTATAGTGTTCTTCGAGTTAGTTATGTGTTCGTTAGTTAGCGGAAGCCAGGTGACTTCGATAAACTCTACAGAGGTGAGTCTTGACATCTTATTAATTAACTAACCATCATAACTTTTCCTCGCAGGTGTAGGCAGAGAGATGATGAACCTCCACACAACTCTGTCTTGGCAAATACTCCTCGCTCCATCCATATATGTCACGTACTCTTTTCATATTCTGACTCTTTACATGGCTAGCTTTAGGTACATGATACAGCATTTGAATCACAACACTTCATCCACTATTCACTTTCGCATCTTTTATTTTCCTTACACCCATATTATCCGCGTGGGAATTTATTTATTTATTTTAATTTTTTTTATTTAGTAACTATATATATTATTTTTTACATTTTTATATAAAACAAGTTAGTTAGGTGTATATATAAAATAGAAAATATATTCGTAGTCCTCCTCATTAGGAGATCCTGTGCTGAGGGGGACTATGCTTTGGATAAGTTTTTCAGCGACCTCTATGGTTTAACTTCATTGTTTGGATAAGGTTTTCCAGAAACTTCTATGACGATGTTTTAAGTATAGTAGTAAGTTCATTTTCCGATAGTTCCTTCAGCCAACATTTAATGTTCTTAATGTAGCTACTTTTGTTTTAATTTGTTTGATACTGAGTGGGAGTTTGTTATATAACTTTACTGCTAAAAATTCAGAACTTCTTTGTCCAAATGAAGAGTTGCACTTCGGTATATTAAGTATGTCTGTTTGTTTGGCTCTGGTTTTATGAGCATGTGAGGTGTCTGCCTCTGAATCATTTTTGTGGCGATGTACTAGAATGTTTTTGGCATAGATTTATAATGTAACATTTTACTAAAGGATCAAATAAGAATGATAAGTTCTTCACAAATTACTACTTTGTGATGATTTTTCGATGATTCCACTTCAGACAATAATTTTTAGTAAGAATCTAAAATTTCAGTCATTGTCAGATTTATCAGCGTGTCAGATCATAAGAAAATGCCTTTAAGAGTTCGTCCCCAATCTTTGAATTTCATCCCGTAAGCACTATGATTTTTTCACAAATGTTACTTTTAGCTTATTTTATCAATGCCTTACACTTCAGACCATAATTTTTAGTAAGAATCCAAAATTACAATCAATCGGCGCCAAGGAGAAAACGGCTCTCAAAGTTCGAACTCAAGCCTAGCATTTCGCCCCTTAATTGATACCGACGCCGAGTCGACACAGAAGACAAAACAATATTGTCCTGTCCCAGCTCCATGAACAGCCTTGACCACGCCGGACAGGACATTGGCACAATATGAAAATTCGACGAGCGGTACGAGAGAGTTCGCGAAAAATATCAGGTCTTTTGTACCAAGATGTATTGGAATTGTTGGAAGAACTAAATAATAAAAAGAAAAAAAAACTGTGGATTAAGAATTGCGGAAAGGGCGTAGATCTTTACGGGGATTGTCTGCAATGGTTCTTAAAGAATCAGAAGTGGAGGATCCTCAGGAATATAAAATGTGCATGTGAATGTCATCGGAGCACTTTGAATTGCTTTTGAAGCCTCCTTTTACCAAAAATTATACGCGAAAACATAGTAAACCCGGCATTTGCAGAGCAGAAACAGTTGCTTCACCGCGTTTTCTGCACGGCTTGTCTCTATAATGCTGCGCATATATGTATACATGCGAATCGAGCCACGAATTATGGGAAAAAACGAAGCAATTTTAAGCGGCGTTTCGCGCCGTTTTCATGTTCGTACATGTATACGCAGCATAATATGGGCAATCAATGAGTCATCAACAATCGTGTTCACTATATACGTTTATAAATTTAGTAATTTCTTCCCAATCTAATCTCAATCACAATCGAGTCGGGCGCCCGGCAGGCTCTCAGCAAGTAAGGTCGTACCTCACACTAAGGATTTTTAGTAGGTACGTCTTTTTGTATGGGAAAAAAAAGTTGGAATTTCGGTAAAAGTTGTTAATCTTTTTTACTCCTACCATCATGTAGAATCACCTCCCGAAGTTAATGCACTTTACCCCCGGACACCCTGTACATTGTGATATGATTATTAAATTTTAAATCATGAGGGGGCATACATTAATTACGTGAGCAGTTTTTCTTCCAATCTAGACCCCTCCGCCCCTTGGTGATATAAATTTGGGCCACTTCGTATATTCTTTTCAAGTAACGTGAGATTTTGCTGGACCCTCCCCCCCCCCCCCCTTTTGAGCGCACGTAATTAGTGTATGCCCCCTAAGCAGATAAGTGCTCACAATGGCGAGCATTGCTCAATAAAATTTATGTTGATTTATTTATTTATTTATTTATTTACGCCCTAGTGGGCTTTTACAAAGATAGATAATAATAGTTAGGCAGGTACGTGGTACATAATTATAATGATTAAAATAATAGTAAAAAATAAAATTAATTAAAATCAAAATCATACATTTCACTAAAGTAATTATAAAGACTTCGTTTTATAACTAATACAGAATCTGCAAACATGTCTACAATATTCCCAAATTTATTACCACAATGATGTAATCTATTTATAGGTGTATGAGCCTCATAGTTTGTTTTAAAATTGTCACAGAAGAAGCACTTTGCCTCGTATTTCTGGTCGGTACGTAAAACTTTATTTTGCGAGAATTTCAGGGTTGTCAATGCAATTATTAATGATTTTATTTAATAGTACAAGGTCAGAGATGATCCGCCTATCTGACAGCGTAATTAAGTTGAGTTGTTTCATCAAAATAACATAGTTAATATTTTGAATTGGAATATTTAGCTTTAAGTTAACAAATCTTAAAAATTTGTGCTGTACCCTTTAGATACGCGCCATAAATATATTTGGATCCATTTTCTTAATCAATTAATAATTTATGCTATGAGACCATGAGGGCGCCATCTATGGTTTTTGTATTGTATTGAATTTACCTATGTGACTTGAAATTCAGTATATTCATGCATTTCCTTACCTCTGTGAATCAGGCAATTACTTCCGACGGGAGTGTGAGTCAAAGCCAAGAGATGTCTCTCCTAGTCAGTCATAAGAATAATTCATCCCATAATTGAATTATTGTTGTACAAGATTTTTGGCACGTATTATTAATATGCAAATTTATTCATTGTTGAAACTTCCTTGCTGTGCGAAACATCTGTTAAGATTATGCAATACCGCCTTGATATTTTTTAATGAAAAGAAGTGTCTTTTGTGTTGGACATCGTGAATGAGCTGCATTCTCTGAGTGAGTATTGTTTGTTTTCACTTTGGATTTTTGGAATTGCTGGGTCAACTGTTTTTGTGTCACATAGGGAAGAATTCATTTTTCGTTAATTTTCATAGGGTAGTCATTCCCTCGTGTCAGGGGCTATTTACACGCCCCTACACCCTTTCTATATTGTCGGAATGTATTTTATACAATGGGAACCAAATGGGCGAATTATACTCTACCTGGCTTCTTACTAAAGAAGTGTACAATATTTTCAAACATTATCGTGACTTAAAATCACATGCTGTTCTGCATATAAAACCAAGCATTTTTATAGCTCTATTTGTTATTTCATTTACGTGCAAAGTAAATGTTAACTTTTCATCAAATATAACACCTAAGTCCCTGATCTGAGTGACCGGTGTCAATATTACATTATTTAAAGAGTATTCATAAGTTACATGACTTTTGATTTTATAAAAACGAATAACTTGGCACTTTTGAATTTTAAGAAATAGCGAGTTGATCACACACCAACGAAACAATTTATCTAAATTAGATTGTAAAATATGGCAATCCTCTATATTACGTATCATATGAATTAAAACATAATATTTGAACAAATTTTCTATCTTTCTCTGATTTTTGTGTTTCAAATTTACGATTGCGAGTCGCTAATATTGTTTTCAGTGATTTACTATTACAATTTGAAGTTTTACTCATTAAGTTAAAATAAAAAATAAATAATTTTTCAAAACGTATTTATTACAAATATGAGTTTCAAGCCGAAAGTGTGTGAATGTGTCACCCTGGCACCTTGCATGGTTATTCGTATTGGCGTATATGGCATAGTTATATAGAAAATACGAATGGCCACATAATGTGCCAGGGTTATATGTAGTCTCAGGACCAACACAACAGCCTTTCCGGCAATTTATACCTGAATTTATTTGGAGTAATATAAATATACTAGCAATTAAAATTCCGCTCCGCAGGTTTTTGCGGCTAGGCCCTGCGGGCGGGTTTTAGGTCGGCTTCGCCCGGTTTGAGGGTTTGTGACCATTTTATAAATCCGATAGGAACTGGTTCCTAAAATAGCCAGTTCCTCGGATCCACTGCGATCCAGTGACAGCTAGTCACCGTCGCACAGAGTCGTATTTGCACGATCTACGCGGCCAAAAATATGTTTATACTGAATTGGTATCAAAACAATGTAAATAAATTAAAAAACAATTTTTCACAATAAATATATATATATTCAAGATTATATACATTATATATTTACAAAAAATCAAAATAGTACAATTTTCGGTCTGTACAAAGGGAAATAACAATAAAAATGCTAGTTTATTGGCATTCTTCAGCACTCTCCGATGAACTTTCTGATATATTGGGGTCTGCAGGTGCAAACATGGCCAAAGCTTCAGGTAAAAATGTTCCAGATTTTCTTTTTTTACAGTCCGCATGCTACTTAGCATAGGATCAGAAGTAAGTAGAAGGCGATTAAAAATATCCTGATTACAGCTTTCCCTTGAAAATTTCCTCGCATAATCTTGGCGGTAACATCTAAAATGTTTGTTGCGAGCCTCAGCTGCTTCCTCGGAAAGCTGTCCGATTGGTAATAATGCCTTTTCGATGATGACTGCGCCATGGACTAAAAGCTTGTGCATTGTTGGCGTCATAGGGTGCCAATCATATAGGTCCACATAAACGCGAGCAGTTTCTGAAGCATATTTTTCATACTTTACGGGATCAATTTTGAATCCGCTTGAAATTGCTTCCAATATGACTTTTAGTCTGTAAATTAGCTCATAGCTGATGGCAGTTATTTTCGCAGCTAATTTGGTGTCATCGATTCTTGAGGTGGGTAAATTGTCTGCTTGGCTTTTAGTAAGCGGCTATAGCATGGAAAAAACTTTTTATTGGTCTTTCTTATAATTTCGTACTGTCCAAGTGTCAAATCGGCATCTACTAACATTTGCAAAGCTTGCATTGGTGTTAAGGAGGAGGCTTGCTTTTTACTTGATTTTGTACAGTAAAATGCATTTTTATATTTAGTTGCTCGTGTCGGAGTACTGGTGATATCTTTTAAGACATTTGATGCATCTTTTTTACCAGATTTTCCCAGTTCCACTGTCGCAGCATGGATTATGATATCTTTTCAAAATTAGAACGAAGTTCTTCAGTCTTTCGCCTTTTGCTCCTCTCACTTAAGTCTTCGAACGACTTGGAAGGCCGACCTGGCCGTTTTTGTGTCTCAACTACAGGTATTTCGAAAGTACCTTCTAGCCAAGATTGGTTGTATTTTAGAAAATTAGCTTCTTTATAATGAGCTTTGACCCACCTTTGTTTCAGTTCTGATTGGAAAAGGGCAAAACCATGTTTCAATTCAATAATTTGGTCTTCATTATAATTTTCAAATGACAAAAGTTGAGCTTTTAGGTAGTTTAGTTTTGCATCTAAACTAGGCAAATTTTCATTCTTCATGCGGTCGAATAAGTATTGTCGAGTCACAATCTTCACTCCTGATGCACCCTCTGAACCTAAAACAAACATACATTAAGTTAAAAGACACTAACAAACTTTTCCAATTTTATACGAAATTTCGCTACATATCTTTAACGCCTCAAAAGTATATTTATCCGGAAGTTTCCGGACACGATTTTGATACTAGTTATAAGGCAAAGGATCATATAACAACCTGTAATAATAACCATAGCCCGATCTACCCCGATACATAAACAAAAACACTAGTAAAGAAAAATATTGAAGAAAATCAGGGTACGAAAAAGACTTTTTTTATAAGTTGAAATAATAATCTTGTTTTGTAGTTTACCATGACTTTTATAATGTAATTTGTAAGTTTCTTACCTTCTTCATTAGAATCCATCACTTTCAATTTGTAACAAGAACTTGTTAACACAAAAAATAACTTGGGAAGTTCGTATAATAAAGCGCGCGCCGAGAGCAGATACGAAAACTAGGTGAAACGGTTCAATTCCGACTGACGCCACGGGTGCGCGGTGCACATTAGCAGGTAGAAACGGGAAGGGTTCTGTTCACGGGTTAGTCTTTTGTTCGGGGAATCGGTTTTTATGAATAGTATTGTTATTTTGAGATTGGGACTTTTGGCCGCGTAGATCGTGCAAATACGACTGTGTGCGTCGGTGACTCACCGAGACAAAATAACAGAGACAAAGTTACCGTGTCAAAGTAACCGAGACCGAGACACGCAATGACGTTATGTATAATTTATAACAACTTCGTCAAGCATTGCCGTCAATCTTCCAAATCCGGAAGGACACTTAAAATAGTTAAAATATATAAATCCGCAGCAGTTATACCTAGAGGGGAAACATCCACATGCGAGCTGACGGATGTAGTGACATCTTGTGTCGAATTCTTGAATTTGAAACCGAATTGTAACAGTAGATTTGTGTGAAATTTCACGTACACAGATGTTACTTGAGGCGCGGCCGTTGAGAGCGGCGTCCGACAAGCAGTCGTGGCTGGGTTCTGAAATTCAACCACACAGATGCTAGGCTATTAACACTGTTTGATGATGATTGATGATGTCATTTTGCCGTCCGGTGACTTAGTTTAAATGTCATCTGTCCATACTTTTACTCTACATAACTTCTGGAATAGCTGGTTAAAGTCTGACAACCTGTGAATTTCCAGTCCAAGCGTTGTACGAAATAATATTATTATACATGTTTTTTTTTTACATAATTAATAAATAATTAAAAGAAATCCAAATAATATTCACCTACCAACGCCTGGTAACAAAAATAAGTCTTAATTTGATCCCTATCTGCGAATTTATAATGCATATATCAATATAAAATATCTAATTTATCTCATCTTCAATTTGGGAGGCGGCAATGGGTACCGCCGCCCCGGGAACCTTTATTGGATAACCAACACCTCTGCCATAGGTCACCCCAAGTGGTTTGCTACGTTTGGTGATTTAGCAGGGGTGCCCGGGTTCATGGCGTGAGGTTTGTCTAGGTCTTAGAGGCGGATGACTAGGACACACTGAACCCCAGATTCCTATCCACCCCTTAAACCCTTTTCCTTCCCAGAACTCTCCTCTCCTCCCTTTCCTTAAAAAAACTCTCCACACAGCATCCCCAAAGAGGGAAATTATTTCCCCCAGGGCCTCCTGTGTGGAGCTCATGTAAAAAAAAATGTACTTAGTATTTTTTTCCGCGGAAAATCAAATATTTTAAAAATTGTGTTTTTTGAAAAATGGGAATTTCTGGAGAAATTCCTCAAAATCAAAGGGAAATAGTTTTATTAAGCACAAGGTAACTCAATTTTTATTTTTCTCGGAGATTCATTGTTTATTCAAAGTTTAGCAGAGTTCAATACCATTACCACCGACAAGAAAAATAAACACTATTCCCGCCAAAGTAAACTGGATAATAAATTGAGTTGTATGAAAAACATAAAAATTAATCATGTTTTTTTGTTTAATCAACAACCTAGGAGAGATCGAGCGTCAGTGATATCAACCAGAAATAAATTAAAATTATCTGCTTTCTGCAATTGACCGGAAACCACCTTATTATCATTGATTATATTTTCATAATCTCAGATATTTCCAGGAAATGCCTGTGCGATTTGTGATTATTATCCATGTTGTGACATTGATGTCAAATATTTAATATAATCTCAGATTACGATGATGCATTGTGGCAGTTTATAGAATCCGGGTTACATTTTTTTAAAGAATGTTTGTATATTTTTTTGCATTAACTCCACACAGGAGGCCCTGAGGAAAATAATTTCCCTCAAGACAAAAATTGAGGGCGCTGCTATGGTATAAAAGGTTATATTAACCAATTGTATAATATATAAGCATAATCTACACCACATTATGAGAGGTTAATACTTTTTATTATTATGCTAGCTGGTTCCCAGCATGCGTTGCAATGTCGTATTCAAAGAAATAAATTGTTTCTCCCTGCATGTCCTTTCCTGTGCGTCCCCGTTTCCCTCCCGTGTTCCCTTCCCCTCTCGCGTTCCCTTCCACCTTTCCCCTTCCCACTCCCGCCTACCCGGCCCGCCAACCCCTCTCTCGCGTTCCATAAATTCAGTTACAACACATTCAATTTTCAAACAGCTCGCGTGCCACCGATTACAATTTTTTTATTCGATTTTTTTTTACATATTACAAATATTCATTTAATAACAATCTGCCAATAATAATATATTCAGTAATATAACAATCACGGTCGTACCTATTTAAAACATCTATTATTTTTTATTCGATTGAAAGTATTAAGAGCGTTTAACCAGCCAGCGGACGAAAATCCACATTTCGTCGAAAGTTGTTCTTACGATCGTGCAGGGCGGTTACTTTTAAAATTTTAACTCAATATCGAATTTTAGCTTTTTAAAATTTTAACTCAATATCGAATTTATTTCAATCCAAATTAGCTTTAATTTATATCTTCATCCAAAAATGCTGAAAGGCGTGATGATAAAACTATTAAAATAATGTACTTTTTGTAATTATTTTTGATTATAAGTATTTACCATTTTTCAATAATGTCTAAATTTAATAAGAATGTTAAAAAAATCTGAAATATATTAGTTTGTAAGTGCGCAAATAAATACACAAATGGACCAATTTTCGTCAAGAAATACATGTACGTACATAATTTTTAATGATTTTATTGAAACTAAAATTAAAATTCTAAAACATGCGTTTGCTAGATAATGTATTGATTTATTTTACTGCATGATTATATTATTTGAAATGGGTGTGGTAAAATACAAAATCTTTTTTGAAAATTGAACAAATCTCCCAACGACCTATGGAATAACCTTATTATACTAAAAATTAAAAAATTTTCTCAAAATTTATTACATGCGAATGCTAGATAAAAGAACAATCTTTCGAAATCCATTTATAATTTTTTGTGGAAAAGAGTCAATACGTCTAAAATCTTTTTTGAAAATGACGTATTTCCGGTTTTCTCTGGTAATGCCCTCTTAAGCAAGTACTTCAAATAAATTCATTAATTTAAAGTGTTTCGTTTGGCCGGTCAGTGGTTGAGTGGGTATAGTGCTTGGATCCCATCCGGCGTCGCGTGTTCGATTCCTCGGCTGGCTAAGTCCTCCATCACAACACAAGCAACATTTTCGGCTTTATGTGGTGGTAGTAGGAGATTTTCAAACATTGTTGCGTTATTCGTAACCCGGGAATGTTTTTCTTAAAAAAAAAAGTATGTCTTTAAAAAAAAAAAGCATATTTTGATTTTTATATATATAGAAAACGCTTTGCAAGCAATATAATTAGGTAGTTACTACATGGAAATGCGGATTTGGTGTTTCTGAAATGTACGAATTAAAATATCCATTTATTAGATATTAAATCAAAATTAAAGAAATTATATCTAGGTATTTCACAAAACATTACGTTGAATTCCATGTCGATGTTGATCTTTAAACGAACTGTCAAACTTGAATGTGAATAATAAATTTTGAACATAAATTGAGTGGCTTGGTGTTGCTATAGCAACAAAAAAGAAAAAAAAATTAAATAAATATCGATGATATTATGTCCTGCTCTCGTTTATCAACGTTTCTCTTTTGGTTTAACCCGAATTCGAACAAAACCTGAAATTTTGTTATATTTTATCAAATTTAAAATAGGAAATTTTCCTCCAACGGTTTTCCAATTTTTTATAATTTATTAAACCTTACTATCCTTGTCCACTGCTAGAGCGGAACAAAAAAAAATACCACGTGGCACACTTGTGTTCGCATCAGCGACATAAGAAACACACACAGCATGCAAAAAGTCACTGGAGGCCAAAATGCCATCCAAGCTTTTTAAGATCAGTAGATCAGTAATTTAAAGTCTGTCGGTACGTCCTGAGACCTGATAAGTCCTGTATATAAGCAGAATGGAGTTCAGAGGTCTTGCTTACTGAGTTTTTACACTTGGACTAACATTTAACAACCTTGGTTGTACACCAACATATGTTTTAAACAGCCTAAAAAAATCTAAAACGGTTTTAATAAGTTTTTTCAACTGAGATGTTACGCTTGGAAAAAAATTATGGTACTAAAATATTAAATGTAATTTAAATTCATTCGAATGGGTCCCTTTAAAATAGTCTACATAGTATATTAGGGAACGTACCCATACTACGTGACCAACTTTTTGCATTTTTACCCCCCCCCCCCCGGTGACCAAAATCCTAAGCAACCCGCCGCTCATTTGTATGGAGCGTGACATTTTGAAGACCCCCCCCCTAAACGTGTCACGTAGTATGGGTACGTTCCCTTATGAAATATACGCGCAAAATGAAACACTCTACACCAGTGGTCGTCACACTTTTCTGGTCAAGGGCCACAAAGAACAATGTGAGGTATCACCGCGGGCCGCAGACTTATGATTTCGAGGGGAGGGGAAGGGGGGGGGGGGTTGTTGTACCTTTTTGTTTAGCAAGTTAAAAAAGCAATTGCTACCTCCGGGGTTGCTATCTCCTTCCTTCTTGTGTTCATAATATAGTGTCAATTCTTAATAATAATAATATAATAATACCTACTCGAAAAATCATAATATTATATTTTAAAAAAAATTGTGTAGTTCTGTAATGAAATCTTTCAGTTCATCCACTTCCCGAACTATCGAAATGTGTGAATTTGCGCACACGTGATAAAAATTATTACAATACATACAATAACAAAAATTAACCAATATTAAAGTTTACTTTGCTTTATTAGTACATGATAAGCGTGTTTTTTGGTCTTTTTAGATAATATTTTTTTTACCTACCTACACCCTCACTGTGCCATCTCTACGCCCTCTAATTTTCTCTAGGTCTTCTACTGCCCCCTGAAAGTCTTAAACGACCACAAGGGAGCGTTATCGCCCAAGTTGAGAACCTATGACGTACACTATGTGTTCAAAAACCAAATGAACGATTTAAAATCAAATGTCAATCAATTAAAATCAACGTTTTAAAATCATATGGGTAAACGTACACAAAATATTTGAAAGAAAAACGGATAGTACATAAAAAAATATATTTAAAAAGTAAACGGCGGATATTTGTGCGGGCCGCAAAAAAACGGATACTATAAAATTGTACACGAAAAAAAATATATTTAAAAAGAAAACAGCAGATAATTATTCGGGCCGCAAAAAACGGATGGTATGATTAATTATACATGAAAAAAAATATTTAAAAAGTAAACGGCAGATATTTGTGTGGGAAGCATAAATGGAAAGTATAATTATTGTAAGTACATAAAAAAAAATATTTAAAAAGAAAAAATCAGATATTTGAGCGGGCCGCACAAATATCCGCCGCGGGCCGCAGTTTGACGACCACGGCTCTACACTATTTTAAATCGAGGCAAATTTACAAAGTGGGTATTTTATTTCATACATAATTGTATCAAACCACAAAGCGATTGCTTTCCTCGAAAACATTATAATGAAATGTTTATTTTGGATTTAAAGTGATATCTACAGATTACAGAGGCAAATTGTTATGGATATTCAGGTCTTGATGTTGTTTATCTATATTACCAGTGGCGTAGCCATATCTGTGTTAACAGTCGGGTCCCAATGACTGAGTGAATGAATGAGTAGATATTATTGGTATTTGCTTATTCATTTAAGGCTCTGCAACCGGGCTCGAAAAGAAGAAGATGGAGAGATACGAAATTACGAATGTAGAGAAGAAATTCCCCGAATGTAGAGCAGAACGAAGAGGAGAGCACTAACATTTACAGAGACAAAATCGATGCGAAAATTGCGAAAATGTTTAACAAGACTCGTTTAAAATTGAGCAAAAATCTCGCGGGCATTGTCTTAACCCGCCCCTTGCCGATAGTACACCGGTGATAATTAAAATGAAAAAAAAAACAAAAATTTAACGCGATTTTGACCCTTATGTATAAAGAAAGTGTACGAAGAACACGGTCAGAATCGCTTGCTCTATTATCGCCCTTTACCATAGCGAAACCTGCAGTGCGCCTAGTCACTCGGAATAATTTATATTTAATTTTTGCCGGAGCGCGGGAATGTGTGCAGTTTGTGCGGGAAAAAATACGTTTTTCTTCAATTTTGACCCTTCTATGCACAAAATTTGTATAAGGACAGTGTCAGAATCTCTTGCGCCAACATTTCCAATGGGATGGGTAAGGATTTCATTCACCTTGCAACCCCAGAATATTTAAAAATATTTTTTATCTATAACTTCGAAATGTCACATTTGCTATCATCAAAGTCGATCTATGTTATTTGACAAGACGAAAACATCGTAAAAATCTATCAATTTACGTAATTACGCAAGTAATGTTGTTTTGGTACATAGTTTATTGCTCTAGGAATGTGTTTCGGTCAATAAAACATACAATTGCTCAAAATTAATCCACAAAATATTCAATTCAAAGTGGGCTTGTTTAGGAAATTTCCGTGTTTTACTGGCTTGGGAGGGCATTTAATAAAACACTGAATTTTTTCATACACATAACTTTTAAAATAACTGAAACAAACGTGTTTATAATAATTTTTGGAGCATACTTCGCGATTTTATATAATTTATGTTTCGGCGCGGGCAATGTCTACATATTATCTTCAAGAATAACATATATTTTTTTAAGAGCTTTAAAACTTACCGTGTTTAAGGGAGATATGTAAGAAATCGGTAGAAATTCGGGTTGCGGGCCCTTAAGAGTTAGTCGTAAATTAAAACTTCAGTAAGGCGACATGATGTATGCCTCCAACCTGGAATTTTGAAATTCCTAAACGGGCTAACCAATTATATTTTAAAATTAGTACAGTGAAATATAATGTACATGTACATGGCAAACTGTTATTGAACGCAATTTTTATGTTACAGCTGTCAATGAATTCCTTCAAAAAGTCTGGTTACCACAAATTTTTGCAATGTTTCTTTAAATGTGAGTTCTGCAATCGAACTTCACTTAATCGTTTTAGTATATTTCTAAATTATGATTAATAGGTTAATTTACAGTTTTAGTACGGGACTAATACATTTTTTTGTCATTTTTATTGGGCAAGGGGATAAAAATTTCCCATACGTGTTTTGTATGAAATTTTAAATATAAATAAAAAATAATTACTTTTATTTCTAATCTTCCAATGAGTACATCTACCTACGTTGAATTACTTTGTTATTAATAGCTGGGATTATTATTGTCATAAGCTGTGGGTTTAATGTAAAAAAAAACATATTTTAATGTTATCGTTATACAGATTAACTAACGTAATTTCATAACCACGCATATTTTAAACTTATTTGTTTTCAGTCAGTTTATTAGTTTCATGTCACTGGCAATAACGCCTTAAATAATAAGCTCTAAGTTATGATATAAGAATGATTAAGTTTGGATAAAATTTAAGTTTTAAAGTTTTCCAGGGCCAGTTTGTTAATTATACAGTGCCCTCTAGGCGATTTAACCAAAGGACTTCATAAATTCATAATACAGCCTTAGTAAAAACGTCGTGAATATTTTAAACAATTGATGAACAACCGTGTGAGTGGAAACCTTACTAATAGGAAAACTGACAAAAATAGTTCATATAAAGATTATTCATTGCTTATCCAGCTAAAGTGGGTTGTTTATCTGCTGTATATGTTACCGTAAAAGCCCGAATATTGGTAAATCCTAAGATTTACCAACTCTTAATGGTAAAAGTCCAAATCGTTCTATAATCATCGTTCACCAACCTAACCTAACCTAACCTAACCTAACATGTACTAAATTATAATGGTAAAAACCCGAAAAAATCGTTTCTAATTTAAATATTATAACGGAAAATCTTAGGATTTACCGTAGTTCGGGCTTTTACGGTAACATATACACTGTTATTAATAATAATTTATCTTTTTAAATGTCCTGTATATTGGTTATATATATTGCATAAAAGCCACCAATAATAATAATAACACTACATTTTGTAGCGCCTTTTTTAATAATATTCCACCTTAACATCCCTACTAAAAACATCGTCAATATTTTATACAATTGATAAACAACGGTGTATGAGAAAACTTTACTAATGTGGAAACTGACAAAAAACAGTTCATGGAATGATATTTACATTGCTTATTCAGCCAAAGAAGGTTGTTTATCTCTTAAATTTTTTCCAAGATATATCCTATATATTTCTCGTTTTTGAAAAATATATATGGGGTGTTTCAGATTGTTTTTCGTTTTTGATACTTAAAAATAAGACACCAGAATTATTTCAAAGTTGTTATAATTACTGTTAAATTAAAGAGCAGGTTTTAAAATTTTATTTATGAAAAATAAATGTTTGTAAGTGCGCACCGTCCACTTCTTCATATTCATTTAGCCTGGCACTAAAATTTTGAATATCTCGCTGCAGCATTACTCTTGGAATAGTGTTAAATTCGTCTGTGATTATTTGCTTTAAAACATCCAGGTTGGGTGGCAATGGGTTGTAAACTTTACTTTTTAAGTAGCCCCGTAGGAAAAAAATCAGCAGGCCTTAAATATGGGCTCATCGGTGGCCAGTAGATGTCTCCTCGGCGACTTATTACTCTTTCAGGAAATAATTCGTCAAGAGCAGCTAGGGAGTCATTTATAACATGAGAAGTGGCTCCATCTTGTTGGTAAAATATGTTGTAGTTGTAGCCGATCTGATTTTGCATTTCTGTAGCCAGAAAAGTCCTGATCATATCCTGGCAATATCGATTAAAATTAACTCTCCGAGCGCGATCACGGTCGTCTTCAAAAAAGTAAGGGTCGATAATTCCTTGCCTTCCGAACGCGGTCGGCATTCGTGCTCGTCCTCGATGTTCTTTTGCGCCCAGTTGATTTATCCGGCATTGTGTTCCCAGTCTGTTCAAACTTGCGGACCCAATGCTTGATTAAATTCGCACTTGGCACATTCTCAGTGGTTAAATGAAATTGTGTCCTGTAAGACGTCGAACAATAATGTACGAATCGTGGTTTTTATAAAACGCTCGTACGCAAAATGCGCGCCGCGGTCCCGTGAAGCGATCCATTTCTACTAAACTAAACAAGCCCACCGAGCGTTTGAGACCACTCCCCACCCCCCGCTATCTGTGTTTGGCGTGTAACGGTCAAACAAAAAAACGAAAAACAATATGAGACACTCTTTAGAAGGGATAGAACTCTTTAGACACTCTTTAGAAGGGATAGAAAATCCTTGCAGAAACTAGATAAAATTAACTTTTAGAATTTTGGTTTGTAATTGAAATAAAATATCATCGGACAGCAAAATGACACCTTCGTATTGTATTCCAATATATACAGGAATCGCTGGTTAAAATCCTTATGGTAGGTGCTCTCACAACCTGAAAAGTATTTATGTATTTCACGTTCGGCGTGAATGCTTTGAATTATGAGACTTGCTCGGGGTCGGGAGGTTTGTGGTTATGCCACTGCGCATTATGCAACGCTATATATCCACTTGCCAGTGGAATTTGATCTTTTACTACGAGCATGACACAGAAGGTCGCACATCCACGGCAAAGTATTAATCTTTCTGCCAGCGTCAATATCATCACTCAACTCGAGCGCATTATTTACACGGCTTATCGCCCGTCAGTTGTCGATTAAAATTCACACCACCACTATAATATTAATAATGGATACGGTGACTGATTCTACGCAGTTATTAAATAACTACCTGCCATTTGCTACCGGCTGGGAGGATTCCTGGAAAACTTTAACAAACAGTTGTGGAATGTAGAATGATAAAGTACCTTTTTGCTAATCAATTTGCTGCGATCTTAATCCTGATTTAAATGCTGCATATTTTCACAATAATTGTAAAAAATAATCTCGTCATCAAGTATTCAGCTTCTCTTTTCCCAACTGCAGTCTCAATTATGTGAAATTATTATTTTTTTCTTTATAGAAACATGCGCACTCGAGTTAAGAATAATCTGAAAATATTTTAATTCTTTCTATTACCATCATTATAATCGGGAAATATTGCTTTTGGAAAGATGAAGGACAGAAAACAGGGTATTGAACCCATAACACCAATAATAATAATATTACCACAGTT
Organism: Limnephilus marmoratus; assembly: GCA_917880885.1. Classification (NCBI taxonomy): domain Eukaryota; kingdom Metazoa; phylum Arthropoda; class Insecta; order Trichoptera; family Limnephilidae; genus Limnephilus; species Limnephilus marmoratus. The sequence continues at coordinate 26,801,756 of OU862919.1, read as the reverse complement.
ATCATTGTTTGATATCTACATTTCTAATCTCCACACGTGTTATAATTACAAAGATAGTCAGCCACGCCTTAAGTATTAACTATTTCTTAGCTTTACCTACAAAGATCGTTCCTAAAAATAACACCATATTTAAGATTGAGAAGATATCTTCATTAATTTAAGTTATTTACCTACTTATATGCTTCTATTATTACTGGTTTGAACTAATCATTACCAACTATCAACTACCAACTATCAACTATAATTGTTACCAACTACAATCGGTACCTTCCATAATTGTTTGACCAATCGTAAGATAACGATTTTCTATTCAATCGCCATTCAAATTTCTGTCAAATTAAGTTATTGAAGCATTACTTCGATGGTCCTGAAGAACAATGTCAAATGTGCAATTTTGTAATTTTGCAATAGAGTTTGTTTAAAGTTTCGTTTCTGCAGTTTTACTGTTTATGGGATCAAGAAATATAGTGTTGTTTTGATATCTGGCATTTTATTTCATTTCATTCAAAATTCGGAAAATATAGACTTTTAAATCATCAAAAAGAAATTAAGATAAGTCAATAAAACGATTTTAAATTTGAAGCGGATCCAACTACTTCCTTCCTTCTTGTATTCATGATGTAGGTATTGTTAATTCTTAATAATAATAATAATGCACGTAAGACGATAATAAATATATAATAATGTAGATCTGTAATGTAATGGAATCTTTCAGTTCAATTTTCATCCACTTCCCGAACTACCGAAATGTGTGAATTTCAGCATACGTGATAAAATGATTACAATACATACAATAACAAAAATTAACCAATATGACAGTTTACTTTGCTTTATTAGTACGTGATTAGCATTTTTTTTCTTTTTTAGACCATACGCCCTCACTGTGCCATCTCAATGCCCTCTAATTTTCTCTGGGTCTTCTACTGCCTCCTTGAAATCCTCCAATGCCCACGTTTTTGCCCACGTTGAGAACTTGTGACGTACACTGCCCGTTCAAAATCGACTTAGGATGTGTTCAAAAACCAGCTGGGCGTTTTAATATCAAATGTAAATCAATTAAAATCAACGTTTTAAAATCATAAGGTACGTACACAAAAATATTTGAAAAAAGGCAGGTTAATATAATTGTACATGAAAAAACAATATTTAAAAAGAAAACGGCAGATGTTTATGCGGGCCGCAGTTTGACGATCACGGCCCTAGAGCGTGAATTAGTCACATGGACGAAATTACTGATAGTTCATATTTGACTCCGTATCAAAAAAAATAACTACTTACGTCTTCTATTTCATCGAATGCTCTTTTCTTCAATTGATGCTAGCAATAAATTTTCTTTTCAAAATTAATCCATATCTAGATTATTCGTTCACTGATGAATGTTCTTCAACTACGAATATCGTGAAGACCTACAACCCTTTGGGCTTTCATATTTTTCATTTTTTTTGAAAAATTATTTTGGCATGCTACAAACAATGTGCCAAAGATATGTAATTATTGTTTTCTGCACGGAATTTCAGGATTTTAGCCTCCTTGGTAATTTCATTTAGGAACTGCTCCTTTGTAACCCACCCGCGCTGTCCATTTGAAATTCAGTATTCTACTGTAATTAAATAACATGTCAGATTATTTCACGATGAATATCCGATAAATTGCGTGTTTTACTTAGATCTTCGTAAAATTCTGTAACAACATCTCAAATAATAAATATCTTTCTCCGTTTATTTAACATATTTTATTCCACAGATAAATATAATAAACATCAAATCTTTCAAAAATCCAATCAACAAATATTTTGTTTGAATCGACAGCTATACTTAAAGGGAGATTTTTACTCACTGGTACCGGTACGAATTGCAGTTAAATTAGCGATAATTTCTCTTATAATTAATTAATCGACTGACTTTTCAGATACAAATCTAAGCCTCGTGAAATGTGGGTTAATAAGATGCATAATTTTAAATGGCTTATTCGTTGTTATTGTATTTTCCGGCTGCGCGTTTTGGGCATTCGCAAATTTTTATTTTAAAAAGTGGAAAGATCTTAAGATGTCGGTAAGCGCTCCGTGCAAAGCACAAAGCACAAAGCACATAATATTAACTACCTCTTTCAACGCCGAGTTAAGGCGATCCAATATTCCAGGAAAAAATCGAAATCGGAATTCACACCCTTTTATGGGAGGAGTTTAAAAATACTTGAGAAATAGCTTTTGGAAAGGTTTTTTTTTTACATTAACTCTGTTATTTATTTACATTATTTTATTTACATTAATCTATTTTCCTCAGGGCCTCCTGTGAAGAGGAGGCCCTGAGGAAAATAATTTCCTTCAGGGCCTATGTCATCTGGGATGCTGTGTGGAGGGTCTTTTTGAGGAGAGGAAGGAATGAACATTGGTCTTGAAGAGCCCCATGTTGTAGGAAGGAGGAAACACAGAGACCGGCAAATTATTCCACAGCCGGGCTGTTGAACACAAGAACGAGTCGAAGAAACGACCTGTTCTCTTGTGACAAATGTCAACTGTGTACAAATGTTGGGCACGCGTTTAGCGTGTTTCCCGACTATGCACCGGTGCCAAAGGGATGCTAGTTCCTCGGAGCATCTTCCATTGTAATACCGGTAGAACAAGGCTAGCATTCCCACCCGACGCCTGTGCTCTAAAGATTGCAATCCGTCTGTTAAGATGAGGTTGGAAAAGGTATTTGAGATATTTTTTACAGGTTGATTTCGTAAAGGCCTGTAAAAAACATTAACTCATTTTTACGCATTGTTTATTGTAATAAACCAGAATTTTAAAATTGATTTCACGGATCAAAGCGACGCGGAGCCTAACGTCCGTTCCCCGCTCCGTCCGGGGGGGGGGGGGCGAACTGATAAAAAAACGGGCGTGACAAGTTACGTAGTCCTTTGGTGGACGGCATAGAGTTTCACTTTGAACATCCAAATTCGTCTACTGCCGGCCGTATTGTAAAATAACAACGCGAAAATGCATATTTTATTTTATTTTGTGAACTTCGGGCGTAAATACCAATTTTTTTGCGATTATTATAAAAAGAACTGAATTTGCCACATTAAACAATAAAACCATATCCGAAAAGTGTTTATAAATAGGAGAGTTTGGACTTGAAAGTGATTTAATCCAATTTTCAAAACAAAAACATACGATTTTGCAATATTGAGAATGGTTTCATCTTAAGTAGGAATGTACATTTAGCGGAAAGATGACGGAGTTCCATTTCATCAACATAAACACGATTTATGTAGAGATTACAAGACTTAAATATCTTTAACGCAATACCGTGATACCAAATAATCACAATTGCGCATGCGTGATTCGACGTTGCTAGTTTTGAAGAGAGTTGGAGGTTTTTTCGAATCGAATCTAAAATTGTACGGTAGGTATTTGAACAGATATTTGTAACTAAAACACAGTTTAATAGTTGGGAAGTGATTTTTTATTAGTAGTTAAAGCTGCATGTGTTTACCAAGTGTCGCTAGATGCTAACAAACATCCAAGCCATTGTGGATAGGTAAATACAACATTTTCACATAATACCGTTTTTGATACTTAGTACCTATATTCATTCGGGACCTAACAAAAAAACGTGTTTTAAATTTTGCACAACTGATAAGCAACCTGTAATGTTTGTTAAATCGGTTGTGTAAAATTTAAAGCGAGTTTATTAGTAAAAGGGTCGGTGTTTAAGAACTCATATTGATTACTCCATACAAATCGGATTCCATTCCAACAAATTAGGAAGCGTGTTTGGGTACCTACCGCTGCCGCTCCTTTTATTAGAAAACCAACATCCTAACCAACGGTCATCCCAAGTGGTTCGCTATATTTGGTGATTTAGCAGCTCGGGTTTATGAGTTGAGGTCTGTCCGGATCTTGGCGGCGGATGTACGCCTTTTTCCTTCCCAGAACTTCAACTCCTTAAAAACCAACCTTTCCTTAAAAAGACCTCCCAAACGGCATCTACTAAAATGACATAGGCCTTAAGGGAAATTATTTTTCTGAGCTTAATGTAAAAAAAGTATTGTTACATTTTATAGCGCTTTCACAAATATTGATTCAATAGAATATTAATATATATATTGAATATTCCCTGATTTAATAGAACTAATACGATTTCATTGCCTTGGTCGCGCTAACAATAGACTGACTCTACCGTTCTACTATAATAACACACATACATTATCACATTATTACTCACCAATCAGTCGATTACACATTTTGGGAAATGAATATGCTAACATCGGCGACATTTATTTCTTAAAATTAGCGCAATATAAACATGCACTCAAAAATTATTTTTCCATAATGTTACTTTATATACGCAATATGGACATGTTGAAATGAAATGATGATATTTCTCAATTGTTCTTTTTTGTTATTTTTTGTTGTGATACATAAAATAATTGTATGTTATTTTTAAGTTTAAAACTAATATTATGTAATGATATTATTTTTCTTACTTTTGTACTTTATTTATTTATTTATCTATAAAAAGAATGTTTGTATTACATTATTCGATGCCTGTCTCACTAGGGTATACCTGTGTTGAGACAGGCGTAGAGGTACATAAATGAGTATCATACAAAAGAATATTTAATTACAACATAAGAACATTTAAGGTAAGATACATACTGATTTATACAATTCAAACAGAAAGATGATTAAGATTGAGGGTTAATATCATAAAGAGAGCATTATATAGGTGAAGGAAGAGATGAATAAAGTAGTAAATCCTTTCGAATCTATATAGGTAGTTATATTATACATATAGGATTTTACTATTTTAAGTTCTTTAATAAGGGTAAGGACATACGTGAGATGGTAATTCTGTCTATTTGTACTCTATTTTACAGATGTTAGCAGTAGTGTGACGTCCAATACTTATAATCCATTTCTTTATATCTTGTTTGTATTTGGTCATTGATTCAGTTTGTCTAATCGTGGCTGGAAGTGTATTGTGTAGTTTGCAAGCTATGTATTTAAAGTGTTTTTTGTCCAAAAGTGGTTTTAGAAAAGGGAGTTTGGAGAAGTTCTTTATTTTTGGCTCGGGTATTGTGTATCATTTGTGTTGGTTTGTATAGGATTTTGTTGTTTTTATGTAAATAAAGTAAGATGGATTTTGCGTAGAGCTGTTTAATGTCCATAACGTTGAAAGTATTGAAGATCGTATCGGTGCTGGTAGTGAGAGGAAGTTTAAGAATTATTTTTATTATTAGTTTTTGTGCTTTAATGATGGGGTCGAGGGCATTAGAATGAGTGTTACCCCAAGCTAAAATTCGTATTCGATGTGAGATTGGCACAGTGAGTAATACACTGTTTTTAAAAGTTGTAGGTTAAGGAAATTGCGCGTTTGTTTGAAAAAGTAAATAGATTTGCGAATTTTGTTTGTAGTGTTAAGTATATGTTGCTTCCAATTTAGGTGTGTATCAAAGGTTAATCCTAAATATTTGATAGTTGCTACTTGTTCTAGGCATGGGCAGTTGCAATTCCGGTTCAGAGATGAGTTATTACATCCGTGTATTTTCAATTTTGGGTGTAGGTTTGGTTTTGTGATATTGGTAAGACTAAACAGTAAATATTTAGTTTTCTGTATGTTAAGAGTTAATGTGTTCGAGTCAAGCCAATATTTAACCTTTTGAATTCCTACCTCCGCTTTAGAATATACGGTAGGCCAATCTTTTGCTTGAAATAGTAGTACAGTGTCGTCGGCGAAACTGACAATAGTGGCATCGATATCTAGGTTACACAACTCGTTAATGTATATTAGGAAGAGCGTTGGACCTATAACACTGCCTTGTGGGACACCGTAACTAATAGGTAAATTCTGACTCTTTGTAGCTCTGAGTTTAACGCATTGGGATCTGTCAGATAGGAAACTGGAGAGGAGGCTTAATTCATTATTCCTAATACCTATGTTGAACAATTTGCGTTCTAATTTGATGTGTGATATTGTATCAAACGCTTTACACAGGTCGAGAAATACCGATAGACATTTCGAGCCCTTATCAAGGTGGCCAGAGATGTGGTCAGTGACGGTGGCTATGGCATCGTTTGTACTTTTATGGTTTCTGAAGCCAAATTGCCGGGGCGATAGTAGGTTGTTGGTTTCAAGATATTCCATAAGACTCTTATTCACGATCTTTTCAAATACTTTAGACAGGGAATTGAGTAACGTAATAGGACGATAATTACTAATATCAAGTTTGGAGCCTGTTTTGAAAATAGGGATAATAAGACTTTGTTTTAGAATGGCGGGAAATAATTCTTGGCGAATGCTAATATTCAGCAGATGAGTTAATGGTTGTATTATAACCGGGGCAATTTTTTTAAGAACACTGTTGGGTATTTCGTCAATGCCGGTGGATGAAGAGTTTTTTAAAGAGTTTATTACCGTAGAAACTTCTTTCTCTGTAACCGTTTTGAGAACAAATCGGGTAGGGAATTCATCATTGGAAGGGTGAACGCTAGGATCCAGCATATGGTTGGTTGATTGGATTTTTGTTGCTAGTTCTGGACCTATATTTGCAAAATAACTGTTTATATGATTGACAATTGTGTTGGGATTCGATGTAAAGTCTACGGTGATATCATTGATATTGAGAGAGTTTAAGGCGTCGGTGGCTTTATTTGAATTGGTAGCTTCCTTGAGGACTTTCCATATTTTTTTAGGATCGTTGTTGCATTCGGATATTTTTTTATTGTAGTATAGATTTTTGGCTTTCCTAATGACTTGTGTGCAAATATTTCGGTATCTTTTGTAGAAATTATGAAGTGTAATATCATATGGATTCGTGGCACATTTTTTATGTATGGAATTGCGTTTCCGAATGCAGTTGATGATAGTGTGATTAATCCATGGTTTGAGAGGTTTGATAGCTCTAGGAATGGTTTTTGTGGTGGTTTTGGTGTTTTGAACAAGGGTTTCTTGTATGTAGGTAGAGAAGTAGTTCCATGCCTCATCTGTGTTTGCTATCTTATAGAGTCTGTCCCAGGATTTAGAACTAATCGTTTTGTTGAGGTGGTCATAGTTAATTATTTTCTTTGTTATTTCAGTTGATGTTTTGCTTTGAACGTTGTGTTTGGAACTCATTGTGAAGGAGATGGCGTAGTGATCTGTAATTGATGACATGTGGATTTCTGAAGTGTATTGGTTTGATGTTTTAACCATAATATGGTCGATGCAGGAGGAAGAGTGTGGTGTACATCGTGTAGGTGAGTTTATTGTACTTACCATTCCGTGAAACATAATGGTATTTAAGTAATCTTGGCACTGGGGATGTTCGTTGTTTTTTAAAATATTAATGTTGAGGTCTCCAATTAAGACTGGGTTTTTTGTTTTTTTTAGCTCGGTAAGATAACAGTTTAAGTCTCGCAAAAAGGGGGAGATGTTAGGTTTGGAAGGAGAGCGGTAAAGTGCAATAATACATGTGTTTATGCTGTATGTTATTTGAAGACAGTTGGAGTTCGTAATGGTGATTTCTTTGACGTTATATGTGTTGGGAGTGTTGTTTAATGTATATACTACTACGCCGTCGTTTTGTCTGTAGTGATTCGAGGTGTGATGGTGGGTATAATTGGGGATGTTTTTGGGAGTATAGTAAGGTGTTAGCCAACATTCTGTCAAGATAATTAGGTCGTATTTGGTTTTAGTAAGTTCGAGTTCGATGAGAAAATGGTCAAAGTTTTTGTTTATCGATCTAATATTTTGATGGTAGATTGATAGGTCTGATTTGTTAGACTTTATTTTGGTAAAAAAAGAATCCATTTTTGTATGATATGTAGATATATAGTATACTCTATTATATGTTTATTTATAAAAGGCAGTATAGCCGTTTATGTATTGAAAATAAAATACTATAAAATAAAATATTTGTCTGGGTAGGTATACCAGCGCATAAATACAAAAAATCAACACTGTATGTAAAATTCGTTTGATATTCATACCAAATTATTGTTAAGGGTATTTTTAAAGTCAATTTTGTGTTTGAAATTGGTAAATAATGCAAAAAATTATAATTTTGAAGATATCATTTTGGGAGGTTAATTGGCGGTGGATCAACTGTCAGGTCACCGACTGACTTACAGATAGTCAGTAGTCACTCGTGTGTCCACTCGTTTTTTTTTTATGTCATTACCTCGCAAGAGTCCCAGCTGCTCCCGTCTGGAGCCAGTGAACTATGGCATCCCAAATTGGGGTATGTTGTGAAGCTGAAGGTTATGAGGAGGGGAAGGAGATCGGAAGGAAGAAGGTGATGAAGTACCTGGCTATTCAGATCTGGTCGCCAAACACGGCTAAAGCCATTTCTGGCAACGTTTCAATTATGAATGGTGGTCTTACACCAAGGCGATAATGAGAGTATCTTCCACTTGGAAAGTGCCACAAATATACTATAGACCAGCGTTTCTCAACCTTTTTCAGCCACGGACACCTAGGAAATCAAGCACAATTTTCAATGAACACCTTAATAAAAAAAAGCAATAAATTTCTGACCATTTCTTTTAGTACTACAAATACCAAAAAATCCTTTTTTTATAAAAAAAAAAAATCATTAATAATTAACGTACAACAGCAACACCAACATTCACATTTAAAATTAATGATTAATTAATGTGAATTAATGAACGGTTAATTGGTGTCGCTTTTTGTCGCAACTAAACTAGTGATATTCGGGTTGATGTCACTACTAAGTTGTAATTTCAAATCGGATGCCATTTGTAATCTGTTTCTGTATTTGTTTTTAGTATATACGAGAGAAGAGAATGCCCTTTCACAGAGGTATGTGGTTGAGAAAAGCAGTAAATGATTCAGTGCTTCTTCTGATGTTTCCTTATAATCTACGCTTACTTAAGCCTCGATTACATTGAGCAAGTTTTACAAACTCTAGCCGGCGAATTCACTATCTGTTAGTAAACTCGCTCAGTGTAATCATATTTACTGGCTAACTAGCAGATTGTGAACAATCTACGAAATAAGTTTAAAGGGGGCTACTTTGCTCGCTAGTCGCTAGTGTGTGGGCTTGTTAGCTAGTGAACTAACCTTGTGTCATCATAGTTGCTAGTAAGCTGGCTGCGAGCATCATCCCAGTTTTCTACAAAATGTCGACAGAATTAGTTCGCATGGGAGTCGTTGCTAATGAGCTAGCTAGTTCGCTACTGAGCTAGTGGAAAGTTTTGTGTGTCATCATCACAATTGCACTCGCCGATTCGCCCGCTTTTAAACTTGCCGGCTAGTAGCTTGTAAACTCGCTCAATGTAATCGAGGCTTTCGCACACCGCTCGCTGCCGCACATTCGCCGTGCTAAGTAAGAGTAGAGCTTACGAGACTTTTGGTGGCATTTATTTATTTTTATTAAATGGTCCAGAGATGAGACCGCGGACCCCCATTCATATAATCGCGGACCCCTAGGGGTCCGCGGACCACAGGTTAAGCAACACTGCTATATACGTATATTATTTTTAAATGAATTAATTGTGTAATAATACAAATTTATTAAACAAAATTTTGCCCACGCCGGGACTATGTCCCGAGGAGGCGTCTACTAATATCTACAGGAATTCCAAAAACTGAAAAAATCGAACTAATATCTATGGGAATCAAAGTGTTGACGAATATCTACAGCTCAAACTGTTGATTAATATCTATGAGAACCAAAGTGTTGACGAATATCTACAGTACTGTCAGAGGTTGGATTTGCAATTATGTATAGCATATTGGAATAACGTAATATTACGTATGCAGTTTAAAAAACTTAATTTATGTAAGTATGTATGTAAAAATCCCAAATATTGGACTATTGGACACATTTAGCTGATTAGTCCAACCTACGCTCTGTAGATATTAGTTCAACCTACGCTCTGTAGATATTAATCAACACTCTGAAGTTCGTAGATATTAGTTCAACATATGAGCTATAGATATTCGTCAAACATACGGGCTGTAGATATTAGTATCTGGAGTCTGTCCCGAGACCTTCAGATTGCGTGTAAAGAGCATTATCCCTCGACAACTAGAAGTTACTTCGACACTAAGCCACGGGTTTATTCTGTTCAAATAGATCGCTGTATCTACTTTCGATTCCTAGTAGCGCTAAATTATTATTCGCAACCCGCGTTAAACGAGGTTATGTCGTATTCCAGTGGAAAATTGGCGATGACTCGCTTCAGGGGGCAACTCTTCGGCGCCTTTTATCACCGTTGTATCACATCACACGCTGAATGAACTCACAACGAGATAGAGAAGGATATATAAGAAATTCGAGGAAAGTTTTGGAAAAATACAGATTCTGGACGAAGATTCGGGGGATAAATTTAGAAAAATCAAAGCAAAATTAGAACATTGGACCGGAGAGGAATTTTCTTATTGGATTGTTCCAGTATGAATTTTGTATTTATTGAAGATGTAAACCATTATTTTATTACTAGGCAATTTGTTTATTCTTTTCATTTCGATGGATTATTTGCAATTTGAATAACAAGGGGAAATTGTTAAAAGTAAAAAAAAAATAACCAAAGTTTTTACATTTTATAAATAAAACGAACGCTTAGTATTTAACCACGTATATTTATTATTTTATATATCGACTGGTTTCGCTGCAACCAAGCTTCTTCAGGATATAATAATAACGAAATATTAAAGACACAGGGCGAGTTTATAAATTTTAACTACTACTACTAATTTTAAAATGCGGATACATCGGCGAGTGAGATTATCATGATGACACACAAAACTGTCCACTCGCTTAGTAGCGTAGGAAACTGAGGTCGCTGCTAGCGCCAGTAACAAGAATAACGACGCCTGCGTGAACTAATTCTGTGATGTTTGACAGTCGAAATCAGCTGTTAATTGGCAGCCATCTTGAAAAACATAAATAAACCAATCACGAGCAAGCGGAGCAAGGGTGTATCGAGTAAAGTTGACGACCTTTCAACTCTTTTCGTAGATTGTGCTAGTTAGGGAGTAAAGCCTCGATGACACACGGCGAGTTTACAAGCTACTATCTGGAAAATTCACTATCTGTTAGTAAACTCGCCCAGTGTCATCGTGTTACTTGCTAACTAGCAGCGACTAGCAGATTGTTGACAATCTACGAAAAAAAGTTGAAAGGTCGTCAACTTTACTCGCCTACACGCTTGCTCCGCTTGCTCGTGATTGGTTTATTTATGTTTCCAACATGGCTTCCTTTAAACAGCTGATTTCGACTGTCAAATATCTGAAGAATTAGTTCACGCAGGCGTCGTTATTCTTGTTACTGGCGCTAGCAGCGGCCTCAGTTTCCTACGCTTCTGTGCGAATGGACAGTTTTGTGTGTCATCATGACAATCTCACTCGCCGATTTACCCGCTTTTAAAACTTAGTAGATAGTAGCTTGTAACTCGCCGTGTGTCATCGAGGCTTAACACGATGACACTGAGAGAGTTTACTAACAGATAGTGAATTTCCTAGATAGTAGCTTGTAAACTCGCCCTGGGTCATCGAGGCTTAAGACAGAGTCATCGGGTATAATATACATTATTTGAAGTAAAAAATGTTAACAAAATTTTGGTCTCCGGTGACTTTTTCAACGACTATTTTTTTTTTAAATTTTATTCTTCAATATCACACAAAAAAAATTCAGCTCGTTGTCACTGATCACTCAATCGAGTAACCGCCAACCTCTTAACCCACCGTCTGAAAACTACTATTTTTTATGTTTTTGCAGAAAACAAACATCACAAATTTGACCGGAGATCAAAATTTTGTTGACATTTTTTAAATAAATCAAGTACGTCCCTTAATACGCTGTATAGGTGGAGAGAAAGAGGGAGACAGAATATAACATATTGAAAAATAACACATACTAGAAATAGAAAGAGACAAAATATTTGAAAGAGATAACAATAGACCACTTGCATGGACTTCATAACGACTTGGAAAAAATCGTGTGGATAGAGTTTTTTACTAAGATTACGAAAATGTTAGTAAAAATTTTTAGAAATGTACAGTTTTTTTTATTTTTAAATAAATAAATCCATTATTTGGGCTCGTGACGTCACTACATGAAAATGTCCCGTCGCCGAAAGTGTTCCTATTAATTTTATAAAATTCCACACTGATTTATTTTTTCATATGGCATCACTTTGATTTCAGGCGAATTTTTGAAATCGTTCACTAAATTTATTGTTTGTTCTCTGCGAACTTATCATTTAGTTTGATTTTTTGACAGATGTTCTGAAGAGAACCCCGTACAATTAATGATGTACGAGGTTCTCGTACATCATTAATTGTACGGGGTTCTCTTCAGAACGTGAAGATGATGTCGGTACGTGTTTTAGAGATATAATGATTATGGTGCTGATTTTAACAAAATAAAATTTTATAATATTCTTATTATTATTACAATTTACAAGTTCAAGTATATTACATTGAATTTAGTAATATAGACGCTGTACATTATAATGATTTATGATCAATAAGATGGATCAAGGAAAAAAATATTTATGAGATGTAATATTTTTGGTATGCCTCGTTATTCTCCTGTGCCATTCGTGTGGAAAACGTTTTTTTTTTAAAAATGATTTTCGGCTATGTAATTACCGTTTTTTCACACCTATAAAATTATGTCCCGTCTTTCCGGTTTATAAAAAATGGTCTGATTTTTCGGTTTGAAATTTTCAAAAAATCCCCAGGGTTTCAAAAATACGACTAAAAAAAAAAATACAGAATGTCTTAGAATATTTGCCTAAACTGGAAAAAATTTAAAAAAAATGTGATGCAAGTGGCATATTGATAATGATTAATAAGTGGGAGGGAAAAACAATATAACTTATTTAATCACAAGTAAATGTACAATTGACATTTAATGGAAATATAATTATGTATTTAACATCGTAATGAAAATTATAAATTTCTTAATTTTAATAGTATGCATTAGTATTATCATAAAATATGCTTTTTGAATTAAATAATCCGCCATCATTTTCAGAGGACAAAAAAATGTGCAAGTGAACGGTGACCAATAACGTGATTTAAAAAAAATTAAGTTGAAATAACGAGAGTGCATGAAATTGGCAAAGAAAGAACTTTTTTTGAGCTATTTCAATACTACATAAATGTGTATTAATATTAATCTAAATCAGTTATATTGAACTCATATCATTATTATTGAGAACTATTCATCGAATGCAGAAATTTTGTCACTTAGCAAATTTTTAAATTGCCAGACTGTTTGATTGATTTTAGAATATTGATCGATCATCGTTTAACAACTAATTTCACTGACCTTAGGAACTGATAAAAGTAGACAATTTAGGTAAATTTTGGCGTAACGAAAGTATGCAATTATTTACGTAAATGTAAAATTTAACAGTCTGACCAAAACAGATAACCACTTGTTTGCGGCTGGCAAGGATTAAGAGCCCGAATTACCACGCTTAAATTTTAGCAAGGAGTCATGGTCTTAGCTAGCATAAAGAGCAACCGATAAACCGACCCCAAGGAAGGGTTGTTTCACAGAAATTGAACATTTTATGAAGATTCAAAGTTAATTTTCAAGCTCTGTGAAAGTCCTAATCAAGTTCTGTTATTTACAAAGTAGGGTGAAACAACCAGTCTATTATTAAATAGTAACCCTTAGTTAAAACACGTATTCCGTTTTCAATATTTTATAATTAATTTTCTTATTTTATTTATTGAGATACTTTATACTACATCATTACAAAGTACAAAATGAAGTCGCTCAAAATGTATGTGCGCATAGATCTTTTAAACTACGCAACGGATTTTCATGCGGTTTTCACCAATAGATAGAGTGATTCAAGAGGAAGGTTTATATGTATAATACATGCTTATTATAGTAGAGAAAAGCCAGGAAATTCAAATATTCAATTCAGGCAGCGGGCAGCGGGCAGCTGGCAAGCGAGTGGTGTGGATTTTATAAAGGTTGGGTAATGGCGTTGTGTTTCGTTAACCACAGCAACGTGTGGCCAGGTCTGCTAGTTAGAATATAAACTAATATGCACAATGCAACATTTCATTCGATAAATTTAAATATTTTTACAGTAAGCATAACATTTATTTTTAAATACATTAATTCTTTCTTCATTATTCATACTTTCAGGCGTTACATCATGCCGCTTTACTCCTCTATACATTAGGCAGTTCTTGTTATTTTGATTTGTTCATATGTGGCAATCTAATTATATTAATATTTCTTGTTTCTTGTGGAATTCCATTATAATAAATATTATAATAAAACAAATATACCTAAAACTTTAGCCCACTTAATTTTATTGACCGTAATTGGTTTCAGTTCATTAGAGCCATCTTCAGACTGGTACAAATAATTCTTGGTCTACGTTTTTTATGCATAACATATGGGAGGGGGGAGAAATGGGGTCTACAAGGATTTTAATCAATTATATTAATTATATTTGTTACTAAGTCGTTTTAGACTGTCGATTTTCTAAATATTTTGGTAATTCCAGTAGGCTAATTACCTTGGGTTTGTAGCTCGCTTCAATATTGATTAGGGAAAAACCTTACAAGTAATATGAATTATTAATGACCTAATTTTATTGTCAAATTGTTATTATATTTATGATGTGTGGGATTTTTTTAGATGCTTTTTGAAGGGATACATGTTTACATTGGAGTAGGAATGGTCTAAACTAAATACTTATTTTAATTTCGAAATTATTATAAAAATTACAATGGATTCAAAAGCGGAGACTTAGCAAATGATTCTAATTTGCTTATTCATTACAAAGTTAGAGTCTATTTTTTTAGTTAAGCGGGTAATTTCTATTGATTCTAGTCTATCTAGTTTATGACCTTTATTCCAATTATGAAGAACTTCAACATCTCTGTCTTTATCAAACGAGTGTTTATTTTCTAATAAGTATGGTGCTACATTCGACAATTAGCCTTTGTTATTCACCCAGTATGTAAAGTGTTATTTGATTCGGGTTTTGAATGACCTCCCAGTTTGACCTATGTAATACGACGCGCAGTTAGCACAGTTCACTTGGTAAACGCCTGAGTTTTCAAGTTTTTCTCTCTTATCTTTATTGTTGATTAAAATTCTCCCTATAGAATTCACATTATAAAAAGCTATTTAGCATTTATCATTATTGGTTAATATGTATAAGGGATGGTTCTAACGAGCTGAAACAGTTACGGTCAATAAAATTACGTGGAATAAAGTTTTATATTGGTTTTATTATAATATACCTATCATTAAATAACAGTCTCTTTTTAATTAAAATCCAATTTAGCGCCTCTATCATTAAATTAAATGAGATGAATAATGTCACACCACAAAGTAAAAACTGAATAATTTCTTAGGTGAAACTGGTTCTCGCTAAAAATTATTAAGATACGCCACCTTGAAGCATAATCAACAAATAATTCCTCAATAACAAGTAGTTAAACTGGATTATTTGATCGATCTGCTTTGCTGCCAGAATTAGCTGAAAGTGTCTGACAGGTCGTGATTGGCGTTCTTAAATCCGGTTCTCGGCGCGAGTAACCACCTTATGATTTACCTGAACTTATAATTAATTTCAGGAATATTACGCGTCATTCGCAGGCTCCGGTCGCTTGATGTAAATCCAACATCTTTTCAAAAAGTCCTTTATCACTGAGACAAAGAACGAATCGCCGCGCGCCGGCCCTCAGCCCTCCGCCTAAAATATCATAAATTTATTTTAATTAAGAATTTTAAACGCTTTTTTATGTTTAAAATAGGTTTTCAGCTTGTGCTTTAAGGTTTTTGGATAACCTACTTTAGTTTTCTGAAAAAATACGGGGGGGCCATTACTGAAAACACTTTTACACTAAACTTGATCTAATTACCTTACCTTAATAATTTATTTTCTACAATAAAAAACACATAAACTTGTTTAAGACCACTTTTATTTTAAAACATTCTACCGGTTTCAGAAGCACCCTTCCTTCGTCAGGAGAATATTATAACTAAACCATGATACAGAATGTTAGGTGTTTGAGTGGGAGGTGGTAATTGCGGGATTTCCGGAAAGAACAGAGCGGTTAATTGGAAAAATATTTAGAATGGGACTGAAAGATAAATTAATTTGGTTATTCAAAATACTAGCATTATTATTTAGGGATTTTCTGATTTCTAGTGCTTCTTAATTATCTAATTTTTTACTTTTATTTATTTTCTCTTTATATTTACAAATAAAAAAATAAAATAATGATCGTCAAGTCGAACATCAATTTCGTGGTTCTTTTATGATGAAATTAAAAAAAAAAGTTCATTGGGGATAATATATTTTATAATGTGGCGAAGCGTAGACCGCCGAAAAAAGACTAAAAGAAATATACCAAAATGCTCAAATCAAAAAAAAACTTTTTTTTGGTTCCGTATATGGTGTGAATTTATTTATTTTTTAACATTTACAGCAGAGGTTCCTAAACTTTTTTTCCTCGTAGACCACTTTCAAAATTTTACAGGTTTCGGTAGACCCCCTGCTGCTACCTTTTTACCATATTCCCACAAATTCGTCAAAAATGTGATGGGAATTTGCGTGGTTGAGTTCTAACCCTAAATTCGGAGTGGTAAAAGAAAAAGAAAAATAGTATATTTTCTTGTATTCTATTTATTAAAAATAATATGATTTCAGACTTGATAGAATTAAAATTAAATATTAATAATGTACTGCAACTTCAACAATGCAAATCATAATTTAAAAATAAAAGTCATAATTTTAATGGGAGGGATGTAGATTTGACTTTAGTTTTGTAAGGAATAACCGCAAATCTCCCCGTTTTGTAATGATCAATCAGATCCTTTTTTTGTTAATTAAATAGGTTTGTAACGATATTTTTTTTCGACAAGGTGTGATGAGGGAAACGCTATCAAAAGTTTTCTCGCAATTCCCACAGCCCAGGATATTTTTAGGGTATTTCTGCCTGCAGTCAAAATGTTTGATAGCGTTTTTTAAATTTCAGCTTCTCACTTTAGCTCCTCATTGGTGATAAGCACGCGTAGCTCTTCTTGTAATACCACATTCGCCACTTCCGTTTCATCAAATGGATTTATGATCCATGGTGGTACTTCCATGGTCAGAATATCGTCAAATCTATTTTTGAAGTCATCATGAAGGGCATTTGAATGTTGAACGTATATCTGAATATCCTCATCAAGACATTCTGCCTGTGACAAGTTTGGAAACTGGGAAAATTCGCGCCGACTCGACGAAAATCACACTATTTTATGTTTTTTATTTTTTTCAAATCTGTCAAACTCGCAATATCTGCATTCAATTTGATCAGGTTTTCCTTTAAATACGAATTACAAATCTTCATAAAACGCTCAGATAAAAAAAAATATACGAATTACAAATCTTCATGAAACGCTCAGATAAAAAAAAAATATACGAATTACAAATCTTCATGAAACGCTCAGATAAAAAAAATATAAATGTTTTTTTGTTCCATATGTGATGTTATTCACCAGTTTCCGCTTGTACCACTAGTTTCTAGACACCGCACATAGAACAGCCGGGTATAAGTGTAAACATGAATGATTTGATAACGTTATTTGCAGGTACCCCTTCCAACGGTCACCTCTCCCCCGCCCAGTTCACTCCGGAAGGTCTTCAAGACCACGGGAAAGGTGAGGGACCTGCGCGTCGTGCCCAACACGGTGGATGGACATAGCACTCTGCAGCTCAACGTGACGTTCCTGCCACCTAAAGGTAAACTAAAATAATTCATAAATGAAAACAATTAACTTTGTAAAAATACCCCTATATAATCATTACTATCAACTTGAAAACAAAGTTTTCTTTGTCAAGATAAGATTAATATTAATCGAGACAATAATTCGCCTGTAAAAAATATCAATCAAAAAATAAATATTAATATTAAAGAATAATTTAAATATTCCAACTTTAGAAAACAGTCGAAAAATAAACGACCAAACCTTTTTATTAAAATTAATAAAACCTAAATTCGATTGCTGTGAACTCCTCCAATTAATAAATCTATACGTACCTACACAAACAACTAGACACACATAAACATTTTATATTTGTACATCTCATTCCAACTATAATTTGCATTCTCCAATACAACGTTTAAATAGTCTTGGTAACAAATAATTAAACAATACGGATGTATTTAACAATAATTTGAACTCGCAAACTTCAAACGCCATATGTGCCAACTATATCTCATATGTATTTCTACCTATCTCATAAACTAATGAGAACAATTTTAAACATGACCTACTTTGTGTCAACTCCTATATTTTATGCAACCGATATTTTGTTTCTTATATTTTATGTTACCTGTGTTTTTGTCAACACTTATATTTCATGTAACCTATATTTTGTTTTAAACATATATTATGTTAAGTACCTGTATTTTGTGAACTCATTATTTTCACTGTAATTAAAAAATGTACTGCATTCTATATAAAAACCATATGAGCGTTTAAATAATTAAATAATGAATAAAAACATTGAAAAATCCAGTGGCGGTTCGAGCACTTTTTTAGTGGTGGGGATCGATATTTTTTTACGTACTGTACCGCAATCTCACCACCCGTAGAATATAATATAAAATTTCTCAAAAAAATATTTTATGGTCTAATCATGCTAGTCGGATATCTAAACACAAAATAATATAAAATATCCAAAGATATATGCCAATTTACAATATAGTATAATAAAAATAAAGCTTTATCTTGCAAGATTATTATCAAACTAATTTGAACGCGAGCGATTCCCGCCCGAAACTTCGCAAACAAATGTTTCTGTAGGGATCCAAAGAATTGTCCCCGCGGGTATTTGAATTCACATACGACTGCGCATGCGCAGTTGCATACGATCGCGAAACAACGCAAGGAAAGTATGGGGATACTTAGGATCGTTCCCCAAGTGCGCATTAGATTCTGCGCACTGAGAAATTGACCCGCTGTTTTGTGCTCCGTAATAATTATTTGTATTTTATTTCTGCAAATGTTAATTACATTTATGTTTAAAGAATTCATTCATTTCCTTTAGTAGGTTTTGACTGTTTTGAGTGTAACTGGCGGGGACCGTCCCCATTGTCCCCCTGTGAAGAACCGCCACTGGAAAAATCTAAGAGAATTTAAAAAATATTTTCTCAAGGTTTGTCACAAAAGTATAGGAAATGTATATCGTACCTAGATATATTTATACTTCTTCTTATTGCATAATGTGAAAAATAATATCAATTTCTTCCATAATTCATCAAATTGTAGAGAAGATAGATATTTTTTATCAATTACATCAATTCTATTGAAAAGCTCCCCCTAACACTGTACCTACACGGTGAAACAGATGTACTTGAAAAGTAAACGATAAACATGTTTCAGCGTTGCTTTTATTAGTAAGGTATATTGCGAGTCGTGAGCCGAACTCAATAAGAACGACGTAGGACGAATCGACAATAAACTTGATGAGTCTCCCCCAGCCTCGCTTTATCGCCAACGGTGTTTGTATTCGGAAATATGAGTACTTGAGAACCTATAGTAATAGAAATGAAACATCACACACGTGTAGAAATAGACTTTTTTGTTTGATCTCGATACTAAACTACCCCTTTATTATTTGATTCTTTGAAATACAGTGTAAAACAGGCAGAATCCTTCTTCAGAATTCGTCAGATATCAGCGTTTTTCTCGTGGATATTGATTTTATCAGGTAATGTAACTGTAAATATTATGTGAGTAATAATAACGTAGTAGTTATATAGCGCAGTTTTGTGATATTTCACTTCAAGTGCGCTTAATTATAATAAACTTAAATTTAACCTATAGTGCTCCTTACGAGTCCTTACAAAATTGATTAAGTAATGTGAAACAAAGAATATACAGTATATACAAAGCTATTCCTAAAGAACATTATTAACAACAATAGTGAGTGCTGTTTTGGCACAGGACAATATATAATGATAAACCATAACGGTGCCATTAAACAAGAATCATTTAAACTAATTTATATAGAATATGAGGCAGTTAACATTTAGAAATAATACAAATTCAGAGTGCACATAAAACTATAGTAAGGAGGTAATCGAAACCAAAAAATTATCAGAAACTTGAGGAACATGGCTTATTATAGTAGATTGAAAAGGAGTTAAAATTCATGAAAGGTATGATTTTTTAAATAAGTTTGTTTTCAAAGCTCTTTTGAATTCAGCCAAGTTCTGGATATTAGTAAGAGCCGAGGGAAGTTTGTTCCAAATGAGCGGGCCAGTTACACGAAAAGATCGATCATAGTAAACGGCCTTACTCACCAATGTTATTCTCAGGTCTTGTTCTTTTATAATGTATTTTTGTATAGTTATCTTTTTTATTTAGTATTCTTTTTTTAAATGTAGTTGTGAATATTCCTGTACCTACTTCGTAAATTGTATTTTTTATATTTTCCTACTAGATGTATGAAAATATTTACATACATCTAAATAAAAAATTCAAAAACAAAAAACACAATACTTACACAGCACCTACACAGTAATTACTTGCTACCTATACACATATTACCTACTCAGTATCTACACTACTGTGTACCTACACAGTACTTACACAGTACCTACACAGTAAATACATAGTACCAACTCAGTACCTACACAGTCGGTCTTTCACCGGGAAACTTAATTTAATCAATTCCGTTTCTGTAAAAAATAAAACTGCTACGAGGGCATTCTTGTCACGTTCTCCCGATGTAAAAAAATCCTAAACTATTTTAAACTTTATACTTGAAGCGTAAATTTGTCAAAATTCTCAAGTTTTGTGGATATCCCATTTTTTTCTTCATGGTTCACATGTACGGCATTCAATCTTAATACCTAATTGTATTGTACAGCGCTTTTTAGTGATTCTAGCGGTTGCCGGGACCAAAATCTAAAGCTCGGTATTTTTAATATCCTTGAAGATATTGTTCTTTTGTGATTTCTTCAGTCCCGTAATTGAAATCAAATTAATAAACAGTTTTTGATTAAAATTAATTAATCAATATACCTACTAGTTACCCATACATTCAGGGACGAGAAGATGAATCAAACGCATTAAGGCCGAGAATTCAAATTACGTAAAAAGACGGTCTTGCGATCGTACCCTTGCAACTGTACAGGGCGGTTAATACGAGAAAGATTGTTTATTCTCATATTATATTCTACTAGCTGAAGTCCCCGGCGATGCCCGGGCTTTACACAGAGTTTTCGAAATCAAATGTATACAGTGACCTTCCTTTGCACACAAATCAAATCCACATCGCCCGCTTGCAAGCCTGCTCGTCCTCCTCATACAGACATTCACCTTTATATATTATATATTTAAACCAATTTACACAAAACCTTGACAAATTATATACGTAAACTTTCCTCATGAATCACTCTATCCATTGGTGGAAACCGCGTGAAAATCCGTTCGGTAGTTTTTGAGTTTATCGCGAACAGACATACCGATGCGGCGGAGGACTTTAATTTTATAATTATCTACAAAAAGAAAACAACAACCCAAAAGCTATATGGAAAATATTAAAAGAAGTGACATACACACAAAAACACAAACAGAAAAATAGTATCGAACAATTAAATATTAATAAAAAAAAATAGATATCACTACAAATGCGGAGATAATAGCGAACCATGTGAATAACTTCTTTGCAAATATAGGAAAAGTTTTAGCAAACCGTAAAACACAAACACAAACCAACCGATCATACATCAATACACAAAAGACAAAACTAAGACTTACAATAAAAACAATTACGGAGGAGGAAATTGAAAAAATAATCGATAAATTAAAAAACAATATTGCACCGGGATTAGACGAGATAACAACAGATTGCATTCAGAAATTAAAAAATGAAATAATAAAACCAATAACACACTTAATCAACCTTAGTATAAAACAAAGCTGCTTCCCCAGTACTTTGAAACACGGACTGGTGATCCCTATTTACAAAACAGGAGACAAAATGGAAATAAATAACTATAGACCAATCACATTATTAAACTCACTATCAAAGATCTTCGAAAGAGCATTAAAAAACCAAATTATAAAATACCTTGAAAAAAACAAATTAATCTCGGATAAACAATACGGATTTAGAGAAAAAAGAGGTACCAAAGAAGCTTTAGAATATGTAATAGATTATATACATAGCAACCTAGATCAAGGGCAAAAATGCATAGCAATATACCTAGACTTAGCTAAAGCCTTCGATTCAATCTGCCACAAAACCCTATTTAAGAAATTAGAAAACACTGGTATCTTAGGCAAGGAACTCCAACTAATGAAAAGTTATATGAGCAACAGAACCCAACAAGTTAAAATTAATCACCATACTAGTAAACCACTGCCAATTACATATGGAGTTCCACAAGGAAGCATACTAGGGCCCGTGCTATTCACTATCTACATAAATGAACTCTGTAATTTATGCGGACGACACAGTATTACTCTTCAAATCTAAAGACTGGAACAATGTGTATAATACAGCAGAATTAGGAATCACGCGAGTGAAAACATGGTTAGACACAAACATACTTACATTAAATATATCGAAAACAAAATTCACAACGTACAGAAAAACAGCATGGGACAGTCAACAAATAAAACAAACACCATAAAAATTCACGATTGTTTAAACACCAAAAACTGTGACTGCCCTGCTATAGTAAAAACAGACCAAATAAAATATCTAGGAATCATAATTGACCATAATTTCAAATGGGCACATCATATAAATCATATCACCAATAAACTCCTCAAAACAATACATCTTTTCCTAAACATAAGAAACATATACAAACTAAAACAAATGAAAACAGTATATTTTGCACTCTGCCAATCTATAATAGAATATTGAATCATTGTTTGGGGAGGAGCAACAAACTCAGCTATTGTTCATTTGGAAACCACACAGAGAACCATCTTAAAGGTTATACTAAAAAAACACAGAATGACTTTAACAGACCAAATATTCAACATGTTCGACGGACTTGATATACGACAATTATACATAAAAACACTTCTTAACTATATCTTTGACCAAAAACACAAACTCCAACAAACACAAACCATTAATAGACCAGTTAGACAAGCATACATACAAAACTTAAAAACACCGACGATAAACACAAGCTTTGGACAAAGACATCACAAATACCAGGCAATAAAAGCATTCAACCATCTTTCACTCGATTTAAAAAAAGAAGAAAACAAAAAACATTTCACACTCAAAATTAAAAGATGGATTAAAGAACAAAAAAGGCAACTTTACAAAAAAATCACAACATAAAAAATAAAAACACATAGAACTAAACACCATTGCAATACTCACTAATATATAAAACCCTTTTAATTTCACTATCGGTTTATATGTATCTATCCTATTTATATAGTTTTATTTTATTGTTTTATTTTAGTGTTATTTTACTCTATTTTATTTTGCTCTATTTTTCTTTCTTTTAATTCTCATATGTTATTATTGAGTTTCTTTTTTCTTTAGTTTTTATTTTATATGTATCTTAAATTAAAAAAAAAAAATCATATCAAACTGTAAAATGGGGTCCTCAGCACGGGTAAAGCACCCAGTGAGGCCCACATTAGTCAAATATGTAACACACATGTATAAATCAGGTGAATCAAATAAAAAAAAATAAAAAAAATATGTAGAGATAGAGATAACTCAATATCGATTTTATTTGGTTCAAAATTCGTTTTAATATACACCTACAATCAAGTTCGCAAAGAAAAATGCTCAAACGCTTGATGATAAAACTATTAAAATTATGTAAGTACTATTTGTAATTATTTTTTGATCTTAAGTATTTATAATTTTTCAATGTCTAAGCAAAATAAGTCTGTAAAAAAATCCGAAATACATTAGTTTGTAAGACCTTAAATAAAAAGACAGACTGAAGTATTTTCGTCGCAAATCACGTTGGCGGATTAATTTTTTTTAACTAATACTAAAATTCTGAAAAGTAGCTTTCCTAGATAATTTATTGATTTAATTTACTATATAATTGAAATGTGTGTTGTATAACACAACATTTTGTTTGGAAGTTTAAAACAAATCTGCCAATGACCAAAGGTATAACCTTATTATAATAAAAATAAACACATTTGTTCTAAATTTAAAAGATAACTTTAATAGAAAAAATAACAATCTTTCGAATACAATATATAATTTTTTTACATATTTCCGGTTGAGTCTGGTTAACCCCTCTTAATAAAATAACACTTTTAAGGAACAGATAACGAGAAATTATTTAGGTAATTCCGATATCGAGTCTCTCCCTCGCCCTGGCAGACAAGACGTTCCCTTGACCTTAAGGCCTTGTTAATATAATAAAACAGGTCTTGGAAAAGTTTGTGCCAACTGAGTGTCGCGACGCTTCGCGGAATTGCGTTATGCAAGAAAAATTCAAATGGAGATAAGATTTTATTTTGTCAAAAGTTTCTTAAATCCTTCGTTTTGCTACTCGGTTTCGCGATAAACTAATTTTTCCTTCTAATTGATCGACGTGGAACAAACAACTTAGAAGAGTCGAAAACAGTCGATGCCGGTTTATCGGGACAGCTGGTTATTTGGAACAAAAACCAATGAACAGGAACAAAATAAGGAAACTAATACTAATTTACTTCGGTTATCTGGGACACCATTGCGTTTAATCGGGACAAATTCGGATCTGAAGTCGATGCAAAATGTGTCTCAGTAAACAAATTTTAGCGGCGGGATAAAATTGTGACATGATTTACAAGCAATTTATTACGAATCCTACGGAGTATAGATGCATACAGGTGAAAGCTGAACATTTTTTTAATTTCATTTATAAAAGATCCGCCGCACGCGAGATTTTTCTGCTTATTGAACAGATTTTGTTCCTCGTAGAGATAGTTAAATTCGACTTTGTTGTGTAATATTTTTTTTTATGTGAATACTGCACCAGAGTCCCAACTGCTCCCAATTATTTGGAGTCAGGTGAGACTATGTCATCCCCGATTGGGGTATTTTGGTTATGAGGCCTTGTTAACTTAATAATACAGGTCTTGAAAAGTTTGTGTCAAATTGTGTAGCTACGCGACGTTTCGCGAAAGAGGAAGGTGAGGACATGCTTATTACTATTATACTTTGGATTTAAAAAAAAAAATATCCATTATTACACATTATTTAAAATACTAATTTCGGTTGTGCCTCTATCTGTGACTCCGGTTCTATGAACTCAAGTTTGCTTTGATTGGATTTGAATTTGAGTGTCATCCATCATTTTCAAAGTTGGAAATGTTTGTTTGGAGAATCATAATACAATACTTTAACAGAAAAATATTTTAATTGACATTTTCAAAATTAGAAAAGATTTGTCGAGACTATCCGTGATATTTCACGGGTCTGTGCTAGTATTTAGTAATATTTATTCCATTAAATAGTTGCTGATTTTCAAAACACAAATTTAAATATTAAATATTCTATGCATGGATTAATTCTGCTGAACGCCGCCCAATTTGGGCTAGGACCCTCTCGGCCTGCTTTTTAACAAATTAAGACAAGTCGGAACAAGAAACTCTCCAAGAATAATAATTAAGAAGTGTTAAGTTTTAACATTCACTGCGAGATGTCGCTTAAAATATTAGCATTTTCTCTCAACGGCGGATTTTGGTAAAGTCATCATAATGCTATTATAAAACCTTTTTTTTACGTCAGACTGGATTTTAAATTTTAATGAATGCTCTTTGTATACAGATATTTGTCGCAGTGGCGTGACGACTTACCCCTGGTTGCCAGGGCGAGCCTTGTAAACCGAGACGTTTCTTCTAATCATTAGAAGTTTTATGCGCGTTAAAAATAAACGTTACATTAGATTAATATATAAAATGTATATAAACTAGGTTAAAATTAAAATCTTGCATATCCTTTAACTAACTTATTTAACATGTCCTTAAAAAAAGGAATATTTCCCACAAAATTCAAAGAAGCCATTATAATCCCCATCCATAAAACTGGTTCAAAAAGTGACATTGCAAATTATCGCCCAATCTCAATACCCACAGTATTTAGCAAACTCTTTGAGCGTATTGTGTACGATCAAATTTATATAACTATTGTCCGCAGCATACAAAATCAACAACATGGTTTTTTACAACAAAAGTCAGTACTAACAAACTTAGTCAACTTTACTGAATACTTAACAAGCAATATGGATAATGGACACCAAGTAGATGTTATCTACACAGATTACTCGAAAGCTTTCGATAAAGTTAACCACTCTATCCTCATTAAAAAATTACACCAATTAGGAATCCATGGCGACTTACTTAGGTGGCTAACTTCATATCTGCAGAAAAGACTACAGTGCGTATCAGTTGAGGGAACTAAGTCTAGCTTTTTTACTGTACCGCAAGGTTCTCACCTGGGACCATTATTGTTTAATGTATATATATTTGATATTTATAAATGTTTTTTACATGCTAATTACCTTGCATATGCAGATGATAAAAAAATATACTTAGTAATCAAATCTATCAATGACTGCATAAAACTTCAAGAAGACCTGAATCGTCTTTTTGCATACTGTAAATTAAACAAATTAATCATAAACATAAGTGCAACAAATTATCTTTTACGCGTAACAAAAATAAAATTTCTTTTAATTTTAACTTTCATGACACACATATCAATGAAATAGAATCAATCCGTGACCTTGGGGTAGTACTAGATGTAAAACAAAATTTTATCAAACATATTAACGAAGTAATCAACAAAGCAAATAAGATATTGGGATTTATAATTCGCATATCTAAACCTTTTCGCAATATTAAAACTATGTATTCCCTTTACACCACGTATATCCGCCCGCGCTTAGAATACTGCACACTAATTTGGGCACCGTTCTACCAATGCCATATTGACAGAATCGAAAGTGTGCAAAACAAATTTTTTAAACACATAAATTATAAATTCAAATTACTCTTTGCAAATAACACTGAATCCTTAAAATTTCACAACTTTACTCCACTTCAAACGCGTAGATTAATATCTGATCAAATATTTTTATACAAAATTCTTAATAACGGCCTGGACTCTCCTGAACTCGTAAATTATTTAAGAATTCACATACCTGCAAGGCCAACCAGACTAAACCATTTTTTTCATTTGCCCGCGTACAGAACCAACCTTAGAAAAAATTCTCCAATCCCCCGCATATGCGCGCAATATAACACGCAATTTAACAATATCGATATTCTTAATAATACTCTTGTGAAATACCGATACGAAGTCAAGCGTACGATCACAAATGTTAGTTAAATTAATGCACAGCTATAGAAAAGGTACATCATGAGCATCTCCTGTCCCCATCCTATCTTCCTCTGCCTCTTGCCCTTTCCTATTCCTTCTTCCTTCTAATATACTTACATTTATAAATTTTTGTTAATTTCATTTTCATGTAATGGTTATAACCAATTAAAATTTTGTATTATATCATAATAACCATTAGCATAAGAAACTGTTTTGGCTTACCTCATTTGTAACCGCTTCATTTTTAACACCTGTATAAAACTGCTGTTTGTTTCTTACAATAAATAAATAAAATTGATATAGAAGAATTGACTCAACCCATTGCCGATGTTTTGTTTTAACCCTTAATTACTCGCACAAAGAACATTACATAACTGCTCGCATGGGGTCACAGATGACCCCAAATGGTGTGAGTAGTTTTTAATATATATTGAAATATATAAGTAAATGAAACTATTTTATTATTAAAGTGCTTTGTTTATTCTGTAATATGAAACATTTATTTATTAACGCCCTTTTTCGGGGCTTTTACATATGAATAGTAAGAAATACACCGTATTTATTGTACATAACTGAACTGCCTTCGTAACAATATTTTATATTTGTTTAAAGATAAATTGAAGATGTCCACTGACTTGGTATAATTGTTTCCCTCCATTAGTATTCTGGGCAAAGAGGAATACATATGGTAGTTAGTTCCAGAATTACTGCACTGAAATAAATCCTGACTTCTAGTATTACGTATTGGAATCCGGAAGCTTATCAATTCGAGCAATATCGGACTGTCAACTAAATCATTTAGAATTTTATACAGAAATACCAAGTCAGTGAAAGTTCTTCTGTCTGACAATTTGAGCATATTCATATCATTCAAAATAGTATTGTAGTTCAACATAATTGCTGGAATACCCATTTTAAAATTAAGAAAACGTAAGAATTTGTTTTGTATTCTTTCAACAGCTTGTACATGTATACTGTAATATGGGTTCCAGACGGGAGAATTGTATTCAAGTTGACTTCTAACATATGAAAAATATAACAGTTTTATACACTTAATATTGTTAAAATTTCTAGTTAGCCTAGTTATAAATCCCAACATTTTTAAGGACTTATTAGAGTTTTCTGTTATGTGGTTAACAAATGAAAGATTAGATTGAAAAGTGATGCCCAAGTCTTTAATTTGTGTTAATGTCTCCAGAGTATTGTTATCAATGTTGTAATTGAAGATCACTGGATTTTTTATTCGAGAAAATCTAACTATATGACATTTTGAGATATTTAAGTAAAGTCTATTTTCATTACACCAAATTAACAATTTGTTGATATTATCTTGAAGAATGTTGCAATGGTAAATATTTTGAATTATTCTAAAAAATTTGAGGTCATCAGCAAAAAGTTAGATAAATAAATCATGAAATATTTTTGTAAGATCATTTATAAACAAGATAAATAATATTGGGCCAAGGTGTGAACCCTGTGAAACTCCACTTGTTGCATAAATTTTTTCCGACAATGAGGATTTATTCTAACAATTTTTTGTCTTCCAGTAAGATAGCTTTCAAACCAGGCTAATATACTGCCACGTATACCAAGCTTTACTAATTTCCAAATGACAATTTTATGGGAAACTGAATCAAAGGCTTTACTAAAATCAGTATAGACAGAGTCTACTTGTTTTTTTTCTTTAAAAGCATTGGTTATAAAATTTTCATAAATAATCAAGTTAGAAAGTGTACTTCTACCTGGCATAAATCCAAACTGGTAAGGTGATATTACAGGTTTTATTTGGGCAAAAAGTTTGTCAAGTATTAGGCTTTCAAATAGTTTCGGTATGGTGTATTGAATGCATATTGGTCTATAATTACAAACATCACTTTTATCGCCCTTTTTGAAAATTGGAGTCAAATAACTATTTTTCCACATATCGGGAAAAATTCCACTGGATAAAGATAAATTAAAAAGTTTGGTTAATGGAAGAGCAATTACTTTGATACATTCTTTGATAAATATTGTGGGGATATTATCCGGTCCTGCAGATTTGTTGATATCTAATGATTTAACTTTAGTTACTACATCAGAGAGACCTATGGTACACTGCGAAATATCAAGAGTTTCATCTAGAGTTGTTGATGGAAGAGGAGCATTATTTGCGTCTGTTGAATAAACACTTTTAAAAAATTTTGCAAACAAGTTAACAATACCATCAGTATTATTGCTATGGCTGCCATTTAGGTGCATAATGCTCGGGAATTCAGAATCATCTTCTTTAAGAGATTTTGAATATTTCCAAAAATAATTAACATTTTACTTCTTCAAACTTTGCAAATTTATTTTGTGGCATTATTTTTCATATAATGAATAACTTATTACTTTGTATAAAACCACTATTTTTAAAACAATATCAACATGTTTCGACAACAATGTTGTCTTCATCAGGATATGTTACTATAGTATAGTAACATATATATATATTTATAGTAACATATCCTGATGAAGACAACATTGTTGTCGAAACATGTTGATATTATTTTAAAAATAGTGGTTTTATACAAAGTAATCAGTTATTCATTATATAATAACATTGTTTATTATGGAGTTTTGAATTTCATTTATATGGTTACGGTAGCAAGTCATAGACATTTTTTTACACAAAGTTCTTAAATATTTTAATTCACTGTAATCAGATTTTTTTTTTATGATTTATATTCTTTATGTTTAAGTTTTTTGGTGATAAGTAGATTTATAAGTTCTTTGGTGTACCATTTTGGATAGGTGTTTGGCTTACATATTACGGTTGGAACATAGATGCTAATAGCCTTTCCCAAAACAGAATAAAATTTATTTGTAGCTGTGTTAATATCATCATATTGCACAGATGACCAATCAAAAGAGAGGAGATAATTACACATTTCTCGTAATCAGTTTTGAAAAAATTTTGGTAACTGAAAGACAGTTTACAGGTATTAACATGTACATTAGAAATAATAACTTCCAGTGGAGGATGATAACCATCAATGGGCACCAGCGGTTCACTACATTCTTCAATTACTAGTGACTCTAAGTTAGAAAAACATAAGTCTAGAGTACGATTATTTACATTTGATATAGTATTTGATGATTCAGGCCTAGAAATAACGCCATGTCTAGAATAATGCGTTCAGACTCACTCACACTGATATTATTGTCCCTGTTTGGTTCTGAAACAGTCTTTTAGAAAACTAAATCCATTCTCCTCAAGTCCTTCAGTAATCATGCATTCCTTTCTCTTCCTCCTTTCCTCAAAGTCTCACCAGGAAAAGAAGAAGATGGTCCTACCTACAAGAGGAAATAATTGTACAATATTGTTGCCCAAGTACACCTTACCCACTTGGGCAGTTGAATTTTGTTCGTGACATGGGTCACAGCTCTCTCGTGGATAATATTGCAAATATCGCAAGATTTCGTCTTTTTGTCGTAAAAAACTGTCGTTCGTAGAAGCCTGGTGTTGTGTCAGTGCTGAAAGCCAGGATCGATCCTGCATCGCCGTAGTACGCCGTCAAAAGGTAAGAGACTTCCTTTCATTTCCTATTTCCTTACGATTGAATTTCAAAACACAATTATTTGGTATTTACTCAAAACAAAAAAGGGATTTACAGTCATCTTTTCGGGTCTCGGTATCGGCCGTGACATTTTTGGTCCTTCGAGCCGGATATTTTCGTTTTTTTGTCGTTTTTTGGTAGACGTAATTTTGAAGCTGGAGTATTGTGTTTTGAAGTTTGAATCGTTCCATTTCGTTGACCTTTTTCCGGTTTATAAAAGCTGTTTCAGAATTATACATTTAATCGTGAATATTGGAGTAGCATTTTAAATTTGAATTGGTTATTATAGTCGTTTGGGCGGCTTAACATTTGAATTCATAGATAGTAAGTACCTTGTACGTAGGTACAAATTAATCGCAGCCGCACGTCGGAAGTTGGTAGGTACCCAAAGCGTTTTCGCAACATTTTCGTATCTCGTGTCGGTAACGTAGGTCGCGTTAGTTTATCGCGTCAGCTGTTTATAACAGCCGACATTAACATTTTGTTTACAAGTTGACGTTTGACAGTGTTATTATTTGGTTTGTTGTTAAAAATATTCATAATGGCAGCTAACACCATTAAGTACAAACTAGCACTGTTAGATATGGAAAGTGTGCGTTCTTCTGCTATCAAAGCTATAACAACGTTGAATATTGTTGATAAAAATATATTCAAAGCACGTTTTTCGGACGTATCTGATATTAGAGATAATTTCGTCGCTTCACATATTTTAATTGAATCAAATAAGAAAGATGAATTAGAAATTAAAGTTTTGCAAGAAAAATATACTGAAATCCAAAACATGTATTACGAGATTCAGTCGTATTATAACCAATTATTTCCAGAAGTTTTGGAAAGTGAATCGGATCACTTAATAGCCAACAATAATGTTTCGTTGCCAAAATTAAAATTGATTATTTTCTCTGGAATATCAACAGATTGGACAAATTATATAAACACCTTTAATTCTTTGATCGATTCTAATAATGGTTTAAATTCTATTCAAAAAATGCATTATTTATTAAGCTCCCTTTCGGGTGAAGCCTTAACATACGTTAAACATTTGCCGATTTCTGAGGAAAATTATTTTGTTGCATATAATTTGTTAAAGGAACGTTATGAAAACATACGTTTGATCGCTGATAGACACGTAGAATTAATTCTGTCGATTCAACCTGTAAAAGTTCAGGATAATTTGAGGCAATTTATTTCCATTTTGAAAGAAAATCTTGCTGCGTTAGAAGCTTTGAATTTTCCAGTTCGCCAGTGGAGTTTTCTTTTATTACATATTGTATTACGTAAATTAACAAAAGAATTACGTATTGATTTTGAAATTCAACACAGTTCGGAGAATATTCCAACGTTTGATCACTTATTTAAGTACTTAAATGGGCAGTGCTTAGCAAAAGAAATGGCACTTGGAGTTTTTCCTGAAAACCAGTTACAGGCTCATAAAGGTCAACCTAAATCATATAATGCAAAACATCGATCGAGCAATAATATTAATGCGTTTGTATCAAACATTGAAATCAAGTGCATTCTTTGTAAATCGCCACACTCACTGCACAAGTGTGAAAAATTCTTAAGCCTTACTCCAAAGGATAGGTACTTATTCGCAAAGGAAAATATTTTATGTCTCAATTGCTTAGCGCAAGGAAAACACAACGCAAAAAATTGTCATTCGCGTTTCACTTGCAGACAATGTCAATTAAAACATCATACCCTATTACATTTTCCAAAAAAAAATCGTGGAAAATTCAGACCAGCAAGAAAACTCTTCAGAACCGTTGGTGTTGACAACATTTTACAATAAAACTCACAAAACGGTTCTTTTGTCTACAGCTTATGTGGAAGTTTTAGATAAAAATGGAGTATTTCAGAAGGTTCGTGTTATGCTCGATAGCGCAAGTCAGGGAAACTTTATTTCGGAAAATTGTGTCAAAAAATTAGGTTTTACTCGTTCTAAAAAACAACCACTTACCGTGATAGGTATTGTAAATATTCCTACTATTAATTCTAACGGATTAATAAGAACACAATTTCGTCCTGTCGATTCGAAGGAATCTGGAATTATGACAGATTTCCTTATTTTAAATAACATTTGTTCGAATATGCCATCAAATCGTATCGTCGATCATCATTGGGATCACATCGTGGGTCTCAAATTGGGAGATCCAACATTCTACTTATCATCAGCTATTGACATACTGCTTGGAAGTGATATTTTTGCGTCATTGTTATGTTCAGGAAAATTGATGGGGAAAGAAAATGAACCCATAGCTATAGAAACTAAATTGGGTTGGATTTTGATGGGAAATGTTGGACCATCAAATCATTGTATAAATTCATTCTTCACGTCAATGGAGGAAAATATTGATGAAAAGCTTAAATGTTTTTGGGAAATTGAAAATGTTCCAGCTTTGAAGAAAATTCAATCGCCTGATGAAATTCGTTGTGAAAAAATATACACTGAAAGTACCTACCGTAACCAAGACGGAAGATACGTCGTTTCATTGCCATTTAAGGAAAGCCCGGAAAAATTGGGAAAGTCATATGACATAGCATTGTCACGCCTCAAGCATTTAGAAAGGAGACTGTATAGAGATTCTGATCTCAAATCTCAATATATTTCGTTCTTGAGAGAATATTTTACATTAGGGCACATGATCGAAGTGCCACCTCAATCGCCAATTATTGCTAATTATTTCATACCCCATCATGGAATAATCAAAGAAACCAGTTCTACAACTCGTTTAAGGGTCGTTTTTGATGCCAGTACCAAATCGTCTTCGGGTACGTCATTGAACGACATACTTCTGGTCGGTCCCAAATTGCAAAGGGACATTGTCGAATT
This sequence comes from Limnephilus marmoratus, assembly GCA_917880885.1. NCBI lineage: Eukaryota > Metazoa > Arthropoda > Insecta > Trichoptera > Limnephilidae > Limnephilus > Limnephilus marmoratus. The sequence continues at coordinate 26,768,050 of OU862919.1, read as the reverse complement.
AATGTGTAATTTTCGAATACACAAAATCGTTTTTACAGCTAACATCCGTCAAATGTACAGGCAAATACTGGTGGATGAGAAATCTCGCCGTTATCAACATATTTTATGGAGAGAATCATCTGATCATCCTGTAAAGGAATTTGAATTACAAACAGTAACATATGGCACCTCAAGTGCTCCATACCTATCCATTCGTTCACTTCATCAATTAGCAAATGATGAAAAATTGAATTTTCCAAAGACTGCTACTATATTAATTGAAAATACCTACGTAGATGATATTATCAGTGGTGCGCAATCTTTGGAAAGCGCTCGACATTGTATAGTGGAATTAATTGCATTACTTCAAAAAGGTTGTTTTGAATTGAGAAAATGGTCTAGTAACCATCCTGAAATATTGGAAGACATTCCTGTCAGCTACCGGGAAGTACCCTTAAGTTTTGAGTCGGATACTGACAAGAAAAACATTAATATTTTAGGTATTCAATGGATACCGTCGCTTGATCAATTTACATATAAAATTCATAATGTTTTTAGTGACCACTGTACCAAACGCATAATTTTATCGACAATTGCACGTCTATATGATCCATTAGGTTTTATTAATCCTGTCGTTTTTATTGCTAAATGCTATATGCAAAACTTATGGAAAATTCAAATTGGTTGGGACGAAGAAATCCCTTCGGACATGAATTTGAAATGGAAGAAATATATAAAAGAGCTTCCATCACTCGCCAATTTAAAAATTGATCGATATGTCGCAACTTCTCCCACCAGTCGATGCATACTTGTTGGGTTTGCGGACGCCTCTGAAAGAGGATACTGTGGAATTGTTTATCTGGTAGTGATTAATAACACAGAAATATCCAGCCACATTTAATTAGCAAAATCTCGTGTTGCCCCCATAAAGATAACATCGATCCCGCGACTGGAATTGTTAGGAGCAGTTTTATTAGCAAGTTTGTTGACTTATTGTCAAGAAGTATATAAAGACAGACTTCAAATAGAAAAGACTGTCGCGTTCACCGATTCAACTATTGTATTGGCATGGCTGAAGACACCTTCCTTTCTATTGCAAACTTTTGTAGCAAATCGTGTTGAAACAATAATACAAAATATACCTTATGAACATTGGTATCACATTTCATCGCAAGAAAATCCTGCAGACTTGGGTTCGCGAGGAGCTTTTCCTAGTGAAATCGCAGACGCGTCGTTATGGTGGAAAGGACCTAACTTTATATCAACACCTTTGGAGGAATGGTTATTTGTTAGGCCTCCAAATATCTCTGTGGACCAGTTACCAGAGTACAAGTCAAAAAATTTAATTTCTCTATCGACGAATATGTCAACGTGTGACGAAGAGTTTTTATTGAAGTTTTCATCATTATCGAAATTACTTCGTGTCATATGTTGGTGCCGTCGGTTTATCAATAGATTACGTTCGAAATCGATTATCAATGTCAATGGGTTATCCCCACTTTCGTTAAAAGAAAATAATTTAGCCTTGCAATGTTGCATTAAGCTTGTTCAAGCAATTTATTTTCAACAAGATATGAACAATATATCTTCCCATCGCATGTGCTCAACACAGCTTCAAAAACTCGCCCCATTTATTGATGAAAATGGTGTTTTGAGAGTGGGTGGTCGAATTCGCTTTGCACCGATTTCAGAAAATGCTCGACATCCTATTATTTTACCCAAGCAGTGTCATTTGACAACTTTAATAATTACTTCATCAAACTTCGCAAATTTATTTTGTGGCATCATTTTTCATATTGTATTTTTATTTTTCATATAAAGAATTACTAGATTCCTCAAACATTTCCAAAAACTTTTCACAGGATTTATATAAAATTTTTAATGTTATTCTAAAACAAAATTATTTTCAATTTGACAATATTATTTACAAACAAAAAGATGGATTAGCAATGGGTTCAAGCACTAGTCCCCTAGTAGCAGATATTTTTTTAAACAATTTTGAAGATAAACTTTTTAAAAGTCGTGCGTTATTATTAAAATATGTTTACTTTTGGAAAAGATATGTAGATGATATTTTTTGTATATGGACTGGCACTAATAGACAATTAAATATATTTTTAAATTTCATTAATAAACTCAACAAAAAAATTAAATTTACCCTAGAAATTGGAAATAATTACAGTTTAAATTTTTTGGATTTAAATATTTCTATCATTAATAATAAATTTGAATTTAACATTTTTCGTAAAGATACATATACAGATATCATTATACATGAAACATCTAATCATCCATATTCACAAAAATTAGCAGCTTTTCATACCTTACTAAGTAGATTAATTAATGTTCCCTTATCTTTGAGTAATTTTAAAACAGAATTAAATACTATTAAACAAATTGCAATTAATAATGGTTATAATTCAAAATTAATAGACAATATGTTAAACAAAAAATATAAGAAAAAGTTTTTTAGATCTTTTATCTATCCACATGTTGTTGAAAATGATAATAATTGGAGAAAAATTTTATTTTTAAATAATAACATTTCAAATTTAATAATTAAAAACATGCCAAATAATGTACAACCAGCTTTTTATACAAACAACAAATTAAAAAATTATATATTAAATAATAAGGATAAATGTGATTTTTTGAACAAATCTGGGGTTTATAAATTAATTTGTAATGATTGTAACTTTTTTTATATTGGAAAAACTTCTAGAAATTTTAACATTCGAGTTAAGGAACATATAAGATGTTTAAATAATAATAATTATTCTGAATTTGCCAACCATATTTTGGAAACAAGTCATTCTTTTGATATTAATACAGGTCTTAAAATTTTACATACTAACACTACGGGCATACAATTAGATAATTTAGAAATTTTAGAAATTAGAAAAAGCATTAATAGTAAATTAAATATTATAAATAACCAAACCTTTTTTAAAGATAGCCATCTTTTAAATTTATTTTCTTATTAATACTTACAACTAATTATAATTATTGATTTTTTGATTTAGACTAATTATTTTAATTAATTATTCTTAAAAAATTTTATTATCTAAATGCAATTTTATTTTTCCTTAAATAATTTTTAAATTTAATTTTGTATAACTATTTTTATGATTAGTAAGTAATTAATCACCTCTACTTTTTAATATTTTGTCTATGTTATAATTTATTTTAATTTGTCTATACTTGTTTTTCATTTATTGTATCATAGTAACATATCCTGATGAAGACAACATTGTTGTCGAAACATGTTGATATTGTTTTAAATATAGTGGTTTTATACAAAGTAATAAGTTATTCATTATACTTTAATAATTGATTATTACCATAGCATGTACCTTCATCCAGGTCCTCGTGCACTCCAATCCATAATATCATTAAAATATTGTATAATTTCGGCAAGGAACGTAATTCGATATCGATTGAGTAAATGCATTTATTGCTTTAAAAATAATCAGTGTGATGGCTTATCGGAAGGGTGGTGGAATTATTTCCCGGTGCCGATGAAATGGTTCGTGTTGCTACTTTACGAACCCCTCAGGGCATTTTTAAGCGGCCCGTGGTCAAATTGTATAAGCTACCCATCGATTAATTAATTATAATTTTAATTTTTCGTTTGTCTTGTTCAATCCTTAGGTTAATTAGTTATTTTGCTTTCGTTTTTTCATTGTTTTTCTTTCACATATCGTTTTTGAGAAAATATCATATTTCCTCAAGGTAGGCGGAATGTTTGGTTCTGAAACAGTCTTTTAGAAAACTAAATCCATTCTCCTCAAGTCCTTCAGTAATCATGCATTCCTTTCTCTTCCTCCTTTCCTCAAAGTCTCACCAGGAAAAGAAGAAGATGGTCCTACCTACAAGAGGAAATAATTGTACAATATTGTTGCCCAAGTACACCTTACCCACTTGGGCAGTTGAATTTTGTTCGTGACATGGGTCACAGCTCTCTCGTGGATAATATTGCAAATATCGCAAGATTTCGTCTTTTTATCGTAAAAAACTGTCGTTCGTAGAAGCCTGGTGTTGTGTCAGTGCTGAAAGCCAGGATCGATCCTGCATCGCCGTAGTACGCCGTCAAAAGGTAAGAGACTTCCTTTCATTTCCTATTTCCTTACGATTGAATTTCAAAACACAATTATTTGGTATTTACTCAAAACAAAAAAGGGATTTACAGTCATCTTTTCGGGTCTCGGTATCGGCCGTGACAGTCCCTGTTCACCCAATTCACATTTGGAAGATTATAATCACCAGCAAGCAAAAATGTTGCATTAGCATGCTTTTTTAATATAACTTCCACTTCCTCACTATGCCACCTGTATACTTCATTGCTTGAATTTGGTGGGATATAAATACAACCAACAATAATATTTTTATTCCTGGCAACATTCACTTGCACGAAGATTTGTTCAAGAAGTTTGTGTTTAGTTGTAATTAAGTTTGATTTGTATTTCTTGCCGATAGCGATTAAAACCCCGCCACCTCTGCTTTTAGCACTTGTCAATGTATTTCTGTCTAATATATAATAATTATGATTTATAAAACCTAATTCACTAGAATGAATATTAGGTTCTAACCATGTTTCAGAAAGTAGAATAAACTCGTGCCCAAACATTGGTAGCGTAGATTGAAGTAGACTTAATTTTGTTTTAAGGCCTCTGACATTTTGGTAGTACAGCTGGCAATTGTTTGTTTGGTGTTTTTTAGAGGAGTTTTTAATTAGTAATTCATGTTATTACATATATCTATAAGTAATAACATGAATTACTAACTAATTATACAAAAACGGTTTAAACTAAAATAATTATGAATAATTAACAATTTGCACTTAGTATACTGAGATCATAGTTAATACTCGTATTTTTTAGGAACTCCCCGAATCACTCTTGTTACACTGTTGACAGTATATTTCAGAGTGATCATTGCACACAAATCTTGTACATTTCTTGCATTTTGTTTGTACTTTGTAAAGTAACGTAATTACTCGCACGGGGTCACCGCTCAAGAGCGGAGCGACGTTTTCTTCCACTCCCGTGACTTAGTCGCTACTAAATACTAAAATACAAACTTAGACGCGCGTTATGAAGCTAGCAAGAGCGCGGGGGAATCGGGCCGCGCCAAGTGCTTCATTTTTTAATCCGAAAATGCTTTGACCCCATGCGAGTAATTAAGGGTTAAGATAGAAAAATGTATCAAAATGCACGGTGTCCGGAAAATTGGAGAATCTGCATGGCATTTGTATTCGACGTTGTAGTACAACTTTATTAGATTTTAGCTTGCGTATTCGAGTCATCGAGTTCGAAGTGAGAATTTCTTATGTCGAATTAAAATAAAATCGAACGCCATGAGGTTAAAATACCGACCGTTATTTTTTTTTACATGAGCTCCACACAGGAGGCCCTGAGGAAAATAATTTCCCCCAGTCTTCCCTTTCTTTGAGGATTCTGGGTGGAGGGTTTTTTAAGAAAAGGAAGGAGAGGAGAGTTCTGGGAAGGAAAATGGTTTAAGGGATGGGTAAGAATCCGGGGTTCAGTATGTCCTGGTCATCCGCCTCCAAGACCTAGACAAACCTCACCCATAAACCCGGGAACCCCTGCTAAATCACCAAACGTAGCAAACCACTTGGGGTGACCTATGGCAGAGGTGTTGGTTATCCAATAAAGGTTCCCGGGGCGGCGGTACCCAGGTACCCATTCCCGCCTCCCACATTGATGGTTAATGGCTTTGAAATGTTTTTTTATCTCTTTAGTTGCAGAAAAAAATCTCCATTTCTTCAAATGGAAAAAAGTAAAAAAAATACATATACCTACCTATGTATATTTATAAAAGTTTTGGGGTTGTTTATACAGGGTGTTAAGGGACGTACTTGACTTACTTTAACCAGTGATTCCTGACATTATTTGGAGTAAAAAATGTAAATGAAATTTTGGTCTCCGGTGACATTTTTGATGTTTTTTTTATTTTTTCTACAAAAACATAAAAAAAATGGTAGTTGTTGAACAGTTGGAGGCGGGGTAAGGGGTTCGTCAGACACCCGGCTAAGTGAGACGACGAGTGGAAGAAATTTTTTTTTGTTTGATTTTGAAGAAAAATTTTTGAAAAACAAAAAAAAAATCGTCAAAAAGGTCACCGGAGACCAAAATTTCATTTACATTTTTTACTCCAAATAATGTCAGGAATCACTGGTTAAAGTAAGTCAAGTACGTCCCTTAAGAGGGCATTACCAGAGAAAACCGGAAATACGTCATTTTCAAAAAAGTTTTTAGACGTATTGACTCTTTTCCACAAAAAATTATAAATTGATTTCGAAAGATTGTTCTTTTATCTAGTGAAGTTATGTATAATAGGTTTAGTATAATAAGGTTATTCCATAGGTCGTTGGCAGATTTGTTAAATTTTCAAAAAAGTTTTTGTATTATACCACACCCATTTCAAATAATAAAATCATGCAGTAAAATAAATCAATATATTATCTAGCAAACGTATGTTTTAGAATTTGAATTTTAGTTTCAATAAAATCATTAAAAAATATGTACGTACGTGTGTTTCTTGGCGAAAATTGGTCCGTTTGTGTATTTATTTGCGCACTTACAAACTAATATATTTCAGATTTTTTTAACATTCTTATTAAATTTAGACATTATTGAAAAATGATTAATACTTATAATCAAGAAATAACTACAAAAAGTACATTATTTTAATAGTTTTATCATCACGCCTTTCAGCATTTTTGGATGAAGGTATAAATTAAAGCTAATTTGAATTGAAATAAATTCGATATTGAGTTATAATTTTAAAAAGCTTGTACGGAGAATAATTAATCTTTCTCATTGTAACCGCCCTGCACGATCGTAAGAACAACTTTCGACGAAATGTGGATTTTCGTCCGCTGGCTGGTTAAACGCTCTTAACACCCTGTATAGATTCACAAGTTTCCCGCGTGTACCACGTGTTTCCTGACACCGTATATAATAGGATTGCAACGAAATTCCACACATTTTTTAAATTCTGCTAATTATTTTTTTTGTCGTTTTTGGAAGCTCAAAAAAGATAAGTACAGATCTACATACTTACTCCACTTTGAAGTCGGTGGGATGGGACAATTTTGTGAAAACAGTTAAATTTGTTGGTAAAAGTTCGTTGTTCGTTCTTTCGTTAGTTAATTCAGAGCCATCTGTCGAATCTTAGTTTAAACTTAAATGAACATAATTATGTAGAATTTAGATGATTGGTGAAATTGGAAATTATCTAAAAATACAAAACAAGTGGAAATCGTAAAGTTTAATAGAGAACTCCAGACCAATTTTTTTATGAATAATGATCTTCTAACTTAAATAACTGCATTTTTATTTTTATTTTTAGAGTAATTAATAGTTAATAGTTAAAATAATTGTCAAAGTTTTAATTTTTCAAGACCCCCCGAAAACCACCGTATGTATGGTGAATCGTGTGACGTCATCACTCCTGAAAAATTACTATAGGCTCCCTCAATCAGCTGATCAACTGCGGCCATTTTGAATTCCGTTGTTCGAAGTGTTCTAATAATAATAATAATAATAATTGGATGATTTCTATAGCGCCATTTTCGTGAGAAAATCACCTCAAGGGCGCTTTACAATTAATTTACACATTTAATCTATACATGTATATTACAAGTGGCTTATTACTAAGATTAGTAACTAATGTAATGACTTACAACTAAGACCTATATGACTAGTGACTTAAAACTATACTTATTTTTATAATCGAGTACAAAACTACTCTAATCGTATTATTAATTACGTATTATTATATGGCTTAAAAATAATTATTTATGACTATTATACATATTTACATTTACAAACACATATTTATATTAACAAACGTATATAGTTATGATTACTGCACGTGCTGTCAGTGTGAGTTATGAAAAATATTTAAAAACAATCTAAGTAAATTATGGACTGTGTAATGACAAACTACTGAAGAAATGAAGTTATTTTTCTGGATATGACAATTTGAAAAGATGAGTTTTTAGCTTTGCTCTGAACTCAGATATGCTGTCGATATTTCGCAAATATGAAGGGAGTTTGTTCCAAGCTGTTGGGCCTGCCACTGCAAAAGCCCGGTCTCCGAAATTGGTGTTGGGATTGCGCGTAGGTACTGAGAGTCTACCTATGGCTGTTGAAGATGCTGATCGAAGGGTTGCTTGCCTGGTATTGACATCGTTTGGAATGCACAGTTCCGACAGGTAGGGCGGCGCCATGTCGTGTGTTGCTTTAAAAACCATCCAGCAGAGTTTGAATTGGATTCTCTCAGGACACTTAAGCCAATGAAGATTACGCAGATGTTGGGAAATGTGAGAATATTTGGAAACGCCGGTTATCAGTCTTGCTGCAGCATTGAAAACTGACTGAAGTCTGTCAGTGTAAATTTTAGGGAGATTTGCATATATGCCATTGCAATAGTCCAGTCGTGATACTACATAAGAGTTTACCAGCATCTTTGTAGCCTTAGTCGGAATATTTCTCCTTATGGATTTGATTTGGCGCAGGTGAAAAAAACCTGCGCTTACTGTTTTATTAATTTGGGATTTAAGAGAAAGATCTTGGTCTAGATGTACACCTAGGAGTTTAACACCATGTTTAGGGATAATGATGAATTCTCCCTAGAAGTAGCATTACTATTTTTTTGTGCAGAAGTTTTTGAATATTTTCAATAATAGAGTTAAACCAATAAGAGACACCTTTATTTTAGAAACATTCTTTAGGGCTAAATAATGTTTCAATAAACACAACAACTAAATCTCTATAAATAGTATGTAAATAAACGAATACATTAATACGATGGCTGGTGTCATATCATACATTCCCATACAATGACTTTACGGTGACGTCACGACACATCGAACAGTGACGTCACTACTAAAATTTCAATAATGCCAACTTGACGGCGTGTTTTTACGATCCGATTAAAAATGGACTTTTTAATAATTTTTTAAAAACTCTGGGTTTAATATATTAAATAAAACTTATATATTCAGAATCAGCGTTTATTGGTATATATGAACATATTTTTTTAAGGCGATAATATTTTTCACTGTAAAATGATATTGTTAATTATTACAATATCTGGTTAGTTACTTTCGAACAATATTATCCCTCATATTTAAATGTGTTCTATTTCGAAGTTATGCCAAACCAAAGTACAGGTAATGGTTTTGACAGGCGGATTATAGGTGGGAAAGTAGGTTGTGAAACGAGGGAGTGAGGACAAAGGTTAGAGATTGGTTGAAGGCTAGATTAACATGTTGTGGTAACGATTTAATGAAGGTAATGTTTAATGTTTTAATTAAAGGAACGGTGGACTGTAAATCAATATTATTAGGTACTTATTTAAAAATAAAAACTTTCACTCACAGAACAAAACAGTGTTTGGCAATTATGAACAATTATTTTTTTTATTATTTTGTATTACTGATAAGAAGAAGGTCTACGTATGTTTCCCGTAAGTGCTAAGGGGCTCAATTCTCCAGTCGGGGCCGCTCGAAATCGCCGTCGAAAGTACATACATTAGTTGACTTAGTTATTCTCGAGTGTCGTCGAAAATACATATTTAGAAACCAAAAGTCATTACACTCGAAAAACGAGTGAATCAAACTAGTCAACGCCGACAAAACTGTCAAAATCAAGTAAGTTGTATCCTGACCTTAGATCATTTCCTGTGCGCTCTTTAACCTGTTGACCGTTGGATGGTATTGCGAAAAAATGCCCACAAATTTCATAGAAAATTATTTAAAAATAATTCAGAATAGCTACAATAATCAGTTAGTACCAGGGTCCTAGATTGATATTGGCGCAAGTTCAGAATTGAACTTGTCCTTCACATAGTTTATTTACACATAAGGGTTAAAATGGCAAAAAAAAAAAAAAAAAGAAAAAAAAAAAAAAAACAAAGATTTTTTTGGGCAACAGTGGATTCTCTGCTCCATTCCGCATCCACGGTGTTAGAAAAAGTTCGGTATTTGCGCATGCGCGTTTAGTTCTGACTGCAAGTTTTGCATGAAGCAATATACGCATTCGATGGGAGCATCCAACGCGCAGAAAATGACTTTAATGCGCGTAGGCATAGTGCACAGAATAGCATAACAAAGCGCGTGGATTAATTCGGTAGGTTTTAAAGAATTTGTTTGCTCGACCATTTAGACAATTTGGCTTGAATATCTATGAGTATTTAATTAATTTAATTTAAGAACTTTAATAATTGATGTGAAGCATAAAGGATTCATAGAGCTAATTTGACATACTATTTTTCTCAGTAAACGCACCTTGTTCATGGGCTAGTCTGTAGGTATTTGATATTAGGTAGGTATATACTTCAGCATCCCTTATACAAAAAGTCACCGACCGAAAAGTCACCGACCGCCACTTCCACCCAACACCTGGTTTTTCAAGATTGCTGTCGATGCTGTCGATGCTGTCGATGCTGTCGAGTATAATAGAGGACGATACAACCAATTCTATTTTAGCTGTTTTGGGGGATGATTTAATTTTACTTTACAGGGCATAGTTTTAGATCAGATATTTTTGTATTTCAATAAATATTCTACGAAACTACGTATTGTTATTTCTCTGTCTCGGAGGCTGGCATCAGACTCCTGCAAAGATCGATTTTGAAAAAAAAATCGATCAGCGTTAAAAATACTTACCACAAAAAAGTTGTACTTGTAATATTTTAACGCAAAATACCTCATTGGAGCAATTATTTGTACAAATTGTCACTCACATGGAAACAATCATCATTGGAACCGCATACATACCACCAAACTCCGACATCCAAACCTACAAGAAACATTGTGAAGACATCGAATTTCTTATGTCAAAAAATCCTACATAGAAAATAATTATTGTCGGCGACTATAATCTTCCCAATTTGAAATGGAACTCTAGTGACAATGGTTATATTACTAACGAAAGTTCTAACGACCCAGCACGTGAAGTGATAGATACGATAAACTATTTAAATTTGCATCAACATATTTTTGTACCCAATATATGTGGTCATCTTTTAGACCTTGCCCTTTCAAACTGCTCTAAACTGTGTGTTGAAATGTCAGACGATCAGCTCGTTCCGGTGGATAATCATCATCCCCCCCTACACATTATAGTAAATATGTACACAAACAATCCACCACTGAAACAAACAACACTCAACTTCAAAAACGCTGATTACGATTCTATTAACTACCAACTCACTAATACAGATTGGACTTTCTTGACCACTAACAGTGATATCGAACAAATACTAGAAAAACTCTATGAAACATTTTCTGAAAATATAAAATCTCATGTCCCCTCGTATACACCAAAATACAGAACATATCCAACTTGGTTCTCCACGGACCTTATACTCTTACTGAAACAAAAAAAACAGCTACACAAAATTTTTAAACTAACCCACCAAATCAACGACTACTTAAACTTCTCAGAAATAAGAAAGAAATGTAAAACACTATCGAAACTGTGCTATAAAGCACACATCACCTCCGTTGAGAAAACTGCGCTAGGAACAAAGAATCTTTGGAATTTCGTTAAAAAATTAAACAATGAAAGTACAGACTACCCTCCCACAATGCATTATGATGGCAAAATAGCCAATAGCACCTTTGATATTGTTAATTTGTTTGCGGATCATTTCCAAAGTGTATACGAAGGCGAAATATCAGATAACAACGTACCATCATACACATATCAAAACACAATACATCTACATAATTGCCTCATAACACAGGAATCATGCTTAAATAAAATAATTTCACTTGACCCTAACAAATCTGCAGGCCAAGATAACATCCCACCAATATTTTTCAAACAATGCGCATCTGCAATATCAGGTCCACTCACCGCATTATTTAACCACCTACTTTCTTCTGGACATTTTCCAACCCGTTGGAAATCTGGTTATATTACACCGATTCTCAAAAAAGGTGACGACACAGATATTAAAAACTACCGTCCTATATGCATACAATCAGCACTCCCGAAAATCTTTGAATCCCTTGTTCTCGATTTAATTTATCCATCAGTATTAAAAGTAATTGATAAAAACCAACACGGATTCGTTTCTGGTAGGTCAACTGCTACTAACCTGTTACTTTACCATAACTATATTACAGAATCTTTTACAAAAAAAAACAAGTTGACAGTATCTACACAGATTTTTCAAAAGCATTCGATAAAGTATCACATAAATTATTACTTAGGAAACTGTATGCCTTAGGACTGAGAGGCAAGTTGTTGGATTGGTTCTCAAGTTATTTGTCTAACAGAATCTTATTTGTTAAAATTAAACATTATAAATCTAAATTAATATATGCAACTAGTGGTCTACCGCAAGGGAGTCATCTCGGCCCCATCCTTTTCTTAATATTCATAAATGATATCATTAGTTGTTTCGACGATGTAGAAGTTCTGCTATTTGCCGATGATATCAAATTATACAAAGAAATAGCCAATATAGGTGACTGCCTAATCCTACAGTCAAACATCGTCAAATTACAAAATTGGTGTGTCGCAAACAACTTATTCCTCAATATCGATAAATGTAAGACACTAACATTTTGTCGAACAAAGACTCCACTATCTTTCAAATACACAATAGATAATAATATCTTAGAAAAAGTCAAAGAAATTAGGGATCTTGGAGTTGTGTTTGATACGCAATTAAACTTTATAAATCACATACAACAAATAACTAATAAAGGCATGAAAACACTAGGATTTATAATCAGAACAATTAAAGACTTCGATTCGCTGGAAGTTATAAAAATCGTATATTTGTCACTCGTACGCAGCTTGTTGGATAATTCCATAGTTTGGTCCCCATATTATCAAATTCATATAAGAAATATCGAAAGAGTGCAGCACAAATTTTTAAGATTTATTAACTTCAAGTTACACATACCTATTCAACACATTAACTACACAACTTTACTAAACATACTTAAATTGCATTCCCTAGAAAACAGAAGAAAAATAAACGATCTAACTTTTTTGTTTAAAATTATTCACTCCGAATTAGATTGTTGCGAACTTCTGCATCTCATTGATTTTAAAGTACCTACTCGAGAAACAAGGCAAAACATATTATTCTGCAACAATAATTCTGTAACCAACTACCACACACATGCACCAATTTCACGATTGCACACACTAGGGAACAAATTTACCTCAAATATCGATGTATTCAATACAAGTTTACCTTTGTTCAAGAAATATCTGAACAATATTTTTATGTAGAATATTTTGATATCTAAGGAGCATCACATAGGATCTATTACATATATTTGTGTATTTCTATAAATCTACAATATAAAAACCTATTACCGTTTTCTTTCTATGTATCTTGCATTTTGTCATGTATTTTTCATCACATTTAATTAGTCACCTGTAAATTTTGTAATTACTAACATACCTACAAGTTTATTTCTATGCCATTTATAACTTAGAAACTTTCTCTTTTATTGTAATGCACTATCTTTCCTTAAATTTATCTGTATACCTACCTTTCATATGATGTTTACTAGTTATATTTTTATAGTTTATCTTTTTTTTATTTAAAAACTGTCTCTGTATTATAAACTTGTCATGTAAAAGCCCATCAGGGCGTTGAAAATTAATAAATAAAAATTAATAAATAAAATAAATAAATAAATATTAAAATCTGTGTAGTTAGTTATGTTACTGCGTTTGTAACCTTGGTTGGAGCAGTTATCTACACTGCCCAGAGGGCCCAGCCGGTCGCTACGACGCTGGCTCGGCTGACAAGAACAACCGAGTATTACTTAAATACTTCAATAACAGTTTTCTTTCGAATTGAGGAAGAAAAGTCCTTGTTGATGTAATTGTCAACTTTATTTCCTGAAAATATTTCTAAGCGAAATTTCCTCCGCTTCTACGCCCAGCCTTTGATCCTGTGGGATACTTTGTGTACAAAGTCTTCCGAGAATGGCCCGGTGAATTCTAGCTACATCGGGTTGAGCAGTTTGGCAAGACTCGATGATTTAGGAAAGGTTTCTTGTTTTCTTCGGACCGGGGAAGCCCCGATACGGGGAAACAGTTGGTACTCCCAACGTTGTATCGAGGACGGCATTTTACCTTCTATAAGCCAGAATGTCTGTTTGCGTGTCTCACTAAAAACTTTCAGCTAGCTCGTGGCGTTGCGAAAATTTACAACATTTTTCGAAATGGTTTTTTGGTCAACACAAGCCTTTAAGCTTAATACGTCATTTCCATCATGAGCTAATGAGCTTTGATTGCATGTACCGCTACTTTCGACAGGCGATATGAAATTTTCTCACATTCTCCTGTCATTATTTGTATGTGAATACCTTATGTTTCCAACCGTCCGGAGCCAGCGAGACTATGGAATCCTCAATTGGGGTACGTTGAGAGACTGAAAGCGAAGGAGATGGAGAAGTGAAAGGTGGGGAAGAATCTGGTTAAAATTCCGAATGGTTGTTGCGATGCTGAGAGTATCTTCCACGCTCGGACGAGCCGCAAATATAAAATACTTGCTGGTTCCCGGCATGCGTTGCTACGCCATTTAATAAAGAAATTGTTTGACCCTGCGTGTCCTTTCCCATTCGTCCCGTTTCCCTTACGCCTCCCCTTCCTCTCCCGCGTCCTCTTCCCCTCTCACGTTCCCACTCCGATTCCTACACCTTCGCTCTCCCCCCTCCACCCCCCCCTTCCCTCGTCCCGCGAAGTTCCCCTCCCCCCTCCCGCATTCCATACATTTAGTCCCAGCACATTCAGTTTTCAAACAGCTCGCATGCCACCTACTGCAATTTTTTATACAAATTTCATAATGCCAGAGCTCACCAGTAGTTTTATAAAAACCTTGTCCTTACAATAACGAACACAAAAATAAAAGAATTATCCAATTTGGTGCAGTCGTTCGGAAGTTATGCGCGTTCATACATTTCGGCGATTCATTTTTATTTATAAAGAGAAGAGATGTTAGTTGAAATTAATTAGCGGTGAAACAACGCAAATTGATTAAATAAAACTGAACCCGTCACCTCCGGACTGCTAGTGCAAGAGCCTTACCCGTCGACCACGGTGTTTGATCAACGGACCCAAGATGTTTAAAATATACCAGCCTAAGGGGGGAAATACGTTTAGGTTTTTTTTTAATAATTTTCATGTTCATGATATTTAAGAAATGCATATAATTTATTTAAATTTTGAGGTGATTTTAACCATCGATTTAAGAAAATATTGTGAAATTTTTAAAGCATTTCCTAGGAAAATATGAAAATTATCAGCTGGTAGGCCATCGAACGTCACCGTCAGACTTAGCTATTTCTGAAGGCCATAGTTTTCATTTCAAATCAATAGGGATTTGATTTTAGTTTAAAAACATAATGTCTCTTCTACGTAAACCTAACTACCCCCCAAAAAAACTAAAAATTAATTTTTTTACAGATGTGTGAACAGCAAACCCTGATTTTTTAGCCATTTTTGAAAAACATTTTTTTGCAATTAATAAATACTTTGGACAATGATATTAATTATAATTTAGGTTTATGTAGAACGTAATATTATAACAAGAGAGTGTCCGCCACTTTTTGAAATGATTGGCTAAAAACTCTTTAAAGGTGAACGTCCATCGGCCCGCGCCGGCCGCAACGCACGCACGGCACGCAACGGATTTTTCTATATCTTTATATATTACCCGTATAGGTATAGGTCTCTCAAGTTAAGTTGACTTCATCACAGTACTCACACAGATGCAAAACTTTCATTCAGCGTGTTTCGTTTTGGGCTTTTAACAAAAAGCAATTAATAATTATTTCACAATTGAGAATTCGAATCCAAAGCGTGTTTAAATCGGTAACATAAAACTAATGTTGTTTTACAATATTTTTATAGAAATACTGAAGGTTTAGGAAGAAAAATAAGATTATTAACTAAATGCGATAATCTTTAGGATTGAATTCAAAGGGGTATTCATAAATAACAACAAGGTTAAAAAAATATTATGTTATTTAAAAAGATTATTTTATTATTATATTCATACTTATATAATATCTTATAAAGTAAATAATCGACAAGCCGCCACATGCCGCTACACGTTTAATAGGTATAGATTTTGAAAAGTAAACTACTGTTAAACTTGCATTTAAATTCGGTTTTCATTCAAAGTTAAAAATTTCCCATGTAAAACATCTCCATTGCCGCCATTTTTTACGGATTTGACATTTGTAAAGTTTCGTTTAAAACTCAATACGCATGAATTACTTGTTTTACCTAAACTAAGAACCTAATGTTGAAATGAAGTGTGATTTCCAAAACCTGGGCTTACAAATTTGGCTGCTTATGGGTTATTTATTTTTTATAATTATGTGTTCGCAATCATCAGCAACACTAATTATTTAATTATGTACCAGTCATCATCAGCAAATATCTATACGTATATTATCTAAAATATAACAGATTACTAACACAAATAGGTACTAGTCTGTGATACTCCAGTTGCCTTAGACGTCAAATCATACAAGTCATTTATGCTTAAAAGTTGACCACCGTTTTTTTTTCATTATTTTCATTATGAAGGAGATTATCAAAAGCATCTATTCTGAATTAAAAATAGTAAGCCCTGAAGAAATTGAATACGCCACCCGAGTAACCCCCAAGGAGAAGATCGAAGGAAGACCGCGAAATATTATCGTTAAACTGAAGTGCAGAAAACAAAAAGATGATATCATGGCAGCAATCCGAACGAGAAGGGGCCTAACAGCAGAGGATATAAACTTGAATGGAAAACAAAGGATCTATATTAATGAACATTTAATACACAAAAACAAAATACTCTACAAACAGGTCAGAGAGTTCACCAAAATTAACAAATATAAATTTTGCTGGATAAAAAACTGTAAAATTTATGTAAGACTAAACGAAAACTCAGATCACTATTGCATAAACTCATTTATCGACCTAGAAAAACTAAAAAAATACAATATTTCCATCAATAACGCTTAGAACATTCATATTAACCATATTCATATTAACATAAGAACCATCATATTAACTTATTGCATCATTAAAATGGAATCTCTAGAATTATATTATCAAAACTTAAGAGGCCTCAGAACTAAAACGAACACCTTTCTTCAAAATGTACTATTAAACAACTATGACATTATATGTCTCACTGAAACATGGCTTAACAATTCAATATTTAATGAGGAACTTTTCGATCCAAGATACCATGTTTACAGAAGAGATAGAGATTACCATAACCTCAAACAGAATCGCAGTGGTGGAGTTTTAATCGCAGTAAAAAATAAATTAATTTCTGAACAAAAAATAGAATGGGGATCAGAGGCGGAAGACATATGGGTAACGATTTCACTTCCCGGTAAAAAAATTCACATATGCACTTCATATATTGCACCTGACAGTAAACACCTCATAAATATTATGTCTCACATAAACAAAACATCACAAATTATGACAGATAACAACAATAATGATAGTTTCATTTTGGTAGGAGATTACAACCTATCTCACTTACATTGGCTACCAATTAATGAGAACTGTGATTATATGTGTACTGAACCAATCAATTCATTGAATCCCGCCCATTTGAACTTTACACAATTTTTATCATTTAATAATCTGAAACAATATAACTCTCAGAGTAATAGTATAAATAATCGCATTCTCGACTTAGCTGTAAGTAACATACCACTGAAAATTAGGCACAATAATATCTCATTAGTACCAGAAGATATTTATCATAAAACACTGCTAATTTCAATTCCTATTAAAAAAATAAATAAAAACCTGAAAACTAACGCAAAACAAATATAACTATACAGAAAAGCGGAATATTCAATAATAAACACAAAATTAAACGAAATTGATTGGGATCATAAACTTAACCATTTGAATACTCAACCCGCAACTGACGTCTTCTACAACATATTAAACAACATTAAAATAAATTATGTACCAACTAAACCAGCTAAAAATTGTAATTATCCGCCGTGGTTCACATCATCGCTCATAAAAATAATTAAAGAGAAAAATAAATACCATAAAAATTTTAAAAAATTTCAAAATCCACGTGACTATCAAACGTTTTCTCTCTTAAGATCTAGACAAAAACGTATCGCACAACAACTCTACATTAATTATATACATACTGCTGAAAATAGCATAAATGGTAATCCTAAACTCTTCTGGAATCATTTTAATAACATGAAAAAAACACAATCGTCTCTTCCAAGGACGATGCACCTAGATGACAAAAAAGCAGAAAATGGCCAAGACATATGCAATATTTTCATGGAATATTTCCAATCAGTTTACATAAACGATAATAACCTACCAGACTTCGACATACCAGAAAACACAAATAACATAAATATCACCACGGTCAAATTCACACGAGAAATAATCTTAAAAGAAATAAAAGCTCTTGACATAAACACAAGCGCGGGGTGTGATGACATTCCCTCATACTTTATAGTTAATTGCGCGGAAACACTTGCAAAACCTCTCTGCATTATATATAATAAATCAATGAACGAAGGCACGGTACCTGAAATATGGAAAAGAGCCTATGTAACACCAATCCACAAAAATGGTGAAAAAAATAATGTTAAAAACTATCGGCCGATTTCAAAACTAACAATATTCAGTAAGTTAATGGAAAAAATTGTTTACAAATATCTAAGCCCACAACTGAATCACATCATTACAACAAAGCAACACGGTTTTACAAAAGGCAGAAATGTGGAAAGTAACCTCGTTCTTCTTACTGAATTCATTGTCGATCACATGGACAACCGCACTCAAGTAGATATCATTTATACAGACTTTGCCAAAGCATTTGATAAAATTAATCAAAAACTATTACTTAGAAAACTTTGGTCATTAGGTATACGTGGTAATTTATTTCGTTGGGTTACATCTTATATACTCAAGAGATCACAGGCAGTAGCAATAAAGGGTTTCGAATCAGATTTCAGTGAAATTTCCTCTGGGATCCAACAGGGTTCACATCTCGGACCATTATTTTTCATTTTATATATCAATGATTTGGTCAATGTTGTTAAATACTCTGAAATAGAATTATTTGCTGATGATGCCAAGCTATACAAGCCAATAAAAAGTCTAAACGATTGCGTCAATTTACAACATGATTTAAACAATATATTTACCTATTGCCAACAAAATCAACTATTTCTAAATGTCTCAAAATGTCATCATATTACCTTTTCAAGAAATAAAAATAAAAGATTATTTAATTATTCTATAAATAACAACAACATTGCAACAGTCTCAGATATTCGTGATCTTGGAATAACCCTTGATAGTAAACTACAATACAACCTTCATATACAACAAATCACAAATAAAGCTGCTAAAATGTTAGGTTTTATCATGAGAAACACAAAACTTTTTAATAGTATCAACGTCATTAAGCAACTCTACTTTGCCTACGTACGAAGTCATTTGGAGTTTGCGTCAGTTGTTTGGTCTCCATTTTATAAAATTCATACGAACAAAATTGAAGCAATTCAAAACAAATTCCTCAAATATCTTTGTTACAAGTCATATGTAAGATTTAATAATTATGCAGAGGCAGCCTCATACTTTAAAATTGATTCATTGAGTGTACGAAGGCATCATAAGGATGCAATATTCCTGTATAAATTAGTTACCAATAATATTCAATGCCCAGAGTTGCTAAATAAAATTCAATTTAATGTACCTGCGCGTACAACACGCTCTTCTGTCCTGTTCAGGGTTGATCAATGCAAGACAAACTGCAAGCAAAATTCTTGTATGAACAGACTATGCAATAGTTACAATAGCATATTATCCAAGGTGGACATTTTCAATTCCGAACCTACCAAATATAAGGGGTACATAAAAGAGTATTTCTCTGATGTTTCATGAATATGTTATGTGTCTATGTTTCTATCGTTTATCTTTAATTCTGTTATGATTTGATTTATATGTACAATCTGGCTTCTTATGGTTACCAATGTATTGATATTTTATGTTTTATGTAAATTTTAGTTTTATATACTTAATCTTTTGTTTTATAAAATTTTTGATCTCATAATGCTTTATTATAAATTTATTATTTAATTTTTTTTATTATGCTGTTAATCAGAGGTAAAGTCACATGGAGGAAATCCATAATTGGTTTTATTTTGGCTATACAAACATGTACAAACTGTAAAAATGTAAACTGTCGATTTCCCGAAAATAAATAAATAAATAAATAAATAAAATAATTAAACATACGGAATAAAATTTCATGATTTGGTCCATTCAGTGATTAGCCACGTTCCGTTTCGTAACAGGACTCCATGATATCGTAATAAATATTAAACTTGCGCACGTTACGAACACTATTTATTATTTCAAATTTATAAATTTGTCATTATTTGTCACTTGCGAAATGTAGGTGCACGTATGTTTAAATCAAATTACGAACCGAATGAATAGAATATGTAGAACATCCTGTAAGTACAGCCTCAAAAGGGTGTCGTTAAACATGCCTCTCTTCTAACTAGTTACAATAAGTGGGCGTAAGCAAGACAGAGAACATTATCGGATTTGTGGGCGTCGCTTGACATTCACACAGATAGACCAATACATCAATACTATGTCGAACAGATACCAAATGCACTCCCAAAATTTCACACGGGGATTAACGTATAGTCAAAACTCCGAAAAACCCAAACTCGAAAGGCACTCCACCATTATATTATTAATGTTTTTATATTTTTCATTTCTTATTATTTATACGTCCCTCGAATTCCTATTTTCGAAAATACATTAAACTGGATTCTAAAAACAATATTTCAGACGATACCTAATAATTACACGCTGCGAAACAAAATTTAGAAATTCCATTGGCGATTATTCCCGTGAATTAGGCGACTAAAGCCTTTGGAAATTTCATTGTTATTTATATCATGCTACTTACTATAAAATCAAACAATCAATGATTCCACATTCAGTAATAAGTACTGTATTGACTTCATAAGATCAAAACCCAGTCCATTACTTTATGTTCGATTTAATACCTATACTTTATTAATGTCATTTTGACTCCGTTTATTTAATCGGTGTGATTGTAATTACATACTGTGTGATCTAATATCAACGATACGAATTGCAGTCAGGTGAAAAAACGACAGTTCATAATGTTATCAAGTTTTTGCAAAAAATTCGTGACAATCCAGAATACATCAAAACATTGAACTTCAAGCAAGTACATTTATTGGCAGCAGGACTGATGACATCCATACATTTATTGGCTGCAGGCTTGCGGCCTCAACGGGATTGGAAGATTTTAAAAAGGATGTTGTGCTTCGCAGTGTGATGGATTTTTATGACAATGGACAATATCCCACTCTTGCAAATCTTAACAAAGTTCTGGTAAATAAAATATTTTTTTTGAATCTCATGAGTCATTGCGATGTATTTTGCATGATATTGGTTTAAAATTCAAAATACGCAAAGATGGAAGAAATTATTTAATGGGAAGATTAGACATTGCTACAGCGCGTGTGGACTTTTTGAGGAAAATTAATCAAAATGAAAATGAAATAGCGACGGACGGCAAATAGTCTATTTGGACGAGACTTGGGTGAATCAAAATCACTAGATTACACACATGTGGCAAAATAATGAGGGCAATGGGAGTTAAAAGTTAAAAGTGCCAGTTGGAAAAGGAAGCCGGCTCACATTTTGCATTGTGGTTCAGCAAAAACGGGTTTTATCATGGGGAGTAAATTTATATTCCGTACGAAAAAGGTTATGGGGGTTTCTCACCATCCTCCCAATAGTTTATCCATACACATAACGAATATTAATAAAAAAACAAATAAATACTAGCAACAGGTAAAAACTTCGGCTAATTTATCCTATATGTAGCCATTGTTCATAGGTTCAAGTACCGAATAGTAAATTCAGACTTTTTAAATAAATAAATCCTGTAGAATTAATCCAAAATATTCATTATGTGTATGGATAAGCTATTGGGAGGATGGTGAAAAACCCCCTATGTCTAATAAAGGTTACCATTCTGAAATGAATTCCAAAGTCTTCAAAAATTGGTTTGAAAATCAGTTTGTGACATTCCTCGAAGAACCCTCTGTAATTGGAATGTAAAATAAATATTTTTTAATCACAAATAAAAAGTTACCGATGTAACAAGTTCATTGTATTGCAAAAAGTATGTTGTTTAATGTTGATGTGCACATTTAGGTATTTTTGTCTTTAAAAAAATAAATTTGTAAAATCCCAGCTGGGGGTAAAAATCAAATATTATTATAATTTAAATATCTCATAAATTGGTTACCGCTTTATTAATTAGCATCTGATAAAACCTGTCTTAGAATTTTCTGGATTCTGAAATATATATGTAATATGAGTTACCGGTCACCTTGTAGGTATTTTTAAACACCTACGCATTTTCATTCAATCCTTATTCACACTTAAATTCAGTCCCGAACATAATAAAAACATTTTGTTTAGTAAAATTAATTTTAAGTCGTGAACCTTCTCGTGTTGCTTTACCTGTAAATTTTATTACTGACTTTGGACTTTGACCGTTCACTTAGTTTCTGTTTGACTATAAGCATTTTTATTGCTTCCAACTTAAAGTGTTTTACCTATAACGCAACGAGAGATGAAAGCAATAAAAATGCTTAGAATTGATGTATTGGTGTATCCGTGTGTCTTCAAACTACGCCTTCTTATCCTCTGTCTTGCTTATTTTATTATTATTGCCCACTTATTGTAACTAGTGCAGAAGAGACAGCAAGTTTTTATGGCGCTGATAGCATATTGTTTTGGTGCACTTACGGGGTGTCCTATTCATTCAATTCGTAAATGTGATGTAAACATACATGTACCTTCGTATCGCAAGTGAAATAATGACTAGTATTTCAATTTGAAATAATGAATAGTGTTTGTAAAGTGTGCAAGTGCAATATTTATTAAGACATCATGGACTCATGTTACAAAACGGGACATGGCTAATCACAAAATTGGCAAACTCGTGAAATTTTATTCCGCGTGTTTAATTATTTTATGCATAATATAAAAAAAATGGTGGTCAACTTTTAAGCACAAATGACTTGTGCGATTTGATGTCTAAGGCAACTGGAGTATCACAGACTAGTGTTCTACTTCAAATCTTTTGTACCTTTGTGTTAGTAATCTGTTATATTTTATATAATATACGTACACGTAGTTGCTGATGATGACTGATACATAACTAAATAATTACTGTTGCTGATGATTGCTAACACATAATTATAAAAATTAAATAGTCCATAAGCAGACAAGTTTTTAAGCACAAATTATGGAAATCACACTTCATTTCAACAATTACTACAAGAAACAACTATTTACATAGACAAAATAGGTTATTAAGTTCTTAGTTTAGGTAAACTATGTATGTAATTCATGCGTATTGAGTTTGAAACGAAACTTTACAAATGTCTAATCCATACAAAAAAGGCGACAATGGAGGTGTTTTATATTGGAAATTTTAAACTTTGAATGAAAATTGAATTTTAATGCATATTTTTCCGTCTATCCCGACCGAAATCGATGTTTCTTTTGGTAATTTAGTTTAAAAGTGTTTTACTTTTAAAAATCTATGCCTATTAAACGTGTAGCGGCATGTGGCGGCTTGTGGATTATTTACTTAATAAAATATTATGTATATATTTAATTAACACAATATTTCTTTTAACCTTGTCGTTATTTACGAATACCCATTTGAATTCAATCCTGAAGATTATCACATTTAGTTAATAAACTTAATTTTGATAACCTTCAGTATTTCAATAAAAATGCTGTAAAACAAAATAAGTTTTATGTAACCGACTTCAACACGCTTTGGCTTCGAATTCTCAATTGTGAAATAATTATTAATTGTTTTTATAAGCCTTAAACGAAACACGCTGTATGAAAGTTTTGCATCTGTGTGAGTACTGTGATGAAGTCAACTTAACTTGCGAGACTTATACCGACCGCCGGTATTTGCCGATAGTGGACGCAATGCTGTACTAATTCGTATAAAGATATATAAAAATCCGTTGCGTGCCGTGCGAAAGAATGAGAATAATACTTAGGCGAAATATTTTGTTCAAAAGTAAATAAAATGTTAAAGGAACTAAATTGGCTAACAGCGAAACAGATGCTGATTATGATCACGATAATATTTACAATAAAATAATAAACAAAATGTTGCGGAGTTTGAATGGATTGTAAATAATCAATTTCATCTTCAACGTAGGATTGGACGTTGACTTAACCAATTTCTCCAAACACTGTTGTGCTCTCTCCACGTCGCAATTAAATGGTATCACCGGGAAGGAAATTGTTAGTTGGTATAGGATGTGATCTACCGGGAAGGGAAGAAAATATTTTTCAAATGGGATTATGAACAACAAGGAATTTCACGGGCGTAAATAACTCAAGGACATGAAATGAAATCAGACTACTAGAAGTGAACCACGGACAAAGCGAATACCCAAAATAGTATATGGCGGAATCCCTAATAAGATATGAAATAACCACATGGGGGCATTCAACAAAAACAAATCTTCTTTCAGTGCAAAACGTACAATATTCTTTGGTAAAATTATTATTAAAAAAAACTGAATATGAACAAAGACATAATTTACCAAAATCGTTACTATACAACTCTGTAAATTTTATTGTCTTGCTATATTGTGGCCTAAAATTTCGAGTCAGCATACATCTCAATCTGAATATAATAAACTAGTAAAGAGTAAAATAAAAAAAAAACAACTAGAATATAATAAACTCAATCTGAATATAATAAGACTAACTGCAAACGATGGACTTATAATTCCCAGATACCTAAATAAATACGGTCAAAGAACTCTAGAATACCTTGTTCCAATAATTTGCAACATGTTACCAAACGCAATAAAAAGCTGTGAATAGAGTTTCAGAAGGAAATGTACGCTAAAAAAATGGTTAAGAACTTTTTTGTACTAATCTCTGTTTTTCCGCTTTTCGTTTTAATGTTTTTATTTATTTATTTATTTATTTTTTTATTTTTTATTTTTTTTTCGTTTTTATTTTATTTTTTTTAATTTTTTTTCCATAATTATTTTCTCTTGTCTTTTCTTTTTATTTCTTTCATTTTCTCTGTTCTGTATTTCTTACAAATTTTATTATTTTTTTTTTCGAAAATAAATGTTTTTTTGTATATATATAATGAAATAATGTGTATATTTCATGTACCTGTCTCAATTTAAAAAAAAATGTCGAAAGAACCCGATATCAATCAGTTTAACGGGATTTAATTTAAAAATGGAAAAAAACTGTAAATTAAAAAAAAAAAAAAATTATTTTAATTTTAATTTGTTGGACTACATTCATGTCATGTACGGGACAAATATGAGGTGAGGTGTGATGTGGTTGGTGTATTGGACTACATGTCATGTCACGTTGTCACGTATGGGACAAATATGAGGTGAGGTGTGAGGTAATTGATGTATTAAACTACATGTCATGTCACGCATAGTTTGGGACAAATGTATGAGGTGGTGAGGCGTGAAGTGTTTGTATATTGAATGACATTTTTGTATTAGAACCGTGAGGTGGTGATGGGGTAAGCCAATTCATATATTGTGAATACCGCAGAAGCGTCCCAACTGCTCCGAAAATTTATTTTTTTAATTTTTTATTCTAAATTATTGTTAAGTGAATACCGCAGAGTACCAACTGCTCCAAAAAAATTTTTTTTTAAATATTTTTTTGTTGTAAATTATTGTTATGTGAATACACAAAGCAATAATTTATGAGCACAAGAGTCGCAACTGCTCCAAAAAAAATTTTTTTGAAAATTTTTTTTAATGTAAATTATTGTTATGTGAATACACAAAACAATAATTTATGAGCACAAGAGTCCCAACTGCTCCAAAAAAAATTTTTTTTATTTATTTTTTTTTTTTTTATTGTAAATTATTGTTATGTGAATACACAAAACAATAATTTATGAGCACAAAAGTCCCTACTGCTCCAAAAAAAATTTTTTTTTTGAAAATTTGTTTCTTGTAAATTATTGTTATGTGAATACACAAAACAATAAATTATGAGCACAAGAGTCCCAACTGTTCAAAAAAAATGTTTTTTGAATTTTTTTATTGTAAATTATTGTTATGTGAATACACATAACAATAATTTATGAGCACAACAGTCCCAACTGCTCCAAAAAAATTTTTTTTTAAAAAATATTTTTTTATTGTAAATTATTGTTATGTGAATACACAAAACAATAATTTATGAGCACAAAAGTCCCAACTGCTCCAAAAAAATTTTTTTTTTTGAAATTTTTTTTCTTGTAAATTATTGTTATGTGAATACACAAAACAATAATTTATAAGCACAAGAGTCCCAACTGTTCAAAAAAAATGTTTTTTGAATTTTTTTATTGTAAATTATTGTTATGTGAATACACATAACAATAATTTATGAGCACAACAGTCCCAACTGCTCCAAAAAAATTTTTTTTTAAAAAATATTTTTTTATTGTAAATTATTGTTATGTGAATACACAAAACAATAATTTATGAGCACAAAAGTCCCAACTGCTCCAAAAAAATTTTTTTTTTTGAAATTTTTTTTCTTGTAAATTATTGTTATGTGAATACACAAAACAATAATTTATAAGCACAAGAGTCCCAACTGCTCAAAAAAAATGTTTTTTAAAAAAAAAAATTTATTGTAAATTATTGTTATGTGAATACACCTAACAATAATTTATGAGCACAAGAGTCCCAACTGCTTAAATTTTTATTTTTTTATTGTAATTATTTTTTATTGTAAATTATGTATTGATAAGTGAATACCGTACAACAGTACCAACTGTGCAGAAATTTTTTTTTTTTTTTAATATATTTTTATTTTAAATTATTGTTATATGTTATGTAAATACCACACAAGAGTCCCAACAGCTCCCAAGGGAGGGAGGATGAGGCAGTGTTGAGATGAGGTGGAGGGGGTTGCTGAGGAGGGGGAGGGATAAGGGGGGGGGGGGTGCAGGGGGGGGGGGGATCAGAGGTCGTGAAGGTGGGGAGGGGGTAGGCCTTTTTTATATCCATTTTTCGTATTACAAAAATAACAGACACGGGAGGCGGGCCACCCCGGAATTCATTAGAAAACCAACACCTCTGAACCAAGAAAATCAAGCTGAAGGAAAAAAACCAGCCACCCCCCCCCCCCCGAAAGCGAAAATATTTTGTAACACCTCACCTCAAATGAGGTGGGACACCTCAACAAATCATTTCAATATTTGAGTACCTCATACAAACTCATCCTGATAACGTGTCCTACCCAACACTATGCCGGAAACGTTAAGATCTGCACCAATTGATAGGTTCAAGATGTATGGTAGGGCCCACATTAAGCAGGAGAAAATATAGCGCTTGTATATATGTTAAAATTAATTAGTAATTAATTTATATATTTAGTACAGGAATATTATACATTGATGTAAAAGTTACGATTTTAATAAATAAAAAAATGGAAACGAAACGAACTTATCGCAGTAACACTTAACCTATATTAAAAAATATATTTAAATTACAACATGACAATCTGTTAAAAAATATATTGCTTTCCCTTGAAACTCTTAGAAACAAATATATATTTTTCCTCGGAAATATTGATAAATCAACTATTCCTTATTCATGAAAATTGAGAACTAATAACTATTTTGTTTGAAAGCTTTTTAGAAAACCGAAGACAAGAAAATTAAATTCTCTGAACAGGAATCCAAAAGCATTTCCAAACATAATAGTATATTAAAATATAAGTGGATAAACAGGTCTTTAAAACACGCGCGATATTTCGACGGCGTAGCCGAGTGCTCGAAATAAAGCAAGTGTTTTAAAGACCAGTTATCCACGAATACTTTACTCTATTTTTTTTTATTGGTACACTTTGAAAACATAAAAAATATTGATATTATTATTAAAAATTTGGAAATAAGAACTATTAATGAATTCGTGATGTGACATCACAATATCTTGTTGTCATGGAAATGAAAAACACAAACATACCTGAAAAATCCAAAGACGTTTATAAAAAAGAATATGAAAGGTTCATAACATGGATGGAGGAGCAAAACGTAGTAGATGTAGATGAACGAGTTGTGCTTTGTTGATGTTGCCATGGTAACTTTAAAAAACGCGCGTTCCATAAAGTGCGATTTAAACACGCTAGAGCGTACTTTAAATGAGTAAAAAAGGGCACCAATAAAAAAAATATATATTTTGAAAAATAAACTACTTAGTTCTTAAAAGTAGAATTGCTCATTATAATTCAAATATTTGTAACAGTGTAAGAGGTTTTATGTTCGGTGGACACTATGATGTCATAAAAAATCACTTTTTATTTATGTGAAACAATTAAAGGGATTTTATTTTAACTAAATTGTCTAATCTCTGACTCGTCAAAAGGATACGAATGACTTTTATTATTCCTACACTGACTTATCAAAGGCTAACACTATAATCACTGCGCTTACGAGAGGGTAACATCCCGTAGGACCCAAACTTTCACCACTTGGAAATTGATCCTACTCAAACATAACTGACAAACAGTGTAGCTATTATTCAGTTTACGCAATCTCGTCGTTAAATTACACAATTGTAGTTTAATTCATTCTATTTCTAGATATTTTTTTGTTTATTTCTATTCTTGAACACACACTTTACAAATTATTACATTGGTTTACATAGATAATAAGTTTAGTCATACGAAGAAAAAAATGTTAATGATCCGTAGCTGTATGTAAATAGGTTAGTAGTAGTATTTTGTGAACACCTCACTAGGCGAACCTGTGCTGAGGTGTTCCCATGTTCAGGATTAAGCGCTATTCTGTCGACATACGAGTAAGTAGAAGCACCGTATTCTCCTTGATATTATCTAGGAGGGCGCTGTGGGTCGACCCATGGCGGCAGTATCGAATACATAAATTAAATATTAGTTGCAGTAGGATCTATCATGATCTATGTACAGTTGTTCTTAACATCTAAATTAACAAATAACCTTAAATTACATGATTCCCAGTTCTTTAAATATGCTTCCAACTGAAATTAAAAACTGTACCCAAAACAAACAATTGATGAACTTACTGAAGACTTGGCTTACGGAAAGAATTCATTTGTATTAGCTTACAATAACATATTACTTATTCTAAAGACTTTAAAATTGTTATTCATGTTTTCATAATTTTTTTTTTTATCTAAGTATATTTCTGTAAAAAAATTTAATTTAATTTAATATCTTTAACTGTAAAAATGTAACTATTAAATCTCTATAATAAGATCTTTAATGTAAAGAACCCGTTAGACAAACTGCTAAAAAGTAGTTTATCGGGACTTTTTATCTTATATTTGTAAAATGTATAAAATAAATAAAAAAATAAATAAAAAAAATTACAATAAACTAATCTATAAATAATACATTTTCATGTACTCTTAGAACACCCAGAAAATACATTACATTTACGTATAGGTTTTAATTACTTTGTTCACGTGATTTCAGAAGAAAAAACTTTTTTTAATACAATTGTTTTTCTTATATGATTTTAGATTTTAACGGCCAAAAGTATTTTCGTTATTTATTTTTGGGGTGTTATGCCGTGTTGTGCTACCTCCTTCTTCAGTCAACGTTTCGGACAGCGTTACAGTGTCCATCATCAGGGTAGTTGTGTGATGATGGTGGCGCAACATTACACCCCAAAAATAAATAACGTAATCCTTCTTGTCTTTTTGTATCATGGAAGACTGTTATATATACGTAAACTGCTCCCACGTAGCTAATGGAATTCTGGCCATACAGTGTTTAGGTTATTGTCTCATCGTTATGATGTTGCTTACAAAAGTTGTGAAGCAATTCTTTAACTTCAAGAAATGAGACGTAACGAAATTTGAATAATAAAGATAAATAAATGAAACAATTTAACTTTGTTTGAACCACTTCTATATTTTAATAAAGCCAACCGGTTTCGGAACGACCGTTCCTTCTTCAGGGCAAGCGTATACTGATTTGAAAGTTATGAAATATGGATGGGAACAATGTATTATTATGGTAGGGGTGGAGCCGTGGCTAGGTATTACTGAAGAGTGGGTGGGTAGGGGAACATATCCATGATTGGGCAATAAGACAATATTTTTTGTTTGTTGATAATAGATTCATTATTTTTAAGGGATTTTTTATATTTCCAAGGCTTCTATAAACGTTTTCCTTTATGATTAATATGAAGAATATTTATCCCCGTATTTTTTCAAAACTATGGTTATTTTCAATGATATGGTTAGCGAACTCAGAAAAAATATTATTATTAAGACACCTTAAATGTTCTTTGATTCTGATTTCAAAATTACGAGTTGTTTTTCCAATATAAAATGAGGGACAATCATTACATTTGAGTTTATATATTCCGGAATTTATGACTAATTCCGGAATATATTAGTCAATTTATGACCATATTTCATAACTGTCAAATCAGTATACGCTTGCCCTGAAGAAGGAACGGTCGTTCCGAAACCGGTGGGCTTTACTCAAATATATAAGTGGTTCAAACAAAGTTAAATTGTTTCATTTATCTATAATGGATAACCACAAAGTTATAGCTAGATACATTCAAAAGTATATAATAAAGATATAGATTATTTTGGTTAAATTTTTGAATAGTAGGTACGCGGTTTTGCTTCTTTCATAAAATTTTCTGATCTTGGAGTGTGCATCATCGTTGCAGTTTGGTTAGCGAATTTGGAGTCTATATAGTTTATCGGTTCTTGAATCATTAATAACGTGTCAGTCAATTCTAGTTGACGTAGAATAAATCATCGGTCGCTTCTTGGAAATAACCTACAAATCTGGGTACCCAGAAGTGTTGACTGTAAACCCTATTTAAGCAAATCGGTTGCTTATACATTTCGATCGCGTCCGTAATTAGGCGAGCCCAATTAGATTTGGGCCTTCCGGGAATCAGTCTCAAACCCAAAGAAGTATTTACGATTTACTCGGCATTGCATGACGGATTGACGAAAGTCTGTATAAAATATTTAAGAAAAATAAAAAGGAAAAGCCTTGCAGTTTTTTACCGCATAACTAATTTTTATTTATTAATTTTCCACGCCCTGACGGGCTTTTACATGACAAGTTTATAATACAGAGACAGTTTTTAAAAACAAAAGATAAACTATAAAAAGTAAGGATGTGTAGTTAATATGTTGAATAAGGTATGTGTAACTTGAAGTGAATAAATATTAAAAATTTGTGCTGCACTCTTTTGATATTTTTATACGAATTTGATAATATGGGGACCAAACTATGGAATTGTATTCCAGCAAGCTGCGTACGAGTGACAAATATTTTTATAACTTAACCAACGAATTGAAGCCTTTGATTGTTCTGATTATAAATCCTAGTGTTTTCAAGCCTTTGTTAGTTATTTGTTGTATGTGATTTATAAAATTTAAATGCATGTCAAACACAACACCAAGATCCCTAATTTCTTTGATTTTTTCTAAGGTTTTGTTACCTTTTGTGTATTTGAAAGATAGTGGGGTGGATAAAATAAATATAATATTAATAAATAGTTTTAAAAAACTTCTCCATTGAAGATATAACGACTCCAATTTGACCCTGATCTGACCTCTTGCTGTCAAATTATTGTGTGAGTAAGTTTGCTTCATCCAGTGCCGCCATCTCATAAAAATGAAAAATGAAAAACCATATTGAGAATAATCTAAGCTTTTTTATTGAGAACATAAATAAGAAAATAACGGTCCCTAGGTAAAGAATTTATTAAAATCAAACATTTTATCATTTTCCTTTTAACAATAAGAAAAATATAATGTTTGTGATAAAAAACACTACAAATAAAAAAAATATTTTGAATGAAAGAGTTTTTTTTTTTTTTTACATGAATACCGCACAAGAGTCCCAACTGCTCCCGTCTGGAGCCAGTGACACTACGGCATCCCCAATTGGGGTATGTTGTGAGGCTGAAGGTAGTGGGGAGGGAAGGAGATAGGGAAGAGGAAGGTGGGGAAGTACCTGGCTATTCAGATCTGGTCACCAAACACGGCTAAAAGCCATTTCAAGCAACGTTTCAATTCTGAATGGTGGTCTTCCACCAGGGCGATACTGAGAGCATCTTCCACTCTGGAACGTGCCGCAAATATACTATATATTATTTTAAATGAATAAATTGTGAAATACACAAATTAATCAAATAAAATTTATTTGCCACGCCGGGATTCGATCCCGCGACCTTCGGAATGCTAGTCAAGCGCCTTACCGCTGCACTACGCCGGCCGTCACGTCCGTTTTTACTTTAAAAGAGAGTTTTTTTAACCGTTATCGAGTTTAATTTGTAGTACCTACTTATCAGAATGAGTTTTTTCAGGTCGATGAGATGAGGGAAAAAAAGTTCCCCACAACTTCAATAATATTTTTTTTCGAAATTTTACAAAAGCTTGTGTAGGTACCTAATTAAAGTTGTTTATATGACTTGTATATTAATTTATTTGTTTTAATGTATTAATATTATCTACTTAATGACAAAATTAAATTAAATAAAGAATCATTGTGAACCCGTGCTGAATTTCAAAAACTACATTCCTGATTTTAGGATTTCTCCTTGCGACCCATGCTAAAAAAACGTACCCCTTTCAAAAGTACACTCTTTTGTTGACCGGTCATAAACCACGTCTTGTTTGGTGATCGGACAACTCAGAATGAATTCAACTGAACACCTCGTTTTAAAAGTTAGTAAAAGTGATGCAAAAAAATATTAAAAAAAATAGTTTATTGGGTATTTTTCGATATTTGTTTCATAGATTTTAATGACCTTTTAATGGAAGTGTTGAGTTGAGTTGGTTCTGAGTTGTTATGGAACCGACTTGTTCAACTTGGTTTTGTGAAAAAAATAATGGAGGTAGAAATAACTAAAAAAAACATGAAAACGTGGTAAAAACAATGCACATGGCAACACATAATCTTTTTGTAAATTCTGTTGTCTTTGGCCTATAAGATCTTGTTATATATATCCGATTAAACTGAGTTTGCAGATACGTCTATTTCGATCATCGAACAACGAACATGTTTTGTTGATAGTTTCAAGAGGAAGTTGGTCTTTTACAGACCTCACATGAATTTCGTTTTTTTTTGAGAACCCAAATTCAGTTGTGATGCTTTATTACCCTAAATTGATAAAAATTCTGTTACGTGTTTATAAGGCAAGAAAGAACATTGTTCGAATTAGAAAATCTTCACATTTTTGCACAGTAATCGATCATGGAGATACCGAAAACTGTTTGGCAACTCAATTCACGGCACTAGTCAATTTATCAACCACCTAAACAAAATCGATATTTTTTATCGCAAATTACTCGAAAACCTGCGCTACCATGGCAACCTGTCAACATGGCAACTGAAACGCGCCGGTCGCGGCGACCAGCACTGCTAGTCACCGCGTCGCCCTTAACGACTGGTCTTTAACAAGTTGCCTGTGTGAGTCGCCAATTGTTTTTTCAGTTTCTTCATGAGCGGATGGCCTTAGTGGACTCCTCAAATGTTAACTGGTCTCAAATACATAATGTTATTTACTCAACCTGTGGATATAGCCAGTAGTGAATACAAAACGGAAATAAAGATTTCTCTATGGCTTATGCTTTTTATGCAAATTATGTTTAATCAATAATTGTTTTAAAAAATAAATAAATCTCGAGACTCAGAACACAAAAGAATAGAGGTAATTAAAAATTATATAGAAGAGACATAATATAATAATTTTTTCAGTGCAATAAATATATTTTAAATTTGATAAGTCGATAATTTTTTAGGACTATAGAAAATAGTGCCTGCGCCAGTAGCATGGGACTGCAATAATTGTTTTTTTTAATAAAATAACCATCTTTACATTAGAATACTATTTCCTTCTAAACCAAGTAATTTCATAACAAAAAAAAAGTTTGTTGCTTAAATTCAAAGAATATGGTTAAAGGTCTCTGCCCACTACACCGTTCCATTCGATGACCGTAACCGTAGCGGCGCATGCAAAAAAATATTCTTTGTATCGATCAGTATGAAACGCTGCCCAGTAGCCCGTTCCGTCACCGACCAACACCGTTGCATACCATGACCGGACTGATGGCGAATTCTCGATGACAATATTTTGCAGGTGCCGGTCCGCTCTATGCATGGCACGCGACGGTGTTGATATTGACATACGCGTATGATCCCTGTTCTAACCGCGTTGCCACTCCGTCAGTTCGTGATTTGTGTTCAGTTATATGAGACGTGCTTCAACGGGCACGGGCACCGTATGCTTGTTGATCGGGGGTGGTACGGACACTAACCGCGGTGTATACGCGTATCATACGGTCAATAAACCCGTTACGTACGGGTATAATACGGTGTTAGCACGTTCTAGTGGGCATAGTAGGGCGTAGCGTGTTTATTTTGTGACTGATACGTTCATAGTACGGTCATGGTATGGAACGGTGTAGTGGGCAGAGACCTTAAAGGACTACGGAGTTTGGCAACCTCTGCATTGATATTTATCTACTAGGTAGGTACCTTTTTAATAAACCGTATCACCCTAAGCCGTATCTTACTTCTTCTCGGTGTGCCTATCAGGTCCCCCCGATGTTGGCGATCACTCTGGAAAATGTCGCTCTGTCTTGCGCTGCCCGGAATAGCTCGTCCACACTTCTCGTACATTTCACAGCCAAGACATTTTTTCTCCTACCAGGCACCAGGCCCTCTGCGACCCTCTATCTTGCCTTTCAATACCAATTGGGGCAAGTGATACTTCTCCCCCCGAAGTACGACCCAGATATGACATTTTCCTAACTTTCACCAATGTAAGCAGCTCTCTATCTGCTCCAACTTGCCTGAGAATTTCTGTGTTGGTGATCATGTCAATCCATGGGTCCTTGAGCATTCTCCGGTGAAGCTACATTTCAAAAGCCTCTAACCTGTTTTTTTTAAAGAAAGACAAACATTCCCGAGTTACGAATAACCCAACAATGTTTGAAAATCTCCTACTACCACTACAGAAAGCCGAAAATGTTGTTTGTGTTGTGATGGAGGACTTAGGCAGCCGAGGAATCGAACACGCGACTTTCGGGTGGGAACCAAGCGCTATGACCACTAAACCACTGACCGGTCCTTATTTACCTCCGGTCCGGATTTACCTTCCATGTCTCACATCCATACAGCAAGACCGACCAAACAACATTTTAACATTCTCTGCCATAGTTTTAAATTGATATTGTCATTGCAGAAGAGAGAAGAGGGATGTAATTTTACTGAATGCAGTTTTGCTGCTTCAATTCTGCACCTAACCTCTACATCTGAGTCAAGAGTCTCCTTGAGAATACTGACTAGGTATCTAAATCTTTCCACCTTTTCGACATTGCAACCATTTAATTGCATCACTGATCCAGAGTGATCTAGTCGACCAAATGTCATCCATTTAGTTTTATTGATGTTGATTGTTATTCCTAGTTGCTCACCAGCATTATTAACAAGATTTAATCGGTCATGGAGGTCAGCGATACGGTCAGCTAGTAATACGGTATCATCTGCGTATCTTATGTTATTAATGACAACCCTGTTGATCTTCAGACCCTTCTCGGTATTTCTTAGGGCTCTTTTAAAGACATAGTTGGAATAGAGATTAAACAATAGTGGCGAAAGGATATAGCCTTGTCGTACCCCAAGCTGAATGGCAATTGCATTAGATCTCTAATTCCCATGTCTTATTTCTGCTGTTTGGAACCAATACAGGTTTTTAATGAAATTATGGTCTTTGGTGGCAACGTTGCAATCCGCAAGCATTTTCATTAGGTCAGCATGTCGTATCTTACTTATTTCAACCTAATTTAGCGAAATGTTATTTTTCAAATTGGGCGAAACAAGTGTCAAATAAAGAAACTATTGCTCAAGTCGTGAAATCGTATATTTTGGATAATATTTACATGGAGGTTGACGGAGAATTCGGTGAATAATTCTTATTCCTTCGTCGCATTGAAAATCCGAGGGATTTTCTTCCGGGAAGGGAATACCCCTTTCTTGGAACTGGTTACAGGGTTGAAGATAATATATTTACACAATATATTTTGTCGGAAAGCTTGTCGCTCCATTCAATTTACATGCCTACCTACCCACTACTTAAACTCTGCGAATTGTGCAAACAATGTAATCTGGAATAGTTGTGGTATTCATTGACTGCGGGATTGGGGACACGGTAGCGTAATCAAGCGATCAGTGGGATTAGTAACACTCTTAGACTTTAGAGTGCTTGTACATGGGTTTTAACGTAAATTTACTTACTTTAGCGACATGAACGATTTTTTACGCGAAATTTGTCGTTTTTCGATATTTAACCATTCGGACCCATAAGCTTGTTTTTACGAA
Source organism: Limnephilus marmoratus (assembly GCA_917880885.1). Lineage (NCBI taxonomy): Eukaryota > Metazoa > Arthropoda > Insecta > Trichoptera > Limnephilidae > Limnephilus > Limnephilus marmoratus. Next base: position 26,731,547 of record OU862919.1, on the reverse strand, counting down.
AATATAACACTACCAGACATATGTATGGCGTATGTGGAGTACCAAAAAACCAAAAGAAATCACCTAAAAGGTAAAATACTAGGAACTGAAAAACAAAATCATTTCCAAAAATTTCACACGGACAACTTGAATTTTTCAGATGGTTTACCGGCTCATTACAATTTTCTATGATTAATGAATTTAATGATAACACGTTTGGTGAATTATCAGAGGTGCCCGGGTTCATGGGGTGGGGTTTGTCTGCCCACCAGATGTATGACAAGCCGGATCGGGAGAGAATGGTAGAGGGAGTCCCTTTGACTTCTCCAGCCGTACTCTCTCGGAACTTCGCCTTTAATCGCAGTGGGGGGATGGATTCATACGTACGTCACTCCTTTACACACTAACCCCCAGATTCCTACCCACCCCTAATATTTTTTCCTTCCCAGAACTTCATCTCGTTCCTTTCCTAAAAAGACCCTTCACACAGCATCCCCAAAGATGACATAGGCCCTGAGGGGAATTATTTTCCGCAGGGCCTCCTGTGTGGAGCAATTGTAAAAAAAAGTACGCGGAAGGAGAGGTGCATTTAAGGCGGCGGAATTCTACGATAAGGTAATCAAGGAAATCTAGTGCCACGGATTACCAAGTGCACCGATCGTGACGCGGACTATGTCGAAAAATAGTGGAGATAATGACATATGAATTTTTTGTTTATGTAAATTTTTCCTTTAATTCTTGGACAACCCTCTAATTCATAAATTTCACAAAATAACGGGAATTTTTCAGATCCCTGTAAATGCTTTACCGATTCATTACAATGGAGAACTCCAATCCATTTTTTTTAATGAATAATAACCTTCCAACTTAAATAATTTAATTTTAATTTTTAATTTTAATAACAACGAATTTTTATTTTTATTTTTAGAGTTAGTTTTAATAGTTAAAATAATTGTCAAAGTTTTAATTTTTCAAGACCCCCCCAAAACCACCGAATGTATTGTGAATCGGGTGACGTCATCACTCCTGAAAAATAGGTTCGGGCAATCAGCTGACCAACTGCCGCCATTTTGAATTTCGTTGTTCGAAGTATTCTCCCTAGAAGTAGCAACACTATTTTTTTTGTGCAGTAGTTTTTGAATATTTTCATTAATAGAGATAAACTAATAAGAGATGTCTTTATTTTTGAAACATTATTTTAAACAACTAAATCTCTATTAACACTATGTAAATAAACGAATAAATTAATACGATGGCTTGTATCGTATCATACATTCTCATACAACGACTTTACGGTGACGTCACGACACGTCGAACAGTAACGTCACCACTAAAATTTCAATAATGTCAACTTGACGGCGTGTTTTTACGACCCGATTAAAAATGGACTTTTTAATATATTTTTAAAAACTCTGCGTTTAATATTATTAAAAAAAAACTTATATATTCAGAATCAGCGTTTATTGGTCTATATGAACATATTTTCTTAAAGCCATAATATTTTTCACTGGAGTTCCTTATTTTCAATGATTAATGAATGCAATGATAACATTTTTTTTATATGAAACAGTATTAGATCGGTAAAATTTCTGTACAATTGAATGCAAAAAGATATTTTTGTACTGAAAATAATTATTGCAATTTTTTTGTTTCTAGGAGGCCGCTTACCCCATTCCTACAGTATAGTGGTAAAGGCTTTCAACAAGACGGGCTGTGAAACTCGCGATTGCCACTACGATACATCAAACGCAGTAAGTACTACCTACTAGCTACACACATTTATATCTGTCTGTAGTAAATATAATTATTTGGAGCGTTTGTTTATTCAATCTCAAATACTTTCTCTTTCGCGCCTCGCTTGTCTCTCACGGATGAGGGATGCTATTGGTAAATAAATGAGAACCCCGCCGCTAGGACAGCAGACCGATATAAAGACACTGAAACCTTAAAAGTTCAAGGTACCGTATACACGCTCAAAAAGAAGAAGATGGAGAGATATATAATTACGAATATTGGAGAGTGCGCGCTAATGTTTAAACATTAAAAAAAAATTAAACGATAAAATTGAAGCGAAAATTGTGAAAATGTTTAGTAATACACGACTCGTTTAAAATAGAGCAACAGTCTCGCAGGGGTTGTCTTAAACAGCATTTTGAATATTTTTTCATATATATAACTTATAAAATAATTAAAGCAAACGTGTTTACAATAACTTTTGGAGCATATTTTGCGATTTTTTCTATCGAGGGAATTTCATATAATTTACGTTTGGGCGCGGGAATTTCTAGGTATTATCTTCTGGAATAACATATATTTTTTTTAAGAGCTATAAAACTTAAAGTGTTTAAGGGCCTTTAACCAGCCAGCGGCCGAGAATCCAAATTTCGTCGAAGATGTTCTTACGATCGTACAGGACGGTTCCAATGAGAAATATTAATTATTCCCCGTATCAGCTTTTTAAAATTATAACTCAATATCGATTTTATTTCTAATCAAAATTTGCTTTAATTTATACCTACATTGAAAAATGCTAAAAGGCGTAATGATAAAACTATTAAAATTATGTACTTTTTGTAATTATTTTTTGATCATAAGTGTTTATAGTTTTTCAGTAATGTCTAAGAAAAATAAGAATGTAAAAAAAATCTTAAATATATAAGCTTGTAAGACCAAATAAAAAAACAAACTGAAGTATTTTCGTTACAAAACACGTGTGCAGATTTTTTATGATGACACATAGCTTACCCAGATAATTTATTGATATATTTTTCTGCATGATTATATGATTTGAAATGTGTGTTGTACATATAACACAAACTTTGGTTTTTAGATTTAGCGGCCAAAAGTATTTTCGTTATTTGTTTTTGGGGTGTTATGCCAACAGGTTTTGGTTATGCCGTATTGCGGTACCTCCTTCTTTAGCCAACCTTTCGTACAGGATCCGGTAGATGTGTCGGATTTGCCCTGATGATGGACACTGCAACGCTGTCCGAAACATTGGCTAAAGAAGGAGGTAGCGCAACACGGCATAACACCCCAAAAACCAATAACGAAAATACAAAATTTTGTTTGATAATTTACAAAATCTGCCAACGACCTACCTACGGTAAAACCTTACTGTACTAAAATAAATATATTTTCTTAAAATTTTAAACAAAGCTTTACTAGATAAAAGAACAGTCTTTCGAAATCAATTTGTAATTTTTTGTGGAAAAGAATCAATATATTTTCAGGCCTAGGCCAAGAATCATTTCCCTCAGGGCCTACGTCATCTGAGATGCTGTGCGGAGTGTTTTTTGAGGAGAGCAAGGAGTAAATAGTCTTGAAGAGGCCCATGTTGTAGGAAGGAGGAAACACAGAGGCCGCGATTGTATGGCGAGCGATATTGTGGGTGCGATGATCTTTTATCTTTTATATTTGCGTGTGATACCTACATTATTCTGAATCCAAAAGTTGCTTTAACCGTATCCAGATACTTTCAAAGCTTCCCCTACTTTATCTCCTTCCCCCTACCGACTCCCGACTCCCACCAAATTCGCAAGGCTACGTATGTAACGTATACAACTCCCCACGACTCCAGATACTAATATCTACAGCCTGTATGTCGGACGAATATCTACAGCTCGTATGTTGGACTAATATCTACGAACTTCAGAGTGTGGACTAATATCTACAGAGCTAAGGTCGGACGAATATCTATGACGGTCCCAGTGGTGACTAATATCTATGGAGCGTAGGTTGGACTGATATCTACAGAGGGCAACTGAGCAAGAGGTTGTACGGAAAAGCATAATTTGCTTCAACTTTTAAAGTACGTACATGAAGTTTTTGCATAATATTACGTATTTTGCTGTTTACGGGGGCAATAATTTATTGAACAAACATGGAGGTCATAATACAAAGTTATTTATTTATTTCGAAATATACGGCACCACAACCTAACCTAACTGACATAGAAATGGTCATGGTAACAGACTAAATAATTAAGAGGCACTCGAAATAAAGAAAGCTGTTAAAACAAAAACCCAATCCTTAATAATCAGCTAAATGTGTCCGATATTAGGGATTTTTACATACATACAGGGCTGGGAAAAATACATGCTTTGCTGTAATTGAAATACAAATTACAAAATACTTTTTCGCATGTATTTAAAATACAAAATACTTTCAAGTCGTGTATTTGAAATACAAAATACAAAATACAGTATTTTAACCATTTTTTAATTTCAAATACAAAATACAAATTACAAAATACAAAATACATTTGGTTTTGGTAGAACCTTTGGTTGCAATAAATTGTCGTAACTGCCCTTATTTAAGGGTGCGTTTCCATAGAAGCAAAGCTGAGCAGAGTGAAACAGAGACGTGCAAAAATTGACCAATCATATTGCTCAGAAGACACATCTCGTCTCCGCTCCACTTGTAAAGTTTTGTGGTATAGGACTTAGGTGTTAGATAATAATAATAATTATTATAATAACTAATAACACTAGCTGGTTCCCGGCATGCGTTGCAATGCCATATTCAAAGAAATAAATTGTTTATCCCTGTATGTCCTTTCCCGTGCGTCACCGTTCCCCTCCCGCATTCCCTTTCCACCTTCACCGCCAACCGTCGTTCCTCTCCCGCTCCCCCGTCCCGCCAACCCCCCTCCCGTGTTCCACATATTCGGTCCCAGGACATTCAGTTTTCAAACAACTCGCGTGCCAGCTATTACAATTTTTTTTTTTCAAATTTTCATTCTTCACATATTACAAATATTTATTTTTGTACATTATAAGAACAATCAATCCAATAAGGTACCTAACAAAGGTACCTATTTAAAATATCTATATTTAAAAAAATCCATAGAAAATTCTTTTGTTACAAAAAATACAGCTGCCTGCTAAATTCAATTTCAACAAACGCGCGAACTGTTAAACGTACAAAGTTAAAATAGTCGTCAAGTTTTTTGAAATTATTCAATTTTCTACGTAATTTTCTTGATTTTTCTTTCCGTAAGAACCTTCTACAAAGAATTTGAAAACTTTTAAAAAAATGAATGAAATAGGTAAAGTCGTTCTGAAATTATGGCGTAACCAAGGGAAACAAGGATTCATTTTTATATACAAGATGACATTTGTTTAGCGCATTTTTGTGTTATTCCACTTAGGTAAGTGCGCTCTACAGTAATTAACTTTCAAATAATCTAGTGTTCAGTCAAATTATTCCCAATGTACACTACAAAGCAATGACAAGTTTAATATAATTTGATACAAAATGTATAATAACAGTGCTATTAATTATATAGCACAAGACAATAATAATAACTAGCACGACATAAAAAATGGTACAGCACATCATAAAGCAATGATAAGAAAACTACAAATAATCATTAGTAAGAGTGTTATAGCATAGGATAATAGGACAGTAGTACATGATTCTAGCGGTTTTAGTCTATGTACTAGCTATGTTAGTTTATTTTTAATTATCATCATTGAGGTCGCTAAATGTATTTGAAAATGTATTTTGAAGCCATAAGTATTTCAAATACAAATTACAAAATACCCCAGCAGCAGGTAATTGAAATACCAATTACAAAATACATTTTTAGGAAGTAATTGAAATACAAATACAAAATACGTATTTGTATTTCAAATACGTTTTTCAATTACAAGTATTTCAAATACTGCCCAGCCCTGCGATACATACATACATAAATTAAGTTTTTTAAACTGCATACGCAATATTGCGATATTCCAATATGCTATACACAATTGCAAATCCAACCTCTGCCAGTGCTGTAGATATTCGTCCACACTTTGGTTCTCATAGATATTAGTCAGCAGTTTGAGCTGTAGGTATTCGTACGCACTTTGGTTCTCATAGATATTAGTCCGATTTGTTCAGTTTTTGGAATTCATGAAGATATTAGTAGACGCCTCCACTCCCCACCGCTTGCGGTTCCTCCGTTCCTTTCCGATAATTCGTGGGTAGGCTTGCGCTTATGTTCGTGAATGCATACACACAACACGACATGCCGAAAATGGGGATGCCGTTGTGCCAGTGGCACTGAATAACTGGGAGCAGTTGGGAATCTTGCGCGCTATTGACATAAAAAAATTTAGAAACGTAAAGTTTAGTTTATTAATGATATTTAATGAATAGGCCCTAAAGCAATATACCGCTTTTCTACGAGAAAAATATATCTCGTTATATTTTCAAGAGACCGTAATAAAAATACTCACTTTTTAACACGATCGTAATTCTCTTTAAAGTAAACGTGAACATAGCATGTTTAAAACTAGCATTAAAAGGTAAAGAGATTTTTCATCTCCCATAAATTTTATAAATGAGGGTTTTTATAAACATCACCCAAAAAGCACAGGCTTCAAAACTGTGCATCGCGAAAAGGATAAATGTAATATAATTTAATATAAAATTTCTTTAGCACCGTTGTGATTTGAAAGTCGATGAAAGAGAAAAAGCGACACTAAAAAGAGACAAACACATTCATCTATAGGATTTAGCCGGCAAAAGAATGAGATAGAATAATCGGTCTCCTCCTTGTGTGGTGCTTCTAGCCTCCCCACTTTTGTCTACTTTAGTTTTTGAAGGTGTCATTTCTACCGCGTGTGAATTGCTAACTTTAAATTTTTTTCATTACCGCCTTTATTATTGTATTTCAGCTAATTTCACCACATTTTATTTCAATTGGTTATTTCATTTAACAATTTGGGAGGCAGGTATGGGTACCGCTGCCCCGTGAAACATTTACTGGATAACCAACACCCCTGCCATAGGTCGCCTCAAGTGGTTCACTACATTTGGTGACTTAGCAGGTATGCGCGTTTGGGGGTAAATTTGTGTACCTACCTATGTCTTGGCGGGTCTGATTGGAAAAGACTGGACGAGGGAGATCTTCACTAGCCGGACTCTCTCAACGAGATGCACCGCAGTGGGAGAGATGGATTCACGTCCTGGAAACACTGACTCCAAGATTCATACCAACCCCACATAATTTTTTCCTTCCCTGAATTTCCTCTCCTTCCTTTCCCTAAAAAGACCCTCCACACAGCATTCCCAAATATGACATAGGCCGCAAAGGGAATTATTTTCCTCAGGGCCTTCTGTGTGGAGCTAATGTAAAAAAATCTTTTTATTGAATTTTATTAAATTGTAAAAACGGGCAAAGCGCCCGGCTTGGCCCAAATTATAATATAATGATTATTTTATCAATTTAAATAAAAAGTAAGTTTTGTCATTTGTGCGATCGCCATGGGTATGTGAAATTGCCTTTACCTGTGCTACACAGTTTAAGAACTCCCCTTCTAAAGCTGTAAATTGTGTAAATGATAACATTATAAAAAGCTGTTTGGATTGGCCATAATTATAATGTTGTTTATCATCAGAGGTGTGCAAATAGTTCAATTTCATTTTTTCTCAATAATGTAATGGTAACATTAAACGGAAAGAGTTAATCAGTCAATGTTTACATTTCAGGAGAATCCGAAAAGAACATGGTTTATTAGTAAACAGTATCAATCAGTTTCCGTTCGTTCCAACATTAAACGGTATACATTTTTAAAAACCGAATCATCATAGAAAAAAGCTCACGAATAAACTCATCATACGAAGAAAATTGTTTACTGGATATTTTGCACTAAAATGCCTTCTCCTACAAAAAAAATCGCTTCGGTATTACAGGTATCGTAACCAGAGTTGAGTCAAATACAGTATACGCACAGATACATGCCTTGCTTGCACTATCATGTTTCACATACTTAAAAAAAAAAAAATGAAAAGAAAGACAAATATTCCCGAGTAACGAATTACCCAACAATATTTGAAAATCTCTTACTACCACCACAGAAAGCGGAAAATGTTGCTTGTGTTTGTGATGGAGGACTTAGCCAGCCGAGGAATCGAACACGTCGCGCCACGGTGGGATCCAAAAGAGATGCCAACTCAGCCACTGACCGGTCTATTCGACTTGTTCTTGTACTTGTTATTCGACTTCACAAAACAAAATTCGTATTTAAGACGAAATCCGACCACCAAGTCATTTGAACAATAGTATAGTAACACTGTCGCTCTTACTCCCCCAAATACTTTTTTTTTGTTTTTTTTTGTTTTTTTGTTTTTTTTTTTTTACAGTGAATACCGCACAAGAATCTCAACTGCTCCCGTCTGGAGCCAGTGAGACTATGGCATCCCCAATTGGGGTATGTTGTGAGGCTGCAGGTTGTGGGGAGGGGAAGGAGGTGGGGAAGAGGAAGGTTGGGAAGTACCTGGCTATTCAGATCTGGTCACCATACACGGCTAAAGCCATTTTCAAGCAAAGTTTCAATTCTGAATGGTGGGCTTACACCAGGGCGATACTAATAGTATATATCTTCCACTCTGGAACATGCCGCAAATATACTATAATATTATTTTTAATGAATTAATTGTGAAATAAAACAAATTAATCAAATAAAATTTATTTGCGCATGCTGGGTTCGAACCCGCGACCTCCGGATTGTGAGTCAAGAGTCTTACCAACTGGACTACTGAGGTCGTCAAAGATATTGTATATCTCTCAGTATGAATATATCGTCAGATATATTCATACTGAGAGATATATAATATAAGAGAGAAAGGGACGCGCGGGGGGGAGGGAAGGTATTTTGGTGTACTGTGGAGATTCCATCACAGCACAGAAAACTGTCTTTATTAAACATTTAATTTTTCTATTATTTTGACACTTTCATAAACCTTCCTATACATACTTGAACTTGTAGAAATAAACTTGAAGTATGATGCTTCCGCCCCTTCTGCCCCTCCCAGAAAAAAATCGTGGATCCGCCCTTGCACCTCAGGCTGATAATGTGATAATACCTAAGTAAATAAAATCGTTAAAATCGAGGTTTGGTACTATCCATTTTTCTCTTACACAATTGGACCGATTTGAAAGTTTTTTTTTACTAAATGCATCAGAAGGAAATACTCTATGTCTGTACGTATTTTTAAAATACATTGCCTAGTTTGTACACTAAAGGTCTGTTAATGGCGGTCAAACCAGGAAATTTTAACGATTTTTGGAGAGTCCCAACTTCTTTAAGAAGTAACTTATCAAATAACAAAATGTACCATAGTGGTCGACGTCTATATAAAGATTAAAAAATATTTGCAGTAGTGAAAATCCAGAGAGGAAATTTGGGAATACCTTGCCGCCAGGTTTCCTCTTAATAAAAAAATACTAATTTCGGTTGAGTCTAGTTATAGTCTGTGATTATTACTCTGGTTCAATTAACTCTGAGTGTTTTGAATTTAAAACGCATTTTCAAATTGGAACTGATTTCGTGAAGAATTCAGACATGCGATAAACCATATTTTGAAATTCATTCAATCGCATGATCGTCATCGATCGTCGACAGCTAACAAAAAAAAGATCACTGTAATAGGCCAAGAATCGTGTTTAACGTGTCTATGTCAATGTCAACGATGAACTTTAATTCGTGCTAATCGTCGATAACACGTGACGGAGGTTAAAATAACGCGGGCTTAATGAGTTTTCATTTTTAATATTTATTATTTAAATAATAATTAAACCACAGTTTAATCATCCATTTACAGTACGTACGAGTACCAAAGAGATTTCCTATTTTAACATTCTTAACATTTGGGATGTTAGGTACACAAAAAAGTTTGAAGGTTATTAAATATATTATTATTAAATACATCGACTTAAATATATTAAGGCAGGGAAGTACCTGGCTCTTCAGATCTGGTCACCAAATACGGCTAATGCCATTTCGAGTAACGTTTCAATTCTGAATGGTGGTCTTACACCTAGGCGATACTGGGATCATCTTCCACTCTGGAACGTGCCGCAAATATACTACATATTATTTTAAATGAATTAATTGTGAAATAACACAAATTAATCAAATAAAATTTATTTGCCCACGCCGCGCCGGGATTCGATCCCGCGACCTTTGGATTGGGAGTCGAGAGCCTTACCCCTCGATCACGCCGGCCGCCATATGGCCGACATGGCAGAATATAGAACATATATTCTGCCATGTCGTATTTATTTAATTTTAAATGCAAATTTAAAGATAACATAACCGACAATCAACATACGAGTAAATTATGTTTTTTTATATAAGTAACACTAGCTGGTCCCGGCATGCGTTGCTATGCCATTTAATAAAGAAATTGTTTCTCCTTGAGTGTTCCTTCCTGAGTGTTCCCGTTCTTCCCGTTCCCCTTCCGCCTCCCCTTCTTCTCCTGCGTCCTCTTCCCCTCTCGCGTTCCCACTCCGTCACCTCCACCTTCCCTCTCCCCACTCCACTCCCCTCCCCCTTCCCCCGTCTCACGAACCCCCCTCCCGAGTTCCCCCCCCCCTCACACGTCCCCTTCCCCTCCCGCGTTCCCCTTCCACCTTCCCCGCCTTCCCTCTTCCCTTTACCACTCCCTCGTTCTCCATCCTCCCGCGTTCCATATATTCAATCCCAGTACATTCAGTTTTTCAAACAGCCCGCGTGCCACCTTTTACAATTTTTATTCAATTTTCCATTTTTCATGTATATTAAATTTGGTACCTAACATAGGTACCTATTTAAAATATCTAAAATTCTTGATTCGATTCAAAGTATTAGGAGAGTACCTACTTTAAATAAATTTATTAAAGATTTTCAATAATAGAATCCTGATTGAACAATCAATGTTTTGCAAAATGTCATTCTCAAATACGCGAAATGTCAAACGTGCTCATGTTTTCTGAAATTATCCAAATTTCTGCGCAATTTTCTTAATTTTTCTCTCCGTAAGAACCATCCTCGTACTTCAAGGAATATTCTAAAAAAAGAATTAGCGAAATCGGTTCATCTGCTCACGAGATTTGCGCTTAGCAACACATTTAGCGATTCATTTTTATATTATAGATAATAACATTTTTAAATTGTTGAATATTAAGTTGAAAAATATTTATGTCAAGGGACAGGTATAAATTAGCAACAGAATCATTTTCAGAACAGTATTATTTAGTTCTGCATTTCGGAACAACAAAAGTTCTGTGTTTGCGGCTCTTTTGAAGTTGTCGGGAACATAAATTTCAAATATTTGTATAATATCGGGGAAAACAGTTACCTACTACCGTTTAGAAGATTATATGCTGTTGTCAGCAAAGCAGTTTTCTTTCTGTCAACGAGACTATTAATACCCAACATGAAACAGACAGGCTGATGGATATAACCAGGAATAAGTCTCTAGGATATAAATATTTCAGAAACTTCTCGAATCTTGAACGAGTTGTGGTGACGACTACGACTGAAGTTTTAAAACACGTTTACGTATAAGCGATGAACAGGATTGCATTAAAGTTTTTGTATTAGGTATTAATTATTAAAATGCGGTCCAAGTTTGACCATAATCGCTCCAGTGGTTTAAAGCTATGTTTTAAGCTAAAGCACTTAGCTATGCTATTGTTAAGACATTGGCCTTCATGAATTCACCGACGTAATTATTTATAACTAAAGTTTGACAACGTCATTATATAGTATGTTAGCGTCAAGCCATCACTATGCGTATTTTTATATGTGAATACCACGCAATATTTTTTTATGGTGGAGTATTTAGTTTTGATGTTATTTCGTTTTTAACTTTGTTTTTGCTTTAGATCTTGTTTTTGATTTTGTTTTTGATTTTGTTTTTGATTTTGCTTTGATTTTGTTGTGCTTACTTAGATTTTCTTTGTAATAAATAATAAAAAATAACATGTGAAAGCCCAGCCGGGCAGGAAATTCAAAATAATTAAATATTTTACTACAGATTCTCAACTACTTATTTCAGATATCTTTACAATCAGACTGAAGAGAATGTATTAAATGTATTATTTTATAAAAAATATATTTTTTTAAAACAAAACTATTATTAAATCTTAAACTGACAGCCCTGAAACAATAAGATAAATTAGCATTACCTAATTGCTTAGTAATTCCAAACAAGATAACTTTGAAGGTAACAATTAACTTAATACACATTTACTATATCTAGTGTCTATAAATACTGTTGACAACTTTTCTAACAAGTCCCCTTTGTTTACATTTTTTTTTTCTAAATAATCCTTTTTAAATATTATGTTCTCTGTTATTATTTTTTTAGTATAGTAACGGTAGTTTAGCATCACATAATAGTATCCTATACCTAAATACTTGCTTTTACCATACATACTTTGTTAAATGTTCATCCTTATTTTGTTATTATTGATAATCTCCTGTGTACCGCTGTATACTTATAATATCATGCACCTATCAATTGAATGTAAAAGCCATTATATTTATGGCATTTAAATAAATAGAGCCCCTACTGCTTCCAAGAGTCCGGAGCCAGTGGGATTATTGCATACCCAATTAGGGTAAGCGGTATGTTAAACATGTTTAATCAGGGGGATACCTAGACTACACAACGCTGGTATTTTTGTCACCCGCTTTTTAATCATTAAGTCAATTTTCATGAGGGAAGCATTCCGTTGTAAAATTGCGCGAATTCTTTTGAAGGAAAATATTATTAATACATAATTTAGTTTTCATGAATTTTGTCAGAAAAAATGTAACTTTTTTACATCCATGTCAATGAATGTAAAAACGAAAATAAAATGGCTAACTTTATTCGAAAAAGATTTTTCTTTTAAAGAATTTTAGAAGTAAGTTTAGGTTCTTTAAGCGGTAATGCGCGTTTTCGTCCCGCGACAAAATTTCCCAGACAAAATATCCTCCGAAAAATATCCTTCGGACAAAACATCCCCCAACAAAATATCTACTAAAACTTAACCTAACCTAATCAAACCTAACAAAAAATGGAACCAAAATAATAAAAACATCCTGTAAAGACAATAAATTATTGTTAAAAATAGTAAAACGGGGCAAAAATAATACATATAACAATTATTTATTGTCTTTACAGGATGTTTGCATTATTTTTCTCCATTTTTTTGTTAGGTTAGGCTTTAAAAGATATATTGTTGGGGCATTTCTTTTGAGGCGTATCTTCTGGTTAGAAAATGGATTTTGGCGCAGACGTTACAACAATGAGCTATACTCTACGTTTAAAGTTCTAAACGTCACAAAATTTATAAAACTGGGAAGACTTTGGTGGCTGGGTCGTGTAGAGAGAATGACCGAGCATCAAGCACCAAAGTCCCTTCTGAACTCAAGACCGAAAGGGCGAAGGAGCCTGGGAAGACCAAGATTAAGATGGAGCGACAAAGTCCTCAAAGATATATCTACCTTGGACCTTTTAATTTGGAGAGAGCTAGCACAAAATCGAGATGGAGACTCTTGAGGAGGCCAAGACCCACCAGGGGTTGTAGAGCCAAGAGTGATGATGATTGTTGGGGGATGTTTTGGCCGTAGGATATTTTTTCGGAGGATATTTTGTCGGCGATATTTTTTCGCGAATGAAAAGTCGCGGAACCCTGTGGATGTTTCAAGATTTATTTAATTTTATTATAAAACTATTTTGAAGCAGTGAGTTGCGTTAAAAGAATTCAATACTTCATTCACCTTCAAAAAGCTTTGATCATGAAAAACTGTACTTAAAAACATGGAATAACCGAAACACTTCTAAACCTACTTAGAAGTTACTTAACTGGAAGAGAAAAATTGTACAAATTGGTAAAAGAAAGAACAAATCTCTACCAATTAAATTCGGGGTCCCCCAGGGAAGCGTGTTAGGACCTATACTATTTCTGATTTATATAAATGATCTTATGAATCTTCCCATCAATGGAAACATAATGAGCTTTGCAGATGACACTGTTATTATATTCCATGAACAAGATTGGACAAGAACCTACAAGGAGGAGGAACATGACCTGGCTGTACTTCAAAACTGGCTAAAAGTAAACTCCCTTACATTAAATGTTAATTAAACTAAATATCTAACTTTCTCCAAAAACAAAAGAGGACAACCAATGAATGAGCATACCCTCAAATTACATGAATGTCAAAATACTTTTCCACAATGTTCCTGCCCGTATATAACCCAAACAAAAAGTATTAAATATCTTGGGATTGAAATTGATGAAAAACTACAGTGTAATTCACACATTGATCATACCTCAAAAAAGCTAACAAAACTCAACCATTTCTTCAAAAAATTACGAAACCTCTTGTCAATGAGGGATTTAAAGAGAGTATATTATGCTTTATGCCACTCTCGATTGGAATATGGAGTAATAGGGTGGGGCTCAGCAGCATCTAATCACTTAAAACAACTTAAGGTAACTCAGAATTGCATCATAAAGACCATACTGAAGGTCCCCATAAGGACGTCAACAACAGAAAACAGTTTGATGTTCCAAGCGTACAGAAAATCTATGCCAAAAACATTCGACGACCTCCGTAGTCCAGTGGGTAAGACTCTTGACTCACAGTCCGGAGGTCGCGGGTTCAAACCCGGCATGCGCAAATAAATTTTATTTGATTAATTTGTGTTATTTCACAATTAATTCATTTAAAATAATATATAGTATATTTGCGGCATGTTCCAGAGTGGAAGATACTATCAGTATCGCCCTGGTGTAAGACCACCATTCAGAATTGAAACGTTGCTTGAAAATGGCTTTAGCCGTGTTTAGTGACCAGATCTGAATAGCCAGGTACTTCCCAACCTTCTTCTTCCCCACCTCCTTCCCCTCCCCACTACCTTCAGCCTCACAACATACCCCAATTGGGGATGCCATAGTCTCACTGGCTCCAGACGGGAGCAGTTGAGATTCTTGTGCGGTTATTCACTGTAAAAAAAAAAAAAAATCTAGTACATCACCATAAAAATGATTCAGAGGCAGACACCTCACATACTCATAAAACCAGAGCCAAACAAACAGACATACTTAATATGCCAAAGTGTAACTCTTCATTTGGACAAAGAAGTTCTGAATTTTTAGCAGTAAAGTTGTATAACAAACTCCCACTTTACTAAGTTAAAACAAATTAAAACAAAAGTAGCTACATTAAGGACATTAAATGTTGGCTATACTTAAAACATCGTCATAGAAGTTTCTGTAAAACCTTATCCAAACCATGCAGTTACACCATAGAAGTCGCTGAAAACTTATCCAACGCATAGTCCCCCTCAGCACAGGATCTCCTAGTGAGGAGGACTTCGAATATATTTTCTATTTTATATATATACCTAACATGTTTCATATAAAAATGTTAAAAATAATAAATATATGGTTACTAAATTAAAAATAACTTTATTTCTTCTCTTTTCCACATAACTTTCAAATTAATTATTCAGTTGAGTACCTGGTGACCGTGTGGTTAGGCTTTTTTACTCCTGACCCTTAAGTCTTCGGTTTGAATCCCGGCGCGGCGTGAGCAATTTTTATTATGAATAATTACAAGTGTGATTTCACGTATAATGAAAAATAAATAATATAGGGTAGATATTAGATACATGTAGAGCAGCGTATACTGTTATCGGCCTGGAGATCTAGCATGGTTGATCGATAAACCCCTGTATAAATAAGATTTTGACCAAATCCATCATCTATCAATATTTGGTAAGTAAATTATTATTTTTTAATTTATAAACTAACGTTTAGACAAGATTTTTATGCATAGCACAAAGGGCAACAATTATTATAAGCAATAATTGTCAGCCTGAAACACTCATTTATATTGAAAAATCTTCCGAGAAAAGATACTTGCCGCCAACGGGACTTGAACCCGTGTCCTTCTGTAAGTATTTCCCCAATAAATGCAGACATAATTTGTCGCGATGCCACTTAGCGAGGGATTTAACACTAACAATGTCTCTCTCGCAAAAATAAAGTTGGTTGTTTTCAGGGGGAAAAATATAATAAGCAGTAATTGTTGAATGAAACACTAGTATATATTGAATTATTTGGCGGGTATAAGATAAGCCGCCATAGCTCAGTGGTCAGAGCATCCGACCAGCAATCAGAAGGACACGGGTTCAAGTCCCGTTGGCGGCAAGTATCTTTACTCGGAAGATTTTTCAATGTAAATGAGTGTTACAGGCTGACAATTATTGCTTATAATAATTTGGTAAGTTATCAATATTTGCGAGCACGGTCTACGATTGTTATCAAATATTCCGACCGACGATTGATAAATTTTAGCGCGGCCTCCATAGAACCAAATATGTTTCGGTTCTAAAACGATTTTTAATAATGTCATTTGTTATCCAAAATTACTGGTTTATTTAATGAACGTATATAACTAACGAAACTCTTAGAAATGAAACAAGTCATATTCACGATCCATGGGCTTAAATAATGTATCTAAGACGCAATCAATTTATTTCTTTCGATCTTTGAGAAACGAAAATGGTAGAAATATGAATGAAGACTTTATTAACCAATTAAATTCCATATTCCCACTCCTCATACCTTTTTCCTTCCCAGAACTTCCTCGCCTTCCTTTCCTAAAAATGCCGTCCACCCAGCATTTCCAAAGATGATATAGGCCCCGAGGGGAAGTATTTTCTTCAGGGACTTCTATGTGGAGCTAACGTAAAAAAAATAATGTTGACGAGACTCGACTCAATTCACCATGTCATATCTTCCCTTGACGTCGACGTTCCTCCCATCCACTTACGTTCATCTTCTGACAGACTTACGCTCTGAAATCCTGTGAGGAGGTTAAAAATTCAAAAGCCTCGTAAAAAACGTATTACGGGAGATTGTTAAGAATCGCTCAGGAACAATGACATCAATGCGTGATAAATAATACAATAGAAGGAAGCCTTTCAAAGA
Organism: Limnephilus marmoratus; assembly: GCA_917880885.1. Classification (NCBI taxonomy): domain Eukaryota; kingdom Metazoa; phylum Arthropoda; class Insecta; order Trichoptera; family Limnephilidae; genus Limnephilus; species Limnephilus marmoratus. The sequence continues at coordinate 26,714,815 of OU862919.1, read as the reverse complement.
ATATCCCGTCAAACATAAATTTAAAGAAAGCATTGTCAACATTCTAGATTCTTAACATGCTGCCTACCCATTGAAAGGAATAATACTTTCTACAGCTCAAAGTCAATGCTTGAATAATTAATATTATTTCAATTAACCCAAAAATTAGGTTTTTCAGATCTGACAAAATTCTAATTTTTAACTTAGATATTTAAAAAAATTGTATTGAAAAAAGGAGAACACATTCTTTTTTATGCTACCTGACTACAGTTTGGCACGGAAAACTTTGTAGGTAATGACTTCGCCACCATAGACGTTGTGGATACCACGGCAAAATGCAAAAAAATCCTACTGGCACTAACGAAAGCTTTAAAAATCTTTACATCATGTCAATAAATAAGCAACTGTATTCTAAAACAACGCTCCTTTAAATTCATAAATACACAAGAAATAACAAACTCCATCCAATATACTTACCATACCATACCCTAATAAATGTACTAAAAACACTACCCTACATAATAATACAATAAATAAATTCTTCAAAAACAGAAAACTTATTTTGTGGCATCATTTCATTCAAAAAAGTGAACACTTAGTTTTAACCACTTTAATTGTTTAAAAAACCAACAAGTTTTATAAGCCTTTTTTACTTCATCAGGTGTAATATAGGAACAAAGGTAATAAATTTATCAAAGGGTCGATTAAAAAGACTCTTTGATTATTGATAATATTTAATCTCTTATTTACACTCTTTCTAAGTTTTAAGATTATCTTAACGGATACCATTAACATTACGGTGTAAAAACTCAGTTCCATTATTACTAATACCATCATTACTATAATCAAAAGTATGATTCTATCTCCAATAAATGATTAGCAAACTCCGAGAAACTATTACTATTTAAAGACCTCACATGCTCCTTCATACTTATTTCAAAGTTCCTCGAAGTTTTACCTATATTAAAAAAACCAGAATTTTACCATTTGGTTTATAGATAGCAGATTTTTAAATTTTTAAGTCTCTATCTTTATTATTAAATATGTGATTTTTTTAGTTTATTGTTTGCGTAAAATGGTGGCGTAATTGTATTTGGTATATTCCCTGTTATAAAATTGGAAATTTGATTGTTTAGAAACATTGTTTTCCTTCAATTTTTCTCCTGATCTTTTTGTATATGACTTGAGTAACACAATTCTTATTTTTTATGATTAAAATATTTTCAATAATTTACAGCCATACCCATTATTAATTATTGCAACTTGTTAAACTAGATCAAGTTCAGTTAACAAATTACTTCGAGGTAATGACACATTAATAATCTGTGAATCATTGAATGGATAGCTGACAATTTAAAAAAAAAATGACGATTTGACGTATTGTGGATTGTTATATCTGCATCTTTGCGAAATATGTTAAATTCAAATTTATTATTAATAATTGTAATATTTAAGTATAAAAAATATGTTGAAGCTGAAGAAATTAAGAAATATATTTGAGGCCCCTAGAAACAAAGACGGAAGTGTCCACCAAACGTCAAAAATGAGTTGAATATGCAGTTTCATAGAGAAAAGTTCATTCTTTCTCCATAATATATCTGTTTGTAACATAAACGTCATTAAACCATAGTATTTTGGCTTTAAAGTTTCGTTGTTGTAACAAATACGGCAGTGTCCACCTCCTTCCGAAACAAAAGCGGCAGTTTTTCAAATAGCCAATCAGGATGCTTCTATTCATAATGGCCGCCATACAAACTCCTGCAAAAGCGTCAATGAATCGTACATTGATAAGTTATTTTTTGGGTTGTAATAACCATTTATTGTTAGTGGACGTTACATATTCCAAGAATGGAAGCTTTTCCCGATGTTTTGCCACCGGAATCAGCGAGGAAACGTGTCAAACAACCACACAAATGGAAGGCAAACATTACCAAGAAAAAAGGTAATTCGCCGTTATGTTGTAGGCAAATGTCTAAATATGACATTTGAAGATTTATCTGAATCTATTCACATTTTTTTATAAGAATATGGATCGAGTTAGCTAGGCCATGTATTTTGACAACTAGACCTAAATAAATTATTTCATATAATATTTCAAATTAATAATAACTGAATTTTATTTTTTTAAATTATTTGTTAAAGATTCACTTAAGGATCAGCAGAAATCGCGTCAGGCTCATTAATGATTTAGTTAATTTTTGTTTTATTTTATAATCTAGTTAAATTTTCTATGTCATACTGGATGTAATTTCATAATTTAAAAAAAAATCGAACATCTATTTCTCGGAATTTATGAATATTTCAAAATTTTATAAAATCATTAAGTGAACTAAGCTGCTCATATTATTTCCATTTAAATAAAAAAATTATTAAAAAAAATCTTCTTTTCAATATTGTTTTCTTACATTGACTGCAACATCTTCGAAATCGTCTTTTAAATCAAAACCGGCAGTGTCCAACTGTTTGTGAAACAAAACAGCAAGTGTCCAAATGATTAAAACAAAAACGGAAGTGTCCATCAAAAAAATGCATTTTTTAAAGAAACTAGGGCATTCAGATACATAAATGATTTGAAATATTATTCTTAAACCGGTTTAACAACATATTATTAAATATTCCTTCCATATTGATGAATAACGGACTGATTAAACGTTTTTTTTAGTTTGCCAACAATTTAACAAAGTGGACACTTCCGTCTTTGTTTCTAGGGGCCTCATTTAGTTGTCTCACTGTACCAGTCCAAATACAAAAAATGTCGTCCACACATCTCTTCCAACAATGTACATATTTTAATAATAAGGCGCATTTGTTAAAAATCTTATTTTCTAAGTTATTTTTAAATATATCCTCGACCAAAGGACTGGGACTGGCCCCCACAGCCACGCCATCTTTTAGTTAAAAGATAATGTTATTGAATTAAAACTACATATAAATTCTGACTCAGGATTTATATGTAGTTTTAATTAATGACTTACCTCAGGATTCCTGAGGTAAGCCATTAGATAAAGTTGATATTAATACAAGTTCTTTAATTCTTCAATTTGGTATATTTATATTGAAATCAATCGTTACTGTTATCGCGTTACTGCTATTGTTTTTCAAGAATTCAAGTAATAAGTTTTAAAATTGTTTGTTTGCTTTTCTTTTTTTAGGTTGAGTTTATTAAACTAAGTGGTGGATTTTTTTATCCGTTGCTTAAGTTGTTAGAGATTCTAATTGTATCTTTCACAAATGCTATTTATTTTTTGAAAACAATGATTTTTAACAAGTTGTTTCAGCTTTTAAAGCCATTATCAAACCATGGATATTTGTCCAATATGGGTTAGAACACGGACATCGAGAGGGAAAAAAGTATTTATGTTAGGAAATCATAGCTGCAAATAGATTTCGCAATATTTTTGCATGAATTTGGTCATGCAAAATGAATAGCATAAACTAGTAGTGCTGTGAACAATAACACCTCGCATCCAAATTGTTTTTACAAATTTTCTCTTCTTTTATAAATCAAAACTAAAATTTCATCTGAAATCAGGGGATTTTTGAGTAGATTATTAAATGCCTACCTGTTTAATTATAAACTTAAAATATTTTAAGTAACATTTTTTTAGTTTCAAGTAAGGAATTATACAATTTGTCGAATGAAACGTTACTATCCCAATGATAATAATTCTTTTTCAACATTTTTTCAGGCAGGTTAGGCACCATAATATTGAAAAGCTCAGATATAGTTAACAACACGTAGTCAATTTGAGTCAATTTGGGAGCAGGTACGGGCACCGCCGCCCCGGGAACCATTTATTAACCTTTTTCGTTATTTGTTTTTGGGGTGTTATGCCGTGTTGCCCTACCTCTTTCTTTAGCCAACGTTTCGGACATCGCTGCAGTGTCCGAAACGTTGGCTAAAGAAGGAGGTAGCGCAACACGGCATAACACCCCAAAACCAAATAACGAAAATGCTTTTGGCCGTGAAAATCTTAAAACGTATCCATTTATTAACCTGACTTTCTTGACTTAAACTTCCTCTCCTTCCTACCCCTACAAAGACCCTCCACACAGCATCTCCAAAGATGACACAGGCACTGAGAGATTTTTTTTCCTCTGAGCCTCCCGTGTGGAGCTAATGTAAAAAAGGTAAAGTTAGCCATCTGTATATTCAAAGTAAGGATTGCGTGAATAATAAAGTGGACGCAGAAATTCGAAACCGGAAACGGAACGTACAAACAAATAACCAGACAGATGAAATGCCAAAAATCGAGTTAAAACAAGGACTAGTCTAATGCTTCTTCGTGACACTTCCAAAAACCTTTAAGGTTATCGTAATCAAACCACGGCATTATCGTAATCCAGAGATAGCGATAAGGTTTATCTGTGGGACAGGGGACAGTAGGTATGTCACTGACAGGTAGCTCAGACGGGAACAACCAGCCATGCGCATTGGGAGTGCTATCGCTACCCCAAAAAAAAAATATCCTGGCTGTTGACACATTTATATTATTTAATGCAAGTGAAGATATGTTGTGGTTCAAGTTTTTTTTCTTTATAAATAGAGTGTCTACTACTTGCGAGTACCTTATATCGTTGAGCTCATTATTTGTTTACAGAACTAACAGCACTTTATTAAGACTGTTTATCTGAAAGACTCAAGGGAGTGGGGAATAGAATGAGATATGTCATCCTATGTCATCTGAGATGTTGTGTGGAGGGTCTTTTTGAGGAGAGGAAGGAATGAACATTGGTCTTGAAGAGACCCATGTTGTGGGAAGGAGGAAACACAAAGGCTGGCAAATCGTTCCACAGTCGAGCTGTTGCGCACAAGAACGAGTCGGAGAAGCGACCCGTTCTCATGTGACAAATGACAACCGTGTACATATATTGGGCACACGTTTGGCGTGTTTCCCGAATATGCACACCGAAGGAATCAATGACGCTAGTTCCTCGGAGCATCTATATTTCATTGAAATACCGGTAGAACAAGGATAGCACTCTAAATATTACAATCCGTTTGTTAAATAAGGAGAATCTATCAGACGGACCGCCCGTTTCTGCACAGAGTCGAGGGTGTTTTCAGGTGTTTTGGGGCTCCAGACCAGAGGTGGCTGCCAAATTCAACCGTGGGGCGCACTTGTGATTTGTACAGGGTTAGCAGTTGTGTACTATTAAAGTAAGTGCGGGCCCTGTACAGTACGCCCAGTTTTTGAGAGGCTAACTTAACTCTTGCTTCGATGGAGCCCCCATACCTGAGCTGGTCATTTAGAGTTACATTAAGCATATCAATGGAGGGCCTGTTCGGAAGATTTAAGGAGACTAGATTATATTGAGAGCTGGTCACCAAACAAGGCTAAAGCAATATCAAGCAAAGTTTCTATTTTGATTGGTGGCCTTTCATCACAGCAATTTTGAGAATACATATATTCCTCTCTGGAACGTGCCGCTAATGGTTCCATGACAGTTCATCCTGCGACAATTCATCCGGCGACAGTTCATCCTGCGACAGTTCATCCGGCCGACAGTTCATCCTGCCGACAGTTCATCCTGCCGACAGTTCATCCCGCCGACAATTCATCCTGACAATTCAACCTAACCTAACCTAACCTAACCTAACCTAACCTAACCTATAAGTATAACCTATAAGTATAATTATGTCGTATTTTGTTATTCACGCATACTTCTTCGGAGAGTCGAAATTATTGTTAGTAAAAATATTTTTACAGCGGATTTCCACTCAAGATGCCTTCAGATATAAGTATATCGATTTTGGTTGTACGGCCGTATAACCTCTTTGCATAGTTACTTAATAAAAATCTTCTAAATGATCAGGCAGGATGAATTGTCGCCGGATGAATTGTCGGCGGGATGAACTGTCGGCAGGATGAACTGTCGGCAGGATGAACTGTCGGCCGGATGAACTGTCGCAGGATGAACTGTCGCCGGATGAATTGTCGCAGGACGAATTGTCGGGTCACCGCCGCTAATATACCTGTAACCTGTACATACTCGTAAGTACATATTTATACATATTTTTTGGGGCACCACTCAGAAATTACTTTGTAGTCTGTTAACTCGTACAATAAACTATTTACATCTAAATTCTATACGGTAGTTAGAAAATGTATAAGGTTTTTAGTGACACCGATTCTCAAACTGTAGTCTTTTAAATTTGACGAAATATAACAAAATGTCCATATTCTCACATACTCTCTTTCCGATCCTTTTAACCTTTTCTACCATTCATCAAGTTACAATTTCAATACCGAGTTACTTGCAAATTGATGCAATACTAATAAGCTGTGAAGTTTAGTGCATATCATCGTTGCATGCACAAACTATCATAAACTATCATGTGGCGGTACCTACATTCAGCAAGAAACTTGACAGCCATATAGATATTTTCTGGGCGTGCAACACCGAAGATTGAAAACGAAGTGATTTGCATTTTTATCAGCGAGCCCGATTTCATTCTCGATGGTGATCTGTTTCTGAGTGGTGATTCTCGTATAGCTCTTTATATTTGCCAAGTCATAATTAAATATTGTCGCAAGTTTGAAATAAATAAATGACTAAAGTTATACCGCGTAATTACTATTACTTATTATATTACCTCCTGTGATAGTGAGTCTAAAACATTAACTGGACTAGATGCTGAGGTGAGTATCTACAAACGGGCGTCTAGTTCAGAACATGATAGTGTGTTGTAGACCATTAGGAGATAATCATGAAAACACTGTTTAAATAATTAGGGACCTATTGAATAATTTGTATTAATTGTAGAGTTACATTTGACACTTTGTTTATTAAAAAAAATCGACTTTACATAAAATTTTCATTAAAACCGACAATTTTTTTTTTAAATTTTCGAAACTGGATTTTTTATTCGCACAGTTTACTTAAGAAATCTGTTGTAGCAAGCGTAGGAATGGCTGCACGACCGTTTTCATACGAATCTTTAAATTAAATTTGGATTTAAGACCAAAAATACACAACCAAACTAAAAAAAAATATTAATCAAAAGGTGTAGCAAATATTTATTTATTTATTTATTGACGCCCTATCGGACCCATATACATAAAATACAAATTTTATTTATAACAACAGTATAACACAAATTAAAAAAAGATTACAAAATATACAAATAAAGCATAAACTCAATGTAAAATAATAGGAATACATCTAATGCTAATTCTACATGGATGACTTTAAAGAACTCGTATGTATAACAATTCATATACCTACGAGCAAAAAAACATAAAAAATAATCAAAACACATTAATTTTTACATTATATGTACGCGTATGTACTATTTTATCTGCTTTTTTTTTAAATTACGATGTATTGGTCATTAACATTTTTATTTTGTATGATTTTGTAGGCAAATTCGTCATTTTTTTGAGAGTTACTTATTATTTGAAAAAATTTCTTACTCTACGTAATGAGTTCACATATTGATAAATAAATAAATAAAATTATACATCATTAAAAAACATTTCTTAGGGTAGCAATCTTATATTATACACGACAAATTTGTGTTCAAAACGTAAATAGTTCGCATATTTATATAGTACTAGCTGACCCGGCCACGCGTTGCTGTAGCTAATAAAACACTTTGTAAAATCCAACCTTTGTAACCACCGCCGTCTTTGAGTTTATCGCGAAGAGATAGACAGATAGAAAGACTTTAATTTATAATACATAGAGATGGTGTGAAAGATTATAAGATTGACTTCGACGACCTATGTCACGTGTCCTTTCCTTGGCATATTAAAACAGTAAATAAAGTTCTCACGCTCTGACAAACTGATGACGAAGATTTTAAATGGTATCAGAATGACAGGTAACGTTTGACAGAAGACTAAAATATGACAATCAGATTTTTTTTTTTGGCATTCCAATTCTAAATTACGTTGTGCTTCTGAAAGTAGGTAGAACAGTAGAACTGTTTATATGAGAAAATTAAATTATTGTTTTTACTATCTTCCTCACAATGTTTCCATATTATCCTTCAAACCTTCCCTGGACTATGACAAACATTTCATAACCAAAATCACCAAAATCGGCCCAGCCGTTCTCGAGTTTTAGCGAGACAAACGAACAGCAATTGATAAGAATAATAAGATAAGAAGATAGAATGGATATACGTAAAAGATAGATATATCCCTTCGCGGACCTTTTTGTAGATCTATAAAAGAGGAATATCCCACCATATATTGTTTTGTTATATACCCCAAAAGGATTAGGCAGCGTTTTCGATGAAAACTACCAGGCTGCTTGAATTTTTCCGACACTTCTAACAATTATCGTTATGTTTCAACTAATTTACACAAATACTTGACAAATTACATACCTAAACCTTCCTCACAAAACACTCTATCTATTGGTGAAAATCGCATGAAAATCCGTTCAGTAGTTTTCGAGTTTATCGCGAACAGACAGACAGACGGCGCGGGGGACTTTACTTTATAATATGTAGAGATAGAGATATACTCGTAGAGCAAAATTATTAACTCGCAAATAATTGCCAAAGTTGCCTCTAAAATAATGATTATTTTATTGAATAAGGCGATTTAATTTTCTCGGATTATTTAGAAAATCGAATGAAATATTGATATGGGATATATTGTGTATGATGGAGAAAAAAATCCGAATCGAATTGTGTAAATCATTTTGGCCAAAATCATCATATGTGATTCAAAGATACAAAGAGACATCCACCAAAAGCTGTACCAATTATCGTTCCTAAATATCCCTCCATAATTTCGTTAAAAATCACCAAAATCCTGCCCTAGATTGCAATTATTACAAGAGCTATCGAAACAGAATCTACTTCATATAAAATATAAAAGCTTACAGTCTAAGAACTTTTTCTGACTGGAAATCTTATGCATTTTTCTTAAGGGTCGACCGAGATCTCGGTCTCGGTCTCGGTCTCGGCATTCTCGGCTACAAATTCTACCGAGAACTCTGTCTCGGTTCTCGGCGAAAAATCGCCGAGATTCTCGGCTATAACCGAGACCGTTGTAAGTAGGTACGGTATAGGATAATGGGATTCAAATCTACCGCACGCGTTCACATTTGTCACTTGGTGTCAGTGCGTGAGAGAGCTGTCGATTGTGATTGGTCGGCTGGCAGCGAGGCGGGTTTTACTTATAACCATAATGATAATATCTAGACGCCTTCCACGCCGAAACGCAAATTATTTGCAATTCCCTCGATAGAAAAAAAATCGCAAAGTATGCTCCAAAAATTATTTTAAAAACGTTTGCTTCAGTTATTTTACAAGTTATAGTGAAAAAAATTCACAATGTTTTTTTAAATGATGTCGTGTTTTATTAAATATTTTCGATTTTATCGCTTTAAATATTAGCGCGCTCCTCTATTATTCCTAATTACATATTTCTCCATCTTCTTCTTTTTGAGCGCGGATGCGGCGCCTTAAAACAAATTATTATTACATTCTTAAATATACTATATTATGCCAAAATAGCGCATTTTCATTTTTTTTTCTCAATTTATCTATTCTCGGTCTCGGCTCTCGGTCTCGGCCGAGATTTTAATTTATTCTCGGTCTCGGTCTCGGTCTCGGCCGAGAACGAAAAACATGTCTCGGTCGACCCTTAATTTTTCTAACTACTCTTACAGAATTTACAGTTTAGTAGTATTTAATTTTTTAAATTTATACCCTGTTTTTGGGAGCTGACCTTCAATATAATGTGAATATACGTGTAGTTACGTATTCATTATATTCAATTTTCGCGAATTCCAGGGCCCGAAACCGCGACCCCTTGATTCATAGTCTAGGATCACAGCCACTCGATCACGGAGGTAGTTTTTAAAATAAACGAATTATTTTGTTCATTAAATGCGATTGAAATATAATTTCAAAAAATATTTAGCAATGGATAAAAGTTTGAGAATAGAGTATTAAAAAATTTGCTAATAATTTCTAACAATTTATTATTGCGTTGATTGCGGCTATATTAAAAAACAATTCTGTGAAGGAACTGGCGTTTAGCGGATAGGTTGATCGCGGGACTGAATTTATGTCGGAAATCAATTCCGCGAACTGAGCAATAATATTTATGAGAAACCAGCTTTGATTTATCTCTTCTCAGACAGCATCCGTTGTCTATTTTGGACCTCAGAACAAATAAACTATCTTCGAAGAATCTCACAGACTGAGTCCTTGAGATTAGCATTGTTCACATTATTTCATGACTGATGAGTGATGACTCTACATTCGTTGGCACCTATTATGTACTCTGTTTAATACTTGTGAGATGGATTTCATAACTCGGAAAATCTTAACCGTAACGCAGAACATAATCTTATATGATAATAAAAAATGAGAAAATGTAAATTATAAGCAACTTGATCCATATCATTGATCAAAACCAGTCACATTACAGAGTTAGTAAAGAGAATAAAGAAATATGTATATGTATGTTTTTTTAGGTTAACCCTTCAAAAATCTGATATATTTATTTTATCAGAAGGTTAAAAATATTTCCGCTTTACAATAAAATCCAAATAAATGGAATGTTTGTGAACATTTCCGAAAACTAAAACCTGTTGTTGAAAGGTGATCAAATACAGTGTCAAATTTTATTATTAGAAATAACCACGTAATTTTTCATTTATAAAATTTTGAATGCAAACCTTAAAATGTTTTAAAAATGGCTTTTTCATCACCTTCGATGATGAAAAAATATAAGCACACATATTTTATTAAATAAATATATTGTAAACGTTATTGTCACCTCCATTTTTTTGCCGTTTCGTGTAAAAATAATTTCTAAAAAATTCACAAAGTCAATATTTTTATTTTCAAATTGCGGTCGGAAACTTTGGTTTCATAAAAGTGCACATTTTAATTATTTTTTGGTTAATTTTTAGATTTGAATATGTAGCGTGTTTTCTCTATCGATTACCGTTTAGATCATATTAGAAACACTAGATCTCATGGTCAAAAACTTATCCAACAAGTAACTACTAACACAATATTTGGGCAAAAAAGCTTCTTATATTATGGCATTAAACTCTACAATAAAATACCACTCTCACTCAAAAACCTCAACATTATAACATTTAAATTTCAAATAAAAAGCTGGATACTAAATATAGGGAGATCAGAAATAGAAAATATACTGATATCAAATACAGACTAAAACCAAATCTAGTAATCTGAATTATAAAAAAAAACCACTATCTTACTTACTTTATAATTATTTAAAAAAAAATACTACATGATATATGTTATGTCTAATTCATATCAATTTCTTATAATTAAATTATAATATGTAAATTGTAAATGAAATCCTCAGCACGGGAGATCCCAGTGAGGATATCATTATCTCTACTGTTACTAAAAAATGAAGACAATAAATCATTATTATTATTATTATTATCACTATGATAGTAAGGGATACGCAACGATTTCTAAGAGACCTATGTGAACTGGGACAAATACGGTCTCCTGTGATTAAACTGGTTAAGAAATAGCTATTAAATGTGAAAATAATCAAAAACGTGTACTTGTTCACTGTTTCCTTATCTGCGGAATTATAGGTTGGTAAGGATCTTACAAAAACATTCTAAAAAAGTAATACTTAAAAAAACGTCCTTCTCAACAGAATCACTTCTTAAATTATTTTCAGTACCAAATGTCAAAGACATATTTAAGCAAGCTTCCATTATGAAAATTGCTAAAGAAAAAAATTACAAAAAATATCAAGAATTACGTTATGATATTGATTACGCCTTTACGCCTAATTTTACAACAACACAAATGCAAAAATTTACCAATCCATAAAAACTACAGTAACCTCCCCACTGAATAGCGCTATATTTTCAACCAATCACAAGAAATAAAATACAATTAAACATTTTTCCAAAAAAAACTTCATTCAAAAATAAATATTTTATAAATAAAACATTATTATAACATACTTAGTAAGAATCGTGGCTCCATAATCAGGCACAATATCTATTCCTTTCTCATAAGGTATGAATACACAACCAATGATGACCTTAAATATAATAATTTGTAAAATATATACGAATAAATGTAATCCATTCTAAATAAATGAAGACAACATAAGCGAAACTCAATCGAAAATCTGGAAACAGAAAAATTAGATAAACATATTGACACCTCTGGGACTCGAACCCAGGACCTCTTGCTCCGAGTCCCAGAGGTGTCAATATGTTTTTCTAATTTTTCTGTTTCAAGATTTTCGATTGAGTTTCGCTTATGTTGTCTTCATTTATTTAAATATCACAATTTGAGGTTTTACTCATAAAGTTAAAATAAAAAGTAATCCATTCTCTTTATATTACAATAAAAATAATATAAAAAAATAATGTATTTACCGGTTAGTGGCATAGTGGACAAATGCGTCGAGTTTCCAGGCTTCGTGGGTTTAATCCCCTGCTAGCATAGTTCATAACTGCACAATCAACTTTTTCGCTGGTAGTGATGGAAGTAGGAGGAATTTAAATATTTTCAGGTTATTTGTAACCCGGGAATTTTTGGCTCAGGAAAAACGGTCCCACAAAAATCTTTCAAACATTTCGAAATCTGCAAGACTTTGTCAGCCTGAAATTTGTAGGTCGATGTATCTGTTCTTAGTGCTAAATCTAATTTCCACCATGATCTACGGATCTAGGAGACCAGCTGGAGAGGTCAAAGGGTTTCCCCAAACCGGCCTCTCCCGATCCGGCCCCCAGGCAGCTGATGGGTAGGCGCATCCACCGACAAGACCTGAATTAACCTCACGTATGAACCCGGGCACCCTTGCTAGTCCAGTCACCAAACGTAGCGAACCACTTGGGGCGACCTTTGGCAGGGGTGTTGGTTATTCAATAAATGGGAACATTTCATGTGATGGCACATTTCAGTTCTTAAGAGGAAACCGGGCGGCGTTTTGTCCATACAAACGTATTCCATAATTTTCTCTCGGGATTTTGACACTATTGCAAATCTATATACATAAAAATCAAAATATGTTTATTTCTGGGTTGCTAAAAAATTCATCCGATTGCGATGAAACTCTGGGGATTTGATGTGTGCATGTCCGCGATGGTTTCTGTAAACAATAGTGAGCTCTGGCATCATGAAATTATGCATTACTAAACCATTCATCCGATTGCGATGAAACTTTGGTTAGTTACTATGAGCATGCCCGCGATGGTTTCTGTATACAATAGTGAGCTCTGGAATCATGAAATTATGCATTGCCAAACGGCTCATCCAATTGCGATGAAAATTTGGTTAGTTACTGTGAGCACGTTCACGAAGGTTATGAAATTATTCATTGCTAACCGCTCATCTGATTGCGATGAAACTTTGGGGATTTGATGTGCGTATGCCGACGATGGTTTCTGTATACAATAGTGAGCTCTGGCATCATGAAATTATGCATTGCTAAACCGTTCATCCGATTACGATAAAAATTGGTTAGTTATTGTGAGCACGTTCACGAAGGTTTCAATATATATGTACTGGTGAGCTCCGGCATTATTAAATTTATATAAAAAGATGAAATAGGTGGCACGCGAGCTGTTTGAACACTGAATGTATGGAATGCGGGACTGGGGAAGGGAACTCGGGAGGTAATGGTGCAATTATGCATTGCTAACCGCTCATCCGATTGCGATGAAACTTCGGGGATTTGATGTGCGCATGCCCGCGATGGTTTCTGTATTCAATAGTGAGCTCTGGCATCATGAAATTATGCAATGCTAAAACGTTCATCCGATTGCGATTAAAATTTGGGGAATTCATGTGCGCATGCCCCCAATGTTTTCTGCTAACTAATAGTAAGCTCGTTTCTGTAAACAATAGTGAGCTCTGGCACCATGAAATAATGCATTGCTAAACCGTTCATCCGATTGCGATGAAAATTTGTAGATTTGATGTGCGCATGAAATCCAATTGCATTGCTAAACCGTTAATCCGACAAACCTAGAAGCTAGCATATTTTGATTTTTGTACATATAGATTTCCCCCTAAAACCATGCGAGCGAAGCCGCTGGTAAAAGCTATATTTAATATAACATTGATAACGAAAACTAGCATGTCATCACGGTTTCCTTTTTTATAAGTAACATACCTACTTCTAATAGGAGTTAGGACCATCCAAAAATTGTTAAAATTGCCTGGTTTGAACGCCATCAACAGACTTTCTGTAAACATACTAGACAACGTATTTTTTAAATTTTCCAGTCAATATCGAAAACAAAAATAAAAATATATTTTACCCAAAATGAACCCAATATTGTGAACTAAATCGTATCCCATCAATTTTTACCCAATATCATGATTTTAATTTTCCCAATATTGGAACCAAATCGTATTAATCCATCACTTTTCTCTTTCCATTTGTTGACAAGAAGATAAGAGAAACATTCTTTATTGCTTAGTTACTATTATAAAATAAGGCATTGCGTCGTAGGCAGGGGTGGGTATTCGTTCAGAATCTGTTTACAGAAAACTTTTATTTGTCGTTTTGGTTTTCCCAATAACAAAGCTTTTCTTCGCAATTTTTTGTTTTGTTTTCAGGTAGCAGAATTACGTAAAAATCGTTGTTTTTTTTTCAATTTGCGGGTTAGCACGTGTTCGTATTCAAACCATTTACCAGAACCACGGCAGATACCTTGTCGGGTGGTTGAAAAGTACCTGTTGAAGGTCGGAAGGTTTTTTAAAAATAAGTCCGCAAATTTCATAGAAAATTATTTAAAAATAATTCAGAGAAGCTACAATAATCAAATAGCACATGGGTCCTAGATTGATATTGGCGCAAGCGATTCTGACCGTGTCCTTCATACAGTTTTTTTTATACGTAAGGGTTAAAATCGCATTTAAAAAGATTATGTGCATTCATTTCTCAATTTCAGTAAAGTCAATTTCTGTAATATCCGGGAATAACGGGAAATAATCTCCCGTGTTGAATTGACAATGAAATTTCGTTTTATTGTTTAATCGTTTACAGTTTTTCGAAGTGAAAAAATCTTTTGGTAAATCTCTAAATATGAAAACTACTGCCAGATTCAATTCAATCGTCAGGATTTCGGTAATCGCATTAAAGCTCAGCGTCGAGGAGCTTTCTAAGATCTGAAAGTAAAACTTTACTGAACATGCTTAAACGGATATGTCGATTTCGGTTCGAAGACGTGTTCGCGAGTTCGATGGATATATTTTACTGTTTCGTAACGTTAGTTTCGCTATCGCAAAAAACAAATAATACATTCGACCACCACAACACGGGCAAGTGCCTTGCTTGGTGGTCGAAAAATCCCCAATTCGTGTAATAAACAATTCAATGAATAAAGAAAACTTAAATACACGGATTTAAAAAAAAATGTACGTAATTTTCGGATCTGGTCACTAAACGCAGCTAAAATCATTTCACGCAACAACGTTTAAATTGTAAACTCTGAAGAGGGCGATTCTGAGATTCCACCTCTCACCAATGTTTTTCTTCATTTTTCATGCTAATACGAGGTGAGATTTGTCCAGGTCTTAGCGGCGGATGCAGCTGCATGGCAGGCCGGATCGGAAGAGAATGGTTGAGGGAGTCCCTTTGACTTCTCCAGCCGTACTCTTTCGGAACACTGCCTTGCACTGCAACATATCCTTTTCCTTCCCAGAACTTCCTTACTTTCTTTAAAAAACCCTCCACACAGCAGATATAGGCCCTGAGGGGAATAATTTTCCCCAGGGCCTCCTGTGTGGAGCTAATGTAAAAAAAACAGTATTGGAAAAAAATATATTATGTTGATAGGCACGACCGAAACTCCAAAAGATCAAAGTTGAACTGATTAAGCCGCCTACGAATTCTATAAGACCAGTACCCACATTCGTTCATGCTCCATTCGTTCATTCAAACATATCTCAACGTGTGCACCGTCTTGCTCGATGCTTTTTTGTTCGATATCGAGCAAACAGCTCGACGCGAAAATGATTCAAGGTTCGTAATTCATGGTCGATTTTCGTCAAAAATTTGCATATAAGTTAACGAAAAAGAAGGGCGCTGTCATCTATGACATACCGATAATTGGAGTAGTTGCCAGAATAAAATATAAAGATTATTGCCTTAGTTCATGTTTACACCACCGCCGACAACATTTGACAGCGTCTTGGTGGTGTCTCTGGCGTCTTATGTCGAGCTGCTGGAACGTGCGGACACAACGAAGAAAACTATTTTAAAACATGTCAATTTAATGGTCACGTTTATAATAATATTTCAGAAAACGGATCGCTCGTGGCATCTTTAATATTTTACGTTAAATCTCTTGGAACAACGATAAATTGCTTTGTAATGCTTGTATTTTTTACACATCGGTCCGATGCAACAATTAATTGTATTATCTCCTGAAATTTCTGAAGGTTTTGTTTAATTCAAAGCAGTAAAATCAAAAATCAATAACAATCAAAATCAATAACATATAATGCAATTCAAATGACAGGAATGAGCGACTGCGACCAAAATCACCTACCTGCTGAGTACATGTGTGATTGTGGACTCGCACATCCTAAAATTGGCGATGTTTTGGCATGATTAATATCCTTAATTTAGTTAGACGGTTGATATTAGCAGATCGATTGACCTCAATGAAGAATAAAAAAAATTGACTCGACCTTTTGCCCACTTCTCCCTTTACCAATGTACCAATTTTTCCCTCGCTTTTCCTCAATTCTCCCTTTCCCTACATTTCCCTAATTTTTCCCCATTTCTCCCTTTCCCCACATTTTACCTCGTTTTTCCCCATTTTTCCCTAGGCGTCGAAGTGGCCAGTCGGTCCCTTCCCACTACATCGTCTGTGCGGCTGGCGATTACAGTGCCCGTTCCGAACAGCATTATTTCTTGCGAATGCAGAAATAATTGATCGCTGTGCGTCCCGCAACCTCTGGGTTTAGCACCAAGGAGCTCCTGAACTTCATGTTTCCAACTGTGTTGTGATAAATCCTTAAATCCTTGAATCCTTGAATCCCTGTGTTGAGTAAATCCTTGAAAATGATGGGATTTATACTTAGAATATCGAAACCATTTAAAAAACCCCAATCCATTATTACCCTATACAACTCATTGGTCAGAAGCAAATCGGAATATGGTAGTGTTATTTGGAACCCACACTACTTAAAATATTCAAAAACTATTGAATCTGTGCAAAAAAAATTCTGAGATTGTTATCATTTAAACTTGGACTAAATGCCTTACTCCAATCTTACGAGGAACGACTCCAATATTTTATGTTTACAACTCTGGAAAAAGAAGAAAAGTTGCTGACTTAATGAGTCTATACAAAATCATTCATGATAATCTTGAAACAACTCATTGTCTGAGCAATATTCTTATTAAGGTCCCCGATAGACGTAATTTAAGGAGTCAGAACATATTTCATCTTGAATTATTTAAAAACAATATTGCATACTTCAATCCACTGTCCCGAATGTGTCGTCTGTATAATTCCATTGAATGTAACCATATACATAGACATCTATGCAAATAGTCTCGCTTACTTTAAAAAGCAAATTAACAATAGACTAACCTAACAAGTAATTGAAAATACTTATATTTGATCTTGAACTTGAATGTGAATGGCTGTTTCTTACTCTATTAGTACTTTTTTTTTTTTTTTTTTTCTGTTTTTTACATCGTATATCGACCTTTTTTATCTTTGTCATCTCTATATTTTATCATCACTATTTTTGTTATCTCTTTTTATACTTCTGTTTATATTTTGCTATTTCTAATTTATTAAAAACAACTATTAAACTGTGCATTCCGTGAACGTTTTTAAGTGGACTATTAACATCTATGCTTTTTGCAATGCTAATCTAATGACTTTTTTAATGTTAATACTCTGTAAATGTTCCAAAACAATAAATAAATAAATAAATAATGTAATGAATAACTTATTACTTTGTATAAAACCACTATATTTAAAACAATATCAACATGTTTCGACAACAATGTTGTCTTCATCAGGATATGTTACTATATATTTCCTGATGAAGACAATATTGTTGTCTAAACATGTTGATATTGTTTTAAATATAGTGGTTTTATACAAAGTAATAAGTTATTCATTATATGAAAATGATGCCACAAAATAAATTTGCGAAGTTTGAAGAAGTAAATAAATAATGCATTGTTATTTCAGACGGCGCCCCACCTGATTCCCTTCATGTCCACTGTAGAGGATGACGAGTGCAGTATCCGGCCCAACTGCTCCTACAACGTCACCCTCACTGCCTATCCCTGGGCGGGGAATAATACCTCCACCGTCTCCATTAACGTCACTATTCCAGGTAAGCTGGGCTATGTAAACTGTGTTCTGTAGACCTCGCGTCCAAAAAAAGATATTACCAATTTTCTCACATTTAGCACACTAAAACCAAAAGTTCTTCTGAAATCATAAGATTTGTCAGTAGGTACTTGTAACAATTTTTTCTGGTTTTGATGTTCCCTGTCAAAACGTTCCCAGTAAAAATGTCCCGAGTTAAAATGTTCCCAGTAACAATGTTCCTTACCAAAATGTTCCTAACCTAATCCAACTTATACTAACCCAAAACTAACCTTTTTTTCTATCTATTTCGGTTCTTTCCACTGTGCGACTAGGATCATTTTGGTAAGGGACATTTTGACCGGGGACATTTTCGTTGGGCTAATTTAACTGAGGACATCTCTACTGGAAACATTTTGACAGGGAACATTACTACCGGCCAAGCTTAAATACCCACCTACTTAATTATTTATTTACGGAACATAAACAGTTTAATAAAATAATACATAGAAGAAGATGACAAAAAACATACCAATTATTTATGTTCACAGGTGGGTTTTTAGAAATGTAAAACTAAGTAGGTACTTAATGAATGTAAACTAACATATAAAAAAAGTAGAACTAAGAAGAAAATATAAAAATAATAATAAATATGGAAGTCAGAAATATAAAAAACCTATAATAATATGTGATTACATAATACATTATACAACAATATATATGTGATTATAACTATAACCAGATAGACTGGAAATGTAGACAGTACAATCCAAACCTCCTCCCATTCGTTCACTATACACATCCGTAAATTGGGGATGCGACAGACCCACACCCACAGGCTCAAAAATATTTCGGACAGAGTTTCACTAGATCAGGATTCAGTTCATAGGAAGCTAGTACCGTCATGGCTTTCCACAGTTTGATAGAATTTTACGAAGATTGTGTTCATTGAAGTTGTTTTACGTTTTATGAATATGTCAAAGCTTACTAATTTACCTCAGTAAATCAGGTATGCGATAGTCCCACTGGCTGCTCAAACAGCTCAAAGATCTTTCGAATACAGTTGCAGTATATCAATATTCAGTTTATATGAAGCGAGTACCATCCTGGCTTTCCACGGTACGAAAGACAATGAAGAAGATTGTGTTCATTGAATTGTTTTACGTTTTATGAATATGTCAAAGCTTACTAATTTACCTCAGTAAATCAGGGATGCGATAGTCCCACTGGCTACTCAAATAGCTCAAAGATCTTTCGATTAGAGTTGCAGTATATCAATATTCAGTTTATGAAGCTTATGAAGCTAGTTCTGTCCTAGCTTTCCACAGTATGATAGACAGTAAAGAAGATTGTATTAATTGAAGTTGTTTTACGTTTTATGAATATATCGAAGCATACTAATTTACCTCAGTAAATCAGGGATGCGATAGTCCCACTGGCTACTCAAATAGCTCAAAGATCTTTCGATTAGAGTTGCAGTATATCAATATTCAGTTTATGAAGCTTATGAAGCTAGTTCTGTCCTAGCTTTCCACAGTATGATAGACAGTAAAGAAGATTGTATTAATTGAAGTTGTTTTACGTTTTATGAATATATCGAAGCATACTAATTTACCTCAGTAAATCAGGGATGCGATAGTCCCGCTGGCTGCTCAAACAGCTCAAAGATCTTTCGAATACAGTTGCAGTATATCAATATTCAGTTTATATGAAGCGAGTACCATCCTGGCTTTCCACGGTACGAAAGACAATGAAGAAGATTGTGTTCATTGAATTGTTTTACGTTTTATGAATATGTCAAAGCTTACTAATTTACCTCAGTAAATCAGGTATGCGATAGTCCCACTGGCTGCTCAAACAGCTCAAAGATCTTTCGAATACAGTTGCAGTATATCAATATTCAGTTTATATGAAGCGAGTACCATCCTGGCTTTCCACGGTACGAAAGACAATGAAGAAGATTGTGTTCATTGAATTGTTTTACGTTTTATGAATATGTCAAAGCTTACTAATTTACCTCAGTAAATCAGGTATGCGATAGTCCCACTGGCTGCTCAAACAGCTCAAAGATCTTTCGAATACAGTTGCAGTATATCAATATTCAGTTTATATGACGCGAGTACTATCCTGGCTTCCACAGTATGATAGACAATGAAGAAGTTTGTGTTCATTGAAGTTGTTTTACGTTTTATGAATATGTCGAAGCATACTAATTTACCTCAGTAAATCAGGTATGCGATAGTCCCACTGGCTGCTCAAACAGCTCAAAGATCTTTCGAATACAGTTGCAGTATATCAATATTCAGTTTATATGACGCGAGTACTATCCTGGCTTCCACAGTATGATAGACAATGAAGAAGTTTGTGTTCATTGAAGTTGTTTTACGTTTTATGAATATGTCGAAGCATACTAATTTACCTCAGTAAATCAGGAATGCGAGGTGGCAATCAGGTGGCTGTTCAAACTGCTCAAAGATCTTTCGAATAGAGTTGCAGTATATCAAGATTCAGTTCATATGAAGTCAGTTCCATCCTGACTTTCCACTCTATGATAGACAATGAATAAGATTGTGTTCATTGAAGGTGATTCCGAATATATCACAAAGCACACTAATTTAACATCTGTATGTACATTAAATTCACATTTGTTAGCGTAATAACGCGAAGTTACGTATTGTGTCAGTATTTGTCCAAGTTCCCTTCGAAGGTTATAACATTATTCTCCGTAGCTCGCAAAACAAAATCTTAAAATAAGGAATATGCATTATTAATTATTCATATAATTTAACCTCCCCTTTGCCCGGGTAAACTAATATTTAATGTGCCTAGAAAGGAACACGATTGTCGCATCAAATTATATTTTATTCAGAGCCAGCGGAGGCGCAGGCTTGTTAAACATTCATTCTAATGTGGACCTTTTTCTTGGGGAGGGTGGAAGTTATGTTTCTAGAACACATAGCCATTATAATAATATGCGTGAGTTGAATTTAAAGGAAACTGCTGAAGCTCCAGTTAAAATGAAATATCATTAACCCATTTGGAGCAGTTTTTACAAAATAAAACATAATTTATTTATCTATCTACGCCCTTTTACGGGGCTTAAAAGTATGAAATTTACAAATTACACTGTGATTAAATAATATATAAATACTATATATTTCTTTAACAAAGAAATATAATTGGTATTTGCAACGAAATATATAGTATTTATTGTACATAACTGAACTGCCTCAGTAACAGTATTTTTTATTTGTTTAAAGATAAATTGAAGATGTCCACTGACTTGGTATAATTATTTCCCTCCATTAGTATTCTGGGCAACTTATTTCATTCTGCACTGAACTAAATCCTGACTTCTGGTATTACGTAGTGGAATCCGGATGCTTAACAATTCAAGCAAGACCGGACTATTAACTAAATTATTTAGAATTTTATACAGAAATACCAAATCAGTAAAAATTCTTCTGTCTGACAATTTGAGCATATTCATACCATTTAAAATAGTGTTGTAGTTTAACATAATTGCTGGAATACCCATTTTAAAATTTAGAAAACGTAAGAATTTGTTTTGTATTCTTTCAACAGCTTGTAATGTACATGTATATTATAATATGGGTTCCAGACGGGAAAATTTTACTCAAGTTGACTTCTAACATATGCAAAATATAACAGTTTAATACGATGATAATGAAACATTGGTAGCATGTAGTCTTGGCACATACTCCTAATTTGATCCACATTCGTAGTTTATCACATATATTATTAACTTATTACACTGTACTAGTGGCATTATCTGACACACGAAAAAAAAATCAGTTGTGCAGTTCACACGCGGTAGAAGTGAAACCTTCAGAAAACTAAAGTAGACAAGAGTGGGGAGGCTAAGAAGCACCACACAAAGAAGAGACCGATAGGCTACGAAGAACCGCACAAAGAGAAGACTGATTATACTATCTCACTCTCGCGCAGGCTAAATTCTAGAGATGTTTGTCTCTTTTTAGTGTCGCTATTTTTCATTTCTTCGAGATTCAAATCACAACGGTGCTAAAGAAGTTTTCACTTCAAAAATGTACGTGTCTTCCTGGAGCGTCAACGACGCGACGTGTGCGTCAATTCACTAAAGCGTCTTCCACTGGAGCGACCATGTCCAATAATTCGACATTTTGTTTTCTTCTAGGATTGCCCACGTCGAATAATTCGACGTTTATGACGTACCACTCGTAAAAAATTAAAAACTATTTAATTATTTACCAGTCCCTGGCCAATATTTATTCCGTTGGAAAGCTGGGAATATTGTCTCTCATCTATGGCAACATCTATTGCTTAAAGATGCTTCTGGAAAAAGTATTTCGCGCTTAAAAACTGACAGTTTAGTCACCTCCGACGCAAGACTGTTTGAAATTTACACGTGTTTTAAAATGCCGTAAGTGATTGTGTTTTTGCATTTTAACACCAAACAGTTATCACAATTCAATTATCCATGTGGTTAACGTGTTTTCAAGTGTTCAAACTGAGAATTTAGTGACTTTTAACATGTTTTAACATGTTTTACGTAAATCGAATTTAAAATCTAAATTTCATCCGATTTTTGTGTTTATTTTTACAATTATGGACCTACTTACTTGACGTGTGCATTCGAACTATAGTTTATCAATTAGAAGAATTCTTAACAAAGATATACATCTAAATTTCAATTAGCTTTGAAAAGTTTTAATCTAGAATATGACAACTAAAGCTAGCTGTCAGGTGCAAATTTTGTGACAAAGGAAATGGCGGATCTCGGCAAAATAATTGCAAATATTGTAAAAGGTTAGTACTACGTATTCTTATGATATATTATCTTATTAAAAACCTTGTATTTTGTTTAGACAACGTGTAGAAATCAAAAATATCCAATGTTGACTTGAAAAAGTAAAATATGTGATAATCAACAAAAGATAGGTTAATTTATTAACTATATAGAACTATAATCAGTTTGCATGTCTTCATATTAAAATTTGGAGATATGATTTTTTCAATGTCGGCGGAAAAAATTCAAAATGTACTCGAAAATGTCACGAGCAATCGAGGGCAAAAGTTATAAAACGCGCTGGCGTTCCAGTGGTTATTATGTACGGTGTCCGGAAACTAGTGCTTCATGCGGGAACTGGTGAATCTGCATCAGGTAGAGAACCGAAAAGAAGAGTTAAATATGCTATGATGGGTTGTTTCTGTATACCTTCGAGACGTAAGCAAGCTTTGATCTTTTAACCACGACAATATTACATTAAAATTAAAGACATTCAGACATAAGATTTCGAGCCATGGCCCAAAGTCTAAATAAAAGCAAGCTTTGTTCATCTATTCACTAGAGAATTACATTGTCATTACATACGTACTACAGAATATCATTTTTTTTAAATTCTATATGACAATACTTGCCAGAGCGTAAAGAAGTCTTATTCTAACTCCGCCATTTTGCATTTCTTCTGTTTGCAAATGTTTGTTTCCGGTTCATGTTTAGATGGCGGCCTTTTTAAGGGCCCGCAACCCGGATTTGTACCGATTTATTACATATTTCTCTTAAACACGGTAAGTTTTAAAGCTTTTAAAAAAATGTATGTTATTCTTGAAGATAATATCTAGACTTTGCCCGCGCCGAAACGCAAATTATATAAAATTCCCTCGATAGAAAAAAATCGCAAAGTTTGCTCCAAAAATTATTATTAACACGTTTGTTTCAGTTATTTTACAAGTTATATGTATGAAAAAAAGATAATGCCTACGAGATTTTTGCTCCATTTTAAACGAGTCGTGTTTTATTAAACATTTTCGTAATTTTCGCATCAATTTTGTCGCTGTAAATGTTAGCGCTCTCCTCTAACATTCCTAATTTCGTATCTCTCCATCTTCTTCTTTTCAGGTCCGGTTGCAGAGCCTTAATGGTTCAGTAAAGATTTGTTTTTTCAAATGTGAACTTGTCTTGTGTTTATTTGGACTTTCTCATCAGCATTTTTTCAATATTATGGTACCTACCTGCCTGAAGAAAGTTTGGAATAGAATTGTCATTGAGTTGGTGATATTTCTTTTGACAAATTGTATTATTGCTTATTTGAAAAAAAAAATAGCAGGCAGGTACTGTAGTGTTGGTAATATGAGTATCTGTCGGGTAGGTTCGGGAATACCGAACCTAGCCGAAGCGGCCGGACATCGGCACAATATAATAGCGAGCACAGAGCTCGTGCGGCGTCTTTCTCGTTAGGCGGCTTACAGCCAGCACTGTAAATATTATATTCAATAAACAGTCTCCGTGTATCAAAGATACTACGTGTTTTAATAAATAACCTTGAAGACATCCAAGAGCGATACTGGAGATAAAGGGCCCAGTATTACCTGCAGTACAGGACATTACAAGTGGCGCAGCTAAAAAGGATTACACGCCAGACTGTTTATCAGATTGCGGCAAGTCGTGACAGGGATCGTGACTTGCAAAAATCTCCCGAAGGTGACAATAAATCACTTGGGGCATCGCTGAAGTGCCATCCATCAGGAGATTTTCAGGGCATAATAGGAGACAGTGGAGAAGGAGGAAAGAAGAGGAAAATCACGGGACCCTGGGTAACTAAGTCCAGCCCGGTAATACAGGAAAGAAGAGGAAATTACGGGACCCTGGGTAACTAAGGCCAGCCCGGTATTGATAATCCTGGAAGCGGCTGGGCGCCTGGACTGCAAAGGCGCCGGTTCCTGGTGTCAGGTTGTTTTGTTTCTTTTTCTGGAAGGTGTTATTGTTGCCGGGTGTGTTTTTTTTGGTGTGGGCGATCATGGAATCGGGCGGAATTTCCAGGTTCTCTCACGTTAATGGGGATTGGAGTTTGTTTCGCCTGAGGTTAGAACAGTTTCTTCTAATTCGTGATGACATAAAAACGACTAAGTTAGATGCTTCACAGAAACGCGCATATTTGCTAAATCTTCTAGAAGCGGAGACATTAACTCTTTTGATCAACTTATGTTTTCCTTCTAAAGTTACAGACGTGGCATTCGATCAGTTAATAGAATTAATTGAGAAACATTGTTCCAGACCGCGATCGGTGTTCAAGGAACGAGAAAATTTTTATCAGGCCAAGCAATCGCTTGGTGAATCAGTCAGGGATTTTGCAGTGCGTTTACGAGGATTATCTTCGTTTTGCGAGTTCGGAACGCGTTTACCGGAATGTTTAGCTGATGTTTTTGCAATCGGCATTTTGCCGGGCCGAGCCAAGGAAAAAATTTTTCTCGAGGGGACTAAATTAACGTTTAACAAAATGGAAGAATTAGCAATAACGGTTTCAGTTTTAGATAATCTGGTTCCGGAAATTAAATCAGAAATTTCCGTAGGGACGTCGGGCGGCGTGAATTCAATTAATCGCTCGTATTCGCCGGGGAGAGATTCACTTCCGGATAAAACTCAAGGTTTCCGGAGGTCATCTTCGCGGTCGAAAAGTCCCGAGCCGAGAGGATTCTCGAATATTAAAAAATGTACCATTTGCGGTGAATCACATTTAGAAAAATATTGTAAATTTAAGAATGCAAAATGTTTTAATTGTCACAAAATAGGGCATTTGAAGAAACTCTGTAAGAATCACAATGTTTATCCGATTTTTGAACAATCCCGGGAGAAGGTTATTAATAGGATTTCTTACATTAATCCGTTTAGGGCTAATATAATAATTAATAAATTAAAATGTGCCGCTATGATTGATTCAGGCGCCAGTATGTCGGTCATGCCGGATTTTATTTTCAACCGATATTTTAGGGATGTAACATTGTCACCTGATAAGCGTACTTTATCTGGATACGATGGTAAACCACTTAATCTTGTAGGTAGTGCTTGTTTTACCGTGGAATACAATAATATCAAAAACAAGTTATTATTTACTGTTGTGATTAATGGCTCGGAATTGATAGTAGGTCGGGACTTCATGGAGGCTTTTAATCTGAAGATAGTTCCAGTGATGGATAATTCGGTTTCAACAATCAAAGACAAAATTGAAATGATTTACAACGAGTTTCCAGAAGTGTTTTCGCCGGGGCTGGGTAAATTCAGTAAACATAAAGTGAGTTTCAAAGTAAACAAGGAAGCTCGTCCTGTTTTTTTTAATGCGAGGCCGGTTCCGTTCGCTATTAAGGAAAAAATTGAGAGAGAATTAGAAGCTATGGTAGCTGATGGTATCATTTCTCCGGTAACCAGCAGTGAATACGCGTCTCCAATTGTACCGGTAATTAAAAAGAACGGGAATGTTAGGATTTGCGTGGACTACAAGAGATCTTTAAATCTCATGACGGACTTGGAAAGGTACCCGCTTCCCTCCATAAATGAAGTTGTTCACAAAGTAAGTTCGGGTAAAGTGTTCGCTAAACTAGATTTAAGACAGGCTTACTCACAATTAGAATTAGCTGACTTTTGCAAAAAGTATACTACAATAAATACGCATTTAGGGTTATTTCAATATAACAGACTAGTCTTTGGTTTTAAGTCAGCGCCAGCGATCTTCGCTAGGACTATAGCAAGCTGTCTTCAGGGGTTGAAGGGGGTGGCATTCTATTTAGACGATATCATCATTTCGGGGGTCAACGAACTGGATTTAGTGTATAACATACAGGCAGTGTGCGCGCGTTTACGAGAGTGCGGGTTGAGGGTCAACACGGATAAATGCGATTTTTTTGTAGAATCGGTAGAATTTTTGGGGTATGTAATTTCGGGGAGCGGAATCCAACCTCAGCCAAACAAACTTGTAGCTATAAAAAACGCTCCGTATCCTACGGACGTTCATAAATTGAAAAGTTTATTGGGTTTTCTAAATTTTTATCGGAATTTCATTCCTAGGATGTCATCAATACTGGAACCCCTGCATAACCTTTTGAAAAAAGGGGTAGAGTGGAATTTCTCAGAAGACTGTAAAGTAGCAGTCGATACCATTAAAGAATTAATGGGCAACAACACGATTCTTACAAATTATTTTCCGGACTTACCGGTAAAACTGTATACGGACGCTAGTACATGCGGACTCGGGGCTGCGTTAATGCACGTGTTTAAGGACGGCACAATGCGTCCAATTGAGATCGCTTCTCGTAGTTTGACAACCGCCGAAAAGAAATATAGTATTTTGGATCTCGAAGCTCTGGCAATTGTGTTCGGGTTAAATAAATTTTTTCAGTACCTTTTTGGAAGGGAGTTCACGTTATGCGTTGACAATATGCCGTTACTAAGAATTCTAGGGGAACACAAAAATATTCCGGTTCTCGCAGCAAACCGTTTGCAGAGATATGGCATCATTCTGGCAGGGTTTTCGTACAAAACGGAATTTGTGAAATCTTGTAATAACCAAGCAGATTTTCTTTCTCGCTTACCGTTGAAGGACACAGTTGAGGGTTTTAAGGATGATTGCGGGACTGACTTTGTTTGTTTTATTGAGAATTGTGACCATGTTAATTTTCAAGCAGTTGTGTTAGCCACCGCAGCAGATAGCGAATTACAGCTAGTGTTTAGGTATTTGCGGCAGGGCTGGCCCAAACGAGTAAATCGTGACAGCAGTATATGGAAATATTGGTTGAAAAGAAATGAACTTTCTATCGTAGAAGATTGTTTGTTTTGGCAACATAGAATAGTTATACCTGTTTCTCTCCAAAGGCAAGTTTTAGATTTATTACACAGGTCACATCTAGGTATTGTAAAAATGAGGGGAATTTCTAAAACATATTTTTGGTGGACTTCTCTAAACAAAGATTTGGAGGAAGTCGTTCAATCTTGTTCAGATTGTTCGTTGTCAAAACAGTCACCACCCAAAAGTCAATTGACGGTTTGGCCAAATCCAGGTAAAGCTTGGAGTAGGGTACATCTAGATTATTGTGGACCCCTAGCGGGGAAGATGTTTCTCGTGGTTTGTGACTCATTCTCGAAGTGGTTAGACTGTATCGAGGTGCAGAAGGCAGATTCAACTCACACGATTATGGAATTGAGGAAAAAATTTTCTAATTTTGGCAACCCTGAGTTAATTGTATCTGACAATGGCTCAGTTTTTACAAGTGAGGAATTTAGAGTTTTCTTAAAGGAGAACAATATTAAGCTTATGACTTCTCCGGTGAAATACCCCCAGTCAAACGGGCTGGCAGAAAATGCAGTAAAAATTTCGAAAATGTTCCTCAAGAAACTGTTAATAAACGGTAAATTCCCACTAGATTACAATGTCAAGCTGTTGAATTTTTTAGTGGACTATAGAAATTCTTTCCATTGTTCGACAGGTATTGAACCAGCGGTTCTGTTAGTAGGAAGAAGGCTGCGTTCTACGTTCGACAGTTTGTTGCCAGTGAAAAATGGAGAATACTTTTCGGAAAAAGTCAAGGAAGCTAACGTTAACATTTCTAAAGCTCAATCTGATCAAGTTAGGTTGTACAGAGGGGTAAAAACCAGGGTTTTTAAAGTTGGACAAAAATGTTTGACAAAAGATTATCGTCATGATAATAAAGTCGTTTGGGCTAAGGGTGTAGTTTCTAGAAAGCTAGGTAAAAAAGTTTATATTATTAAAATAGGAAACACTGATGTGACATGGAAGAGACATGTGGACCAGATGAGGGAAATGTCAGTGAGCTGGAAGGAAGATGGCAAAATTGCGCAGCATCCCGCGTCTGAAATTTTGAGGAACGAGCCTCATGAGTTAGAGACTGCGACCTTGTTGCGTGGATTGACTGGTTGTTCTCCTGATTCCAGGTTGGTGGGGGAGGAGGTGGTGTCGGAGCAGGCACGGCAACAGAGACCATGGTCGGGAAGACTGCGTTCAAGTCACAAGGCACCTACAACTTCCAGAGGAGACGGGACAACTTGACCCAGTCACCGCGGTTAAATTATGTGTATCTTAAAAAAATTATTGTGTATGAAGTATTACAATTTATGTTAATTGTTATTTAAGTTATTTAAGTTATTTTGTTATGTAAGTAAGTAGCTTCAGAGTTGAAGGAGGGAGAGATGTAGTGTTGGTAATATGAGTATCTGTCGGGTAGGTTCGGGAATACCGAACCTAGCCGAAGCGGCCGGACATCGGCACAATATAATAGCGAGCACAGAGCTCGTGCGGCGTCTTTCTCGTTAGGCGGCTTACAGCCAGCACTGTAAATATTATATTCAATAAACAGTCTCCGTGTATCAAAGATACTACGTGTTTTAATAAATAACCTTGAAGACATCCAAGAGCGATACTGGAGATAAAGGGCCCAGTATTACCTGCAGTACAGGACATTACAGGTACATAATTATCTATTTAGAGGTCTTATGATTTCAGAGGAAAATTTGGTTTGTTTTATTAAATAAGAGAATATTTAGGGCATACTTTTTTAGACGCGAGGTTTACAACTGTTCACAGAACTACCAGTTAATTACTATTTTTTCATGTTTATGGCTGACTGTATATTTTACAATTGAACACGCCCTATAATCCCACGTATAAAAATGGTTGATTTGATATTTCAAAGAAATATTATGACTTCGTGGAGAGGAATCGCATTTAATACGATATTATATGTTATACAAAAAAAAATTGGTAGTTGTAAAGAAAGTTTTTATGTAATTAAGAGGTATCTGCCCCACATTAATTTCAGAGAAATAAAAGATTTTTACTTAAAAAATTAGTCAATATTAGACCTAAATGTCAAGTGTTCAAAGAAGTGACCTTTAAAACTTATTCAACTGGCTTTTTTTCAATATTTTTATCCTCATCAAAACACGCAGAAAAAAGCCTTTTGCTTTTCTCAATTATTGAGATCAACTAATCTGCTCATCTGAAGGTGAATTATCGATATCTGGGTATCAAGACCAAATTACTCACGGGGAGAATTACACCTAATTTAATGTGTATGCCTCACTGGTCTCAACTGCTCCCAAACAATCTAGAGCAGTGATTCCCAACCTTTTTCTGACCCGGAACCTCTTGTACGTTTATTTTTTCGACAGGGTCAGAAGCAGTGGCGTAGCGACGGGGGGGGGGGGGGGGTTCACCCCCCAAGACCACAATTCTCTAGCCACCCCCCCTTAGGACAGACTAATTTTTGCTAGCCTAAGCCACTGCAGTGGCGTAGGCTAGCACGGGTGGTACCCGGGACGGATAGCACAACTGGAGAGGCGTAATGGGATAGGGTAGGACGGGTTCTAGCAGAATATTTACCGCAACGGAGGGGAGCGGAATGAAATCGTTGTGCAATTATCCAGTTACAATTTGAGTAGGTGTAATTCCCTCCATATGAAATTTGGTCCACGTGTAATTCAGTTCTTATGTAATTTTGGCAGTGTATACCTACGTGAAATTCATGCCCTAAGTCTAATTTCGTCATGTAACCCGGTTTCTCCTACCATCCTCAGCTCTGCATCTTTATTTTGTTTATTTATATTTGTGTACCTATTTTTGTTGTTGTTTCAGAATGTGTTGAGCATTTGTGCTCTTGTCTTGGTCCGTCGGGGTTGCAGGCCCCTTCCATCAGTGCAACCGCCTTCAACAACAACACCATCTACGTCTTCTGGGGCTACAACTCTTCGGCTGCCGTCGACATCTCCATCATCCGGTACTACATAGTGGGGTATGAATTGTCACTATTTACCATACCAGACACTGTATAAACTACAAGTTAATATGCTTTTGAATGTAGCTATAACTTTGTGGTTATCCAATATAGATAAATGTAACAATGTTACTTTGTTTGAACCACTTGTAAATAAGAAATAATATCAGTAATTTTTTGAGGTTAGGCTAAAGATAAAGACCATAAATTGACTAACTCAGGAATATATAAACTCAAATGTAATGACTGTCCCTCATTTCATATTGGAAAAACAACTCGTAATTTTGAAATCAGAATCAAATAACATTTAAGGTGTCTTAATAATAATAATTTTTCTAAGTTCGTTAACCATATCATTGAAAATAACCATAGTTTTGAAAAAAATACAGGAATAAATATTCTTCATATTAACCATAAAGGAAAACGCTTAGATAACTTAGAAGCCTTAGAAATAAAAAAAATCCCTTAAAAATAATGAATCTATTATCAACAAACAAAAAATATTATCTTACAGCCCAATCATGGATGTGTTCCCCTACCCCCTACCCACCCACTCTTCATTAATCCCTAGCAACGCCTCCACCCCTACCACAATCCTTAGTAATAATACATTGTTCCCACCCACTATTTTGTAATTGTCAAATCAGTATACGTTTGCCCTGAGGAAGGAACGGTCGTTCCGAAACAGGTCGGCTTTAAACAAATATACAAGTGGTTCAAACAAAGTAACATTGTTTCAATTATCTACAAGTTTCCTTCAGGGCAGAAAGACGACGTCACGTACGATCTCTCTCTGCGACTACTATATAACGCACATGTGAACCAATATTATTTCCTAATTTTCCGACTTTCACCTAATTATATTTATTTATTTGTACACGCCCAATTAGGGCTTTTACATATGATAAAATTAAAAATACATTTGTTATAATCAAAGAATTAAGAGATAACAATTAAATAAGTATCAAGTATAGATTTTTTAACTTAAAACAAAAGAGTAAATTATAGGACACACATTCATATACATTTAAAGAAGTGATTTTCTTGCAGCTTAAAAGCAATGAAAGTTCGATGAGGTGGACGTAGCGCCATCTGTCATTCAACAACATAAATAATTTCGTTCTGTTTGAAATACGAAAGACGGTTAAATTTGTTCATACAAAAATACAACAATCGCGATTAAAAAATGGGAGGGTGTTGGTAGGAGAGTTAAAATTTGGGGTTATGGATATTGTTTGATGCCAAATAAAAAAAAAAATTGTCAAAACAATTTAATTTTTTTTCTGGATGGGGACACCCTAATCATCTAGCGAAATATTATTTAAAACCTATTCTCATGCTTACCAAATATACATAAAACATTTAATAAAAATCGGTCAAGCCGTTTCGGATGAGTGCGACCACAAACACCGAGACACGAGATTTTTATATATTGTCAAATAATAAAGTATTTTTTTCATCAGTTTCAGGAAACCGTCCGGGGTGCACGGGATGGGATACGACGTTTTGGATTATGAGTCTGACCAAATACTTCCCGAGAACAAGACCCTCTTCTCGTACGTGATCAGGAGAAATATGACGCCGCACCTCAACTACCGGGTGACGGTCCATGCATTCAATGATAAGAACTGCGAGGGACCCCTCGCGACTGTCAACGTCTCACGTAAGTCAGACTACCATACTCTGGAAGACTAATCATAGACCAATTTGGGTACCGCCGCCCCGGCAACCATTTATTTAATAATCGGCACCCTGTCATAGGTCATCCCAACGTTCGCTACGTTTGGTGACCTAGGATGCCCGGGTTCATGGGGTGAGTCCGTGGTTTGTCCGGATCTTGGCGGCGGTTGCGTCTGCCCATTAATGCGTGGCAGGCCGGATTAGGAGAGACTGGTTGACTCTCCAACAGGACTCTCTTAAGTCCATGGGCGGTCCTGTGCTATGTCGGACTAAAGTTATTTAATTAATGTCGTTCTTAATATTCAGCATTATTATCTCGAATATTAAGATATTTATAATAAAAAAAATATATAAAACAAGAACATAAAATGAATGTAGAATCAGGAAACAGTGAAAAGTTCCGAAAAAATCGTAAAAACAATAGAACAATATAAAAAGCTTTTTTCACACAACCATTTTTTCAGCATATTTGTACCAGTATTTATTTTTTTCAAAAGATATCTTGATATTATATTGAGGCTCTATCTTTGGGGATGTCATAGTTTCACTGGCTACAAGCGGTTGGGAGCAGCTGGTCCTCTTGCATTAAAATAAAAAAATGAATCCTTAGTACAATTATGGGCACATGATATAGTCAATTTTTACATTATATTGTGTGTTGAAACTAGACTGAAGCAATGAAATTATTTAGGTCTTATGAAATTAAAATTAAAAAAGGATCAGGTAACTAATTGCCATGAATCCAAAAAGTCTTGGACAGAGCATTAGTGCGATTTTGTATAAATGACATTGAAGCCAAATCTGGAATGAAGAAATCTGGCATGGCAGCCATCTTGTGTGACAAACTTTTGAAATAATTTGTATGCAAAGTGGTATTACTGGAACTATTTCAATTTTCTTTTCATATTGTGAAGACAATTTTAACGGTTTAAGATTTTTTCGTGTATTTAATGAGACAGGGAATGGGATATGTTTTTTCATACATCTTCCCCCTTACCCCGCAGATTCAAATCCAAGTTTGTAAAATACCTCGTAGCAAAAAACCGAATTGCACCACACGAAAGTATCCATTTTTAAAGATTTATTCCCAAACGCTTTTAACCCCTCCGAATTTTCGCGAATATTCGCTTATGATGTCTCAAACAAAATGATATTTTAAGAAAACTTTGTGTTATTACCGCTTCACAATTAAAGTTCTATAAATGAAACATTTCTGAACGTAGCCGAATAGTAAAAACTGTTTTAGAAAGGTTACAAAATAAACTTTTGAATTATTATATTACAAATAAATATTAACATTTGTAAATATTAAAATTTATAATGCAAACATTAAAATGTATGTAAAAATGACTCACGTGATGTTTTTATGTGAAAACGGTACTAAAATCACAGATTATGTAAACAACAATAATTAATCTATTATATAAATGTATAATAAACACTTTTGTCACCTCGCTTTTTTATCATTTCATATAAAAATATTTAATAAAAATTAACAATGTCGAGCGGCCCGGCAATTTTTACACGGCAATTTGGCGGGAAAAAATATGTGTCAACCGCGCCACTGACAGAATATTCTTGTTATGTATTTCTATGGACAACTTGAATAGGGATGTACAGTTTGATCTACTATCGACCTTTTACTTTTTGTTTTAGGGATGTCACTAAAAGAATAACGGAGTTAGAACGATTTCTATGGAGACACACTTGTTGATGTATAAACACGCTTTATTGTACTTGACTGCTGTCGTATTTCTAACGCATATATCTGCTTACGTTGGTGACCGGTTAATTGCAAAAATAAAACTTCTCATTTTAATATAATGTTTTTCGTTTCTTTCAGTTCCCAGTGAAATCAATGTTGACTCAGAGGTCAAGGAAAAGAAGGTAAGTGTGTATATATAACATTACTTAGATCTTTATGTATTTTGAGTCTTGTCTCGTCGTGAATAAAATTTGACAGACTCGGTATACATTTCAATGTAGAATTTAATGATAGCCGCGGGCGTAAAGCCCTCATTAACATGCACTGATATAGAATATGGGAGGTTCGGTTTTCCTTTGCGGTTGAAATTACGTCGTTTCGACAAGCACAGTAAAAGCAGTGATTGGCATAATTGTGATTTTCACTTCAAAATTATGAACACATCGAATCGAATCGGTAAACGAAACATTTTCCTTAACAGTCCTCTGTAAGGGCTGCCAAACTTCCGTGACAATATTGCTCAGATGCTATAATTTCCGTGACACTATAGCGCAGATATTACAATTCCCGTGACAGTATTGGACTTCTGCTATAATTATCGTGACAGTATTTGGTTGGGCGTACAAAGATGGCTGCGACAAATTTCTCCTTCCCAAAGCGGGTGCGTGTGCGTGTGCCTACAATTAAATAAGGTTAACTAAATAACTACCCAAAATAAGGAAGGTTAAAAAAGGGATGCCAAAACTCACCAAACTGCACTTCATAGTCCGTTCAGGTTTTTATAGTCCACTTTAGGCCGCTGGTTTTAGCCTAAAGTCTAAAGGGTTCACAATTCACAATACACAACACGGCATTCTCCACAGCCGCGGCGGGAAAACTTAAATTAATGTATCGGCGGGCGGTTTCACGGGCAAAATACATGTGGCTTAACAATACACAATATCGGCGGGCAATCAATCCAAACATCTACAATTGAACACAAGGGTCTTGCTTTCACAGCGGGCAAACAATAATCACGATGGATTCACACGAGGTGCCGGCAAACCATACACACTTCGTGAGGCGAGAAACAACAATAATTAACTTCCGCGCAGTTACAGGCGGTTCACAGTTTTTGTGTGTGACAATACTTCGGTGCAAGTAAAGCGAACAAAGCTGTTTGTCACTGCACTTTGTTTTTTGGCAATTTATAGGTAGGAATAAGGGAACAAGGGAATAAGCAGTTATTCAGCTTCGTATCATAGACAAATGATTTTAATTGAAACTGGCGCCACCAGTATTGGACATATGCTGAAATTAGTGGCGTGTATCTTTTCTCGGAAGATTTTTTCGATGTGGATGAGTGTTTCAGTCTGATAATTATTGCTTATAATAATTGTTACTCTTTGTGCTATGCATAAAAATCTTGTCTGAAACGTTAGTTAATCAATTAAAAATAATAATTAATATTTGACAAGTTAAAGTGTTTTACCAAAAAATGTGGACATAATTTGTCTCGACGCCACCTAGCGAGAGATTTAGCACTAACAATGCCTCTCTCACAAAAATAAAATTGGTTGTTTTCAGGTGAAAAAATGTAACAAGCAGTAATTGTTGAATGAAACACTAGTATATATTGAATTATTTGGCGGATATTAGATAAGCCGATATAGCTCAGTGGTAGAGCATCTGACTGGCAATCAGAAGGACACGAGTTCAAGTCCCGTTGGCGGCATGTATCTTTTCTCGGAAGATTTTTTCAATGTAGGTGAGTGTTTCAAGCTGATAATTATTGCTTATAATAATTGTTACCCTTTGTGCTATGC
This sequence comes from Limnephilus marmoratus, assembly GCA_917880885.1. Classification (NCBI taxonomy): domain Eukaryota; kingdom Metazoa; phylum Arthropoda; class Insecta; order Trichoptera; family Limnephilidae; genus Limnephilus; species Limnephilus marmoratus. Next base: position 26,678,803 of record OU862919.1, on the reverse strand, counting down.
ATAAAAATCTTGTCTTAAAAGTTGGTTTATCAATTAAAAATAATAAGTAACAGTATTGCACTGACGCTAAAATTCCCTTGACACTATTTCACTGATGCTACAAATCTCGTAACAGCAAAGCACTTATGTTATGATTCCCGTGACAGTATTGCATAGATTCTATGATTCCCGTGACAGTATAGCACTGATGTTATAATTCCCATGACAGTATTGCATAGATGCCACAATTCCGGTGACAGTGTTGCACCGATGCTATAATTCTAGTGACAGTATTGCACAGATGCTATAATTCCCGTTATAATACCGTGGGAATTTGTCCAACATTCCAACATTACCGAGTTCCGATAAATGAATCGGTTCCCTTTTATTTGATTGCATTAATAATAATCGTAATAACGACATTTCAGTTAACAAATTTTATATCCTATTTCCTTCGATCAATAAATACGTCAATGCCTATTCCCATGTTTATTTACAGTATCGTTAAGACTCTGCAACCGGGCCCGAAAGAAGAAGATGGAGAGATACGAAATTACGAATTTAGAGGAGAGCGCTAACATTTACAGCGACAAAATCGATGCGAAAATTGCGAAAATGTTTAATAAAACACGACTCGTTTAAAATAGAGCAAAAATCTCGCGGGCATTATCTTAAACAGCATTTAAAGAAACACTGTGATTTTTTTCATACGTAAAATAACTAAAACAAACGTGTTGATAGTAATTTTTGGAGCATACTTTGCGATTTTTTTCTATCCAGGGAATTTTATATAATTTACGTTTCGGCGCGGGCAAAGTCTAGATATTATCTTCAAGAATAACATTTATTTTTTTTAAGAGCTTTAAAACTTACCGTGTTTAAGGGAAATATGTAATAAATCGGTACAAATCCGGGTTTCGGGCCCTTAAACTGTTATAATTAACCAATCTGAAGATGCTCTTACAAGAGTGAAACTGTCTTGATACATTAGTGAAAGAAGTTGAACTTATTTTTGTAAGTATATACATTTAGAATTAATCCTTTTAAGAAGAAATAATCGAATGCCGTGTTGAATTTATCGATTTATGTAGACAGAGGTAAATCGACTTGTTCGACATTTTTATCATAACGAAAATGCTATCACTTCATTATTTCATCATCAATTAACTTTACTTAGTAATTAGTTTGTTTCCCCTACCCTACTTCTTTCAGTCTAACAAGATTTAACAAAATGGGGATGCCTTCGTTCCACTGGCTTTGGGTAGTTGGAACTCTAGTTCGATTTCACTCGAAAGAAATAAAACAAAATATCTTTCGGAAACGAATAGGTATTTCGAATAATCTTAGTTATTTCACTCTATTATTTTCTGGTGATTAGAATATCCAGTGATTTGTATATTTGCTAAAATATTCTGTCCCAATTCTAGAGAAGACATATTTGAACGCATATAATTATAATTATGTTATATTGTACTAATCTACGCTCACGCGACTGTGTTACATTCCCAGGGGCTCAATTCTCCAATCGAGGCTGCTCGAAATCGTCGTCGAAAGCACACACATTGGTCGACAAGAGTCTCGTCGAAGGTAAATACTTAGACGCCAAACGTCAAAAGTCATTTCACTCGAACAGCGAGTGGGTCGAACCAGTCGCCACCGACAAAACTGTTAGAATATATTTATATCGGATCCTAACCTAAGATCGTTACCCCCGCGCTATTCAAAGATCAGGCATCGAATATTTTTACAAAGTTGTTTTAGGGTTCCACATAATTACTGATTTACAGGCGATGTTGGCTGCAATACACAATGTAGAGCAAGCTGAAGCATATGAGAACTGTGAGATCATCAAGAACGTTTCGCCGGATGGAAGATAGTTTTCAGGTGAAAATTAACTTCTTAATTAGTCTGTTGCAGTGTCGTCAGATGTTAGCAGTATTACATTTCTTTTTTGCGGGTGGTTACCAGCTGTTATTGGTTTTGAGTAACCGCCAGCCATTTCGAAGAAAGTGCTAAATGTAATTTCAAATTCACGCCATAGATACGTCAAAAACATCAGAAATAATATTCACAGCGCTGCCAATTCAACCCTTCCAAATTCAAGAATACGTTTAAGGTTAAACGTTACATACGTTATAATCTACGCATTCACAGATGGTACCAATCAAATTATTTTAGGTTTTCAATACTTTTTGCACGTTACGCTTTAAAATACCAAGGTAAATTAACTGTTTGCGCCCGTACATATTTAACATGAACACAAATAAATATTTTTGTCCATAAACAAACCCAAATCTTTCAAGAAAGGCTGAAAAATACAATATTGGATTAGTCATCGATATAAAAAAATAAAATTTTTCAGTCTTTCTTGAAAAATTTGGGTTTGTTTATGGACAAAATTATTTATTTATATTCATATTAAATATGTACCTACGGGCGCAAAAAAATAATTTATCTTAATGTTATACAGCATAACGTGCAAAAAGTTTTAAAAACCTAAAATAATTATAACGTACGTGACGTTTTACCTTAAACGAAATGTTCGACAAAGTTCTCGAGACGATGGGTAATTATTTGTTCGCAGATGGCTCATAACGAAAAACTCTTGATCGCTATTGGAGAATTGAACCCCAATTTCCAGTATCGAGCCCAGGATGCCCGTTTAATCAAAATGATGGATATATTATTATCACGTATTTACTTGTTTTAATAAAAAAATAATTGTGAAAATCTTGAACTTAAATAATACATAATTCACTAAGAGATTCTATGCGAATATTATTCGTTCTGTGTATTTAAATAATTTATTGTTCAATGCGAAAGTTTTGAGCCAATATTGTTCAACATTTCGGCGAAGGCGGGTAGGAAAGCCAAATAAAGCCAGCTTTATAATTAGATCCATACTAAATAACATTACAAAGGCAATTAAAACAACGGAAGCAAATAAATGATGTCACACAAAAACGAGATTTAAGAAACGTGTTGGTAAAGAATATGTGAGACACGTTCTTGTCAAAAACAATTTACAATCGTGAATGAAAAACTTTGTCGTCGGATCCGTCCCATACTGCGAAATTGCTCCAGCACTGTTTGGAAATTGGCTTCGTGGGAAGCTGTGAGGGGAGAGAGCGTTTCGGGGAATGCGGGCGGGATGAATGGCGGGTAGGGATGGGTAGTGGCGGAGAGGGGAGGGGTCGGGAGGGAATGGAAGGGCGCCGGGCGGGAGTCCCGCTTTCCCGGAAGGTTCCGGGAAAAGTGACGGGAATTCCTGGATCCGTTGTACCCGACGTTCCTCGCCTGGAATTAAGATTATCGAAAATTCGGAACTAACATATTGTTACCGTTCATCTGGTGCAATGATGAAAGAGCACGAGGTGGCTACGATTCAAAATTACCTAAAATATGATTTTTTGAAAAAAACCTTTGTACTGAAATTGTGATGCCCAGAGCCTGAGGGACTATTGCGCAACTAATCGTGGTATGTTGTAAGGTGGTGAGAGTAGGGGGAGTGGTAGGTTGGAAGCAGGGGGGGGGGGGTGAAAAGTACCTGGCTGTATATATTATATTATCCGGACGGGTTTTTTGGATGGTGAAGAAATGAAGGGAGATTATTAAAATTTAAAGTCGTATTTAAAAACAACTTTCAAAATTTTCACTTATTCAAACACAGCAAACTTATTTTAGGGCACCATTTTAATTAAAAAATAATAGAATACTTAGTTTTAACCACGTTTACTATTTAAAAAAAAACCTTTTTTTTTACATTAGCTCCATTTACAGGAGGCCATGAGGAAAACAAAATTCCCCTTCAGGGCTTATGTCATTTTTGGGGATGCTCTGTGGAGGATCTTTTTAGGAAAGGAAGTAGAGGAAGTTCTGTTAAGAAAAAGGGTTTGAGGGGTGATTAGGAATCAGGGGGTAAATATGTCCAGGAGTGACGGACGTGTGAATTCATCCCTCCCACGTGCGGTGCAGGGCGATTTTCCGAGAGAGTACGACTGGAGAAGTCAAAGGGACCCCTCAACCATTCTCTCCCGGTCCGGCCTGCCATGCATCTGGTGGGCAGACGCATCTGCCGCCAAGACCCGAAAACCCTCACAATATGAATCCGGGCGCCCCTGTCACCAAACGTAGCGAACCACTTGGGGTGACCTATGGCAGAGGTGTTGGTTATCCAATAAATGGTTCCCGGAGCGGCGGTACCCATACCCGCCTTCAAAATTGAAAGTATGAGGCGTACCTGACTGATTAGGCAGAATTTTGATACTTCTCGATGAATTATTGACCACTTGACGTTCAAAATGAGGGAAAAATTACATCTGCTTCTAAATCCTGCATAAAGCACGAGCAACTTCCAGGACTTCAGATATGCACCAAAAACTAATATCTCAACGCTCGAAGCTCAAAGCTCAATGATCAAAGCTCAAAGTATAAAGCTCGGAGCTAAAAGGTGAAAGCTCCAAGCTCTTAACTCGAAGCTAAAAGCTCCAATCAAAACGTTAACCAACGTGATTCAGCTTGTGTATCTTGTGTTCAAGTCGTGGTTCTCACTTAATGAGCGATGGATGCAGAGACGATACGGCGACCACCCTGAGGAACGATTCTTTAATTAAAATTTAATTTATTTTCATATTTTGTACAATCGTTACGTATTTTTTTACCTTATTTTAATTTACTTTTATTATTATTCCTGAAATGTAATTGCACAGAATTTTTCATATGTAATACGGTAGATTTGGATTGCACCAATTACCTAATAAGGATTTTGAATTATGAAGTGGAAGGTAGACAAATTTGAGAACGCCTGAGGATGACATGGCACGATCAAGTGAATCAAATAATTAGGTGTGGTAAAATGAGGCGAATGTGATGAACGAAGGAGATGGTGTAAGCAGAATGTACGACGTGGAATAAATGGTAGATGAAGTCGATTTCGCCGAAGAAGACAAGAAACAAATACTGATCTGTGATAAAGTGAGGCTGATGTTAGCGAAATGGATAAGATTAATAAACTTGACCTTCAAAACATGAGTAAGGTCGTCTGCGTGAGATTACCACATTTCCCCTTAAAACCCAATAAAGCCCGGGCGACGATGGGTGCTTCAGCTAGTAATATATACATTTTTGAATGTAGCTATTACTTTGTGGTTATCCATTATACAAAAATGAAATAATTTAACTTTGTATAAACCACTTATTTGATGCGCAAATCCGACCGGTTTCAAAAATATTTGTTAATAAAAATATTTGAACAAATCAAACCGATTTGTTCCCATACCCACCCACTCTACACTAATACCTACCTACCCAATCTACATTATTATCTAGCAACAGCTCCACCCCTACCATAATAAAACATTGTTCGAAACTGTCAAATTAGTATAAGCTTTCCCTGACGAAGGAACGTTTGTTCCGAAACCGGTCGGATTTGCGCATCAAATAAGTGGTTTATACAAAGTTAAATTATTTCATTTTTGAGTAATATATACTTTTATGAAATAGTCCCTGCATGCAAATTGTTTGCTATAGTGGTTTTTTTAATGTGGATACCTCACAAGAGTGACAAAAGTCCCAACTGCTCCCACCTGGAGTCAATGAGTCTATGACATCCTCAATTGCGGCATGTTGTGAAGCTGAAGAAGGAATCTGAAGGAGATGGGGAAGAGGAAGGTGGGGAAGTACCTGATTATTCAGATCTGGTTACCAAATACGGCTAAAGCCATTTCAAGCAACGTTTCAATTTTGAATGGTGGTGGTGGAACCAGGACGATACTGATAGTATCTTCCAATCTGGAACGTGCCGCAAATATACTATATATTATTGTTAATGAATAACTTATGAAATAACACAAATTAATCAAATAATTTTTTTTTCACAACCCCGGGATTCGATCCCGCGAATTGCGAGGATCGCGAGTCAAGAGCCTTTCGCCTCAACCACGCCAGCCGTCAAAGTTTCACGGATTATTTTATCTTTTGTCCAAATTGACAAATCCTTTATTTGTACTTTATCATTGGAATCACGCACACATCACCAATAAAAATCTTATTGGTGTTGGTTTCCGTTGTACCTATTCTACGTAGCTATCTGTTGGTTTCGCTTTGCCCGGGTTTTATCGGTATTTTCCAAGGCTAGACGATTCCGGATAGATGACGGAAAGAAAACTGTACTAATTCCCAAATTTTCATCAGAAAGTGTCTTCTAATATTGGGTAGTATTAATTCAAATTACCCAGAAATATCACTTTTCATGTCGTGCCTTGGGCTCTTTTGAAAGCTTTCAATTTAGTGGCTTAAACAAATCCACGATAAATCAATTAGCACGCCGGACTTTTTTAAAGGTGTAGCATTTTGTGGCTGAAATTTTAACAACTACCCTTTGAAGTGCCCTTTGTGTGTGTGGGTTCCTCCCGTTCCTCTCGCGGATTTAGTCTTGGAAACCCAAATTATGAGTAATTTGCATATTAAACGATGATGACCGTGGACACCGTGTTTTATTCTGCGAACAATTTGGTGGTCAAGCACATAATTACAAGTGTCTGAATTTAGTCTAAACATTAATTGGATAACCAACACCTCTGCTATAGGTGTCTGCTACGTCTGGTGTTTTAGCAGGGGCACCCGGGTTCATGGGATAATGTTTGTCCGTGCCTTAGTCGCGGATGCGTCTGCCCACCATCTGCATGGTGTTCCGGATTGGGAGAGTACGGTTGAGGAGGACCCTTTGACCTCTCCAGCCGGACTCTCTCAAATTGTATCACAGTGGGAAGGAAAGATTTACTCGACACTCATAGACACACTGACCTCTAGATTCCTACCCACTCCTCATAACTTTTTCTATCCCAGAAATTTCTCTTATTCCTTTCTTTAAAAAGAACCACACATCACCAAAGATGACGTTCGCCCCAAGGAAAATTATTTTCCTCAGTATCTACGTGGAGTTAATGTAGAAAGAAATATATACCTTTGACGTGGCGCGCTCCGAAGTATACGTGTGGGGGTGCCATTATGTCAAACCTCGAAAGGTCTTACTAACAAACATGTTTTAAATTTTACATATTTGATTAATAACCATTAATGTATCGTAAACGGTTATTTATCAGTTGTGTAAAATTTAAGACACTACACCCTTAAATATATTCAGAATCTTAACTACGTAAGTAAAGAAGCCGTGTATACAAATTGCGACTCGCGACCTGTGTATTGGACGGACCTACAGTCGAATTTGCCCTATCAAAGAAAATAAGAAGAAGAAAAATAATATGGGAATCTTAATGACGTAAGCGAAGAAAGCAAGTATGCGCCCGCGGCACGGTGTATTGGACGGACGTACGGTCGAATTCATCCTAGAAGGCCTGGAGATTCGACCTTTCCGCCGGGTTCATTTTAATTAATTCTGAAGAACTTGTTACTAATATTTAAGATGTTTCTAAATTAATACCTCCCGAAGTTAGCAATTCATCGTTTACAACTTTAGTTGTACAACGTATTACAATTATTTAAAGGCGTTGTACATTAAAAAAATGATGGCAACGTACTATTTTTATTCAGATAAAATATAAATAACTCGCATCCTCTGTGAGGCATGGAAATAAAAATGATAATTCAATTACGAATTCGCCGAAAGAAATTAAAACGTGAGCCTCCGTCAAACCCCCGATAAACGTTGTTATATCTCGCCTTGAAGGCCGTTTATTAGTAAGGGGTAAAGTGATTACGTTTTACGAAAACAATAATATTTTGGTGTTGTTTAGTCTGCTTTTCTACACCCACAATATTACCCACGTTATTAATATGTAGGCACACTATACTTATCTACGCAGAAAGAAATTTAAACCTCTCAAGACTGCCATATTTTGTCAGAGAGTCATGAAATTTTATAATTCGAAATGCTTCCGTGACTTTTCAAGCTACAAATTATCCGCGACAAAATATCCTCCGATAAAATCTCCTACTGATAAAACATCCCCCAACAAAATATAAAACCTAACCTAACCTAAGGGGCCATCCATAATTTACGTCAAAACTTAAGGGAGGGGGGGGGAGGGGAGTAGAGAAGTGTGACATTGTGTGAAAAGGGCGTGTGTGGGGGGGGGGAGGGGGGGGGGAATCAGCTCTGTGACGTCACGTGCAAAAATCTAAATTATTAAAACGCAAAACATAAATGTAAACGAAAAGCTTGAAATTTTATTAGAGAAAAAAATTAAATTTGAAATACTGTTTTCATTATTTTTAGATGTAAAATTGCAAAATATTTGACTTTACACTACGGGGAAGGAGGTTTCACAAATGGGACGATATGTGACAGGGACGGGGGAGGGGTCAAAAAATCATGAAATTCGTGTGACATAATTTATAGATGACCCATAACCTAACAAAAAATGGGAGAAAGAATAATACAGACATCCTGGAAAGATAATAAATTATTCTTATCTGTCCCATTTTTTAACAATAATTTATTGTCTTTACAAAATTTTTGTATTATTTTTGTCCCATTTTTTGTTAGGTTAGGTTAGGTTAAGTTTTAATAGATATTTTGTTGGGGAATGTTTTGTTCGTAGGATATTTTGTCGGAGATATTTTGTCGCGGAATGAAAACGCATTCGAAAAATAAACAAATTTTTGAAATATAAAAAAATTGCATGCAAACATGAAAAAACTTTCAAAAATGGCTAACCTTACGTTTTTTCTAACTAACATTATTATTTTAAAAAATGAAAAACATATAGGTACATATTTTATTAGACAAATGTACTATTTAAACGTTATTGTCATATCATTGTGATTCGAAACTTTGGTTTCGTAAAGATGTTAGTTTTACTTCTTTTGTGGTTATTTTTTAGATTTGATATAAAGCGTGGTGTTTTATCGTTCTAACACCGTTTACAGCACATTTCTAACTATGACAGTAAGGGAAATACAATGATACATATGAGACCTATATGAATTGTTCGGAAAAGCTCACAAATCAGCATGAGGGGTTAACTAGAATTGTTATCATATATATTCGTGGGTATTGAAATAATTTTCTTTATCCGTAAAATCAATTAGTAGAACTTTCGATAAAAGTTCGACTCGATAATAATTTATTATGATATTACTCATTTGAAGCGTGTTGTTTTACAAATTAAACATAATTAATATACTCGTAATAATTTTAACGTGATAAGGAGTAAAGTAATCGTAGGGTTGTAAATATTAACATTATACCGAGGGAAACCCTTTTGATTAGTTTGCGTGTTTAATTTGAAGTGCTCATTGTAATCAAATCCCATGACGTCTTCAATAAATCGTAGGCGTCTTGATTGAGATGAAAGGGTGGAAGTGGGGGTGGGGGGGGGGTGGTTGTTATGCTCGGGGGTATGGAGAATAGGGTACCTATTCACGCATAATGATGGTTTAACAACTAATTTTACAATGTTATACCAATATACTCGTTTAGACACACACATTGGTAAACCAGTCACCTAGGCAACTAGGTAGGCCTCGAATTAGCCTGAACTAAGAAATTATTGATAATATGAGATTTTTTTGTTGTTGTCATCTGCAGCACTATCTTCAAAGATTAAATTTAATATTACAATGAGGTTAAATCTTCAATAATATTCTTCTTCTTTTTGTGCCCTAACCGTTTAACGGACGTTGGCTATCTTTATCATGAGGTTCTCCTTCTTCCAGGGCCCCGTCTTCCGGCAATCTTTTCCTGCATTATGAGATGGAAGATCTCGTATTTCTCTGGATGTCTCATCACATCTTATCTTACTAATATTAGGTCGTTACATATGAAATTTGCGTTTTGCATGGGAGGAACATAAAGTCGATTTTTTTAAATAATATATTTATTTAATCAAAGTATGTACCATTGCTATCTATGCACTTTTGCCATCTCATAGGTAGTTCATCGATCCCTTTACTAAAAAAATCACTCGGACGGGAATCAATAAAATCTTTGAAGGCGGTTTGGACTGCCCCATCGGAGTTGAATTTTTTCCCTTGCAAGAAGTTATCCAAATTTTGAAAAAAATTGTAATCTGTTGGGGCAAGGTCTGGAGAGTACGGTGGATGTCTTAGACATTCAAATTGAAGCTCCTCTAATTTGGTAGCCGTCTGTTGTGCAGTGTGTGGTCTAGCGTTCTAACGCGCGTTTGTTGATTTGCTTCACTTAATTCGTGAGGTACCCACCTTTCAAGCTTTTTCACCTTCCCAATTTGCTTCAAGTGGATTAAAACAGTTTTATCACTAACACCGCAGCCGCAGGCAAGGTCATGTTTTGGAGCTGCAATTGGAGTAGTCCCTTCCAAGAGCAAACATGCCAAGGCACTGATAATACCTAAAACCTAATACTAATAGCGCCTAGCGCCTAGCGCCACTTTGCTCTTGACTACGGTCAAAATTGAACCGCCAATTTGAAGAAGGGAATAAACGCCACTTTTTGACATATTTAATTTTCTACACTTTTACATTCTTTAGACAGCGCTTAATTGCGAGCTCGAAGAATAGAACAAAAACTATTCGCTTCGTATAGATTCATGCGGCCATAAAAATAGTTAGTTGGAAGAGGGAAACAAATCTTTCCTTTATTATATTACCTTCTTCCAACTATCAACTATACGAGTATAAAAATAGTGTTTCTTTTTGCCTATTTTTTTTTCAAAAGCATCGCTATTGGTACGGGACGCGATACTAGCGATCTAATAGCCACGTTTCCTTACTTTATTAAAAATAAATGAATAGATTTTGTCATTATACTGTCTTGTTTATTATTACGAATATGGTTTACGATAAATTGGAAGAAGGGAATAAATCCAACACATTTACGTATACATATTTTTTTTTTTAATTTATATAATACATGTTACATAATTGTGGCATTTACATAAAGTAGATTATTGAATCACCATAGATACTAGGCGGCTGCCTGTTTCATGGTGACCAATGGAGTATTGTCGCTATGTATGAAATTTAAAGTTTAAAGTAAAGTGTAAACATATGTAAATAAATGGTGCTAAAAGTTGAAAAAATTTAAATAAAAAGTAGAAAGTAGAAAAAATAGGAAGTAGAAAGTACACAATAGAAAGGAAAAGTGGAGTAATTTAGCATAAGATTATAAAAATATTTAAAAAAGATTATAAAAATGTACATAACCTTATTCTTTTATTAATATGTGTACATGTGCATGCAAGCACTCATGTACGTGAATAGATACACACATGCATATATACATACATGTCCACGTACATACACATACATATATATACATACACACATATACATATATATACACACACATACACATCCAAGCATACACATATACATATACCAACACATACATACATACACCTGCACATACATATCCCAATCCTCACACATATAAACAATATATTCACCTCTATCTGAGTACGAGAAACAGGCTACTAACAATATCACATTCACTCATCAAGAATTTCCCGAGCGCATTTCTGAAACTGTCGTATTTGGCTATTGACTTTATTTCTATTTTTTATCTTTATTTCTTTATTTATATTTATATATAAATGAATACTGAGAGTATCCCCTAAAAATATTCATATCCAAGAAAATAAAACAAAAAAAAATAAACAACAACAGTCTGGCTCGAAAAACAAGGTAACAAGGTCAAAAAGTGTCACCGAAGGAGCTAAAAAACCAAGCATGTTAAACTTCTTGACAAATACAAATACAACGAATAAAAATGCATAGCAACTAACCACCTCTCTTCACACCGATACCACAAATAAACAAACTTCAATAAAAAACACAAAAAATCTTCCAACCCGGCTGGTCACCGTGGAAGATTATGACCTAAACCCTCCAAAGATACAAAACTCAAGCTCAACCTTAAAAACTTCGAAAAAGCACACAAAGTTAAGCCGGCAATTAAAAATTATAACATACAACGTCAACCCCTGTCATCATACGACCGAATATAGAACTGGAAGAATGTTTAAGTAAAATTAACTAAGATATTATGGAAATTTCGGAAGTTAGACGACAGGGCAACAAAATGGAAGAACACAACACCTTTATAACTTTGCTACAGAAAGGATCAACTGGCATAAACTGATACTCCATAGCACAAGACCGACAAAAATGGATATCTTTGGAGGAGGCCTTTACCCAAGCCGGGGTTCTTGTTAATTCATAAATAATTTTTAAAACAAACACTTATATTACTAACATAACCTAAGCTAACTTACTAATACAAATCAAATTTGAGTTTATTGTAATATCGTAACTACAAACTATTGTAAAACAAGAAATAAACAGGCTTATTATTATTATTGTATAAATGAATATTATATATTTTAGCCTGGTCCATTAGTAAATAAATCACAATTTTTGTTTTCTTCATTATCATTGATATCACATGAGCCTATAAGTTGAAAGTAAAAAGTTATAAAGTTTTTTTTTTATTAACTCCGTTCTTATTTTTTGGATTTATTCCCTTCTTCCAATTGATGGTCCAATTAAGGGACGTTTCATTCTCCTTTCTGATTACCGCGTGAGAAAAAGTGAATAAATCGTGCCAAATTGATGTTATTAAATCCTCGTCTCGACCTCCACACAATTAATAATTCCATTTTTGAAGAGAAAACTTCTTTAGCACCGTTGTGATTTGAAACTCAATGAAACAAAAAATTGCGACACTAAAAATAGAGAATCACATACTTCTAAATAATTTAGCCTGCGTGAGAATGAGATGGTCGTAGTATAATCAGTCTCCTCTAGGCTTGTTGAAAAAGTATCAATATATCGATATTTTTAGCCGATATATTTTTTTCCGATATATCGAATGAAAATATCCAATATTGAAAATTGTATCAAAAACGATATTTTTTTTAATTTATGTTTTTAGTCACTAGAATCTAAAACCGTATAGGAACGAACGGAAAAAGTAACTGTATTGGGTCATTACTTTAAGACATTATAACACTATACACTGCTCTAATAATGAAATTGACATTTTTAATAACCCATTCAATCACTTCAAAAAATATATTTTACCATCAATCGTAAAAAGCTGATATTGTGATGAAGCCCTTTATTCAAAGACAGGAAACATTGTACCTACTAAATCATTGTCCCATCAGTACAGGTGCCAATAATAAATTGTTGGTGATTCTTTTGTACTCTACCTTTAACTCATTTTTGTTCGTCATTCACTTTTGCATATTTAAGAGTAGCTAATTATTTCTGATATTATTTTTGATATAATTTTTGTAATTTAAATCATCTATGTATATAAATTTTTGGGCAATTTGCCTGTTTTATGAACTTAAATAAAAAAAATAAAATAAATAATAAATAAATGACATCTGGCGGCTGAAATTTTAACTATTAATAGCTTACAAATCTATTGTCTTTGCATTAGTATTTGTGATCACTGATCACTAATACTATCTCATGTGTGTAGGTACATACATAGAAATGTATGCTATTTTTCGCCATTTTTTTCTAAGCCACTCCTATGTGATGGTTCCCAATTATATATGATTATTATTGACTATACATTGTTCCAAACACGAAGTCCTTTTTTACAGATTAATACGCCAATATAATGTTACTGAGACGCATACAAACGTTGTATGCTTCTCAGTTTACATATAAGTTAGAAGACAGCTTTTTAGTTTTTGATATTTTTGTAATTATTACCTAATAAAAATGAATACTGATAAAAATACCTTCATTTTTATTGAGATTTTTGTACATTAAAAAAAGCACATTGTGTGTAAAAATTACTATTGATAATATTGAGCTGAATACACTATTATTTTAAAAACGCAAAATGTGTTGAAAATTTGACCGATATATCGATATTTTTTCCTCGATATTGATATTTTAATAAATGTCGTTACATTGATATATCGATATTTTTTTTCACTTTCGACATCCCTAGTCTCCTCTTTGTGTAGTGCTTTGTAGTCTCCACGCTCTTGTCTACTTTATTCGTTTATAAAGTACAAACATTACACAGTATATTCCACAGTTTCCACTTCAAAAAGATGAAAATTTGGAGAAATCAATATTTCCATTAGTTTTTTAGCTTTGAATGCTGGTTTTTTAGCTTATTCAGTTTTTACAAATAATCCGTCATAAATTTTTTGTACCTATGTTTTATTAAAAAAAAATGAAAAGTCAAATTTGTAGCGCGAAAAAATTTATAAAGGATAATTCGTAGAAAGGTGAATTTTTTAGCATTCAAAGTCAAAAAACTATCACAAGAGTCCCAACTGCTCCCGTCTAAGCCAGTGAAACTATGGCATCCCCAATCGGGGTATGTTGTGAGGCTGAAGGTAGTGAGGAGGGGAAGGAGATAGAGAAGAGGAAGGTGGGGAAGTACCTGGCTATTCAGATTTTGTCACCAAACACGGCTAATGCCATTTCAAGCAACGTTTCAATTCAGAATGGTGGTCTTACACCAGGGCGATACTGAGAGTATCTTCCACTCTGGAACATGCCGCAAATGTACTATATGTATATTATTTTAAATGAATAAATTGTGAAATAACACAAATTAATCAAATGAAATTTATATGCCATGCCGGGATTTGATCCCGCGACCTTCGATGTGCGAGTCAAGAGCCTTACCGCTGGACTATGCCGGCCGTCAAATTAAAATGATTTGAATATTTTTTATCAAAAATCTGCTGTAAAAACGAATATTTTAAAAATATATCATGAAGATCGGTTCAATTTTGGATTTTTTATCGCCAAAAAAAACAGGTGACCATGAAAGTTTATGGACAATTACCGGCTTTTCAATCATACCTTATATCCCATTTTATATAATTTTGATCGTTTTCCGAGTAATTTGTTACCCCTTTTAATTCGTCACCTATTTTATTCGTTATTTTTTTTCATTATTGTCATCGATCATCAAATAACGCAATTAAGATTGTGTCGTTAGGGGTATTGATTACTGCCATCTGCTTCTGAAAGGTTTGTGGTGAGCCCACTGCGGCTCTATGTAAAGTATGTAATCTAGCATTGCGTTGATGTCAAATTAAATAATTTAGCGGAAAAAGATTTTTTTCGTTATTCTTTAGAGGGGGGCAACAATAAGATTGGCTTTACAGCTGTTTAAATAAACGTTGTTAATGTAACGCCAGTGCAATACTACCCATACCCGCCTCCAGAATATTTTCATTTTGGGAGGCGGGAATGGGGGCCGCCTCCCCGGGGACCATTTATTGGATAACCAACACCTCTGCCATTAGTTACTAGTGATGCAACGGAAGTGTCTTAACGGAAGCAGAAGTGGAAACAGATGTCAAAAGTAAATCTTACCTGAAACGGAAGTAGAAGCGGAACCGAAAGTGGAAATGTTAGTACCATGAAGAAAAAGCACATTTTAATTTTTAAGATTTGTTTAATTAAATTTGTATTTTGTACTTTTAGTTCTCGAAATTAAACAGAGGTAAATTATATCTAATAAAAAGTAATTTGGATGCCTTTACACCTTTGGGTCTGTTTCGGTGTTCTTCATATATTAAATCAGCTCCACTAAATAATTGCTCACTGGCTACACTGCTGGGGGGAGCTGATAAGTATTGGCGAACTATTGGCAACAGATGGGGGGGTATTTGTGCGCATTTACTTTCCGCCATATAAGGGGATCCTCATGGAGAGGTAGTCTCTTCTCTTTCTTGAACTCCCGAAGGTGTGACTGTATCTCTAAAAATAAGAGTTCTCCTCCTGGTCTTCATTTACACTTAACGTCGATTCCAATATTTGTGATGATGATGATGATTTTGAAGTAGAAGGCTACACTTCGATATCTTCAATCGCAAATTATTTTTCGTTTCAAATTTTTTTTTTTTTTTTTTTACAGTGAATACCGCACAAGAATCTCAACTGCTCCCGTCTTGAGCCAGTGAGACTATGGCATCCCCAAATGGGGTATGTTGTGAGGCTGAAGGTAGCGGGGAGGGGAAGGAGGTGGGGAAGAGGAAGGTTGGGAAGTACCTGGCTATTCAGATCTGGTCACTAAACACGGCTAAAGCCATTTTCAAGCAACGTTTCAATTCTGAATGGTGGTCTTACACCAGGGCGATACTAATAGTATCTTCCACTCTGGAACATGCCGCAAATATACTATATATTATTTTAAATGAATTAATTGTGAAATAACACAAATTAATCAAATAAAATTTATTTGCGCATGCCGGGTTCGAACCCGCGACCTCCGGAATGTGAGTCAAGAGTCTTAGCCACTGGACTACGGAGGTCGTCAATCAAATCAAATCAAATCAAAAAATATTTATTGTAAAATAAAAATTACAAAAGGTGTAGCTTATGGGTAGACCCCATTTCTTCCAGCTAACCACATTTATTTAATTACAATGTTTATATAATATTATTTGTTTTATTATAATTACAATGTTTATACAGATAAAATAACAATATACCAATGAAAAAAAAAAAAAATACAAATATATATACCAATAAAAATAGGCGTTTCATTTACGTGAGGTATTCACTCAACGTGTAGTGACATTTATTAACAAGGAAAGTGTTTAGTGACGATTTGAATTTGTGTGTATCTTGTATTTGTTTAATGTTATGTGGAAGGTTGTTATATACTTTAATCGCCATGTAGTATGGTCCTTTTTGGAATATTGTTTTGTTTGCTTTTGGCATTAATAGGTTTTCTGTGAGCCTTGTAGCGTATTTATGTGTTGAATTTTTTAGTGGGAACTTGTCTGTAGATGATCGCACTAACATGCATAACTCCATTATATATATGTCTGTGACTGTCAGAATTTTCAGATTTTTAAACATAGGTCTACATGAATCTAAACGACCAGAGTTTGTAATTTTTCTTATGCATCTCTTTTGTATGATGAAGACATCTTTGGCGTTTACCGAGTTTCCCCAAAAAATAATACCGTATTTTATTATTGAATATACATAACCATAGTATGCGGCTATTACTGATTCGGTGTTCAATATTTTTCTCAAGGTACCCAGAACATAAGAAAAACTACTGATTTTTGCTACAATTTTTGAGACATGTTCTTTCCAGTTTATGTTTATGTCTAATTCTATTCCCAGTAGTGAACAGGTTTGGGAAGGTTCGATAATATTATTATTAATGTTTGCATTTATATTTATAGGTGTAGCTTGCACTGGACAAAATTTTAAAATTTGGGTTTTGTTTGTGTTGAGCGATAGATGTTGCGATAACAGCCAGTTTGCTATTAATTGGCAAGTCTCGTTAACTTCTTTGTTAAATTCGTCAACGTCTCCATTACATTCAAACAACAAAGCGGTGTCATCAGCGAACATTGAACATTCTGTGCCAGCAATTATTGGGAGTTCGTTTATATGATAAGGAAGAGGAGAGGCCCAAGAATGCTTCCTTGTGGCACACCCTTGTTTATTTTTCTCCATTTGGATTCTACCATGTATTGGACCATTTTTCATCGATATTTGAAATTTGAACTTTCTGCTGACGATTTTTTAAGTACGATTCAAACCATTTTAATGCTAATCCTCTAATACCTACATGTTCAAGTTTAATTAGAAGAAGCTCATGATCAACATTGTCGAATGCTTTTGAGAGGTCGAGAAAGATACCTACGGTTTTTTTACTAACATTAATATTTTCTAGAATTTTGTTCAAAAAATTGAATACTGCCTGTGTTGTTGAACGGCCTTTACGGAATCCAAATTGTTGTGGACATATTATCTCAAAGTTTTCGAGAAAGTTATAAATGCGATTGTACATGGCTCTTTCAAATATTTTTGAAAAGTTTGGTAATAAGGATATCGGTCTGTAGTTTGAGATTTCCTGTTTAGGACCCTTCTTATACAAAGGTACAATAATAGATTGTTTTAATTGTTCTGGGAAGGTTCCTGATTCGAAAGATTTGTTAATTAATATTTCCAACGGGTAACTTAACGCTTCTGCACATGCTTTTATAATTTTTATAGGGATTTTGTCAGTGCCGACACTGCTTTTATTTTTCAGTTTTGCGATGATTTTAATAATTTCCTCCCTGTTTACAGGCGTTATGAAGAATGATCGCGACTGTTTGTTTTCGACTGTTTTGGCAGATTGTAGACGTAGAGATGTATTTTTTGGTGGTGGCGGTGGTGCAAAGAAAATGTTAAATTCATTTGCAATGTTTTTTGGTTCTGATACCAGGTTATCATTTATTTTAAGACAGATTTTTGGTTTACTTTTAGAATTAGAATTATTTGAGTTCTCTATTATTATGTTCCACGATGTTTTGGATTTATTTTGCGCGTTTTGAATTCGTTTACTATTATTATTCCGTTTAGCTACCTGTTTTACTTTACTAAGAATTTTTTTGTAATGTTTGTAATTGTTTATGATTGTGAGGTCATTTGTGTTTTTTTGTTTCATGTACAGATGTCTTTTTTGTCTAATAGATATCTTAATACCAGTCGTTACCCAATTTATTTTGCGTTTTTGGGGATATTTATACAGTTTAAAGGGGAAACAAAACTTCATACCATTATTTATTTCATTAATGAAGTATTCGTAGCTGTCATTAATGGATTCAATGGATTTTAGTGGTTCCCAACATATACATGATAAGTAATTGTTAAAAATGTTAGTGTTTTCTGTGTTAAATAATTGTTTTTTTGTATACCACGTTTGGTTTATATTATATTCTGTTTTTACGTGCATTAACTGTGCCATGTGATCTGATACAGCTAATTCTGTGACTTCCCATGTGTAAGAGCTTTTTGGTATATTTGTACCTATATGATCAATTATACTTTTTTTATTTCCTTGTATACGAGTAGGTTTATCAATAATCAAGCGTATGTTGTGAGATTTTAATGTGTTTTTGAGTGAATCTGCGTTTTTGTTCTTGTAGCTTGTATCAATATTTAAGTCACCGCAGAGTATTATTTGTTTTTTGTTGTTTTTGCAAATTTTGTTTAGTAAAAGTTCAAGTTGTTCAAAAAAATATTAATATCAGAGTCATTATAGTAAATTGTACAAATTATCATTTTAAGTTTTGGAATTTCAATACCAACACATTCAAATACAAATTCTTTTGTTGTTTGTTTAACAAATTCTAGTACTTTAAATATAATGTTTTCGTTTAAGCAAATGGAAACACCTCCATGAATATGACTCTCTCGACAAAAAATTGAACCTAATTTATAACCATTAAAATTAATAGATGTCGTTTCGTCCTTTTGTAACCAGTGTTCGCTAACACAAAGTACATCGATATTTTTTTCATATAGAATATTTTCTAATTCTAAGATTTTATTTCGAATGCATTGCACGTTTTGATGCATTATTATGAAGGTGGATTTGATGTCGTCAGGTTTAGGAGTACGTGTATTATTCATAAAAAAATAGTTTGTTTTTTCGGATAAGGTGAGTTCCTGTCATCTCGGGTTTGTGTAGGAATGGATGAATGAATATATTTAGGGTTTTTTTCTGATGGATGTGGGTGCTCAAAATTGTAGACTGATATTTTATTGATCTCATTTTTTATATGCGCCCTTGTTAAGCTCATCATTTTGATAATTGTATGGCTATTCATTTTTTCATAAAAAATGGGCCCACTAAATTTACAATAATTTTTTAATTCGAAGATGTGAGATATAATCTCAGAATTCAGTTTATAGATGTTTAAATAGTTGTTTTTAGTAACTGGATGTATTAGGACATTAGTATGGGCTAGTTGTCGTAGGGTGTAGTACAAGTTGCTTAGAAAGTTTTTAGGGGATGTCTCATTTTCTCCGGCTATTAAAATTACAAAATCATTTTTGTTTAAATTCTTGCTTTCTCTTATGATGTTTGCCGTGTACCAGTCTAGTGTTGCCCCAGGGTATATATAGCCGGAACAATCTACATCTTTAAAGTTTTTTTCCAGATTTCTTCTTATTTGGTGGCCTGCTTCTTCTCCAAAGATCCGTATTTTTATTTCTTTCCATTGAAGTTGTGCTGTTTTAATTCTGCGATGTGTGAAGTCCTGTGCCGGAAGAGGTGTTTTAATTTCTTTATTTTGGTTATTAATATTGGTGAGATGCAATTTGTTTTTAAATTCTTCATTTTTTTCTGCCATGTTTACGAGAAGCGACTTGTTTTCATTCATTACATTTTTTATTTCAATAATATTTTGGGTAGAGTTTTTTATTAGTGGTCGTAATATTTTTAATTCGCCCTTCATTTCATTATTTTCAGCCACTAAGTGGGCAATAATGTCGAATAGCTGATCCATGCCTTCGTTTATTTTTTCTTTTAGAATGATTTTTCCTTTCCCTTCCGTTATTATTTTTTTAATATTATTTATGGTAAGTCTTGAGTTTTTCAGGGCATTATTTACCTCGTATGCCTCTATCATTGTGGACGTTTCTTCTTCATTTTTTCTTTTATCCTCCGAATCTGAATAAGGATCCTCCTCGTGTTGATTTGGAGATCTTGGGGTCAGGCAGGATTTTGTAAACGGGTCCTCATTTTTTGATTTAGGTGTTTTATTGCCTTTTTCCCTTTTCAAAGATTATTCAACAGAATTTGATATTGTATGCACTTATTGCCCTCTATTGAACAATAGCGGTAAATAATATATTTTTACTTGATTTATGCGATAACAGCCATCTGTTGTTTATTAGCGCAAATTATTAGTTTATTTTGCGATATGGTTAAATTTGTGCATTTACTGCCATCTATTGACAGGTAGCGATAGATGGAACGTATGTAGGTAGAGTATTCAATATCAAATCATTAAATGTCAAAAAATCACAGTGATTTGAATTTTTAAAATCAATTTTTTCTTAGATATAGTTCATGTACATACGTGGTAATTGCTTCAGTTTTACAGCAACACTGTTATGCTTCTGTTTCACAGGTTTTATGTTGATTAAACATACGTTTTGCACTTTATTTTTACTGTTTTATACGGAACAAATTGCACTTGACATCTGTCAATTATTATCATAGGTGTGTTTATAGTTCTGTTATGAAGTTTGCGGAATCAGAAACGGAAACGGAAGTGAAAAAACTTGCGGGACTTCTGCAGAAGCGGAAGCAGAGTTCTGTTGCAACACTAATTGTTATAAGCCCTAGCTAGTTAGAGGATTACGAAAGAATCCATGAAATCAAAAATAAAATAAAATAAACAGTTCATTTGAAGCTGATTTGCGAATACATTAATATGGCAGTGGATGGGATTACCAAGTAATCCATTTGTATTTTCTACTCTATCTGACTTCTAACCCATACAATAATTTATACATGGTTACTAATTGCCAACTGACGATTTTGCTGACTTGAATTCTGGTTCAGACATACGCCACTAAAATCCAAGCCAGGGATTTTTTGGAATAAAATTTACAATTAGTACTACTTAAATAATTACCTCTTCATCCTCTAATTGCTTGCAGGGATAGTTAGAGATAATGGAACATCAATTAAATCTGACATGGCTTAATGTCATTGCTTCTTTCAAATTTATGCATCATATCGTTTCAAATAGTCTTCTGTTGTTACAAATTCCCGATTCGTCAATGTTGATGTTGATGTTTCTTCTTTTTGGTAGTGTGTTTGGTGGCGATTCTCGTCGACACCTTCATCAGGATCTGTAAGCAGTTTGATAACCACGAAGTTATGCTAGCGTTATTCGATGGCATACTGAGAAGCAAGCTGGAGTACGCGAGCGATGTTTGGGCACCGGACCACCAGAAGTACATTGATATATTAGAGCAAATCCAGAAGAAATTCCTCAGGTATGTTTATATGCGGAAGCATGGAACCTATCCAAGGTTCATGCACCATATTGACTTACTTGAGGAAACTGATTCTGTGAGTCTAGAAACTAGAAGGAAAGCAAGTCTTGCTATTTTGTCTTTCAAAATTTGGAACAATTTCATCAATAGCCCATTTCTCTTGGGATGCTATGATTTATATGCACCAGGCCACTACAGCCAAAGTCGACATCATCATCATCATCTTCTTCCCCTTATCCTATTCGGGTCGGGGACCCATTGCATCGATAAGGCTCCTCCATATGTCCCTGTCTTGTGCTGATTGTTCGGCCTCTGTCCATGGTAGCCCCATCCTCTCCTCACACAGTTTCTGTTTTTTTTTTCTTTTCTTATGGCCACCAGACATGGATGCTAAATGAACGAACACGCTCTAGAGTCCAAGCTGCCGAAATGAGGTACTTGAGAGGAGTGGCAGGGGTTACGAAATGGGATCATATAAGAAACTTCACGATCCGAGATGATCTAAACATTGAACCACTGCTACTCTTCGCAGAAAAATCGCAACTGAGGTGGCTTGGGAATGTACTAAGAATGTCTGATGACCGAATTCCGAGGAAGATACTGAGTGCGATTCCAGAGGGTAGACGTCCAGTGGGCCGCCCCAGACACAGTTGGGCGAGGCAGTCGACATCATGACTTATTTAAAGTACCGAACGGTAGAACAGACGTCTTGGCAAAGCATAGCATGAAGGGGAGTGATGCTGTTAAATGAAATTGCAAACCATTTGGATGTAAGTGACTGTTCTTTATATGCCTTAAAAACATTATTGAAGAGTCACTTGCCTAAATGCTGATAGGGTAACTAAATTGTACCGTAATTGGAATTATTCTGTTGTACAATAATAATCAAATAAATATGCCACATTCCGCTTTTCATCTCTCCCTGTTAATATAAATATTAAATATAGAGATATTAACAATATACGCTAAAGAGACCATTTACTCGTTATCCCCAGACAATACTGCTGTATTGAGGGTAGGATCAGCTATTCAACATCAATTTTTTTTGATTTTTTGAAATGAAATACCAAATGTGTCTATTCGAATATCGAAATCGGTGCTGTGCTTCAAGAAGCTCCGCTTCAAATGATTGCTGACTGCACAGTCAACCGCACAACATCATAATTGATGGAAATATGCCGGGAACCAGCTAGTAAATTAATATAATTCTTTCTTTTTAATGTGTACTTATTGTGACAGTTTGACAGATATGGCTAGATGTCTTAATTTTTCAGCTTAACCTTCTTTCGATCTTATTTTGAAAAGCAATGATCCTGAGGCAAATATTTTTTTTATTTTTAGCTTTACAATATATCCTATCCTATGATTTTTCACGGATCTGCGGTAATTATTTAGTTATTTTTAATTAGAATATGAATTATTTGGTTATTTTTAATTAGCATTGATAGTCCTAAAACAAATTCTTGTAATCAATTCTTACGTAGTCTCACGGCTCGATTACTGTAACGGCATCTACGCTAGTCTTCCAAAATATCAAACTGACAAACTTCAATCCGTATTTAATGCAGCGGCAAGGCTCACAACCGGGATCTCTAAATATTCGCACATTTCAGAACACCTTCGTATTATTCACTGGCTCAAGTGCCCTGAAAGAATCCAATACAAATTGTGCTGGATGGTGTTTAAATTAATCAATAAAATGGCCCCCCCTTACATCTCTGAATTATGCGTCCCGGAAAATACTGGTCCGAGGCAATTAACCTTTAGATCAGCAACTTCATCGGCTGTAAGCAGACTAATAGAACCTAAACGAAAGTCAAATACTAAGTTTGGAGATCGTGCTTTCGGAGTATCTAGACCTAAGGCTTGAAATAGAGTCCCTTCGGAATTAAGACGCATAATAAGCCCAACGGAATTTAGGTTCAAACTAAAAACCTACTTTTTTAAAAATTTTTTTTATCTGTTTCCAGATTTTCGATTGAGTTTCGCTTATATTGTCTTCATTTATTTAAAAACCTACCTTTCTGGTTTCTCGTACCCTTAATTTAAATATATTATCTGAAAGTATCATATTTGTATTGCCTATGATATGTCTTAATCACACTTTTCTTATTGAATTAAAATTACTCGAATCCTTACACATCCATCTGTCTCTTGACGAATCACATTTAGGAAGATCAAATCCTTGTACTACAGTACTGCCCACCATAAAATGTTGCTTTTACTTTCCAAAATACACATTCTTTATGTTAAATAACTATGTCTTCTGCGTGCGAACTCTATCTCAATTTCTTTAAATAGACAATAAACAGTGTTAATTTCAAGCGACCTCCCAGGTAAGTATGGTCCCGTATTCATTCAAATTTAGGCAGCATCCGTTCATTGGTCAAAACATTGCACATATATTTTCGTTTGTACATCGCCCTTGTCTTTTTTCACAAAAACGGCACTATATAAATCATCCAATTATTATTATTGTACTTCTTCTTCTTCTTTGCGCTGTCCCAACTCATTGCCTAGGTAGGCTGTTGGGGTCGGCTCTTCTTGTTCTCAGGTTGTAATTTCTTCTATTCTGAGTGTCGCCTTCATCCAGGCCGTTTCTCTGAAGAATTTTGGAGCATTGAGTCATCCAGGAGTTCTTCGGTCTTCCTCTGGATGACTGTCGATGAAGCTCCATTGACATTGCCTGCTTCACTGTGTGGTCTGATGGTCTCCGTCTTACGTGCCCGTACCATCTCAACTGTCGTTCCTCCAGCTTACTGTTTATGTCTGTGACACCCAGGCTACCACGGATGCGTGAACTTTTGATCTTATCTTTTAGTGATACTCCTGCCGACTTGCTAAGCATTCGCATTTCTGCTGTTTCGAGTTGCCTAGAGTAGGAGTTGTATATAGTCCAGCATTCGGAGCCATACATTATTGCGGGTCTTACAATAGTCTGGTATATCTTTCCTTTAATTTTTAAAGGCATTTTGGAGTCACACAATATTCCTGTTACGGATCTGAATTTAATCCATCCCACACCTATTCTATGGATGACATCCGCTGCACATTCTCCGTCTCTTGTGGATTAGTGAGCCCAGATACTTAAATGAATCACAGTTGGCTAATGTTACTCCATCCAGTTGCATCGAAGGAGTTACAGCATTTGTGTCTTCAAATTGCAAATACAAATATTCAGTCCTTTTCCTGCTAATTTTTAAGCCATTATCCTCCAGGATCTTTCTCCATCTTTCCAGGCTATTCTGTAAGTCACAATGATTATCTGCTATCTGTGCAACATCATCTGCAAAAAGCATAGTCTTGAGAATACTGTTCATTTCTTGACTTGTTAGATAATTCATGAACATTATGAATAGCAGTGGGCTGATGAAAGATCCTTGGTGTACCCCCACTTTAATTGGAAATTTTGGTGATGTCCCTGATGTGCATCTTACTTGGGTTTCAACGTTTGTATACATATCTTGTATGGAGAGCACATATCCTTCTGATACATTGTGGGCTCTCAATGCCGCCCATATCAGGCTTCGGGGTGCCCTGTCAAATGCTTTTTCCAAGTCTATAAATACCATGTGCAAGTCTTTTTTTGCATTTCGATGTTTTTCAACTATTATTCTGAGTGTTTGAATAGCATCTATTGTTGATTTTAATATTATTATTATTATTGTACTAACCTTTAAAAATATAACACTTGAACATAGCTTGTGTCAAACTGGCCCTAGATACCAAAAATAAAAATCAAATGCAGTTTGAACACGAATAATTTATTTCTTTCCTCAAAATGTATTCAACTTGTTGTTACTGAAAATCGCAAGGATTCACACCCCCCATTGCCTGGGGGGTAAACAAATGATCTCCCGGTGACTGAAAAATATTTTATTAAGCAGACATAGAAAAACCTTTTTACGTCGCTAATGGCAAAACGGGATAATGAGATGAGGCCTGCAAAATTATTTAATAGCAGGGGGACATGACCGCCAATTACATTTATCCTGTTAGAGACAATCCACAAGCCGTTCAGAGCAAAACTCAGGAAAATAATATGTAAACATTTTTCATAATACCCCATCCCCGAAAAAAAATTGCGTTTAAATATAATCACGTTATTCGTAACCGGGTAATGTTAGTTTTTCTAAAAAAATAAAAATATGTGGCACTGCGTGGGAATTGAATCCACCGTGCCCCACTACAAGATGAATGTTATGGAATCCAAGCACTAAAGTCGATTGTTTGTGCTAGGCAGAAAGATAGAGCCATATTTCGAAAACATTTTTTACGACAATCACTATAATCAGTTACGAAATTTAGAAAATGTTTTATAATAATTTTATAACTAAAGCAACCGCAATGTTTTCAATAAAAAACATGTCCTACCTCTGAGTAGGTAATTCTCTTTCTAATTTTACAGACGACATGTTTCATCCTTTGACATGCCGACGAAGCTGCTCCGCTTCTAAGCATCGGAGGTGCCCCAATTAAAATTTAACACATTTTTTTTTTTACATGAATTACCGCACAAGAATCCCAACTGCTCCCGTCTGAAGCCAGTGGGATTATGGCATCCCCAATTGGGGTATGTTGTGAGGCTGAAGATGATGGGGAAGGGGAGGAGATGGGGAAGAGGGAGGTGGGGAAGTACCTGGCTATTCAAATCTGGTCACCAAACACGGCTAACGCCATTTCAAGCAACGTTTCAATTCTGAATGGTGGTCTTACACCAGAGCGATACTGAGAGTATCTTCCACTCTGGAACGTGCCGCAAATATACCGTATATTATTTTTAAATGAATAAATTGTGACATAACACAAATTAATCAAATAAAATTTATTTTTCACGCCGGGATTCGATCCCGCGACCTTCGGAGTGCTAGTCAAGAGCCTTACCACTGGACTACGCCGGCCGTCAATTGCTTAGAAAATGATCGAAAAACATTTGAATATTTGTGATTATATAAATAAAAATCAGAGGATGCAGTTTACACGTGGTAGAAGTGAAACCTTCAGTAAACTAAAGTAGACACGAGAAAAGTAGGCTAAGAAGCACCGCACAAAGAGGAGACCGATTAGATGTATGTGTTTGTCTCTTTTTAGTGTCGCTATTTTTCGTTTCATCGAGTTTCAAATCACAACGGTGCTAGAGAAATTTTCACTTGAAAAAAAAAACACTTAAGTATACGATGTTTAAGTATGCATAATAAATATTTAAGTGTGCATAATAAAGAAAATTTAACAATTAATATTGGAAACTCGATGTTCTATCTAAACGATATCAAAATCAATAATATATTGAACAAAACACCTAACATATTTTCTCGAAATATTGAATTAGTGAGTAACCTAGACAATTAGTTTTTTGACGTGTATGATTCCAGTATAAGGCCGGCTGCACACATCCGATTTTGCTTTCCGATTGTCTGATCAGACTATCGGATCGGATGAACCCCGCACACGTCCGATTCACTCTTACGATTTTTTTTATTCTCAGTCGTTTATGATATGTCTAGCGAAACACTACAATTCATAAAATAAAAGTAGGTAAGAGTGGGAAGACTACGAAGCACCGCACAAAGAGGAGACCGATTATTCTATATTATTCTCTCGCAGGCTAAATCATATGTGTTTGTATCTTTTTAGTGTCGCTTCTTTGTTTCATCGACGACCTCCGTAGTCCAGTGGCTAAGACTCTTGACTCACATTCCGGAGGTCGCGGGTTCGAACCCGGCATGCTCAAATAAATTTTATTTGATTAATTTGTGTTATTTCACAATTAATTCATTTAAAATAATATATAGTATATTTGCGGCATGTTCTAGAGTGGAAGATACTATCAGTATCGCCCTGGTGTAAGACCACCATTCAGAATTGAAACGTTGCTTGAAAATGGCTTTAGCCGTGTTTAGTGACCAGATCTGAATAGCCAGGTACTTCCCAACCTTCCTCTTCCCCACCTTCTTCCCCTCTCCGCTACCTTCAGCCTCACAACATACCCCAATTGGGGATGCCATAGTCTCACTGGCTCCAGACGGGAGCAGTTGAGATTCTTGTGCGGTATTCACTGTAAAAAAAAAAAAAAAATCGAGTTTCAAATCACAACGGTGCTATGGAAGTTTTCATTTCAGGAATATCTTTTACTGCACAATCATGTCACTACCAATTCGTTTTTGTACTCCCTTATACAACGCATACACAGCTTAGGGAACGTACCGATACTACGTGACCAATTTTGGCAATTTTTAATCCCCCCCCTCCCCCCCCCCCCGGTGACTAAAAACCTAAGCCCTACGCCTCTCATTTATTTATTTATTTTTTCAGGTTCTCCATAAAACAGTTATACATTAAATTACTACGGAGAAGATTACAAAATATAAGAAAAAAAGGCCAAGGGGGCAGTTTCACTATGTTGAGACGTATGTCAAAAGATATTTACTAAACTCTCTATAGGTAACATTGAAGATGTCAATGCTTAATGCAGAATCGTTAAGCAGTTGAATTGCTCTATTTAATGGGGCATTCTGAAAGGGAGAAGTTCTCGCTTTCGGAGCATAAAAAAGTGTGTGGGATTTCCCACGAGTATACGCGTTAGGGAAATATAGGTTAATCTCCTTCAACATAGGTGGATTCAGAATAGTACCGGAGATCAATTTAAAAAAATGTTTCCCCAAAAATATTTTTCGGCGGGCTTCTAACGTATTAAGATCGAGAATTCCTGTTAAGAACAACGATGGATACAGGAATGGGTAGTATGTATATTCCCTCATATACAGGTAACGCATAAACCTTTTTTGTACTTTTTCTATTTCTAGGATACGGTTTTTTTCAGAGGGTGCCCAAATAATGGAGCTGTATTCCAGGATGCTGCGGACAAGTGCTTCTTATGTTCTTCGTATTGCAATTCCATTAGTAAATGATCTCGCATTACGAAGAACAAATCCGAGCATTTTGTTGGCGCGGGAGACAATGTCTGATATGTGAGATTTGAAAGAGAGATTTGCTTCAAAAATCACGCCAAGGTCTCGAGCCTCGTTTTTGCGTGTTAGTATTATTTTATTAATATGGTATGGGAATAAAAATGTGTCTTGTGATCTTGTAAATGTGAAGACACTGCATTTCTGGATACTGAATGGTAAATTATTCAGTTCCGACCATTTGACAAGGGAATCAAGATCTTTCTGCAGAAGAATGGAATCTATATGACTTTTAATAGCTCTAAAAAGTTTAATATCGTCAGCGAAGAGATGATATTTTGAGCGGTTAATAGTTAGCCTATATCATTAATGAATAAAAGAAAGAAGAGTGGACCTAGATTCGACCCCTGGGGAATCCCGGAGTTAGTTTTGTATTCGTGAGAAAACTGGTGTCCGTAACTGACATACTGACGACGATTGAGTAAATAGCTAGCTACGAAAGCGAGAAAATTCTGAGAGAATCCGAGGTAACTTAATTTTTTTAATAAAATATCATGGTCGACTTTGTCAAATGCTTTTTCGAAGTCTGTATAAATCACATCGACATGTACAAAATTTTCAAACGAATTATTTATATAGGTGGTGGGATTCATTATGTTTGTTGAGGGTGATAGAGTGGGACGAAATCCAAAAAATCAATTTGTACCAAGCGTGGTATTTTGAAGACCCCTCCCCCGAAAGGATCACGTAGTATGGATACGTTCCCTTAGGTAACGAAAATGCAGAAGTAGCGGATATTTTCAATAGCATAGAAAGAACTTACAAAAAACATTTCACATATTTTTTGAAAACAGATATTAGTTTACATTTTGTTTCCAAAATTGTAACTTTTAGTTAATTCAAATCATATGTTCACAATGCGTAATTGTTTTGTAATCAATTTTTATGTAAAAAAAGTTTTATTTTGTAGGTAGGCATTTGTACCGTAAATTAATAAATAAATTATCTGAATTGTGTGATTCCCTGCGAGTGTAATTTCGTATATGTGTAATTCCGTCAGTGTGTGAAAAATTCTAGCAGTTGGTGTATGAAATTCATGCCTCTGTAAGAATGACATAGGATGCTATTCCACGCGGGTTGAATAGCATTCTGTGTCTTTTTTTCTGGTTCGCGCAGCGAAGGCCGCACAAAATTGCTCGAACAAAATCGAATAAAGTATCGAAACATCGCTTAATTCAACACCTATTGCAGCGCTATCTGCGATTCTTCGAGTTTACCGCAGTCACTATTTTAATGGGCTACAGGTATTGAATCATTAAATCAACTTAGCCTGCACAAACAAAAACCATTCCCCTTTTTTATGTATTTAACTTTTTTTTCACATACGTACTACAAATTATTTGTATTCCCTGGATACATACTGGGCTCACGCCCGTATCATTGAATGTGCGTCAATCGAGTATTGTTTTGATTCGAGCGCTTTGCGTTATTTCGTTTGTCTGTAAATTTTTGTGAGAGTTCGGTGAATGTTGTCAAGATGCTAGCCGTGTTTTTTAATACATGTTTATTCCGTCAGAGTGCATGAGGGTTGTGACTGCTGAGAACTATCAGGTCAGAATAATCGCAAAGTCCACCATTCACAGAACATCCAGTGGTAGTTGGTAATCGTACATAGATTAATATAATGTAACAACAATGAACTATTTCGTTCCAGATGCGGTCCCCGGAGTTCTGGGCGTTGTGTACCATCATTGTGCTGTGCTTCCTGGTGTTGTTTGTGATGATGAAGTTCCGCCCGCGCTGCGGCATCAAGAAGGTGTTGCAGCGCAGGGCGGCCAACGCCAGAACGGGCGGGACGGCCGCCCTTCACCAGCAGACGGCGTGGCCGCCCTCATATTTGCGCGGGAATGAGTGAGTTTTTTTTAAATATAATAATATATTAATATATTTATACTACAGCAAGTTTACATCTTTTTTAGTACAACATGCTCGCTTATAAATGCCGAGAATTTTCAGATTTTCAATACTTCCGCACTTTTCTCTTTCTCAATTCCTTACCCTCCATGGATGCCATGCTCACTGGTTCCAGATGTTTGTATTCAGCATTCAGCATCACGACACGGGACGTGGAGCATTTATGTGCCTTGGGAAACTGATAGAGTTTCTAAAAGCTAATTACCACGATCTCTTATGATATTTTTCATATTCTAGCAACTACATTACTCGTAAATAAAATATTATAAATATAAAATACAATGGTGAATTTAATTATAGTAAAGATATTTCTTAATCCTCCCGTCTAGGAAGGATTAAGAATTACCAGGTCCACGGTTTTTATACCATGTTTTCATGGTTTTGGGTCATTAATACCTCCATATATTAATATACGCGTCATGTAGGGAACGTTGAGGTACCTACACTAACTACCGTAAAATGTAGAAAAAATATTATTGGAATTGCGGGGGATCATTTCTCCCTCAACTCGGCGGTCTAAAAAACTGATGTATTAATTTGTTAAAAAATTATTTATATTCTAATATTCTTAATTAATTTGGAGTTCTACTAATTAAATCTGAATCTCTTCAATGTTTTTAATTGTATTGTGAATTTTTTTAAAACATTATTTTATCGTATTATTCAAAAGAAATGATTGTTTAATATAAAATGATTGTTTCTTATAAAGCATTGTTTAGGTAATGTAATTTTCTTATTTAAATTCTCAATAAAAATTTCACGAAAATCTAACAAAAAACATGTTTTTTCCACGGTTTTTTTATACTTCAAAACATGGTAAACAATGGTTTTTTGATCCCTGAAACGTGGTTTTTCATTTTTGGGACATGGCATCACTGCTAGGGTGTCCTGTGCCGAGGCGAGCTAAAGTTTACTTTTAGTTTATTTGTCATCATCGCCGTTTTTAGTGTTTTTTTAGGTTTTTCCGTTTACTTTTTGAACCAGTTTTTTTTAATTAATTACATTCGATACTGCTAATACTACAATATTTATTTATGTATTGTTTTAGTTAGTTTATTAATTACGCGCTTTTGCCCCCGCCTTCACTCGCATGGTATTAGGGGGGTTCCCACAGCGCCTCCTCCACCTTCTCTATTCCCCTCCCCCTCCTCCCCTCCAGAGTGGAAAGCTTATTAGGGTTATTTTACACTCCCGAAAAAAGTTATTAGGGTTATTTTACACCCCCAGGCTTTTTTTATATTAGCTCCACACAGGAGGCCCCTAGGAAAATAATTTCCCTCTGGGCCTATGTTATTTCTGCTATGTGTAAAACTTCTTTAGCTCCATCGATATGATAGGAAGAGAGAAAGAAAATGTGCGCGCGCACTGCTCTCTCTTGCTCCTACAGTGTCATACAGACAATAGGCCTGCACTGTGTCTTAGATATACGAAACGTAACTGGCCATGAGAGAAAGAGAGAAAGAAAATGTGTGCTCGCACCTCTCTCTTGCCCCTACAGTAATATACGTAACGTAACTTTCTCTCTTTCTATCTTCACTAATTTATATCTCCCTCTCAACTACCGTTCGCCTCGCTTTTCGTAACGTTCTCGTCACGCATTCACCAACTTACTCCCCAAGTCAAGCGTGCGTAAAGAAGTTTTACTTCAAAAAGTAATATAAATATAAAATGAATGGTGGTCTTACACTAGGCCTGTATTGAGAAAAAACAGTCACCAACTTGAAATGGAAGCGGAACAAATTTGCAGACAGATGAAATGCAAATTGGTCGAGTTAATATGAGCTTTAAAAGGCTGTGTCGTTAAAACACCCTAAAATTACTTGAATTTTCAATTCTTTTAGAGGACGAACATTTTAAAATATGATTGTGCTTTTCTACGACAGTATCGAATTTCGACATTTCTCTGCTAAACAGAAAAATGAAAAACTCAAAATTATATGTTTAAGTATTTTATTACGTGAATACAGATAACACAAATATGAAACACAAGAATATTAAGGCAAAGTCTCTCTGTGACACGGTATCCACGAGTTAAAAGGAACGAATTCTTGACATCAAATAGATCACCTATGCAAGATGATTTACAGTCATCACAACTTCCGATAGCTTTCAATACATTTTTAAACAAAAATCTACAAGAATCGGTGCTAAATTTTTGTATGGAAAATTAATCGCACACTCTTTTAGCAGCACCAGGCACGCTGTTAGGCTCTGGAAAGACATTGTGCTCCGAAATAAATATATTCATTACATTAACCGAACTACGCGAACCAAACTTAAAAATTTTTCCTAATATAAAACCTCCATATGTATACCTCCATAATCTTTTATGAACCTCACGTCGAATTGAATCAACATCTTTACGGCTTTCGACACTGCACTTATATCTAGAAAGTACTTTCACAAATATATTGGGAGGCGGGAATAGGTACCGCCGCCCCGGGAACCTTAATTGCACAACCAACACTTCTGCCACAGGTCACCCCAAGTGGTTCGCTACGTTTGGTGATTTAGCAGGGGTGCCCGGATTCATGGGGTGAGGTTTGTCTAGATCTTGGAGGCGGATGACTAGGACACACTGAACCCCAGATTCCTACCCACCCCTTAAACCCATTTCCCTCCCAGAACTCTCCTCTCCTTTCTTTCCTTAAAAAACCCTCCACACAGCATCCCCAAAGATGACATAGGCCCTGAGGGAAATTATTAATCTGGCAAAAAAAAAATTAAAAATATTTACGTTGGTTAATAATATTAAATTTTAAATATAAAAAAAAAACTTTAAAATAAACTCCTTCTCTGTTCTTCTGAATATCATGTAAAAATGCTTTATAAATGAAAAAAATCTAGAAAGGTTGTTTTTTCAAAAGGTATTTTTTTTAAATTGATTAATATTCAACCTAATAAAATGGAGAAGAAAACATAATATCGCATTTTATTTATTATTTATACTCTTGGGAAATAATAACAATGCTTTATACAGTCTATAGTCTTTATAATACACCCACAAACCCCCCCCCCCCCCCACCTCCCTCACCTATCCCCTCTCTAACACCACTGAAATGAGAAGGTATAGGTATAATTTTTGGAATAAAGAATTCATAGCCGTTTGATTATATTTATACTAGCTTCCTATCCGCATAATGTTATGAAATATCATTCAACATTGGAGCATACTTTAACAATCTTTAATTGAAATAATATGTTAATCTGGCAACATATATTTGGTTTCATAAGAAAAACTCTCTTTTTATAACTTTTTAACGTTATTCCCAGTTGCGACCATTATCTGTTTCTGTGTCTTGTTCTCTCTCATATTTTCGTTTAGATTATTTTTACTATCTTCTTCTTCCATGATATATTACATTGATGGGATTAACCTTCAAAAGTTATAAAAAGAGAGTTTTTCTTATAAAATTAATTATTTATTTAGACTTTTATAAAAAGTCAATAGTTCCATATTAATAAAATCGGATATTTAATTAAATGAAGACAATACTAGCGAAGCTCAATCGAAAATCTGGTGACAGAAAAATCAGAAAAAGATATTGGCTCCACTCTTTTTCTGATTTTTCTGTCACTTCATCATTGAGTTTCGCTTCATTATTGTCTTCATTTAATTAAATATTATAATTTGAGATTTTACTCATAAAGTTAAAAATCGGATATACCTATTTATCCGTGACGCTATCTATCTAGGTTACAAACCAATTCTTAGAATGATTGTTTCCAATAAAAATGGTAGTTGCCTGTGATGTGGAAAATAAATTAGTTGAAAATAATATTATTAATTCTAAAATTTTAAATTGACTACTATGAATTATGACGGTTTTACAGTAGGGTGCAATGGCGGAATTGGTAAACGCACGTCCCGGATAGACGAGAGGTTTTGGGTTCGAGTCCCAGTTGCGACCATTATCTTTTTCTGTTTTTCTGTGTCTTGTTCTCTTTCATGTTTTCGTTTAGATTATTATTACTATCTTCTTCTTCAATGACATATATTTGGGTTTTTACGCCCTGACAATGAAAAAAAAACTTCGATTCTCTGTCTTAGAAACATAGAATGAAACATTTTCATTCGGCTTTGATTTAAACATTTTTCCAGAACTTATTGTAAGCAATATTTCTTGTAAAATGACCTTCAATTAAAGAGGCGGGTATTGGTACTGCCACCCCGGGAACCATTTATTGGATAGGTCACCCCAAGTAGTTCGCTACGTTTGGTGACTTAGCAGAGATGCCAGATGAGTTTTTTCCGGGTCTTGGCGGCGGATGCGTCTGCCCTCCAACTGTATGTCAGACCGGATCGAGAGAGACTGGGGAGCCTTTTGACTTCTCCAGCCGGACTCTCTCGACCCATCGCCTTGCACCGCAAGGATTTATACGACCGTCACTATTGGACACACTGACCCCCAGATTCCTACTCACCGCTCACTCCTTACCTCTCATGCCCTTTTCCATCCCAGATTTTCCTCTCCATCTTTTCCTTAAAAAGATTCTGCACACAGCATCCCCTAAATTGTCATAATGTGTGGAGCTAAAGATAGGTACTGTTAAGCGGAATTATACACAGCCAAAAGGTGTATAATTCTTAGCTTGCCTTATATTGTCACCACGAATATTGGTATCTGAATTCTTAGCTTGCCTTATATTGTCACCACGAATATTGGTATCTGGCAAATAAAAATAGTTTGACAAACGTTGTCTAGAAACGCTCGTTTTTTAATCGAATCTTTATTATTTTATTTTATTTATTTATTTTTTTAATTTTATTAATATTTCAACGCCCTGATGGGCTTTTACATATAAGTTCATAATACAGAGACAAAGTTGAACAATAAAAAAGATGAACTTAAAAAAGTAAATATCACATGAATGGAAGGTATAAAGATACATTTTAGTAAAAATAATGCATTACAAAACAAGAGAAAGTTTTTAAAGTTGCAGATGGCATAAAATAGTAGGTATACATTGTGTATTTACAAAATTTACATAAAAACAATTCTTGACAACTCAAATCAAATGTCACAGTACTTACATAAAAAAGAAAAGAAAACAGCAACAGGTTTTTATATTGTAGATAAATAAATAAAAATGTGCTATGTGATTCTCCCCAAATATCAAAATATACTACATAAAAATATCGTTCAAGTGTTTCTTAAATAATGGTAACTTTGTATTAAATACATCGATACTTGAGGTGAATTTGTTTGCTAGTGTATGAAATCGTGCAATAGGTGCATGTGTGAGGTAGTTGTTGGTTCCAGAATTATTGTTGCCGAATACTATGTTTTGCCTTGTTGCTCGAGTTGGTACCTTAAAGTCAACGAGATGCAGGAGTTCACAACAGTCTAATTCAGAGTGAATAATTTTAAACAAAAAAGTTAGGTCAATTATTTTTCTTCTGTTTTCTAGGGAATGCAATTTAAGTGTATTTAGTAAGAATGTATGGTTAATGTGTTGAATAGGTATATGTAACTTGAAGTTAATAAATCGTAAAAATTTGTGCTGCACTCGTTCAATATTTTTTATATGAATTTGATAATATGGGGACCAAACTATGGAATTGTATTCCAGCAAGCTGCGTACTAGTGACAAATATACAATATTATGTAATTTAATCGCTCGAATCAAAAGTAGTTTTTATTCATTTTATGAATATCAGAAATAAAGTTAATCTATGAAATTAGACATAATATAATTATTTTTTAAATTGTTTCTGTGGTGTCCTAGATATTAGTTAGAGAGCTTACCCATAGATGGCACATAGCTATCCTAGATATAGTTTAGGAGGTTACCTATAGATGACACGTAGCTGTCCATAAGACTTATATTATACATTTTTATAGTCGGGCTCCAGAATAACTACCACCGCCTGCTAAAAAATCCATCGGAACTCTTTGTTGTGTATTACAAATAAAGTCCAAACCAAAGTGTTTTGTTAACCCCGGGTCTGTATTTAAAGAGTTTGTGTGACAAACCCCGAGTTACAAGAGTTTATTGTACGTTTTCACATTTCTGATGAAAAATATATTATTTAGGTGCTTATGCACATATTTATTACGTAATTAAAACAAAAAAAAATAATAAATCCAAATATTTTCTAGTATTCATAACGTAAACCGATTCGTAGTAAAGATTAATCTTGTGTGTAAGCTTGTGAAAATACGATGTTTTATTAAACCTAAATGAAAACACATTTTTTCCATGATTTATGAAAACAAATTCCCGTTATTTTTGCGCTACCCTAATTTGTTATTTCTTTTCCATTACACACGTAAACAATATAATTTTGACGCATTCACAAGCAAAATTGCTAAATGTTTTTTTAGCATTTCCATCGAATCTATGGGTGTTAAGGCGTAATAATAAAATGTTATTACAATTGTTAAAATATATATCATAAGTGTACAGGATTGGTTATTTACAAAGGGGAGGAACTATTTTAAAGAATGCCTGAAGTCTACAAATTAAGTTAATTTGCTTTATTTTTATTATTTTTATTTTACTATTTTTATTTTTTTAAATTAAAATTAAAAAAAAAATACTTTTAATAGTTATCATAATAATATTTATATTTGGATGACTTACTTTCACAGGGGAGGAACTATTTTAAAGAATGTTTGAAGTCTACAAATTAAGTTAATTTGCTTTATTATAATTTTTTTTTTTAAATTCAAAAAAAAAAAAACCTTTAATAGTTATCATAATAATATTTATATTTGGATGACTTACTTTCAAAGGGGAGGTACTATTTTAAAGAATGTCTGAAGTCTACAAATTAAGTTAATTTGCTTTATTATTATTATTTTTTTCATAATTATTATTTTTTTTTAAATTCAAATTAAAAAAATAACTTTTGTTAATTATCATAAAAATATTTATATTTTTATGACTTATTTTCAACATCTCCACAAGAAGAGTCATTCATTTATTTATCTACTTATCATGTATTTATGTACCTATTTTACTTAAGCGAAACATCAGCCTACAATAAGAATGGTTTGTTTATATGTTTATTATTATATAAATATTATCTACTTAATTGACAAACCACTTAAAGAATTCGTTGTCATACAAAAACATTGTACCTAACCAAACTATATATTAACCAATAACAATTCTTACATTTATACAATTATATACATAAACCGACTACCATAATACGGGCATGTGCCTAGCGTGGTAGTCGAATCACATGTAAAAACTGTATAAAAATTTATATGATGAATAAAAAAAAAATAAAAAAAAATTGGACATGTTTCAGAGTGGTAGGTAGATACACTCAGATCGCCCTAAGATAAGACCATATTTCAGAATTGAAACTTGTGACCAGATCTGAATAGCCAGGTAATTCCTTTACTTTCCTCTTCCACACCTCCTTCAGCCTCACATACCACAATTAGGGTTGCCATAGTCTCACTTGATCCAGATGATTGGGAGCAGTTCAGACTTTTGATTAGTATCCACATTTAAAAAAATATTGTATGAAGTTTAGTACGATGTAATGATGTTTTACTTGAAAGGTTACAAGTTAATCGTAAATTGAATAAATGTACATACATTGGTTTGGGTTTTTGAAATTTCTAACGCTTACTCCTAATAAAATTACTTCTTTTCATATTGTTTTGTACTGTGTGTACAAATGATGGGAGTTATACGTGGAAACGTAACAAAAATATATTGAGAAACTCGGCCTTGATGAAATTCAAATATATTCATTTCTACTCACTTTAATATTGAGTACAATGTATCGATTTCTACAATTTCTCGTTAACATCTGGGCTTTGAATTTGCTACCCTTTTCTTTTCTTAAATAAACTTAACATAATAAAACTTACTTAAATTTAATAATTTTTTTAATAATGCTTATCATAACAGACTTCCTAGTTGTACTAGACGTTTGTACATAAACTAAATATAATAGCGAGCCGGCCACAATGACACGCCAATGGAGTTTCGTACGCCAGTGGATTTTGGAACGCCACTGGTCTTTTAAATGAATTTACTACTTTGACAAAAAATGCTTCTAGGTATAATGGCAAAACTGATTTGAGTACTGGATTAAAATAAATATTTTTCACTTTGGAGACTGTGGGAGACTGGGGTTTTTAGGTTACTGGGATACTGGGAGAGGTAAACTGAATCTAAGACTGATTAAAACACTTGAAAAGAGGTTTGAACTTGGAGACTGTTAGTATCTTGAGTTTTTTTTTTTTTTTTAAGTTTCTTTATTCTTTAAATGGTTCGTTACATAAATTGGGGATTTTTCGACCACCATACTAGGCACATGCCCGTGTTGTGGTGTTGGTATCTTTCTTCTTGGCTGATAGTTTTGAACTGACTTCCTACCGGTTTGACTTCTATTTTTATAGGGCAAACTCAGGTCGGACTTTTGGGGGACAGAACCTCCTTAATTTTTCTAAGGTACTTGTTTTAGGTAATTTCCCTGGTCGCTACGATTGGAAGTCAGCTGTGTCAAAATTATGTGTGATAGCTTTTGCCATGATCTTACCAACTTAGGATACCAAAGCCTCACATCATTTTTATTGTGTTTACAAGAAAAGGTACAAGTATACATATGTGATATAAGGTACAATTTCAAACAGTAAATATTTTTCTTAAAGTGCAACAATCACTGATAGACGTCAGTTTTTGGGTTGTTTTTGTAGCATATACTCATTTTTAGGTGATGATGTTTATTTCTTGATCCAAATTATTCCCAATTTCTCGAAATTGAGCTCCAAATTTTTCGGAACATGAATTCGCTGTCGTAAATATTTACGATTCAGATTTTTCCTTTGTTCAGAATTGACCAATAGTGGCTCGGCTGGTCGCATGGTGGGGGTGACGTAAATAGACAGCCAATTCCTTGGCGTTGATCATTGCTGTCTAGACTCCCTTGTGGAAGTATTAGGTGGTTATTTAGATGTGTTTTCCAGTCCAATGAGGCTGCCGCACGTATTCATTATCAATTTCATTAATGTTTTTAATTGATTAGTTAGTTAAAGGACATAATTGCGTTGTAGACAAATCATTTGGAAGGGGCACCACATGCACATTATTCCGCTAGCCAATAGCAGCACTCAGATTGTCGTGCTCGCGGCACGGTACTCTGTGACAGCGTAAATTCCAATCTTGAATTTCCAGGGTTGTCATATGCTTTCGCGCACTCGTTCAATGCACACGTATTCCTATGACACGTTCGATATACTAGTGAATACGTAACTATCCTACTTTTTTCTAACGAGTTTCGACACTCGAAATCTTTTCTGAGTTTTCGTAATTGAATTATTTTTTATTGTATTTAATACAGTAAGACGTCTCTTTTGATTGTTGATAGTTAAATGAGGTATGTAAGACGTCTCTTTTGATTGTTGATGATTGTTGATAGTTAAATGAGGTATGCAAGATGTCTCTTTTGATTGTTGTTAGTTAAATGAGGTAAGTGAGACGTCTCTTTTGATTGTTGATAGTTAAATGAGGTATGTAAGACGTCTCTTTTGATTGTTGATAGTTAAAATGAGGTATGTTATAATAAATGACATTGCTAAATCAAAATAGTTGCGTCGAGGTACGAAGTACAAAGAGATCGAGACTTTTTGATAAGAGATGACTAATTGCGTGCGATAGGGTGTCTGGTTTTCAATTACGCCATTTGATTTTATTTAGTGACCGAACCAAGGTTCGGTTTTGGTTTCGGCAAGGTTCGGCAAAAAAATCT
Organism: Limnephilus marmoratus; assembly: GCA_917880885.1. Classification (NCBI taxonomy): domain Eukaryota; kingdom Metazoa; phylum Arthropoda; class Insecta; order Trichoptera; family Limnephilidae; genus Limnephilus; species Limnephilus marmoratus. Next base: position 26,638,483 of record OU862919.1, on the reverse strand, counting down.
AGTTTCGGCATCAGTTTCGGTTTCGGCAGAAAATCTGCCGAACCTTCGGTCGCACCGAAACTCTGCGTTCGTGAATTATCGCGCGTGGTTCGGCTGACTTCGGGTGAGTTCGTGACTCATGTGTCACCCGCCATCATCAGTTGATTTCACCGGCTGGTCCGGCGTGATTATGTTGTGAGGTTATGTGTTATTTCTCGCGCATACATGTTTGTTACATGCAGTTAACACGTTTGTTAATTTCATAATTTTTGTTTGAAATTAACAAACGGCCAGATGGTTACTACATCAAGACTCTCGCAAGGACTCTAATTTTTTTTTAAAAGAACGAAGCTACATTTAGTTTAGAACGAATTTGGACCTCCAATGTCTCTGCATACGTTGTTAGAAAGCAGTATGCAAGTGTTTAGCGGGAAAAACAAGATACAATATGTGTTAGTATAATAAAATATAGACAAGACAATGTGACAGGTTTGTGAAAGTCCACGAGGTGGCAAGCGCTGGGTGATTGTATCCAGCGTATCCTACAAGCACGTATGATCCATCCCTCGCACTGTGGTTCGACTCGATGTTACGAGAGAGCCCCGCTGGAGATGCCAGAAGGCCTGCCTCCACATCTTTCCTGATCCGGCCAGCCACGCAGTTGGAGGGCAAACGCATCCGCCACCAAGATTCGGACAAACCTCACCCCATGAAGTTGTAGTTTATTAAAAATATGTTAACCTTTATACATACATTATTTTAGGTATATTTTTATTATGGTTCTTCCAAACCTTCATGATATACACTTTATTCATAACCATTTCCAACAATCACACAGACTCAAATTTGAGTTGCCGTAGATCTATTTGTTTCGGGCAGTTGTGAAGAAAAAAGGTAGAAGACACCTGTAGAGGCCTGCTTCAAGTTGTAGATTGGGTGCATCTGAAAAATCTATCAATTTATTTTAAAAAAACAGAAAACCTAAACATGTCATATTAATATGATCCTATTTGTTAACATCACGTACCAGTACCGTGAGCGTAAAAGAAAAACAGATGTATCAATATCATAATTAGGACCGCAAAGGAAGCAGCGGCCGTACAAAAACAGGACCCTGCCCGAAGACCGGTTCCCGGCAATGTTTACACTCGGCACATTACTAAATGATTATATAACCACTTGTTCCTCCCGGGGCCCCCTTGTACCACCCGTCCTGTACCAACCCACACCACCCCATTCCACCCAGACCGCTATCAGCTGTTACCGTGGATACCGGCGTTGTCAGGGACTCGGAAACGGTTGCGAAGGCGGCGAAGGACGATCCCGGAACAGGGTTGCCACAGCCTCGCTAAATAAAACAACTCGGGAAATCCGGGTGAAGCACCGTTTTACGAATTTTCTTGGAAATCACAGAAACTTTGAAATACCATAAATTTGGGGGTCGGGTATAGGATATTTATTGGATAACCAACTCATCTACCATAGGTCACCCCAAGAGGCTCGCTACGTTTGGTGACTTAGCAGGGGTGCCCGGGTTCATAGAATGAGATTTTTCCGGGTCTTGGCGGCATTTGAGTATTCCCATCAACGGCGTGGGGGAGGGTTCGGTAGAGACTGGTTGAGGGAGATCTCTTGACCTCTCCCAGCAGGAACATCGCCCTGCACCGTCCGAGGGATGGATTCGTACGTCCGTCACTCCTGGACGCACTGACCCCTAGATTCCTACATACCCACCCCTCATACATTTTTCCTTTCCGGAACTTCTCCTCCTTTCTTTCCTTAAAAGACCCTTTACACAGCATCCTCAAGAATGACAATCCCCTGGGGGGAATTATTTTCCTCGGGGCCTCCTGTATGGAGCTTAGGTAAAACAAAAACAAAAACCTAACCCCCTTTATTAAAAAAAGGGATGGAACAACAACTCCATGAGTCGATATTGAATCTCGTCTGACTTTGGGATCGGGCATCGAAGAACATCGGAGAAAGTTATTGGTCCTCAGAATTTTCGATCTGATGAACCAATAAGCGATTAATAAAAAAAATTACAATATAAACTATTCGTCCGAGTTTCAGCACTCTTTTTTTTCTGATTAAATAATTGAATATTATGGAACAAACACGTGGAGTTATAAAATAGTCACGTTGATCCATAATTTCCTCACGGAATTTTTTAAGTTGGAAAAATACCGCGATATTTTTGGCGAAATTCACGTTATTTTTTATAGAAAATAATAAAACGGTGCTCTTGCTCTTTTTCAGCAACAACAATAAATAACAAAAAAATACCGAACGCTGTTATTTTCATTTTACAAAATCAGAAAATTAACGATAGTAGTCGGCGTTTTCAACGTGACGTTACTGCGTCCCATTTTATGGCTATTCAACCTTGTCAAAATAAATATTTAGAATATATGACATTAAGTACCTACTTTGGGGACAAACATTAATTACGTGAGCAGTTTTTCTTCCAATCTAGACCCCCCCTTGGTGAGATAAATTTGAGCCACTTCGAATATTATTTTCAAGTAAAGTGAGATTTTGATGGACCTGCCCACACTCTTTTGAGCTCACGTAATTAATGTATGCTCCTTTTTTATTTTAAAATATCAGAAAATATCGTGAAATTTACGTTATTTGATCAAAGAATGCGAATTTCTTGTTATTTTCATGAAAATTACAAATATTGCATTGTTGGAAGCGCGAATTTTTCAGCAATCCTTTAGTCATGACGAAAAATATGTTTGAGGGTTTTTCCAGCTTTTAACATGCAGATTAAATTAATGTTATTTACCCCTGATTCAGGATGAACCCGGTTGGATTAAGAAATTATAAAGTGGAATTGAAATAAAGTTATTTTATTGTGTTTATTAATTTGCTAAAATGTTATGTCTGGTCGGTCTTGCTGTATGGTTGTGAAAAATAGATCTTGAAAGTAAATACCACGAACAGGTTGGATAGAGGCTTTTGAAATGTGGCTTCACCGGAGAATGCTCAAGGTCCCATGGACCGACATGATCACCAACACAGAAATTCTCAGGCGGGCTAGAGCAGATAGAGAACTTAATAAAAACGCTTACATTAATAAAAATCTGGAAAATTTCGTATCTGGGTCATATACTTTGAGGGGAGAAGTATCACTTGCTACATTTAATATTGAAAGGCAAGATAGAGGGTCGCCGAGGGCCTGGTAGGAGACAAATGTCTTGGCTGCGAAATATACGAGAGTGAACCGGCATTACTAGCTATTCCGGGCAGCGCAAGACAGAGAGACATTTTCAAGAGTGATCGCCAACGTCGGGGGGACCTGATACGGCACACAAAGAAGAAGCAGAAATTAATGAGTTTAGCATTATGAATATCATGTCAATTCTATTTAGAAAAGACGTAATTATTTCTACTGCATATTATCGTAAATATGACGGGTATCGGCTATTGTACACCCCACAAAACGACGGCGGAATAAAAACCTCATGTCCACAAAAAGTTGTTACATCTGGTTGTTTGGTTGCCCTACCGAGCCCGGGGGGTGTTTGTTTCCCCCGGTCGGGAGTGAGGGCATGTTCCACGTAGAGGGGGGGGGGAATGCCCGGGCCTGCGCTAAACTTAACCTGTAGCCCCGTCCTGGCTACACTCCACACTCCCATACCTCCCGTTACTCCTGCTCTCCTGGTATCAGTGGGTACCTCGGCGCGTAGTCCCACCCGCCCTCCCCGCCCTCTGGCCGTACAGGCTACAGGGCAAACTGAACATGAACAGGGTACAGGGTACAGTCTACAGCTACAACCTCTCTACCAGGGAAGGACGTGAAGGGGTTTGGGGAAGATTCCGGGGAGTCGTGCGAACTTACCGGGAATTTTAGGTGTTCTCAGAAGCCTGGGGCCACGCTGTTGCTTATGGAGAGCCAATCATGTGTTCGATCATTCTCTTAAAATAACATACTTTTCAATGGAAGCGTACGTGTTTCATATTACTTATTATGTTTATGGGTTCACAATAATAAAAACAGTTGTTTTGTTTTTTGTTATTAGTTTTTTGGATATTATGCCGTGTTGTGCTACCTCCTTCTTTAGCCAACGTTTTGGACAGCGTTACAGTGTCCATCATCAGGGCAGATGTGTAATAGTTAGGGGTGATGTTTTTACTTATCTACTTAGGAGCGATACCGTGTCGCCAGCTCCATTCCTCTACGAGCCGGCGCTACAATATACTTCAACATGTTTTTTGCGTTTAGCCTTGATGTAACCGTTAATTACCGGATACCAAGAACTATTGAGCTTAGCTCCGTCGTCTCTATTAATATTTATTGGATTTTTGTGAATTTCAATTGCCTCCGTAATCAGGCGTGCTCTATGGGTGGCGACACGGTATCGCTCCTAAGTAGATAAGTAAAAACATCACCCCTAACTATTACACATCTGCCCTGATGATGTACACTGTAACGCTGTCCGAAACGACACCTAACACAGTATGCGGGGACATTGAAGGTCTAGATTCGTTAAATTAAATAGTAGAGCCGTTCATTAAAAAAAAATTGATTCTTGCGAGAACTCCGAAGGGGCGACAATAAGTTGCCTATACCGGGGTGGGACAGCGGAGCGTACTTCAATGTCCGAAACGTTTCGTATCAGTTGTTTCGTTCATTGCAGCATTCTTTTTTTTTAAGTGAAGCTTCTTTAGCAGTAGCACCGTAGTGGTTTGAAACTCGGATGAAACGGAAACGCCATTAAAAAGAGACAAACACATACATTTATTGGATTTAGCTTGCGAGAGAATGAGAAAGAATGAAACTTTACCGTATTAGCTGCTTTGATTATGAGCTTACTTTTCAAGGCTCCTTGCCTTAAAAATACTTGCAGAACTTGATAATAAAATTATTAAATTTAATTTAAAATAAATGGAATTTTACGAATTAAACACAAAAACAATTAATAATGCATTTTTTTAAATTATATTTTTTTGATGGAAAGCAGTGACTTTGTGATTTGACATATAGATGAAATAAAACAATAACTCTGTTGTAACCACGAAATTGGTTTAATTTATTAAGATTGACCGGTTTCGCTTAACTAAGCATTATTGGGGTACAAATTAAACAATAATTGAAAAATTTTCGAGGTAACAAAGTTATTTCCGTTGTTTGTTTTTGGGGTGTTATGCCGTGTTGCGCTACCTCCTTTTTTAGCCAACATTTCGGACAGCGTTGCAGTGTCCATCATCAGGGCAGATCAGACACTGCAACGCTGTCCGAAACGTTGGCTAAAGACGGAGGTAGCGCAACACGGCATAACACCCCAAAAACAAATAACGAAAATACTTTTGGGCGTGAAAATCTTAAAACGTATCTAACAAAGTTATTGTTAATTTCGTTCAGTGTATTATAACTCTTTCACCGGGAAGGTCTATGATAAATCTCACTATTTCTATTTGAACCACAGCCCAACGAAACTTCAAACATTTTGACCTTGCAATTAAATATGTTAACCTTACACTTAAGAGGGCATTACCAGAGAAAGCCGGAAATACGTCATTTTCAAAAAAGTTTTTAGACGTATTGACTCTTTTCCGCAAAAAATTATAAATGGATTTCGAAAGATTGTTCTTTTATCTAGCATAGTTATGTAATAAATTTTTAGATTTTTTTTTAATTTTTAGTATAATAAGGTTATTAAGAAAAAAATTATTATTTGTAGGTAGGTACTATCATGTAAAACCTTTCCCCAAAGTTAAGAGCGTTTAACCAGCCAGCGGACGAAAATCCACATTTCGTCGAAAGTTGTTCTTCCGATCGTGCAGGGCGGTTACAATGAGAAAGATTGATTATTCTCCGTACCAGCTTTTTTAAATTATAACTCAATATCGAATTTATTTCAATCCAAATTAGCTTTAATTTATACCTTCATCCAAAAATGCTGAAAGACGTGATGATAAAACTATTAAAATAGTGTACTTTTTGTAGTTATTTTTGGATTATAAGTATTTATCATTTTTCAATAATGTCTAAATTTAATAAGAATATTAAAAAAATGTGAAATATATTAGTTTGTAAGTGCGCAAATAAATACACAATTAGACCAATTTTCGTCAAGAAACACATGTACGTACATATTTTTTAATGATTTTATTGAAACTAAAATTAAAATTCTAATACATAACTCTGCTAGATAATGTATTGTTTTATTTTACTGCATGATTACATTATTTGAAATGGGTGTGGTATAATACAAAAACTTTTTTGAAAATTTAACAAATCTGCCAACGACCTATGGAATAACCTTATTATACTAAAAATTAAAAAAAATTCTAAAAATTTATTACATAACTATGCTAGATAAAAGAACAATCTTTCGAAATCCATTTATCATTTTTTGTGGAAAAGAGTCAATACGTCTAAAAACTTTTTTGAAAATGACGTATTTCCGGCTTTCTCTGGTAATGCCCTCTTAAATGTAAACTGCGTCTTTTTTCCATTAGCTCCACACAGGAGACCCTGAGGAAAAAAATCCCTCAGGGCCTACGTCATCTTTGGGGATGCAGTGTGGAAGTTCTTTTTAGAGAAAGCAAGGAGAAAAAAATTTGGGAAGGAAAAAAGTAATGGTATATGTATTTTTTTTACAAGAATACCGCACAAGAGTCCCAACTGCTCCCGTCTGGAGCCAGTGGGACTATGGCATCCCCAATTGGGGGTATGTTGTGAGGCTGAAGGCAGTGGGAAGGGAAGGAGATAGGGAAGAGGAAGGTGGGAAAGTACCTGGCTATTCAGATCTGGTCACCAAACAGGGCTAATGCCATTTCAAGCAACGTTTCAATTCTGAATGGTGGTCTTACACCAGGGCGATACTGAGAGTATCTTCCACTCTGGAACGTGCCGCAAATATTCTATATATTATTTTAAATGAATAAATTGTGAAATACACAAATTAATCATTGGAGGGGACCCCACCACTTTCCCAACGGCGTTATAAGGAAACATATGGTTTCCTCCTTCACCGCACACGTCAAGACTCTATTTTTTTTTTAACGAAGCTACATTTATTTGAACGACTCTAGACCCTCCAATGTCCATGCATACGGGGTTAGTAAGCAGTATGCAAGTACTTACATTAACATTATACAAAAGATAAATAAAAGTAGCAGCCCGTGGAATGATTCTTCTGAAATCTATAGAGAAAAATATATACAGATAAAGGTGTTAGTAAATAAAGAAAAATAAGAGCTGCGCCCGGTTGAGGAGACCTAGTTAAGATATATAACGAAAAAGTAACAGTAATAATATAATGCAAGTATTTGCAAAAATAACTGAGAGAAGAAAAGGCATAAAAATAAAATATCTATACAGAGAAGGTATTCCACAAACCACCAGGCAGTCCCAATGACAATGTGTATGGCTATCGGCCCAACCGCAGACGAAACCCGGAGTCCGCGCCCTTTAGCCGACTCACCGATTTTGCCACGAAGAAATATATGTGGGAAAGAAGAGGAAGTTTTTGAAGACTCGGGGAAAAGATCAGCGTCGGATTGTCGGAGGGGGGGCGGAAGGACGTCGAGACCACGCGGCTGTTCCTCAGGCCTACCCATATCATTGGGGGAGGCGCGGGAGGATCGCAGAAAAACCGCTCCAGTATGGGTTCGCCTGGCTGTACGCACGGACGGTGTCTATCCCACCCCCTTTTATGGGGTGACGACGATACATAAATATGTACAGTTCAGCTGCACCACCAAAATATGGAACTAAAGCTAATGTAAAGTAAAAAAAAATGAAAAAAGCAATTATATATTAGAAACATAATTGTTGTATGATAACAGAAGTCATAATATATTGGGCGATGGCGTCTTCACCACCATCGCCCTCCAAGATAGAACATGGCCTGTTGAAGTAAAGCATAAATCAGTTTTAGCAGAAACGTTAGGAGATCATGGATGCCTGTAAACGGTGTGAAGTTAGAGCTAAAAGAAAATAATTAAAACAAGAAAAGAAAATGTTTCAGTACATACATAAGTCAAAACGAAACCAGTAATTTACAGGTCACAAAAGTAATTTTATAAACAGTTCGAAGCGTATACACTAGTGAAGAGTAATGGAGGATATACCAAGGGAGACAGGAGCAATACGTGTAGCACCTGAAACAAAGATGAATTTAGTCTAGATCGGCGACTCTAAGTACAGACCATCTCTCCACCCAGGACTTGACAAACTTTTTCAGGCACTCGAAATTCTCTTTATTCGACACAAGGTCAGCGTTCCACGCTGGTCTTGTTGTTCCGCGCAAGCCATCCAACATTTCCTCTCGTGCTTGGGGAGAAAGGGTCAAGCTATGTAGCCGACCCCTGAATTCCCCATGTCCGGAGAGCATCTGTGTCATGTAGTGATTCAGTTTAATGTGTGCCCCTTCCATTCTGAATTTAACTGAAGGGAAAAAGGAGAAAGTCCATCTGCCCTTCGTCGACCTATCCCATCGCTCTTGCCATACACTCAGAGTCCTTTCGCGCATCGCTTTGAGCAAGCCGGGGAGGGCCACGTCTCCTCCCGGTGTCAGTTCGACTCCAAGGTGGACAGCAACCCTGCCTCTAATAAGTTCCTTTTTTGTCAATATTTCCCTAATTGCAAGGTCAATCGGCAAAACGCCGGCCAGAACCGGTAATGCATCTGAAGCTACAGTCCTATAAGCGCCCGAGAGCGCCAACAGGGGAGTCCGCTGGCCTCGTTTAAGAGCCGAGTTTATCAAGACATTATCCAGGCGATGCTCCCACACGGAGGCAGCATACGAGACTTGCGTCACATATACCCCCTCGTACAACAGGCGAATCGCCGGAGAACGCAATCCCCACTCGGCTGTTGAGATTCTTCTCAGTTTCTGAAACAAGGCCTGGGCCCTATCGGAGACGTTCTTGACGTGGGCTAGGAACGAAGAAGATCTATCCATAATGACGCCTAAATACCTGGTGTTTTCTGCAAATCGAATGGATGAGTCTCCCATTCTAATGAAGGGGTTCCTGCCTCGGCTAAGCATGCCCTTCATGAGGAGACCCACGGTCTTGTGGGGAACGAAGTTGAGTCTGTTTCTCTTTCCCCATTCAAGGATCACTTTTAAACCTTCTTCAGCCTTATATTCCACTTCCCTTCTACTGTCCCCAGAGACCAAATACAATTTGTCATCTACGTAGTCGACCGATGTACAACCTTCAGGTAAGGGTAACCTGGAGGAGTCGTCGAACAAGATTTTCCACAGGTCGGGTCCGAGGACCGACCCCTGCGGACATCCCATGTCGACTGTTCGGGTGATTAAAACGTCCCCGTGCCCTATGATAACTGTCCTACCATTTAGATAGTCACTAATAATATCAAACAGTTTACGCGGGCAATTCCTGCTTTTCAGCTTGGTAAGTATCATCGGCCACCACGCGTGATCAAAGGCACCCGAGATATCCAAGAAGATGCCTATGACGTACCTCTTTGGACATACCCTCACCCATTCAAGCGCATGCTTAATGGCGTGCTCCGTGGATTTGCCCGGGATGAAGCCGAATTGAAGTTCGCTGGACGGCGTCAGGGTGAGGCGTAGACGGTGCTTAATGATGATTTCCAATACTTTGCCTAGAATTGGCAATAAGGTTATAGGCCTATAGGCTCCTATGTCCGTTTTCGGCTTATCGTTTCCCTTTGGTATAATCCGGAGCACGCCCTTCTTCCATTCTGTAGGGAATTTTCCCCTACGTAAACAAGTCTCCAAAACTTGGTAGAACTCCTCTTTGGCGTACGTCCAGACATTCTTCGCAATCATACCATTCAATCTGTCAAATCCCGGTGCCTTTTTCGGACCCAAACCCTTAATTATTACTTCAACCTCGGCTCGACTTAACGGTGGCATGCCCTCCCCCTGGGCGGGTACATTAGGTGGCAGCCGTGACAGATTTCTAATCTGTTTATGGTGGACACTTTCCCCTATTACTGAGTCTAATGGAACTAACTTACCCAGAAGTGTCTCAAGAGTGGAGGTAACATCAACACTCTCAACGTTCCCGAGCACCACACTCGACAAATAACTGTCAGATCCTTTTCCCGTTTTTCTAATGACGCTGTGGATTTCCCACGGGCTGGCGTTACCCACTTCATTAACCCAATTGTGCCAGGCAGCTCGTTTTGCCAAAAGGGCACCCGAGCGATAAGCACCTCGTGCGGCCCTAAAGCGGGCTTGGAGGACAATAGCCTCTTCAGGCGAGCACAAACTCTGCTTGACAACACTGAGATTCCTATAAGCGCTTTTAAAGGCTCCCTTCAGCAAAGTCAGCTCTTGTGTCCACCACGGCGTCCGAATAGCCTTTTTAGGGTTAGTTCTTCCCAAAGAAGCTTCAGCGGCTGATACCACCGCCGCGTTAAAAAAATTCCCCAAATTGTCCGGTTCCCTAGCTGCTACGTCGTGAAAGCCCCTTAATGATTGACGTAGCGCTTCCCCGAATTTATCCCAATCCGCCCTTGTGGTTCTGAAATTCCACGTAGACCGTGGAGCTTCTATCTTTGGAATACCCACAGAAAAAGTTATAAGTCTATGGTCAGAAGCTAACGCGCACTCGTGAACCTTCCACTGGGATATTTTGGCCGCAACAGATCCAGAGCATAGAGTGAGATCAATGTTGCTTTCGCCTCCGGCTCCTGAAAAAGTAGAAAACGTGCCTGGTTCATTGAGGATGAACAGACCTTGCGCCGCAATAAGGTCTTCGACAGCAAAGGATCTTTCCGTTCGGATTCCGTTATAGTCAAACCAGAGAGGCGATCGCGCGTTGAAGTCTCCACCGATAATTATGTTTCGACCTCTTAATTTGTGAAGCGCTCGCGTTAGGCTCAAAATATGCGGTTCAACAGGGTTACCGTATTTAAAATAAACGGAGATCACGATGATTTCCGTATTAGCTAATTTAATGGAAACACAGGTTTGGTAATCGTTTGAGAGCCCTTCCAGGAGTAAGGGTCTAATCAAGGAAGTGTTGATCAGGACACCCGCACCCGGAGAGGAGCCCACCTCGAGCATCGCACCTGGCCTATTTATACCAGGAGTTTTACCTTGCCACGCGTATTGCTCCTGAATAAGCAAGATGTCAATGTTTAGACTGGTCATGACCCGCTGGGCTTCAAGGGTGGCCACCCGAGATCGCTGCAGGTTTACCTGACCTATGGAAAGGAAATTAGCGGCGTCCATAGTCTGTCTTGCGCACCTGCACCTCTATGGCAGCTCTATGAGCGGGACAAAGTCTGTCACCTGTCTTATGATTTGCTGGTTTACCAAATCTCTTACAAGTGGCGCATATGGCTGCTTCTGTCTTCTTGGGGCAATCCTCTAAGTCGTGACCACTGGCGGCGCAGTGCCTACAGGTAATCACATCTGCCGTACAAAATTTACTTACATGCCCGTATAAATGGCATTTAAAACATCGAGTAGCACCCAAGTAGTCACGCACACGACAGGCGTTCCACCCAAGAAAGCAGTGGCCGCTGTCTATCAGTACCTTCCTGCTCTCAGGGTGGCAGGTAACAATCATATTCATCGTGGACCCATCTTTTCTGCCAAATAGAGAGACTCGCCGCATGGTGCGCAGATGGTCTTCCCTCGTAAGTGCGGACTTACCTTGAATATTGTTTCTAAATATCTCCTCAAATAATGCCTGGTCCCCAGCGGTATCGCCTTTAGGTACATCATATAAGACCACCTTGGGAAGATTTCCCTGTGGAAGTACCATTTTCAGGCCACTGGCCTCGAGTTTGGCTGCCGCGTTTTTTATATTGTTTAGCCCCCCTGTGCTGGACGTCTGCAACAAAAGGCCAGCACCTTTTATCTTCCTCGTTCTGACCGCTTGGAAGCCGTCAATGGTAGGATTTAATACCTTCATCAGCTCTTTTTGTGTACTTTCTGAAGTTTTACCATCCGGAATAGTAGGATAAAATAAGACGGTAGGTTGGGGTAGTGGTAAATCTCTTTCGGTGCCTTCGACGAATATCGAGGCTGAGGGAGCTCCTGAGGCGGCACCGGCATACGTCTTACGGGCGGGGTGCTGTGGAAGTTGGACTGGGTGGGTCACCGGCGCAGGTCTGCTGATTAAGAGGTCCAACTTATCTGAGAAACCTCTTTGAGCCTTCAAGACCTCACTGAAGGCGTTGGCTCTGGCAATAGCTGAAGCATTTTCCGTAGCCAGGTTGATAAGCTCTCTCTTAATTACATCTATGCTTATCTTTATGTTGGAGCGGTCTTCTTTATTAAGTTTATTTTTCCCTTCTTGCACAGTTGCCGAGATTCTCGCCAATTGGTCCCAAATGGGAGCTAGGCGCTCCTCCCCGCTTGTTGGTGACCCTTCTGTCCGAGCCCTTTTTTTCTTCACCTGGTTGGGAGAAGAAATCTTACCTTCCTCTCCACTGGCCAATCTGGTTTCATTCATTCTGCCGGCGGCAGTCTGGGAAGTTGCCTGGATAGCTTCTGCAGCTTCCAAACTCACCTGAATACTCGAGAATTCGCGAGGCGAAGCGGGACGTCTGGAGCTGCTTGGTTGCCCTCTTTGAGCCTTCATTTGCTCTATAATTGAAAGCGATCTGGAGGTCGACTCTTGATGGGCTTGTTCCGCTTCACGCCTTTTAATAATTAAGTCCCTGTTTTCTTTCGCTAGTATTCTCTCCAAAACCTCGTCTTCAGACAAGATGTTGGAAGAAAGCTCATCATCTGACTCCATGGCTACTAGCCCATAGAATCGTTACGAGTGATAAAGAAAGAAGACAGATCGTCCGATCACGCAAGGTTGATACTTGGGTCGAAACCCACGGTTTTTAGAGCACTAAATGTCGTATTGCATTGAATTTAAACACTTTACAACTAAAAAATTTCTTAAGAACTATTTTAATGCTTATAAAACTATACAATTATTATATTTCTGCGCCTTTGACACTAGATACTGATCACACAAACGTCTCTTCCGCACAACAGTTGTGATAGCTTACTAAAATATTTAATTAATTGTATTGATCTCTTATAACTATACCTACAACTAAAGATTGTCTACAGTTCACTTAATGTAATGCTTAAAAATTAAACAATTGTTTTATTTCCGCACTTCACACAATTCACACACGCTACTTATCACGCAAACGTCACTTGGCGTAAATACAAACACTTAACTTCGTTTTTGTTATTGTACACTTTTAAAAAAAAAACTGTTTTGTGATTCTTGCCGGTAGAAAACCGAAAAAGAACTGTAATGGGACGAATGTCGTCACAAAAAATCATACGTAAACATAACTTATTTAGCACAATTGAAATAATAATATACAAATTAACCTAAAAACAACAATAGCACTTTGAAGTCTGTTTGACAGTTTGACTTTAAACTTTTAAACTGTTTTTTTTTATAGGCTTGCCGGTAGATAACTGGAAAAAATATTATGGGGCGAAAGCCCTTGCAAAACACTTCATGTAAACACAAATTTTCGTATTTAAATTAGAATAATGATTTATAAACAAACTGAAATACGAAGAGTGAAGAATAATACAGCCGCACCGTAGGTAGGCGAGCTGAACTCAACAAATTGATCAAATAAAAAAATTGAAAACACAAATTAATCAAATAAAATTTATTTGACACGCCGGGATTCGATCCCGCGACCTTCGGAATGCTAGTCAAGCGCCTTACCGCTGCACTACGCCGGCCGCCTACACCTATATTAGAATATAATCGCACAATATATTGGTTGCATTAATAATAACAATAACATTGGTACAATAGTAACAGCGTTGGTTCATTACTAATTTCGAATTTGGGTGAGTGCACCGGTAAATACCCTATAATTTTTTTTAATCCAAATTTTTATGTTTTTTTTTTTTTAATTTTTTGTGAATCACATTTTTTTATACTAATTGGAAGAATGTTGTAAAGTCTTGTTGCAATGTATCGGAAGCTTCGTTGACCAAAAGTAGTATGATTTATGAGAATTTGTAGTAATTCTTTGTTATTGTCTCGAATACAGCGAGTATTTAATCTTTTTTCATAGTATTTATGTATATTTGTGAATAGATGAGTGAGGATTGTTTTTGCGTATATCTGGCGAACATCAAACACATTCATAATATTAAAGATTGAGTTCGAGTCTGTAATTAGAGGTGGTCTAAGAATTAATTTTATAATAGTTTTCTGTGCCTTTATGATTGAAAACTGCTGATGCAGTACCGCTTCCCCATGCTATGATACCATACTCAATAATAGATTGACAGACTGCAAAATAAATCATTTTCAAGTGTTGTAAGTCGAGAAAGTTTCGTATCGTTCTAAAAAAGTGCATGGTTTTTCTTATTTTGTTTGCAATTATTTGAGTGGAATTTTATGGCATTAAAACTCACATTTTATCTCCTGTTAATTTTAGAAAATCCTTACAAGCAAGCGAGCGCACCCCTCTGTACATAAATATCGGCGGAGAGATGTTTCTTGTTTATCTTGACAACTATTACCTCATTATATTCCGTTTGTCTTTACTTGTGAATGTTATTATTATTCGGTTCTTCCCTCGTTATGCGAAAACATCGCTTTGTTTTTGTTTCCCTTCGCTGTTGTACATTGTACATTATACGGTATTTGTTTTGAAGGCTATATTATCAAATATCGTGGGAATTAGTACAACACTCACACACATATGTTTTAATCTAAGCACATGTCTTGCTGTGGAGAATGACACGTGTTTAAATACTGAATTTTTAATTTTGTCTGTTTCCTGTTTGTCATGTAAATACGTCTGGCGATTATTAATAAATTAATTACTTAGGATTTACTTAGTAATAATATTAATATTTAGATGATTTTTATAAGGCCGTTTCTGTGAAAAATCACATCAAGGGCGCGGTACCCAATGTTTTGCCACTCAAAAGAGACGGAAGGCTTCGTTAAAGAAATTATCTCTGGTAAGTTCTACAAGTTTTTCTCTGCAGAAAACACATGAATTTTAAAAATCTACATGGAATTCGGCATATGAATTGTGATACAAAGTTTAATGTTTTCGGATTATTTTTATACATAAACTAGCGAGTTTCCGGCATGCGTTGCACGACACTTAAACAAAGAAATTGTTTTTCTCTGCGTGTCCTTTCCCATTCGCCCCCGTTCCACTTCTACCTCCCTTCCCCCCCGGATTCCCCTCGCCCTCCTTCTTTCTCTCCCTGCCGCTAAACTATATGAAATACACAATTTTTCAAACAATTCATGCGCCCCTATTGCAAAATTGTAATATAAATAACGCCAGAGCTCACCAATATACACATAGAAACGTATGCGGACGTACACAACAACTCACCAAAGTTTCATCACAATCGGATGAATGGTATGGGAAATAATTTCACAACGCCAGAGCTCACTATTTTATAGATGCCATCTCGAGCATGTGTAGGTACATCAAATGATGAATGGTTTAGGAACGCAGATGTGACAAACAAAGAAACATTCATTTTTATATGTTTACAGCGCGACCAATTAACTGTGTTATTGCAATAACATAATTATCCCTTGTATACACTAAATCACGTTTTATTACCAATAACGTTTCTTGCGTGCTCACGCTGTTAAAATGCTTAAAGATCTGACAACGTCGCAAATGGTTATAATTTAGTAGGAAAAAATGTTGTTTTAATTATTCTCCGCCAGGAGCATTATTGGCGCGCGTGTGCATCAACGGCCCGCGCTGAACACACAGCTTGAAAACCAAGCGTTTATGGCCGGATCAGGCGGGATGTCGAAAATTTTGTTACATGTTGTGATTTTACTTAATAATTTCTATTGTAGTGACGAAATAACTGTTCTATTCATATAATTAATATATATACCGTATTATTTGTATGGTTTACATAAGTTTAATCAAGTTATTGTACAAACGCCGTACTTTCAAAGTTGAACTGTCAGAATACTGTTTTATAGGTTACATAAAAGATAAAATTAACATTTTAAGATCTTTATTTTAAGAGAATTCCTTAAAAGTGATAATTTTTTATAATATTAATATCTAATACATGTGTTCGTAAACGTATAAAAAGAAATTAACGTCTTTAGAGATGCAATAAATCTGTTTTAAAAGTCAGTATTATTTCTAAGTTATTTTTTTGGCAATAAACAAAACTTTTAAATTTTTTATTATTTTTTTATTGTATACACGATGAAAAAGTGAGGTGATAGTTTCCTTCCAAATTTATTACATAAAAGGACTGTGTTTTTTAAATTTTGATTTTATTTAAATTTCTCTACATTTTGGTCAAAAATGTTGTGGGAGGAAATTTTTTTCCATTTTTTTCCGAGTTTGAATCTTAAAATATGGCAGTTTTTGAAAGCTAAAGTGTATTTCAAATACACAAATCTAAAAGGTAATTTTATCTAGTTTTCATAAATGGTATTTGTTTTTACAACACCTTCAAAAATAAGAAATATATAGAACATTCAAAATACTATGGAAAAATTACAAATATCGTTCGAACATCAATGGTTAAAACAGAGATAAACTACCCTCTCAGGCCGCGGAAACCATGTGTATTTCTTTCAAAGAACAAATTTTTAATTAGTAATGTTTTCACATCCGCGGCCGTTTGTCAATTGAATAAAATTTTCACTGGGTTTTTTAGTAAGGCTGTTAGAGTTTAGATAATTGTAAAAAAATATTTGCAAGTTCGTAATTTTGTCAGTTATGTTGATATTTCAGAGAAGTCAAAGAGGTGCCTGAACGTGTCTGAACATTTATAGATCCTGTGTAAAATATATGGATTAATTCAGATATCTAACTAGATATTCAAATATTTTCAGTAGAAAATACAGTTATCCAAAAATTTGAATATTGATCGGCGTAGGTCCTATTGTTATTCTTAAATATAATCATAATACATTGAAACGCTGGGGTAGAATGTAGATGATAAGAAAACATTAAATAAGCCCTCTTGGCATAGTGGCAATTTTCTTGGAACTTTGTTCAAAAGTCGCGGATTCAAAACAAAGTAAAAATGTTAAACATAATAAATTCGGTTATTGGTGCTTATGCGATTTCAAATTTTATCCCCGCGTAATGCGTAATATTATCAAGTTCAATGAACTTTTAATTTTCCAAATCGGAACTGATAAGTATGTTTCGTAACGCTGATGGATTTCATTCGTTTTGTGCTCCGATTGGCATACGGGATCGGAGGAATCCAGATTTTTGAAATTCCGCACAATAAGGGTGCCTAACTACACGGTAGATAGGTGTTAAGTACCGCTTTATGGTCAGTCCGTTGCTAACCATCATCGTATCGTGACACTACGTCGATGTGTTATTTATCCTATCGTTACATAAAGTGTAAATCCTATCGTATTATATCGTATGCTTTGTGTGAACTTCTTATGTAAATCGATTCGTGACTCAGATCTCTATAGTGGGTTATAAAATAACCCCAATTATCGAGCGCTTATGGACACATCTGTGACTGTCACCAAATGAAAACCCAGAAGAACATAACATCATTGAGTACCACTTAATTGTGAATTACCTATCTTGATTGGTGGTCGGGCATAACTCATATCGAAATCCGTAAGCGTCTTAGCAAAGAGTAGCCGCAAGGTTATTCTAAAAACCTCGTATCACTAGGAAATACTTGTGAGTTAGCATGAAATCAGAAATATGATAAAGTAGGTATTAAAATTATACTACCAGTACCTAAATATTTATTTATTTGAAATACGTTTGTGTTTGTTCAGTTTGGGAGGTAGGTATTGTAATGTGTCCAGCCGAACGGATACCACGCGCGCCCTTTCCTCAAGATCGACGAAAGGAACGAAAGCACGCAATAACAAAATGCTCATCGACCTACCTACGAAACGAACGGATGCCCCGCGCGCCCCTTCCTCAAGATCGACAAAAGGAGCGAAATCACGCCATAACAAAATGCACATTGACCACGGAACGAACAGGATACCCCGCGCGCCCCTTCCTCAAGATCGACGAAGGGAGAAAACAAACAAACCCCGCTCTCTTCATCTTACCTCAGCAGGCTTCAGGGAGCAAAAATCATGCAACAACAAAGTGTACACCTACCTACAAAACGGGCGGATACCCTGCGCGCTCCCCCTCCACCTCCCCGCACACTCGAGGAATTAGTTTTAAATTAGGAAGAGAAACGCAGAAGAATTCAGTGACGAGCAGCACGCGTTGAGCGCGGTTGCTGGCAGCGCGCCAGCAAGGAAGTCGACCGGCAGGTAGCGACGATCGCAATTAAGACGTTTTCCATTCCCACACGGGAGACCAAGTTTAAAAACAGTTGTATCCCGTATTCCGCGACAAGTGCTAAATTGAAACAGTTGCATTCATCATGCCATAACGAGTGCTGAGTTGACCCCTTTTATTAACCAAACGGTGGCAATTAGTGCGGACCACGACCCTACCGGTTCCGCCTACCCATCACGACGAGGATCCAGATCGACGCTCCCCCGCCACACCCGACGGCGCACGTCACCTGGATCGAGGACCAACCCCCCTGGACCTGCTGCGCCTGGGCGGCCAGTATCTGGACACCACGCGTTCCCGCCCACACTTCAACCACGTTCGTTGCCTGGGCCGAAGGCCTCAGGTGGCGAATCCCATCGATGGATCAACGCTGGAAACCAACCTCAAGAACTCCCAAGTAACGTACCCCGTAAACCCACCGTATCGTTTTAGAAATCAATTTTATTAAGAGCCAATCGTCAAAGATATTACTTTCTCCAATACGAAAAAAGACTCGAAGATCAAAGTAATGTTAATAGATGGAAACAAAACCCTTACAAAAAATGAACCTGGTAAAATAGCAAATTTTATTAACTCCCAATTTGCAAAAGTTGGATCTAACTTGGCTGAAAAAATTCTTTTAAAAAACGGCACAACAGAAGACTCTTTAACCAAACTATCCTCTACCATGCAACCAAATCATTCGTTTTATGCTCACAAAATAAGTACAAAGGAAATATCGGATTTAATTATTTCTCTCAAACCAAATTGCGCTGTGGGCCCAGATAACCTCTCCAATCATATACTGATTAGTCTCCGAGAACATATACTTATACCACTTCAACATATTTTCAACCAAAGTTTCAGCCTCGGCTTTGTCCCCGACCATCTAAAAATAGGTTGTATTACTCCAATACATAAATCGGGAGACAAAATGCTGATCTTAAATTACAGATCAATCACTCTACTAAATTCGCTATCGAAACTACTAGAAAAAACTATGAAAAAAAGACTGCTCGCATACCTTGACAAACACAAACTGATCTCCACCCGTCAATTCGGGTTTCGAGCGAAAATGGGAACAGAAGACGCCTTATCGGAACTAACCACCTACAT
This sequence comes from Limnephilus marmoratus, assembly GCA_917880885.1. Classification (NCBI taxonomy): domain Eukaryota; kingdom Metazoa; phylum Arthropoda; class Insecta; order Trichoptera; family Limnephilidae; genus Limnephilus; species Limnephilus marmoratus. Next base: position 26,619,156 of record OU862919.1, on the reverse strand, counting down.
AGTGAAAAACCTAGATGGCGGTTCAAAGGTGTTAGGAGTGTTCTTAGACCTAGCAAAAGCTTTCGACACCATCTCACACAAATTACTCCAACAAAAACTCAAAAACATTGGCATAACAGGTCCACCACTAAAATGATTCATCAGCTACATTGAAAATAGACAACAGATTGTAAAAATCAATAATCAAGAAAGTGACAAAGTAGGCAACAGGTATGGAGTACCCCAAGGCAGCGTCTTAGGTCCCATACTGTTTCTCATCTACATTAACAGTCTAACTGAGATAAGCCTAGGGAACATAGAGTACAAAGTTATCAGTTATGCAGATGACACTGTAATTTTATTCAAAGCCCAATCATGGGAAAACGTCTTCCAAAACACGGAAGCAGGGATGACTGAAGTAAATAAATGGCTAATAAATAATCTACTGACACTAAATATTTCTAAAACAAAATACTTAACTTTCAGTAAAACATTAGCTGGTCAGCCAGATAGTTGCCCACAACTACATCTTCACCCCTGCACAGTTACCTCATTAACTAACTCACGCTGTGTTTGTGACAAAATTGATTATGCGCAAAATATTAAATATCTCGGTTTAACTGTTGACAATAACTTAAAATGGGATCTCCAAATTAACCTAATTACAAAAAAAAATACGGAAACTCTCTTACATCTTCAAAACAATTCGAAACATTATGTCACTACCTCAGTTAAAAAATATATATTATGCACTGTCTGTCAAAGTATTCTAATGTATGGTATTTCTGTATGGGGAGCAGCAGCAGAGACTCACCTCAAATCACTTAAAATTAATCATAAAACAATAATCAGAATTATGTTTAGAAAGCCTTATCAACATCCGATAGAACAGATAATGATCAACAATAACCTGTTAGACATAAATAAACTATTCATAAAGAAGATCATCTACAAAAACTGCATAAAAATACCACCACACTTCATAACTCACTCGCAATACACAAGAGCAAACACACACAATCAATTACAAGTACCATATATCAAATCAAATTTTGCAAAAAAACATGAATCTTACTTGGCACCATATATATTCAATAAGTTTGTAGCCCAAACAAAGACCTACGTCGCATCTAATAATTTGAACTGGGTTTTCAAAAGATTTTTAAACTGGTTGAATGTCAAGGAAAGAAGAGAGATAAGTAATATTCTTAATACCTAATATTTTCTATTTTCTACTCTGTTTTTAAATTCTGATTTTCCTCTTATTTTATTATTATTATTTTGACTATAATTTATATGTTTCTTTTTTTTTCTTTTTTTTACCACTTATTTGTTTTTATGTAATTACAAATTGTTAGTTACCAGCCTCAGAACAGACTTTAGTCTAGTGAGGAGGGTAAGGAAAAAAAAATCATGTTGTACATAACTAATAATAAATAAACGCCCGGGTTGCCGGCACTGAATAATTAATCTAGGTAGGAATTCCGCATTACTAATCCCTATGTCTTGTTTTTCTTACAATATATCCTCTCTGCCATTATACGTTGTTTCCTTTACGAATACCTGACTAAAGACAATGATACTGGGTTGAGGACTCGCCCCTGAGAGCTGATCTAGCCGGAGAAGCCAGACCTTCGAGAGGTAAAGGTAAAAGTAAAGTAGTCCCGAATTTGAGAGGTAAAAGACGTCAATTATTACAGTATGTAACAGTGGATAACCAACACTTCTGCCATTAATATATTATTTGTGAGTAATATAGGTTGTATATATTGGTAAGCTCTGGCGTTATGAAATTATTTATCAACGTTTTCTGTCCCTAACAAAATCGAGTTATTGCAAACGTCAGAAGAACGGTTGCCGTGTAAACGATGTTGGCGTCATAGTTAATATCTATCTCTAAAATGAATCGCCGAAATATATGTACGCGCATAACTTCCGAACTATTGCATCAAATTGGATAATTCTTTTTGTGTTGTTTAAAACTACTGTTGAGCTCTGGCATTATGAAATTTGTATAAAAAAATTGCAATGGGTGGCACGCGAGCAGTTTGAAAGCTGAATGTACCGGGAATTAATGTATGGAATGCGGCAGGTGGGAGGGGAGGGTGAAAGGTTGGAAGGCAAGGCTGAGTGGGAACCCCCCTAATACCATGCGAGCGAGGTCGCGGGGAAAAGCAAGTATTAATTAAATGTTTAGGGTTTTCTACGTGTTCGCTCAATATTAACACGCGTAGGTGTCGATATGATAATATATCTCTGGCAGGTGGCGCAAAAGTACCGTTTTATTTTGAATCTTATTGAAATGCGTAATAAGATTCAAACCATATCGGTAGTTTTGCGCCAGCCTTTACATACACGGATACGATTAGATACATTTTGTTCATAGGCATAACACGAACATGGCATCTATGAACAACAAAATGTTTCTAAATATATTTTTTTTATAAATAAAGATGAATCGCCGAAATGTATGTATGCGCATAACTTCCGAAAAACGGCACCAAAAAGGATACTTAATTTTTTTTTTTTTGTGTTCGTTATTGTCAGGACAAGGTTTGTATAAAAGAAGCGATGAGCTTTGGCATAATGAAATTTGTATAAAAAAATTGCAATAGGTGGCACGCGAGGTGTTTGAAAACAGAATGTACCGGGACTGAATGTATGAAATGCGGGAGGGGGGAGGGGAACTCGAGAGGGGGTTCGCGGGGCGAGGGAAGCGGGAGGAGGGAGTGTGGAGAGGGAAGACGGAGAAGGCGGAGTGGGTACGCGTGAGGGGAAGGGGATGCGGGAAAGGAAGGGAGGCGGAAGGGGAACGGGGCGAATGGGAAAGGACACGCAGGGAGAAATAATTTCTTTATTAAGTGGCATAGCAACGCTAACTCGCTAATTATTATAAATGTGATCTTGAAATTTTTGGAATTCTCAAACCGTTTTGGTTAAAAATTGCTATAGGGAAGGTTAGGGGGAAAAACACGAATTCTTTGTCGTTTTTTTAATTTCTTAAGTTCTGATTGATGACTGATGAAATTAATTTTCATTCGTCCAGTGAAATTCAAATAGATGAATAAATACGACAAACATACGAGGGTAGGCTGTAAAGTAATGCATGCATGCTTGTGGAACACGATCAAAAACACATACAAAAGATCGTGCAGAAAGCACATTATAGAACAATTCTAAAGCTTTTAAATCATATATTTATTTTTCAACATAGTCAACGTTATGGTTAACACATTTCTCCAAACGTGTAACAAAGTTTCTTCATTTCGCCACTGAAAATTTCTTCCAACTTTTCTCGAATCCAGGCCTTGACAGCTGCCTTCACCTCATCATCCGAGGTGTAATGATTAACCTTGAGGTCTCTCTTGAGTAGAGGAAAAAAATCACAAAGCAAAATATTGTGGGAGAAGGAGGGTGTGGAATCGGTTCAAACTTCAGGTTATAGTTAGAGGCTGTTTGTTCTCGTCTGTGAAAGTGCGTGGTACCCATCGTGCACAGATTTTACGAAATCCCAATTGTTAACAATGAAACCGACTCATTCCTTGGATATTTTAATATGGTTTGTGACACGCTTTTGAGTGATTCGCCTGTCATTTTTTTTATCAAATCGTCAACAAGTTTACGATATTTATCGTCTGTATCGGTGATCGGACGTCCACTGCGTGTTTTAGAACTATGAATAGTATCATCGCCATAAAAATCCTATAATCCTTTAAACGACGATGAATCTCAGTAGGAGTCACTTTTTAGCAGTTAAAAATTCGATAACAGCACACTGTTGTACTCGCGTTGACATAGCACTAGAACACGTCTCCATACATCCGCTTCTTAAAATACACTGTATGAATTTGATGACCTCAAACTTGCGCGTAGGAGGAATGACTGACGGTCTTTTTGTTTGCGCTGTACATTACTTTTCAGCCTACCCTCGTACATCACGTAGAATTTCTCAAATTGTTTTTATTTTGATAAAAAAATGAATAGGTAATAATTCTCTTGTACATACAAAGGGGCAAAACTTTGCTATCAAAAAGCCGCCTACAGGGCACAGCAGCAAATAACCCACGACAGTGGGTTTTTATCTGCTAGTTAAGATAATAATACTAACAGATAGCTGCAAAACATAATACTAAAATAAATTTATTAAAAAAAACTGTTTAATCTTAAGATTAATGAGCAAAATTAAAATGCATCTGTGTAAGAGTACCTAATTAGGTATTACTTAGATAATAAGCATATTAATTAGAAGTTTTTATATGTACTTAGGTTAAGAAAGCGAAGCAGGTTTATTTCTTTTATCATATATTTCCCAGTTCCTAATAAAATCAACCAGGGTTGTCACTGCATGTTTCACGAAGTCTCCTGGTTTAACAACATGGCTTCACAAGTATCTGAGCTAATTTAGGTATCGACAAGGTAGAAAATTGGCATCATTGACATATTATTTGTTCACCTTCTTTACAATTCCTTTAACTGTTGATACCAGAACGGATATATCTTGATATGTTATATATTCTTGGAATATTTGGTTGAAATGATGGCATCTGTATTTAGTTACCAGATCGGAATAGCCAAATACCTATCTATACCCCAAACTTCATCTTAATTAATCTTATACCGCTATGTACCCTTCTAAATGACAGTATATGAATACATTATTATGGACAGGGCTGGGCAAAATACATGCTTTGCTGTAATTGAAATACAAATTACAAAATACTTTTACTGATGTATTTAAAATACAAAATACAAAATACTTTCAAGTCATGTATTTGAAATACAAAACACAAAATACAGTATTTTAACCATTTTTTAATTTCAAATACAAATTACAAAATACAAAATACATTTGGTTTTGGTAGAACCTTTGGTTGCAATAAATTGTCATAAGTGCCCTTACCTATTATAAAGCGCGCCTTCCACTGCGAGCGGAGCGGACTCATTACGGAATTCGCTCGACTAGCAAACGTTAACTGCATACAAGTGCTTCCATCAAGAACGAGGCCAGCGAAGCGGACTAAACGAGTTAAAGAGTTTCGAACGAGTCCGCTCCGCTAATGAGAGCGGAGCGGACTCCGTACGATCTCCGCTCGACTCGCACACGTTAACTGCATACAAGTGCTTCCATCAGGAACGAGGAGGGCGGAGCGGACCGAACTTGTTAAAATAGGTCCGAAAGAGACCGCTCGCGCACACCATCGCCGACTAGTTTCTAGCGGACTCCGCTCAAGAACTGTAGCCAATTCAATTGCCTCGCTGCGTTTTTGTCGAGATGGAGGTATTTATTGAAGCCGTTTGCCAATTTCGTTTATAGGATACGACTAGCAAAGATTGTCGACATAAAGGATTCGGCTTAGAAAACCATTATTGAGATGATATTGGCGGAAATAAGAAAGTAAATTATTTTTTTTAAGTTTTTAAATTTTTGAGATGATATTCTTTTTATAAATGTATATTTAATTCATACGTAACATTTTTTTTCATTGCATACATGCTGTCAGAATCATATTCACTAGAATCTGTATTTGACATCACAAAAATCACTCCGTTCACATCGAAACAAAGCGATACTGACTCGTTTTCAATGGAAGGGCAAAACTATTTCTCATTTTTCCTTGACCACGCTCCGCTCGCCCCGCTCATTTCCCGCACGGGCAGTGGAAGGCAAACGCCTATCTTCTAAGTGACTCTTTTTTGATGGAAGGTCAAAACTATTTCGCTCAGCTCCCACTCCGCTCCGCTCTACTCTTTTCCGCTCGCAATGGAAGGCGCCCTTAAGAACAAGCAATCAAATCTGGTACCTAACATAGGTACCTATTTAAAATATCTATAGTAAAAAAGCCATAGACAATTCGTTTGTTACAAAAAAAAACAGCGGCCTGCTAAATTCAATTTTATAAAACGCGCGAACTGTCAAACGTGCAAGTTAAAATAGTCATCAAGTTTTCTGAAATTATCCAATTTTCTGCGTAATTTTCTTAATTTTTCTTTCCGTAAGAACCTTCTAAAAAGTATAAGAAAACTTAAAACAAAATGAATAATATACCAAGATATATAATAATGACCAAGGGAAACAAGAATTCATTTTTATATACATAGATGACAATTGTATAGCGCAGTTTTGTGTTATTTCACTTCAAGTGCGCTCTTCAGTAATTAATTTAAAAATAATCTAGTGTTCAGTCCAATTATTCCTATAGTGCTTGATCTAATACTATGATACAAAAATGTACAATACAAAGCAATGATTAGTTTAATATAATTTGATACAAAATGTACAATAACAGTGCTATTATAGCACATGACAATAATATTAACTAGCATGACATAAAAAAATGTACAGTAGAGTAAGTTCGGGTAATATGGCCTAGTCGGCCAATATGGCCAGTATTATTTTCTCCGACACCAACCAACACTAGTGGTTTTCGAGTACGCCATATTGTCAGGCCCCTTCCCTTGACCCCCTCAGCCGAACCTTGCGTCGCGGCGAGTGCGTGTTTGTCCGGCGAGTGCGACGATCGAAAATTATCTGATTTGATGTTATTTTTTGGAAAGTTTCACTCCTTACTATTCCTCAAATAATCATTATTTTTATATTGCTTGTACACAGTTTTGTGGGTAAACTTTTAATTAATAGTGTGGTGACCTTTTTAAAGCACTTAACCTACTAGTTTTTAGGTTAGGATTGTATTTGTCATAAACGTCCTTGCGGCCATTATGGCCTCTAGGGAGGTGGCCAATATGGACCACCGGGCCATATTGGCCTCACATAACGAAAATCTTTATAATTTGTTAATATTTTTTTCCTCGAGGCAATGGCTTCACGAAAACCAATTTCACAATGAAAACGCCAAACTTTTTGCAAGGGGTTAATGAAAAAGACAATCGAAGATGTACGAAATAAGAAAATGGGTCATACTAGAAATAAATAAAAGTCATACTAGAAATCTGGAATTGATAGACCTCGCGAGACAAAATCATGTCCACTTATTATCAATTCCTCCATATTCCACCATTAAATAAGTCATTCATGGAACCACTGAAAAAATATGTTTCTGATGAGATAAGATCATGGGTAAGGAACAATTCATGCCCACTAACCCAATATGAAATGATGGAAGTTTTTCGACCCGCATATCTACGTTCTCAAAGCGGTGAGATATCTGTAGGTGGTTTTCGTGCAACAGGGCTATATCCTGTTAACAGAAATGTTTTTAAAGATCACGATTTTATTGATATGGACAATGAGCCAGAATGTAGAATCACCAATCAAGAAAATATTACACCAAAACCAACCACTTTAGGTTCTATTCCTGCAATGGAAAATGAATCTGTTGACATGACATCCACCATAAATGAACCTGATATGAGTCATGCGTTGGCTACTGGTGTAGCCTCTGCTTCAAGAGACGAGAACAGCACACTACCTGTCCGTGTTGAACAAGTTGTAGTTCCCATTACGAGGTCGCCACAGCCTTCGACTTCAAGAGATCAGAATGTTGATAACGCCGTTCCAATTGTCTCCAATACCAGAAATAGCACTAAGAAAACCTACTAACCGAGGCAGAAAGGCTGCTACATCGACATTGCTTACTTCATCCCCGTACAAAACGAATTGCAAGACTCTTTAAAAAAGAAAAAAATTAAATCGAAAAGACTATGGGTAAAGGCAAAAAACGAAAGGGCAAAGGTAAAAAGCCAAAGTCAAAATCTAAAGAGGTACAAATGTCTAGCTCGGAGGAAGAAAATGAACCATTGTACGACGACAGTTCTGACGAAAGCCCTTATAGTGGGCAATATGGTACACTTCATTTGTGGCCAATATGGCCCTAGGCCATATTAGCCTACTACATTTATATTTTAAGATTATTCAAGATTAAGAAAAAAGTTTATTTTAGCTATGTTTCGAAGTCAATAACCTTAAACTTATAATTGTTTTGTACCATTAAGTTCACAGGACTGATTTAACTAACTAACTAACTAACCATCACGCCGTTTCCCCGGAGGGGTAGGCAGAGAGGACGGACCGCCAAACAACTCGGTCTTGGCACACACTCTTTGCCTCACTCACATTCATACATCGTCTCATACATACTCTTCTATTATTCTGACTTTTGACATGGCCCGTCTCAAGTATCTGATTCACTTGATCGTGCCATGTCTTCCTCGGGCGTCCCCGACTTCTTCTACCATTCACATTTGCATCATATATTCTTTTTACACTACTTTCTTCGCTCATTCGCTTTGATCTCAAAAATTTCGTATTTTATCACCAAAAAGGCTTATGGTGTGCCATATTACCCGAACTTACTCTACATTATAAAGCAATGATAAGAAAACTACAAATAATCATTAGTTATAGCACAGGACAATAGGACAATAGTACAGGATTCTAGCGTTTTTACTCTACGTATTATCTATGTTAGATTATTTTTCACTGTCATTTTTAAGATCGCTTAATGTATTTGAAAATGTATTTTGAAGCCATAAGTATTTGAAATACAAATTACAAAATACCTCAGCAGCAGGTAATTGAAATACCAATTACAAAATTTGTATTTCAAATACGCATTTCAAATACAAGTAATTCAAATACTGCCCAGCCCTGATTATGGATAACAGAATCAACTAGTGTTCGACCAAGTCGTATGCTTATTCGACTAATCGATATGGATTTAATTTTATAACCATAAGTTGTCTTTACGTATTCCACCTCACTGTTTCACTTCTGCCGATGTTCTCCTTCTAATGCGGAATTGGCTCCGAAACTTTTAAGTATGGTAATTTGGTTTTCAGAACTTTTCAAACGAACTTACATGAATTTCACATGTTCCGAAGGAACGGTCGGATCAATTTCTAAGTAAATAAACTAACTTGTAAATGTTGTGCGGCACCAATTTCAAAGAAACTTCGCCAGTTTCATTCAAGTTAGTAAATTATATTGCCACGTTGTTTTAATTTCTTTTTTGAGTCTCGAATTACCTACACGTGTTTTATGTTACACCACGATAGGGTATCTTCAATCCACGAAGCAATTGGAACTATGTCACTTACATTGGGGAATGTTACGTTAAGACACACGAGGAAAATAGACCTACATTATTTTTGAGATATGTTTATACATTCTTAAAAAAATAAATTACGTACGTATAAGATACAATAATACATTGTATGTAAAAGAAAAGATTGTAATGGGAACCCACGAAGGCACTGCCTGTGTGTGGGTAATATATTAAATTATAACAGCAAGACTTAGTAACATGTAACATAAATTAGCTTGTCGTGGGATAAACTTTTATACGAGTAATATATCAATTCTAAAGCACATGTAAGTAAATAAGTAAGCTATGTTAAAATTCAAAATTAAGTAAAATTATAAGTACCTGTATAATATATAAATTTATATATATACAATTATGTACGTATATATTAAATAATAATATAATTTCAGTTGCATTTCAGTGCTACAACAGCGCGGTCGTACAGTTTCGTATAGTGCACTGCCTCGCGTATCGAGTATTGTTCTACACTTCGTACCCAAAGTACCTCGCCCGGGCGGGCGGGTATTAGAAATAAAATGGATGACATTCTCGAAGATATTAAGAGCGATATCGCAAAGATCACATCTGTTAAAGATTCAAGAATAAAACTGAGTTTGGAGAACAACTTAAAGAAACTAGAAGAACAAATTAAAATAGAACATCTTATCCTACAAAAAAAAATTATTAATCTACAAGAGCAAATTATAACAAACAATGAACACTATAATGAGAAACTAGAGAGCTTCGTGACAAAAAATATAAAAACATATGCGCAAGCCACAACAACAATTAATAAAAACGAGATACAAACTCCACAAAAACACGCCATCATAATATCAACAACAAAAAACTTGAAGGCTGAAGAAATGAAAAAAGAATCGAAAAAAACATTGAAGTAACTAAAATGCAAGTCGGTGTAACTGAATTTAAAAAAATTGGTGAACAAAAACTCATAATCTCATGTGTAAAAAAAGAAGACGCACAAAAATTGGTTTAAAAAATAAATGGAACATTCGGAGAAGACATTATCGCTGAAGAAACAAAAAAGAGAAAACCAATAATGATCTTAAAAAGATTAGAGTCAAATTTAACAGAGGATGAAATTGTTTTAGGCATAACCCAGCAAAATGAGGGTTTACAAAATTACTGTAAAGATGATTTTAAACTCATAAAAGAAATCAAACTCAAAAAATTCGATCAACAAAAGACGTACCAACAAGACGTATCAAACTACTTAATACAAACGTCAGGAGCCATTAGAAAAATCCTTCTTAACTTTGGAAAAATAAATATAAAATACCAAAGTGTCCCGATTGACGACCTTAACCCTCTGACGCAGTGTTACCACTGCTTGAAATATGGACACACTGCCCTACGATGCCTGAACAGAACACAGCCACCTACCTGCCACCATTGTGCACAAGACCATACCCTAGGAAAATGCACGGAGAGAAACAACAAACCAATCTGCTACAACTGTTCCAGCAACAATACAAAATTCAGGGCGAACATCCTGAACGACCACCGTGCTGATAGCATCAATTGCACATACAGACATAAAATGCTTCAAATTGCCAAAGAGAGAATTGATTATGAATAAAATTGCACAACTCTTATTAGTGATTAAAAAAAAACACAAAGGCTCTCAACAAGTCCGTCCTCCAGAAAATCTTATCCCATCTTTGAAATCAAATGTATTCACGGCCACTAATCCATTCATTATTATTATTTCTTTAAAATGGATGATTTCGTGATAAATGCTATAGATAAAACCATGTCAATAGACGAAAGAATATATACATCAGTGAACGAAACAAACAACATTTTACCGATGAATCCCGAAGTTAGCTTAATCATATTTCATATGAATGTAAGAAGCATCGAACGTCATTTTGACGAACTCCTGGTAACAATAAAATCACTTAACAGACTGGACTGCATAATATTAACAGAGACGCACTCATCGAGCGATATAAACTATAATATTCCGGGTTATACATACTATGCAACAAATACCCGAATTAACAAGAACAGCGGAATCGCAATATTTATTTCAAATAAATATGTTGTGACTTTTAACAGAGAAATCCACATCCACAATGTAAACGTCCTAAATATGGAAATCATTTACCAAAAGTATACATTTAGCATATTCGCTATATATAGAACTCACGCCTCAATATTACCAATATATGTAGATGAACTAAAACGCATACTTCTTTCGAACAGAAATAAGAAAACCATTGTTGTCGGAGATGTTAACCTCAATACTGCAAATGATTATTCGTCTTGTGATAAAGATAATTATCTTAATATGATGGCAGAATTAAATTATATATCGTGTATTAATTCATTTACAAGAATTATTCCAGGTCAACGACCTTCGTACATACATCATGTTTTCACAAATATTCAAGACATAAAAAACATAGTATCTGCAGTTATACAAACGACAATCACAGATCATTTCGGGTGCATTTTTACGTACAATTACGAAAATAAATGTTCACCTTTACCAACACAAACTCCGGAGAATGAAAACGGCCGACGCAAAACGCTCAACATAAATGCCCTAGTACATAATCTAGATAAAGAGAAATGGCACGATATTTTTAACTGTAATGATACGAATGAATGCTTCGAACTATTTGAAAAAAAATTATCAATGCACGTAAGTACTGCACATTCTATTGATTCCAGAAAACAATCATCAAAATTCAAACCAGTTAAACCATGGATAACTTTTGGATTAATTGTATCAATCAGACACAAAGAAGCAATATACAAACAATTAATCCGACAACCTACAAACGAAACCTTAAAAAAATACCTAAAAGCATACAAAAACAAACTTACGTATTTAATAAAAAACACAAAAGAAAACTATTTTCGGCGAAAACTAGAAGCAACGGAGAACGATGCAAAAAAAGTCTGGCATGTTATAAATGAAATCATAGATAAGAAAAAACATAAAAAAACGAAATACATAGTATTACACATAACAATATCAAAATACGATGCGAAGAAAATCCATCAGCTGCCGCTAACATATTTAACAACTTTTTTGCAAATGTAGGCAAAAACCTTGCAAATCAAATACAAAAAATACCGTCTAAAGACGAACAGAGCATTAACGTCAATATCTTAAACAAAATTGACATGTTTCCTCTTACTTCAGCCCAGGAAATCGAACAAATCATTACAAGCATGAAGGGAAGATCAGCACCAGGTTTCGATGGAGTTACTGTCGAAACACTGAAAACTATTAAAAAACATATTTCCAAACCATTAACACATTTAATCAACATTAGTCTTCAAAGCGGAATATTCCCAACGATATATAAACAAACCATCATCACTCCAATCCATAAATCTGGCAACCCAGAAGAAGTGACAAATTATCGTCCAATATCGCTGATTTCAAACATTGCAAAAATCTTTGAAAAAATTATCAAAAAAAGATTGACTGCATTTATTAACAAAAATAACATAATTCACGACAAACAATATGGATTTATGAAAAATAGAAGTACTCAAGATGCGATTGCCAAATTATCGAACATTATTCAGAACACATTAGACAAATCTTTGAAATGCCTCGGAATCTTCATAGATCTTATAAAAGCTTTCGATAGTATTTCTCATGATAAACTTATTAAAAAATTAAACTATGTTGGGATAAACGATAAAGCTCGAAAATGGATAAAAAGCTATTTATTTGAACGACAACAAGTAGTCAAGATAAACAACTCCCTAAGTCTACCACTAATAAGTAATTTCGGGATACCTCAAGGCACAGTCCTAGGCCCCCTACTATTTATATTTTATGTCAACGATATTTTTAAACTACCACTTAACGCAGACATAGTATCATATGCCGACGACACAGCTATCATAGTGAATGGGATCGACTGGAATAGAGTAAACGAACAAGCAAATAATAGCATGAACACCTTAAAACATTGGTTTGACACAAATCTTCTCTCATTGATTACTAACAAAACATACTACATACACTTCTCAATCAACAAACTAAAAACAATCCCCAACACTAAAATAATTATCCACAATAACAAATGTAATAAAATAACATGTATCCAAGGCTGTTCAACATTGAACTCAGTATCAGAAATTAAATATCTCGGAGTGATAATAGAACAACATATGAAGTGGAAGAGCCATATCTGCGAATTGGTTAAGCGTATCAGAAAATGTATATATATATTCATAAGATTAAGAAGTATTTTAAAACTCAACAATCTTAAAAGAGTATACTATGCACTAATCCAGTCATCAATTCAATATGGAATTATTGGATGGGGGGGGTCATACAACAATATTCTAACTCCGATCAAAGTGATCCAGAAGCTAATCATTAAAGTAATCCTAAAGAAACCCTTCACTTATCCAACAGAAACGCTTTTCGCCGATTTCACGGTGCCTCGAGTAGAGAATATCTTCAAGAAAAATGCAATTATCCAAATTTACAAAGATAATATCATCAAAAAATTTGAAACCCATCAATCAAAAAGATATCAAAACACTTTCAAAATACCAAAATTTAATACCAAACTAATGCAAAACAATTATATCTATTTAGGAATAAAGTTTTTCAACAACCTTCCGATTGAAATAAAAAAAAACCAAAGACATCAATAAACTGAAACTCAAACTGAAGCTACACTTCATCAGGAATAATTAACTTAATAATTACCTGTTTTTCTCTTTCTTTCTATGTATTATCAATCTGTATTCATCTTTATTTTATTTAGACTTTTCGAATTTCTCTTAAGAGTCGGTTCTCCCAAATCAGAATTTGTGATTCGGTTCTTTGTACAATTTATACTTTCAAATCTTCCCTGCAGAGGTTCCATAGTTCCATTCAAATAAACGAAGAAATTAATATTTCGCATTAGTGCCATCTGTTAACATGACTGCAAACTAACACGATTTTTTTAAATATACAGTAGTTATATTAAATATTTTGTCAGTAGTGCCCATTTACAAAAAGGGCGTGTAACATATGGCAGCATTTAGTTCGCTTTGTGCTTCGCATTTTGCGCTTTTTTTGTCTATAGTCTTGAGGGCGTTTAATTTTTCAATCACAAAAATAACCCAGTTCCAGCTACTTTAGAAGGAATGCATTGCAGACTTTATTTTTTTAAATCTAATCAGCTATCCGAATACAAAAAACATATATACCTTATAGATCGTTTTAGGACAGCGTACAAACAAATGTGAAAATTTTAAAATCATACATTTACTTACAAGCAAAGTTTCTGACGTCACAAGCTGCACGTGTTCCAACTCCAACATATCAGGGTTGTATTTCATCATCATTGGCCCGCGGGTATTTTTTTTCAATAAATTTTTTTTGCTATAAAAAAAAAACTCCCGTCTTTCAGTAATTTATTTTGATGCGTTCTATGTTGCTATATTAATTACGTGTTTCTTTTTGTTGAAAAAACACATCTTACAAAATCGAAAGAGATACATATTTATTATATTAACTCTTGAGCAATTTTGAAACGTTACTTAATAGATATTACCACCGCAACGACGATTATCTATATTTTAATTTGTCAGTACTTAAATGAAAAAATATCGATTAACGATAGAGACACATATACCTTTTTTATTACTTACTGAGCACTCCCATACACGTCACAGATTCCTAACCACCCCTAACACCTTTTCCTTCCCAGAACTTCCTCTCCTACCTTTTATAAAAAGTACCCTTCACAAAGATGATATAGGACTGAGGGGGATCATTTTCTTCAGGGCCTCTTGTGTGGAGTCAATGAAAAAAAATGTATTTAAAAAAACAACTAAATTAATTAAGATTTTTCTTATAAGGCTATCTATACAGGATTTCCGGGGATAAAGTGTACAAACTTCGGAAGGAGATTTTACATGACGGTAGAAGTAAAAATGACAACTTTTTTTCGAAACTTCAATGTTTTTTTCCCTAATAAAAATATTTTTCCGTAGAGGAATATACTTTTTTATAAGCAAACAATTCAACTTTTTTACCCGAAAACTACCTAAAAACGTTAGAAAAAAATATTTACCTCTTTTACTTGTACTATCATGTAGAATCACCTTCCTTGCACACTTTACCTCCGGACGCCTTGTATAAAAAATTATAATATGTATTCATCATCACCATTCAGAATCTTAACGACGTAAGTAAATAAGTCGTGTATACAAATTGCAAGGGTTGTGTACCGCCTTAAGAAGAGAAGACTTATAAGAAGACTTTTTGTAATTATTTATTTATTAATTCAAACAATTAAATAATAAAGAGTAATACAACATGCATCATAAAATTACATTCCAACATTTCGGCTTCCATTCCAGTTGAAGGTCCTGTGTAATTTTTGTAGCAAGCATGTTCTTTAGGCAATATTCCCCGGTTTTCAGCTCTTGCACAAATGCAACAATATTTATTTTTAACTCCGAGGTATAAAACTTCTCCAAATCTTCTGCCAATAATTGCTGCCGCACCGGAGAGGGCTGTGTAATTTGATCTATATGATCGCTTCGACCAACACCCATCCGCGATCACGTCTATCACCGCCACTCCGTCCTGCAGACAACCTTCTTCGATAGCTGCTTGACGCTCTCGTTCCGCTGCGACTTCCATGGCGACTAACGCGCATTTCTCCCATTCTCTTGACACTAATACATTTTTCTTGGTGAACAATTTTTTGGATATCAGGGGTATGTTAACAGCCGTCAAAAACTCAGATAGTTGAGCAAGCCCAATTCCCGCAGGAGTCATCCCTGATACTGCTGCTGCATTTACATCCATGGTACGTTTCGGTTTTGGGTCGCATGTGTTGACTGTAAATTTGGCGCGACACATGTTACATTTAAACAGTATTTTGGACATTAGGCCAACTCTTTGCTCAGATTGAACAGTGAGATTTCCAAATCCGTATCCGAAAGGAGAATGGTCCGATATGGATTGCAGTTGGCTTATAAAATAGAAAATGTCGACGATGCGTCTTTCTTCTCCTCCTTCGACTGCATCATTTTTATACAACCTAGAAAAGCAAAAGCAGCATTAAAATGGATACCGATTTATGAAAAAATAGAAATAAAAATGGATATCGATAATGACTTGCATGCTATTATCATTATAAGTATGATAGATTTTTTAATGTCTGTATGACCTCCATAGTCCAGTGGCTAAGACTCTTGACTCACATTCCGGAGGTCGCGGGTTCGAACCCGGTATGCGCAAATAAATTTTATTTGATTAATTTGTGTTATTTCACAATTAATTCATTTAAAATAATATATAGTATATTTGCGGCATGTTCCAGAGTGGAAGATACTATTAGTATCGCCCTGGTGTAAGACCACCATTCAGAATTGAAACGTTGCTTGAAAATGGCTTTAGCCGTGTTTAGTGACCAGATCTGAATAGCCAGGTACTTCCCAACCTTCCTCTTCCCCACCTCCTTCCCCTCCCCACTACCTTCAGCCTCACAACATACCCCAATTGGGGATGCCATAGTCTCACTGGCTCCAGACGGGAGCAGTTGAGATTCTTGTGTGGTAATCACTGTAAAAAAAAAAAAAAAAAAAATTACAGATTATCACAGATAATTTTTTTCGAATAAAGCGGATGTTTTTTCACACAAAGCAGATAGTTTGTAGATTAGTAATTCACCTCATCGAAACATATGTTTTTTCGTTAGTAAAATAAAATACATATATTATTTTAGTGAAATAAATCACTATATCATACCTATTGTCAATGCTTTGAGAAAGACCTCTCCGGCCGATGAGTTTCTTCTTATTAAGTTGTTTTTTTTTGTTCACGTATACGCGTGTTTCAGATTTACTGTAATAAAAAATAAAGTTAACAATATATTTTTTTTTACAACACGATAGTTTTATCGAAAATCTTAAATCCATTTTACCTTCCTACAATATGTAGATTGTCTTCAGCAGGTACGTTATCCCGTTGTTCGTGGAAGCTAGAACAAAATAAAATCGTTGATTATAATACATTTCAAGAAGAGACCTTTTAAATAAAAGTGAAGGACTTATATGATTTTATTGCTACCTCAGTGCTTCAACATCTTTACAAGATGTGGACATAACGTTCTGCAGTTGAGTATATTCACATCTGAAATATAATAAAAGAGTTTATTTTAGAGATCCCTGAGGCGTATGTGTGGTAAAACCATGTTTGATCGTGTGAGAAATGTGGAGGTCCGCAAAGAATGTAAGGCTGATGTAATTCCCTATACTAGCTCCACACTATTCGCGAAATATTCGGGAAAGTTGACCGAAGTTCGAAGTACGTCACTACACACTCGTTCAACTTCGCGAGAAACTCATTCGCGCGGTGGTGCCGTCACGACTCGCTCGTCATGGACGTTCAAGTCTGCTGCCGTTGCAATGTGCACGCTCGCGTATTATAATTTACCTACACTGCATACCACGTCAGCTTGAAGACATTTCATATACCTAGCTCCTAAAATATTTAACCTTCTCCCTGAGAACTTAAAAACTGAAACCTAACCACACACCTTTAAAAACATTTATCACAATGAATCTTTACAGCTAGAAATGATGATTAGAAACAATGTTCCTTAATTTAAAAAATGATTTAAATACTATATTATAATAATAATTAGTTATTATAATAAAGTAATTAAATAAATTTTTAAATTAAGGAATTTAATTACTATATAATAATAATAATAAGGTATAATATAGTAAATAATAATAATAAGTTGATAATATTATCAACCTATTATTATTAATAATAATAATAGGTTGGAATAATACCTAGGAATAATAATAGGCATAATACTAGGCATAATACTAGGAATAATAATAGGCATAATACCTAGGAATCTGATTCAAAATTTAAGCATATTAGATTTGTCAAAGAATTTGTATATAAAAATGCAAAAAGCAGTAATTTTAAATACATGTAGGATTACAAAAGATTTTTTAAATATTTATATTGAGGGATCAGTAGGATTTATAGGTTCAATTAGAAATGCCACAGAGCCGAACCCTCTGATATGAAAATATCTGGAGTCGGTGAATTATATTCCCATTTGGTCTCTAGTGGGTTGACATGTTGTTCTTGTATTGTTTTGTATTTATAATACTTATATAGTGCAATTGCATAACGTGGATTCACTAGATGATCATTTGGGGAAGTGTATGAAAGGGTTTAGTTTTTCCTTCTTTTTTTTTTTTTTTTTTTTTTTTGGGGGGAAAATTTAACCCGGACATTTAAATCTGGTGCGTATTAATAGAAATATGCTATTATTATAATTAATTATATTTATTATAAAATTTTGCAATTTAATTTAATTTGTACAATTTATAATTTAATTTATCAACCATTACAAATGTATAATTTCCCATCTGTAAACTTCACCCGCATAACACAGGGACATCCCTAGCATGGCGGATGAAATAACACAAAAAACTAAACAATGTACAATATTCTTATAACAAATTAATAAATAAATAAATAACTATGCCTCTCCGCACTATCGTATTCGGCCCAGGAGGTTAGGATGATACCAGTAACTAAAGTGGAAATCGAGCTGATAATCAAGGGTTTGGGTCTTAAGAAGGCACCAGGGCATGATAGGCTCAATGTAATAATAGCGAAGCAAGTATGGATCCACGCCAAGGAGGAGCTCTTCCAGGTGATGGATACATGCATGAGAAGAGGAACTTTCCCTTCTGAATGGAAGAGGGGCGTGCTTAGGATTATACCAAAGGGGAACGATAAACCAAGGTCAGACGTGAAAGCGTACCGTCCAATCACCCTGCTACCTGTCCTGGGGAAGATCCTGGAGAAACTGATTAGGCAGCGTTTACGTCAAACCTTATCCCCACCCTGCGAGCGGCAGTTTGGTTTTGTCCCCGGTATGTCCACTGAGCACGCCATCACGTATGCGCTTGACTGGGTGAAGGCTTGCCAAAAGAGGTACGTAATAGGAATCTTCCTCGATATCACTGGTGCCTTCGATCATGCGTGGTGGCCGATGATACTTGTCAAGCTCAAAAATAGGAAATGCCCACAAAATCTGTTCAAGATCTGCGCTGATTACCTCTGCGACAGAACGGTCATCCTTTCTTTTGGAGACTATCTGATTGAACGAATAGTTGACATGGGTTGTCCTCAGGGTTCAATCCTTGGACCTGAGTTTTGGAACATTTTGTTTGACGATTCCTCCAGGTTGCCCTTGCCTGAAGGATGTATCTCGGTGGATTACGCTGATGACAAATTGTATCTGGTCTCGGGGAACAGCAGAAAGGAAGTTGAGAGTAAAGCTGAAGAGGTTTTAAGTGTGACTTTAGAATGGGGAAAGAGAAATCGGCTGACCTTCGCTCCCCACAAGACCATGGGACTCCTGATGAAGGGTAACCTCAATAGAAGTAGAAATCCCACCATCAAAATAGGAGATACCAACATCCGATTCGTTGAGAACACTAAATACCTAGGCGTCACTTTGGATCGAACGTCCTCATTCTTGACCCATGTTAAAAGCATATCAAGTAAGGCCCAGGCCCTCTTTTTGAAATTGAGAAGAATCTGTACTGCTGAGTGGGGACTGCGCTCTCCAGCGCTCCGACTCCTATACAGGGGGGCTTACGTGGCGCAAGTCTCGTATGCGGCCTCTGTGTGGGAACACCGCCTGGAGAATGCACTCATACTCTCGGCGCTCAAGAGAGGCCAGCGAGTCCCCTTGCTGGCGCTTTCGGGTGCGTACAGAACAGTCGCTTCGGACGCTTTGCCAGTTTTGGCCGGCGTTTTGCCTATCGATCTTGAAATTAGGGAGGTGTTAACAAAGAAGCTTCTAACAAGAGGAAGAACTGCAACCCATCATGGTATTGAGCTAATACCAGATGGAGCGGTTTCCCTCCCAGGACTTCTTAGAGAGATGCGAGAAAGAACTTTGAGAGAATGGCAGGAACGCTGGGATAGGTCAAATACGGGAAGGTGGACTTTCTCCTTCTTCCCGTCAGTTAAACTCAGAATGGAAGGGGCGTACATCACTAGGGATCATCATGTGACCCAACTTCTGTCCGGTCATGGGGAGTTCAGAGGGAGACTTCATAGTCTCTCTCTATCACCCCATTCTAACTGCGCTTGCGGTAATACTGATCAAACAGCCGAGCACATTCTGTGGCACTGCGAGATTTTGACAGATGCCCGAGAGGAAATGCTCGATGGCTTGCAAGTTACTACGAGACCAGCTTGGAACGCGGATCTCGTTTCGAATAAGGTGAACTTTGAGTGTTTGAGGAAATTTACGAAAGTCTGGGTTGAGAGATGGCCTGATCTTAGAGTCGCTGACTAGCTGTAAAATCATGTAGTTGCCAGGTGTATCTGCTCTTGAATCCACGGACATTCCCTTTACTTTATTACATCTACTGCAAGAATTTTGTGTTTTATGCTTTATATCTGTATATATATTTTTTGTTATATCATCTCTATCTTAGGTACCTTTATCTTATTCTATTATATACATTTTGTTCCTATTTCTTTTATTTTTGTGTGATTATTATCTTTTTTTTGCTTATTTTATTTCTTTTCACATGGTTTCTTTTAGATTTACCTAAGCTAAGCTATGCTAGACGATGTTGTATCTAGATACCCGTTTATTATTTTCATTATTTTTCATTATTTTTGTGTGATTTTATTTTTTTTTCCAGCTTCATATTCCAAGGAACACTATTGATTCAACTAACATACTCGAATTTGTTTTTTTTTTTTAGTTTGTTTTGGTTTCTTTGTTCTCTTTTTCTTTTTAGTCTCACAATGCTACTTTGCTTCGATCAGAAGGCTGAACTGAACTGCATCTATCTATTTTGTTTTGTTTCTTTTTCCCCTTCTGGGGGTGCGCTAGACCTCGTCCTTGCATCAACAGGAGTCGGTCGACGATGGTACGGTGCCCTCTAAAATTAATTGCGCCACCCCCAGCAACATGTGCAGGCTTTAGGTTTGGGGGGGCGACCTCGGCTCTCCTTCGCCTTGCCTCCGGCTACTCGACGCTGAATTCCTTAGGGTCGTCGGGTGTTTCCCCCTAATCTCCCATTTACTTTTCTTTGAGGCATCACCGAGGAACCGGCTAAGGGGCGCAAAAGCTGAGTGTCGTTCACTACTAGACCGAACGTCATGCGCATTCTTGCTGGGACTGCCAATCGATTGGAGAGGACTGCCAACCGTTTGCCATGCCTTTATTACTTATCTACTGTGTCTTCCTTCCAAACAGGTGCTTGTAGGATATGCTGGATACAATCACCCAGCGCTTGCCACCTCGTGAACTTTCACCAACCTGTCCTACTGTCTTGTCTATATTTTGTCATACTAACACATATTGTATCTGTATTTCCCGCTAAGCACTTGCATGCTGCTTACTAACAACGTATGCAGGGACATTGGAGGTTTAGTTTCGTTTTCAAATGTAGAGACGTTTTTACCAAAAAAATTAGAGTCCTTGCAAGAGCCTTGAAGGGGTAACCATCTGTTACCTATACCAGGGCGGGTAAGTGGTGGGTCCTCCAATACAATATCGTATTCGGCTAACCTCGTTCAACTTCGCGAATAGCGTGGAGCTTGTGCTAAAGTTCGAGATGCACCCCTGGAAACCGATGCTTTCGAATGTTTGTCAAAACGCAGCAGGCAGCCGGCAGTAGCATCCACTGAGTAAAAAGGTATTATTAAATGTACGAAATCATCGGTGGATCGGAGATCTAACCCAGGACGATTTCTACATATTCCAGGTACTTACATAGTTATTATGAATATTGTCTTATACAGAAAGTGAAAAAAATGCCGATATATTATTATCTAGGTATGTAAGTCCCTCCGTTGGTTGTAACTTTCTTTGTCAGGAGAAGTAGGTACATTGTGCATTTCGTTTGTTGTATAAATAGCGCGCGTAGGAAAGCAAATTTAAAATTGACCCAAAAGACGCCGTTCCCGGTGATTCGCGAATCATTTCAAATAAGAGTATTTCTCAAAATAAATGTACGTAACGAAAATGTAGTTACGAAATATTGTTACGAAATAGTCCTAAGATGTAACTAAATAGTAAACATTAAGGCTTGTTTATACAATGGCAAATTTTATTTTACTCTTCTTATTATTGATTGTACATTCTACAAACATATATATAAACTCACAACCCAAATACTTGTATTTTGTTATACCTATTTTAAGGGGTTTAAAATAAAACAAGGGAGAATTAATAAATGTTTTTTTAATTCTCAAATTTTCAGCTTCCCATATTTAAGGTCTGACACAATATTCAAAAAATCTTAAGAAATTAAAGAACTGATTAAAACATTTAAAAATTTAATAACATACAATTGTTTAATTTGAATCACTATCCATTAGCGTTTTATAAATTTCTCCCTCATCTTTATAATAGTCGAAATCTTTCCGAGACACATTTGGTTTCACAATCAGTTTTTCAGTCTTTGGTTTATCACTCCGCTTTGGAGTATGAATATAGTTATTTAGTGAAAGAGATTTAGAGATAAGGCCCTTACAAACCACTATATTTTTTGTATGTATATTTTCCAGTTTTTCGTCTTTAAGAATGGTCAGTCCACATGGTTTGTCTTTGATTTTGTGAGAATCTTCAATTTCATTTTCATTATTCATATTTTCAATATCAGTGTTTTTTTCTATGGCATTATTATTTCCTATAATAGCATCTCCAATGTTGTCATCAAAATCGTTGAAAATAAACTCTGCTTCATTAAATGTTATTGCATCCGACATATATTTATCACCTGTAATTATAACTTCGTCACTTACTAAATTGTCGAAAAAAATTATTGGCATTGAATTTAAATCAGTGGTCAATCCTTCTATATGACTTTTTATTTCCTTACTTGGTTTTTCTGTCTCATCTGTTTGTATTATATCAATTGGATGTTTTTGTTCTTTTATAACTTGTTGGTGTTTTACTGTCGTTTTTCAATATACACACATTTAAAATTATTATTTATTTTCTAAAAAAAAAAAATTATTTATTTTCTGACACCTTTAAAATATACCTACTATTTTTAATCAGGTTGTAACTGTGTACACTCAGCTTTACATTGAACTTTTTCGTTACGTTACGAAATTCATAATAAACGTTACGAAATTTTAATAAAAATGGGGTTATAAAAAGTCAATGGTTTGATAAAATTTAAAACTGTAAATATGTAAGCTGAGCTATGTTTGTACCGCACATATTACAAAAAGATGAGTAGAAAAAGACTTACCGTTTTGTGAAAAAAAGGCAATAATATTTTCTGTTACGAAATTGTAGTACCACTAAAGAAACACCTTTAACTGACTTTAACAATTAATGTTATGGCGGAGACGTCAGACCAACATCCAACCAGAATGAAGTTATTGTTGCCTGTGTAAAATGTAAAAAATGGGTTCAGAAATTACGGTGGAAGTACAAATAAAACGTAACGAAAGAGTAGTTACTAAAAAGTAAATGAATATGACTCACTTTGATTTTTGTGTATAAATTATTAATTTATTATGAAACCCAATAGAAAATTACTTTGGACAGAAACTACATTAAATTAAGACCCTAAAACTTACAAAAATTCATATATTATAACGTTATTATTGCATTTTATGAGGTATAAACACATGAGGTAGGCAGGGTGGCAATTTTATTTTGTATGAAAGGTAAAAATCGTTATTTTTTAAAAAATTTATATATTTGCGAATTAATACGATTGTAATGTTTTTTCTTCGTTATTTTAAAGCCTAATATTTATTCTACAAAATGTTACAATTTTTTTTGGTATGCTTAATTAAAAACATGTGTTATTTTTGAACTGTTTCTAGGCACACTTTATTTTTCCAAAATGTACACTTTTTTTGAGAAATACTCATAAAGAATTCAATGCTGTTAGCATTGATCCGTAAAAATGTATTATTGTTATGTCCTATAATTTTAATAAATGAGCAAAATAAAAGCTTTCAATGGTCCTTTAAAAAAAATGTAATTTAATTTAAAAAAACTTACCCGGGAATTTCAGTTTCCGAAGCATTGGAAATAGATTTATTTCCCAAAGTACGCATTCTGTAAAAAATAAAACAATAAATGTCACCTTTGTTATATAATACCCAAATAAATTGAAAATTTATTTTTATAATAAATATTACATAATAGTAATAATACGAGTATGTATTATATTAATAAAATCAAAATTTTATTTTTTTCTTACCTTATACATTCCATCATACGTTCTCGATTTTGGAGATAATGTTTACGCTTAGAAATACGACTTCTTTGTTGATGATGTCTTCCCATTTTCGCAAAACAATATTATTATTTACGTACGTGTATATTAAACAATTCACGAAACGTAGGTCGACAGATCTGTATAGCGGGCTGTCTGGACAGCGAATGACGAATATTTGAAAGGCACATAGGTTACACGCACGTTAGATAGAGATGGCCTTAAATATTATCTTTAGAATTAAAAAACGTAAGCGCCTGTTGTTAAAATGTTTAATTAATCACGGTTTATTAAAAAAAGAGCAAAAATCTCGCGATAATTGTCTTTAGTTTTATTTAAAGAAACGCTGTGAATTTTTTCATACATATAACTTGTAAAATAACTGAAACAAACGTGTTAATAATAATTTTTGGAGCATACTTTGTGATTTTTTTCTATCGAGGGAATTTTCTATAATTTGCGTTTCGGCGCGATAAATGTCTAGATATTATCTTCAAAAATAACATATATTTTTTTAAGAGCTTAAAAACTTCAAATGTTTAAGGGAGATTTGTAAGAAATCGGTAGAAATTGGGAGAACCGAGGCTTAAGTGCACATTATTTTAGTATGTAACCTTATCCCGTATATGTACACCTACACGTATAGATAATCGAGAAGTTTCAATTGTTCCCATTATATACTTACCTATTGCATAATGTTATTCTATTTCTGTTATAATTAGGTAGTGTAACTCGCTCATCAAGCACAAGAACTAGCTTCTTCTTTGGTGAGATTGCAATTTTAAATAATTTGTGTACCGATATGTAATTTATATAAAACCACTGTACTATATATCTGTATTAAATTAAAAAAAATAAAAATAATAATAATAATACTAGCTGACCCGACTAACGTTGTTTTGCCATATAAATTATTTCTAGTGAATATTTTGGTTGTCAAATAAAAAATAACGAATGTATATTTGTATCTATGACAGAAAGAGGAATGGAGCCCTGTAGATGATGACCGCCGATAAAAGCAAAAAACACCAACTAAAGTAGGAAAATGAAATAAAGAAAATTAATATGAATTTAGAAGAGCAATTGAGTGTACGATATTTTTTGTTAGTCCGTCTTTAGCCAACATAAATAAGCTGGATGGTTTGCCCACGCGAGAACATGATGCCGAATGAAATATCAAAATGACGCGACCGACGCTTCTCGTGAATGTCTTGCGCATGTGTGGATGAAAGTTCGATGAAGCGGAGTAGCACCATCTGTCATTCAACTACATAAATAATTTCGGAGACGATTAAATTTGTTCTTACAAAATACTAAAATAGCGATTAAAAAATGGAAGGGTGGGGGTAGGAGGGTTAAAATTTGGAGTCGTAGGTATTTTTGATGCCAAATAAAAAATAACTTTAAAAAAATTAATTTTTTTTCTGGGTAGGGACATCCTAACCCCTAGCGGTATGAAATGTACTTTAAAGCCTATCCTCATACCTACCAAATGTACATAAAAAAATTGATAAAAATCGGTCAAGATGTTTCGGAGGAGTGCGACCACAAACACGACCACGAGCTTTTTATAAGTATATAAGAATGTACTTCAATTCCCTTCAATCGATAATCAAGTGACAATTGACGTTCACATTCCTGTGAATCACTGCTTAACGACAACGTGGAACAAATTAAAAAAAGGCAATACATTTCCTTTACATATGTAGGTATAATAGCATTACACATTACTATTTTGATATATTTACAATGTAGGCACCTACTCACCAAAACACAAAAAACCCTTTTCGTTTTTTTTAATAAACTTAATTTTTCAGTCGTAATTAATCAAACTAAAAATTTTATTATTTTAAAATAAAATAATATCTTTGTAAACACGACCTTTATTTTTATACTTTATGCCGACCGGGTTTCGCTACAACCGTAGCTTCATCAGGGCAGTATAATACTCTACTAACATTAGGTTACATTTGTGTTATAATATATAATTTACCAAAAATGGGCTGGACTCGTCAAGTGGAGGAAGAAGAAGGAGGCATAGATGGAGAATTGGGAAGGGAACGGACGTGTTCTTTATCAATAGGGAACAATCTTAGTATGGGACTTTTATTTAAATTTAGTTGGTTATTAACTACCTTGCTATTAGTGTTTATGGCTTTCCTAAGTTCAAGTACCTCTAAATTATCCAATCTTATACCGATATTGTTTTTATGAAAAAGTTTGGCGCCAGCGTTTTTGTCAAATTTATGATCGTTTTCGATCAAGTGGTTTGTAAATTCTGAAAATCCAGAGCTGTGTAAACATCTAAGATGTTCTTTGACACGTGTGATAAAGAACACGTCCATTCCCTTCCCAATTCTCCATCTATGCCTCCTTCTTCTTCCTCCACTTGACACTCGTCCAGCCCATTTTTGGTAAATTATATATTATAACACAAATGTAACCTAATGTTAGTAGAGTATTATACTGCCCTGATGAATCTACGGTTGTAGCGAAACCCGGTCGGCATAAAGTATAAAAATAAAAGTGGTATTTACAAAGTTATTGTTTTATTTTAAATTAATAATGTCACAACACAAAGTATCCGCTTCATATGAACAAATAAAAATTTTATTTATATTTTTTTTTATGAATCACTAACTGCATACATATTAAAACTGCTCATATGACGACATCACACTGATGATCAATTTATTGAAAATACACATGCCCATGCCGAGCCGGAATAAAAAGTACAGTTTTGACAGTTACAACTTTAACTTCACTTTCACGATTTATTTTACAGAACTTTGAAATCCTTACTTCTTCCTTAAAAGTTCCTTTTCCTATATCCCAATCCTCAACAAGCTTATTAGAGGCACCTCAAAAAACATTTAAATTACAAAAATAAAGTGCTAATGTTTCCCAAAATAAAGGGGTAAAATATTCGACGGATGTTTTTTGGTGGGAACAGGGGTACGATGTGTGTTCACGACGATCACGTTTTTAACTAGACGAAGAATAGAAGTTGACAAAATTCAATTATTTATCCTTTACAAAATTTATATATATATTTTTTAATTCTAACAGACAAGATATGAAATTCGAATATTTTCCATCCAAAGATAATTTAATTATCAAAAATTATTGAAAATTTTGCTTCAGTCACTGATCAAAACTCTGCCTTACGACTGAAAATGGATGTTTTATATTACAGATGTGCTACGCATGGCTATAAAAGATGTGGCTTGGCGTATTTCGGCATATCGCTGAAATAGGCCAAGCTACATTTTTTATAGCTGCGTGTGCCACCAACCTTACCTATTTTATGATCATCGAATATACAGTGGAAGTGCCCTAAATAATCCACACAGCGTCCTCAAAGATGACATAGGCCCGAGGAAAATTGTTTTTCTCAGGGCCTACTCTCTATCTCTGGTTTCAATCCTGAGATTGGTTTGCAGCAATGTCATCTATTCGTTTCTTCCACTCTTCCCTGTCTTGTGCGGCTCTTTTGAAGAAAAGTAAAAAAAAGCTCTTTTTGCGGTCTAAGAGCGAGGTCAACAGCCGTATACACCAGGCTAGGCTTGCATTCAATAAAAGGTCGAAAATAATAGAATCAAATAATATAGACCTGAAACTGAGAATACTCCTCATCAAGACCTATGTATGGAGTATCTTGATGTACGGCTGTGAAACATGGTGCCTATCCGAAAGAGATAAACGGAGACTAGAGGCTTTTGAGATGTGGTCCTATAGAAGACTATTAGGAATTTCCTGGAGAGACCACATAACAAATGAAGAGGTTCTCCAAAGAATCGAAGGAGGAAGGCACCTGCTCAGGACCTTGTCCGAAAGGCGCGCAAGATGGATCGGCCATGTAATAAGACAAGAAGGCCTCTTGCATGCCATAATGGAGGGTATGACCGAGGGGACAAACGCTAGGGGACGCCCACGCCGAGAGGACCTGGAGGACCTGATGGTGGACGTGCGCTGCTCATCATATGCAGACTTCAAAAGAGCCGCACAAGGGCCTACTATGTGGAGCAAATTTTAACAAAATAAGTGTTATTGACCCTAAATGTCAATGAATTGTTGAGCTATTGATTAATAAACCATGGAAATGGTCCGGCGGTGGGGCATTTTTGTACTATTGTTAGGATAGAATGTTTCATTGGTATGCAACGTCTTCTCGTAGGTATTTTATTTAGTCATTGGTTTGTGTATATTTTAAGGCGAGTTTGTAAGACTCTTCTTCTTCTTGTGCCCTGTCCGTTCAACGGACGTTGGCTATCACGTTGGCTATGCGGACTTTGTTTACTGCGGCCTGGAACAGCTCTACAGTAGACTGGTTAAACCGCTGTCTCAGATTTTTCAGCCATGAGGTTCTCCTTCTTCCGGCAATCTTTCTCTGCATTATGGATATAGTTTTAATAACTTCTTTTTCTTTATTCATCCGAACCATAAAATCTTCATTCGTAACCCTGTCCATCCAGCTTACTTAAAGTATTCTTCTGTAGATCCTTATTTTAATTATTCTTTTGTAGTTTGTAAGACAGGTAGCGTCAATTTCAGTCTCGTGTGAATCGCGTGCCTGTTTCCAAGTAAAATTGAATTCAGGTAATTTACCGTATTGCGATAATGTTCTTGATTTTTAAAGTGGGTGACAAATTAATCTCACCTGCTTATTCTTGTTTATGACGTTATTATCTCACACATAGAATTCCCATTACGTGTACAGTGTACGTAATGTAATTGTTATATTTCCCCTACGGCAATACAAATTCAAGGAACACTCCATACGGGGAAGGATCTTGAATGAGCTCAATTCATTTACCACGACGAATTAGCAGGAAATTATTTCTAATTATAATTTAAACTAGGCACCCGCGTGACTGTTTTAAGGCGACACAATAATATCCTTTTTTTACATTAGCTCTGCACAAGAAGCCTTGAGGAAAAAATTCCCCTCGGCCTGTTTCATCTTTAGGGATACTGTGTTAAGGGTCTTTTTAGGGAAGGAGGGGAGGAAATTCTGGGAAAGAAAGGGTGTAAGGGATGGATAGGAATCTGGGGTCAGTATGTCCAGGACACATGAATCCATTCCTCTCACTGCGGTATGGCGATATTCCGAGAGAGTCCTGCTGGAGAGATTAAAATGTCTCCCTCAATCAGTATCTCCCGATCCGGCCTACGGTGGGCAAATGCATTCGCTGCCAAGATCCGGACAAACCTCACCGCACGAACCCGGGTACCTCTGCTAAGTCACCAAACGTAGCGAACCACTTGGGGTGTCCTATGGCGTTGGTTATCTAATAAATGAATCCCGGGGCTGCGGTACCCATTTCCGCCTCCCAAATTGAAAATCCTAAAATAAAGTCGGAATATTAACGACGTATGTGAAAATATGTATACAAAATTTGCGACGCGCGCTCTGGTTTATCGGACAGATCTACGGTCGAATTTGCCTTAACAAATTCTCCAAACCTGGCGCATTGAACGGACCTGCAGTCGAATTAGAATTACACATTTGTAAAAAGCACTAACTTCGTGGCTCGCCATAATTTACAATAAAAAAAAACACACACACATAAATTTATATTTTTGAATGTAGCTATTACTTTGTGGTTTTCCATTATAGAAAAATGAAATAATTTAACTTTGTATAAACCACTTACTTGATGCGCAAATCCGACCGGTTTCAGAACAAACGTTCCTTCGTCAGGGAAAGCTTATACTATAAGTTATACAAAGTTAAATTATTTCATTTTTCACACATAAATTTGTTTAAGACCACTTTTATTTTAAGACACTCTACCGGTTTCAGAAGCACCCTTCCTTCGTCAGGAGAATATTATAACTAAACCATGATACAGAATGTTAGGTGTTTGAGTGGGAGGTGGTAATTGCGGGATTTCCGGAAAGAACAGAGCGGTTAATTGGAATTAGAATTAGTTTAGAAAAATGGTATTTTCGCGGGTTTTTTTTAAATTATTTCTTATAAACGTACTACTAATATATCAGATGTTTCTAAACGAACACCTCGGGAAGTTACTAATTCATCGCCTAAAAAAATAAAATTCAGTGCTTACCGCTAATTCTGTAATCGAGGAACATTTTATAAAAACATAAAATATTTTATTGGTAAGGTTCTGTTTTTTATTAATCTTAAATGTAAATAACTTACATACACGGAATATTAAGATTATAGTTGCGATTTCATTGGGATTAATTAAAATGTGAGTCTCGAGCAAATTACTGTTATTAGAGTCTTGTGATGCCTTAGATGGCGGCGCGTGTCAATTTAAAGGTAATGACAGAGGTCATGATACCATGTAGGATATCAAATGTGTTATTTTTCACTCTGAATACGGTTTTAGGCGCACACTATGTTGGCTCCAACAAGTAGGTACCCTTCGCGGCAGTTTCAAAGTAACAAACACCCAGGATTCGCGCAGTTATAAACTTTACGATTCTTTTATATTTTTTTTATAAGTCCTACAAACATGAGATAAACGGTAAAATACAGGTTAATTCCGTCTTGAGTACGGAATTCTAGTATGGGGATCTGCTACAGCAAATCATATTAACCACTTATTATAGATATTGCTCAGAAGAGCATTATAAAAACCATACTAAAATTACCCCTCAAAAGATATTTTTAAGTGTTTTGACATTCTAAATTTAAAACAAATATATGCCAAGAATATTCTTATACATCAATTTAAAAACAAAAAATTTCCCAATGAAACTCGGATACATGACACAAGAGCCTCAAAAAAGGATATACGAGATGTTCCAAAATTCAAGACAAGTTTTGGCCAAAGAAACCACATATATCTGGCTACCAAACTTTACAATATCCTTCCTCCAAGTTTGAAAAAGATAGAAAAGATAAATAAGATTAAGGAAAAAATCAAAACATGGCTGAAAGAAATTAATGCAGACATACTAGATAATGTATTACAAACATCATAGAAACTAAATAACGGAAAATCAAAGAAATCTACCAGTCCACCTCAGCACAGGACCATCTAGTGAGGAGGACTAAGAACAAACAGATGAAATATTTATATACATTATCATATCTTGTAATTCTTATCAAACCTGTAATTAAATGGTCACTAATAAAAAAATAAAAAATAAAAATCATTGGCTATATAACACTATAATAAGTTTGTTATGTCTCCATGTTAAAATTCGAAATTTTGGCGAAAAATTAAAAAAAATGATCTTCTGGGAAATCCCGATCAATCAAGGCAAATTTATTTATTTCGCGTGGTCGCTCCAGTGGAAAGTACGCTGGTTAAGCCCCGTTTATTTATATGATTCCAACGCCGGGGTGTTGGGCGTAGGACTTCCACCACATCCAGGTTCTGATTTTAATGATCCTTTCTAGACGGAGAGCCTCCAAAGGCAGCTTATATTTGATTTCAAGGGAGTTTCGATATTTAATCCGGCCTTTGATTTCAAATATCATTATTTAATGAAGAACAGATTAAGTAGGCAAATTACGTTTAATTTGGAAAGATTCAAAAGGCGGACGGCGTCCTTCTGTCTTGTAATCTGCTAAACAGTTCCTGAAAATCTGAACTCGATCACTAATTTAAAATTTTGAAGTTGCCTTTCTTTCGATTAAAATGCTGATTCCATTGATATAAAATAATCCCTCAATGACTTGTCCATATTAGTCATTCCGTTTGTCATACTGTTTTGAAATAATTGTGCCGCAGTGGCGTAGCTAGCATTGGTGGCACCCGGGGTGGTGTCACCCCCCCCCCCCTATTTCACAAATAGGCTATTTTCGGGACATTCCACAGGGAGCCACAGAGCTACGAAAATATTATTTTTTGTATTAAATATTTTTGCGACAATATCCTTCGTAATTTTTTAATGGTCGGGTGTCACCTCCCGTCGGGTATAGTGTCACCCCCCGTCGGGTGACACCCGGGCGTTCCTCCCTCCTCGCTACGCTACTGCGTCCACCTAACCTAATTTACATCGAAGCCAATAGACAGATATGTTTATCACATTCATCATCACATTTATCACATTTATTATCACTGAATGTGAGATATTCAATATTAAATGTTGGAGCTCTTTTTTCATGCCTTTAAATATAATTTATTACTTACGCAGACCCGTGAAAAATCACGGGATATTATAATTTTACCATTTTTGAAGCTGAAAGTATTTATAAAAAATATGTTTGCCTCAGGATCATCGACTCTCAAAAAAAGATTCGATAAAGACACTTGCTTTAAATTATAATACATACTAGCTGAACTGACAAACGTTGTTCTGCCATATAAATTATTTCTAGTGAATATTTTGCTTGTTAAATAAAAAATAACGAATGTATTGTAAGTGTGTGGGATGGGATCTATGACAAAAAGAGGAATGGAGCGCTGTAGACGATGACCACCGATAAAAACAAAAAAAAACACCAACTAAAGTTGGAAAATTAAATAAAAAAAGTCAATGTGAATTTCGAAGATCAATTAAGTGTACGATATTTTTTGCCAGTCCGTCTTTAGCCAACACAAATAAGCTCGATGATTTGCCCACGCGAGAACATGATGCCGAATGAAATATCAAAATGACGCGACGCTTCTTGTGAATGTCTTGCGCACGTGTGGATGAAGGTTCGATAAGGCGGACGTAGCGCCATCTGTCATTCAACAACATAAATAATTTCGTTCTGTTTGAAATACGAAAGACGGTTAAATTTGTTCATACAAAAATACAAAAATTAAAAATGGGAGGGTGGGGGTAGGAGAGTTAAAATTTGCGGTTATAAGAATTTTTTGTTGCAAAATAAAAAAAATATGGGGACACCCTGATTACCTAGCGGTATGAAATATACTTTAAAACCTATTCTCATACCTACCAAATATACATTAAAAAAAAAAATCGGTCAAGCCGTTTCGGAGGAGTGCGATCACAAACACCGTTACACGAGATTTTTATATATAAGAAGATAAGCCATTAAATATTTTAGTGTTTCTTGAATTTAGAAGCAAATTAGACAATTATTGTTGAGTAGGTGTATGAAAAACATTTAAAAAAAATAATTTCACTACATTTATTTTAAAAATATGATGTAAAATAAAATAAAAAATAAAACATCGTTCAAAATATATTTTTGGAAAGTAATTTTAATACATAAGCATCAAATTTTTGTTCCTACGTAAACAGGTTTTACAATTTATAATTTAAATTTGTTTTCTGTTTAATTTGCTTCTAAATTCATGAAACACTAAAATCTTTTATGGCCTATATCTTATAATTTAAACCAAAAATTAATAAAGTACCTCGCATCCGTACTAGATATTTTTAGGTACCTTTATGAATACTTTTGATAACCAAAATAATTTTTCAGTTTGTTTGGGTATTTTGATCTCAAATACAAAATTAAGATTTGTATGAAACGGGCCGAAACGGGCCGCGCAAACGTTCCTCTTAATGTACTTCCTTAGTTACAATGTAGTTAGGTATTTAAAGTATTTTTAATGTGAAAAGAATTTAATTTCAATATGAACTATGATTAAGAGATTTATGGACACGGGACCAGAATGAAAGGGCAAAAGATTAGGTAGCTATAACGAAAAATTCATACACAGATAAATCCCTACTGATCAAGGGCTTAAAGCAAAAAAGTTATCTTCAATAAACATAAAAATAATTATTGTTCTTAAAGTCAGTACCCATAATTTAAGGGAAGTCAAACAACGTTATCTACAAAAAGTTAAGCGAATAATTTATTGGTATTGATATTTTTTTGAGTTTTTTTTGCCTCTAACAAATCTCGAAACGATATATTGAAATCCTATTTTTTCAAATGTTATTTGGAAAACGAGTCATAAGTAGGTACAAACTCTGTTCTGATAGCTGTCCTGGTTTTCTCCAAGTTCCAAACTTTGTACATCCAGATATGATGGGCGCAGTTTATATCTTTTTCAAATCTTGTTATGTATTTTGTATGTAAACATCTTGTATTAGGTCTGTATATATTTGAGCCCGTCCTTTTATTGTATTTTCATGATTTTGTTTTTCTATGCATTTCTATAGTCCATCATGGAGGCTACTTTATTTTAGCTTTTGACACCAACAGTACTTATAAATCAAATGAGTGGTTATAATAATTCATAAAATCTTATAAAACATGTTTCAATGAAATATTTGTTAAGTGATTCTTCATATGTTGTGTCTGTATGTTGCTTCTGTTTGAAATGTTTTGTTGAAAAATTTTGTTGAAATGTTTTGTAAAATTTTTCTTCATATATTGTGCCTGCATATTGGGTTGGGTTGGGTTTAACTTTTCAAAAGTACCAATTGGCGATCCCTTAAAGAGTTTTGATAACTCATGGGAATACAACTTCGTTGTATGTTTTATTTAAATAAAAAAAACGTTGTTTGACTTGAAGACCTCGAATTTATTAAATATTATTGATTACATTTTATTTATTACATGATTACAGTAATACAATTTTTTTAATATTCAGTAACTGTATGTACATAGGTTAGAAGTAGGGGAACCGGTGCTGAGGTGTTCGCATGTTTTAGATAAAGTGTTACTCAAGGAGGAGACTGTGATTCCACCCATGGCCGCAGTTTTATGTACTCGTATGTTCTTTTGTAGATAACATTGTTTGCTTTAAATAAAACCTACGATTATTTGAATGTTTTATGTACTCGTAGATAACGTTGTTTTAACTTTAAGCCCTATTATATTAAAGGTCAAAGAGAGAAGGTGTAAAAATGTTGTTTGAATGTGATATAAGGTAGGTAGGACCTTTTGTTATGTGTTCTTATTTTTGACAAACATGACTTGATAATGTTACACGTCAACCCCGGAACGTTCTACTTTATCGCTTTTATACCCTTTGAAGGCAATATTTTTTCAGACCGGGCTAACCCGCAGTATGTGGCCATTAATAATAATACAAAAACGAACTAAAGGATTTTGTTAGGTACCTACACGAACCCGCATAGATGTTTATCATTTAATATCGTAACTCCATATTTTGATTGGATAATAAAATTCTGCTTCGGGTTTAAAAAAATATTTTCCAGAACTCTGATAGCGGTGTCCCTTTTCAGATTTTCGTTTTATTGAACAATGTGTTTTGTAGAGCCCATCAAAATATTGGTAAACATTTTTTTTGCCATACGGATACTACGTCACCTCAGCTGGACAAGGTTTAAGGTTTTGCTAATATTCATTTTCAAAATTGACCTTTGAATGCAAAACCATTTCTTTTCTCATTTTCATAACCAAAATAATGTTCAGAGCCATCCATGTTGTATTTCTGTAGATATTCGTGTCACGAAGTTCAAACTACATGTTTTTAAAGCCTCATATATATCCATACATGAGGGATTGTAATACCCTCCCAAATATGCCAATACGAATAGCCATTTAAGGGGAACGTATACGCGGTCCATTTCTGCATGTTTCATACAAATCTTAGATTTGGATTTGAGATCAAAATACCCAACTAAATTGAAAAATTATTTTTGTAATCAAAAGGTATATCAAATATCCAGTTAGGATGTGAGCTACTTTATGTATTTTTGCTTTAAATTAAAAGACATGGGCCATTAAAGATTTGAATGTTTTGTGATTTTAGAGTCGATTTGGGCAATTATTTGTGAGTAGAGGAAAAATAAATAAATAAATTATTTTACTATATTTATCATACAAATATGATGAAATATAAAATTAAAAATTAAACTTTGTAAAAAAAAAATCATTTTGATGAGTGTAAATTAAAAATACAAGTTACCTATTTACGGCGGAATAAAAAATAGTCGTTTATATATTAAAATTACTACCCCAAAAATGCATTTTTAAGAATTGTTTTATATTTCATTTTATTTTTCATTGTTTTTTTAAATAAATATAGTATTTTTTTTATGTTTTTATTTTACTCACAAATAATTGCCTAAGTCGCGTCCAAAATAATGAAACACTCAAATCTTGAATGGCCTATATCTTATAATTTAAAGCAAAAATAAATAAAGTAGCTCACATCCTAAATAGATATTTGATATACAGGGTGGGGCAGAGTGGAGTTACTAGTTTCAAAAGAACACTGAAGGCCCCCCAGACCGAGCATAGGGGCGAGGCGGGTGCCGTTAGGTCGGGGAAATGATGTCTTTTTTTCATGATGTTTTGAAAATGATATTGTCTGGCGTGGCGGCCTTGGCGAGCTATCAGCATATTGAACCTTTTAAAGACGTTTTCGGCCACTCTTCCGAGCATATCTTGCCGAATTCCAGCGATGACGCCCTCAATCGCCTCGTTTAGAGCTTCAAGGGTTCGAGGTCGAAGTTTTTTTTACTTCAGCTTTGACGTATCCTCACAGGAAAAGTCACTCGGGGTCAAATCGGGGGATCAGGTGACCTGGAAAGAGCTTTTGCCAAATTTCGCATGAACGACGATAACATGGGCCATGGCTTCATCATGTCGAAACCAGTAGGCTTCTGTGTCGTGTTCTTCGCCATACTCTTTCATTTTGGGATGCCTAAGGTTCTCCAACATCTCACAATAGTGAGATAAATAACTCAATAACGGTAATGGTTAATCATTCGTCGTCAGTGCAAAAAATAGCACCGAGGGATACATCAATTACGATTGCAATGCAAGCATCTCTATGTTTCACAAAATCTTGTGGGCTCAATTCCCGTGTACGCATCATCTTGTAGGGGTACAGATGAAGGTCTGAGTGTAAGATTTGCCTTATTATTCTGGACGACATTCCAAGCGCAGCGGAATGTTTCCGCGCTGCTCGGGTTGGCGCTTGACGCTCTTACTACCGCGATGTTTTCACACTTTTAGGTGGAGGCGTCTACTAATATCTACAGGAATTCCAAAAACTGAAAAAATCGAACTAATATCTATGAGAATCAAAGTGTTGACGAATATCTACAGCTCAAACTGTTGATTAATATCTATGAGAACCAAAGTGTTGATGAATATCTACAGCACTGGCAGAGGTTGGATTTGCAATTGTGTATAGCATATTGGAATAACGTAATATTGCGTATGCAGTTTAAAAAACTTAATTTATGTAAGTATGTATGTAAAAATCCCTAATATCGTACTATTGGACACATTTAGCTGATTAGTCCAACTTATGCTCTGTAGATATTAGTTCAACCTAAGCTCTGTAGATATTAATCAACACTCTGAAGTTCGTAGATATTAGTTCAACATATGAGCTGTAGATATTCGTCAGACATACAGGCTGTAGATATTAGTATCTGGAGTCCTTTTAGGTCACCCAACTGGTATTTTAGGATCTGAGGTTCCTGACCACCTTACATTACTGATCCATTTCCGACTGGGTTTTGGGATCAGGAACACTCTCATCACGATTTAACTCAAACCGAACCCTGAAAACTCCATGCGTAGCCACAATGCTTTTCCCGTTTTTAAAGAACGTCTCCACAATAAAAGCCCAGTACCTACCTGACCACGGCATGGTCACTAACATAAACGGCATCATTTTTCCGACCTAACGGCACCCGCCCCGCCCCTCTGCTCTGTCTGGGGGGCCTTCAGTGATTTTTTGAAACCAGTAACTCCACTCTGCCCCACCCTGTACCTTTTGATTAGAAAAATAATTTTTCAATTTGGTTGGGTATTTTGATCTCAAATCCAAACCTAAGATTTGTATGAAACGGGCAGAAATGGGCCGCGCATACGTTCCCTATAAGGTGCCTGGGTTACACTTACTGATGTCTAGGATCAAAATTGCGAGGTCGCGACATCTTCATTAACTTCATCATCAATTTTCTTCAACAACATCATCAATTGAAGACATCCCATTCTTATCAACACTATGTAAACTGTAAACAAAAAATTTTAGTTGGACAAGGTTCTAACTGACATTAATTTTCAAAATTGACCTTTGAATCTAAATGAATGTCTTTTCTCATTTTTATGAGCAAAATAATGTTGAGAGCCATCCTTGTTGTATTTCTGTAGATAATTGTAAAAAAACATGTTTTTAATCCCTCAAGCCTCGACCATATTTTGACAGAGGGTCAAAATATCTCCACATTACATAAAATCCAAATAAATGGAACCTTTGTTAACTTTTTCGTTATTTGTTTACGGGATGTTATGCCGTGTTGCACTACCTCCTTCTTTAGCCAACGTTTCGGACATCGTTGTAGTGTCCATCATCAGGGCAGATTCGGTAGATGTGTAATTTTTAGTGGTGAAGTGTGTGCTTATTTACTTCGAAGCGATACCGTGTCGCCAGCTCCACTAACTTTCACCGGTACAAAATAACCGTGATAAGCAGTGGCGTCGGAACGTTCCGGAACGTTCGAAAAATTTTTGCATGCAACCATAAAAAACTTTTAAAAATAGCTTTCCTTACGTTTTTTCCAACTTAAATTACTGATAACTAAAAAAAAAACATATTTTATTAGACAAATTTATTATAAACGTTATTGTCACCTTACTTTTTGTCGTTTCATGTAAAATTAATTAATAAAAAATTCCCAAATTTTCATATTTTTTTTTCGAATTGCCATTCAAAATTTTGGTTTCATAAAGGTCTAAAGTCTAAATTGTACTTATTTTGTGGTTAACGTTTGTATTTGAATATAAAGTGTGGTATTTTCTGTTTCTTCTTCTCACGATGATAGATTTCCATGAGACCTATATGAGTTGTTCCGAAAAGCGAACAAATTAGCCTAACGGTTTATTTTACAAGGTTCTAACATCATTTTGAACCTTTTGCAAAAGCCATTTTTTTCGTATCTGATAGTAGATCATTTTTACGAGGGGCAGTGGAGGTAATCTCTTAGGTTAGAAAGGGGTTTAACTTCGCCGTACCGTATTCTGAGGTGTCAAAGATTATTTTATAATTTTTGATTTATAGGTTCAATCTTGTACAACATATTTTAGTTTAACATATTTTAAAGGAACATATTGAAATTGGACGTGGCCCTTTCTCGAAATAGCCTTAGGGAAATGTGGTTAGAACCTTATATAATGAATTATTAAGTCCTAGCTGGTTGGACATGGTTCCATCCACACCTTTAGGTATTTTATAAAATGGTAAGTTTAGGGTATGTCATGTTTAAATATTTTGCTTTAAAGTACGTTAAAGTAAAATATTTTACACAAGATTGAACCTCAAAATCAGAAACTGGTGTATGAATAGATTATATCTCAGAGAAATGTAAAGTAAAGTTAGAACCCTGTTCAACCAAAGTGCGACTATACGACAATTTTATTCATCAATTTATTGACACTTCATGTATATTATGGTTTGTGTCTTGGATAACTACACATTATTATCAAAGGTCTGACCTACCGATCGAACAACATAGATGTCACTCGTGAAGCGGTCCAACTCGTAATTATCCAATATAATAAATAAACAAATAAATTCTCCCAAAAGGCAGAATTATAAATATTATCGCAATTCGTTGGTTCGACTTCCTCGGACTTTACAAATAAAAAAAATACATGTTTTCCGATGAATAGTGCTTTTGACAGCTTATCTAGAGGATGTCAGGATAATATATTATAACATAACACAATCATACAATATTATTACAATAAAAATCGGGTTCAACCCTTTATTATCTATAAAAATTACTTCTACAAATTAAAAGCAAATCACCGTCAGTGGGGTATTTCACCACCTTCTTGATACCTTATCCATAGGATAACGTATATTTTTGATTTAGGAATTATTTATTTAGTCGGAGTTTACTATTCGGTACCTTTGAATAGAGGCTACATACCGGATAAGTTAGCCGAGTTTTCTACCTATTGCGAGCATTTTTTGTTTATTTATTAATATAAGTTGTCGTTGTTAGTACTTACGTATGCAGCTGAGACTTGGGTACTAACTAAAAGAAATGTGCGAGCACTGCAGTGAGTTTTTGAAAGACAAATTTTGAGGCGCATCTTCGGACCGGTTCTAGAAAATGGATTTTGGCGCAGACGTCATAATAATGAGCTCTATACTTTGTTTAAGGAGCTAAACATCGCAAAATTTATAAAACTGGGAAGACTTCGGTGGCTGGGTCATGCGGAGAGAATGATCGAGCATCAAGCACTAAAGTCCCTGCTGAACTCAAGACCAATAGGGCGAAGGAGCCTGGGAAGACCAAGACTAAGATGGAGCGACAACGTCCTCAGAGACATATCTATCTTGGAGCTTCTAAACTGGAGAGAGCTGGCACAAAACCGAGATGAGTGGAGGGAGACTCTTGAGGAGGCCAAGACCCACCAGGGGTTGTAGAGCCAATAGTGATGATGATAAGTTGTCGTACGGATAAGCTATCATGAGGATGGTGAAATACCCCCTCAACGTAGTTCGTTCATTAATTCATTTAAATTATGATACATAAAATGGTCAGTTTAAAGATTTTGTTTTGCGAAGATAGGGCTAGGATAGTTACGACACATTCTCTTGTTCTTCGTAGATGTTGGAAGAATCCCGCCTGCAAATACACAAATGATTGCAACTATTTACCGTAAATTCTGTTGAAATCAGGCTCATTAACTTATAACTTTTTGTTCAGTCGTTTGATAAGTATTAAGTTATTATCCTTTGTGTTCCCCTGACATTAAAATTTTGAATGAAAAGGCATCGCAGCACAATCACATTTTCTGAGCCTTTCCTGCTAGAGGCCCGCGCATCCCGTGAAAAACCTTCGACAGTAATTGTTTTAGGGGTGATCTTTGGGGCCAGAATACCTGCAATATTTTCATAAGATCGCTTACAGAATAATGAATTCTGTTTTTCTCCCTGAAAAAACATAAGGCAGAAAAAATAAAAGCTACGGAAAAATTCTTAATACTGAATAAGTTTTCCTCGAAATGGAGCAAATTAAAATAATGTATTCACGTGAAAACGATTAAATATTAATTTAAAAAACCAACTATAATAACTTGAGTAAGTAAAAATTGCTTTTGAATATATTAAAATAACTTATAAATATTTTAACTATGAAAATAAAATATACAGCGTAATTCACGGCGTACCAAAGTTTATTTTTCCGGGATGGAGTTCGCCAGCGAACCAAAGGCTTCAGAGAAGGCTTTTTCTTTCTTGATCTTTATTTTTTCTCTGGATTCCAATCGGTGCGGGCGGAAACGTAAGATGAATAATATAAGAAAAAATATAAGGAAAATATGACGGAAATAAATACAATTAAAAATATAAATATAAAAATCATAATATTTAGCAGAGTTGTTGAACTTTTATTTGCGTTGAAGAGCACAATAATTACGGAGTTCCAAACAGTTAAGAACATTCCAGTTACGGAGTGGAGAGTTTCCATAATTTTAAAATGTTTTTATCATCTTAACCCGCAC
This sequence comes from Limnephilus marmoratus, assembly GCA_917880885.1. NCBI lineage: Eukaryota > Metazoa > Arthropoda > Insecta > Trichoptera > Limnephilidae > Limnephilus > Limnephilus marmoratus. Next base: position 26,577,534 of record OU862919.1, on the reverse strand, counting down.
TTTAGTCCCTTTGAATAATAATAGGGAATTTTACCATCCGCTTATCCATAGGATAACGTATATTTTCGGTTTACGGCTTATGATTTATTTATCTACTAGCTGGTTCCCGGCATGCGTTGCTATGCCATTTTATAAAGAAATTGTTACTCCCTGCGTGTCCTTTCCCATTCGTCCCATTCCCTTTCCGCCTCCCCTTCCTCCCTTCCCCTCTCGCATTCCCACTCCGTCTCCTCTACTTTCCCTCTCCCCACTCCACTCCCCCCTCCACCGTCCCGCGAACCCCCTTCCCGAGTTCCCCTCCCCCCTCCCGCATTCCACACATTCAGTCCCTGTACATTCATTTTACAAACAGCTCGCGTGGTACGTATTGCAATTTTTTTATACAAATTTCATAATTCCAGAGCACACCAGTAGTTTTATACAAACCTTGTCTTGACAATAGCGAACACAGAAAAAAAAGAATTATACAATTTGGTGAAGTGGTTCGGAAGTTATGCGCGTACATAGATTTCAGCGATTCATTTTTATTTATTTATAGATTTATAGATAGATTCCCCTCCCCCCTCCCGCATTCCACACGTTCAGTCCCTGTACATTCATTTTCCAAACAGCTCGCGTGGCACGTATTGCAATTTTTTTATACAAATTTCATAATTCCAGAGCACACCAGTAGTTTTATACAAACCTTGTCCTGACAATAGCGAACACAGAAAAAAAAGAATTATACAATTTGGTGAAGTGGTTCGGAAGTTATGCGCGTACATACATTTCAGCGATTCATTTTTATTTATATAAATAATATATAATATATATAGATATATAGATAGATAGATATAGATAGATAGATAGATAAATAGATAAATAGATAGATAGATAGATAAAGTCAGAGTTTCTGTGAATAGTGGCAATGTATCGAATAAGTATGTATAGACTTTTCTACCTATTGTGAATATTCGTTAATTTATTTATACGCGTTATCATGATAAAATAACAAGGTGTATAAAAAGGACAAAAATCTCTGCCATGATTCCATGTGCCATTAAGCGTACTACGCTTTGCATTACCATTTTCAAAAGATTGCCCTTCTTGGTAGTGACTGAGACCCTCCTGAGTGAGAAATGTGAATTTTTCTAAAAAACAATATATTGTTAATTTGAGACATGACAAAAATGACTTAAAATAAGAGGTCTCAATGGCCGTGTTGGTTGAATCGCTTGTCCCGGTAAGATGAGAGATCCTGGGTTCGAGTGCCAGTTGCGACCGTTACCTTATTTGTCGGTATCTTGTTCTTTTTCATAATTTCGTTTAGATTTATTAGAATTATCTTCTTCTTCAATGGGAATAGCCTTAAATAGTTATTATCAAGATAGTTATTACAAAAACAACTTATGCCTACTTATACCTAGTACGATTTGATCATCTTCGTTTTTATGCACAATTTTAGATGTCAATTTAAAATAAATAAAATTGAAATCCTTCCAATTCGGGAGGCGGGTATGGGTACCGGGAACTATTTATTGGAAAACCATCAACTCTGTCGTAGGTCACTCCAAGTGGTTCGCTTAGTTTGGTGACTTAGCAGGGGTGCCTGTGTTCATGGGGTGAGGTTTGTCCGGGTCTTGGCGGCGAATGCGTCTGCCCGTCAGCTGCGCGGCAGGCCGGATCGTGAGAGAATGGTTGAGGGAGTTCCTTTGACTTCTCCAGCCGTAGTCTCTCGGAACTACTTACTCGGATTTATACATCCGTCACTCCTGGACAAATTGACCTCCAGATTCCTACCCACTTCTAATATCTTTTTCCTTCACAGAACTTCGTCTCCTTCCTTTCCTAAAAATACCCTTCACACAGCATCCTCAAAGATGACATATGCCTTGAGGAGAATTACTTTCCTCAGGGCCTCCTGTGTGGTGCTAAAGTAAAAAAAAACATCCCAGGTACACAAACCATGCACATATAATACATACCCACATTTATTTATTATTTAAACGCCCGTACATAGGGCTATTACATACATAATACAAGTGTATCGAACATTTACAAACATTATATATATAGAATAACATACAGTACATACATACGATGCATATTAGTACAACAAATATTTATCATTTTACAAACATATCAGTTACATAAATAACTGGATAAGTTTTAAGATTTTCACGGCCAAAAGCATTTTCGTTATTTGTTTTTGGGGTGTTATGCCGGTGTGTGTCACACATCTACCGGATCTGCCGGATCTGCCGGATCTGCCCTGATGATGGACACTGCAACGATGTCCGAAACATTAGCTAAAGAAGGAGGTAGCGCAACACGGCATAACACCCCAAAAACAAATAACGAAAATACATAAATAACTAGTTATTTTTGCTTTGATGCAAGACGGTGAGGTTTTGAAAATATCGAGAAGGTCTGGTATACGTATTGGCAGTTCGGTGAAAACGCACTAGCGGTGAATGATAGGAATAGTTAGTGCTATGATTGTCACTGTGGAAAAGATGGTGGAGTCGAGTTGATTTAACAGGGACACGAATATTTATAACACTAACATTTGAGGGCAGTCTATGAGATTGTTGAGTAATTTAAAAAGTATAAGAATGTCATTAATAGTACGCCGGGTAGAAAGTAGTGGTAGGTTTAGATCAGACATTAATGCATTGTAGCGGATTTCAATTACAGGCTGTCTCAATTTGAAATGAACGTATCGAAGAAATTTTCTTTGTTCTCTCTCCAAACGGTGTAAGTTACAGGTATAAGTCGGAGACCATACAGGATATGCATATTCCAGCTGCGATCTTACAAGAGAGCAGTAAAGTAGCTTAATTGACTCAATGTTTTGAAAAGTCCTTGTGTTACGTATTACAAAACCTAGAATTTGCATGGCCTTATTGGAAATTGTTTCACAGCGACGATCAAATGTAAGTTTCCGGTCAAAAATAACACCACACATTAAAATAACTACCGAATCATTACAAACTGTTCGCCGCAAGGACGGGCAGACACAAAAGTTTAGACGTCAAGGAACTTTGTTAAACCGTTCACTCTTGATTCGTACATTTTCCTACACTTTTCAAACATTTCTGTAAATCCACCTCTTTACTTGACTAAAATATTTGTTTAAATTCAAAGTACGAGTACCTACTATGTCTTTGTAAGACTTTTCCATCTAGCTGCTTACGCATCATAAATTCTCGTTGTAGGGTACTACACTTAATAACTAGTTTACATAATAATGAAGTATTTCTTACAATTAATTTACTTCTTCAATCTTTTCCGCGCAACTTGTTTGTCTGTTGTTTTCCATGTATTTACATGATCTCCCTACCAAGCTACACATCGGTGTAATTTGATGCCAATCTTTTCTATCACGTGAGAAAAAATATTAATATCTGAGAATTAATAAATTTATTTATCTTGTACTCGTATGAAAATGACTTTTGGTTTATGTGTGATGAAATCTTTTTTTAAACGTCTTCTTGTTAAATTAACAACACACGGATGTTGCAGTGAAGCTTTTCACAGTTCTGATAGGTAATATTTTTGTGTTTCAAAAATTTAATTATTTCTATAAGGGCACTTCCAGACTAGGAGGATTAGTTCGCGCGATTTTTGGCAGTTCTTCAAATGGTATGGGATTCACAAATAACGCTTAGGTTTCACCGAAGCGATCGACTTAGTCCAGTCTCAGTCCAGTTGAAATATGAAAGAAACAATGTTATGTTTGTGGTTTCTCTATTAAATATTTTTAAAAATACCCTTCTACCTCTTACGAATGAAAGTTTAAAGTTTATATAATCCGTTTGCAGTCAAGGCTTAGCATGGAATTAAAATAGCATAATATTTCGGCGGAGATGACTTCTTCGCGCATAGTCTACGAATGTATGAAACTAAAATTCGTCCAGGCGAATTCAATGGTGATGGATTCTCCCCGTGTGAAATCACCATGGAAACTATTTTCTATGTCACGGATCCCATAATATAATAACAATTTGATGACCCAGATGCAATGATAACCATATTCGATGGTGTCATTAGAAGTATGCTGGAGTATGCTAATGGTGTGAGGACTCCGCATCAAACTAAACATGTTAATATGCTGGAAAAAATCCAGAAAAAAATCTTCAGGTATGTCTACATGCGAACGCATGGAACTTATCCGAGGTTCGTGCACCATATAGACTTACTTGAGGCAACAAATAGATTTAGCTTTGAAACTAGACGTTATGCAATTCTAACATAATTCATAACTGTATTGATAGCCTCTTGAAATGCCATGGCTCATATGCGCCTGAAAACATCGACGCGACTTAAAATACCATACGGCAGAACAGATGTTCTAGCACAGCATAGCACGGTGTTGTTGAACGAAATATCGGAAACACTAGATATGTAATATGACTCTTCTTTACAAAGCATTAATATTATTTGGTATAATAATTTATCTTCCTAGGCGTTAAGACTGTCAAAATGAGAAAATTGTACGGTACAATAAAAAGTAAACGGTTTTTTGCAGTTTTAGATTTTTGCCTTCTTTTGACGACCTCTATTTTCCTCCAAAATGTATACTTGCATAAGAAAATATTTGTATGGAGTCGGTACGTGTAGGTATAAGAGCAGATGTGTAAGATTTACCTTGAAAAGGAGATAATAATTACTCAATTCATAATTTTAATGTCAATTTTATGATCCGATATCGTTACTAAGAAGCCGATCTCGATCATTTTAATAGACTTTTAATGTTTTCTAAGTCCTAACTTAAAATATAAGCTATTGTGAAAATATTCAAATTTCTTAGAGAAAGTCATTTATTCCCATAAAAAAACCTGTCTTTTAATGTCGCACGAATACAATGCGGATTTTGTAACCATCTCGTGAAACGAAATCTTCTTCCGATAGCGGCCTCTGACATTTAAAAACACGTGTATTCTTATAAGACTTGTTTATCAAATGAATCAGCTCATTTATGATCGAATCGTGTGAGAAAGTGGATGTGTTGCTTGTGACGTGTGATGTGTGACGTCGCGCTACCGGGGAATTACTGTCCCGCTAATAATATGTAGCTTTTAGTGACAGGGAATTATTCGGTACTTCTTGGTTACAGAGATTTTTACAGTGTCTATCTTCATCAAGACGTCGCATCGTAGGGTCGATGGACTCTTCTTTGATGCCTATGGTGTCCTTCCATCAAGGCACTCATCGTCTTGTGCCAGTACCTTATCATCTGGTACTATTGCTATTCGTACCTGGTAGTACATGGCCAACTAATCGCATCCTTTGTAACCTACCTAAATTCTATTATTATTTAGTATTTCTTCATAATCAGATTCGGACAACACTTCGTTCAGAATGTAAATTGTTCTCCTCAACAAATATTTTCATCAATCAGCTCCGATTCTCAACTACATGTCTCGTGACTTCAAAGCATCAGTTTAGTTCACCTCTGTTTTAGCCTGCCTTTGGATAGTTTCCACTAACCCATTTGATCATCATCATGATCATGGTCGACCGACTCGATCATGATTTTCAGTGTTCTGTCTTGTGTTCTAATGTTTGCATGTTCTTAATTTTTTTCTGCATGTCATCTGGCATTGTTCCATCTATCCTGTATGGCCAGAAGATTTATAATAATATTTATAATGATCATTAATACGTTTATAAACAAATATATTAAAAATAAGTATAATAAAAATTTAAATAAAAGTTAAATACATTTCTATTCCACCACGCATCATGGAAAGCACGACCTCTAAACCCGTTGCATTTTTGATATTTACTCGTATACCTACAACTACTTTAATAAAAAAAAATTGTGTGTTTCAGAACGAAAGATTGCTTACGACGTAATCTTTTTCATTTGGACGTACTGTTTTATTTCCAGCTAGGACCCGTGCCAGGCAGACATAAACAAAACGGAGGTTTATGTATTATTTTAATGTTGGAAGGGGATGTTTTTAATGGATTCCAAGATTTTTACAATCTTGACAATCTTTGGTAGTAAATGTTCGCCGAATATAAGGGAAAATATTTTCTTTGGATCCGTCTTGGGAATGATGCATGTATTGGATCCGTTTTTATATAAATTTAATATGAATATTTAAGTACAAACAAGACATCGATACGAGTACTTTTTCAGTAACATGGGATATGTATTTGCGCAAGTAGATGGAAGAAGTCAAAGACATTACACGATCATGTGGTTGAGTGGTATCAATTTGGGAGACGGGTATGTATACCGCCGACCAGCGAATCATTTATCGGATAACCAAAACCCCTGTTTAGTGGTTCGCTACGTTTGGTGACTTAGCAGGGATGGCTGGGTTCACCGAGTGCACAGGCGTGTTCAGATCTTGGCGGCGGATGCACTTACCCATCAGCTGCGTGACGAGCCGGATCGGGAGAGGCTGGTTTACGAAGACCCTTTGACGTCTCCAGCTGGTCTCTCTCGACACATCTCTTTGCTCCCCATTGGGAGGGGTGGATTCATTCTTACTATTCATTCGGTACTCTTGGACACACTGATGTTGGATGATGTAAAAAGTCGGAAGTACAGAAGAATATGAATGAATCAAGGAATCGAACGTCTCAGTCAACCTTTTGCGTAGAAGAGCGTAATGGACCAATTCGTAACTATGATCGTTTGATGAAAGGTTATGAAAAGGTCCATGCAGAAATTATTTAAACTATTTCCATTATCACATCAGTGTCAGTCTAAACCAGTTGTCAAGTAGAAGTCAAATTAAATCATTGACAATAATTTTAACATGTCTTACTCAACCGTTGCTCAAAACATTTCTTCATATTGCATGAAGTCAACAATAATGACCTCAAATGGCATCAGTTTGTATTGGGTGTAAACACAGCTATGTTTACTGAACACTGCAGTTTGCTCAAATATGTACATTTCAACCAAAATCCACATAATATTATTTTAGTAGGTTTTTATTTAACATTTTGGGGGGCGGGTTTTTTTTTACATTAACTCCACACAGGAGGCTCTGAGGAAAATAACTTCCCTCAGGGCTTATGTCATCTTTGAAGATGCTGTGTGGAGGGTCTTTTTGAGGAAAGGAAGGAGTGAACACGGGTCTTGAAGAGACCCATGTTGTAGGAGGGAGGAAACACAGAGGCCGGCAAATCGTTCCATAGCCGAGCCGTTGAACTCAAGAACGAGTCATAGAAACGACCCGTTCTCATGTGACTAATGTCAACCGTGTACAAATGTTGGGCGCGTGTTTGGCGTGTTTCCCGACCATGCACCGGTGCCGAGGGGATCAATGACGCTAGTTCCTCGGAGCATCTTCCATTGTAATGCCGGTAGAACAAGGACAGCATTCCCACCTGACGCCTGTGCTCTAACGATTGCAGTCCGTCTGTTAAGATGGGAGAATCTATCAAACGGACCGCCCGTTTCTGCACAGAGTCAAGGGTTTTTTTTAGATATTTTGGAGCTCCAGACCAGAAATGGCTGCCAAATTCAACCGTGGGGCGCACTTGCCATTTGTACAGGGTTAGCAGTTGTGTACTATTAAAGTATCTGCGGGCCCTGTACAGTACGCCCAGTTTCTGAGAGGCTAACTTAACTCTGGTTTCGATGGAGCCCCCGTACCTGAGCTGGGAATAGGTACATATATTGGATAACCAGTGCCATACATCACCGCAAGTGGTTCGCTACGTTTGGTGACTTAGCAGGGGTGCCCGGGTTTATGGGGTGGGGTTTGCCTGGGTTTTGGCGGTGGTAGGCAAGATTGGGAGAGACTGGTTGAGGAATACTTTTTGCCTTCTCCAGCAGAGCTTTCTCGAAACACCACCTTGCACCACAGAGAGATGGAATCATTCGTCCGTCACTCCTGGACACACTGACCTCCAGATTATTATCCCTTTTTTCGTTAACTCCTTCCTTTCCTAAAAAGACTCTACAGCCTCCTCAAATATGACATAGGCCCCGAGGGGAATTGCTTTCTTCAGAGATTCCTGTGTGGAGCTATTGTAAAATTAAAAAAAAAAAATTCATTCATAATATACATTAATAACCTAGGATTCTATCATTTTCATTTCGTGGTTTTTAAATATTTTCATTGACATTCGTTTTTTTATTTACTGTGTATATTAGATATTACATATTCAGACACAAAATGGTCATGGTCTTCAGGTTCCGATGAAAAAGCGATAAGGTTCGAAGGACGTCTGTGATTTTAATATAATGCTTCCGGTAAATGAAACCGGAAAAATCATTAATTACGTTGAAATTGCTAAAGTTTATTACTCCAATAAAGGTTTTCATAAAACGATTGGAAAAGGTTACCAAATTTTTACCCTTTCGGTAAATAAATTTGCGAGCAAATAAATTCTTTTCAAATTCCACGGAAAGAGGCTGTGTTATGAAACAGCCATTCAGGCTATTGATTGGGTAATCCGAGGAGGTACTAATAAAAATATTCCCGTATTGTCAAATTAAAATCCTCGATTTTCGACTTTGTGGCTGTGTGTTTTACGTTGTCAAAGAGCTATTCTAATGTGAACGTTTTATTAATTTCAAATTATGTTTTTAATTTATCTTTATAAATTAAAAATATAATTATTTAATTTATTAATCACATTTTTTTACATTAGCCCCACACAGGAGGTCCTGAGGAGAATAATACCCCTCAGGGCCTATGTCATCTTGGGGATGCTGTGTGGAGGTTTTTTTTAGGAAAGGGAAGCGAGGAGGTTCTGGGGAGGAAAACGATATTAGGGGTGGATAGGAATCTGGGGATCAGTGTATTCAGAAGCGACGGCTGGAGAAGTCAAAAGGTCTTCCTCAACCAGTCTTTCACGATCTGGCCTGCCACGCAGTTGGTAGGCAGACGTATCCACCACCAAAACTCAGGCAAACCTCACTCCATGAACCCGGGCACCCCTGCTAAGTCACAAAACGTAGCGAACCACTTGGGGTGACCTACTAATAAACGAGGAAAATAATTCTCCCAGGGCCTATGTCATCTTTGGGATGCTGTGCGGAGGGTCTTTTTAGGAAAGAAATGAGATGAAGTTCTGTGAAGGAGAAGGGCATTATGGGTGGGTAGGAATCTGGGGGTTAGTGTATCCAGGAGTGATGGATGTATGAATCCTCAGTGCAAGGAGATTTTCCGAGAGAGTACGTCTGGAGAAGTCAAAGGGACGCCCTTAACCAGTCTCTCACGATCCGGGCAGACGCATCGGCCCCCAAGACCCGGACAATCATTACCCCATGAACCCGGGCACCCCTGCTAAGTCACCAAACTTAGCGAACCACTTGGGGTGACCTATGGCAGAGGTGTGGGTTATCCAATAAATGGTTCCTAGGTTCCCAAATTAAAAACTTAGAAGTTACACCAAAGTACTTAGTTCAAAAAAATGTTACAATATTCATATTGTATTCTTCGGATCAGATAAAGGTTTATGTATAACGCTTTCTGGAGCATATTAGAAAATTAAACATTCATTGAAGAGTGTAAATTTCTTTTAAAGTCCGAATAAATTAGATACCTTTATTGGCGAAAAATGTAAAATGATTTAAAGATTTTTATATTTAATACAAACATAATTTAATACATAACATTATTTTTACAAATGAAAGAAGTTCTTTGTTTAAAACTACTTTATTTTATTTATACACGTGGACTGGTTTCAATTTATCTCAACCTTTATCAAGACAATAAACATAAACAATATTAGAGTACAGAGGAAGATTACAAGATCAACAAAAAAGAAAGAGAATGCATAAAAGGGAGGGAGAGACTGGTTGGTGAAGGGGTAAGTAGAGGGGTAGGGGAAGGGTGGGGGTTACAAATTTGGCAAATATTTTTATTTGATTTTTATATTTCTAACAATTCTAAATTATTGTCGCAAATATAAAGATAATAACCATTAATAATTTCTGAGAATTTACCCGCAAATTATTTAGGGCGTTGATAATAAAAATAAAAGTAGGTAATTTGTTAAAAGATTTTCATTATTATATTTTATAGCATGCGTTCCGATGCCATTTAATAAAGAAATTGTTTCTCCCTGCGTGTCCTTTCCTATTCGTCCCGTTCCCCTTCCGCCTCCCCTTCCCCTCCCCCCCCCCCTCCCGCATTACATACATTCAGTCCCGTTAAATTCAGTTTTCAAACTGCTCGCGTGCCACCTATTGCAATTTTTTTATACAAATTTCATAATGCCAGTGCTCACCAGTAGTTTTATACAGACCTTCTCCTGACAATAACGAACACAAAAAAGTAATTATCCAATTTAGTGCAGTCGTTCGGATCATGCGCGTAAATACATTTCGGCGATTCATTTTTATTTATATGGATTATTTAATTCGTAATTATTATTATTTATTTATTTATTTTCACACGTAGCAAACACTTTGTGGAAATACATAATTATAATAAACACATTTAAATAACTTTGTTTCAATTCCACTTTATTATTTCTTAATCCAACCGGTTTCAGTTCGTCCTGAACCTTCCTCAGGGGTAAATAAAAATATTTTTTTATTCACCCCTGAGGAATATTTTTAATAATTATTTTGTTCTAGAATAATTGTAGGTACTTGTTATGCCATAAGTTGCGAATTCAATTCTCAACTATGTTGATAATATTTTATCTGTTCGTGTGTTAATTGTTCTCTCGATGACATTAAGCAACGGCTTAACCTTTCAAAGGCCAGGAACGCGCCCGCGCGCGAGATTGGAATTTCAAAAAAGAATATTAATTCAAATAATTTGGATGCGATTTTAAATTTTATTCCATTAATTTATAACATAAAATAAAGCTTAAAATAGCTTCCTCCATTCTTGTTATTAAGGTAATTTAAAAAAGGTAAGGTAAAAAACCCTGGCCCTTGACAGGTTAAGAGCTGTCTTAAGAAAAATTGGAAAATGAATAAACCCAAATTGTGTTTTGTAAAGTTTTGACGAGCTCATAAAAGCATGTCCCTGCCTCTGAAACATTGAAAAGAGAACGGTAATGGATTTTTCTCGCTAATTCACGAAATATTTATCTTTGGCGAAATTCTTTTCAATTCGCGAATTTCTTTGCATTGGCAAAACGTTTGTGAGTACACAAATAACCGGTTTTTCGAAGGTAGTTTCACAATCGGCAGGATTCTCCGTAAAGCAATGCAGAGGTAATTAAATGTCCTCACGTTATATTTTTACGTGACCCCATGAACGAATTCCGTTGTCTGTATAATGTGAGGCACCTAAAGTTTTGGAATTTTTCGTGATGGAAGGAAGGATTTTCACAGCTTTGGTCTATCTTTTATCGAGGGTATGTATCACAGGTTTGTAAAAAACACTGTTATTTCCAGAACAACATCGCCATAACTTTCCCTGCCAATCACACAGTTTGATTTTTTGTCCAATGTGAGTTTGTGTGGTGCCATTCCATTGACTGCCTCTTTGATTCAGGTTCAAAAAATGAATCCGTATGTCCTCTCCGGTCACAATTTTGTTCCAGAAACTAAGCCCTGTAAGTGTAGTGAGGGTATTGTTTTCCCTGTTTCTTTATTCTGACCGGTTAACTTTCTTGGTAACCACCTTTAACAAACTTTTGTTGAATAATCAGTTGTCGAATAATCGTCATCAGTCATCACACTGCCTTTACTGACGGAGAGAATGCGACATCTGTAATCATCTGAGGTCACCACGAATGATGGCATCAACTCGCTCAAAGTTGCGTGCAGTCACTGCAATCAACGGCCTGCACCGCCGCTCCGCTTTTCGTCAGCCAGCGGTGTTTGTCCTTCAGCTTCGTTACAGCGAGAACACATCGTCTAGTAGTGCTGACATTTTTTAGGCTTTCATGAATGCGAATGGGCGTTTCACCTTCTGCAGTCAAAAATCAATCACAGAACGCTGTCTAATACGAATAACGATGTCGGCCATTTTGCAAGCGACTGTAGTGCTGCCACCTGTTGACGCAAAAAGTCACTACTGCAGTAGATTGTGGAAGGAGGTTTGAGGAATAGCACCAAATTTAAAATTTTCACTTAAGGCGTCACTACCCGAATTTCTACCGATTTCTTACATATTTCCCTTAAACATTTGAAGTTTTTAAGCTCTTAAAAAAATGTATGTTATTCTTGAAGATAATATCAAGACGCGTTCCACGCCGAAACGCAAATTACATAAAATTCCCTCGATAGAAAAAAAAACGCTAAGTATGCTCCGAAAACTATTATAAACACGTTTGTTTCAGTAATTTTACAAGTTATAGTTTTGAAAAAATTCACATGATATTTAAGATACTTTCCACGAGATTTTTGCTCTATTTTAAACGAGTCGTGTTTTATTAAACATTTTCGCAATTTTCGTATCGATTTTATCGCTTTCAATATTAGCGCGCTCCTCTAACATTCGTAATTTCATATCTTTTCTTCTTAAAAAGACTTTATTTAATAAAAAAGGAGGCATTACTTTTTGACTGACTCTTGGAAATAGCTGATACGATTTCTCCTGTGTCATTTAGCATTGATCTTTGAAAATCTGGCATACTATAATTATTTATCCTTTGTTGTTGTTCTTGACAATAGTAATGTTTATTCCACAGATCTGAACCACTTCACTGCATGACAGTCTGAGATGTCTTGAAAGATGAAAATTACAGTTTTCGTTTGTATTTTCATGCCCTATTAACCTGTTAACCGGGTATGACGAAATATTCCGTCTCCAACGAAGTATCTCTAGCGGGTGTGATGAAACATTCCGTAGAGACATTTCTAAAACTACCCTCTAATAGACGTAACGAGCTGTGGCTTGTTTTATTTGCGTTTCGTGTATGAAATACTTTTAGGCAACGAATTAGGCAACTGTAAACAAACATGTTTATTTATCGCGTTTGACTTGAATTTGTCTTTTGGAGCTCATGTGGAAAAAAAAACTTTTTTATTACATATCTTTATTTTAACATTTAAACATTTTTCGTCAATATATACCACGATGTCACTGCTATGTTCACGTGGGTGTAACGAAATATTTAATAACAGGGATGCTTTTAATGGAGATGACGATGTAATTTCGTCACTGCGTGACGACATAATCTTTGTTTTTTTAATAAAATAACCGAATTTTTTAATATAATTATTATTAATTATTTAATTTTTTAATATAATTTTTTTGTATATACCACGATGTCACTGCTATGTTCACGTGGGTGTAACGAAATATTTAATAACAGGGATGCTTTTAATGGAGATGACGACGTAATTTCGTCACTGCGTGACGACATAATCTTTGTTTTTTAATAAAATAACCGAATTTTTTAATTCGACGACCGGCGTAGTGCAGCTGTAAGGCTCTTGACTCGCACACCGAAGGTCGCGGGATCGAATCCCGGCGTGGCAAATAAATTTTATTTGATTAATTTGTGTTATTCCACAATTAATTAATTTAAAATAATATACAGTATATTTGCGACACGTTCCAGAGTGGAAGATACTCTCAGTATCGCCCTGGTGTAAGACCACCATTCAGAATTGAAACGTTGCTTGAAATGGCATTAGCCGTGTTTGGTGACCAGATCTGAATAGCCAGGTACTTTCCACCTTCCTCTTCCCTATCTCCTTCCCCTCCCCACTATCTTCAGCCTCACAATATACCCCAATTGGGGATGCCATAGTCTCACTAGCTTCAGACGGGAGCAGTTGGGACTCTTGTGCGGTATTCATATAAAAAAAGGTGTAATTACTCGCCGTATGTGTGCATAAGCAAAACTAGATCAGGTTAAAATAGGCAGTGTCTATAGTCTATTCATGGGTGCGTCTTTGCGGTCATAAAAACGCAAACTAAATCATTTGCTAAGTGTGAGGTAAAGTTTAGCTTGTATTTTAGTTGTTCTGTTTACGGCTCCACTGTGAGAAGTTGCCATATTTTTAGGATTCTGAAATCAATTTTTTATAAAACTAGTTCATCTCATTAGTTCGTATCCAATTAGAGTAGAATATCGTTGTTTAGTCACCTCACCATAAAAATCACATTTTAAATGTCGAAGGAAATAAATTTTAAAATAATTTCACGATTTAATAATTTTTTAAAGTTGGATATTCTCTTATAACAAATAAACTGCCCTTTTTATTAAATACAGGTGAGGCTCAACGAAGGATATGCGATTTAAAACGACAATGTATTGTATTCTATACCCTAGTGTAATATATAGTATAATATACCTAATATATAGTATACCCTAAAATATATTCAGAATCTTAACGATGTAAGTAAAGAAGCCGTTTATACAAATTGCGACTCGCGACCCGTGTATTGGACGGACCTACTGTTGAATTTGCAGTATCAAAGAAAAGAAAAATAATGTGGGAATCTTAACGACGTAAGTGAAGAAAGCGTGTAAACAAATATACGCCGCGGCACGGCGTATTGTACGAACGTATGGTCGAATTCACCCTAGCAGGCCTGGAGATTCGACCTTTCTGCCGCGTTCATTTTAATTAATTTTGAAGAACGTGTTGCAAATATTTAAAATGTGTCTCCATGTTGTCCTCCTGAAGTTATTATTTAAGAAAAATAAAATCTGGTGCTTTCCGCTAACTTTATAGTTGAAAAAATGGGTTATAAAGTTTTAAAATCACAAATTTTGCAAAGTTTTCAACCAAAGTTGCCTCTAAAATCATGAAAGACTAAACTCTTTAATGGCCTATATCTTATAATTTAAAGCAAAAATAAATAAAATAGCTCACATCCTCAGATATTTAATAAACCTTTTGATAAAAATAATTTTTCAGTTTGGTTGGGTATTGTGATGTCAAATCCAAATCTAAGATTTGTTGAAACGGGCAAAACCGGCCGCGCAATTTTAAAATTATTAATTCGGAGCTCGACTGTTGAGTTTAGTTAATATAAGATTACCTACTCATCACACAGGCGTACAATTTCATTGTCACCGTTCACAAACAAATTATGTAGCAAACACGCCAAATCCTCATCTACATAGTTAGCAAACGAGTGTACAAATAATTTCAAAAATTTTAACATAATAAATTCAATGTTTACCAAATCTTACATGTCAAAATCATACTTCAAAAAATGCTTAGGTTTATATATATATATATTTTTTAATTTATCCGATTGTAAACCGTATATGAAATCATTGTTTATTAATAACCTTGTGTGATAATTGTAACTTTTTATGTACACAATGTAAAAAAAACGTGGGCATACACAGGAGTAATAAACAAACCCAAAATAAAATTAATTATAAGACTTTCATCTTCAATGAATTCCATTTAGATGTATTGCAGATTTTTAAGGATCATATCTCAGAGTTGTGAAATCTAAAAATTAGTACATACAAACTATTCTATAGTACCTATTTATGAACATGAGAATTAATTTTTACCATTTTGTTTGCATTTAATTTTGATGAAATACATGTGAATGTCGCCAAGAAGAGCCTTGGTTTAATGTTTAAACGCTCCTAGTCAGGTACCTACTTGAACAATGTGTGACACATTTTCACAATCAATTATTAAAAGCCTACGCAACGGGTTTTCTATGAGAAATGCGTGGTAAAGTGATCTATGGTAAATATACCACTTTCACTAAATATCACTCTCACTGCTTTTATGTTAAAAAAATCATCATCAACAAATTAATCAATAATTACTGTGTGAATATTTGATTAGTTTATTATAAATGTTTGCGAAAATAATATAAAGGTCGAATTATAATAGAAACTTGAAACTTGTATGAAAATATTGTTATGATGGGCCCTAACATGTCCCAGGCCAGCTCACAGCAGAGACAAAAGTACCCTCTATTCCAGGGGCAGGTCGCACGAATGCTTCGGAACTCTCTCTCTCCCCCACGGTCGTCCGGGAAATACACTCTAGGAAATGCTCCTGCCGAGGCAGAATAACAACAGGATTGAGTTAAATAGGTTCATGTATTGCAAATTCAAAACACAGTTTCATAGGTTATTACAGTACAATTCAATACAAGAAATGCATATTACACAAACCTAGCTATCGTGTTTATACCTCGTGATCTCTGAAACGAAACTCCCTGAGTGATGGCTTTTCGCGAGGGTTTACAGTCTATCGTTAAAGGACACAAACAGAAGAGGGAATATTTGTACAGCTTACATGATGTTCGGGGATCCACGCCTTCCGGGTTCAGCAGGGGCACTTCCGAGTCTAGGACAGGACCCGAAGTTCACACAGGCATGGCAGAATACCAGCGCTAAAACCCGTATGTACTTCAATTAACATCGCAGATGTAATTGCGTTCAAATTGGTCGACAGAAATTAGCCGCGAACTCGGTGTTCGATCCGGGGAGCGTAACGTGTTCCCGAGGCCGCTTGCAATTCTCGACTGGCGGGACGCGTTGGTGCGCGCGGGAGTGCAGAGAGGTGAGGAGGTAGGAAGCAGGAAACAGGGGGGAGCGGGGTGTTGCTGTCCGCGGTGGTGCTCCCATGGACTCGAATTCTGTCGTTTAGGGCGTACCATAACACTTCCCCCCGCGCTTGGAAAAAAAGCGACGTGGCAATGGAGCTGTAGGGAAAAAAATCCTCTTATGCTTCCATCGGGGTTTTTGAGAGATTCGTTGCTTGAGAGATTGCCTAGCTAGAACATACAGTTTATGCTATAGTTTAGGTCACAATGTTTGTAGGGAATGGATGGGGGTACATAGAATGTTTGGAAAAGACAACTTTGGGGAAAGTACATGGTGTAAAACAACATACAAGGTTATGCAATTGAAAATAACAATACACATGGTTATGCAATTGAAAAAATGACAATACACATGGTTATGCAATTGAAAGAATGACAATACATTTGTACAAGAGAAGAGAAAAAGTGTGATTCTAAGGTTTCATTGGTCTGGGAGCTAAGTTTGCGAAGCGTGGATTTGTTTGGTTTCGGAGAATTTCGAAGAAAAGGACGTGGTTTCACAGATTCTAAGGATTACATTATCAGTGCAATCAGACCCATTTGAGATAACACTCAAGAGTACACTTAGGCCTTAGAAAACACCTGGTTTGGTCGAAGACGTTGAAGTTCACGAAGTGGAGACTGTGGTTGCTGTGCCGCGACTATGGTTACAGAGGCCATTGAAGAGAAGAATCCAGTATCTGCAGACATGCCAGTACGAATCCTAAATGTTATTATGGTAAAAACGGATCGTATATAATGGTTATTGAAGCATAATGTAGCTCAAGATAACTTGTATTGGTACGCATTCAGCGAATACTGGTGGGTCAAGGTAATGATGGTTTACACATGACGATATATGCGTCACTGCATGACAGAGCAAGAGACGGCAAGGTTGGCATTGATAGCAAGAGTAAGAACAAACCTAGGGGCTAGCGTGCCCAAAAGGTAGTTTAGAGTGTCATAATGTATGGTGGGACAACTCAGCTTGCTGTGGCACGACAAGACAACATACATATGAGCGGTATGGTCTGTGCTTTCAGGAACAAATACGTAGAAAATGGCAGCAGGAGGGACCTTGTAACCACAGCGCGTGCTGTCAGGAAGTGAAGCTCAGCTTGGCTGTTGGTGATGACATCCGCCTGGGCTTCTTTTTAAATCCGGGAGAAATTATTATTAGAGCAAAATTCTTGAAGTTTACCTGCCTAGGGACCAATGAAGAAAAGGTTTGGAGAGAAACAAAATGTGTCCAGAAAATGAAATAAACGAAATTTTAACCACCGACTCAGAGAGTGACGAAGAGAGATTCCTAACTAAATTGTGATTACATGAACATTTTCCTTTTCCAGGATGACTTGGCGCTTGCCGAGTGGCAATATATCTTGGTTAAAAAACAACCGGCCCTCTATGGCCTATGTTAACATAAGATGGTAACATTTTCGTAGAATTTCAAAGAACAAGACAAAGAATCGTAAACTAGTCACGGCAAAGGGAAACCAATTCATGAATAAAGGTTGTCAAAAAGGAGACAGACGTTACGCCAAGTGCATATCGTACATATCCAACATTCATGAATGTGTTTCGTAGAATTGAGAAAGAGAAAAAAGGTGAGACATATGCAGAGATTGAGGGGGAAAACCTGTAGATAACCGGACAGTTACCTATTCGAACTCCAAGTGAGGGCGAAATATGGTCAACGACAGATTTTTCACTTCATAACATAATTTGAGAACATGGGGGAATGGGGGGAGGAGGGGAGAAGGGAGACGAGTTACGAAATTTGCTAGAGACTGGACTAATTTCCAATTCAAGCTCTATGTGAAAATGAAACATAATCAACCAGCAGATTTCCTGACTCTTTACATTTATCAGAAAAGGGTGAGGAGAAATTTGAATACACATTATAACAAAGAGGCTAATCTTTCGCGTGTATTGGGCGAAAGATTAGGGGTCATTTTAAAACTTCTACATGATTGTGAGAAAAGACAGACCCTTGCTCCAATTTCACAAACCTGGGGGTTTTCTTATTCGTTCTCCAGACAACGAGTTAGGTGGTTTTGTGCTCAATCGATTAACTCCCACAGCACTATGCCCCATAATTGACAGTGAAGCTGAAAACTAGTCCTTTTGGGATAGTAGATATTCCTGGGCTTCTTTCCTTTTGCAAAGAAGTAAAAAAACAGGAAGTCCACGGGCATCGGCGTTGAATGACAACAAAGGGTTGTGGACTACATTTCGTAGATCGCACACAAAAGGTTTGATATTATTTCGTTCGCACGACTCATGGTAAGTGTTTTAACGTTTCCACGTATAGTGTACAAAATATGTAAGTACACACAAGATATAACTCAATTATAGACAGAAGTCAAAGAGCTTATACAATGCATCTTAAAGAAGATGGCAAAGCCGATATTATGTCGTTCACACGAATCACGGTAAGTGTTTTAACGTCTCCACGTGTAGTGTACAGAGTTTATACACAATTATACATAAAAGCGGTGCTCACGGCAAATAAATGACGCGCGACCAGAACAGGTTATACAAAAGGGTGGTACTCATGGCAAATATGTCACACGACCAAAATAGAATGTACAAAACGGTACTCATGACAAATATGTCACACGACCAAAATAGAATGTACGAAACGGTACTCATGACAAATATGTCACACGACCAACTCAATAACATTTAGCTATGAGCAAAAGTGATTATGACGAACTTCTCGTATTGTGGCAGGTATTTTAAGGATCCCTCCTATAATGTAACAGGGTTGCGTTTAAATACAACACAATAAACGTTAACAATGCTTGTTTTAACACAGTATATGAAGATTTGTTAGATTAACTAACTCCGTAGCCCAGGAGCGTACGATAGAATAACAAGGAGGTAAACAATTTAATGTCACTTCGTATGTTATAAAGGCGGGGTGATGACAGAGTACATTTCTGTTTACACCATGTGACAAACAAAGACAGACCTATATGGTTTTACATACTGTCTATTGTAGCAACTTCGGTGGGGACAAACAAAAGGGACCAATTGTGGTTTTACATACCCTTTGTGCAGTTACAACATACCAGGTTATGTGCAATTTAGGTTGCAAATACTTGGTTAAATGGCGAAACAAGAGTTGAATGCCTATGTTTGCAAAACGATGATCAAACAAAACATTGATGATTTACGTTAAACTGCGGTTATTTATGTACGGAAAACAGGGCTGCCGTTAGGTTTTATTAACCTTTTCCGTCAGGGTTGAGGCATGTAATACAAGACATACATGTTGTGAAGAGGGACAAATCGAGGACTTCTTATAACAACAAAAGACCGAGTATTTGGTTTTACGTACTTTAGTTGAAACGGGCCCAAGAAGATTTGTATAAGGGTGGAAAGACCAATTTAAAGGCTTTTCCTTTATTTGTATACATATGATTTCAAAATGGACGTGTCAAAATCCAATTTGTTAGCAAAGAGCTCGGGTAGGACGCCATCAATTTTTTAACATTTGAGAAAAATTAAAAACTACTGTACACAAGGAATGTGATTATGTGAGTAACCACTTATTTTTACCACGATGAGTAAAATATGGAGCATGTTAAGATGGTTTACTAGTCCTGGGTCGTGATTTAACGCTTTGGAGTTTACCAAATCCGACTTTAGAACGACGCTCCAGTACTTACAGAACATAAAAGAAAAAATTTTGAAGAGATTCCTTCCGATAAGATGAAAAAACAACAAACAAAAATGGTGAAAATTACAATATTGCATTACATAGCAAAGCGTGCCATGGCATGAACGTTGCGTAGTGTGAGGGGTTGAGAGGCAATGATTTGGGTTCATGACTTCCCAAACACTGTGACTCGAGGGGTGTCTCTGCTCTAAAGTGATCAATTTTGGAACAGGTGAGAAAAAAAATAAAAAAAACAAAAAACGTGTGGAACAAAAATTACGGTGGTTGCCAATTCATAAACATGAACGGGGCAAACTACGCCGTGGAGTGTACATAAATTTACAAAAATGATTTTTTAACAATATTCGTTTCATCAACGAAAGGGTGGACATGTAATTGACACTTTACACGCCAGTCATTGTAAGACTTGATGTGCTTACCAAAGGGTTGTGGTGATACACACTGGATCATTTTGAGTTTGCTGAGATAGTGGGGGCAGTTTTACTTGACTCCTCACTTCCAGTCTTTGCAATATCCTTAATATGGTAATTACCAATGTGCTTTCCAGAGGAGTCAGACAAAGAGTACACTAGATCTGATATCTTTCTTAGAACTTTGGCCTTCACGAAACGTGGTGCCAGCTTGGCAGAGAAATACATGGCTCCTTGGGAAAGTGTGTTGTTCTTTCTCCAAACTATGTCTCCAGTATTGAAGGTGACATGTTTCCTACGTAGGTTGTATCTGTCCGCGCTCTTTTGATGAGCCAGGAGTAAAGCATCAGTGACTTCACTGTAGATGGCCGACAGTTCTTCCAGACGATGGGCATAGTCCGCGGTAGGGTTGCTTGTGGCGGCAATTGACGTAGGAAAGTTTGTGTCCCTATGTAGAGAACCGTGAACAACTTGTTCCATACCGTGTTTTAAGAAGAAAGGTGTGTAACCAGTGGCCAGGTTAACCGTGTTGTTCATAGCAGCCTGAATTTTATCTAGGTTTTTACACCAAGTACGTTGATCTTTATCAACTAGAATAGCTAGAGCTGTGTTGATTGTCTGGTTATAACGTTCGACAGTGTTATTCTGTGGAGTATACAAGGTATTATAGTAAATGTCCTTGATTCCGTATTTGGCAAGAAAATCTTTGAATTCTTGGGCAATAAATTGTTTTCCGTTATCAACTATTATGGTTCTGGGTGTTCCGTAAGGTATAAAAATGTGTTTTTCCAGGAGTTTGATGATGGCGGACGCGTTGGCTCTTTTTAAAGGGAAGATCCAACAGAATTTAGTGAAAACATCCACTACACTAAGTATGTGCATGTGTCCGGCATAACTTCGAGGAAAGGGTCCGACGAGGTCCATTGACAATGATTGTAGGGGTCTGTCGGCACGTTTGGGATTACCCATTAGGCCGGCAGGTGCTGCCGTGCTATGTTTATAAGCTTTACAAGTTTCACATTTAGAGATGTAATTGCGAATTTGCTTAAAGAGACCAGGCCAATAATACTTCAAGGCGATTTTTTTATACGTCTTGAAATTTCCTGGGTGTATGGAGTCGGGAGCACTATGATTGTCAATGATTATTTGTTCTCTACCTTCGAGGGGAACGACAAGTTTCCACGAGTAATCTTCGAGGATGGATAGTGGTGCCTTGCAATTACGGTATAGTTGTCCTTCTTTTATGATAAAATTAGGAAACTTTTGTTGGTTATTTTTGCAACTTTCGAAGATTTTCAAGTACCATTCATCTTTTGTAGATGGAGGGGGGGCAATTGTGTCAACATTTAATGAAGCTAGTTCAATTCTTGAAAGGGCGTCGGGAACAATATTGTCCGCGCCTTTACGGTGAACAACATCAAAATTGTATTGAGACAAACGGGAGGACCAGCGAGCGAGCCTACCGGAGGGATTACTTAAAGAGATCAACCATTTCAAACTACTATGGTCTGTGACTACAGTAAATTTGCTACCGTCTATGTAACCGCGGAAATGGTGAACAGAATCCAATACAGCCAATAATTCTTTCTCGGTAATTCCGTAGTTTTTCTCGTGTTTGTTTAGTGTACGGGAAAAATACGCTACAGGGTGTTCGCCATCTGGGAATTCTTGAGTAAGGACTCCACCGATTCCTACATTGGAGGCATCCGTGTGGAGGGTAAAAGAGAGTGCAAAATCCGGGCAATTCAGAACGGGAGCTTTTTGAAGGGCATTTTTTAAGGTTGTGAACGCTTCTTCAGTTTCGACAGACCATCGGAAATTGCTGACACCTTTACGAATGCCGGTAATTTTATTTAAGGGGGCTGCAATAGTGGAAAAGTCTTTGATGAATCTCCTGTAGTAACCTGCAAGTCCAAGGAAACCTTTGACTTCCTTCGCGTTTTTGGGTCGGGGAAAATTTGCCATGGCTTCCACCTTAGCGGGGTCTGTTCTTAGACCTTTTTCGTCGACAATGAATCCCAAATAACGTAGACGGGACTTACAGAATTCAGACTTCTTCAAGTTGATGGTTAAACCAGCGAACTTGAGTTGTTGGAAAACTTTTTCCAGCATTAATAGGTGTTTTTCAAAGGTATCGCTGACGATGATGAGGTCGTCAAGGTAACAAAACAGGCTATTATCGACTTCAGGACCGAAAAGTTTGTCCATCAGTCTTTGTAACTCGGCGGGGCTGTTTTTTAGACCAAAGGGTAATCTTTTAAAATGGAACATTCCCCTACCAGGTACAACGAAAGCAGTTTTTTCGCACGATTCTGCGTCCAAGGGTATTTGCCAAAACGCTTTGCTGAGATCGACAGAAGAGATGAACTTGGCGTTACGCAGCTTGTCTAAGGTTGCGTGAACGTGAGGTAAGGGATACGCATCAGCTTCCGTGCAAGAGTTTAAACGTCTACTGTCGAGACAGAAACGTGCAGAGCCGTCTTTTTTAGAAACCAAAAGAGTTGGGTTGGTCCATGCACTTCTGCTGGGAACCACCACACCCATTTTTAACATTTCGTCAAGTTCGTTTTCTAAAAGTTTAAGTTTTTGGGGGGCTAAGTTGTAATAACGTTGCTTGATGGGTGGGCCATTGGTTTTGATATGGTGTTCCACCAAATTTGTCAAACCTAGTCCACATTTTTCGAAGGATATTGATTCGAATTTATTGACCATTTCCTTTAGTTGGAGAGCCTGGTCCGTGCTTAAATTTTCGTGAGGTATTATTGTGCGGATCTCACTAATTTGAGCGGCAGTGGAGGTTTCGCCAAGAGTATTAAATACTTGGGGAGCAACATTGAATGCCTTCCAGAAGTCAACGCCAAGGATGAAATTCTGGGATATAGAGGGCACTATTAGAAAATTGATTGTAACTATTTTATTGTTACAATTAATTGGCAGGGCAAGGGCACCGATGACCGGCTGAGAAACATTATCTGCAGTCGTCAGGTGTGTCGATTGGGGCGAAATTCTAAAATCACTGTTAACAAAAGGCAAGTGAGCATTGTTGCCAAGACAGCTGATAGATGCCCCACTATCGAGTAATCCGGAAAAGGTCACATTGTTAACAGAGAAAGAAGCATAGGGTCTCCCATCTTTAGCTTATTTGCAACAAACCGAAGAAACATTTAAGGTCTGGTTAAAATACTTAATGTGTGCTAACCAATCAGTCCATTCTTTAGACCTTGGTTCAGAATGGGTGCCTGAGAGGTTATTATTTAGTTTTTTGGCCTCTTCATGTAGAAATTTGGTGGGGGCTTGGAGAAATCCACCTGAGATCTGACATCGCTTGGGTTTTGTAACCTTTCCATGTTGTGCCTTGATTTCTTGAAAATATTGCGCAGTTCGTCGCGTGGAGGAGAGCGGTCCCTAGAGTGATGCCTCTTGAAAGTTCGGGGTTCCTTGGATTCCAGAAACCTCGCTTGCTTGAAACAAGTAGTGGCCAGATGGCCTACTTTTTTGCAAAAAGAGCACACTTTTTTGTTGTCGAATTCTGGTTTTAAACCAGACGAACGGCTTGGCACAACTACATTATTTGACACATTCTTTATGTTCTTCCTATCCTGGTATGATTCCAGAAGGAGACAGACCTCGTTTAACTGGGCCAGGGATGCAATTTTCTGCGAGGTGATGATGTTCTCGTATTTGCTTAAAAGGCCATCAGTTATGACTGGTAATAGTTCAGCTTCCGAAACGGGATGTGAAAGCTTGATGTTAATGGATTCAGCCCTTTCTATGAATGTTGCTACAGGTTCATTTACCAGCTGTTTAATAGATAGTAAAGATAATTTGATCCTGTGCTGGGCTTCTGTTTTTCCGAAGCTCGAGATTAGGGCAGATCTGAGTTTATTCCAATCTTTGCATTTAGTTTTTTGAATGCGGTGCCAGGGTATCAATTCTGGGGAGATGAGTTCTATGAAGTTTTTTCGTAGAATCTCGAATGGGATATTTTTGATTGTAGCCGTTTCTTCGATACGGTCGATGAAATCCAGCACATCGGAGACGCCATTATATTTGACTTTCCAAGAGGATAAATCGTAAGTTTTATCTTGTGTCAAGGTGGGTGCGATGTCCTGTTTTACCATTACTTGCGGCATAGGTTCTTTGTTAGGAACAAGATTATCCAAAACTTGCGTAGCCGAGCGTGAATTATTTTCGCTTGAGGGGGCGAGGTTTATTCTCTTAATGTACTTTTTGTTAAATAGAAGTGCATAAGCCTTTAATGTAGATTTAGATTTGCTTGATGGCGAGAGTCCTCTATCCCTTAAAGCAGTTTGTAAGTGAGTTTTGGATAAGTTGTGCACGTTGGGAATGATACCCAAATTGGATGATGCCATAGCTTGATTGTTTTCCATTGTGAGTTTCCCGGGTGGTGAAAAAAATTTTGCCAGGGGTTTCCTTTAGCAAACGCAAAATTAATTTTGTGAGGCACTTTTCACTTGGTAACCACTGGTTGGCACTTCTAAAATAGTTATAGAAAACTGTGTTTCATACTACAATTTGGTATAAATGACACCAGAATCTTTGTCAAAGGAAGGCATACGAAAAAAAATTTTGCGTGGAAAGACCTTAGTAGTAAAGGTTTCTGTGTTTCACTGACCACTTTTGAGAAAACTGTGAAATTCACAAGTATTTATTTATTTTCAAAAAAAATTGCCAGGACTGACCTTTAGAAAACGGCTTTTTTATTTTTTTCACTTCACTTTGCACTGAGAAAGGCACTAAAATTCACAAAAGGCACTCTTCTGTCAAATAAGAACAAACTTCCGGATGAAAATAACTGAATATGGGATTCGTTACGACAACCACATTAAAATTATTTTATTTATTCATGGAATCAATCATTTGTTTTATTATTATTTCACTTTTCTTTATGTAAGGAAAAAAAACACAATTCACTTTACACTTATGCTGAAAAAACGGTACCTGTAATGTAGAATGGGAAAAAAAGTCATTATTTTGTCCATTTGGTGAAATATAAGTTGCACTAATTTGACAGACACAAGTGGGCCAATTGGTATATTGTGCAGAAACAACAAAAAAAACGTAAGTCCGAAATTTTTGATTCAGGAATTCGCAAAATAACTGGGGTTCCAGAATCAAATTTATAATAATAATTTCCGTTGCTATCCGGTTCAGTCATAAAAGGGCGATTTGATTATAAACGCTGCATAGCAACAGTTAATTATTTCTTTCCGACGGGTTTTTTCCGTTGGAATTTTGGCGCGAGACAAAGCACTTGCGCGCGCAATCCAGAGAATAGGTATTTACCGCGTGAACATTTGCCGTTGAGATTGGCGCGAAATTGACCGTAGCTTGGTGAACAAAAGGGTCACGCCTGCGCAGTCAAGTTCGCGGTTAAAAGTATTGGCGCTTTCTAGTAGCTTCCAAAATGGCCGTGTTTTCAATTGCGGCGTGATTCATGGTTACAATCAGATCTGTGTTATGGATCCAATTTACACATAGGTTTCTGTGGTTTTTTCACAGAATTCACTGTACACTGGGTGTAGAATAACAAGGTATAATTAATGTTCACAAAACAATTCCTGTACAGGGAGGATTTCGACGAGTTGCACTCCGCGAAGCGACCGTGATAGAGAGAAAAAAAATTCCGAGGCCCCACGCTATGGCGACAGTTGTTATGATGGGCCCTAACATGTCCCAGGCCAGCTCACAGCAGAGACAAAAGTACCCTCTATTCCAGGGGCAGGTCGCACGAATGCTTCGGAACTCTCTCTCTCCCCCACGGTCGTCCGGGAAATACACTCTAGGAAATGCTCCTGCCGACGCAGAATAACAACAGGATTGAGTTAAATAGGTTCATGTATTGCAAATTCAAAACACAGTTTCATAGGTTATTACAGTACAATTCAATACAAGAAATGCATATTACACAAACCTAGCTATCGTGTTTATACCTCGTGATCTCTGAAACGAAACTACCTGAGTGATGGCTTTTCGCGAGGGTTTACAGTCTATCGTTAAAGGACACAAACAGAAGAGGGAATATTTGTACAGCTTACATGATGTTCGGGGATCCACGCCTTCCGGGTTCAGCAGGGGCACTTCCGAGTCTAGGACAGGACCCGAAGTTCACACAGGCATGGCAGAATACCAGCGCTAAAACCCGTATGTACTTCAATTAACATCGCAGATGTAATTGCGTTCAAATTGGTCGACAGAAAATAGCCGCGAACTCGGTGTTCGATCCGGGGAGCGTAACGTGTTCCCGAGGCCGCTTGCAATTCTCGACTGGCGGGACGCGTTGGTGCGCGCGGGAGTGCAGAGAGGAGAGGAGGTAGGAAGCAGGAAACAGGGGGGAGCGGGGTGTTGCTGTCCGCGGTGGTGCTCCCATGGACTCGAATTCTGTCGTTTAGGGCGTACCATAACAATATATTTAGTACAAGATGACTGGTAAATGCTTGATGTAAAATATTGAAATGGACAAAACGTTTTTTTTTATGAGAATCCGAACTGGAGTCCTGATAGCTCCCAACTGTCCGGAGCCTGTGCAAATTTAGCATTCCCAATTAAGGCACCGCAAACGGGCTCAAAAAGAAGAAGATGGAGAGATATGAAATTACGAATGTTAGAGGAGCGCGCTAGTATTTAAAGCGACAAAATTGATGCGAAAATTGTGAAAATGTTTAATAAAACAAGACTCATTTAAAATAGAGCAAAAATCTAGCGGGGTTTATCTTAAACAGCATTTAAAGAAACACTGTGAATTTTTTCATATATATAACTTGTAAAATAACTGTAAAAAACGTGTTAGCAAACGAGCACACTTTGCGATTTTTTTCTATCGAGGGAATTTTATATAATTTGCGTTTCGGCGAGGGGAGTCTCTAGATATTATCTTCGAGAATAACATATATTTTTTTAAGAGTTTTAAAACTTAACGTGTTTGGGAGATATGTAAGAAATCGGTAGAAATTCGGGTAACGGCGGCTTAAGGTATGTTGTGAGTCCAAAGAATGTGGGAAGAGGAAGGACAAGGAAAGAGGAAGATTGTGAAGTACCTAGCTAGTCTGATCTGGTCAGTACTCGCGGATACCATTTCTGGAGTATACAACGATATAATGTTCAAAATATCATTTATCAGCGTGATAAAATAAATAATTAATTGTGGTAAGTAGATGTTCCAAATACTTTTCTTATAAGTTTTCTGACCCCCCCCCCCACATTTTTCTCCCAGGAACGAACCCCCCCCCCCCCCTCCCTTAGAGTCAACCCTCCCCCCCAATGAATGCTTTAGCTACGACTTTGCTCCCAGTTCACTCGGCTGATTGGATCTACATACGAGTATCTACTGAAGATTCCCGCCACAAGCTCTGTAAAATAGGTGTCACACACAGCTATAAAAGATCATCGCACGCAATAACGCTCGCCATACAATCC
Organism: Limnephilus marmoratus; assembly: GCA_917880885.1. NCBI lineage: Eukaryota > Metazoa > Arthropoda > Insecta > Trichoptera > Limnephilidae > Limnephilus > Limnephilus marmoratus. The sequence goes on along the minus strand of OU862919.1, from coordinate 26,549,608 downwards.
GATACAGCCTTGTCAACTAAGCAAATTATGTGCTCGAAGTTCAAAGTTATACGCCGTAATCGCTGCCGAATAGTGTTGGGTAGGACACGATATCAGGATGAGTTTGTATGAGGTACTCAAATATTGAAATGAGGTGTTGAGGTGAGGTGTTACAAAATATTTTCGCTTACGGGGGGTGGGGGGGGGGGTGGCTGGTTTTTTTCCTTCAGCTTGATTTTCTTGGTTCAGAGGTGTTGGTTTTCTAATAAACACCGGGGTGGCGGTACCCATACCCGCCTCCCGTGTCTGTTATTTTTGTAATACGAAAAATGGATATAAAAAAGGCCTACCCCTCCCCACCTTCACCACCTCTGATCCCCTCCCTGCACCCCCCCTCTTATCCCTCTCCCTCCTCAGCAACCCCCTCCACCTCATCTCAACACTGCCTCATCCTCCCTCCCTTGGGAGCTGTTGGGACTCTTGTGCTCATAATTTATTGTTTTGTGTATTCACATAACAATAATTTACAATAAAAAAAAATTTAAAAAAAAAAATTTTTTTGGAGCAGTTGGGACTCTTGTGCTCATAAATTATATTTTTGTGTATTCACATTACAATAATTTACAACAAAAAAATTTAAAAAAAAAATTTTTTTTGGAGCAGTTGGTATTCTTGTGCGGTGTTCACTTAACAATAATTTAGAATAAAAAAATAAAAAATAAAAATTTCGGAGCAGTTGGGACGCTTCTGCAGTATTTACAATATATGAATTGGCTTACCCCATCACCACCTCACGGTTCTAATACAAAAATGTCATAGAATATACAAACACTTCACGCCTCACCACCTCATACATTTGTCCCAAACTATGCGTGACATGACATATAGTTTAATACATCAACCACCTCACACCTCACCTCATATTTGTCCCATACGTGACAACGTGACATGACATGTAGTCCAATACACCAACCACCTCACACCTCACCTCATATTTGTCCCGTACATGACACGAATGTAGTCCAACAAAACAAACCACCTCACACCTCATGTTTGTCCCTCCTTCATATTTGCCCCCCCTTCATATTTGTAGTAATACAAAGAAAAAGAGTTGGTACAAATAAATATTGTGAGCTGGGGGGACATTTTACGTGTTTGTATGGGACATTTGAGGTGCCTCTTGTATGAGGTACTCAACACTACTGCCGAAGCGATATGCGAAAAGTTATGGGACCACCTCTCCACCGTATACAGAAGCGGGGGTAATTTTAATTACGGAGCTGCGTACACGGTCCCGAGGTAAGACTCTCGACTTACAATCCGAAGGTTGCGGGTTCGAACCCGGCGTGCGCAAATACATTTTATTTGATTAATTTGTGGTATTTCACGATTAATTAATTAAAAATAATATATAGCAGGTATATTTTTGCGGAATGTTCCAGAGTGGAAGATACTCTCAGTATCGCCCTGGTGTAAGACCACCATTCAGAATTGAAATGTTGCTTGAAACGGCTTTAGCCGAAGATATTGAAATATAAGCTTTAGCCATGTTTGGTGACCAGATCTGAATAGCCGGGTACTTCCCCACCTTCCTCTTGCTCATCTCCTACCCCTCCCCACTTGTACCTTCAGCCTTACAACATACCCCAATTGGGGATGCCATAGTTTCACTGGCTTCAGACGGGAGCAGTTGGTGACTCGTGTGCGGTATTCATAAAAAAAAAAACATTAGGATGACAGCTGCTGTCAAGTTGATAGATCCAGCACAAAGAAATGACATTTCACTACAGTTCTCTAATTCAACTGACCCCCTCTCTTACCATAGGAAGAAATATTTGATTGCGTAGTGTGACGGTACACACATAAGCGCTCGCGGTACAACAGATAAGTGCTCGCGCTTTTAACGCTCACTAGCTTCAGGTTACTCCCATATTTAGCGTAAAGTGTTTTTGCTCTGTACGAATATACTGTTCTATTGAGGTGAGGATCGGGTTACAAATTACCCCTTTTCAAATATTATGACGTCAAAAAGACCTACGCTTCTCAATGTGATTAGCGCAAGCTAATTATGCTCTGACGCCAAACTGTTTTTATAAATGCGAAACAAGCAATACGCCAATTTGGTTTTTTTTTCAGAATGGAAACAATTTTAACTAGAAATTTTCCAACATAACACTCGGACGCCGAAACTCACCGTTCGTGTACACCTATAGTAAACGGAGTCTCTGTTCTGTTTTTTTTTCAGGATCTCGCCATCCTCTCGATAAGCTCTCAAAGCACAATCTGTAGGGGAACTTATATTTTAGACTAGCTTTTGCCCCCGGCTTCGCTCGCATAGTATCAGGGGGTTTGCCACACCGCCTCCTCCACCTTCCCTGTCCTCACTCCCCCTCCCCGCCATCCATCCCCTCCCCTCTATAGTATAGATTAGTATTTTATACCGACATATTTGAATTTTTACTATCAAAGGAATCTCCATAGTAACAAAAACAAATAACAAAATGACAGCGCACGTCAAACAATTACTTAGCAACGCTTCGATTTTCGTCCGACAACTAACGTATAATAAATAATTTCATAACGCCAGAGCTAATTCATAACACCAGAGCTTACCAATATACACAGCCTATATTACTCGCAAATAATGTAGCTTTCAATTAGTGAAAGAATTTTTAAGGTCCATTCAGTATTTATTGCATGAAAGAGTAACAAACATCCATACATATCCATATATCCATATATCCATACAAACTTTCGCCTTTATAATATTAATGATTTAAATGATTTATTCATTATTGCTCGGTATTATTAATTATTTTTGTGTTAAATTCATACAACAATTTTTTTTTAATGTTAATTTGATGTTAATCAAATTTAATAATGTTTTTTTTAAGTTCTGCAAGCATTTTTTTATTTTTATTATTGTGACTGCTGTTTCGGCCGTTAAGGCAATTTTCAAACTGCGGTTGGTTAAGGGCCCGCAACCCGGATTTGTACCGATTTATTACATATTTCCCTTAAACACGGTAAGTTTTAAAGCTCTTAAAAAAATATATGTTATTCTTGAAGATAATATCTAGACTTTGCCCGCGCCGAAACGCAAATTATATAAAATTCCCTTAATGAAAAAAAATCGCACAGTATGCTCCAAAAATTATTATTAACACTTTTGTTTCAGTTATTTTACAAGTTATATGCATGAACAAAATTTACAGTGTTTCTTTAAATGCTGTTTAAGATAATGCCCGTGAGATTTTTGGTCTCTTTTAAACGAGTCGTGTTTTATTAAACATTTTCGCAATTTTCGCATCGATTTTGTCGCTGTAAATGTTAGCGCTCTCCTCTAACATTCGTAATTTCGTATCTCTCCATCTTCTTCTTTTCGGGCCCGGTTGCAGAGCCTTAACTGTGGTCTCAAGTTAACCGACGCCCAATTTCAATTTTATGGCTCCTTAAAAGATTTACTACCGGTTAAACTGATTTTCTGGGATAATTGTGACAATAGTTTCTCTATTCTGTGGGGTACTTAAAAATCTGTTTTCCCCACATTAAATGGTAATGTTTTAAGGTTCTCGAACCCACGAATAGTGGCTAAATATGGTTAAATATCCCCTAAAGACTATAATAGGTATAACATGGTTTCAATGAAATCAACAACTATTCTTACACTTATTTATTTAGCGTCACCAGACTTATATTTACAGATTACCTTATTTGAAACTATTTAACACCCATATTTATAAATGAGTATTTTCGTTTTTATTTTTGAAGTAATAATTTTATTGTATCAAAAAGATTTTTAAAATTTTTTTATTTGTCGTTGCCCGACATCTCGAATATACAGACAATTTTTCCTTTTCCATTTATTTAAAAATACCTACCTTACGTAGGTAGGTATATAAAAATACATTTTCTTTATCGTTGTTTTCACAGGGCGTTTTCAATATTTTGTTGGGCAGCAGATAAGGGAGTGACACAACAATACGGGATCACGTGGGTTAATCCGAGATTAAATTCCCTTTTATCTTTGGAGCAGTCCCACACGCAAAAATATCAAACAGAACCACCATTTTTACCTGTCATGCTTTATGTCTTTTCAAATTATTTTGATAAAATAACCCTGTGTTTATCAATATTTTATCTTTTCATTGCCATCAGAGAAAAACGAGTAGGTCCCTACTCCCTTTTAACCCTTGAATACTAATCTTAGTCGTTTCGACTAACACTACGACTAATAATTCGTCTGTCGTATCAGTCCCTGCCATAGGTCACCCCAAGTGGTTCGCTACGTTTGGTGGTTTAGCAGGGGTGCCCGGGTTCATGGGGTGAGGTTTGTCTAGGTCTTGGAGGCGGACAACCAGGACACACTAAACCTCAGATTCCTGCCCACTCCTTAAACCCTTTTCCTTACCAGAACACTCCTTTCCTTCCTTTCATTAAAAAAAACCCTCCACACAGCATCCCCAAAGATGACATAGGCCCTGATGGAAATTATTTACTACAGGGCCTCCTGTGTGGAGCTCATTTAAAAAAAAAAGTTCTCTGCGTCAACTCAGTTGAGTCGCCGAAGAAGGTTTGCAGGGAGTGGTAGGTGCCGACATTTTCTTATCGAAATCAAGTTACATAAATTTGTCATTTATACCAAAGTTTAATTTTTTTTACTTTATAAGAGTGACACGAGAAGATTTTGTCACGAAAATTAAATTGGCGAAAAAAAAAAAAAAGAAAGAAAGTAAAAAACTGTAAGACGACAGCAAGTCATAATATTGTGAGTGTTATACAAATTAAAAGAACAACTAACTAAGTGGTCTTATTCTGACATCTAACGTCTCAAAAAATGGAATCTTCCTTACCGACGCACTTATGATTGGCTGGGCCAATTTATGAAATGTTCCTACTATATACATTATATATAGTGGAACATATATCTTATAATACGATATCTCCGTCTCTTTACGCGACATACATTGAAAGAGATGGCACTTGTCGCCTCGTGAAAATGCTTTCGCATCTGAAGACAGTTTGTGTATTATATTTTTTTACAGTGGCTCTACACAAAAAGCACTGAGGATAATAATTTTTCGCAGGGCCTGTGTCATCTGTGGGGATGCTGCATGGAAAGTATTTTTAAGAAATGTGGAAGTTCTGGGAAGGAAAAGATATAAATACTGGGTAGGAATCAGGGGACAGTATCTCCAGAAGTGACGTTTGAATGAATCCACTGCGGTGCAAGGCGATGTTCCGAGAGATTCTTGTGTACCCATCAAATTAATGAATAAAAAAAAAATATATATATATATATATAATAATAATAATAATAAATAATAAATTTGGACAACTTATATAGCGCTGTTTTTGCGAAAAATCGCCTCAAGAGCGCTGTACAAATTAACATGGATTTTACATTAGAATTAACTTAACTTAGGAGGCTAGATAACAACTCGTCTTGCAGCTATCAAGCGCATGGATTATTTAAATTTTAGCCTCCCGATAAATTAAATAAAATATCTTTTTATATGTAGGTACGTATTTCAATTTACTTAACTATGTAGGGGGCTAGATAACCACTCGTCTTGCAGCTATCAAGCGCATGGATTGTTGGAATTCTAGCCCTCCAATAAATTAAATAAAATATCTTTTTATATGTACGTATTTTAATTTACTTAACTATGTAGGATGCTAGATAACAACTCGTCTTGCAGCTATCAAGCGCATGGATTATTGGAATTCTTGCCCCCCAATAATACATTTACCTTATGTACATATTTAGTAATCTACTTAACATCCTTAGTCTAACTTAATCTAACTTAATCTACTTAATCTAACTTAACCTAACTTAATCTTACTCACACATACTCAAAACCTATAGATATTTAATAAATCTGCAGTTCATAACAACAATTGCAAGGAAACCATAAAAATAACATGTAATCAACGCTAACAAAAAAGTGTATATACTCGTAATACACTGTATTAATTGTCACTGTGAACTGATATATCAAAAGAATAGTCCACATATTTTTTCACAATGACCTTCTACTTCTGGACCGCCAGAGCCACTTAAAAATGCACGGTTCATGTTTACTGTTCACGTCATAAAGCTCCCAGTGTATTCTTGTAACAATGACAGAACTTACCACTTTGCTACCGAAGTCGCCTAAGCCTGTCTACCCACGTGTATTAATAACACACGTTATTATTTGTCTTTTGTGATGCGATATCCTTGTGTTTAATCTCTAATCATTAAAATTCACCCCTGAATTTAAAAAAAAAAGGATTAATAGGTTTTGTACTCCTGATGAATACATCAAGGCAGGTAATTTATATTTGTAATCCTTTTGGTCATCCTTTGATTGCCCCCACAACCTGACCATGTGAACAACGCGCTTTATTTTAAGCCCATAAATTATACATTTTATTACGATAATAAAAGCCATAATATAATTTTATGATGAAATTCATATTGCATGGACACTACAATATCTTAATTTTATCTTGAATATATTCCTTTTAAAAATATACGAAAGATAGGTATTTTACCTTAAAAGAAGTTTGTTAGGAATCGTATAATATTCCAATTATTTAGTTAATTTAATAAAATATGAAAAAAAATGTTTTGCGAAATTCGAAAATATCACTATACGCCAAATTTCGGAAGGCTGTTAGTTGCTCAATGTTATTGTTTGTCAAATTAATACCGTACTGCAAAACCGCAGGAAAGTTATACTCTCGCCAAAACAAACGGACAAAATATTGACTCAGATCCTATCTGCACTGTGTTCAGGGGTGGATTCTGCATGCTTCGGTTCGTTTGATAAATTCGATAGGTTTTCCATTGTCTTCTTCTATATTTATTTAATGCATATTACTACTTACTACCACGCAAACTCGTTGTTCATGGCGTTCTGTAATATTTTTCGATCATGTGCTCTCCCTTTTATTTTGATGATGGTCACTTGATGATAAGGTACGTCATTCTTTTAATACATTTTCATTCAAGTAGTTCTTTAATCATTAATTCATATCGATTGTGCACACTCATACTCGAAGTTGAATTCCAATTATAATCGAATCACACAAGGAATTTTTATGTTTTTGGGTGTGCTGAATCCGAAAATGACTTTCATTTTGTCATAGAACGTCACGTTTTTTGACAATCAAGGTAACTATGTTAAACAAGGTACCATCTTAAAAGTAAGGTAACTATGTTAAACAAGGTACCATCTTAAAATAAAAGACTTTTTTTTTTTTTTACAGTGAATACCGCACAAGAATCTCAACTGCTCCCGTCTGGAGCCAGTGAGACTATGGCATCCCCAATTGGGGTATGTTGTAAGGCTGAAGGTAGTGGGGAGGGGAAGGAGGTGGGGAAGAGGAAGGTTGGGAAGTACCTGGCTATTCAGATCTGGTCACTAAACACGGCTAAAGCCATTTTCAAGCAACGTTTCAATTCTGAATGGTGGTCTTACACCAGGGCGATACTAATAATATCTTCCACTCTGGAACATGCCGCAAATATACTATATATTATTTTAAATGAATTAATTGTGAAATAACACAAATTAATCAAATAAAATGTATTTGCGCATGCCGGGTTCGAACCCGCGACCTCCGGAATGTGATTCAAGAGTCTTAGCCACTGGACTACGGAGGTCGTCAAAAAATAATAATATAATTGCGTAACAAAACTTATTTTTTTTAATCTAAAATACATTCATTAGTAAGCACTAAACACATTTCTTTTTCCCAGTGAGACTCCTTTTGGTACATTTTCGCTTGTAGGAAGCATCTGGAAGGTCTCTCTCAAGCGTCCAACAGTAATCTACCATCATTGAGATGCTCCATCTTCCCTGGTATCTTTTTTCCATCTTCTTAATATCTTGGTGAAATCGTTCATCTTGCTCTTCACTCAAATTTCCTAAATTTTCTGGAAAGTAGTCGAGGTGGGAATGAAGAAAATGTACGTTTACACTCATTACGCAACCTAAAGCTAGAAATGCTTTTAACATTCTTTTGACGATTTGTTTGTAGGTAATGTCTTTGTTATTGCCTAAAAATTCAAGTTACACTCCCCGATCCCTAGTTCCCCTCCCCCCTCCCCCCTCCCTCGAACCCCCTACCAGAGTTCTCCTCCCCCCTCCCGCATTCTATACATTCAGTCCCGGTACATTCAGTCTTCAAACAGCTCGCGTGCTACCTATTGCAATTTTTTATACTAATTTCATAATGCCAGAGCTCACCAGTAGTTTTATACAAACCTTGTCCTGACAATAACGAACACAAAAAAAAGAATTATCTAATTTGGTGCAGTCGTTCGGAAGTTATGCGCGTACGTACATTTCAGCGAATCATTTTTTTATTTAATGAACTAGCTGGTACCCGGCATGCGTTGCTATGCCATTTTATAAAGAAATTGTTTCTACCTGCGTGTCTTTTCCCATTCGTCCCGTTCCCTTTCCGCCTCGCCTTCCTCTCCCGCGTCCTCTTCCCCTTTCGCATTCCCACTCCACTTTCCCTCTCCCCACTCCACTCCCTCTACCCCCGTCCCGCGAACCCCCCTCCCGAGTTCCCCTCCCACCTCCCAGGTTCCCCTCCCCCCTCCCTGGTTCCCCTCCCCCCCTCTATTCCCGCGAACCCCTAACCAACTTCCCCTACCTCCTCCCGCATTCCATACATTCATTCCCGGTACATTCAGTCTTCAAACAGCTCGCGTGCCACCTATTGCAATTTTTTATAGTAATTTCATAATGCCAGAGCTCACTAGTAGTTTTATACAAACCTTGTCCTGACAGTAACGAATACAAAAAAAAAGAATTATCTAATTTGGTGCAGTCGTTCGGAAGTTACGCGCGTACGTACATTCGGCGATTAATTTTTATTTAATGAATTAATTAATAATTTCGTAATTTCATGATGCCAGAGCTCACTATTGTATACAGAAACCATCGCGGGCATGCACACATCAAATCGCCAAGGTTTCATCGCAATCGGATGAACGGTTTAGCAATGAAATGTTTATTGCCAGAGATCACTATTGTGCATAATATCAATTTAGTTTGAATTATAGTTTCAAAGACAAGGCTCCGGGCAGAGCAGAGCAGCAATTTAAATCTAACAATAATAATTTGATATACTATTGAACATAATTTTGTATTTAATCCGCGTCTGTTTGTTAATGGGACGACTCCTAATATTGTGAGAGACGAGACAAAACAATGCGGGTATTATCGCATGACAAATTGACGCATCTCGCAGCTAGCAACCAATACAAATCTATTACAATACAACATAATATATTAGTTGGGTCTTACTTTTCTTAACCCTTTGAGACACTGTGTTAAAAAAATCGACACACACATGAATTTTTTTATTTTTGTAATATTAGAAAACAGAATATTATTCCAATTACAGTACAATTTAGTCGCCAAATCAGAATGTAGGCAGGTGACACTTCAAAAATAGTTGTAAGGCATTTACAGAACGGTTACCCACATACAATTTGGGAGGCTGGTATTGGATAACCAACACCTCTGCCATAGGTCACCCCAAGTGGTTCGCTACGTTTGGTGACTTAGCAGGGGTGCCCATGGAGTGAGATTTGTCCGGGTCTTGGCGGCGGATTCATCTGCCCATCAGCTGCATGGTAGGCCGGATCGGAAGAGAGTGGTTGTGGGAGTCCCTCTGACTTTTCTCTCAAAACATTGCCTTGCACCGCAGGGGGAGGGCTGGATTTATACGTCCTTCACTCCTGGACAATCTGACCCCCAGATTCCTACCCACCCCTTATAAACTTTTCCTTTCCAGAACTTCCTTTCATTCCTCTCCTTCCTTTCCTAAAAAGAGCCTCCACACAGCATCCCCAAAGATGACATAAGCCCTGAGTGGAGTTATTTTCCTCAGTGCCTTCTGTGTGGAGCTAATGTAAAAAAAAAATCCAAATGGTTTGCACTCCCACTTTCTTCGTCTTGCTTTGCGTTGCCAGGACTTTGGTTCTGCCGTTCGGTACTCCAGCTGTAGTGGTCTGGTACATAAAAATCATAGAATCCCAAATCCCAAGAGGAATGGGCTATCGATAAAATTGTTCCTAATTTTAAAAGACATAATAGCTAGACTTGCTTTTCGCCTAGTTCCCAGACTCACAGAATCGGTTCCCTTAAGTAAGTCAATATGGTGCATCCGCGTTCGCATACAGACATACCTGTGGAATTATTTCGGCTTCTTCTCGCCTTCCTCTTCCCCATCTTCTTCCCATTCCCACTACCTTCAGCCTCACAACATACCCAATTGGGGATGGCATAATCTTAATGGCTCCAGACGGGTGCAGTTGAGATTCTTTTGAAGTATTCACATAAAAAAGCAAGGAATGTATTAGGACTAGGTTAAGACAAAAGTGAATGGTATTTTTTAAACAAACAAAAAATTGGTAAACAAAATGCCACTTGCATCACACTTTTTAAATTATTTTTCCGGTTTATGCAAATATTCTAAGACATTCCGTATTTTTTTTAGCGTATTTTTGAAACCTGGTGATTTTTTGAAAATTTCAATCCGTAAAATCAGACCATTTTTTATAAACCAGAAAGACGGGACATAATTTTATGGGAGCGGAAAAACGATAATTACATAGCCGAAAATCATTTTTACCAAAAAAATTACATCTCATAAATATTGTTTTTCTTGATCCATCTTATTTATCATTAATCATTATAATGTTCAACGTCTATGTATGACTTAATCCAATGTAATATACTTGTAGGTACTTGTAAATTAAAATAATGATAATATATTATAAAATTTGATTTTGTTAAAATCAGCATTATTACCATTATACTTCTAAAGCAGGAAGAAGGCATAAAATGTACGGGGTTCTCTTCTTAACATCTGTCAAAACGTCAAACCAAATCAACAGAGAACAAACCATAAATCTAGTGAATGTTAAATGTCAAATTCAAAAATCGCCTGAAATCAAAGTGTTGCCATATAAAAAAAAAATCAGTGTGGAAATTTTACAAATTTTACAAATTTTCTTTTATGTAGTGACGTCACAAGCCCAAATAATGGATTTATTAATTTAAAAAAAAAAAAACAGTACATTTTAAAAAAATTTCCTAAATTTTCGTAATCGTAGTAAAAAAAATCTATCCACACGATTTTTTCCAAGTCGTTAAGAAATCCATGCAGTGGCCCATTGTTTTAAGACCCAGAGTTCCTGTGACAGTAAAACAAGGTGATGGAGGGTTAACAACTTAAATAATCTGACTTGAGACATAACAAAGTACCAACGTGATTTCACCTGCGTGCGAATTTGAAAGGAGTTGATTAATGTTCTCTAAATTCCTACATAATATTCCTAGGAAATTATAATATAAAGAAATTGCTTTATTTGCTCGGCGTATAGAAATCGGTTTGAGTCATTTCTGAAATTTATTCAACTTCTACAGATGATGACGTTTAACACGAATTCATTATAATTCGAAAATATTAAAAAATGGCATTGCTCTGCGGTTCTATTTGGAAGAAAGGATATCGGCATTTTTATATTTGCTTTCTTCAATTCTTCTCGTGTTAAAATAAATGTTAGTTTATTGTAAGTATATCCTTGACATATAATTTTCTTCGGCCAGAAACTAACAAAGGCTTTACATATAAAAAGACGTGGTCAATAAAAAAAATACCATGGCATTTAGATGACACTGACATGTGTCAAAAAAATAATTCTAATTCTAAGGCAAAACGCCTTGAAAATGTGGCGAAGTGATGCGTCGACCGATTAAATTCTCAAGCGATTCAATTCAGAAAATAGTTAGTTAGAAGCCGTTTTCAAGGTGTACCTACACTATGCATTGAACAATAGATTAATCCACAATCAAAAATTTTAGTTTCTTCTTATAATCGCTTGTTTCATAACGCTGATGGATTTCATTCGTTTTGTGCTCCGATTGTCATACGGGATCGGAGGAATCCAGATTTTTGGAATTCCGCACAATAAGGGTGCCTAACTACACGGTAAACAGGTGTCAAGTACCGCTTTATCGCCAGTCCGTTAGTCCGTTGCAAAACACCATCGTATCGTGACACTTCGCTTTACGCCGAAGTGTTATTTATCCTATCGTTACATAAAGTGTAAATCATATCGTATTATATCGTATGCTTTGTGTGAACTTCTTACGTAAATCGATTCGTGACTCAAACTTTATCGTAGTCCTAATAATCGAATAGAACAATCTTATCGAGCGCTTATGGACACATCTGTGACTGCCACCAAACGGAAACCAAGCCAGAAGACACAACAGCAGTGAGTACCTCTTAATTGTGATCTACCTATCTTGTTTGGTGGTTGGGCATAACTCATATCGAAATCCATAAGCGTCTTAGCAAAGAGTAACCACAGGTTATTCTAAACCCCCGTGCATCGTGCACGATTCAACGCTACATACGTCAAAAGCATCGTTTTTTGTTTTGTTCATTTTGGTTATTTCATAAATAGTCCGTTTACCTACATTCACATTTAGCGGTGTTAAGAATTTAAAAATTAATAAATTATTGACCAATGAAACAACGACATTCAAAATTTACGTCCAAAATAAAAATAAAAAATACATATCAATTTGCATAAACAGTTCTGATAAATTATATCTACTTAAAACTACAAGACAATGAATACTCGAAACATCGGTATCACAATCACATCCAGATTTCCAGAGTGCTTATTTATTCTATGGTCTGGCGTATGGCAATCAGGCATTATAACTGATGGAGAAACGATAAAAATAGACTGATTGTCGTAGAAACGAGATCCTCATGAAAGTATTTGTGGTAAACTCGTATTTGAGACACGGAAAGAATGCAAGGCCGGCGTAAGTAAACGTAATGAATTAGATTAAGAAACAAAAGCTCATATAATTTAGACATCTGGAGCGGATGAACGAAGAAAGAAGTGTATTAAAATGCACGACACGATGGAAAAGGGTAGAAAAAGTCGTAGACGTCGATAAATACGGCACAATATAATACAGGCATGTAGTATCCAGCCTCCTTTAGATGTTCTTGTGTCACTATTTGCTGACGGCTTGTTTCTGCCATCAAATTTAAGTGTATATATGTATGTGTATGTATATATATGAATATAAATGTATGTGTGGGTATGCATAAATACATGTTTATGTAAGTATATATATGTATGTATGCATGCACGTACGTACATACATAACAGCTACCCTACTTATTTGTGTTTATTTTCCAGTCAACTTTGGAAATTTGTGAGTTATTGGAAACATTTCTACCAATTTTCTAATTTTTTTTATAATCTTACTTAAATATGTTTACACAACTTCATTTCAAAATAACTATCCTTCGTTGGTCACCATGATACAGGCAGCTGCCTAGTATGGTAATGTATCTTCTCAAATAAATGTATTAATCATGTAACATGTACTTATAAATAAATAAAAAAATAAATAAGTGAAGCTAGCGGCTTCCACCGATATATAGTTGTATGGTGGTTTATCCTCTGCTTACTCCTAGTATGTGAAAAGACGTGATGGTTAGTTAGTCAGATTACGAGTAGTTAGTTAAAATTTGTTTGTTTTAACCGTTCGTTGAAATATTTAGTGGAAGACATCCAGTTAAGGGAAAACGTATTTGGTTGACTTGTATATATATGACAATAATTTAAGTTGACTTTTCACAAAATAAATAACAATTTTTTAAAGCGGCCGGTTTTTATCATTTCTCTTTCTCAATTTTAATAATAATGAAACTTTCTCCACATGACAAAGAGCCGTTCGGAAACAATGAGATGTTTTATATCACTCGTCATCAGGATGTGTCCTCCCACGGAGTATGATAATAATTACACTATTTTGTTGCACATTTAGCCAAAACAGGAACGAACAAAATAATTTGTACACCAAATAATTGGAAGACAAAACTAGTTTTAAATTTATTATAAAACACTAGCTGACCCGACGAACGTTCTACTGCCATATAAATTATTTCAAGTGAATATTTTGGTTTTAATAACGTATGTATTGTCAGTGTGTGGGGATGGGATCTATGACAGAAAGAGAAATGGAGAGCTGTATATGATGACCTCTGATAAAAACAAAAAAAACACCAACTAAAGTTGGAAAATGAAATAAAGATAATCAACATGAATTTCGAAGAGCTGTACGATATTTTTGTCAGTTCGTCTTTAGCCAACGCAAATAAGCTCGATAATTTGCCCACGCGAGAACATGATGCCGAATGAAATATCAAAATGATGCAACGCTTCGCGTGAATGTCTTGCGCATGTGTGGATGAAAGTTGGATGAGGCGGACGTAGCGCCATCTGTCATTCAACAACATAAATAATTTCGTTCTATTTGAAATATGAAAGACGGTTCAATTTGTTCATACAAATATACTAAAATCGCGATAAAAAAATGGGAGGGTAGGGGTAGGAGGATTAAAATTTGGGGTTATAGGTATTTTTGATGCCAAATAAAAAAAAATGGTCAAAAAAACTGTTTTTTTTTCTGGATAGGGACACCCTAATCACCTAGCGGTATGAAGTATACTTTAAAACCTATTCTTATATTTACCAAATGTACATAAAAAAAAATCATAAAAATCGGTCAAGCCATTTCGGAGGAGTGCGACTACAAACACCGTGACACGAGATTTTTATGTATAAGATTTTGAGTACATTACGATTACCTCATCTTTTAAAAAATTAATTATTATTAGACCGGCTGCTAGAGCTAAAAACGTTCAAACTGACCTTACCTTATAAAAAACGTAGATCTCTATGAATAGATTAGCTCTATGAAGTTGTAACGTCTTTATTATATCACGATAGTTTTTTTGCCATCACTATAAAAGAAACGTCTTTACTGAAAAGGTTATTATTCGTGTAGGTATAATATAAATACATCGAAACAATATACTTGAAAAACTATAGGTAATTATAACAGGAAAACAATATAACGCTTTATAATTTGCTGAAACATCTTTTAGATCAGAAAAGTAGATGTTTTTATTATAGATTCATATTTTAGAAAGTTCGTTATATTTTTGTACCGTTTGCTTTAATCATTTTAAAGTGATTTTATCTATTATTATTATTATATATATATATAAATGAATCGCCGAAATGTATGTACGCGCATAACTTCCGAACGATTGCACCAAATTGGATAATTCTTTTTTTGTTGTGTTCGTTATTGTTAGGAGAAGGTTTGTATAAAACTACTGATGAGCTCTGGCATTATGAAATTTGTATAAAAAAATTGCAACAGTTGGCACACGAGCTGTTTGAAAACTGAATGTACCGTGACTGATGGCGGGAGGGGGCGTTTGAATGGAAAAAATAATGGACTTCTATTTAAAAAATATTTTGGCACGGAAAAATGTTGGAATTTAGAAAAGGTTATTTACCTTTTTTACTTTTTTTTTTTTACATTAACACAACCAGGCCCTGAGGAAAATAATTTCCCTCTGGGCCTATGTCATATGGGATGCTGTGTGGAGGGTCTTTTTGAGAGAGGAAGGAATGAATATTGGTCTTGAAGAGACCAATGTCGTAGGAAGGAGGAAACACAGAGGCCGGCAAATCATTCCACAGCCGAGCTGTTGAACACAAGAACGAGTCGAAGAAACGACCCGTTCTCTTGCGACAAATGTCAACCGTGTACAAACGTTGGGCACGCGTTTGGCGTGTTTCCCGACTATGCACCGGTGCCGAAGAGATCAATGATGCTAGTTCCTCGGAGCATCTTCCATTGTAATACCGGTAGAACAAGGATAGCATTCCCACCCGACGCCTGTGCTCTAAAGATTGCAATCCGTCTGTTAAGACGGGAGAATCTATTAAACGGACCGCCGTATTTTCCAGGTATTTTGGAGCTCCAGACCAGAGGTGGCTGCCAAATTCAGCCGTGGGGTGCACTTGTGATTTGTACATAGCAGTTGTATACTATTAAAGTATCTGCGGGCCCTGTACAGTACGCCCAGTTTTTGGGAGGCTAACTTTAATCTGGCTTCGATGGAGCCCCCATACCTGAGCTGGTCACTTAGGGTTACACCAAGCATATCAATGGAGGGCCTGTTCGGAAGATTGCTTCCGTTGAAAGATACTAGATTTTCATTTCGATCCCTTTTAGACGTAATCAGACAAGATTGGGTCTTTGAAACATTAAATCCAACGAGATTATTTTTACCCCAAGAGAATACACTCTCGAGGTAACCGTCCATTCTTTGCTTCAAAGCCCTCCGAGTCGTTGGAGTTTGTGAGCCCTTTGGGGGCTTGTCAAACAAAAAGCTGTCATGGACTGTACTGTCATCCGCGTAACAATGAATTGGTGCACATGACAAAAGGTCGTTGATGTGTAACAAAAACAAAGTCGAGGACAGAACCGATCCCCTGTCATGTAGTGCACTTTATCCCCGGACACCCTGTATGAAAAAGCGTTGATATAATATACAATATTGTTTTCTAAAAGCTCATGAAACTAAAGATAAAAAAAATCAAGGGGTAAATCATTTTAAATGGATGCTTGCTTGGGTAGTGGTGTATTTGTGAACCCAGATTGCTTCTTGGTTCTGTTGGAATTTCTACAATTTTTTGATTTATAAAGTAACATTTTT
The DNA here is from genome assembly GCA_917880885.1 of Limnephilus marmoratus. NCBI lineage: Eukaryota > Metazoa > Arthropoda > Insecta > Trichoptera > Limnephilidae > Limnephilus > Limnephilus marmoratus. The sequence goes on along the minus strand of OU862919.1, from coordinate 26,533,000 downwards.
AATATGATTATATCGCATTAATACCTGATTAATTACCTTTTCCTCTCTCGTATTGCTGTAGTTTTATGTAAGCTAATAGATTAAAAAAATCGGTATACTTTTTGGTTAAAATAGTGGTTATGGCATTTTTTTTAAATATTTAATTATTGATATTATTTGTTTCACCATTTTAATCTATAGAATCTTAAATTCTCGCACATTGAACGCAATAAATTAATCAATCTAACAGAAACAGAATTTTAGAAATATTTTTATGACTTCTGGATATTATATGACCCTTGGACCACCAAGCGCTATCGTATGTTTTCACTTTCATTTTCGTTAAGAATATGCTAATTAGTGGCGTCAATTACCTGAAACCCGCAATAAAACCGTTATATTATCCGTGTGTTGCGTCACAGAAGCAAACGGATTACTGACGTCTAATTTTCTAGGGCCTTGAAGATTAACTCGAGTCGAATATAGGTACGTAGTATGGTGTTTCTAGAGTGCTAATCTACAATCTGTCAAATTAACTATAACATTTTCTTGGAATTGAACGCAGAATAATGAATAACACTAGTAAGGCCTTGTAGGCGTATTTCGTGCTGCAATTATGGGCCTGTTTTCGGCCTGTATTTCCATGTAAAATTGTGTTTCACCATGATTACGAAATTCAAATGAGAAGGCGTCATATAATATCAGGCAAGTCTAAGAGAGACAGACCGCTTGCTAAATGGTCTAGAATTAGACGATACTAAGTCAGTGGCACTTTTGTTTTTATTCAAATTTGAACAGAAGGCACTACTAGCGTTGTATTCTTTGTTCTATGGTTTTATCCACTTTTATTGTTTAACTTCAGATGTTCACTGGCAGACGAAGGATGCAAGTAGACTGATTGCTGTAGAAATTAGATCCGTGAGGCGTGTGTGGTAAACCAATTATGATCTTGTGAGAAATGTGGAGATCCTCAAAGAATGCAAGGCTGATCTAAGCGTTATCAGTAAGATTAAGAAAGGGACACTCAGATAGTTTGGGCATATAGAGCGAAAGAACGAAATAATGGAGTCAAGGTGGATATACGATACAAATGTGAAATGTAGAAGTCGTAGACGCCCGAGGAAGACATGGCTCGATCAAGTGAACCAGATACTTGAGTCGGACCATTTCAAGAGTCAGAATAATAGAAAGATATCTATGAAACGATGTATGAATGGGAATGAAACAAGGAGTCTTTGCTGAGATCGAGTTATTTGGCGTTCCGTCCTCCCTGCCTAGCCTTTCAGCGAAGCGGTGCGATGGTTAGTTTATTTATTTAATTCATCATTTAATACATAAATAGACATTTAAAGAACATACTTGTATGTAGTACAAAAAATAGTCAGTCTGTTTATTATTATTGTGTTATATTTTCGAATCTAAGTTGAATTTAAATTTGTATACTGTATTAATAAAAAAAAACTCTATATATTACTAAAATAAATTACTCAAGACAAAAAAATGAAAAGTTTAAACTTTTTTTGTATTTTTTTTTTAGGTCGGTTAACATTGCAGTTATTTGTCCGTTATTATTTTTTATCTTTCTCTTTTCTTAAAGTAAAAAAATATAATCACTTCTTCTACTAGTGCAAAATTATTTTGTGGTAACATTTTAAATTCAAATTAATAAATAACGTTGTATTAACCACTTAATTATTTACAAAAACCGACATGTTTCGTCAGCAAAGCTGACTTCCTCAGGGTTTTGACAGAACTAATTTTTAAAAATAGACATAAATAGGTAATAGAGAAAAATAATAGACATAAACAATAATAAAATTTGAAAGAAAATAATGTGTAAGGGACGAGGGGCAATATAGAACAATTAAAAAATTTAAAAAAAATTTAAAAGGGGAATAGATTTAATAATGGGTCATTTAAAAACAATTTTTGATTATTAATAATATTTAAATTTGCATTAACGCTCTTTCTAATCTCTAAAATTTCTAATTTATCTAACTGAAAGCCATTGACATTACAATGTATTAATTCTATTTCACTGTTAAAATTAAAGGTATGACTAGTTTCTATTAAATGGTTGGAAAACTCCGAGAAACTATTATTATTTAAAGCTTTCAAATGCTCTTTAATCCTTATTTCAAAGTTTCTCGAAGTTTTACCTATATAAAAGAAATCACAATCATTACATTTCAATTTATAAATTCCAGATTTTTTCATTTTTGAATCTCTATCTTTATTATTTAATATGTAATTTTTAAGTCAATTGTTTGCATAAAATACATTGTAATGTCAATGGCTTTCAGTTAGATAAATTAGAAATTTTAGAGATTAGAAAGGGCGTTAATGCAAATTTAAATATTATTAATAATCAAAAATTGTTTTTAAATGACCCATTATTAAATCTATTCCCCTTTTAAATTTTTTTAAAATTTTTTTAATTGTTCTATATTGCCCCTCGTCCCTTACACATTATTTTCTTTCAAATTTTATTATTGTTTATGTCTATTATTTTTCTCTATTACCTATTTATGTCTATTTTTAAAAATTAGTTCTGTCAAAACCCTGAGGAAGTCAGCTTTGCTGACGAAACATGTCGGTTTTTGTAAATAATTAAGTGGTTAATACAACGTTATTTATTAATTTGAATAAAAAAATATATCTACATACATATTGTTTGGAGGACAGTTGTACCACAGGGCCAATAGGACCACAATGTTCTTAAACAAAAAAAACTTTTTTTTCTCTTTTTTTTGATATTAACAAGCTTTGATAAACACACGATTACATAAATATGTTTTGTCTATTTATTACATTAAATGCTTAAGTTTCAACTGCCGAATTAAATAAGAGTTATATAATATAATTGAAATTCTGAATAACTGTTTATTTTTCGCCGAAATTATTAACATCGGACTACTTTAAAACTGCCTGAAATCAACAATCCGCTATTGGAACAACTGACCCCGGCCCCGAGGTTACCCAGTTACCCCGATCTGTTTGTGCGTTTAAAGTTTAATTTCTGTAAGATTTAGAAAAATAATAATATAATAAATAATAATTTAGTAGACAACTAAATTAACTACCGTGTAGTATGAGTATTTTTTTTCATAAACCTTATACGTAAGGCCTAAAAATTGGAACAATTGTCCCCGGTTTCCTCCAAATCAAGAATATAAATTTATTATAACAAGGAAGAAATCAAGAATATAAATTCATTATAACAAGGAAGAAATCAAGAATATAAATTCATTATAACAAGGAAGAAATCAAGAATATAAATTCATTATAACAAGGAAGAAATCAAGAATATAAATTCATTATAACAAGGAAGAAATAAAGAATATAAATTCATTATAACAAGGAAGAAATCAAGAATATAAATTCTCTTATGTCCGGCGATGAACTTTATAATGATATTTCAGTAGAAATTTGTCAGGTAAATAACATTTACATGTTTGAGAGAAATGCGACGAAAATTTAAGCAATAAATTTTAATTTGTGTTACGTAAGATTGTATATTATAAGAGATGAATCGTGATTATGATGTTACTTAGTTTCGTCCAGACAACGCCCGTGAGCCGTTCTCAACTAGCAAATAATTTAGAGTAATGGAGCAGTCAAAAGGCGATCAATTTTGACTATATTCGAGCCTTACTATTAATGTTCCAGAATTTATTGACTTTCTTGCTGGTTGAGAACAACCACGTGCATTATGAGAAGTGTTTGTACTAGGCAATGCAATCCCGATCTCGTGACATTTTTCGGAATCAATCCCGAAGCATAATATGACGAGATTTCGTTCGAGATCGACGGAATTGGGTGGCAGTTGCCAGAGACGCTGCACACGTCCACTCGGGGCGCGAGTGGTGCGCTGACTTACTGACGGTCGGGCGGGACGGCGGGAGTGTCGATCGAAGAAATAAAACTATCCCGAATGTTTACGAATATTAGCGACGGATGACGAGCGGGACAGATAATATAAAACTATGTCGAGTGAGTGAGAAAGAGATACTTGCGTGCGTGCAGGCAGCCATTTGTTTGTTTTTGTTGTGCGGTTATGGTCATTACTTTTTCTTAAATTATGCATTTTTAGAGGGCAATTTCAGCAGCTGGGAACGGACATTATATGACGTTTAGCAGATAGCACCCTGAATACACTTTGTTTTTTAAGAAGTTACTTTTAAAATCACCCGTAATTACTTTCTATGTCGTTAAGCTATATTTTTTCTTTTGATTATTTTAATTTTAAAAAAACCTGTTAATTAATTAGTAACTAATATTAAAAAATAAAGGTTTTGGTTTTCTTTCAAGTAATATTTTCTTTTAATTAACGAGATCCCAAAAATTCCGAGATCTCGCGAGATTGTAATTTCTAATCTCGCGAGATCTCGAATTTGCGATCTCAAAAATACGTGTACTTGTGTTCAATTATGACAATTATTAAGCGCGTGAGAGGGGAGCCCTAATTAAACCTACGCAGAGTGTTTATTAATTTCTGTTGGGAAAAGGAGTTTACCTATTTAGCTAAAATAACTTTTTTCCTAAGACCAAAGCAGGAAGATATGGCAGGTCAGAATTAAATCATTTTAAAAATCTTAACTTCAAAAATTATAACTTTTACTTCTGGATGGGTGTAAAAGGTAGATACATTTTAGAGGATTAATTTCCTGGTTCGCACTTGTAAATGAAACGTGAAATATTTATTGAAAGGTTCAATTAATGAAGTTTCGTGGTTAGAAGTTGAGTTTTCAGGTGAAGTTTTGACAGAAATTAAAAGATAAATAATAAAGTAGGCGTGGAATTGATTTGCAATATTCCGAAAATCGATTGTAAGAATTTTTATTGAAATTTCGTTAGGTTGCCCAGCAAAAAAGTTTTTTTACCAACTGTTGTTATTTCTCTTCGTTATTGTCGTGATGGACGTTGTTTTTTTTAAATATACGTACTACAAATAAATAAATTACATATTCTAAATAATTTTTAATTTGAACAAAATGGCGGCCTCAGCCAGGGTAAGCCACCCAGCGAGGTCCAGTGTGGATCTAATGTAAAAAAGTAAGAAACAAAAAGAGGAATGCCACCGTCAAGTCCGATTTTGAAAAATTACGTGTAAAGCCCGAGGAACGCCGGAGAATTCTGCCAGTACTAAAGTAATAAGATAAACGTGTTAAGCAACTAAGGTAATGTCGGGGGATCACATGTCTAACAGAAAATGTATTTTTGAAGTGAATTCTTAGCACTTTATTCTTCTTCTAACACAGCAAACTTATTTTGTGGCACCATTTTGATTTAAATTAATAAATTACTTCGTTTTTACCACTTTTATTGTTTACAAAACCAACATGCTCACTTCTTCAGGGTTTTTTTTATTGATACTAATTATAAATAATAGACGTAGACAATGGTGTCAATTGAAAAAGAATGGACATAGACAATGGAAAGCAATGAAAAAACCCTGAAGAAGTGAGCATTGCTCACGAAACATGTTGGTTTTGTAAACAATAAAAGTGGTAAAAACGAAGTAATTTATTAATTTAAAACTTAATTCTTATTCTTTAGCACCGTTGTGATTTGAAACTCGATGCAACGAAAAAGCGACACTAAAAAGAATACATCCATAGGATTTAGCCTGCGAGAGAATGAGATAGAATAATCGGTCTCCTCTTTGTGCGGCGCTTCGTAGCCTCCCCACCCTTATCTATTTAGTTGCACACTTGTATTTTTTTTCTATTTAGTCTCAAATAAGTATACATATTTTTAAAGTGTTTTCTGAGCAACAATAAACAGGTCTATGATTTTATCTAAACCAGTTTTGGAGTATACACACCTACTTTTACATCATAATAATGTTTTATAATAAACCTAATTTTGAAATGTCCTCGCGATACACAGTAATGTTGCGTAAGAAGATAATCCATTTAGGTTACGTTATGGTTTTTTTCTGCAATAATTCAGCCTTGACTCCAGTTCACGTTTTGATGTATATAATGGCGCTTCTGTGCATAGTGTTCATCACATGATCTCATAGATGTTTACATAATAATGTACATACGAATATGCTGTAATTAAGTATTCCACATTATATCTTTTGTCGGTATTTAAATTGTTTTCAGTGACAGTATCTCCATTTGTTGAATTTCTTGAGGCGGAACGAAATGGAGAAAGGGTTTGAGTCCAAGATATTGAAATATAAGAGATATGCTATCGGCAGTTTTTACTGGGTGGGACTGTGCTTCCTGGTGTCGCCGATATTATTAACCACTACTACTGCACATCTTCAAAAAATCAACTAAATGAACGAAGTCTTTCCGAATTCAAACTATGTTGTTAGGCAATGCTACTACTGCACATCTTAAACAAATTAACTAAATTCCGTATTCAAACTAGTCCGCCGACAGTCGGGCTGCCACCACTTATATTTCAATATCTTTGGTTGTAGTATATTATTATATAGGAAATATTGGAAGTGTTCGGCTTCATTTTTTATATAAGCTCCACACAGGAGGTCCTGAGGAAAATATTTCACCTTAGGGCCTATGTCATCTTCGGGGATGCTGTGTGGAGGGTCTTTTTAGGGAAAGGAAGGAGAGGAAGTAGTAGGAAGGAAAAAGGTATGAGGAGTGGGTAGGAATCTGAGGGTCTGTGTGTCCCGGGGTGTCGGACGTATGAATCAATCCCCACAATGTGGGTAAGGTGATGTTCCGAGAGTCCTGCTGGAGAGGTCTACGGGACCTTATCAACCAGTCTCTACCGGTCCGGTCTGCTACGCAGTTGGTGGGCAGACGCATCCACCGCCAAGATCCGGACAAACCTCACCCCATGAACCCGGGCACTCCTGCTAAGTCACCAAACAAAGCGAACCACATGGAGTGGCCTATGGCAGAGGTGTTGGTTATCCAGTAAATGGTTCCCGGGGCGGCAGTACCCATACCCGCCTCCCAAAATGGCTGTTAAGATCTAATCTTATTTCTGGTAACATTTTGGTTCTGAATGGAGATTTTTTTATTTTTTTATAGTGATACCTCACAAGAGTCTCGCTGCTCCCATCTGGAGCCAGTGGGACTATGGCATCCCCAATTGGGGTATGTTGTGAGGCTGAAGGTAGTGGGGAGGGGAAGGAGATGAAGAAGAGGAAGATGGGGGAAGTACCTGGCTATTCGGATCTGGTCACCAAACACAGCTAACGCCATTTCAAGCAACATTTCAATTCTGAATGGTGGTCTCACACCAGGGCGATACTGATAGTATCTTCCACTCTGGAACGTGCTGGAAATTACTATACATTATTGTAAATGAATTAATTGTGAAATAACACAAATTATTCAGTTAAAATTTATTTGCCCACGCCGGGATTCGGTCCAGCGACCTTTGGATTGCGAGTCAAAAGCTTTACCGCTAGACCACGCCGGCCGTCAATGAGAGATTACATCGAGTTTTGAACCCGGGACCTGGATATACCAGACAAAATTGGCAACGGAGCTCAGCGTTGAGAAATGCTAATAAAACAAACATATGTATTAAGTTTTGACCTGGAAAAAAATTTATATAAAAATAACCATCTTTTGCTTTCAAAACAAACACATTATCTTTATAAAAACGAGACACATAAATATTATGTTTATTAATATGAACATAATCACATGCCAATAAAAACAAGTTGAGAAATCAGCAAGGACACGAGAATATAATTAAAATATTGACACTAGTTGTGTTCGTGAGATATGGGCTTGTCAGTCTCGATGAGTTTTACTTAAAATGTAGGTTTAAGGAGGTCATCCGCCGACAGTGAAAGTCCAACTCATTTCTAACGCCCGTCATAGAATTGTATAGAGAGGTAATAGTGGAGTCTGTCCATTTGGACGGAGTCTTCAAAGGATGTTCATGACCTAATGTTCTTAACCTAACCTAAACCTATTATTTTTAGGGCCTGCAACCCGAATTTCTACCGATTTCTTACATATTTCCCTTAAACACGGTAAGTTTTAAAGCTCTTAAATAAATATATGTTATTCTTGAAGATAATATCTAGACAAATTGTTTGTTTCTTTAAATGCTGTTTAAGGCAATGCCCGCGAGATTTTTGCTCTATTTTAAACGAGTCGTGTTTTATTAAACATTTTCGCAATTTTCGCATCGATTTTGTCGCTGTAACTGTTAGCGCTCTCCTCTAACATTCTTAATTTCGTATCTCTCCATCTTCTTCTTTTCGAGCCCGGTTGCAGAGCCTTAACGTGTTCTGTTCTGTAAAACCATTCTGTTCTGAATCAAAGTACCCAATTTGAGGGGCGGGTATGGGTACCGCCTCCTCGGAAACCATTTATTGGATAACCAACACTCCTGCCATAGTGGTTTGCTACGTTTGGTAACTTCGCAGGAGTGTCCGGATTCATGGGGTGATGTTTGTCGGGGTTTGGCGGCGGATGCGACTACCCAATAGCTGCATGGAAGGCCGGACCCGGAGAGAATGGTTGAGGGAGTCCCTTTGACTTCTCCAACCGTACTCTCTCGGAACATCCCATCCCATCCCATTCACCGCAGTGGGAGGGATGGATTCATACATCCGTCACTCCTGAACACATTGATCCCCAGATTCCTACTCACCCCCATCCCCTTTTCCTTCTCAGAACTTTCTCTCCTTCTTTTCCTAAAAAGACCCTCCACGTAGCATCTTAAAAGTGCCTCCTTTTTTACATTGGCCTCCTGTGTGAAGACAATGTTAAAAAATAGAAAAAAAAAACAATCGCCTCCATATAAAAAATGTCGTTGCCCGATGGCACTGACTTGATCACCTGACACAAAATCCGTCGCACACAATTGCTGGTATCTACGGCAGACACGTCATGTGACAGTTGAGTTTTGCGATCTATGAATTTTCGGAAAAAAATGTAGTAATTTTAATGATGAGCTTTTTCATCGGAAAAGCTAACTTCACGGCTTTGAAAAACGTGTTAGAGTTGTTATTGCAGTAACACAACAAGTAGTATGAAGGCATGCGTAAAATGCAAATAGTTGTTAGTGGATGTAAAAGTAAGTGGATGTGTGTCTTCACCTCTCTTAGCAAATTACAAAATTTTGTAAATGCCAGACCAAAGTGACTTATTACATCACTCATGGCTTATTATCTGTTAATTAATGAATTAAAAAACAACGAATAATCAATCAATTATTTAGTTTTATTAATTACTCAAAACGTGTATCCAGCTTCTACTCATTAACATAACGACGGAAAGCGACAGAAATACTACATGATAAAAAATCTTTATATTCTTGATTAGATGTTTACTAAGCGTTTTATTAATTAAGGTTTAAAACAAATTCATTGAAGTTTCAAAATGTAAATTTAGGCAGTTGCAAATAAAAATTTCGACAGATTATTTTGCCTTGATAATAGTTTGTAATTTTACTTACTTTCAAAGAAAGCAAATAACAAGTGATATATCTGATAAGTGTGCCAAAATGTGAAATACGCAATAAAAAATATGAGTATAGTCCGGAGAATGTATATGTACAATCAAAGGACAAATATCGCCAATACCACTGAACGAAAATTTTAATTTATGCAAGATATTTTTCAACTCCCCGGCCAACTACAAATACTTAAAAACAAATTTCTTCAATGAATTGCCAGAAAATATAAGATCCCTTAATGATAGATTCAAAGAATTCAAAACACAATTAAAAATATATACTGAAACATTAACTAAAAAAAATATAAACACAAAAAATAAACAAACAAATAAATAAAAAAAATAATTAAATGAATGAAAAATCTCTCATCTTCATCATCATCACTATCATCATCACTATCACTATCACTACATAGTATAAAATGAAGTCGCTCAAAATGGATGTGCGCGTTAATCTTTTAAACTACGCAACGGATTTTCATACGGTTTTCACCAATAGATAGAGTGATTGAAGAGGAATGTTTATATGTATAATACATGTAAATTATATTAGAGAAAAGCCGAGAAATTCAAAGAAAACATATTTTTGTGCGATTTAAAACGGCTGGCGGGCCGTACTATAGACACTTTTGAAATTCGTTCTACGGAAGAAATTGGAAAATAGATGTCCTAGAGTAAGTAGGTTAGATTAGATTTTAGTTAGATTTTCCCTTTTCAAATATCCAGTGTTGCATTGCAAGCATTGTATAATTAGTGGCGAGTTAATTATTAATTTATATTATGTATAATACATGCTTATTATAGTAGAGAAAAGCCGATAAATTCAAATATCTAATTCAGGCAGCGGGCAGCTGGCAAGCGGGTGGTGTGGATTTTATAAAGATTGGGTAATGGCGTTGTGTTTCGTTAGCCACAGCAACGTGTGGCCGGGTCTGCTAGTTAATATATAAAACAAAGTCGGGTTAGTTACACTATTTATAACTCGAGAACGGCTCAACCGATTTTGATGATATTTGATTTGTTGGGTTTGTCGCCGCCCCGGATAGGATAATAACTATTAAAACATCGCAAAATTTCACGATAAAGAAAGTTATGACGATAATTCATTTCCTCATACATTTAATATGGAACGAATTTTCATCTTTTGAAATAGCTGCAGGAATATTGTGGTAGGTAGGTATAATATTGAAATTTGCTTCAATTCCAAACATTCAAAAACATCAAATGTCATGTTGATTGTTGTGCATTTGTTTTTAATCATATAATGCTGCCCTTCTTTCCTACACACTCAATGTCAATAGTCGAAAATGAGACAAATGGTGAACGTTTGTCTGCACACCTCCAAAGGAAAAATACAATAATTATAATAAATCTCTGAAATGAAACGCATTTTTTTACATAAGCTCCACACAGGAGGCCCTGAGGAAAATAATTTCTTTCAGGACCTATGTCATCTTAGGGGATGCTGTGTGGAGGATCTTTTATTTATTATTTATTTATTTATTTATTTATTGTGAAAAACAGTTAACATGTATATCCAATTACATTTCACAATTTTTAGTTAATAGTGTAAACTAAAGAATACCTTTATTTCGCTCTTGAAATGATTGAAGTTCGATCGAAAAATGTCAATTTCAGAAGAAAGGTTTAATAGTGAGGTCATTTTCCCCAGAGGCATAACCATTGGTAGGTTGGTCCTGCCTCTAGGAAAAGTAAAAAGTCTGTGTTGCCTTGCTCTGGTGAAGTTATCGGGGACATAAAGTGAAATCCTTTCCAGGACATCAGGATTACAAATGTGCCCGTTTAACAGCTTGTGTGCTACTAGTACCATTGCAATTTTTCTCCTAACGTCGAGACGATTTAGTCCCAGCATTCCCGCGAGAAAATCAGAGGGATACAACAAAGGGTAGTACCCAAACTCTCGCATGTACAGATACCGCATGAACTTTTTTTGCACCTTTTCAACATCATTTGCGTATAGGGCATCTTCGGGTCCCCATATTACTGATCCACTTTCGAGAATGCTGCGAACCAGAGAGAAGTAGAGCATTTTTATGACTGCTGTGTTGGAAAAAGATTTTGCGTTGCAGATTACAAAGCCTAGCATTCGCATCGCAGAGTTGCACACCGAATCGATATGAGAACGGAATGTCAGGCGTGTGTCAAAAGTGATTCCTAAATCCCTCATTTGTGAAATATGTTTTAACGAGGTACCAGACATTTTGTAGTTATAATATAGAGTACTCCTAGCCCTTGTATAGCACATAATTGTACACTTTCCGCTGTTAAAATAGAGTTTATTCAGATTACTCCATTCTACGATTCCGTCGATATCGGTTTGTAAACGAATAGAATCTGCTTTCGATATTATATTGGTATAAAGTTTAATATCGTCAGCAAATAACAAAAAATTTACAAATTTTATAAACAGTGATATATCATTTATAAACATAGAAAATAATAGAGGTCCTAAATTAGACCCTTGCGGGACCCCAGAGTTTGTGAAGTAAGGTTTTGAAGCAAACTGCCCATAAACTACATATTGTTTTCTGTTAGATAAATAATTGTGGAAGAACAGAAGCATTCTATATGAGAGACCAAAATATTCAAGCTTTTTTAGTAATATGAGGTGATCTACTTTATCAAAAGCTTTAGCAAAATCGTTATACGATACGTCTACTTGTTCGTTGTTATCCAATGTATTTGCGACATAATCCGTGAAAACCATTAAGTTGGTCGTTGTGGATCTGCCTACTCTAAACCCGTGCTGCTGATTTATGAGAAAAGGTTCTACTTTACTATAGATGTGTTTATGTATAATAAGTTCAAATAATTTGGCCGGTGCCGAAAGAATCGCCACAGGTCTATAGTTCGATACATTTGATTTATCGCCGCTTTTGTGTAGGGGCGTGACCTTAGATATTTTCCAACGGTCGGGGAATTTACCTGAATTTAGAGAAATATTAAATATATGTAAGAGAGGTGACATTAATGGTTCGGCATATCCCTTCAAAATAATTGTATTAATAAAATCTGGTCCAACAGATTTTTTTGGTTTAAGTTTTTTGACTGCCGCTAGGAAATCATTTTTATGCACACGTATCATGTCTACATTATGAGCTAATGAAGAGTAACCTCCGGGAGTATAGGAGTCAAATTCAGCACTTTGTTCGCCATATACAGACTTAAAGTATTCTGCAAATGCTTCCGGAATATCGGGCCCTGTATGTGTATGTCCGTTCAATGATACTTGGTTTATAATCCCACCGTCTTTCTTCTTTCCGGAAACAAATTTCCAGAAGGATTTCGGATCACTTTTGACGTTGTTTTCGATATTTTTTATATACTCCTTGTATGCAATATTTATACAACGTTTGATTTTGGATCTTAGAAAACAAAACTTTTCCCGATCTCCTACCGATCCGGTGCGCTTCCAGTTTGTGTGATATTTGTCTTTCTTTTTCAAGTCCCTAAGAATCTCACCATTAAACCATTTCGGGTATTTTCTTTCCGAGCTAGGTAAACGCTTTCTTTTAAAACACATGTCAAAAATATTATAAATTACACTATAAAAATAATCTACTGCTATATCTACATCTTCAAGTATTAACAAAGGTTTCCAGTCTTGAGAATTTAGTTTGAAATAAAACTGTTCGAAATCACCACATTCAAGGTTCCATCCATTCTTAACACAATTTCTGTTGTCGTTGAATAATGCTTTCTGACAATAAGATTTCCTTCCGTTGATTGCGATTTCTATGCATAAAGATGGATGGTATGAATCTTCACTAACAAGTGAGTACAAAGATTTGAACACTTTTAAGTCAAAATTACTAATAATAATGTCCAGTGTCTTGTTCATTATGTTAGTGATTAAGTTTTTCTGCTCCATTTGAAATACTTCCATAAAATATAGTAAGTCTGTTTGAGTTGCTTTGTTACTCGCACAGGAGTTCAAATTAAAATCACCTACAATAATAATTTTTTTATCTACTAAAAAGTTGAAATTGGCTATTACCTTGTCGAAAAAATCAGAGTAAATATTTATATGTGAAGCCGGTGGTATGTATACTATACAGATGTAAATACAAACTTCATTTATTTTGGCCTTAATCCATAAGTTTTCGCCGTCGCTTTCTAGAAAGGTGAGTCTCTGGCATTGCGTGACGCGGTCGCGTCTCGCGGCTAGTAGCACGCCTCCTCCCCTTGATTGACCTGAGGTCCTGTCTTTTCTGAAGACTTCGTAACGTTGATCAAATAGTTGAGAATTGTTGATGCTGTCGTTGAGCCACGTTTCAGATAGTAATATAAGATCGTTGTCTTGTATAATTACACTTCGTAAAAAATCGTCTGTTTTCGTTCTCAATCCCCGCACGTTTTGATAGAAAATTGTGCAAGGGAGAGGATTTGCTTTTAGCCTGCCTAGTCATTCCGCGGCGACATCTTTATTCTGTTTGGATATGCTTAAATCAACAGAAGTTTGTCTCGGTTTTATGTATCGGTAACGTCTTACCGGTACTCCACGAGGCCATAGATCTTCCTGCAAAAGTTTTTCATACAAGTCCTCTGTAACTCCAATGCGGAATGCAGCGTATTCTTGTGATTTAGCGATGAATTTCTGTACCTCACATCTTGTTATTTTGTTCTTCTCAAGATGTGCCCGGATATCTTCTTCAATGGTGTCCTTTTGAATTCTCGATACAATAATATTTCTTATCCTAGGAAATAATTTGACATTCGAAGACTTATCGGAATTACCGACAACCAGGTTCTTAGTTGTCCGTTGCCTGCTTTTGCTTTTGACGTATGTCCATTCTTCTTTGTTTGGTGGAGTGGTTTCCGATTGAGTTTCAGAAGCTGGAGTGTTTGATTCTACTTCTTTAGTCTTCAAGATCGTACCGCTGGGAGTGGCAGTTTCAAATTGATTCAATGCGTTTACTATTTCTTTGGCAGCCGCTCTAGTCAGCGGGCGTTCTTTGGTAGTTTCGGTTGCGCGGTGAGAAGTGTAATTTTTATTACACTGCATATCATTTATTTTAGAGATAAGCATCTCTTGACTCTGTTGTAGACAAACATTGGCAGCATTGAGTTTTTTAATTTCTGCCTCATTCACTTTGCATATATTATTAAGTCGGTCGTATTCTGCAGAAAAGAATTCAAGTGATGTTTTAAGTTCATCAAAATGATTTAGCTTGGTCTTGATACTCCCTAATTCTTCAGCTATTTGTGATTTGAGGTAAATATTAAACTCACTTTTTAGATTTTTTAATACTTCATCTAATTTATGATCAATATGAGTCATCATTAGTTGTGATTGATCACTTAGGGCCACACGGTTAGGAGTGGAATTACTGGGACGAGAAGGCGTTTCAGCATTTTTTCCAGTAGATCTCTGTTTCACTTTACAATCAGGACATTTCCATGTTGCTTTGTAATTCTTTGATTGTTTCAAGTACTTTTCCTTTGAAGTTCCTACACATTGGAAATGATAGCTCAGTGAGCATTGAGAGCAATTCATTATTTCGTTATCATTAGCCTTAACCTGGCATCCTTCACAAGTAATCATTGTAGATGTTTTTAAAGTTAAGTTTTGTTTTTTTTAAGGAATGGGGAGGATAGAAAGTTCTGGGAAGGAAAAATGTATGAGGGGTGGGTAGGAATCTGGGTGTCAGTGCGTCCGGGAGTGACGGACGTATGAATCCATCCCTCCAACTGTGGTGCAAGGCAATGGGTCGAGAGAGTCCGGCTGGAAAGGTCAAAAGGCCTCCCTCAACCAGTCTCTCTCGATTCGACCCGCCATGTGGGCAGGCGCATCGACTGCCAAGACCCGGACATAAGTCACCTCAAGAAACCGGACACCCCTGCTAAATCACCAAACGTAGCGAACCACTTGGGTGATCTATGGCAGAGGTGTTGGTTATTCAATAAATGGTTTCCGGGGCGGCGGCACCCGTATCCGCCTTCCGAATTCCCGTCAATAATTGTAAAAGTAAGAAAATCACAAAAATATAAATCCGTACACAACGCCATCTCTGATACTGACAAAAACAAAACACGGACTGTTGCGCATTGATAATTGCTTCATTGCGTAATTTTTAACTTAATAAAAAAACTGAATATAATTCAACAGCTATTGATTCTGAGGCGGTACAAAGTTCGTCGGGTCGGCTAGTTCTTTATATAAAATAAATTTAAAAAAAATACAAAATAAAAACAGCAATAAAAAAATCTTAATAACTAAACAAATAATACCTCTTCCCATACATACCTACCAGCTTTGCTTATTATGGGAGAACATAAAAAAATTAATAATAATTTAAAAAAATATATGTATGTAAATAGACTAACTCCCCCAGTTAGACTCAAGAATAATTCTCCACTAATCGAGAATGAAATTAGTTAATTAAAATTGTTATGTATTTTTATTATGTTGTTTCTTTTATTTATTATACAAAAAAATTAAATAAAAAATAAATGAAATTTGGTCTTGTTTAAGAAAGAAGTTTGAAAATGTTTGATCAATTCCACCGAAGTACGATCAAATTAACCTTACTTGAGGCACCAACACATTTCTATCAGCGTATCTCTTCCGTAACTAAAACCAACGCACCAATAATTGTAAACATCTACAATTTGGGAGGCGGTTATGTGTACCGCCTCCCTGGATTTTATTGGTTAACCTCAGCCAGAGGTCGCCTCAAAAGGTTCTCTGTGTTGGTGACTACTAGGGTGCCCGAGTTCATGGGGTGTGGATTGTCTACGTCTTGGCGAGGATGTGTCTACCCGCCTTCTGTGTGGCGGGCCGGATTTGGAGAGACTGTTTGAGGGAGACCTTTTTACCTTTCCAGCGGGACTCTCTCGAACCATCGCCTTGCACCGCGGTGGGAGGGATGAATACGTATGTCCGTCAATCCCAGTGACCTAGACATAGTGACCCCCAGATTACTACCCACCCCTCATACCTTTGAAAAGCCTCCAACCAGCCCAATCTACAACAATCCTACAATATAGTATATAATATAGAATAAAAAGATTAGCATTTTATTTGCATAATTGGTGTATTTTAATAAGTCGTGTCTGTTTTATGTTAAAAATATTTCAGAAAGTAAACACTCTTAAAAGCATGCATATAATTTAAATCTTTATCATATTAATTTAAAACTAATTTTACTGACATCTTTGTGCTGTTTAAATTATATTAAGTTATTATATTATAGATCAACAAGATGGTGTGAGCCTTGCTAAGGGTTCAAGTCGGTATTGTAGGGAATCATTTAGCTGATAATAGTTTAGTTTAGTTTTTCTAGATTATAAATAGGCTCACATCTTGTTTTTAGTGTTCTTCTACGAGAAAAGTTTAAATAGTAAACAATCGCCAGTTGGGCCCGGTGTAATATTGTTATTCTCACCGTTTTTTAAACATTGAAACATGTTTATGTGATTAATAAAATGTGTAGTTTTTTTTAAACTAGTTCTTTAATAATTAGAGGATCCTTACATTTTTAACATGTACATTGGAAATAAAAGCTCTTCAAAGCAAAATATTTCAATATCTCTGTAAATGTATTAAATACAGTGTTACTCGGCAATACAATAATGTCCTGGAAAAAAAATTAAAGTATTTATCAAACGCAACATAAAAAATGTTTTTAAAAAAATGGAGAAAAACTTACTGTCTACGTGCGTTCATAGTAGCCGGCAGTCTGGACGTATAATTCGTTTAATGCGCGGCCGGTGTTTTTTCCCCATATCAGCACTAATACATAACATTTTACTTATGTCCAATCGTCTATTATGAATAAAATGATTTACGTAAGAATTAAATGTAAACTCTTCTTTTTTACCCAACCTAAATAACTCTATGTAAGTATTGTGTATAATTTGTTTACCGAATACACAGCACCGGAGCCCAAAGAATTTTCTAGCACTGTAAGGGAAGGGTAAATATCAATCAAAGATCATAGGTCCAATTTCAGCACTAAAACTTTATTATCTAATCGCCATGACCAAGTAAAATAGCTGGTACATTCGTAAATAATCATTTCAATGGGAACTTTAAACGAATGAAGTAATCTCTTAAATGTTCACAGTTTCTGCGAATCGACTGAATTCACCGGACCGCCTAATTAATAAACAATAGGTTCTTAATGATTAATGCAATTATCGTTTCGTTCAGTGATTTCTATTTTATAGGTCGGAAACGTTAAATTTCGTGGGATTTGTGATAATTTCCTCTCGGTTATTATATTATCCACTGATGTTTGGATACAATTAGAAGAAACTTTATTTGTTTCTGAATAGCGCTGATTCAATGAGTCTTTCAAAATTCGAGTTCAACATGTCTGAACGTTTCTCTTTGTTTGACCCTTATTTTGTTTGTTACTAAACCATTCATCCAATTGCGATGAAACTTTGGAGAATTGATGTGTGCATGCCCGCAATAATTTGAATATATAATAGTGAGCTCTGGCATGATGAAATTATTTTCTATACTACTCTTCCGATTGCAATGAAACTTTGGTGAATTGTTGTGCGTATGCAAGCGAAGATTTCTATATAAAATAGTGAGTTCTAGCGTTATGAAATTTGCATAAAAAAATTACAACAGGTGGCGCGCGAGTGGTTTGAAAAATGTGTTTCGTATAGTTTAGTGGCAGGAAAGCGGGAGGAGGAGGAGAATTCGTGAAGTGGGAAGGTGGGGGGAGGGAAATGTGGGAGGAGGGGGGTTTGAGAGACGGGGAAAGGCGGGGGAAGGTGGAAGGGGAAACGCGGATGGGGAAGGATCGAGGGAGGGTAACGGGTGCGGGAACGGGGACGTATGGGAAAGAGAGAAACGATTTCTTTCTTTGAGTGGCAACTTTCTTGCTTTGCAACGCATGCCGGGTAATCGCTAGTTTTTCATAAATCTTGGTAATCGTCGATATTAATCGATCAAATTCAAATGAATCGAAGTTACGAAAATAAATCAGTAATTTTGATTTCCTTAGCGATTCTCATCGGTTCTCGTCGATCGAAGAATAATACGATTATTTTTTTTATTTGAATACCAGCAAAAGAGTCCAGACTGCTCCCATTTGTCCAGAGCCAGTCGCCATTGGGGTATGTTAAGGATGAGATAGAGAAGTGAAAGGTAGAGCTTCTAGCAGCATTTTGATTCCGAATGATCTCTGACCAGGGCAATATTCAGATTATTTACCACACCGGAACTTATGAAAATGGGTAAGCAAAAGTATATATTATATACCTTCTGGGTACTTATTAATGTATATTAATAAGTAATATGTAATATGAAGTGAAAATTTCTTTAGCACCTTTGTGATTTGAAACTCGATGAAACGAAAAATAGCGACACTGAAAAGAGACGAACACATATATCTATAAGATTTAACCTGCGAGAGATCGAGATAATATAATCGGTCTCCTTTTTGTACGGTGCTTCGTAGCCTCCCCACTATTGTCTACTTTAGTTTTCTGAAGGTTTCACTTTTACCGCTTGTGAATTGACAACTCAGATTTTTTTTAGTTTTTAAATGTGAAAAACACAAATAATAAAATATTTTTTATGTATTTAATTTACATTGTGAACATTTTGATAGGCTCGTCAGATATGATTTTTAGACTTTCACAGCCAAAAGTATATTCATTATTTATTTTTGGGGTGTTATGCCGTGTTGCGCTACCTCCTTTAACCAACGTTTCGGACGCGTTACAGTGTCCATCATCAGATTTGTAACTGTAACGCTGTTACAGTTGACAAAAGAAGGAGGTAGCGCAACACGGCATAACACCCCAAAAATAAATAATGAAAAAAAATCTTGCTAGACATTTAAAATAAAATTATTTTGACATACTCTTTAATTGTAGCATTAATTTGGGTGGGAATGCTATCCTTGTTCTACCGGTATTACAATGGAAGATGCTCCGAGGAACTAGCGTCATTGATCCCTTCGGCACCGGTGCATAGTCGGGAAACACGCCAAACGCGTGCCCAACATTTGTACACAGTTGACATTTGTCACATGAAAACGGGTCGTTTCTTCGACTCGTTCTTGTGTTCAACAGCTCGGCTGTGGAATGATTTGCCGGCCTCTGTGTTTCCTCCTTCCTACAACATGGGTCTCTTCAAGACCAATGTTCATTCCTTCCTCTCCTCAAAAAGACCCTCCACACAGCATCCCAGATGACATAGGCCCTGAGGGAAATTATAGTGTGAACAAAAATAATTATGACAATTTTTAGTTAACGATAATTAATACAAAACAATAATAATTATTGGTTCACAATAAGATTCTAATGTAATGCCAGCCATACTTGTGAACTATACCGACTTTGTTCACACGCGTCGAAATCTTTACTATCATTGAAACATAATATATATTATTTCAGTTGAGTCGAGTTGCGTTGAGTTCCATTGCAATTATTTCAGTTTGTCTTAAAGACCGACAGTTGGAGCGAATTCATTGGAAACAATGGTAAAATAAAATCTCAGTTTTACTCCGAACTGAAACCGAAACTTACATAAGTCTCGTATCGCAGAAAATGTATGGTCGAACATGTTTCTAACTTCTTTTTTGACTTCAGAAAAGAAAATTCCAGTGAAATTTTTGCAAAGTTCAATTCCAAAAAGGAAAAAAAAAACTTTCGACTGTTTCAGTTATTTTTCAAACTAATCCACAAAGAAGAATACAAACTTCCTCCAAGGTATGAACTGTAAATTTTTAAAAAGTTTTTTTATATACCTACATACCCTTCGATTGTTGTTGTTGAACCTTTTTTCGAAATTAACAATAATTAATAATATATATGAAAGTTTTTGGTTTGTTAAAAGCGGTTTTTTTTACACGAGTCCCACATCTCTGAGTTCCTGAAAAAAAGTGTTTTCCCCCAGGGTCCATGTCATCTTTAGTGATGCTGCATGGGGGTGTTTAAAAGAAAATGGAGGCGTGGATGTTCTGAGAAGGAAAAGGGTATGAGAAGAGAGTAGGAATCTGAGGATCAGTGTGTGACGGACGATTGAATCTATTCCTTCCACTGCCGTGCAAGGCGATGTGTCGAGATAGTCCAGCTGAAGAGCTCAAAAGGCCTTTTAACCAGTCTCTCTCCTCCAATAGGAGGGCAGATGTATCCGCCGTCAAGACCTGGATAAACCTCACTCCATGAAGCCGTGCACCCCTGCTGGATGTCACCAGATGGAAGAGGCGTAGGTTATCCAATACATGGTTACATGGGCGGCGGCGGTACTAATACCCAACTCCCAAATTAAATATTGAAATTTATCACATATGTGCACCAATACACTCAATCCTTGGTATTTTTCGGATCAACTCAATTTGTGCCTCTATAGGCCTTCTATTATATTTATTACTGAAGCCATTTTGCATGTTAAAAAAAACACGGTTTTACGATCTCTGTGGCACAGATATGATATTTTGGATGAATCCAGCGCAGAGGTCACGAGTTCATCAAGCCAAGGTCGTTCGGGGCCTGAAACTCGGCGTTGGTGGTACCTATTTATTCAAAATATTTAAACAGACTCCTTACAAGGCTCGGAGAGTACAACTAAACTAATTGAATTGTTAATTGCACTATGGTAAGGCGCCGGGCGTTGTTTCTTGAATCTTTGAAGAAGGTTAGGTCATAATGGGTTGGATGGATGCCCTTTGGATAGGCTATTCCATCCAAAGGGCAGATGCGTAATGCATCACACGTCTGGATGGACATTGTAACGTTGGCTAAAGAAGGTGGTAGCGCAACATGGCATATCACCTCTAAAACAATCCACGATGGTACTTTTGGCTGTTAAACCAAGGTTAGGTCAGGTCATATCTGGGGCTCGGAGCTCCATAGAAGTCCGAGTAAATCTGGATTCGAAGAAGCTGGGCGTCTTGTTTAGGTCTTGTAGATTCTTCAATATTGACCAGCTGCTGACTCTGTACAAATCTCAAGTTCGCCCAACAATTGAATTTGGGAGCCGCCTCTGGGCTGGGGCCCTAAAAAACTTGATCAAACTATTTGATTTAGTACAAATAAGGGCGGTCCGTCTGAATGTCCGTTTAAACTTAAAACGTAAACTAATCTAAAGACGCAATTTAGGCCTGCTGAGTCTGTTTTACGGTATTTTAATAGAGCCTGCTCTTAGGAGTTAGCAGGATTTATCCCCGGTGCACCGCTGCATATGTAAAATCAAATTCTTTATAAAATTATCGTAAAACATTTAAATATTTATCCCTGAGATTCGCAAAATAGAATAAAACGCCCTTTTTGGCGATTTTTTCTACTGGAATAAATCAAAATAGGCGGCTGAGGTTAAAAGGGAATTTAAGCTTTATCGCCATCTTCATAAAGAGTGTTATTGTTAGCGGCCTGATCCAGAATTTTACAACAAAACTTCCAAGTCCATTATCTTAAAGTGACATTCACTAATATATGAATACCGGAAACTTAAAAGGGTGTAAATGCCATTTACAAAAACGAGGTACACGGGAATTTAAAGTACGCTCAAACATAAGAAAACCTATTTTATTTTTATGCCAATAGACCATAAAGTTTGCTGATTTGGCATAAAAATAAAATAGAGTTTTCTTTGAATTTTCTTTATTTGTTTTTGTCCCTGCCTCCTTCTTTAGCCAACGTTTTGGGCAGCGTTGCAGTGTTCACATCTACCGGATCTGCCGGATCTGCCGGATCTCCCTGATGATGGACACTGCAACGCTGTCCGAAACCTTGGCTAAAGAAAGAGGTAGAGAACACCCCAAAAACAAATAACTAAAATACTTTTGGCCGTGAAAATCTAAAAACGTATTTATTTGAATATTTAAGCGTACTTTAAATTCCCGACTACCCCTTTTTTGTAAATGTCACTTACACCCTTTTAAGTTTCCAGTATTCGTATTGTCTTGAACTAGTTACGTTTGTGCAATATTTATTTCCCATATTATATGGATGCCCTCGATAGAATATTTTTAATTCCGGTTTTATCCGTCAGCCACAAGAGCGATGTGTTAGCAGTTGAATTGCTTTGTTGATAAATGATGTATCCTACAATATGCACACGGAGGCTGACAAGGTGGAAGGTGGCAAACAGTTGCCGTGCGTTGTTCCGTTGTTCCGTAGCTCCGTTGTTTGCCAATCGAACTCTTTTACTTTCTCCAGCGTCTACTCATTAATATTTTGTGTCATACCACTTCCTTGTATTGATTTCTTATTGAAATTACAGTGCCGAATCAGAAAAATATTTATATTACAAAAAATGCGTGTTTATAATTCATTGACACTCTATTATTATACTTGTTTATTGTTAATTTGATTGACAATGCAATTCATCAATGCGTTGGCTTAAATCTAAAATATTGTCTCTCAAGTTTTGGTCGCAAATGACTTAAGTAATGAAATTTACCGACTAAAGATGGCCTATATTTTTGTGTTCACATATTTCATCTCCTAAACCTACCGTCCCAAAGATTGTAAATTTACCAGACAACCTTTGCAAAATAATCTCTCCGCATCGAACAGTATTAATACGGTAAAGTCTGCATGGTTGAATTTCAGAATCCAAGCTTCGAGTGCATGTCTGACGCAAGCCATACGCGCCGCGCCACAAATAACATCTGTGTACGTGGAATTTCACAAAAAGCTACTGTTATAATTCGATTTCGAATTCAAGAGTTCGTCACAAGATGTCGCTTCTTCCGTCAGCAGGTCGGATGGGGACGTCTCCCACCTAGGTATGACTACTACGAATTTGTGAATATGTAGTATCTCTCCGGATGTGGAAAGATTGACGGTAATAAATGTTGTATCAAGTGGCTATACCTATATTACACATGACGTCATTGCTCCGTCTCGGTTAGTTTGTCCCGGTGACCAGCTACACTGGATGACAGTGGATCCGAGGAACGGGCTATTTTTGGAACCAGTACCTATTGGATTTATAAAATGATCGACAACACTAACTGGGCGAAGACAAATCAAAAGCCGCCCTAGCACTAATAGCTAATAACCTACGGAGCGGGTTTTTAACAGCTAGTGCCAAATTAATGTATCGTCCTATATATATGTTACTGTAAAAGCCCGAATATTGGTAAATCCTAAGATTTTCCGGTAAATCCTAAGATTTACCAACTCTTAATGGTAAAAGTCCGAATCGTTCTATAATCATCGTTCATTTCGGACTTTAACCTAACCTAACCTAACCTAACCTAATCTAACCTAACCTAACCTAACCTAACATGTACTAAATTCTAATGGTAAAAGCCCGAAAAAATCGTTTCTTATTTAAATATTCGTTTTTTTCGGGCTTTTACCATTAGAATTTAGTACATATTAAGTTAGGTTAGGTTGGGTTAGTTTAGGTTAGGTTAGGTTAGGTTAGGTTAAGTTAAAGTCCGAAATGAACGATGATTATAGAACGGTTCGGACTTTTACCATTAAGAATTGGTAAATCTTAGGATTTACCGGAAAATCTTAGGATTTACCGTAGTTCGGGCTTTTACGGTAACATATATAAATCAATATTTTTTTGTTTGTTCGTAATTTATGCGCTACCATATCGTTCATCCGATTGCGATGTAACTTTGGTGATTTGTTGTGCGCAATCTTGCGACGGTTTCTATATATAATGGTTAGTTCTGGCATTATGAAATTTGTATAAATGAAAATGGGTGTATTTCATATATTTTAGCGGCAGGGAGGGAAGGAAGGAGGGGGAGGGTAATGTAGGAGGTGGGGTTCGCCGGAAGGGAAGGGGAAGGAGATCCGGGAGGGTAACGAGGACGCATGAAAGCGGGAAAGGAAATAAAGGGAGAATTTTTTTTTATTTGAATTGATTTTGCAACACGTGCCGGGTACCAGCTAGTTTTTAATAATTCTTTGAAAGGCCAAGTGCCGTTTCTGTTAAAATATTCAAATTAAACCCAATTTCAGCAAGGTCAGGTCAATGGGTTAACATTGAAATGTCTATAGATAAACAACTATCGTTTAAAAAAAAATATCTCATGATAAAACACTATGGGGGTTTCTCACCATCCTCCCAATAGTTTATCCATACACATAACGAATATTAATAAAAAAAAAACAAATAAATACTAGCAACAGGTAAAAACTTCGGCTAATTTATCCTATATGTAGCCATTGTTCATAGGTTCAAGTACCGAATAGTAAACTCAGACTTTTCAAATAAATAAATCCTGTAGAATTAATCCAAAATATTCATTATGTGTATGGATAAGCTATTGGGAGGATGGTGAAAAACCCCCTTATGTGTGCTACTCAAGTTACGATACAATTATGTTATGTAATATATAATATGTCAACCCTTCTTTACCAGATTCAAATATTTCAGTCTTCACTAAAAAAGTTCTGTAGTTCATAAAACCGACTTTACAGATAATAGACATGTATTTTTTTTTCAAAATTTGTTTTTAAATTGAGGTTATGTATATAGATAGATAACTCTCAACACGTGTTCATGATAAAAAAAAATGTAATATGGTTATTTCCTTTTGGGGTATTATGCCGTGTTGCGCTACCTCCTCCTTTAGCCAACGTTTCGGACAGCGTTACAGTGTCCATCATCAGGGCAGATGTGTGATGGACACTGTAACGCTGTCCGAAACGTTGGCTAAAGGAGGAGGTAGCGCAACACGGCATAATACCCCAAAAGGAAATAACCATAAAATTTTTGGCCGTGAAAATCTAAAATCATATCCAAAAAAAATGTAACTTAAAAAGCTTACGACAACTACTGTCTCACAGCCGGGGCGATGATGCAATCGAGTTGTATTCTACCACACGAGTAGCCTAATCAGAATACATAATATATATTACTTATCACTGGAGCCAGGACGTGGCTAACACAGATCGTAACACAGTAATAACCGTAGCCTTCCAGAAGCGCCACTCCTGAGTGAACGCTTGGCCCGAGCTCACTCCAGACCATGCCCTACATTATAATTGATTGTTTATTTTATTTTTATTACCTTTTTTTTTTTCAATTATATATACCTACTTGTTTTTTTACTTAAAATCTGTTGTGTAAATATTTATAGCTGTATGGGACGTGTGGGATTGCACTATCCTCCCGCATCCTGGAATAAAATATTATTATTTTTATTACATTATATACACATGGTGTAACAGTACTAACCTTAAAATCTGTTGTGTACATATGTATAACTATATGGGACGTGTGGGATTGCACTATCCTCCCGCATCCTGAGATAAAACATTATTATTATTATTACATTATACACACATGTTGCAACAGTACTAACCTTAAAATCTGTTGTGTACATATGTATAACTATATGGGACGTGTGGGATTGCACTATCCTCCCGCATCCTGGAATAAAATATTATTATTATTATTACATTATATACACATGGTGTAACAGTACTAACCTTAAAAATCTGTTGTGTACATATGTATAACTATATGGGACGTGTGGGATTGCACTATCCTCCCGCATCCTGGGATAAAACATTATTATTATTATTACATTATATACACATGGTGTAACAGTACTAACCTTAAAATCTGTTGTGTACATTTGTATAAATATATGGGACGTGTGGGATTGCACTATCCTCCCGCATCCTGGAATAAAACATTATTATTATTATATGGTTATTTCCTTTTGGGGTATTATGCCGTGTTGCGCTACCTCCTCTTTTAGCCAACGTTTCGGTCAGCGTTACAGTGTCCATCATCTGCCCTGATGATGGACACTGTAACGCTGTCCGAAACGTTGGCTAAAGGAGGAGGTAGCGCAACACGGCATAATACCCCAAAAGGAAATAACCATATAATAATAATAATGTTTTAGCCAACGTTTCGGACAGCGTTACAGTGTCCATCATCTGCCCTGATGATGGACACTGTAACGCTGTCCGAAACGTTGGCTAAAGGAGGAGGTAGCGCAACACGGCATAATACCCCAAAAGGAAATAACCATAAAATTTTTGGCCGTGAAAATCTAAAATCATATTATTATTATTACATTATATACACATGGTCTAACAGTACTAACCATAAAATCTGTTGTGTACATTTGTATAACTATATGGGACGTGTGAGATTGCACTATCCTCCCGCATCCTGGAATAAAACATTATTATTATTATTACATTATATACACATGGTGTAACAGTACTAACCTTAAAATCTGTTGTGTACACATGCTTAACTACATGGTACGTGTGGGATTGCACTATCCTCCCGCATCCTGGAATAAATCAATATTATATATACACAACGTGGTGTAACAGTACAAACCCGAAAAGTTTTAACCAGTGATTCCCAAGCTACTAATATCCAAACATATTTACGAATTGCTTGCAATAAACGGTTTTTTATTTTTTTTATTTTTTCCTTTGTTTTAGAAAAGAATGTGTCCGTTCTAAGGTCACATTTTCCATGTTAACTTCTTTGAATTATAAGTTATTCGCAAAAACAGCGCTATATAAGTTGTCCAAATTTATTATTATTATTATTAGAAGGTACCTATTGGTCCCTAAATGGCGGCATTTAAACGTATATACCGGAGTCATCAGTTATCAATATTATTACCAATTCGTCAACATTTGAAAAGTTTTTTTTGCTTTTGGAGTCACGTCGTACAGAAGGCGCGCCCGGCTGTCATACGATCGCATCTGACGCTAAAGCAAGAGTTGAACATTCATGAAAATGTCCGAATATATTAGTGAAGTCACAACTGGTTTCAAACACTTTAATTGCTCTTTTGACTGAAACATTATTGATTTGTTTTTGCGAACTACCTCGTGCGCCAGCAACGCGCTTTCTGGACGACGCTGTCGAATTATTTGCTATTAAGAGTATTAAGGCGCCGCGACTGGCCTCAAAAAGAAGAAGATGGAGAGATATGAAATTACGAATATTAGAGGAGCGCGCTAGTATTTAAAGCGACAAAATCGATGCGAAAACTGTGAAAATGTTTAATAAAACACGACTCGTTCAAAATAGTGCAAAAATCTCGCGGGGTTGTCTTAAACAGCACTTACAGAAACACTGTGATTTTTTTCATACATATAACTTGTAAAATAACTGAAACAAACGTGTTTATGATAAAATTTTTGGAGCATACTTTGCGATTTTTTTCTATCGAGGGAATTTTATATAATTTGCGTTTCGGCGCGGCGCGGGGAATGTCTAGATATTATCTTCAAGAATAACATATATTTTTTTAAGAGCTTCAAACTTAACGTGTTTAAGGGAGATATGTAAGAAATCGGTAGAAATTCGGGTAGTGGCGGCTTATGTAGAACTCCATTAAATTTTTATTTATTTTAAATATTCATTAATATTATTAGTTCATTTATAAAATCAGTGTTAATTATAAAAAAAGTGTTAATTAATTGATTATAAAAAGTTCAGCTATGTAATTAGATTAAGTGTAGATATGTGAGTCGCTATATTCGAAGAATACACTACTTGTTGACGCATCTAAGTTTAGTATTTGTCAATCATAAAACATATGTTTTTTTAAATGTAATAAATTGATTACCTATTGTCTCTTTTGGGAGGCTTGTCTTATAAAAAACAAAACAACCTGTTATCCATTCGCTCCCATTTTTTTGTGATTTGCGTATGACAGCCTCGCAAAAACTAAATTAAAATATGAAACACTAAATAAGATTGAATAAAAGCTCACAAATACAAATATAGGTACATAAATACATTAATGCATATGCTTTTAAAATAAATCGTAATAATTATATAATTCAAGAACAAGAAATCAAAACTGTACTAAACCCAGGGAGAGATCGGACTTACGTCATCGACGATCGTCCAAAAAAGCCGCCCACAAACATCTTCCTTTTCACATGTCTTGTATAAAAACGAAAATGACAGAAGATACTAGAATGATTAATGTCTATTATATTCCGGAGACTCTTGATCCAGATGTAGAGGTTAGACGCAGAATTGAAGCAGCAAGAACTGCATTCAGTAAAATAGAATCCCTCTTCTGCAATGACAATATCAATTTAAAACTAAGGCAGAGAATGTTAAAATGTTATGTGTGGTCGGTCTTGCTGTATGGACGTGAGACATGGACCTTGAAGGTAAATACCAAAAGCGTGGCTTTTGAAATGTGGCTTCACCGGAGAATGCTCAAGGTCCCATGGACCGACATGATCACAACACAGAAATTCTCAGGCGGGCTGGAGTAGATAGAGAGCTGCTTACATTGGTGAAAGTCAGGAAAATTTAATATCTGGGTCACATACTTCCAGGGGAGAAGTATCACTTGCTGCAATTGGTATTGAAAGGCATGATAGAGGGTCGCCGAGCGCCTGGTAGGAGACATTTTCCAGAGTGATCGCCAACGTCGCGTCGGGGGGACCTGATAGGGCACACCAAGAAGAAGATATTCCTGTAGACATTCTGCAAACATATGTTTCTTTCGATTTTTATAACTATTATAGTATTGCCAATTATAAAAACAAGCAATAAAATAATTAATTTCAGTATTCCATCAAACGCACAAAATAACAATAAACTTTACACAGGATGAGGTAGATATTTAACATTAAATTACATACTTACTCATTAATAATTTCACGTAAAAAAAATGACATTATCGTTATTTGTACACGTTCCCGTCCGGGGCAACTTATTTCTATATTTGTAACTCTTCAATTTTAAATGTCATCGCAATGAAACGGTTTTTTTTTTCGAATTTCAAAAAATATCACAATTGTAAATTTACATAAAGTTTTGACTTTTTGGCATAATATTCTCCTTTCCCAATAATTGGAGAAATTTTGACATATTTTTTTTAATGTTGTTTTCAAACTTAATAAAATTTTCAACTTCCTGTGATTAAAAGTTTTCTCATGATATTTTTTGGGTAATTAGCTTGTGCTCGATAATTTACCAGTTTTATTCTTTGATCAATTCTAATATATATTTTAATATTTATTCTGCACACGGAAAACAGTAATTTGTACGAAAAATATTTTCCTCATTATGTTTTCCTTTGTCGAGTAGATTTACTTGAAGAATGTTTGAATTATATATATTTGAGGTCACGTTAGTAATTAAGGTTTGCTTATTCGTCGTAGGGTCAACAACAAAACCTTTTATAATTTCTGCCCGCCATTGAATCTTTGGTAATATAATTGAAATCGAATATTATTTTATTAACGGTGAAGGGCATGCCTACCCCATATAATTAAACATGTGAAATTATTAAAAATCGATTCCATTTTAATAAAATATTGGATCGATTTATCGAAAGAATGTTGGAAATATTTATTTATTTATTTATTTATTTAAAATTTACGGCACAAAGTGCCATTTACAAACATGTATTATTATTATATTTAAACAGTCATAGTACAGTGAAGAAAGATTGTTTTTTTTTTTAATTTCTTATAATAAGAGAAAAAGAGAAAAAATGGTCTCTCTCGATCCATCGTTTTGGACCGCAGCGGAAGGGATGGATTCATACTTCCATCACTTCTGGACAAACTAAACACTAGATTCCTACCCACCCTTATATCTTTTTCCTTTCCAGAACTTCCAAGGCCTCCTGTGTGGAGTTAATGTAAAAAAAAGTTTCTAACGAGTTTGCTTCGATTACTGAAAGATAAAAAATCAGGTGTCTCGACAATGTCTTCCCGTACATCGGATCGGACTTCCCGTGCCGGATCGCACTGGTGAAAGACCACCATTCAGAATCGAAACGTTTTTTGAAACACACCTTCACTATAACCTCGAATCTACTTAACATCCTATAATTAATTAACCTTTTGCCCCGAAAAACCACAAATTCATAAATAATCTTGAAAACAACATCAAAATATGGCTAAGTAAACATGAAGATGAGGAAAACATTAATGAAATATGAGGTAACACCAACACAACCTACAGTCAATAAACATGAAGATGAAGAAATCAACAAACACGAAGCTGACGATATCATTATGTAACATCAACACAATTAACTGGATTACAGGAATACAGGTCATACAGGAATTCCTAGTGTGGAGAAGCTACTTCTACTAACTACTAACATCTCTGATAAATATTTTTTTTTTAAATGGCAACAGCCGTGTTTATTGACCAGATCTGAATAGTCAGGTTCACTTTAACCTTGCTCTTGCATCTCTCCTTACCTTCAGCCTCACAAATTATGTTACACAATATACTCCTCCCGCACCAAACAGATATAGTTTACACCGACTTTGCCAAAGCGTTTGACCGTGTTAACCATGATATACTTTTGAGGAAAATGTTTAAAATAGGCTTCGATCTACCATCAGTGAACTTTTTCTCATCGTATTTAAAATCCAGAAGCCAATTTGTTGCGATAATTGGACATAATTCAAAAAAATTCCAAGCGCAATCTGGAATTCCTCAAGGGTCTAACCACGGACCTATGTTGTTTCTGATACTTATAGATGACATCCAAAACTGTGTTAGGAACGGCAAATGTCTACTATTTGCTGATGACCTTAAAATTATGATGGAAATAAGCTGCCAACAATATACTCCTTACCATAGTCCCATTGACCCGGACGGTTTGGCGATCTTGGGACTTTGTTCGATATTCACACAAAAAATCGAAAAATCGAATGATTACCAAAATATATAAATGCCCATCACTATTTAAGAATCATGAAAAACAGGTGAATCATGACAATTATTCTGCCTTCTTACCATTATCTTTTAAAATTTGTCTTCTTATATCTTTGGTCCATGGCAATCATTAAGGCGTTGTTGATATCTCGCTATGGTCATCTTTTGCTCAATAGAGACTGTAAACAATAAACATATCAATGACCTTTTGTTTTCTTCGAAGCACTCGAGTATGGAGCTAATCTATGGTATGTGCAATGGTGTTAATGATCAATGACTGAATTAAAATGAATGTATAAATCTTAATATATCCATATTGAGTACAGATCATTATTCTTCTCTCATTCGGCCTATTGCAACATTAATTCTGTCTGTCGATTTCTTTTGTTGATAACGAATAGCCTTATGCTATATTGTTATAATGTATTACGTTTTATTAGTTAAATGTCAGAAAGGCAAAAAATATATACTTATCTCTTTACAAGTCAAACCAGCGGCGATGATCGAATGGCAAATCATTTTCAATAAATACATTCAATGAACAATACTTAGGTACATAAGCTTCATAGCGTATTTATATTAAATTAGCTAAAGTCCCCAGCGATGCCCGGGCTTTACACAGAGCTATCGAAATCAACACATAAATTAAATTAACACCGCCCGCTTGCCAGCCCTCACGTCCACCATACAGACATTCTCCTTTTTATATTACTAGCTGGTCCCCGGCATGCGTTGCAATGCCATTAAAAGAAATAAATTGATTCTCCCTGCATGTCCTTTCCCGTGCGTCACCGTCCCCTTCCACCTTCCCCGAACTTCCTCCTTCTTCGTCTCTTCCCTCTCTGCGAACCTCACCTTCTCCAGCTCCCCTCCCCCCTGCCTTTTTTCCCTGCCGCTAAAATATATGAAATAAACACATTTTCATTTGTACAAATTTCATAACGCCAGAGCTTACCATTATATGTAGCCTATGTGTTATTCTGATGCGTGAGCTATATTATTGTAAAGTTTCATTAAAATTCATTTAGTAGTTTTCGCGTGAAATAGTAACAAACACACATACATCCATACAAACTTTCGCGTTTGATAATATTAGTGAGATTGTATTTTTCCTTTGGAGGGGTGCAGACATACGTTTACCGTTTGTCCCATTTTCGACTGATGACATTTAGTGTGTGAGAAAGAGGGGCAACATTATATGTTTAAGAATAAAAGCAAAATAATCAGCGCATTGACATTTGACGTTTTTGAATTTTAGCAATTCACTCTACCTACTCAATATCATTCTTATCACAATATTCCTGCAGCTATTTCAAAAGATGAGAATTCATTCCATGCAAAATGAATGAGGAAAAGAATTTTCTTCTTAATGTTTTTTTTCGTGAGTTTTTCCGATGATTTAGTAGCTCCTCTGCTATTCGGGGCGGAGACAAATCCAACAAATCAAATATCATAAAAATCGGTCCAGCCCTTCTTGAGTTATAAATGGTGTAGCTAACCCGAATTTGTTTTATATCTAATATATAAAATTCTCGTGTCACGGTGTTTGTTAACATACTCCTCCGAAACGGCTAGACCAATTTTGATGAAATTTTGTGTGCTTATCTGGTAGGTCTGAGAATCGACCAACATCTATTTTTCATACCCCTAAAAGTAAAGGGTGTTCCACTCCGAAGAAAATTATTTTCACCATACTTTTTGTATGGAACGAATTCTCCTATTTTGAAAGAACTGCAGCAATATTGTAAGGGGTATAATATTGAACTGTGAACCGGGGGAAGGGGGAGGGGGGAGGGGGGAGGGGGGAGGGGGGGAGGGGGGAGGGGGGAGGGGGGAGGGGGGAAAGGAACTCAGGAAGGGGGGTTAGCGGGACGGGGGAAGGGGAGAAGTGGAGTGGGGAGAGGGAGAGGGAACGCGAGAGGGGAAAGGATACGCAGGGAGAAACAATTTAGATCAAGGTACGGTATACGACGCGAGAGGGGAAAGGATACGCAGGGAGAAACAATTTAGATCAAGGTATGGTATACGCAGGGAGAAACAATTTAGATCAAGTGATCTTCTCGCGTATGTGACGCATGTTTGTTTTGACAAGCCCCCAAAGGGCTCACAAACTCCAACAGCTCGTAGGGCTTTGAAGCAAAGAATGGACGGCTACCTCGAGAGTGTTTTCTCTTGGGGTAAAAATAATCTCGTTGAATTTAATGTTTCAAAGACCCAATCTTGTCTGATTACGTCCAAAAGGGATCGAAATGAAAATCTAGTCTCTTTCAACGGAAGCAATCTTCCGAACAGGCCCTCCATTGATATGCTTGGTGTAACCTTAAGTGACCAGCTCAGGTATGGGGGCTCCATTGAAGCCAGAGTAAAGCTAGCCTCCCAAAAACTGGGCGTACTGTACAGGGCCCGCAGATACTTTAATAGTACACAACTGCTAACCTTGTACAAATCACAAGTACGCCCCACGGTTGAATTTGGCAGCCATCTCTGGTCTGGAGCTCCAAAATACCTGAAAAATACCCTCGACTCTGTGCAGAAACGGGCGGTCCGTTTGATAGATTCTCCCATCTTAACAGACGGATTGCAATCTTTAGAGCACAGACGTCGGGTGGGAATGCTATCCTTGTTCTACCGGTATTACAATGGAAGATGCTCCGAGGAACTAGCATCATTGATCCCTTCGGCACCGGTGCATAGTCGGGAAACACGCCAAACGCGTGCCCAACATTTGTACACGGTTGACATTTGTCACATGAGAACGGGTCGTTTCTTCGACTCGTTCTTGTGTTCAACAGCTCGGCTGTGGAATGATTTGCCGGCCTCTGTGTTTCCTCCTTCCTACAACATGGGTCTCTTCAAGACCAATGTTCATTCCTTCCTCTCCTCAAAAAGACCCTCCACACAGCATCCCAGATGACATAGGCCCTGAGGGAAATTATTTTCCTCAGGGCCTCCTGTGTGGAGTTAATGTAAAAAAAAAAAAAAAAATAAATAAGTTGACAACAGTTTTTGATTCTGAGGCGGTACGAAGTTCCCCGGATCAGCTAGTATTAAGATATATTTCAACCAATTTACACAAAACCTTGACAAATTATTTAACTAAACCTTCCTCATGGAATGAATCCTCAATCTATTGGTGAAAACCGTTCAGTAGTTTTTGAGTTTATCTCGAACAGACAGACATTGGGTTAATTTTAATAGATGGGCTTATTAGGTCTTCAAGTACACGGTAAACATTACGATTTATGATGCATTCAGCGTGAAAATATCATTTTCTATAAGCAATATTGCAGTATCTTCCGTATCGGTAGTACACATTACATACATTGCATTTACATTCTCTAACAGTAAATAATACATCGCTAGATATAGTGTGGATTTGAAGGTAAAATATTATTTTCAGTACTAGACACTAGATCATTGATGGTCAACCTTTTTAGCTGGAGAGCCAATTTATTTATTTTCAATTTGGTCGCGGGAAGTAGAGGGTAGGGTACATATTGTTAAATTTGTAATCGGTGGTGTCTCAAACATATTTGTATTTTCAAGAACGATATTTTTTTAACACATATAACACAATTGTTGGTAAAAGGTTATTTATTTAAGAAAGTAAGTTCACAGATCACATAATATGGTAAAAATAGTCACAATGTATCAATTCACTAATTAACTGAGCAAGGGATCGGAGGGAACCTTGCCGTTAGGCTTTGGGAACAACAAAAGCTGACTGTGGTTCTGCTTAGAGGGTCGTACCATAGGACGAAGCGCAACTAAGGCAGCAGTCGGGGGTCTGGTTGGTGCTTTACTTATGGTAGTAGAATACTCCTTAGAGGGTCGTGCCAGAGGACGAAGCGCAACTAAGAGAGCGTACTAGCCAAGAGCGAGCTGCAGACGAACTGACTAATTTAGGGTGCGCAGCCTGTTATATAGCCCATTCCTTGTTGCGGGGTGTGGTTTATGTAGCGGCTCGAGGGTGGGAGATGCGCAGAAGGCGTCGGCGCATCCTGGTTTGCTTAGGGGTGGGTGAGCAGGATGGCGCTGTACGGGGGAAAGAGATGGTGTAGTGGCAAGCGTAAAAACGGCGCGCTACACACAACTATTTTAGCATAGAACGCAACAAAGAGTAGGCGAAAATCTTATTTCTCCAAGGCCAAACCAATAAAGACTGCCGATTTTTATCTTTCTGAAATATTTATGGAACATATAAAAAAGATGTTTACTATTTGTAGTTTTGGGCAACTTTTCATCTTTAAAGCAAAATTTAGTCAAGAAAATTTGTTTGGTATTTCATAAAACGGAAACCTGTAAAATGCATCAAACATAGATCTCAACAAAAAAACCCTGCGCTACAACAATTTTTCTACTCACCACGCAGAATCTTATTATTTTGAGTGGCTGATTCAAAACTTTGATGAAAGACTCAAGTTTTCCGCTAAACCCCTTTGTAAAACAGACCAGAAACCTTTTTTGTTATTTGTTTTTGGGGGTCTCCTTCTTTAGCCAACGTTTCAGACATCGTTGCAGTGTCGTTGCATCTGTCGGATCTGCCCTGATGATGGACACTGCAATGATGTCCGAAACGTTAGCTAAAGAAGGAGATAGCGCAACACGGCATAACACCCCAAAAACAAATAATGAAAATGCGTTTGACCGTGAAAATCGTAAAACATATCAGAACAGAAACCATTGAATATTCTTCTCCGCATTTTTTTTCATATTTTATTTAGCCAAGTGTAAAAGGGGCTTGCGAGCCACACGCAATGGGCGCGGGTTGCTTATCACTGCCCTAGATACTTGTACGTAAAAATTGATAGTGCGTATTCACTTTGGTTTATCACATACGTTTTTTTTTAAAATACTCATCGATGAATAAAGTATATGTACCTTCATGGGTACTAATTATATAAACATTAGATGGCTTTTAGCAGGCAAAACAGCTACCACGCAGAAATTGTAATCATGTTGTTAAAAATAAATCAAAGGTCATGCTTGTAATGAAATTCTACAAAGTAAAAATGAACTTGATAAAACTTAGTCGTAACCAGTTAGCCGACAGCCAAAAGAGGACATTCTCTGAAATCTCTCCCAATTAGAATTTGAAAGGGCGACTAAACGTGGTAAGAATATATTTAAACAACCTAGACTGAATTCAAGTAAAGTTATGCACTTTTGTAGAAGAAATCTTTATATCGATGGGTATACAAAGTTGGAACCTTTCTCCAAATTCATTAATGCCGGGCGAATGCAAACTAAACGCACGCATTTCGAATTTTGATAAAATTTTATCGACTGTAAAAATTACACTTTGTCACGTGAGTGTAAAACAACTGCTCTCCCGATCATCTATTTATCAATTGAGTCCTTGTTCAATTTGGGAGTGAAAATCTGATTACTTATTGAAGTAAAACTTCTTTACGCAGGCTCGACTTGGGGGGTAAGCTGGTGAATGCGTTACGAAAAGTGGTGATTTGTTACGAAAAGTGTGATGCGAACGGTAATCGATGCGAACGGTGATCGATGGCGAGGCGAACGGTCGGGCCTTTGCGCACGCTTAACTTGGGGAGTGATAAGGATAAGGATAAGGATGGTCACTGGTCACCCCAATGTCGTAGGTCACCACAAGGTCGTAGGTCACCCCAAGGTCGTAGGTCACCCCATTGTCGTAGGTCACCCCAAGATCGTAGATCACCCCAAGGTCGTAGGTCACCTCAAGGTCATAGGTCACCCCAAGGTCGTAGGTCACCCCAAGGTCGTATGTCACCCCTAGGTCTTGGCAAATTCAAAAATTCGCCGGAAATCAAAGTTTGCCATATAAAAAAAAAAATCAGTGTGGAATGTTACAAAATTAATTGAATATTATCCGAGGCGGAACATTTTCATGTAGTGACGTCAACGAATTAAAAAAAAAAACTATAAATTTCTAAACAAATTTCGTAATCTTAGTAGAAAAATCTATACACTCGATTTTTTCAAAGTCATTATGAAATCCTATTGTCATGGAACCGATAAAACAACATACCTATGTAAAATAAACCAACATGGGAGTATATTTTTCAAATAAGTTCTACTACAAAGTAACCAATTTATGAAATATTAGCATTAACATTCGATGAATGGAGTTTTGTGGTCGGAATATGATGTAAAGCAAATCATTTTGCGGAGATCAGAGGATATTGAAGGGCGTGGAATTAATTTATGAGGAACTTTTACTTTCACGGTCGATTTGGTATAACGGTTTATCAGGACGACCGCTTAATTGAGACAAAGTGATGCCGAGTGTCGATGTTTTTTTTATTTATTTTTTGCATCAGCTCCACACGGAAGACCTTGAGGAAAAATAGGGATGCTAGGTTGTGGGCCTTTTTAGGAAACGGAACGGGAGATATTTCTGGAAACGAAAACATATGAGGGGTGGCTAGGAATCGCGGGGTAAATGTGTCCAGGAGAGACGGGCATATGAATCCATCCCTCTGGCTGCCGTGCAAAGCGATGGGTCGAAAGGTCCGGCTGGAGAGGTCTAGGTTAGGACTCCCTCAACCATTCTCTCCCGATCCGGACCGCCATGCAGTAAGTAGACCAACGGATTTGCCGCCAAGACCTAGACCAACCTCACCTATGAACTCGCACCATTGGAGGGGACCCCACGACTTTCCTAAAGGCGTTATAAGGAAACATATGGTTTCCTCCTTCACCGCACACGTCAAGACTGTCAAGAATCTACTTTTTTTTAACTAAGCACCTTTATTTGAACGACTCTAGACCCGCCAGCGCCCATGCATACGGGTTTAGTAAGCAGTATGCAAGTACTTAAATTAACATTATTCAGATAGTGCCAGCCCGTGGAATATTTTTTTGAAATAGGTATAATATAATATAACATAAAAAAGAGATAATAGTGTTAGTAAAAGAAAAAGAAAAATAACGGTTATAACCAGTCGAAGAAACCTTCTGAAAATAAAATAAGTAATGTGGAAAAAAGCAGTTATATGATTATGCTATAATGTAAGTAATTACTATAATAGCAGAAAGAAAATAAAATATATAAAAAAGAAAAGAAAAGCCAGAGAAAGTATTCCGTAGGCCTCCGGGCAGTCCCAATGAGAATGCGTATAGCTATCGGCCCAACAACCAAACATAGCGAACCAATTTGGAGTAGATATGGTAGGGTTGTTGGTCGTCCAATAAATGGTTGTGGGGCGGCGGAACCCATACCAGCCTCCAAAATTGAATTGTGTACCAGTTTAGCGGAATCAACTATACATTTTATTCACATTTTCTCATTGTCAGTATTAGCCTTCTTTAAACTTGTAGCAGATATCATTGTCATTACCCCATTCAGCTTTTGCTTGACTTTTGTGATCTTTCATTATCATCTCTGATGAATTCAGTTATCTAGCCATTTCATCACCTCAGAGGCTCCGCTAAGACAGAATAAGGTATTTGCCAATGCGTTTGAAGAGTCATGTTGCGAAATCAGATTCACATTTGACAATGGCATCCGTACAAGATAATGTGCACATTCAATTAAAGACAATGGGCAATCCCTCTCGCTCCTCGGCCACTGTCAAGAGTCATCATGAAATCCGTACTGTCATGTGGAATAATTATTAGATATATTGATTATAACTGATCTCACCAGGCGATTGTTAAGCATTCTTCATGGGTGTGTCAAAGTGCACCTTTCTTTTGTGATTCGCTACCCACTGGCTGTCGATTACTCATCGACTCTTTAGTTGATCTTATTATGAAGTTGAATGAACTTCATTATACGTACCTACGTTGGTTTTTATATTATCTAGTTCAATATATCTCTTTATTATTTTTTTTGTTCGATGAATTGATGGTGGTTTTTATATTATCTTGTTCAATATATCTCTCTATTAGTTTTTTTTATTATCTGGTCGATGATTTAGTACTACACAGATGTGCTAATGTGCGATTTTTGCAGTTGAGAGGTTCATTTTTTAATATTTGCAATTTAAAATCTGAAAATATGTGAATAACGCAGAACTGTAAGATAGATTATATAAAATTATAATAAAATAGTGTAAGTATAAAAACTTTGCCTCTAACTCATCGATTAAAAGACTTCACATCCTTGATAATCCTTTATTATAATTATTATTATTTAATATTATAAAGGTGAAAGTTTGTATGGATGTATGGATGACTGGATGTATGGATGCATGTATGTTTGTTACTCTTTCACGCAAAAACTACTGAATGGATTTTAAAAATTCTTTCACTAATATAAAGCTACATTATTTGTGAGTGTTATAGGCTATATATATTTGTAAGCTCTGGCGTAATGACATTATTTATAACACGTTTATTGTCAAAAGCTAAGCGTTGCTAAGTAATTGTTTGACGTGAACTGCCGTTTTGTTATTTGTTTAGGTTACTACGGAGATCCTTTTGACAGTTAAAATTTACTGCGCGTGTTTGATTGTTACGTTTTAATAGGTGGCACGCGAGCTGTTTGAAAAATGAATGTAACGGGTAGAGGGGAGGGGGGGGGGGGCGAGTGGTACGATGTCGGGGGCAAAAACTAGTAATAATAAATATTATACTGTGGATATTTTAAAATCAGAATTACTGAAATACGAAGTTAAAATTAATAAACTCTTATCAAAAATGTATACGTCCATTATTTTATTAGTTTACTATCAGGGGAAGTGGTTATCAATTTGGGCATGGATACCGCCGTCCCGGGAACCATTTATTGGATAACCAACACCCCTGCCATAGATCACTCCAAGTTGTTCGCTACGTTTGGTGACTTGGCAGGGTTGAGGTTTGTCTAGATCTTGGGTGGCGGATGCGTTTGCCCACCTACTACGTGTCGGGAGAGTTTGGTGAAGGGTAACTTTTTGATCTCTCTAGTCGGAATATCTCGACCCATCGCTTTTCACCGCAGTGGGAGAGATGTTTTTATATGTTCGTCACTTCTGAAAACATTGACCACCAGATTCCTACCGACCTCTCACACCTCCCAAAACTTTCTCTCCCTCCTTTCCCTTGAGATTTTCTATCCAATGTAAACTTTGTTTTTGAACTTATATCTGAATGCGGCTTAACATTGAGGTAGGTTCCAACAAAATAATTATATTTACAAAATAAAGGTATTTCATTGGTTCCTTTAAATCAAACCACGGCAGAACGGCTGCTAATAAATCTTATGCATTCGCAAATCGTACGCGACACGCGCATCGAGGCGATTGCAATTACAGATCACGAGAAGATCGATTACTCAACCAGTCTATGCATATTTGTTCTCGTGCAAAGATATATGTGTGAATATTTGTGAAAAGAAGATATAACAATAAGCCACTTGTATGGATTTCACAACGACTTGG
This sequence comes from Limnephilus marmoratus, assembly GCA_917880885.1. Lineage (NCBI taxonomy): Eukaryota > Metazoa > Arthropoda > Insecta > Trichoptera > Limnephilidae > Limnephilus > Limnephilus marmoratus. Next base: position 26,492,660 of record OU862919.1, on the reverse strand, counting down.
AAAAATTCATGTGGACAGATTTTTTTTACTAAGATTACGGTAAAAATTTTTAGAAATGTACATTTTTTTTTTAAATAAATAAATCCATTATTTGGGCTCGTGACGTCACTACATGAAAATGTCCCGTCTCCGAAAATGTTCCTATTAATTTTAATTTTTTTTTATATGGCAACACTTTGATTTCATACGAATTTTTGAATTTGACATTTAACGTTCACTAGATTTATTGTTTGTTCTCTGCGAACTTATCATTTGGTTTGACGTTTTGACAGACGTTGTGAAGAGAACCCCGTACATTTATGCTGTCTGCATGTGTTTTAGAGATATAATGGTAATGGTGTTGATTTTAACTTAATCAAATTTTATAACATTCTTATTATTATTATAATTTACAAGTAGAAGTATATTAAATTGGATTTAGTAATCTTAATGATTTATGATCAATAAGATGGATCAAAGAAAAATACATTTATGAGTTGTAATATTTTTGGTATGCCTCGTTATTCTCCTGTGCCATTCGTGTTGAAAACGTTCTTTTTTTTAAATGATTTTCAGCTATGTAATTATCGTTTTTTCGCACCCATAACATTTTGTCCCGTCTTTCCGGTTTATAAAAAATGGTCTGATATATCGAATTGAAATTTTCAAAAAATCTCCAAGGTTTCAAAAATACGATAAAAAAAAATACGGAATGTCTTAGAATATTTGATTAAACCGGATTTTTTTTTTAAATGTGATGCGAGTGGCCTATTATGCCATATTCTTGATATAAACTGCCCTGCGATTCAAGATCTAGACAAACCTCACTCCATGAACCTTGCTAATACACCAAACTTACTGAACCACTTGGGGTGACCAACGCAGGGGTGTTGTTTATCCAACTAATGGTTCCCGGAGCGGTGATACCCATACCCGCCGCCCAAATTGTAAAACGGGAATTTTAACCTTATCAGATATCAACTTTTTTAGAATATTAAAACGGGTAGTTTTTAGAAGTACTCGCTTTAAACCGAGAAATTATATGATAAATTATCAGATATCTCAATTAACCTACATTATTTATGTATGTATCAATGTTCCTTGCAGTAGGCGTTAAATTATATTTGTAAGTTAATCAAATTTCAATCTTGTAACATCAAGACCCAGTATTAAATATTCATAAGGAATGTTAAAATAAACATTTTTGTTAGGCGATTATAATTTATAATTAATAAGGTACTTGACTTACTTTAAACAGTGATTCCTGAAGTTGACCGGACAACACAAAATAAAATCAATACCTCCTTTGAAAAGTCATTCAAAATTATGAAAAAAATACATGAATAATGGTTAAATAGGGTACATCAGGTTAGGTTAGAAGCCATTTGTAAAATTTAAAAAATTATTGCTTTTAATGAATTTTCAATGAGGTGCGTCATTATGAGTTGGCATGGAACCATTCCTGACATTATTTGGAGTAAAAAAATGTCAACGAAATTTTGGTCTCCGGTGACTTTTTTAACGTTTTTTTGTTTTGTTTTTTTTTTTCTTCAAAACCAAACAAAAAAAACTTCAAACTATCGACTCAGTCCGGTAACCGCCCAGCCCCCTCACACCATGAAATTTAGCCAATAACATCCCTTACTTTACCTGTCTAGTACCTACTGATTCTTTTTGTTTTAAGTTGAAAAAATATATCTAGGTACATTAAAAATGTCACTGGAGACGAAGATTTCAATTACATTTTTACTCTAAATAACCTAAATAATCATTAATTAGTGCGTTTTAGTGTTAAGATATTTAATTTAATTTATCTAACGATATGTTTTCTTTTATTTTCAGGTAAGTAACACACACTCAATATTCCTTACTTCATCAAAGATCCCTGGTAAGTCTCGAGTTAGGAATCATTGGTTAAAGTAAGTCAAGTAGTTCTCTTAGCATCCTGTATTTTTTGTATTCCGTGAGAATCAAACCTGCCACCTCTCTACTCTAAATGGAGACTTCACCTTCTTAGGACCAATTACATGAACCTATATGCCACCCCAAATCAATGTAGTCGATTCATATCTGACTTCAGGCTTAATGAATAAATATGCAGCTATTCAAATTGGCACAGTTATTTTTAATATAAGTTAAAGACAAAATATTAAAAAAGAAAAATTAAATATTGTAACAAATTAAATCGGGTCGAGAAAATTTCAAATGCATGAGGTTGCCAACATACGAAAAAATGCAACAATCGCTTATACGACATTCCGTAAATTTGTTTAAAAAAATCGTTTACACATAAATTGAAAAAAGAAAATTTTAGTTTATGCTCGTTTGAATTGTATATTAGAATAGGTACATAATGATTTGAATGATCCCACATGAATATATTTTTATTTAAGTACCTACTATTTTATGTAATACCCACATGGATATAATTTTATATAAGTAGTATTTGCGAATTTGGCTTAAATGTTTCAATCAAACTCAAATCCTGTTTTTATCGATTTGAAAGCTCAATGACAAATAGTGACAAGTCAAAGCTTTTTAAGTGACGAAAAAGTCACTTTTAAAAAGTGTTCTTGTAACGGGGTAATTAAATAAAATTCACAATTTCAACGGTGAACATAAGTAGTTAGTTTTTATTTTGGGTATAATCAATTTGCATGTATATGCGTTTCAATATTAGCAATAGAGTAATAAACTTTTACAATAACTGCCAAAGGAAACTAAATCGTTCTCTTAACAGCTCGTTTAACATTTTACCAAAAGTTTCAACGAGTCTATTCACTCCAGGTTAGCTAAAATCATTTCAGTCCTGCCAGAGATTTACCTGAATATGCGCGTAAGAACCGAGAAGCAACTTAGCTTTCTAGAGTTGACACATGATCTTATATCGTTCATCCCAGCTGTGACATCCCATCCCTTGATCGGCTTGGTGACATTTAGCCAATAGCATCCCTCGCTTTAATTAGTATGAGACGTAGCGGTGCAGTAATGAGAAAGTATTCGAGATCGAAGAACTAATCAACATATGTTCGCAAATATGCGTAGCAATTAGATGGTTTGTCACAATCTGATATGTCACTATTTTGATTTGTCCGGTTACATCTCTCCATGTAGACAATTTCGAAAAAATAAATCTGATCAAAGTAACAAATCACTAGAAAACATCTTCAAATGCCGATGCCCAAATTTTCTTTACATTCTAATGCTCCTCGGGCAGAAACCTTGGGAGTTTTACTGCGTTGCTTTCGTAATAATATCGTAACTGGGGTCAGTCGATGACCTCCTACACAAGAGACATCATTTGCCTGTAAACATACTAATAATATTATAGTCGTCCTATTACAATTCATTGTTAAAAAACAGACTAGGTTATCCCTCAAGGTCTGATTGTTGACGATTTAAAGAATTCGCGTAAAGAATTCATGAAACATTATAAAGCAAAGATTAATTTTTTTCTATGCATGAAATGAATAAAAAAGATCGCGTTCATATCTATCAGTCTGATTTTTGTTAATATCTTTAATTCATCGGGCTAATTTGTACGCTTTTGGGAACACCTCATACATAGATGTCACAGAAATCTTTGTCTTCCTTACAACTGTCATTGTAATAAATATAATGTAAACGGTGCTAGAAAGTTTAAAAAAAACACCACGCTTTCTATCAAAACCTGAGAAAAAGGTGAGATGATCATAAAGTTTATAATTCATTTTTCTAAAAAAAGGTGTGTGTTTTTATTATTATGATGAAGTGACCCATTTTTTAAACTTTTTTATGTTTCCATGAAAAAAATTTACTTTTAAAAAATTAAAAGTTTATTTCTAACTCGCAGACCCGGCCACACGTTGCTGTGGCTAACGAAACATAACGCCATTACCCAACCTTTATAAAATCCACACCACCCGCTTGCCAGCTACCCGCTGACGCTGCCTGAATTGAATATTTGAAAAGCTATAATAAGCATGTATTATAGATATAAAGCTTCCTCTCGAATCAACTATATTATTATTATAATTTTTTATTTATATAATAATATAGTTCGCGATCGCCACTAATTATACAATGCTTGCAATGCAACACTGAATATTTGAAAGGGAAAAATCAAATACCTACCTACTTACTCTAGGACATCTATTTTCCAATTAGAAACGAGTAGAACGAATTTCAAAAGTGACTATATTACGGCCCGCCAGCCGTTTTAAATCGCACAAAAATATGTTTTCTTTGAATTTCTCGGCTTTTCTCTGATATAATTTACATGTATTATACATATAAACATTACTCTTCAATCACTCTATCTATTGGTGAAAACCGTATGAAAATCCGTTGCGTAGTTTAAAAGATTAACGCGCACATACATTTTGAGCGACTTCATTTTATACTATGTAACTAGCAGACCCGGCCACACGTTGCTGTGGCTAACGAAACACAACGCCATTACCCAACCTTTATAAAATCCACACCACCCGCTTGCCAGCTGCCCGCTGCCTGAATTGAATATTTGAATTTCTCGACCTTTCTCTACTATAATAAGCATGTTTTTATACATATAAACCTTCCTCTTGAATCACTCCATCTATTGGTGAAAACCGCATGAATATCCGTTGCGTAGTTTAAAAGATCTATGCGCACATACATTTTGAGCGATTTCATCAAATAAAATAATTCCACTCAAATACCTACTTACTCTAGGACATCTATTTTTCAATTTCTTCCGTAGAACGAATTTCAAAAGCGACTATAGCCCGCCAGCCGTTTTAAATCGCACAAAAATATGTTTTCTTTGAATTTCTCGGCTTTTCTCTAATATAATTTACATGTATTATACACATATACATTCCTCTTCGATCACTCTATCTATTGGTGAAAACCGTATGAAAATCCGTTGCGTGGTTTAAAAGATTAACGCGCACATACATTTTGAGCGACTTCACTATCATGATGATGATAATATAATTTGAAAGTTTAGGTATTTCAACGCCTTTCAAAAACAGTTTTTATTTTTCGAATATGTTCAGAAATTTTCCATTTATTAGGATTTTATTCCAAGGGGAAATACTCTGACCTCACAAAATATGACAAAGGCCTAAGGGATTGAAATACCAGTATTTCGGACTTGATATTTCGATTATAATAATGTCTCGTTTATGTCCACCATTAATCGAATACAGAAGCGAAAACATGGCAACACGACGAAGCATTTGTTAGATTTAAAAGGTTGAACAAACATTGTACCTAAGAGAGGCAGAAATAAAATGATAAACAAACAAGGAAGTACCTAATATGGAAAAGCATTTAAATCGAAAGTAAATAGAAGATCAACTAGAATTGGGAGGTATTAAACAAGCACATTATTGGAAAAGTTCTTACTCCGATGGCTTTTCCAAAAAATATATAAAAGCACGTTAGCAGTAGGTACATTACAACAACAAAAACAAGAGGAGAAAAGATGCTAAGACAAACACATCATCCTACTAATATTATAAATGCGAAAGTTTGTATGGATGCATGGATGTATGGATGTATGGATGTATGGATGTATGGATGTATGGATGTATGGATGTATGAATGTATGGATGTATGGATGTATGGATGTATGGATGTATGGATGTATGGATGTATGGATGTATGGATGTATGGATGTATGGATGTATGGATGTATGGATGTCTGGATGTATGGATGTATGGATGTATGGATGTATGGATGTATGGATGTATGGATGTATGGATGTATGGATGTATGGATGTATGGATGTATGGATGTATGGATGTATGGATGTATGGATGTATGGATGTATGGATGTATGGATGTATGGATGTATGGATGTATGGATGTATGGATGTCTGGATGTATGGATGTATGGATGTATGGATGTCTGGATGTATGGATGTATGGATGTATGGATGTATGGATGTATGGATGTATGGATGTATGGATGTATGGATGTATGGATGTATGGATGTATGGATGTATGGATGTATGGATGTATGGATGTATGGATGTATGGATGTATGGATGTATGGATGTATGGATGTATGGATGTATGGATGTATGGATGTATGGATGTATGGATGTATGGATGTATGGATGTATGGATGTATGGATGTATGGATGTATGGATGTATGGATGTACGGATGTATGGATGTACGGATGTATGGATGTACGGATGTATGGATGTACGGATGTACGGATGGTAGGATGTACGGATGTACGGATGTACGGATGTACGGATGGTAGGATGTACGGATGTACGGATGTACGGATGTACGGATGTACGGATGTACGGATGTACGGATGTACGGATGTACGGATGTACGGATGTACGGATGTACGGATGTACGGATGTACGGATGTACGGATGTACGGATGTACGGATGTACGGATGTACGGATGTACGGATGTACGGATGTACGGATGTACGGATGTACGGATGTACGGATGTACGGATGTACGGATGTACGGATGTACGGATGTACGGATGTACGGATGTCTGGATGTATGGATGTATGGATGTATGGATGTATGGATGTATGGATGTATGGATGTATGGATGTATGGATGTATGGATGTATGGATGTATGGATGTATGGATGTATGGATGTATGGATGTATGGATGTCTGGATGTGTGTATGTTTGTTACTCTTTCACGCAAAAAATTCTTTCACTAATAGAAAGCTACATTATTTGCGAGTAATATAGGTTGTACATATTGTTAAGCTCTGGTGTTATGAATTTATTCTGGTGTTATGAAATTATTTATGATACGTTTTCTGTCCCTAACAATATAGAGTTATTGCAAACGTCAGAAGAAAAGCAAAACAAACGGTTGCCGTGGAAACGATGTTGGCGTCGCAGTTAATATCGTAGTAGTTATCGTCACAGTTAATATCTATCTCTAAAAATGAATCGCCGAAATGTATGTACGCGCATAACTTCCGAACTATTGCACCAAATTGGATAATTCTTTTTTTTTATAAAACTACTGGTGAGTTCTGGCCTCACGAAATTTGTATAAAAAAATTGCACGCCAGCAGTTTTAAAATTGAATATACCGAGGATTAATGTATGGAATGAGGGAGGGGGGAGATGGGGGATGGGTGATGGGGGGGGGAGGTGGAGGAGGCGGGGTGGGAACCCCCCTAATACCATGCGAGCGAAGCCGCGAGAAAAAGCTAGTAATAAATAATAGTAGAAACCGATTCAAGTAATTCATATAATTATTCATAGAGGCTTAAAACTTGTTACTAAGTGCCTGTTTGTGGGTTCCGCATTAACCCCATCAGACCTCGGACCTATTTTGTCGGAAGGTCAAAATATTTCCGCTTTGCAGTAAAATCCATATAAATGGAATATTTCTGAACGCATCCGAAAATTAAAAACTGTTTCTGAAAGCTGATAAAATTCGAATTCAAAGGCTATAATTCGAAATAAACGTATAATTTTTGAAATATAAAAATTTTGAACGCAATCCAAAAGGTTCTAAAAATGGCTCACCCTGCGTTTTTCTAACTGAACTTACCTCACCCATGTCGTTAATTAAAAAAATCCAAAGTTTCATATATTTTTTTTAAATTGTGGTGGTAAATTTTGGTTTCATAAACCTGTATATTTTAATTATTTTGTGGTTAACTTTTACTGTACCGTAAACTACAAAATTGCACACCCGACATTGTTCTTCGGGACCGTCGATATTAATAATACTCGTACTTCCGACAGTGAAGTCTTTGCCAAATGTTAGATTTTAATATAAAGCGTAGTGTTCTTTCTAGCACGCATTAGATAACATTTCTAATCACGATAGCAAGGTAAACATAACGATTTCTTTGAAACCTATATGAGTTATTCCGAAAAGCGAAAAAAATCGCATGTTGGGTTAAGAACTTCATCTGTTTTAAAATTCTCATTTTTACTCTAGTAGGTTATTGTTGTTATCATCTGATAATCTCTTCATAGTTTTCACAGAACCACAAGCCATATATGTATTTACATATCGATAGCTTAAAGCCCCGACATTGTGTCTTTTTGGAAACAATTAGTTATTAATTGGGGTCTACTACGAAGGACCCATATTTTTACGTTTTAAAATTTGTCATATTTAGACAACACCATTCTTAAGAAATTTCAACGATTTATTCATTAAAAATAAATTTTATATCTTGGTTTTGCGTTACAAGACTCAAATGTCATTTCTAGTGTGGAAAATGCCAATCTTGTAAGTTTCATATCAACGGCTTTTGGTAACCTATGCGTTCAAAGTATTACTTTGCCGTAAGTGGCACCCGATATACCTTTGTGAGATGAACAACAATGAAAGTCGGTGCCTTGTACCTGCCCACTATTATTGATGTGATCACGCAATTAAACGGCTTTTTTACAACCGTCACACCTCAAAAATAATAATTATAATTTATGATCGGTTTTTTTTTCAATTATTTTTAAAATGGCAACTTTTATTGTTTTATAATATCCAGAGGTATTCCTAATTATGATTATCATAGGCCATTCAAAAGTTATAAACTGACGAGCAGTGACATTATAAAAATAAAAGACATGTTATATTCATATGAATCGAACAAAAAATGTGGCACCCCTTATGAAAAGGTTAGCCATTCACACACGTATATGAATGGCCGCTAAAGTACTCGTAGTTGTCTTGTTGTTATTGCGCGTGTTGTCTTAGCAAAGTATCTTCACTCTGTTTTCACTGGACCGAGTTCAGTGAAACCACACGTCTAAGGGCCGGTTGTGTCACAGAATTTGAATAATTCATCAAATTTCAAAGCCAATTGTCAAGATCTGCTATTATATTATTATTAATAGTTTGTTTCACTTATCTGAAATAATAACTTGAAAATTAACTTTGAAACTTGAATGATTTGCTCAAATTCTGTGAAACAACTGGCCCTTAGTGACTTATCTTCACTCTATTAATTCATCTAAGCTTTGGCGCTAGGTATTTTGATTTTCAATCGAAATGTTGACGGCCTATGCCTTATATTCTATACTCTCGACTCGTAGGTTCCTGCCTACGGGTATTTTACGCATGCATGGCGCTCACAGAGGTGCATTGCTCGCGTACATCATGTTTCAAAAATATGTTATTAGATTTTAGAAAAGAAAACTCCAGTTTAAATTTAAAAAAATTTAATTTACATTCGTAATACGAGTACATATATTGAAAAGAAAATACTGTAAAACTGCAAATTGTCCACTTCATCTGCAGGTTGTTTCTTCGTGACGTTTGGCAAAGATTTCACTGTTGGAAGTGTTATTAATATCGACGGTCCCGAAGAATGATGCTGGATCTGCAAAAAATTAAAAATAGTTTTGTTGGCTTATTTTGTTGATTTAATAGTCTAAATGAAATGAAACGCAAAATATCAAAATAACACTATATTTCTTGATCTCAAAAACAGTAAAAATGCGGAAACGAAACTTTTAACAGTTTTACAGTAAACTACAAAATTGCATCATTTATTAAAATATCACTATATCAAAACGCAAAATATCAAACTAACACTCTATTTCTTGATCTCAAAAACAGTAAAAATGCAGAAACGAAACTTTTACAGTTTTACTGTAAACTACAAAATTGCACATCCGACATTATTCTTCGGGACCGTCGATATACACCAATATGGGTACATAAACCCAAAGACGTTATACATCTAGACTTCAAAAGTTCCGTCGAATACTGCCTAAGGCTGCGTATACATGCATGTAACGAAACTCGAATCGAACCACGAATTATGGGAAAGGAACGAAGTAACTGCAAGTGGCATTTGATATTAATTCATTCCTTTCTCACAATTCATCTTTCGTTTCGCGTTTTGTTTGCAGCCTAAAGCACGACTAAAGTAAGACGCCTAGGCAAAATTCAAATTTTGAGGTGTCAAGTTTTTCAAGCTTTAATGAACAACGAAAATGGTGTCGATTGTTATTGTACTCATTTTTACTTGTGATTTATAGGTTATTTTACTGAAAGCATATAAATAAAATGAGTGATTAGACTATTTTAAACAATACAGTTTACTTAGCGACGGCACTGACTTGGTAATGTAGCTGTTGCATACCCAGACCCTATACTTTAGTAGGTCTTGCATTCGAGCAGAAAACAATTGTATTATTTGTGATAATCGATAATAATAAGTAATTTGCAAGGTTTGTACAAATTTTCAGGTATTTAGGTACAAATGAAATTTTTATCCTTGGCTTTTACTAGTGTTTGCCGAGTAGTGATAACATTTTCTCGTTCGCACACGGGGGCTTTTTTGGCATTTTTAATGCAATTTACTTAGGAGTGGTACACGTAACGCGTGGCTGATTAGTACTAAACGAAACCGAAGACAATACAATTGCCTCGATTTTGGCTTTCCACTTTGAGATTTCTTATACCATTGTAATTTATTTATTTATTAATCATTAACGCCCTTATGGGCTATTACATACATTTACATTTTTTATATTTTAGTGCATACAGGTGTGTTTAGATGACAAAGAAAACATAAATAGATTTTGCACTTGGTACATAGAAGTAAAGCTGGTAAGTAAAAAGTATAGCATTATACAATAAAGAGAAAAAAACAGTTTTATAGCTGCAGATAGCATAATATATGTATATAATAAATAAAAATAATGTATGGGTTCTTAATACATGTGTAAATTAAATGTGTTGAATACATAGCGAAGTTGATTTCAAACAAAAATACGCACTACCGACTTGTACGACTACGCACCACCGACGCCTACCGCACTAAAATTAATATTCAGAACGATTACATTTTGATCAATTACATTATCGTTAGAATTTCTGCAGAATTCAATTTCAGAAGACATAAACAAAAATTTTAACAAAACAAAAAAACTACTTCAAAAAATGCACTAAAAAGTAAAAAAATAATTTCGTATTCTTCTACAACTTTATAATCAACTTACATTTTCTACTCATCAATATGTAATTTGTACGAAATTATTTTTTTACTTTTTAGTGCATTTTTTGAAGTCGTTTTTTTGTTTTGTTAAAATTTTTGTATATTTTTTGATTTTTAATGAATCTGAAGTACACTAACTAATTCGATTAAGATTCGGCCGAGTATCTTAAATTTGTTCTTCAGAATTGGAGAGTTCCGTTACTTTGTCATGGATCCCATAATCAGAACCTAACCAAACTCTCATCAAACTACCCTTGAAGTACATCCTTTCCAATAAAAAAAGAATCATCGAAATCGGTTGGCGTGATATTGAGTTATTCGTCCATTTGTCGCGCACATACTTGATGCAAATTTAAGACTTATATGATTTTCTCATGGATGCCATTGTCAGAACTAGACCAAATTAAAATGGGACCACACGGGAAGCACCAGCTTTCAAATAAAAAAAGAATCATCAATATCGGTTCACCCAGTCGAAAGTTCTGAGGTAACAAACATTAAAAAAAAAATACAGTCGAATTGAGAACCTCCTCCTTTTCGAAGTCGTTTAAAAAAAATACAGTCGAATTGAGAACCTCCTCCTTTTCGAAGTCGTTTAAAAATTCTTCATACTGCTACCGTGGAACATTTCAGGTTAAAACAAATAATGTCAGTTACTTCAGTAAACTATCACGCAGAGGACAAATGAGTTCGATAATATTATATAACAGAGTATCTAATTACAATCAAATTAAAAATTAGCCAAAGTATAAGCCGTTAAAGTAATTTTGTTGTTATTACCTGTTACAACGATAAACAAGAACAGTTTTTGTAAAGTTTGTTTGTAAATTATAAATTACTAACCTTTAATACGCCCTGTATGGTAGGTGTTTTACGGAACATAACTGTGTGTGTTTACGATAAACTGTGCACAGAAGATTTCAAACTGGGAATTTATAGTTCTATTGTAAACATGTAATGTTCATTTCTTCCTCTCCTCAAAAAGACCCTCCATACAGCATCTCAGAAAGCTTACGCCCCGAGGGAAATTATTTTCCTCTGGGCCTCCTGTGAGGAGTTAATGTAAAAATAAAAAATCGGTAAATATCGGTTCGGACTGGCCACGCTTATTACGAATAATTTTTAGAAAAAAACTTTAGATTCGCCTTAATTACTATAAAAGGAAACTTTTTGGCTTTGGGGCGGCGGAAAATAATGCATTTTAATTTTCAATTGCATAAAACCAAAATTCACTTAGCAAACCGACACAGCGAAAATCCGCGGCCATACCTGTCACTGTTATGTTGGTATCCTTGATAAATTAACAAGAGCTAATTCGACTGTAGCCGACTTCGTGGGATAAGGCGCGTAATTATGAAATTTGTCTAGCGGGCTTGTTTGTGTAACATAGTTTGTGATACAAAAGAATGTGCCCCTTTATAACGCCTACTCGCGTCAAGGCAAGAAAAACATCCCAGTTTTCAAGTAGTTTAGCGGCTACGCTAGGTTTGTGTAACATGGTTTGTGATTCGCGGTATTTCATGTAGGTATCCCACGAAGTCGGCTACAGTCGTATTAGCTCTTGTTTATTTATCAAGGATATCAACATAACAGTGACAGGTACGGCCGCGGATTTTCGCTGTGTCGCGTCGGTTCGCGAAGTGAATTTTGGTTTTATGCAATTGAAAATTAAAATGCATTATTTTCCGCCGCCCCAAAGCCAAAAAGTTTCCTATTATACTAATTAAGGCGAATCTAAAGTTTTTTGTTCTAAAAATTATTCGTAATAAGCGTGGCCAGTCCGAACCGATAATTACCAAAAAAATCTTATATAGATTATATATTGAAACAGCATTGGATGAACCTCTGCGTTCATGTTGTTTGCGTCAACTCTAACAATTAATAAACTTTATATGAATTCGTGTGTGGTTTGGTATATTTATGATGGATTCCAACCAGGCGCAGTACAAAAATGTTTGTTTTTCATATTAATTGTTATCTTATTCCAGACTTCTCACTACACTTACTTACTTAGACGTATAAAACTACCTGCCCATCTTTTGTGGGGACAGCAAAAGTTATAGATGTTAATGTTTGTCAATAATAACAACAATGAGCCATAAAACCAAATGACTCATGTTTCCGCGTCCAGACTCATCATTAAATAACCATAAACCCTAGTAAGCAATTTGCAAAGTCCTCACTTTCCTTTCCCATAAAACAAAACTCTCCTCTTTCTTCTTTCACATTCAGACTTCATGGATTTACGAGTTTCGAAAAATGACTTACTTGAAATTATGACCGTTCCTACCAAGTACCCAGCTGCAAACTCACATAACCTACATTATGTTTACCGAGTGTGAAAAGGCAGAAGATAATAACCTTTGATTTTATTTCACAGGAAGCGAAAAAAACCCTTCAAAATTTAATTTTGTATTTCGGTATAAATCTTCCAATTTGTTTAAGAGGACATTACCAGAGAAAACCAGAAATATGTAATTTTCAAATGAGATTTTGGACGTATTGACTCTTTTCCACAAAAAATTATAAATGGATTTCGAAAGATTGTTCTTTTATCTAGTATTCGCATGTAATAAATTTTGAGATTTTTAAAAAATTTTTAGTATAATAAGGTTATTCCATAGGTCGTTGGCAGATTTGTTAAATTTTCAAAAAAGATTTTGTATTATATCACACCCAATTCAAATAATATAATCATGTAGTAAAATAAATCAATACATTAACTAGCAAACGCATGTTTTAGAATTTTAATTTTAGTTTCAATAAAATCATTAAAAAATATGTACGTACATGTGTTTCTTGACGAAAATTGGTCCATTTGTGTATTTATTTGCGCACTTACAAACTAATATATTTCAGATTTTTTTAACATTCTTATTAAATTTGGACATTATTGAAAAATGACAAATACTTATAATCAAAAAATAACTACAAAAAGTACAGTATTTTAATAGTTTTATCATCACGCCTTTCAGCATTTTTGGATGAAGGTATAAATTAAAGCTAATTTGAATTGAAATAAATTCGATATTGAGTTAAAATTAAAAATAAATTTTCATATTTCAAATTTTAGAAATAACAATATTATCTTCAACTAATTATTTTTCCATATTTTGGGCAACTACCCTTTTTATATTAGATTGACGTATTATGACGGCTTGACAGAAGGTAGCAATAGCGAAATTGATTAACCCGCACGTCCCGGTTAAGACGAGAGGTCTGGGTTCGAGTCCCAGTTGCGACCATTGTCTTTTTTCTGTTTTCTGTGTCTTGTTCTCTTTCATATTTTCGTTTAGATTATTATTGTTATCTTCTTCTTCAATGATATATTACTTGAATTTTTGCTATTGTATTCTGTAAATGCATATACACTGCTAGCTCTTCAATTTGGGTATCGATGCTCCGAAAACCACTTATTGGTTAACCAACGACCCTACCGTAGGTCACCCCAAGTTGTTTGCTAAGTTTGGTGACTTAGTAGAGATGCCCGTATTCATGGGATGAAGTTTGTCTAGGTCTAGGCTGCAAATGCGTTTGTCCAGCCACTGTTTGACTCAGGAGAGACTGGTAAACACGACCAAATAATCTACTAATTCTCTTCTATTTTCTTACTACGTCATTCTTGCGTCAATATGTTCTCCTGTTTTCTGAATTCATTATAGTACAACAGCCTTGTGTTATTTTCAGATCACATCATTCGTATATCGGTCGGACATGGGTTTACCACACCTACGCCTACGCATGAAGAGAAAATCTGTTTGCGAACATTTCAAATCGCGTTTGGCTGACGAAAAGTCATTGAAAGGATTTACAATTAAAATAATACTTTTATTATTTATCTTTCATTTGTGTGATATATATTCCTTTATTAACGGCCTCCGTGGTGGAAGGGTAAGGGCGTGCGTGGTATTTCACGATTAAATCATCTATATATATAAAAATCTATTGCTGTTCGTTTGTCTCGCTAAAACTCGAGATTTTACGGATTTTGGTTTTGAAATGTTTGTCGTAGTCCAGGGAAGGTTTAAACGTTGAGAAAATATGGAAAAATTGCGGGAAAGAATATAGTAAAAACAACAATTTCATTTTTCCATACAAACTGTTCTACCTACTTTCCTGTCAATCATTTGACGTTCGTCCCTTCGGTACGGTAGACTCGGGTCCACGCGAATTGAAGCACGTATTAAATTAAGGGTTTTGAATCGACAACATATATCCACATTACTCGGATTATCGCTTATTTAAATTTTAATATTTTGATGGTTGTCATTATTGGTTCGTTCAGAATAACAAAATTGCTAACGTCAGAAGAAAAGCAAACAAATTGTTACCTTGGAAAAGAATTAAGCCTAAAAATAATGCCTTGTTTTAAATAAAATAATATATATTTGCGGCATGTTGCAGAGTGGAAGATGCTCTCAGCATCGCACTGGTGTAAGACCACCATTCAGAATTGAAACGTTGCTTGAAATGGTTTTAATCGTATTTCGTGACCAGATTTGAATAGCTAGGTAATTTGCATCTTTCTCTTCCCTATCTCCTTCCCCTCCTCACTACCTTCAGCCTCGCAACATACCCCAATTGGGGAAGCTATAGTCTCACAGGCTCCAATCGATTGGAAGTAAGGATCGACCTAGACAGGTTTTTCGTTCTCGGTCGAGACCGAGAATAAATTAAAATCTCGGCCGAGACCAAGAATAGACAAATTGAGAAAAAAGCGCTATTTTTGCATAATATAGTATATTTAAAAATGTAATAATAATTTGATTTAAATACTTTTACCAATCACAATCGACAGCTCTCTCATGCACTGACACCAAGTGACGAATGTGGACACGCGCGGTAGATTTAAATCCCATTAACCTATACCATACCTACTTACAACGGTCTCGGTTATGGACCAGAATCTCGGTGATTTTTCGCCGAGAACCGAGACAGAGTTCTCGGTAGAATTTGAAGCCGAGAACGCCGAGACCGAGACCGAGAAGGAAGCAGTTGGGACTCTTGTGCGGTGGTCACATATAAAAAAAACATTTGCAATAACATTAATAATTACTTAATAACCTAAAGCAAACATTTTTGTATTTTTGTAACGCACACAACGTCGTATTTAAAATGCCCATCTTCAGTATTTTCTTTTAAATTTATTTTACATGGTATAGATTGCGCAAATATCTTAACTTACGTAAGTTTTGATTGGTTTATGCTGAGAAAATAGAAACTAGAGAATATACAATGTAAGTAAGCTATTTCGTTTTCCATTAAGAGCTTCCGCGTATTCCTTTGATACTGCTAGTAAACCAATGATCTGAGTGAGAACTGATGATACATTAATATTTGTTTATTTATGTTGAACCCAATGTTATTCAATGATTCTGCAATAATTAATGTATTCTCGTGATTTTGTTGTAGAGCCGACAGTCACTTTCAATTATAACTACAATTTCTAGGGTGCCCGGGTTCATGGGGTGAGGTTTGTCCGGGCCTTGGCAGCAGATGCGCCTACCCATCAGCTGCATGGCAGGCCGGATCGGGAGAGAATGTTTGAGGGAGTCCTTTTGACTTCTTGAGCCGTACTCTCTCGGAACATCGCCTTGCACCGCAGTGGTAGGTATGGATTCATACGTCCGTCACTCCTGGACACACTGACCTCCAGATTCTTACTCACCACTAATACCCTTTTCCTTTCCAAAACTTCCTCTCCTACCTTTCACTAAAAGACCCTCCATACAGCATCCCCAAAGATGACATAGGCCCTGAGGGGAATTATTTTCCGCAGGGCCTCCTGTGCGGAGCAAATGTAAAAAAAATAATATGTGGGGGTGGGAGCCACATTAACTTCAATCAATAACTTCGACACTGTGCTTCTATAGAATTAATAACATTTTTTTGGGACAGATCCAATTAAAATTACTATTTTTCCCCAAAATATTAACTTGATTAAACCTAGATAGCTAACGTTTGTCAAAATGATGAGAGTCAAATGCAACTCTTTTGAATGCTTCCACCGAGAAAATACAAAACACACATTACAACTTAGGGGCCGTTCAAGTATTACGTAACGCACTTGCGGTGGGGGGGGTCTTGTGAAACGTTACTGTGCGTTACGAGGGGGGGAGGGGGTTCGAACAACGCGTTACGTAACATGTTTTTCTTTATTTAGATAAAAAAAACTAGGGAATTAAAATCTTCCAAGTTGGCAATCCTTTTCGTTCTCGAAATCTCTTGTTTTGTTTATTGCCGCAAACGCGATTAAAACAAGAGAAAGATGGTATTTAAGCGACTTTCCAGTACTTTGCGCAACTTACTTGTGACTTTCAGGTAAAAATTGTCACTTGGGCGTTACGTAACGTTTAGGGGGGGGGGGGGGGGGGGTACGGAAAAACGTTACGGCGCGTTACATGGGGGGGAGGGGGGTCAATAAACTTCAAAAATTGCGTTACGTAATACTTAAACGCCCCCTTAGTGGCCGCTAGACTGTGTTTAGTCGATAAGTTCTTTTGTTTTTGAGATACCTGCTGACTACTCGTTATTTTGTCAAATGGTTAGTTCGAAATGGTTTTGGTCGTTTTAATGGCCAACTTGCGCCAAAAAAATTTAGTAATTTCACTGTCATCATTAATTTATATCTTTTCTCCTCACAATGTAAAAGAAAAAAAAATGCAATTTTTTCCCAATTATAGTTCTGAATTTAGAGGTAAAATTTAGGTATCTCAAAAAAATTAGTGACTAAAAAATATGACTTCAAACAAATGTTCGTCAAAAAATTCAAATGGTTAGCTTATTGAGTCACAATAACAACGTTAGGGAACGTACCCATACTACGTGACCTGTTTAGGGGGGGGGGTCTTCAAAATACCACGCTCGGTACAAATGAGCGACGGGTTGCTTAGGTTTTTGGTCATCGGGGGGGTGGGGGGGGGGGGGGGTTAAAAATTGCAAAAAGTTGGTCACGTAGTATGGGTACGTTCCCTTAGCTATCCAGGGTTAAATTTCAACCTCCTCGCTTTCCTCAAAACACGTGTTCCAAGTCCTAACAATTCGTTGTGTCTGATGAACCAGTCCAACCAGGACAAGAGGACTCCTGGCTGGGGTACATTCGTATCGTATCGTATTTTACTCCATTTTTTTTGACTTCCACCTTTGGGTAACGTCTAAAAATATTCCACTATATTGTGGATACCTAGCTCTTCCAGAATGGAGACATTTGTGCGAGTGGCTGGCCGTGGAATCCTGAGCATTTTTCTCCAGTGCCACATTCTTCGTTATACCTTTGTCATTCCATGTCTTTTGCATTTCACTTATGTCATCTTTTGTCATACCACACTGTGTAACATTGCAAGTATTTGTAGGTGTTGCAGAAACTACTTGTTTAATGCTTATATGGATAATTTTGTTAAATGCCAACCATTTAAAATGTTTATCTTCGCTCGTCTGTTAATGGTTTATAACAATTATATTGATTCCTGAATGTTTTCTTTGTGTTTTTCCTGAAAGTGGTTTTGATATAACGAATGTCCTTGGTTTCTTCAGGTTTATGCTAATCCAATTTTGATGAACAGTTTTTCAAGTTTTTCAAGCTTGGATTTCGCCTTTTGGCTTTGGATTTGAATTTGACCTTCACCTTTTTTTTTAAACTTTTTAACATAAAATAAATATAATCATTTTAAAATAAGGAAAAATAACCATTTTTATTATAATTTGTGTTATTGGGCTTATTTCGTAGATCTTCATTTTTATAATTATTATATTTTAGTTTCGCAAAAGTTAAGTTTACATTTTTTGTTATCAAGTTTAATTCGTAGAACTTCATTTTCATTTTAATTTCATATGTTCAATAATATTATAATTTAATTTTAAAAAACAGTTTATTTATAAACAAGTTCTGCTATGTAATTATCATTACGCGTGATAGCAGTTTAGCCTTCAGATATGTAGTAAATAAATAAAAATATAAAATAAAAAGTCAAATTTTTAATAATGTGACGGCGGTTTCGGCGTTCAAGACCTTATTTTAAAACTAATTACAACAATAGTCATATCTTATTTTAAAACTAATTACAACAATAGTCATAGATTTAAAGATATCAATGAAAAGGTGTGAGTGAGGGGGGGGGGCTTGTTTAATTTTTTTTTTTATTTATCTTATTTATATATTTATGTTTTTGTTAAAAATTAAATCCTTACAAAAAATTATAGAAAGTACTTAATTTAAAAAATCACAACTCTCAAAATGTACAACGATTCATTTTTTGAGGTGTTTAATGCGTTTTTAAGATTCTAAGAAGAAAAACAGTAACTTTGTTACTGTTGAAGCTAAGAAACCGTAAATATGATTTAATCGATCCGAATGATCAGCTATATATGCCAACATCTTGTATAACTATTTCTGGTTATATATGTAAAAAATTGAAGTAATTTTAATAAAAATTATTTATTTATTTTGTACTTATTATGAATGCCGCGAAGAATGTATAATTGTTAGAACAATTTATCCTATATTCGTGAAATGATTCCAAAATTATAAAAAATGCCTCACTTGCAAAAACCTAAGCGAATGACAGTTTATCTTGGCCCAAGGTAAGGTTATTCCACACACATACATATATAACACACCTAACATTAACACACCTTGTATTTTTGTAAACCTATCTAATCGCTATTTTTATTAGTTTAAAATTTGTATGTTTTTACAATAATTATACATTTTTTACATGTTAAACAATAGATATGTAAGAAAAACTTGAGATAGGTATATCAAAAACAGATTTCAAAATTTAATAATAGATTAAATTTTTAATTATTAATAATAGTAATGTACTCTTACAATTGTTTTAGGTAATTTTATAATTTAATAAGGAATTTTCGTTTATTTTCGAATTTTTTTAGTTTTACTGGGAGTTTGTTGAAATAATTTATACCTAGATAAAGATAGGTATTTCGTATGTGCTTGGTATTAAATTTTGGGATTTTAATAATGTTTTGATATCTTGCTGATAGATGGAAATCTATTTTTTAGCTGTATTTCTTTGTTAAGTTTGTAGTATTTATTATTTATATATATATATAAAAAATAATAAATACATTATTGTAGATACTTTGAATATTGAAAACATTTTTTTCAGGAGAAAATGTAGATGGTTTATTTTTTCAGGATAACCTTAATTATTAATCTTTGATCTAATTTGAGAGGATTTAAAATAAGATCATATGTTCCTCCCCTATTTATTTCCTCCTTTATTTTTAAAATTAAGTTTTAAAATTATCTTTTATGTTAAAATTGTACTATCAATATGTAAAAGCCCTCTGGGCGTTAAATAAATAAATTTAAATCTACCCTTAGCGATAAATATACTCAGTCCACGGACATATGAATATATCTGGACCTGCCCTAAGTGATAAAAACGTATTATTTCCCCCTCCACATGGCGCCGGCTGTAGCTCCTCCTTGGAACCGGCTCGCTCCATGGGGAGGGGATATAGCCTCGCTTGAATCTAAAATGTGTGACGTCATCATTCTTGCCGTGAACAGCGAGAAGCTGACATCCATACATTTAACGAAATAACGGCAGCTTGTGCTATACAATATATCTACGTATCAATGTACACATAGGGAATGTGGGCGGTACTCCAATGTGCTCGTCGCTGGTTACAGGGGTAAGTAAATTATTAAACATTTGTAAGTGTTTTAACTAAACACGGAAACAAAATATTGATATGTGTATCGGCGCGAGTCTTTTTTGGGGCGAGCATTTGGCCTTAGCAAATATGTTTTGAACGTGGCAAGCAATTTGCGCTCCCATGTAAAAAGGTCTATTCATTCAAAGCAGATTTTGCTTTTAAGAACTAAATGGTGATATTGTAATGCGAGATGCCTATATACTGTCAGATTGATTGTTCAACGAATGACAGTCATCTTTCCCCTCTCCGCTCTCCATAGTTTGGTTTTACCCCTCATCTGTAACTGCTTGTCTATCCATTTGGATGTCTATGACTCAGTCGCAATGGTGACCCCCGATGTGTTGTTCAGACATCGAATGTAACCGCGAGCAGGTATCTGTTGAACCGCGAGCACTTATGTTTCGTGCCGTTCACATGACGCAGATCAAATATTTCTTACTATGGTAGAAGAGGGGGTCAGATGAATTAGCGAGCGGCCACGGAGTGCGCATATTTTGTACTGAATCTATCAACTTGATATCTGTCATCCACCGCTCTAGGCAGCTCCGTAATTAAAATGTCCCCCTATTTTGTTTTCGTCGGAGTGGGGGCGCTTAACTGTTAGCATATCCCCTCAAGAGCGGTTATGGCGTAAGATGTGCAATAATGTGCATTGTCTATGGTTGATGTGCGCATAAAGCGCTTAGGTGTGAACGGTCTGAAGGGATTGTATGGAGAGCGATATTTGGCGTGCTATGATCTTTTATATTTATATGTTCAATCTGAACAGGCCTTTACTGTTGAAAACAACCGATAACCCTGCTGGTTGCCAATTTTCGCATAAACAAAAAAAAATCGAAGTTCACTATTATAGTAATTAATATATTACAAAATATTAGTACAGTATTTAGTACTCCATTCAAAGTCAAGGGCCGTATTACAAAACACACTCGAAATTCAGCACGTACTTGAAGTCATAGGTCATTCTTAAATCGGATATTTGATCAATAGATGCACTTCACATAAGTACAGTTGCGCAACCAAGAATACCGATTGACTGATTGGGTCTTAGTCAATATTTCGCAGATGGTTTATCAATCTACAAAGTGACGTAAAAAGGGTACCTACCTACATATTTTAATTTGTTTTTTTCATATTCAGTACAAGATTTCTAATTTTGACATTGTTAGCATTTGCGGAGATAGTTGTAATATCCAAAATTTGAAGTGATTTAAAGAGTAATAAGTAAATCTACCTTTTTAGAAATTCAATTTAATACCACCATTCCTCTTGTCTGTTTATTGTGCTAGAACATCTGTTCTGCTATGTGGTATCTTGAACAAGTCTTGGCGGCGACACCAGCTAAAGTTTTTACAATAGAGTCGTGCATTATTTTGAAACTATTGCAAGATTTGCAGAACAGCTGGTTTAAATCTATTCGATGTCTCAAGTGAGTCTACATGGTGCGTGAATATCGGATTAAGTTCCATTCGTCCACATATAGCCATACCTGAGGATTTTTTTTATTGATTTGTTCCAACATGTTTAATTAAGTTTGGTGCGGAGTCCATACACCAATAGCATACTCCAACTAACTTCTCATAATGGCTATCATTGCATCCGGGTTATTAAACTATGTACTGGTGAATTCTACAACAATGTACTGACAAACGTACTGTGAAAAGTAGCAGAAAGCCAGTGAATTTTTATATTCTTAACCAGTGGTTCCCAAAGTGGACCCCCAGGGGTCCCCAGGATCATTCAGAGGGTCCGTGGAAAATTTAAATTGAGTTGGGGGTCCCTGAACAACGTCAGGGACCAACAACGCGCTAGATTCTCAACCTTTTTTGCCCACCGCCCACTCAACAAAATTATTATTGTTCCCATACTATCAACCTTGCTGTTTCGCTGAGTTTGCTACATAGTCCAATCTTTTTCGAAATGGATGTCGAAAATTTTATACCAAATGCAGAAAAAGCTGTGGCTGCATTTAATATCTGCTTAGCGGATCTAGCAAATAAGTTCAGTAAAGATACGTTTTTAGATTTTCACGGCCAAAAGTATTTTCGTTATTTGTTTTTCCGGCAGATCCGGTAGATGTGTGATCTGTCCTGATGATGGGGAACTGCTTTTGGGGTGTTATGCCGTGTTGCGCTACCTCCTTCTTTAGCCGTCGAAATGTTGGCTAAAGAAGGAGGTAGCGCAACACGGCATAACACCCCAAAAACAGTTCAGTGTAGAAAAAAGTTCAGTAAAGACAAAATAACATATCTGACTCCAATTATAAGTAAAGTCCTAAAAGCAATTGGTAGAATGGCGCAAGTTGTGTCTACTAAAACTGCAAGTCTAGAGGGAGGATTACCGGATTATTTTAGGAAATCGGAAAAAATAATCAAACTTGATATTGCGAGTCAATTTCCGGAATCAAGAAATGTAATGCTCTTTCTAAAGAGCTAAATACATTGATATAAACACGAATACACCTAAAAGCATTAAAACAACTGTAGCTAAAAAACTAATCGACGACAAAAAAAGGGTACTTAGTTTTAATCTCACCTTAAGTCATGATATGCTACGCGTTTACCACATTCGGAAACCAAGTGATGATAAACGAAGGTTACTTAAAGTAGAATTCAACAACCCCACAACATCCCGAAGATTACTAAAACATCATTTCCTAGAAAAAAAACACAAGAATATATGCCGATTCTACTCTAAAAATAAGAAGAACTGGAAAAACGAAAGTCAAATGGCGAAAAGGATATTACCATAAAAAATATGTAAACAGAAACCCTAAAATTGTGCAAATTTCGCCAAAAAACGATGCCAACTCAAGATACATCCGGAACGCTCGGGGATTACGCACAAAATTAAATGAACTACGTTCTATCTTATTCCTACACCATTACGACGTACATGTGCTGACAGAAACTTGGCTTAACTCAGAAATAAAATTAACAGAACTCAGACTTAACTACAAAATTTTGTCGCTGCGATGTGGTTACTATGTTTTAAATCTTTTATTTATTTGATAACACCACTGTTCTATTGAGATGTTTTCAAAAATAAAGCCATAAAAAACATGATTCGTCTGCAGCTTTTACACCACACTGTAACACATTAAAGACGTGTAGGATTAGTCAAGTGATGTCAGAAGTCGCTCGACCGTTGACAGGTAAACCCAAAACCCATTCAAACCAATGACATATTGTCTTAATGGAAAATTTGAAGAGCACTTGTCGGAAAGAGGTCATTCATTAACAATCCAACACAACATGTTTCGCAGACTTGGTTCACTCAATTTGCACATTGTTTTAGAACAAACAAGATGAACCCTACGTGGTAAACAATCGTTCGAAATTGGACCTTAGGTTGTTTTTCTTGGCACATACATAGATACTTCAAATAAAATTTTCTTTCATTTTTAATTACTTGACTATTTTATGACGTACTAGTATTTATTAATCCAAGCGAGTATCGCGTTTCAGTCACACGTAATTTGCGCTGTGGCAGGGGGTTGTGGGTTCAATTCTCACGTACCTCAACATATAAGATGCTATATTTGATGTAACGGGTATTCGCAAAGACATTGTTATCTTTGATAGACATGCTAAAATAGGTTTGAAGTTGTTGCAAGGAACTTTTTACATTACCTCCATCAACATTCTACACCTTATTTTTTAAAATGTCATCAACACAGCGCCTTGTGTGTGGAGGTAAATAAAAATTATAATTTCCTTGATATGTCTCTGTGTAACTCCTCTAGAATTGGGATATGCTTCGATTTTCCAAAATTGCATCTGATTTTGGCAACGATAACATTGTGGAACGAACAAATAAGCGACAGAAAAGGTATAAACAATATTTTATGAAGATGTAGAAATTTCTTTTGTTTAAAATTTTGACAGATATCGTAAATTTTCAAGTTTGCAGCGGTATTCATTCGACATATTTTAAAAGGCAATGGATGCTGAGGCAAATATTTCTTTTATAAATACCTACTTTCAGTTTCACAAGACCCGTGATTTTTCACAGGTCTGCGTTAGTGTCAAAAATAATAAATATAATCACAGAATCTATAATGTGACTAGAAGTGTAATTTTACTGATTTGAGAAAAGATGTTTAAACAATTTCACTAGAAGTAAGGGAATAAATAGTTTACCTTTAAAAACACTTTAAACAGCTAACCTCTATAACTCTATATACCCTGTCAGGGTAGGAGTGATGTCTCGTAAGAAAATATTTTTATTTTAACCTTAGAATGGGGTTGTTTAAAAAAAATTTAACAATTCATCAAATCTTTAAAGTTAATTTTCACGTTCTGTGAAAATTATATTCAAATCCTGTGATTAGTTCAGTTTATGAAGAAACTGGGCTGTAATGATTTAATAATGGAACTTGAATAGAACTCACACAGAACGTGAAAATTAACTTAAAAAATTTGATGAGTTGTTCAAATTTTTTGAAACTACACGTCCTAGGTTTATCTACTTGACTCGAAGTGCTTCGAAGTAAACCGTATTTTAATAATTAAACGATAACGTTTTTAATAATTTCGATTGACAGGATGCTGACTATTAATTGGTCTGGTTCATTGAAGAGGGCGATTGACATAGTTTCGAATTTATTTCTTTATAGTAATAGCCCATCTAGTGGATTGTATTTCTGTAGGATGGTATAGATCATTTACATAAATTTTGAGAAATTTCCTTGGTACCTACCTACTCAAGTCTTCTACGGATTCTTTACCGATGACACCTGAAACAAAGCGAAGAGAAAACTAAATTCTTGGCGAGAAACAAAAAAAAACTGAAAATTAATGGCTGATTGTTTTGGTTCAGTGTTTAGTGGTGTTGTGTAAGTACAAGGACACGATGGAAGAAAATAGGAAGATGAAACCGACTCTAATAAAGATTTATGTATAATGATTATCATTGCGTTGTTACGGCATGGAGGTTTACGAACACGTGCATTTATTGTTCATAAAGGGTGTTGTAAAAGAATTGTTTTCGTATCTGAAAATTTTACACCGGAATAGGAGAAAAAATATCTAAATATTTGGATCGTGTTCGTGTTAGGATTGTTATTTCAAACCGAATGTGTTATTTTTTATGTGAATAGGTACCGCACATGAGACCCAAACTATGTTACCACAAACTAAATGCGACAAAAAACCACATTACCACAAACTCAATGCGCCAAAAAAATATGTTACCACAAACTCAATTTCATACATTGGATCATCGATTGGTATTTTTCTGTATTTTCTACTTTTGATTTAACCTGACTCAAGAAATATATCTTTTAATAATTTTTATCTTATGTTAAATGCCCAGAGGGCTTTTAGAAACTGCATAGTGCATTTTCTGTTGTTGTGAAATTACAATGAAAATAATAATTAAAAAATATACAGAAATAGTACGCAAGCACGACTTTCGAAGTCAAATACCTACATCCATATCGGTCTAATATTTGTTACCAAGATCGTGTAAATATTGTATTGGGAAAGGCAAACCAAAGTCGGAATGATATAATATAATATGTTTTATCTAAAATGTTAATGTCGGTTTATTCGTTTGTTTAGTTACAACTTTAGATTGATTGATTAGATGCAGGAGTTCAGAATAGTCGAATTAATGTTTAACAATTAATAAAAAGGTAGGTGGATAAGATGACTACCTGAAGCTCAAACCCAGTCAAAGGTCTTGGAAATATCCAGTGCAAGCTTTTGGGTCTCACCGAAACGTTCCAGGCACCGCCCCCAAACATGCGTCGCATACACGAGAAGATCGCCACACGAGCGGTTCCATATTGACGGTCTCTAATAATTTTGTTCTTCTCGAGGTGTGAGCAGTTTGTCGTTGATCACACGTTCCATCACCTTAGACAGAACCGATGTTATCGCTATGGTTCCTTAATTAAAAAAGATGAATCCCTGAACGTCCCATACCTACCGCCTTCCTAGGAGGTCAATGACTTCCTCTTCTATCCACTATCGCGTCACATTGTCCAGATACTCTTTTCTCCAACCATCGATGAGAACCCAACTAGCAGTAAGCTACTTATATAAACAATTAATCAAGCTCTAGAATAAGTTTAATCCGGAAGTACAGACAATGTTTGTTCCGTTCAAACATAAACATGTGAGGAGGCATCACATGTTTTATGCATCCAAGAAATATACATCATCGTATCAAAATAAACTACATAATGAATTTGCATCTTCCTTACATTATCTTAAGTGCATGTATAAAACGTTCAACGCATCGCTCTCTTGGCTAACATCCAAGCGTTAACGTAACGTAAATATCCATAATACCCACATATCCTATCTGTATTTTCATGTATAATGTTCGTTCACACCAATACGATTTGCTTTTGTACTAATTGAATACTCAATACGGTAGTAGCTCGTAAAAAAGATGTCAAAAGAAGCGAGGCCAACAGCTTATGTGACAGTGATGTGACGTCATTTTAATAAATGAAAACCAATCAATTTAATCACTTACTTAATCAAAAATATCAACCTGTTTCGAAACCGGTGGTTTCTTAGTATTTTTTCTTATTAATACCTGTATTTTAATAATTTTTTGTTGTTGTAACATCTTGCTTATTCTTTGATTATTTTGTGGTAATTTATATAAATGCCATTATTTCCTAGGCTTAATTAATTAAATTATTAAATATAAGCATGCAAAATTTTTCTTTATTTTTTATTTTATGTAATTATTTTTTGTGATACCTTAAAATAATTAATCACCATGTGTCTTTTTTGTCTTTAGATACTTATTTGTCCGTACCTTTTGGCTATTGTTATTTTTGTTAATTTTCATTTTATTCTCACGAATAAACTATCGGTTTCGAAACAAGTAGATAATTTTCATTAAATAAGTTGGTAAATCCTAAGGTTTACCAACTTTTAACGTTGGTAAATCTTAAGATTTACGGAAAATTTTAAGATGTGCCGTCCGGGCTTTTACAGTAACATATACGAAGCGCTTTGTTTTCATTTAGTTAGGTAGTGTTTGGTTTTGTAACATACGAGTTTGTTTACCTTCTCTCTCCTCTACAATGTTGGTGCTTACGTCCTACAACTGTTTTAATGAGAATAATCAAAATAAATCACTTAAAGATTATTGGTTTAGCGTGACCTAAGTGTCTATAACCTGTATTTGAATATCTTTGCTATAACCAAAGAAACTCACAAATGTCTAGCCATACGTTCACCCTGTATATTGTATAGGTGCCTAGTCGAGATGCATTATTACTACGAGTCGTGCAACACTTCGGCGAACTTGAATTTCGTTCGGCGGACTGCACCACGTAACTTCCATAATGTTTATTTCTTCAGGAATCCCCGTACAGATGGATCTGTATATTATTATAACTACCATTATATTTAGGAAACAAGATTTCAAACAGTATGCAATGACCTATGGCCGATTTTTTCACTTCTGGTTTGGATTTTTCACAGAAGTCCGGATTCGCCCTTTGATCGGAGAGTTGGGTTGGGAAGAGCATATTTGTGCATGTGGGGAGTGTTGAGCCATAATTGTATGCACAGCAGTTCATCTGCAGGATTGGGAACAATGGACATTAGTTTCGCTTTCGCCTTCTGAAGGCATCTGCAAACCTTAACCCAAAATCTCAAAAAAGCGGTGATCGAATATTTGCTGAACATCAAATTTAATGTGACAAAAATTATGATAACCCAATAACATAATTTTGAATCCATTAAAGCATTCAATTTGCCAAATAATGCACAATAATCAGCTTCATAACATAACAAAAATAGCTGGTATCGTATAAGTAATGTTAACTTTTTGGAAAATCGTCCATTTTTGTTACATGAGCTCCACTTCTTCTTCTTGTTGTGCCTTGTCCGTTCAACGGACGTTGGCTATCATGTTGGCTATGCGGACTTTGTTTACTGCGGCCCGGAACAGCTCCACGGTAGACTGGCCAAACCACTGTCTCAGGTTTTTCAGCCATGAGGTTCTCCTTCTTCCAGGGCCCCGTCTTCCGGCAATCTTTCCCTGCATTATGAGATGCAGGATCTCATACTTCTCTGGATGTCTCATCACGTGTCCAAGATATTGAAGTTTTCGGATTTTTATGGTTTTAATAACTTCCTTTTCTTTATTCATCCGAACCATAACATCTTCATTTGTGACCCTGTCCATCCAGCTTATTTTAAGTATTCTTCTGTAGATCCACATCTCGAATGCCTCAAGTCGCCTAATTAATTCTTCAGTAAGCGTCCATGCTTCCATTCCATAAAATAATATTGAAAATACGTAGCATCTGACCATTCGCATTCGTAATCCAAGGTTGAGATCATGACTGCAGAACATTGATTGAACATGAGCTCCACAGGAAAATAATTTCCATCAGGGCCTATGTCATCTTTGGGAATGCTGTGTAAAGGGTTTTTCAAGGAAAGGATGGAGAGGAGAGTTCTGGGAAGGAAAAGGGTTTAAGGGGTGGGTAGGAATCTGGGGTTCAGTGTATCCTGGTCATCCGCCTCCAAGACCTAGACAAACCTCACCCCATGAACACCAAACGTAGCGAACCACTTAACCACTTAGGGTGACCTATGACAGAGGTGTTGGTTATCCAACAAAGTTTCCCGGGGCGGCGGTACCCATTCCCGCCTCCCAAATTCCATTGAACAAATGAACGAATATTATAGATGTAAATTAAAAAGATATTCCAAATTAAATTATACGGTTCTAAAGGTATTAAAACATCAACATTAACGATTTATGGTTTAAAAAGATATGGTTCTCATTAACACATGTCCATATACTAGTTTTTGTTGATGTTTTTAATCTATACTAATATTATAAATGCGAAAGTGCGTGTGTTTGTTTGTTACATTTTCACACCTTAATCACTAAAAGGGGGCGTTCAAGTAATACGTAACGCAATTTTTGAAGATTTTTGACCCCACTACCCACCCATGTAACGCGCTGTAACGTTTTTCCGTGCCCCCCCCTCCCCTCCCCCTCCTAAACGTTACATAACGCCCAAGTGACAATTTTTACCTGAAGGTCACAATTAAGTTGCGCAAAGTACTGGAAAGCCGATAAAAAGCTTTTTTCTTATTTTAATCGCGTTTGCGGTAATAAATAAAACAGAGATTTTGAGAACGAAAAGGGTTGCCAACTTGGAAGATTTTAATTCCCTAGTTTTTTCATCTAAATAAATAAAAACATGTTACGTAACGCGATGTTCGAACACCCCCTCCCCCCCCCCCCTCGTAATGCACAGTAACGTTTCACAAGACCCCCCCCCCCCCCAAGTGCGTTACGTAATACTTGAACGGCTCCAAACCTATTTTAAAAATTCTTTCACCAATAGAAAGCCACATTATCAGCTAATAACATAGTCTGTATATAATGGTAAGCTTTGGCGTTATTAAATTTGTATTAATGAAAATGTGTGTATTTCATATATTTTAGCGGCAGGGAGGAAAGGCGGGAGGGAAGGAAAAGGGGGAAGGTGGGGTTCGTGGGGAGGGAAGAATGGAAGGGAACGGGGACGTACTAAAAAGGTCATGCAATCAATTCAATTTATTTCTTCGAATGCCATTGCAACGCATGCCGGGGACCAGTTAGTAGTTTATAAATAAGAAACGAAACTTTTTTTTCGTTGTTGTTACGAATTGATTTATAACGAAGAAATATAATATTTTAAATTTCGTGAACTATGGTCGAAAATCTTGGCCAGCTCTAACTATAAATCATTAGTTCTTAAACGTCCCGACAAATAATAACCATAAGATATAAACCTCATCTTATAGAATCAAGACCCAGCCTCCGGCAAGTACTCTGAACCAGTTGTCGGTTCATTCATACCACGTGGGCTCGAGATGCTGGGTGGTTCAAGTTCCAAGAAACTTAATAAATAGTTATTTATTTATGGCGAATGAAATACGGAACCTTTCATTTAAAGGAATGAGCGATGCTTTTTTCTTCTTAATAATAATACCTGTATTGTGTTTTGACAACATTATGGAAAATTCAGAACAACAATTCTCATGAAAGTAGATATTACGATATTAAATTGTTCCTCCAAAATGTAGCTAGGGTTTTTGTGAAATTTTTTAACACATTTATAAATACGTAATGTTACGAAATGATTCACTAATTTATGTACATATTTATATTTAATGTTAAAAAAGCATAAATATTTTTACATAAATATCATAACTTTGTCTCCTTTATATCTCTTTTTCTTCTTCAATGGCGCTACAGCCCATTTCGAGTATTGGCCTCCTTCAAGATAAGCCTCCACCCCCCTCT
Organism: Limnephilus marmoratus; assembly: GCA_917880885.1. NCBI lineage: Eukaryota > Metazoa > Arthropoda > Insecta > Trichoptera > Limnephilidae > Limnephilus > Limnephilus marmoratus. The sequence goes on along the minus strand of OU862919.1, from coordinate 26,461,779 downwards.
ATTCTCGGCCGTCGTCTTCCAGTCTGCAACATGGTCAACATGGAGTAGTCCTCTTGAATCCTTCCTGACATCATCCTCCCGTCTCAGCCTAGGTTTGGCCGCCCTTGGTTTACCTCCCGGGTGTCTTGTTAGGACCTTCTTCGGTACTCGTATGCTTGGCATTCTTATCTTAGTCTTTAGAGCCTTAAATGGGTAGAGAGTCTGGGTGCTTGGTAGATATCATAGAGCTCATTATTGTGGCGGATTCTCCATGCCTCTCCCTCTCGCACCGCTCCGAAGATTCTAAGATCAAACTGACAGTTTGATAATGCCTTCAGATAGCGAAACAGCTGTCACGCGTAATAATAACTACATAGCAGAATAATAATTACATTTTTTTATAAATTGAATAATAATATTAATGATTATAAAAAATAAATTTAAATTAAAATGGAGTTCTACAAATTAAACTAGATAACAATAAATATTATAACTTTGCTTCTTAACTACTGTTTATCAACATATTAGCCCCCAATTAGGTTTCTTTCGTTCCCAAACTTCTTCCCTTTAACTATTACCGGCACAAAGCACTCTTTTCAGGGTGAATTGCCTAAAACAAAAAAAACAAAAAACTTCTTCTCTGCTAAATTAAAACTACTGTCTAAAGTTCTGAAACATTAAAAATATTTTTATATGAACAAAGGTAGTGTATATGTATAAACGGTGACCCGACAATTGGTCCGGCGACAATTGATACTGGGACAGTTGGTCCGCCGACAGTTGATCCTTCCGATAGTTGATCCTTCCGACAGTTGGTCCGGCCGACAATTGATCCTTTAGAAGATTTTTTCTTCAAGTAAGTATGCGCAAATAGGATATATGGCCGTACAACCAAAGTCGATATACTTTGAAAATCCGCTGTAAAAATATTTTTTTACTAACAATAGTTCCGACGCTCCGAAGAAGCATACGGCAATGACAAAATACGACATACAGTCGTCTTAGCAAAAAAAACGCTAAAGATTCCAACTTGCATAAATATAACGTTTTTTTATCTGAATACAACACAAGAGTCCCAACTGCTCCCAACCGTCTCGAACCAGTGAGACTACGGCATCTCTTATTTTGGTATGGGTGATATTTAAGGTAGCGGGGAGGGGAAGGAGATGTGGAAAATGTACCTGACTATATAGATCTAGTCACGAAACATGGCTAAAGCCATTTCAAGTAATAAGAGTAAACCTACATACACTGAACACCCCTGTAAAAATCTTTAAAAAATCATGCGATATAACTTTTTTATCCGACTATATACAGGCGGATATGTTTACCGCCGCCCCGGGAACCATTTATTGGATACGTACTTGAAGAAAACTGTTTGAATATGTACTTGAAGAAAACATCTTCTAATGGATCAACTGTCGGAAGGATCAATTGTCGGGAGGGTCAACTGTCGGCGGACCAACTGTCGCAGGATCAATTGTCGCCGCACCAACTGTCATGGAACCATGTAAACGGCAACGTCCATCATCTGCCCTGATGACGGAAACTGTAATGCTGACCGAAACATTGGCTAAAGAAGGAGGAATCACGATATATTTACTGTTTTACATTCATAACTTGATGAATCACCACTGGCTGCCTTATGAATTAATTTCTATAACGTGACAATGAACAATGTCAGCTATATCATCTATAACAAATATTTAAAATGTTGTGAAGCAAAGGTGCCTATCTAAAAAAAAACAGGGTGTGCAATTCACACGCGGTAGAAGTGAAACCTTCAGAAAACTAAAGTAGACAAGAGTGGGGGGAGACTATGAAGCACAACACAAAGTAGTGACCGATTATACTAAATCCTATAGATGCATGTTTTTGTCTCTTTTTAGTGTCGCTACTTTTCGTTTCATAGAGTTTCAAATCGCAACGGTGCTAAAGAAGTTCACACATTCAAAATTTCAGAAGTAAGATGTTAGTTAATATTTTAAACATTGTATTTTAATCATCCTAACTTATTACTACACAGCTTTAAAAATATATGATTTTTTCACGCTAACTTGTTTTCATATTGTACGTTTTGAACCACCCAAGTTTATTTGGATGCATCTCTTGTGCAATGGCCAGAGTTATTTTGTTACTACGGCGTTATTTACCATCGAAGCAATAAAAATCTAATGGGAAAATAAGAAATCGAAAGTTTGTTTCGTGCGACCTCTACATCTTCGGGGACATTGTTTCGTGAAGGAGAACAAGATTGAGAAGAAAGGAATTTTTATTATGACCGGACCACATCATGTAATAACAGATATCGTTGTTACTGATAGCTGATAGTCACTACACGCCCTAGCTTTGATTTAAATTATTAAACATAATAACAAAGATTTTTCACTATAATAGATCTATGTATTTTGAAATGTCTTTTAAAACTAAAAAAGTAATAATAATTGTTTTGACTGAGGATTGAACCTTCCTACCCAGGAACCGGCGTCACACACTACAAACCGGGACAAACCCCGTTTGGACAAGATAGACATTTTTTCTCATATATCGCTGGAAGAGCGTTTAACCAGCCAGCGGCCGAAAATCCACATTTCGTCGAAAGTTGTTCTTACGATCGTACAGGGCGGTTCCAATGAGAAAGATTAATTACTCTCCGTACCAGCTTTTTAAAATTATAACTCAATATCGATTTGATTTCATTCCAAATTTGCTTTAATTTATACCTACATCCAAAAATGCTGAAAGGCGTGATGATAAAACTATTAAAATTATGTGCTTTTTGTAATTATTTTTTGATTATAAGTATTTACCATTTTTCAATAATGTCTAAGTTAAATAAGAATGTTAAAATAAATACACAAACGGACCAATTTTTGTCAAGAAACACATGTGCGTTATATTTTTTAATGATTTTATTGAAACTAAAATTAAAATTCTGAAACATGCGTTTCTCAGATAATGTATTGATTTATTTTACTGCATGATTATAGGATTTGAAATGGGTGTTTTATAATACAAAATCTTTTTTGAAAATTTAACAAATCTGCCACCTTATTATACTAAAAATAAACATTTTTTCTCAAAATTTAAAACATGCGTTTCCTAGATAAAATAACAATCTTCCGAAATCAATTTATATATTTTTGTGGAAAAGAGTCAATACGTCTAAAATCTGATTTAAAAATGACATATTTTTGGTTTTCTCTGGTTGTACACTCTTAATGAAGAGAAATGCGTATACGAGTATATCCGCGTGTGTGCGCGTGATTGCCGCCAAAAATTGACAGAATGCATTGTCATCGGACAACGAGTCTCTCTGGTAAGTTTCAGCTCGATCGGGGGTCCTACCATGGTCGATCGATAAGGATTGGTAAGATAACTTTCGGTATCTTCTCATATTTCAGGACAACTGCAGATCGCCATCGTACAAACAACAGTTGACGTCGAATATATTAAGAACACCCAGTCATTTTGAACTGTTACTTATTCGTTAACGATCTGCAATCATGCTAGGGAACGATGAGAAGTTACCGAAAGTTATCCTGTCAATCCTTATCGATCGACCGTGCTAGGGGGACAAATGTGGGTTAATTTCCCCATCCAAGAATCCACTTCATTCATTCATTCATTCAATCAAGAAAACAAAAGTGAAATTCAAATAGATATCTACATATATAAAACTCTTGTGTCACGGTGTTTGTGGTCGCACTCCTCCGAAACGGCTCGACCGATTTTTATGTATATTTGGTAGGTATGAGAATAGGTCGTAAAGCATATTTCATACCGCTTGTTAATTAGGGTGTCCCTGTCCAGAATTTTTTTTATATTTTTTTGACAATTTTTGTTTGTATTTTTTTTTATTTGGTATCAAAAAATACCTTTAACCCCAAATTTTCACCCTCCTGCCCCCACTCTCCCATTTTTTAATCGTGATTTTAATAGGTTTATATTAACAAATTTATCCGTCGTTCGTATTTCAAATATAGCGAAATTATTTATGTTGTTGAGTGACAGATTTTCTTTATTTCATTTTCCTACCTTAGGATAAAAAATATGTTACTTTTTTTCAAGAGATCAAGCAATGAATATGTCCGTTATTTTAATAAAATACATTGAATTGAGAAAATTGATGGTTGGTGTTTTTTTAGTTTCGTTGTTCTGTCGTATGAAATAATTCATGCGACAAAACAACGTTTGTCGGGTCAACTAGTATTTGATAAAAATACAATTCTCTACCGTGAGATTTCAGTCAAAAGGAGGTATGGGATAGGCAGAGGCTTTGAGATGGGCTATTTTTGCAATCATTAAATGAAAATAAATCTGGATACGCCAAGCGGTTGCTCTAATACTATCTAAATTCTGAAGTAACATAAATAAATACAATTTCTAAAGTTAAATGTACTACTTATGTACTAGTTAGTCCTAGCGAGAGCTCCTACGCTCATTATCGACGGTCGTTCTCTTCGTTTCTCCCGCGTTTTGTATCAAAATGAAAGAAACAGAAAATAATCGAACGAGTACGTCACGTACGACCTTTCGCTAGGACAAAAAAGGAAGGTGGGGGAGTTCTGGGAAGGAACAAGATACGAGAATCCGGAGGTCAATGTGTCTAGGACGTATGAAACTATCCCTCCCAATAAGGTGCAAGGATACGGGTTAAGAGTCCTGCTGGAGAGGCCAAAAGGTTGCAAAAGTTGCCGCCAAGACCTAGACAAATCTCACACCAATAAAACCGGCCACTCCTAGTCAACAAACGTAGCGAAATTGGGGTGACCTATGGCAGGGGTGCCGGGTTTTGGTTATCCTATAAACGGTTCGCGAGGCGGCCCGGCGTGGTACCTAAACCCGATGAGGAAGTATGAGTATGACCGATCTTTGGCTGAGTTCGCAGACGAGTCGGGTTCTCACCCAGGTATCGTTTAATTCCTCTACTGGCAACTGCGCAGAATTCACACACAGATTTACTTGACGGATCGGCTCGCCGTGCCTGTCCGGCGCAGAAACTCCGGAATTTTGCGGCTAAATCCTACATAATTTCAGGAGCAAAATTTAAGAGTTTTTTAATATTGTCGGGTTATTCATAACGCGGGAATGTTTGTCTTTCTTTAAAAAATACCTCTACTGCTCTAATATTAGCAAGTACCTACCTACATATTCTGTGGTTAAATCAAATAAGTAATAAAGTTGGGATGGTTATTTCGGAACCTACCGCAGAACCTCATTTCTACAATATTCTATTTAGACTGTTGTGCAAATTTGAATATTCTGCTTTTTTTATTTGTTCATAATTCTCCCTAAAATCTGAACCCCAGAGCCCGTGACATCTGCAAATTTATAAATACCAGTTTCTTTTGAGCAAAAAACGTGGAAATTTTATTATTTATTTTGGTATTTTAAATAAGGTTTTAAGGCAATTTAGGAGGCGGGTATGGGTACCATCGCCCCTGAAACCGTATATTGGATAACCAATACTCCTGACGGTTCCATGCTAACTGAGAATGAAGTCAACTCAACCCTAATCTAACGTAACCTATTTAACCAATTTTTAATATATTTTTTATCACTCTAAATGACTTATCTGAGATATTTTTTTTTATTTATTTTTTTTTATTTCATACATTTTTTATTAGTAACAGATATTTGTTTTTTTTGGCTACCACACTAAGCTAAGCCCGTGTTGTGGTAGTCGTACATTTAATATTTTAACATTTCAAAAAATATTAAGAAATACTGAAAACTAAAGAGAAAAAAAAGATCATATTTTAAAGAAAAGTAGAAATAGAAATGAAAATTCAAATACAAATTTTGAAATACAAAAATTAATAATAAAGATTAAATGTTAAGAACTCAAGTGTTCTGTATAAATTAAAACATATAAGTATATAAATCAAAATTAAAAACATAAATAAATTTAGTGAAAAACTAAGAGAAAAAAATAACAACATTTTAAAGAAAAATAGAAATAAAAATGGAAATTAAAATTTTGAAATGCAAAAATTAATAATTAAAATGTAGTGTTAGAACTCATGAATTCTTTAAAGTACGTTCGTCCCCTTTCAAAAATCCAATGTTGTACACGTGTTATAAAAAGAGAATTAGAATTACTTGTCTTTATGTCAGTACTCAGAGCATTATATATTTTAGGAGCGATGAACCAGAATTGTCGTTGAGCGAATGAGGTGTTAGTTTTTGGAACCACGCAACCCAGGTTTGATGAAAAGCGGGTGTGTGCTTGATGTTGTGGAGCGATTAGTAGATTATTTTTTCGTATATAACAAATGCTTGTTTTAGTAAATAGCTGTCGAATATTTAAGACCCTGATTTTTGCAAAGAGTTCATTTGACGGATGGGTAGGTTGACATTTAAATATAATTCTCAGAATTAGTTTTTGAACTAAAATAATTGGTCTAATAATGGATTCAGCACAACCACCCCATCCCACTATACCGTATATTGCTATGGATTGGAAAAGGGCAAAGTATACGCTTCTTAGAGTCTGTAAGTGATGGTTCTGAGTTGGTTTCATTCCGAGTTGTCCGGCAACCACCCCTGACATAGGTCGCCCCATGTGGTTCGACTTAGCAAGGGTGTCTCGGTTCATGGGGTAAGGTTTGTCTAGGTCTTGGCGATGGATGCTTTTACCCACCTACAGCGTGGCGGGCCGAATTGGGAGCGGCTAGCTAAGAGACCATTTGAATTTCCCTGCCGGACTCTCGACCGGCACATCGATATTCTAAAAAGACTTACCACACAGCATCCCCAAAGATGACAATTGTGAAGGTTTTTTTTCTTTAGGGCGCTAATGTATCTTTTTTCATGTTTTGGTTTATAGAGCATCCCTAGGCTGATATTTCTTTTGAACTATGAAAACAAGGAAAGCGAGATCCCAAACATGCGTCACATACGCGAGAAGATCACCGCTCGTGCGGTGATCTTCTCGCGTATGTGACGCATGTTTGGGGGCGGTACCTGCTGATCACCCGTGAAAAATCACTGGATGTAATTTGTCTTCCCAAAATGAAAATTGATGTCTCTACGGAATCAAAACATATTAGGTATATATGTATACATTTCAAATATAGAATAAAAATATTCATCCTATAAAGGTATTACGGGCAGGATCTAAACGAATTGCCAGAATTTGAAAATATCCTTTGTACAGTTTGATAATTTTCACATCGTTTTTAATTTTGTGTCACACTCGTACGCTCAAGGAAATCATATTGGAGTATGTGTTAATTACATAATTAGGCTTTCGTTACTTTCGCGCATGCATTATTAAAAATATTTCTCAGAAATCAGAGTTGAATAATACAGCGTTCGGAATTCAGATGTTTCCGACGCTGAGTCGCGTCACACAACTTTTGGCATTTCCGGAACAACTTTAACGTTTCTCGTGCAGATTTTATGCCTTTCTTCTTAAGAATTTGATTGCATTTCCTCTTTCTTCTAGAATAATAATAAAAAAACGGGAATCTAGGAAATTGTTGGATCATTGGACGCTTTATATTTACCGTGACGATTTACGGTAATGGTATTGTGACGGCAAAAAAAGCAATAAACATACGTTCCTTGTCGCTATAATGCTGCAGCTCTTTCTTAGACATTAAATAATGGCGAAACACACAAAATACGTGTGACTGTTTCTTCCAAAGTAGATACTCCTATTTTGATACGGAAATTGCATTTCATTTTCTTGATACGTGTGAAGGAGATGGTGACCAGACAACTCAGAATGAAACCAACTCAGAAGCACCTCAGAAAGGTCATTAAGAGTGATGATAAAAAAATATAAAAAATTGGTTAAATAGGTTAAGTTAGGTTAGGGTTACCGGCTATTTTAAAATTATTTTTTCGTAGCTTTTAATGACCTTTCTGAGGTGTTTCTGAGTTGGTTTCATTCTGAGTTGCCATGGAACCGAAGGAGATGTATGATAATTATTGTATGTTTCCTTTAGGGGGGGGGGGGGGTGCAGACACACGTTCACCGTTTGTCTCATTTTCGACTGTTGTTATTTAGTGTGAAAGAAAGAGCAAAAGCATTAGCGCATTGACATTTGACGTTTTTGAATTTTTGGAATTCAATCACACTTCAATAAACTAACTAACTAACCATCACGCCGTTTCCCTGCAGGGGTAGGCAGAGAGGACGGACCGCCGAACAACTCGATCTTGGCACACACTCCTTGCCTCGTTCACATTCATACATCGTCTCATATATGCGCTTCCATTATTCCGACTCTTCACATGGCCCGACTCAAGTATCTGTTTCACTTGGTCGTGCAATATCTTCCTCGGGCGTCCCCGACTTCTTCTTCCATTCACATTTACGTCATATATTCTCCCTTGAAACTATATTCCATACTTTCAAAATTATCGTCACGGCAATTAGTATTGGTTGGAGTTTACGGAGACGTCACGGTGTAGTGTGTGAGAGAGATGCAAGAAAGTGACGACTTTTTTCTTTGGAGGAAACAAACCAACATACATTGTGTATCTCATCTTTTGAAAGAGCTGCAGCGATATTGTAATAAGGGGGCATACATTAAACACGCGAGCAGTTTATTTTCCAATTTAGACCCCCCCTCCCTTGGTGAGATTAAGTGAAATTTGGTGGGACACCCCCCTCCCCTCCCCTCACATGAGATCAGTGGTGTATCTGGGGTTCCACCCTATCCCATCCCGCCCAATGCTATCCCATTACGCCCCCCCCCTGTTGAGGTAACTTTGATCGCGACAATAAGCTGAAAAACTGTTCAAGATTTCGTGAGATTTTACTGGACCCCCCCATTTCTAGCTCACGTAATTAATGTATGCCCCCTAAGGAACGTATACTTATTGCGTTTTTTATGCCGTCACAGTACCGTTACCGAGAATCGTCACGGTAAATAAAAAAGCGTTCATTGGATTCATAAAAGAACTGTTTCTAATTAATATCAAATATTTCAAAAAACATTAAATTTTCTTAAAGACCCATAAGAGAATGTTAGACAAGATGCACGCCCCCAATAAGGCGGATACTCGACTAGTTAACTATTACGGAAGAGTTTTGACGGATTTCCTAAATGATTTATATGTGTCTTGAGAGATGGTTTTAAAAGTTTATTACTTTGATAACTTGAGATCTATAACCACTTCCTAAATAAACATGAGTTTCATACTGCGTGTTAAGGGACGTACTTGAATTACTTTAATCTTTTCTCATCCGAATTAATTCCTACAGATATAAAAAAAATAAATAACATATGATTATATGTACTTGAAATATTAGATTTTTTTTAAAGTTTTTTTTTTGTTTTCTTTTTTAACTGGTAGTTTAGGAAATATTCCACGTCATTTTAAAACGACAGTGGTTCCGAGAGGTAAATGACGTATAAGTATGAAAATGGACCATGTTCTGCAAAGAATATTTACAAAAAAAACATCAATTAAAGACAATATCATGTCTACTTATCACTTGAAAGTATTATTGATGTGTTCTTCTCACCAAAAAACATATAAAATGAATATAATATGTTATCAGATAAAATAGTCATAAAATTTGAAAAGTGTTCTCATATGTGTGCGTTTGAGTATAACCTCAAACCACCAGTGTCATTTGACACGACTTTTTAGGATGCTAAAAACAAATATTATATCAATGTTTTTTTGTATTTTTATTATAATATGAAAGAATGTACGTTTTACTGTAAATAAAAACGGAAAAATATATGAAAAAAACATAAATTCCTTGTCCGTTTTAATACTGCAATTCCCTCGGATCATAGCTTTTCAAAAGGTGTGATCAACGATTCTTATTTACGATATGAAGTGTACGCAATGTAGCCAACGCAACAAAAAAAATCAATGTTGCTAGGAAGGATTCACTTAATTATTTGTAAAAAACCGCAAATAAATTGGTTCAGTAGTTACTTAGTAAAAAAAATTCAAATTTCACGTCATTTTAAAATGAATTATGAGAATGGGTTAACAGATGTTTCCTGACAAAATTTGGAATAAAAAATGTAAATGAAATTTTAGTCTTCGTTGACTTTTTTGGAGTTTTTTTTCTCTCAAAACCAAACAACAATAAAAATACTTCCATATGTCATCAGTCATCACTAGTCACTTAGCTGAGTAATCACCCAACTCTTCTGTCCAATACCTACAGATTTTATAAAGTTTTAAGTAGAAGAAAAAATCGAAAGTGTCACTGGAGACCAAAATGTCATTTACATTTTTTACTCCAAATAATGCCAGGAATCTCAGGTTAAATAAGTCAAGTACGTCCCTTAACACCATGTATAACTGATTTCGATGTACAGTAATTATAGCAATTATAAGACCAAAAAATATTACCCGACAACTGGTGTACTCCAGAACCTAAATGTAAATCTTCATCAATTTATTGATGATTGATGGAAGGTGAAACAACTGAGATTTAATAAAGAAAACAAAGTAGATTTCTATGTAGTCACCGTAAAGTTGCTGTTATTATACCAAAAATTGATCTATTCCCGTTCTAATGAACGAACTAGCGAAGTTTTATTTTAAAATACAACGCATGCCTATTTTCTTGGCATTCGATGCTTCTGCCCATCAGTTGCATCGTTGCATGGCAGCCCGGATCGAAAGAGGTTGGTCGTTGATCCCTATTACCTTTCTAGCCGAACTCTCTCGGAACATCGCTCTACACCGCAGTTAGAGGGAGCGATTCATACGTCCCTACCTACCCTTGATACCTTTCTCCTTCCCAGAACTTTCTCTCCTTCCTTTTCTAAAACGACCTTCCACACAGCATCCCAAAGATAACACAGGCTCTGAGGGGAAATATTTTTCTCAGGGCCTCCTGTGTGGAGCTAATGTAAAAAAAATCATAAACTCTGTATTACATCTTCTTCTTTCGTATGGTGGGGGGTCAGAGGGGGGGACATCTAGGTCTGCGAGCCAGTCTAGGGCCTCATGCGTTGCCCTGTGGACCTCATCAATCCCGCCGGGGAATGAATGGAGCGGGCATACGTTGACCACATGCTCGGTGGTCTGCACCGCACCGCATTCACACATCGCCGACTCTTTAAGGCCCCATCTGTGGATCATGTGGGCACAACGGCTATAGAAGCACCTTACCCTATTGATGGCAGTCCAGAGTTTGCGAGGCAGTGAGAACCCAGGCTGTCTCTCAGTGGGGTCTTGAATGAGATGGGCGTTTTTGACGTTGGCTGATTGCAACTCAATCTTCCACCTATCTTCTTGGGTGAGAGGTGTACGAAGGAGTCTTTCTCCTTCCGTTCAGAAGGGTTTGCGAGACTTTAAGCGGTATTACATCAATAATCCTCTAATGAAATAATTCGTGCACTCGTGTAATATCTCCCGAAAAAATCTGTAAACAATGTTTGTTTCTTTTTCATTTGCATCTTTACAGTTCTTTTGCATCTTTGCATTTGCACGCGAATAATTCGTAACATACTCACTAGTACTTCAGTTGCATAAATACAACATCTCTAGAAGCAGCTTGTGAATGAATATGAATCATGATTGCTTAAGATATATCTCATCAATTAAACGAGTAAAGAGAGTAGTTAATTTGATTCTTCAGAAGTAAAAGTAAAACATGAATGAATCGCGTATCTGCTACTCGTATGAATGAGTTCATTACCAATCAAACGTTCGCTTACATAACAAGAGAGGTGGAGATTGTTATTTAATTGCATTCATATCTTAAGTACTTTTTTATATTCAGCAGAATGAAAGTACCTAACTTGTCATTGACATTGTACCCAGCACATTACGATGAAATTACGTGTATCGTATCAAAAAAATAATGCTTTTTATAATGCACTTTTTTATGATATTACACTTCACCTCAAAAACATTCAATACGTGTTTGTGCTCGTTCTCATAATGCATACAAAAAGTTCATATTGTGCAATGACAACTCTTCAAAATGAATCTGTCAAATATTTTAACGTTTTTGTCATACAACATCAAAGGGAAGAGAAATAGAAAGAGATATTATATAACATATTTTGGACATTTTTGTAAGGTTCGGTATACTTAAAAATCTACATCATTATGGGCAGACTCATGACGCGCGTAAATGAAATGAAAAGTACACCGCGCCAAGAGTTGAACCAGTTTTCTTATGAGCCGTGAGTCATAAATTATGACTCAGTGACGTAGAATCTGTCGTAGATGATTGTGTTACGGAAACCATCCAGGAAACGAATTGACGTGCAATGAAAATCATCTGTAGTTAAATCTGAGGTTAAAAAGTATGGTTTTAATAGCTGCAGAAAAGACTGTAAATTTTTTTTACTTCTTTTTTGTTGAAGTTTAAAATTAGAAAAATAATTTGCCTCGGGGTCTTTGTCATATTTGGCTTTGCTGGGCCTGTGTGGAAGGTCTTTTTAATCTAATAAAGGAAAGAGAGGAAGCTCCGAGAAGGAATAGGTATGAGGGGTGGGAAGAAATCTGGCTGTCAATGAGTCCATGTAGTGGCGTATGAATCCATCCCTCCCACTGCGGTATAAAGCGTTAGGTCAAGAGAGTCCGACTGGAGAGATTAAAGACATTGCTAGCCGTAAAGGAAAATATGTTTTACTAAGAATGTATTGGAAGTTGTGGTTGCTTTTGCATCATTCACTTCTTCATTATCAGACTTCTTGTTAGTCAATCCAAACAAAAATACACAATACAATCTATTCATGTCTTGTAGCAGATCTAGCTTCGCAGTAACACCACATGATCAGATACTAGATATGTGACGTTATCTGTAATGTATCATAATAGTCTAAGATCTTGTATATATTTTACCATAGTAGTCTATGAGCTCTTCGGATCACATGGTCTCCTTGCCCAGTAGTGCCGAATGAGACCGAAGGTACTTTTACAAAATCATCAGGTTTCAAGAAAATCCTGATAAGCTGGAAGGATATTTGTCCTCAGAAGAATTATTATGTTTACAATTCATCAATAAACAGTCGCTGTGTTATGAAGAACCTAAGTCCACCCTCGACTCCGTGCAAAAACGGGCGATCCGCGAAACGAATAAGTATAACTTCAAAATTATTGTGAAGTTCATTGTAACTAATTTGCCAACAAACTTATCAAATGATCAGATCTGTATAGCTAATAATTAGTCTGCTCACTTCCCATGCGATTTTATTAACGGGAAACTGTTTACCGTCGTATCTAGACATGAACTCGGTTTTTTATATTGTAGAGAATGTATAGATTCTCACTCATCGTGTGTTGTTAATTATATTTCTTGTATGCATGTTTATTTCCTACATCATTACAGATACGACATTCTGTAATAGATACTATTATTTTGTTCTCGTGTCGTGAAAAAGTGTCAGTGAGGCATTTCAGTATTACTATACTTATATAGTTTAACACTATACGTGGGGTCTAGTTTCAAGAAGAATCAAGATGAGACAAGTCGAGTCAGGAAGAGACAAGGGGAGCCATCAGAGAGGGAGGAGGGGGCGGAGAAGAAGGGAGACTAGAAGATGCAAAAATAGACAAGAAGGGTTAGTCCCCCCCCCCCCCCGTCCCAGTCACACATCGTCACATTTGTGAGAACCCCTCCCCCCTAGTGTTGCGTCACATATTTTGCAATTTTACATCTAAAAATAATTAAAACATTACTATAGTTGAAAAAAAATGATTAAAGTTTTGCGTTTACATTTAAGTTTTGCGTTTTAATAATTTAGATTTTTACATGTGACGTCACAAAGCTAATAACCCTCCCATACCCCTAGTAACACTTCTCTACCCCCCCCCCCCCCCCCCTTAAGGTGTGACGTAATTTATGATAGCCCCTTAGGTCTGTTATGTACCTACTAACTGTGCCGTTTTATGGAACTCATGCACTGTATAATATGGTCTACCGGAATATTATTTATCACCATTATAATATTACAATGGTTCATAATATTTAACGTGCATCAACGATAGTATGTACTCTTACGTTACTCATAATAATAATATCTAGTAATTGGATGATTAAATACTGCCGTTTTTGTGAAAGGATGAGGACGAGTTACAAATCTAATAGGCTTTATCTTATTATGTATGTAAGAACAGATATAAAACAGATATATATTACTATATTAGGTATGTAAGAAGAGATATAAAACACGCTTATGGCTCTAAAGTTACTTGACCTAAAATTATCAGTAATTATTTAAATTTAGACATTATTTAGTTACTTTCAATGCCGTGAATTCGGCCCTTTTCATTCAAATCTTAATTTTGGATTTGAGATCAAAATACCCAACCAAACTGAAAAATTATTTTAGTAATCAAAGGTTTATCAAATATCTAGTAAGGATGTGAGCTACTTTATTTATTTTTGCTTTAAATGCTATGAAATTGTAAAAAAACAATGGATTTATAAAACCAAGATCGTACCTATCTATGTATTATATTGTTTATTATTAAAAGAGTGCAAAAAATACAAAGAATTGACATGCAAAAGAGGATAAAGATAGTCAGGCTACTACTCTTGAACGTTTGTCAAAAGATAGAGAGTCATTGATCTATTATATATTTGCATCACCTTATTATTTTATGTGTGCAAGGTGCAATGATGTCCGTCTCTGGGATGCATCACATTATTAGACGTCTCGCATGATTATATTTATTTATAACAAACAAAATACCTTGGACACATAAACATTGTGTATATTTTACAATACATTCGTTTCCAATGGATTTGTGTGATCATAATCTAACTTATATCGTCATCACTTTCTTTTGCAAATACTTGGATTTTTTAAAAGTATTTGGACTTATGAAACAATACATTCAATACAAGCTAACCTTGTCCCTTGTTCAAACACAATTATTAGTGACCTTGTCTGTGAGTTGGTCTCTTTTTTGATGGAAAATCAATATTTTGAAGAACCAGAACCTTCGATCGCCTTACGGGTGGCAACAGGCCATTAAGAGTACTTTATTTCGACGACCGTGAAAACAAAATTATCCGCATTGCTCTTTACGATATCACCTCCTGTTGTTGACATTGGGTAGTAATTAGGCTTTATTATATCTTCAATTTTAGCGGAATTTCACGCAGGTAATTGTCATTTTCTGATGCGTGAGTTTGCATTACAGAACATAATGTCAATGATTTTGAACAGAGATAACCAACAAATTCTCCTCACACGTTCGTAGTTGTAACTCAACTGAAAGAGTGGGAGATAACCTTTCGGCTTGACTTTTCTCACAAAATAACTCGACAAAGAGGTTACGAGTTGCGAAGGTGATTTGTAATTTTTTTAAACGTTTCTTTCAAGTTATATAAATTATGATCTTAATGTCAGCCTGAAATTCAACACCAAGCAAATATGCAATTATTTTACGCAAGATTCTGCACTGACTGGAGCCAGTGAAGCAATGGTAATAACAAATTAGTGATTTGTTTTTCCACACATGAAGCCCTTAGGAAAATAATTTCTCTCAAGGCCTACTTTGTCTTTTGGGAAGATATTTTGAAGGAAAACATCTATCCTCCAAAGGGAGGAAAAAGGTAAGTGAGTCCAGGAGTGACGGACGTTTGAATCCGTCCCTCCCAATGCGGTTCAAAGCTATGGGTCGCGAGACTCCTACAGGAGAAACCAAATGGTCTCCCTCAACCAGTCTATACCTACCGGTCCACATCCTAATCCCGAGCATATCGATAGTGGGCAGATGCATCCGCCGTCAAGTCCTAGACAAACCACACCCCATGAATCCGGGCACCGCTGCTAAGTCAACGCAGTGAACCACTCGGGGTTACCTCTACGGAAGATGTGTTGCTTATCCAATAAATGGTTCTCGGGAGCGTATTTCCTTTTCCGTGTTCAATAGGAGGCAACCATGCCTCGAAATCAACACGGGTTTGTAACGCCATTTCTCCTCCAAACCCGTGTTCAATAAAAGGCAAGCGGCGTCCTATTGTGCACGGGTTTGTAACGCCAATTCCCTTTCCAAACCCGTGTTTAATACGAGGCACGCGTCCTCGGCGGTGCATGAAACATAAAAAATATTATTGGCATATATAACAATAATTTATTCATGATATTAAATGAATGCATTTTTGACAAGTTTGTACCCGTATTTATAACAGCAGAACATGAAGAAAAGAAATTTATTAGAATAATTACACATACCCGCTAGACAAACCCTGCTTTGCCAAACAAACCATTCAAAACCTGGGATGTGTATCTAAATTTTGACGACATGCAGCTTTCGTAGTTTGAACCTCAACCCAATAATTCAAATTAGGTACTTTTATGTTTTTTTTTTATTTTGACGAGAATTTATTTTATAAGATTGGTACTTCCGACAAATGTCGTATTTGATTGTCTATTAGTTAAAATGCATTACAAACCCGTGTTCATTTCGAGGCATGGTTGCCTCCTATCGAACACGGAAAAGGAAATACCCTCTCGGGACTGCGGTATCCATACCCGCCTCCCAAACTGTGGAATGGGAATAATGTGAAGAGAAGATAAAGCGAGGAAAAGTAATATTTATATTAGGAACCTGGCTACTTAGATATTATCTTTATCTACTCCAGTCATACAATTCTAAATATATGAACCTGTATATTTCACGAGAGCATTTTCCTCTCCAACAACAACAATTATTCAGAATTGAAACGTCGAAACTTTTCGGGAAAGACCCTAAACGCATTGAGCACGCCTAACTACGGAGGCAATTGAAATTCGCAAAACCACATTTGGAGACGACGATAGGGCTAAGCTTAATAGTAGGTACTTGGTATCCGGTACTTGATGGCTGCACCAAAACTGTTCGCCGAAAACTATATTAAATTAACCAATTAAATATATTTCGAAATATTGGCCGTAAGAGGATTGATGCCAACAACAATCCGCACATCTGCCCTGATGATGGACACTGTCCGAAAACTAAAGATGGCTAAAGAAGGAGGAAGCGCAACACGGCACAATAACCCAAAAATAAATCACGATTAGGAATAGCCAGGTATTTACCAATCTTCCTCTTCCCATCTCCATCCCGTCCCCAGTCCCATAAGCTTTACGGGAAATGACAATGTCTCATTGGTTCCGGAAAGTTGGATCTCTTGTGCAGTATTCACCTAAAAATGTTGCAAGATTAGTTATTTTATTTATTAATATTCGTTTTCGCATGTATAAGCTATTAGGAGGATGATGAAATACTTCCATAGGGTAATAACGTCTCATTTTTGAAGTGAAAACTTCTTTAGCACCGTTGTGATTTGAAACTCGATAAAACGAAAAATAGCGACACTAAAAAGAGACAAACGCATACATCTCTATAGGATTTAGCCTGCGCGATTATGAGATAGTATAATCGGTCTCCTCTTTGTGCGGTGCTTCGTAGCCTGCCCACTCTTGTCTTCTTCAGTTTTCTGAAGGTTACTTCTACCGCGTGTGAATTGCACACTTTTTTTTCTAAATATGATACAGATGTATCAATTATCATTATACATTAATATTATCATTACAGCTGCGCGTTGACCCAGAATGCTTCTAACGTTGATCTATGACTTCATAACTTAGGAAGGTCCTCGCCTAAAAAAATGCATTAGTAAAGACAATAATTTAAATTCGGAAATATTCATTAATTTTGCTCACGAAAGAGTTATGATCGAGTGAATTTATCCCACGGTACAAATAATTGTTGCATATGTGTTTTTGTAGCGAGAATAATAGGTTTGTTTTATAAATTACCCAAAAAGCGTAATTTGTACCTCCGTGCGATTTTTATTACCAAAGTAAATGTCAATTTGGGTAAATTGTTAATTAACGTAGAAGGTTCTCTGGTTTATAAAAAACTGCCCTCGGACGACATTAAATTTGTAAAAATCTGTCATTAGGCGCAACTAGAAAAAAGCAGATTTTTTTATGACGACTCTTTTTCTTTGTTTTAACAATTTAGCAAATTTGCGCCAATTTTCTGGCAAACGAAATCATTTAGTGTGATTAAAATTATTTTTATTGTTTTACATTTATTTCATTAAAAATGATAGCGAAACAGATGGAGTTAAGCCGCTGGAAGCCGTTTTGAAGGTGCATTTCAGAATTTGAAAAAAAAATAGGCCAAGGTATCTCAAACCATCCACTTCATGGTTATGAGACTAATCCTTTACCACGAAGAGTTTTATTAATATTATGAAGGTAAAAGCTCTTTTTTCCATTAATGATCTGAAGGAAAAAAGTTTTTCGGTTTATACTTATTATTAGGTATTTATTCAGTTAATAATATGTACATAATATAGAGGTTTGTTAAGGGACCTACATCAACCAGTGATTCCTGACATTATCGTATTTGCTGTAATGACATTTAAAAATCAGTAGGTGTGGGACAGTTGGGGTCGGGATGTGGGTGGTTTGGTATATTTATGGTCGGGATGATGGATTGGGCGGTTACTCAAATGAGTTACGGTGACGACACGAGGAAGAATTTGTTTTGCTTGATTTTGAAAAAAAAATTAATGGAATAACATTATTAATAAATTATAAAGGTATTTTAGTTTTCTTTGTTAATTAGTTGTTTCGGCATACATGGCCATTTTCAAACTGTGATTGGTCAACTTTGTGAGACGACTTACTTATATGATTCTAAATTTCAATTTTGAATGTGCCTAAAATGATTTATTACAGTTTAAACCGATTTACTGAGAAAATAATTGTGACAACAGATTGTCCAATTGTGGGGTTGCTTTGAAATCTGTTTTCCCCACATTAAATGTGAAGGTGTTCATTGTTTCATATTCCTTGATTTATGTGCATGATTCAACATAATTACGCTAAATAATAATATGTTTACAGGTTCATAAGTTTTAAAAATATAAAGTAGATTGTTAATACGAACCTGTTGACAAACTGTTATCTATCATTTATTTTAAAATTTTTAAACTTTATGAGTAAAATCTCAAAGTATAATTTAATTAAATGAAGACAATATTAGCGAAACTCAATCGAAAATCTGGAGACAGAAAAATCGGAAAAGATATTGGCTCCGCTGGGAATAGAACCCAGGAACCGTTGCTTACATGGCAAGAGCTCTACCGATTGAGGTACGGAACCCATACCAATTCGGTCACTTTTAACTGTATCATACTTCGACTAAGAACTACCGACATTATCTTCATTTTCTTAACGCACATATTATTGGCTGCTATCTTTATATTTCAGAGTTTCGCTAATATTGTCTACATTTAATTAAATGTTATCTATCAGTTTAACGGGACTTTGTTGTAATTATGTAACATTTAAATAAATAAAAAAATTACATAAATACGTACATTTCACGTAATAAGTATATTTATACAATTTGTCCAGAGAAACGTTGTTAGCATTGCCGCTTATACGGCCATTTGCTAAACCAAAACCTGGAAAGGACACGCAATACATAGGCCAACAGAACTAGCTCAGAGCCGGCAGCAAGCAAGGTTCCTCTTAAAACCAAGGCGAGTGTTGTGGTTCGCTTGTGAATTCCTCCTCCTTCTTTCCTCACAATCTCCAGGTCTCTTTCCTCAATCAGAACACAGTTTTGCACGTAAAGGGTTTATTCATTTAGAAGGAGACAGGGTTTTACAATTGCCAGCCTCGGCAAACTTCACATGGGTACTTGCTAGATATAGAATTCTGACATGGCGGGGAACTTCTCTCTACTCAACTCTCAATACGTATTAGTGAATTTAAACGCAGGATGTAGCACACAAAAGGAGGCAAAGGTTCATTTTACTCACAAAGCAGGAAATGAGGTAGCCGTCCGACAGGCTACCGGTGGGCTGGAGCCTTCTCGTACACAATACACATTATAGAAACAATCACGAGTTTTTAGGTTCTCGAGACAGCGCACTAGCGCAATTCACTGTTGTCAAGCCCGCGACCAGCCGGGGAAAGAATGCCGGGTGCCGTTCGGCACTGGGGCCACGGACCGCCGCGTGCGGAGAAGGGGGCGGAGAGGGGGCGGTACGGCGAGCTGTGCACTGGGGGCCAATTCACTAGCTCCTCGCAACAGGAATAAGGGGGTCTATTCTTTATCTTTTGTAACGTAACAACGTCAATCATCTCAATAACAATTTTAATTTAAACTTTCTTCAAAATAATTCGGTCAAAGTTAGCCACCTACCTATTCAAAGTTAGCTGCCTAGTCAAAGTTAGCTACCTAGCCAGAGTTAGCCAAGTAGTTATGTAAGGCTTGCTTGAATAATAATGTGGATGCAGCAGATTTTCGAAGATGCGTATCAGTCAACGTAAGACTTGCTTCAATAATAAAGTAGATGAAACTTGAAAAATAAAACATATTTACAGTAACTGGAAACGGAACGCTCAAAAAAAAAATTACGCACAGTGATAACAAACTTCGCTAAGCAAGGTCAATAATAGTATCAATAATAGTACCTACTAATCTTAATATATAAAACAAAGTCGGGTTAGTTACACCATTTACAACTCGAGAACGGCTAGACCGATTTTCACGATTTTTGATTTGTTGGATTTGTCTCCGCACCGAATAGCAGAATAAAGTAGATGAAACTTGAAAAATAAAACATATTTACAGAAACTGGAAACGGAACGCACAAAAAAAATTACGCACAGTGATAACAAACTTCGCTAAGCAAGGTCAATAATAGTATCAATAATAGTACCTACTAATCTTAATATATAAAACAAAGTCGGGTTAGTTACACCATTTACAACTCGAGAACGGCTAGACCGATTTTCACGATTTTTGATTTGTTGGATTTGTCTCCGCACCGAATAGCAGAATAGCTATTAAAACATCGGAAAAGTTCACGAAAAAAATAATATTGAAGAAAGTTATCTTCCTCATGCACTTTTTATGTCGTAATAATCAAAGGTAAATTTTTTTACTCGCAATAACTTTGTAGTACGAATTGACCCAATTACTTTTTACAATTCCTGATCTCTATTGATAAAAAACATTAAAAACATTTCAATCTTTACGATTTAAACAATGTTAATTTATTATATTATTATAATAAATCAAAACTAGATATTTTATTTATTGGTTGCGTTAATTTAAGTGACTTGCGTTAATTTAAGTTTTGTTCAGTGACTAAGGTTAACCCAGGTTATCTTTTTAATTCTCCACATATGAGGTTTGAGAAAAAAAAATCCCAGCAGGGCCTATGTCGTCTTGGGTAAGCTGTGGGGAAAGGAAGGGGATGCATTTCTGGGAAGGAAAAATATATAACGGGTGGATAGGAATCTATAACGTATGAATCCATCCCTCCCACTGCGGTGCATTTTTCGTTTGAGATTGTTAGTATTTATTTTTTACATAAGCTTCATCCAGGAGGCCCTAAGGACAATGATTTCCCTGAGGGCTTATATCATCTTAGAGGATACTGTGTGGATAGTCTTTTTAAGGAAATAGATATGAGGGGTATATAGGAATCTGGGGGTTAGTGTGTCCAGAGCGAAGGACATATGAATCCATCCATTCAATTGCGGTGCAAGGCGATGGGTCGAGAGTCCGCTGGAAAGGTCAAAAGGCCTCCCTCAACCAGTCTCTCTCAATCCGGCCCGCCACGCAGCAGGTGTGCAAACACATTTGACGTAAATACCTTGACAAAACTCATCCCACGAACCGGAGCACTTCTGCTAAGTCACCAGACGCAGCTGACTACTTGGGGTGACCTATGGCAGAGGTGTTGGTTAATATCCAATAAATGGTTCCCGAGACGACCGTGGCGGTACCCATACCCGCCTCCCAAATTATATTTAACGATTGCATAAGTTAAATAAACATTAAATATTATTAACGCACACTTTAAAACTCGTAAGTGGTGTTTGCGTAAGAATGTACATGTATACCTTTTTTCTCACTCCTCTTCACGTTCCGATCCTAATCGAGATAAGACAGCAACATCCCGGAATAGAGATGCTGTGATGATGTCCAAACCCGATTCCAAGATTATTAACCATAGAGTTTGCCTTCCGATAGCACTTATTTGACCGCGTATCTTTCCTTACGTTATATTTATTGTTGTTTATACCGGTAAGCCTCTATGATGTTAAATTTGAAGGCTGAGAGTGAAAGGCTCTATCTACAGTTGGAAACGGATGTGAGATGGAGAAATGCGCCTGGTAGTAGCTAGAAGAAAGAGCCTAACAATTAGCACCTAATTATAGAAACAAAAATCTTAAGTTGATTTTGTACACTTTACGTGCAATATTATACACTAATCCCAGCGATAGCTCGCACGTAAGTCGTCGATGTTCGTCCTCTTTCTTCTTACGTTTTGTTTGAAAACTAAAAAGACCGAAGATACTAGAACGATGACGTCAAGTAAGATCTCTTGCTAGGACAGTAAATATCACTTCATTAAATGCGCGATCGTTTCAACGTTTATTTTTATAAGACTGTCTTCGCCAGAATTAGTACGATTATCTATCTGGATGGGGAATATTGTGAGGCTGAAGGAAGGATGATAATAGACGGAGTACTAACCTAACTTGGTATTCAGATGGTTACAAAAAAAAAGTAAAGTTGATTTCAGCGATACTGAATAGACAATCCCCAGATTTTTATTTTTATTTAAAGTAAATCAAATGTTAATATTCAGTTCTGGAAGTTATTTTATTGTGACAGCTGTTTCGGCGTTTAAAGCCCATTATCAAGCTGTGATTAGACCACATTAAGACGACTTATTTATGTGTATATATTGATGTGGTCAAGATTAAAGTTAGTCAGATTCTTTCCCAGTGTCCACTGTTCACCAAGCTATTCCCATAGTTGGTGTCATTGGTGACTGGCCAACTCAGAATGAAACCAACTTGGAACCACCTCAGAAAGATCATTAGAGTGATGATAAATACATGGTTAAATTGGTTAAGTTAGGTTAGGGTTACCGGCTACTTTAAAATTATTCTTTCATAGCTTTTAATGACCTTTCTGAGTTGGTTCTCATTGGTTTCATTCTGAGTTAGTGTGGAACCCCCACATTCCACATTATGTCATTTTGAAAACCCATAATTTTATTGATTACATTCCAATTGATTACATTCTAATTGATTCGCAGTCAATCTATCTGTGACTATATGTAGCTACTGATTTTATCGATGAAAGTTGGACATATTTTATATATTTCCCCTAAAAAAACACAATGTTTTTAATCTCACTAAAAATTATTATATGCTGAGATCTGAATCCCCACGTTTAAAAATTTCGTCTATTATTTGGAATCCGAATGAGTGACAGTCTATGTATGAATGATTTATTCAAACTAAATGTGTAAAAGTTTTTCGCTTTACTTCGTTAATTCACTTTTCATACATGACTATTAGGTTATTATTTCTTATCTTGACATTACCTGCCTCAAGTTTTTGATTTGTTTTATCCCGTCATGTCATTAAATTTCCTAGGAACTTCACAACTTCTAGTTCCATCAACTTCTGCGCCACATTCATTAATAATTCAAGGATTGATTATTTAATCACAATGATAGTTCTGTATTATACAAGATATCCAGGGGTAATGCAATGTAACACATCCCATAAGCGACAAAAAAATTACAATAAGAAATAAATACACATTAATTAAAGTTTAATTTATGTAAAACTAGCAGACCCGGTCACAAGTTGCTGTGACTAACGAAACCTTTATAACCAACGCCATCTGTTAAATCAAATCCATACCAGGCTGCTTGCTCGCTGCCCGCTGCCGCTTGGCCAGATATATTATGTATTTCAACCAATTTAAACAAAACCTTGAGAAATTATATACCTAAAAAGCTTCCTCATGTATCGCTATTGGTGAAAACCGCTTGAAAATCCATAGTTTGAAAATGCATAGTTTAAAAGATCTAAGCGCACATATAGCGGGAGAGACTTCATTTTATACTTAGTAACTAGCAGACCCGGCCACAAGTTGCTGTGGCTAACGAAATACAACGCCATTACCCAACCCTTATAAAATCCACACCACCCACTTGCCAGCTGCCCGCTGCCCGCTGCCTGAATTGAATATTTGAATTTCTCGGCTTTTCTCTATTATAATAAGTATGTTTTCTACATATAAACCTTCCTCTTGAATCACTCTATCTATTGGTGAAAACCGCATGAAAATCCGTTGCGTAGTTTAAAAGATCTATGCGCACATACATTTTGAGCGACTTCATTTTATACTATGTAATGATAATAATAATAAAGATAGCTAAATAAATGCATAGGCTTAGAGATTAAACCGCCATCCAACTCGGCCTTGCCACACATCCTGAAACACGCACACACGGCGGCCTCCGTAGTCGAGGGGTAAGGCTCTCGACTAGCAATCCGAAGGCCTTGGCACACACCCCCCGGCACATACACACACAGCAGCCTCTGTGGTCGAGGCTTAAGGCTCTCGACTAGCAATCCGAAGATCGCGGGTTCAAATACCGGCGATCCCAAGCAAATTTTATTTGCTTGATATGATTTTTTTTACATTAACTCTACACAGGAGGCCTTGAGAGAAATAATTTCCCCCGGGGCCTATGTCATCTGGGATGCTGTGTGGAGGGTCTTTTTAAGGAGAGGAAGGAATGAACATTGGTCTTGAAGAGACCCATGTTGTAGGAAGGAGGAAACACGGAGGCCGGCAAATCATTCCACAACCGAGCTGTTGAACACAAGAACGAGTCGAAGAAGCGACCTGTTCTCATGTGACTTTTTGAGTAATATAAAGTATATTTGCGGCACGTTCACGAGTGAAAGACAAATCTCCGTATCGCCCTTGTGTAAGACCACCATTCAGAATTGAAACGTTGCTTGAAATGGCTTTAGTCGTAATTTGTGAACAGGTCGGTATAGCCAGGTACTCCCCACCTTCCTTTTCCTCATCTCCTTCCCCTCCCCTTGTGAAAGACCACCATTCAGAATTGAAACGTTGCTTGAAATGGCTTTAGCGTGTTTTGTGAACAGATCGGAATAGTCAGGTACTCCCCGCCTCCCTTTTCCCCATCTCCTTCCCCTCCCCGGTGTAAGACCACCATTCAAAATTGAAACATTGCTTTTTTTTACATGAGCTCCACACAGGAGGCCCTGAGGAACATAATTTCCCTCAGGGCCTATGTCTTCTTTGAGGATGCTGTGTGGAGGGTTTTTTTTAAGAAAAGGAAGGAGAGGAGAGTTCTGGGAAGGAAAAGGGTTTAAGGAGTGGGTAGGAATCTGGGGTTCAGTATGTCCTAGTAATCCGTCTCCAAGACCTAGACAAACCTCACCCCATGAACCCGGGCACCCCTGCTAAATCACCAAACGTAGCGAACCACATGGGGTGACCTATGGCAGAGGTGTTGGTTATCCAATAAAGGTTCCCGGGGCGGCGGTACCCATTCCCGCCTCCCAAATTTGAAACGGCTTTAGCCGTGTTTGGTGATCAGATCTCAAGCGCTTTCCGTAGTCGATCGATTAGTTGGTCGAATAGTCTAACGCTTCGGGTTCCAGCTCAGGCATCGCGGATTGACAGATGAATTCTCTGCCAGCTAAGTTCTCTATCATTACAGAAGCAACACGTTCTGCTTTTTATGTTGGCAATAGTAGGAATTAAAAAAAAAATGAAGTTATCGCAATCTGGGAATATTTGTACCCATCGTTTAGTTGTTAAAATGCTATATTAATGTGCATCCGACGCGCGACGGTTGTATAAGTAAGGGTAAAAATATTAATTAAAGTTGTTGATATCTTTATGGCTCTTATGGGGGTTGTGGGTATAATTCACTGGCCTTACAGTCCTGTGGATCGAATCCGCAGCGGGTACCGTCTTCTGGGCACTATGTGTAGGTATATTACAGGTATATCCTAGTGAGACAGGCATCGAAAAACCCAATGTAAATATACTTTATACAGATAAATAATAAATAAAAATGAATTACTTTTTTACACTACACTGTTTTCGTCCATTTTCCAGATTCAGTGGAAAAAATGGCGTATTCTATTTTGGGACCAATTTTCGTATAGTTTAAAATTGTATATATTATCTGTCATTTTTTTAAGAAGCTAAATGGATATTTTGTATGTTTATTTCGTTTCACATTAATTTCAAATATTGATAAGAAGATTGTAATCTATAATATAAAAATGAATCGCTGAATGTGTTGCTTAGCGCATAACTTTCGAACGACTGCATCAAATTGGATAATTCTTATTATAAAACTTCCGGTGAGCTCTGGCATTATGAAATTTGTATAAAAAAATTGCTATTGGTGGCACGCGAGGAAGCGACTATTGCTATGGAAAGCGGGAGGGAGGGAGAGATGGGGGAGGGGAACCAGGGAGGGGGAGGGGAACCTGGGAGGGGGGAGGGGGACCTGGGAGGGTGGAGGGGAATTCGGGAGGGGGGTTCGCGGGACGGGGGAAGGGGGGGGGGGGAGTGGAGTGGGGAGAGGGAAGTTGGAGGTGACGGAGTGGGAACGCGAGAGGGGAAGAGGACGGAGGAGAAGAAGGGGAGGCGGAAGGGGAACGGGACGAATGGGAAAGGACACTCAGGGAGAAACAATTTCTTTATTAAATGGCATAGCAATGTATGCCGGGACCCGGACCAGCTAGTTAAATATATAATTGTGAACATGATTACTATTGGGTATTGTGAAATTCCCTTGTATTTTTGATGATTTGTTGTTGGCAATGGCAAAAGCAAGTGACATTATGTTGCTTTCATGTGATCTATGGTTATGTTCAAGTTGAGGATATTTTTTGACAATTTAGTAGCCTACCACAAAATATTATTTCGTCTATAAGGGCATCAGTATGAAATCGTAGGTATGATTTTTTTTCACATTTAATCCACACAGGACTCCCTGAGTAAAATAATTTCCCTAAGGGCCAATGCCATCTTAAGGGATGCTGTGAGGAGGGTCTTTTTTAAGGAAGGAGAGGAGAGAAAGTTCTGGGAAGGAAAGGTAGGTAAGGTAGGAATCGGGGGGTCAGCGTATCCAGGAGTAACGGACTTATGAATCCATCCCTCCAACTGCAGAACAAGATCGATGCGATCGAGTGTTAATGGATCGAAAGAGTCCGGCTGGAAAGGTCAAAACGCCTCCCTCAACCAGGCTCTCTCGATCCGGTTCGCCACCCAGGTGGGAAGATGTAAACCTAACCCCATGAACCCGGACACCCCTGTTAAGTCACTAAACGTAGCGTACTGCTTGGGGTGACCTATGGCAGAGGTGTTAGTCATCGAATAAATGGTTCCCGGGGCGGCAGGACCCGTATCCGCATCCCAAATTTATTTAGGAATCGGTAAGAAAAAAGCATCTTATAAAACGCCCATTACTCCCACTTCCATAAAAATGTATGCTTGATGTCAAGGTTTATTTTATTAATTGACTAATAAAAACTAATTTAGATGAAACACATATTGTATGATATTCCAACCAGGGAGTTTTGGCGTTAAAAAATAATTATGTGAAGTATTTTGTATGGCGCTTCTAAATTTGAAACGCGGACATTAACAAATTAATTCGTTTAAAAGGGTCTGCAGCGATCCGCACAATGTAATTATTTATTATTAGGTTTGTATTATGTCAATATATTGCCTTTTATTAATTATGTTACGAGAAACCGGGGGAAACCTGTCTGAACAAAATGGTCTGGGACAAAATAGCCGCATCTGGGTCCAGATAATGGACCAAGAGGAGGAGTACGTCTAACAAGACTTACTCTAACAAAGATAAATTAATATGTTTGAAAAAAAAAAAATTATGCATATTGCGTTAATATAATTAATCTATTAAGGTTCCAAAATAACTAATTACTCTGAAATGCAAAACAGTTTTTACACAAGGTTTTTTAATTATTTTATCTCTAACGCATTTATCATAATTTTCCACTTAAACATTATTAAAACAAAATTTGTGTAACCGCTAATCAATGGTTTTAATTATCCAACATTTCGAAAAAATTCTTTAATCAAATAAAAATCTTCCTCCGAGAGATGTTATCTATGCATAGGCAGAAAGCAAAACGAAAACTCTTCGAAAAGTACAATTTAACAAAACGAAATTTTTTTTCATGAAGTAAATACAAATTTCCTTTTTAATATTCTTCGTTTTTCATTAACCATTGTGTGAGATTTTAATCGTATCGTTACCATCAATAAATATGTTAAGTTAAGGAACATTAAAAAGGTATATTTAAAAACCATTGTTTTTCAAAAAAATCTCCGAAATACTTAGTACCTTTTTATAATACGTCTCGATTTTGTTAGTATTTTCGGCGGTTTTTACAGCAGGTGCAGCGTTAAAAAGGTGATGCATTGGCGAGCGTTTCTTCGTGCAGCGGTAAGTAACGCAAGTGAAAGTGGGAATATTGGGCTTGAGTATAAAACAAGCAGACGCCTCTGAAACAGCATCAGTTTTTGTGATAACTCACCAGAGGAGCCCCGTCACCAACTATTAGACATGAAAGCTTTTATGGTAAGGGCACAACAATAATTGATTTTAATTTTTTTTTTAAATTTAAATTTTAAATTATTTTCGAACGCGAGTGAAAAGTGTTAATAATCTTTAATAAAAGTGAAGTGAAACGACATGGACAGTTTTTTTAATCATAAGTTTTATCGGTTTCCATCGACTTTTGCAGAGAAATAATAAAGTCACAAAAAAATGAAGAAGAAAATTTTTTAAAATTCTAATTTTAGATCTCAACTTTTTTATAACGAAACTAACCAAATTATAGTAATTTCTAATCTAAATCCGAATTTTAACGATTAGAATAAATATTAAATGTGATTTAAAATATAAAAAAATATTAAAAATTCATAGGTCCAAGAAAATTATTATATAAAGAGTTTTCGGGATATGAAAGTATAGTGTTTTATCAACACTCATCTTTCCGTGATACCAATATTCTTTTGATTCACACATTTCTCGATTGTTCAACTAGAAAACTCCCGCTTAATTTGTAGTTGCGGAAAAGTTCAACGCGGAAAATGCGTTTAAACACGAGCAAACAACAATCTATTCGTTTCAACGATATTCATTTCTTTGTTGTTATCGCGTGTTGACTTAATTCATCCAAGAAGAATACACCGATCAGAACACCATTATGTTAATTTGAGATTGTTTTACGTTACAAAACAAAGACAATTTTATTATTTCACATCACACGCGTTTCTGTTGATTTATTGCAATCTCACTTTATAATTTATTTAAGAATAATCGAAGAAATTTTCTAAGGATATGGTTACTCGAGATTTCTGAGGAAATTAAAATCAAAATTATTAATAATATGTTAAATTACAATCGCTAACTAAAAACGTCTCATGTTCTTGCCAATTCACTTTTATTAAAAACACTTTAAAACGTATTTTTTTATTACCCAACCTCATTAGAAAAATATTAATGTATTTTATTCGAAATATTCCTTTTGCAGATATTCGCCCTCGCGGCGCTAGCACATGCGCGCCCCGAGCCCCCATCAGGCTACAACTACCAGCGGCCGCAGCCCCTGCCCATACCCGTCCCACAATATCAGCCCAGCTTTAATATCGACTCCTCCCAGTCGCACCAGAGTAACGTAGCCTTCAGACCTGAACTCCAGATCTCCAACTCCGGATCATCTTCCGGATACCAAGGATCTTCCGGCGGCTACCAGCAGGGAATCTCTTCCGGCTTCCAGCAAGGATCTTCTTCTGGCTTCTCGGGAATTTCTTCCGGATTCCAGGGATCATCTTCTGGCTTCCACGGATCGTCTTCCGGATTCGTCCAACAACAGCCCCAGCTTGCCCCCATTATCCAGAAGCACATCTACGTTCACGTTCCCCCACCAGAGCCCATCGAGGAACAGAAGCATTTCGTCTCTCAGGCTCTCGCCCCGCGCAAGAACTACAAGATCATCTTCATCAAGGCCCCGTCTGCCCCAGCCATCTCCCAGCAGATCCTCCAACAGCAGCAAGAGGTCCAGGAGAAGACCATTGTCTATGTTCTGGTCAAGAAGCCCGATGAGCAGGAAGCTTTGACGCTGGCCGGATTCGCCCCAACCAAGCCATCCAAGCCTGAAGTATACTTCATCAAGTACAAGACCCAGAAGGACTCCGGAATCGGAGGTGGATCCATCGGCGGTGGATCCATCGGAAGTGGATCCTTCGGAGGTGGATCCATCGGAGGTGGATCTATCGGAGGAGGACATATCTCTGGTTCCGCATCAGGCGGATTCAGCACTGGACTGGACCTGTCTAGCGGCGGTGGTCTCGGATCATCTTCTTTCAACTCTGGAAGTATCTCCAGTAGCTCTAGCTCCAGCAGCTCTCACTCAATTGGGGGATCACCGAGCTCTCAGTATGGACCTCCCGGAGCATCAGGACCATACTAAAACATCACACAGATTATTTCAGAAGATAACAAACGTGACATACATTACACGATACATAGTGGAGTCATCTGGAACCACACTCTTATTAATAATATTATTGTGTAGTAACCTATTAGGAAAGCTCTTGCCTATCAAAGAACCACGGTCCTCGAAAGATCGTGTTTAGGTTACATGAGATTACGACACTTTGACAACTTCTGGAGGACTCTGATAATCGACATGGGAGATTCAACCGATGAGTGCTATTGAACCCATGACATCATGACAAGAAGCATGGTGCCCGCCATATTCAATCTCATCTAAGAACGGGTCACGCGATTTCAAAGTATCACGTGAGACATGCCTGTAAAAATTGTACATATTTTTATATTTTATTTACGAACGATACCTTTTAAATAAAAATTAGTTTAAAAAACATAAATTTCTTCTTATTCCTTCATCCTACATAGGTACAAATAATAATTCTTACCGCACTTTCGTTTTCACCTGCTGACCGATTTTCACTTCATATTTACATACAAATAATATACAATGCAAACAAACAGCACACTGAAGTTCATTCTTAAACTAAATCAATACATTTAACATCTTTTTGTATTTAGCAACTTTTCTAATTTTTACTCTCTCCTTCTGAGGTGAAAGTATTATTGTTTACTGAATTACATAAAACCAACACATTAATGATATTAAATATTCAAATTTCTCATCTCAACTCCGAATTAGGCGAGTGTCTTATGTTATTTCTATGTTAATGTAATGATATCTCTAGCAAACCTGTTAAATTCCATATTAATAAATTTCTTCTGATAATCACCAAGTACTAAAATAATATTCAGAAATTTCTTTAAACATTTCTTGGATGTTTAAAAATATTTTCTCACTGCGCTCTTGAGGCGATTTTTCCCAAAAACAGCGCTATATAAGTTGTCCAAATTTATTATTAAATTTATTATATATTATTAAAAAAAAACACTACTATTTATTAAATAAATGTGTAATTTCCATGGTAGAGCGATAAGAAACGTGGGTAGTACTATAACTTATGCTGGCAAAATCAAAACATGGGGAGGTGCAAAAAAATTATTTCAATCATTTTAAAAATTTTCACAAACAAAATAAAATATTTATTTTTAATAAGACGGTCTTGGTGGTCGAGAAAGCTCTTGATTAGCAATCCGGAGGTCACTGATTCAAATCCCGGCGTGCGCAAGTAAATTTTATTCGATCAGAATTGAAACGTTGCTTGAAATGGCTTTAGCCATAATTTGGTGATCAGATCTCAATAGCTATGAAATTTCTCTCCTTCCTTTTCCTTTTTTCCTTCTCCTCTCAATACCTTCAGTCTCACATATCACAACCAAACCAACGTTGGCATAGTCTCACTGACTTCAGACGCTTGGGAGCAGTTTGGTTTCTTGTTCAGTATTCACTCAGTTTAAAAAGTAGTTTCACAGAGTTTAAAAAGTAACTTATCTTGACAGTACTTTCAGGGTACTAGTGGGAAAGAAACATCTATAATGAAATAACTGTAAAGGGTCATTTTTGGCAGCTAATTTTCAGAGTCTGCCTAGCGATTCCGTATTTTTTGTGAGATCGTTATTGGATAACGAACGTAATCTCCTGTCAGATTTGTGTGATTTTTATGGCTGTTATTTGCG
Source organism: Limnephilus marmoratus (assembly GCA_917880885.1). Taxonomy (NCBI): domain Eukaryota; kingdom Metazoa; phylum Arthropoda; class Insecta; order Trichoptera; family Limnephilidae; genus Limnephilus; species Limnephilus marmoratus. Next base: position 26,429,840 of record OU862919.1, on the reverse strand, counting down.
TTTTTTATGTACAACGCACATTAAATGAGAAAATAATCATGCGTACTTGCAGGAATTCATGTTTAAATCGCTAGGCTGGTTATCCCATGACTTTGCCCTCCTTGTTTCTTATTACCTCTAAACATTTGGAGATCCATTATTTACATGAAACAACATTAAAGGGGACAAACACTGAAATTGTTACTTAAAAAAGAATGTCAAATTGTTATGGATATAAATCTCTATTTGTGAAAGCACTTGGTTTACAAATAAAATAAAATAATCACTTAAATGTTTCAAAAATAAAACTGATCTTAATAATATTACAGAAAGCAGTAAACGTCTAAAATGTATTATTAATGTGGTAATACAAAAGTACGCAATTAATTTGTAGGAAGAACAGAAAAAGACTTTTTAATTAAATAAATGTTTAATTAATTAATACGATCTCCAGGATGTGGCGGGTTAACAAACACATTTGAATAATTTGTTAAAACATCTTCTCTTTCAACATTAACACAGCAGTATTTAAAGAGACTCCCACCTGGGCTCGGTGACACATGACCTTTAAAAAAAACCCGCCGTCACTTTCTTTTTTAATAATTCTCGCGACTCCTCGAGATAGTATTTTTTTTGTCTTCCATAACATTTACTTATAATTAAAATTGCGTAACGTACTACGAATTATTACCCGATTTATAAATTCCGTTGTTTTTTATTTAATTTATGGAGTACAATATTGTCGTCCGGTCGTTGATTTTCCCCATAATTCTATTCGGTGTGGAAACATGGACACTTACGGTCGTTGTTACCAACTTTTTGATCGATCATTCTGAGTCTCTGATCAGCTAAGCGATTTGTTTAGTTCGCCTGTTTGTCGGAGAGTTGCGCTGGGAAGAGCGTATTTGTGCATTTGAGGAGTGTTGAGCCAAAATTTGAGGATTGGAAACGACGGCTGTTAGAGCCAGCGAAAGAAATCGGATGGACGCCCTAAGTGTTGTGCTGGAAAAAGTGCTCAGAATTCCATGAACAGCCATGCGCACCAATTTGTTTATTCTGGAAGAGCTAAGTATCTACAATAGGCTCTCAACAATCTGCCTACAATGTAGTTTAAGATGCTTTGGACACGTTGCTCGTCGAACTGAGGACGCCCACTGTTTTTTGCAAAGACACAAAATTCTTTACAAGTCTGCACTCTGTTGCAGTCTGTCGATGCGTTTGGTGCAAACGGTATTCGCTGACGGGTTATTTAGGTTAGCAAACATGTAAACAAAACAAAAGTGATCGATTACACCAATCTGTTCGGTCAATATATTTTCATCATACTCAATTTTACGTCATCAATAATCGAGATAAGTAAACATTTACGTGATTCTATTCTACCATCATCATTGATGATGATGCATTTAGTGCAAACGAAATTCGCCGATGACAATCTTGCATCAAATAATATAATAAAATAACAAACCTACACATTTTATAAATAGGTATGGCCGTGTATTTATTTATAGTAAAAGGTAGATAAGATATCTGTAAATTGGCGAATGTGGTATGAAACTTAATCCACAATATTATGCCCTATTTGATAACAATTTACTTTATTTGTGTTTTGCAAAGACCCAACACTTTTAACAAGTTAAATGGGCTCGTGTATGTACCAAGTGTTGTATAATTAATAGGTACAACACTTGGTACATACATGACACTGTGCACTTTGACGGCCGGCGTAATCCAGCGGTAAGGCTCTTGACTCGCATTCCGAAGATCGCGGGATCGAATCCCGTCGTGGCAAATAAATTGTATTTGATTAATTTGTGTTATTTCACAATTATTCATTTAAAATAATATATACTATATTTGCGGCACGTTCAGAGTGGAAGCCGTCGCCCTGGTGTAAGACTACCGTTCAGAATTGAAACGTTGCTTGAAATGTCTTTCGCCGTGTTTGGTGCTACTTCCCCACCTTCCTCTTCCCCACATCCTTCCTCTCCCCACTACCTTCAGCCTCACAACGTACCCCAATTGGGGATGCCATAGTCTCACTGGCTCCAGACGGGAGCAGTTGGGACTTTTTTGCGGTATTAATATAAAAAAACATTTCTTCAGGGCAGTATAATAATCTAGTAGAGTTTATTATATATATATTATACTGCCCTGAAGAAGCTACGGTTGTAGCGAAACCCGGTCGGCATAAAGTATAAAAAATAAAAGCGATGTTTACATAGTTATGTTATGTTTTCTTTATAATTATGATTATTTTTTATTTTTTTATTTATTATGAATTAACGCCGATTAACGGCTTTTACACGGGAATTGCAAAAATTTTAAAGAATATACATAGTTAGGAAAAAAAATAATATAACAAAAAATTAAAGAGCACATATTGAAGTGACAGTATAAAGCAAAAATAGTAAGCTATTATAAAACAAACATGAAGAAAAAGAAAACCTCATATACATGAATGTGTACAAAATATTATGAACTTAAAAATTACTACGTAAAGTACGTAGTAATAAATTTAAAAATTCTAGAATAAACATTGATGAAGAATATAAACATACAAAGTATATTAGATTATAATCTAACTGAGAAGCGCTGACAAACAGCTTTAATTAAATAATGTTTGTATGTTGATAATCTTTCAATATTTATCATATCATCAACAACATATTTGTTACCAAGTATATGAAGGCAATTTACTATGGCATATAATTCAGCATTAGATCCTGTATTATTACAATGGTAAGGTAATTTGTGACGAACTGATCTACTCGGTACATGAAAACATATTAACGAAAGAAGTTCAGGAGAGTTCAACAAGTTATTAACAATTTTAAATAAATAAAATAAATCAGAACCAATTCTTCTTTCTTTTAATGTATCAAGTCCTAGTAGTAGTAACAGGGAGAAGTAATTAATGTTTTCAATTGATATTCCCAATTATACAGTTATTTTGTAATGTAATCATTATTTGAATATGACACTTTCGTGCATCACAGGTATATTTTGTAAACATTAAAAGATTGTATAAAATAAAACTAAATTTACATTTGCCTGTATAATTTTTGATGTTTAACTAGATAATTTGTAACTCGATTTTTATAATATATATCGCCCTAGTAAAATAGACTAGGAGTAATAAAGTCATCTTTAAAGGACTATTATTATTATTTTAAATGCGTACAATAATATGGACACGCGACAGCGGCAGGGGGGTCGACAGCGGTTTGGCGTCGAAAGGCTGGCCCGACACACTCGGAACTCTCAAATTATTTTTTTATCTTTATCGCAATTTTCTTTAAATATGGCATTCTAGGTTTTGTAAACCAAATTGAAATAAAAAAGAATAATAAAGATAATGAAAATTATTTTAAAATATTAAAAATACTTTAAAAAATCGTACACAAAAACAGACCAACAAATTCTTCAATGGGATGATCTGGAGTCTAGATGTTGGTTTCATTCGTGTACTCGCGTAAAATTTACTAATTTTTATCCCACTTTAACACCGGCTGATTGCGAACGTGCCAGCTTTTTTCTCATTTACTAATCGACTATTATCATATGAAACCATTCCCGTTCGTGTACTCAATGACGTAATTTTTTCCAAAAAAAATCGCTCACACATTTCCATGACTGCGCGGCTCCTGCCAAGAGGCGCACCGGCAGAACAGCTTTTTTAAGGCTTTCTAAATGTCCATTATCACTACAAAGTAGTTTCATCCGTGTACTCGATGACGTAGGGCTTACCTATCTCGGCTCCTAGCCTAAAAGGACTTTATTTGTATAGGAGCTTTACGATATTTTTAGAAAAACTTGAGAAAGTTTGCTTGTACCATAACATAACATGACCATAATACCTTGGCCACCATATCACGGGCATGGGCCTGGCATGGTGGTAAAAAAATCCACCAAATTATGTAACCATCAAAGCAATGAATTCTTCTTTTTCTTGTGCTCTCTCCGTTCAACGGACGTTGGCTATCATGTTGGCTATGCGGACTTGGTTTGCTGCGGCCCGGAACAGCTCTACGGTAGACCGGCCAAACCACTGCCTTAGGTTTTTCAGCCATGAGGTGATCCTTTTTCCAGGGCCCTGTCTTCCGGCAATCTTTCCCTGCATTATGAGATGCAAGGCCTCACACTTCTCTGGATTTCTCATCACATATTAAAGTTTTCAGATTTTTTAAGTTTTAATAACTTATTTTTCTTTGTGCATCCGAACTATAACATCTTCAATCGTAACCATGTCAATCCAGCTTATTTTAAGTATTCTTCAAGTCGCTTAATTAGTTCTTCAGTAAGCGTCCATGCTTCCATTCCACTTGACGGTCATTCCATTGATGGCAAGGAAGGTCGCGGGATTAATTTGTGTTATTTCACAATTTATTAATTAAAAATAATTTATAGTATATTTACAGAGTGGAAGATACTCTCACTATCGCCCTGGTGTAAGACCACCATTCAGAATTGAAACGTTGCTTGAAGTGGCATTAGCCGTGTTTGGTGACCAGATCTGAATAGCCAGGTACTTCCCCACCTTCCTCTTCCCTATCTCCTTCCCCTCCCCATTACCTTCAGCCTCACAACATACCCCAATTGGGGATGCCATGGTCTCACTGGCTTCAGAAGGGAGCAGTTGGGACTTTTGTGCGGTATCATATAAAAAAAATATCCAAAAAGAAATAAAAAAATGAAATAAATAAAAAAAAAATATATCGAAAACACGTAGCATCTGACCATTCGCATTTGTAATCCAAGGTGGAGATCATGCCTGCAGAACATCTTTTTCATTCGGGTAAAGGTGCACGAGCTTGCTCCATGCGGCATTTGATTTCAACCGAAGGATCCCATCTATCATTTTTATTGCAGCCCAAGTATACAATACTCTGTACCTTCTCTAGATTTGTTCCAGCAATATAAAGATTTTCATCATTATTTTTGCATTATTTTTGCTTATGAGCATGTATTTTGTTTTATTTATTTTCAGTTCTAGTCCAAAATTCTCACAAGTCTTCGCTATTTGATTCAGCAAAAGTTGTAGATCCTCAATGTTACTTGTTAGAAGTACTGTATCATCTGCATAACGCAGGTTGTTCAGAATCTTCCCATTTATAACAAGTCCTTGAGTAGCTTCTTACAGAGCTTCATTGAGTATTTATTCTGAATATAAGTTGAACAGCATACGTGAAAGAATACAACCCTGATGCACGCCTCTCTTAATTTCTACTTTGTCTGTTAGACATTGCTCGACTCTTACTGCTCCTTTCTGGTTCCAATAAAGATTACCTATTAAGCAATGAATAAAGAAAAAAATAATGTTCAACATACAAAAGCATGTAAATACAACATAAGACGAAAACCTGTAGGTATTAATACAGGCGTATTCAATAAGACATTCAGAAATAGGTTAAAATAATACGTATGATGCGGATATGATGCCTTGTTACAATAATAGATTACACATCTGCCCTGATGTTGGACACTGTAACGCTGTCCAAAACGTTGGTTGAAGGAGGAAGCGTAACAAGGGCATAATACCCCAAAAATACTTCAAGATAATATGTATGCGGTTTCGGAAAAACGATAGGGGTACCTGTACCTGTAATAGAAAAACAACGCCTACTGGGAAAGAGGGAATCTACAATGACATGTTTTCTATGAAATTACATTTTTGGGGAGGTAAAGAAAGCAAAAAATAAAAAAAAATTGCAACAATTCAATAAGAAAAGAATTTCCGTTAAATTAATGTTAATTATTTGTCGAAGCTGATAGTAACTATTTAATTGTCAAATTGTATCTATTAATGGTGTTATCGTTATTATTGGGGACCCGCAAGCCACCGTAGTCAAATACGTAGATAATTTTCATTACCATACATAGGTAGGTCATCATAATATAGTCATTCGAAATCAATTCAGAAGTAAAGAGGCACAATCATTTTCGATTTGAATGAGTCCATAATATGTGACCGCAGGCGCTTTATGGAGTTCTTACAAGACGCACCAACTCCCATGGTGCATTGTACATTGTATAGGACATCAATGGAAACAGGTTACATCGATCATGGTGGTCCGAGCCTTTTGGCATTTTATTACGTAACTACTTATTAATCATTTTACTTGACGATTAAAATAACAATGTGAGAAAGGACCCGCAATGAATGCACTGAATATTGGCTAAATGTATGTCAAATTAAGGAGCCACTAACCTCAAGGCTTGAATTCAAAGACTTTACTAGCCAACTATCTTTACAGCGCCCTTGAGGCGATTTTTCACTAAAATGGCGCTATCCAAATCATCCAAATATTGTTATTATAAAAGAAAATTTGGAACACAAATTGCGAGAACAGGGATCGGCGATTACGGCTCAAAATGAATACTTATGGTATATATATTGTAATAAAACGAATATAAAACTTTATTCCACTTAATTTTATTTGACCGTAACCGGTTTCAGCTCGTTAGAGCCATCTTCAGACTGGTACAAATAATTTTTAGTCTACGGGTTATATACATAATATATACTTTCTCCCTCCCGCATATGTTATGTACATAAACCGTAGACTAAGAATTATGTGTACCAGTCTGAAGATGGCTCTAATGAGCTGAAACCAGTTACGGTCAAATAAATTAAGTGGAATAAAGTTGTATATTCGTTTTATTATAATATATTATAATGGAATTCCACCATGAATTGTCAGTCTCAAAAATAGAAACATTAAGGAATACTTAGGGATTTGCTCAATATAAAAACAAAAGGCTAGTAAAGAAAAATCCACGAAAAATCATTTGACATCCAGACTAAATACCACCAATGTTATAACTAAGCAGGTACCTATCTTTAATCTAGTAGGTACAAAAACATAAACCATCCGATCTCTGCCGGGTGGATAATATAATTATGGTGTCCTTCCACCACTAACATTACGTTTACTTGAAACTTCAACTCAAGCGCTTTTAAAATATCATTGAAATTAATCAGCCGCTTCGCACCGGTTGACGTGATCCGCATGTTAAAATCTGGAAAACAGGAGAAAAGGCTTTTCTTTTTAATAAACCATGGCATTCAGCTTTTGATATAGGTATTCCTCAAATGTCTCAAGTTTTGACGATTCTTGGCCTACCCACAGCCAGCTTTTAAATTAAACCTTTAGAACACTTTAATCGGAATAATATTGCTGTCACCGCCGTGTGCCACCTCGAGCTTTCGGACCGAACTTCACATTATTATAATAACAATCAAAGCAATCATATTTCCATGTGTAAAAAATATCATTCAAACTCCATGTCAATAGACACGGACTATTTGACAAATTGACAAAGATATTCATCTACCTATGCCAAATTGCCAATTCTAGTATTCGTTATTCACATCACGCGTATGCCATGTAATAGGTCATCACACCTGAATCACGCTTTCCGTATACAAACAAATTAAACGGAATCTGTAAAAATGTTTATCAATTTTAAGCTACTGTGATTTAGGTGAAGTAAATCATGTTTTCCTTTTGATTAGTACATCAAGATTTTTCTTTTGTAAGTTCAGGGCGTTATTAATTTCAAAAGAGAAAACTCTCTTTTGCGTGGGTATTGTATGACAAAGCTAAATTCTCTCGATGAAAAGCGACTTAAAGCTAAAAAATGGTGATTTGATCATTAAAACCTCCAATTTTGATGAGCATTCTTTTTACTGAAAATAAGGAGAACTATTTTATAAAGCGTGAACTAAATTATTCAAATGAATGAACGGGGATTGTCCTTGAAAGAAATGGCTTGAACAAGTAAATAAAACTTACGAAGACAGTTATTAATATTGTTGACGAATCCTGGCCGCCATTGGGGAAAAAGTGTCTCAATCATTAATAATATCATGATATATGAACCCTAAACATAAAGATGGCTGTCTTCCAACTTTCTAATTGGTCAATGTAGAGCCTTTCTTTCAAGAATTGTAAGGCTTACGTGTACTTCTCTTTTCTAAATAATTTAACAAAAATAAAAAACGACCATTAAACGTATCTTTCTTACGTTTTAAAATCGAAGGCTGCAATACCGTTTATATCTAAAATCTAAAAAAGTAATTAAAATAAATCCCATAAAATTTCAAAACCAAGTCTTTACACAACATTTTGAGTCACATTACGAAGTAGACACTGGTTAAAGAAAACAAATGTGAGTAAAGCTCTAAATTTTAGTTTAATGAATTCATTTATTAGTCGAGAACGAAATGATGGTCCAACGGTTACAAAGTATACCAAGTCGTATTAAAAATATGTTCCTTAAGATCAATGCAATGATGAATCCATGTTGGTGTTATTCGTAAGTATTTAAAATTCGCCAGCAAAGAACGTGATATATGGATTGGTATTTGTTTAGAAGTTGATGTCGCCTGGACGTCAACCGGTGTGCGCCTCCGCGGATCTCGCAAGTATGTCAGGAGAAGAATGGGCACGAATTTTGAATATTATTTGTGAAATTCTTGTGTTCGTAAAACAGAAAGTGATTAGCGGTCTCCGTTCAGAATGTTATGGGAGGTTCATAGTGCAACATGAATAAGTCAAAAGATTCTCAATATACGAGTAGGTACTAAAATGCGTCCTAACATAGAAGACAAGCGCCGGATTTAAATGTTAAATGGACATTTTAATTTGTACATTTACATCAACTTCCGCCACAACTTCAACTTCCACTTCAACTTCAACTTCAACTTCAACTTCAACTTCAACTTCAACTTCAACTTCAACTTCAACTTTAATTTCAACTTCAACTTCAACTTCAACTTCAACTTCAACTTCAACTTCAACTTCAACTTCAACTTCAACTTCAACTTCAACCTCCACTTCCACTTCAACCTCAACCTCAACTTCAACTTCAACTTCAACTTCAACTTCAACTTCAACTTCAACTTCAACTTCAACTTCAACTTCGACTTCGACTTCAACTTCAACACCAATTTCAATTTCAACTTCAACTTCAACTTTAATTTCAACTCCAAACTTCAACGTCAATTTCAATTACGTTTCTATTTCGACATCAGCTTCAACTTTAATTTCAATTTCTACTTCAACTTCAACATTAACCTAGGCTTCAACTTCATCTTCAACTTAAATTTCAAATTCAGTTTATTTCTCAGTCTGAATTTCAAGGAAGATCATTTTTTGTTGCTATTATTTATTATTTGACATAATCATGTTTCATTCTGAACTTGCTATTATGTCCATAGTACCAACTGTCTCCGGATACGAAATAATAATATGATTTATGGATATTTGGCAGTGCACAAAAAACCAAATTCTAAAGAAGCCATCGGTTTATAATACAATAAGCTGTCTAAAAACGGGACAATCCAAAGAAATAAATACTGTCACTTGCATGCCAATACCAACAGACATATCGAATGTATATAATATTTATATAAAGGTGGCCCAGATTTCAGCCGGCCATCATTTCAACTTGTTTACCTTAGAAAATTTTATATTTTGTAATAAACAAAGAATTTCTACTTTTTCTTTTCTATTCCTTGAATCCATTTCAATTTTTAGAGCGATAAATTATTGTAATATTAAGTTCTTCCTCTTCATGCTCATAAAATGAAGAAAAATGAAGAAAAAAAAATACATATTAATGATAATTTGATTTTCTTTGAATGACCAAATAAATTATTATTATTCCTAATTTATCACAGGTTATAAATCATCATACATGATGTATGTACATACGGTAAAATCAGGTTGCGGCGATTCACGATCACTCGTGCATTTTTTCTAACTTGCACAATTTGTTGAATAAAACAACGATATTATTTGATACCGAAACCAAGAGCAGTTACTCCTATTTCAATCGATATAAAAATAAATACACAATATAAAAGTAATTTTAGAAATAATACATGTAATTTTCATTTCAGTGTCATGTAACAGTACCTTTCTCCTATAAGCCTACAAAAAAAGATTTAGTCAAAATGCTGTTTTTTTTAATTATGAAAATTTTTAAAACCCACGTTACCAAAATGTCTGTCAGTAATGAAGAATGAATTTCGAGGATAACTTTCATTCGATAACCTACAAACAATGAACCGCCTAGAACCCATTATTTATAAAAAATATAATTATTAAGTAGATATCATCTATCAACGCAATTTTAATTTCTAAATTATGTGAGGATGGTGATTCGCGATTACGAAATGTGATTGATAGTGGGTACCACAGGCGCATAGGTTATGGGGTCAATCCTAACCTTTTTAATACATGTTCTAGGCTGTGCATAAATTTATTTTATGAACTAAAACTCCGAACAGGTTCCTCGAAATTGTATAAATCGGCAACAGAAACTTTGAGATAAAATCGGTGAGATTTTCTTATAATTTGTCGACTGCACAATCCCACTCAAATTAGTTTCTCCCTTAATTCTTTCAAAAAAGTTTCGTTTATGAAATACATTATTTGGAAATCTTCTTCAACAATAATATTATAAAATGGTTTTTCTTTTTAGTGAGAAATAAATTATTTGTTGTTCAATCTTTGAAATATCAACAGTTGAATTTTATATTATTTTTTGAATATTTATTATATATTTGCAAAAATACGACTAATTATGGATTTCTTCCTTCTGATTAGAAATGAACTGAATTTAATGTCAAATTTAAAAAAATGATAAAAATGCTTTGATATACTGGAATGACAGCACTTTAAAAAAAAAATTTCCGTTACAGAATTTTATAAACTACTAGATGGTCCCGGCATGCGTTGCTACGCCATTTAATAAAGAAATTGTTTCTCCCTGTGTGTCCTTTCCCATTCGTCCCGTTCCCCTTCCGCCTCCCCTTCTTCTCCTGCGTCCTCTTCCCCTCTCGCGTTCCCACTCGGTCACCTCCACCTTCCCTCCCCACTCCACTCCCCCCCCCTTCCCCGTCCCGCAAACCCCCCTCCCGATTTCCTCTCCCCCCTCCCAGGTCCCCCTCCCCCATCCCAGGTTCCCCTCCCCCTCCCTCCCTCCCACTTTCCATACATTCAGTTTTCAAAACTCGCGTGCCACCAATAGCAATTTTTATATACAAATTTCATAATGCCAGAGCTCACCGGAAAATAAAAATAAAAACCTTGTCCTGACAATAACGAACACACAAAAAAAAGAATTATCCAATTTGGTGCAGTCGTTCGAAAGTTATGCGCTTAGCAACACATTCAGCGATTCATTTTTTCATTACAGATGACAGAAAAATTACTCCTGACATGTCAGGAAAAACATTTTTTTCTCATTATTACTGAACGTTTTAATGTTTATGCATCTCGCAATTGAAGACTTCCCCTTTTGGCATAATTTTATTGTAATTATTACCTATGTAGTCTATATAAGCAAGCATTTCGTTTGTTTTACATTAATCCACTTTGAATCGGACAGAAGAGCGTGTGGACTGTGTGGAGCGTTCTGGTACATTCAATTAAATCTTAGTTAGCACCTCCGGACGTTGATGACTGTCGTGAATTGATTTATACAGGAATAATGTATCCAAGCTATGCCTTCGAATACTCAATGAACCAATTTCATAATAATTGGTCAATCCATCCGAATTGTTCTATATAAATTATTTGGCTAGTAGATGTTACCAATTTAAAAATTGTGTTAGATGAACAATAAATTATTGGTCGTGGATTCAAACCAATACCTCATCACGGCTCTCAAACACTGTTTAAACCTGACATTTCTTGAAATTAGTATAAGGTAAAGGGACGGGAATTGAACACATGACGATTGGGTGGGACCCAAACGCGATGCCAACTCGGCCACTGACCGGTCATTATTATAAATAAATACTGGGACATTAAATACTAATCGTTGCCACACACTTAAATTATTGAATTGGCATTGCACAGTTTTTATCCTGGTATATCTGCTGTAGCACAATACAGACGTCATTATTGTTCTGAGTTATTTACATTATTTTAACTTATGTTTTATTGCTCAGAAAAATTACACTTGCGCAGTAATTCAAGTGGGATGATACAGTGATGTTGCCCACCAACTTTCTTGTTTAAAAGCCTAATTTTCTCTTTATCCTACTTAATAAGTTAGCCAAAGTCAGTGTAAAGTTTTAATTTGTTATCGATTATTATAATTACCAAGTCTTTAATTTCTTCAAGCTTTATTTTCAAAATTGTATTTGTTAATTATAGCAAATAAATATTTAATCATGATTTAAATGTCGTAGATATTGTATAGATGAATTAGATCAAAAGATCAACAAATGGCTGAAAAATAAATCCAATAAGATGGATTGGGAATATATGGCCATGTCATGAGAAGGAACGATGACCGATTGTGGCAGTGGAACCAAAATATCATGACAAGTCTGAACGAGGTGGTCTGGCAAAATTAGAGTCACAACTGGATACAGCGTCCAAGTGACCAGACTATAATAATAATATATTATTTATTACCTAATATATAGTTACAAATATTATTTTGGTTGTGCCTCTGTCTGTTACCCCGGTTCAATCATTTCTAGAACTTTTACTTTGAATTTTAGCTTCATTTTCAAAATTGTGAGGGATTATTAAAGTAACTATCTATAATATAATATTTTAAACAGAAAATTATTTCAATTGTCATTTTCAAAATTGGAATAGATTTTTCGGGAATTCAGACTATACACATTTATACATGGATATATTCAGATGAAACACGAAGCGAAAAAATTGTTTCCACCTTTTTACCTCCATTTTGGCCAATTTGATCTCCAACGCTCTAAAGAATCCGGTCCCTGCGCACTGCTCTGATAATATTGGCATATAATATTGCAACACGATATTAGTACTCGTCAGCGTTACGACACAATAAAGACAAAAAGGCAAAATACGTTGGATATCGGAAAGCGTTGGATATCGAAAGACGTCCGTCTTGCGTTATCGTCTGTCAAAATACTGGGATTTTCTTCTACTTTGTCTCTACGCCTGTCGTGTGTTAAATGGATTAATTATTAGTTGTTAAAACTACTTACATATTTGCCTAATAGGCATTCATAAATGCGGTCGTTCTGTTCTGTTTGTCGTATTAGTTTGATCTTTGTATGCCATTACATTTGATTCGCATTTGACGAGGATTACACAGCAAAACGCGACGTCACATCTGGCGTTAGGGTAACTACTTTAAAGAGTTGATGTAAAGCCCTGTCTCCTGCGACCCCGACATGAACATTTGCTAGAACATAACTATAAACTTTGTCAATGGGGACGTGGCTTTGAACAATTCCTGTTTGCAAATGCTACGTTCATGCTTTCCGTGGCCGGTGGAAAACATTCAACTCCCGGGTGAAGCGGGGAGGAAGGCAAAGGAGGGGATATATAGTTTATTTTTTTACAGCAGCCACGCGATGCGGTCAGTCAAGGAGTATAAACCGAACGAGATTTTGGGGTTATGTCAACTGCGTGAGCGTAATAATTATGAGTTTAATAAATTGTAAATAAATGCTGTCGTAATGGGTGATCATTTCTATCTTGAACTCACCTGTAAATAAAGTCCATTAATTTGTTAATCGTTTACGTAAACGTTAAACGTCAAGTGTTCAGTGCGTCTTCACCACGGACCATTAGACAAAATGTGTGTGGTCACGCCCACTTCGCCCCAATTTTTCAACCATATTTCAACAAACGAAGGAGATGGAAAACAAAAATAAAGTGTTATTTGTTTTTGTGTTTAATTCGTAGAACTCCATTTTAGTTTTTTTGAAATTTAATTAAAATTAAATTTGATAATGTTATTATCGAATTCTGCACGTATTTTAGTTACAGCTGTTTCTACTTGTAAGGTCATTTTTAAACTGTGGCGAAGCCACTTACTTACGACTTATTTATAATATTTTAAATGTCTATTTTTTAAGGTGTCTATATTGATTTAAAACCGGTTAATCCAATTTGCAGAGACACTAATTGAGAGAGTGATTATGTGGAATTCGGAATCTTTCCCTTTGGTTTCCCTTGCACTAAGTGTAAGGGTTTTCTTAATTGATTTAGAATTACGTTATTGCTATGACTCATTTCAGACATATAAAATATTATAAATAAGTCGTCCGTAAGTGGCTTCACCACAGTTTGAAAATGACCTTGCAAATCGAAACAGCTGTAATTAAAATACGCGCAGAACTCGATAATATAATAACATTATCAAATTTCATTTTAATTAAATTTCTAAAAAAAAATGTATGCATAGTAGGTAATGTTCAAGCAAATATCTAAGCAAATGTTCATGTCGGAGGTCGCAAGAGTTCTGGCTTCAGACAAGCTCAGTATTTAGCTCTTTACCACGATAATGAATACCGCATTTTAAAAAACCGTAAAAATGTGTCATATACGGCCGATTTAATACGCGTTATTCTGTCGCAAGGAATACAGAATCACCCTTCAATATCTTACTAAAATAAAGTATAGAGTGGGCCAAAAACATTTGCACTTTTGAAATAATCATGAAAAAAAAAACAGATCGTATTTAAATAAATTATTATTGATAATGGCATTGCTCAAATCAAGCCCTCAGATTTTCTAAAACTTTTCGACGCCAATCTCAGAGTATGTTGACCATTTCTTGATGGATGTTCACCTTTGCTTGGAGTATAATCGCTGGTTTACTTACATAGACTCGACTTGTAAGCAAAGATATTGAAATATAAGAGATGTGCTATCCGCAGTTTATACTAGGTGGGACTGCGCTTCCGGGTGTCGCCGATATCGTTTACCAATTAAGAAATACAATGTGGGAGGCGGGTATGGGTACCGCCGCCCCGGGAATCGTTTATTGGACAACCAACACCCCTGCCACAGGTAACCCCGAGTGGTTCGCTAAGTTTGGTGACCTAGCAGGGGTGCCCGGGTTCATGGGGTTTGTCTAGGTCTTGGTGGCGGATACGTTTGCCCAACCACAGCGTGGTGGGCTGGATCGGAGGAGACTGATTGAGGGAGGCCTTTTGCCCCCTCCAACCGGATTCTCCCGACCATTCGCCTTGCACCGCAGTGTGAGGAATAGATTCATACGTCCGTCACTCCTGGCCACACTTATCCCCAGATTTCTACCCATCCCTCATACCTTTTTCCTTCCCATATCTTCTTCTCCTTCCTTTCCCTTAAAAAACCCTCCACACAGCATCCTCAAAGATGACATAGGCCCATAATGAAATTTTTTCCTCGGTTCCTCCTGTGTGGAGCTGATTTAAAAAAAAAAAAAAAAACTAAACGAACGTTAAACTAAATTAACGTGTTCTTTCCGTATTAAAACTATATTGATAACCAATACTAATGCACATTTTCAAAAAATCAACGAAAGGAACAAATTTTTTTCATATGCGAACTACTCCGATTAGGTAGTATTCCGCCGACAGTCGCGCGGACATCATATCATATCTCTTTTACATTTGAATATATTTGCTTGTTAGATATATATATATATACACAAATATATCCCATAAAACATCAGCTAGGGTTGGATCCGGACTGCGGGGAGATCGTGGAATATCTCCGTTGCGCGAGATCAGTTTGTCAAGGAAAATTTCTTTAACTAATTTATTTCGCTCCATGGCCGCCCTGATTATTTTCCTGCCAGTTTTAATTAATATTCTGTGATTGCTGATGCGAATTAAATAGGTGGCCTTAATCATTGTTTTGTAAAACAGAATAGAATCATTGTTGAACAGAAAAGAACAAAATCATTGTTTTTGTAAAAAATGATTTACCCAGAAAGCGCGTTGCTCTCCCGCAAAGCGATCCATTGGGACTAAATTTCCAAGAAACTAGGAGCCACGTATACGTGACCTCGCTCTCCTCCCCCGTTCGGAATCCCCGCTGGCACGAATACAAAAGTGCAAATGTTTATGGCCCACCCTATATTATATGTCAAGAAAAAGATTTAAATTACTGTACCAACGAAATCTTAAAATAAATATTGGTTTTACCTAACTATTTGTTAAATTAATTTCTATTAATTAATCACTCATAATTTATCCAATCAGCCTTACGTAATGTGATATTTTTCAAGTATTGCCTCTGCTTATAATATTATGATTACAGTGATCAATAAATCTCAGATGGTACAAATCCCATAGAGTAGGTTGTGTTGCCCTTTGTGCTACAAGTGATTGACTTGTGACCTGCGACGGAGCCGGTGTGACCTTACTTTAGTGTGGTACGTAATGCAACATGGCGGTATGTGACCTATCCAAATATCGATGCATACGAGATTACTCAGTAAGCAGAGTGGGGGGACTGTCAAACTACTCGGTCTTTCTTTGAAGTAAAACTTCTTTATGCACGCTTGACTTGGGGAGTAAGCTGGTGAATGCGTGACGAGAGCGTTACGAAAAGTGTGATCGGGCGAGGCGAACGGTCGGGCGAGGCAAACGGAAGTTGAGAGAGAGATATAAGTTAGTGAAGTTTAACTTCAGTCGTGTTGTCTAAAGCACACTCGTTTTTTTGTTTATTGGCTCATATGAACGTATGTTGGTGGCGTTCAAACAAGGCAATTTTAAGAATTTTTGTGTGAGTCCTAAATCCGAGAAGTAACTTATCAAAAATATAGCAAAACATTCCGACACGCTGGTGGTCGATATTTATTTATCTATATTACTAGCAGACCCGGCCACACGGTGCTGTGGCTAACGAAACACAACGCCATTACCCAACCTTTATAAAATCCACACCACCCGCTTGCCAGCTGCCCGCTGCCCGCTGCCTGAATTGAATATTTGAATTTCTCGACTTTTCTCTACTATAATAAGCATGTTTTTATACATATAAACCTTCCTCTTGAATCACTCCATCTATTGGTGAAAACCGCATGAATATCCGTTGTGTAGTTTAAAAGATCTATGCACACATACATTTTGAGCGACTTCATCAAATAAAATAATTCAAACCAAATACCTATTTATTCTAGGACTTCTATTTTTCAATTTCTTAAGAACGAATTTCAAAAGTGACTATGTACGGCCCGCCAGCCATTTTAAATCGCACCAAAATATGTTTTCTTTGAATTTCTCGGCTTTTCTTTAATATAATTTACATGTACTATACATATAAACATTCCTCTTCAATCACTCTATCTATTGGTGAAAACCGTATGAAAATCCGTTGCGTAGTTTAAAAGATTAACGCGCACATTCATTTTCAGCGACTTCATTTTATATGTAAACTAGCAGACCCGGCCACACGTTGCTGTGGCTAACGAAACACAACACCATTACCCAACCTTTATAAAATCCACACAATCTGCTTGCCAGCTGCCCGCTGCCTGAATTGAATATTTGAATTTATCGACTTTTCTCTACTAAAATAAGCATGTATTATACATATAAACTAATTAACTCGCCACTAATTATACAATGCTTGCAATGCAACACTGGATATTTGAAAAGGGAAAATCAAATACCTACTAACTCTAGGACATCTATTTTCCAATTTCTTCCGTAGAACGAATTTCAAAAG
Organism: Limnephilus marmoratus; assembly: GCA_917880885.1. NCBI lineage: Eukaryota > Metazoa > Arthropoda > Insecta > Trichoptera > Limnephilidae > Limnephilus > Limnephilus marmoratus. The sequence goes on along the minus strand of OU862919.1, from coordinate 26,412,393 downwards.
TGACTATAGTACGGCCCGCCAGCCGTTTTAAATCGCACAAAAATATATTTTCTTTGAATTTCTCGGCTTTTCTCTAATATAATATACATATAAACATTCCTCTTCAATCATTCTATCTATTGGTGAAAACCGTATGAAAATCCGTTGCGTAGTTTAAAAGATTAACGCGCACATCCGTTTTGAACGACTTCATTTTATACTATGTAATGACTAGCAGACCCGGCCACACGTTGCTGTGGCTAACGAAACACAACACCATTACCCAACCTTTATAAAATCCACACAATCTGCTTGCCAGCTGCCCGCTGCCTGAATTGAATATTTGAATTTATCGACTTTTCTCTACTAAAATAAGCATGTATTATACATATAAACTAATTAACTCGCCACTAATTATACAATGCTTGCAATGCAACACTGGATATTTGAAAAGGGAAAATCAAATACCTACTAACTCTAGGACATCTATTTTCCAATTTCTTCCGTAGAACGAATTTCAAAAGTGACTATAGTACGGCCCGCCAGCCGTTTTAAATCGCACAAAAATATATTTTCTTTGAATTTCTCGGCTTTTCTCTAATATAATATACATATAAACATTCCTCTTCAATCATTCTATCTATTGGTGAAAACCGTATGAAAATCCGTTGCGTAGTTTAAAAGATTAACGCGCACATCCGTTTTGAACGACTTCATTTTATACTATGTAATGATAATGATAATGAATGATGATGATAATGATGATGATGATGATGATAATGATAATGATAATGATGATGATGATGATGAATGATGATGATGATGATGATGATGATATTCAAAAACGAGTGTGCTTTAGACCACACGACAAAAGTAAAACTTCACTAACTTATATCTCCCCATCAACTTCCATTCGCCTCGCCCGACCGTTCGCCTATCCCGATCACATTTTGAGGAACATTTTTTTGTTTTTTGTTGGCTAAAGAAGGAGGTAGCGCAACACGGCATAACACCCCAAAAACAAATAACAAAAATACTTGAAAATGGGTCTTACTAGTCGTGAAATTCTAAAAACGCATCTCCCCTCGTACTGCAATCAGAATTTTATTTTACAGAAAATCGAACTCAAATTGTTATTACGGCACTCGAAAGATACGTGGGATACTGTGAGAACGGCTTGTTATTGGTGTAGTTTATAAATACAAAATATCATTTAATAAGTTTTAGGTCATCCGCAGACCTTGGGATTCTGGGCACATTATAGAAATGCTTAAAGTTGTGCAATCCGACAAGTTTGTTTAAATTTCGCCCACGGATTACATTTTAAGATCCATAAATGAAATATGAACAAAGATAGAATTAAAATACCGTCGAACAGTTCTCTTATTAACTTATTTATGGCATGTAGGGATGCGTATAGCTATGCGAACGTAAACACGTCCGAGCCACGAATTTCGATAATTCGTGCCTCGGCTCGTCTTCGTTCGCAAATGAATACGCATCATTAGGTATAATATTATTTGAAAATCATTTTAATACATATAATTATTATTGCGGAAAAAGATTATTGCTTCCGCAATGATATCAAAATTTTTGAAGTGATAATACCGTTGTGATTTGAAACTCGCTGAAACGAAAAATAGCGACATTAAAAAGAAACAAACACGTACATCTGTAGGATTTAGCCTGCCATAGAAAGAGATAGTATAATCGGTTTCCTCTTTGCGCGGTTCTTTTGTAGCCTCACCACTCTTGTCTACTTAAGTTTTCTAAAGGTTACACTTCTACCGTGTGTGAATTGCACACACTGATTTTTTTTAAATGAATACTATACAAGAGACCCAACTGCTCCCAACCGTCTGGAGCCAGTGAGACTTTGGCATCGTAATTAAGTTGTATTGTGAGGCTGAAGGTGGTCGGGAGGGGGTGGGGATGGGAAAAGGAAGGTGGGGAAGTGATTTGATATTCTCACGGCCATTAAAAGATTATGTTGATCATATTGTTTATTTTTAAGTGTTTATTTTGTTCTTTAGCCAACATTTTGGAAAGCCTTACAGTGTCCATCGTCAGGGCAGATTGCTTCTGCATTATGCATTTTTAATTTAAATAAGATACTAAACCAATTTTAGAAAGCAAAAGCTAAATTTTGTTTTCCCGGAATACTGATGAATCGAAATAATAATGCTGAGTCAGTGGACGTTTTAAATTTATCACTGATCAAAATACAAAATTTTGTTACTGAGGCGGTTCTGTTACGTATAAAACATAAGTATAATTTGTATAATGTAAAATTACTATACAAATGTAAAAGCCATTTTAATTTACGCAATTTTTTAAGAGCGCATTTGGGTCTGATAATGTAAAACAACGTGAAAGTAGGATGTTAACAATATGCTCTCACGTGTTCTCTCATATGTTCTCTGAAATTACGATGTTAACAATATGTTCTCACGTGTTCTCTCATATGTTCTCTGAAAGTAGGATTTTAACAGAACGAACTCACCTATTATTTGAACAAAGCATTATTTTTATTTATAACACTCCTAATAATTATTAACTAGCAGTTACTGCTGGGCCCTGCGGGCGGCTTTTGGTTCGGCTTCGCCAAGTTAGTGTTGGTGATCATTTTGTAAATCCAATAGGAACTGGTTCCAAAATTAGCCAGTTCCTCGTATCCACTGTCAACGTGTCAACCAGTGATGGCACTGATGGCAGTGATGGCTAGTCACCGCGAAAAAGTAACCGGTATGACGTCATATGTAATATACAGCCGCTTGATACAACCGAGTATTACCGTCAATCTTTCGAAATCCGGGAGATACTCCAGTTTCACAAATTCGTAGAACTTATACGTCCCTTTGCGTCTTGCCGACGAAAGTTGCATCATTTTGCGACGAATTCTTGCATTATAAACCGAACTACAATGTTAGCTTTGTCTGAAAATCCACGTACACGGATGTTTATTTATTTTTTTTTTCAGGTTCTCCATAAAACAGTTATACAACAAATTATTACGGAGAAGATTACAAAATATAAGAGAAAAAAAAATGCTCTATTTAATGGGGCATTCTGAAAGGAAGAAGTTCTCGCTTTCGGAGCATAAAAAATTGTGTGGGATCTTCCACGAGTATACGCGTTAGGGACATATAGGTTAATCTCCTTCATCATAGGTGGATTCAGTACAGTACCGGAGATCAGCTTAAAAAAATGTTTCCCCAAAAATATTTTACGGCGGGCTACTAAGGTATTAAAATCGAGCATTCCTGTTAAGAACAATGATGGATACAGGAATGGGTAGTATGTATATTCCTTCATATACAGGTAACGCATAAATTATATGGTGCGACGGGTAAGGCGCGGCGGCAGACATGCGTTGGAAGTCGGATTCTTAAATTCAACCACGCAGACGCAAACCTATTAATCCTGTTTGATGATGATACATTGTTTTGTCGCTCCTCGACGCCATTCCGGCGGAGACTGGAAGGTCCGCTAGGCCGGAGTCTTAAGTCGGTCTCGATCGCCTATGGCGGTACATTTTTCTTTAGATTTTTTAAAATGATCTCTCTATTGACGATTAATCACTCCAAGCCGAAAATGGAAGTATTTACCTACACGTTAAATAAATTTTTGGAAATGCAAACGTACCTATTACGCCCCTCCCAGACATTTCTCTACGCCCCCCTAGGGGGGCGTGCCCCCCTGTTGGAAAGTCCTGCTCTAGCGGATACTAAATTCAAATTTGTTTTATTTTGCACATTGTTTATAAGATTTACGTGGCTTAATAAAAAAATGTTAATTATGATTGTAATTTAATAATTTTCTTTCTTTTTTCGCAGCGGCAACAACCAAATGCATTTCGAGGAGAGCCCGCTGTACACGGATAAGGAAATTATAGTAAGTTAATTTGTCTTTAATTTAATAAAAGTTTCAAAGTCTTTCAAACACTTACGTATTTCACTAAGAGTAAACATTATGAAAAAAATATCAAAGTTGAGTTGAAGTTTACTTGATGTTTTTTTATTACAAATTAGCGAGTTTCCGGCATGCTTGCAATGCCACTTAAATGAAGAAATTGTTTCTCCCTGCATGTCATTTCCCACTCGTCCCCGTTCCTCTATTAAGGTGATCCAATAGTACAGGAAAAATCGAAATCGGAATCTACGCCTTTTTATGGGAGGAGTTTAAAAATACTTTAGAAAAAGCTGTTGGAAAGGGTATTTGAGAATTTTTTTTACAGTTTGATTTTTTAAAGGCCTACATAAAAGAATAAAATCCTTTTTTACGCTTTTTTATTGTAATAACAAGGAAATTTAAAATTGTGTTTCACGGAACCAAGCGACGCGACGCGGAGTCTAGGACGTCTATTCCCCGTCGCAGGCGGGGCGTAACTGATACGAAATGGGTGTGCCAAGTTTATAGTCCTTAGGTGGACGGCATAAGTTTCACTTTAAAAATCCAAATTCGTCGAGTGCCGGGCGTATTGATTGATGTCAAAAATAACAACGAGAAAAATTTTATTTGGTTAGGTTCGGACGTACATATAATTTTTTTTCGATTATTATAAAAGAAATTGAAATTTCCACTTTAAACAATAAAACTATATCCGAAAAGGGGTTTATAAGTAGGAGAGTTTGCACGTGAAAGTATTTTTTTATAGAACTAATAATACTTTATTTTTTTCTAGGCTTATTAAAAGATTTATAAAATGTTCTACGCAGTATTTAATTGAATTGAAGCATCTATAATACTTCTAAGCGATCAAATTTTCAAAACAAAAATACATGATTTTGTATGATTTTGCATTATTTCGCATGGCTTCATCTTAAGGCGGTAGACAATCCTAATATTTTTGTACTCTCAAAACTCACATTTTAATCATTTCCGGCAAATCCGTAACTATAATATATTTTTTTTATTTCCATGTCGCACAAGAAATGCGAGTTATTTATATATTAGATTAATAAAAACAGTACCTTACCATTAATATACTTTACGTACAACGATTTCAAAACTATATAACCCGTTTTTTAACTATAAAGTTAGTGGTAAGCACCAGATTTTATTTTTTTAGACGATGAATTTATAATTTCGGAAGGACAACATGGAGACACATTTTAAATATTTGTAGCACGTTCTTCAGAATTAATTAAAATAAACGCGGCAGAAAGGTCGAATTTCCAGGCCTCCTAGGGTGAATTCGACCGTACGTTCGTACAATACGCCGTGCCGCGGCGTATATTTGTTTACACGCTTTCTTCACTTACGTCATTAAGATTCAAACATTATTTATCTTCCTCTTCTTTTCTTTGATACGGCAAATTCGACAGTAGGTCCGTCCAGTTCACGGGTCGCGAGTCGCAATTTGTACACACGGTTTTTTTACTTACGTCGTTAAGATTCTGAATGTATTTTAGGGTATATTGTCGTCTTAAGCTTAGCCCTGTAGTCCCTGCTAATACGATGATGGACACTGTAACGCTGTCCGAAAGTTGGCTACAGAAGAAGGAAGCGCAGGCGTAATAGATACCCAAAAATTAATCTCCATAATTCTTTTTGCTCTGATAATCTTAAATAATATCCGTTCCCTATCAGTTACAGTGCTCCACAGTTCACCTATTTTCATTTCAAATTACTTTTAATATTTTTTTACAACTTTTTTTTCATTTGAAGAAAGTTTCTTTTCATATTCATCATTTAAAAAAAATGTATTGCTGGCTTTTACCCGCGGCTTCGCTCGGGAAAACATGCAGTATATTTGCTCGCATACGGGAGAAATTGTTGTACAAAGATTTTTTCCACGAGAATGAAAGTTTTTCCTGGATGAAAAGTAGCCTATGTCACTTCCAAGTCAATCAAATATCCTTATTTAAAAAATCTGTGCGGTCGTCAAATCCGTTGCGACGTGAAAGAAGGACAAGCAAATACACTTTCGAATGTATAACATTTGTTAGGATCAATAATTTATGATTTCATTTTGAAAATAAGTGTTATATATGGAATAATTAATTATTCATCAGCCTCTTTAAATCCTCCTTCAACTGTTTCCTTAAGAAAATCGAAGATAGAGAAAGTGATGTTCAATTAAAGTCTTCAATTATCGAGGAGACCGGAGAATTATCGAAGAAACCAATTTGATCAAAATGTTGAAACGGAGTAAGTATCGAAGTTCGTAATTACGATAAGCACGAATCCTTCGTTGAGGTAGTAAGCGGGAAAAAAGATTTAAGTAAGTTGAAAAAAAATATATTCACGCTGAATAAAAAAGTAAATAACAATACATACATAAAATGTAAACGAACAAGAATAAAAAAATAAACTGAATAACAATATTAAGGCTTGTGTACCGCCTAATAATTTTGTTTGCTCAAAACTCACATTTTAATCATTCCCGGAGAATTCGTAACTATAATAACTTTTTATACTTCCATGCCGCACAAGGAATACGAGTTATTTATATTTTAGATTAATAAAAACAGTATCTTACCATTAATATATTTTACGTACAACGATTTTAAAACTTTATAACCCTTTTTTAAACTATAAAGTTAGCCAAAGCACCAGATTTTATTTTTCTAGACGATGAATTAATAACTTCGGGAGGACAATATTTTAGACACATTTTAAATATTTGTAACACGTTCTTCAGAATTAATTAAAATGAACGCGGCAGAAAGGTCGAATCTCTAGACCTGCTAGGGTGAATTCGCCCGTACGTTCGTACAATACGCAGTGCCGCGGCGTATATTTGTTTACACGCTTTCTTCACTTACGTCGTTAAGATTCCCACATTATTTTCTTCTTCTTCTTTTCTTTGATACGGCAAATTCGACAAAGTAGGTCCGTCCAATAGAAGCGTCTAGACGGGTCGCAAGTCGCAATTTGTTTACACGGCTTCTTTGCTTACGTCGTTAAGATTCTGAATATATTTTAGGGCGTATTGTCGTCTTAATTAAAATGAACGTGGCAGAAAGGTCGAATCTCCAGGCATACTAGGGTGAATTCGACAGTAGGTCCGTCCAATAGACGGGTCGCGAGTCACAATTTGTACACACGGCTTCTTTACTTACGTCGTTAAGATTCTGAATATAATTTAGGGTATATTGTCGTTTTGAACACAAAAATTTTTTTTTTTTTTTTTTTTATTTTTTTTTATTTTTTTTTTTTTTATTTTTTTTTTATTTTTTTTTTATTTTTTTTTTTTTTATTTTTTTTTTTTTATTTTTTATTTATTTTATTTTTTATTTTTTTATTTATTGCAAGAAGCCGTTCATGGGGGATATTTGACCCTCTCCCGTCTTCAGAGGGCCATCAGGGGAACTCCATCCAAGCAATCGTGGCAGTGATGATTGCAGTCTTCGATTAGCAATGAGCTTCCCATGCGGTGGCGGAGAAGTTCTCTGAAAGTGTGCACTCGTCCCTCCAAGAACATTTCCGTAGCGCTGCAGTGTCTCGGTAGTCTAAGAATTATTGTAGGCGACTTTTAGCTTATGCCATTGGAAAAATAAAGTAGACCAGTCAGTCACCGACTTGCAAATCCAAATTTGACTATATAAATATATTTTCATGCGCTGAATACAGTACAATAAGCGCAAAGGAAAATAGTATTTAAGGAGTTTTTTGTAAGTTTTCGTATTTTATGTACTTAGTAAATATATATATTTTTTTAAACTAGACCAATACTCCTAATAGAACTTCAATGAAAAGCAAATATTCTGTTAAAAAATTTAGTCTGTTATGATAAATTCAAATATATTTCTCGGAATTGCCACAAAGACATAATCTAAACATTCGGTCTCGAGTATCGAAATACCTTGCAATATACCTTGCAAACAATATACCCCTCACTAATCTTAGCTATAACCCTTTCAAATTCACTCCCACTACTGACACAGAAATTTTAGAACTAATCTCATCTCTTAAAAACAGTAACTCTGTAGGTATAGATCACATTTCAACAAAAATCATCAAACATATCCAAAAATATATAGCCTCACCTCTGAAATATATAATCAATCTAAGCTTTAAAACTGGTGTATTTCCTAACTCCTTAAAACAGGCCACAATAATCCCAATATTCAAATCAGGAGACAAACTATCTGTAAATAACTATCGACCGATATCTTTACTTGAAGCGGTGAAGAATAGACTCTACAAGTTCCTTGAAGATAACAAAATATTATCGGACAACCAATATGGTTTCCGCAAAGGTAGGAGTACCTCAGATGCAATAGCCGCCCTCACAAAAATAGTTTCTTTTAATCTTGACCTTGGTCGAAAACCGCTTGCTGTTTTCCTCGATCTCTCAAAAGCATTTGATACGGTCTCCCATCCCTTACTGCTTAAAAAACTTCAACAGATCGGAATAACTGGGATACCCTACACATGGTTCGAAAACTACCTAACAAACCGAACTCAACAAACTCTTATCCACTCTGACAAAATAAATAAAAGCAAAAAATTATCCATGTCTTACGGTGTACCGCAAGGCAGTGTACTAGGACCACTCTTATTTCTTTTATACATCAACACACTATGTACCATGGATATTGGAGGTAAGATTTTATCATTTGCCTACGATACAGTCTTAATATTCGAAGATGAAACATGGCAAGCAGTTATTAATAAAACTAATAATGGCCTAATAAAAGTGAGGCATTGGCTTGACACAAATCTCCTTACACTCAATATTGACAAAACACAATATATGACGTTTTCCATACGCAAACATAATTTTCCCAACAACTGCCCTAAACCAATAATTCACTCGTGTTCACTAAACATGCACCCACACCCACCCGGAACCCCACCTATTACAAATTGCACGTGTCCTACCCTTAAATCATCTAAGGAAGTTAAATATCTGGGCATAATCATAGATGACCAACTACGTTGGGAAGCACACATAAGTGACACAGTGAAAAGACTCCGTAAGCTCTGCCATATATTCTGCTCTCTTAGATCCATCTTAGACCTAAAAACCCTTAGAAGCGTATATTTTGCCCTTTTTCAATCCATTGCAACTTACGGTATTTTGGGATGGGGTGGTTGCACATAATCCGTCATTAATCCAATAATTACAGTTCAAAAACTAATACTGAGAATCATATTTAAATGCCAACCTACCCACCCCTCTAATGTGCTATTTACTAAATTTAAGGTCTTAGATATTCGCCAACTATTCACTAAGACAAGCCTATCCTACATACGGAAAAATAACCTACTGGTGGCTCCACAACATCAAGCCAAAACCCGCTTTTCGTCAAATCTGGGTTGCATGGTTCCAAAAACTAGAACCACATTCGCTCACCGACAATTTTGGTTCATTGCCCCCAAAATATACAATGCATTGAGCACCGATATAAAATCAAGTATTACCATACCTCTTTTTACTATTCGTGTTCAAAATTGGATATTCGAAAGGGGACGAGATTTCTTTAAAGAATATCTGACTTCCTAACCATTATAAAGGAAAAGAAAATAATTAAATTAACTAAATAAAATATCATACTTCACATCTTTTTCTAACCTGACTTCACTGAAATCTAATCTAACCTAAATATATACTCTTCTAGGTGATTAATTACCTACCTTGACAAACCTCCAGAAAAAATTTTAGCTTTCATAAAAAAAATAAAAAAATTATAGATTAACATATTTAAATCTTACTTCTTAGTATTTTATATTTTTATATAGTTATATTTTAGTATTTTATATAGTTATAAGTTTATATTTTAGTATTTTATTTTTTATGTATATTTTATATAGTATTTTATTTTTAACTTCTTTCAAACATTTTCTTTTTTATAATTATATATATATATATATATATATATATATATATATATATATATATATGTATATGTATATATGTGTATGTGTATGTAAGTGTATATATATATATATATATATGTATGTATATGTATATATATGTATGTATGTGTGTTTGTATGTATTTGTATGTGCATACGTATACATATATCTTGTTATATTTTACCTTAAATATTTTTATCTTTTTTCTTTCTCTTGTTTCTAATATCTTATAATTTCTATTTCAAACCTATATTTTGTTCTAGTTCACACATTGTATAATTTATATCATGTATGATTACCTTAACATGGGCATTAGCCTAGTATGGTAATCAAGAAAAAACCATAAAAGTGTATTTTCAAAAATTGTATGAAATAAAAAAATAAAAAAATAAATAAATAAAAAAATAAAAAAAAAAAAAAAATAAATAAATAAAAAAAACCTAATGATCAAAACTTATTTTGACCTCTACATCAAGGAATTATTTGACTTAATCGTATGTATTCAAAAATACCAATTAAGTTATCAATTGAAATTATAATTGGTACCTATATCAACGAATTAAAGAAATCAAAATCATGTCGATGCATTCTGTGAGAAAACTTGAGGATTGTTTACTTTAAAACGTTTCTCGGTAATCTCCGATAATCAAAAAATTTGCACAACATTGGTACAAATATTAGAAATTAATGCGATCGTCTTATTGAGATTTATCTTCCTCAATTAACTCTTCATCTTATTTACAACTTTTAAAAGAAACGAGAGGAGAAAATACGCTGTTGGTTGCACGGGGACCTTTCAATAACCTGGGAATAATGAATAATTAATTGAAAAACGATGCCCATTAAAGGCTTCCGAGACTTGAATCTTATTAATTAATTAGTGTATAATGGAATTACATAGCTTCTCAACTCAAATTAATATTTCACTAGAAAGCAAAGAGATGTTATGGAGTATTTTAATAAATTTGCGTTAATAATAAATGTTAAAGAATCGTAATGTGATAAATACATACCTTTACATAACCCATCTAATTTTAGAGGATCGATGGAAGAAGTACGAGTAATAGTGGAAGACGCTGCAAACCAAAGCGTTGAAATGCAACTCGAATTGCGACTGCTGTAATACGTACTGAGTACAGTTCTGCTGAGTTGCTTCAATAATATAGAAGAGGATTCTAAATTCTAGATTCCTGAGAAGAAGATGACCATCAAAGAATCGCTTTCAACTTTCATAATTATTTATCTTGTCCTTGATGCCTCTTATTTTACATAAAATATCATAATTGAAATTATTTTCTCATTCCGCAAGGCCCCCACTTTGGTCCTCTTACAACTGATTGTTTATTTAACTTGGCATTGAATAATAAATCTAATTAGAATTACATTGCTCCTTATTTCAAATTGCTTTTTCATTAAAGTACCAGTTTTTAGGACGAATTGTTTTAATTTATATTTAAAAGCTGTTTTAAATCCTCACGTCTTGTCCATGATTTCTTGGCCACATCATGAAGTCACAACTGAAAATCATAACCTAAGCTAAATGATTTTCAAAGGTCGATGGAATATGTAATAGAGGAAAACGCTGCAACCCACAGCCTCGACACTTACGTGAATGGTACTAGTGCAGTTCCGCTACGAGGTACGAGCTGCTCTAATATCAAATAGGAAGGAGCACCCAATTGCTTTTATTTTTTGAAATTGCGTTCCCTCGTCCTCGATTTCGAGTGTTTTAAACCTATATATTTTTTCATGCTTCAAGGCCCTCACTCTAGCCCTCTTATAAAGCAAAGTTTTATGAACCCTTAATTCAGTTGATTCAACATAATGTACCCATTGTTTCAACATAAAGTAAAACCTCAACTACTTCCGCTACAGCTTTGTGTCACATTTTACTGCCTTAGTTGGGTGGTTGAACCCCAAAGCTAATAAATCAGCATTCATAACTATTAATTCCCATGCCTTCGATTAAAATATGACCTATAACTTGTGACCTGTGTAACCAGTGGAAACATATTCGTTCTGTGATAAATGTCATTCGACGTCACAAAAATTCAGAACATTATCTATGTAAACTCAAAAATGCAATGTGTTAAATTATGTTTGATACAATAACATTGTCAAACATGGCAGATTCAAAAGAAAACTATTTCGGAAATTTAATAAAAGAAGAAAAGTGTTGAAAAAAATGCGTCACCATTAAAACCATCAATGTAGGTAGGGAAATGGTTGTTCATCAGTCGTTTTAAATTTAAAACATGTTTATTGGAAATAGGGTTAAGTGTAGAATTTTATTGCCTGACTCAAGATGATGTAAAAGTGGTGTTTTCAAAATGCTTGTTCATCGGATAAGTTTTAAGATTTTCACGGCCAAAAGCATTTTCGTTATTTGTTTTTGGGGTGTTATGCCGTGTTGCGCTACCTCCTTCTTTAGCCAACGTTTCGGACATCGTTGCAGTGTCCATCATCAGGACGAGGTAGCGCAACACGGCATAACACCCCAAAAACAAATAACGAAAATGCTTGTTCATCGTTCATTATGAAACATATATTTATCATACAAAAACTAATATTTTAATAAGTTGTTCTAATACATTTTGATTAGTCTTTAAAAGAAATTCACATTGGAATCCGTTACGATGAACCATCGGTATTGATTTTTTCATCAAAAATTATCATTTAATTTCTGTTAAAAGCCGGATGTTCTCTCTTGTTTTCGGAAAACACGTTTATTGAGTTCTTACGAGAAAAACACCAACTTTCCTTCATAAATATTTGTTTGAACGGCAAGCGCCAAGCCGAATCCCTTAGTAAACTCGTATTTACTTATTTAATGTTATAGTTATTGGTAAAACAACCGGGCTAAAAGCTTTTGCATGCTTTCGGGAAAATATATCAGATTTTCAAAAATTCTCCCTGAATCTCTGAGCTTATTTAGTGATTAATTGATGGGCCGAAAGCTTTTCTCAGAACTCAGAACCAGGATGTCTGGCGTTAGATCAATTCTACTTGTCCCTTTGAAGAATTGTTACCGGAATACAAAACTCCTCTGAGTTTGACTACGCCAACTGCAGATTCTCAATAATTTCGGAGAGCCGATTGAAGATTTGTCTACAATTTTGTATTGCTCTTTTTGATCTCCAGATACTAATAAATACATAAGTACACAAATTTAAACTGATTTATTATTCACCATTGCTGTTTCAGAGTGCCAAAATTTTACCGGTTAAGGCAATACTATGGCACAAAATTATAATTCAACATATATTCACCCCGCAGCATAAAGAGAAATTAGAACATAAATACAGCACTAGATTCACGCGCAACGACGGGTTAATAGTTCCGAAATTTAACAATAAGTACGGACAGATAACGTTTGAATACGTCTACCGAAGATATTTAATTTAATACCTGACACTATAAAGCAATGTAATTCTATGAATAAGGTTAAATATATGGTGAAAAATTGGCTATCGGAAAAAAATAATTACATTGATATTGATATGTATGAATAAATGTTCAATCTGTAGATATAAGATGTAAATTTTAAATGTAAAAAATCTATATGTAACTAAAATATAAACACCTGTTGACAAGCCAGTTCAATTGGCTTAGCAGGACTTGTTTGTTGATTTTAATATGTATTATCTATAAATAATTTTAAAAAAACTTCTTCTGTACGAACAAAAGGTAGTTTTTATCGAAATAATACAAATATTCATTTCTTACAATAACTACAAAACCTTTTGGCCATAATCGTTTTACAGCAACTTGATAATTTTTCTAATGTAATTAATTCAACAAACGACATTTCGAAATGACCCTTTTATATTGTGGGCTATAAAACTTAGAGTACTACAGATACAAATTTATGTATAGCTTTAATTGCAGGGTGGGTAATAAAAATTTGAGACATAAAACCAAAATATCAACATAACACTAGAGACACCAATGAACTAATTTTATTTTATTTTTTATTTTAACTTTATGAGTAAAACTTCAAATTGTAATATTTAAATAAATGAACACAATATAAGCGAAACTCAATCGAAAATCTGGAAACAGAAAAATCAGAAAAACATATTGACACCTCTGGGACTCGAACCCAGGACCTCTTGCTTTCCGGGCTTTTCCCGATTTTCAGATTTTTGATTGAGTTTTGCTTATATTTTCTTCATTTATTTCAACTAATTTTATTTGGAAAAACATTTGATGGAAAATTAATTTATCGTTTTACTTGAGTAAGCGCCTGAAAATATGTTTTCATACAATATGCACTGCATGCGTGATGAGTTTTAACTTGTACGCAGGCGTAGACAATGATGGATATCTGAAATTTGTGGTTGGGAGATGTTTCAATCTATTCCCTCAAAAGTGGTGATACATTTTCAAAGACAAACCTGATATTGGACCTACCTTCAAAAAATGCGCTGAAATTAAATATTCCTAGAATTGATTGCGAAAGTACATTACATTTATGCACCTTACCTGGTACATGATATATTATGTCTTCCCCCCTTTATTATTTAATGAATAATAACTTAATTATTCTAACAACGATCTTAGCTAAGTAAATGGTTCAACTCGCACAAATCAACTTTGAGTTTGTTTACTTGAAATTACGTTCAGATGAATATACATGAAGTATTCAAAAAATGAAGGATTTCAGAATTGTTAATTACCTTCTGATTTATGCTGTAAAAACAGCGATGGCATTCTGCCTGAATAATTTAACGAGAGTTTTAATAGACCCGAGAATAAATCTAGGAATACTTCGGAATTAATTTTAATAATATTATTATATGCTAAAAACATAAACTACTGTCCGCATCGCGTATTTTTAACCAAATGATAAATGCTTTGAAACAAGAATTAAATAAAGTTAGATGCTGGAGTCTAGTGTTAAAGATGTTTTTCTTAGAAAAAGATTTGTATTGTCAATACTGGCAATTATTTTACAACTGCTGATTGCAGGATTCGAAGAAGATTCTTTCCACGTATTTTATTGGAGGCGTCTACTAATATCTACAGGAATTCCAAAAACTGAAAAAATATAGAGAAGAAGGAGGAAGAAAAATGAAAGAAGGGTGAATGCCGGTAACTCCATTAATGGTGGACTGAATGCCGTTGGCGCTGATAAAAAACTGTCAAAAGAAGCGAAGCTAGCAGTCCACAATGGAGTCCTGGTACCTACCCTGATGTATGGCAGTGAGGCATGGAACTGGCAGAGGAAGGATGAAAGTAAGTTGAATGCTGTTGAAATGAGATCCCTGAGACGTATGTGTGGTAAAACAATGTATGATCGTGTGAGAAATGTGGATATCCGCAAAGAATGTAAGGCTGATGTAAGCATAATGAGTAAGATTAAGAAAGGGACCCTCAGATGGTTTGGGCATGTAGAGCGAATGAACGAAGGAAGTAGTGTAAAGGCATGACCAAACCGGCGCGTTCAGTTTGCGTCCGCGGTGGCGTGCACGGTGGCGTCCTATGTGCGTGCAGAAACCGTTCACACCAAACTAGCGATGCGTTCAGTTCCAGTCTGACCGCCGACCGCGACGGTCGCTCCTCTGGCTTGGCTAATATGCCATACTCCACCGCCGACGCAGTCGCTTATACTGCCACAGTTCGTGAAAACCACACCAAGTGAACTAACAGTGCCTTTACCGTGCTTGTTGCCACATCATACCAACCCAGTGCTTGAACATCAGTGCTATAAACAGTCGTGCCTCAGTTATCAGTGCTTCGAACATTGTGCCCCCAGTTATCACCGTGTTTCCCCCATCCCACACCATCATGTCCTCCCCCCTTCCCCAAAAATCCGACGAATACCGACGCCTCACCCTTGAGATTAATTCCTTCTTCGAAAACCACCCCGACCCCAACAACTTGTCCCCCGAAGAGATTGACCATGTCTGCACCCTGGCTTCCCGCAGAGTTCATGGTTCCCCTCCCAACTCCCCCGGCAACTCACCCCAACCCGACTCAGGAAGCTCCTCCCCAAAAAGCCCCCCCCCCTCATCTCTAACCCCCACCCAAACAACCCCCCCCAGCCTCCCGCTTTCTGCCCCCCAAACCAACCGCCCAACCGATGGCCCCCCTGTCACCCCTCAAACTGACCACCCTCTTACCACCCCTCAAGATATCCGCTCTACTGCCGCCCCCCAAACCGTTTGCTCTCCTATCGCCACCCTAGCCGATCGACCCCTCACCGCTCCCCAAACTGTTCGCCCCCTCGATGCCCCACGTACCAAACCCCCCCCCCCCACCTCCCCCCAAACTGATCCCCCCCATGCTGCCCCCCGCACAAATCTCTCCCCCACCGCCCTCAACACCGATCGCCCTCCCAACGCACCCCCTACCGACAGCCCCCCCCTATCCGTCAGCGCCCCCATCGCCCCCCAAACCGCTCGCCACCCCACAGCCTCCCCAACCATCTACCCCATCACCTCTCGTCTGCCGACCACCCCCCAACCCTTCGGCTCCCCCAACCCCCCCCCCTAATCTCTTCTCTACTCCCCAAACTACTCCCCCCAATTCTTCAAAACACCCCCGTCCAGATCAAAAAAATCCCCACCCCACTACGTACCACCCACCGACCTGCCACTACCCCACTAAATTCCCCCTCCCCTCAAAGCCCCCTCACCCCCCTCCCCGTCCCTCAAATAGTGGCAACCACCCAGTTGTTCCCTCCCCCATCAGTAAAAAAGAAAAACCAACCTCAAACATCCCCTCCGTAATAGTCCTCCCCCATATTGCAGCCACGTCCTTTGCAAATAAAAATTTCACAAAACACTAAACTCTAAATTCTACAACCTATCAAACTCAGATGAAGGAGAAAGGGGCCTAAATTGGCCCGGTGCTCCATAAGCCCGTCATACAAAATACAAAATACTAGCGATGCGTGCACTATGACAACACTATTTTGACACCAACTGAACGGCCAAATGCTTTTACAGCATTGCAAAATATAAATCATAGAAGTAGTAATTATGCTTTCAATATTCGTGAACAGTATGTAAGATATTTCAACCTATAAGCCTTTGTATATAAACTCATATAGGTATTGAATATTGTGTCACTTTATGTAGGAAACGAATAAATACAGTTTTATCATTAAAGTTTACTTTAATCGCGTACCTAACCTATCAAATAAACATAGGAACTAATTCCGAGTGTCCATCCTATTTCGTCCCAAACCAGGTCCTTTTTTCTATTATTCTTATAATCAAAATGAGACGTATCATACAGCAATGGGTATTTGTGAACCTCATTTAAAATTTGTTCCGTTTCCCCCATACTTTATATTTAACAACACAGTTTTTACACATAGATAATAGCTGCGTGCAGCGTCCGAACGCAACATGCGCGATCTGATCGTCACCGCCCGCCGCGTGCAGACGCTGCACAGAACGCCGCGATCTGGCCGCGGCCGCCGCGGTTTGAACACTTCGCTACAAGTTCGTACACAACAACTGATCGCCACCGCGCACGCCACCGTGGACGCAAACTGAACGCGCCGGTTTGGTCATGCCTTAAGAAGAATATACGACGCGAATGGGAATGGTAGAAGAAGTCGGGGACGCCCGAGGAAGACATGGCACGATCAAGTGAATCAAATACTTGAGTCGGGCCATGTCAAAAGTCAGAATAATAGAAGAGAATGTATGAGACGATGTATGAATGTGAGTGTGTGCCAAGACCGAGTTGTTTGGCGGTCCGTCCTCTCTGCCTACCCCTGCGGGAAACGGCGTGATGGTTAGTTAGTTAGTTAGTTGAAAAAATCGAACTAATATCTATGAGAATCAAAGTGTTGACGAATATCTACAGCTCAAACTGTTGACTAATATCTATGAGAACCAAAGTGATGACGAATATCTACAGCACTGGCAGAGGTTGGATTTGCAATTATGTATAGCATATAGGAATAACGTAATATTGCGTATGCAGTTTAAAAAACTTAATTTATGTAAGTATGTATGTAAAAATCCCTAATATCGGACTATTGGACACATTTAGCTGATTAGTCCAACCTACGCTCCGTAGATATTAGTTCAACCTACGCTCTGTAGATATTAGTCAACACTCTGAAGTTCGCAGATATTAGTTCAACATATGAGCTGTAGATATTCGTCCGACATACAGGCTGTAGATATTAGTATCTGGAGTCATTTTATTTATTTATTACCAGCTGAAGTACCCAGCTTTTCCGGGCTTTTCGCAAAGTTTTTCGAAATCAGACTTAAACAGTAGTGACCTTTCCCTTATTTGGAAGATCAAGTATGCAAAATTTCATCGATCTTAGAATAAAACTGTAGATTTGTAATAACATCAAACACCACGCATCTTGTTAATTGAAAAGGTTGAATAAAAGTAATAAAATACATCACAGTACAATCTACATCATCTAAAAGCAAAAAAAAAACAATTTTAATAAATCATTTATTAGAAATTTAATGTCTAAAATAACTGATGTAGGTACCTACGTATAAAATGAGAATCATGATTACAATTTAATAAAAACCACTATTTTTTTGTTTCATAAAGAACATAACACTGTTTAGTGTTTTTTGGGGAAATCGGAGGTGCTCGGTGGTCAGTAGGACGTTCGGCTTGCAGTCAGACGATCTAGTGCAGAATTCCGAACGGTTACTGACTTTAGAACTAAATACAGCGCAGAATTCACACGGATCGCCTCGGCTCATCGGCTTGCTCAGTTCGCCGACTATCCATCTGTCCGTCACGAGCCGATCCGTGTGCGATCGTAACCAACGGATTGGCTCCCCGGACACGAGCGGTTGCAGTGATAAATATTTTAAATAAAAGGGAAAAACAGCAAATATATATGGAAATTTTGACCGCCTAGGATTGTATAAGCTTCTATGAAAATATTGTGGAGAAATTTCCGATATATTCTGAGGATTTTTTTTTCTGTGATTCCCCGAACAGTGTGTAAATTATGTGCTGTAATGAAATTATAACGAATTGCTTTTAAGGTTCCATCTTCTTTATCAAAAGATTCGGATGTTCATTTTGCACACGTTTCATTGGTTCTGGGTCCAATACCAAATTTACTTGAGAAGTTGACTTCTTTTCATCTGAAAACAAAACAATTTTAATTTTTTGGTTTTCATTTAAGGCCCTCATTTAAATATCAACAGTATTTGGATCTGCTTACCAGTTGCAAACAATGCCTTTTCCAAAACTGTTACAGGAGATTCAAAAGCCAAAACCATGAAATATGAAACGACAATCGTTATCAGAAGGTCTCCAAAAGATTCATGAATCTGAAAAATATATAAATTTCTTATATTAAAAAAACCCATTGCATGCATTACATTTTTTATAAATTCTTGTAATTAAGAAAGACAACTTCGCTTACCCAAGTCACATTTGAAAAATAAGGAATTGTTTTGGTAGTAGATACAAAATAGGTGATGAGTGCAATGTGTATCAAGTACATAGAGTAAGAGATACGAGCCATGAACTCCCATAGCCTTAAACTCAGGAACCAGTTAACAGGGCCTGAAAGAAAACATTTTTTATGTACCTGTAAGTATTACAACGGACTGGAACAATAAAAAATTGTAGCTAGTTTTCAAAAATTCTAACGAGAATTTTTAAGAATTCGAAGTTTTTTTATATTTTAGTTGCGCTGGTTCAATAAATTTCAGTTCATTGCGGGTGCGATAAAATCAACAATATTGAATTGCTTTTAAATGCACGATGGGAAAGGAAAGATGAGGAAACCACAAACCTACCCCTGGTCCAAATGGAGGATTTTCAAGGCCTTTTTCTGGTGGGCCACCCTTGGTCATAGCACTCATGTCTTTCAGTACATATAAGTAGTTCAGCACAATATATACAGATATAAATAACTGCGGCGCGGCGGGTCGAATTCACAAATCCATGATAATTATCGAATTTCGAGTTGTACCAATATTTCAGTGGAGTGTTGGTTTTTTTTCGGTCGAATATTCAAACCATATACAAACACTTGCGTGGCGCTCGACAAATACTAAAGCACTTGATTTTAGGAGTTTTTGGAATTGAAAACAGGAATGCATATTTTAGGCAATTCAACTACACTTATCAAACGAATTAATTGAAATGTAAGTACCAAATCGGCGCAACTTTATTTAATGATTTTACATATCATATTATGAATTTTTTTTTCGAGAAAACTTTTTCTGGAAGGTTTTCACTTTGTGATGATTGTTATTTATTTTATTAAAATTATATTTTGAGTTAATTATTTTTATTTGTAAATAGGTTCGGCTGTATAATAATTATTGTGTTTATGCGTGGTAGTTATTCCGCCTTCTGAAAGCATCTGCGGTGAAGCCAATTACAGATGAAATTTTTTTGTTATTATTTTTTATATCATATTTGTATTGGGTATACTAAAACTCTTTTAAAAATTGCTTTTATATTTTTGTTACCAATGGCCTTATTGATTTCCAAGTAAATTGTCGGAAATTATTAAGGGTTATTTCCATTAAAAGTTTCCCCACTTATTCTGTTGTTTAAATTTAACTCAAGGTACCATTGGTGTTTCGAAATTATTAATTTGGGCGAAAAAGGGGTTCTGCATAATTATGCTATCTTATACTACTATGGTCAATAATTAAGCTTGGATTAAGCAAATCTAGGCGTGGCAAACGAATTATATATACAACAAGACAGTTTGGGAGGCGGGCATGGGTACCGCCGCCCCGGGAACCATTTATTGGATAACCAACACCATAGGTCACCCCAAGTGGTTCGCTACGTTTGGTGACTTAGCAGGGTGCCCGGGTTCAAGGGGTGAGGTTTGTCCGGGTCTTTGCGGCGGATGCGTCTGCCCACTGTCCCTTAGACTTCTCCAGCTATACTCTCTCGGAATGGAAGGGATGGAACCATACGTCTGTCACTCCTGGACACACTGACCCCCAGATTCCTACCCACCCCTCATTTTTCCTACCAACCCCCAGATTCCTACCTACCTATCCCTTTCCTTCCCAGAACTTCCTTTCCTTCTTTTCCTAAAAAAAACCCCCACACAGCATCCCCAAAGATGACATAGGTTCTGAGGCGAATTATATTCCTCGGGGCCTCCTGTGTGGGGCTAATGTAAAAAAAAAATAAAAGACCTCGTTTCCAAAAAATTATATATCTAGTTTCCCACATTCATATTATAATAACTAGCATGGCGGGTGAAATAATACTAAATAATGAACATAATTTTTTTGCATAAATTAAAAAATATAAAAATAAAATCTCATGTTTTAATCGAAAACCAAAATTTTCGCTGGAATAATGGTGTTTTTATGTGGATACTTACAAAACTTTATACTTAATATTAAAAATGACGATTTCACATTTGTAAATATACTTAATATTTTCTGAACCATTAAAACGGCCACCATCTTGAACTGGAACCTGAATATAACAAACAAATTTACAGAAAGATGAAATGTTGCCAAATGGTAAGAATTATTAGGTGAAGTTAATATTGTAGTTTCTTACCTCCATATCCAGAAGCACAGGCAACTATAACCCAAAGCACGGCTAAAGCCCAAGCAGTCCTGCTGAAGGCCATATACGTAGTGTCTTCCAAGTAAGAGAACTTATGCGTAAATTCCGTTAGGGGTTTCGACCCATAAATTATGGCCAGCATTGTTGCTAAACTTGCTATCCACAAGATACAAACGACTATCTGAATAAGAATAGAAAATGAATTATTTTTGTAAGTATGGTTCAGAAAAAAAAAATTGTTCAAGATCGTAGAATCAAATCTCAGATTTACGTTCCGAAATACGTTTTTTCATAAATATTGATTAGCAAAAAACCTCTAGGAGACACGGAGATGTTGGCAGCACTTCGGCATTAAAAAAAACTATGTAATCACCTTATTTATTTTGATTTCCTTGAGGTTCCAGATCCGCAAATGATATCCAGCCAATAACCCTATCAGCCACGGGGCGGCTCTAGTGTAGGTAGGTAAGTAGTATCGAAGATAGCTCTCAATAACATTTTCTCTAAAAACAAATATATTCAATGATTTTTAATACTAAATTATTGATTCATGGCCGGGCGTTCATTTTTACAACATTTGTATACGGTGTGGAAACATGGACACTTAGAGACAGAGACAGAAAACGGATAGATGCCCTCGAAATGTGTTGCTAGAGAAAAATGCTCAGGAATCCATGGATAGCCAATTGCACAAATGTGTCCATTCTGGAAGAGCTAGGTAGGCATCACATAGGCTTTCAACTATCTGCCTACTTGTACTCCAAAATATAACAATGAGAATTCAATAGGCAAATAGGCGATAAATTCTCAAATCTATCAAAACTGTTAAAGGAGCTAAATTGGCTAACATTAAAAGAGATGCTGATATTGAATGCAATAACATTTATACATTGAAAAATAAATAACCAGGCAATGAAAGCTGACTATCAAAAAGAATAAAGTCTAAAAAAAGATAATAATCGGAAATCGTTTATCGTTTATCACTTTTTTTAAATTACGATTTATTGGGGGTCGTGTCGGTAGGAGGGATGCACGTTGCCAGCTGGGCTTACAGTTTTGGTCCCAGCGATAGTCCCGTTGTGCTTCGGTATTGCCTTTCATTCTTTGACCTTTGGTCAAATTAAAATTCAGAATAGCATTATTGTTAAAACAATTACCTTTTCCTTTGACATTAGCTCTGTCACTGAATAAAATTTCACTAGGATTGCTGATGGATATTTGGCGGTGACTGGTAACAGAACGTAGCTCCCAAATCAAATGAAGATATAGGTAGAATTATGAATTAGTTTCTCCTTATAGGAATCTTCCTTTTTTTAAACTTACGTATATGAAGCAGCCATCCATTCGTTAATGTAACATATAGTGAACACCGTTGCAAGGGCAGCCAATATCCACGCACAAACCCAAATCACTCCAATCTTAGCGTTCTTCAAAATTGGAAATAGGAGAAGTGGAGACAGTATGAACAATTGCATGTCTACTGCCAGATACCAAGTCTGGGCCAAACACTAGAACAAAAATAAATGCAAATGTCGAATTTTTTACGAAATAAGGAAAGTTCCCCGAGTCAAAATGAATTACTAAGAATCGTGATATATAACACATTGGTAGATGTAGCAATATTGTATTTATTGTAAATATAGGTACCAGTCAATGAGTACATGGGACTATGACTTTTTAATGCGTACTTGAAGTGAAATAACAGCGCTATATAAAAATATTGTAATAATGTCCTCATGCTATTTACTCACCTTGCGGTGGTGTTAAGTGTATTAGTAGGGTATTTGGGGTATACCTAATAATATTTTGTGTGATTGTGGGGGTGCCGCCTATAGAATCAGTGTTATTTGCTTACAATAATTTGTATGTGTGGTGGGGCCTATAGAATCATTGTCATTTGCTTATAATATTTTGTATGCTTGTGTGTGTGTGGGATCTATGGAATCAGTGTTTTTCCTTATGATATTTTGTATGATTGTGTGTGTGGGACCTATAGAATCAGTGTTATTTACCAATAATAGTTTGTATGTTTGTGTGCATGGGGTCTACAGAATCAGTGTTTTTCGCTTACAATATTTTGTATGATTGTGTGTGTGGGTGGGGCCTGTAGAATCAATATTATTTGCAAAAAAATTGTGCAAGTTTGCGTGCGTGGGGCCTATAGAATCAGTGTTCTTTGCTTACAGTATTTTGAAAAATGGTGTGGGTGGGTAATTATATAGAATCACTGTTATAATTTGTATGATTATGCGTGTGGTGCGTATTGAATCAGTGTTATTTGCTTATAATGTTTGGTATGATTGTGTGTGTGTGGGGGCCTATAGAATCAGTGTTATTCGCGTATCACTGTACATTGTGTGTGTGCGAATTTTCGCACATTTTCTCAGCAGATTTTCAGTGTAAAAAAATGAATTTGTATATAATAAATTCTGATATTTCTTCTGATCTTCACTTACCATACTCTCGGCATTAACGTAGTTTTGTACATATAAGAGCATCGCCCACCAATTATTCTTGCAGTGTTCTATACCGGGGTTCAACGATTTCCAAAATGGTCCTCGTCCAATTTTGGCGAAAAGGGTTATTTGAAGCAGAAGTACCATGATAAGAACCGGGGTAAGGCGCAGGAAGCGATGAAGATACATCACGGGAATATCTCGAAGGGATTCTAAAAGCATAACAAAGTATATAAAAAAACTGCATTTTTCCCTCGAATACTGATAATACTGATCAATGGAATTTTTATTGTCTTACTATTATCAGTCCGGCGAAAGAAAATGTATGAAAGTAGTAATCCACTGAGCAGGAAGAAAGTGTCAACAGATATAGTTGATGCTACCAAGCTCATAGCGCTGTACGATGTCATCCACTAAAACATAATTGTCATTAAATGTTCACATAATAAGAATGAGTTACCGAAATAACGTAATCAATATCATTACATCATCATCATCATTACTTAGTATAAAATGAAGTCGCTCAAAATGTATGTGCGCATAGATCTTTTAAACTACGCAACGGATTTTCATGCGGTTTTCACCAATAGATAGAGTGATTCAAGGGGAAGGTTTATATATTTTTTTTATTTTTTATTTTTTATTTATTTATTTTAGCATATAAAATATAATATACATTTAGATAATGTAGTAATTTGCGTACATGTTCATTTTAAAATACGTTAATACCACTCTTCCATGGAAGCATTAGCTTGTGTCTGGAAGAGTAGTGTACATTTTTAATGCTATATTTAAGTTCTTAAATTACAATGTGAATGTAAAAAACAATAAGTTGTAAGTTCGGTGATATGTAAATAGTTGCTAAAAACAATACAAAATTTAACTTATTTGAAGAACAGAGTATCACTTGGAAACTGAGTTATAAGTAGGTGTTCTTGAGATTAGATTAGTCGGAAACTTTTTTTTTAGTTTTTTTTTTTTATATTATCTTTAAAATATTTTTTAACAGTGTTTATTAATTGGATTTTATCATTAATTTTTCTAATTTCATCCGGTAATCGGTTGAAAATAAGTCTTCCTTGATAAGTATAATAATTTTGTGCAAAGGAAGTGTTTAATTTTGGGCATGAGAAAATATATTTATGTCTAGTACGGTTTTCAGTTATAAATTGATATTTTTCTTTTTCTTTTATAGTTTGAATCAATGCATTTCTATTGTATAGATCTTTGAAAGATGGTACTTGGAATTCCTTAAATAATTGATCCGTTGGGTAGTCCGAAGGTTTTTTCAATATGATTTTAATTATTAGCCTCTGCACAACTTCAATTGGGGAAAGATTAGTTTTGTATGCGGATCCCCAGCTAATGATAGCATATTGTAAAGTTGATTGAACCAAAGCGTAATATATTAGATATAAGTTTTTTACAGATAAAAAATTTCTGATTCTTAAAAATATATAAATCAATTTTCTAATTTTTTTTACAACTTGACAAATTTGTTCCTTCCATTTCAAATTTTTATCGATAATGACTCCTAAATATTTGATTGTGTTTGTTGTTTTTAATATTGTGCAATTTTGGATACAATCATTTTTACTATGTGTTTTGGAATTATCATGGATGATGATGTCAATGTTTTTAGGGGTATCATTTTTGTGAATTGCAAATGAAATTACAAATGTTTTATCACCATTTAGTGATAGTAAATTTACGTCGAAGAAATTCTTTAAAATATTTATGTCTTCGGTGGCTTTAAATGTTACTTTTTCTCAAGTTTTATCGCTAATTATTAATACCGTATCATCAGCATATGAAGTAATTTGGCCATCTAGTGGTTGAAAAAAAATGTCATTAACATATATGGTGAAAAGGATTGGTCCTATTACTGTACCTTGAGGGATTCCAAAGTCTGATATTTCTTTATCGTTATTAATCTGATTTATTTTTACGACTTGCGGTCGATTTTTTAGGTAGTTCGAAATCCATTTAATTGCATTGTCTTTTATACCTATATTGTTTAGTTTTTTAGTAGAATCTCATGGGATATACTATCAAAAGCTTTTCTGAGATCAATAAATATACCGGCACATTTTTCACCTTTATCCAATGATTCGTTGATGTATGAGGTTACATTAGCAATAGCATCTTGTGTGCTGAGTGACTTTATAAAACCAAACTGGTTTTTGTGAAGAATTTTATTACTTTCTAGGAAACTGACTAATTGATTTTTCACAATTTTTTCAAAAATCTTTCCAATGTTTGAGATTAGACAAATTGGGCGATAGTTAGTTACTTGTTGAGGATCTCCAGATTTATAAATAGGTGAAATAATTGTATTTTTATAGTTTGTCGGAAATATTCCCTCTGTTAAACTTAAGTTTATCAAATGAGTAATTGGTTTCACCAAATGAATTTTCATGGATTTTAGAAAATGTACTGTAATAAGGTCAAATCCGGGAGACGAACCTCCTTTCATGCCTTCTATTATTTTTAAAACTTCACTTTCTGAGGTTTTTTCAAATTTTGATAAATTACTATGATTTTGTACATTTTCAATCGTTTGTGTTTTCGGGTTAAAAGATTTATTGATACTTTTCGCAAGATTTTTTCCTACATTAGCAAAAAAAGAATTAAAGATGTTTGCACATTGTTTAGGTTGATTATTAGCATCTATGATTTTATTTTCATGTTCAATGTATTTTATTTTTTGTGTTTTTTTAGTGTTATCCATGGCTAAGTTAACTGTTTTCCATATTTGTTTATTGTTATTGTCTGTAGAAAGTATTTTATTTTTGAAATAGTCTTCTTTATTTTGTTTGATACAGTTTGTTAATTTATTTTTAAATTTTTTGTAAAAAGTGTATGCTTTTTCATTTAGAGGATTTTTCAATGTTGTTTTGTAAAGTTTTTCTTTTTTTCTAATTGATATTATAAGTCCTTGTGTTATCCAAGGCTTTAAAATTCTTAGTTTATATTTAATGCGGACTGTAGTTTCAGTAGTTGAATTTTTTATGTGTTGAGACAATATATTTTCAAAGTTTTTTGAGCAAGTCTCGGTATCATAACTATTTAACACGTTGTTCCATTGTTCATTTCTTAGTTTTTTGGATAAAATAGTCATATTTGTGTAGGTTTTGTCTTTGTTAGATTAAATTTTTTATGTTTAATTTTGTTATCATAGAAAAGAATGCATGCATGGTGGTCAGTTATATTCGTTTTCCAAACAATTGATTTCATTTTGTCGATATCTTTAATATTTATGTTAGTCCATATATGGTCTAAACAAGATGGAGTGTGATTTTTTATCTCTCTCGTATTTTTGTTAATGCACGATATGAAGTTAAATTCAGTCATACAATTAATATATTCATTTTTGAAATTATTTTCTACGTTTTCATTAATGTTTATATTAAAATCTCCTGCAACAAAGCAAAGTTTATTTCTAAATTTTAACAGTATGTGTTTAAATTCATTTATAAATGACGAGATATTCGAACCGTGTGTTCTGTAAACAGCTATTATGTGGTAGTTTATTTTGTCGAGTTTTAATTGTATTTCAATACAGTTTACTAGATGTATAGGATGTTCAGTTAGTTTGACAATACTAAATTTATCGTGAATGAATATGACGAGACCACTATTTTTATTGATGTTTATTTTGGTTGTAACATAATTATATTCTGGTAAATGATAGGTGGGTGATTCGTCATTAGTAAAAGTTTCTGATAATATTAGGATGTCAGGTTTTTTATTTAGATTGTTTAATTTTAGAATTAATTCATCCCAATTTCGTTCCATACTTCGTATGTTAATATGAAAAATGAAAATATTGTTGAGATTCTTTGAGATTATGTCATTACATGAATCGGTGTATACACACTCATATTCTTGTATTTTAAAATTATTTTCTAATTCATTAGCTATGAAGTCATCCATTTAGTAAAAATATTAATGTGATATTGATTTCTTTTAAATATTGTATAGAGTATTTTCAAAGTAGAGTGTGACATAGAGTTAGTAATACAAATACGGATTTTATAATGTGTAGATTGTTGAAGAATATTCCGGTTTTTATTGATCATATATTGATTGATCACATCTTTATCATTACTAGCATAGTCATTTACAATATTTAAATGCATATCTCGTATAATAATATTATTTATATTTCTAAAATTCAATAAAATGTTTTTTGATTCTACTATAAATTGTTGTACTGTAGACTTATGTGTAGGATAAATAGCAATATAATGCGATAATTTATTAACGTCTTTAAATTTTATATTTAAAATATTAACATCGTAATCATTAAATACTTCATTAATATTGAGAACCATTATACTGGTTGGAAATAGATATTCCAATATCAGAGTTTTTGTTTATACTTATTATTGTTACCTGGTACCCTGGTATGGAATAATTAGTTTCGCCAGTAGAGTAGGTCTTTGTAAACCCAATCAAGCCCGGGAAAAAAATTATTTCTTTTAAAGATATTATTAATTTTTCAAAAAATTTTTTTACACTTTTAATATTTTTATGAAATTGAGTAAATCCTTTTTCAGTGCATATAAAATAGAAATCTCTTATAGAGTAATGTAAGTTTTCTTCAATACATATTTTTTTACCTAAAGCGTTACATAAAAAATCATTCATTGTTAATTTATAGATAAGAGTTTGAGGAAATGAAAATTTACAATATTTATTCGTAGTCAATGCGTTCTTTAGCAATTCGAATCATTTTTTGCCGGTAAAGGCATTTTATGCTATCGACTCTATGATCGGTGGAATAGTTCATATCAAACCTTTTGTTTTGGACACAGCAGTTGTTGCAGATTGGAGTTTGTTCTTTGTTTTCACATTTAGATAGTATATGTTCCTTAGTGCAATGAGGGCAAATGGGAGGCTGCGTCCTGGCGAGACATCTTTGAGCTGTGTGGCCGAACTTGAGGCAATGGTAACATTGTGTGATCGGGCTGCAGTCGTTGACGTACACTCTTTGGAATTTGATGTTTATTTTTTTTTTTCTATAAGTTTTTTCCTTAATTTTCCCGTTGTTTCGATAATGTAGTTAGTGGTGTCGTTTTCTTTTCCTTCATTGTACTTATTTTTTAATTCCTTGATAAGCTTAATGTCTTTTTTGTCTTCTAGGGTTAATCCTTCATTTTGTTGTACAATCCCGTCAATAATTTCTTCTTCAGTCAATTGGCATTGCAGGCTTTTCAACATTAAGCACGGTTTCCTTTTTTTTATTTCTTCGGCCGATACTTCTTTTCCAATTACTTTATTTATCTCTTCGGTTAATTTTTCTGCATCTTCTTTTTTTTGGCAAGAAATTACTAATTTTTGTTCTCCGATCTTTTTTACTCCATTTACTCCAACTTTTATTTTTGTTAAATTAATATTTTTTTGAATTTTTATTTTTATGTCCTCGGCCTTCAAGGTGTTTTTTGAGGTAATTAAAATGGCGTATTTCTGTTCTGCATTATATGAAGTTTCTACGAAGTTTTTATTGTTACTTAGCGCACTTGCTTATGATTTTTTGTTATTTTGATGAATTTCTTCAAGTTTCTGTGTGTAGTGATGATTATTTTTAATATTAATTTCTTGTAATTCTATGATCTTCTTTTGTAGACTTATTAGTTCGTGTTGAATTTTTTCTTCCAGTGATACAATATTTTGTTCCAGTGTTAATTTTATTTTTGAGTCTTTCACTGAAGTGATCTTATTAACTAAGTCTTTAATATTTTTAAAAATTTCTTCGGTTTCCATATTTAATTAATGGAATCGCCCAGGTGGGCGAGTTATTAATGTGAGTAACTATATTTATTGTTTTACTTCTTACAAAATAATGCGACTGTACTCGTTCGGTGCTGAGCGAGAATATCAATATGTATAATACATGCGGGCAGCGAGCAGCGGGGCAAGCGGGTAGTGTGGATTTTATAAAGGTCGGGTAATGGCGTTGTGTTTCGTTAGCCACAGCAACGTGTGGCCGGGTCTGCTAGTATATTATAAGATATAAAATATAAATATATACATATAAATTATAAAAGAGCACGCATATTGTATATTGTACAATGTGCGTACTCCCGAAACGAGTCCCGGTACGACCAAGGGAGTTATATGGCGTGGTAGCCCTCTATCCGCCATCCATGAAGAAGGTTCCCGTTTTTACCTGAAGGGCGTGCTTTTGAAGATAATAAGGGCTGGAAACTTGGCCCACTAGAAAATTCTAGAGCAGTTCAGAATATTCGAGAGCATTCTGAAGCATTCCACAACATTCTAGAACTAGGGTGGCCAAACCGCGGCCCGCTGGGTGTCTACTTGTGGCCCGCGGAGCATATGCACACTTTTGTTTTCTTTTAGTGTACATAAAACCACCACAAGAACATTCCAAAGTGTGTAGTTCGTATCATATCTCATAAATGGAAGTATCTCAGTACATTGATTCGACTATCGTGACAAGTTCTTCTATGGTATATACCTACGTATTAACAAACAATCACAATTAAAGGAGAAACTCAATCAGGTTGGTTTGGAAGAGTTTTACAAAACATATTTGGACAAGGAAAAATATCCTGCATTTTACAAACATGCTCTCTATCGATGATTTCGCTATTTGAAGACTTAACGTGTGAACAGATTTTTAGTCGAGTGAAGCATATTAAATCTCAAATGAGAATACGATCACTGATGAGCATTTGGAAAACTGTTTGCGTACTGTAGCAACAACATCAATGGTTATCAACATTGACGCACTTAGTTCTGACAAACAAAATCACACGTCTCACTAAAATTTTTTATGTTTATTTATTTTTTATTATTATTTTTTTGTATTGCCCAACTCTAATCTAATAAATATTTTTGATTCTCATTTTGGTTATATCATTTTAAAAAAACAATATATTTCTTGTTATCTTTGAATAATCCAAGAAATTTTGTTGTGCGGCCCGCTAGGAAATCTAATTTCTAAAATCTGCCCCCGGCTGAAAGGTTGGCCACCCAAGTTCTAGAACATCCCGAAACATTCAGGAATATTGTGGAATATTCGGGAATAGTCTGGAATGTTCGAGAACATCCCAGATCATTGTGGAACATTCCAGAATACTCTCGAATATTGTGTGTTCTGGAACATTGTGGACCATTCGAAGCCTTTTTTGTGTGGGTGGGGCTACCCATCGGTAGGGGTATATACAGCAAGATCTGTCGTGGGTTCGAACGTCAGTTCAATCTAACATCAACTCCCTGAGCGAAGCCGGGTATCCCAGTTGGTAATTTATAAATCTTTCACACTTTTTTATTTAATGGAAAAAGCATTTGAGACTTTTAGGGGGGCAGTAGAAGACCCAGATAAAATTAGGTGGCGTTGAGATGGCACAGGGGGCGTTAAGATGGGCCTTGAGGGCATGGGCAGGTAAAAAAATATGGTCTAAAAAAGACAAAAAAAAACACGCTAACCATGTACTGCAAAGTAAACTTTAATATTTTTTAATTTTCTTTATTATATGTATTGTAATCATTATTATCACGTGTGCGAAAATTCACATATTTCGGTAGTTCGGGAAGTGGATGAAAATTGAACTGAAAGATTCCATTACTTTCAGATCTACATTAAATCGGATGATATGATTTTTTTTTTATTATGAAATTTAATATTGTCATCTTAACGTGTATTATTATTAGAATTAACAATATATCATGAATTCAAGAAAAAAGGAGGTAGCAACCCGGTACAAAAGAATTGCTCTTTTAACCTGTTAAACTGTTAAACGAAAAGGTGTGACAAATAATTTTATCAAATTATTGATTTCGTTTAATCGAATTATTTATTGGAAGAAAGATTAATCAACGTGAATAATAATATATGTAACCCTAAGTTCTTACCGTGTATAAATCAAGTGAGTTCTCCATTGGAAACCCAAAGCTGATTCTATATCTATGTCCCAAAATGATCCAACATATGGATAACACCCTTATTCCATGAATACACACCAACGGCCCGGGGTCCTTACTAAGGGTGGTTAGTCTCTTGGAGTTGGTGTACCCAGAGAACGCTGTTAGCAGAGACATCGATTTCAGGTCTCCTAAAAATATTTAAATTTGGTATCATTGTGGTATTTAAGAAGGTATGTATTCTTAGTGCGCCTTAAAATCACCGGAGCGATTATGGTCTAAAAATGGATCACTTTTTTCTGCGATTGACAGCGGTCCAAAATTGGACCACATTCTCCTACCACGCATAAAACATTTATTGTAATTATTTAAAACATATCCTTGGCCAGCCATTTATTTTAAAACGAAGCTATTGAAATGCTTTATCTATTATGTCTATGGATGTCGCAAATCCGAACTTCGCACTATTTTAGAACGTCGTTAAAATTAAATTTTAATCTATTTTTTTCACGCCGAATTTTTGATCAGTTGTTTACAGTTAAAATTAAGTCCTTTTTCCATAGATATGCACCTTTAATTATCAAGTATACCACAGACAACGTAAAGAAATCGAAAATATTCTATGTTGACTCGACTAAGTACCCTTCAGCAGTTTCAAAGTAACAACACGCAGGATTCGCGCAGATATAAACTATACATTTTTTTATATTTTTTTTATAAATCTTACAAATATGAGATAAACGGTAGAATACAGGTTAATTCATTAGCTGTATAGCACTATCATAAGTTTTAATGTTTTTATGTTAAAATTCGAAGATATGATTTTTTTTAATGTTGGCGAAAAATTTAAAAAATGATCTTCTGGGAAATCGCGAGCAATCGAGGCAAATTTATTTATTTCGCACGGTCACAAAATCACAAGCTTTAAGCGCAAAAGTGGTTTTTAATTTATTTTGTGAATTTTATAAGAAAAAAAGTTAATCAATGAAAAGTGTTACAAATAATTATTGCCATTAAATTGTACTTTTAAAAGATTGTTTTCATAAGCGTTTCTATAATGAAAAAATGCACTTCTTAGAAGTTTAGCTTACATTTTTTATGAAGTAATTGATGGTTTTATTTAATTTCAACTCAATAGAAACTGTAGGAAAAGCTTCAATTTAACTAACGCATAGTTTTATTGTGTTCATATTGTAATTGTAAATTGATTCATAGTAAAGATTAATCTAAAATATTGATAGTAATAGCCTAAAATATTTAGAAAATTTATTTGTAGGTATAGGGACGCATTATTCTCACTTATGTAATAGAAATTGTTAAAAATCTTATCATATCTTACCTTTTTTCACCGTTCTATACCAAATGTCGTATAGTGTGCCACATATAACCAAACATACGACCACCCCCAAAACAACCCTGAAAAATCATACCAATTAACATAACGAATATCAGCTTAGCGAAGATTATATTTATCTTCATTAAAGACAAAAAATAAATATTAATATTAAAAAATAAAAACATGCGTTTAACAAAAAAGCTACCCAATATTCGATAGAGGAGTTAACATAATAGGTCCCTTAATAGTTACATCATTATTATGCTTCTGGCAACTACCTAGTACTCGTATTATTACTATCAAAATTACCTTCAACTTATTAAATGATTTCAGCATTCGACATATTAATTTAGGTTCTGACATAATGAACAAATGACGGCAAGAAGAATTTCTTCTTGAATGGACTTATTTATCACGATGGTACATTTTTACAAAATCCTTTAAGATGACAAGAAAAAACCTAGGAGATTCTGAATATTGAGCACTCTCAACGCAATTCCTGCCGTATTCCATGATCACAGCCGATGTCACAGTGTTAACGCTTGTTTCTCAGAAACTGCAAGGATCCTAGGAGGAACGTAATATGAATCTCTCTAGTAATTATGTATACTTACACCCCAATTATCTCCCCGTCATCCCAAGGCCTAGGCTCATCTTCACTGCAATAGTCGTCAGGTACACTGATGGATGTGGATATGTTAGAAGCCCCCAATGCTGCCATCAAGGAAGTCTCCATATCGCTTGCCTTGCAGGAAGCCGGCAAGCACACTGCCAGATTGAAATAAATACCCTGGGATCCTAGATTAGCAATCCTATTGAATTTTTTAAATTAGTTTATAATTCTATGAAACACAGATTTGTCTAGAGCAAAGTGGGCGATAGCGGCCCATTGTGGGCGCTGGAGGCTTTCAGGGGGCAGTAGAAGGCTCAAAGAAAATTAGGGGGCGTTACGGAAATCTAGAGGTGCGACAGCAGACAAATTCTATCCATAAAAATCCGATTGAATGAAGACACGACACCGCTTATTTATTTAATGATAATATATTCCAAAATAAGACTAGAGGACTAATAAGACAAAAGGAGACTAGAGGCTTTTGAGATGTGGTCCTATAGAAAACTATTAGGAATTTCCTGGAGAGACCACATTACAAATGAGGAGGTTCTCCAAAGAATCGAAGGAGGAAGGCACCTGCTCAGGACCTTGTCCGAAAGGCGTGCAAGATGGATCGGCCATGTAATACGACAAGAAGGCCTCTTGCATTCCATAATGGAGGGTATGACCGAGGGGACAAACTCTAGGGGACGCCCACGCCGAGAGTACCTGGAGGACCTGCTGGTGGACGTGCGCTGCTTATCATATGCAGACCTCAAAAAAGCCGCACAAGACAGGGAAGAATGGAAGAGGAAACTAAAGAAAATTGCTGCAAACCAATCCCAGGATTGAAACCAGAGAGAGATTCCAAAATCATACAAAATATTTATAATTCATTAGTCCCAATGAGTTTAATAAAACTGACTTGAGATGTGATTTACTATTCGAATGCTTGTATGAATGAATGTATATAGGTAATATGCTGAATATATACGGTAAATTCAGATTCTCTTACGCATGTAATAATGTGGATGCAGCATTATATTTCAGGAATGTACATTGTCCATGGTTAAGTTAACTAAATAAAATTGTTTGCTCTGGTCTCAAGCCATTTAAAGCATCGTTTCAATTCTGAATGGTGGTCTATCGTCAAGATATCAAGAGTATCTTCCACTCTAAAACGTGCCGCCATTATATCTTATATTATTTTAAATAATTAAATTGTGCCGGGAATTTTTTTGTAATGTAAAAAATGGGAAAAACAAAAGAAAAAAAAATCATTTGATAAACAAGTTGGCTGTGAAGATTTCATGCTGTATTGATGTCAACATCTAATTCTTCTGATAATCTGTTTATCTCTAATATTATATCTCAAACCTAATAATTCTTTTAGAGATAATGAAATTTGAATTTGCTCTATCATAATTTTTTCTCAGATATGGATTCGTAATAATTATTTGTAATGTTTAATGGTGCATGATATGTTTACAGAATTAAAGGTTTTAATGAATCACAGGCTAAATAAATTAATCTATATTTAAGATAAATTAATTATTGATTATTTTAGTGTCTTATACCATTACTAATAAACGTGTTTTAAAACTTACATCTTTATCTTTACTAAGTATAAAATAAGTCGCTCACGATGTATGTGCGCTTAGATCTTTTAAACTACGGAAAGGATTTTCGTGCTGTTTTCACCAATAGATAGAGTGATTCACGAGGAAAGTTTTTAGATATGTAATTTGTAAAAGTTTTGTGTAAACTGGATGAAATACATAATGTATCTGGCCAAGCGGCAGCGGGCAGCGGGCAGCCGGCAGCGTGGTGTGGATTTGATTTAACAGATGGCGTTGATTATAAAGGTTTCGTTAGCCACAGCAACATGTGGCCGGGTCTGCTAGTAACTGATAAACAACCATTTAAGATATATTAACAGCCTTACTAAAAAAAACACTTAGTCCATTTTGTGTTCGAATATTGGCACGAGGGAGGTGTTCCAATATTGGCACGATAGGGATAAGAACGGACAAATACATAATGGTAGTAGAATAAATAAATTTCTTTATTAGACCTTTATTTTGAGATTTGTTCTCATGTATCTATAAGTTCTTCACATTTGTAAAAAAAATAAATAGTAAAAATGCATCTATGTGTGAATCTTTGAAGCACTCCACTTGAAGAGAAGAATCACATTCATCACAGGTTATACAGGGTGTCCGGGGGTAAAGTGCATTTACTTCGGGAGGTGATCCTACATGATAGTACAAGTAAAAAAGATACATAACTTTTTTCGAAATTCCAACTTTTAGGGGTAGTTTTCTGGCAAAAAGATAAAATTAGACCGGCGTGTGCGGGCGGCATTATTATTTTCCACTGTTGCCGAATCCCCGCTCCAAGCGCTCAGTGTCAGTGTTGAATTCGAACGTAACAATTTTATTCGCGTAGTAGTGTTTCACTTTAAAAAGGTTATTGTTGTAGTCAAAAATTGTTGATTTAATGTGTCTTCATCTATTGTGTATTTATTAAGACTGACTTAAAGGAACAATTTCATTCAGTGCGTGTTTTTTTCAGACTTACTTTTATTTACTTAGTTGTAGACATGCCTAACCTGCCTGGCTGTAAAAATGGTGTTTATTTGTGCGAAATTTTATCATTGAATTATTGTGCCAATACCGCGTAATTTTGTTATTGAATTATTCGGTCAATTCCTTACTTTACCAACAAAGAAAGGGCAGACATTCATTAATGAAATACGCCACAACGTACGAATTGATAATAATATTACTGTACGTTTACATTCTTGCTTACAAGCTGAAGGTGGACATTTTGAAAATTTGTTACAAGCGATGACATTAATTAAGTGTTCAATTAGTTTATAACAATTTAATCGTTAAAAGCGTGCCTTCAATTGTTATTTAAGTGCAGTTATATTTTTACATTTGGTTTAAAACGTACGATCTGCATAAACGTCAAATTCTCGGTCTTGTTATTGTTTACAAACGGTTTCCATGGATACAGGCCAAATCAAACCAAGCAACGTTGCAACAAATGCGCCCGGCAAGCTAACTTGGGTAAGTGATACCTTACACTTAGGATTTTTAGTAGGTATCTCTTTTTGTATGGGAAAAAAAAGTTGGAATTTCAGAAAAAGTTATTTATCTTTTTTACTCCTACCATAATGTAGAATCACCTCCCAAAGTTAATGCACTTTACCCCCGGACACCCTGTATATCAGCAGTAACACAAACCATAGAAAAAAATGTTTTTTCTAAAGCTTTACGGCTACTTATTATAATATTTGTTCGAAATCAAAATTGGCACGGAAGAGCTATCTGAGATCATTACGCAAACTTTAGAATTTTTGGAAATATATTAACTTTATAAGTGAAATAAAAAATACCTCTGGTTTCCTTCAGCGACTCCAGGTGTCATTGAGTTGAGGGATACCAACACATTTCTATTAATCCCTAGTATCGAGGTGGGAAGGGGTATTCTGGCGAGGCAGTACTTCCCCTTGATGGTTCTGGAATCATTCCTGTGGTGGCTGATTCCAAGGCACTCCTTAAACATCCCCAAACTATTGATGTTGCCTTGCAGCAGGCCGTGGGGGGGCTTTCCTCCCGCGTCTAACACTGTCAAATTAAACAATCATTTATAAAGGAACTTGGGATTAAAATGTATTTTTTTGGTGGAGTAATGAACAATATAAACATCCAGCTGGAATCTCTTGATCCATCTCTTTGCACCGCAGGCGTTTTACAAGGGATGGATTCATACGTCACTCCTGGACACGCTGCACTGACCCCCAATTCCTACCCACCTCTCAGGCCTATCTCCTTCTTAGTACTTTCTCTCCTTCCATTCCACAAATATGACATAGACCCTGAGGGAAATTTTATTCTTTTTTTGGCTGGAATAACGAATAAAAAAGGCAAATAAACAGTTATTTCATGTAAGTTCTTACTTTTCAAGGCCCATGTTTTAAACGACACAAAATCTTGTGACCACTGCAACAAATCCTGTGCACAATTCTCAGTTATACCACTGTCGTCAAGCGCGATTCTTTCTGACATTTGATTCAGTAGTCCATTTTGAACAATTCTTTTGAAATCATCAAATTCTTGGTCGTAAAAATCCACTGCATGGCATTTTGAAAGCAACGAAAAAGCTAAAACTAGTAATAAACTAATATCGAGCAGTCGATTCTCAATAAAATACATGTCCGAAAAGGTTTTCTGGTTTGATACTACTTGGATTTCGAGTGAGAACTGATTTATAAATTATATTTTATTAAGACAAATGAATTAAGGGGGTATTCTATTCTGAAGGCATGAATTGTAGGTATTTTTTCAGGTGCAATAAAAATAAACAAATAATATTGTTTGGAGAATACATAAAAATTAAATCAAAGGAAAAAAATAAAAATTCGAAATGTTACAGTCTGATGAAGTAGGGGCTCTCAAAAAATGTGGCACCCTGGTTGTCACAATTGCAACCCTCCCAGTAATCTGAAATCAATAACAAAAAAAAATCTTAAAGCAGCAAAACTATGAAAAAGTTTTAATAAAAAAATCGCATAATAGCTACTGTGTGAAACTGGGAAGACTTCGGTGGCTGACCTTTTCGAAAGAATGACCGAATATCAAGCATCAAAGAACTCAAGACCAATAGGGCGAAGGAGCCTGGGAAGATCAAGACTAAGATGGAGCGACAACGTCGTCAAAGACATATCTATCTTGGAGCTTCTAAACTGGAGAGAACTGGCACAAAACCGAGGTGAGTGGAGGAAGATTATTGAGGAGGCCAAGACCCACCAGGGGTTGTAGAGCCAATAGTGATGATGATGATGAGCTACTGTCTGAAATGAAGAAATTTTTTACCAGTTTTTGACTTTTTAAAAGTAGTAAAAATTGTAATTTTGTTATAGTTTTAGTTAGTGCGATAGAGTAATCTATAGAGAAGGCTTACACCAATTTTCAAGTAAATTGGTTCTGTAGAACTTGAGATATAATGACAACCGTCTCGAAAAAAGTAGTTTTGAGATAAATTAGAATTTCGAAAAAACCTTTTAAGGAGATATTTTTCAATATCTTAGAAAAAAAAATCTGGTCTAGAATACCCCCTTAATTAATTATTAATTAGCAAAGTTTTTGTTTATCAGAAAAGATAACAGAGATGATTGATATTCAATAAATTTGCTAAATCACAAGGTGTTTGATTTGATAACGATAAGAAACAGGTTTTACGACCTCTGAACCCTCAACGTAGGTACTTCAACACAATCCACACGTCTACCTTTATGATGTGTCCTGATGGACACTGTAAAGTTAAGCTAAGCGGATTTATTAGACTGAAACGATATTTTTTAGTTTTGAAACTTTAATAACATACCTACAATTACTTTTATTACATGAATGGCTAATATCTTGTATATGGTGAATATTTCTTTGTTCTTGAGAATTTGTGATGCCATTCTTGAACGAGTTTCTCGATGAGATTTTACTTGGTGGTTATCTTTTTTTCTTCAATTCTTTCTTCGCAACTGATCATAGATTTTCAAGAGGGTTCATATCTGGGCTATTTCCAGGCCATGGAAGCGTTGGAATTTCTGTATCATGAATGCATTTGTGGACAACTTTGACTTTGGCAGGGAGCCTTTTCGTACATGAATGTTTCATCGCCGTTTGGAAACCATGGTTGCCACACAAAAAACCAAATGCTAAACATTGCCGTTATTAAAATAAAACAATTAAGAATGAATGAATTATAAAACAGGTATATAAATTACCTCCCTCATTATTAAATATAAATTTGTGTAGAAAATTATGAGAACTTTTTTTAAAACTAAAATTTAATTCCCTTTTTTTCTTTTTTTAAATTTTTTCTTAATTCTTATATTTTTTAATTCCCCCTGGACGGGGCATATATAGCAGCAACCCCCTTCTTTCACATAACGTATCTTTATTAATGCGTAAATTAATTAAACCTACCAAATTAGCAGCGTAACAAATAACTACTAACGAAGTTAATTTTATAAAATACTAATGATTTCCTGGTATGCGTTGCAATGCCATTTAATAAAGAAATTGTTTATCCCTGTCTGTCCTTTCCGATTCGTCATGAAATGCTTTGTGTCAGAATGAAATTACCCATCGCGGGAATTTCACTTAGTACACTACCTACCTAATTTTTATTTTTTTTATTTTATTTTTATTTTAGCATATAAAATATAATGTACATTTAGATGATGTAATAATTTGCGTACATGTTCATGTTCAAATATCTTAATTAATACCACCCTTCCATGGAAGCATTAGCTTGTGTCTGGAAGAGTAGTGTACATTTTTAAATGCTATATTATATCATTAGTTCTTAAATTACAATGTGAATGTAAAAAAAAAAAAAAAAACAATAAGTTGTAAGTTCGGTGTTATGTAATAATAAGTATTTATCAACTATCAAACAATTTTATTATTTTGATAATGTATCTAGAATTACTGTAATTAGTTGTTAAAAACAAAACAAAATTTAACTTATTTGCAAGAATGGAGTATCACTAGGAAACTGAGTTATAAGTTATTCTTTAGATTAGATTAGTCGGAAACTTTTTTTTTTTTTGAGATTATCTTTAAAATATTTTTTAACAGTGTTTATTAATTGGATTTTATCATTAATTTTTCTAATTTCATTCAGAAGAAGGAAATTGTATGTGGGCGAAATGTGACGTGATAAATTAACCCAAGATGGAAGTTTATTTATTTTTAGTAGGTTTTTATTTAACAAGTGTTTAATACGCGTGATGAATAACATTCGTATTGAAAAAAAACGCGCTCTAAAAATTCGAGGAACTTTGAAATTAGGATAAAGGAGCACACGAGGTGCCAGACAGGGTGAGACACTAGAGGCTGGAGGTCCCAGTCCACGGAGGCGCGAAATGTCACTACTCTCACCACGTGTGAAAGGAGATCGTAGTCTCCGTTGTCACTGTAGAGCTTCGATGGGCTCGAGAGGCTCCTTCCTTGACGTTGTCGAGTCTTTCCAGAGAGGGGTACGGTAGTCCGTAGTCTAGGGTGAGGTGATGGCCGGTAGAGAAACGAGGCGAATGAAAGCAGGGTCGAAGCGAGGTAGAGTAGGCAAGCAGAGAGAGAGAGTATTTAAAGGGGATGACAGCGGTTTAACGTTGCAAAAAATCTTGAAAAATTAAAGTGCCCGGGCAGCACCCGGTGACAGCGTACGGCTGGCTTTCTCTTTGTAAAACTGTCTGTTCGCTCCGATTCCGATATTTTATTTATTTTTCAATTACAATATAGTTTTACACATTTGAATAGAGAACCGAACTCGGAGAGCTTGTCCATGGTTCCGCCGAGTCCTGCCTTGCGTTTGCGTTCCCTGTTGTGACCATGTCATAAGCGTTGACATGGTCACAGAGATGGTTTAGGTCAATTAGTTTTAAGTAAACCCTGATGAAGTAAGCATTGCTTACGAAACTTGTTGGTATTTTAACACTTGAAGCGCGGGCGTCCCAAATTTGACCCATTCGGTGTTCTTCCTGCTCTAGTCAATATTTTATTATGCGTATAATCTTAATTTTTTATGACTTTTCAAGAAATATGATGATTATTAGGGAACGTACCCATACTACGTGACCAACTTTTTGCAATTATTAACCCCCCCCCCCCCCCCCCCCCCGGTGACCAAAATCCTAAGCAACCCGCCGCTCATTTGTATGGAGCGTGACATTTTGAAGACCCCCCCCCCCTAAACGTGTCACGTAGTATGGGTACGTTCCCTATTTATACGAGACTTGATTAATTCACCCCTAAGCACGGTTGGGTCAACTTTTACCCTGTCATGGATGTCAGAGTTTAACTTAATCTAAGTTAATCAAAATGTGAAAATGGCGACAAAAAAAATTTGAAACATGTTTTATCTTGCACCATAGCAGAAGCCCGACGTACTCACTCTCCTGACTGGGTCATAACAATCGAAGAGCTCTAAGCTTTTCTGGCTACTATTTATATACGTAGGGCAATAGGGCCTATATCGAAAAAAAGGAAGAAATATCACTTGTGATAACTTTTTCACATCTCTATCCCTTGCTGAAATAGAACAAGTATTATTGGTACAATAAATAAAGCTCGTCGGGGAATACCTGCTTGTGTCATACAAGCAAAATAAGAGTTGTACAGTACAATAGTACTGAAAAAAGACGATATCACTTTGACAGTATATCAAGGAAAACACAAAAAAAAATATTCTTCTCCTTAGCACTATGTAACCAGATATTCAAATAGAAACTTGTACAAAAAATGGATGTAGTATGATTTTACAATAGTTTAATAATTTACAATAATTCAAATAGTTCATGGGGTAAATGTTTTGGATCAAATGGCTCGCAAATACTCTGACAAAGCCCCATCCAGGCCAATTGACCAAAACTTAAAATGGACCGAACACATTACCTATTTAAATAATAAAATTAAAAAACTAAGTTATTTTTTCAAATCTATCAGGAATGTCCTCATTAAAAAAGACTTAATCAAGATTTACATGGCTCTCTGCCAATCACTGTTAGAATACGGTATTATCGGATGGGGCAGTGCAAATAAAAACATACTAAATCCACTAATTAAAACTCAAAAAGCCATAATGAAAATTATACTGAAAGTTCCTGTAAGAACTAGCACTGACGAAATCTTCAACAATCTTAACATAATGTCAATTAAACAACTATATTCTAAAACTATACTCATTTACATTCATAAGTACAAAACCCAAGAAATAACAACTGACACGTACATTAGAAACACTAGATCTCATGGTCAAAAACATATCCAACAAGTAACTGCTAACACAACATTTGGGCAAAAAAGCTTCTTATATTATGGCATTAAACTCTACAATAAAATACCACTCTCACTCAAAAACCTCAACATTATAACATTTAAATTTCAAATAAAAAACTGGATACTAAATATAGGGAGATCAGAAATAGAAAATATACTGAAATCAAATACAGACTAAAACCGAATCTAATGAACTGAATTATAAAAAAACACTATCTTATTTACTTTATAATTATAAAAAAAAAATACTACATGATATATTATGTTATGTCGAATTCATATTATTCTTATAATTAAATTATAAAATGTAAATGAAATCCTCAGCACGGGAGATCCCAGTGAGGATATCATTATCTCTATTTGTTATTAAGAAATGAAGTATTAATAAAATCATTTTTTTTTTTTTTTTACACTTTTTATAATTTGCTAGACTTAGCAGCAATAAATTCTTGAATATTGTATTGTGACCTAAATGGAAAAAAACCAACGGAAGGGAGTTTATCTTACAGTTACGAGAAGAACTAGCTGAGCCAAATCAGCTGCAAATAGCAGGAAAACGTCTAATACTCGTATCAATATACCAAACGAAATACCTGGACGTCAAGACAAATATACTCGATGTCAGGTAAAGTCTTCTTGTGCCGGTAACAAATCGTGTGTGAAATATCAAGCTTGTAAAAAAACGGTTTGCGAGAAGTTTACATCCAAAGAGTTTTCTATTTGATCATTAAATTTGGTGGTATTGTAGATATATTCGCTGATTCCCTTTATATTCTAAAATGCAATTTTAACCAACACTTTGTGGAATCCTACAAATTATTGTAACGTGGGTATAATATATTTAATTATGTTATTGTTCTATGTTATTGTCAAATATTACATTGTTTAAAATATTTCACGGTTTTACGCAAGAATATACAAGTGGTTTTTTCTTCAAAAACTACTTGTATATTCTTAAAAATTTTCACTTTTATAACTTTTGGTATAAATTCTAAGTATGTGTAATCCTCGATAACTTTAATATTATTTTATAATCTATGTAAAAGCCCCTATGGGCGTATAACAATAAATAAATACATAAATTATGCGATTCCGAAGAGTAATATTTGAAAAACCATTTTTATAATTTTATCTAATTTTAACGTTAATTTTAACAATAAATAAATACA
Organism: Limnephilus marmoratus; assembly: GCA_917880885.1. Classification (NCBI taxonomy): domain Eukaryota; kingdom Metazoa; phylum Arthropoda; class Insecta; order Trichoptera; family Limnephilidae; genus Limnephilus; species Limnephilus marmoratus. Next base: position 26,368,798 of record OU862919.1, on the reverse strand, counting down.
TAAATTATGCGATTCCGAAGAGTAATATTTGAAAAACCATTTTTATAATTTTATCTAATTTTATCATTTATGATTGTGATTTCTATTTTAAGCCAAAGTACACCAATATAATCTATTTTAAGCCAAATTACACCAATATATGTACAAAAATATGTGTAATATGTAATAAAAACCTTTTATCATAATTACTACTTTTATTTGAATATATATATATATATATATATATATATATATATATATATATATCTTCACATTACAGCATTATAGCAAAACTAAAATGGCCATAATTGACCCTTCCGCGCTTCTAGGGGTGTCAGGATGTTCCGCGCTTCTAGTGTTAAACAATGAAAGTGGTTCAAACTAATAAAAAGTGATCATCTCACTCATGTTAGGAAGACATGAGATGCCGCATTCCGTTGCCGTTGCCGTGGGAATTATAAAAGCAGCCATTCTGTTTGATCAAGTAGTTCGAAACTAAAACAATATATTATGGTTCGTATTGAATTAATGGACCCGTATAATAGGGCTATGAATGATTCAAACGTTAGGTACTACAGTCAAATGTTAATTTTGTAAAAATATCGTCTGAAAACGATCAAACATAAATACGAATAAAATGGTTCCCTTAAAATTCGTTCTTTATATGAAAGAGAATATTTTAACATTGGAAAATAACAGAAGCACCGAAGAGGTTTGGTATAAAATCTATAGCAATAGATGCCCACCTATTTGCTGGAAGTTTTGCTTCATTACTATGAATAATAATAACGACCTCCGTAGTCCAGTGGCTAAGACTCTTGACTCACATTCCGGAGGTCGCGGGTTCGAACCCGGCATGCGCAAATAAATTTTATTTGATTAATTTGTGTTATTTCACAATTAATTCATTAAAAATAATATATAGTATATTTGCGGCATGTTCCAGAGTGGAAGATACTATCAGTATCGCCCTGGTGTAAGACCACCATTCAGAATTGAAACGTTGCTTGAAAATGGCTTTAGCCGTGTTTAGTGACCAGATCTGAATAGCCAGGTACTTCCCAACCTTCCTCTTCCCCACCTCCTTCCCCTCCCCGCTACCTTCAGCCTCACAACATACACCCCAATTGGGGATGCCATAGTCTCACTGGCACAAAAAAAATAATGCAAATTTGATCGCTTCGATAATAGGTTCTCAACGTAGGCGTTTTAGACCTTCAGGGGGGTGATAGAAGATCAAGAGAAAATTGAGGGGCGTTTCTGACTTTCAGGGGGGGCGGTAGGAGACTCAGAAACTCTATCCCATACTGCCTGACGCCGTCCCATTACGCCCCCCCCCCCCCCCCCCCCCGTTGTGGTAAATATAATAGTGACGATAGCTGTTTCAGATTCAATTAGTTAAGGGGAGCTAGGAAAAAAGAAAAACTTAAAGTGGGCGGTGGGTAAAAAAGGTTGAGAATCTATGGCTTAGATGCTTTAATTAAACATCTAGGTACTGCGGGTAGAAATAATCAAGTATTTTTTATTAGTCTTTTTATAAGCCGAGATTAAATAAAGTATCATGCTTGTGAAAACTACTTTAAAGTTCAAAATCTTCTACTTACGAATCCTTTTTCGGTTGCAGTTTTATTGCATAATATGGAAAATTAAGTTATTTAGAAAATGATCATGAAACATTTAAAGATTTGTTTCTAAACTTCGCAAAACAAAATAAAACAGGTTGTTTGGCGATGTTTTTTGTTGCATAAATGAAACGCATAAAAAAGGCGGCAGTTGTTAAGCGGGAGTTTAAACCTTATCGCTATTGTAGATACGAAGGTTATTGAACGTTATTGAACGGCCTGATCCCGAATTTTACACGTTTTCCGACATCGCCATAATTTAAAATGTTACTTACCTTCGACCACATTAAGGAGAATATCTTATTATAAGGCAGCGGTCGGCAATTAGTATTAGTGGCGGGCCGAATGAATATGTATTCCTTTTTGATCGCACCCCGTAAACCCGGGCACTCCTGCTAAGTCACCAAACGTATCGAACCATTTGGGGTGAACTATGGCAGGGGTACCATTTATTGGATAACCAACACCTATGCCATAAGTCGTCACCCCAAGTGGTTCGCTACGATTGGTGACTTAGCAGGGGTTCCCGGGATTATGGGGTGAGGTTCGTCCGGTCTTGGCGGCGGATACGTCCGCCTACCAGCTGCATGACAGGCCGGATCGAGAGAGAATGGTTGAACCCAGAAATTCCTCTCCTTCCTTCCTAAAAAGACCCTCCACGCAGCATCATGACCCGGAAGTATTTTCCTCAGGGCCTCCTGTATGGAGTAATGTAAAAAAAAACAATAAATGGTTCCCTGAGCGGCAGTAACATACCCGCCTATTACTCCGCTCTATTTCGGTCATATGGATTGAGTGATTTACTATTGTCAAAGACTCTTGAGAAGTCGGTATTAGAGATGCCACGAATAGTGATTTTGCCGAATACCGAATATTCGGCTAGGCTATCGGCCGAATCTCCGAATATTCGGCAGCCGAATATTCGGTGACACTTAGTACATTTCGCTAACAGTTTTCATGAATTTAAAATAATAAAAATCGTATTCTTGAATTAAAATGAATTGAACTCATGAGTTAAACTTCGTTTTCATGATTTAATAAAAATCAATTACATTTCGCAATTGAAATTGATTTTTACATGAAAACTGTTCGCCTAGATCAGACAGCAGGCCCTTACAAGTGGTGATCAACAAACGCAAAACAGTATCCTAACCCAGCAGACTTGGCTAAGATTTATTTATCATCTCCAGGTAGAAGTATATAGTGAGCGGCTGTCTTCGGAAGCAGGTATAATTTATGAGGAAAAGAGCAATCGTTTGCTATCAACAAATTGGGAGGCGGGAATGAACAAATCTTCAATTTGGAGGCGGGAATGGGTACCGCCGCCCCGGGAACCTTTATTGGATAACCAACACCTCTGCCATAGGTCACCCCAAGTGGTTCGCTACGTTTGGTGATTTAGCAGGGGTGCCCGGGTTCATGGGGTGAGGTTTGTTTAGGTCTTGGAGGCGGATGACCAGGACATACTGAACCCCAGATTCCTACCCACCCCTTAAACCCTTTTCCTTCCCAGAACTCTCCTCTCCTTCCTTTCCTTAAAAAAAACCTCCACACAGCATCCTCAAAGATGACATAGGCCCTGAGGGAAATTATTTTCCTCAGGGCCTCCTGTGTGGAGCTCATGTAAAAAAAAAAAAAATACTGAAAAAAATTGTTTTCATTCGACAAAACTTACCACTGATAGATTTTAAGTATTATAAAATGTTCTGATTTTTTGTTAAAATTGAAATTTTTGTGAGTAATTTGTTGTTTATTATGCATTTTTTCATGATTTATTCGGTATTATCACAGGTATTCGGCCGAATAGTTCGCAATATTCGGCCGAATACCGAATAGTAAAAAAAGTAGCCGAATAGGCCGAATACCGAATAGTAGCCGAATATTAGTGGCATCTCTAGTCGGTGTAGAGTTCATCAACCTAAATATTCACTTCTAAAAATGTCAGCTTTCTCGCCGCACTACCTCATAAGGCATGCTTAAAAAATACTTACAATTTATGCAACAGTGAAATATTGTTATGGTATATTCATGGTGCTTGGTGTTTTAAATTGCAGGAAGCCCAAGATCTTGGTTTTGCCGACTCCTGGGAGGTGAGCCCCAAGCGGATCACCCTGGGCACGGAAATAGGGGAGGGGGCCTTCGGGAGGGTGTTCATGGCCAAGGTGGACCTGCCGGACTACCACCTGGTGGCTGTCAAGACGCTGAAGAGTGAGTACATTATGGCTACTTTTAAAATATAATATATTTACACGTGATGCCTACCGAATACTCCCCAACGCCACGACAAACGTTTTTCAACAATATTAATAATTATTTGTCATTTTTCCGGAGCGCAACCCCAAATCGCCATCGCCATTTGACGATGCCCTTGACCTCCCGATAAGATTGTTTAATAATATCGATAAACGTTGCGCACCATTATTGGCTGCTTAAGACTCTTTATCCCGAATTTCTACCAATTTATAACAAACTTTCCTTGAACACTTAAAGTTTTTAAGATCCTAAAAAATGTTTGTTGTTCTTAAAGATAATGTCTATGCCATGTCGAAACGATAATTATATGAAATTCCCTCGATAGAAAAAAATCACAAAATATGCTTAGAAAATTATTATAAACTCGTTTTATCTGATATTTTACAAGTTACATGTACGAAAAAATTCAAAGTGTTTCTTTAAATGCTACTTAAGATATTTCCAACGATTTTTTTCTCTATTTCAAGCGAGTCGTATTTTATTAAAACTTTTCACAATTTTCACTTAATGATTTTCTTTTTTAATATTAGCGCTCTCTCTCTAACATTTGTATTTATATATCTCCTCTTCTTCTTATTTTTGAACGCTTACTACCGGACTGGAAAAATCACATGCTACAAAAATAATGTCACCGTGAAGCACGACGGTCCGGTTATGAATGATTATTATGACCTTTTGAAATATCCTACTAGTGACCCAGAAAATATTTTATTTAATTCAGTAGTTTTTCTGCATTATAATTGATTTGTTGGTGTTTGTAAGTAATCCGAGTATTGCACCAGATAGACATATAACTGCATACTCAAATTTCGATTTTTCGTAAATGTCAGACTAAATCAACTGGATGAACGATGTGCTCTAGTCTGACGGACATAAGTTCCATATATATGTACCTGTTATAAATGATGTGTTCATAAAATTAAATCATAATGTTGAGGCAACAATTACTTAAAGTAAAAAAAATATTATATGTTATGTACCTGGTGAAACCACACATTTTGTAGCGAATGGCTTGTGTGTAAAAAGGTGATAAATAGACGAAGGTTCGTTCTAAAGCTCTTTTCATCCTTGGGAGTAGACATGGGCAAAATTGAATGACCGAATTAAATGAATAAATTCAATCTTGTGACACACTTGATCTGATTCTCAATTTCAAAAGGAATTGATTCTTCATTCCTTACCTTTGGCCTTGTATCGTACGATTTTTAACGGCAACATAAATGTTTAATTTCCATTTATTTTACTGTTAAATTATTTCAATGAATAATGTGTTCCATAAACGATTTAAATATTATAATGTTTCATAGGTATTTAAATATTATTCAATGGGCGGCGCGCCGCGAAGTTGTCGACGGTATTATGAACGACTCGTATCCCGCTATCGCCAGCCGCCGTTCTAAAAACCCGTAGATTAAAACGCGGCCGCGATTCAGCCGAATTTTCCGAGCGTCCCTTTCACGCAAGGAATTAATCATTTGTCGTAGTCAATGTCCTGAGATTGTCCTAAGGTCCCCGCGCGTCCCGTCCCGTCCGCGTCCCAGGTACTCGTAGCTAGTCTGTCGCTATCGGAAATTGTCCGAAGCGCTTTATTCAGGAATTAAAACTAAAAGTCTTTTTCACTTGTGACGTTGTTGTCTCTAGTTAACCTCAGACTTAGAAATGACGTCAGATGTCATCGTCTTACATCGCCATCGATTCACGTCAATCTCGGCTCGAGTGTATCCGAAACGCAGCTCCTCGCGAGTCTCTGCGGGGTAAGACACAAGACACTAGTCAAAAGTGACTAATTCATTGCTCAGTGCCAGCCCTTAATCCGTCCGAGCGCAGCGGTTCACTAATTCCTCGGCGGGCCAAGCCTTCAATTTCATTACATAGTTAGCCGAAAACTTTCGACATTGAATCCGAACATCGCGGCATCGGCTAGAAAATTGAGAAGCAAAAATAGTGCACTTGTAATCGTTTTTTTGGCACGTATGAAAGATATTGGAATACAAGTACCTACCTACTTTTAGACGTGGGTCTTGGGTAGATGTAATATGTAAATTTGCATATATTATAAGGCCGATCAGCTGTTGTCAGCTGTCATAAAATACTTTTAAGTTTAATAAATAAAATAAGTAAAACTTTAGGGGTGAAACAAAAAACTGTTTAATTTAAAGATTTAATTGCTAGCTATAAATACATTTTACATACGAAAAATACGAAAAATAACGATACTAAAAAAAGACAAACATATACATCTAAGTATAGGATTTAGCCTGCGAGATAATGAGATAGAATAATCGGTCCTCTCTTTGTGTGGTGCTTCGTAGCCTCCCCACTTATTGTGATTTGAAATGAAACGAAAAAGCGACACTAAAAAGAGACAAACATATTAATCTATAGGTTTTAGCCTGCGAGGTAGTGAGATAGAATAATCGGTCTCCTCTTTGTGCGGTGCTTGGTAGCCTATCAGTCTCCTCTTTGTGCGGTGCTGCGGTGTTTCGTAGTCTCCCCATTCACTCTAGTATTTTTTTTTTTTTTTTGGAATTAATTGAATTAAAGGAATGAATAGAAGGAATCAATTCAAAAGGCCGGGGGAATTAGACGGGATCTATTCACTCCTGGGAATCATTTTGCCCACGTCTACTTGGGAGTGTCCTTAAATGTCGACATTATAATCCAGGTCCATTGCTACACGAGGTGTCCGGAGTAGAGTCCACTAAAATCGTGAAATGATTCTACGTAACAGTACAAATAAAAAATATGGTCTTTTTAACGTTATAGCACAGCAGGCCCTGAGAAAAAAACCCTCAGGAGAACTTTGGGGGTGCCGTGTCGCTGTGTGTAGGGTCTTCTTAGGGAAAGGAAGCAAAATAAGTTCGGAATAAAAAATGTATGAGGGATGGGTAGGAATCTAGGATCAATGTGTGAGTGACGGACGCAGGAATCTTAGTCGGATAAGCGATAGTTTAAAGTAAAAATAAATAAAAATAATTTATAATTCTCAAATAAGATGGAATTTGAAAAACCTCAAGATTTTACTAATATACTGAGTGTCAAGGGACGTACTTGACTTACTTTAACCAGTGATTCCTGACATTATTTGTAGTAAAAAAAAAGAAACTTTCGTCTCCGGTGACATTTTAGATGTTTTTGTTTTCAACCTTAAACATAAAAAAAACAATAGGTTTTGGACAGTTAGGGTTGGGGTGAGGGGTTGGGTACTTACTCGGCTGGGTGACCAGTGACGATACGTAGAAGAAAAAAATAGTTAACACCAAAAAACGTACTAAATATAACCGAAGACCAACATTTCATTTACTTACATGTTTTAAGTAATGTAAGCAATCTCAGGCTAAAATAAATTAAGTTCGTCCTGTATGGTGTTCACTGTACTGACTATTATAATTCCACCAAAATTACTACTCTTTGGGCCAGTGTTTCTTAACTTGTGGGGTATTTCTTAACCTGAATATATGTATGGGGGTCCGCAGTCTCATCTCTGGACCATTTAACAATAATAATTAAATGCCACCAAAAGTCTCGTAATCGCTACGCAACTTCGTTTCGGGATTATTTTCCAGTGCCTGACAAAAATAAAAATTGGATATTGAACCTACGCTGTTACGCTGAAATTAAGGGTTGAGTATAGTAGGGATAATACTTTATGTACTATGGTTTCACCACGAACTTTTCGGTTAAACCGAGCGCCAAAATACTGCTTTTGTGCAGAATTATGCCCGTGGTGAATAAAATCATGAAACTTCATCTCAGGAGTGAGCATAATGTATGTGATCTCCAGCGTGTTAGGGAATTAAATAACAACAAGTATCTCATTTCCAATTTAAATGTAAAAGGACGTATATTATTTTAATAGTGTCAGGTACAATAAACGAAACAGAATCTACTCATCCTCAGGGACCGATTGATGTTATACTAACTAGCTAAATTCACACTATTCCTAACCGAACCGCGTCTCGTAGTTCGCCACAGGATGATCGGCAGGACCTCCAGCCGATCCTCATCTCAACAGATCGCAACAGGATAATCGGCCAGTTCGCAACAGGCGGACCAGCAAGACCTCCCGACACCTTCGCAGCAAAGCAGGGCTCCAAGGGAAGTGGAACTCCAAGGGGGCGATGTTACGGGGCTTTCATAGCAAGCAAGCGGGACCGTTAGTATTACCGTACGTGTAATTGATTATACAAGCCGGTGAGCGGGATTAGGTTTCTCCACGCGATTAATGAGGCATTCTTATTGTCGGCACCCGACAAGTACATTCCGGCGCGTCTCGTGCAGCGTAATACTATTACCGATCGCCTCGATAATTTTCGGTAAACTTCTCGAATAATTCGAACTACCGCGGAGACCAATCTCGCGACATTATTGATTAAAATCTTTGATGCACTTCCACATCTCGTATCAGAGATCGTTCCACATTAATTTAACGCACCAATCGACTGAATTTTAAAACTTCGTCCCTTATAATTAATTAATACTACTCGACTGTCACAGCCATGATCTTGCCCAAAAGATCATGCCGGCGAGAGTGGATTCCATTACCGGACCCGGAAAAGAAAAAAAGCCAACCCCTTCCATAACGACTTGTGTTGCCAGTCCTCCCGTTGTAACTATCAACAATTAATTAACTCAATAGTTCGTGCCGCTAGGTTCGACGTTATAAAGCAGTGTTCATATTTTAAAATGAGAAAAGGTAATGATTTCAGCACTGCTTCATAACACTTTTCAACAAAGATGTTAATGATATTACAGGCTTGACAACGGCACAGGAAAACCAATTAATAGAAATATCTTGTGATTCAGTTTTTAAACCTAATTTCAAAGAATCTTCTTTTTCAAGTTTTGCGTGAACGTAAATAAAGATTATAAGGAAGAGGCACTGAAAAATTTACTGCTTTTCTCAGCCACATACCTCTGTGAAAGGATATTCTCTATTCTTGTATATACTAAAAACAAAAACAGAAACACATTACAAGTGGAAGTGGAATCCGATTTGAGATCACAACTTAGTATTAAAATCCATACACACAAGCCCTGCTTATTTATGGGGGTACATCATATAAATGTATTATGTAATTAATTATTGTAAAAAATATATTATAAATATAAAAATATATCCTTTTGTAAATATAAAAAAATAAAAAAAATCGACCCAAATATCACTAATTTAGTTGCAAAAAAATTACATCAACCTTCACAGTAAATAACCGTTGATTAATGTGAATGTTGGTGTTGCTGTTGCACGTTAATTATTTACTTATTTTTATAAAAATAAGTTAATAAATTTTTTATGTGTTTGTAGTACTTAAGTAAATGGTCCGACATTTATTGCTAGTTTTTTTATTATTAAGGGGGTCCTTGAAAATTGTGCCTGATTTCCTAGGGGTCCGTGACTGAAAAAGGTTAGGAAACGCTGCTTTAGGCACATCTTGCAGTTGATCCAATTAAGAAATGCATATTTCTATCGAACGGTGCAAATATTCAGGGTTGCCGATTACAATTTTCAGATTTTGTATTTTTTTGTGCTGATGCATGATTTTGTTGGTATTTTCCAGGCAAGGCCGCGCCGGACGAGGTTGAAGAATTCCTCGAGGAGATCAGCATGCTGAAGCTGGTAGGGCGGCATCCTAACGTGGTGGCCCTGGTGGGCTGCTGCACCCTCAACCAGCCCTACTGGGTGCTGCTGGAGTATGCACCAGGAGGGGATCTGCAACACCATCTCAAGGCACTTCGGGACGCCTGGAAGAGAGAGATTAACACTGTTACCTCCAGGTAAGTCCCAGTTGTTTCGCAGAATTTCATTGAAACATCATCGCCATTTTATTTTAAACCGATTCTAGGTGAGTTTCAAATTCAATTTCTATCAAATTGTAATAAACTGACAAGCGTAACAACATGATAGTTGTCCTCTTCTTCAATTTGTTCCAAGACTGAATCCGATTTAGAATCGGCATTTAACGGGAACCTTTCAACTGTCAAAAACAGAAAATGGCGCTGAATAGCCATGTGATGACAATTTTACTTTTCAATTTCTCCGAAACAACTGGACCTTAGTTTCTGTTCATAGCTTGGATAGTGACGCATTATTAGTTTGTAAAAAAAATTACGATATTGACAACATTTTTTTTTCGTCATTTTTGGAGCGTTATGCCGTGTTGCGTTAGCGTCCATCATCAGGACAGATGTGTTATGTGATGATGGACACTGTAACGCTGTCCGAAACATTGTCTAAATAAGGAAGTAGCGCGACACGGCATAACACCCCAAAAATAAATAACGAAAATACTTTTGGCTGTGAAAATTTAATTTCATATCATCACACATCTGCCCTGATGATGGACACTGTAATGCTGTCCGAAACATTCGCTAAAGAAGGAGATAGCGCAATTCGGCATAACACCCCAAAAATAAATAACGAAAATACTTTTGACCGTGAAAATCTAAAATCATATATCATTTTAATTTCATTTGTGAGTTGACGAATGCATTATCTGCAACGATTTAAAACTTCCCCTTTTATGGTTTTCCGCCAAAACGGCAAGTTCGTTTTTGCTTTTGAAAATGGCGTTGTTGACGTCATGACGTTGACGACCAACGTCCAATGATGACACTCCTCTTATCAGCCAATATCTAGTTTTCCACATCATAATGACGTTGTTGCTGGCGTCCCGCAGGGATCGGTTCTGTCTCCAACTTTGTTTTTGTTACACATCAACGACCTTTTGTCATGTGCACCAATTCACTGTTATGCGGATGACAGTACAGTTCATGATAGCTTTTTGTTTGACAAGCCCCCAAAGGGCTCACAAACTCCAACAGCTCGTAGGGCTTTGAAGCAAAGAATGGACGGCTACCTCGAGAGTGTTTTCTCTTGGGGTAAAAATAATCTCGTTGAATTTAATGTTTCAAAGACCCAATCTTGTCTGATTACGTCCAAAAGGGATCGAAATGAAAATCTAGTCTCTTTCAACGGAAGCAATCTTCCGAACAGGCCCTCCATTGATATGCTTGGTGTAACCCTAAGTGACCAGCTCAGGTATGGGGGCTCCATTGAAGCCAGAGTAAAGCTAGCCTCCCAAAAACTGGGCGTACTGTACAGGGCCCGCAGATACTTTAATAGTACACAACTGCTAACCTTGTACAAATCACAAGTACGCCCCACGGTTGAATTTGGCAGCCATCTCTGGTCTGGAGCTCCAAAATACCTGAAAAATACCCTCGACTCTGTGCAGAAACGGGCGGTCCGTTTGATAGATTCTCCCATCTTAACAGACGGATTGCAATCTTTAGAGCACAGGCGTCGGGTGGGAATGCTATCCTTGTTCTACCGGTATTACAATGGAAGATGCTCCGAGGAACTAGCATCATTGATCCCTTCGGCACCGGTGCATAGTCGGGAAACACGCCAAACGCGTGCCCAACATTTGTACACGGTTGACATTTGTCACATGAGAACGGGTCGTTTCTTCGACTCGTTCTTGTGTTCAACAGCTCGGCTGTGGAATGATTTGCCGGCCTCTGTGTTTCCTCCTTCCTACAACATGGGTCTCTTCAAGACCAATGTTCATTCCTTCCTCTCCTCAAAAAGACCCTCCACACAGCATCCCAGATGACATAGGCCCTGAGGGAAATTATTTTCCTCAGGGCCTCCTGTGTGGAGTTAATGTAAAAAAAAAAAAAAAAAAAGCCAGTTCGAGCCGTCTAGGAATGTGCTGTTTTAGAATCAATAGATATGAATAAAATATTAAGATAACACGTTTTTAATTTGATGACTGATCATTTTATTATTTTGTTTATGAAATCAAACAAATTCAAATTTTCACCACATTTCCACTGAAGAGATAAAAGTATGTCATAGACGTGCCTGTGTGCCCGAAGAAATGTCAATATTATCTTACTTCGGGTGAATTTGCTCAAAAATTGTCAAGGAATCAAAAAACCTTATGTAAATTAGATCAAATAGGTTTAATATCGCTTAACTTTTCAGCATTTATGCCAAGTTGTTTAAACCTCCGTCATATTTAACATTGTCATCAAACCGACAATCCGCGACATTTTTCAATTTGGGAGACAGGTGTATCGACGCACCGGGAACCATTTATTGGATAACAGGTCACCCTCTGCCACAGGTCATCCCAAGTGATTCGCAACGTTTGGTAACTTACCAGGGGTGCCGGGGTTCATGGGGTTTGCACTGTTATTGGCGGAGGATGCGTCTAACTAACTGCGCCGCAGGCCGGATCGAGAGAGACTGGTTCAGGGAGACCTTTTGATCTCTCCAGCAGGACTTTCTCGGAACATCTCGGAACTGCACCGTAGTGAAAATATCGGATTCAAACGTCGGATACTACTGACCCCCAGCAGATTCCTACCCACCCCTCATGCCTTTTTCCTTTCCAGAACTTATTGTTGTAAAAAGACCATCCACACAGCATCCCCAAAGATGAAATAGTCTCCTGTGGGAGCTAATGCAAATATATATATTTTTTAATATTTTAAAATTCGCCACAATAGGCCACTTGCATGAATTTCATAACGACTTTAAAAAATTCGTGTGGATTGATTTTTTTACTAAGATTACGAAAATGTTAGTAAAAATTTTTTGAAATGTACAGTTTTTTTTATTTTTAAATAAATAAATCCATTATTTGGGCTCGTGACGTCACTACATGAAAATGTCCCGTCTCCGATATTAATTTTGTAAAATTCCACACTGATTTATCTATTTTATATGGCAACACTTTTGAATTTAACATTTAACGTTCACTAGATTTATTGTTTGTTCTTCGCGAACTTATCATTTGGTTTGACTTTTTGACAGATGTTGTGAAGAATAACAGAACCCCGTGCATTTTATGCTGTCTGTACGTGTTTTAGAAGTATAATGGCAATGGTGCTGATTTTAACAAAATCAAATTTTATAATATTCTTATTATTATTATAATTTACAAGTACAAGTATATTACATTGGAATATAGACGTTGAACATTATAATGATTTATGATCAATAGGATAGGTCAAGGAAAAAATATTTGTGAGATGTAATATTTTTGGTATGCCTCGTTAGTGTCCTGTGCCATTCGTGTGGAAAACGATATATTTTTTAATGATTTTCGGCTATGTAATTCTCGTTTTTTCGCACCCTTAAAATTATATCCCGTCTTTCCGGTTTATAAAAAATGGCCTGATTTTTAGGATTGAAATTTTCAAAAAATCACCAGGGTTTCAAAAATACGATTAAAAAAAATACAGAATGTCTTAGAATATTTGCCTAAACCGGAAACAAAATAAAAACGTGATGCAAGTGGCCTATTCAAATAATAGTTAACCCGCGATTATTTTTATCCAATATGGTTGACGGTGGATCACAACTCAATTGCTAAAAAATGATCAAACGATGGGCTAAGAATTGACACCAACCACCGTTATTTGTGGCAAAGGACAAAAATTTAAATATATCACTCACTGTCGATTTCACATAGATCCTTGAAACAGTTTTTAATATTACGTATATCTGATTTTAAAATTTATTTATTTTTCTCGTGGCTTGGCCTCTTTCAGCCTATCGCCATTGGGATATTTCAGCACATCGCTCGCCATAGACACACTCCCATTAGAGTAAAGCGCAAATAGTGTGTAATCCCTACAATGTTTTCATTATTTGTCGTTGTTTTCAGATGTTCTATGACTTCGTCGTATGTACAGACGCCGGGCATGCAAGCGGAAAGCAGAGACCGTCCTTCTGTAGCTGAGAGTGAGTACAAACTAAGATATAAAAATTTTTTGTTCGTTATTTGAAAAAGTAAAAGTAAAAAAGAAGGTAAATATTTCCCTATCGAGTCCACGCTCAAAACACACTTTAAAAAATTAAAACAAATTGTTCTAGGTAGATTACAGTTAGTAATAAGTAATTCAGTAACCGGAATGGAAAAATATTGCATTTTAATGGTTATTTTGTTATCTTTAAAAACGCGAACGCCATGTTGTTAATTACGGCGGCAAACGTCAAACGGCGGCAACAAAAATAAGGTTGACGTTTTGATATAGAAGCGTTGTAATTCTGCCTGCAAAAGGAATAATGTTTACCTTTTTTCTGATATACCTAAGAAAAGTTCGCCTTTCTTACATAATACATATATCTTGTAAGGAATAATATGAAGTTTATTGATGTAACCCTATGATACTTGAAAACATGACTTGGGGTGTGGTTAACTAAAATCGCATTTATTTACTTTTATAATGGAAACAAACCGGTATATTGTTACAGTGACGAAACGATTTGCAGACATTAAATATTTCATGGTGACTAGAGAACGACGGACTTATTTATAGTAAATTTATTTATTTATATTTAAAATACGCCTACACGGGCATTTACATTTAGATTGCCGATTTAATAACGACGTAAACTGCAAATAACGAAAATACGTACGTAATAAACATAATACATTTTATACTTTTTGAATGTAGCTATAACTTTGTGGTTATCCTTTAAAGATAAATGAAACAATGTTACTTTGTTTGAACCACTTGCATATTTGAGTAAAGTCGACCGGTTTCGGAACGACCGTTCCTTCTTCACATACTGTAGTTATTATTATACCTTCTTCATATTCTTAGTATACAGTGTGTTAAGGGACGTACTTGACTTACTTTAACCAGTGATTCCAGACATTATTTGGAGTAAAAACTGTAAATGAAATTTTGATCTCCTGTGACTTTTTTGACAACTTTTTTTTTTCAAAAATTTTTTCTTCAAAATCAAACAAAAAAAAAATCTTCCGCATGTTGTCACTGTTCACTCAGCCGGGTGTCCGACGAACCCCTTACCCCGCCTCCAACTGTTCAATAACTACCATTTTTTTTATGTTTTTGTAGAAAAAAAAAAAAACATCAAAAATGTCACCGTAGACCAAAATTTCATTTACATTTTTCACTCCAAATAATGTCAGGAATCACTGGTTGAAGTAAGTCAAGTACGTCCCTTAACACCCTGTATGTTTGCCCTGAAGAAGGAACGATCGTTCCGAAACTGGTCGGCTTTACTCAAATATACAAGTAGTTCACACAAAGTAACATTGTTTCATTTATCTATAATAAATTTTCTTTTTCCTTCCCGCAACTTCCTCTCCTCCCTTTTCTAAAAAGACCTTCCACAGAGCATCCCCAAACATGACTTACGCCTCGATGGTAATTATTTTCCCTAGGGCCTCCTTTGTAGAGCTAATGTAAAAAACCATATGTTGTGTAGGTACGTAGTAAACTTTAAAAAAAACTGACATTATATTACCCACATGACCGTTATGCTTGTCAGTTGATCACTATTTGTTCAAAAGCTGAAACGGGGTGAGAACGGGGATAGTTCAAATGTCCAAAAATCAAACCACCCAACCTTAGAAATATGGTACGGTACTTCTAACAAGTAACATTGAGGATTTACAACTTTTATTGAATCAAGTAGTGAAGACTTGTGAGAATTTTAGGCTAAAACTGAATATAAATAAAACAAAACAAACGCTCATAAGCAAAAATAACGCTTTGGATGAAAATCTTTATATTGCTGGAACAAAACTAGAGAAGGTACAGAGTACTGTATACTTGGGCTGCAATGTAAATGATAGATGGGATCCTTCGGTTGAAATCAAATGAAAAAAAAATGTTCTGCAGTCATGATCTCAACCTTGGATTACGAATGCGAATGGTCAGATGCTACGTGTTTTCGATATTATTTTATGGAATGGAGGCATGGACGCTTACTGAAGAACTAATTCGAGATGTGGTTCTACAGAAGAATACTTCAAATTAGCTGGACGGACAGGGTTACAAATGAAGATATTATGGTTCGGATGAATAAAGAATAGGAAGTAATTAAAACTATAAAAATCCGAAAACTTCAATATCTTGAACATGTGATGAGACATCCAGAGAAGTATGAGATCCTGCATCTCATAATGCAAGGAAAGATTGCCGGAAGACGGGGCCCTGGAAGAAGGAGGAAAAACTTGAGACAGTGGTTTGGTCAGTCTACCGTAGAGCTGTTCCGGGCCGCAGTAAACAAAGTCCGCATAGCCAACATGACAGCCAACGTCCGTTGAACGGACAAGGCACAAGAAGAAGAAGAACCTTATATAGAAAAAAAGAACCCAGAAAAAAATGCTTTCTGTCTAAAATCTTGAAATCCAAAATAGAAGAAAACTTAAAAATAACAATATTACATAATACTATGGAAATACAAAACACCTGCCTTTTCCGTAGAATCGAATGAATCTTCTTCCCTGTGGGACTTGATAATAATATAACTTCCAGTGTTACATTATACAGAGTTCTGTATCTTCCAGAACTTCGACACCTACCTTCGGAATACTCAGTACTCCCTGTAGTTCTCCTTGACGTGTGAGCGACACGGACTCCGCCTGTAGGGAAATAACTCCGCCTCAATAAACAGAATATAATAATTTCCACAATATATCTTTATACGGAATGAACTTGGGCTTGTTGTGTGCAAAGCAATGACACTGAAGCGACTTGGCTTGTCATTTTGTAAGAAAATCATTCTAAGAAATTAGATTGATGATAATATTTTTTGTGAATATCTCACAAGTGTCCCAAATCTGCGGACACCGGAATTCCCGATTGGTTACCAAATATTTCAACCAACTTTTTTTTCTACATTCTTAGGGGCCATCCATGAATTACGTCACACGAATTTCATGATTTTTTGACCGATGTTATCGAGATCAACAACTTAAATCTTTTAAATGGTTCCCACGACGCGACAGTTCTACAGATTTTTCCCATTCAAAGATTTGGTTTTGAGTAATTTGAAAAGAAACATTCTGGTCATGAAAATGCTAACAGAAAACTTCGGGGTAATAAAAATCGTGAAAATCGGGAGAAAAGTGTCAATGTGATAAATGTGAAAATAGTGTTAATGTCACGACTTCGCGACCCTGCCCTACGCAGAAAATATTGGCCTAGTAGCTATCTTTCGGTCACCCAAGTTTAAATACAAACAAGGGGTTAAAAACGTAAATTAAATGGGTACAAAAATAATTCTCCCACTCTTGTCGAAACGAGTTTTAGGTAAGTGATGTTAACATCATACAATAGCTAGTCTACGTTACGACGACTGGGTGCATACATTAAATTTTTGTTTCATTTGTCCGACAGTGGATCCTTTGTATTTTCGGTTCTGATCGTAAGAATAAATATTAAATACGTATTACATACAACACCTAAAATAAATAAAACCTAATGTGCTCTTTTTGAGATAGAAATTAAAAATTTAAGAAATTATTTAGACTAAGCGCCGAATGTGATTATTTTCAACCATTTACTCTTTAATTTTAATTATTTTGTGTTTATTTCTTAGAATTCCATTTAATGTTTAAAGATTTAATTTAAATTATATATGTTAATGCTATTATTAAGTTATGCTATTATTCTAGTTTTAATTTTTGTGACAGCTGTTTCAGCTTACAAGGCCATTTTCATAATAGCTATAACGTTATTACTAAACAATTAAGAACACATTAACATTCAGTGCGGGGCAAACGATTTATATTCCCCCACATAATAATAGAGTATTTATCTACTGTCTCAATCATTTTCACAGCAAATTGGTTTAACCGGTAAAAAAACAATTTAGATACCTTCACAAATTAAAATTTAGAATCCTTTAAATAAGTCGTCTCAAAATAGTTTAACCAAAGTTGGAAAATGGCCTTGTAAGCCGAAACAGCTATGACAAAAATAAAAACTAAAATACTTGCAGAACTTAAGCCGCCGCATCCCGAATTTCTTCCGATTTCTTACATATCTACCTACCTTAAACAGTTGAAGTTTTTAAGCTCTTAAAATAATATATGTTATTTTTTAAGATAATATCTAGACTAGACGTTCCCCACGTCGAAACGCTAATTATATGAAATTCCCTCGATAAAAAAATCGCAAAGCATGCTCCGAAAATTATTATAAACATGTTCATTTCACTTATTTTAGAAGTTATATGTTTGATTGAAAAAATTCACAGTGTTTCCTTAAATGCTATTTTAGATATTCCCCATGAGATTTTTGCTCTTTTTTTTATATGAATACCGCACAAGAGTCCCAACTCCCGTCTGGAGCCAGTGAGACTATGGCATCCCCAATTGGGGTATGTTGTGAGGCTGAAGGTAGTGGGGATGGGAAGGAGATAGGTAAGAGGAAGGTGGGGAAGTACCTGGCTATTCAGAACTGGTCACCAAACACGGCTAAAGCCATTTCAAGCAACGTTTCAATTCTGAATGGTGGTCTTGCACCAGATTCGATTCGATCGATTCGATCCCGCGACCTTCGGATAACGAGTCAAGAGCCGGTTCTGTTTCAAACGAGTCACGTTTTATTAAACATGGCTTCAATTTTATCTTTTAAATATTCGCGCGCTCTCTTCAACATTCATAATGACATATCTCTCCACTTCTTCTTTTTGAGCGGGTGCCTTAATAATTTTATTAAATTTAATTTAAATTAAATTTAAAACAACAAGAAAAAACTTTTTAATTTCACAAATTGTAAAATTAATATGTCATCGGAAATGTTTCTTTCACTGAATGTAATTTTATAGCATTAGGTACCTACTCTACTTTATGAGCGCTTAGGTACCTAATGAAATATCTGAAAAATTCCGTATATTAGATTGTAAGTTGATCCAGAATCAACTTTTCCATCGTTGATCCACACCGTATGTACAAGTATAACTGAAACCTGTCCTGCTGTATCTGTATCCTTTGGTAAATTGGTATCCTTTGCACGTAGCAAAAAGGTGTCTCGAAGGACATCTGAACAGCGAAGATAGAATTTCATGATCCTAGGATCTGTTTTCTTAACAAATTGATAGGGTTGAGTCGTAGTTTTGAATGCGCAATGCAAGTTTAGAAACACTTTAACTGGTCAGTCGTAAATACGTGATGAATAGTGGTTTTAACGTAGAAAAAATAAACTGTGTTGTTGATACTCGTACCTACCTAAACAAATAAATAGATAACGATGTATTAAATCTTCTTCGCGCGAACGTTTCATTATAACAATGTGTTTATTTTAAAAAGGGAAAATCATTTTAACTAAGATGACTTATATTCGTATTTGTGCACACCATGGACAAGAACGTCTACACCAATCTACACTGATAGTATCAAAAGTTTAAAAAAATAAAATTGTGCAATTCACGCGTGGTAGAAGTCAATTCTTCAGAAAGCTAAAGTACACAAGAGTGGAAAGACCACGAAACACTTTCTTTAAACAATGTGAAGGATGATTTTTTCCATCTTTTTGTCGTCGAATTCCAGTGCACCTTTTCCTATACATTTGATCATCTTATTAGTATTTGTGTTTTCTTCTTCGGAGTCGCTAGATGTCGCTTTTTTGTGTCATCTTTGCCTGTTCATTTTGGAGTGGTTTGAAGATTGGATATTGATTTTACAAAAATATTTTTTGATTTTTTTTTTTGATTTTATCGGATTAGATCCTTGGTCCGCTAAGGTTCGTAAGGCGCTTTATACTTGTAGACCAAAGGAGACTTGCGTGGGACCATGGATTTATTGTATTATGTTGGAACCGAGTACCCGTGAAATAAATAAATATTTTATTGCTATCTCATTCTCTCGCATGCTGAATCCTGTAGGGATGTATGTGTTTGTCTCTTTTTCGCGTCGCTCGCTTCTGTTTTATAGAGTTTCACATCACAACAGTTCTAAAGAACTTTTACCTTTAAAAAAATCGATCTTGCTTAGAAAGACAGTGACAGGGAAAGGAAAAGATGGTTGATTCGAGTAGATTTAACAATTTTATATCTCTTAACATTCAAGGGCTTGAGGGTCAAGGGTTGAGTTTATGCGGGTTTTACATTAGTTGGCCATAAAATTGTTGATTCAGCAGGCCGCATGAAACTGAAAACGCAATCGCCAAAGTAGACTATTTATGTTATAAGGTATATTTGCGAGACGTTCCAGAGTAGAAAATTCTCACAGTATCGCCCTGGGTGGTTATTCTCCAAGCCAGGTCGCTCGCAATCACCGTCGAAAGTACGTGCATTGGTCGACTTTGTTATTCTTGAGTTTCTTTGAAGGTACATACTTAGTCGCCAAACGTCAAAAACATTCCACACGAACACCGGTGAATTGTTTGCGTGTCTATGCATTGATTGAATATAATGATGCGTGCAGAATCATATTTGGATTCAGAAGGTATAGCAGCGCTTCAACAATTCACAGAATTAGGACTCCATGGATTCGCCAGTCTGATGAGACACCGGGTCACTGGAGCCAGGAGGCGGCTAATGGCCTCCGACAACACGTTGGTGACCGCAGCCTTTCAGCACCAAGCTCCATTCCTGAGTGAGCGATGGGCCCGAGCGCACTCAAGATCACGCCCTGCATAATAATTGATTATTTATTTTTGTTATTATTTATTTTTATTAGTATTTTTTTATTTTTTATTTGTGTTCTTATTTCTTTACTGGGTAAATATATAAATATGTATAACTATATGGGACATGTGGGATTGCACTATCCTCCCCACATCCTGGAATAAAGATTATTATTATTATTATTATTGACTGTCAAAATCTAATGTTATTGTTTTCCCGCGCGCATTTTCGCACCCGCAAAGACATCGTATATTTTTATAAAGTCGTTTTAAGGTTCCATATTACAATTACTGATTTACTAGCGATGTTGACTGCAATACATCATGTCGAGAAAGCTGAAGCAGCTGCTTTGAGACTTGAAATATATCCTGAACTCCCAACCATTTCGTATATTATCAACTGTTTGACATTTCAAATTTACTGATCTCATTGATTTACTGATTACTTTGATCACAAAAACACCAAGAACGTAGACAATATTCAAAGGGCTGCCAGTACAATCATCTCTTCGACCGTTTGACGTTCAAGAAAACGTAAAATGAAACATTCGACAAAGTTCGTCGCGACGACGAGTAATTTTTTGCTCGTTGATGGCGCATAACGAGTAACGATTGATCGTTGCTGGGGAATCGCAGCCCTCGTATAAGACCACCATTCAGCATTGAAACGTTCCTTGAAATTGAATTAACCGCGTTTGGTGATCAGATTTGAACAATCAGGTTATTCCTCCAGCTTCCTCTTCCCCATCTCATTTCCCTTCCCATTACCTTCAGCTTCACAACATACCCCAATTGGGGATGCCATAATATTACTGGCTCTAGGCTAGTTTGGAGCGTTTGGGACTCTTGTGCGGTATGCACTCGACTTATTTAACGGATCGCATGTGACGGGTGACAAAAATCGCCCGAGAAAAGGTCAGTCGCAGGCAGGCTTGCAAATTCGTGGGGAATTTCCCGAATTGCGAGGAATTTCTAAGGTTTTTCAAGAATTATGCGGGGAATGTATGGAGTTACTAGGCATTTATTGATTATCCAACCGTATTGAAAAATAATATTTACAATAATTGTGAGAATTTATTATAATGTCGTATTCTTTCGCAGAAACTTTCAGAAATTTTCTATTTTTAACCCCCGACGCTAGGAGCGGTGTTGTAAGTTTGACTTTCTGTGTGTCTCTCTGTCTGTGTATCTGTCTGTGGCATCGTAGCTCCTAAACGAATGGACCGATTGTGAAGCGTTTTTTGTTTGTTTGAAAGCTGAAAGCATCAGCTTTCAAACTACAATTTCAAGCTACAATTCATGAAAATCTGTTCAGGCATTTCACGGTCATCAGCTCTTTTTTGTGTCGGGGGTTGCTTAAATTTTTTAAATTTTACTTATTAAAGTCTGAACGAAAGAGAAAATACGAATATGATTAGATGATAGAAAAAATAAATGCTAATTTCTTTTTATTTTAAATCTAGTTGGAGGTATAGGAACCTTTGGGATTTTGTGAGGATTCATATGTCTTTTGCGGTTATTTTAGAATGTATGCATTGGCAACCCAGAAGCTCTAGTACGGTGAGATCGATAACTTTATAATATCGGATCGATAGGCGTAACTTCCGACGATTTTATATCAATGTCTCGAGCACGGTTTCAACGTTCACAGCCGAATCGATATTGACAAGGAATAAATAAGAAATCGAAAAACGCTGGCAACACTGGAGGTTTTTTCTACGAATTACGTAAAAATACATGTTAATAAATTGTCATTATTGAATTGAAATACTAAGTATGCATTGGCAGTCCGCATTTACTATTTGACATTAAACGGGAATTAATTTGTTAATGAGTTCTTTAGTCATATTAAAGATCGAACGGAATAATTTGATCGTTTTCGATGAATTATTTAAGTGTATGAATCGATTTTACGACTTCTTCCAATTCTAAGAGCTTCGTTAGTTGAACTCCGTTATTTTATTTTGCGTAACGAACGACATTATCCAAATATATGCATGTATTGACAGTTAACCGAAGCTTATCTGATACGGTATAACTTTTCTGATATAATATATAAATTGTGGAGACCGCGCTAAAAGTTATCAATCGTTGCGCGTCGGCGTCGGTCGGAATACCTCTTGTCGACCGTGCTCGCAAATATTGATAACTGACCAAAGATGACGGATTTAGTCAACATCCTGTTGATATAGGGTTTTATCGATCGTCCGTGCCAGACATCCAGGTCGCAGGAGATCACTCATCGCATAAACTTGTCCTTGAACATGAATACATCACTATGACACTACCGACGCACGGGACAAATAGCCGCATGGCAAAAATCGATAGTTTAAATCCCCCATTAGGAAGATTTTCGATTGAATCGAGTGCACAGTTCTTTAAAAAGAGTTTGTTCGCACGCAAGATTGGCCTCACAGCATTGTAATTTGGAAACAAACGCCTATATTTGGACATTCCGAGTAGACCGTGACTTCATTTCTATTAAGTTAATCAAACAAATACCTACAGATAATATAAATTTTTAATTTAGATGTACTTCGACTCTAGATTATTGCGTCGTCTAGACAAAGTTATTACACGTTACGTCTCCGTTTCTGAGTAACTTCTGACGGACGTTCACCCAATATTGAATTAGTAGTTGTATTGTTTGTAGAGTTTGTTTGTTCAGTTCGTGAAGAGGAATAAGGTACGGGGATGAGGGATGAGGGTTGGATAGTGATGTGTGTAATGGTGTTAGGAGTGGATACAACATCCAACATCCTCGAAGTTAAACAGCCAAACACCCTCGGGATATCAAATTAAGAACACATTACTTTGAGAAAGTTACTTCTACATTATTCTCAGTACCTACCTTCCCACGCAGGTAATGCGGGAGGAAAAGAATAGCGAAATTCTGCCACAGTGGTAGTTATTGATCTCGGAAATTATGGTATCTCGCCTCCGAGAGATTGTTTCGGATCTGTTTCATTCCAATGTGTCATATTAATGAAATATTTTGAGGAATGACAAAAGAATCAAAATGATTCGATTGATTTTATATCGATTGTTATTTTAAGAATCGAAAATAATTGTACTCGTATTCGAGTGAATCTTCATACGTAATGAGCCCACCGATGAAAACTCGACAATGGATGGAGAAAGAAGGATCTGAATAAACGCTGCGTTGATGGAAGAACTAATCGGGAACGTCCCAATTAGACGTGGCGAAATCAAATAAATCAGATACTAGAGCAAGATCATGACTGGAATAACAAAATGGTATTGATAGATACTCTAAGTTTCGCCCTTGTAAAATGATGCATATGTGAATACATTTAAAGCTCGGTACTTCTCAACCTTCCTTTTACTTGGTTCCATGCCAACTCAGAACGAAACCAACTCAGAAACACCTCAGAAAGTTCATTAAAAGCTATGAAAAAATAATTTTTAAATAGCCGGTAACCCTGACATAACCTGACCTATTTAACCAATTTTTTAAATATTTTTTTATCATCACTCTTAATGACGTTTCTGAGGTGCTTTTTTATATGAACTGCTCCAGTCCCAACTGCTCCCATCTGAGGCCAGTGAGACTATGGCATCCCCAAATGGGGTATGTTGTGAGGCTGAAAGTGGTGGGGAGGGAAAGAAGGTAGGGAAGAGGAAGGTGGGGAAGTACCTGGCTTTTCAGATCTGGTAACCAAACACGGCTAATGTCATTTCAAGCAACGTTTCAATTCTGAATGGTGGTCTTACACCAGGGCGATACTGAGAGTATCTTCCACTCTGGAACATGCCGCAAATATACTATATATTATTTTAAATAAATAAATTGTGAATAACACAAATTAATCAAATAAAATTTATTTGCCACGCCGGGATTCGATCCTGCGACCTTCGGTGTGCGAGTCAAGAGCCTTACCGCTGGATTACGCCGGCTATCATTTGGTTTCATTCTGAGTTATCTGGTCACCCTTTTACTTACTTCCTTCGCCTTCCCTATTAAACCTTACAATGTACCCTATGCCATAGACTAACTGACTCCGGACGGCTGGGAGCAGTTGGGACTCTTGTGCAGTATTCAAGCGATATGTGAATATCAAAGAAGTGAAAAATGTCGGTTAGAACATAGATGTATGATGCTCAGTGTAATCTGCCTTCCCCTGCTGTGAAATTGCGTGATGATTCTTCGTGCGGCCCCCGCATTCGGAATTTCTACCGTTTTATAACATATTTCTTTTGAACACGTGTTTCTAAAAAAATATATGTAATTTTTTAAGATAATGTGTAGGTATACATTTGTAGAACCAAAAATGTAATTATTTGAATTTCCTTTGATAGAAAGAAATCGCAAAATTTACTCTGAAAATTATTAAAAACACGACAACGTTAAAAACAGAAACATTAAGATTGGAAAGGATGCTCATTTTCCAGAAAACTTAACTAATTGGAAATAAATACTAGTTTTTTAAAAAAAAATCGTATGAAAACAATTGTCTTTTCATTTTTGACATTTCGCAACGGCGCATTTCGGTACTATTTCTTGCGGTAAGTCTCGCTTATCGAACTGATTTTAAAAGCTGTAAGAAGGTTGGAAATTCGCGCGGGCGCGATTAGACCTGTCAAAAAACTTCCGAAAGAATAACTTGCTATAAATTACGTTAAGTGACTTTTGATATCGTTTACATTGGTAATTTGGCCATAAATCGCTTACAAGAGCGATTTACATAAAAAAACTTACGAGTCTAAACCCAGCCATACAATGACTTGAAAAATTACAGTGAGAAGTGACGTCACCACTAAACATTTTAATAATACCAAATTGACGGTGTGTTTCAATGACACGATTAAAAATTGACTTTTTAATATAATTTTTAAAACTTTGGGTTTAATATTGTTTAATAAAACTTGTATATTCAGAGTCAGCGTTTATTGGTCTATATTCTATATGAACATATTTTTTTAATATTTAATTAAATGAAGACAATATTAGCGAAACTCAATCGAAATCTGGAGACAGAAAAATCAGAAAAGATATTGGCTCCGCTGGGACACGAACCCAGAACCCTTTTCTTACATGGAAACAGCTCTACCGATTAAGGTTCCGTAGCTTAATCGGTAGAGCTGTTTCCATGTAAGAAAAGGGTTCTGGGTTCGTGTCCCAGCGGAGCCAATATCTTTTCTGATTTTTCTGTCTCCAGATTTCGATTGAGTTTCGCTAATATTGTCTTCATTTAATTAAATATTATAATTTGAGATTTTACTCATAAAGTTTAAAAAATTAATAATAAATATTTTTTTTAAAGCCATAATATTTTTCACTAGAGTTCCTTATTACCCACAGAGATATAAAAAAAAACACAGATATATAAAATTGCAAAACCGCGCATTTGTCCCAATTCCTCAATAATCTCGGGGGCGGTGGAACTATGGCACCCCCAATCGGATTAAATAAGTCAGAATAGCGAAGGGAGCGGAAATTTTTTTTTGATAAAGACGCGAAAAAGCGCTGTAGGTGGATTTTTTTTTACAGATATCCCCAATTGAGGTACCTACATAGGTGTTGTACGAGCAGGGGCGGAATACGAATTATTACATCCACAAAGACACAGATAAAATGAGGCAGGCAAAAGTTTTCTTAGGTCGGAGGGCAAACCAATAAATACGTTCGATTATTATTTTTCGGAAAGTCAATATTTAGAAGGAAATCTTTCATTATTTTCTTAAATGTTTTTTTTTTAATCTTAAATCAGTATTTTCTTACATCTCTTAGTAGGTATCATTTAAAATGGAGGCCTTTAAAATATCGTCGCCTCAGTTCTTATTTGTCCAACAGACCATTGTGTTCAATCTCTACTTTAAAATTTAAAAAAAGTATACAAAATGATAGTTAATCACTAAACTGATGAGACCTTTATCTTACACCTATCATAAAGTTTCATTGAAATAACACTGGTCGACATTTATTTTTTTAAGTACAGTCCCTTAAGCAAAGCTAATTTTTTTATATGTATTTAGTATCCATAAACACAAAATGAAACAAAAAAAATATTTATAGTTCAGGTTTTTTTATTATTTAACGAAGTTTTTTTACATAATTCTTCCATAGTATTTACCCGGATACTTACAACAAAATTTCAAAACTAATTCAATTTAATTTTTTTTGCTCCTGATTTGCGCTTGTGAGTATCTTGAGAGTCTCTGCAGGATCCAGCAATAGTCTGCTAGCATAGATGGGCTCCACTTTCCTTGGTATCGCTTTTCCATAGCCGCAATGTCCTGGTGAAATCGTTCGCCGTGCTCGTAACTGACATCTCCCATATTTTCGGGGAAAAAATTCAAATGAGAGTGAAGGAAGTGTATTTTTAGTGACATGTTACATCCCATATTTTTATAGGCCATGAGCATTTCAGACACAATGCTGATATAGTCTTCACTTTTATGACTTCCAAGAAAGTTCTCGACAACATTCTTGAAAACTGACCAAGCGGCTAGCTCGACTGGTCTCAACACTGTTATAAAATTCGGATCAGTCAAGACCTCCCTTATTTGTGGTCCCACGAATATTCCTCTTTAATTTTTGCGTCACTGATCTTAGGAAACTTTTGCTTTAAGTAAATCATGCCATTTCCATCCTTAGACAAGCCTTTTACAAAATTTTTCATCAAATCCAATTTAATGTATAAGAGTGGAAGTAAGATATCTTTAAATTTTACTAAGGGAGCATGTTGAACATTCTTCGTGCCAGGTTTAAGGTGCTTTCTAGTAGGCCAGTCCTTCTTGGTATAATGTTTTTTCCTGTCTCTGCTGTCCCACTCGCACAGAAAACAACAATACTTTGTGTATCCCGCTTGCTGTCCTAGTAGGAGCCCTATTACTTTTAGATCACCACATATTTTCCATTCGTATGTTACATATTTAATTTTTGTTAACAGCAGCTTTATGTTGTCATAGTTCTCTTTCATGTTTGCAGTATGACCAAGTGGAATGGATGGTTGAGTATTTCCATTGTAAATTAAAACAGTTTTCAAACTTACTTTCGACGAGTCTATGAAACGTTTCCAATTTGCTACGTTATGTTCCAAGCCAATAGCTGCGAACAGGCCTTCAATGTTTTGACAGTAACATAAAGTGTCTTCCATGACATAATATGGAACCAAGATACGATGCCGGTTTCTAAAGTACGAGATTTTTGTACCATTTTCGCCATATTATAAAAAAAAACAATGATAACTCACGAATAAATATGAATTAATACACATTTTAGTAAATAAAACCCATAAAAACCTGACGTGATAGAAAAAAACTAATCACATATCTGAAATCAGCGTGAAATTTCCTGTCAGATTTGGCTATTTTCGTTAAAGGGACAAAAAATGTGTTGACCAGTGTAATTAAAGAAAACCTTTTTCCTCCTAATGTATAAAATCTAATGCTAGTTTTTTTAAATTTTTTAATGGTTTGTTGGACAAATACGAACTAAGGCGACGATGTGACAGCTAAACCTGCGAGTAGCCCAGTAGACAAATACGTCAGATTCCTACCCAGGCATCGCGAATTCAATCTAATGCTAGTTTTTTTTTTTTATTTATTTAGTGAAAATATAACTAACTAACTAACTAACTAACCATCACGCCGTTTCCCCGCAGGGGTAGGCAGAGAGGACGGACCGCCAAACATCCCGGTCTTGGCACACATTCCTTGCCTCGTTTACATTCATACAACGTCTCATACATTCTCTTCTATTATTCTGACTCTTGACATGGCCCGACTCAAGTATCTGATTCACTTGGTCGTGCCATGTCTTTCTTGGGCGTCCTCGACTTCTTCTACCATTCACATTTGCGTCATATATTCTCCTTACACTCCTTTCCTCGTTCATTCGCTCTACATGCCCAAACCATCGGAGCGTTCCTTTCTTGATCTTACTCATCACGCTTACGATGAGTAACATCAAGAAAGGAACGCTATGAAAATATAGGAACATATGAAAATATAAGATGAGGTAAAATTACAAAATAAGTAAAAACACAAAGTAAAGTGGTTTGTTCACAGTCCTTCTCACTAGGTACTCCTGTTCCGAGGCGAACTGCATGTTGATAATGGGTGTTGATTTTTATTTCCTCATCTTTTAGTTTGTTGATTTTCACAAAATAAACAATAAATAAAATAAAAGTATTTATATTTGTTATCTGCAGGTTGCATTTGGGGTTACTTCATAATCTTAATGATTTCCTCATCTTCATGTTTACTTTGCCATAATTTGAAGTCTTTTTTGTACTTTTTTATCTCCGTGGTGTTTTTAATTTCAATTGGAAGGGCTTTATATGATTTTATAGCATGGAAATTATGATTTTTCTAGCCAAAAGATATATTTAATTTCGGGATGTTCGGTACTTTTGAGGATTTCGTTCTTGTAGTATAGGCGTGATGGTCAGCACGGTATTTACATTTTTCTTTAAATTTGTGTAGTGCAGTAGTTAAATCCTCCACTTAAATAAAAAATCCTCGGCTAAAACAAAAATGTTTCCTCTTAAACGTAAAATGTGAAATAAAAATTGTGATGTGAATAGTGCAAGTGTTGTGAAATGTAAAGAAAAGTCTTGAATCCCCGATGTGCATAGTTTTGGCGCTTAGCCGTGATGCCCTCCAAATTTGGAGCACAGAAATAACTTTTAAATTATTTTTATTTTTTTTTATACATTTAAGCAATTTACAATGTTTAATTTTGATTAATTATATGTTTTCTAGAAAATTTTACTTATTTATTTATTGCGTTCAATTTACAAAATAAAAACAGTGAATTTAAAAAAAAAAGTTAATTATAAGAGTAAAGGATTATGTAAATATGAATAAGACTCAGCTAGAAGTCAAAATAATTATTAAATATCTTCAATTATTTAATGAGTATATATCTGGGTATTACCAGAGAAAACCAGATATATGTCATTTTTAAATCAGATTTTAGACGTTATTGACTGTTTTTCACAAAAAATTATAAATGGATTTAGAAAGATTGTTCTTTTATCTGGCATTCGCACGTTTGAAACTTTGAGAAAAAACGTTTATTTTTAGTATAATAAGGTTATAACATAGGTCGTTGGCAAATTTATTAAATTTTCAAAAAAGAATTTGTTTTATACCACACCCATTCCAAATCATATAATCATGTAGTAAAATAAATCAATATATTATCTGGGTATCGCATGTTTTAGAATTTTATTTTTAGTTTAAATAAAATCAATAAAAAATATATACGTACATGCGTTTCTTGACGAAAATTGGTCCGTTTGTGTATTTATTTGCGCACTTACAAACTAATATATTTAAAAAAAAAATTATATTCTTATTTAACTTAGATATTATTGAAAAAATTTAAGTACTTATAATCAAAAAATAATTAAAAAAGTACATTATTTAAATAGTTTTATCATCACAACTTTCAGCATTTTTGGATGTAGGTATAAATTAAAGCAAATTTGGAGTAAAATATAACCGATATTGAGTTATAATTTTAAAAAGCTGGTACGGAGAATAATTAATCTTTCAAATTGTAACCGCCCTGTACGATCGTAAGAACAACTTTCGACAAAATGTGGATTTAAATTGGACCGTTTAACCGGCCGCTGGCGCTGGCTGGTTAAACGGTCTTAACCAGTTTACACATTCTGGACGATGGTGAATAATATCCTTAATTGGTCGAGAACCTATTGACTGAGAAAGAGCAGTTCAATATTTCTACGTGAAGGTATATTGAAAGGGATGAGTTGTAAAGAAGGTGAATGAATCAATGATACAATTGATGATTGATGAAACAAATAAAATCATTTTTTCCGGCGGTCTTCCCAAGGAGAAAATTTAGAGTTCAATTTCATCATCTGAGTAAATTGCCTCTTTCTAATCCTAGCCTCCTAACAAACCCTCAAACCAACCGATTTTTAAATAATGGAAGATTCTGACTACTATCTATTGCGGTGCCACGAAATTACAATCATTCCCTTACTAAACATGGTTCCCAGATAGATGGACCATCTTATAAAACAACGAGCGTTAAATTCGTGGGTACTTTACATAATACATACATGAATTATAGCCTGGTATTGCGCGTATGAATATAATATATTATAATATTATGTATGCACGTTACAAAACAAGAAGGTAGACGTCTAACATGTCCTTAATGATATGTCAGGAGAAGTTACAAGGGCTGTGTGAGATGGAGGTGGAGGATGGAAATATTCCAAGCATGTTTTTACAGCGTATAATATTATTGTTCCTTTTACCTTGACACGGGGTTAGACAAATATTATTATCTTGTAATACATACAGATCTCTTCCGTTGGTTCATAATGCTGGAACAGATACAGGCCTTACCAACGAAGGATTCGGGAAGTTATATTTTATCAATTGTTTTAATTGAAAACCTGTTTTAAAAATTCATTTAGACTTGTATAAAAAGTCAATAGTTCCATATAAATAAAATCGGATATATTTATACGAGACGCTATCTAGGTTACAAATCAATTCTTAGAATGATTGCTTCTATTAAAAAGGGAAGTTGCCTGTAATATGGAAAAAAATAGTTGAAAACCTGTTATTTTTTTTTAATATGAATACCGCACAAGAGTCCCAACTGCTCCCGTCTGAAGCCAGTGAGACTATGGCATCCCCAATTGGGGTATGTTGTGAGGCTGAAGGTAGTGGGAGAGAAAGGAGATAGGGAAGAGTACCTGGTACCTGGCTATTCAGATCTGGTCACCAAACACGGCTAATGCCATTTCAAGCAACGTTTCAATTCTGAATGGTGGTCTTACACCAGGGCGATTCTGAGAGTATCTTCCACTCTGGAACGTGCCGCAAATATACTACATATTATTTTAAATGAATGAATTGTCAAATAACATAAATTAATCAAACAAAATTTATTTGCCACGTCGGGACTCGATCCCGCGACCTTCGGTGTGCGAGTCAAGAGCCTTACCGCTGGACTACGTCGTCCTTTTTTTTTTATCTGAATGCGTAAAAAGTAGTGTGATTATAACAAACAAGAATGAAAATACAAAATTAAAATACATTATGTAGTAGGTACATAGGATTAAACACGTAGTTTCAAAATCCTTCAAGAGATGTTGTTATTATAGTAAGTTATACGTAGTTTTGTGGTGTATCAGCAGATGTCAGTTAATATCTAATGTTCGAACGATTACGGTAATAGCCGAAGACATATGTATATATATATATGTTCTGCGGCTGGTCGTCGACAGTGCCGCGTGCCCCAGTCGCAAAATAATTTTGAAGTGGGTCGGTGGGTGGTTTGGTATATTTATGATTTTGAACTTCCTGTAGAAAGGTCGTCTGGTTTAGCTAAATATTTATTGTAAAACTTACGATAAATGAAGCAACTGTAATCTCGACGAACCTCAATTTTATAGTATTGCACAACAAAAATACGTATGTAAGGAAATATTGTATTGTATTGTATTTAGATACGTCTTTACAAATTGCGGGTAAAGTTCGGTTTATGGGCGAAATTCCTAAAAAATAAAACTAGTTATCTTTATACTAACTTTGGGTCGGGGAATCCGAATCTGAAAGAATTAGGTTGGGGCAAGCAAATATAAACTGAATAACACGACTTAAAAATTTTGAATTCATACCCAGTTTACAGGCCATTTTGACGTTTTTGATACTATCAACAATGCCATAGAAAAAACCAAAGATATTTTATGTTCAATCACAGAAAATTAAGTGTTGCCTTTTCTGTGATTGAACATAAAATATTTTTGGTTTTTTTCTATGGCATTGTTGATAGTATCAAAAACGTCAAAATGGCCTGTAAACTGGGTATGAAATCAAAAATTTTAAGTCGTGTTATTCAGTTTATATTTGCTTGCCCCAACCTAATTCTTTCAGATTCGGATTCTCCGGCCCAAAGTTAGTATAAAGATAACTAGTTTTATTTTTTAGGAATTTCGCCCATAAACCGATTTTTTTCCCAAATTGCGCAGACCTGTGAAACACCACGTGGTTGAGAAATTTTTGGCAAATCAGTTCCAATTTTGAAAATGAAATGATATTAAAATATTGTTCTGTTAAAAACATTATCTTTTCGCCTGTCCGAATCTTTCCGATTTCTAGAGTTCATTAAACCAGAGAAACACAACCGAATTTAGTATTTTTGATAGTGGTCTTCCAGGTAAACGACTATTTCTTTGAACATCTCTTTTATTTACGCACTGTCTTATATTTTACCACATTATTATTTCCATGAGATTACAAATTACAATCAGTAGATATTGTATTCGTTTCTAAAAAAATGTTTTGAAATGCTGCTTGTGAACCCATAGCCCATATTTTTTATGTGCCTGAGTTGGTTAGATGAAAATTTTCAGCAAATTTATTGCATCTTTTAAAATACCTACAAAAAATCCAAAATCCTCGAATTCCAAAGTATTCTAACCTTCGCGGAATTAAGATCATATTTATTCAGAAATCTTTGATAATAATTTATCTATAATTATAAAAATTAATCGCTGAATTTGTTGGTAAGCGCTAATTTCGAGAGCAGCTGAACCGATTTCGCTAATTCTTTTTTTTAATATTCCTTGAAGTGCGAGGATGGTTCTTACGGAGAGAAAAATTAAGAAAATTGCGCAGAAAATTGGATAATTTCAGAAAACATCGCACATTTGACAGTTCGCGTGTTTGAGAATGACATTTTACAAAACAATGATTGTTCAATCAGGATTCTATTTTTGAAAATTTTTAGTTGATAAACTTATTTAAAGTAGTAGTAATAGTTTGAATCGAATCAAGAATTTTAGATATTTTAAATAGTACCTATGTTAGGTACCAAATTTAATATACATGAAAAATGGAAATTTTAATAAAAATTTAAAAGGTGGCACGCGGGCTGTTTAAAAACTGAATGTACTGGGAATTAATATATGGAACGCGGGAGGAGGGTTGGCGGGACGAGGGAGCGGGAAAGGGAAAAGGGAAGGCAGGGAAGGTGGAAGGGGAACGCGGGAGGGGGGAGGGGGACATGGGAGGGGGACATGAGAGGGGGGAGGGGACTCGGGAGGGGGGATCGCGGGACGGGGGAAGGGGGGGGGGAGTGGAGTGAGGAGAGGGAAGGTGGAGTTGACGGAGTGGAAACGCGAGAGGGGAAGAGGACGCAGGAGAAGAAGGGGAGGCGGAAGGGGAACGGGACGAATGGGAAAGGACACTCAGGGAGAAACAATTTCTTTATTAAATGGCATAGCAACGCATGCCGGGACCAGCTAGTTTTTAATAAAATACTTTTTTTGCAAGAAGAAGTCGAATTATTTGTTATTGGCGTAGCAAAGGGGCGGCGCCTTGGGACTTGGAAATAAACTGAACATTCAAGTAAACTAATTATGAGTTTTTTAATTTATTACAAAAAATATAACATTTGAAATTATAAAAATCAGCTAAATTATATGTTTTATCTTATTTATTTTACTACTCCACAAAGCCAGGTCTCTTGTGACCTCCCACGTGAACATTTTCGTACACATTATTATGTTATTTGCTTGAACAGTAGGTACCTACTATAAACTTTTATTTTTATTTTCCGTCTCCTCCGTTTGTTGAAACATTGAGGCAAAGTGGGCGTGACCACACACATTTTCTCTAGTGGTCTGTGTTGAGGACGTATCTACGCACTGAACACTTGACGTTTGACATATTCATAAATGTCAAAATGGGTTCTGATGAGGTAGAGATTGCTCATCAGAGAGAAAACACAATCCTAGAAATCAAAGATCATAATAATGGTGTAAACTAACCCGACTTTGTTTTATATATTAAGATAACTGTACATTGTTCTCAGCTAGGGTTGCCATCCGTCCGGGTTGTCATCCGGGTTTAAAAAAAATATTTAAAGTCTTAAAATTTAAAGTCAAACATATACGTTTGCCCTGAGGAAGGAACGGTCGTTCTGAAACCGGTCGGCTTTAAACAAATATAAAAGTGGTTAACAAAGAGTAACATTGTATGATTTATATAAAATTCAATTTCCAAGAATACAGCTGCATTGATTTTTACAAATTCCTTTTAAAAATGGAAGATATTCTTAAAGCTATCGGACAGAGCGATAAATACAAAAAAACGGAAAAGTAAAAAAGGCGAGAGGCTGAGGAAAAAGCTTTAATAGCTAGATAATCAAATAATGTACTAATGAGTGCAATAATATCTTTTCATTTTTGTAGAGTTGTGATTGTTTTTATTACGTAAAAAAATTTACAATATGGCTGTTAATTAAAACTTTAAGGTGATATAAATGGGTATAGTTTTTGGTGATTTTATGCTTAAAAAAATTAATAATGTAACTTACATTACAGTAAGTGTAAACTTTAAAAAGTGTCAGTTTTGTTGCTTAAGATTTAAGAAGACTGGATTTAGTTCATATTATGTTAAGAGATATTTTGATGTTTAAATGGCTGCTGATAAAAATTTAAAGCTATAATTATTATTGAGTTAAAAGAGTTACCTCAAAAATTGCAAGACTGAATACTAAAATGGTCTCAGTTACTTTTAAGTTTTTTGTTTAAAAATTTAATAGAATTTTGTTAGGCATAATATTTTAATAAGGTTTTGTTTTCATAACAGAGTATATTAATAATTTGTGTTTTATTTTAAGAATAAAAAAATTCCAACTGATTATTAAAACAATTTGTAACAAACTATAATAAGATTCTGTTTTGTTAGGTACATTTAAAATGACGATAAAAGATGACTAAATTTAATTATAAAATAAATAAAAAGGTGATTTATAACATTATCAACTGTTTTTTTTATTACACTAAACATGTTTAAAAAAACCTGCTGACATGTCCGGGTTCTGGGCCCTAAAATCCGGGTTTTCACGCGTCTTGTCCTGGTTGCCAAATTTAAGAGATGGCAACCCTATTCTCAGTACTGTAACTAATGTACTGTTAGTTTCTGTTGTTTATAAATGAATAAATAAATTATCCAATTTCAGAGTGTTAACATGTTTTTGAATTGTTCATGTTTCAAAGTTTCGGTTACATTAATTTTGTTTTTGGACAAAAATATAGGGGCCGGATCTAGGGGGGGGGGGCAAACCGGGGCAACTACCCAGGGCGGCAGTTTTAAGGGACGCCAAAATCATACTTTATATGTTTGATGGAAAAAAACTTGATTCACAAAGCACTTGGCATCCAGTGCACGTTTTCTGTCGATAATTTATGAACACGTCCTAAGTTGATTTATGAACGTATCCCGATTCGATTTTGAACGCGTGCGTAGTGTAAGTCATACGTAGGCGTTAACGACCCCTTGTGGGATTGTAAGACTTTCAGGGGGGCAGTAGAAGACCAACAGAAAATTAGAGGGCATTGAGATGGCACAGTGAGGGCGTCGGCAGGTAAAAAAAATATGGTCTAAAAAAAGACAAAATACGCCTTTCACGTACTAATACAGCAAAGTAAACTTTAATGTTGGTTAAATTTTTTGTTGTATTTTTTATGGTGACCCGACAATTCGTCCTGCGACAATTCATCCGGCGACAGTTCATCCTGCGACAGTTCATCCGGCCGACAGTTCAACCGGCCGACAGTTCATCCTGCCGACAGTTCATCCTGCCGACAGTTCATCCCGCCGACAATTCATCCGGCGACAATTCATCCTGCCTGATCATTTAGAAGATTTTTTATTCAATGCCTTCAGATATAAGTATATCGATTTTGGTTGTACGGCCGTATATCCTCTTTGCATACTTACTTGAAGAAAAAATCTTCTAAATGATCAGGCAGGATGAATTGTCGCCGGACGAATTGTCGGCAGGATGAACTGTCGGCAGGATGAACTGTCGGCAGGATGAACTGTCGCAGGATGAACTGTCGCAGGATGAACTGTCGCCGGATGAATTGTCGCAGGATGAACTGTCATGGAACCATTTTTTATGTATTGTAATCATTTTTATCACGTGCGCGAAAATTCACACATTTCGGTAGTTTGGGAAGTGGATAAATTGAACTGAAAGATTCCATTATAATATTCAGATCTATATTAAATTGGATGATATGAAATTTTTTACTTTTTGTTATATAATATTATCGTCCTACGTGTATTATTATTAAGAATCGTCACTGTATCATGAATACCAGAAGGAAGGAAGTAGCAACCCGGTACTTAAAATACAAAAGTTTTTTTTTATATCACCCTAAACAAATAATTCACCTTTTTGTTTAGCGAGATAAACAGTTTAGACAGTATAAACTTGAGCGTGAGGAGTAATTTCTTCGTATTCCCTTATTATAATAAATTTGTGGACTTATGTTGGTACATGTATGATAATGAATATAAAAAAGGCAAAAGTTTATTTTTACAGATTAATATGCTCAGTTCGGGACCAAAATAAAAATCCATTCAAGGCTTATTTGTGATTTGCCAAGGGACCTGGAAATTAGTCTATATGTTACTGTAAAAGCCGGAACTACGGTAAACCCTAAGATTTACCAACTCTTAATGGTAAATGTCCGAACCGTTCTATAATCATCGTTCACCAACCTAACCTAACCTAACCTAACCTAACCTAACCTAACACGTACTAAATTCTAATGGTAAAAGCCCGAAAAAATCGTTTCTTATTTAAATATTATAAACGATTTTTTCGGGCTTTTACCATTAGAATTTAGTACATGTTAGGTTAGGTTAGGTTAGGTTAGATTGGTGAATGATGATTATAGAACGGTTCGGACTTTTACCATTAAGAGTTGGTAAATCTTAGGATTTACCAATATTCGGGCTTTTACGGTAACATATAAGCCATGGTTCTTGTTCAAAAATATTTGCAGGAATTATTACAGAATTAGTAAGTTCATATAGATTCTTGGACACATTTTCAACAGTTTTCTCATTTGAATAAAACTGGAAAATACAAAATTATTATTTCATGTTTTTTCAGATTTTCTTCTCGCATTATTTTAACTAACTTCAACAGCCTCCACGTTTAAAACGATTATAGTAAACTGCTTTTCTTTTTTAAAGTTAATATATTATAATATAAAAACTTAATCTATCTTTCGATTTATGACACCTTCCCCGACAGGAAAAGAATGTATGTACTTTATTTTTTGAATTGCTTATAGCAATAATAAAACCTTTTTCTGAAAAGGTCGGTAACCCCTGTGGTATTTGAACCTCCTCCAACTGCTAACGGAGAGTCCTACCAAGCAGGTTATATATTTAGATAATAAATAATAACATATGAATAAATGGCGAACTAATTTATTTATAACTAGCTGGTACCCGGCATGCGTTGCTATGCCATTAACGAAATTGTTTCTCCCTACGCGTCCTTTCCCATTCGTCCCGTTCACCTTCCTCCTCCCCTTCCTCTCTCGCGTCCCCTTCCCCTATCGCGTTCCCACTCCTCCTCCACCTTCCCTCTCCTCACTGCATTCCATACATTCATTCCCGATACATTCAGTTCTCACATAGCTCGTGTGCCACTTATTGCAATTTTATTATACAAATTTCATGATGCCAGAGCTCGTGTCCTTTCCCATTCGTCCCGTTCCCCTTCCGCCTCCCCTTCCTCTCCCACGTCCCGTTCCCCTCTCGCGTTCCCACTCCGCCTTTTCTGCCTTCCCTCTCCTCACTCCCCTCGCCTGCTTCCCCTATCCCTTAAAACCCATCTCCCGTGTTCCTCTCCCCCCTCCCGAGTTCCTCTCCCCCCTTCCGGGTTCCCCTCCCCACCCCTCCCGCGGACCCCTTTTCCCGAGTTCCCCTCCCTTGTTCCCCTCCCCTCCCCTCCCTCATTCTTCACCCCTCTCCCATCCGCCACCCCCGCCCGCATTCCATACATTCAGTTTTCAAACCGTTCGCGTGGCACCAATTGCAATTTTATATACAAATTTCATAATGCCAGAGTTCACCAGTATATACAGGAACCTTTGCGGGCATGCTCACAACAACTCATCAAAGTTTCATCGCAATCGGATGAACGGTTAGCAATTCACAGGAAAGTAGGTAGAACAGTTTATATGGGAAAATGAAATTGTTGTTTTTACTATCTTCTTCAAAACTTTTCCAACGTTTAAACTTTCCCTGGACTACGACAAACATTTCAAAACCAAAATCAGCTAAATCGACCCAGCCGTTCTTGAGTTTTAGCAAGACAAACGAACAGCAATTGATTTTTATATATAGGATATTTTTAAAAATTTACATTTATTTTTCTTTGATACATTGAGAGAACCGAAAATACCTCTTGCATGATTTAATTTGCTTACTTTTGATTTAAGTATTTAAAAAACGATTTAATCATCCCCGTAAATTTTGAAGTACGTAAGTACCTACTTGTATTATTTTATGATAAATTTAAAACGTAAATGGTATCTCGTCGTAAAATCAAATTTTAATTACAATGTATTAAGTTACCTCGAATCTTTTTTGAAACGTTCAATGATAACAAAACTGAAACCTGAATTATTACGGTTCCTCATTCTTTGTTTTCAAAGATATCATATTAAAATTAATTTTATTTATTTAATCAAATTTTCTTTGTCCGAGTTCTCTTTAATTAAATGTGATGTCTCGTTTAATTTATTTTACCGGGAGATAAGAAAAGGGTGTTCAAAAATAGATTTTAAACGAATTGAAAATATGAATCAAAACTTACCGACTGATGATTATTGAACTTAAGTTATGATTATGATTTTATTCAACCAACTGAGGTTGAACTCTAGTCCAGTTAACATATCACAAAATATGGAAATTCCTTGCTAAAGGTCTGTTAGTTCTGAATTTTTGACACATCATTTGAGTTGCCATAGATATAAAAATCATGTTTTCGACC
Source organism: Limnephilus marmoratus (assembly GCA_917880885.1). NCBI lineage: Eukaryota > Metazoa > Arthropoda > Insecta > Trichoptera > Limnephilidae > Limnephilus > Limnephilus marmoratus. Next base: position 26,329,708 of record OU862919.1, on the reverse strand, counting down.
TCGGCCCAACCTGCGCTGCGCGACACCAAGCAAAAACATTAAAATTTAGGCACTTGTTTTTTCTTTCAAAAAATAAACGTCCGTCAAAAAAAATATTTAAACCTTTTTGAAAGTAGATACGTTTTAAGATTTTCACGGCCAAAAGTATTTTCGTTTTTTGTTTTTGGGGTGTTATGCCGTGTTGCGCTACCTCCTTCTTTAGCCAACGTTTCGGAAAGCGTTGCAGTGGTGTCCATCATCAGGGCAGATCCGGTAGATGTGTGACAGATCTACCGGATCTGTGACAGATCTACCGGATCTGTCACACATCTGGAAGATCCGTCACACATCTACTGGATCTGCCAGATTGTTGGACACTGCAACGCTGTCCGAAACGTTGGCTAAAGAAGGAGGTAGCGCAACACGGCATAACACCCCAAAAACAAATAACGAAAATTTTTGAAAGTAGATTATAATCTTAGTCCTGACGTCCTCCGAAGTCGGTTTTTTTAATGCACTTTTATTAATCTATTACAATTGCTTTTATGTGGGAATTCAACTTTTAACATTAATATATAAAAATGAATGTTTTTGTGTTTATCCCGTATTGTCTTCATCCAATTGCCATTCATCCAATTGCGATGAAATTTTCACGCCCCCGAACGTTTCTCTAAATAATGGCGAGCTCTGGCGTTATGGAATTATTATCTATATCATCCATCTGATTGCGATGAAACTTTGAGAAAATCTGGGAGGAAGGGGACGCGGGAGAAGAAGGAAGGTGGGAATGGAGACGCACGGGAAAGGACACGCAGGGGAGCAATGACGGAGGGGTGGGGGACGAGAGAGAGGCAGAGGGAGGGTTTGCAAAGGAGACAGCAGTGGTAGGGGTTAGCAGGGGGTAAATTTCCAAAATAGAGGTAAGAGGTAATAAATTGTTTAGTTTGTGTAGGTACTGAACGTCTGTTGATGGCGTTCACCCCAGGTAATTTTAACGATTTTTGGAGGGTCCTAACTCCTATAAAAAGTAACTTATTAAAAAAAGTAAAACGTACCGACATACTAGGTCGATATCTATAATACGTTTTTAAAAATTGCAGTTGTGTCAAAATCCAGGGAGGAAATTGGGGAAAACGTTGTATAGACAAAACGGCGCCCGGTTTTCTTTTAAGATTCTTATTTCAGTATAATTTTTTGATTTATTAATTTTTAATGATTCAGTATAATGTTATATTACCCGTACAAAGGCACTGCCTTTGTGGGAGTTTCTAGTACTTACCTTTTTTATAATTTATATAAATAATAATAATTATTATTATAGCCTTGACAGTAAATTAGATTTTTTTTTTTAAATTTCTTTATCTTTCCCATATTTTACAATTTATATTTACATATTTTGAAAAATCATAACAATATGTGCCTTAGTGGGAACCCACTAAGGCACAGCCTGTGCGTGGGTAATATACATAAAATAAGTATTATTTAGTACCTAGAAAAAACAAACAGTGTATATAAAGCAAAAATAAAAATTGTTTAAACAGTTTGTACAAAAAGTGTATACAATAGTGTATGGTTTAATAGGTGTAAAGTGTAATAAATGATATACATTGTAATAATAGGTGTAAAGTTTGTGAGAAAAGTGATATAAAACTAAATAAATAGAGATTTTAGAAACATAAAGTGAAATAAAACTAAATAAATAGAGTTTTTACATCTGTATGGTTTCGACATAATTTTAATCATTTATAATCATATAACATTTATCATGCACCGACTCCCTGTCTGTATGTCACTAGTTGAGAAAGGCTCCTCCAACTGTCGCCATTTCTCTCTATGATTAGCAACTCTTGTCCACGTACCACCTGCTATGGCTTTGATGTCGTCATATGGTCTACCTCGTTTTCTCTTCTTGTCACTTGTGAACCAATTCATGACTAATTTTGACCATTTTTCACTTCCTATGATTGTGTGGCCTGACCATTTCCACTTTGGCTTTTTTATTGTTTTTATGACATCTTTTGTTCTTGTTTGTTTCTCAATTGTTGCAATTTTTATTCTATCGGACAGTCTTTTCCCTGTCATACTCCTTTCCATGGAGTTTTGACATGTTTTAAGCTTCTTATTGTGAATTTTTGTGAGTGCCCAAGTTTGGCAACCATAAGCAAGAACAGAAAGTATGCAAGTATCAAAAAGTTTCCGTTTGATAGTTATCCTGGTTTCACTGTTTTTCATTATTTCTTTCAAACCCCAATATTGTTTCCAAGCGTTTCCAATACTTCTGTCTATTTCTTTTGTGGTTAAAGTTATGACAAATGGGAAGCAAGGACCTATCAGGATCATTAACAATCTGAACGACTGTGTGGTTGAATATGTATAATTTATATAGGTAGGTATTATTATATTTTGCACATTAAGTTTTTTTTAAATGAGTGAGTTTGCATTGCATGTAAGTAACGTAGTAAACGTAGTATTGAAAAAAAATTAAGAATAATTTATTTCATTGAAGAAAAAGATAAAACTAAAAATCTAAACGATAAATCAAAAAGAACAAGGCACAGAAATATACAAAAATCTCTCGTATTTCCGGGATCAACGCCTTCTCAATTCGGCTACTGAGACGTCTTATTTTTGAGTCATTTTCGTCAATCTCATATTTCAGAATAAACTATATTATCTTGGAAGAGTATGTATGAGACGATTTATGAACGTGAATGAGGCCAAGAGTGCGTGCCAAGACCGAGTTGTTTGGCGGTCCGTCCTCTCTGCCTGTGGGGGAACGGCGTGATGGTTATTTAGTTAGTAGTTATCATAGACTAATTTTTTCCCATATTATTGGCAGCTACCTTTTTAAATGGAAATAATTGATCGAAGAACTGGTTTGTAACCTAGATAGTGTCTCGGATAAATATATCCGATTTTATTTTATGTTTTACATGAAACACATATTTAAAAAAAGTTCGAGTGCCAATTGCGATGGTTCTCTTTTTTTAACCCCCGACACAAGGAGCGGTGTTATAAATTTAACTTTCTGTGTGTCTGTCTGTCTGTCTATGTGTCTGTCTGTGGCATCGTAGCTCCTAAACGAATGGACCGATTATGAGGCGGTTTTTTTGTTTGAAAGCTGACGTGATCGATGGTTCTTAGCTATAATTCATGAAAATCTGTTCAGGCGTTTCAAGGTCATCAGCTTTTTTGTGTTGGGGGTTGCTTAAAATTTTGAAAATTTTATTGTTATTTTTTTTAGACCATATTTTTTACCTGCCCACGCCCTCACTATGCCATCTTAACTCCTCCCTGTTATCCTCAATGCCCCTTAGTTTTCTCTGGGTCTTCTACCGCCCCCCTGAAAGTCTCAAACGCCCACAAGGGTGCGTTATCGCCCACGTTGGGAACCTACGATTTAAATTAATATATCCACATTTTATTTATGGCATATTCCAGAGTCCAGGATACTCTCTTTATTGCTTTGCTGAAAGACCACCTTTCAGAATCGAAATATTCCTTGATATGGCTTTAGCCGTGTTTGGAGATCAGATCTGAATTGTCAAATTAATTTGGTACTTCTCCTTCATACTCTTTTCCACCTCCTTCTCCTCCCCATTAGCTTCAGCCGCACAATATACTCCAATTGGGGATGCCGTAGTCACTCACTGGCTCCAGAAGACTGGGAGCATTTGGGACTCCCAAAAAATGCAATTTTTATTTGATTGTCCGATTTTTATTTTGGACACTCGTGTTTCCGAGATTATGATGTGTAAATCATAGAAACATTTTTAATTAATGGTGCCTAGAATATGTATATATATATTTTTTTTTTTTGATAATTTAATTTTTTTATAGTCTATCTATTATTTATCATACCTTATATTATCTTCATCAATAATATATTACGTTGATGGGAATAACCTCTAAAAGATATTATAAAAAGAGAATAATATATTTTTTAATAATTTCAATTGATGTGATTTTCGTCGTTTAGTTTTGGTGTAGAAAGAACCAGCAACCAAGGACTATTAAGATTAGCACCATTGTTAATGTCGTTTGTTGTCTACGGGTTTATCGAGGATTTCAATTTCAAAGCTATGGACATTATTTTCATAAATTGAATAATATAATTATATGGAACTAATCTCCTGCTGACAAGCTACTTGCAGTAGCTTAGCGGGTAATAATTCCAATTGTATGCAATTTTTATACGATAGTAAAAAAATAAGTAAAAAAACTAATTTATATATATATATATTTTTTTTTTTTTTTTTTAATGCCGGCAACCCGAGCGTTTATTGTAATAATAATATCTTATACAGACAAGTTAGTAGCCCGCCTCACTAGACTAAGTCTGTTCCGAGGCGGGTACATATATATATAAACTTACATGCACATACATTTACATATATACATACATACACTCATATGCACACATACATACACACATATTGGATTGGAATTGTACCTATTTCAAGAGCTTTTAAAATTTGAAGGATCCCTATGGTTGCGAACAGAAGAGGTAACGATTCTCCCAAAGCAACACGTGTCAGGGTCAAAAGCTATCCACGAGCGACAGAATGATGGGCGGGTGGCGCGGGGGAGAGCGACCGTAGAACACAGAGCAAACCTACATCAGTCAAGAGTTCAGAGTGTTTACCGTACACGGGGCGCCCTTACACAGAAGCCTTGGAAACAACCTATTTCAGGGGAGTGCGCTGGATAAAATAACGTGAATGCCATACAAGGCTTTTTCTTGGGACTATGACATATACAATGAATGTAAGTTGTGAGGCTTAAAGGAGTGGGGAGGGGCGGAAATGGGGAGAGAAATAGGTTGAGAAGTAACAAATAGATTGCTCGTGGAATACTTTCGTTAAACACGATGGCCTCTGTGGTCGAGTCGTGAGACATTAGCAAGCCGGAGATCGCGGATTCAGATCCCTATTTGCGCATGTAAATTCTATTTATTTGTTTATTTATTAACACCCTTTTTCGGGGCTTTTACATTACATATGAATAATAAAAAATATACAGCATTCATTGTACATAACTGAACTGTCTCAGTTACAATATTTTATATTTTTTTAAATGTAAATTCAAGATGTCCACTGACTTGGTATAATTGTGTCCCTCCATTCATATTCTGGGCAAAGAGGAATACATATGTTAGTTAGTTAATTAATTTGTGTTATGTCACAATGTTTTAATTTGAAACAGCAGAAATGCGAATGCTTAGATGGTCGGCAGGAGTATCACCAAAAGACAGGATTAAAAGTACACGCATTCGTGGTAGCCTGGGTACGGACATAAACAGTAAGCTGGAGGAACGACAATTATTGAGATGGTATGGGCAGATAAGACGGATATCACCAGACCACACAGTGAAGCCGGCTACGTCTATGCAGCTTCATCAGTCATCCAGAGGAAGACCAAAGAACTCCTGGATGACGCAATGCTACAAAATATTACGGAAAAACGGCCTGGATGAAAGCGATACCCAGAACCGAAGAAGATTTTTTTTTATAGCCTGAGAACGAGAAGAGACGACCTTAACAGCCTACCTAGGCAATGAGTTTGGACAGTGCAAGGAAGAAGATTAATTTGTAACAATATACAGGGTGTCCGGGGATAAAGTACATTAACTTCGGGAGGTGATTCTACATGATGATAGGAGTAAAAAAGATTAACAACTTTTTCCGATATTCCAAAAAATTTTTTCCCATACCAAAAGACGTACCTACTAAAAATCCTTAAAGTGAAATACGATCTTACTTGCTGAGAGCCTGCCGGACGCCCGACTCGATTGTGATTGGCCCGTATCGTAACAGCGGAAAATAATAAATCTGGCCGCACACGCCGGACTAATTTTATCTTTTTACCTCAAAACTACCCCTAAAAGTTGGAATTTCGAAAAAAGTTATTTAACTTTTTTACTTGTACTATCATGTAGAATCACCTCCAGAAGTTAATGCACTTTACTCTCGGACACCCTGTATAATATGGAACAATAATAACATATTATATGGAAGATACTCTCAGTATTGCCCTGGCGTAAGACCACAATTTAGAATTAAAGCGTTTCTTGGGATAGCTTTGATGTTTCGTTACCAGATCTAAATGATCAGGTAAATCGAATCTTACCCTTCCCAATAATATTGATTTATATAGCGCCGTTTTCGTGAAAAATCACCTCATGGGCACTGAAATGCCTTCAGCCTCACAACAAATCCTAATTGGAGAAGCCATAGTCTCACTGGCTCCAGATGGTTGGGAGCAGTTGGCGGTATTCTCAAAAAGTATACATGTAAAACTTATTATGAAAACATATACTCGCATATCAAGTTGTAGGAAGATGCCATTTTTTTAACTGGACTTACTGGACCGGTATGAATGCCTCTCATTCGAGCCATGATAACTAGATCCCCTCCTGAAAATAAACTGACTTTTTCAATTCAATATCTACCACTGCACGCCCCTGAATAAGAGTGGATGGGGTGGGGGGTTATTTTCAGAAGTGGGTAGGTTCTTGGAGAGACCGGAATAAATTGCCGTGGGAAAAGAGAAATGTGGGGAAAAATCGTTAAATGGGAGAAATTATGTTCGATATTAAAAAAAAACATCGTTTCCAGGAACCACGCTAAGGCCTTTTTTTATTTATCTCTCGGTTATATTTTATTATAAAAACACGTTCATTTCGTAATTTTATTACGTTTTTGTTTATTGTTTACTCGTATTTTCTGGAATTGATAAGCAGTTATTAGATAATAATGTTAAATGTTGTGGATCAAGTAGTGGTCAATATCGAGCACTGAGGCAATAAACATGTTTCATTGAGTGTTTATTCAAAAATATAATATTTAATAATTAGGTTAGGTTAGTTTAGGTTATCAACTAAATAGTTTTCAACTCCTTCAAGCCTCGGGCATATTTTGTAAGATGGTCAGAAAGTTTTCGCTTTGCAAAAAAATTCAAATAAATGGAATGTTAATATAATATATCCGAAAACTAAGAACTGTTTTTGTTTCTAGTTCAAGTTTTATTATTAGAAATTAGATGGTTCCCGGCATGCGTTGCTATGCTATTTAATAAAGAAATTGTTTGTTCCTGCGTGTCCTTTCCCATTTGATGTGTCCTCCTCCCCTTCCTCTCCCGCGTCCCCTTCCACTCTCGCCTTCCCACTTCGCCTCTCCCCTCACTCCCCCATTCAATTTGGGAGGCGGGAATGGGTACCGCCGCCCCGGAAACCTTTATCGGATAACCAACACCTCTGCCAAAGGTCACCACAAGTGGTTCGTTACGTTTGGTGATTTAGCAGGGGTGCCCGGTTTCATGGAGTGAGGTTTGTCTTGGTCTTGGAGGCGGATGACCTGGACACACTGAACCCCAGATTCCTACCCACCCCTTAAACCCTTTTCCTTCCCAGAACTCTCCTCTCCTTCCTTTCCTTAAAAAAACCTTCCACACAGCATCCCCAAAGATGATATAAGCCCTGAGGGAAATTATTTTCCTCAGGGCCTCCTTTGTGGAGCTCATATTAAAAAAAAACCCCTCCCGAGTTCCCCTCCCCCATCCCAGGTTCCCCTCCCCTCCCGCGAACCCCCTACCCAAGTTCCCCTCCCCCCTACCCCTCCCGCATTCCATACTTTCAGTCCCGTTACACTCAGTTTTCAAACATCTCGCGTGTCACCTATCGCAATTTTTTAATACAAATTTCATAATGTCAAAGCTCACCAGTAGTTTTATACGGTGACCGGCCAACTCAGAATAAAACCAACTCAGTAGCACCTCAGAAAAGTCATTAAGAGTGATGATAAAAAAATATTTAAAAAATTGGTTAAAAAGGTTAGGGTTACCGGCTATTTTAAAGTTATTTTTTCATAGCTTTTAATGACCTTTCTGAGGTGGTTCTGAGTTGGTTTCATTCTGAGTTGGCATAGAACCGTTTTATACAAACCTCGTCCTGACAATAACGAACACAAAAAAAGAATTATCAAATTGGGTGCAGTTATTCGGAAGTTATGCTCGAACGCACATATTGCGGCGATTCATTTTTTTTTAAATATAGAAGAATATAGATAAATGCATATTTTTTTTAGAAATATATATTTTTGTGTGCAAACATAAAATATTTTAAAATTAGCTCACGTAACATTGTTTTTTAACTAAAATTACTGATAACGTAAAAAAATAAAAGCACCCACAAAATGTATTAGAGATAGTGTCAATGTAAGCATTATTGTCAATTATTTTTGTGACATCTTAAAAAAAAATTATTTAAAAAAAAATCGTAAAGTTTCATAATTTTTTTCTGAAACTTTGGTTTGATTGAGTTTTAATTATTCTGTGGTTTACTCATAGATTTTATTGTAAAGTATGGTGTTTTCTCTTTCTAACGCCCCGTTTAAATTACGTTTCTCACTATGACAGTAAGGGAGATTTCTATGAGAGCTTTATGAGCTGTTCCCAAAAGCGAATTAGCCTGAGAGGTTAAGAAATCCGAATTACATATCGTCCTTTTCCGCTAAAATTTAAACATTTCCTAAACATACGTTCTATAAATTCAAATATTATGTAGAGTGCATCAAAGTGGTCAATAGATGTCCTGCAATAAGTTCTCGAGGTTCCTCAACGTGGTTCCTCCAAAACCTCGTGGGTATCCGAAACTTCTCATCGTGGTGACACTTGCTGATAGCATCAATGATTGTACATTTTTCTTGCGGGTGATAGTTCTCCATTTTCCATTTACTGCAGCAGGAATGTAGCAATTTAAAAATTTTAAATTTTTCCGGAAACTTGTGGTACAAACAGGAAACTAGTGAATCTACTGCACACTTGGAGTCGATTTTGCGGTATACCTTTCTTTAGTCCGAAGTTGGAATCTTTCGGTCACTAGGAGATTAATATCGGTTGTTTGAGAATGAACAACTAGACACATCCGGAAATATGTATTTTCTACATAAAAATATAAATTTATTTCGAAAGATTGTTATTGTAAATTTATGTTCGACATTTTGAAAAAAAAAGAGTTTATTTTTATTATAATAAGGTTGTACTGTTAAGAGGGCATTACCAGAGAAAACCGGAAATACGTCATTTTCAAAAAAGTTTTTAGACGTATTGACTCTTTTCCACAAAAAATTATAAATGGATTTCGAATGATTGTTCTTTTATCTAGCATTCGTATGTAATAAATTTTGAGATTTTTTTTTTAATTTTTAGTATAATAAGGTTATTCCATAGGTCGTTGGCAGATTTGTTCAATTTTCAAAAAAGTTTTTGTATTATACCACACCCATTTCAAATAATAAAATCATGCAGTAAAATAAATCAATACATTATCTAGCAAACGTACCTTTTAGAATTTTAATTTTAGTTTCAATAAAATCATTAAAAAATATGTACGTACATGTGTTTCTTGGCGAAAATTGGTCCGTTTGTGTATTTATTTGCGCACTTACAAACTAATATATTTCAGATTTTTTTAACATTCTTATTAAATTTAGACATTATTGAAAGATGATAAATACTTGTAATCAAAAAATAACTACAAAAAGTACATTATTTTAATAGTTTTATCATCACGCCTTTCAGCATTTTTGGATGAAGGTATAAATTAAAGCTAATTTGAATTGAAATAAATTCGATATTGAGTTATAATTTAAAAAAGCAGGTACGGAGAATGATTAATCTTTCTCATTGTAACCGCCCTGCACGATCGTAAGAACAACTTTCGACGAAATGTGGATTTTCGTTCGCTGGCTGGTTAAACGCTCTTAATTAATCGATTAATCGGCAGATTTTTTAAGTTTTGACGAAATTACTTTATACTTGGCAAAAATGTACAGATATTGAATATATTGTTTCAGCTGAATACACCATGCTGGGCAGCGATGCCAACGCCCGGGATAGCCGCAACGGTAGCGGGGGCCCGCTGGGGTTGCGCGCAGGCAACACAGGGAGCTCTATCGGCAGTGACGCCTTCGCCGACAGCTCGGACTCCGAGCCGGGACACGTGCCCCGCGCGCCTAACCCCTTCACTCCCGCGCGCAACCCCACCGTCGGGCTCGTGCTCGACTCCAGCACCCTGCACAGCTACGCGCTCCAGATCGCCCGGGGCATGGAACACCTCGAGAAAAAGGGAATAACACATAGGTAAGTTATTTTAAGTAGCACACCAATCCCAGCGAGAGATCGTACGGAACGTCATCGTTCTAGCATAATCTTTTCCTTTTTTTACATTAGCTCCACGAGGAGGCCCTTAGGAAAATAATTCCCCTCAAGGCCTATGTTATCTTTTTTTTTTTTTTACAGTGAATACCGCACAAGAATCTCAACTGCTCCCGTCTGGAGCCAGTGAGACTATGGCATCCCCAATTGGGGTATGTTGTGAGGCTGAAGGTAGTGAGGAGGGGAAGGAGGTGGGGAAGAGGAAGGTTGGGAAGTACCTGGCTATTCAGATCTGGTCACTAAACACGGCTGAAGCCATTTTCAAGCAACGTTTCAATTCTGAATGGTGGTCTTACACCAGGGCGATACTGATAGTATCTTCCACTCTTTGGGGACGCTGTGTGAAGGGTATTTTTAGGAAAGGAAGGAGAGGAAGTTCTGGGAAGGAAAAGGGTATGAGGAGTGGGTAGAAATCTGGGGTCGATGTGTCCAGGAGTGACGGACATATGAATCCATCCCTCCCACTCTGGTGCACGGCGATGTTCCGAGAGAGTACGGTTGGAGAAGTCAAAGGGACTCCCTCAACCATTCTCTGCCGATCCGGCCTGCTATGCAGCTGATGGACAGTTGCATCACCGCCAAGACCCGGACAAACCTCACCCCATGAACCCGGGCACCCCTGCTAAGTTACTAAATGTAGCGAACCACTTGGGGTGACCTATGGCAGAGGTGTTGGTTATCCAATAAATGGTTCCCAGGGCGACGGTACCCATACCCGCCTCCCAAATGCAGATGGCCTAGAAATTATAATTATTGTACGTTATTAATGCAAAATGTACAGATGACTGACTGGTTGTAATGAATAAACTTTGGTGTCAACTTATATTAAATACGTCGAAATTAGATGTGAAAATGTGTCCAAGTGTGTGAGGGGCGAGGAATAGGTGCATGTATATGGTAGTTTGGTCCAGAATTAATGTTGCAGTTTTATTATACAATTATTATACAGGGTGTCCGTGTAAAAAGTGCATTAACTTCGGGAGGTGATTCTACATCATGGTAGGAGTAAAAAAGATTAACAACTTTTTCCGAAATTCCAAATTTTTTTTTCCCATACAAAAAGACGTACCTACTAAAAATCCTTAGTGTGAGGTACGATCTTACTTTTTTTTTTTTTTTTAAATCCTTTATTTTTCCCAATTTTACATTTTATAGTTACATATTTTATATATAATAAAAATAATGGGAACCCACTAAGGCGCAGCCTGTGCGTGGGTATTATTATAGTTAAATATATTTTATTTTAGTACCTAGAAAAAACAAACAGTGGTATTGAAGCAAAAAAAATTATTAAAATTGGTTTAAACAGTTTGTACAAAAAGTGTGTTCAATAGTGTACAAGGTAATAATTAGTGTATAGTGTAATAACAGTTATAAGTGTAATAATAAGTGTAAAGTTTGTGAGAAACATAAACTGATGTAAAATTAAATAAATAGAGTTTTTACATCTGTATGGTTCAGCCATATTTTTAACTCTTTTATGTAATGCTGAAGTTTAGTTGCAACTTGGATATTTTTTGGTAAAAGGTTAAAAGTGCGAGGTCCAATAAAACTACTGTGAGTTTGCATTTGTTTTGTGTTTGTTTGAGGGGTATAGAATACATTATTATTTCTAATGTTTGTTCTGTTTTCATTTTTTTCGAATTTGTTTCTGTTTTTATAGATATATTTCATAGTTTGCAGTATAAATAGTTTACGGAGACTGAATAGTTTAGATTCTTTGTATAAAGCATGTGTTGAAAATGTTTTAATTCTATTAAACATAACTTTGACAATATAATTTTGAGTTTGCAAACATCAAGCGCACCACCCCATCCTATTATTCCGTACATGAGTGAAGATTGCACCAAAGAAAAATAAATCATTTTCAATTTGTCAATATTTAGCACTTCTTTAAGTCTGTAAAATATGTACGTAAGATATCTTAATTTAGAAACGGTATTATTAATTTGTGATTGCCAATTTAAATTTGTATCAATATATATACCCAAGTATTTGATCTTATCAACTTTTCCAAGTTCAAAGCAAGATGAGCATGTTACTTGATTACAGTTAGCAATATGTATTCTAATTTTAAGGTTATTGGGTGGTTTGTTTTTACTGTTTTTATAAAATGGTAGGTAAAATGTTTTATTGTAGTTTAGGAAGAGTTTATTACTATTTAGCCAGGATGTGACATGTGCCAAACATTTTGATGCATTTAAGAAAGTTTCAAGCCATGATTTTCCATTTACTATTATTGCTGTATCATCAGCGTAAGATACAATATTACCAGGGTTTTTTTTTTTTTTTACAGGGAATACCGCACAAGAATCTCAACGGCTCCCGTCTGGAGCCAGTGAGACTATGGCATCCCCAATTGGGGTATGTTGTGAGGCTGAAGGTAGTGGGGAGGGGAAGGAGGTGGGGAAGAGGAAGGTTGGGAAGTACCTGGCTATTCAGATCTGGTCACTAAACACGGCTAAAGCCATTTTCAAGCAACGTTTCAATTCTGAATGGTGATCTTACACCAGGGCGATACTAATAGTATCTTCCACTCTGGAACATGCGGCAAATATACTATATATTATTTTAAATGAATTAATTGTGTAATAACACAAATTAATCAAATAAAATTTATTTGCGCATGCCGGGTTCGAACCCGCGACCTCCGGAATGTGAGTCAAGAGTCTTAGCCACTGGACTACGGAGGTCGTCGAATTACAAAATTAAATAAATCATTTATATATATTAGAAACAGAACTGGGCCTAGCACAGTACCCTGTGGTACTCCATGTTTTATACTTGTTTCAGAACTATAAAAATTCCCAATTTTTGTTTTTTTTCTGTCTTTGAGATAGTTAGTGAGAATTTTTAATGTATCTTTTTTGAAACCTATTTGATTAATTTTTTTTATAAGTATATTGTGATTTACCGTGTCAAAGGCTTTTCTTAAGTCTAGAAATATAGCTAGACTTTTTTTGTTTTGATCAACAGATGTGTATAATTTTTTTGTCAAATCGAATATTGCATCTTCAGTGCTTAGCTTACTTCTAAAGCCATATTGATTTTGGGACAGAATTTTGTTTTGTTCTAGGTAATTCAATACTCTACTTTTGATACATTTTTCAAATATTTTTGAGAGGTTTGAAACTAAAGAGATAGGTCTATAATTGTCTAATATGTGCTTTTCACCCGATTTGTGAATTGGTATTATGGTGGAGATTTTAAATTGTTCAGGAAAATGTCCGTCTTTTAGGGATATATTAAAGATGTGTAGCAAAGGAGTTAAAATATATTGTTTAATTTTTTTTAGTGTGTTACCTGATAAACCCTCCATTCCTGTAGAATTTGTTGATTTAAGACCGTCAATATGTTTATCAATTTCATTTGTTGTGATGTGTGAAAAATATTCTAAGGAGTTAATTGTGTCGTAAGTTGAGATTGAATGCAAAGATGAGTCTACGGGCGTTGTATTATCAAATTTACTAGAAGATTCAAGTACTTGATCTACTACATTTGTAAAGAAGTTGTTAAAATTTTCTGCAATTGTCGATTGTATTGTTGTTTATTTTAATCTCATTCACATCAGTTGATATTATTTTTTTTTGTTCATTATTTCGTTAATTATATTTCATTTTTTTTAGTATCATTTTTTGAATTATCAATTTGTTCACAAAAGTATATCTTTTTACAACTTCTTATTAACCTATTGAGTAAATTTCTGTACATTAAATATTTAGTTTTCATAAAAGACATTATTATTACATTATTTTTTTGACAGGCTTTTTGATAATTTAACATCTCTCTGTATAGTTTATCTCTTTGTTTAATGGAGACTATTAGTCCTACAGTAATCCATGGTTTAATTTTTTTATATTTTCTATTAGTGATAACAATTTTATTAGTGCATTTCGAAATGTAATATTGTAAGGTTTTGTAAAATAGTTCTAATGCTGAATATGGGTTATATGTTGATAGTATATTGTCCCATTTTTCTGATTGAAGTAGATTGTTTAGTGTGACGTAATTAATATCATTTTTTTCAACAGAATCAGAATATTCTTTTAAATTTGAGTTTAAGATGTTGTGTCCGTAATATGTTGGGTAGTGGTCAGTAATATTTGTTTTTAGAGTTGAGGAAGTAGTTTTAAAGTTTGTGTGTTTTTACAAATATGTGATCTAGAGTCGTGGAATTATTCACATTTTCTCTTGTTGGTGAGTTTATATATGACTGATAACCTGCACATGACAAAAAATCTAAGTATTCATTTATAGAGTTTATTCTTTTGTTATTTTCGTTAATGTTTATATTGATATCTCCAGTTAATATTGAAAATTTGAAGTTATTTCTGTTAGCCGTTTTAAAAAATGAATTAAGTTCGTTAGTGAAGAGTGATTCATTTAAAGAAGGTGATCTATATATAGCTAATATCAGATAATTATAGTTATTGTGGTTGAATATTAATTCAATTGCATTAGCTGTTTTAAAATCTAAAATTTTGAATGTAGTTTTCTTAAAACAATTTTTCACAAATACAGTGATTCCATCGTGCCCAGTATGTTTGCATACAGATGAAATAGTGACATATCCTGGAAGGTTATAGGGGATTACCTCTTTCATCTGTGTTTCTGTTAAAATTACAATACTCGGAGAAAAATCTAGACTTTCGAGAAGTACACAGAGTTCATCAAAATGCTTTCTTAAGCTTCGTATGTTCATATTAAGAACTGAAAAGTTTATATCTCTAAAGTGATTATTTAGTTCATTAGTATTATTACAAATATAATTTTCATACAAAAAATTTTCGTCAGACATGTTGAAAGAAAAAATTTACACGTGCAATATGGTAACTTGATCCTCTATTCTGCGGGAATGTCTGCCGGCTGTCTTATTTGGATGATTGGGGCTGATTCATCTTTTCTCATCATAACGTGTCCATTTTTAGCCCAGATAAATTTGTATCCAAGTCTTGATGATTTTGCCAGGAACAGTAGGTGTTTATTTTGTGGTGTCAGTTGTTCATTAATGTATACTTTGTTATCTTCTGGAAAGTTAAAGTTTTTTGTGGATAAAAACCGTATTTTTTTTTGTCGATGATTTGGTCTCTAATTTCCTTATTTTGAAATGATAAAACAATGGCTGGGTATTTGTTTAAAGGATTTCTGTTTTTGATTCGATAAATATTGGTTATTTTTGAGGATTCTGATTCGCCTTTAATAGTTTCCATTATGCTATTCACTATTTTTTTATGTTTTCATTATCTTTAAACGGAACTCCCTGTATTTCGATGTTATTTTGTTTGTGCATTTGTTCCAGTTTGTTTAATTGTAATTTTATATCCTTATTTTCTGATTGCAGTTGTTTAATAAGTGTATCTTTTTTAAAATTATTTTCTTCGTATTCATCAATTTTATTGCAGCAGAATTCTACAGATTTTTTAAGGTCTCTAAGTTAATTTTTTATTTGATCTTTGAAAGATTTCAATAGTTTTTCTGACAGATCTTCGAATTTTTTTCCATGAATTTAATCATTTTGTTATCGTTGTAATCGTCCTCTGAATCGGTAGGTGGTGCTTTTTTGTGGCTTTCTTCTGTCTATTCATCTTAAAGTTTTGATTTAATGCACTAGATGGCGTTTAAACTTAAAGATTGGCCGAATGTCTTATTATAATATTAAAAAAATAATTGCTGAGAGCCTGCCGAGCGCCCGATTCGATTGTGATTGGCCCGTATCATAACAGCGGAAATAATAAATCTGGCCGCACACGCCGGATTAATTTTATCTTTTTACCTCAAAACTACCCCTAAAAGTTGGAAGTTCGAAAAGAGTTATTAATCTTTTTTACTTGTACTATCATGCAGAATCACCTCCCGAAGTTAATGCACTTTACCCCCGGACACCCATTATAATTCTTCTCGGAAACTTTCGTAGGTGGCAGCATTAGGATAAATGTGTTGATCTGCTGTAGTCGTTATTGAACTTCCACATTCACCTAATGATGAAAGAATCGTATTTTATTAACTTAACCAAAAAAAAAATAATAATTTTGTGGTTTGCTGATGTAAGGATAAGTTGAATGCTCTGCCAGTCTCCTGGTCACCAGTAGCGTGCAGAGTTTTTTCAGAGGCATTTGAGTGAAATTGCCAGCAATGCATTTCACTTTCAAAATGAACCAAGCATGTACGGGTGAGGCAAAATTAATTAATATGGGCACTGCAAATCATACACTCTACTAAGTTAGATTTGTAAAATAATTAAATAAACAATAGTTTTCCGTCAGTATTCGCAAAACCATCTCGGAAATAAAAGTCATCGCTAAAAGTCTCGCGAAAATCTTTATATTTCACCCACCGCACGAGCACCACTCTATGATTGTTGAAGCGCTGACATTGTGAATTAGTTAGTATTGCTAAACGAATACCTCGCTGGTGCACGGGGTGAGTTATATATCTGCACTGCTCCAACACGTGATTTGACGTTGTGAGTGTAATCTGTCTCGCTCATGTGACCGTTTCCGTTTACCCGTTGCGGTCCGCGTAGTATGATAAAGCAAGACTGGAGCGTACTTTCGTATATGTATGATTGGGGCAGAGATGATATCGATGTAAGTTAGGTATGTAAACGCTGAAGACAAACAGAGCAGTGCTCAAATGAAAGTGCCCAACAAACCGCCGCGGCCGTGCCGCTGGTAGGCGGTATGAAAAACGAATAGATACTTTCAAATATTGTCAAGTTATTCGTAACCCGGGAATGTTTGTCTTTCTTTAAAAAAAATTTAAAAAAATTACTGATCACAAAACTATTCAATAAACCTTTAACACTTGAAATATTTATTATACGAGTATACAGGGTGTCCCAAAAGAAAGTTTATATTTGTTTGGCTTTCTGTGTGAACGCCACTTTTCCGCGAGGCGCGGGGGGTATGTCAATCAGTAGTCTGGTTCTTGGGAATTTAGTCGCTATGAAGCATTTCTCGGGAGTGACCGCGCGTTGGTGATTGGTGAAAATGGTGATTCGGCGACTGTAGCGCGTGGAAGATTCTGCAATATTTGAGGTTTTCGTCATTTCAATGACGCGCCAAGCATTCCCCTTATTCGAAAATGGGTCAAAAAGTTTGAAGAGATCGGTACAACGCTGGCAAAACCAAAATCCGGGCGACCAAGGTCCTCGAGAACGGTAGAAAACGAAGAGAGTGTTTATCAGTTTTTTCATTAGTTTTCAAAGCATTCCTGAAAAGGCTGCACAAGGAATCTACATAATAAAACAAAGAGTAGAGTATAGAATCGGTTCACTGTATTGATTTCGTAAGACATAATAAAATAAATGGTATGGACTCACCCCCCGGGACCAATATCGTAATTTTATGCTATTCCTAGCTACCCTAATTAAATTTACTGCCGCCGAACTCCCGATGTCGTGAGAACCAACCCCACCTCCTGGTGGCAAGGGTGGTCCCAACCTCTGCGGCTCAGCTTGGCTCTGCGACCTCCACAGCAGTCGCATGGAAGTGATGTTAGACCTGGACCCTCAGGAGAAAGGAGGAGTACCCAAACTCTACTCCAAATTGTAAAGGAAGGCCCGTCAGCAATTCGAGGCGAAGTATCGTTCAACACTGCGGTATTCTCGGGTTTGTTCCATAAATAAACCCTCGGGGGGAATTCGATAGTTGGCCTGCATATAATCACGGGCGCAGCGAGTTATTATTTAATCCGATGACTCGGATAATGAGGTACAATAGTATTTTCACTCGGACATTGCCAATTCACTCGTAGTCACTGGGACCCTCGCGAAACTCACATTTTACGTGAATAAATCTTCGGTTAGTTGCACCGCGCACCATGATAAGCGTGGCGGGTTATTATATACACCGATGTCTCGGATAAAGAGGTACATTAATCGTAACACTCGTACATCGCCATTAAACTCGTGGTCACTTTTGGGACCCGCGCGAAAACTCGCATTTTACGCGAATAAATCTTTGATTTTTATATTTAAAAAAACACAACGTGTTTCCGTCCCCCGAATGCAGATGCCCAAAACTTGGATTTCAATCACATCGTATTAAAACTTAAAATTAATTGACCGTTGTTTTCACGGCGTACCGCACATATCGCCGTAAAAACCAGAGTGCGGATCCGGAAACCAAACCCAAAAACGCCGCCTACCGACACGTTGAACGAAACTCCCCCAGGTTTGCCAACCTAACCAATTAAAATGCATTTAAAAAAAAATAGTACCTAACTTACGATAAATACAATCGCTTCATAACAGACTCAAACTTTTCGATTCGGAAGCGCGCAAGTGCTTTAAATGTGCATAGATCATCGTTACACAGCATTTTGCACAAAGACCTAATGCTGCACTCCTACAAACTTACTGGCTATAACCAAAGAACATGGTTCCAGCAAGATGGAGCAACATCACATATGTCCAATACATCCTCTGCCACGAGTTCGTGAAATTTTTCCTGGAAAATTGATCTCCAGGAGAGGTGACATAAATTGGCCTCCTCGTGGTCCTGACTTAACCACTATGGACTTTTCCTGTGGGGTTATCTCAAGTCTAAAGTGTACGCCAAAAATCCGACTTCCCGGATGCAATTAAAAGAAAATATCCGTCACGAAATGGCAGCCATCACGAAGCCTACCTACCGAGCCGTCGTAAGAAATTTTACTCTTCGATTAAATGAATGCCGCGAACGCGAGGTTTTACATTTGGACGATATTGTTTTTAAGAAATAAATTCCCAAATTGTGTGTTTTAGTATTTAATAAACATTTTTCCGATAGAACCACTAAATATAAACTTTCTTTTGGGACAACCTGTATATGGCGTATGTAAGATCTCATCTCATTTCGTCATTTGGAAATCAAATATCAATACCTTTTTTTGCTTTTAATTTGCTATGGCGTTAAAGATTTCATCTCATCCTGTCATTTGGTATTCTCATGTTATCTTTGTATTTCTCATATCATCTTTGTCATCATCATCCTCATTATCCTCAATACTAAACTTATTAACCGAAGTGAAAATATACAAAGAAAATTTTGAAACGCCTCTCGTATTGTTTTGATAATTATCAGTGTAAACTTATTGGTCTTTACAAACGGAAAAACATTTTTGACGTACTGTTTCTGTGTAAGATTGTGAACTTCCTTATTGACTCACCATCCCTACTCGTATAAAACGGTCGATATTACCGCGAGCCGAACCACGAATTATGGAAA
Source organism: Limnephilus marmoratus (assembly GCA_917880885.1). NCBI lineage: Eukaryota > Metazoa > Arthropoda > Insecta > Trichoptera > Limnephilidae > Limnephilus > Limnephilus marmoratus. The sequence goes on along the minus strand of OU862919.1, from coordinate 26,310,305 downwards.
AGGAACGAAGCAACCGTAATATTATAACATAATAATAATGATTTATTGTCTTCCTTTTTTTCTTAGTAACATGTAGAGATAATGATATCCTCATTGGGATCTTCCGTGCTGAGGATTTCATTTACATATTATAATTTAATTATAATAAATGAATATAAATTAGTTATAAACATATATCATGTAGTATTTTTTTAAATAATTATAATATAAATCAGGCTGTGTTTTTTATAATTCAGTTCAGTAGATTCGGTTTAAGTCTGTATTTGATATCAGTATATTTTCTATTTCTGATCTCCCTATGTTTAGTATCCAGTTTTTTATTTGGGATTTAAATGTTATAATGTTGAGGTTTTTGAGTGAGAGTGGTATTTTATTGTAGACTTTAATACCATAATATAAGAAGCTTTTTTACCCAAATGTTGTGTTAGTAGTTACTTGGTAGGTATATTTTTGACCAAGAGATGAATGTAAATGAGTATAGTTTTAGAATATACGTAGTTGTTCAATTGATATGATGTTAAGATTGTTGAAGATTTCGTCAATGCTAGTTCTTACAGGAACTTTCAGTATAATTTTCATTATGGCTTATTGAGTTTTAATGAGTGGATTTGGTATGTTTTTATTTGCACTGCCCCATCCAATAATACCGTATTCTAACAGTGATTGGCAGAGAGCCATGTAAATCTTATAGTGGTTATATTATTATTATGTAGTGTGGCTGTCGTCAAAGATATTGAAATATAAGGTAGATGTGCTATCTGCTGTTTTTACTATGTGGGTCTGCGCTTCCGGGTGTCGCCGATATTGTTTACCAATTAACAAATAAACTAAAAGAACAAATAATTAAAGAAAAACCAAACGAACGTTAAACTAAATGAACGAATTCTTTCCTTATTCAAAATATATTTTTAACCAATATTAATGCACATTTTCAAAAAATCAACGAAATTTTTTTTTTTTTTTAATATTTTTATTTACAAAAGGATACATAAATTATGATATATTTTTTACAATAATTAATTACATAATATATGTATATGATGTACCCCCATAAATAAGCAGGGCTTGTGTGTATGGGGGGTGTTATAATATTGGTTCAATTTATTATTTTTTATTCAGTTCAAATTTTCAGTGTAATTTTTTAGCAGAGTTTTAAATTTTTTTATGTTTCTGTTCATGTTTCTGATTTTTTCAGGTGGTGAATTAAAAAATTTAACTCCGAGATATTTATGATTTAACTGTCCTATTGTTTTTTTACATTTTGGAATAGGAAGTATTGATGTTTGTCTAAGATTTTTGAAGGGTGCAACTTTATTTTGAATATTATCTTTATAAATTTGTAATGTTGCGTGATAAAAGTATAACGCACTTAATTTTCTGACCTTAAATTGTTTGAATAACAGTTCAGATGAATATGTGTAGGGTTTTTTTAAAATTGTTTTTATTATTAGTTTTTGTGATATGTAAATTGTTTGTGTTTGATTTGTATATGTACCGCCCCATCCTATAATGCCGTATTGCATAATTGATTGACAATGAATTCTTTTTGTATGAAAACTACGCTAATTAGCGCGTAGTCCGGCGACAGTTGCGCGGACACCATAGCATATCTCTTCTGTATTTGAATATCTTTGGCTGTCGTAGAAGCGCGTGCGGCGCTACGATTCATGGCTGGAACTTGGCGCAAATTTTTGAAAGTTCAAATTGATATATTTTATCACTTAATTTATATTTTTATCCTTTTTATATTATTGTGAGGCAGTGCTTTTATACCTACACGGAATGCACGCATCTGCTGCTCACCATTATTAAAACCTTAGCGCCACTTTATTAGCCATCAACCGACAATGACGTAGTTAACTAAAAGATCACAAATTTGCCTGCGATTTATCCATGTTCATAAAACTAACGAGTTCGTTTTTCTTGCAGAGACTTGGCAGCCCGTAACGTGTTAATCGATGCGCACGGCGGCCTGAAGGTGTCAGATCTCGGGCTGTCGAGGCCTGGTGTCTACGTCACCAAGAGGCAGAAGAAGAAGGTTCCCCTTCGTTGGATGGCCCTGGAAGCTATTCTTAACTACGGGTACACCAACAAGAGCGACGTCTGGTCCTACGCGGTTGTCCTTTGGGAGATTGGCACTCTTGGTACGTTCCTTTAAGTTTTTTCCTGAAGGATAATTCAACATACACACTGTTTAAAACTGTTTCATATAAAATGCTGTATCTCCGTCAATTTTACGAATTTCTTTAAAAAAAATAGTGGGAGCATTATTAACAAATGCATCTTTCAGAAAATCAAATTAAAAAATGACACATTACTTTAAAGTGTCCTAGTGCCTTAAATCCGTGTTTTTTTATTTTTATATGAACACCTCACGAGAGTCTCAGCTGCTCCCGTCTGGAGCTAGTGAGACTAAGGCCTCCCCAATTGGGGTATGTTGTGAGGCTGGAGGTAGTAGGGAGGGGAAGGAGATGGGGAAGAGGAAGGTGGGGAAGTACCTGGATATTCAGATCTGGTCACCAAACACGGCCAAAGCCTTTTCATGCAACGTTTCAATTCTTACACCAGGGCGATACTGAGAGTATCTTCCACTCTAAAACGTGCCGCAAATATGCTATATATATTTATTATTTTAAAAGAAATTATTGTGAAATAACACAAATTAATCAAATAAAATTTATTTGCCACGCCGGGATTCGATCCCGCGACCTTCGGATTGCGGGTCAAAAGCCTTACCGCTATTTGATCAAGGGAACATGGAAGGCGTTTGGAGGCCCCCCCAGGACCGTGTGAACTGAATAAAAAGTTTGTAAAATTACATCAACTTCTTAAAATACGGGGGGGGCTTCATTCTGCTTTGCCGATCCGGGCCTCTGATGGGCTTAGTCCGCCACTGATTTCAGGAAACCTATAAAATAAATATCGATCTCTTAGTTATTTCATGGGACTTAAAATACATTATTTTCATGGGCATTGTAATAATCATCAAGCGAGTTTCGGGGGCTTTGAGTCAACTAGAATTTGATCACAAATGACTGACTTTCGTAATCTTCGTGGGTGACGATCCAACCAGTTATTTGCTTAGGATATTGACATAAATAATATCCACTAGTGAACGTTGGATTCAGTAGAATAGCAAATCAAATTCAACGCCTAACTACAATCGTTTTGGCAAGATGATCAAATATCAAATATGATACTTATATTGATAACCTTTAAGCCTATATAAACCCACACTCGAAAGTGTGTTGCTACAGCTGGCCAAGTTTCCTGTATTCTCGCGTATACTTTGGACATTAGCAAACTCATTGAATAAACATGAATCCTTGATATACTTGTACATGAAAATACTGAAAATAGCCTGAACAGCATGTATCAGAAATGGACACCAAAGAAACTCAACAATGCACTTAGAAAAGGCTTTAGGAAAACTTTTTACAAACTTATCACACATTGTCATTTATTTTTATTTTTATTTTTTTTTTTAATTAATTTACGGACAACAGTCCATTAAAAACATAATAATAACACGAATAAAAAAAAAGAGATGACAGTGAAGGGAGAGCACATATAAATTAATAGCAATGACAATATAAAATAAAATGTAAAAAGTACATATATAGAGACACTACAACTCAAAGAATGAAGAAGCATTTAAATATTTCGTATCGACTGCCGAAAGTCATTAAGTTTTACACCAAAAAAATCAATGCTTTGACTTGCGTTGACAAGTCTCGACATTTTGGATAAGGGAGAATGGTATCCATAATTAGTAGAATGTTGATTGAGGAACAGCAATTCATTATTTCGAAGTCTACGGGAAGGGATGTTAAACTGGATGAGTTGTAACAATGCAGGTGTATCAGTAATACTGTTGATAATTTTAAATATGCAAATTAGATCAGAGTCGTTTCTACATTTTTCTAAAGAAGAAATGTTTAAAATGTGTTCAATTTCATCATATGAGTACTTGCCTCTTTCAAGAACCAACCTCCAAGCAATTCCTCTTAGGAAACGATGTTGTACGGATTCGATGTGGACAGCATAGAAATGTGGACAGCATAGAAAGGAGACCAAATGACACTAGCATATTCAAGGTGAGGGCGAACCAGCGAACAGTAAAGAGTTTTAAGTGTACCTACTTTTATATTTGAAGTCAGAGGTAATTCTATGAATAAAGCCGAGTAGTTTAAGTGATTTATTTACGATATTATTAATGTGATCACGGAAAGAAAGATTGCAGTCTAGATATAGTCCAAGGTTCTTGATAGATGTGACAGTAGATAGACAAACACTATTTAGTTTATAATGAAACTGAATAGGTTTTTTAGTTCTATAAAAGGACAAAATTTTGCATTTATCAACATTATGTTCCATGCAGTTTATTTTGCACCAATCGTTAAATGAATCAATATCAAGTTGAAATAGTAAACAGTCAAGGTGGGATTTAATAATCTTTAAGAATCTTATTATCATCAGGAAATATCCAGAAACGTGTGTGAGAAAAAAACTTTAGTGATATAATTAATAAAAAGGTTAAAAAGAAGCGGGGCCAAATGGGCTCCATGGGGAACGCCGGAAGTTACATCAATGTTCAAGGATTCAAAGTTATTTATTTTAACCCTTTGTTTTCTATCTGTCAAGTAAGAGTGAAAGAATGATAACAAAGGGTTTCTAATGCCTAAAGCATAAAGTTTGGCCATGAGGATACGGTGATTAACTTTGTCGAAGGCTTTGGAGAAGTCAGTGTATAGGACATCAACCTGAGTGTTATATTCTACGGCTTTCACAATAGTACTTGTAAAGGAAAGTAAATTTGTTGTTGTAGATTTCGCCGATCCAAATCCATGCTGTTCCTCAATTAGAACACTTTTGAAAACAGGAGTAATTTTCTTTGTAATTATCGACTCAAATATTTTTGGAATATTAGATATAATTGATATCGGTCTGTAATTTCCAATATTCGACTTGTTTCCGGACTTAAAAATGGGTCGAATATATGAAATTTTCCACGAATCAGCAAATGTTACAGATGAAAGTGACAAGTTGTACAATATACAAATTGGGTTAGATAGTGTATATTTACATTCTTTTAGCAAGATTTCTCGAATGCCATCAGGTCCGGTACTTTTTTTGTTAGAGAGATTATTTAAGGATTGGTAAACCTCTTTAAGGGTAATTTGGCAATCATTTAAGTCATAGTTAAGTGGAGGGATGTTGCATGATGCATCAGAATATACAGAGGAGAAGTGTTTGGCAAAAAGGTTGGCGATATCATGGCCGTTAGTAGCATGAGTTTCATAATAATACATACTTGAAGGAAGATCAGTACGCTTTTGCGCAACAAATTTCCAAAATTGTTTAGGATTTTGCAGTAATTTTGTCTCTGAAACTTCTACAAAATATTAATAACATTTGGCTGATTCGATTTTGGACAGTTCCCTTAATTGAGAAAATTTATGATAAAGCTTAAGTTCCCAGTGTCTTTAAATAATTTATGAGTCTTCTTTTTTTACATTATTAACTGTTTATGTTTCGTGCTAAACCAATTTGGAAACTTGGGTTGAGAGTAACACCCCTTAACACAAACAAATCTACAGCACGTGATACACATTCATTAAATTTAATTGAATTTAAAAATAGTGTCGACCAATCAATCTGGGATAGATATTTTTTATATAACGTAATATTATATTATTATCTAAACACGTGAAACCAAAATAAAACATAATTAAAAAAATGAAACAAAAATTTTTAAACTCTTCAATAAATTCAGAACTATTTGTTTTCCAGGAGGATTTCCATATCAGACCCTCCGAGACGGTCAGGTCCAGCAGTTCTTGATGGAAGGAAACAGGCTCGCCAAGCCGGAAGCCGTTTCGCAGGACCTCTACTCCACCATGATCAGCTGTTGGCAGCAGGACCCCGACCTCCGGCCTTCCTTCGCCGATCTGGTAACCATCCTGGACGGAGAGAAGGAGCCCAAAGCCTACGTGGACATCAGCATGCTTCAATCCAACTATGTCTTCCCTCCCACCGAGGAAACCGCCACCTTGAAGATGAAGAGCGAAACGAAAAATAACTTTGAAGATGTGAAATTTTTTAATAACGACAACAAAATTGTATGATATTTTTCGAGTCAGTTTTCAAGGTGATTGTAACTAATAATATTTTTTTATTGTTAACGGTGTGGAAATGTAACGACTTTGATAATTGACACAAAAGTATTAATTTTTAAAGTTTAGTTACCTGTGACTGTGAGCACGTATCAAATAATTTTAAAGAGTAATTCGTATTAAATGAAAGTAAGATAAGGATTGGTAAATATGCCCGTTTCCGCCATACGCGTTTTTTACTTAAAATCCTCTGTTTTTTTCAATACATTTCCATACAAAAATTCGGAAAGGGCGTTTAAAAGGTAGTTATTTGGCATATGAGCTATGCATGGAGCTTTAGATAAATATTATATTTTTTCGCAATATTTACAAGTTTGATGAAATAACTATAGGTTTTTCAGTCCGTCGAGTCAAGATTCGTATTTTTCCTTGCATTACAGATGTGTTGAAATAACTGGTGTTTTCAGAAGATTTAAACGTGAAAGTGTGTGTGGATAAACTCGGTGTATTGTATGAGCGTAGGTAGACCACTTTATAAAAAGAGTCAAACTAATAACTAGTCTTGTTTATATTGCCTGGTTATTTGATAATCCCCGACTCTTACAAGGCTCGTTTGATTTTCAATGAGTTTTTGATTGTTATAGAATATCAGTGATAAAAATGAGCGGTAATGTCAACATATCTACGTAATGTATTATATAAGGCAGCTATTGTGAGAAGTTATATTAAACCAGTTGTTCTTGATGGAGTAATCGATAGTCCGGCGGGTAGGGCAAGTATTAAGATCGAATCCCGCAGCGGGTGCCCTTCTGAAATGAGTTGTGCTTAGTTTATTTTATGTAGATATATACAATTTTTTTGGAGACTTTTCGAAAGGACATCGCTATCGGAAGTGCATACAACCTACGCTTCAACAACACAATCCGAAGTGTATATTGTTCGAGTGTAAATGTCGCTTTCTAATCAGATTCCATGAAATTTAAAAAAATATTTGTTTTTCCAGTCATCCTGGAAAATCTATTAATTAACAAAATAATTCTCTCTCTCCCATGGCGCTACAGCCCATATCGAGCTTTGACCTCCTGCAACATTCGCTTCCAACTCCTCCTGTCCTCAGCGGCAGACTTCCAATTTGTTACCTAGAGAAGCTGTGCTGCATCCCTTTGTACATCGTCTTCCCACTTTTCTCTTTCCACCTGGGTATCCAGTCATAATTCTTTTTGGGAAATGCATTCTTTGTATTGCCGGGTCCTTTCCTAAGTCCAGTAGTTGTCCGAGGCTCTGTTTTAGGTTTCGTAGCAAAATAATTAGCGTATTTTAAAAAACATATTGTTTTATAAAATTGTAAGATTAGAGGACAAGGAGTATTTATTTTGGGTAATGCGCTTTTTCATCCCACGACAAAACATCCTCCAACAAAATATCTTCAAAAAATCTAACCTAACCTTATTTTATATTATACTGTTTTTAAACAATGATTTATTGTCTTTACAGGATGTCAGTATTATTTTTGTCCCATTTTTTCTTAGGTATTAGTAGATATTTTGACGAAGGATATTTTGTCGGGGATATTTTGCCACGGGATGAAAAGAAGCGAAACCATTATTTTGATTATCAATATTTCTGCTTCCTAGAACTCCGTTGGTCCCGATTTCTGACCTCAATGAAAGTGAGATCATTAAAGACTTCATGGAACAATGGATCAGTGTACAAATTATGACGTTATTTACGATATAGCCTAAACTTTGGTAAAATTAAACGTAGGTAGTTAGTAACGAAACGAAATGATTTGATGACCTTAATGTTAACTTATTGTGTATGTTAAAATGAATATTTACTAAAACAAATATTATATAGAAAAAAAATTATATCCTTGTAAAAAAACCTTTTTACCCATTTCGCACATTTGTATGTACAAAATTAAGTATTAATTAATAACGTGTTAATTAAACACATTGCTGAAATAATTTTGATATGTACCTCCTTATCAATTCATGCTTGTCAATTAACGTATATTTATGTACACGTGCGTTTTTTATGTACACGTGAAATCGATAATTTCCAAAATAATTTTAATATAAAAATAAAATGTATCTTCAAAAGTACAGAAATTTCCACGTGGACAAGAGACGGACCTGCCTATTTGTAACACGTGGTATTGAGCAGTAAGTAAAGTCGGGGATGGGGGGCACTCATCTGAGTGAATATTCTAAGCCGGTGGCAACATGCGACAGATTTTTTAAATACATCAATTTGAATTTCCTTTATTTTTAATTCCGTTCCCGATATCCGATCGAGATGAAACTAGGCAGATGGACTCCATGCCGATGACAATGTATTCTATTATCTTCGTGTGGCAATCACGCACACACATGACATTTACGCATTTTTATGAAATTCGAAGAAATTAAAGCACCTAATATACGAAATAAATGTCGGCCTTACCAACTTGGGATTTCACCGGGGTAGGAAGGTTCAAACGTCAGTCAAACCGCTTTTTTTAAGTTTAAAAAGACATTCCAAAATAGAAAGGGGAGCGTAGGTCTACAACTAGTCTAATCAAATAAATTATGTTTTAAAATATAAATAATCAAAATAACTTTTTTTAAAGGCGAGATTTTTTGTTAGTATTGTTTTAATTGAAAAAAATGTAATTAGACAAAATGACAGCTACCCTTTTTACACAAATAAGCTCATAAATCAGAAGTTTCGCGGTACAAGCCTAAATTAAAAATTTATCACACATCCATTTTGTAATAAAATGTAGTTTATTGCATAACGTTAATTGTGACATAAAGGGGGAGAAATAGTACAAAATAGTCGTGAATATTGAAATATTGGACCAAGTGAATGAGTTTGTGTAGTTAGGAATGTGTTTTAACTTTAAAGTTACGTTGGTGAGAGACGGATGGGCTGATACGGACGTTGACTGAAGGATGAATGCAGGAAAATTTAAAGGTAGCGTAACTATTTAACAAAGTTTTGGTCTAATCAAAATATATGACAGTTAGGAATAGAATAGGGGTATCTGGAGATCCCTGAGGCATACCTAAATTATGAAATATTATGTCATGGCCTAATAAATTATGAATGAGGTTAAACAATAATTGCAAGTCCGATGGAAGTGTATTGAATTAGATTGAAAGAAACTGTTTCATAACGCTTAATAAGATCTCGATAGGTTTGTTCTGATTCACGTACAAAGGCCAGAATTCAAACCTATTGGTGAATTTCGCATACTGGGTGCTTACATTGGCTGATAATTGCCGGTTGTCAGCCGTTGTTAAGGAGCGAAAACAAGTATTTGTTTTTCTTCAGTCTTCCCATCGTAACGCAGCTGTCAACATTACCGTTTATATCGTGATAAGCTATCGTGACTCTCATAATGAATTTACCGACGGTAATTCATCCCCATCGTATAAAAACTAACTAACAACTGCCTGTGGACCATCCAGAAACAGCCAATCGACAACGAGGGATTGCCGGGTAAGATTGCCATCAGATTATCGTAAGTCCCTTTGTGAAATACCTTTGCTATTTGTTTCAGTAAACGTATCATATCGAGATCCACAAGCATAGCTTATGTAGAGTGAAATTAAGCTTCACTTTAACCCTTGTAAGGTGGTGCCATCAACGCGCTAATCTTACAAAACATTTGATTTAGATATATGAGTAGATGCCCAGCCTAGCGGGTCACGTGATACGCACACTCTTTTCTTTCTAGCAGCATGGTAATGGTACAGACAGACATGCTTGTTAGCTTGCTCTCTTGCTACTAATGATCAAAATCAAATGCTACCTAGTAGCACGTGTATCGTGGGCATACTCATTGATTCACGGTTGGGGGGGGGGGGAAGTTCTCTAAGCATATGTGAGCAGGCTTTGCTTATGATTGCGATTCGATCTACGTTCGCGGCTGCGTCTTCTTTGCAAAATTATCAAAAATGGCCCGTTGGGGAGTCGAAAATACCCCGCTTTTTGTGATTTATTATAGGAATCACGAATGTCTTGGGAACACGGGGTCACTAAAATACCCACAATAGCAATTTAAATTCCCCGAAAGTTTCTCTATCTCCAAAATGAAACAAAACCGAAAACTTTTTTTTTAAACCGAAAACTTCTTTACCACCGTTGCGATTTGAAACTCGATGAAACGAAAAACAGCGCCGCTAAAAAGACACAAACTCTAGCATTTAGCCTGCGAGAGAATGATATAGGGGGGGGGTTAAAAAGTTGCTAAAGAACCTCACGTGATTAATGGACGACCCCTAAATGATTTTTTTTATGTAATGATATTAATTACATGTTTTTATATTTATCACCATCATCACTATTGACTCTACAACCCCGGGTGGGTCTTGGCCTCCTCAAGAGTCTTCCTCCACTCATCTCGGTTTTGTGCCAGCTCTCTCCAGTTTAGAAGCTTCAAGATGGATACGTCCTTGAGGACGTTGTCGCTCCATCTTAGTCTTGATCTTCCCAGGCTCCTTCGCCCTATTGGTCTTGAGTTCAGCAGTTGAGTTTTATATTTATACATTAAATAAAGTTTTTCTATTAAAATACATTAAATAATACGTTTTACACCCTTTTTAAGAGCAAAGCTCGAGTTAAAAAGGCGGATAAACGCATGTAAACCACGATTTAGCAAAGCAAAAAAATAATATTTTTTTATTCCTACATATATAAAACGAAAAATAGATAATTAACGGTAAACAAGAAAAAATCAATGATGGAGTAATATTTGAATAAAGCTGTTTGGCCGGGCTTACATTGCGCCGTGTGGTTAGCCAATCAATCAAATATATTTTTCTAACAGTTAGGCGATTATTATACAAATCGTCGCCTCAGTTCTTGTTTGTTCAATAGACCATTTTAGGTTTTGTTCAATCTCCTCTTTAAAATTAAAAATAAAGTACAAAAAATGATAGTTAATCACCTAACTAAGAATTATTTAAGCTAATGAGACCTTTACCTTTACGGAAATGCCTTTATCTTAAACATCTATCACAATGTTTAATTCAAATAATGAAAGAAAACTTTCTCCTCCTGTAAAATTTTCTATTGGTCTATTGAACAAACAAGAACTAAGGCGATGAAATAACATTATGACCGAAGTGCAGAGACCTTAGAAAATTTATTTTATTTTAGAACTCTTAGAAAAGCGTAGTTTAGCTATTTAATATGTTGATAATTATTTATTGTTTTAAATGTGCAATTCATTGATGACGTTTCAACGACTAAACAAAATACCTAAAAGAAGGAAATTAGACTGACAAATCGACCCAAATACTAACCGAACATTCTGTCCAAACGGCTGAACAAAAATGGTGGCGGTTTCCATGGTTATTATAAAGTTAAAATGGGTTCCATGCCAACTCAGAATGAAAGCAACTCAGAACTCAGAAACACCTCAGAAAGGTCATTAAAAGCTATGAAAAATAATTTTAAAATATCCGGTAACCCCAACCTAACTTAAGGGAACGTACCCATACTACGTGACCAACTTTTTGCAATTTTTAACCCCCCTCTCCCCCCTCCCCCCTTCCCCCCCCCCCTCCCCCCCCCCCCCCTCCGCCCCCCCCTCCCCCCCCCACCCGGTGACCAAAAACCTAAGTCAGCCGCCGCTCATTTTGAAGACCCCCCCCCTAAACGTGTCACGTAGTATGGGTACGTTCCTTAACCTATTTAACCATTTTTTATTTTTTTTATCATCACTCTTAATGACCTTTCTGAGGTGCTTCTGAGTTAGTTTTTTCTGAGTTGTCCGGTCACCGTTAAAATGATATTGGTTTCATTTTGGTTGTTCCATTTTTTTATAATTGTTTTAACGGAATGTGTTTTGGTACGCCAAGTCTTCTCTTAGGGTATTTTATTTAGTCATCGTGATGTTTAAAAATAAATCTGAACTCATTTTTTTTAATTTACCAGAAAACTTAATTTTCATATCAAGTTTTTCATTATTTGATTTCAAACTTATAAATAATTCTTCCTTCATTCTCAAAATAAGATGAAGAATGTTAACTATTTTTGATTATTAGCTCTCCATATTCTCTGTCAAAAATAAAAAAAATACAAGTGAAAGAATTGTTTCGATACGTCAATTAGTTTCCGATTTATAGAAGTAAACGTGCGATGCGGACTCGTACTCGATGCGTGTGACGGTGTGACATCATTTCACAACACTCGCTCAGTCCGCTCGCGGTCTCAGCACGGTGTCGTCTTAACGCGGCGGTTCGCGCCGCGACCGCGACCGAAGACCGAGGCCAGAGACGGAGGCAGGCGACCGCGACAAGTGTCTCGGTCTCTTCGACACTACTGTGGGTGAAGACCAAAGACCGCGACAGGCTTCGCCTTCAGAGTTCAGTATAGCGCAGTCTGTCGATGAAATCAGTTGTGTTGTACTGATAATTTACACTAATGGAAACCCAAGTAGAGTTACTAATGGAGGAAGAAGAAGACGATGATTTTTACTTATTTTAGGCGATTTTTCGTTCACCTATCACCTATTGTTTGACAATAATATGTTCAGGACTTATTTTAGGCTGAATAAAACACAGTTACAAAAAGACAATGTTTACAAAAGGAAGAATATCATTGAAAATAAATTTAATTTAATTTAATTTTAAAATTAATAATTTATTAATTTTTTAAATTTGTTAATTTAATTAATTAATTTTTTTCGGAATCTAATTGTGCATTGTATATGCTGTCTGATCAGTTCAATCAGTTTCTTACAGTATTAGTCAGAAAAAGCGGTAATTTTTTACAACAAACACACATACTTTTCAAGCGCGACGCGAGACACTACTTGTCCGGGGCAGCGACCGTCTTGCTGTCTCCCGTCTCCCGTCTCTGTCTCCTGCCTCGGTCGCGCGCACGAACTGGCCCCCATACAAAGCTATAGGACAAGTACTCGATGCGGTCGCCTGTTTGCGTCACTGGTCTGTGTCGCGTGCCGCGGTCGCTCGCGCGAACCGCCGCCTTTACGTTTGTACCGCTGGCGACTTGCTGAGCGTTGTAAAATGACGTCACATGCGGTCACGCGACTGTTAACGGGATATTTATCGTAAGTTTAAATGCGTGTAAAATCAAAACTAATAGGTATTTTTGACTGCAACAAAAACTAGTAAGTGTATTTGTGTACATACAAGCTTTACTGTAACAAACTTTCAAGCGATTTGGCATACCTATTAACATTCTTCATTTGCATGACGGTTATCAAGATGGCTAACATAAACTCCATCGGCTTGAAAGACATTGCAAGGACCGATATGTTATGTAATTATCTGGCACTTTACACTTTAACACACCACTTGCTTGCAAATTCATTATAAAATCATTAACGTCGTGTATTCTGTACGCCTACCTATATAAAAAGTTTTTAAAAAACTGACGAGAGTTGTATCAAAAAGTAACCCACACATAAATGAACCAGGAGCAAAATACCGACCCCGTGAATAATTATTTTATCTTCTCATTTCTAACAGATTTTTTGATATGTAAATTTTGTCATCTTTAGGGATGTCGTGTGAGTGGTCTTTTTGGGGAAAGGATGGATTTCTGGGAAGAGAAAAGTGGTTAGAAATCTGCGTGTCAATGAGCCCAGGAGTGACGAGCGTATGAATCCATCCCTCCCACTGTGGTGTAATGCAATGGGATGTGAGAGTTCGGCTACATAGGTCTAGTTAGGTCTCCCTCAACCAGTCTCTCCTGATCCAGCACACCACGCAGTATGTGGGTAATCGCACTCGCCGCCAAGACCTAGACAAACCTCACCCCATGAACCCGGTCATCAAAGTCACCAAACAAAGCGAACCAATCCTGGTGATCTATGAGAGGGGTATTGGTTTTCCAATAAATGGTTCCCGGGGCGGCGGTACTCATACCCGTTTCCCAATAAGGTTGCCATTGATCAGCTCCGTTGTGAAAAGCTCCTAATGCGATGCGACTCAATAAGTTGACGGTCAAATTAAAATTAATAAGGTAATTCTAAACATTTTGTATTGTAGAGTTTTCATTCTCAATGTATATTTGTTACTGCACACCCTGCAAATCGCCCTTATTAACAAAGTTTCCATGTAATGTCGACTCCTCCCACCTTTCTTCCCCTCCTCCAAAATCACCCTTCCCATGACCCCCACCCAATTAAATCGAATCGTTTTGTACTTGCATAGAATTTTTAAATTAGTTATAAATTTGCCAGTGAATGACATGGATGTGTCGAAACCGGTAGCAGAAAATTAAAAATATAAAGTAACAAATGCACATTGAAAATTAAAACTCTTCAAAACAAAATGTCTAGATATTGTCACATAGTTAATGCCGAAGAAATACAAAATAGGGTAGTTCTAGCCTAGCACCTAAATTGATTGGTCCTTTTTTAAATGTGGCACCTGTACTGAAAACTGAATTGTGAAAGTGATAGGTTATCTTAAAAATAATAATTAAGCTACTAACTTTTCAGACGTTGAAAAATGATTATTTTTTTGTAAGAATACGTAGATAGTACCTTGTTAGATGTAGGTAGGTAGGTTGTTCGTTTGGAATAAGCACACGAAGTCTAAATGCATTCCAGATGCTTCAGACTGGGTTTATAAAACATAATATTTGTAAGATTTTAACTCGTATTTGGAATCCTCAATACCAAACTTATATTAGCCTAATTGAAAATATTCAAACAAAATTTCTGAAATACCTGTCATATCGTTTTGAAAATCATCAATGTAACCATGTTGCTCTTTACTAGAGAACTAATTATTATTAAAAAAATCTTTTTTAGAGAAAAAATTAAGTACTGTTTCTAAACAAAATTGTGAACTAACTTATTGACCCCCAGCACTGTTAGAAAAGGATTGCATTTCGTTGTTCTTAAGGGCAACAATTTTGTACACAACATTTCATATCGAAATACGCACAAAACTCGTCGCTCGGGCAAATCTGCAATCTTACAATACCCTATGAGATATTGGCATTTGCCAATGTACCCTAATCAAATTAACCCTACAATGTGCTTAGATCAAAACTATCATTTGCGTATTGTTTATTTTTAATCATTTTTTACTTATACTATCTATTATTATAACTTTTAATAACTACATCCTTCCAAATTAGTAACCATTACAAAAATATTATAAATGGAACTGGTTTATATTAGATATACTCACTATTAAATATACAATTATTTTATTTACAACTGTAGATATGTTTCACAGAGAAACTTTATTTAAAAAATAAACAAGAGATTGCATAAAAATATTGGACAGCTTTGAAGTTATGGCATCAAAGGCGAACCTTTCCGATTAACTAAATTACTTCTACTTTGACTCCTACTGTTAAAAAATATGGATTTAAAGCTATTTAAAAACTTTGATTTTAAATGGAACAGTTTTTATAAGAAAGCCAAAACTTCTTCTCTGAATGTATGTAATATTAAGCACGTTATGTACAATTTATTGAAGAACTGTGAGATTTATAAAAGTAGATTATCGTCTTTTCAACTAAACCTTTTTTCTTGGATTAATGAGGGTTATGTTAAAGGGTAATTTTTAACAACACTCATATTTGAAATATGACTCGCCATAACAGACCAAATGTACAATTTTTAGAACAATGCAAATATCCAATAAAATTTCAAAACATTTTGGCACTTTTGACAGCATTTTCTACTTAGAAATATTGGGCCTCAAGTGTACTTTAGAATATATTGAACACTCGGTCATATTCATTGTTAAATAGATATCATACACCTTTTTCATAAAATTTTGTCTGAATTAATTAATTAAATTTAAATAATCGAATTATTAATAAATTTCTCAATTACCTCCGACACTATATTGTCAATTTCAGTGTAAGATGTAGTTTTGAGTTTTGGCAATTGGTTGTTGCGTTTTGACATTGAGGGGGTATTTCCCAATTCTCTTGATAGCTTATCCATAGAATCACGTACATTAATGAAATAATAAATAAATTCTGGCAAAAACTTGGCTAACTGTTCCGATGTGTAGTCATTGTTCATATATTTGAGTGCCGAACAGTAAACTCGGACTTTATAAATAAATAAATCTCAAATCGTAAATCCAAAATGAATAAGTTATTAAGGTGATACTTACAAGAATTCATAATATGCTCTTTCATAGATAGTGCTAGTTTAATTATTTTAAGAAAAAAACACTTTTCACAAGTTATGCTTAAAATATTAAGATGAATTAATTGTTTGCGCCCGCACGTACGCGATATGGATATTATAAATAACTAGCAGACCCGGACACACGTTGCTGTGGCTAACAAAACCTTTATAACCAACGCCATCTGTTAAATCAAATCCGTTTGTCAGTTTACACCGCCCGTTTGTCAGTTTGCTCCCCGTTGCCTGCTGTATGTATTTCAACCAATTTACACAACACCTTGACAAATTATATACCTAAACACCTTTCTCATGAATCATTCTACCTATTGATGAAAACCGCATGAAAATCCATTACGTAGTTTAAAAGATCTAAGCGCACATGTATACAGCCTGGGCGACTTCATTTTTTACTACTATGTAAAGATTTTGTCCGTAAACAAACTCAAATTCTTCAAAAAAGGCTTACAGATACAATATTGTATTGAACCACCGATACATTATTATATTTGTATGCTTTTCTTGAAAGATTTAAGTTTGTATATGGACAAAACTATTTATTTATTTTCATATTGCGTGTGTACGGGCGCAAACAATTAATTCATCTTAATACATTTGAAAGCATTACTTGCAAAAAGCGTTTTTTCTTAAAATAATTAAACTAACGTCATCTGTGAAATAGTAGATTTTGAATTCTTTTAAGAATCACCTCGAGAGGATTTTGTAATACTGCCTGTATGATTTCTATTTCTTTCTTATGTACCTAAAATTTCCTTTTACATTTTCAATCACCTTTAACGTACCTCCTGATCACTAGGTATTGTTTGAAATTGCGTTTAATGAGAAATACGTAGTTTGTTTTGGTAATATAAAACAAAATTTATTACTTGATTAGGAAAAATACCGGATGTCTTTTGAAATATTTACTAAACAAAAACGTGTAATCCTTTCTGAGTAGATTTACATAATTGTTTTTGTTGTTCTGAAAACAAGAGAAGAATCTTAATTAATTAATCGCCGAATCGAAAACCGCACATCCGCTAATCTCCATCGCATGAGTGGGTTCTGTACAGTATTTTTTTAAACAAATTGTTATAAATTAAAATAATATGTAACAACATACGCAGTCATAAAATAAATTATATAAATTTTATAACTATGTAATTTTTAATTATATAACTTTTATACCATGACCAAAAGCTGATAAAGCGAAAAAATGTAGATTTTCGTAGCATTCTGGCTTTATTTCCTATTTAATTTTAGTAACTAATTAACTTTTTATAAGTTTTAGTGGTTTTAAAATAATCTATTATAGAAAATAGTTAATTAATATCGGTTAACGAATTTTGTACAAAATAAATTAGTGAAACAAAACTCTTAAAATATGTTAAAAAATCAATCCAGCGCTTGTTGGAATCTTTAAAATAAAACTTTTAAATGATTATTTTTATAAAACAAACAAACTGATTTGAGGTATTACAATGAGATTATGCTCTGATTTCCGTCCTGATTATGGACACTCTAACGCTGTCCGAAACGTTGGATAAAGAAGGAGGAAGGCATGCTAACCCAAAAATAAATCACTCTAATAAATATTTTCGCGAAAATTTAAAATCATATCATATTTTTAATTGAGAATTTTAAATGCGCTTTGAATTGAGATTCCGATATACACGTACGTAGAACAAAAACAACGCATTGGACTTTGGTTATTGGAAGAAAAAATTAAACATGTGATTCATAATATATCGAATTAACACATAATAAGGAATAATTTATCTTTGAAAAAACATATGGGGACAAATGCCTCAGGCATCAATTTGATCCATTTATATTATGTACTAGATGGTTCCCGGCATGCTTTGCAATGCCATATTTAAAGAAATAAATTGTTTCTCTCTGCATCTCCTTTCCCATGTGTCCCCTTTCCCCTCCCGCGTCGCCTTCCTCTCCAGCGTTTCCCTTTCCACCTTCCCCACCTTCCCTCTCCCGCTTCCCGTCCCGTCAACTCCCCCTCCCGCGTTATATATATTCAGTCCCAGTACATTCAGTTTTCAAACAGCTCATTACAATTTTTTTATTAAAATTTTCTGTTTTCATGTAATTAATATAAATTTTAATTTTTGTATATATAAGAACAATCAATCAATTTTGGTACCTATTTAAAAAATATAGATATAATTTTAAAAAAAATCATAGACAATTCTTTTGTAACAAAAAAATTTGTTGGTTACTAAATTCACATTCATCAAACATGCGAACTGCCAAACGTGCGAAGTTAAAATAGTCGTTAAGGTTTCTGAAATTATCCAATTTTCTGCTCTTAATTTTTCTTTCCGTAAGAACCTTCTACAAAATATTAGAAAACTTTAAAAAAAGATTAATGAAATAGGTAAAGTTGTTCAGAAGTTAAGGCGTGACCAAGTGAAACAGGGAATTTTTTTATACACATATAGACTATACCTACTGAATATATGGGCATATATAACATTAAAATAATTTTTTGCTATTTTGCTTGTAAATAGATACCTCCATAATGCAAAACACATAATAATTTAACCTCCTTTACCCCTCAGGCCTCGGGCATATTCTCTCGGAAGGCCAGAGTATTTCCGCTTTGAAATAAAATCCAAATAAATGCAAAATTTCTGAACGTAAACCAAACAACTATTTTTGAAAGGTGATAAAATCGCTTTTAAATTTTAAGAAAATAAATAAACATTTAATTTTTGAGAAATTAAAATAATGTTAATGGCAAACACAAAAAAGTTTAAAAAATGGTTTTCCTTACGCTTTTTCTAATTAAAATTACTAATGATGAAAAAAATACACGAACATATAAAAATAATTTGTAAAAAATTCACAAAATTTTATAGTTTTTTTCTCAAATGCATCCTGAAACTTTGGTTTTATAGATTGATTTGAATATAAAGTGTGATCTTGTCTCTTTCTAACACCGTTTAGATGATTTTTTTCATCATGACAACGATTTCTATGAGACGTAATATATAAGTTGTTTCCAAAAGCGAACAAATTTGTTTGAGAGGTTAATGCACATACCAAATAATACACATTTAACACTAACATCGCACAGATATATTTATTAAAATGTATAAAATAGCAACTAAGAAGATACATTAAGGGTGGGTTTCTTCATTTACCGAGAATGCTAAATGCAATGCTAATTGTAAAAATAAACGATCGAAATTTAAAAATTTCTATTCACTTGACTGTTTACTTTTACAATTAGCATTGCATTTAGCATTTTCGGTAAATGAAGAAACCCACCATTGATGTTTGTTGTTTATTCGATCGAAATTGAGGAGTCTACAATAAGTTTAACGATTTAAAACTTAATATTATGAAGTTGAGAAGCTTTATTTTTAAGAATTCGACTGTCTACGGTTACAATACTGTACTGAATAGAGTAAGTATTATCCGGTGTTTGTATACATTTATTGTGATTAATTACGAAATCTTTGCTACTTATAAAATTGTTTATAATAATAAATATTGTCATAATAATTATTATCTATTGTCTTTTTTAACGGATTATAAAATATTGTTTGTTGGGTGATTTGTAAATAAATACGAATTAAAAATAGTTTTCCCCTAAATATTGTTTTTATTTGTATACCTACTTTAATATAATATAATTTTCATTGAATGTTAATTTATTGTGTTTGTTGAAATTAATTAAAATGTTTTAATTTACTGATCATAGCAAAGTCCTCTTCTGATATTTGATATTTTATCTGTCTTTAACCCGGCGTCGATGACGCTGGGTCACAATGACCCGAGGTGATTTAAAACGGCCATATTTTTTTTACCCGTCAACCGTTCGACTTGAGCGCTTGAGTAGCTGGAGATACAACCCCCTTCTACCCACTGACGCCACTTGCGAAGGAGATACAGGAGATATATGAGGAAAACGGGTTAATAGGACCAATAGTTGTAATGAAATTCTATAGTTATTTTTTCATGGTTGATTTCGATTACTAAGATAATAAAAAGTTGATTACTAAGATAATAAAAAGTTGATTTATAAAATATGCTGGAATTATTAAAAAAAAAAAATTATGAGCAAAGAACCCATAAATAACAAATAATTTTAAAAATCAAGATAACCCTTTCAGTTTTGGTACAACCCATCGATAAAATTCGGGTCACGGTTACCCGGCGTCATTGTCCGCGTAATTATTTTCACGTCATTGTTCTACGTTCCGGTCCCGATTCAAGACGGTCGCGGTGGTATTGTTGGAAACTATCTTTTTATCCCCTCTGAGTTCGCATGATCGTGGTTCCTACTACGATCTGACAAATGGAAATAATCAATACCATAGTACTTTCTTTTTTATATCATAATACACCTACCCACAGACCTAAAGAAGGTTTTGTAAAACCTAATTGTCATTGCGATGATAACATTTATTTGGACAAATTGTACAATTCCTTATTTAAAATATCCCTTTTGACCCTCATCTGTGACTCAGACCCCGGTTTTCGAGAAAAAAAATCTTGTTTTTTTAAAGCGATTTTAATCCTTATATATTGCTAGCTGACCCGACAAACGTTGTTCTGCCATATAAATTATTTCTAGTGAATATTTTGATTGTTACATAAAAAATAACGAATGTATTGTAAGTGTGTGGGGATGGGATTTATGACAGAAAGAGGGATGGAGCGCTGTAGACGATGACCGCCGATAAAAACAAAAAAACACCAACTACAGTAGGAAAATAATATAAAGAAAATCAGTATGAATTTCGAAGAGCAATTGAGTGTACGATATTTATTGACAATCTGTCTTTAATCAACACAAATAAGCTCGATGGTTTGCCCACGGGAGAATGTGAGGCCGAATGAAATATCAAAATGACGCGACGCTTCTCTTGAATGTCTTGTGCATATGTAGATGAATGTTCGATGAGAAGGAAGTAGCGTAATCTGTCATTCAACAACATAAATAATTTATTTCTGTTTGAAATATGAAAGACGGTCAAATTTGTTTATACAAAAATACTAAAATCGCGATTAAAAAATGGGAGGGCGGGGGTAGGAAGGTTGAAAATTGGCATTCTGGGTATTTTTTAATGCCAAATAAAATAAAATACAAAATAGAATTTTTTTTCTGGATGGGGACACCCTAATAACCCAGCGGTATGAAATTTACTTTAAAACCTATTCTCATACCTACCAAACATACATTAAAATTTTTATAAAAATCGGTCAAGCCGTTTCGGAGGAGTGCGACCACAAACACCGTAACACGAGATTTTTGTATACAATAGGATACATATATATGAAAGACCAGCTCAGAATCGCTTGCGCCAATATCAGTTTGGAAGCTACTTTTCATTTGATTAATATAATTTCTCGGAATACCTTAAAATTAATTTTCTATGACATTTGCGCGTCACTTTTTGCATCAATTACTTACAGAAAAAATAATGTTTTACAATTTCAAAAGAGTATCAAGGTCATTATTTGAAAACTCTTTTAATTTTTTTTTCATGTAGGATGTGTGTTCAGGTTTGTGTAGAAATAAAAAAAATCAGTTATTTAAATATAATTTATTTCAAACTGGGAGTTTTTTTTTGTTTGTTAGTTAGTTAGCTACTCTGGGAAAACTTCTTACGATACTATCATGTAACGTATGTATATGAATAACATATAAAACAATCGCAAAAAAAACAATTGCTCTATTTTTATACCAATATTTCGCCAGAAGTAGGTAATTTTAAGGTAATTTTCATGATAATTTTCGGGCCGTTTACGAAATAGCATCACATGTTCAACAGGTTGATAATCCTTTTCCCTGAGGGGGGGGGCGGTCCTCTCCGGATGCTTCCCGTTGGGGATGAATTGGGGAGGTGGCACCCGGGCCGGATAACGTGGTGTCAACATGCTAGCTATGCCACTGCTACTAGTACGTACTATTTACCTATTATTCATAAAAACATGATACACTAACTTTGCCAAATTGTCAAAACAGAAAAATACTTAAATTTTGATTGTCCAGTTAGTAGGTGAATTTATTCGAAAATTCAAAAAGTTTATGCTCTGTATACTTATTTTATCACAATGTTTTTTATCAGTGGCATCACCACATTAACGACGCATTCGTTGAATGATGAATGTACCTAACTTCAGGCCCGGACTGGCCAGGTCCGCAGGTCCGCGATCGCGGAGGGCCCCCAGCGCAAGGGGGCCCCGAAGGGGCCCCACAAAACGTACAAAAAAAAAAGTTTTTGTCTTGTTAGTAGTTATTTTGTGTTCTTGGTAATGTTTGTTTACATTTTCGAAAAAAATATTACATTTTCCAAAAGTGGAACATGTCCAACAACTGTTAATATCTCGCCATGTATACGAAAGCTTTATACGATCCACTGTCATCCGCATGGTCTGCGCGGTGATGTGTGTTGTGTGTCCACTGTCCAGCAGACAACTCAACAGTGAAGTTACTACAAGCTGAGAACTTGTTTGGATTAGTAGAAGAATCTGCAGTATTTGTAAGCTCATCGCACAAGAGAATGGCCGTCTGCGAAAAGGAAACAAAAAGACAACATACTGCTCACGACAAGTTGTACAGGTTGCAAAAAATAGGAGCAACGAGGTGGTGGAGCAAACATTAATTGTCATCAATCATCATCATCAATCTCTTTCATCAATTGTTGATGAAGAATTCTTAATCAGTGAAGATAGTGTTAATTTGGCTAAGTTCTTTAATTTTATTTCTGTGTTTAAAGAAATCTCTGATGGAAGTTTTGACAGCAAATCTCGAAAAAAGAAATCAAAGAAACCCAGTCAATGGTTCAAATTTGAAAACTTGTTTATGTCCTTTGTTTTGCTAGATTTGTTTTGGTCACTTCCCCTGTTTCTAAGTACTTGCAAAGTAAAAGCATTGATTCTGCTTTAGCTTAGAACTTAGTACAAACACTACTCCATCAAGTTAAGGACAAAAGGAATGACGCGTATTTTTGAAATATTGTACGCAAAAACAAAAGCCTATGTAAGTGCAGTTAATCTTAAGCTAGACGACAATAACATTGACGTCGAGTTAGAATTGGACTTTAAGAGAAAAAGAACATCAAAGAAAAAATTAATGCCCGGTGAAAAATCAAAAGATGAAACTGACTCCAGTTCAACATTACAAAATTGTATATTTTGATATTTTAGACTGTGCGAGGATGAGTATTGAAGAAAGATTTTGCGCAAACGAAGACGTTTTACAGGATTGCTCTTGGTTGGACCCCAAAAAGTTTGACTTTATCTTGAAACTCCAAACATTTCCCACAGAAGCTCTGCACAGTGTTTCTAAACTGTGTAAACTTAAAAGAAGTCAGCTGTTGATAGAGCTGCGACAGTTTGCACAACAATACAGCAACTTCATAGCGGCATAGTCCACTGAGAACTACGGAGACAGATGCAGATGTGACGAAGGAGACGATTTGGACCCAACGGCAGCGGAAGCAAATGCTGACATTTACTGCTCTGAAAATAGACAATGTTTCCAGTGTTTGACATACATGTGCTTTTTCTATTCTGTTTGAACTTACTCAATCTGGACTGTTTACCAACCTGTATATTGTATATAAATTTGTTCTTACCATACCTTGTTCCCACGGACATATGAATATATCTGGACCTGCCCTAAGTGATAAAAACGTATTATTTCCCCCTCCACATGGCGCCGGCTGTAGCTCCTCCTTGGAACCGGCTCGCTCCATGGGGAGGGGATATAGCCTCGCTTGAATCTAAAATGTGTGACGTCATCATTCTTGCCGTGAACAGCGAGAAGCTGACATCCATACATTTAACGAAATAACGGCAGCTTGTGCTATACAATATATCTACGTATCAATATGCACATAGCGAATGTGGGCGGTACTCCAATGTGCTCGTCGCTGGTTACAGGGGTAAGTAAATTATGAAACATTTGTAAAAGTGTTTTAACTAAACACGACAACAAAATATTGATATGTGTATTGGCGCGAGTCTTTTTGGGGCGAGCATTTGGCCTTAGCAAATATGTTTTGAACGTGGCAAGCAATTCGCGCTCCCATGTAAAAAGGTCTATTCATTCAAAGCAGATTTTGCTTTTAAGAACTAAATGGTGATATTGTAATGCGAGATGCCTATATACTGTCAGATTGATTGTTCAACGAATGACAGTCATCTTTCCCCCCTTCGCTCTCCATAGTTTGGTTTTACCCCTCATCTGTAACTGCTTGTCTATCCATTTGGATGTCTATGCTTGTACCCAAGTCACATATGTGAACGAGTTTTTTCTAAACTTAAAATCGTCAAAAATCGACTTCGGTCGTCCTTAGGCCAAGACCTTATGTCCAGTCTGCCTTTTATTAATGTTGAGAGGGATTTATTTTATAATTTAGACAAAAATAAAATAATAGACGAAGTAGCTTTAAGATGAAGCCATGTAAATAATGCAAAATCATTCAAAATCATATATTATTGTTTTGAAAATTTGATCGCTTAGAAATATTATAGATGCTTCAATTAAATACTACGTGTAGAACATACCTTGGCCCTTAAAAATATCGGTCAGTTTTTTTACAAGTCTTTTAATAAGCCTATAAAAAATAAAGTATAAGGTCTATAGAAAACACTTTCAAGTCCAAACTCTCCTATTTATAAACCTCTTTTAGGATATGATTTTATTGTATAATGTGGTAAATTCAGTTTATTTTATAATAATCGCAAAAAAAAATTGATGTTTACTCCCGATCTTCCAAAAATAAAATAAAATATGCATTTTCGCGTTGTTATTTTACAATACGGCCGATAGTCAACGAATTCGGTTTTTCAAAGTGAACTCTATGGTGTCCACCAAAGAACTACTCCCCACAGTGCCCACGCCAGACCTATTTCGTATCAGTTACGCCCGGACAGAGCGGGAGATGAACGCGTGACTCCGCGTCGTTTGATTTCGTGAAATCA
Organism: Limnephilus marmoratus; assembly: GCA_917880885.1. NCBI lineage: Eukaryota > Metazoa > Arthropoda > Insecta > Trichoptera > Limnephilidae > Limnephilus > Limnephilus marmoratus. The sequence continues at coordinate 26,285,105 of OU862919.1, read as the reverse complement.
ATTTTAAATTTCCGTTTTATTACAATAAACAATGCGTAAAAAAGGAGTAAATGTTTTTTACAGATTTTTACGAAATCAACCTGTAAAATTTTTTTCTCAAATGCCTTTTCCAACCTTTCCAAAAGCTTTTAATTAAGTATTTTCAAACTCTTTCCTTAAAGGGGCGTGAATTCCGATTTTGATTTTTTTCCTGAACTATTGGATCGCCTTAACAAGTGAGTTGCTTACAAAAAAACTGTTACTTTAGGGCTAGGGGAGCAAAATGTCGCATCATTTCAGTTAAGTTAAGCCCCTTCTATTCTAGTATACAACATCGTAAACTGTTAAACACACAGGATTTTTTTTAAATATTAGTATTATTTTTCTAATCCCTAAAATCCGTTTGTCATTATTTTTACTACACAAATAATTTTGACATGATTCATTAATGCTTTGGTGTGCATGAAATCCTGGCCTTTATTTTGAACTCCGTTATAATTATTGGTAGTTCTACAGCATGTGTAGTAGTATTGTGGTATCCTAAAATTACTATGAATTTCTTATTTCAATAAATAATAAAGTCAACAAAAGTCGAAAATCATATTATTCGTATAAAAACCTATCTGAATTTCTTCTTCCCCGGACCCCCCGTTTTCTGGAGCACCCCCCCCCCCCCCCCCCACCCCACGTTGGGGGGCCCCTTTACAGATTTTAGCGGAGGGCCCCAAATGGTCCCAGTCCGGGCCTGCCTAACTTGCAGAACTAGACAATTCAGTTTTAGTGAAACGTCATCTGAAATATCTCTCTACTAACGACATCTCTTGGCCAATGGAAACGTTTTATTTCACTAAGCAAAGACGCAAACCATTAGAGCTTTAGTAATATTTTCACTACTAACGACATCTCTTGACCAGTAGAAACGTTTATATGAGCAAAGACGCAAACCAATATGTTAGGTTTAGAGTAGATTCTGTAACCTTTTTTATTCCACACGTATTTGTTCCATTTTTAAATCATAGAGGGCAGTACCGTGATGGTTCTGAATCATTATTCGAAACGCAAAATAAGTTCGCTGATTTCGGCATTTTAATCGTAAGCTGTGGAGCATAGACTTATCCATTGAACTGGAAAAAATAAGTAATAACACACCATTGTTTTCTGTTCGTTTTCCAATTGTTAAGAAAAAGTGTTGAAACTCGAACGTAGCTCAGTACCAGACCTATCTAGTACCTTTTTAGATGAGTTATCTGTCGTTTGCAAGTTTAACAAACACGTGATCTGTACCGTGTTGACAATCAAAATCATTGGCAATAATTTTCACAAAAAAAATAATATTTTAAAGTAAAATACTTTGGTCTTCAGACCACCGGAGTTAGTTAGTTGATTGGCCAGTCAGTGGCGCAGCGGGAACATCCGGCTATTTTTAATTAATAATTCATTTTAAATTTATTAATAATTAATAACTCATTTTTACATCGCATCGTCTCGGAGAGCGGATCCGAAGTGTGAAATTCTGTTGAAGATAAGTATCAAACTTTTAAATAATTAATTCATTCTTTTCCATGACATCGCCATAATCACATGTTCATATTTTTCTGGGACAATCGTGTGGTCTTTGTTAATAATATACCTTCGATGTAAGAGTCCATAATAATAAGTATGTATTAATAAAATAATAGTAATATCTATTGTGAAGAAAGTCCAGACGTGGGTATAATAAAAGGAACAAAGTCTAAAAATAATCAAGCGATACCTAGTCTAAACTAGAAAACTCTTTAGCAATAAAACACCCTTAAAACGAATACTTTCTTAATTTTTGACAGTTTTTAAATGTTATTTTTTTATATAATTCTATTATTACCTACCAATAAAACCGACAAATGAATTTATGGATAATTGACGTCACAGTTTCTAACTTATTAGTACGTAGGTACTAATTTAAGTCGCCATTAGTCGCCCCAAGTGGTTTGCTACGTTTGGTGATTTAGCAAGGCTGCCCGGGTTCATGGGGTGAGGTTTGCCAACCTATTGCGTGAGGGACCGGATCGGTAAGACTAGTTTAGAGGGGGGGGGGGGGGTTGTCGAATAAAACTTTTCAAAACAAAATACATGATAAACGTTTGTTGTACATGTTACATTGTAAGCGGTCAAATTATTCAAATAATCACATTTAAGCTAGTACGTAATCACCTGACTGTGTAACACTAATCCTGTTATATGATGGGTTCATGGGGTGAGGTTTGTCTAGGTCTTGGAGGCGGATGACCAAGACAGACGGAACCCCAGATTCTTAACTACCCCTTAAACCCTTTTCCTTCCCAGAACTCTCCTCACCTTCCTTTCCTAAAAAACCCTCCACACATCATCCCCAAAGATGACATAGGCCCTGAGGGAAATTATTTTCCTTAGGGCCTCCTGTGTGGAGCTCATATAAAAAAAAATTATTGTTGGAAAGATATCTGAACTTTGTAAATATTATTATAATACATACTGTGCTTTTCTGTGAAATAATAATTTCAAAGTATGTATACACTTCTCACAGAATTAGAAACGGAATTCCAAATAAAAATCACTTTGCAAAACAAAAATCAACCGCAATCACCGAAAATACAAAAACAAAATTTTTTTCAGAGCTCCACATTTATCTTTTTAGACAAGTAATATCATTTTGTGTCGTACCTAAGTGTTAAAAATAACATTGCTTGTAAGTAATATTTATAAACTCTTAACAATATTTGATTCATGGGAATTCCAAAAAAAATGAAATACCAGTAATATTTTCAGTTATGTAATGAAATTTTTGCCAGAGTTCGAAATTTCCCTAGATTTTGTGCTGATTTCCCTTTTCCCTAAAAATATTTTTCTCCCCTAGATCTAGGGAAATTTCCCTAGACATACCATCACTGCTAACTGCTGCCGTGCCTCTCGCGGCCTAACTAGATCTGTCTCTTTCGTTACCACTACAAATGACCGTTTTTGTTCGCTTATTTGTTATAGGTTTCGCATTCGTTCGATACTACCTGCCGTTCGGCGCTAGGGGACTTCCCCCTACTTACTGCACAATTAGAGCAGTACAATAATTATTCCACAATTAAGTAGTCGCTTGTTTTCCTTCAAGCTCGAATTGACTGGGAATGACGGTAACGCGACTTAAAATACAGAGACCACCCACCCAACCCAGGCTTCCTAGCACGGTCGATCGATAAGAATTGATAGGATAACGTTCGGTAACTTTATTCGTTGGCGATCTGCATTCATGCTGGGTAACGATGAGAAGTTACCGAAATCCTATCAGTCCTTATCGATCGACCGTGCTAGAGGGCCAGGAGAGTTTAAAAATGCTCAACGTTATAATGACCACGCTTTCTTTTCTCAAATTCTTTACAAGACAATAAGCAATATTATCCACCTGTTTCCTTTCCGTTCCCATCAACAGAACAGCCTTACAATCAAACCAACAACTGCCAACAGCCAACAGAGTCGAAGGACCATTATTCACACGGCATCCCGACGAAGCCCCATCGGCAGTAGAAATGCCGCCGCTGTAATATTAATGTTGTTTGATATAAACAATTTTCGAAAAATCCGACTGACACGACAGGGTTACGAACTGATAAATATATATTTTTTACGTAAAAACTTCTTTAGTACCGTTGTGTTTTAAAAATCGATGAAACGGAAGCGAGCGACAATAAAACGAAACAAACACATACATCTATAGGATTTAGCTTGCGAGAGAATGATATAGCAATAAAATATTTATTTATTTCACGGGTACTCGGTTCCAACGTATTACAATAAATCCACGGGCTCACGCAAGCCTACTTTAGTTTAGTGGTATAATGCCTGACGAACCTCAGCGGCCAGACATTCGGCAGACAAGGGTCTAATCCTACAAAATCCAAAAAAAAAAATTTTTGTAAAATCAATATCCAATCTTCAAACTACTCCAAAATGAACAGGCAAAGAAAACACAAAAGAAAGCGACATCTAGCAATTCCGTAGAAGAAAACACAAATATTAATAAGATGACCAATGGTCTAATAAGACAAACAAACCAAGAAAACACAAATACTAATAAGATGACCAACCAAAATGTATACGAAAAGGTGCACTGGAATTCTACGACAAAAATATGGAAAAAAATCATACTTGGTATTATAAAATATCCTGGCAATTCAGATCTGGAACCATATATGTCTAAAGCCATTTCAAGCAACGGAACGGTTCGAATCTGAATTCTGTTTTTCTCTTTCTTTCTCCAGTGCGATGCTGAAAGTATTTTGGTACCACTCTGGATTGTTGTGTTTAAATATTTGTGATGAAAGTCTATAAAAACCTTTTTACATTATTTCTGTCAGCCCTTAAACCCTCGATCGGGCAATTCATTTTATCATGGGCTTGTATTTGTTATAGTAATATGATGTTAAAAAGAAAATAATCAAAACCAAATAAGCCCCGCTTGAAACAATAATATACACATCTACCTATAGACGTAGGAGTTCCAGGTTCGGGTTCAACTTGTATTATCCCAGCCACGACAGAGGTCACCAACTGGTGGTGTGAGTCGTTGAATCAACTCAGACTGATCTAAGAAACACAATATTATACTCGTATTATTATTGCATTTCGTACCTCTTTTAACACAGATGATTGACATTACAGAGCAGGGCATTTTTTATGAACGGAAAGATGATATTGAAAAATTAGTTTTTTTTTTTAAATTATTGTTCATTTGTATTGAAAAAGTATGTGAAAAAACAAAGTGGCATTATGTCTTATTTTTATAGCTCATGGAAGTAAAGATGGAAGTGAAGATTTCAATTCAAAATAGTTACAGGACTTGAAAAACCTTCCTACCAGAAAAGCTATAATAACATGTACGTCCCAATCTCTCTTTTCCCCCTTGTGCACTCCCTTCAGCCTGACAACATTACCATTACACCAACATTACATTAGCCCAACATTACATTATCCCAACATTACGTTACCCCAATATTACAATACTATAACATAAAGTTACCCCAAAATTACAATACTCCAACATTTCATTACCCCAACATTACAACATCCCAACATTACATTACCTCAACCTTACTTTATCCCCAACATTACCATTATCCCAGCATTACATTACCCCAACATTACATACCTCAACATTACATCATTCCAACATTACATTACCCCAACATTACATTAGCCGAACATTACAGTATCCCAACATTACAAACCCCAACATTACATTACCCCAGCATTACATTAACCCAACATTATAATATCGCAACATTACATTACCCCAACATTACATTACCTCATCGTAATATTACCCCAACCTTACTTTATCCCCAACATTACCATTATCCCACCATTACATAAGGGCCCTTGAGGTGATTTTTCACAAAAAAGGCGCTATACAAGTCATCCAAATATTATTATTATTATTACATTACCCCAACATTACATTATCCCAACATTTGGGAGGCGGGTATGGGTACCGCCGCCCCGGGAAACTTTATTGGATAACCAACACCTCTGCCATAGGTCACCCCAAGGTTCGCTACGTTTGGTGATTTAGCAGGGGTGCCCGGGTTCATGGAGTGAGGTTTGTCTAGGTCTTGGAGGCGGATGACCTGGACACACTGAACCCCAGATTCCAACCCCCCCTTAAACCCTTTTCCTTCCCAGAACTCTCCTCTCCTTCCTTTCCTTTAAAAGGCCCTGAGGGAAATTATTTTCCTCAAGGCCCCCTTTGTGGAGCTCATGTAAAAAAAAATTACACTTCCCCAACATTACATTACCGCAACATTTTATTACACTAATTATGGCCGCCATACTCTCACTGGCTGTGGACATTTCTAAGCATTGGGTTTCTTGTGCCGTATTCGCATAAGAGATAATTTATTATTAAAAAAAAATTGCAAGGTTGAGAACATCTGAACGAGGCAGCAATGTTTTTATAATGAAGCAAGGTCTATCGAGAGATACCCAATAACGCAGTGATTCTCAAAATGTAAGGAAACTGGATTCTGAGTGATTTACAGCCTTCGTGTATGTAAGTCACTCTTTTGATTTAATTATTGACTTCGTCCGCAGAGGTAGGTGAAGGTAGTTATGTCTTGTATCGCAAGGCAGCATTCACGAGAGAACCTTGGAATGAGATTTATTCGTTCTAGCGATCTCTCTGACAGGGAAAAACAACTAATTTATTGACTTAGCACTCTTGGATATCCTTTAAAACTACAATTTGATCGAAAATATAATAGGTATATATATTTTTTCAAATATTGTCAATACAACTTCATTCTAGTCAATACAACTTCCAATCGTGTCGTATCTTACGGTGTAAATATCACTATTACTGCCTACTGGCTTTACCCAGAGTTAAGACAGTACTTTTTCCCCTATTTTGGGCGATAAGTGTGCAAAATTCCGAAAGTTAATAAGTTAAAGTATCAAAATCCTGCTTCGAGGGGTGGATTACCTCGACATTACATTACCCCAACATTACATTACCCCAACATTACATTATCCCAAAATTACATTACCCCAACATTACATTACCCCAACATTAAATTACCTACATATTACATTCCCCCAACATTACATTAGCCCAACATTACATTACCCCAACATTACATTACCCAACATTATATTTCGGCGTAAATATTTGTAATACTACCTTCTGGCTTTACCGAGAGTTGGACTGTAATTTTAATTCTATAATAATAATTCTCTTATTTTTAATATCAAGTTTGTAAATTTTAACCAATCTCGGCATGAAATTGTAGATTTGTATGAACATAAAATCATTGGCGCCCGCCCGCCAGACTCTCTTATTTACACGGATTGATAGATAGATAAAAGATTTTACTTGACTCATAGATCTTGATAAAATGTTGGTTTTCTGACCGGTTTGACTGACAACAGTTTTACTTTTTTTTTAAATGAATACCGCACAAGAGTCCCAACTGCTCCCGTCTGAAGCCGGTGAGACTATGGCATCCCCAATTGGGGTATGTTGTGAGTCTGAAGGTAGTGGGGAGGGGAAGGAGATAGGGAAGAGGAAAGTGGGGAAGTACCTGTTATTCAGATCTGGTCACCAAACACGGCTAAAGCCATTTTAAGCAACGTTTCAATTCTGAATGGTGGTCTTGCACCAGGGTGATACTGGGAGTATTTTCCACTCTGGAACGTGTTGCAAATATACTATATATTATTTTAAATGAATAAATTGTGAAATAACACAAATTAATCAAATAAAATTTATTTGCCACGCCGGGATTTGATCCCGCGACCTTCGGTTTGCTAGTCAAGAGCCTTACCGCTGGACTACGCCGGTCGTCAATATTTTATTTTTTAGTTTATTTATTTCTTTAAAAAAAAAAAAATTATTTTCCTAACGTATTATACCAGTTGTTATACCTTTTCTGAGATCTGCTTATTAAAATTATTATTTTGCATTATTCTAAAGTATATACGAGTATATACTCGTATATATCAGGTATATACATTTTTTTTAACGAAAGACAAACATTCCCGTGGTACAAATAATCTGACAATATTTGAAAATCTCCTACTACCACCACAGTAAGCGAAAAATGTTGCTTGTGTCGTGATGCAGGACTTAGCCAGCCGAGAAATAGAACACACAAAACCTGGGTGGGACCCAAACGCGATGCCAAATAAGCTACTGACCGGTCAATATATATCTAATATATCTTTTTATACAGTTTTTACAGGTGGTTCGACTACCATGCTAGGCACATGCCCGTATTATGGTAGTCGAATTATTAATATATAATTATATAAATGTAAGAATTGTTATTGGTTAATTAATATATAGTTTAGTTAGGTACAATGTTTTTATATAACAACATCATTAGATGTGCGCCAATGTGCACTATTTCACAGGCCAAATATAACTTTATGTCAAAAAATTTTTTTGAATTAATGTTAAATATTAATTCACATAATATTTCATAACTAACTGTAGATATGTTAACATGAAAAAAATTAAATTTAAATCATAATAAATAAAAGATAATAAATATTTTTTATTGGTTCCACCAGTTGGAAAACTTTAAAACAAAGCACCGCGGTCGAAAGCTTTTTAAAAAACCAACAGATGGTAATAAATCATGATGTTTGCCATAGCGACCAAGCGGGTCGTCTTCATTTAAAGCCTCTGGACTCTGGACCCTCGCGGGGAATGCAGCCTCATGCAACTCCCGAACTCTCAGACTTGAAGTTCCCTGGCAGGCAGGTGTGGTCAACTTATTTTTTATTCATCTTTTAATCATTAAATTTTCATCGTTAAAATTAAAGTACTGATACAATTTCAATACGTAGGTATTGTATTTGCATAAAAGGGGATATTTCACCACCCTCCTCATAGATTATCCATACGATATCGTACATTTTCGATTAATTAAACACGATTTATTTATTTGATTTTGTAAAAAAACCTCTCTTTTTATAATTTATCCGTGACGCTATCCAGGTTACAAACCAAATCTTAGAATGATTGTTTCCAATAAAAAGGGTAGTTGCCTAAGATATGGAAAATAAATTATGAAGATAATATTGTTAATTCTAAAAATTTTAAATATAATATTGGCTACTATGACGGTTTGACAGAAAGCGCAATGGCGGAATTGGTAAACGCACGTCGAGGTTCTGGGTTCGAGTCCCAGTTGCGACCATTATCTTTTTCGGTGTCTTGTTCTATTTCATATTTTCGTTTAGATTATTATTATATCTCTTTCTTCAACGATTTATTTATTTTAAAAGTGTGCGGTTACTATTCAGTACTTGAACCTGTGAATAGTGGCTATATATATTATAAGTTAGCCGAGTCTTTTACCTAATGCGAGTATTTATTTGTTTATTTATTAATATTCGTTATCATATGAATAAGCTATCAGGAGGATGGTGAAATACCCCCTAAGACAAATACGCAATAAACAAGAACTTGCATCTAAGTTATAAATATGTACAGGTTACCAATTTATGCCAAAATCATAATAAGTTTTAAGTGGGTCAGGAAATATGTGAGTTTTGGGTGCTTTTAACGCTTTAATACACGCTTAAGAGTTCCAACTGATCCTGACTATCCGGAGCCTATGGGACTAAGGCACTCCCAATTGAAGTATGTTGTAGGGGTGAATGGAGTGATTAAGAAGAGGTGGGGAGGAGGAAGAACGAGAAGCATCAGGCTGGTTTATAGCTGATTATCTCTTCATGCCAGCATTATATCTCTTGTGTTTTATTATTTGTATTTCCGAATTCTTAATAAATATTTAAGTAAAGACCAATGTAATTTGAACAGCCCTGTATAGAATAAAAAACTAAAATCTATTATCTATTTCATTTTCCACGACGCACAGCTGTCTGGTGCAACTCTCTAAATGCACAACAAGTTTTAGTTATTCCCAAAATTAATCAAGTAATTATTGACAGCGAAACTTTATATTAGTAATTTCGTAAAAAGCGAAACCGTCTTGTAAAAATTCTACAATCCACACAAGTCCCCCCGGTATAGTGAAAACTGCAGGAGGTTATATTAGATATTGAAATGCGTAGATTTATGTATGAAGAAACTGAAGTTGAGTAACCATTGCCCCATTCTTCCCGTTACCTCCCGATGACCTCCCAAGAAGCAAACACGATTATTCAAATTCCACGAATATCCTCCAGCATTGAAGGTAACTGCTTATACCCCCTTGGGAATAGTAAACTTTTTTTCATTTAGTCCGGTTCATGGGGTGAGGTTTGTCTAGGTCTTGGCGGAAAATGCGTTTTCCCACATATTACGTGGCGGCCTGGATCGGGAGAGATTGTTTGATGAAGACCTAACCTTGACCTCTCCAGCCGGACTCTCGCGACCCTTCAGCTTCCAGTGGGAGGGGTGGATTCACACGTCCGTCATTCCTGGACACATTAACCTCCAGATTCCTCCCCACCTCCCATACCAGATTTTTCCTTCCCGGAACTTCCTCTCCTTCCTTTCCCTAAACAGAATCCTCTAAGACGTCAAAGGCCCTAAGGGTGGGCCGGGATGGAAGATGCTCCGAGGATAACTAGCGTCATTGATAACTCCGGCGCACCGGTACAAAGTCGGGAAACACGCAAAACGCTTACCGAATTTCTACAGTACTGCACGTATAAATTGGCGAAAAAGGAGGGCGCAATCGTCTACATCTAACATAACGATGTGTGGTTGCAAGATTAAAATATAAATATATAGCTTTAGTTCATGTTCACGCCACCGTCAACTTATATACGGCTTGTTTCTTCAACTAGTTCTTGAGTTCAACAATTCGGCTGTGGAGCGATTGTCAGCCTTTGTGTTTCCTCCCTCTTCAAGGCCCATGTTCACTCTTTTCTCTCCTCGAAAACCCTCCACACACACACAGCATGTGAAGATGATGGAAAAATATATAAATATTATTATTGTGCCGTCAAATTTTCAAAATCAGGCTGTTCAATTTTTCACCAACTTCAAAAAAGTTCAGTTCTAACTTTTATTTCAATTTTTATGTCACCCGACAGTGATTGCTTTCTGGTCAAAAAAATAACAAATTCTTTCTTAACATGTTAACACTGCACTAGAGTTCCAACTGCCCGAAGCCAGTGGGATTATCGCATCCTCAAAAAATGGGAATGTTGTAAAGCTGGATAGACCGGATAGGGAAGGAAGATTGGAAAATGTGTACATCTTGTCTCTAAATACGTTTAAATAATCTAATTTTAAGCAACGTGTTTCGATTCGCAATGGTGGCCTTTCTCCTTCTTTTTTTTACATGAGCTCCACACAGGAGGCCCTGAGGAAAATAATTTCCCTCAGGGCCTATGTCATCTTTGGGGATGCTGTGTGGAGAGTTTTTTTAAGGAAAGGAAGGAGAGGTGAGTTCTGGGAAGGAAAAGGGTTTAAGGGGTGGGAAGAAATCTGGGGTTCAGTATGTCCTGTTCATCCGCTTCCAGGACCTAGACAAACCTCACTCCATGAACCCGGGCACCCCTGCTAAATCACCAAACGTAGCGAACCACTTGGGGTGACCTATGGCAGAGGTGTTGGTTATCCAATTAAGGTTGCATTATTATGCATTCACGTATAAGTTTTTATGAATAAGCAAATTAATGATACAATACAAGACATTCATTATTATTAACTTCATTTCCAATGAACTTTAGCATAAGAAACTTCTGTAGCTTGACTTCAATTCACTTGTATATTTATTACTGTAAATTATGTAAAAGCTGTTTGTTTCGTACGAAATAACTAAATAAATACGGCCCCATGGTCGAGGGGCAAGGCTCTCGTCTCACAATCCGAAGGTTGCGGGATCAAATCCCGGCTTGCGCAAATAAATTGTAATTGATTAAATTGTTTTATTTTATTGGAAGTCATATACTCGTGCATATAGTACCTACTCGTATGTTTGCAGCATGTTTGCAGCATGTTTGCAGCATGTTTGCAGATACTCTCAGTATCGCCCTGTTGTAAGACCACCACTCAGAATAGAAACGTTGCTTGACATGGCTTTAGCCCTGTTTGGTGACCAGATCGGAATAGTCAGGTACTTCCCCACCTTCTTCTTCCCCAACTCCTTCCCCTCCCCACTACCTTCAGCCTCACAACATACCCCAATTGGGCCATAGTCTCACTGGCTCCAGTAGTAGGGAGTAGCTGGGACTCTTGTGAGGTATTCACATTAAAAAAAACTAATTAAATGTAAGTGCTAAAGGCACCTACCCGTGTGCTTGTATTATCGTAATGTACATATTGTATAACTGCCTTTGTTTTTTAATCAGCGGGGGTTTACAAAACCCAATTCCGCCTACATCATTAGCTGACAAGTTATCGTAATGTAAGTCCATATTATGTACGTGAAATTCTGTAAATAAATTCAATTGAACAAGACAAAGGCATCGGATGCAGAGCCGATTATTAATAATGTTTATTTGGGCCAATGACGTCGGCCGAAACAAAAAACAAACTCAAAACAAAAGAACTACAGGAAAATTGAATATTTCGACAGAACCCTCGTCATATTTTTATTGGGATATTGAAGTGACTCAGAAGAAGTAGGATGCATCATCAGCCATTTTCACTTAAATTTAATCCACAGGCCTCGCGCCTATTTTGTCAGAACTTCAAATTATTTTCGCTTTACAATAAAATAATAAATAAAATCCAAATAAATTGAATATTTCTACATGCTTTCGAAAACTTTAAACTCTTTTTTGAAAGGTGATAAAACAGGCCTTCAAGTTTTATAATTCGAAATAAACCCATGATAAGAAAGTTTTAAAAATTGCAGACCTCAAGTTTTTTCTCAGCTCAACTAAAATCTATCTATCTTCTATCTTCTATCTTCTATCTTCTATCTTCTATCTTCTATCTTCTATCTTCTATCTTCTATCTTCTATCTTCTATCTTCTATCTTCTATCTTCTGTCTTCTGTCTTCTGTCTTCTGTCTTCTGTCTTCTGTCTTCTGTCTTCTGTCTTCTGTCTTCTGTCTTCTGTCTTCTGTCTTCTGTCTTCTGTCTTCTGTCTTCTGTCTTCTGTCTTCTGTCTTCTGTCTTCTGTCTTCTGTCTTCTGTCTTCTGTCTTCTGTCTTCTGTCTTCTGTCTTCTGTCTTCTGTCTTCTGTCTTCTGTCTTCTGTCTTCTGTCTTCTGTCTTCTGTCTTCTGTCTTCTGTCTTCTGTCTTCTGTCTTCTGTCTTCTGTCTTCTGTCTTCTGTCTTCTGTCTTCTGTCTTCTGTCTTCTGTCTTCTGTCTTCTGTCTTCTGTCTTCTGTCTTCTGTCTTCTGTCTTCTGTCTTCTGTCTTCTGTCTTCTGTCTTCTGTCTTCTGTCTTCTGTCTTCTGTCTTCTGTCTTCTGTCTTCTGTCTTCTGTCTTCTGTCTTCTGTCTTCTGTCTTCTGTCTTCTGTCTTCTGTCTTCTGTCTTCTGTCTTCTGTCTTCTGTCTTCTGTCTTCTGTCTTCTGTCTTCTGTCTTCTGTCTTCTGTCTTCTGTCTTCTGTCTTCTGTCTTCTGTCTTCTGTCTTCTGTCTTCTGTCTTCTGTCTTCTGTCTTCTGTCTTCTGTCTTCTGTCTTCTGTCTTCTGTCTTCTGTCTTCTGTCTTCTGTCTTCTGTCTTCTGTCTTCTGTCTTCTGTCTTCTGTCTTCTGTCTTCTGTCTTCTGTCTTCTGTCTTCTGTCTTCTGTCTTCTGTCTTCTGTCTTCTGTCTTCTGTCTTCTGTCTTCTGTCTTCTATCTTCTATATAAATAAAAATGAATCGCCGAAATGTATGTACGCGCATAACTTCCGAACGACAGCACCAAATTGGATAATTCTTTTTTTGTTGTGTTCGTTATTGTCAGGACAAGGTTTGTACAAAACATAATTTCATAATGCCAGAGCTCACCAGTAGCTCTGCCATTATGAAATTATGTTTTGTACAAACCTTGTCCTGACATGAAGCTACTGGTGAGCTCTGGCATTATGAAATTTGTAAAAAAAATTGCAATAGGTGGCACACGAGCCGTTTGAAAACTAAATGTATGGATTGCGTGAGGGGAGAGGAAGGAGGGGAACTCGGGAGGGGGTTTGCGGCAGGGGGAGGGAACCAGGGAGGGGTAAGGGGACCTGGGAGGGGGGAGGGAAACTCGACGAATGGGAAAGGACACGTAATTTCATTATTAAATAGCATAGCAACGCATGCCGGGAATTAGCTAGTTACTGATAAAAAAAATGCATGCATATTTTATTAGGTAAATTAATTATTTTAAACGTTATCGTCAACTCACTTTTGAAGTAAAACTTCTTTACGCACGCTTGACTTGGGGAGTAAGCTGGTGAATGCGTGACGAGAGGGTTACGAAAAGTGTGATCGGGCGAGGCAAATATAAGTTAGTGAAGATAGAAAGAGAGAGAGTTACGTTTCGTATATTAGTTGGCGGGAGCACACACTTTCTTTCTCTCTTTCTCTCATTGCCAGTTACGTTTCGTATATCTAACACACAGCGCAGGCCTATTGTCTGTATCACACTGAAGGAGCAAGAGAGAGCAGTGCGCTCGCACATTTTCTTTCTCTCTTCCTATCATATAAATGGAGCTAAAGAAGTTTTACTTCAGTCGTGTGGTCGTTAGCACACTCGTTTTTTGTAATTAATTATAAACGTTATCGTCAACTCCCCAAAATAAAATAAAATCTTGCACAATATTTAAATTTTGAAAATAATAAAATTCAAATTCAGCTACAACAATATAAATAACGTCGATTTTTTTATTCATAACACTCTAGCTCACGAAAAAGTCACGGACTGCCACTGATTGCAAAATAATGCAAAATCATATTTCTGAAAATTTCACCGCCTATGTGTTTTGCTCGCAATATTATTTAAATACTTCGAGTAAAACGAGTGGTTTTTTTAGGGAGTTTTGTGTAGAAAGAAAAATGTCACAGGCCTGTAAAATTGTTTTGAAATGTAGGTACAATCTTTTGCTTTAAAACATTTTCTTCGGATTTGCTTTTGTTGAATAGTGTTTATGTGGAAAATTTAGTTTTTTTTCTCGTACGAGTATTTTATTAATAATTGTGTCCGAGTATTAAGAGCTTCACAAGATACCTATTCTCGATCCAAAATAAGAACAACCCGTGGACGCGCATGTCTCCGCCCCTTCTCCCCATTGCTTACTAGACGAACGCTAACACATTCAATCCCACTATTTAAATAAATTGAATTATTTTATAAAATTTTATTTTATTTGTCTGACAAAAAATGACAACAGTTTATACCTTTTAAATAATGGTAGCGATAGTTTTACCAAAGACATATTGTACTTTATGTGGCATGAGATTTTCCAAATTGGCTAAGGAATTAATCCGAACCTAAAAATATCATCATTGTCATTTAAAAAAAAACTCTAATGATTCACTTGAAACATTGTAAGCCAGTGAATCATCGTTGAAGTCTCCGAGGTCATGAACATTCGATGGACATTCCAAAATTATCGCTTAGTACCAATAATATGTCGAATAAAATTACTCAAATACTCTGTTGTAATTTTTCCGATGCATTCTTACGTGGGTATTCTTATGCATTTATTTTGAAGGAGATATTGTTTACTTTAACATGTTATTTTATCATCGATTATACCAATTCGCTCGTGTTTAATTCGCAATGTTAAGGAAGAAATCGGAACCCAGTTTTGTTGGCTTCGCTAGCAGTGACATTTACCATATACTTATTATTTATCATATAACCCTCTGTGACAGCTGTCCTCTTTTGTTCTTTGTAATTAGTGATAATGTATTTGAACATATCGGCTGATTAACCATTTTACCACTGGGTCTGAATGGGTTAATTTTTTGTAACGCGGATACACAGGACGACGGTCAACGGCATACTGAATTTTGGGCGAAGTGATTGGCGGCAGCCAAGGGCCGGTGAAGGGACCGTAGCGGGGGGAGTGGTATGCGCAGTACAAACCAAATTTTGTACCATCGCGGGTTGTTCTAAATGTGGATAGAGAATAATAAAAATATGATTTTTGACATGTTTTCTTTTGCCAAAATGGAAGCCGGGGGCCGGCCTCAATTGCATTATTTCAACTTCAAGGACCTTCACGAATTGCGTCGCCTTTTTAAGTGAATTCTGCACAAGAGTCTCAAGTACTCCCTGCTAACCAGAACCAGTGAGATTATGGCATCCCTAATTGGAGTATGTTATATTTTGTGGGTGTGAATGTTAATTTATGGGGAGGGGAACCAGGGGAGAGGAAGGTGTATCTACCTGAATTTTCTGATCTGGTCACTAAACACGGCAAAAGTCATTTAATGTAACGTTTTCATGGAATTTGGAATGGAATTTCACCAGGACGATACTGATAGTACATTCGACGCTGATGGAAAATACGTGCCTAACCAACTTAATTGAAGGATTGAAGGACCCCGCTGATTGAAAAAGTTAATATGCCATATTTATTTACTCAGCACAGGTTTTCCTAGTGAGGTGTTCACGAAACATACAACAATACCTATCCACAGTTTCACCTTCACAAACCTACCTTACACCCAACATAATAAAATTGCAAAATATATAAGTAAAAATGTTTTCAAAATTTATCTATTATGTACAAAATGTTAATAAATAAGTAAATACTGTAATATATAGAAATAAATAAAAATAATAAAGTAAACATATAAAACAGCTGATGGGTCATTCCCAAATTCAACAATCTCTCATTTTCTTTCGGTTCACATGCGCAGTGTGGGGTACCCGCGCGTACCACAGACAAGCACATAAATCCCGATGCTGACCATAGATTATGGCCGTCCCGGCATTGTAAGGCGAGCCCTCTATCATCGATCTAATAACATGTTTATCCGTGCTTTGGCCCTCTTGTTTACTTTGTCCGATTGTGAGTTAATTGCCGTTAATTTCGTGTTGTCGATGGTCGATAGGGATGGAAGGTAATCGAGTAATGCGGTGTGGCCTGGCCAGTTTTGATTGAGCTTTTAGTTTTAAGTGAATACTTCTTTAGCACCGTTGTGATTTGAAACTCGATTAAACGAAAACAGCTACACTAAAAAGAGAAAAACGCATACATTTATAGGATTTACTCTGCGAGAGAATGAGATTGTATAATCGGTCTCCTCTTATTGATATATTGCACCTGTGCTAATCGAATGCGTTTTACTTTTGTCCCGAGGAAACAAAAGTTGTCGCGTTCACTCACCATTCCAGTATTCTTCCATTTTTTGTAACTGAGCTTTATTTATCTAAAACCTCACGAGAAATCCATTAAGGATACTTTCTACCATTCCTCGGGTGCGTTTAATTTTGATAAAAAATTGTAATACGGGATAGAAAAAGTTAGTCGCTAAATTAACGTCATTCATGTTTAAAAATGTTTCCAATCATGAGATTGTGAACGGCAAATTGTGCTTTAAAATCGCCATATTAGAAGTTTCATCCTTAGAAATAATTCCCCTCAGGGCCTGTGTCATCTTTGGTAATGCTGTGTGGAGGGTATTTTTAGAGAAAAGAAGGAAAGGAAGTCGTGGAAAGGAAAAATGTATGAGGGCTGGTTAGGAATCTGGGGGTCAGTGTGTCCAGTAGTGACGGACGTATGAATCAATCCCCCCCACTGCGGGTTACGCAACGTTCCAAGAGTCCTGCTGGAGAGGTCTACAGGTCTTCCTCAAATAGTCTCTCCCGATCCGGCCTACCACGCAGTTGGTGGACAGACGCATCCGCCGTCAAGATCCGGACAAGCCTCACCCCATGAACACGGGCACCCCTGCTAAGTCACCAAACGTAGCGTACCTCTTGACTTTATGTCAGTCATCAAAGTATTATATTTTTAAGGAGCGATGAACCGGAATTGTGGTTGAGTGAATGAGGTATTAGTTTTTGGGACCACGCAACCCATGTTTGATGAAAAGCGGGTGTGTGCTTGATGTTATGGAGCCACTAGTAAGTAGGTTTTTCGTATATAACAAAGGCTTGTCTTAGTAAATAGCTGTCGAATATCTGAGACCCTGATTTTAGCAAAGAGTTCATTTAAGGGATGGATAGGTTGACATTTAAATATAATTCTCAAAATTAGTTTTTGAACTATAATAATTGGTCTAATAATGGATTCAGCACAACCACCCAATCCCACTATACCATATGTTACTATGGATTGGAAAAAGGCAAAGTATACGCTTCTCAGAGTCTGTAAATCTAAGATGGACCTAAGGGAGCAGAATATATGGCAGAGTTTACGGAGTTTTTTTACTGTGTCACCTTCGACCAATACGTCAATGTGTGTCACTGATATGGGCTTCCCAACTAGTTGGTTGTCTATGATTATTCCCAAATACTTAACTACTTTTGATGATTTAAGGGTCGAACACGTACAACTAATATTAGGTGTGGTTTCTGGAGTGTCTAAATTGAGTGAACACGAGTGAATGATTGGTTTTGGGCAGTTGTTGTGTATGTTGTGTTTGCGTATGGAAAATGACATATATTGTTTTTTGTTGATGTTAAGTGTGAGGAGGTTAGTGTCTAGCCAATGCTTTACTTTTATTAGACCATTATTAATTTTGTTAATAACTGATAGCCATTTTCATCTTCGAATATTAAGACCGTGTCATCGGCAAATGAATATCTTACCTCCAATATTCATGGCACATGATGAGTTAATGTATGTAAGAAATAAAATTGGTCCTAGTATGCTGCCTTGAGGAAATAAGTATAATGATTTGTATACTTTTATATTGATGTTGATCCTTCACAATTGAATAAATTCGTTAGGATGGATTTGAAAAAATATATGAGATCCATTTCCTGACTCTGTTGCTCGAATTTAAATTGAAGTCGTTCATTAAGTGTACTGATATGTATTTTTTTAAGCGTATCAGAAAAAAAAATTCAGGATATTGTTGATACACTTGTCGACTATTTTTCCAAAAAATCGCCATCCCGTTCAATACATGTGAACAGCCTCTAGTTTCTTTATGCCCACCTCGAAGAATTCTCCCGCCAGATCCTTCCCACTTCAGAACCACTTTCAGAAATTGATGTAATCTCACAAGCTTTTTATTCAATTTACACAAACATCTGGTCCTGGGGGGCCTCCAAACGCCTCCATGTTCCCTTTATCAAATCCTAAACAAGGTTTTAAGGCACCAGGACACTGTTAAAAAAATACATATACATTTGATAATAATGCTCTCAATAATTATTTTAAGATATACAGATATATATAAGAGATACAGCATTTTATATGAAACCGTTTTTAACAGTTTACGTATGTTCAATTATCTTTCAGCCAAACTTTGAACGCGTTTTTTTCGAAACTGCATTTTTCAACCTGGTTGACAACATATTAGAAAAACTATACATTCGATTTGCATGCACCAACTCTTAAGCTTGGGGATTTTTTTTATAAAGGGCCGTTCTATTTTTTTTATGAACGTTGAAAATCTTCCACTATGGAACGAGCCGCAAATATTCTGTGTTATTTGTAACTAATTAGGGAACGTACCCATACTACGTGACCTGTTCGGGGGGGGGGTCTTCAAAATACTACGCTTGGTACAAATGAGCGGCGGGTTGCTTAGATTTTTGGTCACCGGGGGGGGGGTTAAAAATTGCAAAAAGTTGGTCACGCAGTATGGGAACGTTCCTTTATTTGAGAAATAAGACAAATTAATCTAGTTTTGAACCCGCGACCTTCGGATTGCTAATCGAGAGCCTTACCCCTCGACCACGGAGGCCGTCGATAGTAAGGTACTTATTTTGAAAATAAATACTTTGTGAATTATTACATTTTTACTATAACCTCTATATTTTGTGTTCACTAATCGAAAAACTCGCTTGACATTGACAAATACATGATGTGCATGGATATTGAAAGGTTATTGAGAAAATTTAAATCTAACTTGTGAACTTTCATAAAAATTAATTATTAAAATAAAGTATTTCTCAAATCTCCTTCGAACTTTCCATTGTTTTTGTTTTCAAGTCAAATGCATCTGTCAAAATAAATTACTGAAACATCATCCCTCCAGCTGAACGCACGAGCAAAAAAACACGACACCATTATAGTAGAAAACAAACGAAACGTAGAACAAGACGTCCTTTTTAACAGAGTGCCTATATAACTTTCTTCGCGCGAGCCTATCAAGTGAAACAACTTCATGTCAGTTCACCCGACGCGCTCTAGCGAAGCGAATGTCAATTTATTGTTTACTTTTAGTTTTGACGTTTCGATTGCGCAAAAAAGTGCATAAAACGAGGGGAAAGCTGGATTTAGTTAATTTATTGTGTGATGTTCTGGAAAGTAATTATGTATTACTCAGTGTTTTAATTGTATTAAAATTCCAAGACCTCGGTGCACGGTTTTGTTCGGGTTTTTTCGTATCAACATCATGCTTCACTAATGTATTAATAGTTTAACCTCTGTGGATGTGTTGAACTGGCTTCTCGGACTGAAAGAGGACTGAAATAATAACGGAACTCGGTTCTTAATTCTAATCTGAAAATACAGTTATTTCTTACTTGCAGTAAATAATTAAATAAACGTCAATATAAGCTTTGTTATTTTGTAAATGCCTTAGATGCAACCAAGAATATTGTTTTTACACGTTTTAGGCTTAATTTCGGTTTACGGAAGGTCTTCCAAAATAACAAAACTTTTTTTTTTTATACTAACTATTGGCTGGAGAATCCGAATCCGAAAGAATTTTTTTTCGGAAAGCAATATTAACAAAGTTACACGACTTTAAAATTTTCTATACGCATACATGAAAATCGACATATTGGAAGTATTATGACAGTTTAAAGTCATAGAAACAGCCACATAAAATTAAGTGTTGCCATATCAATAACTAACTTAAGTAATTATTTTTTATAAATTTTACTCACTTTTGGCGTAAACGCTAAACTACTTGAAAACAGGGATATTTTTTTAAATTGACGCGAGCAGGCGGTATAAAGGGGCACAAACCATGTGACACAAACCTAGCGTAGCCGTTAAACTACTTGAAAACGTAGGCTGTTTTTTAAAATTGACGCGAGCAGGCGGTATAAAGGGGCACAAACCATGTTACACAAACCTAGCGTAGCCGCTAAACTACTTGAAAACAGGGATGTTTTTTTGCCGTGACGCGAGCAGGCGGTATAAAGGGGCACAAACCATGTTACACAAACCTAGCGTAGCCGCTAAACTACTTGAAAACAGGGATGTTTTTTTGCCGTGACGCGAGCAGGCGGTATAAAGGGGCACAAACCATGTTACACAAACCTAGCGTTAGGTTAGGTTAGGTTAGGGACGCGAGCAGGCGGTATAAAGGGGCACAAACCATGTTACACAAACCTAGCGTTAGGTTAGGTTACGCATTTTTAAGACTACGAATTTTCATACTTCGTCGATTTATAAGGTATGTTTGATGATATTATTGCATGGTAACATTTAATTTTGTGTGGTAAAACATTTTTCTAGTTTATCTATGACTTTAAACTGTCATAATACTTCCAATATGTCGATTTTCATGTGTGCCTATAGAAAATTTTAAAGTCGTGTAACTTTGTTAATATTGCTTTCCGAAAAAAAATTCTTTCAGTTTTGGATTTTCCGGCCCATAATTAGTATATAAAAAAAAATATATATATTTTGGAAGACCTTCCGTAAACCGAAATTATTCCCACGTTTTATAATAGCTTATTATAATGTAAAAACAAATCAGTTTTCAATCAGAAATGTTGTGCGTAATCTTTGTAACATAACAAGCACCTGTAGGATTGGTTGCATGTCATAACATTGTAATAAAACGGCACATTTTAATGGAATTAAATTTGGAATCCACATTATATTACACAGGTATCTAGACTCGAATCAGTCCAAAGAAAATTTACACGGATTTTATCTTACCGATCAGGTGTCCACCATCTTCTAGACGGGTATGAACAAAGACTTACATATTTCAAATTAGAGAGTCTAGTTAAAAGACGAAACATAAATGACCTCTTAATGCTCTATAAAATTGTGAATAATCGTGTAGACAGTAACTTAGTCAACCAAATCAAGTTATACGCCAGGCCCAAATCTACAAGAACCCTTAACATATTTTGGACTGAAATTTTTACAAATAATACTGGATATTTTAATCCTATATCTAGAATGTCTCGGTCATACAACGATCTTGTCAAAATACACAGTTCCATAGATATTTTTGCAAATAATATAACATATTTCAAAAAATATCTCCACAATAGGGTACATGCGGTATATGTAAAATAGTGTTTTCAATGCATTTAATATATGTAAAAAAAATAACTAAACTCGAATATCGTACTTAAAATCCCCCCAAAAAAATATCAAATTTATTAATTCACTTTTAAAGTTGTATGAAAATTCAAATACCAAAAACGAGTCATGATTGACTGGCTACATTGTGACGTCACAACGCACCCACCGAGTCCCACGTGAAGTCGTTTTTGTTCTAGTTGCTGATTTGAATAAGTTTGATAGTCAAAATCGTTTAGTTACGCATCTTAAACCCATTCGTATGTATAAAACATATATTGTAAATGCATATTATCATGACAGACAGTGGTATTATACAAGGACAATCTGATAATTTGCCAAAAATCGACGCGATTATGATGGCAGTTTTTTAATGCACATTTTCATCGCATGACACCGCTTTTTACACATAATAACATCATTTGGGACGTTTATAAATAGTTTGTTTGGTGTTTAAGATGTTGTATTTGTACACTTTAGTACAATACAGTATTTATAAACGGTATTTACGGACATTTTCTTCGAAAAACAAATGATCAACTGACGACTGATTACTGGATTACGACAAATGTCAGCTGTCAAGAAGTGCGAAGTGACGTCACAAGACAAAACCGCGCGAAGAAGGCGTTTTAGCCCGAATTTGAAATGTGAATATTCAAAACGTTGTTGAAGGACTATTCCTATCGTAAAAAAAATATTTTTTGTATATTCCACTTTGTAATTTTTTTCTCTAATTTTTGGTAAAAAAACAAAAAAAAAGTGATTGTACCCTATTTGTGCACTTAAAAAAAAAAAAAAAAGTTACATTAGATACTTTTCAGTAAATACTTTATAAATATTGTATACTTGTTGTTATTATGTATTTCAATTTTGTATTTAAGTTTTCAACTTATGTATAAATAATACTTGCTTTGTTTTTCAAGAGTTTGCTTCTGTGAAAATGCATATGTGAATAATGCAGACACATTAATCTAGGGATACTTATATTTGTATTTTAATTTATTATATACTACCCACAAAAATGTTATATAAATATCCTGTTTGTGTCTCAAATAAATAAATAAATAAACATTTTAATTAATAGCAACAATAATAATTCTATAATTGCTGATACCATGTTTTCATTTCTCGTTATGACGAGAATATATATATTATTCCGCATGAATAATATCTCGATCGAAGTTTCTAATAATATTTTTGAAGTGAAAACTTCTTTAGCACCGTTGTGGGGAGGAATGCAGATCATGCCAATGTTTGTTTTTTTGCCAAAAACCATGTTTTTATCGCCTTTTCAAGTTGGGCATTTTAATTTGGAAGGTGAAAAAAAGTGCGGAAAGCAATAGAAAAAAATTTTTAACAAAAAAAAAAATTTTTTTCAACGATTTTTGAACGGTTTTTCACCGCAAAGCATACTACTACGACAATCCGCCCGCCATTTTGTCACTGATATGTTGGTATCCCTGACCTGATACAAACAACAGCTAGATACGATTGTAGCCGACTTCGTGGGATACATGACTAGACGCGTAATTATGAAATTTTTCTAGCGGGCTTGTGTATGCTATCTTTACTTTAAAAAACAGCCTACGTTTTTGAATGGTTTGTCTGGCAAAGCAGGGTTTGTCTAGCGAGATTGTGAATGTTATCTTTACTTTAAAAAACAGCCTAGGTTTTTGAATGGTTTGTCTAAATGGGATTGTGTATGTTATCTTTACTTTAAAAAAAAAATCCCAGGTTTTGAATGGTTTGTTTGGCAAAGCAGGGTTTGTATCTACCTCTTGTTTGAATCAGGGATACCAACATAAGGGAACGTACTCATACTACGTGACACTTTTAGGGGGGGGGGGGGTCTTCAAAAGGTCACGCTCCATACAAATGAGCGGCGGGTTGCTTAGGATTTTGGTCACCGGGGGGGGGGGGGGGTTAAAAATTGCAAAAAGTTGGTCACGTAGTTTGGGTACGTTCCCTAACAGTGACGCAATACGCAATGGCCGCCGGGCTGTCATAGTTATATTTTCTCAATACTTTGAACAGCTGTAAATCCCTCAATTTTGCCTAGCGCGCCTTAATGTTTTTTTATTCAGCTTCTCCACACTTTTCTCGTCTAGAAAGTGCCTTTTTATTCAATTTCCAGACATTGGCAGGATCTGCATTTCACCCCCGTTGTGATTTGAAACTCGATGAAACGAAAAATAGCGACACTAAAAAGAGACAAAACACAAACATCTGTGTCATCTACAGGATTTAGCCTGCGAGAGAATAAGATAGTATAATCGGTATCCTCTTTGTGCGGGCTTCGTAGCCTCCCCACTCTTGTCTACTTTAGTTTTCTGACGGTATTACTTCTACCGCGTGGGATTTTTTTTTTATTATTAGAGAGATATTTCGTACCATGGTTGTTATAATACTCAATAGGGTTGAGTTTTCAGTTGCATTGATTCGTAACACGCCTAATATTACAATACTAGCAGGGTTTTTTGCTGCTAGGCCCTGCAGGCGGCCATTTTGTACTTAAGTTTATTTTAAAGCTTTAAGTTTATTTATTATTAATAATAACGCCTAATATTATCTACTAATTTACCTACTTTATTATCTTCTAAAACTAAAATTGGAAATAGGAAAATTTTTGCTGGGATAATTGGAAAGAAAATTGGTCACGAAGATTTTATAAAAACTTTTGCACATTTTTCTTTTTGAGTTTGTTATTTGAAGTTTGGTAATCTTTAACGTTGAAAAGTTTTTGGTTCCGGAAATTTTGAATTTTTCTGAAAAAGATATTTTTCTTAGAAACTTTTCTTTGTTGGGATATTTTTATTTTTCTGAAAAATATCTTCCGGGAAAATTAGAAAATCGAAAAATTGGAGGTTGGATAATGGGTCGGGAAATTTTTGTAAAAACTACCTTTTTTCAAAGTTTTAAATATTTAAAAAATTTGTTTCTGGAAAATTGGAATTTGGAAAAAAATGCTTGGAAAATTTGTTGCGAAATTGTATTATAGTCCAGAAAACTGACAAATTCCAAGTTTTCTTTAAATTTTTTTTACATTTTCTCACCGAGAATGCTGATTTAAATTTTCACCTGTTCTTTTGAAAATAACAGAGTTCGCCACTTCCGTTTATAACAATCCAAACTGTGTACTCATTAAGATAATAATATTAACAAAATGGACAGTTTTCTGTAATAGTCAATATTTTTGGAAATGATTGCTACCAAGAACATATACCGTAATGCGAATGATATGGTGTTTTTGGTGATGTTATTAGTGGTGATGACAGCATCCGGAACTTCGGGGGAGAAGATATCTGGACTTAACAAGCCAAGACACTTAGCACCCTCGCTGAATCACCCTGGTATGACAACTCAAGGTAAGATCTATTTTACTCAATACGTATCCATCCTTTCTGTACACCTAAAATGCATTTTACTTTTAAACATGAGTCTTTATATGTCTTTATATTATTTATATGCAAACCTTATAATTTTAGGATTCAACTTGTCTAAGTCGGCCTCACGGTTATTACCATTTTTTCTTATTTAAATAGAGCTTTATTATTTAGAAAAGTGAGTACTTATGTCGGGAAGACGAGAACAAATGTATTTCATATTTTAAGTTTGTTGAAATTAATTCATTTATGCAATATTATATGACGACACCATGATTCATATTTATGCTGCATTTCATTTACACAGAATAATTATTATGTTTTTTTGGTTAGGTAAGATAGGTTAGGTTATGTTAGGTTAGTTACGTTAGGTTATTTAGTTTGGGTTGGGTTAGGTCAGGTTAGTTAGGTAAGGCTAGGTTAGGTTACGTTAGGCTAGGTTAGGTTAGGCTAGAATAGGTTAGTAAGGTTTGGATAGCTAGGTTAAGTTGGGTCAAAATTTTAAATTCATAGTGAAATCCATAGAATAAAGCTTATAAAACTTATTTATTTTGCTCCACACAGGTCCTGAGAAAAATAATTCCCCTCAGGGTCCATGTCATCTTTGGGGTTGTTGTTTGGGGGGTCTTTTTAGGAAAGGAAAGAGAGGAAGTTCTGGGAAGGAAAAGGGTATTAATGGTGGGTAGGAATCTGGGGGTCAGTGTGTCCAGGAGTGACGTACGTATAAATCCATCCCTCCCAATGCGGTGCAAGGCGATGTTCCGAGGGAGTATGGCTGGAGAAGTTCAAAGGACTCCCTAAACCATTCTCTCCCGATCCGATCTGCCATGCAGCTACTGGGCAGACGCATCGGATAAACCTCAACCCATGAACCCGGGCACCCCTGCTAAGTTACCAAACGTTGCGAACCACTTGGGGTGACCTTTGACATAGGTGTTGGTTATCCAATAAATGGTTCCCGGGGCGGCGTACCCAACACCCGCCTTCCAAATTGAAATATTCTGTGGTGAAATCGAACAGGTTCCAGAGTTCTGTGTGGTGGACGTAACTCCATAAAGTCCTGATCCTGTACGTAACTCCCATGATGATGAGGGCGACGAATTGACGGCTTGTCACAGTTGATATATTTGGTAATCGGATAAAACCGAACGATGTCAAAACATAACATGATAAAATAATGGCTTATGTTGGTCTTTTAGTTTAGGCTGAGTTAGGTTGGGTTAGATTAGGTAAGATTAGGAAGTTAGTTTAATTTTTTGACATTTTTCAATGCTATTTTGTCACTTTGTTTTTGTCGTGAAACCGATGATTTTAGTCAGAGTAATGATGAGGTAATGAGTCTAATGAGTAATGAGTCATGTGGTGTTTGTATATTTGGCGCCAGGACTGGTGGCGCCGACGCGGCGTGCGTTGTTATTATTATTTATATTACTTTGGGGGGAAACTGTTGTTCCAACAACCAACCCCTCTCTACTGACGAGTGACCGAGCGCGGGAAAGCGATTTCGGGGATAAAACAATGTGACTCATAGTGGAGATTCACTTTAAGTAACATCTCTTACAAAATTTTCCTGAAAACAAACAATGTTCACTTTTTTTTAGTACTTGGTTCTCCGAGAGTTGACGAGTTGTTTGTTTTCATTCTCAGACTCACAGAGTAAGGTAGAGTGCAGTCCTTGGCGCTCGACGAATTTTGGAGTGTCACTTGATCAAGTCAGAGCAATCGAGCAAGGCAGTTTGAAAATGGCTGCGATTGTTGCTGATACTCGTTGTTACGGCTAAATTATGTATTTTTTTATCGCAAGCATATTAAATAGAGTGTTTAGACTATTTTTAACAGTGATGTTTACTTAGCGACAACACTGACTTGAGCTGGCACCTTGAAATTACTGCATTTTTAATACTTAGTTTTTTTTTCTTTATTAGTCTAACCTCAAATTGTAATATTTAATTTAATTGGTAGAGCTGTGGCCCGGAAAGCCGAAGGTCCTGGGTTCGAGTCCCAGAAGTTCCAATATCTTCTTCTGATTTTTCTGTCTTCAGATTTTCGATTGAGTTTCGCTAATATTGTCTTCATTTGATTAAATATTACTATAAAATTTGAGATTTTACTCATAAAGTTAAAAATTTTTTTTTTTTTTTTTTTTATTAGTAATAGAAGGTACATAAATTACAAATAAATTTTATACAGTAATTAATTACATAGTAGAATATTTGATGTACCCCCATAATTAAGCAAGGCTTGTGTGTATGGGGGGGTAAATAAAAAATATATAAACATCCTAGACTTGCAGAAAAGTCAATAGATGTCGCATATTAAAAATATTATTGATAAAAAAATATCCAGATACTATCTACATGGCATTTAGTTCGGGTTTGAATCTTGCAATCATATTTAAAGATAGCAGTCAATAAAATATGCGTTAGGAAAATGAAGATAATGTTGGTTGTTCTTGGACGAAGTATGATACAGTTAAAAATTACCGAATCGGATAGAGACACATTAGCTCAGTTTGTAGAGCTGTGGCACGGAGAGCCGAAGGTCCTGGGTTCGAGTCCCAGAATATTTTTCTGATTTTTCTGTCGAGATTTTCAATTGAGTTTCGCTAATATTGTCTTCATTTAATTAAATATTACAAGTTTAGTTTTTAGTGAGGTGGGCTCAATTTCTAGCTACCAAAGTCATTTATATCATGATCTGTAGTGTTAACTAGACTAACTAACTGTGCAAAAATAGGCAAGGAGACTTTTGAAAAAATTATAAGAATTTATTTAAAGCCAGTTCATCGGAGACAAAATTTTACAAAATTAAAGTATTACGCTCTCCATACTAAGTAAGTAGATATCAACGATGCAGCGATGAATCGTACATGAACGAGCCGCATAATTGAGCTAGCTCTTTTTTATGAGCCGTATTCATACAACTCCCGGTAACAGCTCAATTTAATAGTGAGGTTTTTTTCTTCTTTTTTTTCACATATTTTTTTTTTTTTTAAATTGTATTATTAACCTCACTATGACTAAAAATAACTATTTTATTAACAACTTTGTAAGGAATGACACAAATGGTATGAGAGTGGTCATTCGGTGGCCATTTGGGATTTGCATTACCGCGAATTGTCGACACTTGTAACATAACCTTTTCGTAAAGTAAAAGAGTAGACTTAACTCAACATTAACTTGTTATATAGGTAATCACAACAACTCGGGCTTACGAAGCTTGCTTACGGTCTGAACTCACGGCCCTCGTTCAATTAAGTCGACTCTTTGAGCCGTACGAAAATATAGAGCTGGTAGAGTAGTTTCACCCGTAGAAATATGTTTCACCATTATAAGATCCTTAACTAATACTTTTACAGAGAGGTCGTGTCACGTACGCAAGTGTGTGAGTTATGAATGTCCGTTCGATGAACATCATTGGCTGGACGATAGCGGACACCAGTGCAAATGTCTTGTCCAAACGGCCTCATTTTGTCAATAGGAAGGAGTGATAGGAAGTTAATGTGAACCATCCTATACCAGAAAATCTTATAATGGTGAAATGACTGAAATGCACTCTTAACAAAGTTAGTCATGAGTCATGATCCTTCGCTGGTAGGTACCGAAAGAAATCTCTCTTACTAATTTAAAAAAAAATCACCCAAGGGCATTGAATTTACCGTTTATCTTCTTATGTATATTAATTTAGCAACAAAACTATTTCACATACGTACATAAATAAACAAAATATAATTTAATCTTGATTGTCCCCAATTAAAATATTCCCTTATCTCAAAATGCGATCTGTGTTAAAAAGTCATCCAATTTTATGACGTTTTAAAAATGCTCTTTGAAAACTATAAACAAATGCATCTGACGATTTAAACGAGAGATACGCAAAAATATTCAGGGCTTTACAATTTAATTCCGTTACCCGCTTCGTATATCTAGAAAAGGCGTATATCTTAAAAATAAAGTATAAAATGTAAAAATCCAAGTATATCTTAAAAATGACACCGGAACCAAAAATATTGGTTTACGAAAACATTTATCAAAAAGAAAGTCCATTATCTCACAGTCAAAAGATCGCAAGAAGCATTGGTTTGTACCTTTTGTTGGTCTGCGTGAAGCCAATTTGTTTTCCAGCAAGTTCGCGGTAACGGAATTACTAGCTTTGTGAAAATCATTTTTAAAACACAAATTTCAGGCAGTTAGTAATATTTTAGGTATGGGCTGTCGCGGACTTTATTATTAACAATTTAATCAGTGTAACAATTTAATGAATATCGAAAAAAATATGTACATAACATATGAATCCGAGGCAGCGTATGAAGAAAATTAACATTAGATAAAAATTGTTTAATTTCTTCCTAGTACAACAACTACGTCACGCAAGAGATGCAACGGAATTCGATGGGCAGTTGAGTTATGAAATTTCTCGTAGGTGGTGTCACTTTAGGATTGGAATTGGGTACGGGAGGGCTAATCTATAGTTAATATATCGATGGTTACCCGCCATAAATTAATATTTTAATTTGTACTCGCTGAAATCCCCGATGTTACCCCGGCTTTACAGAGTTTTTTAAATCAGATGTAGAAAATAATCATTTTTCTCTTATTTTTAACGTCAAGTGTGCAAAACTTCAATAAGTTTCAAATTTCTGTTTGAAAGGGTGGAGGGAGGGGATGGGGTAGTTTTTCGAAATCTGATGATGATCAATCTTGGAATAAATCTGTAGATTTTTATAAAATTCAAATCCACGCAACTCCTTATAGGACAAAATTCATTTAAAGTGATGAAAAAAATGATTATACAGGTATAGGTTTTGTTAGGTTGAGCTAATTTTTTTAATCACTTTTAATGAGTTTTCAATATGTTGAAATGTCACTTTGATGAACTCATTTCCATTTATTTTAGTTTTTTATATCTCCATTCTTCATTTGGTATCAAAGTATGGAATTCTAGTATGGGGATCTGCTACAACAAATCATATTAACCACTTAGATATTGCTCAGAAGAGCATTATAAAAACCATACTAAAATTACCCATCAGAACCCCTCAAAAGATATTTTTAAGTATTTTGACATTCTAAATTTTAAACAGATATATGCCAAGAATATTCTTATACATCATTTTAAAAACAGAAAATCTCCTAATGGAACTCGGATACATGACACAAGAGCCTCAAAAAAGTATATACGAGATGTTCCAAAATTCAAGACAAGTTTTAGCCAAAGAAACCACATATATCTGGCAACCAAACTTTACAACATCCTTCCTCCAAGTTTGAAAAAGATAGAAAAGATAAATAAGTTTAAAGAAAAAATCAAAACATGGGTGAAAAAAAATAATGCAGACATACTAGAGGATGTATTAAAAACACCATAGAAACTAAATAACGGAAAATGAAAGAAATCTACCAGTCCGCCTCAGCACAGGACCACCTAGTGAGGAGGACTAAGAACAAACAGATGAAATTTTTATATACATTATCATATCTTGTAATTCTCGTCAAACCTGTAATTAAATAGTCACTAATAAAAAAAAATTTGAAAAACTCCAGTGTGGACTGCTTGATATGCTTCTATTAAAATCTTTAAAATTTATGAAAAAAAATATAAAGAATGCTGTGGCACCCCTAGCAAGAAAACAAAAGTCTTGCATTTAACGGCGATCATAAAAAGCGCATAATTAGTGTTCGCTTTAACGAAGCAATCAAACTCCAGACTGCGTTTATTGAAACTTTATGGTGATTAGCTCATAGTCCTGTTAAGGTCCGGATGGGATGTACGGTATACGGGCGCCCGGGTTACTATTCAAAAACTCACCTTCACAGAAAGATAACTGAGATAATATGCAATGTACATAATCCAAGCTTTTTTCATTAGCTCATAGTCCTATTAAGGTCCGGATGGGATGTACAGTAAACGGGCGCCCGGGTTACTATTCAAAAACTCACCTTCACAGAAAGATAACTGAGATAATGGGCATTGTAAACAAAGCTTTTTTCATTAGCTCATAGTCCTGTTAAGGTCCGGGTGGGATGTACGGTATACGGGCGCCCGGGTTACTATTCAAAAACTCACCTTCACAGAAAGATAACTAAGATAATGGGCATTGTAAACAAAGCTTTTTTCATTAGCTCATAGTCCTGTTAAGGTCCGGATGGGATGTACGGTATACGGGCGCCCGGGTTACTATTCAAAAACTCACCTTCACAGAAAGATAACTGAGATAATGGGCATTGTAAACAAAGCTTTTTTCATTAGCTCATAGTCCTGTTAAGGTCCGGATGGGATGTACGGTATACGGGCGCCCGGGTTACTATTCAAAAACTCACCTTCACAGAAAGATAACTGAGATAATATGCAATGTACATAATCCAAGCTTTTTTCATTAGCTCATAGTCCTATTAAGGTCCGGATGGGATGTACAGTAAACGGGCGCCCGGGTTACTATTCAAAAACTCACCTTCACAGTAAGATAACTGAGATAATGGGCATTGTAAACAAAGCTTTTTTCATTAGCTCATAGTCCTGTTAAGGTCCGAATAGGATGTACGGTATAAGGGCGCCCGGGTTACTATTCAAAAACTCACCTTCACAGTAAGATAACTGAGATAATGGGCATTGTAAAACAAGCTTTTTTCATTAGCTCATAGTCCTGTTAGGGTCCGGATGGGATATACGGTATACGAGCGCCCGGGTTACTATTCAAAAACTCACCTTCACAGTAAAGTGTCGATGACACCGGGCGTTTACAAGCTACTATCTACTATGTTTAAAAGCGATTAAATCGGCGAGTGAGATTGTCATAATGACACACAAAACTGTCCACTCGCTCATAAGCGTAGGAAACTGAGGCCGCTGCTAGCGCCAGTAACAAGAATAACGCCTGCATGAACTAATAGACGCCTCCGTGAACTAATTCTTCAGATGTTTGACAGTCGAAATCAGCTGTTTATCGGAAGCCATGTTGGAAACATAAATAAACCAATCACGAGCAAGCGGAGCAAGCGTGTGGGCGAGTAAAGTTGACGACCTTTCAACTTTTTTTCGTAGATTGTCAACAATCTGCTAGTTAGCAAGTAACACGATGACACTGAGCGAGTTTACTAACAGATAGTGAATTTCCCAGATAGTAGCTTGTAAACTAGCCCGGTGTCATTGACGCGTTAGATAACTGAGATAATGGGCGTTGTAAACCAAGCTTTTTTTCGTAGTGTTTTCCATACAGCAACTGTATCGGGACCCATATGAAAAATCTTTTCTTTACACTTTACACAAATATTATTTTCATACTTACGATTAGGTACATAACTATAGCAGAAATATGAAATGTTGTAAAGGAAGAAATGTTAATTTTTTAATTAAATGAAGTCATTATTAGTGAAACTCCATCGAAAATCTTAAAACAGACAAATCAGAAAAAGATACTATCACGTCTGGGTTCGTTCCGTAGAAGTTTTTTTAAAGTCATATTTCCTGTTTTTGTAGACATATAATTATAATTTTTTTATTATAAAATAACATTGAATAGGTCTTTCAGAATAGGTACTTAACATTTTTGTAATTTTCTATAATAACAGTATTTAATTTATTTTTAAATTTTCTGAAAAAAATCTCTTAAAATGCACGTCGTAAAGCACACACTTATTTTCCTAGAAATATTTCGACAAACGCAGATCGAAAGAGGAAAAAAAAACGGAGAAAAGCGAACTTAAAAAAAGTTAAAACTTTACAAAAATCGTTTTCCATCGTTTTAAACACATCATTTTCTTCAACCGAAATCGATATGAAAAGATAGCCCACATAGAATCTGTAATAAAAAAAGCAATGTGTAAAAACGCCCATATGAATGGTAGATACCAACTTAAGTATCGCCCTGGTGAGAGACGTACATTCAGAATCGAAAATTTGCTTGACATTACAATAACCGTTTTTAGTCACTATATATGAATAGCCTAGCAATCCGAAGGTCGTGGGTTTAAATCCCGACGTGCGCAAGTTAATTTTATTTGATTGATTTGTGTTTTCACAATTTATCAAAATCAATCAATCATTTAAAATAATATAATATAGTCTATATTTGCGGCACGTTCCAGAGTGGAAGATACTCTCAGTATCAGAATTGAAACGTTGCTTCAAATGGATTTAGCTATATTTGGTGACTAGATCTGAATAGCCAGGAAAATCACCACCTTTCTCTTCCCCATTTCCTTTCCCCTCCCTACTTAGCTTCAGTCACACAACATACCCCAATTGGGTATGCGATAATCTCACTGGCGGTTGGGAGCTGTTGCTAAAAGCGTGGTACTTTCCCAACCTTTCTTTTGCTCGTCTCGTTACCTACATGCTATTGTACGCTATGGTCCCGATGGCTTCGGATAATTTGGAGCATTTGCTTTGAGTCTTGGGCGGTATTCACATTAAAGAAAGAACATTTTTATTTTTGGCATATTTGTTTTATTATTTTTGTTGATTGAATTTGAAATTTTTGTAAAAAAACAATTGTTTTTAAATATTTATTTTTTTATTTCTCCATATTTTTTAAAACATTGACATAATATTTAATTTACTCCCCTAATAAAGCAGATGCTTATGCTTAGGAGATATTATTATCCTAATATGTATAATCCGGACATCGAGATTTTCAGTTTCAATAAATCTGAAAAATCGATTTTTTGATACGACTCTGAATTTCTGGAGTTCGGCGGATAACCTGGAGGCAATTCCCAGTTTGTCCCACTCTTGTCTCGGATCTGATATAATAATATTAATAATTATGGTCTGTGGACGCGGGGAGCGGGAAAGTGGGTTAACATTTTTAAAAAGTCGTAATTATTTAATACGAGACTCGATGCAATCTGGAGATTGAGATGCGTGGAGGAATGCACAGAACTGGCAAAATTATACATCGCATGATTTGCATATTTAACTGTGGGAATGCGGAGTTTTGGAGTAATTTTTATTTCGGTCTTCTCATTATGACGCATCTATTCTGTAAATTCAGATTGATTTAAAAATACAGATGAAAATTTGTAATTGAAATGCGATGTAAAATTACTAATGTCAAAAGATATAAGTTGAAGACAAAGCACTGAAATGGATAGAAGCTACTTTCAAAAGATATCCCTATCAACCCTATTAACAAATCACTAAGTCAATCCCTTTCAAGGGATTTCGGTGAAATGCGATGTAAAATTCCTAATGTCAAAAGATAGTTGAAGAAAAAGCTCTGAAATGGATAAAAGCTACTTTCAAGAGATACCCCGATGAACCCGATCAACAAATCCCTAAGTCAACCCCTTACAAGGGATTTCGGTATACTTCAAGGTACGGTAGTAGGCCCACTGCTATTCTATAAATTTTGAATTAAAATGGTGCCACAAAATAAATACTGTGCGTAGAATGGGACACAAAAGTAGTGGAAGGGAAGGAGATGGGGGAGAGAAATCTGAGATAGCTAGCTTATTCGAACTGATCCCTTAACATTTCTAAGCCACTGATTAGATGATACACACACCTTTAAATCGAAATAAATGCCTTCCATGTAGCTTTGAATGGAAACCAATGTCTCCACTGTCATCGTAACATTTGACTATTAGATCGAGACAGCCAATCAGCATTGCGTGCTCTGTCTCGCTTGCCCTGTATGACATCGTTTTTGCCGTTTCATTTGATTTTGAATTTATACTGAGATTTCTATATTTGAAGTTGGGGCAAAGAATGATCAGACTTTTGGATCACGAAACAAACCCACTTCACGTTTTTGTGTTATTCTATATTCTGTCTTATGTTACTTCAATATCGTATTGAAATGGTTAGTTCCAGTATGGCGATACCTAATTTTTATTTTTAAAAAAGAAAGCGAATGTCCCAGGTTACGAAAACCTACCAATATTTGAATTCTTCTTGCTACCATCAACCATCATCATAAGTGGAAAATGTACAGAGAATAGTGATTGCGACGTCTGAGAACTACTAAGAGAACATAACCAACTAACCACTAACTCATTGTCTCTGCATTTCCCAGCGGGAGTATTTTGCAATTGTAAAACTATTAATAACGACTTTTATAAATAACAATACCATAACAACAATATAGCATTTAGCCATAAATTCGCACGGTTCAGCGACTGCACTGAATTGCTACTACGGCTGGCGCCACCATGGCGCTAACGGTACGAAGTAGCAACTGTTTTGGATGCAGTGGCGTAGCAACCACCTGTCACAGTGTCCACCTGTCCGCCAGCCTCAGCACTTGGAATTCGCCTAGGATCCAAACCTGGAAAAGAGAGCTAAGATCAAAGTGGAGGTAATCCACCTCTTACCCGCCCTGGTATAAGTAACTGATGGTTACTCCTTCAAGGCTCTCGCAAGATTCTAATTTTTTTTTGTTAAACGAAGCTACATTTATTTATTTTGAACGAATCTAGACCTCCAGTGTCCATGCATACGTTGTTAGTAAGCAGTATGCAAGTGCTTAACATGAAAAACAAAATGCAAAAAATAGGTTAGTAAGACAAAGATAAATTAAACAGGGCAAAAGAAAAACTCATTCAAGAGGCTCCATGAGGCGGCATTGCATCTGTAAAAACCTGCAAGCACCTGCATAAAATAGAGAACATAAGTAATACAATAAATCTCAAATCAATTGGCAAGTACCAACAAAAAATGTGAATGGCTTTCGGTCTGACTATAAACTACACTTAGCTTCCGTGTCCCTTAGCCAACCACTCAGTGAAGCCTCAAAGAATGTTAACTGAATATTTGGGGTAAAATACCCGAAGACTAAAAGAAAATTCAGCGTTGGGTAGTCAGAGGCAGGACAAAGGATAGTCAAGGTCGTCTGATCAAGCCTCAAGCCTGCACATGTCATTGGGGGAGGCGCAGATAGATTTGAGAAGGTTCTGCAAAATTAGTAATGTAACTAAAGATGAAGCATGGACGAGGTCCAGCACACCCCCATATGGGGATAGGGAAAAAAAAAATAAAAAAAATTGAGTTCAGTTCATCTAGTAAAACATTGAAACAGTTAAAGACAAACAAAACAAAACAAGGAACATGGCATAAATTAACAGGTAGTATAGTAATTATTAACAAAACAAATCGCAAGGCAATTATATCCGTTTTTTTTTTTAAAACATAGTAAACAAAATAATATAACGTACATGTAAAAATATAACACATAAATCATAATATATAATAAAATAAATGCTAAGAAAATAAAAGAAATAACATATTACAGAAACAAAAAACACATAAATCATAACAAATAAATCCAAGCGGTAAATGTAAAGGAATCATGAAGAGTGTCCGTGAATTCAGAAGCAAAATACACCTGGTACCTAAGTTGTTTTACAACTACTCAGCGACTCTAAGATCAGGCCATCTCTCAACCCAAACTTTCGTGAATTTCCTCAGGCACTCAAAGTTCACCTTATTCGAGACGAGATCTGTATTCCAAGCAGGTCTCGTAATAACTTGTAAACCATCAATCATTTCGTCTCGAGCATCCGTCAAAATCTCACAGTGCCACAAAATGTGCTCGGCTGTTTGGTCGGTATCACCACAAGCGCAATTGGGATGGGATGATAGAGCCAGTCTGTGAAGTCTACCTCTAAATTCCCCATGCCCAGAAAGCAATTGGGTGATATGGTGGTCCATTAAAAGATATGCCCCTTCCATTCTGATTTTAACTGATGGAAAGAAGGAGAAGGTCCATCTTCCCATATTCGATCTATCCCATCTTATCTGCCATTCACTCAGCGTTTTTATTCTCATCATCTTTAAAAGTTCAGGGAGAGGCACTGCTCCACCAGGTATTAATTCAATACCAAGGTGGTTTACAGGTCTTCCTCTTTTCAGACACTTCTTTGTCAAAACTTCCCTGATTTCTAAATCAATTGGCAAAATGCCAGCCAAAATTGGCAAAGCATCCGATGAAACTGTTCTGTAGGCTCCTGAAAGCGCCAGTAAGGGGATTCGCTGGCCCCTCTTAAGCGCTGAATGAATAAGTGAATTACCGAGTCGATGTTCCCATACACAGGCACCATATGAGACTTGTGTCACATATACGCATCTGTATAATAAACGGAGCGCAGGGAAACGTAAACCCCAGTCAGCATTTGAGATTCTTCTCAGTTTTAAGAAGGGAGCCTGGGCCTTACTAGAAACGCTTTTAATGTGAGTCAAGAACGAGGAAGATCTGTCTAATGTAACGCCTAAATATTTAGTACTCTCTACAAAACGGATTGCAGTATCTCCCTTTTTTATGAAAGGGTTTCTACCTCTACTGAGGGAGCCTTTCATAAGGAGACCCACGGTCTTATGGGGAGCAAAATTCAGTCTGTTTTCCTTTCCCCAGTTAAGAATCATTTTCAAACCTTCTTCAGCTTTATTTTCAACTTCTTTTCTACTGTCCCCAGAGACCAAATACAATTTGTCGTCTGCGTAATCAATCGCAATAGTGCCTTCAGGTAAGGGTAACCTAGAGGAGTCATCGAATAAAATATTCCAGAAATCCGGTGCAAGGGGAGAACCTTGGGGACAACCCATGTCCACATCTCTTTCAATGATGCAATCACCAAAAGAAATTATAATTTTTCTATCTTTAAAATAATCGCAAGATATTTGAAAAAGTTTTCTTGGACAATTACGATTCTTTAATTTAGTTAAAATCATCTCCCACCATGCATTATCGAAGGCACCAGTTATATCTAAGAAGATACCGATTACGTACCTCTTTGTGCAGACCTTCACCCAGTCAAGCGCAGTCATAATGGCGTGCTCCGTGGACTTACCTGGGACGAATCCATATTGATGTACATATGATGGTGTTAATGTTTCTCGTAGACGATTTTGAATAATTTTTTCCAATATTTTCCCCAATACAGGAAGAAGTGTTATGGGTCGATAAGCTTTAATATCCGTTCTTTTTTTGTCGTTCCCTTTAGGTATGATCCTGAGCACGCCTTTCTTTCATACAGAAGGGAAAACTCCCCTTCTCATGCACGTTTCCATAACCTGAAAGAGTTCTTCCTTGGCATGGATCCATACATTCCTCACAATTATACTATTCAATTTATCATGCCCTGGTGCCTTCCTAGGACTCAAACCCTTAATTATAATTTCTATTTCAGCTTTAGTTATTTTAGAAATTTTTTCCTCCTGGGAGAGGATTGGAGGAATCCGTGATTGATTTCTAATCTGTTGGTGGTGGTCGCTTTCCCCAATGACTGAATCTAAGGGAACTAACTTTCCCAGAAGTGTATTGAGAGTAGTCACCACGTTAATACCCTCAACGTTCCCGTTATCATTGTCGATAACACTAGATAAAAACCGATCAGAACCTTTACCCGTTTTTTCAATGGCGCTACAAATATCCCATGGGTTAGAGTTACCAACATCTTTAACCCAATTATGCCAAGCAGCTCGTTTAGCCAAAAGTACAGCCGATTTGAAAGCTTTACGAGAGCTACTTAGTTGTCTCCTGAGGGTGGATGTCACCTCCTCCGTACATCCAACCCGTCTAGAGACACCTAAAGCTCTGTAAGCTCTCTTAAAAGTGCCCTTTAGCAAAGTCAGCTCATTCGACCACCACGGAGACCTAATAATCGTCTTTGGGTTTGTTCTTCCCAGAGCCGATTCAGCAGCTGATACTACGGCCGCGTTGAAAAAATTCCCCAAATTGTCCGGATCTCTAGCTGCTACGTCATGAAAACCCCTTAAAGTATCACGTAGAGCATTCCCAAAGTTATCCCAATTCGCCCGAGTAGTTTTGAAGTTCCAGGAGGATCGTGGAGCTTCGGTCTTCTTGACACCCACCATATAAGTTATTAATCTGTGATCAGAATTAATAGCACATTCGTGGACCTTCCATTTAGAAATCTTGGCCGCAATCGATCCAGAGCAAAGAGTTAAATCAATATTGCTCTCACCGTGTGTGTTACTGAAAGTAAAAATACTACCAGATTCATTTATTAAAGAAAGACCTAAGACCTAAGAGCTAAGATCAGAAAACTTTAATTTTTCCACAAAACGAGATTTTCACAGATTATCCAATTATTATTATTATGTTCATATTATAATTAGCATAACCAGCTAAGACCCCGCCGTTACTCGGGCTTTACAAAGAGTTTTGTAAATCAGGTTAGTAGACAGTAATTTTTCTCTTTTTTTGAAATTTCGTCAAGGGAGCGGAGTTAGTTTTTTGAAATCTCATGTAAACAGTTACCTTCCTCCTTCTTTGAAGACAAGTGTTCAAAATTTCATCAATATTGGAATAAAATTATAGTTTTGCTTGAAAAACTAAACCGAGCACCCCACTCGCCATCATTTCTCTTAAAATATGTTATGAATTTTATAGATAGATGGTAAAACTTAAATGTGAATTGGCAGTAAACGTTGGAAGGAATTTAAAATTTAATGTGTTACACCTGCTTAAATGTAGAGTAGAAGAAAAAGACCACCGGGAAGAGATAAAAAATAAAAAACGAGGCGAAGAACTAAAATGGCAGGCGCTGATCAAAATAGAAAATGCTGGAAAGACGAAAAGAGGACTATCCCGTGATGGGTAGGGCAAAACTAAAGAAGAAGTAAGTAAATTCATTTTTTAGAAATAATTTAATTAGTTTAAAATGATAATAATTAGCCATAATATTGCTCTTCCTCTTCCTTTAACATTTCATACAGCCTTGCAATATCTACCCTGACGATGGACACCGAAAGGATGACTAAAACGTTATCTGGTCCGTCATCTATCTTAAGAGGAAACTCGGTCGCTGACAAAATTTGAACGAAACTAAATTAAATTTAAACTCTTGCTGATAATACCTAAATAAAATCATTAAAATCGAGGTTTGTATTCCCTATTTTTCTCCTTCAATGGGCAGATTTTCGAGATTTTTTTTACTAAGGGTATGAGAAGAAAATACTTTGTGACGGTACGGTGTGATATATATATATTTTTAAAAATTTATTTATTTGTAAGAAACTAACGGCTTTTACATAATATACAGTGATAAAAAATAGATATGTATACTCGTATAAGTGAGCTAAAGTAAAGTCACAGTTTCTTATGCTAAGGTACATTGGAAATGATGTTTTAATATCTTAAAA
Organism: Limnephilus marmoratus; assembly: GCA_917880885.1. Lineage (NCBI taxonomy): Eukaryota > Metazoa > Arthropoda > Insecta > Trichoptera > Limnephilidae > Limnephilus > Limnephilus marmoratus. The sequence goes on along the minus strand of OU862919.1, from coordinate 26,244,851 downwards.
TTAATTTTAGGTTATAGGAAGGGGAGAGGAAGAGGAATATAGGAAAAGGAAAGGAGATGCTCCCGATACATTCTATACTCTCATTTTTATAATGATTTTTCATATCGATATTTCTTTAAGTTATTACTAAAAATGTCAATGCTGTGAAATTTTGTATAATATTACCTACGCACATACACGAGGAATTGGGGAATTTTTTCTAATATTTATTCGACATGAGGGTTAATAAAATAAATCGGCTTGTAGGGTTGATCTTGATGGAATATGAAAATTTATTAAATTGGTAAGTTCTGGTGAGTCCAGGCCATTATTTAGAATTTTATACAATAGGATTTGATCAAAAATTAGACGTCGTGTTTGGAGGGATTTGAAATTGTGAAATTTAATGGAATTGGTATAATTTGAGAAGTGTAAGTTTAGTTCGTAATTTATGTGTTTAATTTTTTTTTTGAATTCTTTCAATATGGTGTGCCGTTCAATGTGCATACAAAGGAAATTTTATTTTTAATTTATTGCATTTTGAGATGTTAATAAGAATTAACATCATGTCTAGTTATTACTCTGAGCGTCTATTGATGGCGTTCAAATCAGGCAATTTTAATGATTTTTAGAGGGTCCTAACTCATATAAGAAGAAACTTAAAAAAAAAAACAAAACGTAAAAAGTACACGCTAGTGATCGATATCTATATTATATTTTTAAAAGTCAGAGCGTGCAATTCACACGCGGTGGAAGTGAAACCTTCAGAAAACTAAAGAAGACAAGAGTGGGGAGCCTTCGAAGCACCGTACAAAGAGGAGACAGGTAGGCTACGAAGCACCGCTCAAAGAGGAGACCGATTATTCTATCTCATTCTCTCGCAGCTAAATAAATGTATGTGTTTTGTCTCTTTTTAGTGACGCTATTTTTCGTTTCATCGAGTTTCAAATCATAACGGTGTAAAGAAGTTTTCACTTCAAAAATATTTGCAGTAGTCTCAAAATCCAGAGATGAAATTGGGGAACACGTTCGTATGGACAAATCGCCGCCCGTTCCCTATTTATTACTATCATTACTTCTGGCGTAATTTGTTTCACATATACATACTTCAGCAAAACGCTTATAAATTCCTCTTTCTTTTGGACCCTCCCTCGTATTACATACTAAAATTTTTGCACCGAAATACATTTCAGAAGTTTCACAAGTATTTTTTTGTGCTTCTGCAACAACATCACGTAACGCCACTGAGTAGATACTGCGTGCATTTAAATATGTTAGTCCATAATAATTATGCCTAGGAGGAGATTGCCACTCGTCCGTCACGCCCGGTGCTTGCTTGGTAACGTGGTAACGCCGCTGTCGCTCGTTTCCGCCATCGCGTGCGTCTGTGTTCAACCACCTGTGGAGAGTGAAGACTGGAGAGCTATCCATGTGATTATTCCCCCACGCATTATTAGGGAAATTGTTTTCCTCAATACGCAACGAATTGGATCCTCATGAATGTACTTTTATTTAAATACATTTTTGTTTTGATTGTTCATTACATCTTATCTTATTTCAATCACTTAGACAAGTCGCCTCTTCTTTTGCGGCATAGTCGGTCTCTCTTCGCATAGCCCCTGGACTTGTTTTCAATTTTTCTTATCATTTTACTATTCGTAAATTCGCCCACTAAAAGGCTGTAGAAACTGTTTTCAATTACTTTTTCTGTAATAGTGGTAAATTAACGACCCCACACAGTGCGCATTAGCGATTAGCAATAAAAAATTTGTATGGAGTAGGTATTACGAATTCTGAGATTCAAACGAAGATCTAAACAATGCATCGCACAAATATTTAACCCCTAACATAAATATACTTTTCTATCGATCTCCATTTTTTATGCATTTAACATATTTTACATTTCCCTCACCAACCACAAGATCCTTGTCTCTTTATGGTGCGAAACGGCTATTTTTAATTCATTGCAACACTATTTAACATGTAAAATAGATGTACCTACTTATTGTACAAACATACAAATATTAAATAAATAAAAAGTTAAATAAAATTTATTAATAAAAGTACCTACCTACATAATCGTTTCTTCGACGGTTTTATTATCTTATATATAAAAATGAATCGCTAAATGTGTTGCTAAGCGCAAATCTCGAGAGCAGCTGAACCGATTTCGCTAATTCTTTTTTTAGAATATTCCTTGAAGTACGAGGATGGTTCTTACGGAGAGAAAAAATAAGAAAATTGCGCAGAAAATTGGATTATTTCAGAAAACCTAACGACTATCGCACGTTTGACAGTTCGCGTGTTTGAGAATGACATTTTGCAAAACATTGATTGTTAAATCAGGATTCTATTTTTGAAAATCTTTTAAGTTGATAAATTTATTTAAAGTAGGTACTCCCCTAATAGTTTGAATCGAATCAAGAATTTTAGATATTTTGAATAGGTACCTATGATAGGTACCAAATTTAACATACATGAAAAATGAAAATTGGTATAAAAATTGTAAAAGGTGGCACGTGGGCTGTTTAAAAACTGAATGTACTGGGATTGAATATATGGAAAGCGGGAGGGAATAGACATGGGGGAGGTGGGAGGGAGGGCGGTGAGAGGGGGGGAGGTGGAGGAGGCGGAGTGGGAACCCCCCTTACACCATGCGAGCGAAGCCGCGGGAAAAAGCTAGTTCACAATAAATATATCAAGTTGCCAAAGAAAATCAGAGACAAAAATAATTTTTTCTTTGTGATAATTAATAACAAAAATAATTTTTGATTCATCAAAGTAGTATTTACTAACCGCAAAATACGCTTTTATCGTTTAAGTACATACTTTGAGATGAAAAAGTCATAATTTCCATTGAAAAATATTCCGGATTATTAACGGTGAATCTTCTGTGAACATAATTACACATGAGTTTCACGGTAAAGTTTACACTTACGACTTGATAAAGCACTTACGACTTGATGCAAAGAACAAATGCCGCGGAATTAGGTTAGAAGAGACGTTATGAAATTATTTACAAATTCATCGAGGATTTTAAGTTGCCAAATTCAAGAAACGACACGGGCGACGACGTTACGTCAATGTACGAAACTAAAATAACCGAATTTGAAAATATTCGTAGGGCTGTTACGCTCTTAAAACGAACATACATATTTGGAACACTGTAAGATTCAGGTTCTAATCATCCACCAAGGGTATTTTTTCCGTTCGTTAAAAGCAGACGAGAGAGATTTCACATAACGCACGTTATTGTTTATTGTGATGGCACACAGACGATAAAAGTTGATCTTAGCGCCCGTCAAATATGACTTAATCTCGGAATACCGTTAATATAAGTGCGCATAAAGTGCTCGTTCGGATGATTACATTCATTATAAGTACCAAACACATTAAATTGCACGGTACGTACATCACTGTCTGCCGGTTTCTGTCTGCCGGTTGCCTGTCGAGAGGTATGTAATACTGCGGCATTCTTGTCGGCAGGTACTAGGCACTAGCAGACAAGCAACAGATTGCAGTCAGGTGTCGTGTAAATGGTGTTTGGTCAGCGAGGTCAACAATGTGATAATTCGATGAGGTCGATTCAAAATTGCAGAGGGTTTCTTTCGTTGGTAGTTTTGTTCCCAAAAACTTTTCAGTTCTGCCTTGTAAGAACCCGATTTATTTTTAAGCTTTGAAATGCTTTTCTTATTTGAACAGAATTTTCTTGGATGAGACTTAATTGGAATAATTTTTTTTGGATGCAAGTTCGCAAGCGGTTCGTCATTTAATAGATTCAATAAAGAGAATGGGCCGTATTCATAAAACTGAAGGGTATCCTTGTAAGTATAAGGCAGAAGTATAAAGTTTTAAGTTTAAGAAAAAGGTAGGAGTATAAGAATTTCCTTTTTTTCGTATTAATAATGATTACCTTGTACTTGCAAGAATATCCTCCAAGAATAAGTAAAAGGTTTTTGGCATGTTGGCTTGTGACTGTGCCGCGGCAGGTTACAACCTATTTTCGATGGTTTGTTTATTTGTGGTATTTCTTTCTTATTGGTGTTATTTGAGTAGAGTTCTTCGATCAGAGAAGATGTGTTCATCAAGCAGCGATAGTGAAAGTACAGAAAAAGATAATGCTACAACCGAACTGCAGTTCATAGCAGATGAAATTGCTAATGCCCGCGTGATTTTGGAAAATGGAACCGGTATAATTCTTTGTAATCACGAAAAGATGTTGATAAACGCTGCTTGTAGTGTTTAATCTCTCTCAGTTTCACATCTGCCATCGCTTCAACTGATCACTACACGACTGACCACACTATCACTACACGACTGCTACTGACCACACTCGAAATTATTGAGGATATCCTTTTTTATTTAGAGCAAAATATAAGTTTGTGAATAACCAAATACTTTTTGTGAAGGATATGCTCATACTCCATAAGTATAAGGTTTTACTCGGAATATTATAAATGCGAGCTGAAGGATTTCCTTTATATTCTGCAAGTATAAGCATAACCCTTTTTTATGAGAAAGCTCAAGCAATAAAAGCTACAGTCATAAGATATTCCAAACAATCCTATCAACAAATTGCTTCAAAGTCAACACCCCTTACCAAGGATTTCGGTATACCTAAAGGAACGGTACTAGGCCCTCCGCCATTCTTTTTCATCTTATTATATAGTAATATTATGCTGTCCTCATCGCCGTCCAGTCACATAACTTTAGACCTATCATTTCTCAATACTTCATTATCCTGTACAAAGATTATCTATATAAGATCATTATCCTGTATAAAGAAATCTTTTGAGTGATCGCAATCTACAATCCTTGCCGCATATCCTTTCCAGTGGAGAATTGTCTTTTTTGGTTGCTACATCCTAGGGTGTGATTAGGTCTCCATCCCAAATGCTTTGCACTGGCTCCGGTCCCTTGCCAATCACCTCCAGTCCTCCGTGATTCCTGCTTCAATCCTCTTCCACGCAGACCTTCCATCCACTTCTTCCTCGTTCTCCTCTGGGTCGCTTAATGTTGACGATGTACAGTATTATGTACATCGTCAACATTAGTTAATATTATGAACATCGTCAATTCCAACATGAAAAAAGTTACTGTACACGAATCTAGTGTTTGTCCACAACCTCTGAACACCTTGTACAGCGTCACGGTCGTGTGAAAGTGTGCCGAATTTGCCGTTACTTACAGGCGGCTTGGAAATTAAAAGCACAACACACGCAGGTACAAGAGTGCGCAACCACCATCGGGTATCAGGTGTGTTGGTAGGTCGGTTGTTGGTAGGTACTCTCGGCCGACTGATAGCGCCGAGCTCGTGACGATAATTCACACGACCGCCTCCAGGTGTACCGCTGTCGAAATTCCTAGCGGTTAATTCGCTTATTTCACCGCCGCTCATCGCAGGGGAAGGCAGATAACTGCATGCAGCTGACTGCAAGTACCTACCAACTGGTAGATACTGTTGGTATCGCCTTTGTGAAAGATCTCCAATAGTCAAAACACAATTTATCCCAAATTGGAGTACTAAGTCTTTTAAAAAAGGTTGACACAATGTGCCTAAGCTTTTAATTGTTTATAATATTGAAGACATATCATGATACTAGCTTTTACACGCGGCTTAGGAAGAAATTACCGTACAAATAATATTCCCACGGGAATAAAATCGTTTTTTTTAATAGTTAGTCCTCCAATTATCCCTATACAAAAAATCACGTCGATCGGTCGCTCAGTTGCGACGTAAAGAAGGACAAACAAACAGACACTCTTTCGCATTTATAATATTATTAGTTAAGATCAATGCGCGAATTCAAATTAAGAGGAATACAAAAGCCATAAAGGTGCATATTCTTAGTGAGCTTTATATTATCACGAATATAGATAATAGGCAAAAAAAATCGCTTGGCCAACGGAGCCTTGAAACGGTCGATTTTAGCGAAAAGTGGGTTTTATATATTTTGTGAATAATTTTATAAGAAATATAAAACTTAAACAAGGGAAATTGTCACAGATAATCTTCGCCTAAAATTGTTTGGTCAAGTAACAATTTTATTTTAATTCTACTCAAGAAACAATAGAAAAAGCTTCAATTTATTCGAAGCATATTTTTTGGTATTCATAATGTATTGATAGATTTGTCGAAAATAGTGATTTCACATAAAGATTCGCATTTAGTAAACCGGAATAACGTTCCAGTTCACGAAATGTAATCCATCTTAAATAACGTTCCTATAACTAAATACAAAACCTTTAGTCCTAAACTGATATTTTGAAAAACACTCAAAAATAAAATTTAATTTTTTTCAGTGTAGGAAAAGATGTAAAAATGTTTCTCGCTCTGATTAAATAATCCACTTAGAATAAGACAATTGCTTGAAATGGCTTCAGCTATGTTCACTATGAATCACAACTTTCCTCGGCCAGGAGTGCCATAACTCCGCTTCTCCCTACAGTTATATACACCAACGAAATATATTAAAATATTCCTCGCATTGCTTAGTGACGTTTCCTTTAAGTAATTTCAACGATATAAACGGAAGCGTTAAAGGTCGAGTACGTAAGAACCTTATTTAGCTACCCCTAATTGTCGGTAGTTCTATGTTTCCGCAATAGATGTCACTCCCTTCCCAGCGCCGTTATTGTTATGTCACTTAGCTGCGCGCGCACCGAGGTAGCTGCTAGGTAGGTACTCCAATTAAACTGAGCACGATGCATTTGCTCTGCAGGAAGAGGTAAATTCCTAAAAGGCATCTAATACTCTCATAATGCAGGGAGGAAGCTTCTAGCGCGTGAATGTTTTCTCACGATTTGCCGCTAAAAGCAAGTTAATATCTTTAGAAAGGTCTAGAAACAGCTATGAGAAGGGAGTACCATTGAAAAATCCCGCAATGGTTTTTCCCTTGCCAAGTAACTTACATAATGTTTGTTTTTTTTTATGTGAATATTGCACAAAAGTTACAACTATCTGGAGCTACTGGGACTGAGAAGATAGTGGGGAGAAAAAAATATAGTGTGGAGGAAGGTTAGGAAGTACATGGCTATTCAGAGCTGGTCATTAAAGACAGCTATTGCCAGTTCAAGCAACTTTTCTACACCGTGTGGTGGTCTTTCACCAGGGCGATACTGCTAGGTATCTACAACTCTGGAACGTGCCGCTAATGTACGCCATAATATAATAATTATTTTTTATTAAATTTTAAATAGCGTCATGTTTATTATAATAATAATTTATCGTAACAATTTAAAATAATGAATTATCATAATAAAATTTTTAATTAATTTATTAGCGAACCTCGGGTCTCGAACTCGTGACCTCCGAATTCGTAGCCGAGGATTCTAATCACTCAAATACGGAAGTCGTCAAAATAGCTTTTTATTTGACAATGTATTCTGCTTTTCAATTCTTGAAACTATAGTTGCCGAAACATTTGAAGATAATGTTTATATCTATCATGACCAGTATAATTAAATCACTTGGTTCTATTGCTATTACATAGGTTATTTTTTTTAATAATTTTAACTCATCGCCTAAAGCAAATGAATTGAGGAATATTAATTACAATAATTACGTGCATTTGGAAAAATAATATTTTTAAAATAACAATCATACGGAACCTTTTAAAAAACACGTTTTTATCGCTTGTTGCCGTTTTATAACGGCAATTGCAATAACTTTGTTTTAATAACAAAAAACTAATGAATACACAAATTCTATGCTTCGCCCATTACTGAGCACGAGTAATGGGGTATACAAAATATGAATACCGTTCAACATATCGTCGGCAGAAAGGCTAATTGACGTAACCAGCATATCCTCTACTTTCGGGAAAGTCGAAAAAACAAAAACAAAAAATCAGAAAATAGTAATAATAACCCCATGATTGATTTTTACAATGAACAACAGAATAATATTTATGTTTCTACCAATATAATTAGATCTATATAATTATTTTAAAAAATGATGATTTTGGTGATTACATCCATTAATTTTTGTAAAAATTTTACGATTGCTTGGCTGTAACCAACATTATCTAGTATGAGAAGCTCGGAGTACGCAGTTTTTTGTAAAATGGCATCAAAAAGTGAAAATCGACAAATTGTTGGTTACGTCAATAAGCCTTTTTGAGGTCGACATGTGGAAGATGTAAAGTTTATTTTTCCGATTCTGATCATTTTATTAAAAATGTGTAATTTTCATTCGTAATTATTGATTTCAAAAACCGCACGTTCGAAACGATTCCATCTGGCTACAACGTCATTATGACATTGAAAATAGACAACCCCACTGGTTGGTAAGACGGCTGTCACCAAGATTGCTCGGCGTGACGTCAACGCCGCCGAATTCACGAATAAAAACGAAAATTTCATTTTAAATCGATATATAAAATGTATTCGTCAACATAAAAATAAAATTAAAAACCTTTTCCTTGTAATGTTTTTGGACAATACAAAAAAAAACAGTGAAAATACCACATTGCAAGAATAATAATTTAGAAATAAGAAACTACCAATTTTTGACACGAATAATAATTGTGGTGAACGTATGTCTTGCGGTATGAAAGAGACATGCGTGTATGAGTGAGACAGCATGAGGAACGTATAAAAGGGCGTGATTGCTGTCTACCGTCCTCTTTGCATTATCGCTTCGTAGGAAGCACGACCTGTAACATATCTCGGAATAAACTCGCCTAGTCTACCTACGACTTATTATTGTGTCAATCTCCCTAAACTGAGATCACATATAGAGGAAGCTGGATCCACACCCGGAGTCCAGTAAAGTAATGTTGATACCGGCCACGGTCATCACATTTGGCGCAGCCGATAAAGGAACGAGAAGCAGCCAAATCATATCACATTTGGCGCGGTTTGAAAAAGAACCACGGGCAGCCAAATTGTCACATTTGGCAGTCGAAAAAGGAATCACGGGCAGCCAAAATCACATTTGGTGCAGCCTATAGAGGAATCCGAGATTGAGGCTACAGGGGCAACAGGCAAGAGCAGCAGAAATTGGCATCCGAGGAACAGCAAGGCGCTGGATTGGTTTATTCAGTGCCGAGAACCAGGAGCATACACGTAAGGCGTGGATGGAGAAGTCCGGGTCTTCAGGAGAAGACCAGAGACCAGGTGCAGACCTCACGGAAGGCGTGCCGGGCATTAGAAGGACGACCAGGGTACAGGAGCCAAGAGACGATCCGCGGAAGGGCGAGATCGGAGCAGCAGCAAGTCAACAGAGTCGTGAGTTGAGTGTTGTTTGTAAAATTTTCTGCTTATTGATTGTATCTGTGTGAAGATGGAAGGGGGAGAACTACCCAGGTTCTGTCATTTGAGGGACAAACTGGAGACGTTCGTATTGCAATACGAACAGTTCATCCTCGTCAATGATGACAAAATTAATTCGGTAGAGAAAAAGAGAGCGGTTTTAATATCTCATTTACACACAGAGACAATAGATTTATTGATTGATTTGTGTTTTCCTAAAAAAATTACAGATATTGCGGTCGAAAATTTATTGTTATTACTAGAGAATCATGTAGGTATCAAACGAAATGTGTTCAAAGAGCGCGAAATTTTTTTTGCTACGAAACAAAAAAGTTCAGAATCGGTTACTGATTATATAGCACGGTTAAGGAATCTCGTTAGATTTTGTAAATTCGAGGACAGACTTGAATATAATTTAAAAGATATTTTTGTCACCGGTCTTCGAGTGGGGCGAATTAAGGAGAAATTATTTGTAGAAGCTGAAAACTTTTCATTAAAAAAGGTTTTAGAATGTGCTATTGCTATGGATTCATTCGAGGTAATGAATAAGCAAATTAAAACGGAAAGTGTTGATTTAGTAAATAAATTTAAAAATACATCGAACAATTTGTCACAAAAACAAAATTCGGTGGGTAAACATTTTTTTAGAACTTCGGACAAGAATGTTACATCGTACAGAGCGAGGTCAGCGGATCGAACGAAATGTAAACATTGCGGGAGTTATCACGATTCAGTAAATTGTAAATTGAAAGACGTGTTTTGTTATAAATGCAGAGTAAAAGGGCATATTGGGAAGATATGTCGCGGTTTAAATAATAATAACATTTCTTCAGTGTTCGTCAATACGCAGGAACATAAAAAAATGTTGCGGATAAACGCAGTATATTGTGAACCAATATTGTGCAAAGTTTTAGTGAATAATGTGGAACTAAACGGTTTATTGGACACGGGAGCGGCGATTTCGATTTTAACTGACAAAGATTATGTTAAACATTTCAAACATTTGAATTTAAAACCAAAGGATTTAACCTTAAAGGGTTACGCTAACTGTAAGTTAAATTTATTGGGTTGTATCTTATTAACAGTTGATTTTAACGGTTATAGGGAAATGTTAGAATTTTGCGTAGTAAAACATGGAACAATTACGGTTCTAGGGCGTGATTTCATTAAAAAGTTTAATATTGGATTTACGGGCTTACAATCTACTTTATCCCAGGAGGGAAGTGAAAATTTTTCTCACAATATGGTTGAGAATAATACTAGTGTAGTAGATAATTTAATTCGGAAATTCCCGGAGGTTTTTTCGGAGAAACTGGGTAAATTCAATAAATATAAAGTGCATTTGAAATTAAAAGAGAATGCGGAACCGAAATTCTGCAATCCGAGAAATATACCGTTTGCTTTAAAAGCAAAGGTTGAATCGGAATTGGGCCGTTTACAATCGGAAGGTATTTCAGTTCCGGTAAACTATAGTAAGTTTGCGTCACCAATCGTTCCCATAGTAAAAAGTAATGGGGAAATAAATGAACAATCAATTTCATCCCAGGAGGGTAGTGAAATTTTTTCTCATAGTGGTTTTGAGAATGATAGAAGTGATTTACAATCAATTTCATCCCAGGAGGGTAGTGAAATTTTTTCTCATAGTGTATTTGAGAGTGGTAGAAGTAAAGTGAATAAAAAATTCGAAAATTCCAAGAGGTTTTTTCGGAGAAAGCGGGTAGTTTTAATAAAAGTAAAGTGCAATTAGAATTAATTGGGAATGAGGAACCAGTTCACGTAGAGAATGACTTGGATACTCAAATTCTAAGTTTATTTAAAAATAACAGAGATTTACCTATAACGGAAGAAATATGGAGTAGGGTGCATATTAATTATGCGGGCCCAATTGCAAATAAATATTTTCTTGTGATTATTGACTCAACCTCAAAATGGTTAGACTGTGTAGAAGTAAATTCTCCAAATTCGTATAACACTATTAAAATATTAAAGGGTTTATTTGGTTATTTCGGGAGTGTACAGATAAAAGTTTCAGATAATGTAGCCGCTTTCATGTCAGCGGACTTCAAAGAGTTTTGTGAGAGGAATAACATCAAACATTTAACTACTCCGGTAAATCATCCACAATCAAATGGTCTAGCAGAAAACGCGGTTCGAACGTGTAAAAATTTAAAAAAAAAAATGATGATAAGAAATAAGTTTCAGTCAGGTTATGAGGAAAAATTAGGAAATTTTTTAATTGATTACAGAAATGCACCACACCGTACAACTGGTTTAGAACCTGCAGTTGTAATGTTTGGAAGGAAACTAAGGTCAAACTTGAACAGTTTTGTACCGAGAGGGGGGAGAGATAAGGATAATATAATTAAGAAAGAAATAAAATTTAAAATGTCCAAATGTCAGGAAAATCAAAGATATTAATCAAATTTATTATAAGAGAAATAATAAAGAATCGGTGGGTTTTTCGATAAATCAAAAGGTAATGGTTAGAGATTTCGGAGACCAAAACAATGATAAATGGGTACCAGGGAAAGTGTATAAACAATCAGGAAAAAAACTTTATATAATTGAGGTAAATTTAAATGGTAAAATAATGTATTGGAAAAGGCATTTTGATCAGTTGTCTAAATTATGTGTATCATGGGAAAAGAAACACAGCAATCCTTATATCGCGTCTGAGACGAAGAGACTGTCGTATGACGAATACGATGTCTCCAGCTTTGGCCTGGATGTCAGTCTAATGGGTTTTTCTCCTTCTCCTTCCAGCTCCAGTGATCCAGTGGCGTCAACGTCGGGAAATTGGAAGGACCGACTACGACCACGAACACACAGATGAGTCAATGAAGACAGCACTCAGCTCTCAACTCAACATGAATTACTTACATTGTAAATATTGGAATATTATATGTATTGTAAATAATTATCAGTTCATGTTGTGTAACTGTCTTCGGATTTAAGTGTGGAGGGATGTGGTGAACGTATGTCTTGCGGTATGAAAGAGACATGCGTGTATGAGTGAGACAGCATGAGGAACGTATAAAAGGGTGTGATTGCTGTCTACCGTCCTCTTTGCACTATCGCTTCGTAGGAAGCAAGACCTGTAACATATCTCGGAATAAACTCGCCTAGTCTACCTACGACTTATTATTGTGTCAATCTCCCTAAACTGAGATCACATATAGAGGAAGCTGGATCCACACCCGGAGTCCAGTAAAGTAATGTTGATACCGGCCACGGTCTATTATGAAACATATCTATTATGAAACATCTTATTACGATGATCATTTTTTTTGAAGTACCTGCCTTTTTTTAAAAGAATATTCTCGTGGTGTAATAAAATTTTAAGTTTGATTTTTTTGATCACACGGACCCGGTTTAAACGCTAAAGAACTTCTTACGATTTGTATTGATATGACGTCTGGGGCATTTCGTTCTGTTAGTTAAAAAAAATCAAAATTGACTTAATAATTGGATGAATAAATTTTAAGTTTACATAATTAAGAATCGATGTTTCTTGTTCTATACAATATTTCTCACAGGAATTCCTCATTACAACATAAATTACAGGAGTTTTAAAATACTAATTCATGTTTATTACATGTGTGTCAATAGCCACCCCTGTATGTTCTATATCAATGATTTAACAATTTACACGCTGATTTCTGTGAGAATTGTTAGTATCATAATTAACGCTTGGCTTGGGGAACAATTTAAATGACTACCATTCGTCTCTTTTCAGAAGGAAGCCTGAATGTTCGGCGCCGAGACTTTTTGACGTGAGAGACTTGATAGACTATTTCTAGAAACAAGCGCGTTTGTCAATGAGTTTGCAATTGCAGTTAGTCGCTTACGTTTTTAACGCTGTTTTTGTTTTACATTCATTTCCCTCAGGGCCTGTGTCATCTTTGGAGATGCTGTATAAAAGGTCTTATTGAGAAGAGGAAGGAGTGAACATGGGTCTTGAACAGAGGCCGGCAAATCATTCCACAGCCGAGCTGTTGAACTCAAGCACTAGTCGTAGAAGTGTGTGAAATTTTTCAACCGTGTACATATGTTGGGCGCGCGTTTGGCATATTTCCCGTCTATGCACCGGTGCCGAAGGGATCAATTAGGTAGGCTATTTCGTCTCATGTTACAATAATTGTCAACCGTGTTCATATGTTGGACGCGCGTTTAGCGTGTTTCCCGTCTATGCACCGGTACCGAAGGGTTCAATTATGCTAGTTCATCGTAGCATCTTCCATTGTCATACCGTTAGAACATGCACAGCATGCCCATCTTCTGAGAGGCTAACTTGACTCTGGCTTCTATGGAGCCGTTATTTGTGTACAGTCGAAGAATTTGAGTGCCTTTTGACCAACTTTCATAAGTTTTTTTTATTTATTTTTGGGGTGTTATATCGTGTTTCGCTACCTCCTCAGCCAACGTTTCGGACAGCGTTACAGTGTCCATCATCAAGCCAGATGTATGCCCTGATGATGGACACTGTAACGCTGTCCGAAACGTTGGCTAAAGGAGGAGGAGCGCAACACGGCTTAACACCCCAAAAATAAATAACAAAAATACTGTTAACCGTGAAAATCTAAAATAATAACTTTCATATACGTATTTTGTTTACTTTTGATTTTTATTATGTGAGGTTTTAATAAAAAACGTCTTTGAATATGAATTTACGTTGATCAGCTGATGCCTTTAAAGCTTTTAAGTAGGTATTAAGTTTTCATGCCTTCAATAATTTAATTGAACGTCTCTTTACATTTTCGTACAATAATTATTAACTGCACGTTTTAATTTTTTTTTCGTTGCATTAATTTCTGTAGTCTAGTTCCGAAATATCAATTTCATCGTCAATTATTATCCTGTTCATCAAATATTGCCGAAAAATGCGTTAGTATTCAGAAAAAGCTCTCAGATATGTCACCTACCTAAATCAGATTCCATTAAAAAATCTGGATGTTCGAAACTGCATCACACTATGAAAATCTACTGGTGTGGATGGGGCTCTTCTGTCTGTGTGAATAAATTGCGGGAACGTTTTCAGCTTAAAATTATTGCTGGTAGTGCTGGCGCCACTGTTTTTTTTATTAATGTTTTCTTTTATATTTTGATAGAAGAATGTTGCTTGCTAGAAGAACTACGCGACGGGATCATTCGATGTTAACCATTTTCAAAGTTCCTGTCTTTGAAATATGAATCTTCTTTAGTAGAAGTCAGTTACAGTTATGTACCTACCCAGGTTTTCACTAATATTAGGTTTGCGAAAAGTTTGCGAAAATATCATTCACCGTAACATTATTGCATAATATTATTAAGTCGGAAAGTTTCATATTCGATTCCCACCGCAGCAGGGCAAAATATTATAACCATGAGAAGGTTTTAGCTTCTACGTTTCCGTTATTAGTAATTTTATTAGTAACTAGCTGACCCGGCCACGCGTTGCTGTGGCTAATAAAACACAATGTCATGTACTGGATGGTTATCCAACCTTTATAACCACCGCCGTCTTTGAGATTATAGCGAAGAGACAGACAGATGCCGCGGAGGACTTTAATTTATAATACGTAGAGATGGTGTGAAAGATTATAATAATGTGCCTGGAGTAACTAATGTATTTAAGATAATAAGGATTAATACTGTATTCGTCTAAATAACTTTTCAATTACCGCAATGTATCTACGTAACCATTTTTTTAGAAGATAGAATGGGTATAGTAAGCTATCCGTAAAAGATAGATATATGCCTTCGCGGACTTTTTCGTAGATCTATAAAAGAGGAATATCCCACCATGCATTATTTTGTTATATCTCAAAAGGATTAGGCCGCTTTTTCGATGAAAGCTACCAGGCGGCTTGACTTTCACCGACACTTATCGTTATGTTTCAACCAATTTACACAAATCCTTGACAAATTACATACTTAAACCTTCCTCACGAAATACTCTATCTATTGGTGAAAACCGCATGAAAATCCGTTCAGTAGTTTTCGAGTTTATCGCGAACAGACAGACATACAGACGACGAGGGGAGATTTAATTTATAATATGTAGAGAAGATAGAGAAGATGTAGAGATGTAGAGAAGATTATACGTTTTTGGAAAAAAATTACCTCTTGTCATGTTGCCGTGTGGGATACATTATATGTATATCCAACGTCTGTTCAGCCGTGTGGGATACATTATATGTATATCCAACGTCTGTTCAGCCGTGTGGGATACATTATATATCCAACTGGGGAATATTGTGAGGCTGAAGGGAGAGGAAGGAGAGGGGGAGTGAACAGT
This sequence comes from Limnephilus marmoratus, assembly GCA_917880885.1. Lineage (NCBI taxonomy): Eukaryota > Metazoa > Arthropoda > Insecta > Trichoptera > Limnephilidae > Limnephilus > Limnephilus marmoratus. Next base: position 26,229,340 of record OU862919.1, on the reverse strand, counting down.
TTGGATTGCGTAAAGTAATCGTTTAATCCCTGATCATATTGAGATAAAAAGCTCCCGGTGTCATTTTATGATCAATATCGACCTAATTAAGATTGGCTTTTATTTGCAAACATGTATTATTTTCCTGCAGGAATTTAACCTATTTGTTCTTTAAAACAATACATACATATACATATTTTCTTATTATATTTAAAAAATAATTTAGAGCATAGATATGAAGATTTTGTGAGTAAGTTATACTTATACCACTCTATACTTTACATCCAAATTATTCTCGTCGTATCGACCATTAGCACAAGCCACACATCTCAGTAGAAGACCCGATGACATTAGAGACTAGAGACGGCATTGAGTGAGGTCGTTCTTGTTTTTTTATTGCACTTCTCTTCTGCATACCAGACCTGTTCCATTACTGGTCCATTCAATCTTCTACAGTTCCGGGTGATCTTATTTTATCTGTGTGCATTCTGTAATTTGGAATTCCAACTTCGAATTTTATCTAGAGCGTAGATATAATGAAAGGAGGTTGGACTCTCCTGTATTTTTTAGTCTTTTTTAATTATATTTCTTTCCATGTACCTATCAAGCTAACATCGAGGCATTATCTACTGAATTATTGCTCCAACAATCACAATTATCCTTTTCTCCCGTTCGCCGTATATAGAATATCTAGGTTATAACAATAACTGTAAGGTTTAACAACTAAAAGAATTAGCTGAAATCCCCGGCGTTACCTAGGATTACACAGAGTATTTCGAAATCAGATTAACATAATGACAGCCAAGGTCAAGTGTGCAAAATTACTAACCTGAATATAACTATAGATTTGTATTACTATACCCTACTTTCTATACTATTTTTAATTCAAATTGATGTCACCTTTTTATAAGAACTATCCATATCTTGGCCCCAGACAGATCGATAAACTTGGTTTTCTGTACACAAAATAAATTTGTTATTCACAAAAGTTATATTAAAACGGTAGTCCACCATGTTTCAAAATTGTAAATAATAGTAGAACAGACCGTAAAAAAGACCCCTTTCTTGAAAATAAAAAAATCACGAAATCTTACTTTACTTGTCAAGATTTTTTAACTTAACTCCATATATACTAACAATAGTTAGAGCTTCCAAACTGGAGAGAGCTGGCACAAAACCGAGATGAGTGGAGGAAGACTCTTGAGGAGGCCAAGACCCACCAAGGGTTGTAGAGCCAATAGTGATGATGATAATGATACTAACAATAGTAAATAATTCAATATATGCTAACAATAGTATATATTGAATTATTTGGCGGTTAGGAGATAAGCCGACGTAGCTCAGTGCTCAGTGGTTAAAGAGCAGCTGACCTGATATCAGAAGGACGCGGGTTCGAGTCCCGTCGGCGGCATGTATCTTTTCTCGGGAGATTTTTTTCAATGTAGATGAGTGTTTCAGGCTGATAATTATTGCTTATAATAATTATTATCCAATTATTTGTTTTGATTGGTGTCGGAAGGGCTCATCTAGTATTTCCCATGTCAAAGTCTGAGCCACGAGGCAAGCTCTGTTGATGGTGTTTACCAGAAGCTAACCGGATCCAGATCTGCTGATGATGATGACCTGTGATGACTTACAATCATCATCCCATTATGATTTTTGTAGGTATGTATAATATATATCCCGACTGTGAAAATTGGCTGTAGCGTATCCGGATGTGAAGTTTTAGCACGTTTAATGATATCCTTTATCATTGGATTCTTCCAATCGCCTGTAACGATTTATATCTTCATTACATCCTCAAAAACGGCACAGGGCAATGTAAACCTCAGAGCTCCTACATATTCATCTAAGTAATCCACCAGTAAAACTAGGTTGTCCCAAAGGCATATTAGTTTTATAGCTCCAAAAATGTATAACTTACTATGTACAACCTTTAAAGAGAACATATGTCAAAATCTTCAATCTTATAAAAAATATACCAAAATTTGGCTAAAAAACACTGAAACAGATATTTTTTTCTTATAAGTTTAAATAAAGCCGTTAAGTATATCTATCATTGGACAGTTTTTAGAGAAGATTTATAATATTGTTTGATATTTTATTTTGTTTGTTTTTTATGTTTTTAAATTGCACTTGTAACATCTATTCTTACAAAACTTACAAATACAATAATAACAGTGCAGACTGTTATTATGCTGTAGTTTTTAAATGCATTTATTCAGTTACTTTTTTTTAAATCCCTAATTTATGTATACTTAAAATATTTACTATAAACATAGAAATAAAAATAAAAGTAAAAAATCAATATTATACCTACGCACAGGCATTGCCTTTGTGGGATTTTTTTGTTCATACATTTATTATATTAAGCTGTTTTATATACTTTTCATTATTTCATGTATCTATTATATGTATTGTATCAAAAATTTTCAATAAAAATAAAAATAAAATACTATCGTATCAAACACAAGTCATCAACCAAAAACGAGCAGACCTGGAAAGAGTGCGATGCTTACGTAAAATTGTCTGTGTTAAATGATAATTTGAAATAAATAAAGCAATAATCGAGATTATTCTTATTTGAGATTGTGAATGTATGTTTCTAATGTAATAGAGGTTATTTGTGGTAAAGTGTATAAAATATCCTAATTAAGTGCATTCAATTTTGACAGTTGGTGAAACCAAATTCTACAAATTATTTTTTCACACAAAACTTTCGAATAGAGCTGTTAACGATTAAAAATTGATTTTTCGTTGAGTCTCTTCATACAGAAATAGAAAATATTTAGTGTATACCGTTATAATCGTATACATCGTATGCGCTGTCGCCTGCATACCTATTTATACTTGGCAATAAATATGTTGTCGATGATGTGATAAATATTGAAAGATTATCAACATACAAACATTATTTAATTAAAGCTGTTTGTCAGCGCTTTTCAGTTGGATTATAATCAATATACTCTGAATATTTATATTCTTCATCCTATGTTTACTTATGGATTTTTTAAATTTATTTTCATTACGTACTTTACGTAGTAATTTCTTTACTTCAAAACATCTTTTATACATGTATATGAGATTTTCTTTTTCTACATATTTGTATTTATAATAGCTTACTATTTGTACTTTATGCTGTCACTTCAATGTGTACTTTTTATTTTTTTGTCGTATGAATGTTTTTTTTTTCTTAACTGTATATATTCTGAATCCATTTCAAATTTATTTATTTATTACACGCCCTAGTGAGCTTTTCTTATAAAATTTTACAATCTATTTGTAGCAAAGTAAATACTTACAAATTTAAACAATAAAGAAAAATATAAAGATAATGACAAAAAAGGTTGCTACGAAACACAAAACAAAATACACAGATAAAGATGTAAACAGAAACTAAGAATCCTCACGCATATAATTGAATTTAAAAGATTCTACAAAACAACATTGTAGTAGCATAGAAGTTATTTGGTAGGTACATAGGTCTATTTGTGTCTTAAAGAATAAAAGTGATAGAATATACAACATTTATACCGATTAGTTTTAAGATGAAATATATCGCCCAGATCAGAATATTTATTTAAGTCTCGGAATCGGAGAATTTTGATAAGCTAGTGTCCTGGTGTAATTGAAGTAAAAGGGTAATAAATGTCGGCATGATTTTTTGGGAACATGGATATTGATAAATTGAAGTAATTCAGGACAGTCAATTTTGTAATGCAGTATTTTATGTAATAGTATTAAATCTGTGCTTATTCTTCTTTCTGAAAGTTTCAATAGTTACATTTTATCCAGGAGGTAATTGTAATCAATGTTTTGTATAGGGATATGCAATTTATAGTTTATAAACATTAGAAATTTACGTTGAATCTTTTCAATGTTGTCTGAATGAATATTGTAAAAGGGAGACCATAACGTAGAGTTATACTCAATTTGGCATCATCTGACAAGGGTTTTATTTTTTGTTGAATTCCTATTTAAAAGCCGTTAATCGGAGTTAATTCATAATAAATAAATAATCTACGGCACTCTCGGTAATTTTAAAGGAACTAACACGTAGAATTGGCTCTTTAACGAGTTTTTGATAATTTTTTTATAAATCCTAAAAAATATGAAATAAATATCTGTAAATTTCAGTGAATTTGTTGGCTGTATATCACTTCAATAATAGGCCACTTACATCACATTTTTTAAAAAAATTCCATTTTAGGCAAATATTCTAAGACATCCTGTATTTTTTTAATCGTATTTTTGAAACCCTGGCGATTTTTTGAAAATTTCAATCCGAAAAATCAGACCATTTTTTATAAACCGGAAAGACGGGATATAATTTTATAGGTGCGAAAAAACGATAATTACATAGCCGAAAATCATTTTTAAAAAAAGAACGTTTTCCACACAGATGGCACAGGAGAATAACGAGGCATACCAAAAATATTAAATCTCATAAATATTTTTTTCCTTGATCCATCTTATTGATCATAAATCATTATAATGTTCAACGTCTATATTACTAAATCAAATGTAATATACTTGTAGTTGTAAATTATAATAAGAATAAGAATATTATAAAATTTGATTTTGTTAAAATCCGCACCACTACCATTATACCTCTAAAACACATACAGACAGCGTAAAATGTACGGGGATCTGTCAAAAAATCAAACCAAATGACACGTTCGCAGAGAACAAACAATAAATCTAGTGAACGTTAAATGTCATATTCAAAAATTCACGTGAAATCAAAGTGATGCCATTTTTAAAAAAAATCAGTGTGGAATTTTATAAAATTAATAGGAGCATTTTCGGCGACGGGACATTTTCATGTAGTGACATCACAAGCCCAAAAAATGGATTTATTTATTTAAAAATAAAAACTGTACATTTCTAAAAAATTTTACTAACATTTTCGTAATCTTAGTAAAAAAATCTATCCATACGATTTTTTCCAAATCGTTATGAAGTCCATGCAAGTGGCCTATTGTATATGTCTAGATATTCAAATTCGAAGGTATAATTTTTAAAACGTATGGGGGAAATTTCCAAATCGAGAGCATAGAAATCGCGATCGCTTGACGCGTTTTTTCGCTTGAGTGGATAAAAGTGGTTGAAGCAGTGAATATATTATGTTAGTAAGGAACAATTTGATTTTCTATCACCTAATCCGTGCGGAAACGGTGTGGTGTTGGTATGTTGGTAAGTTGAATAAAATCATTAAAACGTATTTTTATGTGAATCTTTATCTATCTTTAATCTTTCTTTACCTTACTCCAGATTTCATTGCTTTTTAACAGTCGAATGTTTTAATTTAATATCGCTTAGTTTCCCACCCACACCTCGGATGGCTGGGATTCTGATATCGGCTTTTTATTAGAGTTTTATTGGAGTTTTATTGTTTGATCGCGTCCTCGATAGCGTCATTAGGTCCGTTAAACTTTTCTATCCGAGACACATTTTATTTCAATTCCTGTTCACACTCTCTTCTTTATCATTTAAATGCTCTTTTGTTTTATTTTAAACACTCTTTGTTTCCCATCATTCAAAAATAATTGTTTTGTACAATGTTCTCTTCGTTCGCGATTAAACTAATAAAACTTTTAAATGCATAAAGCTTAAAGCTTTTTTGATCTGGACATCTATTGCGTAATATTAAGAGCGTTTAACCAGCCAGCGGACGAAAATCCACATTTCGTCGAAAGTTGTTCTTACGATCGTGCAGGGCGGTTACAATGAGAAAGATTGATTATTCTCCGTACCAGCTTTTTTAAATTATAACTCAATATCGAATTTATTTCGATCCAAATTAGCTTTAATTTATACCTTCATCCAAAAATGCTGAAAGGCGTGATGATAAAACCATTAAAATAATGTACTTTTTGTAATAAGAATGTTAAAAAAATCTGAAATATATTAGTTTGTAAGTGCGCAAATAAATACACAAATGGACCAATTTTCGCCAAGAAACACGTGTACGTACATATTTTTTAATGATTTTATTGAAACTAAAATTAAAATTCTAAAACATGCGTTTGCTAGATAATGTATTGATTTATTTTACTGCATGATTATATTATTTGAAATGGGTGTGGTATAATACAAAATCTTTTTTGAAAATTTAACAAATCTGCCAACGACCTATGGTATAACCTTATTATACTAAAAATTAAAAAAAATTCTCAAAATTTATTACATGCGAATGCTAGATAAAAGAACAATCTTTCGAAATCCATTTATAATTTTTTGTGGAAAAGAGTCAATAGTCTAAAATCTGATTTGAAAATGACATATTTCTGGTTTTCTCTGGTAATGCCCTCTTAATCTTCTTATCGATTCGGTGCCACCGTTAATAATCGGGAACGTTCATGTATTTTATATAAATATGTTTTTAATATCCAAAAGGGATGCCTACGAAAAATTGCAAACTCTGATCACCTCAATTTATATAGACCCATATTTAAAAATCTTGAACTTCTGACAGTGACAGACATGTATAATGGAGTTATGGCTGTTATTTGATAATCTCCAGAAAAGTTACCACAAAAAAACTTAACACATAAACCCGCTACAATTTTCACAGAAAGCTTATTAATACCAAAAGCAAACAAAACTATTTTTCAAGAAGGACTTTACTACACTACTAGGTGGTCTTTAAAGCATATAACAACCTTTCACGTAAATTAACCAAATAAACGATTTACTCAAATTTTAATCAATATAAACATTTCTTTTACAAACATCATCGTCAGATATGATTTTAGATTTTCACAGCCATAAAGCATTTTCGTTATTTATTTTTAGGGTGTTTGCCTGGTTCACGACGAGTTCATCAAAAACGAATTCATCGAAAATCAATTCATCGAAAATCAATTAATCGAAAGCAAATTTATCGAAAACGCGTTCATCGAAAACCAATTCATCGAAAATCAATTCATCGAAAACCAATTCATCGAATGATCAATTCATCGAATCGCCAATTCATCGAATCGACAATTCATCGAAAAAATATATTTTGTTCATATTTGAGAGAAATGCCGAGCGGACCGAGAAGTTAAAAAAGCATTGGTCAACCTAAACCAACCTAACCTAACCTAACCTAACCTAAACTAACCTAGCCTAACTTAAACTATTACCAATTTTTAAATATTTTTTTATCATCACTCTTAATGACCTTTCTGAGTTGTTTATGAGTTGGTTTCATTATGAGTTGTCTGGTCACCGTTCCTTAGATATCCCTTTTTTGCAGTATCAGACAATCGGAAATCGAAAAGATAACCTATAAATTTTACATTGTCACTACGAAACTGGCAGTTATTAAACACATTTAACTCAGTTAAACAGACATTTTTGGGAATTTAATTTTGACAGCTCTAATATCTACAAAAAAAATGTTTTTCGATGAATTGGCGATTCAATGAATTGATCATTCGATGAATTGATTTTCGATGAATTGATTTTCGATGAATTGATCATTCGATGAATTGATTTTCGATGAATTGATTTTCGATGAATTGATTTTCGATGAATTGATTTTCGATGAACTCGTTTTCGATGAATTTGCTTTCGATGAATTGATTTTCGATGAACTCGTCGGTTACCGTTTGCCTGATGATGGACACTGTAACATCTGCCATCTGCCCTGATGAAGGACACTGTGGTGACGCTGTTCGAAACGTTGGCTAAAGAAGGAGGTAGCGCGCAATACGACATAACACCCCAAAAATAAATAACGGAAATGTCAATGTCATTACACTATAAATGAATGCCTTGCATAAATTAAATACCACCGTTTTTTATTTGCATATAATTTAACACGTAATTGTTGAATTTTATAAAATAACATATATTTGTTGGTTAGATGGAAGAAATAGGATGTACCTATAAGTTATACATTTTGTACTTTCTGTATTTTTGTGCAATAAATGTTTTTTTTTTTAATTTGAATTTTAAATTTGAATTTGATTTGAATAGACAGCTACTTACCAGTACCTACCTATCATACACTTCTTTCAATTAATTATTATCCTCTTCTTCGCAATCATCAACTTCTTTGCTTTCACTTTCATTTGCCTCTTCTTTTTTAAATTTTTCTTAATACTTTTGGTACCGATAGCTTAACTAATTGTCGGAAGTAAAATGTTTATATAATTATTTCAGTTAATTATGTCAAAACATTTTATTATGTGCTCCAACGAAACAACTTGGTGAAATTGGTTTGACTTGTACACGAAAAGTGTACTGAGCAAAATATCTGTTTTTATTATCTCATTTTTCTAAAGCAGGTAACGTTAACTTTGATTGAAATTAAGTATGTTATGGAAAAAATATACTCAATTATACGCTGTTCTACATTCACAACAAGAAAATCAGCAATATTTATTCCAGCGAACACATACGATATCGTTATACTAATTTAATAATAAAGTGTAATAAAATGTCAGACATCACGATTTCTTTAATCGCGTTGGAGCAGATTTTACAACTTTAGCTGATTATACTTGAAATTAAATAATGAATGACGACACCTTTTAGGAAATTTCTCACGACGTGTTTCACACATTTTGCAATTTTTCCTTGTACGTATTTTATTATTTTACACTGACACTAAACCAAATAGCGATTAAATTTTGTTTTTATGTATTTTTCGCTGCGATCTACAATCATGATTGAGGCTAGGACTCAACTGTGATTTCTAGTGGGGATGCTGTGTGGAGGGTATTTTTAAGGAAAGTGAGGAGAGGAAGTTCTGGGAAGGAAAAAGGTGTGATGATCTGGGGATCAGTGCGTCCAGGGGTGCCGAACGTATGAATCCATCCTTCCAACTGCGCGCGGTGCAAAGGGATAATAATAATAATAATAATAATATATCTTTATTGAACAAAAAAAATTAAGATTTATAACTACAAAAACAAAAAGTACATCATAAGTACAGTAAAAGTAGAGTTTAGAAGTTGGATAATGACAAAAGTTAATAACAGAAAACAAAATACATATATACAGTAGGAACTTAAACAGTAGAGATTTATAATTATAAATTTAGGTTTCTCGTAACCTGCCTCACTAGGCTAGCCTGTGTTGAGGCAGTAATTTTACGTCAATTTATTATACTGTGAACATACCTACACTTATATTAGAATAAAATCATGCAATACAATGGTTGCAAATAATAACAATAATATTGGTACAATGATTACAGCGTTGGTTCAATACTAATTTCGAATTTGGGTGAGTGCACCGGTAAATGCTCTATCATTATTTTTTATCCAAATTTTTATGTTTTTTTTTAAATTTTTTTGTGAATTACATTTTTTTATACTAATTGGAAGAATGTTGTAAAGTCTTGTTGCAAGGTATCTGAAGCTTCGTTGACCAAAAGTAGTATGAGTTATGGGAATTTGTAGTAAATCTTTGTTATTGTTTCGAGTACAGCGAATATTTAATCTTTTTTCATAGTATTTGTGTATATTTGTATATAGATGAGTGAGGATTGTTTTTGCATATATCTGCCGAACGTCAAACACATTCATAATATTGAAGATTAAGTTCGAGTCTGTAATTAGAGGTAGTCTAAGAATTAATTTTATAATAGTTTTCTGTGCCTTTATGATTGGGTCTAGTGCTGATGCAGTACCGCCTCCCCATGCTATGATACCATACTCAATAATAGATTGACAGACTGCAAAATAAATCATTTTCAAGTGTTGTAAGTCGAGAAAGTTTCGTATCGTTCTGAAAAAGTGCATGGTTTTTCTTATTTTGTTTGCAATTATTTGAGTGTGAATATTCCATTTGAGATATGGATCAATTGTGAGGCCGAGATACTTCATCTGTGTAGTGCGCTCAATGTAGGGACACTGACAAGATTCATCGGAATTTAAACATGTGTGTATTCTAATAGAGGCGTCATCATGAGGTTGACCTGTTATATTTATGCTTGATGTGACATATTTAGTTTTCTCAGTGTTCAATGTGAGCGTATTTGTATCTAACCACTTTTTTATGATGTTTATATCCGTTTCAGCTTTTTTGTAAACAGCTTGCCAAGTGTCAGCTTCAAATAGTAAAACAGTGTCATCGGCAAAACTAACTATTTTTCCCTGAATGTTAATGTTACATAAGTCGTTGATATATAAAAGGAACAAAGATGGTCCTAATATGCTACCTTGAGGTATCCCATAGTGAGTTGAGCACTGATTGCTAAGTGTGTTCATTATTTTCACTTGTTGCTTGCGGTCATCAAGGTAGCTCTTAAAAAAGTTAAGTTCGTTGCCTGTAATACCGATTATTTGAAGTTTGTTTATTAATTTACTGTGTGATATTGTATCAAAGGCTTTAGAAAGGTCTAAAAATATTGAAATACATTTTTTGCTTTTATCAAGGCTTTTTACAATGAAGTCAGTTACGGCGGCAATAGCGTCAGAAGTACTCTTGTTTTCTTGAAACCCGTATTGATTTTCTGAGAGTAGTTTATGACTCGCCAGAAATTTTACTAACTGAGCATTGATAATTTTTTCAAATACTTTGGATAGTGTGGTCAGTATAGTTATTGGTCTGTAATTGTTTATGTCTGTCTTGTTACCTGTTTTATGTATGGGAATAACAATACCTTGTTTCAAGTTTGAGGGGAAGTGTCCTTGACTGATACTAAGGTTAATTAGGTATTCTAGGGGCAATGTAATTTCCGTAGCCAGCGTTTTCAAAATCTTGGTTGATATTCCATCAACCCCGGCAGAAGACGTGTTTTTTAGGGAATTAATTATTTTTAGAATCTCTTCCCTTGACACAGTTTGAAAATTGAATATTCTTTTGGGAAATTGAAGTTCTGCTTCAGCAGGTAGAGCATTCCCACAATTTGGTAGACGAGAAGCAAGATTTGAACCAATATTTGTAAAAAAATTATTGATATAATCCGCAACGAGCTTGGGGTTTTTTGAGGTGTCAATAATTTGACCGTCAATACAAAGTTTACTTATGTCCTGTTTGTCTTTAGTGTTTTGTGTATTTGTGGCTTCTCTTAGAGTTTGCCATATTTTTTTTGGATCATTGTTACTTTCTTGGATCTTGCCTCTGTAGTAGATTTCTTTCGCCTTTCTAATGACTTCGCCGCATGTATTTCTATATCTTTTGTAGATGTTTAGTGATATTATGTCGTAAGGATTTTCTTTCACTTTTTTGTGTAATGCGTTTCTTCTACGAATGCAGTTAATGATTGAATAATTTATCCATGATTTTAAAGGTTTAATTTTGTTTGGAGTGTTTTTTGTCAGAATTGTAGTATTATTAATTAATTTATTTTTCAAATAATCAACGAAATATCTCCATGCATCATCTGAGTTTTTTATTTGGAAGAGCTCTTGCCAAGATTTAGTTTTAATTATATTTTTTAAATTCTCAAAATTAATATTATTGTATATAAATGTCTGATTACTTTTATTTTTTGTGGTGTCGGATTGCAATGTAAATATTGTTGTGTAATGATCTGTAATTGTTGATTTGTAAACAATGCTTTTGTTTTGTTTATTAGTTTTGACCATAACATGATCAATGCACGATGTTGATTCATTAGCTATTCTTGTTGGTGTATTGATGGTACTAATTAATCCATGGAACTCTAACATGTTCAGATAGTCGTGGCATTGATGGTGTGGATAATTTGGAAGTATGTTGATATTTAAATCTCCCATAATTATTATGTTTTTAGTGTAGGAAAGGTTTGAGAGTATCCTATTTAGACTGTTAAGAAATGGTGTTATATTACGAATCGATGGAGAACGATATATTGCTAGAATACACGTATCATTATTATACATTATTTGCATACAGCTCGCGTCAATAATGTTTACTTCCGTTACAACAGAGTTTAGGTCGTTTTTTGTGTATACCACTACTCCATCGTTCTGACTATCATGTTTTGACGAGTTGAATGAAGAGTAGTGAGTTATGAATTTTGGTGTGTAAATATTTGTCAACCAACATTCTGTAAGAATAATAACATCAAATTTTATATTAAGGTGGTTAAGCTGTATCTGGAGTTCATCAAAGTTTTTATTAATTGACCTAATATTTTGGTGCATAATAATAGTGTTTTTTGAATCGGTTGTTAGGTATTTGCATATTTTTGCATCTGATGTTATAAACAAATTTTCTTGATCACTTAGTTCTTCGTATGTATTATTAATGGTAATAGCCATATTATAATTTGTATTACAAAACAAAATTGTTTAATTCCCTTAAATGAGAGAAACACTAATCCGTGGCCATCACTGGGGATTACAACCTTTAATTGAAAGTAGTAGAGGTGAATTATTGTTGCAATTTGAAAATAATAGTATACAACATGACTCACCGAACTGAGGGGAATCGACCCAGCGAATGACCGGTAAAAGTGAGACTCTCAATTAGAAAAAATTAATCAATTTTTTTAAGGTCATCAGAGTGTTTAATATAAATTACTCTGTCATTTTGATTTTTTTTAACCATCACTTTACATTCTTTGTACCAGACATATTTATATCCCATTTCTTTCGCCTTAGTCTTCGACCTCCACAGAAGATCTTTAAAATAGGCACCAAGGATTTCGCTAATAAAAATCTTCTGGTATCCGTTTCCTTGGGTTGTGGTAGGGTTGAGTAGCTTCCTGTTTAGTAGAATCTGTCGCCTTTTTTGGGGGTTAGTAAATTTAACGTGGAATTTTGGGGGGACTCCTGGTCGTCGGTCTGGAATTTTCTTGATATCGAGAATATCATCGCCTTTTAAGTCGACACCCGTCACTGTGGCCACTCGTTTAATTATTTCTGCTGGCTGTTCTCCCTCTTTTTCTGAAATTCCAGCAAATTCAAGAGTGTCTTCACGCGTTCTCTGCTCCACTTCTGCTAGTCTAACTTCAAGGCTTTTTATTATCCCATCTTTTTCTGTTAATTCCTTTCGCATTGATTCTACTTCCGAAACCAGTTTAATAATGGTCTCCATCTTTAGATGGATGTCATCATATTGCCGGCTGATAAAGTCTCTCGTGCTTCTGCTTTCTTGATTTTCATCATCAATTTTTTTTATTATTGCTTGCTTAAACACTTCAAGTTTTTTTTCCATCTTCATCTCCATCTTTTCCAGTAGGATATCAATATTTATACCCTGGGACTCCGATGTGAGACTAGTCCCGGTCGTTTGCCCTTTGCTTCTCAGATTTTTTTCTGAAGTTGCCATTTTAAAATTGTTATTTGGTTGTAAGGTCAAACACTGCCTATTTCACTCTTTATTTGACAGTTGGTTCACTTGTGATATTTTGATAATGTTTTCGTTTCTAAAACTGTCAATTAATTATCCACTAGTGGGAAACCAACACTTTCCAAGTAAAAAGGAATAATTCTTATCAGTTATGACAAGTGCACTGAATGTTAGTTCACTGTAATAAAATAATAACAATTGATTTCGGGAGCAGAGCAAAACACAGCTGTCACTCGATGTAGGTATTATTGTATTGAGTTATTATGAGTCGAAAGTCCGGCTGGAGAGAACAAAACGCCTCCCTCAACCCGGGCACCCCTGCAAGTTACCAAACATATCGAAACACTTAGGGTGACCTAATGCAGAGATGTTGGGTACCCAATAAATGGTTCCCGAGCGGCGTTACAAATTGAAATACTCATTTACATTATGTGACCGAATCTAACGGATTGTCTCTTAGATTGGGTTGGTACGTTATTGATTTCCTAACCAAAATATAACCTAACCTAACGCTACCTTTTTGAAACTAACCTACATAAAGCTTAGAATAGAGATTTTGATACTGAGTTGATAAAAGCGTCGGGTTCCCATCTTGGCGTCGTGGGCTCAATTCTGCTGCTGGATAAGTCCTCCACTATTGAATTGTCAACATATTTTTATAAAGTTTTTATATAAATAGTGTCAGATTTTTCGTAAGTCGGAAATGTGTCTGATATTTTTAATAGGAAGAAGCACTCCGAGATTTAACGTAAAATGAAACCTTTAGTTTATTTTTAGGACTGGTGACGGGTAGCATAATATTTCAAGTCGCCGAGCTTTTATCGATTGATCGTAAAGAAAATTATGAGATATGTAGGTTCATGACCTTTGCGATAAATTCGTTCATCGGCGTATCGACTCGACATCACCTCACGTTAAATTAGAATCTGCCTGCAACTGAAATCGGATACTGCTTCGCACGACGAAGGTGAGCAAAACTTTTTTATCGTCTACAATAAAAAAAACTCGATTGACAAAATCCTTCAGTCTAATTATTCAAATTATTTTTTAAAATGCCCAATAAAACACTATAAAGATGCCTTCCCGTTATTAATGTAGGACAATTTTAACAGCACATTTTAAGAATACCGCCTAAATATCGATCTATTTTTAACACTTTAATGATTTTATTGATTTGCTTAATTAATAAAATAGTTTTATTAATTTGCCATTATGCCCATAACAATATTTCACTGAAGCAAATAGTACAGGGCAGGGCCGTATTATCCACAAGGCAGTGTAGGCAACTGCCTACGGTTAGTCGAAAGGATTGCCGTAGTCACAATATGGGTCTTTTTTTTTTTTTTTTACATTAACTCCACACAGGAGGCCCTGAGGAAAATAATTTCCCTCAGGGTCTATGTCATCTGGGATGCTGTGTGGAGGGTCTTTTTGAGGAGAGGAAGGAATGAACATTGGTCTTGAAGAGACCCATGTTGTAGGAAGGAGGAAACACAGAGGCCGGCAAATCATTCCACAGCCGAGCTGTTGAACACAAGAACGAGTCGAAGACACGACCCGTTCTCATGTGACAAATGTCAACTGTGTACAAATGTTGGGCACGCGTTTGGCGTGTTTCCCGATTATGCACCGGTGCCGAAGGGATCAATGATGCTAGTTCCTCGGAGCATCTTCCATTGTAATACCGGTAGAACAAGGATAGCATTCCCACCCGACGCCTGTGCTCTAAAGATTGCAATCCGTCTGTTAAGATGGGAGAATCTATCAAACGGACCGCCCGTTTCTGCACAGAGTCGAGGGTATTTTTCAGGTATTTTGGAGCTCCAGACCAGAGGTGGCTGCCAAATTCAACCGTGGGGCGCACTTGCGATTTGTACAGGGTTAGCAGTTGTGTACTATTAAAGTATCTGCGGGCCCTGTACAGTACGCCCAGTTTTTGAGAGGCTAACTTTACTCTGGCTTCGATGGAGCCCCCATACCTGAGCTGGTCACTTAGGGTCTACGGCATGTTAAGGAATTGTACGGCATGTTATTGTATTGTCCACACAATGTAGGACTACGGTTAGTCGAAAGGATTGCCGTAGTCACAATACGGGACTATGGCATGTTAAGAAATTGTACGCCATTATCCACACAATGTGGGACTACGGCTTGCTGAAGGCATTGTACGCCATTGTCCATACAATGTGGGACTACGGCAAGTCGAAAGTCATTGTTCACACAATATGGAACTATGGCATATTGAACGCATTGTACGCATTGTACGCCATTGTCCGCACAACACGGGACTATGGCAAATTAAAAGCATTGTTCGCCAAAGTCCACACAATATGGGACTACGGCGTGTTGAAAGGGTTGTTCGCCATTGTCCACACAATGTGGGAGTACGGCGCGCCGTAGTCCGCGTGTTGAAAATATTGTAAGCCATTGTGCACGCAATGTTGGTCTAAATACCTATATATATATTTTTTTTTATTCATTTCTTTGATGGTTACATACTTTGTGGATTTTTCGACCAACATGCCCGTTTTACTGAAAGCATTGCTCGTCATTCTTTACAAAATGTGGAACTACGGCATATTGAATTGTTTGCCATATTGTCCACACAACGTGGGACTACGGCATGTTGAAAGCAATGTTCGCCATTGTCCACACAACGTGGGACGTATTGATAACACAATGTTGTACTACGGCATGTTTAAAGCAATGTTCGCCATTGCCCACACAATATGGGACTATGGCATGTTGCTAGAATCCCTAGTTAGGCTCGTTGGGAGACTGAAAGGAAATGAGAGAGAGAAGAAAATTTTGAGTAGAAAAGTTATAAAGTACTTAGAATTCAGTTTTCGTCGGAAAACATGGCTGTAGCCATTTCAAGCAACGTGTCAAATATGAATGGTAGTCTTTCACCGGGGCGATCATGCGAGTATCTACTCTTTGGTGAAAGCCAAATTCAATAAAGGAAAAAAAAAATTTGTGGTCATTTTATTATGCGTCCCTGCATTGGGTTCCTAGTCAAGGGAAATCATGAAAACCATTTTTATATTTTCATGATTTGAATTTCCAGGACTGCAATACAACGCCACAACATAATTGTTACGTGCCTTTCTCTTTTGGAACTAGGTATTACTTACTTTTCATTTGTAATTTTTTTCTATGGTAGGTATATAATTCTAGATTAATACAGATTAGCTATGCAAAAGAAATAAGTAAAGTACTTGTTTCAGGATTTCGCTTACCAAAGCTTTGTAACCACTCTTGTATGTAATGGATAGGCATCTGACATTTGATACGAGATTCCGGTGTACCTAATTCAATTCACAAAATGGTCGCAGGTCCGTCAACAAAACTGGTTTTCATAAATTAACTTTATTTTCTAAATTCGTCTACGGACAGAAAGTCACTGAGGGAACTGGTAGGACTACCAACGGGACACTGCTATCTGAGGAGACACATGCAGTTGTTTGGAATGGAAAATATCAATAGATGCAGAAAGTGTGAAAAGTATGAAGAGACTCCAATTCACCTATGGTGTCAATGTCCCGCTTTGTTGGGAACAAGACTCAGACTCAGATAGCTTGGAAGACGTATAGCGGAACTAGAAGACATAGCCACTTACCCAACGACAACACTGTGAACTTTATAAAAGGGATCGGGTTACTGTTACTGTTAAAGGAATGAGGTAAAATAGGAGACAGCAGAATGGACCTATGGCCTATGGATTCACGGGAACTATACGTAAACCATCTCCGCTTTAAAAAATTATAAAAATTCCTTATGTGGTATATAATATTTAATCTTATTACAACATTTTTTTATAAGAATTGCGATAAGCATTTACAATCTGTCATGATTATTTTTCTTCCTAATTCATACATTTGACTTTTCCATTACTCTTCTCTATTGTTAACCAGAACCATATCCTAATAATATCCTACTAATATTATAAAGGCGAAAGTTTGTATGGATGCATGTTTGTTACTCTTTCACGCAAAAACCACTGAATGGATTTTAATGAAACTTTACAATAATATAGCTCATACATCAGAATAGGCTATAGGCTATAGCTTAGAGCTCTGGCATTATGAAATTTATGTACAAAAATTGCAATAGGTGGCACGCGAGCTGTTTGAAAAATGAATGTAACGGGTATGGAGGGGGGGGTGAGGGGGGATAGGGTGTGGGGGGCTGAGCGGAGGGGGGTAGTGGTGAGGGGGGAGGGGGGAGGGGGGATGGGAAGGGCGGAGGTTGGTGAGGCAGGGTGAGGTGTGAGGGGGGATTTGGTGGGGAAAGGGTGGGGGGAGAGGGGTGAGAGGGTGCGGGGGAGTGGAGGAGGGGGGATTGGAGTGGGGATAGGGAAGGTGGAGGAGGCGCTGCGGGTACCCCGCCTAATACTATGCGAGCTAAGCCGGGGGCAAAAGCTAGTTTATAATATTTATGAATGTACTAATCCAATTCTCACTTAAATTACTGTATTTCCTAGTGATACGAGAGTGGTAGATTCTTTCAGTACATTTCAGTAGTGTACTGAAAGAATTACTAAAAACCACTCTGGTGGTCAATGTGTCCAGGAGTGACGGACGGATTAATCCCTCCCGCTGCGGTGGAAGGCAATGGGTCGAGAGAGACCGGCTGGAGAGTTCTAAGTTAGGTCTCCCTCAACCATCCGGCCCGCCAAGTAGTAGGTGAGCAAACGCATTCGTCGCCAAGACCTAGACAAACCTCATTCAATGAATCCGGACCCCTGCTAAATTACCAAACATAACGAACCACTTGGGGTGACCTATGGTAGGGGTGTTAATATAAATGGTTCCCGGGGCGGTGGTACCCATACTCTCCTGCCAAATTGAAAACATCCCACTGACCTCGGACACTAGAGTGATTAAGTTGGGACTTGGGACCCTTCCATATTACTTCCATATCTTTGTTTACCGCAGCTGTTCTTTCCATAAAATCAATTTAGGACGGGTTGTTTCTCAAGTTGAATAAACTTTGAAATTTGATAAATTGTTCAATTTCTTTGAAACAACCCGTCCTTAGAGTCATATCGTAGAGATCTAACTAATGAAGTAGATATAAATATGACATTACTTCCCACAAGCGTATTGAATATCTAACTTGGCTAACCAAAATCCCGAGCGCATGTCATATGTCTCTATCGATAGATTATGGTGATAATAGAATAAGTAATCGACAGATTAGGTTCAATCTTCCCAAAGTAATTTGGTTATTTATCCACTAAATGACGTACCAACCCACGTAACAACAAACATGGCGACAAAGTTCTTTTTTACCTCTTCAATATGTTGTGTTGTTAAAATTTTGATGTGATGGAGACGACTGACGAGTTCTATGGTTTACGCGTTATTGTGGGATGAAAATAATATTTATGGTCAATTAGTATTCATCAATTTGACGCAATTCATAGAGACTTTGAGGAATGTTCTGGCAAAACTCGAAGCAGGTAATTTGATACGTTTTGAGCACCTGATACTTCAGTCAAGAGCTCATTTAAATACATGTAGTTCATTGAAGAAGATTAATTATTATTGCATTTGATTGCTCTAGGAATATTTATTATGTGCTTGGACATAGTTTTTCTTTTACATCTTGGTGTAACCAGATACTTAAAATAAGCAGATACTTAAAATATTGAAAATAAGCTGGATGGACAGGGTTACAAAGGAAAAAGTTATGGTTGGGATGAATAAAGAAAAGGAAGTAATTAAAACTATAAAAATCCGAAAACTTCAATATCTTGGATGATACATCCAGAGAAGTATGAGATCCTGCATCTCATAATGCAGGGAAAGATTGCCGAAAGACGGGGCCCTGGAAGAAGGAGAACCTCATGTCTGAAAAACCTGAGACTGTGGTTTGGCCAGTCTACTGTGGAGCTGTTCCGGACCGCAGTAAACTAAGTCCGCATAGTCAACATGATAGCCAACGCCCGTTGAACGGACAGGGCACAAGAAGAAGAAGTAACCAGATAAAGCGGGAATAAAATTTTCTGGTACCGTATTATTTGATCGCTTGCAATGAATACACACAGAAGAAGAAGAAGCAAAGAGAGCAGTACTGGGAAGAAGACACTATAGAAGCGAGAAGAAGCTAAAAGCTAAAAAAGGCTGGACGATGCTAAAATCAGCGAGAAAGGGCAAGAAGAACAAAGAAGAAGCAATGATATGTTAGAATAAGTTAGAGGAGCAGAACGATGCAGAAAGAAGCATGCATAAGGAAGAAAACAATGATTCCTGTCAATCCAAAACTGGCTCTAGATTGTGCTATTTTCTCATGTACCAGCTGATTAAACTCCGATCTCCTTCACATGTTCTATGTCTTAAGGCGCCGCATCCGCGCTCAAAAAGAAGAAGATGGAGAGATATGTAATTACGAATGTTGAGGAGCGCGCTAATCTTTAAAGCGATAAAATCGATGCGAAAATTGTGAAAATGTTTAATAAAACACGACTTGTTTAAAATACAGCAAAAATCTTGTAGAAGGTGTCTTAAGTATAATTTAAAGAAACATTGTAAAATAACAAAAACAAACGTGTTTATTATAATTTTCGGAGCATACTTTGCGATTTTTTTCCATCGAGGGAATTTAATATAATCTGCGTTTCGGCGTGGAACGCTTCTAGATCTAGATATTATCTTAAAAAATAACACATATTTTTTAAGAGCTTAAAAACTTCAATTATGTTTCAGGGAGATATACATGGAAGAAATCGGTAGAAATTCGGGTAGCGGCGGCTGAAATCAGTGCCTTCCTGGTGTATCTGTCGCGACGGGGCAGGAGTGTTCCTGACTCCTGACTGGGGTGATACAATCGTGCCGAATAGTTTATAAAAATACCAATTATATTACATATTTAAATATTATATTTCTTAATGAAGAAACTTCTAATGCTAACGGAATCGAATGGATATTGTTGTATCTTTTATTGTTTCTTGACATCGTAATTTTTTTACTTCACCAGTAGGTATTAATTCACAGCATATCTCTGGTAGGATAAATACATTGTATTGAACTATGTATTGAGTAAATTTATTGTACAAAGAGCGTAAAATATACAAAGTAAGCTGCCATTGTAGAACTAATGACATTACACACATCTTGCAAACTTCGGCCAACTTTCAATAGGAGAATGAATAATAAATGTTTTCTAAGTCTCGGTACAGAGTTCCGTGTGTTGTGTGTTGTATATTGTGTGTTCGTTGTGTTCTGTGCTGTGGTTTAATGATGTTGGTATTCCGTTTGCTTTCTCTTCTTTACATCTGCGCGTTCATCTCGATTCCTAATCCCCCAGACTCGATGTATACATTATAAACATTTCGCTGATAGGGCTGCCAAGAAGTTGCTAATGATTTAAACAGAATCAATTAATTAATTAATTAATTAATTAATTGATTTGGAACTTTTAAGAATTAACATAATAATTTTTAAAAACCCACTTTTATGACTCATCTTGCGAAGCCGAATATGAAATGGGATGCTACCACATTATTTAATTTCATTATTTATTTTATTAATTCTTTCGCCTTCCTTCACGTATGGAGTACCTACGTGTACGTAATCCACATTTTACGCGGAATTGTTCCGCGCTGCAATCTGTAGAGTTAATATGTCTCCTATGAGATGCCACCTGAAATGGAATGAATGAGGAATCGTGATGTTGTTCGATCATGAAATATTGCGACTTTCTAATCTAGGCTAGCTGGCTAGAGCTATCTTCTAGCTGCGAGCTTGCGATCTGAGATGCTGACATGCGGAATGCGTCCAGCTTCCATCTTCCATCTCCAGCTCATCTTCCATGCAGGCCATGCTTCCATGCTGCCATCTTCCATCTTCCATCTTCCATCTTCCATCTTCCATCTTCCATCTTCCATCTTCCATCTTCCATCTTCCATCTTCCATCTTCCATCTTCCATCTTCCATCTTCCATCTTCCATCTTCCATCTTCCATCTTCCATCTTCCATCTTCCATCTTCCATCTTCCATCTTCCATCTTCCATCTTCCATCTTCCATCTTCCATCTTCCATCTTCCATCTTCCTATCTTCCTATCTTCCTATCTTCCTATCTTCCTATCTTCCTATCTTCCTATCTTCCTATCTTCCTATCTTCCTATCTTCCTATCTTCCTATCTTCCTATCTTCCTATCTTCCTATCTTCCTATCTTCCTATCTTCCTATCTTCCTATCTTCCTATCTTCCTATCTTCCTATCTTCCTATCTTCCTATCTTCCTATCTTCCTATCTTCCTATCTTCCTATCTTCCTATCTTCCTATCTTCCTATCTTCCTATCTTCCTATCTTCCTATCTTCCTATCTTCCTATCTTCCTATCTTCCTATCTTCCTATCTTCCTATCTTCCTATCTTCCTATCTTCCTATCTTCCTATCTTCCTATCTTCCTATCTTCCTATCTTCCTATCTTCCTATCTTCCTATCTTCCTATCTTCCTATCTTCCTATCTTCCTATCTTCCTATCTTCCTATCTTCCTATCTTCCTATCTTCCTATCTTCCTATCTTCCTATCTTCCTATCTTCCTATCTTCCTATCTTCCTATCTTCCTATCTTCCTATCTTCCTATCTTCCTATCTTCCTATCTTCCTATCTTCCTATCTTCCTATCTTCCTATCTTCCTATCTTCCTATCTTCCTATCTTCCTATCTTCCTATCTTCCTATCTTCCTATCTTCCTATCTTCCTATCTTCCTATCTTCCTATCTTCCTATCTTCCTATCTTCCTATCTTCCTATCTTCCTATCTTCCTATCTTCCTATCTTCCTATCTTCCTATCTTCCTATCTTCCTATCTTCCTATCTTCCTATCTTCCTATCTTCCTATCTTCCTATCTTCCTATCTTCCTATCTTCCATCTTCCATCTTCCATCTTCCATCTTCCATCTTCCATCTTCCATCTTCCATCTTCCATCTTCCATCTTCCATCTTCCATCTTCCATCTTCCATCTTCCATCTTCCATCTTCCATCTTCCATCTTCCATCTTCCATCTTCCATCTTCCATCTTCCATCTTCCATCTTCCATCTTCCATCTTCCATCTTCCATCTTCCATCTTCCATCTTCCATCTTCCATCTTCCATCTTCCATCTTCCATCTTCCATCTTCCACCTTCCACCTTCCATCTTCCATCTTCTATCTTCTATCTTCTATCTTCTATCTTCTTCTTCTTCTATCTATCTAATTATATCTATCTATCTATCTTCTATCTATATAAATAAAAATGAATCCCCGAAATATATGTACGCGCATAACTTCCGAACGACTGCACCCAATTGGATAATTCTTTTTTTTTTTTTTAATTAAATGAAGACAATATAAGCGAAACTCAATCGAAAATCTGAAAACAGAAAAATCAGAAAAAGATATTGACACATCTGGGACTCGAACCCAGGACCTCTCGCTTACCGGGCGAACGCGCTAACCACTGCGCCACCGTGTCGATATCCAATTCGGTCACTTTTAACTGTATCATACTTCGACTAAGAACCACCCACACTATCTTCATTTTTCTTAACGCATATACTATTGGCTGCTATCTTTATGTATGATTGCAAGATTCAAACCCGAACTAAATGCTCTCTAGATAGTGTCTGGATAAATCTTTATCCATTTTATTTAATATGCGACATCTATTGACTTTTCTGCAAGTCTAGGATGAATATTTTTATTTTTATTTTTAACTTTATAAGTAAAACCTCAAATTGTAATATTTAATTAAATGAAGACAATATAAGCGAAACTCAATCGAAAATCTGAAAACAGAAAAATCAGAAAAAGATATTGACTGTGTCAATATCTTTTTCTGATTTTTCTGTTTTCAGATTTTCGATTGAGTTTCGCTTATATTGTCTTCATTTAATTAAATATTACAATTTGAGGTTTTACTTATAAAGTTAAAAATAAAAATAAAAAAAAATTCTTTTTTTGTTGTGTTCGCTATTGTCAGTACAAGGTTTGTATGAAGAAACCGGGAGCTTTGGCATAATGAAATTTGTATAAAAAAATAGCAATAAGTTGTACTCTGGATGTTTGAAAACTGAATGTACCGGGACTGAATGTATGGAATGCGGGAGAGGGGAGGGGAACTCGGGAGGGGGGGTTCGTGGGACGAAACGGGCGAGGGGAGTGGGGAGAGGGAAGGCGGAGTGGGAACGCGAGAGGGGAAGGGGACGCGGGAAAGGAAGGGGAGGCGAAAGGGGAACGGGACGAATGGGAAAGGACACGCAGGGAGAAACAATTTCTTTATTAAATGGCATAGCAACGCATGCCGGGCACCAGCTAGTTTACAATAAAAAAAAGTTGTTTTAGGTTTTTAAATTATTATTGGTCAGTGTGAAGGGGGTTTTAAAAATGAAAAGTGTCGACTCTCGGCCTACAAATTATTTAAACATTTATGGAATACCCCTCTACAACAATCGCATTTTTTTTTTTTTACATTAGCTCTTCACAGGAAACCCTGAGGAATATACTTTTCCTAAGTGCATGTTACCTTTGGGGACGCTCTATGAAGGGTATTTTTGTAGAAATTGCAGAAATTTAATATCTATGAATGCACCAAATTTTTCGTGTAAACCACGTCTTTCACTTCACGTTATTGACATACACTAAATTATAACAAATTTAACATATTTTTAATGTAAAAGAATTTAAAAAAATAAACATAAAAAATAACAAAACTCTTTTGTACTGATAACAGAAAAAGAAACTGTTTATTGCATTTGTTTGATTTTTTATACATATATTTAAATACAAAATTCCTTAAAAAATCTTCAGACACCGTTTTCTTAAAACATGAGAAATGCGGATAAGTTTCTTTTCATCACATGAATATGATAATGTGTTTTGGTATACGTCGTCACAGTCCAACCAACCCTCTCCAACCTTCGTATTTTCTACAGAGCATTTCGATCAAAAAGTAATAAATTGTAGGTAATAAGTAATTAGGAACGTATTACTTAACTTAATAAGGAACTCGAGTGAAAAATATTATGGCTTTAAAAAAAAATTCATATAGACCAATAAACGCTGATTCTGAATATATAAGTTTTATTTAATAATATTAAACTCAGAGTTTTAAAAAAAAATATTATAAAGTCCATTTTTAATCGGGTCGTAAAAACACGCCGTCAAGTTGGCATTATTGAAATTTTTTTGAAATTTGACAGTGACGTCACCGTAAGGTCATTGTATGGGAATGTATGATTTGACACAATCTCTATAATTGAAAATATTCAAAAACTACTGCCCAAAAAAATAGTAATGCTACTTCTAGGGAGAATACTTCGAACAACGGAATTCACAATGGCGGCAGTTGTTCAGCTGATTGCCCGATCCTATAGTAATTTTCAGGATTGATGACGTCACACGATTCACCATACATACGATGGTTTTCGGGGGATCTTGAAAAATTAAAACGTTGACAATAATTTTAACTATTAAAACTAACTCTAAAAATAAAAATAAATATGCAGTTATTTAAGTTAGAAGGTCATTATTCATTAAAAAAATTTAGAAATGGACGGGAGTTCTTTATTACGAACAATTACAGCACATCTTATTTATCTTCTTATTTGTTTGTGAGGCCCTGATCGCTACTTCAGCTCGCAACAAGTGTGTAGCAGTGGTGTATACATGTGGTGTGTGTATATGTAGTGTGTTGTGTGGTGTGTGGCTTGTTTCGTAATAAACACTTGTTGCTTTGTGCGCGCGGCATTCTTCTTTCTCATTGCAAAGTCTGATAACCCGAAAGGGGCAAGTTCTTCAAGCTGGGCTAGACCAAAATAGATAAATATAAGAATTATCGATAAAAATAATCAAAATACAAATATAGCAAATTAAATGATTATCCTACTTTAGTAGACCAACCAAGTAACGGTTTGATTTCTTCGACCCTTCACGAGGCAATACAATACAATACAACAATTTGCCAAACCATTACCTGAACAATTTAAAAAGTCTAATTTCTGACTTGCTTAGGTTAGATAAAGTATTATATTTAAAAAAATATATAATTATACGCCTATCGTCTTGCTGCAAGAGATACAAATATTTTTCGGTATTCAAACACCAACATGCAATATATAATATTTTTACTGTTATTGAAAGTGATATATTAGATCAATATTTTTTCTTATAATTTTTAGAATATCTTTACCTTCTTTGTATTCCATGCTGAGGATTTAATTTTTCATGCAAAAAAAAAATATTTGTATAATATGAAGTTGAATTTTTGTGAAATTACTAGCGCATACGTGAAAAATAACTAATATGCTGAATTCTTGAAAAATTGATTGCAATTTTGAAAATAATTTTAATAAATTTCTGTTCAAAATATTAGTACTTTATCGCTTGTTTGAATTCTTCACAGAACGGTTTAAAAAAATCCACTAATTATGTAACCATCAAACCAATGGATAAATAAAGAAATAAGAATTTGAAAATAACACTAAAATTCTTGGCAAATTTGAGTTGGGTTCCCAGGATAAACTGAAAACCGAAATAAATTATTGATTTTGATGATATATACCTACGATATTTTAAAATTTAATGTTATATTCTTAATTGTGTTGTTTGGTATCTGTTTTAGTCTATATTAAATTGTTAATAGAATGTTTCAGATATTTATATTTTTTGAAGTAAAACTTCTTTACGCACGCTTGACTTGGGAAGTAAGCTTGTGAATGCGTGACGAGAGCGTTACGAAAATCGAGGCGAACGGTACTTGAGAGGGAGATATTAGTTAATGAAGATAGAAAGAGAGAGAGTTACGTTTCGTATATTACTGTAGGGGCAAGAGAGAGAGGTGCGAGCACACATTTTCTTTCTCTCTTTCTCTCATAGTCAGTTACGTTTCGTATATCTAAGACACATCGCAGGTCTATTGTCTGTATCACACTGTAGGAGCAAGAGAGAGAGCAGTGCGCGTGCACATTTTCTTTCTCTCTTCCTATCATATAGATGGAGCTAAAGAAGTTTTACTTCAGTCGTGTGGTTTAAAGCACACTCTTTTCTATCTAGTTTTTTTTATCTAAGTTTTAAATGTCTTTATGTGTTATAATTTTTGAAGGAGTAATTACTGCAGAGCTCGAGTTGAAAAACATCAGCCTGTCACGGAATTCCAATATACGTAGTATGTGGTTTGGCCGGGGGCATCTGATTCGGCATTGACCAGCGACTAGCAAAGTGGTCAGGAATGCTTTTGACACACAAGCTGTATTAAAATAATATTGCCTATCTTTTCTGATAATGCTCGATGGACACTAGACTTGTACTACTTGTAGCGAAAACATTAGCCATACATTGTGTGTTCATTATAATTCCTGGCTTGATGGAGTGATTCTATTGATTTCGCAATGACAACAACGTAGTGTACATATTGCTATGTTGGAATGTCGCTGTTTGATGTTGCTAATGAGGTCTTATGACTTGACTAATGCTGGTTGAATTGGCGAAAAAAATCTATGTATTCAAAAAGTATTACTGCTAAATAAAACATACAATTGAACTACAGTTATTTCTGAGTTTATCAAGCACAAGCAATCTATTGCTTTCTAATTACGTTTTGTTGGCAAATATTATAATAACCGGCCGTGGCAGAGGGGATGAGTGCTTTTTCTTTGTCTGTATAAATATTGTATGTAATATAACTAAGAAGATTTCAAAAGAGATTTTCATCCAGCTATTTTAGAAGTCAATGGTGACTTTTTTTTTTAAATAATCGGAGACGGTTTACATATATATAGTTCCCGTGAGCACTTAGGCCATAGACCCATTGTACTATCTCCCATTTTACCTCATTCCTTTGACAGTAACCCAGTCCCTTTTATAAAGTTCACCAGGATTGTCATTGGAAATGAAGCTATATCTTCTGGTTCGACAATGTGTCTTCCCAGATCTCATTTCCCCTCTTCACTCCTCCTTGGTTCCAGAAAGGCCCCGCGCTGGAAGGGTGCCCTTCCCCTTGGTTCCTTGAACGCCCCACAAGGGAAGAGTTCATGGAGGTGGCCTCAGCTCACCTCTCCACGGTTTCTCCTCTTGGTTCCTCCTACGGCCCCAGGAAGGAAATCCACAGGTGGCCTCAGCACTCCTAGATTCCCAAAAGGCCCCTAGTTTTCGAATGGTCCAATTTTTTTGTCCCACGAGTTACCAGGGAAATAGAAGGTCCACTCCAGCAGAGCCCTGAGTGCTGGAGTGAGGTCTAAATACTCCTAGATGTGACCTTGTTTCTCGGAGGCGTCGTTCGTGACGCTGTTCCCCAACTCTTCTGTACCTCACACCTTGGCTTGGGATGACTATTGCAGGTTTGTGTTTCCACTCCCTGAGCGATGGGTTCGCCACACTCCCTTCGCTGTCAACGGTGAATTACTAATAGAAAATCTTTTAAAGCTTTTTTCTGTTAGTTTATATCTATTCATTATATTTCCTTCCAGGATTACTTGAATAGCCACGCGCACTCTCCAAATTTATCGATTGTGAGTATATTTCTAAATTGTATATTTTCCAGGGCCATATAATTGGGTAGAGGTACAATTATAGAATACAATCCCGGGTCCCGGCCCATTTTTGATCCCGAAAATACTGGGACTGCACTTTGGCTAATCTTGGGATTTTCGGGATTGACATAATCAGGTCTAGCTTGCATTCGCCTGCAATAAGGTGTGAAAAGGCCTGATCGAAAATGGAGGAGTCCGGGGATTCCATTTAAAATTGGCTTACAAATATCTGTTAACAATTTCTCCGAAAAGTGTGGAACCCGAGCGAGCATTCTCAGCTGCTGCTTATATCGGTAATAAATTAGAAGCAGGCTTGGAATTCAAACACTTTTTGCTTTCATATTTTTGTGTTTCTTTTTCCGAAACTTTTTATGGTTTTTTTTTTAATATTATTTTTAACCTTTATTTCAATATAAGTTGTCTGTCTGATGTTTAAGAACTTACCATCTACGCTTTTAATTTAATTTTAGCCCGATTAGTAACCACATTTCTTAATCCCCGGATAGTACCGGCATCCCGGAATTATGCATAAAAAATCTAGTAATCCCGAGATTTAAAAACATACTCGGGATTGTATTCTATAGGTACAATGCTTTTCATAACAGATCATTGTTTATTATCCAGCGATAATGTTAACATTTTTGTAAGATTTAAAAAAATTTCCGTAAAAATTGATTTACCGAGTGCAGGAAGGTATTATACATATAGAGATTCGTTATTCTTATACATATAAATTAGTTAAAAATAATATGCAATGCCCGGAGTTGCAAATTAGATTCAATTTGATGAATCTACAAGCGCGCTCCATACGCTCTTCTGTCATATTTAAAGTGGATCAATGCAAAAAAAAACTTTAAACAAAATTATTGCTCGAACAGACTACCTACGATATCAAAATGAACATTTTAAATTGCGAGCTGAATTAATATAAAAATATCCAATAAATAGTGTTTTTCTGACATGATGTGAGTTATATTTTTGATGTCGTTTAGGGATGTTATCCTGAATTGAATTTAATTTATTTTTTATACAATTGTAAATCATTTCTTCTAATTATATTAACCTTCCAGTAGTCGCACCCTTGCGCCGAACATAAGCAGTCGCGCGCGGTCTGTGATTCCGCAACTTTAGGCATCTGGTTTTAGAAGATGCCTGAATATTTCATGATATTTTACATAGTATATAATAAAAAAGTCTTTTATCTATATAAATAATAAATTAAAAAATTGGTAATCCGTTTTTAATTTGTACTTTATAGTTCAGGTCTTTGAAATCTCAATTTTTTAGACATCTGATACAAAACAACGCTATAAATCAACATAATAATGAAAAAGATAAAATTTTACAACTACTTCTTTGCCTATAACGTATTTACGTAAAATAAAACTTAGTTTTAAATAATATGATACAAATAACATAAAATACCCACCCAGCTCCCAATATTATTCAAGAGATTTTTCAAGTACACAACCAGTCGTATGCGGAATCTGAGACCGCAAATATAAACAAAAGAACTCGTTCGTTTGCGACGAGTGTCACTGGGGTACTGAGGGTACAGGGGACCTACCTCAGGCCCCCGAGGATATCATGGAAGCGCAATTGTCTCTTGTTCATAGTTTGCGCATAATCAGTAAAATAAGGCCGCTGAAGGGTTGCAATATTATGGCATTTATTTTATCAGGATGAAATCTATAATTGGTTGTATTTCTGATATGAAAAAACAAATAAATTTATTCATTATAAAATACATAACTTCTTTCTGATAAAGTACTCGTATGTAGAGGTCAGTAACTTCTTCATAAATACAAGTGTCCATCAAACATCTGTTATCGCGTGGAGTTTCACGTCAATAACAATTATTGGTTTAGTTCGAGAGGTGTATTTATTATTTATCGTTCTGGGCCCACAAACTACGGCAACATCGGCGCCCGGCACTCAAACAACTTCAAACAAGCGTCTCCAAGTCAATTCAAACCATCATGTCAACTTGTCATTCTTCGATTGAAATGCATTGATTCTTATTAGCTGTTCTGTTGAGATTTATTGGACATTATTTAAAGAAAAAAACGTTCTAAACCATTAAAAGGAACCGTGGATACGCGCCATAAAATATATTTAAATACATTTGGGCATTAATCTCATTTAAATTAATAATTTATGCTATGGGACCATGGGGGCGCCATCTATGGTGGTTGTATTATATTGATTTCCATATGTGACATTGAAATTCAGTGAATTCTGGCATTTTCTGACCTCTGTGGAGCAAGCAATTACTTCCGACGTGAGTGTTGGTTAAAGCCAATAGATGTCAGTCCTAATCAAATGATTGACCCATAATTGAATTATTGTTGTGAAGTTTCGGCACGTATTATTAATTTGCAAATTAATATTCATTGTGTGAACTTTCTTCCTGTGATAAACATCTGTTGAGATTGTGCAATACCGCCTTGGCAAAATCAATACACGAAGGAAACTAGTGTCGTTTGTCTGGACATCGTGTGAAGAGCTGCATTCCCTGAGTGAGTATTTGTTTTGTTTTCACTGAGGATTTTGGAATTGCTGTATAATCTGTTTTGTGTCACATAGGGAAGAGTTCATTTTTCATTAATTATATAGGGTAGTATTCCCTCGTGTCTGGGGCTATTTACACGCCCCTACAAACCGAGAGGCATTTAGTCCACATAATCGCATTCCCCAATTTCCTCTTTTGATTTTGATACCAGTCCAGTGATAGTATTTTTTGAAATATACGAGTATATATCGCCCACTCGCATATCTGTACGTTTTGCTTTTTTGATAAGTTACTTCTTATAGGAATTAGGATCCTCCAAAACTGCTACTCAGTGACGCTTGGCAAGGGATGGATGACTTTCGGAAGTGTATACATACGCATCAATTTTTTATGCATTTCTATAGTCCATGATGGAGGATACTTTATTTTAACTTTTTGACACCAGCAGTACATAAATCAAATGAGTGGTTATAATTATTCATAAAATCTTATAAGACATGTTTCTGTGAAATATTTGTAAAGTGATTCTTCATATGTTGCTTCCGTGAAATGTTTTGTAAAATTCTTCTTCATATATTGTGTCTGCATATTGGGTTGGGTTGGGTTTAACTTTTCAAGAGTACCAATTGGCGATCCCTTGATGAGTTTTGATAACTCATGAGAATGCAACTTCGTTGTATGTTTTATATAAATAAAAAATACACACAAGAGCTTTTTTTCGTTTTTTTTTAGTCATCTCTAATAATCTTTCATACATCAACTTATTTGTAGATGAAAATTAAAGCTTCTAATTGAGTAAAAATATAATACCTAACTAACTATCTATAATACCTAACTAACTAACTAATTTTCAATTTGGGAGGCGGGAATGGGTACCGCCGCCCCGGGAACCTTTATTGGATAACCAACACCTCTGCCATAGGTCACCCCAAGTGGTTCGCTACGTTTGGTGATTTAGCAGGGGTGCCCGGGTTCATGGGGTGAGGTTTGTCTAGGTCTTGGAGGCGGATGACCAGGACATACTGAACCCCAGATTCCTACCCACCCCTTAAACCCTTTTCCTTCCCAGAACTCTCCTCTCCTTCTTTTCCTTAAAAAAAACCCTCCACACAGCATCCTCAAAGATGACATAGGCCCTGAGGGAAATTATTTTCCTCAGGGCCTCCTGCGTGGAGCTCATGTAAAAAAAAAAAAAAAACCATCACGCCGTTTCCCCGCAGGGTTAGGCAGAGAGGACGGACCGCCAAACAACTCGATCTTGGCACACACTCCTTGCCTCGTTCACATTCATACATCGTCTCATACATGCTCTTCTATTATTCCGACTCTTCATATGGCCCGACTCAAGTATCTGTTTCACTTGGTCGTGCCATGTATTCCTCGGGCGTCCCCGATTTCTTCTTCCATTCACATTTGCGTCGTACATTCTCCTTACACTCTTTTCCTCGTTCATTCACTCTACATGCCCAAACCATCTCTTTCTTAATCCTAGACGTGGAATAAACGGTTTTTTTTTTCATGAATGTAATTAGTTACCTCCTTAGTATACTTTTATGTGCACTCCGAATTTGTATTATCTCTAAACGTAAACTGCCTCCTGTTCTATATTATATTTTAGTTTTAATGATTCTTGTTTAATGGCACCGTTATTGTTTATCATATCCTGTGCCAAAACAGCACTATTCTTGTTAAAAATGTTCTTTTGGCACTGCTTTGTATATAGGTACTATATATTATTTGTTTCACATTATTTAATCAATTTTTGTAAGGACTCGAAAGGAACACTATAGGATTACTTATAAGTTTATTATAATTAAGCGCACTTGAAGTGAAATATCACAAAACTGCGCTATATAAATACTACGTTATTATTATTATTAGTTACCTAAGTTCAACTGTTGATGTTAAAGTAATTATTTAAAAAATAATATGCAATCATATTATGTGAATACTTCACAAGAGTCCCAGCTGCTCCCATCTAGAGCCAGTGAGACTATGACGTCCCCAATTGGGGTATGTTGTGAGGCTGGAGGTAGTGGGGAGGGGAAGGAGATGGGGAAGAGGAAGGTGGAGGTGGAGATACACCTGGCTATTCGGATCTGGTCATCAAACACGGCTAAAGCCATTTCAAGCAACGTTTAAATTCTGAATGGTTGTCTTACATCAGGGCGATACTGTGGATATCTTGCACTCTGGGATTTCAGTTTGGGAGCTCTAGATCAGAAGTGGCTCTCAAGTTCAACTCTCTGACCAACATCGTTAGAGATTGGCTAGTAAAATACTGTGAGAGTTTTTTTGCCTCTGAATACACTCGTATACAGGGAATTCTTTTGGTTTATTTTTTAAAAAATTCTTTGCTGCTTTTAAAATATGTTTTGTTCATTGGGCCACTTGCATCACATTTTTTAATTTTTTCCGGTTTAGGCAAATATTCTAAGACATTCTGTATTTTTTTAATCGTATTTTTGAATCCGAAATTTTTTTTAATAAACCGGAAAGACGGGACATAATTTTATGGGTGCGAAAAAACGATAATTACATAGCCGAAAATCATTTAAAAAAAGAACGTTTTCCACAAGAAAGGGCACAGGAGAATAACGAGGCATACCAAAAATATTACATCTCATAAATATTTTTTTCCTTGATCCATCTTATTGATCATAAATCATTATAATGTTCAACGTCTATATTACTAAATCCAATGTAATATACTTGCATTTATAAATTATAATAATAATAAGAATATGATAACATTTGATTTTGTTAAAATGATTTTATTATAACATTTGATAAATCATAATAACAATAAATCTAGTGAACGTTAAATGTCAAATTCAAAAATTCGCCTGAAATCAAAGTGTTGCCACATAAAAAAAATAAATCAGTGTGGAATTTTACAAAATTAATTGGAACATTTTCGGAGACAGGACATTTTCATGAAGTGACGTCACGGGCCCAAATAATGGATTTATTTATTTAAAAATAAAAAACTGTTCATTTCTAAAAAAATTTACTAACATTTTCGTAATCTTAGTAAAAAAATCAATCCACACGATTTTTTCTAAGTCGTTATGAAATCCATGCAAGTGGCCAATTCAATTTACAATTTTTTTAAATACCTGTCTAAAATTTTCTATTGGATACTGTTACGTTTGTATGACGGGTCGCATTGGAATTCGATTACCAAACCGTGTCTATGGACCGGCCATAGATATTTTAAGTGATATGCTGGTTTAATTGGTCGTTTGTCATCTGACATGTGGAATCTGACGCCATTAAGCGAATTGAGAATAAAGCGAACCGTTAATTTTTATATTCATTATGTGAAAATGGTGGCCATTTTGTAAATACAGTTACTTGAATTTCGATATTTTTTGTTGAA
The DNA here is from genome assembly GCA_917880885.1 of Limnephilus marmoratus. Classification (NCBI taxonomy): domain Eukaryota; kingdom Metazoa; phylum Arthropoda; class Insecta; order Trichoptera; family Limnephilidae; genus Limnephilus; species Limnephilus marmoratus. Next base: position 26,195,727 of record OU862919.1, on the reverse strand, counting down.
ATGAATGTATGATTGAAGTGCAGTCTTTCGAGATCCGATAAAGCTGAAACTCGGCATACAATTTTTTTCTTTTTTTTACATTACCTCCACACAGAGAGAATAATAAATCGGAAACTTAACCAAAATAGCAGAGAAATTTTATTAACTTTCATCATTCTATTTTTATACTATTTATTTATTTTTTATTTTTATTTTGCAGAAACAAACAGTACATTATTACATAATGGAAAATAGTTACAAAGTTATAGAATTAATACAATAATAGGTACCAATGACATGTCGCTGTTATATACTTATATTTTTGTGAGATAAATAATACATTATACCTAAATTAAGTTAGTAACTTATTGAAGGAGAGAGGTGTGTGAGAGTGTTTGTATGTGTGTAAATGTGTGGATGTGTGTGTTATGTGTGCGAATTCAGTGTGCTAAAAATGTTTTTCTTAAATAGAGGGAGGGAATCAAAAAATATATCGGTATTTGTGGTTTTTTGAATTGAGTTGAATCTTTGAAGCATGTGGGAAATGGGGGAGTTAGCTGCAGCGTTCGTATTATTACTGGTTGTGTAAAAAAGGTTGGTGTGGCGAGTTCTTTTAGATGGGATGTTAAAATTTATTTGGGATAGACGTTCTGGGCAGTCTATTTCGTTATGTATAATTTTATGGAGAAATGTCATGTCAGCTACCGTTCGCCTGGATTTCAGGGATTGGAGAGTGCAGATGTAATTATTGTTGTATTAATAACCAAGATACTTAATAAATTTATTTTGTATGCGCTCTATGTTATTGACGTATTGGGTGTATTTGGGATTCCAGACAGGCGATGCAAATTCCAGTGTACTTATGACTGGTGATGAGTAAAGCATTACTAGAGTATGTGGATTTCTAAATAATTTACTCAGACGTAGTATAAAACCCAACATTTTGTAAGATCTATCAGTGATTGAATCAATGTGCGTTTTAAATGTAAGTTTACTGTCTAAATAGACTCCAAGGTCAATAATTTACAATATTGGTTTATTCACCAATTGTGTATTTAAAGCTAGAACAAATACTTTAATATGTTATTTGATGTTTTAGTAGTTTATTTGATGTTCAATTTGGGAGGCGGGAATGGGTACCGCCGCCCTGGGAACCTTTATTGGATAACCAACACCTCTGCCATAGGTCACCCCAAGTGGTTCGCTACGTTTGGTGATTTGGCAGGGGTGCCCGGGTTCATGGGGTGAGATTTGTCTAGATCTTGGAGGCAGATGACCAGGACACACTGAATCCCGGATTCCTACCCACCCCTTAAACCCTTTTCCTTCCCAGAATCTCCTCTCCTTCTTTCCCTTAAAAAACCCTCCACTCAGCATCCTCAAAGATGACATAGGCCCTAAGGGAAATTATTTTCCTCAGGGCCTCTGTGGAGCTCATAAAGAATGTTTTGAAAAAAATTAGCATTAACCTACATAGAAGTCTCCTACACAAATAGGTGTTAAAATTTCAAAACTTCAAATCACACAGTTCGGTGTTTACTACGTTTGGTGATTTGGCAGGGGTGCCCGGGTTCATGGGGTGAGGTTTGTCTAGTTCTTGGAGGCTGATGACTAGGACACACTGAACCCCAGATTCCTACCCACCCCTTAAACCCTTTTCCTTCCCAGAACTCTCCTCTTCTTCCTTTCCTTAAAAAAACATCCACAGAGCATCATCAAAGATGACATAGGCCCTAAGGGAAATTATTTTCCTCAGGGCCTCTGTGGAGCTCATAAAGAATGTTTTGAAAAAAATTAGCATTAACCTACATAGAAGTCTCCTACACAAATAGGTGTTAAAATTTCAAAACGTCAAATCACACAGTTCGGTGTTTATTGTGGGACAAACATTAAAATACGTTTTTGCTTTATGTACGTGTAATAGTAAATAGAAAATATTTTTAGTCACGTATTTCACAACGCGAATAATTAACGGTTTAGAGATTATATAATTTGAGTACCTACCCGAACGAAAAGACATTTTGATTCGTCCATGTTCTATTACGTAAGTTTTATTGTCTTTTTGTTTTATTGTCCAATCACTGTAATTGCTTTCTTCTTTATAATGCTCGTATTTTATATTTTTATTTACCTTTCATTCGATGTCATAAAACCTATGTGTAGTGTGTAATTTTCTCACTATCTGGTTCTGTTAAAGAAGTGCTTGCGTTGCTCTAATGCTAGAGACATTCACTTGTGAATATAAATAGTTTCAAATTATCTGATTAATACAAAAGAACAGCGAAAAAATACTGCACTATCTTTTCGCCGTTATTAGTCTTTACGTACTTAATGTGAAGAAAATAATGCCTACACGTGACCTTCATGGCAATATGCGCTACGGACAAAACATCCTACCGACAAAATATCCTCCAACAAAATATCTACTAAAGCCTAACCTAACCTAACTTTACAGGATGTCTGTATTATTTTCGATTTTTGAACAATAATTTATTGTCTTTATAGGATGTTTGTATTTTTTTTTCCATTTTTTTGTTAAGTTAGGTTAGGTTTTAATAGATATTTTGTTGGAGGATGCTTTGTCCGTAGGATATTTTGGCGGGGACATTTTGTCGCGGGATGAAACGTCGCGGAACCGACACGCACTTATTTGTTTCTAAACTCAAAATTACAACACTAACAATGAATTGATTATATGGAGTCATGAAGGATTTTTTTTTTACATGAGCTCCACATAGGAGGCCCAGAGGAAAATAATTTCCCTCAGGGCCTATGTCATCTTTGGGGATGCTGTGTGGAGGGTTTTTTAAGGAAAGGAAAGAGAGGAGAGTTTTGGGAAGGAAAAGGGTTTAAGGGGTGGGTAGGAATATGGGGTTCAGTGTGTCCAAGTCATCTGCCTCCAAGACCTAGAAAAAACCTCACCCCATGGACCCGGGCACCCCTGTATAATGACCAAACGTAGCGAACCACTTAGGGTAACCTGTGGCAGAGGTGTTGATTATCCAATACAGGTTCCCGGGGCGGCGGTACCCATTCCCGCCTCCCAAATTGTAAAGGTTAGTGGGTTGTTTCACAGGAGTTGAACAATTCATCAAATTTCACAATAAAAATTCAAGTTCTGTAATGGTTCTATTCAAGCTGTATTATCATTTCATCATGCGCCGATTGTTTCTCAATACATAAATAATAAAAGAGCTTTCATACGACTTTCACGGAACTTCAATATTAACTTTGAAATTCCATGAATTGTTCGAATTCTGTGAAACAACCAGCAGGTTTCCAATATTGTTGATACATTTTTTATTTATTGTGTCAAGTTTAATTTGTAGAACTCCATTTTAATTTTAATTTTTTTAATTATATAATCAATATATAATAAAAAAATTAAAATTATTGATTACATAATAAAAAAATTAAAATTGTTGATACAAATCATAACTTTGGCAGACATTGCAACAAATTTCTTTTTCTTTTTCTATCTGAACAATAATTTACATGTTTTCTATCTCAAATGCATATTAAAATATTAAATTAAACCTAATAAAAAACCCGTATAACTTTTACCCAATTGATTAATCAATTATTGAAGATGACCGACCAATATTTTTATAATTTTAATTACAGGTTTCGAGATTTTATCCATTTTGGTAAATTAATTTCAGATTTTTGTCAGGTGCATATAAATATTCATACGATTTCTGATCTGGAGATGTGATATGGAGAATTTACATTTAATGACAGACTTTTAGCGAGGATCCGGCGTCAGGCTTATCGTCTCCCACCACGTATGTCATTACTCACCGAACTTTGAAGAATATATTATCATATTGCTATCACTTGGTTTGATTTTTATAGCAAAGCGTAACTGTGGATGATCAAGTGTGGCATAATAAAGTGAACTGAATTATTGTGGTGATAATTTCACACTTCTCATGGTTAAATCCTGATTAGTTTTTGCTACATTTCAATGATACTCCGTGATAATAGAATTCCTACCTTCGTGCTATCGAAAAGTTATTTTCCGGGTATCTGTTTAAAATTTTGTTAATTAAGTCCATCCGCTCATGGGGCTCATAAAAAAACAGTTGGAAATTCAATCGCTATCCACAGGAAAGCAACTTGCGAATTTCATTGGTGATCCGCACACAGGCAACTTGTTAAAGACCAGTTGTCAAGGGCGGTGCCGTAACTTGCAATGGTAGTCGCTGAAGCCGCCGCGTTTCAGTTGCCAGGTTGACGGATTGCTATGGATGCGCCTCACGACCTGTCAAGTTTTTGAGTAATTTGCGATATATCAGAGCAGGAAAATATGGATTTTGTTCAGAAGGTTGATAAATTATTGTTATACATTAAGATTGAAAATTGCTAAATTATGAGTAAATTGGACACGTTTTAAGATTTTCACGGCTAAAAGCAATTTCTTTATTTGTTTTGGGGTGTTATGCCGTATTGCGCTACCTCCTTCTTTAGCCAACGTTTCGGACATCGTTACAGTGTCCATCATCAGGGCAGATTCGGTAGATGTGTAATTTTTTAGTGGTGAAGTGTGTGCTTATTTACTAACTGCTTTAAGTGTGTGCTTGCCCCTGGCTAGCATAAATACCACGATTTAGTGAACTTCCTATTCCGTTCCGCGGCAATGACGCCACTGCTTATCACGGTTGTTTTGTACCGGTGAAAGTTAGTAGAGCCGGCGACACGGTATCGCTTCGAAGTAAATAAGCACACACTTCACCACTAAAAAATTATACATCTACGGGATCTGCCGGATCTGCCCTGATGATGGACACTGTAACGATGTCCGAAACGTTGACTAAAGAAGGAGGTAGCGCAACACGGCATAACAGACCAAAACAAATAACGAAAATATAAGTAAATTGTATTTTTGTTAAACAAGCTGACATAATTACTGAAATCGTAAAGTTGAGTTGCGCTGTGAATTGAGTTGCCAACCATTTTTCGGTTTCATGAGCGGAGGCCATAACCATAGATACAATAAATATTATAATGAGCTTACCGGATGGAATTTATCTAGTACCTAAAGTTTATTTTTCAGTATTCGTTAAATGATTTTTTTTTTATTTTAAGTATTTTTGGCTTGAATTTGATCTTCGTTTAGTGTGTTAAATAAATGCGTTTCGTTTTTATTGTAAACAATAAATATGATCACTTAAGAGGGCATTACCAGAGAAAACCAGAAATATGTCATTTTCAACTCAGATTTTAGACGTATTGATTCTTTTCCACAAAAAATTATAAATGGATTTCGAAAGATTGTTCTTTTATCTAGCATTCGCATGTAATAAATTTTGAGAATTTTTTTAAATTTTTAGTATAATAAGGTTATTCCATAGGTCGTTGGCATTTTTGTTAAATTTTCAAAAAAGTTTTTGTATTATACCACACCCATTTCAAATAATATAATCATGCAGTAAAATAAATCAATACATTATCTAGCAAACGCATGTTTTAGAATTTTAATTTTAGTTTCTATAAAATCATTAAAAATTATGTACGTACATGTGTTTCTTGACGAAAAGTGGTCCATTTGTGTATTTATTGGCGCACCTACAAACTAATATATTTCTGATTTTTTTAACATTCTTATTAAATTTAGACATTATTGAAAAATGATAAATACTTATAATCAAAAAATAACTACAAGAAGTACATTATTTTAATAGTTTTATCATCACGCCTTTCAGCATTTTTGGATGAAGGTATAAATTAAAGCTAATTTGAATTGAAATAAATTCGATATTGAGTTATAATTTAAAAAAGCTGGTACGGAGAATAATTAATATTTCTCGTTGTAACCGCCCTGCACGGACCGTAAGAACAACTTTCGACGAAATGTGGATTTTCGTCCGCTGGCTGGTTAAACGCTCTAAAACTATTATTTTTTAAGCACAACATAAATATGTAAGTTAGTAGGTACATTTTTTTCAGATGATTTTCTCAAATCTTCGTACGTCGTACGTAAGCAAAAATTGGGTATTACATTGGAAACCTTGAGGAACGCTCGTAATTTTATTTTCCACATCTTACATAGCAGCAAACTGTGCCAATAAACCACGAATATTAAACCCGGTCAGCGCATGCTCCATATATTCCAGGAGTTGACAGGTTAACTTCTAAACTCATCGTTAACGCCACAAAAGCGCGACGGCAGTTTCTTACGCATTCGTTACCGTGGACAGTTAAATTATATCGTGAAACTACTCGAGTTTTTGCCGGACCAGGTCACCAATAAATCTCTCCATGAAACAGGCAATTGTGGCATTAAATAGTTATTCACTGGATAATGGCTTAACGTCTTAACGGTTGTAAAATGTATATGGGAAAATTATCTTGAATGTCCTTGTCACGAATGTCGCTACATTTCCAATTTCGTGTACGTAATTACTAGTAAGTAAGCTGTTGTATTTAGTACACAAATTGCTGTTCACAATATTTGCTAGGGATTATCTTTCGTACTGTACGTCATAGACATATCTGCCATAATCTTGTATTGATAATAGTGACAATAGGCAATAGTGACAAACCAATAATGGATGTACTGAGACATCCTATTACCATCGTCTAGGACCTAAGAGGTGGCATTTAATTCCTGCGGTGTTGTGAGACTATGTCAAGTTACTTTGATCTGTCAGGTTAGAATTAAATTAGAAAACAAATTGCTGTTCACAATATTTGTTAGGGATTATCTTCCGTACTGCACGTCATGGACATATCTGCCATAATCTTGTATAATAGTGACAATAGGCAAGAGTGACAAACCAATAATGGATTTACTGAGACATCCTATTACCATCGTCTAGGTCTAGGACCTAAGAGGTGGCATTTAATTTCTGGGGTGTTTTGAGATTATGTCAAATTACTTAAAATGATCCGTCAGGTTCATGTACATTTTTAAATTTTTACGGCCAAAAGTATTTTCGTTATTTGTTTTTGGGGTGTTGTGCCGTGTTGCGCTACGGTGTATGTGGTACATCTACCGGATCTGCCGGATCTGCCCTGATGATGGACACTGCATCGCTGTCCGAAACGTTGGCTAAAGAAGGAGGTAACGCAACACGGCATAACACCCCAAAAGCAAATAACGTCAGGTTCATGTTTAAATGGAAATATTCCCAGTTGACATAAGTTGTCAAATAGATTCTGTTTTTTTGAACATATCCCAAAATGAAATACTGTTTTTGAAAACAGATGAAAGATTCTTTCGAGTTTTAAAAATAACTTCTTCTTCTTCTTAGATGGCGCTACAGCCCATATCGAGCTTTGGCCTCCTGCAACAGTCGCCTCCAACTCCTCCTGTCCTCAGCGGCTGACTTCCAATTAGGTACCTGGAGAAGCTGTGCTGCATCCCCTCTTACTTCGTCTTCCCACCTCAGTCTGGGTCTTCCCACTTTTCTCTTTCCACCTGGGTGTCCAGTCAAAATTCTTTTGGGACGCGTGTATCCGGCATTCTCTGTACATGCCCAGCCCATCTCAGCCTGAGGAGTCTCATATGTGCTGAGATGCTAGGTGCCTTATATATATCATACAATTCTGTATTGTGCCGGATGCGCCACTGTTCACCGTCTTTCACGGGTCCACATATTCTTCTCAGCACTTTTCTTTCAAAAGTATCCAGCATTTCAAATCATATCATATCATTTTTAAAAAATAACAAGTGGACATAATCAAAAATATTATTATTTGGATTTCAAATGTAAAGGATTTTTTTTTTTAAATCGCTTACCGACTGTTTTTTCTTGTAAATTGTAAAAATATCTCGTTATACGAAACTAAAAAAACGTATAACACATGTTGAATTACACTAAGCATTATAGTCGTTTCACTTTTTTTCAATGTAAAAATATTTTATAAAAAAAATCATAAACTTTGGTTAGTTTTTCACTAACATTCAAAATTTTACGGTCGATGTCTTTGAAATACATATATTAGAATTATTTGGAATTTGTGGTAAACTTTTAAATGCAAATGCGTGTTGTTGTCTCTTTCTACCACTGCTTTAATCATATAATCTCGCAGAAATACAAAAGGAGGCAGAACGATTTTTATGATTCCGCCTAAGTTTATGCCGTAAAGGGTGAACCGACAGTTGATCCGCCGACAATTGGCCCCCCGAAATGGTATTTGCTATAAAATTATAATTTTTTGTGGATTATTTTCGAATTTCAAACGTAAAATTGACTTCAAATATTCCCTTAATAATAATTTCGTATGAATATCAAACTTAATAATAATTTCGTATGAATATCAAACGAATTTACACACAGTGTCGATTTTTTGTACTTAGGCATTGGTATACACAGTATATGGAGAAGCAGATTTTTCCTTGATGCATTTGAATGATCAACATCCTCTCTGCACATCAGTTATATTTTGTTTTTTCATAAGAAGCAAGTATTTTGTGGTTAGAAATTATATTATAAAAAATAAAACAAACGCTTTGTATTTAACCACGAATTTATTATTTTATACATATATGGATCAGTTTCGCTTTGATCAAGCTTCGTCAAGCTGAAGAAGCTTGGTCGATGAAAAACCGGTCGATATATGAAATAATAAATTCGTGGTTAAATACAAAGTGTTTGTTTTATTTTTATAGGTTATATTTTGTGTAATTAGGTACACCGTATTTTCCCTAAAATTCCACATTGTATATAAGTACGCCGCGGAACCAATTGTCGGATTAACTGTCATGGAACCGCCGTAAAGTACACAAAAATACTCTACTGAAATGGATCCTACTGTATACTAAAAGACACAAAAATACCTAAGTGTTAATAAAATTGAAGGTGGAGATATTATATATTAATAATTTGGTTGCAATTATAGCTTATCAGGTTAAATGTCATTATTCAGAGATGGGTAATTGCCTAATTGATTATCATTGTCAATAACCTGAACTTATCGGAGGTGATTTTATTTCTGGTGTCGTTTATTAAAAACTAGCAGAACCGACCACACGTTGTTGTGGCTAACGAAACACAACGCCATTACCCAACCTTTATAAAATCCACACCACCCGCTTGCCAGCTGCCCGCTGCCTGAATTGAATATTTGAATTTTTAGGCTTTTCTCTACTACAATACGCATGTATTATACATATAAACCTTCCTCTTGAATGACTCTATCTATTGGTGAAAACCGCATGAAAATTCGTATTTTAAAAGATCTATGCGCACATACATTTCGAGCGACTTCATTTTATACTATGTAATGATGATGGTTAATTGTAATTAATTATGTAGGAAAATATTATTTTAACATTACCGAGTTTTTTTAAAGAATTTATTTTATTTCATCTATTTTACTCTACTGTTTTACTCTTCTGTTATCTCATATAATAATAATAATTAAAAAAAAAACTGTTTTAAATGCCCCGGGACCTTATGAAAGTACGATAATGATAAGCCATGTTTACCTAGTAGAGCTCCTCAAATAATCTCAGCTCATCCAACATACAACCAGTAAGGCTCTGCACACAACCTAAACTCTTATCTATTCTGATTTAAACTCTAGATAAGGTAATCGTTAAAACTGTATCTATATACGTTTAGGTATCTATTTCGGCTTATCTTGGGATTTTAGTAAAATTGAATTTATGAATTGAAAAAAACTCTCAAAGTCGAGGGTTACACTTTGGTATTATACTATGCACCTTTTGACAATGTACAATAATTATTCTCTCAAGAGTCCTATTTCTATTTTGAAGGGGGATACAGAGAGTATCTAAGGCCCTTCGTACATGGAGATACTTTCAAGCTACGCGACTGTGACGCAACCACAAGTATCCTACCGATATGCTAATCTTTAATCCGTACACGGCGCTAAAAAAATCCGAAATTTACTGAACTTGATCATTTTTTCAGGTGACTTTAGCGACAAGAGAAGACAAGGGTTCATCCATACAAATAAATAAATAATAATTTTAGGGCCATAATCGCCACAATTTTAATAATCGCCACAAAGGAACGCCACGAGAATGATGAAAAAATTTAATTATTTTCTCTAACCTCATTTCACGCCTTTCCTATAAATCCTTTCTTCCGTATTCCGGTAAATTACAGTTTCACAAATATGGATATTTTCTCACGTCCGGGACAAATTTAACATTCAGACCATGCCCGGATGCCATTTCTATCAAACGAGTAGCAGATGTGAATAAAACTCGCATAGCGCGATATCATTACTGTCAGTAGCGTGCAACTGGCATCAAACCCGTAGTCGACGCCTACCGCCGTGCGCTAACACTATCAAAATAGTTTGGCGGGTACTTACGAGCGGCGCGTAAGCCACGCGCAAAAAACTTGAGTTGCTTGTAAGTATCTCCATGTATGAATAGCTTAACACTCTGATTTTTTACAGCCAATCAAAAATTAACATGGTGAAGTTACATAATTGTTAAAAAATAATCAATAAATAAAGTTTATATTCAACAATAGACTTTTTTTTCACATTTTGTTCTTTTATCATCGATACTATTGACGAAAAAGTCACTGCTCAGCTATACAATTCAGGGTTTCTCTTGGAAGGCAGCTTGTTTTCAGCAGAAATAAGGTAGGTACCTATTTTTTTTTAAATTTAGTAGATTCCATACCTAGAAAGTAGGTACGTTTTAAGTTGCTAACAACGCTGAATTATACATATATTATTATGTTTATAGTAGGTACCTACTTTTTCGAATACATATTTTTTGTAGTATGTGTTGTTTCAACATGAACTAACATTGTAAATTGAATTATTATTTTTTTTATTTAAAAAATACATACTTATACAGATTTAGAGTAAAACATATGGTTCTTAAAACTAATTTCAATATATAAATTTGTTTATAACGAAACTACCCAATTCAAAAGAGAAAAACATTTCTCGTGCTTGAATTTTGGAGAGTGCCATTGTAAAATGCGAGTAGGTACAGAGAGTATGTTATTACAAGTACTTATACTTATATAAAAAAAATATATACAAGAAGACAAGTCGACATAATGAACTTGAAGTAAATAAGAGTTAAATTGGAATAGGATACAATATAAGCTAATACAGGCATAGATATATCAGAAATAAAAATAATATTAGTGTATTTACTCAATAGGTAGATTGTAAGTAGGTAGTAGGTACATAGCGTTGGTTTAGAAACGTTGATATTTGAAATGGATGGGCTGACAGTATTGTAAAAGTAGGTACGTATAATAAAGTTGTAACAATTTGGTGCCTACAAATAATGCGTATGTACTGTGCTTTCAATTTGATATGCTGATGAAATATTATCTTTTAAGTCCGATCATTTCTACACCTTGCAGGCAATATAAACTGCCATAAAATGTTTGGTATTTCTTTTAAATTCATGATTTCTTGAAAAAGCAATAAAAAAACAGATATTCCAATTTCGCAGATTTTACGATTCGAGTGTCATTCTGATTTCGCCAATTAAAAAACCATTAAAACAGTGGCTCAATTTAACATTTTGAAGTTCTCAGTCGGCCTTTACAGAGTTATAATTGTAATTAAAATCTTAATAGTCTATCACGTAAAACACGGAGACAGTAAAAAAAGTAACTTTATTATGTTTTCCACAAATCGTACGGATCTTTGATGTTTTACGGTACAACAGATACAATATTTTAATTTAATACTGTTTGGCTGGATTTATTCTGTTGGCACTGTTAGTTGCAGCAGAAAGATAATTTGGAAACACGCTAGTTGTATCTAGAACATAAGTTCTCAACGGGTGCGGTAGAAGACAAAGAGAAAATTGGGGGGCGTTTCAGACTTTCAGGAGGGGGCGGTAGGAAACCCATCCCACCCCATCCTATCTTGCCCCATCTCATCCCATTAGGGGCTGTCCATAAATTACGTCACACCTTAAGGGGGGGGGGAGTAGAGAAGCGGGAGGCGTCTACTAATATCTACAGGAATTCCAAAAACTGAAAAAATCGAACTAATATCTATGGGAACCAAAGTGTTGGCGAATATCCACAGCACTGGCAGAGGTTGGATTTGCAATTATGTATAGCATATTGGAATAACGTAATATTGCGTATCCAGTTTAAAAAACTTAATTTATGTAAGTATGTATGTATGTATGTAAAAATCCCTAATATCGGACTATTGGACACATTAAGCTGATTAGTTCAACCTACGATCTGTAGATATTAGTCAACACTCTGAAGTTCGTAGATATTAGTTCAACATATGAGCTGTAGATATTCGTCCGATATACAGGCTGTAGATATTAGTATCTGGAGTCGAGGAGCGTGACAAGGGGTATGGGGGGTCATGAGCTTTGTGACGTTACATGCACAATACGACTGCGACTCATGCGACTGCCACAAAAATATTTTCCCTATCCCATACGCCCCCTCCGTTGTGGCAAATGTAACCCCACCGTGGTATCCCATTACGCCCCCTCCGTCGTGGTGTATCCCATTACGCCCCCGTTGTTGTAAATATAATCGTGACGACAACCGCTGTTTCGGATTCACGAGTTAGGGGGCGCTAGAAATAAAAAGATTCTCAAAGTGGGCGGTGGGCAAAAAAACGTTGAGAATCTATGATCTAGACCAACTGAATAAATTACACACACTAGAAATGCCTTCCATGTACATTGAATGAAAACCAATGTCGCCACTGATTTAACCACTCGGACCCATAAGCTTGTTTACACGACAATGTAACATTAAGACATGCGTATGATGTATGAGGCGTACCTGTAATGAAAACGCGATTGGCCAGACTTTTGACCACTCCGCATTTCTTATGCTCATTTTTATTCTATGATCTGGATCGAAAGTTGCGAGTTCCAAATTAATATAAAATTATTAATATGTGCTATTAAAAAAATAAAGCAAACGGGAATGAAACACTGATGAATAAATTTATTTAAAGAAATTTTTTTAACAATAATCCCGCATTTTTTGTACAGGAGGCCCTTAGGAAAATCCTCAGAAATCCCTCAGGTCTTGTGTTATCTTTGGGTAATGCTATGTGGAGGGACTTTTTAATGAAATGAAAAAGAGAAAGTTCTGGGAAGGAAAAGGATATGCGGATTGGGTAGGAATTTAGGGGTCAGTGGGTCCAGCTGGGTTGCAAGATGATGGGTCGAGAGAGACCAGTTGGAGAGGTCAAAGGTCCAAACCAGCCTCTCCAGATCTGACCCGCCACGCAGTTAGTGGGCAGGCGCATCCAAGTCACTAAATTGTCTCGACCCTTAGAGAAAAGACATATTACCAGGTCAGATGCATACCCTCTTCATAGAAATGTCGTATTACCAGATCAGATGCATACTCTACTCATAGAAATGTCATATTACCAGGTCAGATGCCTACCTACCTCATAGAATTAACATATTACCAGGTCAGATGCATGTCCTTCTCAAAGAAATGACATATTACCAGATCAGATGCCTACCTACCTCATAGAATTATCATATTACCAGGTCAGATGCATGTCCTTCTCATAGAAATGTCATATCATCAGGTCAGATGCATGTCCTTCTCATAGAAATGTCATATTACCAGATCAGATGCCTACCTACCTCATAGAATTATCATATTACCAGGTCAGATGCATGTCCTTCTCATAGAAATGTCATATTACCAGGTCAGATGCATGTCCTTCTCATAGAAATGTCATATTACCGGATCAGATGCCTACCTACCTCATAGAATTATCATATTACCAGGTCAGATGCATGTCCTTCTCATAGAAATGTCATATTACCAGGTCAGATGCATGTCCTTCTCATAGAAATGTCATATTACCGGATCAGATGCCTACCTACCTCATAGAATTATCATATTACCAGGTCAGATGCATGTCCTTCTCATAGAAATGTCATATTACCAGGTCAGATGCATGTCCTTCTCATAGAAATGTCATATTATCGGATCAGATGCCTACCTACCTCATAGAATTATCATATTTCTAGGTCAGATGCATGTCCTTCTCATATAAATGTCATATTACCAGATCAGATGCATACCCTATTCATAGAAATGTCATATTACCAGTTCAGATGCCTATCCTCCTCATAGAACTGTCAAAGTACCAGGTCAAGTGCCAACCCTTCTCATATTATTGCCTATTACAAGGTCAGATGCATACCGTCCGCAAGGGGAGTTTTTTTCTTAATTTAACCGAAGCACAAGATGTAGGTTGATATAGCGCTCTTGAGGCGATTTTTCGCAAAAACAGCGCTATATAAGTTGTCCAAATTTATTATTATTATAGAGGAGATATCGATTTAACGAAGGATTGTACACTGTGACTGGAAATTTGTGACTTAAGAGAAATAAGAAAAATTTAATCTTTTTTTTTTCTTTTTGTGTGACATCCCGCAAGAGCCCTCCCCACATGTATCTATGATGTAAAGGCAGAGGAACTATGTCAACACCCGTTTGGGTACCGTTGTGAGGCGGGTTAAGAGAGGGGGGGGGGGGGGCCGTTGGAAAGGATTTATTATTGCGGATCTTGAAGAGGCCCGCATTATATGATGGAAGAAAAACAAGTGCCGGTAGCTCGTTCCACATTCGAGCCATTATTACACAAAAACGAGTCGAAGAAACGAACCGTTCCCGTTCTCATGAAGCCGATATCAACTGTTGACGGGTGTTTTGCACGTCTCCGTCGAGTTTCGCCAACCAGCGCAATCCAGCACAGACCCGTGAAAAATCACGGGATATGGGACACCTGTTGACCTTTTTCTAAAAATCTAAATGAATATTCAATTTTTAATAATTCTATTTGACATTATCTTTTTAAGGTTATTCCCATCAATGTAATATATTGTTACTAGCTAGTTCCCGGCATGCGTTGCTATGCCATTTAATAAAGAAATTGTTTCTCCCTTCTTCCTTTCCCATTCGTCCCTTTCCCCTTCCGCCTCCCCTTCCACTTCCGCGTCCTCTTCCCTCTCGCGTTCCTACTCCGATTTCCCCACCTTCCTCTTCCCACTCCACTCCCCCCTTCCCCCATCCCGCTAACTTCCCTCCCGAGTTTCCATCCCCCCTCCCAGGTTCCCCTCCGCCCTCCCGTATTCGCCTCCCCCTCCCACATTCCATACATTCATTCCCGGTACATTCAGTTTTCAAACAGCTCGCGTGCCATCTATTGCAATTTTTTTATACAAATTTCATACCGCCAGAGCTCGTATATGTTATTCTGATGTATGAGGCATATTATTGTAAAGTTTTATTTAAATCTATTCGGTAGTTTTTGCGTGAAAGAGTAATAAACATATATTCACACAAACTTTCGCCTTTATAATATTAGTAGGATTCTTTAAAATTCGTAATATTTTTTTTATTCGCTGTTCGACTCTCATTTGGTTCAGTCTGTTGACTCGTCCCGCCCGACCTACCCGACAACCCAACCCACTGCGAGTCCTGCCTATCCATCTACCCAAGCAGCGCATGTTTAGGTTTAGTGCATGTCGGACGCGCTAGGAAGCATCAAGCACCATGACATTTGCTAATGACGAGAGGAGAAGCAAGAAGCTATTACCAACAAACAACTCCACATGTGGTAAGCCACTTGCTAGTCAGAATAATATATTATGATACGCTATGTGGTACGTAATACTGTTTTAAGTGGCTTCCCCCGGTTTGTATTTGTTTCTTGCTTCCAAAACCCGCATCTATTAGCTATGTGAATATTAATTGACGTCTGCAGAGGACCGAAAAGTTTTCGGTATTTGGATCGTTTTGCTAAAGAATGGAAAAAAACTCTCCGTGACAGCGATTAAATTTCTCTCTGACTGCATTTTGCAAGCTTCATAATTAATTAAAAGTTTGAGAAGGAATTCGTAATAGTTCGGTAGACAATAATATTATTTTGATTGTGTACCTGCTTAACATTTTACAATTTAAAAAATATGTAATTATTGCATCTTTAGAAGGTACCTCGTACCTCTATCTATATACATATTTAATTTTTTTATTTATTAACCAAGAATAACATTACAATATACATAATATACCTACATGTACATATATATTTTTATTTTTTGGTGTATACCACCTCACTAGGCTGAGCCTGTTCCAAGGTGGCAGGAATGTACAGTTGCTGTATGTACAGCAAAGTCTATAACTGTATTGTCGAGAAGGTTTTTTAGTAATAACTTTAATTAAGGCCTTTTGAGCTTTTGCGCTTAATTATAATATAATATATATAATAATTATATATAATTTACTAGCAGACCCTGCCACACGTTGCTGTGGCTAACGAAACACAATGCCATTACCCAACATAAAATCCACACCACCCGCTTGCCAGCTGCCCGCTGCCCGCTGCCTGAATTGAATATTTGAATTTCTCGGCTTTTCTCTACTATAATAATCATGTATAAACATTCCTCTTGAATCACTCTATCTATTGGTGAAAACCGCATGAAAATATCGGTAGGATCTTAGAGTCGTTTTCCATTGTGAACTTAATTTTACTGTGGAGTGAGTTGAGATGGTCCAGCAAAACAGTTTAACAGTCCAGTTTAACAAAAATACGTGACTTTTTGAGGTCTGAAAAGACCAAGTTTCCTCTGGAAACAGATGGAGTATATAAATTCAGCTATTCTGGATGTGACAAGGTTTACGTAGGCCAAACAGAGCGGACGATCTCCAAAAGGATATCAGAACACATTC
Source organism: Limnephilus marmoratus (assembly GCA_917880885.1). Classification (NCBI taxonomy): domain Eukaryota; kingdom Metazoa; phylum Arthropoda; class Insecta; order Trichoptera; family Limnephilidae; genus Limnephilus; species Limnephilus marmoratus. The sequence goes on along the minus strand of OU862919.1, from coordinate 26,179,096 downwards.
GTGCCTGTAAATTTGGCCACCCTGACAAATCGGCAATCGAAACGGCCATTACTTTGGATTTGTCCCTGAGGTCCTAGGAAGACCCAAAACTCATAGAGCACGCCTGATTACGGAGGCAATTGAAATTCACAAAAATCCTATAAATATTAATAGAGACGACGGAGCTAAGCTCAATAGTTCTTGGTATCCGGTAATTGACGGCTACATCAAGGCTAAACGCAAAAAACATGTTGAAGTATATTGTAGCGCCAGCTCGTAGTGGAGTGGAGCTGGCCACACGGTATCGCTCCTAAGTAGATAAGTACAAACATCACCCATAATTATTACACATCTGCCCTGATGATGGACACTGTAACGCTGTCCGAAACGTTGGCTAAAGAAGGAGTTAGCGCAACTCGGCATAATATCCCGAAAACTAATAACAAAAATACTTTTGGCCGTGAAAATCTGAAATCGTATCTTAATCTAACCTAATCCAACCTAACAAAAAATGGGTCAATAATAATGCAGAAATCCTATCGACAATAAATATTATCTGTATTATTTGGGTCCCATTTTTTGTCCATAGGATATTTTGTCGGGGGATATTTTGTCGCACGATGAAAACGCGCATTATTACCCTGTGAGAGATCATTATTTTAAACAAAACTTTAAGCATCATTTAATTCTGTGCAACTAAAATAATTTGATAGAAATATTACCCTGCGAGACATCATTATTACAAAACTTCATGAATCATTTAATTCTATGCAACTAAAATAATTTGATATATATTGTAAGTGTCTAATAAATCTCGTAGAAGAAATCTTTTTTAAATTTTACAGTTTCTTGCATAACGTACAACGCATGTAACGTATCAATTCTAGGAATAAATTAACAATGCAATAAATTAGCGTAGATTCGAGATCTATTTGCATTAATCAAAGTAGGCGGTCCGAGTCGTCCAAATAAACCAACACCAACGATTTATCTTGGCCAACACAAAGACCGCCTTATTCTCGCAACGCGGCCAGGAATAAATCAATTATCGCCTTAATAAATTATTAATGTTATCGGACAAGTTATATCCAGAAATAGGCGATGGGCGTTGTTGTACTAGATTAGCCCTACGATTAGCCGATTATAAACTGCTGTCTTATCGTTAGGAAGAGTAAATTAGTGTTGTGGTCGGCTTCCATAGATACCGGTTTTATATTTCTACTATGTACAAAATGAAGGCATTTCAAAAATGTTCTGGAGTCATCGAACATGAACCTTATCGATGTCATTGGAGTGATGATTATGCGTTTGAGTACAATAATTATTACAATTATCGCAAAATAACTTGATTCTTAAATAAATGAAAAGAAAATAATTTTTTTATAAGAAAAACTCTCTTTTATAACTTTTGAAGGTTATTCCCATCAACGTAAGGATATAGGATATCAGGATACAAACCAATTCTTAGAATGATTTTTTCCAATAAAAAGAGTAGTTGTCTATAATATAGAAAAATAATTAAAGATAATATTGTTAATTCTAAAATTTTTAATATGAGCTTGACTATTATGATGGCTTGACAGAAGGGAGCAATAGCGAAATTGGTTAACGCGCACGTCCCGGTTAGATGAGATGTCTGGGTTCGAGTACCAGTTGCGACCATTGCACGGACATATGAATATATCTGGACCTGCCCTAAGTGATAAAAACGTATTATTTCCCCCTCCACATGGCGCCGGCTGTAGCTCCTCCTTGGAACCGGCTCGCTCCATGGGGAGGGGATATAGCCTCGCTTGAATCTAAAATGTGTGACGTCATCATTCTTGCCGTGAACAGCGAGAAGCTGACATCCATACATTTAACGAAATAACGGCAGCTTGTGCTATACAATATATCTACGTATCAATATGCACATAGCGAAAGTGGGCGGTACTCCAATGTGCTCGTCGCTGGTTACAGGGGTAAGTAAATTATGAAACATTTGTAAAAGTGTTTTAACTAAACACGGCAAGAAAATATTGATGTGTATTGGCGCGAGTCTTTTTGGAGCGAGCATTTGGCCTTAGCAAATAAGTTTTGAACGTGGCAAGCAATTCGCGCTCCCATGTAAAAAGGTCTATTCATTCAAAGCAGATTTTGCTTTTAAGAACTAAATGGTGATATTGTAATGCGAGATGCCTATATACTTTCAGATTGATTGTTCAACGAATGACAGTCATCTTTCCCCCCTTTGCTCTCCATAGTTTGGTTTTACCCCTCATCTGTAACTGCTTGTCTATCCATTTGGATGTCTATGGACCATTGTCTTTTTTCTGTTTTCTGTGGCTTGTTCTCTTTCATATTTTCGTTTAGATTACTATTATCTTCTTCTTCAATGAAAAGAAAATACTTTGTTTTAAGTCACTCTATTGATTTATTTTCACTGTCTACCGGTTTCGGTTCCTCCGTACCATCATCAGGACTGTTATAAAATCATTATTATTATCATTATTTTTATAACAGTCCTGATGATACGAAGGTACCGAAACCGGTAGACAGTGAAAATAAATCAATAAAATGACTTAAAACCAAGTATTTTCTTTTCATTTATTTAATGTCAAGTCACAACGATAAAAAGCACCCATTTTGATAAAATAAATATATCACCTAAGAGAGCATTAAAGGCTTGAAAATAACTGTTTTGGCCGTTTGTGCCCTTGTCTGCTTAATGGCCTTGTGGCGGGTAGGAGGGCGGCGTAGTTGTCAATTGTGTACAAATTAGGTTTGAGTTTTTTTTTCTAATTTGATGAAACTTTGCACACTTGACCTTCAAAAAAGAGGAAGATCACTATCAACGTGAGATTTCGAAGAACCACTCCCGTCCCCTTTGTCCACCCCTTAAAGCGGTATTTAGATGAAATTTTGCTCACTTGACGTTCAAAACATGAGGAGAATTACTGTCTACATCTGATTTCTAAAAACTCTACGTAAAACCCGGGCAACGTCAGGGACATCAGCTATATATTAGCTATTAATATACATTCAAAGAAGTGTCCCGGTGTGACTTTTGCTTTAATACAAATCTACAGTTTTATTTCGAGATTGATGAAGGATTATAGTTATTAACTTATTAGTTATTTGTTCTGAAATAGCCAGAATATTGCTCAAATCTAGAATTTTACGGTTACACCGATGGCGAGGTTTTCCGGTCTGTATATATCTTCACTGTATTGGTGGTTTATTGTTATTTTTTGCTGCAGGGGCTACCATCAAGTAATCTATATCGATGGTAATAAGCTAATCTGTGTAGGTTCTACGCGTGGCGCCTACAATCAAATCAAACCCACTAAGCTCAATCTGAAGCCCAAACTATTCTATCGTAACTACTGAGTTACATGATCTTTCAGTGATTAGAAGTGTTTTCTAGTGTGATTGAAATCGTTGTGATTTCATTAAGTAACATGCATTTATATGTATGTATACTTTATGGAAGTGCCATAGTTTACCTACATCCTTGTATTTTTATATATGAAGGACACTGGTGGAATTGCATAATAATAGCAGCCATCGTAGCTTTAGGGTAATCACGGCCGCCGTTGTCTAGGGGTAAGGCTCTTGACTCACAATCCAAAGGTAGCGGGATCGAATCCCGGCATTTAAAAATAATGTATAGTATATTCCAGATTATAGCATGTTCCAGAGTGGAAGAAAATCTCAGTGTCGACCTGGTGTAAGACCACCATTCAAAATTGAAACATTGCTTGAAATGGCTTTAGCCGTATTTGGCGACCAGATGTGAATAGCCAGGTGCTTCCCCCCCTTCCTCTTCCCCATCTCCTTCCCTTTATCACTACCCTCAACCTCACAACATACCCCAATCAGGGATGCCTTAGGCCCTCCGTTCATGGAGATACTTATAATCTAGTACCCTGCTGATATACTACTTTTTAATGCTAGTCTCCGTACACGGCGCTATCCGAAATATACTGAACTTGATCATTTTTCACGTGCAGCCGCAGAGTTAACACGCTGTCAAGCGATGTCAAATGATTTTTTTTCCAACATTAATCCATGCCTTCTCCATAAAATCCTTTCTTACGTATTCTGGTAAAGTATAGTTATATAAACATGCATTTTTTCCACTTCCAGAACAAATCTAACATTACTTTCATGTTCCGATGTCATTTCTGTCAAACGTCAAACGAATAAGTATCAGACACAAATGATGCAACGCGTCACGTGCGATCAACACTGTCGGTATCATGATACTGATTGGAAACCGACAGCCACCGCGTAGCGTCGTGAACGGGCACCAGCAAAATCGTAAGGGGGGTACTTACGATCGGCGCGTATGATACGCTCACGAGGATGGAGTATCTTGTAAGTATCTCCGTGAACGGAGGCACTTAGTCTCACTAGCTCCAGATGGGAGCAGCTGAAAATCTTGTGAAGTATTCACATATTTTTTTTTTCAGAAAAACGCATTTGGCTTTAAGTTACGATGTTGAAGGTTTGATTCCCATAGCAGGTAAAACTATTTTCTCTTGTCTCCTTTGATCGAAGTCAGAAAACCCTTTATCGAAGAGATTTTTATATATCGATCATTATAAATAAGTAAGATTCAAAATTAAGCCAAATAATGTAGACGTGGTTATACCGGTAATACGCACAATGGATACACAATATTTTAGTTTATACTAGCAAACATGTTCTGCCATATAATCCGGATAGGGACACCCTAATCACCTAATCACGGAATTTTGCGAGTCCTTTGCTCATGACTTCCGCATCAGTCTCCTTTTACGAAACATTTCAATGCATTTTTGTCTACTAGCACTCTTGTCTGTGGTCAATCGTCAACTTCTTTCTCTTTTGGTCTAAAATAAGCTTGTTGCTTATCGCGATGTCATTCTTTTCTACATTCTACAATTTGCAACTCCAGTGCTCAGAATAGAATCGAAACTCTGTTCAACTTAATATTCATCTGAATAAACTAAAGTTTACAACAATATTCCTAGTACAAAACAAAGTGTTTTTACTTCAAACAAGGGATAATCTCGAAAACATAACCTCTCTCACTGTACGTTTCCTGAGTTTGGAAACGAAAGAAGTCAACAAAACTGCTCACTTTACACCTGACGGTAGACTGTCCGGAAACCAGACCCTGGGACCCTACGCAATGATTTTTTCCGAAAATAAATGAACTATTAGTCCTTTGCAGCATTTCGAATTTCCGTGATCGATATAAAGGTTCGTACGTATAGTGTTACAATTTTTGTTATACGGTACGTACATATATGTAATTATTATGGATAGATGGCAACACCTTCAGAATACCAGGCTGACGTTGTTGGGTGATAATGGAACGTGTATGTTTCTCGCGTCTTGTTTTGATGGAGAAGAATGATGCAATGCATCAAATTCTTCAGTCTGATCTTGTCAATAGTCAGAAGAACAGAAGCGATTGTATGAGGTGATGTAGGAACGAAAGCAAGTGAAACAGGAATGAATGTCAATACCGAGTTGTGTGGCGGTTCACCCTCTTTGCGTGATGGTTAGTAATTTTATTTTTTGAGAGCGGAGACGGTTTACATAATACTTCCCGTGATAACTTAGGCCATATGCCCATTGTGCTATCTACTATTTTACCTCATTCCTTTAACAGTTACCCAGTCCCTTTTATAAAGTTCACCAGAGTTTTCATTGGAAATGCTAAATCTTCTGATTCCACAATGGTCTTCCCAGGTCTCATCTCTCCTCTCCACTCCTCCTTGGTTTCCTGAAGGCCCAACAAAAGAAGAACGCCTTATCTCTTATCTCCATAGTCCCCATTCCTTAGTGGTTAGTTAGTACGTTAGTGGTTTGATGGAAGGTCATTGTAGTCGTGTGCGGTATTTGAAGATGTGGTCTGCATTACTAATGTGTGCACTGCTGAAAACCAGCCGCATTCCGAGTCACGAGCAGTTATCTTTTTGTCAACCAAATATTTTTTATTTTTATTTTATTTATTTTATTTATTGCTTCTTCACAATTTATATACATATATTTTTAGCATGTAATTATTAACCCCACTAGGGTTCGCCTGTATCGGGGTTAATAATTTCACAATTTAATAAAAATAACACACGCAAATATCGGTCATGCAAAACAGTTAAGTAAAAGCAAAATAATAAAATTTAAAAATAAAATGATAAACAGAGAAAATAATAAGTGATAGAAATATATGAATTAAAAACAAAGTGTTAAGAGATCAGACAAAATGTTATCATTCATTATATCATTAGTTCATACCATTTTCAACAATAGATAAAATTAAAAAAATATATGTCCTTAGGTTTTTTTTTAAATACCTATGTGTAAAATATAAAAAATAAAAAAAAAAAACAAAGATTTATAAGCGATTACATTAGAGCGAATCTTTCTTATGAAATATTAAAGTGACTATCAAATAATTATGAAATAAATATGAAAGAAACCGTTTTGATCACAACATTATTGTTTTCATTCCATTTAAGTGCCCGTTTTCATTAAAATATGATTGTTTTTTATAGTGTAAGTGACATCTTAGAAATGCCATCCGTGTGATCTTTTAGTGTTGACAAAGTTATGGGATACGATAACCCCTATATATTTATTTATTTATTGTTTCTTTACCTTTTTAATTTAGGTGTTATTGTTTAAATTGAAATTTTGAACTTCATTTTGACTTGAGATTAACAATTTTATAGAGTACACAAAATAATATACTTAGGTGTTGAAAGACAATATTGTTACAATAATATTTCTCACAGAATGGGCCTCTACTGCACTATAGGAACAAATACATTATAACGTAAAACATGTAGAGTGACCATATGTTGAAATTATCTTTGAAATAACTTTTTTTTTGCAAGTTGTATAATCTATAATATTTAAAATGAGGTTCGGTTAGAAAATTAATATGTAATGGTAAATTAAGAAGAACATAAAAAATAATATATTAACAGTAAATATACTGTAATAAATTATCAATATGCTATTAATTTAGAAATGACAATGTAGAAAAAATCAATTGGCAATCCTCGGCTAATACGAATAATTTAACCATCTTTTTAAAAGTGCACAAGGAATTAGATGACTTAATATGTTCTGGAAGGCTATTAAATATGAGTGGAGCCTGATAGAAGTAATTTCTTTGACCAAAAGAAGATTTAGTTTGAATTGCCACAAAGTTAAGACCAGACCCAATTCTAGTAGTACGAATTTGCTGAGTTCTTTCTGCAATATTAATATTATTAAAAAATTTACAAAGTGTTTGTGTAATATACAGCTGTTTTACATTCATAACATTACATTCCTTATAAAGTAAATGAGTTGGATATCTAAATTTTTTCTTGAACATAACTTTAAGGATCAGTTTTTGGGCAATGTTAAGTGGTTCTATGTAAGTCTTTTGGCAAGATCCCCAGCACACTATATTATAAGAAAGTAGAGACTGGATTATTGCAAAATAAACCGTCTTCAATTTTTCCTTGTCTAGTATATGTCTAAGTTCTTTAAAGATATAGGTAAGTCTCCTAGTATTATTTACCAACATATTAACATGATCGTTCCATCTTAAAAATTTATCTATTTTTACGCCAAGGTATTTGATGCTGACTACATTTTCTAAAGGGTTGCAGTTACAGGTTTGCAAACAATTGTGCATTATTAAATTATGAGTGGCGGAAGGTTGACTTTTAGTTGAAATGCTAAAAGTGATATATTTGGTTTTTTGTAAGTTTAAAGTTAAAATACTATTATTTAACCATCTATTTACCACTCTTAAACCTGTATTACATTTGTTAAATGTTTCATCCCAAGTTTTACCCTCAAATATTAAGGTAGTATCATCTGCAAAACTAACTATGTTACCAGGAATATTCAGATTACATCAATCATTTATATATATTAGAAACAATATTGGCCCAAGCACACTACCTTGCGGGACTCCAAAGGAGATTGATTTACCATTGCTTAATATTTTATTTATCTCTACTTGCTGCGTTCTATCACTAAGATAAGATCTGAACCAACCCATTGCTGTACTATCAATGCCTAGAGATGATAATTTTTTAAGGAGCAATTCATGGGAAACTGTATCAAATGCTTTTGATAAGTCCAAAAACACCGCTAAAGCTTTGTTGCCATAATCCAGCGCGCTTATAACTTTGGTCAGTACCTTCAATACAGCATCACTCGTACCTTTATTCTCTCTGAAACCGAATTGATTGTCGGAGAGTATTTTGTGCTTTTCTAAGAATGAAACTAATCTTGACTTTACCAATCTCTCTATTACTTTTGAGAGAGTATTGAGCAAGGATATGGGTCGATAATTGTTAACATCTAGCTGATCTCCACCTTTGAAAAGAGGTATAACCTTAGCAATCTTACAATGAGAGGGAAACACGCCATTTTTAAAACTAATGTTAACAATATGTGATATGGGACCAGCCAATACAGAAACGTTTTGTTTATACACCATTGTACTTAAGCCATCAATACCACAGGAAAAAGACATTTTTAATTCACGTATCACTTTTGTAACTTCATAAATGTTAGTAGATTTAAATTCAAATGTGTCTCCTGTTACTTGAGTACTAGGTATAAAATTGTTTACAAGACACTTTTCGGTAGTTTTGTTTGCGCTGCACAAATTTTTGGCGAATCTAGGACCAATATCGCTGAAAAAGTTATTTACGTGATTAGTGATTATATTTGGATTCTCCTCCATTGAGATAATATTGTTATTGATTTTTAATTTTTTTATAGACAATTGTTCCTTTCGTATATTTACAGCCTCCTTTATAATCTTCCACTGTTGTTTGGTATTTCCATTGACGTTATCCAATTTTCTTCTGTAATATGCTTGTTTTGTATATTTTATAATTTTTGTACACCAGTTTCTATATCTTTTGTAATAATTCAGCAATTGAATATTATTTAACTCTTCTCGACATTTGTAGTGCAATTTGTCACGGGTTCTGAGGCATTTAATAATTCCATCATTTATCCAAGGTTTTAAGTACTTCATGTTATGTTTTTCACTTTGTACAGACGAACAATTTTTCATGTGCATTTTTAAACACTTTATAAAATTTTCAGCAGCTGAATTAACATCTTGAGATGACTGACTGCCATGATTCCTCCTTTAATCTTTCCTTCAAAAGATTGTTATCTATGACGGTTTTGATTTTCACATTATCCTTTGCTATTTTCTTTAGTGTAAAGCTCATAAATCTCAGCAATATCACATCGTGATCTGTTATGTCAGTAGTGAAGACAGCTCCTTGTGGTTCGAATTTAGATTTCACCATAATGTGATCGATGCAGGTTGAACTGGTCGAAGAAACTCTTGTAGGTGAATTTATGATTGGTTTCAAACCATGAAAAGCCATAAGTGAGAGGTATTTCTGAGTTTTCATATCGCTCAAATCCAAAGTATTGATATTTATATCCCCACATAAAATGATTTCCTTATTTTGGATAGATGTAGAGTCAAGCAGTTCGCTCAGTGATTCAAGGAAATGATCTATTTGAGCCTGGGATGGAGATCTATACACAGCTATTACACACAAGGTACTCGATATCTGCATGCTTAGGCAGTTTGCGCCAGGGAGAACAACTTCATCAACGGTCGCGTGAACATTTTGTTTTATATAGGCAACTACACCATCGTTCTGCAAACAGTTTTTATTTGTGTTGTAAACAGTGTATCCAGGGATGTTAGGTATATTGGTATTTTTTTTTAGCCAAGCTTCTGTAAACACTAGTACCTCAGGACGGTGTTCAATCCCATCCAGCATAGTTACGGTTTCATCAAAGTTTTTATTTAAACTTAAATATGATATAAAAATATCGACTGCGGTTTGGTATCACCCTTCAAGTCACAAAATGACAACCTTACAGGAGACGATATAAACGGATATTTACAAATTCGTAAAACTAATAAAAAAGTTATGAAATTTATACCAATGTGATTATTTTTTTTTTCTATTTTTTATGTAAAATATTACAATTCCATTTTTAATTAAGAAAGATTTGAGTGTAGAGTAATTTCATCCATATTTTTTTCGAAATAACATAAAGAAAAAATTACGCATAAATTTTGGTTGTTAGTATCAAAAATGCCTAAATCAACAAAAAATATTTTACTATGTTTTACTTCGACAACTGTTCTATACGAAACCATTGAAAAGTAGCATTTCCAAAAAATATGGCTTAAACGGTTTTACCTAAACACAGTTGATATGAAATAAGTAATAGTCGAATTAATGAATGTTTTATTACATTTATATATTACTAGCTGACAAGGAAAACGTTGTTCTGCATATAAATTATTTCTAGTGGATGAAAGTTTGATGAGGCGGATGTAGCGCCATCTGTCATTCAACACCATAAATAATTTCGTTCTGTTTTAAATTCGGTTATATACTGTTATATGCGAAAATACTAAAATCGCGATTAAAAAATGGGCGGGGGGGTAGGAGGGTGAAAATTTGGAGTTATAGGTATTTTTCGATGCCAAAATAAAAAAAATTACAAAAACAAATTTTGTCAAAAAAAAATCTGTGTAGGGGCACCCTAATCGCCTAGCAGTATGAAATATACTTTACAACTCTCACACCTAATAAATATACATTAAAAAAAATCATAAAAATCGGTCGAGCCGTTTCTGAGGAGTGCGACCACAAACACCGTGACACGAGATTTTTATATAATTATGTAGATTACTATTACTACATTGTGAAGGTCAAAAATATATCAAATACTCGTATTTTAAAGTCGCTCCAGTTTGATTTAATGTTGATCCATTTGATGTAAAAATACGAGCTATGTTTATTACAAACTTTATAAATATTCATGAATCATGATTGTATCTAACATGGAATGAATACGAGAAAGATATGTAATATACAACCATCATCAACCATTCAATGGACTAGATTTGTATTGAGAGACAGTTAGGAATGCCATTTAATCTCAAGTAGGGCCTAGATACTTATAACTATATCTGTGAGAATTTTGACTTGATTTATCTCAAACTCTTAAAGCGGTGTTTCTCAAAATGGGGTGCACGTTGAACGCTTTGGACGTAACGCACAAATCATCAACTATCAATATTTTTGTTGAAAAACAATGGCGGAAATTTTTTGCCTGCGACGCATTGATGTATTTCAATGATATATTTAATTAAATGAAGACAATATTTGCGAAAATCAATCGAAAATCTGGAGTCATAAAAATCAGAAAAAGGTATTGGCACCGCTGGGACTCGAACCCAGGACCTTCTGCTTTTGGTTCCTTGCCAACTCAGAATTAAACCAACTCAGAAACACCTCAGAAAGGTCATTAAAAGCTATGAAAAAATTATTTTAAAATAGCCGGTAACCCGAACCCAACTTAACAAATTTCACCCATTTTTTAAATATTTTTTATCATCACTCTTAATGACCTTTCTGAGGTGCTTCTGAGTTGGTTTCATTCTGAGTTGTCCGGTCATCCTGTTTTCATGGCAATAGCTCTACCCACTGAGCTAAGGCGCTTACATCCAATTCGGTCACTTTTAACTGTATCATACTTCGACTAAGAACTACGAACATATCTTCTTTTTCTTAACGCACATATTATTGGCTTCTATCTTTATATATGATTGCAAGATTCAAACCCATATAGAATATAGACACCTTAACGCAGTTGGTAGAGCTGTTGCCATCAAAGCGGAAGCTCCTGGGTTCGAGTCCCAGAGGTGCCAATATCTTTTTCTGATTTTTCTGTCTCCAGATTTTCGATTGAGTTTCGCTAATATTGTCTTCATTTAATTAAATATTGTAATTTGAGCTTTCACTCATAAAGCTAAAAATAAATAAACTAAAAAAATGGTTTAAACATATTTTTTAAACGTAACTTTCCGAATTATAAAAATTTGCCCATATTTTTTAAGGTTTCATTTTGAACTGAGCATAATTTTACGGTGCTAACATCCATGTTTTCGTGGAGATTATTATTCGTAAATCAAATTTTTCAGTTTCAAAAGATACCCCGTTTGAGGTTTTCATAGTCCCGAAATGTTTTCAAAAAAATTCACCGACTACAAAAATCCGCACTCAAAGTAAGTATTGATTGAAAAAAATTTACATCTCCTGCGAAATTAATGTAATATCTTTCTTTCACTTTAAAATGACAAATGTTGAAAATCGGTAATAAAATGTTTGGGATGGATCTGAGGCTCCGCCGATATCCAAGCAACCTTTTAAGGTTACATGGCCGACAAAGTTCGGGAATAGCTGGTTTAGACCACAAAGTGCATTTTTTTATTGGGAATCAGCTATCAATTCTTTTTTTGCAGAAGAACGTAAAAAGGGGGCATTTATATTATTGAGGCGATAAAGTGGGGCACGGCAAAAAAAGGTTGAGAAACACTGAGGTGAAGTGTCTGATTGAATTGATTCTCATTTTTACTAATAATCTGAGTTTGGTTGAAATAATTTTTCACTAGGTAATGTTTATTTTACATAAAAGTCAACAACAAATTTTCCAATACATTTTGTAAGGGCGATAACAAAGAGCAAATGGATGATTCATATACAGGGTGTTAAGGGACGTACTTGACTTACTTTAACTGGCCATTCCAGACATTATTTGTAGCAACAAATGTAAATGAAATTTTGGTCTGTTAAAGCTTAAGAAAACTTAAAACTTTTAGCCTGAGAAAAAATGAGATAGCAATAAATATTTATTTATTTCACGGGTACTCGGTATTCGTACTCCAATATAATACGATAAATCAACCATCCCACGCGAGACTCCTTTGATTTAGTGGGATAAAGCGCCTGATGAACTTTTGCGGCCAGACATTCAGCAGACCAAGGATAGAATCCTACGAAATCAAAAAAATATATATTTATGTAAAATCAATATCCAATCTTCAAACCACTCCAAAATGAACAAGCAAAGTAAACGCAAAAGAAAGCGACAACTAGCGACTCCGAACAAAAAACACAAATACTAATAAGATGATCAATAGGAACATCATATAGGAACAGGTGCACTGGAATTCGACGGCAAAATATGGAAAGAAAATCCTCCTTCATATTGATTAAAAAAAATGCTTCATAGTATCCTTACTCTTGTCTACTTTGGGTTTCGAAAGGTTTCCCGTGTGAATTGCACCACTGATTTTTAAAAAAATGTCAAAATCAAACGAAAATAAAATTCTTCCACATATCATCACCGGTCAATCAGCCGAGTTATTGCCCAACCTCTCACCCCTACCTTAACTGTCCAATGCCTACTGATTTTTTAAAATGTTTTTAGTTGAAAAAAAAACACCAAAAATGTCACGGAATACAAAAATTTTATTGACACTTTTTTTAAATAATGTAATAAAATCACCGGTCAATTACGTCCCTTAACACCCTGTATCAGAAATGTATTTCTAGAATACATAAAATAGATTATAAAGACAACACAAAAATCATCAAGACGTTTCAACGACACAATTTACATGACGCCTAAACGATAACACAATTGTAAATTTAAACGCCATACACGCAGGATACCGCAAGCAGTCCATTAGCTACCAAGATGGTACTGAATATTCTACGCAATTCCCTTCCAGAAAATATAAGAAAAGAAAGGAAGACGTTTGAAAAAAAAATCTGAAATTCGCTGGAACAAAATCATTGCTAAGGGAACGTACCCATACTACGTGACCAACTTTTTGCAATTTTTAACCCCCCCCCCCCCCCCCCCCCCGGTGACCAAAAACCTAAGCAAACCGCCGCTCATTTGTATGGAGCGTGACATTTTGCAGACCCCCCCCCCCCCCCTAAACGTGTCACGTAGTATGGGTACGTTCCCTAAGTAGTAAGTTAAAATATATTAATTTAAAATAAAACAATAACTTTGTAAACACCACTTTTATTTTTTATACTTTATGCCGACCGGATTTCGCTACAACCGTAGCTCCATCAGGGCAGTATAATACTCTACTAACATTAGGTTACATGTGTGTTATAATATATATAATTTACCAAAAATGGGCTGGATTCGTCAAGTGGAGGAGGAGGAAGAAGGCATAGATGGAGAAATAGGAAGGGAACGGAAGTGTTCTTTCCCAATTCCCAGTTCTCCATCTATGCCTTCTTCCTCCTCCTCCACGACACGAGTGTTTACAAAGTTACTGTTTAAATTTAAATTAATAATGTCGAATCACAATGTATCCGCTTCATATGAACAAATATTAAAATATATTATTTATTTTATTAGTAAGAAAAATATAGTTATTGTTTATATGGAATTTAAAAAACACGTGTAATTAGTGACTATTCAAGCCACGAATTGTAATTACTGTTATTCTAGAAAGCATTAACGACTGTCTAAACTTAAAGGTTAGTTAACGGAAAAGACAAGTAATGGGACAATGGGATGGGTTAGTCGAGAAGAGTTAGGGTCCTCCTTGCGGTGGGAAAGGCCGCGGGGGTCATAATGCGAGGCGAGGAGACGAGGAAATTCATGGGGAAATAGCGACACGCGAAGCCGTAAAATACCCAGTCAGACTTACATGGCACGCAGCGCTATGAATAACATGATTTCATAAGTTATTTATCATTGCAGAAAAAGATAATACTAATAAATCTAAAAGAAAATATGAAAAAGAACAAGACGCAGAAAAATAATAAGGTAACGGTCTCAACTGGGTCTCGAAACCACGATCTCTCGTCTTACCGGTACAAACAACTCGGCCATTGAGATCTCTTATTCTTAAGTCATTTTTTCCAATCTTATATTACAAACTAGCTGTTTCCCGGCAAGCGTTGCTATGCCATTTAATAAAGAAATTGTTTCTCCCTGCGTGTCCTTTCCCATTCGTCCCGCTCCTCTCCCGCGTCCCTTTCCCCTCTCACGTTCCCACTCCGCCTCCTCCACAATCCCTCTCCCCGTTCCCCTCCCCCCTCCCTCCCCGCGAACCACCTACCCGAGTTCCCCTCTCTCCTCTTCCCTCCCCTCTCCACCCTCCACACTCCCGCATTCTATACATTCAGTCCATGTACATTCATCTTTCAAACAGCTCGCGTGCCACCTATTGCAATTACAATTGCATTTTTTATACAATTTTCGTAATGCCAAAGCTCACCAGTAGTCTTATACAAACCTTGTCCTGATAATAACAAACACAAGAAAAAAGAATTATTATCCAATTTGGTGCAGTCGTTCGGAAGTAATGCGCGAACATACATTTCGGCGATTCATTTTTATTTATATAGATAGATTTATAAAGATAGATATAGATTCATAATGCCAAAAGATGAGATGGGGAAGAGGAAGGTGGGGAAGTACCTGGCCTATTCAGAGTCACCGTCAGTAAACCTAGTCACCAAACATGGTTATAGCTCTTTCAAGCCACTTTTCAATTCTGAACGGTGGTCTTATACCAGGGCGATACTGAGAGTATCTTCCATTCTTGAACATGCCGCAAATACACCTTAAATTGTTTTCAATAATTAAATTATGAAAATACAAACCAATCAAATAAAATTTATCTGCGCACGCCGGGATTTGAACTCGCGACCTTCTGATCGCTAATCGAAAGCCTTGCCCCTCGACCACGGAGACCACCGGAAAGTGTCTCGAATAAACATAAGCGATTTTATATATATTAAGTCAATAGATGTCCTATTTAATAAAATCGATTGACCCTAGTAGAATAACTCCATTTTATAACAACTTTAGAAGGTTAATGTATAATCCCTTTAATGTAATATCATTAAAGAAGAAGATAATACTAATAAATCTAAACAAAAATATGAAAAAGAACACAGAAAAATATAAATGTAACGGTTGGTAATGTAAAGGTAATGGTAAAAGTTACGACCGTTACCTTTGTTTTTTTTTTCTGAAAAGTGAGTTATTCTAATAAAATTGAATAACCAATATATTGTATTCATATGTGTGTACAAATTCCTCGTATTCACTTATTAGTAATCCCGATTACATGGAATACATTTTCTATTTTTCACTGAATGTGATTTTTTAAATATTAATATGTTTTTATCAATTAAAATTATTTTGGTATTAATTGACATCCCTCGTTGCAGATCTTTAAGCTCGTTGGTTCTGGACCCAGAGGCCGCGGGTTAAAAACCCAGTATTCTTCATAATATATCGTATCAATCAACTCGTTTAAAAGGTATGATGATTATATTAACGGTGAGTTAAAAAAATATTTTGTAATTTGTTATACGTTAGTTGGTACCTATTTATACGTAGTTTACCTTAATTTATATTTGGTGGTTGACTGTAATGAACGTAGGTCAGAGAATTTGGAATAATTGTGATCTTGTCGCAGACGAATGCACGACGTACGTATATTAAAGGCCAGTACGCGTTTCAGCAGATCTCTTCCATTTTAATTGTCAACGTTTTACTTTAAATTTAATGTGCTTATCATCTCGGAATCTATAATTTATTGCACATTTCATCAAGATGGTATTACCAGAGAAAACCAGAAATATGTCATTTTTAAATCAGATTTTAGACGTATTGACTCTTTTCCACAAAAAATTATAAATGGATTTCGAAAGATGGTTTTTTATCTGGCATTCGCTTGTTTTAAATTTTGAGAACAAAAATGTTTATTTTTAGTATAATAAGGTTATACCACAGGTCGTTGGCAGATTTGTTAAATTTGCAAAAAAGATTTTGTATTATACCACACCCATTTCAAATCATATAATCATGCAGTAAAATAAATCAATACATTATCTGGATATCGCAAGTTTTAGAATTTTTATTTTAGTTTAAATAAAATCATTAAAAAATATATACGTACATGTGTTTCTTGACGAAAATTGGTCCGTTTGTGTATTTATTTGCGCACTTACAAACTAATATATTTCAGATTTTTTAAACATTCTTATTGAAAAATGATAAATACTTATAATAAAAAAAATAATTACAAAAAGTACATTATTTTAATAGTTGTATCATTACACTTCTCAGCATTTTTGGATGTAGGTACAAATTAAAGCAAATTTGGAATGAAATAAAATCGATATTGAGTTATAATTTTAAAAAGCTGGTTGGGAGAATAATTATTTTTTTCTCATTGTGAACGCCCTGCACGATCGTAAGAACAACTTTCGACGAAATGTGGATTTTCGGTCGCTGGCTGGTTAAACGCTCTTAACAAACGTACTTAAATTTCAATTACCAAATAATATTTAACAATATCTTTTATATCTCAGCTATCGCGCATTTCTTTTATCGTACAAAAACCACGACACGTAAATAACTAAATATGTAAATGAAAAGAATTGTTATTGATTACTCAACGCAGATTTTTTCGAAATTCAATGTAGACAGTTACCTTCCTCTTGTTTTAAAGTTCAAGTGTGCAAAATATCATCAACCCCGAAATAAAACTGTCTGTTTGGACGAGAAAAATAATGTGTGATTGCCAAGAGCTCTAAGGGAATACAACCTACAAAGAGGTCACTGGCGTTCCTTCCCTCGGGACAATTGGTCAAAGACCTCCTAAAATTATAAGAAGACTGTAAAATATAATATATTATGCAAATCAAAACAATTGGTATTATTCTTATGTATTAGAAATGCACCGCGAGACAGCAGGCAGCAGCAAGTAGTAACATCTATCACAGTCTCAAATGGAAGCTTTCTATCCCATGCACTATGATTGGTTGGGTCTATTTATCAAATGTCCCGATATCATGTCTTCTATCTCTTTACGCGCCATACAATAAACGAGATGGCACTATGTCGCTTAGTAAAAATGCTTTCGGATTCTGAAGACAGTTTGGGTCATTGCCGTGAGGGAGAGAGCATGATGAAAACAAGATAACATTTTATAATCTTCATAAGCATTTTGTTCGCGACAAACGGAAGCCCCACCTGGCGCAAGATACTACTTTAATTACCAATATCATTGCAAGTATGGTTATTAATGTTATTATACTTACCATCAAAACATTTCATGTTAATATTATTTCATGGTTAGAAAAAATACAACGCGAGTATACCGAGGCAATAATCCTGTTTGGGAATCCAGTTTAATTGGTCTATAGTTTACGTTCCCGGGTATTTTTTATCGCGTCGTAAATCGCGTTCGGCGTTTATTTGTCCAACCGAACTCTTAATTGCAGGCCATTAAGAGCCGCATGCTAATTTAAATGTTCCTCTGAGAGACCACAATGCTAATTTTGGACTTAAATACCAAATACATTGGCGACAAATAAAAAAGAGCGCTTTAATATATGTATATTTTTTTAAATAAATGATACTCCGGCTCACGCCAATACAGATTTTTGTTCTTTAGCCCCGTTGTGATTTGGTATTCGGATGAAATGGTAATGACGCATTACAGCACCTGCGAAACATCAACCTGCGCTCATTGGCCGCATTGATTATGAAGTCACTTTTCAAGGCTCCTATTGGTTGAGATATGAAACGGAAATGACTCTTGGTCTGCGCTCATTGGCCGCTTTGATTAAGACTTCACTTTTCAAGGCTCCTATTGGTTGAGATTGTTTAGGTAAAGTTTCGCTTCTGCTAGCGTGTAAACTGCGCTCGATTTATTTTTTTTTTTATTATTTTAACGTTGAAATTTTATTCTTGAAAATCTAAGAATAGTATGTTTGCACTTTGCACCAATTGTAATTTTCATCACCAGTTGTAATTTTTATTCAATAAAGTCGTAATTTATCAAAGAAGTCAAGATACTGAGCATAGAACACTGATTTCACTTTGAAGATTGTCAATGCACTGACCTTGTAATTTCATATGTAGGTATATGTAGGCAGGGGGACTAGGTTTGGGTATGAATCAGGAAAATGACAGGAATACTCCCTAACGGTTCACGGCGAGTTCATCGAAAATCAATTCATCGAAAGCAAATTCATCGAAAATAAGTTCATCGAAAACCAATTCATCGAAAACCAATTCATCGAATGATCAACTTAGCGAATCGCCAATTCATCGAAAAAAAATATTTTGTAGATATTTGAGAAAAATGCTGAGCGGCCCGGGAAGTTAAAAAAGCATTGGTCAATAAAAGTTGACAATAAATTTATATATAAAAAAATTGATAATAAAACTTTGGACAAAGGAGACTAACCTAACCTAACCTTTTTTTTCGATGAATTGGTTTCGATTATTTGGTTTTCGAAGAACTCGTTTTCGATGAATTTTCTTTCGATGAATTGATTTTCGATGAACTCGTCGGTTATCCTCCCTAACACGTGTACCCGAAAAACACTAATCTAACCTTACTTCTGGGAAAACCCTAAAAAAAAATTTTAAAATTTGAAAACTCTTTTGTGAACTGAAACTGTATTTTATTGACGTGTATTTTTTTATAATTAATTTAAAATATGAGTCCCAACTGCTCCCAACCGTCTGGAACAAGTGAGAATATAGCATTCCTATTTGGGGAATGTTGTAAGGGTACGGGGAGTGAATGAGATTTAAAAGAAGAAAGTGGGTAAGTACATGGATATTCAGATCTGATCACCAAACACAGCTAAATTGTTTATATAAAAAAAAGAGACAGCTGACCTTCGAAATGGCTGTAACAAGGTTGTAACAAACTTGTAATCTTCCAAGAATTCAGTTGTTAAAACTAAATAAAATAGAAATCGAATAATTTGATGGGGTTACTTTTATTACCCGCCAGTGTAGTATACTCCGATATTGGCATATATAGTTTATTGTGGCTTAGCAAGTTCTGCTTAATTTTATCTGACTTAAAATATGATAACCAATATACATAATCCGTTAAATAGGTTGTGTTTAGCAGAAATATTCACATTTATTTACGTAACTAATGTATGCAGATCTAACGTTTTACGTAAACTATTAATATGGTGTCATATTGAAGACTCGCGGGGATTGACCTCTGATAAAAAATAAAAATAGTTACAATATACACGGTGTACGGAAGGGTTCGGAAGACTCCGGTTGTACTTACGGATAAGGATTTGTCCTTAACCTTAAAATTAACGAATTTAGGGGTAATACGATTCTACTTAAGGATGAGGAATTGTTCTTGAGCTTAAAATTAACGACTTTAGAGGTGATCCGGTTCTACATAAGGATAAGGAATTGTCGTTAATCTTAAAATTAACGACTTTAGGGGTGTTACAGTTCTACTTAAGGATGTGGAATTATCCTTAACCTTAAAGTTAACGACCTTAGGGGTGATACGGTTCTACTTAAGGATGAGGAATTATCCTTAACCTTAAAATTAACGACTTTAGGGGTGATATGGTTTTACTTGAGTATGAGGAATAGTCCTTAACCTTAAAATTAACGACTTTAGAGGTGATCCGGCTCGACTTAAGGATAAGGAATTGTCGTTAATCTTAAAATTAACGACTTTAGGGGTGATACGATCCACTTAAGGATGAGTAATTATACTAAACCTTAAAATAAACGACTTTAGAGGTGATCCGGTTCCACTTAAGGATCAGGAATTGTCGTTAATCTTAAAATTAACGACTTCAGGGGTGATCCGGTTCTACTTAAGGATAAGATATTGTTCTTAACCTTAAAATTAACGACTTTAGGGTAGATTCTGGTTGTATTTAAGGAAATGCAATTGTCCTGAACCTTAAAATTAACAATTTTTTCGATAACTGAAATTTCAGTTCTTATCAACAGTAGTTACAAATCCTTATCCATAAATACAACCGGTATCACCCCTCAGGGGTAAGTGTCGTAACTTCGAGAGGTTATTCCACATACATGACAGTGCAAGTAAGAAAAAAAATTGAAATTACGTTTTTTTTCCATAAAAAAATATTTTTCTACATAAATAGATTTTTTCAGGGATCTTTCTCCTTCATTCAGTCTACCATCGTTATTCCTTTGTCATGCCCTACATATGTAGAGCATCTATGTCCTAATCTCACTGTTATGGAACATGGTTTCTATGAAAACTCCTTGTGGAGTGCTACATGTGAACAGACTTCATGTATGAAATAGGATGTTGTCCCCTTTTAGTGATTTTTGTTGAAACATAGTTTTAACCTATTTCTTCAAAATGCATCTTTAAAATAACACAAAATTTTTGAAAAACGTGTTATAAATTTAAATTTTATAAATTTAAAATGTCATAAATCATAAATGTTCTAAAGACAGATCGTAAATTATTATTTTTATTATTTGATAAGGAAACTGTACGGGGGCGGAGATGTCAACTAGCGACTTCTGCATGCTACCGCGGTTGACAGTTGACGTCTTGTCGACATCTGTCTACTGACTTAAATTATAGCCGGCAGATGTCACCTACTTGCCTGACATATCTCTGGAAATATCTCCTATAATATCATGTATTATAATATATAATATTATTCGGCTTACATATATCTATAATTGTAAACCGTTCGGGACAATCTCTGAAATAAAAGTCCATCTTTACAATCATAAATAAACGTTGGTTTGGGTTTAATTTAGATTTCTGGATCATCTCTTGCTACTGTATTTATTGACGAGACTTTTCTTGATTTATTTTGTGAGACGATCCATTCATGTAGCTATTGTGGAGTTTTTTTTATTTATTTTTATTTTAGTTTATTAAGGAAACAAACAGTTATATATATTTTCATAATAGAGAAACATATTACATGGTTGCATTAACCAGCGAAGTTTCCGCTAAAATTTATAATATATATAAACATAGATTAAAACATAAAAGAAAACATAAAGTGGTAGAAAAAAAGAAAAATATATATATATGTACAACAGAAATGAAAAAAAAAATACACAAATTAAAGCATATGGGATATGTAAATCATCCAAATATTATTATTATTATAAAAAGAAGGAAAACATGCAGCAGGGGTGGAGAATTCATAATTAACAATTTATTTTGATTTTTTCTATTATGAATTTAATAAATTGGCCTGAGGACAAATGGAAAATATCAGCGTCGTAAAAGCTTTTCTAGTTACATTCAAGAATAGGATTCAATATAATATGCTTTCCATTGGATGTGGTCTCCCACCTCTTCTTCCTCTCCTCAGGCATTCCTTCTTCTCGTCGGTTCCTCATTGCTGATGATCGTGACCCCTACTCCAATTTCCATGATGTACAATAGGTAGGGTAGAGCCCGGGGTCTCAAAAGTTGCGTCTTACAAAGAAAATGAGAACTGCATATAAATTTATTTATTTTAAAATGGTTATTAGCCCGCTAAAATGCATTGAATATCAGAAAAAAAACCAAAAGCATTTTTTTTATCATTTTAATTTTTTTTTCAATAATTTAAAAAATGCGTATAGCTGACAAAAATGTAGAAAAAAATTGTTTATGAATACAAGTAAATCAACGAGAATTTTGATTTTATCCAGAAAAAGTGTTATTTTCCCCTTTTATATTTTTAACTAACACATCACATATGTTAAAAAAAAAATTTTTTGCGTTCTTTGCAGTTATGGAATGAAAATTAAGTTTGGTACAAAATATAAACTATGGACCCTTTGTATTATTTTTTTCCAAACTACTAAATCATTTTTTTTTCAAATCTTCCGGCCATTTTAGCGGGCTGAACGTGAACAATAGTTTCGAATAAAAGATATTCAAATACAGAAGAGATATGCTATGGTGTCCGCTCAACTGTCGCCGGACTATGCCCTAATTAGAGTAGTTTTCATACAAAAAGAATTTGTTCATTTCGTTGATTTTTTGAAAATGTGCATTAATATTGGTTAACAATATATTTTGAATAAGGAAAGAATTCGTTCATTTAGTTTAACGTTCGTTTGGTTTATTCGTTAATTATTTGTTCTTTTAGTTTATTTGTTAATTAATAAACAATCGGCGACACCCGGAAGCGCAGACCCACATAGTAAAAACAGCAGATAGCACATCTACTTATATTTCAATATCTTTGCTACAGATCGTACGAAACTTTTGAGACCCCGGGGGTTTAAAAATAAGGCCATTTTTTCTCTCTGTGGAGAGCGACACAAGCAGTGTACAATACTAATCCTCTTCTCGCGGTCATGCGCTGCGTGGAGAGCCAAGGACACTCTAGTACTAGACTAGACGCCACTTCTTCTTATTGCTTCTTCTACCTTCCACTTTGCCAGTGACTATGAGTTTCTCCATATTGGCGTCCTCGGTTTGGCCAGCAACGTGACCAAAGTGTCTTAAGATACGTTGTAGGCAGATAGTTGAAAGCCTATAGTGGTTGCTTTTCCAGAAGGAAACATTTTGTCCTTCCTGTCATGCTCAAATCCTCTTCCTCCTGTCCATCCACCTCTTCCTCGACCTGCATCTGGGTCGTTTCCACTGGGGCACCTACACCTACTTGGTCCTTGGCAGTACCCTGTAAACATTTTGTCCTTCCTGTCATGCTCAAATCCTCTTCCTCCTGTCCATCCACCTCTTCCTCGACCTGCATCTGGGTCGTTTCCACTGGGGCACCTACACCTACTTTACTGATTGGCTTAATTGGATAGTTGGCTTAATTCTTGTCATCTGGAATTCTTTCATTCACATGTCCAAACAGTGCGTTATTTTTTTTTAGTTTTACACAGGAGGCGGGAGTGGGTACTGCCACCCCGGAACCTTTATTGGATAACCGACACCTCTGCCATAGGTCACCCCAAGTGGTTCGCTACGTTTGGTGATTTAGCAGGGGTGCCTAGGTTCATGGGGTGAGATTTGTCTAGGTTTGGAGACGGATGATCAGGACACACTGAACCCCAGATTCCTACCCACCCCTTAAACCCCTTTCCTTCCCAGAACTCTCCTCTCATTCGTTTCCTTAAAAAAACCCTCCACACAGCATCCCCAAAGATGACATAGGCCCTGAGGGAAATTATTTTTCTCAGGGTCTCCTCTGTGGAGCTCACGTAAAAAAAGGATGCCCTAAGGAAAAGAAATCCCTCAGAACCTATGTAATCTTTGGAGATCCTGTGTGAAGAGTTGTTTTAGAGAAAGAAGAGAGAGGAAGTCCTGGGAAGGAAAAGATATGAGGGGTAGGTAGAAATCTGCGGTCAATGTGTCCAGGAGTGACGGACGTATAAATCCGTCCTTCCCACTGCCCACTGCGGTGCAAGACTCGAGAGAGTCCGGCTGGAGAGTTCAAAAGGTAAACTAGTCCCTCCCAATCCGGCCGCCACGCAGTAGGTGGGCAAACGTTGCGCCGCGAAGACCTAGACAAACCTCACTTCATTAACCCGGGCACCCCTGCAAAGTCACCACTTGGGGTGACCTAAGGCAGGGGTGTTGGTTATCCAATGGTCACCGGGGCAGTGGTATCAATACCCGCCTCGGTAGGTTGAAAGTGTTTTGCATTCAACGACTGCAAACTTTGTTCTTCCTTTTGGGTAAAGCACCACTTTTCGAAAGCTTGGATACTGTTAGTCTTTTTTTTTCATATTTCTTAGGAGGTGTTAAATAAATAAAAATAAATATACAAATTTAATATACCATCTTTATTGTAAGTAATATGGGAATTACTTTTCATAAAAAGCTTTTCCATTCTGCCATGTTCCAAATTTGTGAATTTTCCAAAGTCTTTTAATTTTTTTATCCAATGACTACATTATGTTCAACCTAGGTGGCATGTTTTTAGCTGAATATCAGTTCACACATCATTATAAAATATGTAAATCTTCTATGTTTTTCTAAACATTCTGAAGCAACAGTGGCCTCTCACTTAATATCTCCGACTTACTTGTTTTTAATACTTTCATAATTGATAAACTTAATCCTCTTAGCTACTACCTGTGCTCCTCATACAACTTATTCTTCCCACTTAGTTACTCGATATATTAAGAAGGGGAATGACCGCTGGATTATACATTCATGTTATTAAATCTAAAACAGAAGAGAGGTAGCATTCCTAAAATACCTTCTGGCATCGGTGCTAAATGGTCGGATTGACTAATGGAATACCAAATAATATAGGTATTATTGATACGCGAATAATTGAAAAAAATGTTTGCTCTCCAAACATGAATACGTCCTGGTAGATCGTATTTATTGAATGCAAATATATGGCGGGCGTTGTGGATTTGATTTTTATACAAATCTACAGTTTTGCACACTTGATCTACAAAACAAGAGGAAGGTCAGTGTCTCTATTAGATTTAAAAAATCAGGATCAGTGTGATTAGGAGTGATAGACGTACGAGTTCAACCTTCTCACCGCGGTTCAAAGCGATGTTCCGAGAGAGTCCTGCTGGAGATATCAAAAGGTCTCTCCTCGCAGTAGGTGGGCAGGCGCAACTGCCACCGAGACCTCACAAACAAACCTCACCTATGAATCCGGGGACCCCTTTAAAATCACCAAACGTAGCGAACCACTTGAGGTGACCTATGGAAGAAGTGTTGGTTATCTAATAAATGGTTACCGGAAACGGCGGCACCCGTACCCGCCTCCCATATTAATTGTATATACGGACACGTTGCTCTCCAAACTGAGGACTCTAACTTGGAGAAACTTAGTCACTGGTAAAGTGGATGGCAGGAGAAGCAGAGGAAGGTCACCAATGCGCTGGGTGACCAAGGATCACTGGCGTCTGGTACATCGCGTCGGTGTCACCCTGAAAATTGGAGTAGCAATATGGAGAAATGATGCAGAGAAAAGCAATGGGGTATTTCCAGGTTTTTTTATTGCTAAAAGTTACGATGATTATAGCATTTTTTATTTTTGAATTACCGCTGAAACGATATTTTGGGGCGGGGCTATCGCGTGATGTCGTGAGCGTGGACGCTCATTGACTGTTTATTTGTGCTGGCCAAGCTTAGCGACGCTTGTGACGTCACAATCCGATTTTTCAAACACGGGCCGTTTTAATTTTGTCAGGTTTAGATCGTTTTTAAAATCAATAATATTGAATGAAAACATAAAAAACACTCATTTTTAATAGGATGATTAAAACAAGAAAAATGATCTTTAAATATTTCGTACATTTTCAACAGATTCCCTCGTTTGTGGAAATACCCCATTGATTATATTATTAATTAAGAATAAGTATTCTGGATTGCGTAACGGGATTAGGATGATGGTATTTCGTTAAATTGTTCAAGAAATATTTATTTATTTATAATACTATTTTGACTGCACATATCGCGCAAAGCACGCATTATCAGCCGAGGTTTATTTTAAATTGCAGACATTGTAATATCGCCTTCTGCACATTGAATACCGAATGCGCCTTATTTATAGTCCAGTGAGTGTTAAGAGTCGGTTCTCCCAAATCAGAATTTGCGATTCGGTTCTTTGTACAATTTATACTTTCAAATCTTCCCTGCAGAGGTTCCATCGTTCCATTCAAATAAACGAAGAAATTAATGTTTCGCATTAGCGCCATCTGTTAACAAAATTTTAAAATCATACATTTACTTACAAGCAAAGTTTCTGACGTCACAAGGTGCACGTGTTTCAACATATCAGGGTTGTATTTTTTTGCTATAAAAAAAACTCCCGTCTTTCAGTAATTTATTTTGATGCGTTCTATGTTGCTATATTAATTACGTGTTTCTTTTTGTTGAAAAAACACATCTTACAAAATCGAAAGAGATACATATCTATTATATTATTTATTAAAAGAAAATAACTTAGTTTACATCACTTTATTTTTTATACATATTTTTTTATTTTTATATTTTATACTATCAACATGTTTCGTGAACCATGTTCACTTCTTCAGGAATAAAAGTAAACTAAAGTTAAAAAAATAATTATAGATTACATATGGAGAGAAGAAATTGAAGGAGGGGGAAGGGTTGACAATGGTGGGAGTTTCGAAGAGTTGGGGATTACCAAGCTATTAAAAGCTACCAAAAAAAACTATTATATTAACTCTTGAGCAATTTTGAAACGTTACTTAATAGATATTACCACCGCAACGACGATTATCTATATTTCAATTTGTCAGTACTTAAATGAAAAAATATCGATTAACGATAGAGAGATAGACATATACCTTTTTTATTACTTACTGAGCACTCCCACACACGTCACAGATTCCTAACCACCCCTAACACCTTTTCCTTCC
Organism: Limnephilus marmoratus; assembly: GCA_917880885.1. Classification (NCBI taxonomy): domain Eukaryota; kingdom Metazoa; phylum Arthropoda; class Insecta; order Trichoptera; family Limnephilidae; genus Limnephilus; species Limnephilus marmoratus. The sequence goes on along the minus strand of OU862919.1, from coordinate 26,152,087 downwards.
CAGAACTTCCTCTCCTACCTTTTATAAAAAGTACCCTCCACAAAGATGATATAGGACTGAGGGGAATCATTTTCTTCAGGGCCTCTTGTGTGGAGTCAATGAAAAAAAATGTATTTAAAAAAACAACTAAATTAATTAAGATTTTTCTTATAAGGCTATCTATACAGGATTTCCGGGGATAAAGTGTACAAACTTCGGAAGGAGATTTTAAATGACGGTAGAAGTAAAAATGACAACTTTTTTTCGAAACTTCAATGTTTTTTTCCATAGTAAAAATATTTTTCCGTAGAGGAATATACTTTTTATAAGCAAACAATTCAACTTTTTTACCCGAAAACTGAAAGAAACTGAAAAAGAAACTGGGTTATATGAAAAGGGACAACCTGGTAACAATGCTTGACGTGTGTGCCATATGATGAAGATCGTGATGCAATACAAACATAAAAAAAAAACTATAACACTTATATTAGCACCGAAATCAATGTTTATGTTTTCATTTTATTTTATTTTTATTAATCATTAACGCTCTTATGGCTTTTACATACATTAACATTTTTTATGTTTTAGTGCATACAGGTGTGTTTAGATGACAAAGAAAGTATAATAAAGTTCAAAGTTCAAAGTAAACAACTTAGACATACATTCGTTTATATATATATATTTTTTTTAAATTTCTGTATAACATTGTTTATCTATATTTATATTTTTTTTGTTTCAAAAATAATTTGTAAATTCTTATAAGGATATTGCGCATTTATTTCATATCTCTATTTGTAAAATAATATTCTTATGTACTTATATATTTTTTCCCCTATTTATAAGACAAAATATTTGTATATGTTTTTAACTGCTGTTTAAGTCAATTCGTGAGAAATAGTTTGGATGCAGGTGAATTCTCTAGTTGATGTTTTGTATATTCTTGCCAAATAATATCTGTATCTGTATTTTCTCCTAAATAAATAAAAAAAAAAAAAAAAAAAAAAAATAATAGGTTTTACACCCCCTTTTACTCCCGCAGGAGTCATCCCTGATACTGCTGCTGCATTTACATCCATGATATGTTTAGGTTTTGGGTCGCATGTGTTGACTGTAAATTTGGCGCGACACATGTTACATTCAAACAGTATTTTGGACACTAGGCCAACTCTTTGCTCAGATTAAACAGTAAGATTTCCAAATCCGCATCCGAAAGGAGAATGGTCCGATATGGATTGCAGTTGGCTTATAAAATAGAAAATGTCGACGATGCGTCTTTCTTCTCCTCCTTTGACTGCATCATTTTTATACAACCTAGAAAAGCAAAAGCAGCATTAAAATGGATACCGATTTATGAAAAAATAGAAATAAAAATGGATATCGATAATGATTTGCATGCCAAAATCATTATAAGTATGATAGATTTTTTAATGTCTGTATTACAGATTATCACAGATAATTTTTTTCGAATAAAGCGGATGTTTTTTCACACAAAGCAGATAGTTTGTAGATAAATAATTCACCTCATCAGAACATATATTTTTTCGTTAGTAAAATAAAATACATATATTATTTTAGTGAAATAAATCACCATATCATACCCATTGTCAATGCTTTGAGAAAGACCTCTCCGGCCGATGATTTTCTTCTTATTAAGTTCTTTTTTTTTGTTCACGTATACGCGTGCTTCAGATTTACTGTAATAAAAAATAAAGTTAAAAATTTAGGAGGTAGAGGTGTAGTCAAAATAACATCTTTGAAACACAATCAGGTAGAAATGCTTAGAAATTTTTTCCATAGGAAAGCTAATAGCTCAGAAATGCACAAAATAATTTGCAAGGCAGATATAAACATTACACCATTAAATTTATATGACGAGAATGCCAACATTATTATAAATACTAACCAGGAATTATTAGATTCCTAGTCAAATAAAATCATTCATGCAAAACACTTCAATTCGTAGTTCTGGATGCACCCCTGGAAACCGATGCTTTCGAATGTTTGTCAAAACGGAGCGGGCAGCCGGCAAAATGCATCCACTGAGTAAAAAGGTATTATTAAATGTACGAAATCATCGGTAGATCGGAGATCTGACCCAGGACTATTTCTACATATTCCAGGTACTTACATAGTTATTATGCATATTGTCTTATACAGAAAGTGAAAAAGCCGATATATTATTATCTAGGTATGTACGTCCCTTCGTTGGTTGTAACTTTCTTTGTCAGGAGAAGTAAATTGTGCATCTCGTTTGTTGTTATAGCGCGCGTAGGAAGCAACTTTAAAATTGACCCAAAAGATGTCACTGCCGTCGACGACGTGCCGTTGATCGCGAGTCATTTCAAATAAAGAATTCAATGCTGTTTATGTCCTATAATTTTAATAAATGAGCGAAATAAAAGCTTTTGCATTCAATGGTCATTTAAAAAAAAAAGTAATTTAATTTAAAAAAACTTAGCCGGGAATTTCAGTTTCCGAAGTTAGAAATAGATTTATTTCCCAAAGTACGCATTCTGTAAAAAATAAAACAATAACGGTCACCTTTGTTATATAATACACAAATAAATTGAAAATTTATTTTTATAATAAATATTACATAATAGTAAATAATACGAGTATGTATTATATTAATAAAATCAAAATTTTATTTTTTTCTTCTTACCTTATACATTTCATCATACGTTCTCGATTTTGGAGATAATGTTTACGCTTAGAAATACGACTTTTTTGTTGTTGTCTTCCCATTTTCGCAAAACAATATTATTATTTACGTACGTGTATATTAAACAAATCACGAAACGTAGGTCGACAGGTCTGTGTGGCGAGCTGTCTGGATAGCGAATGACGAATATTTGAAAGGCACATAGGTTACTCGCACGTTAGATCGAGATGGCCTGTAAATATTATCTTTAGAATTAAAAAACGTAAGCGCCTGTTGTTAAAATATTTAATTAATCACGGTTTATTGAAAAAAGACCAAAAATCTCGCGATAATTGTCTTTAGTTTTATTTAAAGAAACGCTGTGAATTTTTCCATACATATAACTTGTAAAATAACTGAAACAAACGTGTTAATAATAATTTTTGGAGCATACTTTGTGATTTTTTTCTATCGAGGGAATTTTCTATAATTTGCGTTTCGGCGCGATAAATGTCTAGATATTATCTTCAAAAATAACATATATTTTTTTAAGAGCTTAAAAACTTCAAATGTTTAAGGGAGATTTGTAAGAAATCGGTAGAAATTGGGAGAACCGAGGCTTAATGGAAATAATGGATGCGCATAATTACATATTCATCCCGATTATGCGTCTGTCCGAGAAGTGATACGGACACAGGGGCGTGCACAGAGTTTTTAGTGAGCTAGAGTGCTAAGATTGAAAAATTCGACGTAAATGATGTTGTTGTAGCTGAAAATGATTTTTTTTTTTTTTTTAAATTTCAATTTTTTGTATGAAGATTTTTATCTAGCGTAGGCATACCTATAGGTATGCCTACCCTGAATAAAAAATCTTCATACAAAAAATTGAAAATTCGAAAAAAAATAAAAATCATTTTCAGCTACAACAACATCAATAATGTTGTATTTTTTAGTCTTAGCCCTCTAGCTCACTAAAATTTCTGTGCACGCCCCTGTACGGACAGTACTAGGAACCGCTGCACATCTGCATACGGAATACATGTATAGGTTATCTACTGCGGTGGCAGCCAACCGTTTACTGCAATGCAATCATTATAATGAGGTAAGCAGTCTTGGTGTATGACTGTTCAGGACATAAATGCATCGTAATTTAATTCAATCAATAATTAGTAATGTCGTTAAGAAGTAATTTGATTATTTATTAGTGCAGCGCGGTTTTGTTGTAAATTGTGAGCGCACAAAGAAAATTGATCAAGTCAAAGTTCTTGTTTGTTGGCAAATTGAGATAGAGAATTTTCCAAGGGGCTCGAACTTCGCAAGTTAAAATTGTATAATTTTATTTTATTTTAAATAAATTGCTGCGTTTGAAGAAGGTATTATATTCGATTTAAAAGTGTACGTCGTGTTTTATCAAGTCCCGGCAGCGTATTTACAAAACCTATACCGATTCAGTCGCGGTAACGACAATTTACATTATAAATATACCTCTATATTGGTTATTTTTTATCACATTGCAAAAAAAAAAATTGATCTAAAATCTAGTTAAATTAATCTTTCTGATGTGTATATTAGAAATTAATAATTTTATTTCTAAATATTTAAATTTTAATATTATTCCCATATATTGTAAATACACCTCTATATTGATAATTTTTTATCACTTTGCAAAAACAAAAATTGTTCTAAAATCTAGATAAAATAATCTTTCCAATGTGTATATTAGAAATTAATAATTTTATTTCTAAATATTTAAATTTTGATATTGAAAATTTAAAGCGACTGAAACGCGGTAGGGATTGTAAATACGCGTCCCGTCATTGCTCGGGCTCAGAGTTTAATTTCCACGCAGAGTGTTATTTTCAGTAGACATTACCTAATATCCCTCTTATTTTGAAATTCTGCCAGGGTGGGAAAGGGGGTAATTTTTAGAATCTCATGTGGATAGTCACCTGCCTCTTACTTTGATGGTCAAGTGTGCCAATTTTCATCAATCCCAGAATAAAACTGTAGATTTTAATATAAATCAAAACAAGCCGTCCGCCACAAACGCTCGTCGTTACGTGAAAAAAAAAAGATTTTGTTTCATTACCAAAAAATATATCCTGACTTGCGAAGCTTTGGGTTTGCCAAGGACTCAGTCTTATTTTGTCAACGGACAGGGATTTTAACTAAATATTCCTGCCATGCTATCAAAAACTTGTTGGTAGCTAAAATGCCCATTTACTGTTGACTTTTGAAAATACTGTGTATTGCTTCCTTGGTAATCTAAATTTTTGCGTTGTCTTGGCACTACTGTACGTACATAATTGGTATCACACAAACTGGACAACGCCACTCGCCAATGAACAGTTTTTGAAGTGAAACTTCTTTAGCCCCGTTGTGATTAGAAATTAGGATGAAATGGATGTGCGTCATTACAATTTATTTCATTTTTGACGGGTCATCGGTTCTAATATAATGCGGTAAAATCATGGCTCCGCGCGAGCCTCTGAAAGCGTAGCGGCGTAAAGCGCGTGACAAATCTCAACGGCCAGAGAAAATCCAGCGAACGGAGTTTCGAATCATACGAAACCAAAAAAAAAAAAAAAAACATTTTTATTTTTGTAAAATCAATATCCAATCTTCAAACCACTTTAAAATAAATAGGCAAAAGAAAAGAAAGCGACATACTGCGACTTTTTAGTTTCACTTCTACCGCGTTTTAATTGCACACCCTGATTTTTTAAACAATAATGGTGCAAGTAGTGGTTTATTTTTTAGTGAATATAATGCGTTTTCTGTTCATAATATTCATAGTGTAATGTTAATATCGTTAGCTGCAACATTTGTCATAGTAATTTTTAAAAGAAACTGTGATAATGATATGTCCCCAGCATATTGCTATAAAAAAAAGTTGAAAGGTTAAATCAATATTTATTGATATACATTAATTGTGTTAATATTAGTTTATTAATAATAAATAACAAAAACGCCATCTGCATGGCCTAGCGGTAATAATCTACAACTGCGTTGGCGATCTATTTTCCAAAACAAACACTTGAAACTCGGTTAAAAAGGAACCTGAAATTATACACTCGCTACTTGCATGTAAACTGCTACTTATTAAGTATATTCAACACCTCTAAATTATTCACTGGCCTCTCTATTTCCTTATTCCTATTTGTAATGTTCCTCAATTGCAGTGACTGGGATTACTTGATCTTCTTCTTCTTCTCGTGCCCTGTCCGTTCAACAGACGTTGGCTATCATGTTGGCTACGCGGACTTTGTTTACTGCGGCCTGGAACAGCTTCACGGTAAACTGGCCAAACCACTGTCTCAGGTTTTTCAGCCATGAGGTTCTCATTCTTCCAGGGCCCCGTCTTCCGGCAATTTTTCCTTCTCATACTTCTATGGATGTCTCATCACATGTCCAATATATGTGTTCGGAAATGTGTTCGTATATGTGTTCGTATTACTTGAGTCAGATAAGTTTTATACTTGATATGTGTTCGGATATCTCCAATAAAGCTCGAGGTTTGTCGAGATTGCAACTTACTTTATATGTTAAGAGTTGGTTTATAATAAATATTTAAGCCGCCACATACCCCATTTCTACCGATTTATTACATGTGTACGTTAAACACTTTATGACTCTTAAAAAAATATATGTTATTCTTGAAGATAATATCTAGATATTCCCGCGCCGAAACACAAATTATATGAAATTCCCTCGATAGAAAAAAATTGCAAATTTTGCTCCAAAAATTATTATAAACACGTTTTAAGATTTTCACGGCCAAAAGCATTTTCGTTATTTGTTTTTGGGGTGTTATGCCGTGTTGCGCTACCTCCTTCTTTAGCCAACGTTTCGGTCATCGTTGCACTGTCCATCATCAGGGCAGATCCGGCAGATCCGGTAGATGCTCATCTACGTTGGCTAAAGAAGGAGGTAGCGCAACACGGCATAACACCCCTAAAACAAATAACTAAAATATTATAAACACGTTTGTTTCAGTTATTTTACAAGTTATATGTATGAAAAAATCACAGTGCTTCTCTAAATGCTGTTTAAGATAACCCTCGTGAGATTTTTGCTTTATTTTAAACGAGCCGTGTTTTATTAAACATTTTCACAATTTTCGCTTCAATTTTATCGTTTTAAATATTAGCGTGCTCTCTCCAATCTTCGTAATTATATATCTCTCCATCTTCACCACTTTGGGCGGGTATACGGCGCCTTAACTGGCCCGTATAGCTGTTCTAATGGAAGCTCAATGTAGATAACTCGATACTAAAAGTGCACAGCTGTCGATCGTACATCATCAGGTATTAGATACGAACGGCGATTGTCACCATTCTTAGTTACTACTTAACTGATATCTGTTGAGATACCTCAACATATAACAACTTATACTTACGACATCTCTTAAAGTAAATTGAAATTACAAACTTACTCCTATACATCACACTATTAGATGGGTCTCTTCAAGTCCCAAGTTCACTCCAACCACGGACATGTGAATATATCTGGACCTGCCCTAAGTGATAAAAACGTATTATTTCCCCCTCCCCATGGAGCCGGCTAGAGCTCCGCCTTGGAGCCAGCTCGCTCCATGGGGAGGGGAGAGAACCTCGCACGAATCTAAAATATGTGACGTCATCATTCTTGTCCTGAACAGCGCGCAAGTAACATCCATACATTTTTCGAAATAACACACCAAAAACGGTAGCTTGTGCTATTCATTTAACCCACTTATTATATGGACATAGCAAATGTGGGCGGTTCTCCAGTGTGCTCGTCGCTGGTTACAGGGGTAAGAAAATTATGAAACATTTGTAAAAGTGTCTTAACTAAACACGGCAACACAATATTGCTATGTGAATTGGGGCGAATATTTTCGGGGCGAGCATTTGACCTTAGCAAATATGTTATTAACGTGGCAAGCAATTCGCGCTCCCATGTAAAAAGGTCTATTCATTCAAAGCAGATTTTGCTTTTAAGAACTAAATGATATTATAATGCGAGATGCCTATATACTGTCAGATTGATTTTTTAACGAATCACTGTCATTTTTCCTCTCTTCGCCCCCCATAGTTTGGTTTTACCCCTCATCTGTATGTTCTTGTTATTGGATTCTGATGTCTATGACTCCAACCTAAGTATCTATGTAGTTGATATTTTAAACATTAAATTATTATAAGCAATTGAAAAACTTTCATTGGATCATAACAATTTTACTAAAATTACATGCGAACGACCCTGAAAAAACCTGTGAAGTTATTTGTAAATAGTATTACTGTTTTTACAGTTCTCCTCTTTGAATATAATTACATCAGTTTTATTTCTACTTGGATATAAATTATCTACCGTACGTAATAAAAATTATCGTACGTGTGTGGAAAACAGGTTTGGCATATAAAACTCGGGCGAATATTTCAGTATTAGAATATCTACCTACATAATATGAATAGAAGTGATACATATTCATGATAAATGATAAGGTGTATTACATACTTCACATTTTTAGCGGGTGGCGTTAGTATATATTGCTCCAATTTAACTCAACACCAGAATAATAGTGGTATAAGACTTATTGACTTTTTGCTACCGGTTATTTTTTTTGTAATTCAAGCAACTTATGTTAAGGTTTTCAGGTCACATTCAGTAAAAAAACACACACCGTTTAGACAAGTATTCTGAGTTAATTTTACAATAACACGTTCGTATTATGATTTTGGATTTTCTACCCAGTTAAACATCGGCTCAGCATCCTGATTTTCTAAAGGAACTCCTTGTCCGGCTTACGAATTAGAAAGAAGAGTGGTTTAAAGCGTCGATGACACAGGGCGAGTTTACAAGCTACTATCTACTAAGTTTAAAAGCGGGTAAATCGGCGAGTGAGATTGTCATGATGACACACAAAAATGTCCACTCGCTCAGAAGCGTTGGAAACTGAGGTCGCTGCTAACGCCAGTAACAAGAATAACGACGCCTGCGTGAACTAATTCTTTAGATGTTTGACAGTCGAAATCAGCTGTTTATCGGAAGCCATGTTGGAAACATAAATAAACCAATCACGAGCAAGCGGAGCAAGCGTGTAGGCGAGAAAAGTTGACGACCTTTCAACATTTTTTCGTAGCAAGTAACACGATGACACTGGGCGAGTTTACTAACAGATAGTGAATTTCCCAGATAGTAGCTTGTAAACTCGCCCTGTGTCATCGACGCTTAAGAATACTATTGTATTTATAAACAACGGGTTTAAAAAATCAATGCACCAAAAATAGCTCGTAATAACACTCTTCATTACCGACTAAGAGAGAGGGGAGAAAGATCTGTTTTATCATGTAGTAAGTAATTAACATAAATGACAGTAGGTTTTAGTCAAGCTCCGAACCTAATAAGTTTTTACTCTACAGAGGGCAATGGTAATTAGTTTTCAAACATGTTGCTTTTTGTAAAATTGATCATCGTAGGTTCTTAACAGTAGAGTAGGTACAAATACAATAACACTTTCTTCTTCAATAATTAGGTGCTACATTTAATTGTAAAAAAATATTGATTGTGTAATAAATTACTTACCTAACAACTGTCATCACGATTGTTGATGAATTAATAAATAAAAACACTTTTACGAGGTTACAACGCTACTACCTTTCGTTCCCGGCTTCGCCCATGTTTTATTACCATTAACATGAAACTCTTCGAATGTAATCTGTCTTTACATGTAAGTGTTTTCGTAACTCCACTACAAAATACTAATTTTGAGCGTAGCAAACCAACCAGTTACATTATAAAACTGTAAAACTATTCTTGAAACCTTTTTATTGTGTCGAAAAATTCAAATTATTCATTCTTTGTATTCTTACATAATCGCAGATATTTTTAAACCAATAATTATATTTTCATCGTGATTTATTATTATTTAGTTATAGTTAGTTGACACTGAAACGCTTTCCGAAGGCCAAATAAAAAGGAAGCGTAACACGGCGTAATATAACAAAAATATATCACGATGATACTTTTGGACTTGAAAATCTCAAACCAATAATATTTACATTTAATTAAATAATTACCAAAGTAAGTACGTACCTACCCGAAAAACAATTTTTCGGGAAGAAAGGTTTTTTTTACGCTCTGACAATGCATTTAGCTACCTGATTATTTAGTTTGGAAAGAGGAGCAGAAGTCGCCCGTGGATGAGTGAGATAACGACATAAAGAAAACTGCTCGTTTTGGGAAGAGAGCCTCCTAGAATTGGCGCATCCAAAGAAGAAGCCGCGCCGGAGAGCTCATGAAAAAGAAGAAGAAGACAATGTATGTTCGTACCTAGTTGCTGTTGCAAATAATTCTAATGAAAACTGACTGCGTTGACTCAAAAACATTCCAGCAGACTTTTTTTAATTCTCGGCGTTTTTATTAGGACTTACACGAATGCATCAATTATTTTATCAATTCGGAAGGTAAGTATGGGTACCGCCGCCCCGGGAACCATTTATTGGAAAACCATCGTGTCTGCCATTGGTTCGCTTTATCGTTATTTAGCAAGGATGCCCGTACTCATAGGGAGAAGTTTGTCTAGGTCTTGGCGGCGGATGTTTTTGCCCATCTACTGTATGACTGCAGACTGGTTGAGGGAGACTTTTTGACCTCTCCAGCCGGACTCTCGACTGAGCGCCTTGCACCGCAACGGGAGGGATGGATTTATACGTTCGTCACTCCTGAACACTGATCAGATACTGGTTGAGGGAGACCTTTTGACCTTTCCTGCCCGGACTCTCGACTTAGCGCCTTGCACCGAAATGAGAGGGATGGATGTATACGTTCGTCACTCCTGAACACTGATCAGATACTGGTTAAGGAAGACCTTTGGACCTCTCCAGCCGGACTCTCGACTGAGCGCCTTGCACCGAAATGGGAGGGATGGATGTATACGTTCGTCACTCCTGAACACTGATCAGATACTGGTTGAGGAAGACCTTTGGACCTCTCCAGCCGGACTCTCGACTGAGCGCCTTGCACCGAAATGGGAGGGATGGATGTATACGTTCGTCACTCCTGAACACTGATCAGATACTGGTTGAGGAAGACCTTTGGACCTCTCCAGCCGGACTCTCGACTGAGCGCCTTGCACTGAAATGGGAGGGATGGATGTATACGTTCGTCACTCCTGAACACTGATCAGATACTGCTTGAGGAAGACCTTTGGACCTCTCCAGCCGGACTCTCGACTGAGCGCCTTGCACCGCAATGAGAGGGATGGATTTATACGGTCGTCACTCCTGAACACTGATCAGATTCTGGTTGAGGGAAACCTTTGGACCTTTCCTGCCGGACTCTCGACTGAGCGCCTTGCACCGCAATGGGAGGGATGGATTCATACGTTCGTCACTCCTGAACACATTTATCCCCATACTCTTCGTACCTTTTTGAAATAAAACTTCTTTACGCACGCTTGACTTGGGGAGTAAGCTGGTGAATGCGTGACGAGAGCGTTACGAAAAGCGAGGCGAACGCTTCGTATATTACTATAGGGGCAAGAGAGAGAGGTGCGAGCACATTTTCTTTCTCTCGCTCTCATAGCCAGTTACGTTACACAGTGCAGACCTATTGTCTGTATCACACTGTAGGAGCAAGAGAGAGAGCAGTGCGCGCGCACATTTTCTTTCTCTCTTCCTATCATATAGACGGAGCAGAAGTTTTACTTCAGTTGTGTGGTCTAAAGCACACTCGTTTTTCATTACCAGAACTTTATCTCCTTCCTTACCCTATAAAGACCCTCCACACGGTATCCCCAAAAGATGACATTGGCCCTGAGATATTTTTTCTCCTCAAGGCCTCCTATGTGGATATAACTTAAAAAAAAATAAAAATACATACCTGCATCTTAAATTTATTATAGTATAGGTATTTACTATTGATTCGCCATTTGATTGCGCTATTAAGGCTACCTTGTGAACACCTTGTAATGTATTTAGTGCAAGTGGAATACATAGAATCATTCTACCGCCATTGTTTAATGTTTACCATGAACCAATTATCCTCTTAGCTGTGTTAATGTTTAATTAAAGACTTCAAAGGCGGCCGGTTTTGCAACATGGCGTTACTTTATGAGAGTTGAAACTTGCTCATTTTTATGTCGACAGTAAAATAAAAATTATTCTCGTGATGCTGGAATTTAATTATTACTCTTGATTTTATTAGATCGAATAGTTAAATCAATGTTAAGTAATAAGTGTTAATTATTTTGAAGTGTATAATAACAATATAGAAAATGCTTAAATAATTGGATATAATTGGTGTTATGCAAAGAATTCTCTGCAAAGTTTAAATTTTTATTTACACAATTTTTCACAATATACTACAATATAATTTACTTTAAAGACAAATTACATTATAATGAAGACTTCAACACATCCCATTCGTGACAAGAAGAATATAATAATATTAAACTTTAAAGAAAATTAGATACGATTTTAGATTTTCACGGCCAAAAATATTTTTGTTGTTGGTTTTTGGGGTATTATGCCGTGTTGCGCTACCTCCTTCTTTAGCCAACGTTTCGGACAGCGTTGCTTTGGATTTGTTCCTGAAGTTCTGGGAAGACCCAAAACTCATAGAGCACGCCTGATTACGGAGGCAATTGAAATTCACCAAAACCCTATATATATTAACAGAGACGACGGAGCTAAACTCAATAGTTCTTGGTATCCGGTAATTGACGGTTACATCAAGGCTAAACGCAAAAAAAAACATGTTGAGGTATATTGTAGCGCCGGCTCGTAGAGGAGTGGAGCTGGCGACACGGTATCGCTCCTAAGTAGATAAGTAAAAACATCACCCCTAACTATTGCACATCTGCCCTGATGATGGACACTGCAACGCTGTCCAAAACGTTGGCTAAAGAAGGAGGTAGCGCAACACGGCATAATACCCCAAAAATCAATAACAAAAAAGAAAATTGTTTATTGCGTAAAAGAATTTAAATATATAGTTCTTCGTTCTTAGTTCCCAGTGAAATAAACAAATTTTTTTCTGGATTCAACATAAAAGCATATTTATAGAAAAAAAATGTGCAGTTCACACGGGGTAGAAGTGAAACCTTCAGAAAACTAAAGTAGACAAGAGTGGGGAGGTTGCGAAGCACCGCACAAAGAGGAGACCGATTATTCTATCTCATTCTCTCGAAGACTAAATTCTACAGATGTATGTGTTTGTCACTTTTTAGTGTCGCTTTTTCGTTTCGTCGAGTTTCAAATCACAACGGTTCTTACTAATTTTCACTTAAAAATGTGAAAATTGTCCTTGTACTAAATATCAGAAATAATCATTTTGAAATGTAAAAATATATACTTACATGCAAGTTCATGAACACACGAAGAGAAGCTATTTGAAATTTAATATAAAAATCGAATGTTTAGAATTTTTATTCATGTGTACCCACATTACCCACCTAAATAAAATAATTTTAAAGCTATTCGTGGCTGTACAAATAATTTTGATTTGTAAATGACTTGTATTCATTGTTAGCTAAAGTTCCAACATTTCGAAAAAACTTCCAATTTGTTTTTCGGATTCCTCTAATACTGTTCCAATCAATTTTTTCATTTTGTGCGCTCTCTATCCACCAATTTCCGTGAAATTTCCTTTAATAAGGACGCTAGCCTTCAAAATTTGCTCGATAACTTCTTTACCTCCCAACCACTTATGCAATTAGGCGTCAGGAACCGAAAATCTACCAGAAGTCTGTATCAAAAGGATAATCGATTTGTTTACTTATTCAGTAATTTTTAATGGTTTTAACTTTTGCACCAACCTGATGGAATAAGCTTATTAACCCCTAGGACCTAGGCCACATTTTGTCAGAGGGTCAAAATATTTCCGCTTTGTAATAAAATCGGGTAAATGAAATTTTTCTCAACGTATCTGAAAACTGAAAACTGCTTTTGAAAGGTGATAAAATAAGCTTTCAAATTTTATAATTCGAAATAAACATGATATTTTTTAAATATTAAAATTTTGCGTGCAAACTTAAAAAAGTTTTAAAAATGACTCATCTTACGTTTTTTCCAACTAAAATTCTGATAACGAAAACAAATAAAAACCCATATTTATATTTTTTACTAAGCAAATGTAGTATAAACGTTATTGTCGCCTCATTTATTTTAGCGTTCCATGTAAAAATAATTGATTAAAAATTCACAATATTAATTTATTTATTTTTTAATTGCGTTCCGAAGCTTTGGTTACGTATAATTTTCTGGTGAATTTTTAGATTAGAATATAAAGCGTGGTATTTTGTCTTTCTAACACCGTTTAGGTCATATTTCTAACTATGATAGTAAGGGAGAGGCAACGATTTCTACGAGACCTATTTAAGTTGTTCCGAAAAGCAAATTAGTCCACGGGTCTTATACCATTTGACGTAAATAATAAATTATGGGCAGATAAAATAAGCTAATAATTATCCCATTAATAGTGGTAATTTTAAAGTAATCGATATAATTGATCTCTCACAAGACATTTCTAGAGACGCATTAACCCGAACACGCATATTATATGTCTCTAATTCAAGGAAAACCGACGACGCCGGATGTCCCTTTCAGCAAACTGCAAACAGCTCATTTGCAGTGCGGCCGTGATCGTAATTCATAATCGTGATTCCTCATCATTCATCATTATTACGGCCTCTGTATCGTAGTGCAATCAGTACATTGCAGAATGGTTGATGGAAATAAGTGTTAATTGTAATCTCAGGGGCGTCGCCATAATAAGTTGTATTATCAAGCGAGTCGTTCAAATCATGCATTCGACCATAGATGACAAACTCGGCGGATTCTTTGAAAATTACAATGAATTTATAAGGTTTTTGGCATTTCGTACCAAATTTATCAACGGTACTTTTACAACAACTTTTGTAATGTTATTTATATTATAACTTGTAATGGTGTAAGATTATGTTTAGGAATAAAATAAATCTATTTATTTATAATGGTATGTATAAAGAAGTCCGTGGGTGGCTTGGATTTTTTACGCAAATGTACTTTTTTCCGAGATTGATGAAATTGTGCACACTTGACCTTCAAAACAAGAAAATGTCACAGTTTACAAGAATTTTTGAAAAACTAACCACGTAAGTACTGTTTTCCTATCTCTTAAAGCAGATTTTAGAAACTTTTTGACGAAAGTTTTGCACACGGACGCGACGCGACGTCTAAAATACAAGGAATATACGTATATTAAGACTTCATTTCATTTCGAAAAACTCTGCATAAAGCCAGGGCAACGCCGGGAGTTAAAAACGCGTACGATAGATTATTAAGAGGAATATAATCGCTAGAAATATTTCGAATCTCATGCCTGCAAAATTTTAAAATCGAGCGTCTTTTTGCACAAGGCTTGTGCGAAAAAGTGGTTTTTATTTATTTTGTGCATAATTTTATAAGAACGAAAAAAAGTTAGAACTTGGAAAACCTCAAAAATAGTCTTAGCCATAGAGGGGTATTTTTAAAAAATTGTTTCTTGTATTACTTCATAGTTAAGTCATGAAAAAACATTTTTTTTGGTGGTTTACGCTTATATTTTTTGTAACGTAAATAATAATTTTATTGTAATTCCAGTATATAGAAAAGCTAGAAAAAGCTTCGATTTATCCGTAGCATATTTTTCATGTTCATACTGTAAGCCGATTCGTCGTAAAGATTAATAAAAATTGTATCTAAATAGGATTTCACGTATATATTCATCTTAAGAGGAAATACTAGCGGCGTTTTTCCATACAAACGTATTCCCCGTTTATCTCTCTGGATTTTGACCCTAGAGCAAAATTTTTTTTTACATAATATAGATATCGACCACTAGCGTGTCGGTACGTTTTGCTTTTTTTGATAATTTACTTTTTATAGAAGTTAGGACCTTCCAAAAATGAATAAAATTGCCTAATTTAAACGCCGTCAAAAAACGTTCAGTATACAAACTAAACAATGTATTTTGAAAAAAAGCAAAACGTACCGACATAGAATATTTTCTTTTAATACAGTTAGTGAAAAAATTTTTTTAAATCCGTCCAGTTTTGGAGAAGAAAAATGGGGAATACAAAACATCGATTTCGAAGATTTTATTTAGGTATTTTCGGCCCGACGTGCAGGTGTCCCTTTCGCTCATTTCTCCTGAGGGGGGCCGGGGAACAAGGGTTTTGACAAATACATACATATAAAGCGAAGTAGTGATGTAACGAATTTTATCGGTAGACTTGTGTTGTCCTTGCCCGAGTAATCGATATTTTTATTCGTTTTTTTTTCTGTTTAGTGAGTCATCGCGGTATACCAATACTGACCGAGCTTTCATACTAAAATTGTGCAAAATTAAAATTGTTTATGTCAAGTACTATAATAAATTTTCAATTTGGGAGGCGTTTTAGGTACCATCGCCCCGGAAACCATTTATTGGATAACCAACACCCCCACCACTTGGTCACCCCAAGTGGTCCGCTATGTTTGGTGACTGAGCATGGGTTTCCGGGTTCACGGGTGAGGTCTGCATGGGTTTTGGTGGCGGATGATTTTGTTCACTTACTGCGTGGCGGGCCGGATTGGGAGAAACTGGAAGAGGGAGATCTTTTGATCTCTACAGCCGGACTCTCTCCACCATCATTTCATACTTTTACCTACCCAGAAATTCCTCTCCTTCCTTTCATTAAAAATTACCTCCACACAGCTTCTCTAATGACTTTGCTATACTATAAGGGTATTTAACTTAAAAATAATTTTTATATTTCATTTTATATAATTGCATTTTGTGATATTTTTAAGTAATTAATCACCTCTCCCTTGAATATTTTGTCTATAATTCTCATATGCCTATAGTTGTTTGTCTTTTAATATTAATCTTATCCTGACGAAGAACACTCTGTTTTCGAAACATGTTGATAATATTGATTACATAAAGCTGTTTCTACAAAGTTATTTGTTCTCATTTAATTAAGAATGACGCCACAAAGATTGGACCCATTTGCAGCATTTCAAGCTGGGTAGCGATAACCAATTCGTTTGTGCAATTTCAATCAATGCATTTCTGTGTTTCTCGAGAACCCTTCTATGGGCTTACACATCATTAGGTAGTACTTTTACGCCAGTTTATTAAACATTTGTGGTCAGAAACATCCAAGTAGTGTAGTTTTGTAGCTCTAGCACATATGAAGCTGTGTGACTTTTGCACTCCCAGAAATAAAACCTTTTTAGTATAATTATCATTATGCATATATCCAATTGTATATCCGCATGTACATTATTTGGCTTATAGTAAATATGTTATTTTCCACATCAAGTATAGGTACAATAAAATAGATGAAAGAATGTTTTTTTTTTGATAAATTAATAACGTAAAAAATATCCTATATATATTTATTCTCAAAACTCTTGAGAACATATCGTCGTTGCATTCACAAAATATCCCATGTAAGGTTTTCGAACAATTTTTTTTTGTTTACACCATTTGATTCACAACGGTTTCCTAAATAATCTGACATAAATATATCCCATTTTTCAAACTCATCTTTTTAATCATTTTAGAGGCAACTCTGACCATTACTTGTAATTAATGGTAGTTATTTAAAAAATATATACTACATATACTACAGAAATATAAAAAAAATATAAAATTAAATCCCTATATACTACAGAAATATAAAAAAAATATAAAATTATAAAATTAAAATGAGAAAAAAAAGAATTCGTATTATTTTTTTAGCTCAAATTTGTCGCACATAAATTAAAATTACCCAAAGAATTTTTTTTTTATAATATACAATAATCTCAACAATCTAAAAATAGTATATTATGCACTAATCCAGTCATTAATTCAATATGGAATTATTGGATGGGGGGGGGTCATACAACAATATTCTAACCCCGATCAAAGTAATCCAGAAACTAATCATTAAAGTATTCCTTAAGAAACCCTCCACCTATCTAACAGAAACGCTTTTCGCAGATTTCACGGTGCCTCGAGGAGAGAATATCTTCAAGAAAAATGCAATTATCCTAATTTACAAAGATAATATAAATATCATCAAAAAATTTGAAACTCACCAATCAAAAAGATATGAAGATAACATCAAAATACCAAACTAATGCAAAACAATTTATTATATCTATTTAGGGATAAAGTTTTTCAACAACCTTCCCATTGAAATAAAAAAAACCAAAGACATCAATAAACTGAAACTCAAACTGAAGCTACACTTCATCAGGAATAATTAACTAAATAACTACCTGTTTTTCTCATTCTTTCTATTTATTATTAATCTATATTCATCTCTATTTTATTTAGTTTTTTCGAATTTCGAAAGTGCACAATATTTTAGTATGTAACCATATCCTATGTATGTACACCATATGTAATTTATATAACTCCACTGTACAATTATATATCTACCTATATTAAATATTTAAAAAAAAAATATATGTATATATATATACAGGGTGTTAAGGGACGTACTTGACTTACTTTAACCAGTGATTCCTGACATTATTTGGAGTAAAAAATGTTAATGAAATTTTGGTCTCCGGTGACTTCTTGGATGACTTTTTTTAAATTTTTTCAAAATTTTTTTCTTCAAAATCAAACAAAAAAAAATTTCTTCTGCATGTCGTCACTGATCACTCAGCCGAGTAACTGACCAACCCCTAACCCCGCCTCTAACTGTCCAATACCTACCATTTTTTTGTGTTTTTGTAGAAAAAATAAATAAAAAAAACTCCCAAAAAGTCACCGGAGACCAAAATTTTATTTAGATTTTTCACTCCAAATAATGTCAGGAATCACTGGTTAAAGTAAGTCAAGTACGTCCCTTAACACCTTGTATATATATATACATATATTTGTATGTTACGGTTAAGGTTTTCACGGGTGTAAGATGTAAAACAATTTTCTCGGTTTACCCGCGTAACGTAGTCCTGAGAAGGACTTTTTAACTCCTGACGTTTCGGACAGATCACACTGTCCATCTTCAGAGGCCTTATGTCTTTAGTTTTTGTCTCAAACTGATAGCTTTCGCATGTCTGTTTGGTCCAGAGTCCAAGACTTAAGTGAGTGCAAATCAATTCTTATGGCTAGAACGGAGTACCCGGGTTGAATGTGATTTATGGTGCTGGGGGTACGAGGTGGGGCCGGCAGTCATAAGACATAAGGTAAGACATAAGGCCTCTGAAGATGGACAGTGTGATCTGTCCGAAACGTCAGGAGTTAAAAAGTCCTTCTCAGGACTACGTTACGCGGGTAAACCGAGAAAATTGTTTTACATATATTTGTATATATATATATATGTATAAATTTTCAATATAAACTCAGTAGGTAAAGCAAAAATATTTTTTTAATATTAATATTTAACTCTCAAAAAATTACCAAAAAATTAAGTTGCATCCAAAATCATACGAAATTAATTCTTTTAAGACCAATATTTCGTAATTTGAAACAAAAATAAATAAAATAAAAAATATTTATCCGCACAAGATATTTTCTCTACCTTTTGATAAAAAAATACATTTTCAGTTTATTTGGGTGTTTTGGTCACAAATCCAAATTTAACCCCCCCCCCCCCCGGCTATTTGTTAGCTTTGGGAACTTTTGTAAAACCAAAGTTTACGAAACTTATGGAATTTTGTATCTATTAATTATTTTTACATGAAACGATAAAAAAGTGAGGTGACGGAAATGTTAACAATACATTTTTGTAATAAATATGTACGTGTTTTTATTTTTTTCGTTATCAGTAATTTTAGTTAGAAAAAACGTAAGATGAGTGTCATTTTAAAAAAAATTGTGCGTTCAAAATTTTTATATTTGAAAAGCAAAGGTTTATTTCGGATTTCAAAATTTAAAAGCGTATTTCATCGCCTTTCAAAAACAGTTTTTAGTTTTCGGATACTATCAGAAATATTCCATTTATTTGGATTTTATTGCAAAGCGGAAATATTTCGACCTTATGAAAAAATATGCCCGAGGCCTGAGGGATATGGGTCATATGAGAAAGGCCAAGTTGCCTTTCCTACGTTTGCTACAAAAAATATCATATGTGCCTAAAAAGTGCGCACAAAAATCCTGAATGCAAAATTTAAGAAAAAAATGTCGGTTTTAATAAAAAAAAATGTATATTAAGCCCACTTGTTTTCACCGAAACATGGTATCAAAAATAACTCTACAATTAATAAAAATAAATAAAAATATGGGTCCCTAATTTTTTTTAAAAGTTTTTTTTATTAAATATCCTAATATTCTAAAATACCCTTAGGATATTTTGTGCGCGCAACAACGATAAGTAGCTATAATAGCATATTCATGGACGCTAACAATGGAACGCTCCTGTGAGCGGTGAGAGAAATTGGATGTTTGGTCTTGTCTACACATTTGCAGATTGGTACATGCGTGGTCGGCAGAAATAATAATTCGGCTGCGGCTACGGATGACGCGCGTGGCTCACTCACACAAGACCTGCATTCACTCACACATCTAGAGCGCGATTCTGACTACTGTCAGAGAGTGAAATAAAAGAGATTTTTTAAAATACCTATTCATAAATGTTCGCAGCGACCGGCAGCGCTCTTAATACGAGAGTATGGAATGTATCGGGAGCATCTCCTATCCTTTCCTACATTCCTCTTCCTCTCCCCTATCTACAACCCTAAATTAATTTGAAGATATAAAAACTTTATTTCCAATGAACTTTAGTATAAGAAATTTCTGTGGCTTGACTTAAGTTCACTTGAATATTTATCACAGCATATATTATGTAAAAGCAGTTTGTTTCTTACAAATACAAATAAATAAATAATTATTTGATTACTTATGAATTATTTTTAAATCAAATAAATTGACCAATAGTCACATTCTTAAGATAGATGAAAAATACCACGTTTTATTCGCCTATTCGTAACTATATCTTATTTTAGTGCAGTATACCACTCCTGTTGTATTATTATTTTTATTCGAGGAAAACCTTCCTCTTGTTTTGAAGGTCAAGTTTGCAAAATTTCAACAATCTCGAAATAAAGTTGTACAAAAATCAAATCCAGGCCTCTTTATATAGATAAAAACATAAACTAATGAAAGTGGAAAATTTTTAGGACTTTCTTGACTATTAATGTTCTTAAGTTTTCTACTTGAAAGCTTTTCTTATTCAGAGTGTAGGAAATATATGTTTTGCTGTTCCATTGTGGAATAACATTATAGAAAAGAGCTTCTCAATTACCTACACATTAAAACAAATTATTATCTCCCTATTTTATTTTAAGCACCATTATCACATTATAAGATTTAAAATTAACATCTATGTAGGTATACCAATAGTAAATAATATATCTAAGTACCTACATACGGGTTTCCACAGGTACTTGACTTAAGAGCAAACCTCTCAAATCATTTCGAAGGTGATTTTTTGTACTGAGGGAATATCAACTTACGTCATTGGTTTAGCAATCCATAGAAACAAAACCAACGCGTGCCGAGAATCAATTAATTATCAGTTAGAAAGGAAAATTATCCGAGTGCTTTGACTTTTCTTTTATTTTTATTGTTGTGGTTATTCATCATGTGAATGGGAATGTATTTCGGACGGTGATGCAATAAATGTTTTTGCTCCAATGGAATAGGTACCTATGTTATGACTTAATTCTTATTACTAACAACTAGCATTAAGTTAATAGTTGTATTCTCATTTGCTGAACAAGACAGTGGAATAATCGAACAGTTAAGTTCTCACCGCAGAAGTATTTTGATGGATTTTGGCTTCCTCTTCCTTTCTCCAATATTTCAAATGGCCTTGCAGTACAGTATCCATCAGTGAAATCACTTCTCCCAAAGAAATTCACTTTAAATTACACATAAATTATTAATTATTCATTTCTAGTACATAACTCGAATCTGCAAGGCTACCTAAAATTCAATCTCATTTTGGGAGTCGGGTGTGGGTACCGCAGCGCCGCCACGGGTACCATTTATTGGATAACCAAGGTTCCATGACAGTTCATCCTGCGACAATTCATCCGGCGACAGTTCATCCTGCGACAGTTCATCCTGCCGACAGTTCATCCTGCCGACAGTTCATCCTGCCGACAGTTCATCCTGCCGACAATTCGTCCGGCGACAATTCATCCTGCCTGATCATTTAGAAGATTTTTTCTTCAAGTAAGTATGCAAAGAGGATATACGGCCGTACAACCTAACCTAACCTAACCTAACTTAACCTAACCTAACCTGACCTGACCTAACCTAACCTAACCTAACCTAACCTAGCCGTGTTTGGTGACTAGATCTGAATAGCCAGGAAGATACGTTTTCCACATCTCCTTCCCCTCACCACTACCTTCAGCATCACACCATACCAAAATTGGGGATGCCATTGGCACTCACTGGCTCGAGACGGTTGGGACTCTTGTGTTTTTTTTTTTTTAATCAGTCAATTCACCCTAAAAAGATGGTGTTAATTTCAGATAAAAAAGTTATATTAGATGCAAGTAGGAATCTTTACCGTTCTTTGCTAAGCCGACTGCACGTATAAGTATGTCGTATTTTGATATTCACGCATGCTTCTTCGGAGAGTCGAAATTATTGTTAGTAAAATATTTTTACAGCGGATTTCTACTCAAGATGCCTTCAGATATAAGTATATCGATTTTGGTTGTACGGCCGCATATCCTCTTTGCATACTTACTTAATAAAAATCTTCTAAATGATCAGGCAGGATGAATTGTCGCCGGATGAATTGTCGGCGGGATGAACTGTCGGCAGGATGAACTGTCGACAGGATGAACTGTCGGCGGATGAATTGTCGCAGGACGAATTGTCGGGTCACCATAACCAACACCTCCGCCATAGGTCACCCCAAGTGGTTTGCTACGCTTGGTGACTTGGCAGGGATGCCCTAATTCATGGGGTTTGTCCAAGTCTTGGCTGCCGATGCGTCTGCCCACCTGCTGCTTGGCGGGCCGGACCAGGAAAATCTTTTGACAGCAGTTTATTAATTCCGTCACTCCTGAACACACTGACCACCAGATTCCTACCCTCATTTCCTTCCCAGAACTTCCTCTCATTCTTTTCCTTTAAATAAAAACCTCCACCCAGCGTCCCCTAAGATGACATAGACCCTTACGGAAATTATTTTCCTCAGGGCCACCTGTGTGGAGCTAATGTAAAAAAAATGCATCAAGGTATTTTATGGTGAGGTGATCAAATAATGGAATTATACTCTAACTGGCCACAAACTAATGAGACAAATAAAAATTTCTTGACAGGACGTAAAGTTTTTAATCGTTCTCTGCAAGAACCCTAATGTTTTCATACTATTGTTTGTAATGCGATTTATTTAAAGTTAGTTTGTAGTCATTCAAATTTCTTACAATCAAATATTTAATCTAAAGTTTCGAATAAACCGTTATAAGAATCATTCATTTTCGTAACAGATGTTCATTCTCATCATCTCATTCTGCTTGTGATACGTAATCCGGTGTTCGTTCCCACCATACGTAGGTACCCGAGTACATTAACATTACCATAGACAGATTGTCGCTGAAGAAACACTCAAAGGTATTGGATTACTGATCACACAATGCGGACTTAACTAGACACTAGACACGTCGGCAAAGGGTGCTTCGTGAAAGCTTTCTCTGATACCTCTGTGATGCAAAACGATTTTTTTTTTCAATTAAATAGAGGATGGTGAGTAGGGGATGTTTACAGAGTACTTGTAGATAGACTCGCAACTCGCAATAGGTTGTAAAATGTTTTATTATTATTTTATTTTATTTTTCTATTTATATATTACATAAGATACATTTATACGGCAAAAATAACATAATAATAATATTTCAAAATAACTGTAAATATTTAAGTAACTATAACTTGATTGACTATTTATATAACTTGATTGACTGCCGTAATATGGTACCATATTATGAATATGAACCAAATACATTTTTAGAAAATTTATATTATGATAAAACTATACTAACAGACAGAACAATTAGTGATAATAGACCTGATATAGTTTTACATGACAAAATTTAAAAAAATAACTTATATCATTGATGGAGCTATTCCAAATTCCTGTAATATTAAAAAATCTGTTTCTGAAAAAATAAGAAAATATACAGATTTAGGAAATGAGATTAAAATAATTTGGCATTCTCTAACTATAAAAATATAACCATTTGTCAATTCGGCTACTGGCATTATACCTATTGTAGTGGTCCCAAGGGGGGGGAGGCCACCTACCTTTTGCTCTCGGCTAGCTCAATGTCGTCGGCAGGCAGGAAACCTCTCCTCGTCAGGGTCGTAGGTAGCTAGGGGGGTAAATGGTACATAGGTAATTTGCCAAAGCCCGCCCACGTGATCCCATCAAATGAAAGAGGTAGCTGGGTGAAACATATCTGTATTGTCTGGTATACACAATTACAACATCTAGCAAAACATAATTATTAGTCACAAATCAACAACAATGCCTAGCTAGGTATTTCCTACGAAGGGGTCTCTCAAATCTCTCCAGGTATGTGTTCGTTTCAACCGAGTATTGCTAGGGGACACATTAATTAAGAGGGAAATCGAGGTTCAACTCACAGCTGGTGGACTGGTGCAGGAAGCCGGGGCAGCAGTCCGGGGTCAGTGCAGGTAGCGGTAGTCTCCAGGTGGAGCAGGCCATGTCCGCGACCTCGTATTTTACTATTGAAATCGGCGATCTCGCGGGAATTTACTGAGCGTACAGCGGCTATGTATAGGGCGCTGCTTCTCGGGCCACAGCCGGTAGGTTTCTGGCTGGCAGGCCGTCTTCTCGCGGGACTGTGACGGGGAGGGGTGCGGTATGTCGTTTCTTGCAAGGAGGGACGACGGAATACACTCACCGAGCCGCAGGCCGCTTGTGGGACTGTGACGTCATACTACTTGAGGTGCGTATCATAACACTATGTCTCTCATTCAAAATTTAGGCATATTAGATTTGTCAAAGAATTTACATATAAAAATGCAAAAATCAGTCATTATAAATACATGTAGGATTACAAAAGATTTTTTAAATATTTATATTGAGGGATCAGTAGGATTTATAGGTTCCATTAGGAGTTCCACCGAGCCGAAACCTCTGATATGAAAATATCTGGAGTCGGTGAATTATTTCCCCATTTGGTCTCTTTGACATATTGTTCTTGTATAATTTTGTATTTATTATACTTATATAGTGCAATTGCATAACGTGGATTGACTAGGTGGTCATGTCGAAAAGTGTGTGAAAGGGTTAAGTTTTTCCTGTGGGAACGATTTAACCCGGACGTAAAATCTGGATCGTTTAAATTATGAACGAATTGAAATATTATACTAAGAAATATCAAAAACAACTCCCAAAGCAAACTGAATTAATTGCACATAAGCAAAACGTTGATCGACAATACAGTCAAAACACCGACTCGCAGATATATCTTAACCATTTTTTTGGCATTTTATCATTACGTTGTTCGACTAGATAACATCAGCATACATATTATTATTGTCACTGAAACTTGATCAACGTAATATCTTTCGTAATTTTATTTCCGAAAAAACTTGTCTCATTCACATTGTGACCATTTATTATCCAGCTGATTTAGCTATCTTGTGATCATTTAAGGCTTATCTTGAGCAGTCATCACGATTGTAATCGAGGTAATAAAACGAATAACATAAACCTTATATAATATTGTTCATACAAGAGATAAAATCTCAGCATTCTTAATCTGGCTTTCAAACGGATAATTAAAGTGGATGAAGAAAAATCGTAATAAAAATTCAGCATGAGAACAGTAAAATAAACATTAAAAAAAACATAATTCTTTGTGGGTTGTACGTTGTACCTTGTATATAGATTATGGCGTGCACATCACTAATACAATATTACAAAGTAAAAATGCCTTTTAATTTCTTCATTATTATGAAGGCATTTTTTTTTAAGTATGTTAAGGTGATTTCGGATTTCTTAATGAAGCGATGTGAAAGGTAACGCTGGCTGGGAACAAAAACGTCGACCTTCATAGCGTTGAAGTTGTGTTGTTGATGTTTAAAAGTCTTTAAAAGATTGTTTTAAAAAAATTTACAATTCATAAAATTTTTCACTTTCTGTATAATTTCTATTCAAGTTCTTTATATATATCGTTATAGGCGAGTTGCTTCATAAAACTAAAATAATTACAGACCTTGAATAGGATTTTCACAAAACGTGAAAATTAACTTTAAAAATTTGAAGGATTGTTACATTTTTTTTCAAAAAACCCTTCTCAATCTAAGGTAATTTGAAAATAATCTGGTTTGAGGCATTCTGAAGCAAATCAATAAAATGTAAAACAACCGCGTGGTCATTTCATTGATACTCTGTGGAAAAACCACCATTCAAATTCGAAACGTTGTTGCTTGAAAGCGCTAGCCGACCAGATCTGAATATGCAGGTACTTCCCTTCCTTCCACTCCTTGATCGCATTTCCTTCCCCACTCCCCATACGCTTTTTGAAAAAGTTTGAGTCCCACTGGTTCTGGACAGTCGGAAGCTGCTGTGAGACGCAATGAAGGCTTTCTGAGTTTGTTCTGCAGCTATTTAATGGAGACTGCTCTAAGAAGCTAGCTGCATTGATCCCCGGCGGACATGAGCGCACCACTCGTTTACAGTTGATGTTGGATTCATGAGAACGGTTCGTTTCTTCGACTCGTTTTATTGTAAGTCGGCTCATATAATCCAGGCCTCTTCAACAACCGCATTAACAGCCCCTACCTTAACCCGCCTCACAATGCTGTCAAACCGGGTGGTAATAAAGATTTTTGTTCCCCTGTCTTTTGTTTATTTATTTATTTCATTATTTTAATATTACTTTTGATTACAGTAACGACGTATTGCCCATCTCACTATTTGTGAAACGCCTGTGTTGAAATGGCAATTTACAGAGTGGTTGTTATCTAGGTTTTTTGTTTATATAATATGACAATGACAGTTATAAAAATAAAATAAAATCATTATTTTGTATTAAACAATTCAAGTATGAATGTAGAAGATTAACAAAAAATAATTTTAAGCAATTACATTTCAATTTGACAAAAGGCATATTGATACAGGTAATATTGTTGTCACATAAAAATATTTATAGAAAAGCCATTTTTAAAGGTTGGGGAGACGTTATCAGATTAATCTAATATAACATTTAAAACCCACAACCCATAGTTCCAAGGCAAAGAAGCTAAACACTATATGCCAAAAACATACTAATAATAACGTTGTATTTATATAGCGCAGTTTTGTGTCATTTCACTTTAAGTGCGCAAATATAACTCTTCAAACACAGAACTGCTTTAAAAAAATATTCAAACTGCTCGAAATACAAGAACCATAAGTTGAGAGCATAATCTCTTACTTAACCCTTTCCCAAAAAAATTTGGTCAAAGAAATTTTAAATTCTTTGCAAAAAAACTATACTTTGCACTCCCCCTGGCCATTAGACAGAACACAGCTTATTTTAGATAATATATAAATCAGACATCAAGTCTTGGATCATCAGCCAAGATGTCATCAAAAAAAGTATTCATTTCCAATGGTACGATGCTAGTTGTCTTTCACTTTAAATTTAAAATTGTATCGTTATTTGTATTTTTGTTATAAACTGATTATATTATAAACCGTGCTTCCACCTGTAAGTATGCATTTTCAATGGTACGATGATGATTATCTGTTATATATCTACGTAATGTTGTGTATCTATCTATCTTCTTCTTCTATCTTCTATCTTCTTCTTCTATCTATCTATCTATATAAATAAAAATGAATCGCTGAAATGTATGTACGCGCATAACTTCCGAACTACTGCACCAAATTGGATCATTCTTTTTTTCTTGTATTCGTTATTGTCAGGACAAGGTTTGTATAAAACTACTGGTGAGCTCTGGCATTACGAAATTTGTATAAAAAATTGCAATAGATGGCACACGAGCTGTTTGAAAACTGAATCGGGAATGAATGTATGGAATGCAGGAGGGGGAGGGGGGAGGGGAACCTGGGAGGGGAATTCGGGAGAGGGGTTCGCGGGACGGGGGAAGGGGGGAGTGATGTGGGGCGAGGGAAGGTGGAGGAGGCTGAGTGGGAACGCGAGAGGGGAAGGGGACGCGGAAGGGGAACGGGACAAATGGGAAACGACACGCAGGGAGAAACAATTTCTTTATTAAATGGCATAGCAACGCATGCCGGGTACCAGCTAGTTTATTTATACTTTTGTTATAAACTGCTTATGTTTTTAACTGCGCCTACTACACAGAAGTTCATAGTGCAACAGGCATTGCACACAAATTGTAAAAAAATAATAATAATAAAGATGAATAATAAAAAGAAAAAATAAATTAAAAATATCTGTCACGGATATTTTCAAAGCACATGTGATATGTTCAGTACGTAGGTTCAAACCATTAATAGTACCTCGCTTAATTAATGTGCCTCATGACTGACAAAACACGTTTAAAGTTAGCAAACCCAAGATTTTAATAATAGATGGTCATGCTCATAATAACGAATAAACCCTGAGACTGTTACTTCACGTGAATCTCCATACGCCATACAGCTGTAGACTATCTATAGTTCCATAGCGGGGTCAATGTCGTGATGCAAAACGATGCCAACTTCCAACTCCCAGTGCAGGAACATAAGTGCATCGGTTAGTGCATTTCATTACAGGTTAAAATATTTAGAAATGCAACTTGCTGCTACTCTTTTGAAGGCGGGTCCATGTGTACCCATGTAACACCGCTCCGTGAACTATTTATTGAATAACCAACATCCCTGCCACAGCACCCCAAGTCTTACGCTACGTTTGGTGACTTATCAGGGGTGCCCGGGTTCATGGGGTGATGTGTTGCAGTTTTGCAAAATGACATTTTGTTTTCTTTATTTTTTTAATTAAAAAAAATTGATTTTGAAATGACTTGAACATATTTTTGTTTTTATTTTGAACTAGCTGACCCGGCCACGCGTTGCTGTGGCTAATAAAACACAACGTCATCCACTGGATGGTTATCCAACCTTTATAACCACCGCCGTCTTTGAGTTTATCGCGAAGAGACAGACAGATGCCGCGAAGGACTTTAATTTATAATACGTAGAGATGGTGTGAAAGATTGTAATGATGTGCACGAAAGGCTTGGGGTAACTAACGTATTTAAGTTAATAAGGATTAATACTGTATCCGTCTAAATAACTTTTCATTTACCGCAATGTACGTGACCATTTTTTTAGAAGATAGAATGGGTATAGTAAGCTATCCGTAAAAGATAAATATATGCCTTCGCGGACTTTTTTTTAGATCTATAAAAGGGGAATATCCCACCATGCATTGTTTCGTTATATTCCAAAAGGATTAGGCGTTCGCGTTTTCGATGAAAGCTACCAGGCGCTTGCCTTTTTCCGACACTTCTAACAATTATCGTTATGTTTCAACCAATTTACACAAATCCTTAACAAATTGCATACTTAAACCTTCCTCACGAAACACTCTATCTATTCGTGAAAACCGCATGAAAATCCGTTCAGTAGTTTTCGAGTTTATCGCGAACAGACAGACGACGCGGGGGACTTTAATTTATAATATGTAGTGTTGATTTTACAGCCACAATCATAATGTGTTTTTTGTTGCAGGTAAGAAAAGTTAATCACTCATGAACCATGCCGTGTCTATCTACTGACAATGAGAAAGAAGAAATAGGTAAGATAACGTTCATTTTAAATAATTCAATTTGGGAGGTGGGTATGGGTACCGCCGCCCGGCAACCATTAATTGGATAACCAACACTCCTGTCGTAGGTCACCCCAAGTGGTACACTATGTTTGGTTGGCAGAGGTGCCCGGATTCATGGGGTGAGGTTTGTCTAGGTCTTGGTGAAGAATGCGTTTGCCCGCCTACTGTGCGACAGGCCGGTTCGGGAGAGATCGGTTGAGGGAGACCTAAGCTAGACCACTCCAGCTGAACTCTCTCTACTCATCGCCTTGCACCGCAATGGGAAGGATGGATCCATACGTTCCAGATTCCTACCGACCCCCAGAATTCCTACCGACCCCCAGAATTCCTACCGACACCTCATACATTTTTCCTTCACACGGTTGAGAGCAATTAGGATTCTTGTACGGTATTCACATTGAAAAAATAAAAATGTGTTTACAAATTTTTAATATTATAACCGTTACGCTCGTTAAGCACGTTAATATGGCAGAGCTAGGACGTGAATAAACATAAGAGTCCCTACTGCTCCCGTCTGAAGCCAGTGAGACTATGGCATCCCCAATTGGGGTATGTTGTGAGGCTGAAGGTAGTGGGGAGGGGAAGGAGATAGGGAAGAGGAAGGTGGGGATGTACCTGGCTATTCAAATCTGGTCACCAAGCACGGCTAACGCCATTTCAAGCAACGTTTCAATTCTGAATGCTGGTCTTACACCAGGGCGAAACTGAGAGTATCTTCCACTCTGGAACATGCTAATTATTATTTTAATGAATAAATTGTGCAAAAACACAAATTAATCAAATACAATTTATTTGCAACGCCGGGATTCGATCCCGCGACCTTCGGTGTGCGAGTCAAGAGCTTTACCGCTGGACTACGCCGGCCGTCTGGACTATGTCATCCTGCAAAATTAACCAATTAATACTTTCATTTAAATAATATTATTAGATCTGGCGCCGCTTTTCCCAGAAAATCATCCAAAAAATCAATTCCCAAAATTATGATGTTTTTTCCTTAATTACGAAAGTTGTTGCAACTTTCATTAGATACAGATTTAGATACAATACGATACGAGTATTTAAAAAAATATTTGTCTACAAAGTTTTTAACAATCTACCGGGTACTTTATATTTAAATTCATCTTGATTCATTTCCATCTGTGGACTCTTTTACTTTCTATTTAAGCATTTTATCTCAAGATTCCAAAACAAATTTGACTTTATATCATTTTGTATATAATTTTACTAAAAGCGAATGTGTTAAGTCACGAAACCTTTTCAATTCCTTTCTAAAACTTGTGCATTTTCTAAAAACCAGCATTAAAAATCATTTCGCGTTATTGTTAGTTTATCTGAAAGTTTATATGCAATCAACAATATACCAGTAAATTAACACAATTGTTTTGTCTTGGAATGGGTTGTTTCAAAAAATTTGAACAATTCATCAAATATATGAAGTTCATTTTCACGTTCTGTGTAAGTTCTATTCAAGTTCTCTTATTATATCATTATTGCTTCATATAATTGAAATAATCACAGAACTTGAATTGAACTTTTACAGAGCGTGAAAATTAACTTGAAATATTTGTTGAATTGGTCAAATTTTTTGAGCAAACAATCCCTTGTTTAGGAAACAAAAGAAGTCATCCAAGGAGCTCGCCTTACAAATGACTCCAGGCAAACACAAAAATTGTTAACACACTCAAAATACAAAATTGTTTACTGCATAAAGTGTAAAACTAAGCCGTACATTCAAATATGTAACTTAGTTCCCTGAGATATAAAATGTAAGTACCAAAATTAAGCATGTTTACATAAAATGTAAAAAATAGTGTTTGTAAAATATAGAAATGAGCATTATGTAAATTAAAATGAAAAATTGTGTGTTAATGTCATAAAGTGGAATTATTTTTAAATTAATACATTAATTTATGCGTATGATTTCATCTCCCGACCATCCGATACTTACCTACCGTAGATTATGCAGTAAATATGACATGAAAACAAGACTCTCTAATAATACCCCGTGTCCTATCGAGATCACAAATGTCCTGTTTAAGTTCCTAGACTTCCACCGGGGAGACCGGCCATTATCTGCAACCGATCCTAACCTAACCAGTTCTTTACGAGGCGGTCTCAGGAATATGTAAATTCGCTTCCAGTCCGACTAGACGCCAGACATCAAGCTAACGAGGTATAGCAGGAGATGCGCATAGATAAGGCAGTGTCCCTGTGCAGAAATGTACCGCGGTGGATAAAAGTGCAATGACAACTTAATGCTTGCAGAACTGGGGGAGATATGCATCTGGAGTAATGGGTGAAACGGCGCCCTTTCTAGGCAATAATAGGACACCCTTAGATGAAACCTGATACCTATAACAAAATATCCGCCATAAAGGGCAGTAGGGGTTTTCCCAAACAACAAAGCATTTTTTATTTTGTACTTACATAAAAATATTGCAAATTTTGGAGTTATATGATCTGATGATTGAGCTAAGATTGAGTATGGTCAGTCGAAACGTAGGCCAGAAAAGGGGGGGCTTATTACTATGTTCTAATTTTACAAATTAAGAAAAAATTTCATTTACAAATAAATCATATGATATTTAGGTACATATCTTCATTATTTTTCGACATAGTCCCCGTTATGCTCGACACAAAGACCAAACGGACGCAAAGATCGCACTGAAGCAGCTACCAAGCCGGATCACCGCTCGTTTTTTAGGAAAAAATACTATTTTGTAAAAATACTAAAAAAATATTTTGAAAAATAATGTCCATATTGCCGAAAATAAGGAATGGTCTTTATACCTCAAATCTTTTTTTGATCCACTGTATTTATTAATTTGAACTCCCCATAGTTTAGAATAAAGTCTTCTACCATCAAGACTTAGATTAAACTGACAATAGACACAAAAAGATATATTATATTTAAGAAAAGATAAGAAGGGGAAAAAGCAGAAAAGTTAATTGCGAGGTTTATGGAGAGTTTTGTTTTTTTTTTTACGTTTTCCTACTTATTACATTTTGTTGCGATCGCAGAGTTTATTTTAAACATTAAAAATCGACGGAAATTCCCTTGATCGATCACTTGATATTGAGAACTGTTAATTGTACCCGCATACATTGCGCGAATTAAATATAAACGTGACATAAGAAGGTAGTTTAAAATTACTTGCGGCTAAATACCTTTTATTTTGCTGTAATTTATGAATGTGAATTAACGTTCTTAGCATAGTTTGCAATTATCAAGCTTCAAGGTTTAATAAATTTTTCCGGGGTGCGTGTTTCCACAGAGAATTTAATCATTTAATATTTTTTAATTCGCTAAATTGCGGATACTAACCTTTTGACATTTTACATGGATACCGCGTATATTTATTTCAAGAATATTATATTTTAACATTCATTCTTCAATTTTCATATGCACATCACCAAGCATTCATTGTCACATAAATAGAACCTACATATATTATTTTGGTATCTAATATTTCTTGTGCCTCTCCTAACGAAAAATTCGACAATATCAGGGATTTTCTTACTCCCGAAGCTACCGCTCTATTTAAAGGAGTTGAGCTACCTACAGCCTACCACTGTTTACAACCTACAACTGTTCCTTTGCTTTCTTAATATTTTTCCTGGTAAACATAAACATTTTTATTGCCAAGGTTTTGCTAATTCTCATCAAAATATGGCCAAATTGCTATAAAGGTGTGCGTGAATTAGAATTGTTAGACTGTTTATTTATATTTTTTTACGAAATTTCTAATCCTTTCATAAAAAAACAAAAAATTACACAACGTTGGTATGTGTAAACATTTTTAAAGTCCTTTTATCTCTCAATAATACAATAATCTTATTATCTTCAGGAATAAGTTGAGGATAAACATTATTTTAAAGTAATTATAAGCAACTTTGATGAATAACAACTCTTGAAAACAATTATATTAAATAAAATGAAGACAATGTAAGCAAAACTCAATCGAAAATCTGGAAACAGAAAAATCAGAAAAACATATTGACACCTCTGGGACTCGAACCCAGGAGTTGAGCAAGAGGTCCTGGGTTCGAGTCCCAGAGGTGTCAGTGGCGTAGCTAGCATGGGTGGCACCCGGGGTGGAAGTCACCCCCCCGGGGCCTAGTGTCACCCCCCCCCCCCCCTATGAAAGTTGACTTTGACCTTGACTTGTTGACTTCATAAAATTGGTTCATCCTGGGGGGGGGGGGGGTGGCTAGAAAATTTCAGAATATAGACTATTCCGCCTTACGAAAATATATAAATAACAGACCGTGTTCATGTGTATGCAATATCTTGGTTACGTATATGCAATATCTTGGTCGAGTGGCACCGCCCCCCCCTCGCTACGCTACTGAGAGGTGTCAATATGTTTTTCTGATTTTTCTGTTTCCAGATTTTCGATTGAGTTTTGCTTACATTGTCTTCATTTTATTTAAATATTACAATTTGAGGTTTTACTCATAAAGTTAAAATAAAAAACACAATTATATTATTTTACTAAGGGGGATATTTCATCATCCTCTTGATATCTTATCCATTGAATAACGTATAACGATAAACAAACAATTAAATATTCACAACATGTAGAAAACTCGGTTAACTTATCTGGTATATAGCCACTAACCACTAGGGGTTTGAATACCGCTTAGTAAACCAGAAATAAATAAATCGGAAATCTAAAATATACGTTATTCTTTGCATACGCTTTGAAGAGGATGGTGAAATCTTCCCTAAGTATATTTTACTTATTTCCTTAATTTATTCAGATGATAAATACAATTTCCACTTAATATATTTTTCTTTCTGGTTCTTACCGCTCTGCCCAACGTCGTTAATATTTATTTTACATCAGTTAATTATATCCTCTAAATGATTTATTTTAACTTTTACCTTCGCGGTAGCTTTTTCTTCACATGCGATGTCCGAAAACCCACCAAACAAGGAGCGTATCTTTTTGAGGACACTGTACCTCCGTTGCACAAAACGTCGGCTTGATTAAAAACACGCTGAGACAATTATTTTTGTTCCTGTTTTTTTGTTCTTCATTCGATTAACGTTTAATATATTCCGCTGCAATTACAGCATTAAATTTGCATGGCGCAAGTCTGCGCAAACAGGTTAGCAGGCGCCAATTAATATCATTGCCCACGGCCGTAAGCTGATCGGGGATATTCTGCATTCGTTAATCGAGAATAAATGACATCCCATAAAGAAATCTTTCGATCGGACAAGTTAATGTCGGTGGATTATCCGTGTACGATATCGTGTTGCGGAATCACCGGTGTGATGTTTCATATGAGATTAATAAATGATTATTTTTTACATTAACCAAAAGTGATTTCCCCTCAGGGTCTATTTCATCTTTGGGGATGCTGTGTGGTGGGTATTTTTAAGGAAATAAAGAAGTTCTGGGAAGGAAAAATATATAGTGTGTAGGAATCTAGCGGTCAGTGTGTCCAAGTGGTGGAGATCAATGTGCCGAGGGAGACCAGCTCGTGAGGTCAAAGGGTCTCCCTAATTCGGCATCTCTCGATCCGGACCGCCCGTGCCATGCAGCTGGTGGACATGCGCATCTGCCGGTAAGAGATGAACACACAACACCCGATGAACTCGGGCACTCCTGCTAAATAATTAAGCACAGCACACCACTTGGGGTGATATATGGCAGAAGAGTTGGTTATCGAATGAATGGTTGCCGGGGCGGCTGTACCGATACCTGCCTCCCAAATCAAATTGTAAATGATTTATATCTAATGGGGATTTAAACTTGGAATGGATATCAATAATATATCTTTGACGAAGTGATGTTATTCAAATTCAAACTGCTGAAAGCAACAAAAGTGTGAGAAGCAAAAATATCAATGTAATTATAAGTTTTCTTTTTTGTTACTGATAGCGGATACTTTGTGATGTGACATTATTATTTTAAAATAAAACAATAACTTTGTAAATAAAAGTGGCGTTTACAAAGTTATTGTTTTATTTTAAAATAACAAGTTTTCTCTTGAGGGAATAGACAAAACCTGCAAAAAAGTCATTTTTAAATCAAATTTTAGACGTATTGACTCTTTTCCACAAAAAATTATAAACTGATTTCGAAATGCTGTTCTTTTATCTAATAAACAATGTTTAAAAATTATTAAATTTAAATATATTTTAAATTTTGAAAAAAATATGTTTATTTTTAGTACAAAAAGGTTTTACCGTAGGTCATTAGCAAATTTGTTAAATTTTCAATAAAAAAATTGTATGATACAACACACATTTCAAATCATAATTATAAAAAGTATATAAAATGAATATTTCTTACAACACATGTTTGAGCATATTTGTCGCCAACTCGAAGCACCAATATTCGAAGCCATTACCCGTTTGAACGCGGGAGCGATGGGGCATACATTAATTACGTGAGCAGTTCTCTTCCTATCTAGACCCCCCACCCCCTTGGTGACATAAATTTGGGCCACTTCGTATATTCTTTTCAAGTTACGTGAGATTTTGTTGGACCCCCCCCCCCCCCTTTTGAGATCGCGTAATTAATGTATGCCCCTAAGATGTGTCCGCGGTGCTCTACTAAGCAATGTTAATCCAAATCGTAAGACTACTAACAGGAACGCAGAGCGCTGCGTTCGACGAAATCGGAATTTTTGTTTGCTGGTCATTCGCTCTTAGTTTTTTTACAAATGTTGCGAATTTAGTGATCGATGTCTGTGTATATTCTATAGAAGATGCTATGGTATAAGGGGTGGAAAAGAATTTGGGAGTTGGTGTGTCCAGGAGTGACCGACGTATGGATCCAACCCTCCAACCGCGGTGCTTGACGATTGGTCGAGAGATTCCGGTTGAAGACTATAAAAGACACCCTTCAACCAGTCTCTCTCGGTCCTGCCACTCCTGCCCACCATGCAGCAGGTGGGTAGACGCATCGGCCGCATGAAACCGGGCACTCCTGCTAAGTCACTAAACGTAGCGAACCACTTGGGGTGACCTATGGCAGAGGTGTTGGTTATCCAATAAATGGTTCGCGGGCGGCGGTACGCATTCCCGCCTCTCAAATATATTTTTACAGAATCTCCTCTCCTTCCTTTACTTAAAAAGACTCTTCAGATGGCACCCCCAAGATGACATACATCCTAGGGGAAATTATTTTCCTCGTACCCTTGTGTGAAGTCATTGAATTTTTTTTTTAAATGTACCCCAGTTGTAAAGTCACTAGATGTGTACGGTTGGGAGCAGTGGGAGTCTTATGCGATATCTCAATTTGGGAGGCGGCTATGGGTACCATTGCCCCGGGAGCCGGATATTTATTAGATAACTAACACCTCTGCCGTAGGTCACCCCAAGCGGTTCGCTACGTTTGGTGACTTATCAGGAGTGCCCGGGTTCATCGGGTGAGGTTTGTCTTGGCGGCGGATGCGTCTGCCCACCAGCTGCGTGGCAGGCCGGATTGGGAGAGAATGGTTGAAGGAGTCCTTTTGACTTCTCCAGCCGTACTCTCTCAGAACATCGCCTTGCACCGTAGTGGGAGGAAAAGATTCATAAATCCGTCACTTCCGGATACGCTGACCTCTGATTCCTACCCACCCCTCATACCTTTTTACTTCCCAGAACTTCCTCTCCTTCCTTTCCCTGAAAAGACGCTCCACACAACATCCCCAAAGATGACATAGGCCCTGAGGGGAATTATTTTCCTCGGGGCCTTCCGTTTGGAGCTAATGTAAAAAAAAAAACCACATAAAAAAAAAAACGAGTATGCTTTAGCTCACACGACTGAAGTAAAACTTCTGCTCCATCTATATCTATATGATAGGAAGAGAGAAAGAAAATGTGCAAGCATACTGCTCTCTCTTGCTCCTACAGTGTGATACAGACAATAGGCCTGCACTGTGTCTTAGATATACGAAACGTAACTGGCTATGAGAGAAAGAGAAATAAAATGTGTGCTCACACCTCTCTCTCTTGCCCCTACAGTAATATACGAAACGTAACTCTCTCTCTCTTTCTATCTTCACTAACTTATATCACGTTCTCAAGTACCGTTCGCCTCGCTTTTCGTAACGCTCTCGTCACGCATTCGCCAGCTTACTCCCCAAGTCAAGCGTGCGTAAAGAAGTTTTACTTCAAAAAATTAAAAGGCATAGTCTGCATCTTATTCTCAAGTAATTGCTTACTGAACAGGCTGCACTGATTTCGTTGGAATGCGACCAGTGAGCACTGTGAGCAGCGGGCCGCGACCATCCGATACTATCTCCTCTGCACTTCTCTGTAGCGTATTTCGCCCGGGGACGCGGCACTTCAGAGCGCAGAGCGGCGCCATGCCCGGGAAATTAAATTAATTTCCCGTTGGACGGCGTCAAGACTCCAAAAGCAAGACGAGGCCATTAATCAACGGTTCTTTATGCATTACTTTGTGCAATTTATGAGAGAAATGCAAACTTCATGTAGTCATAGGTGGCAAATACATTTTGAACCTCTTTTAAAAATGCTGGGTTACTTGAGATGAAAAAGCATAGTATGATAATGATAGGTTGATGAATATAACGGTGCTTTGGAGTATTTGGTATGACAGCATATTTTAATTGCACTATACTCGTATGTGTTTCATTCAAACTCAGAATTGACTCATCTCAACACCTCTTTAAAAATTCATTAAAAGTTATTAAAAAAACATTGAAAATAATAATAATTTTTAACATATTTTTATGACACTTTTAATGACTTTTCAAAGGAGGTGTTGAGTTAAGTTCATTCTGAGTTGTCCGATCACCATTCGTATGATAGGAATCCATTGATTTATTACAAAAATAAATTAATTAAGTTTTAATTATAGGCCGAAGAATAAAAAACCCATCTTGGTAAATATTTCCCTATCGAGTCCACGCTCAAAACACACTTTAAAAAATTAAAACAAATTGTACTACATAGGTAGATTACAGTTAGTAATAAGTTATTACTAACCATTTTCTATCAAGTACAATTTGTTTTAATTTTTTAAAGTGTGTTTTGAGCGTGGACTCGATAGGGAAATATTAACCCCCATTTTTTTAATGTAATACGACCAAATTGGAATTAAACAACTAAGTGGTTTTTTTTGTCACACCTCACAAGAGCGTGTAAAGACAGGGGAACTATGTCGTCACCCTGTTAGGTAGCGTTGTAAGGCGGATTAAGGTATGGGACTGTAGGAAAGGATTTATTAATGTGTATCTCTAAGAGGCTTGGATTATACGAAAGAGGAAAAACAGATGCCGGTAGCTCCTTCCACGTACAGTATAACTAGATTATTAATTTAAAACGATTATTAAAATGTCTTTAGCTTATGTTAATTGACCATGTTTTGGTAGCCAGACACTTTAAAAACTACCTATTTTCTGTAATTCTTACTCATTATTCCTAAAATTTTTAAAACCATAACCTAAGGGAGTTTGGATTCTTGCTCCTTATGAAAAATAATATAAAAAAATCGAATTATTGCCGAGCACTTCTAAATACGAGTAATAATAATAATAATAATAATAGCCTATTATTTATTCAGACGGTAAATGACATTACATTACTTATAACATTTATAACACTTATCATGCATCGACTTCCTGTCTGTATGTCACTAGTTGACAAACGCCTCCTCCAACTGTCGCCATTTCTCTCTATCATTAGCTACTCTTGTCCATTACCACCTGCTATGGCTTTGATTTCGTCAACCCACCGTCTAAATGGTCTACCTCGTTTTCTCTTCTTGTCCCTTGTGAAACAATTCAGGACTAATTTTGACCATTTTTCACTTGCTCTGATTGTATGGCCTGACCACTTCCACTTTAGCTCTTTTATTGTTTTTGTGACATCTTTTATTCTTGTTTATTTCTTAATAGTTTCTATTTTTATTCTATCGGACAGTCTTTTCCCTAACATACTTCTTTCCATGGAGTTTTGGCAAGTTTCGAGTTTCCTATTGTGATTTTTTGTTAGTGCCCAAGTTTGGCAACCATAAGTAAGTACAGGAAGTATGCAGGTATCAAAAAGTTTCCGTTTAATAGTTATACTAGTTTCACTGTTTTTCATTATTAAAATACGAGTAGGTATATATTATTTAACATTAAAATCAACCCGAAAAAAACCTTTCTTTTACGATAATACATATATTTTCGTATATCTTTTAAATTATTTTTTTGGTTTTACTGCGGTTTGAACCTTCCTACCCAGTGATCGGAATCAACCGTACTACCGACCGGGCCAAATCCCGATTTGATTTCGATACCGACATTTATTTCGTAATATCTTTTGCCCCCGGCTTCGCTCGCCTAGTGTTAGGGGGTTTCCCACTCCACCTCCTCCACCTTCCCTATCAAACCTCCCCCCCGCCCCCCACGCCTACCAACCCTCCATATCCCTTACATTCATTTTTCAAACAGCTCGCGAGCCACCTATTAAAACGTAACAATCAAACAATAAACGTCATCATCATCACTATTGGCTCTACAACCCCCGGTGGGTCTTGGCCTCCTCAAGAATCTTCCTCCACTTATCTCGGTTTTGGGCCAGCTCTCTCCAGTTTAGAAGCTCCAAGATAGATATGTCTTTGAGGACGTTGTCGCTCCATCTTAGTCTTGGTCTTCCCAGGCTCCTTCGCCCTATTGGTCTTGAGTTCAGCAGGGACTTTGGTGTTTGATGCTAGGTCATTCTCTACACATGACCCATCCACCGAAGTCTTCCCAGTTTTATAAATTTCGCAACGTTTAGCTCCTTAAACAAAGTATAGAGCTAAATAAACGATAAACGTATAATAAATAATTTCATAACGCCAGAGCTTTCCAATATACACAGCCTATGTTACTCGCAAATTCCATTCAGTATTTATTGCGTGAAAGAGTAACAAACATCCGAACATTCATTCAAACTTTCGCCTTTATAATATTATAATAGGGATAGGATAGGATAATAATTACCTACTTTATTTTTTCGAGTTTCAGTTAAAGCAGACATGTTTGCGAGTATGCGCGTGGTTGCTGTCAGAATGCATGGTCATCGACAAGTCTGCCTGCCGAGTTTCAGGTCTTTCGAGTGTCTCAGGAAGTGGGTTAATTTCCAAGATTCCTCTTCACTCAAACAAACAAAAGTGGAATTCAAATACGTGTAGATGTTTTTTAAAATACAGAATTCTGGTTATTTCAGCAACAATTATGTTATTCGGCGTCGTGGTGCGCTTCCTTTTAAGAGCGTCGCGACGGAGGAAGATGTTTAGTTACGTGGGAGACGGATAAACATGAAACAATGAAACACAGTTTACAAAATTCCTGATATTGATTGGAGGTCAGGCGTGTATTTATGTAATTTACGGCGCAGTCTGTAGCCTCAACCACCCACGGTGCTTAAAATAGCTAAGCATCACAAAGCCGGGATATGTATCAAAGTTCTTTATAGTTTAAATACCGGCAATAATAGCCTGATAACTGCTTTTATTGCCTCTAATGCTATATTTTGACCGCCATGAATCTAGTTCCTGGCGTTGAATTATCCAAAATAATTTACAATATCTTATTACTTATCGCTGCCATTAGGAAACCGAGATCACGTGCTGAAAGGATAACTCTTGTTTAATGGCCTTTAATATTCACATAAATGTTCGATTTATTTATCGTGCAAATTTATTGAATTAAATTTTTCAGTTCAAAGAAAATATTGAATATTCTTTTTCATTATTTATTTAGAGGCCCCAATAAAATAAAAGTTCTGACTTGAAGGTAAACTTTGAAAGTATCTTGGATGTTCAACGTGAGTCACAACATAGACAATAGACTAGCGTATTTTATTTTCTACTATACTAACGTGTCTTCTATTGATATGCTTAGTGTAAATTCAAGTGACCAACTCAGGCATAGGAGCTCCATCGAAGCCAGAGTTAGGTTAGTTACTGTACACTTGATAATCCAACCGCTTTTACGCCCTGGTGTAAGTAACAAGAGGTTACTCCTTCAGGGTTCTCACAAGGACTCTATCTTTTGTTTAATAAACGAAGCTACTTTATAAAACTAATTAAAAACCTCAAATGTTCCTGCAATACGGGAATTAGTCTATTATGAGGTAATGGGTTAGTTAGCTATCCACGCAATACAGTCTGTAGGATGAAGAAAGTCGGTTAGAAGAGAAGTTAAAGTTTATTAAGAATATTATGTTAAAAAAATACTATTTTGTGGCTAAGATTATTCGTGATATTTTTCCTTGATGAACTTTTTCTTTGTAATAAAATTATTCACAAAATAAATTAAAACCACTTTTGCGCTTAAATTCCTTCGTTTGCCGAGCGGTTTTTATGCAATTTTTGTATTTAATATATTGCTTTTCTTTTCTGTTCTCCTTCTGCTCGTCTTGCCTCGACTTACTTCTTACGTCTCTTCTGGTCTATTTTAGTCTCTTCTAGTCACTTCTTTGTTCTTCATGCCTCTCGTTGCATCTTCTTTTAACT
The DNA here is from genome assembly GCA_917880885.1 of Limnephilus marmoratus. Lineage (NCBI taxonomy): Eukaryota > Metazoa > Arthropoda > Insecta > Trichoptera > Limnephilidae > Limnephilus > Limnephilus marmoratus. The sequence continues at coordinate 26,110,250 of OU862919.1, read as the reverse complement.
CTTCTAGCTTTCTAGTCTCTTCTTGGACCTTGACCTTGCGTCTTGCATCTTCTTATTTCTTCTCGCCTCTTCTTGACTCGTCTCGTCCCTTCTTGGATCTTCTTACTGACTTTTCTTGTCTTTTCTTGTCTGTTCTAGTCTCTTCAGATCTATTCTTGGCCCTTCTTCACTCTTCTTGCATCTTTTCGATCATTTTTGTCTCGTCATGTCTCTTCTCCCATCATCTCATCTGTTCTTGGCCCTTTTTGTCTCTTCTCGACTTGGCCCTTCTTAGCTCGACTTGGCTCTTCTTGCATCTTCTTGCATATTTTCCCCTCTTTTGACTTGTCTTGTCTCTTCTGAGCTCTTCTTGAAACTTCTTATTTCTTACCTCCAAATTCTTGGCTCATCTTATCTCTTTTTTGCTCAACTTGGCTCTTCTTGCAACTTTTTGCACAGTTTCGCCCCTTTTGGCTCGCCTTGTCTCTTATTGGCTCTTCTTGAAATTTTTTACTTCTCACCTCCGACTCTTCTCGATCTCTGATTTCTTACCTCCGACTATTACTATGTAGATCTTACTAACAAATCTTCCCGCAGAGGGGCCGTCACACCAATTCGACCCAGCACGCAACCTCGCCCCGCTTACACCCATTCATCATCTACACCCGTTGACGACCTCCGTAGTCCAGTGGGTAAGACTCTTGACTCACAGTCCGGAGGTTGCGGGTCAAACCCGACATGCGCAAATAAATTTTATTTGATTAATTTGTGTTATTTCACAATTAATTCATTAAAAATAATATATAGTATATTTGCGGCATGTTCCAGAGTGGAAGATACTATCAGTATCGCCCTGGTGTAAGACCACCATTCAGAATTGAAACGTTGCTTGAAAATGGCTTTAGCCATGTTTGGTGACCAGATCTGAATAGCCAGGTACTTCCCAACCTTCCTCTTCCCCACCTCCTTCCCCTCCCCTCTACCTTCAGCCTCACAACATACCCCAATTGGGGATGCCATAGTCTCACTGGCTCCAGACGGGAGCAGTTGAGATTCTTGTGCGGTTATTCACTGTAAAAAAAAAAAAATCTAACTTTTTCTTTCCCCAGTTATAACGGCTTCTGACGAAATCCGTTTTTTTCTTCCTGGGTCTTCTAGTATCCATGAAATAGCTTTATAAAATGAAAAAATAAAAATGATTGGTTAATTTGTGGAGCGCCGTTTTTGTGAAAAATCACTTTAAGGGCGCTGTACAATTGTGAGTTCTCACAACCAAGAAATTAAAATATCTTATTTTACACAATTCCGCACACGAACAAATGACACTACTCTGAATTGTAATGAATAAAGACCGACTGGTAGATTACTGGTTAGAATCGGCATTTAACAGGAACCTTTCGACTGACAAAAAACAAAATGTCGCTGAATGACCTTTTGATGACTTTGTCATACTTAAATTGATACAACTGGCCTAACTGTTTATCAAATAAAATTTATGATTAAGTGAGTAATTAACTTGACATTTGCAAAATAATATTTGGACTTAACGGAAGCTAAGTCAGATAAATTATCTAGTTTAAATAATAGCTTTGCAATAAGCGTTATTCAACAATAATCTCTTAGACTCGTTAGCATAATAAGTACATAAATAAAATCAATAGCATGTTTAGTGAATGCTCGGATGGCTATTTGTCGTACAATATTAATTATCTTACTATTAATCTTTCCGCAAACTTAATCTGGCCTGGCTCTTTCAAAATGCCGGTTGGTCGGTAGGTCGGTTTGTGCTGAAAGAGTGTAATGGTAAGTACGGGCTAATTAAACAAGTATTATTGCAATTGCGCTGCTAGAAGTCAATAATGAGTATATTGCTTATTAGAAACGTGATCCTGCTCTCGAGTCCAAATGACAAAGGCAAAGGAGGTACCAATGAATTCATGCTTGAAATCAGATAAAGTAAAGTAATAATTTTACAAATAAAATACAATATGAGTTGTAAAAATATAGGTTAGCAATTAAATTAAAAAATACAATAAAAGCATAGATATCAGAAGATACAAATGAGTGGTAAAACCAAACTATGGGGGGCGAAGAGAGGAAGGATACTGTGATTCGTTAAAAAATCAATCAGACAGTATATAGGCATCTCGCATTATAATATCACCATTTAGTTCTTAAAAGCGAAATCTGCTTTGCATGAATAGACCTTTTTACATGGGAGCGCGAATTGCTTGCCACGTTAATAACATATTTGCTAAGGCCAAATGCTTGCTCCGAAAACATTCGCCCCAATTCACATAGCAATATTTTGTTGCCGTGTTTAGTTAAGACACTTTTACAAATGTTTCATAATTTACTTACCCCTTTAACCAGCGACGAGGACACTGGAGAACTGCCTACATTCGCTATGTCCATATAATATGTACCTATAATGTATAGCGCATATATTAGATTCACCGTCACATATTTTAGATTCAATCGTGGCTCTCTCCCCTCCCCATGGAGCGAGCTGGCGCCAAGGCGGAGCTATAGCCGGTTCCATGGGGAGGGGGAAATAATACGTTTTTATCACATAGGGCAGGTCCAGATATATTCATATGTCCGTGAATAAAAGTAATGAAAATATATGTCAGTTGTAAACGATAAGCAAAAACATAATGTCAAACAATGAGAAAAGTTATGAGGTGGTACCAGAGAATTTTAGTTTAATTTATTTTTTGTTATTATCATAATTTTATATCCTTAAATATATAGTTATGCTGTGCTGTTGTAGTTCGTACTAGTGGTGCGGTTAGTCCTTCAAAAGAAATAATTTTGCTAATATTTAATTGTGGAACATTATTTTTATCAAAGAAATCTTTATGTAATTGAAGTACTTAGTGCAATTTTGTCGTAATTTTTTGTGATTGGGGGAACCGGGAAATCTTGGAAAACATTTATTGTTGGGTAGTAGAGAGGCTTTTTTAAGATGATTTTTATTAATATTTTTTTAATTGTCTAAAGTGGAAGTAGGGATGATTTATATGCACGCCCCCAAGCCAAGATTCCATATTGAAGTACAGAGTGCGCAAGTGCAAAATTAATATTTTTTGTATTTTTAATGATAGATACCTACAGTATTTCTGAGCCTAAAAAATATATGGATGAGTTTTCTCATTCTGACACTGTTGAGTTTATTTGACTTTTCCATTCGATGTTATTGTCGATAACTATTCCAAGATATTTTCTTTTTTCTTTACTACTAATGTGTATACAGTTTGAGTTACAGGGTGTGACTCTAAGAAGGCAATTTCTTTCATGAATTTTTAGGTTTACATTCGTATTTGAGATATTTCTTGTTGGGCTATAAGGTAAGTAATACGAATTAAAAATAAGATGTGTAAATGCTTTGTATAATCCGAACTTGAAAGCAGAAATAGGTTTGACCGAAGGGGTAAAAATTCTCATGTTGTGAAATTGCATGGCATTTTATGGCTGGAATTGCATGGTCAACCAACCATTTTAAAGTAGAAAGTCAATTCCATTCGTGATCTGTGAAACCTTTTGTGATATCCTAAAGAACAGATTGGAAGGTTACTCATAGATGGCACTAGATTATGTATATGTATAGTAGACATTTTATTAGATTAACCATAGACGGCCCATCGCTGTCGAAAATGCAGGTATTCAGAGTATAATAAATACTATTGTAACCTCAAGGTCGGGGTCCAGAATACTTCCTTCCGCCTGCTGAATAAACCATCAGAGCTCATTGTTATTTATCACAACATAAAATCCAAAGTATTTTATTGACCCCGAAGTTTTTATTAAGTCTTTGTGAGACAATCAAGGAGTTACAATACTTTTTATACCTAAAGTAGTTGTGTGGACAGTACATAGACTTAATGTTGATTATTCCGATTTAACAGCTAGTTACGCTCATGTGCTCTAGCGGGATAAAAAAGTACTCAAGCACGGCTACCAACTTGGCAGCTTTGGCTGGACACGGAACACACGAACTAATTACAGAAAATCTATGCCAAAAACATTCTAGTACATCACCTCAAAAATGATTAAGAGGCAGACACCTCACATGCTCATAAAACCAGAGCCAAACAAACAGACATACTTAATATACTAATGTGTAAATCTACGTTTGGACAATGAAGCAAATTTTTTAGCAGAAAAGTTATATAACAAACTCCCACTTAGTATCGAACAAGCTAAAACAAAAAATAGCTACATTATGTTGGCTGAAGGAACTATCGGAAAGTGAACTTACTAGTATACTTAAAACATCGTCGAAGAAGTTTCTGGAAACCTTACCCAACCACAGAATTCGCTGAAAACTTATCCAAAACATAGTCCTCCTCAGCACAGGATCTCCTAGTGAGGAGGACTACGAATATAATTTCTATTTTATATATTTACCTAACACGTTTCATATAAAATGTAAAAAAATAAATAAATTATATAGCACTTAAAAAAATACAGACAAACGAAATGCAAAGTTTTCGAGTTAAAACTGGACTTCGCTAAGCTCAGTTAATGAATTCTAAGTCGGTCGGCGTGCTCCAGCAAGCACTTAGAACATTGGCTCATTTTGCTACTGCCCATTGTTCAACTTATTCTTTTGATGGTAGTCCAGTCCCTTTAGTAAAGTTCACTAGGGTTGTCACTAAATGTTTGACGATGATTAATAGTTTTAACTTAACATCAGCACCACATATCAATGGATGTTTATTAATTCTTATACAGCAATTGGTGCTTTTCTTTCCTAAACCCCAACACCTGCCCTTGTCTTCTGATATGGCAGCATATTTGTACTTACTGAGATTTATTCCACCTAGCCTTTATTCTAGGTAAAGTTTGTATCTGAGCACGCACACTTATAAAGAGTGGATGCGTATGACGCATTTAACATATTTCTGCTCACTGCAACGCAAATGCGGTTACTTCAAAGGCTTTGAACACAAATGCACGCAAAGTCTTTCACAATACAATCATGCCAATAAAAGGAAACTGCAAACAGCCAGAGAAAGATTAAGTTAATCATCATGACTGTAAAGCAGAATATCATTGTGTGCGAAGCAGTGAAATCTCTCGAATTTGAGCTCTGTATTAAAAAATACCTACACAGACTTAACGTATGGATCTATAAATTTCAATATCAACGCAATCATTTTCAGACACTTATTTACATCGCGAGTTAAGGAACTTTGAAATATATATTCAACTATCATAATTAAGTTAAGAAACCATACTGCTAGTTCTGCATTTTTTGTTCGGACTTAAAAATAGTGTTGTATCTTGGGCAACGCCGATTAGTAAAGCTAGTTTATATCTGAATATTTGAACGCAGACGTCTGACATTTGCAAGTGCATGTTTAATGACGTGTGGGTATACTTTGTTTGGAAGTATCAAACAAAATAAGGAAAATATTATAGAGGTATTATTTTGTTTTTCTCATAACAATAACAAAGTGGTTTCGTACGAAGTGATTGTTCCTTCATTTAGTGCCTACAATTAATTTATTGTTATTGAAATAAATACGTAATTTAATGAACACTGCATCCTTGTTTATGACGACCTCTAACCTCTATAGGTATTTCCCACGTTGCATGATGTCACCTGAGTATCTGACCTTTCGCTCGAGGCGCCATCGCTCGCTGCATTTGGATTTGATGCAACGGTTTTCCTGTCTGTGGGAATGTATTAATAGACTCTTCTTTCCCAAAAAAAATCACTTCAACGATTTTATTTGGCAATAAAATAAAACACCGTTATTTTTATTGTATACATCGATCATAAAGTTGATTCGTCAGACATCTCCTAAAAATCGAAATTTGAGTTGGGTATGCAGTTATATTATGGTGTGGAAATATAAGACTCTTAGAGCCAGCAAAAGAAAACGGATAGACGCTCTCGAAATGTGGTGCTGGAGAAAAACGTTCAGGATTCCATAGACCCACAAATTTGTCCACCCTGGAAGAGCTAAGCATCCATAGTAACTGGCAAAGTAGAAGGCAGAAAAAGCAGAGGAAGGCAACCAATGTGCTGGAGTGACCAAATATGTCTAGCGTCTGATCCGCCGGTATCCGCAGCGCAGCGCAGGACCGCGAGGAATGGATGTCTTGTCCATCATGGAAATTGGAGTACCTAAGGGTCACTATCCTCTGCAATGAAGAACCGACTTGAGAATTTGCAGTTATGTGTAAAAGTGTACCCTCTGTCTGGTACAATACCTACTCAGATTACTCATAAACACAACCAAATTATAATGCAGAAAAGTTTGCAGTAATTTTTTTTTACATTAACTTCACACAGGAGGCCCCGAGGAAAATAATTTCCCTCAGGGCCTATGTCATCTGGGGTGCAATAATGGCGTCTTTTTTAACTTTAGTTCCACAAAGGAGAAAATAATTCCCATCAGGACCTACCTATTTCATCTTTGGGGATGCTGTGTGGAGGGCCTATGGAAAAGGAAGGTGAGGAAAATTTGGGAAGGAAAAGGGTACGAGGGGTGGGTAAGAATTTAGGGGTCAGTGTGACCAAGAGTAACGGACGCATGAAACAACCCCCCCACCCCCACTGCGGTGCAATTCGATGTTGCGAGATAGTCCTGAAAGGTCTCTCTCGATCAGTCTCTCCCGACCCGGCCTGCCACTCATTTGGTGGGTAGACGCATCACCAACGCAGTCAAGACTCGGACAAACCTCATGAACCTGCGCACTCCTGTTGCGAACTGTCACCATAGGTAGCGAAACACTTGAGGTGACCTGTGATAGAGGTGTTGGTTATCCAATAAATGGTTCCCGGGGCGGTGGTACCCATACCCTTTAATTAAATGCCTTTTTAAATTAATTTACCTTTTTTCAGAAGATCTTTGGTTTTGTGAAAAATTTGTGCATATTATGATGGTTTAATGTGATTAATATGATTAATAATCTTCGACCAAGGATATCATACACGTAATGGTAATAAGGTAACAACTAATAACGTAAATCAAATGAATTAGGAGGAAAAAGTCGATGAATTAACATTACCTACTTATAACAAAAATACTATTTTTACGCTTATCATAAATATATTTAGACATATAAGTACTTATCTACATAAATACACCACAGATATCTCGTTCAGGAATGATTTTTTTACACACGTATCATCGAAAAATGTCCTCCATAGCATACCTGTCCTCAACGCATTGTGCAACACACTTTGAATCGAGAAATTGCGAGATTGATTCCTGCGTAACTCAAACATACGTTGATTTTTCGTAGGTACCCGTTCTGGTATTATCAGTCCCCTTATCTTAAAACCCGTCTGCTTGTTTAAGAATAAATACATCCCAAAACACGTAATCGCGTTATACTTCATAAGACCAAAAACGTACCGAGCGACCTTATATTTTAAAAGCTATATATCTCACTTCCTCTCATGCAAACTTTTGTATTTTTCTTTTAACCAGAAAGAGAACAAAATAATGCTTCTTATTGTCTTTGAAATATGAAAGCTATTTGCATAGATATTATACAATCTCGATCCAAAGTGACGGTTCCAAAATTTACGCGCGAAACTAAGGCTTCCGGATTGTGAGGTGCCAATATATTGAACCAAGCAGACGGGTTAACAGGGTAATACCTTAAAAATGACCAACATAAGACTTTAATCCGAAATCGCACCTCCTGGGTGTTCACCCACATTCTCTGACCCGTGCAAGTCACGAGACCCCTCAGGCATTCTTTCGCGTCTCCTGATCGCGTGTAGCATTTACAGTAGTCGAGTGGTACCAATACCAACTGTCAGTATAGACGTAAGACGCAGACTGCAGAGAGCAATCCAGTTAGCAATTGCTTCTCCTTTTTGGGCTCTCCACGTGCTGTTCTACTGCCACTGTCAGTACGGAGACCCCTGTAATGTCCGTACACACAGTGGTAATGGTAATAACCACCATCGCGGCCGTTGACGCTACAGCCTGTATTCCCTTTCTGGTCTTCCACGTCTCTACATGGTCTCTGAATGACTCTGCTCACCTTGACCGTGCCACTGATTCAAGAACCAAGTGACCTGCTGATGGAAGAAATGGACGCTTTTTATAAGATGATTGATTGGTCGAAAGCTGTGCTCCAAAAGAGAAGGCAAAATAGTGCGAGTGTGGCAATCACTTTTTTTTATAATCTCTTCAGTGTAAAGGCAAAAAATCCGTTATGGCTTATTTCGGTTCACTATTCTTCCTTCTCCCATAAATGGGCAGGTAAGTAGGTAGGTGACTTTTGGTAAGCAGGTAGTATTATTGAAGTTAAAAATTCTTTCGCACCGTTGTGATTTGAAACTCGATGGATCGGAATCCCGACTCTAAAAAGGGACAAAGACGTACATCTATAGGATTTAGCCTGCGAGAGAATAATCGGTCTCCGCTTTGTGCGGTACTTCGTAGCCTATACACTCTTGTCTGCTTTAGTTTTGTGAAGGTTTCACTTCTACCGCGTGTGTACTGCATACTAAATTATTAATACATTTTTTAAAATTAAATTACTAGCTGACCCGGCCACGCGTTGCTGTGGCTAACTAAACACAACGTCATCTACTGGATGGTTATCAACGCCATCTACTGGATGGAAAATCCGTTCAGTAGTTTTTGAGTTTATCGCGAACAGACAGAAAGACGACGCGGAGGACTTAATTTATAATATGTAGAGATGTAGAGAAGAGAAGATAGTAAGCTATCCGTAAAAGATAGATGTATGCCATTCCACACTTTTTTGTAGATCTATAAAAGAGGAATATCTCACCATGCATTGTTTTGTTATATCTCAAAGGGATTAGGCAGTGTTTTCGGTGTAAGCTACAAGGCGGCTTGACTTTTTCCGACACTTCTAACAATTATCGTTATGTTTCAACCAATTTATCAAATCCTTCACAATTGATACACCTAAACCTTCCTCACAAAACACTCTACCTAGTGATGAAAACCGCATGAAAATCCGTTGGGTAGTTTTTGAGTTTATCGCGAACAGACAGTACGCGTACTTAATCAAATGGAACAGTGGAAAAGTGGACCTCTTATGCTGCATATTAACAGGCGAAAAATATGCTAACCGAATCCCGAACTACGGGAAATGCTACGAAGATCGTAAAAATGTAGGGAGGGTTAGGTATTAGTTGTATTGTAGGTTCTCAGTCTCCTTGTTTACGGAAGAAAATTAACGACCGCGTTCAAGAAAAGCGAATTATAGAAGTAAGTGTTGATAACGAGACTTCTTTATGGATATTTCCAGTACTGCAACTTGGGAAATTTATTTATTCAAATGGCAAAACCATAAACTTCAAAACATAAATTGTCTCCGATTAGCAAAACACGATATCTGTAGATCTCCTTTATCTGCAGAAGGAACGTGGGACGAAGCTCTGCGGATTTAGTTGCACTTTTGTCGCAAATAATGTTCCCCATCCCACGGACAAAGAAAGCGCTAGTAATGGATGTTAAACTTGTCTTTATTCTTCATAACTTCGTAGTATTTACTATACTTAATTAATATTTTGACGTATAATTAACAGTTGCTAGCGACAAATATTTTTAAGCTTTTAAACTTGGCCCACCACGAAAGCGTTTCATAAGAGAATGATTATATATTCATCATCCTTATTATTTTATGTACATGTAACTTGGAACCTTAGAAGGATCTAAATATAAATTAAACTGATTTGACTTGGATATTTATTCATTTATTATTTGTTTTATTATACGCCAGAGGGCTTTTACATAAATAAATAAAGACAGTACATCTTTAACATGAGAAGGAAATAATATAAATAAATACAATAGAAATAAAAAAGTACATAATAAATTAAATAAAAATATAAGCAACAAAAATTTTAAAAGTAAGGTGATCAGAGGTTTGTAAAATTGCAACATTAACTATGTCTAATAATATTAACACGTTTTGTTATTTTTTACAAATTTTGTTTGTTTTATAGAAGTTATATAAAAAAATATTATTTTTTCGCAAAAGTACTTCAATTATTATTGTTTTTTTTATTTATTTAATTTAACACGTGTTAACTATCCGAGTGTAGAAGCCAAATAACAGTAAACAATCGATTTTTAACATGTCTAAAAAAGTTTCGGTTTCGGCAGATTTTCTGCCGAAACCGAAACTGATGCCGAAACTTGCCGAAACCGAAACCGAACCTTCGGTCGGTCACTAATAATTATTCTCTTGTATTATTTATTTATTTATTTATTTATTTTGAAATACACGGCACAACATGTGCCATTAACATACATGTATATATATAAAGTATAGTAGGTATAAAATATAAAGTAAAGAGTACAAAGTATAAAGTTTTAAGAAAAGAGTAAAAACAAAAGTTAAAAGTTAAAAATATTATAGTAAAAAGTAAAATATAGAAATATAAGATATCCTAAAAGGTACAAAGTTTTATATATAAATTAATAAATATAAAAAGTTATAAAATACAAAAAGTTATAAAAGTTAGAAATCCTTTTAGGAGCAAGAACAAAAATTATAATTGGCTTTTAAAAAAATAATAACAGGAAAATGAGACTTAAAAAGAAAAGGAATTAAAAAAGCAAGTGGTGATACCCTTATTTCATATGTGAACATGAACAGTTACGCCAGTTAAGCCAAATGGAAATAAATGAAATTTAAATTAATTAAGAAAATGTGTCAGTTTTCGAAACTTTTGCAGATATAAATTCCTCCAAACAGCATCTCAGATGACATAGGCTCTGAGGGAAGTTATTTTCCAGATGGCCTCCTGTGCGGAGTTAATGTAAAAAAAAAATTGTAAAAATTAATTTTACGGTGATTTGTCAATAAAATTTTTGAAAAATTCCGTAACAATGTTAACAGTTCTTTTTCAAGAAACTACTATATAATTTGCTCAGGATTGGTTTGCACTATGTCCACAAAAGCTCGTATTGAGAAATAAAAGTTTACAAAAATTATATTTTTGTTTCCATTATTTTAAACTAATTGTTATAAACAAAAATACAGGAGTAAAAACCAATGCTCAGGAAGCGATCTTTCTAAAGAATGTCCCAAAAAAATCATGGATTCCTAAGTCTACTGACAGCTTCTGAGGGAAGAGTTAAATCGGTTCACGTCGGTAAAGCAGAAAAGATTGTTAGCGTTAGAGCAATCTAGTGACGCTGTGATATATTACACTAATCGAAAAAAGAATTATTACCCCTCTCACAAAAATGGCATTTAAGATAAAATAGAGGTTTTAGACAATAAACAAACTTTCGCCAACAAACAAGGTAGGAAATGTTGGACTATTATAGCCAAGTTACCACAGTTTTACACTAAGAGCCTATGCCTCCTATTAGATCTTCTCCAATATTAGACAATGTTTTGTTATTTAGTTATTATTTTATTATTTATCCTAGTCGAAATACAACTGTCTGTCGCCCTGGAAATTATTGCACTACTGACAGAGATTTTTTTAATGTTATACACTCTGAGAAGGGTGCGTGATTATTTTTTTTAAAATATTAATTGGTTGTTATCTCTCTTAGATACTTACTCAATATATATCTGATATACCACTGCTGCGTAATCAATTACCTACGGCTAGGTCTAGTCTAAGTCAAGTTATACCTTGTTCAAGTTATCATACTTAGATACAAACCTTTATATCGGCGATCCTTGCTGACATAGATACTGTGTATTTTTCTAATCAACGATTTTGTTCTTATTACATTTTGATAAAACTTATAACCTTCTCTCTTCGTCAACATGAACTAGTTGAAGAATTAGTGCTGTCCGCTTTCGGCGCGCAGGTGCCACGAGTGCTCGATGCCCGTGGCTAATTACATTTTATCACGTTCTGGCATTTACTGCATCAGTGGCGTAGAGGTGCATCGGACACATACCTTTATATAAAAATATAAACATGGAAATTTAGCACCAAATGAACTTACTTGAGGTTTGAGGTAACGAGTAGATTTAGCCTAGGTACCAGATGGTCTGTAAATCTTGCAATACTTAGTTTTAGAATAATGCCCAAATCCTATTGGAAAGCTATTGCTTATACATGTCTGAAAACTTCAGCCGCAGTCGTCGCCACGACTTGTTCAAGATAACACACGACAGAACAGGTGTTCTATCACAACATACCTACCCGTAGTATGACAAGAGAAATGTTGTGACCGTATTTATATTTCGGGTCATTAATGTTCAACTATTGCTTGATACTTGCTTGCTACTTAAATAATAATAGAACTTAGATAAGAACTTTCACAGAACTTTTGAAATTTGACCGGTTGTTCCAATTCTGTGAAACAACTCGTCCTAAGTCGTGAGTCGCACGCTTCGCGGTATCAGGACAGAGTTGAGCCTATAACTGAAATACTGTTGTTTGAACTTTAAATTAATTATCTAAACTAATCCGTTCAATTAACATCGCGAAAAATCATATTTGCCGTTGAGAAACGTCATCTTCTTTGAATATAACCTTAAATATTATTTATTATGAGTTCTTAGGCTCTATCTAATTTTATTATTTTTGAACAGGTATCCGATAAACACATTTTTATTATAAAGTGTAAGCTTGGAGATTTTGCAGAGGACATTATATTAAAAACACTGGACATTGCATGATTTAACATTTGCTACCCTCCATTACTATTGATATTAATTTTTTTTAGTAGATATGTGGCAAAAGTTGATTTGATATTTATTTTGAAAGACAAGAGAATTTAGGACTTTTTAGGACTAGAGAATTTTCATAAATGACTTTAAAAAGTTTACAAGATCTTATTTTTTAACATTTTATACATTTAGTTTTATAAAATGATGCGTGCTGTGAACGTGGAAGGTTTTGTGACTGTCCGAAAGGTACGTTTTAAGTTTAGCTCTTAATCTTATCGAGTCTGTGAACATTCTTAAATCACGTGCAGTTCATTCTAGCCTTTAAGTCCTGACACTCCGTAAGCACGCTCACCGAAATTAGAATCTGGTGAGTGCTTTGGTTTCTTGCTTCCTATAGCTGATGACGCTGCTGACCTAAGGTTTGAGTGTCGAGAATTGAAATTTATGGAATACACTTTTCCGATAAGTAAGCCGTAGCAATTCCGTTATCTATCTTAAACACACATCCAGCAGAGCTTGAACTGGATTATTTAAGGACATCTGAACCAGTGAAGAAGTAATATCAGCAGTAAAATTATACAATTTACAATAAAGTCAAACTTTAGTAGTTTTTTTCATCTTCAAGTATCAAATTATATACTACTTTGAATAGAAAATTAACTTATTTTCGTGTCTACTACACAATAATTTACAACGACTGCCCAACAAATTTAGTGCTACATATTTTTCACAAGCATGCACTGCTATCGGCTTAATCACATCAAGAAAAACCCGTTCGTAACAAGTAATTATTTGTATTCTGCTATACTTGCTCTGGACCTGAATTAACACATTTTTCATAAATTGTCAAACAAATCAAACAATTTGAAAGGGTGCAAAGAATTTGAAAAGGTAAATATTTAAAAATATTGATGCTTTTTTGATGATATTTCGATATAAAGGCCGGTATCACTTTTTTAAAATCTTGGTTAGGTAAATCCCTCTCTTGAAATTGTAGAGCTAATTGACTAATACAATTTTTTTTTAAATTGATACAGTAAAACGCAGCACGATGACAAATCTTGTGTGCTTATGATCTGGCTTTTTGGTTTGAGGTGGGGAATCTCATTCGAAAGCTTCTTTAAATAACCAGTAAATCCCAAGAAATTTAATGGGTACGGTTCATTGAGTTACGACAAAGATATTCAAATACAAGAGATATGCTGTGATGTCCGCCCGACTGTCATGTCGGCGGGATTACTTCCGAATATTTTGAATACGGTTTTTTTAAGGTATGCAGTAGTATTGGTAAACAATATGGTTTAAATACGGAAAGAATTCGTTCATTTGGTTGATTTTTTTAAGGTGTGCAGTGGTATTGGTTAACAATATCGGCGACACCAGGAAACACAATTCCACCTAGTAAAAACTGCGGATACCACATCTCAATGTCGTTGGGTTGGGACTTTGTTACAAATTGGTTGAAGCTTGTTTGGATACTTGTTTGGTTGAAGCCCCATCAAGCGGCGCTAGTGATTGCGAATTGAGCAATTTGACCATTGCAAAAGCTCTCGTGCAGGTAGAGTAAAAATAAATAAGCGGCATACACGATGCACATAAACTAAACGTGACAGTCCAAGCATCGTGAGGTCATCTCCCGACAATCTCCGCATCGCATCGTCGTGCAAAGTGCCGATTTCTACATTCTGTCCATTGGTCGGCGGTCCGTGCTTCGTGCTCCGTGCTAACTGGCCATGCCAACTTTTACCACGCAATTAGGCCACTGATTAAAGATCTGTTTTTCCAACATCTCCATATCGTCAAAACAAAATATTTGATTGATCGATTTACAACCCTACCTATGTAAACTAGTCCCAGCGAGAAATACGTGATATCATCTTCTGTTTTTTTCTGACGCGTGACGAGGAAGAAGACGAACGTTGATGACATCCGTACGAGCTCTGACTGGGACTACTTTACCTAACAGGGTGATGGATATGGTCAGTGTCAACCTGTTGCAACCTGTTTTATGGTTTCGCTTTCGCCTTCCTCTCAGTGTCTCAGTAGCGCCCTGGTAACACCATTGAGAGTCGTAACTTTGCTTGAAATGGCTTTTGTCATTTTTATTGTCCAGATCTGTATAGCCTGATACTTCCAAATCTTCATTTACACTATAATCTTTCGTCCCTCAGCCTTCAGGCTCACTACTTACCCCAATTGGGAATGCTATAGTGAATATACCAACTGGCTACTGTCAGGAACCAAACGGACTCTTTGTGCGATATTCACGTAAAAATGCAAAAAAAAACTCATTTTATAATTAACTGCCCAGAGCCAGGGTGACTATAGCACCTGCGATTAGAACCATCTTGATTAGCATCCCCATTTTGAGGAATATTATGAGGTTAAATTGAGTGGAGGATTTTGAAATAATACGTGTGACATATATGGGACTATGTTTCGGATAAGTTTTCCGAGACTTTTTGGTAGGTACAACTTCATGGTTTGGGTAAGATTTTTTCAGTAACTTCTATGAAGATGCTTTTAATATATTAGTTAGTTATTTTCTTATGGTTAAATGAGCCAAGATTTGTTGTCCTTAATATAGTTCTTTTTTGTTTTAATTTGTCTGATACTGTGTTTGAATTTGGAATATAACTTTACTGCTAAAAACATAGAGCTTCTTTGTCCAAAGATAGTATTACACTAACTAATTATAATAGACTAATGGCTTATTTTGTATCTTCTCAAGTAAATGTATTAATTATGTAACATATTCTTAAAAATAAATATATAAATATATTAAAAACATCTTCATAGAATTTACTGAAAAAATCTTACCCAAACCATGAAGTTGTAATTGATTGTAATGAATTGTAATCTTACACAAATCATGAATTGTAACCAACAGCACAGGAACTCATAGGAAAGATAACCACGAACATAATCTACTTGTATTTTTTTTACATTAGCTCCACATAGGAGACCCTGAGGAAAATAATTCCTCTCAGGGCTATGTCATCTTTGGGGTTGCTGTATAAAGAGTCTTTTTGGGAAAGGAAGGAGAAGATGTTCTGGGAAAGAAAGGGTTATTATTGGTGGGTAGGAATCTGGGGGTCATTGTGTCCAGGAGTAACGGACGTATGAATCCATCCCTCCCATTGTGGTGCAAGGCGATGAGAGAGTACGGCTGGAGAAGAAGACTCCCTCAACCATTCTCTCCCGATCCGGCCAGACACGCAACTTATGGGCAAACGTTTCCGCTACCAAGACCCCGACAAATCTCACCCCATGAACTCGGCCACCCCTGCTAAGTCACCAAAGGTAGCGAATCACTTGGGGTGACCTATGGCGGAGGTCTTGGTTATTCGATAAATGGTTCCCGGGGCGACGGTTAACATACCCGCCTATGAAATACAAATTGAAGATTTATATTTCATATAAATGTAAAAATTATAAGATGATATTTAAATGTGTTCATTGCAATGTGGCAATTGATCACTTTCACTTACACACACAACACAGACATGTTGTTTCCTCTAGCTTCACTGAAAGATATATCGGACATGTCAATAGGTGCTACCCCGGGCATTGAACCAAGCACCATCCTTGTACAAAGTGTACACCATTAGCTCATTATACATCGTATTCAATTTTGTTATGTCAAAATCAATGGCGTAACGAGAAATTATTGCCCTCGGGCTATAGTTAAATACGCGCCCAAAGTGTTATATTTCTACATAAAGGAGCCTGACTTTCCATATTATTATCGACACTACTTAACTAGTAGGTATGTACAGCTAATAGCCAAGTGACCCGTTTGACAGTCGTTAACGTCGTTGTAAGTTCTCTGACATAGATATTTTACCATATCGTTAAATGCACCTAACGAACGCCTCAAGTTCTACTTTACTGGGATTTGAAGGCTAATTTAATTTTTGGAAGATTTTTCAATGTAAATGAGTGTTTCAGGCTGACAATTATTGCTTATAATAATTGTTACCCTTTGTGCTATGCATAAAAATCTTGTCTAAAACGTTAGTTTATAAATTAAAAAATAATAACTAATTTAAAGATTTTCTTCAATAATACTTAATTCATTTTGTGGCGTCATTTTAATTGATTGAAAATAAATAACTTCGATTATACACCAATATTTAATCAAAATAATCGACATGTTTCAAAACCCATGGTTTCTTTATCAGTATAAACGTACAATGAAAATTAACAAATAAAAGAATAGACAAACCATAGAAGTAAATAACAATCTCTACGGATTCTTATTTGTCTACACTTGTTTGTCTAATCTTCTTTTAGTTAATTTGTTTTTTTTTTTCATTTATTTCTTTATACTGATGAAGAAACCATTGATATTGAAACAAATACCTAAATGATTTTGATTAAATAGTGATGTACACAAAGTAATTTATGATATGATTTCAGATATTCACCGCCAAAAGTATTTTTGTTATTTGTTTTTGGGGTGTTATGCCGTGTTGCGCTACCTCCTCCTTTAGCCAACGTTTCGGACAGCGTTACAGTGTCCATCATCAGGCACACATCTGCCCTGATGATGAACACTGTAACGCTCTCCGAAACGTTGGCTAAAGGAGGAGGTAGCGCAACACGGCATAACACCCCAAAAACAAATAACAAAAAAAAAGTAATTTATGTTCATTAATTTAAGTTAATTTAAATCATTACAAATATATCGACCACCATAACACGGGCATGTGCCTAGCACCGGTGGTCGAAAAATCCACAAAAAATTATGTAACCATCAAAGCAATAAAATAAAGACAAATTTAAAAAATAAAATAAAAATTTCTCACATTTATTTTCACCACAAATTACCACAGAGTGCGTTTGGGCAACTAAAAACCACTTTTTCTTTATTTCTTTAGGATCTTAATATTATTAAATCCATTGGTTACGAATTTCCTGACGAAATTAAAATTCTCCTTTAGTTTTTTCTACAAACACAGCAAACTTATTTGGTGGAACAATTGATTTTAATCCAAAATTTATAAATACTTACTATGTAAACACTGATGAAGTAAGCATTGCTCATGAAACATGTTGATTTTTTTTAAATCATGGTGAGGTGTGTATATGCAAATAGGTTAAAACAAAAGTATTTATTAATTTTCAAATAATTTTTCCTAATTTGAATTCTTCAATCAAAAAAATTTTCAAGCCCCAAGAAGACACGCACGACCGAGAGAATCATATTATATTCTTAAACGATAATATATGTGAAAGAGTATTTGCCAGTACAAAATGGTGACATTCAAGTGCCCTGAAAGAATCCAGTTTAAGCTCTGCTGGATGGTATTCAAGTCCCTTAACAGAATGGCTTCGGCTTACTTATCGGAAATGTGCATTCCAGAAAATTTCAATTCTCGATAATCAACCCTCATGTCAGCAACAACATCAGCTATCGGAAGGTTCAAGGAACCAAAGTGCCAGAACCTAAAGCCTGGAATGGACTGCCATACGAGTTAAGAATGATAAAAGATTCAATTTAAAACTCATCTTTTCAGACAGTCGTATCCATAAGTTTAAAAAAAAAATAAGCTTTCACCTTCGTCTTCACGGCTTGCGACATTGTAAATAACTAATTTTGTAAAAATAAAGCAAATTCTTTCAATTCTCCAGTCTTTCAAAATAAATATTTTACTCAACTTTGGCATCAAACTTCTTATAAATGTAAAACCAACGTGATGAGCGTAGCAAAGATAAAGTCATGCAATGTCCAGTGTTTTAGATATAATGTCCTCCGCGTGCAAATCTTCCCCAAACTTTCTCATAAAGTGTGTTTATCGGAAGTGACCTGCAGGTAAGTGTGTTTCTGTATCTATTTGTAATAGAATTAGATAGAGCCTAAGAATTCATAATGGACTGTAAAGCGCCCTTGAGGTGATTTTTCACAAAAACGGCGCTCTACAAATTATCCAATTATTATTATTACTCCATCCTCTCTGTCTATCCGTACAGAAAATTGATAGAGTAAGTAGTTTTTTTATTGGAATGTTTTTTCTTCTCAGTTCTACCGTATGCCGTAAGTACATCGTTCCACTTTCTACGTCATTTTCTTTCGTCAATTCTACAACCATCATTTTTCAGTCGGCATAATAATAGCACACGAATCATCTGTCTAACCTCTAATGGATCTCATAGTTTATGGCTGGCGGTAATATTGCCTCATGGGCTTTGACGTGTGTTCATTTGTATTGAAAGTAATAATTCTACAAACTACTATTGTCGGACGAACGGCCTCCATACTTTTCACAGATCTAAAGAAATATTTTTATTTAATGGGTGTGAGTAATAACCGTGCGCTGTTCGCATTCTGGTAGATAGGTTAATTTAATGCACAGTTTTTACAAACATTTTTATTTATTTTGAATTATGCCAGTGATAGTTGGTTAAAATATTATTTATTGCGAAACATGGTGCCTATCCGAAAGAGATAAACGGAGACTAGAGGCTTTTGAAATGTGGTCCTATAGAAGACTATTAGGAATTTCCTGGAGAGACCACATTACAAATGAGGAGGTTCTCCAAAAAATCGAAGGAGGAAGGCACCTGCTCAGGACCTTGTCCGAAAGGCGTGCAAGATGGATCGGCCATGTAATACGACAAGAAGGCCTCTTGCATGCCATAATGGGGGGTATGACCGAGGGGACAAACTCTAGGGGACGCCCACGCCGAGAGTACCTGGAGGACCTGCTGGTGGACGTGCGCTGCTCATCATCAGGACCTTGTCCGAAAGGCGTGCAAGATGAATCGACCATGTAATACGACAAGAAGGCCTCTTGCATGCCATAATGGAGAGGGGACAAACTCTAGGGGGCGCCCACGCCGAGAGTACCTGGAAGACCTGCTGGTGGACGTGCGCTGCTCATCATATGCAGACTTCAAAAGAGCCGCACAAGACAGGGAAGAATGGAAAAGAAGAATAGAGGAAATTGCTGCAAACCAATCCCAGGATTGAAACCAGAGAGAGAGAGTTGGTTACTCCAGTTCTTCGGTGACCTTCCTCTGCTTCTTCTGCCTTCCACTTTGGCAGTGACTATGAGTTTCTCCAAGTTGGAGTCCTCAGTTTGGCGAGAAACATGTATCTTAAGATACATCGTAGGTAGATAGTTGAAAGCCTATTGTGGATGCCCTAGCTCTTTCAGGATATTTTTAATTTTTTTCTTTATTTTTCGCTTTGATGGTTACATAATTTGTGGATTTTTAACCACCGGGCTAGGCACATGCCCCCGTGTTATGGTGGTCGATAAACCGATGATGTCTTGCTGTCCATAGAATCCTGAGCATTTTTCTCCAGCACCACATTTCGAGGTCGTCTATTCGCTTTCTTTCGCTTGGTCTAAGTGTCCATGTTTCCATACCGTATAGAAGAAATACGGAGAAAATCAAAATTCTTATCTAGATACAAAATTCTTTTAAATCATGTTTTAGCCTGAGAAAATTATGAAAATGTCGTTTGAGGATCGAAAAAAACATACATTGTATGTAAGTTAGGGAACGTACCCATACTACGTGACACGTTTAGGGGGGGGGGGGGTGGTCTTCAAAATGTCACGCTCCATACAAATGAGCGGCGGGTTGCTTAGGATTTTGGTCACCGGGGGGGGGGGGGGGGGTAAAAATTGCAAAAAGTTGGTCACGTAGTATGGGTACGTTCCCTTATCAGATATTTCAGTAATTTTCAGATATTTTGTGATATTCATCAAGAGAATAAAAATATTTTGCAGAAGAATTTTTTTTATAAAAAATCTGTTTTAAAAGAATTTAAAGGACCTCAACATGATACTATGAATCACATCTAAACTAAAAAGCAGACTTTTCCACAAATCCCAATAAAACACACGAATCATAACTAATTTTTAAACGACTTCAAAAAGGAGGAGGTTCTCAATTCGACTGTATTTTTTTATGTTTGTTACCTCAGAACTTTCGACTGGGTGAACCGATATTGATAATTCTTTTTTATTTGAAAGCTGATGCTTCCCGTGTGGTCTCATTTCAATTTGGTCCAGTTCTGACAATGGCATCCATGAGAAAACCATATAAGTCTTAAATTTTCATTAATTATGTGCGCGACAAATGGACGAACAACTCAATATCACGCCAACCGATTTCGATGATTTTTTTATTGGAAATGATGTACTTCAAGGGTAGTTTGATGAGAGTCTGGTTAGGTTCTGATTATGGGATCCATGACAAAGTAACGGAACTCTTCAATTCTTAGGAGCAAATTAACGATACTCAGCCGAATATTTTGTATGGGCTATCCAGAACTTTGAGTCACCTACCCGTAATGTCGTTATGGTCAAGTAATGTCTGTCTCACATGAGCAGCACGTTTAGTAGGTCTACCCATATTCAGAAAAATTAGTTAGTGTACTTCAGATTCACTAAAAATCAACAAATAAACAAAAATTTTAACAAAACAAAAAACGACTTCAAAAAAGCTAAAAACTCTTGTTAAAATTTTTGTTTATTGATAGTAAGTTAGAAATTGGTTACAATCTATCCTCTTTGAAAACTCCTGACGTGAAGTCACGTTGTTATGATAGCTGAGTTACCAAGCCAGCGCTGAAAGTCCGACCCGCTAAGTACGCTCGGAATTCGGTGATTTCACAATCGATAATACGCCGGCCGGTTATCCAGTTTAGCCACGCTTGAGTTGGGCACCTATGTAAGTAGGACCAGAGAATAACAAGCTTTAATTAAGCACCTATCCATCCCAGTATCATGTACAGTGCGTCCACAAAGTATAAAATTTACCTAAAAAACTCAATTTTTGCTATGTCAGCACTGTAGTCCAGTATACATCACAGTGTGCGTTAAATCCGGTAGTTCTGATTTTTTGCAGACTTGTTTATGATGTTGGCCTAATGAATAATCCAAGTTTTCGACCTCGAGTGCCGACCGCAACTTTGTCAAAAATCGAAAAAACCGCGAAAAAATCGTTATTTTTTTCAAATTTTGGCGATTATAACCCTAAAGGACTAGTTTTTGAAAAAACTTTTTATGACGTTTTTAAAGTAGACTAAATTTGCTACAATATGATACTAGAATTGTCTCTGTAGACCCAATAGTTTTTGAGATTAAGTCTTTCAAAGTTTGTGACCTCGAGCGCAAACCGCGAAAAAATCGTTTTCGTTTTCAAATTTTGGCGATTATAACCCTAAAGGACTAGTTTTTGAAAAAACTTTTGCAAATTTTTTTTAAATTAGACTAAATTTGGTACAATATGATACTAGAATTGTCTCTGTAGACTTAAAAGTTTTCGAGATTAAGCCTTTCAAAATTTATCATGTTTTTCGAACTTCGTTTTGTTTTTCACTCGAATAACTCTAGCGGGATGAAGTTTCAATTACCTCCGACGTGTGAAGTCACGAATGCGACCCACCTGTAACACGTTTATGACTGGTACGTGGTATGACTGACAGTGTACTCTCTCGATGGACATTAGGCAGGTGTATCTACATAATATCTGCCATGAAGTGGAAACATACTGCGAGGTTACCACTGCAACAACTGAACAACATGTTGACATGAGACCACCTCGTGGCAACAGAGATGAATCAGATACTGAAAAACTCTGTAGATGGTTTGCACAGCACCCTCCATTCCTTACAACAGATTTCATTACGTCCATCAGCAGTGGCCTGGTTGGAGAATCTAGTGTCAACAGCCGAATGGCTCTAGAGATTGGGAGAGAATCAATTAATGGCCAGAATTTCCAGGAAGTGAAATTCAAACGTAAAAACAATGTGGTGTCCCTTTCTTCAGCTGTACGAACTATTACTGTTGGCAATAAACAGGTAACTGTTGATCCTCTAACACTGTTTCACAGGTTGTGTGTCTTAAAACAATCGGATGAAGAATTGCGAGAATTCTTCACTTACGAACTGTCACCAATCTCAATGTCATTGTTCTCTAAAGAGGGGATGAGAAGGGGCACAAAATCCACCTTGTATTCAGTATTTGAACCTGTAACCTTAAATGAGAAGCAAGGGTTAACGAATTTCGTAGTAGTGGATGGAGGGCATTGTTACGTAACAGAATCGGCTCCCGAGCGGAAGGTTAAGTGAATCGTCCCCACTACACGTGCCTACCGTTTCCTCTCCCCGCACCGCGCGACCACCCCGCGTCAGGCGCCAAGCGCCGGGCGGCCCGCCGGCCGCCATTCCTTCGCTAGCTCTCGGCCAAGCAACTGTGCTACGCGCGATTTGCGCTGTTTGTGCTCCACGATATTAACTCCGCGATGTATTGTTTGAAATTGTGTTGTGAACGGAATCCAGAAAAGATGGCAGACCACGCATCTAGCTATGTGAGTACCAACTCGCTTCCTCCCCCCCACCGTGTGCTTTGAACCGTTTGTAACTTCATTTAAACGCATAGAGAGAGGGAGAAATCCTCGTTAGGTCAGTAGGGTAGTTTAACTTGTGTTTTGTGCCGACACTGGCCGTATGTGTATCACCCTGTTCTGTTTATTGAATAAACCCTTTAAATGCAAATACTGTGTACTGATTGAGGAGGGAGTCCCGGGGATTTTGAGGAGAGGAGGGGAAGGAAGAATTGACCAAGCGAACCACTGGCACTCGCCCTGTTTTTTAGGAGGAATCATGTTCGAGCCGGTTTGAGCTAACCGACGGCTGTTATTGTGTGTGTTTTACAGGAATAGGGCTTGGGGTAGGCCACAGCAGCAGCGCCCCCAGCACTGGCGTTCCCAACTTAGGGGCAATTTTTTTTCTCCTCCCTCTTCACAGTCGCTCGCCTCGTTCTTCAATCAGCCATTGTTTAAACTGTATAATCTATAATGTTTTGTCTTGTTTTTTTTCCCAATTTGTCTAGCATTACCATCAAAGAACATCGACGCGAGTGTAACTTCGAATTGCAAATTTAAACTATCGCGGGCACATTCCTTCATTTTCGAGTCGTCACTCGACAAAACATTATCACCGGTATTCCTACGTAAAGTGCTCAACCAAGAAAGTTGCCGTCGTGAATAATATAGTGTTTACAAGTGTCGACCGACTAAATTTGCTAGTTTCAAATACAAGATTAATAGTGGAAATGTACACAAATATTTAAAACAAAGTTATTCAACAATTAAAATCCTGTATATGATAAACCAATTACCCGCTTCGTTTCCCGAAAGTTAATTAACCAGTTTTTATTAATAAACTTATTCCGCAGTGTGCTGGTCTGTATTTGATATCGACATATTCTGCGAATAGGGGACTATTTCGCAAAATACTGGCCTGTATATATAACGGCATATTTTGCAGCTTAAGGGAAACAAGTGGATTAAATTCTTTCTACCTTTTGACAATTGAGCATTTTTCTAATTTTGCCGCCTGTTTCATCATTTAGCTTTTTTTCTTTCGTAAGAAACAGACGACATAATTTGAAAGACGTTCGGTTCGCGTTGACGTCGATTCCTCGAGTCAGGCATTACATTACGTATGCACATTTCTGCATATAACTTGTTATGACAAAAGGAAGTCGGCGGATAAATACCAGTAATGGTGTATGCTCAAATCAGGCTGCAGTATAGCCACGTTAAATAAAGAACAATTCCCCAAGACATTGTTGAATTTTCAAACATACTTCCACGAAAACTTGTATAAAAGAAAAAATATTTCCTTTCCTTTCTAAAGAACCCCCCCTTTGGAAGGCTAATCGAAATATTCCAAAAAACATGTTCATTTAAGGCGAACCTCGTTTCCGTTTTTTTATTTTTTCTTTTCCGGACTTTTGCTTATTTGCAAACCTTTTTCAAAAACATCGGGATTTTTTCTCAAAATTACGTTTTTTGAGGGAAACCGCTGCCCAATTTTCTCTCGTTCCGGACTTAGAAAATTTTCAACAAATTTTCAAAACATCGGGATTTTTTCTCAAAATCACGTTTTTGTAAGGGAAACCGCTGCTCAAATTTTCTCTCATTCCGGACTTAGAAAATTTTCAACAAATTTTCAAAACATCAGGATTTTTTCTCAAAATTACGTTTTTTGAGGGAAACCGCTGCCCAATTTTCTCTCGTTCCGGACTTAGAAAATTTTCAACAAATTTTCAAAACATCGGGATTTTTTCTCAAAATCACGTTTTTGTAAGGGAAACCGCTGCTCAAATTTTCTCTCGTTCCGGACTTAGAAAATTTTCAACAAATTTTCAAAAACATCGGGATTTTTTCTCAAAATTACGTTTTTTGAGGGAAACCGCTGCCCAATTTTCTCTCATTCCGGACTTAGAAAATTTTCAACAAATTTTCAAAACATCGGGATTTTTTCTCAAAATCACGTTTTTGTAAGGGAAACCGCTGCTCAAATTTTCTCTCATTCCGGACTTAGAAAATTTTCAACAAATTTTCAAAACATCAGGATTTTTTCTCAAAATCACGTTTTTGTAAGGGAAACCGCTGCCCAATTTTTTTTTTCTCGTCTATGGACTTTGAAAATTTTCAACAAATTTTCAAAACATCTGGATTTTTTCTCAAAATCACGTTTTTCGAGGGGAACCGCTGCCCAATTTTTTTTCTCGTCTATGGACTTTGAAAATTTTCAACAAATTTTCAAAACATCTGGATTTTTTCTCAAAATCACGTTTTTTGAGGGAAACCGCTGCCCAAATTTTTCTCGTTTTCGGACTTAGAAAAATTTTCTACAAATTTTCAAAACATCAGGATTTTTTCCCAAAATCACGTTTTTTGAGGGGAACCGCTGCCCAAATTTTCAAATATACCAAACACTTATAAAAAAAAAAACGTTTTTTTGTTTTTTTTCTTCTCAAAAAAAACTTTTTGTAAAAAATACGTCCCCAGTGGTCAATCTCTGCCCAATTTCTTTCCAATTGCGAGTCTAGTTCTCACTTTTTCCAACATAAGGTCAGTCTGATACGATCTTATACACCATGGAAGTTCCTCAAGTCACGCTGGGTATAATCCCACACATTTTTACTTCAAAAAAGGAGGAACTACTACAGGCCCTGAGAAATAGAAAGATTTCTCCTAGGAATAAATCCAAAAAATGCCTCACTCTATATGCTTCTTTCTACAACAAAAAATATATCAGGAGGTTGCAATTTCAACCGGAAGTCACCTCGGAAATCATCACTACCCCCCTCACAGTCTCCGAAGCAAAACCCGTGGTAGTGCAAGCCCAAGAACCAACAAAAATATACGATCTGACATCCTGGAAAACAAAATACAACGGACTCACGGATGTAGAGGATTTCATCAACAGAATAGAGGAAACAGCTCAAGTCAGAGGAATTCCCGAGAACATCCTACACAGAAATTTCATAGACCTCATCGCTCCTGAAATGCTTACCTGGCACAGGATACATAAGAGAAAAACAAACTCATGGAAGGAACTCAGGGCGGCACTTTTAACGAGTTTCGGAGAAAAAAAGGCCCAACACAGAATCAGGTTATCCTTACTCGCTATCAAGCAACACCCCGGAGAGCCTGTCGCTAGATTCACGCAGAGGGCAGAGGCCATCAATATTAAGCTCGCCCAACCCGTTCCTGAAGTGGAACTCCTCCCAGTTTTGATCGACGGTCTCCTGCCCAGATATGAGAACATCATAACTTCCCAGAAAATTTCCACGCTGGAGCAACTTAAGGACGTCTGTCAGCTACTGGAGGCATACCAGGATCGGAAGAGAGACGAAAGGTTCCCCAAGGAAAACTTTCGCCCCAGCACTTCGTCCGGCATAAAACCAGAGCACAACGAAAAGAAATCCTGCTCTTTTTGCCACAAGGTTGGTCACTCCCAAGCCTCTTGTTTCAAACAAGCTAAACTTTTATCTTCAAGAGACCCCCAATCTAACAAAAGGCGATCTGTCGATCGTTCTCCAAGAAGAGATGAAGGGAGGAAGTTTGGCAAAAGACCACGCCAAGACAATACTGAGACACCCATCCCGGACCTCAGATTCATCAAACCCCCTACAGATTTCTCAAGGCCCCCTCCCAATTGGACAGTCAAGAGGCCAAAAAACTAGAACCCAACCTCCCGGGCCATCCTCCCCATAGGCCGAAGGAATGGTCGGAGTGGTTGGAACACGTCAAATTCTTCAAAAAGGCCTTACCCCTCTCTACAGTTTGCTGCAAACAGGCAATAGACGGTAGACCCTTCGCGCATTTTTCTATAAACAATGTGGTTTTTTCTGGTCTCCTCGACAGCGGCGCGTCTGTCAGCTGTCTGGGCGACAACGCTCACACCTTATTCACAAACTGTGGTTTTAAAATGGAAGAACATTCTTCACATGTCACCACAGCAGACAACACTTCACAACGTGTCATTGGTTCTCTTACCCTGCCGATCAATTGCGACACAAAAACAGTTCGGATCAAATTTCTGGTTGTACCTACAATCTCGCAAAAATTTATCCTGGGAGTGGATTTTTGGATGGCTTTCAAAATTGCTCCACAGTTGTTTAACAACCCCTCCGTTCCCCCCCAAGTGAACGAAATCCGTACAGTAATACCGTACGAAAATTTGAACCCCCTGCAAACAGATCAGTTGGATCAAATGATAAACAAGTTTGAATCAATCTCATTCGAAAAGTGTGGTTTAGGCTTAACCAACTTAGTAGAACACCATATAAAAACAACAGGCCCCCCAATCAAACAAAGGTATTATAACCTCGCTCCTCAAAAATTAAAAATATTAGAAAAGGAATTGGACGATATGTTAAGAATGGGAGTGGTGGTACCCAGCCGCAGTGCTTGGACCAACCCCACCTTAATAGTTTCAAAGAAAGACGGCTCGGCACGTTTCTGCCTCGATAGCAGACGCCTCAACGCATGTACAGTGTCAGACGCCTACCCCCTCCCTTTGGTTAACTCCATCCTCGACAGACTTCGAAACGCTAAATACATCTCATCTATAGATTTGAGCAAAGCTTTCTGGCAAATACCTTTGGATCCCAGCTCCTGCGAAAAAACTGCCTTCGTAGTGCCTGGCAGGGGCATGTTTCACTTTAAAAGGCTACCCTTCGGTTTAAAAAACAGCCCAGCGGAGCTACAAAGGCTCATGGATAAATTGTTTGGCCCAGAGTTCGACAACAACTTATTTTGCTACCTGGATGACTTGATCATCATCAGCGATACTTTTGAAAAACACATACTCATTCTAGAAAAGGTTTTTCAACAACTCAAACAAGCCGGTTTGACTATAAACCTTAAAAAATCGGAATTCTGCAAACATCGCCTACGATACTTGGGCTTCATAGTAGATGAAGAAGGCCTAAGAACCGACCCCGCAAAAGTTGCAGCTATGACAAACTTCCCCCGGCCCACGAATGCAAAAGAGGTAAAAGCTTTCCTCGGCCTCACCGGTTATTACAGAAGATTCATAAAAAACTTCTCAACACTCGCGGCGCCGCTCAACAAAATCACGGGCGTCCGCAAAGGTACCAGTAACTTTGCCTGGTCCGTAGAGACCGAGTCAGCATTCAACTCCTTGAAGGAAGCCCTTCAGTCAGCCCCGGTACTGAATTGTCCTGACTTCAGCCTCCCCTTTACGATCCATTCAGACGCATCAAACGTCGGAATCGGAGGAGTCCTCACTCAGAATTTTACGGACGGCGAACACCCCGTGGCATATTTCTCTCGAACCCTAAACAAGCACGAAAAAAATTACGGAATCACTGAGAGAGAATTATTAGCAGTCATGGAATCCATTCAACATTTCCGCGGATACATTGAGGGCAGTAAGTTTACCGTGGTTACGGACCATAGCAGCCTAAAGTGGCTGATCTCGCTAGACAATCCCTCTGGAAGATTGGCTCGCTGGTCGTCCCGCCTATCTCAATACACATTCGATGTCATCCACCGTAAAGGCGCGGATAATATCGTCCCGGATGCCCTTTCTAGAATCGAGATTGCGATACTAAACACGGTATCATCCAATTCTAGTCTCCCCACAAAAGATTTATGGTATCAAAAAATCTTCCAAGGATGCAGTAACAACCCACAAAAGTTTCCGAATTTTACAATTAAAAACGGACAATTATACCGCAACTGCAAGCCACCACTGTCAATATTAGAGGATTATGCCTGGAAAATGGTAGTCCCTCTCGAAAATAGAGAACAGGTTATTATCAATAACCACAGTGCCGTAGATTCCATACACCCTGGAACCTTTAAAACATATAAAAAAATATCTCTGAGATATTATTGGCCTGGTTTATTCAAACAAGTACGTCTATTCATCTCCAAATGTGACATCTGTAAGGCTTACAAACACAGCACGGCACCACCGTCTGGCCTAATGGGCAACCCCAAGCGTGCCGATAGACCACTTCAATCCTTCTCAATGGACCTCATCGGACCTTTCCCTAGAAGCTACGCAGGTTACATGCATATACTCAGTGTGGTGGACGTTTTTTCCAAATACTGCTGGTTGTTTCCTCTGAAAAGGGCGACCGCAGCAGCAATAACCAATCTGTTAGAAAAGCATATTTTCATACCCTACGGTATTCCTCGTACTATAATATGCGACAATGGCAAACAATTTATAGCTCTAGAATTTAAAGAGTTTTTGTCTAAATATGGTATAAAGGATATATTCTACAATACCCTTTACACCCCACAGAACAACACCGTCGAACGATACAACCAGACCATTAATACGGCTCTGGCAATTCTGGTCGGCAAGGACCAACGTACATGGTGCAAAAAATTAGACAAAATACAAGCAGCCATGAACAACACGGTGAACCTCGCTACAGGCTATACACCATTTTTTCTCAAACACGGCATGGAGCAAGTAGTTCACGGTTCATTACACCCTGACATTTGCCTTCCACCCACCCCTTCCGCCACAGCAGACCCCGCAGCAAATTACGCTCACCGCTTGGAGGAACTCTCCGCTATCTATAGCGAAGTAACAGACGCTCTACTATTGGCCCACCAAAAGAGTGCCGACAGGTATAACCTTCGCAGAAAGCACGTCACGTTCAAAGAAGGAGACATCGTTTGGAGAAGGAACAACACCTTGTCGCAAGGTGCGCTATACTTCTCTGCCAAATTGGCACCCCGCTTTGTAAAAACGAAAGTTCTAACAAAGATCTCAGACCTCGTTTATCGATTGTCTGACATCTCTGGTAAACACATCGGAAATTACCATGTGAAAGACATTGTCAAAATTGGGAATATGGAATCAGTAAATTCCATCACATCAAGTACTCAGGCGTTACCAAATCGGCAAAACATGCATCTTGTTAACCCTGATCATTATTACGTCCCTGACCTCTCTTGGCCAGTCATCAATCAGTGCGATGCGGTCTCTTTAGAAGTCTTATAATTCTCGTCATAAACGACGTGAGTCATGTGTAATTATTTAATGTAAATAATCACCCACATGGGCATTCGTAAGGAAATCCTTACACCCGAAGGCACATTAATGTCAACGGTAGCCTAACTCCTGTACATTTTTTTTTTTGTGCATAATTTTATATGTTCTTTTACATCCTGCGCGCCTTGCCTGCTGTACCACAAGAGCACCTCTTGGGGCACTGTTTTCATGCTTGTATGCATCCTCTTCCTGAAATTGATCACTTCGGGAAAGGGACTCCTTTTTCCTCCTACCATCAACGGTTCCAGAAAACTCTTGCTCCGAGACGTCGTTTTCCTTTCACAATTCTTGCAGCATCCGCGCGTTTTTTTTTTCTCACCTCATCGCCTCATCTTGTCATATCACCCCTTTTTTTAATTTTTTGTTTTGTGTCGGGTTTTGTCGTACCAGTACGTCCCTACCCTAATGTTGTAAATATAAAATCATAAGCACAAGTCTGTATAATAACCATTGGTTTCAGACCTTTGCCGCGGGCTCGCTACTATGGTCACAGCACCATATTGTAAGAATGTCGCGACGATTTCTGTTATAATAGGAAATCCTCCCGTTTTTTCTTTCTTTCTTTTCCCTCTTCACCCCATCCTACACATTCATAGTAATGTTGTATATTGGGAATCGTTTCGAATACACCCAATGTACTCACCTATCAGGTCACATTCGCTGGATTCGAGACAATTCAAGAGCAACCTTGTTGCTATTTGTGGTTTTTTCTTCTTTTTCCAAAAAATTAGAATGGCGCTCAACCCAATTGCTCTTATTTTTCCAGAATCGTATTTTGTCGGATTCTGAGAAAAATATTTGTTATAAAAGTGACAATACGTTTCGTCCCTTCATTAACATTGTTCCTTGTACATATACAACTTCATTATGAGGTACATATTTTATCATGACAAGTTTCTTTTGTCCTTATTGTACCATTATTCTTGTTTGAAGTTTAAAATCTTGGCCAGATCTTCAATAAAATTTGTGTTTATCGCCTTTTGGCAAGTCTTGTAACGTATGCTAATATGAAATTATTAAGCTACAGCAGTGCCGTATTAATTACATCATTGCAAAACCGCCGTCTGTATTGAATGGGGACCCACATTTTCGAACGTAATTGGGCTACTGTCTTTCAATACTGGGCAAATTTGTTGTAAATCGTTCATTCCTGTCACGTGAGACGTGAAAACGTGACAATATCTACCATCATAGGAGAGATCCTCAAAACATCCGCCATGATACGAGAAGTTCGTTATAATTACTTTATACTCTTAACTAAATGTTATTGAGTTGGTCGTGTGTCTTTTGGCATGAGAACCGCTTAATCCGCCGTCTGTATTGAATGGGGACCCACTTTTTCGAACGTAATTGGGCTACTGTCTTTCAATACTGGGCAAATTTGTTGTAAATCGTTCATTCCACCCGCCGTCTGTATTGAATGGGGACCCACATTTTCGAACGTAATTGGGCTACTGTCTCTCAATACTGGGCAAATCTGTTGTAAATCGTTCATTCCTGTACATGAGACGTGAAGACGTTACAATACTCACCATGAATCGTGCGAACGAAATAATATCTACCCCCATGTTTGTGTGACCTACCAAGCGTAGATCACACGCCTTTTATTTTCTGTTATCAGAAAGTTATTGTTTTTTTTTTCGCAACAATTATTCAAAAAGCATGCCCGTGGACTTCCTGTCACAAGAACCCAGGAACTATCCACTATCCCTAAAGGACTAATCATACGCTTCACTCATGATTATGGGGCATCGTGTCGTAGGAGTTAAGTTGATGGACACAAAAAACACCTAACTCGTTGTCTGGGGGACGAACAAGAAAACCCCCAGGTTTGTGAGATTTGAGCAAGGGTCTGTCATTTCTCGCAAACAAGTAGGAGAATAAAACGACCTTCTAATCTTCTGCCCAATACACGTAGTGGATTAGACTCTTTTTGTCAGTGTATCCCTTTTGTCCCACTCTACCAAATTGTATTGTAATGTGCCAGGAAAGTTGCTGTAGACCTTGTTTCACCTTTCACTCAGAGGTCGAATTTCGGAAATAGCCGAGTCCTCAGCAGTTTTCTTCGTTCAAATGTTCCCAATTGTCACTCTTTCCTTTCCTCGAAATTATCCGTGAATGGGGATATATGCGTTACGCACTTGGCGTTTCGTTTGTCAAATGGGACAACCTTCATTCACGGATCTTTTCAACTTCCCACTCCTTTCCCACTTTTCATAACTTATTTGTACTCAATGTTTTGTTCTTCGAAAGTAGAAAAAATGCTACCGTATAGACGTGAGCATAGGTCATGGAAGACCAACTTCTTTCGAAAAGGGGCATTTTGTCATACGTACAAACCCTTACCTACGTGTTCTTGGAAATGTATTTAGTTTCAAAAAAAGCTAAATGGGTTAAACAGAACCTTTCCTTGAATACGTACCTTTGTAATATGTATAAGTCTGTAGTTACACTTAGTTAACTCTCTCTCCGTCTCTCTCTCTCTCTACGCGTCAAACAAATCCAATTTTTCTCAACATGCACACCTTGTTTCTCTCCAAACCTTTTCATCATTGGTCTACCAGGCAGGTAAACTTCAAGAATTTTGCTCTAATAATAATTTTTTCGCCGGATTAATAAGAAGACCAGCAGCTCTTCACCCTATCTACACCTGCGCCTCTCTTCATGCTGCCTTCACTACCGTCACGGAGGTCCCATGCCTTCAAACCCTACGTACCAAAAGCACCCGACCACACCTAACATAACCTAGTGTGAGTCGTGCGTGTAGTTGCGAATTGTATCATCACAAAACCATCACTCAAACAAACCCGAGCACGTCAGCTCTAAGTTGGTTCATGTTCCTGTTGCCATTGTACAAATGTTCCTGCGGCACCTTGCAAATGTTCCTGTTGCCATTGTACAAATGTTCCTGCGGCATCTCGCAAATGTTCCTGTTGCCATTGTACAAATGTTCCTGCGGCACCTTGCAAATGTTCCTGTTGCCATTGTACAAATGTTCCTGCGGCATCTCGCAAATGTTCCTGTTGCCATTGTACAAATGTTCCTGCGGCATCTCGCAAATGTTCCTGTTGCCATTGTACAAATGTTCCTGCGGCATCTCGCAAATGTTCCTGTTGCCATTGTACAAATGTTCCTGCGGCATCTCGCAAATGTTCCTGTTGCCATTGTACAAATGTTCCTGCGGCATCTCGCAAATGTTCCTGTTGCCATTGTACAAATGTTCCTGCTGCACCTTGCAAATGCTCTGTTGCCACCATGCCAATGCTCCTGTGCCTTTGCGCAAATAACAATACCAACGATTGTTCACACAACAATCCCACTGTATACAACCAGTGTACCAACCACCATCACAACAGCGGCTGTCATGCACACAAACCACCTCCGCTATAAAGGACCAACCACCAATTACAATTCCACTCTCCAGTACCTCAATGATGTCATACTGGCCCACCCACAGGATCCGGAAGCAGCTACCTTTTTGACCTCTGTGACAGGTAGAACCCTCTCCACCACCAAGAAGCCTCATCCTGCGTTCTCTTCTTCGTGTTTTCTTTAAGGCCCTAGTGTTCCTTGAGTGTAATCTCAAACGGGCCAGGTTACTGTGACAAAGTAACCGTGTAACTTCAGTGCAACGTCCCAACACCCCAAACATCCTACGCAAACCACGCTACGCAAACATAGCTCACAGACCAATGATACAATTAGAGTCATTTTTTTTCTATCACTGCATAACCCTTGTACCTTTCTCCAACAGGTCCTTGTTTATATTTATGTATGTCACTGCTCTTTCTTGTTCATTCATGTATAATTCCTTGTTCACCATGCTTTTTTCTCTTTTGTTTTTGTTTCTACTATTTTGTAGCTAGCAACCTTTTTCTCTCTCTCTCTCCTTTTTTCTCTTAAATTTTTTTTTTTTTTTTTTTTTTGTTTTGTTTTGGCACAAGTGCTAGAAGGGTAAGAGGATTTCTTAGCCCTACTGCTCCATTACCACGTCGCTTTTTTTGCGGCGAGGGGGGAAGTGTTACGTAACAGAATCGGCTCCCGAGCGGAAGGTTAAGTGAATCGTCCCCACTACACGTGCCTACCGTTTCCTCTCCCCGCACCGCGCGACCACCCCGCGTCAGGCGCCAAGCGCCGGGCGGCCCGCCGGCCGCCATTCCTTCGCTAGCTCTCGGCCAAGCAACTGTGCTACGCGCGATTTGCGCTGTTTGTGCTCCACGATATTAACTCCGCGATGTATTGTTTGAAATTGTGTTGTGAACGGAATCCAGAAAAGATGGCAGACCACGCATCTAGCTATGTGAGTACCAACTCGCTTCCTCCCCCCCACCGTGTGCTTTGAACCGTTTGTAACTTCATTTAAACGCATAGAGAGAGGGAGAAATCCTCGTTAGGTCAGTAGGGTAGTTTAACTTGTGTTTTGTGCCGACACTGGCCGTATGTGTATCACCCTGTTCTGTTTATTGAATAAACCCTTTAAATGCAAATACTGTGTACTGATTGAGGAGGGAGTCCCGGGGATTTTGAGGAGAGGAGGGGAAGGAAGAATTGACCAAGCGAACCACTGGCACTCGCCCTGTTTTTTAGGAGGAATCATGTTCGAGCCGGTTTGAGCTAACCGACGGCTGTTATTGTGTGTGTTTTACAGGAATAGGGCTTGGGGTAGGCCACAGCAGCAGCGCCCCCAGCAGCATCTACTTCACAAAGTTGTGTGGCCTCGAAGCTCATTATTTGGTGCGATAGCTGACAGATACATACAGTACATTACTGCTCACTATGGCTCAAATGTGGCAGTAGTTTTCGATGGTTACCCCGTAGATGCTGTACAGAAAAACACAAAGAGCTCTGAGCGTCTTCGAAGAGCCAAGTTACACTCATCGCGAGAGATAATCGTTGATGAGAAAACCGTGGCACAGGTTTCTCAACAGAAATTCTTGTCAAATGACAAAAACAAGATTCGTTGCATAAAACTGCTGACAACAAAAATGGGAAATCACAACATTCAAGTACTCCAAGCAGCGGAAGATGCTGAAAGGCTCATCATCACTACAGCTGTAACTGCTGCCTCTACCTATGATATAGATATAGTGGTAGTCGTTGGTGAGGACATTGATTTGCTGATCATCCTTACTGCGACCTCAAACCAACGTGAATTTTTTTTACAATAAATGTGGAAGAGGCAAAGCATCAGATGTCATGTATTCCAGCATCGCTTCTTCAAAATCCTCTTTGAAAACAGAGCTTTTCCTCTTCATCCATGCCTTTAGTGGTTGTGACTCGACATCCTGCGTCTTTGGCTTAGGGAAGATACAAATGATATCCATAGTCGAAAAAAATCCGGACGTTGAAAAGCAAGCTGCCATTTTTCTCGACACCAACTCTAGACCTGACGATATAGCAGCAGCAGGAGAACTAGTCATAATTGCTCTATACGGAGGCAACCCCGACACCCATAACCTTGACGAGCTGCGGTACCAACTATTCGTCACGGCTGCGACGAAAACCAGCCTTAATCTAGCCAGGTTACCTCCTACACGAGACTCTGCTCGATTTCACTCCTTGCGGACATACCATCAGGTAAAAATTTGTCCTTGCATCAGTTACATATCATTCATCATTTTCTATTCTCATGTTCAATCTTCTTACAGGTACAGGCGTGGTAGGGAGTCACACTGAATCCTCTCTCCTGGGGGTGGATATCCACCCCCACAAGGCCTCAACCCCAAAATGATGACCAGAGACGCAGCCCCACAACACCTCTTGCGGATGATTTCTTGCGGCTACACGAAGGATTGTGAGAACGCGTGCAGCTGCAGGAAGGCAGGATTAAAATGCTCATCAGTCTAAAGGCACTGTAGCGGGGCCTCTTGTGACAATATACCTGATGTTGATGTAATAGATATCCCACAAGGCGACGATCTGTCCGATGTCGAAATGGAAAATGACTTGTGGACACAAGACGTCGACGATTCATCACCATCTCCTGATGGGGATATGCCATCCCAATACATCGATCCAGATACGGACGAACCTCAACCGGGACTTTCCAAGAGGGATAAATTAATTTAATTTTTTGATTTTGAATATTACTCAGTTTCCTAACAAATAAACTTATTAACTTTTGTTGTACTTATCTTTGTTAAATAAATAAATAAAAAAAAATAAAAATGAAATACTTTGTTTTTTATCTTTTTTACTTCATTATTCGTAACTAAACTTAAACATCATCATCGCATCATAAAAGAACAGGGCTTCGATAGTATAATCAGGGTCAAAATTCATTCAGAACGACAGAATTGCAAAAAATTGCGAAGTTCGAAATAATGATAAACTTTGAAAGGCTTAATCTCGGAAAATATAGGGTCTACAGAGACAGTTCTAGTATCATATTGTAGAAAATTTAGTCTACTTTACAAACCTCCTAAAATTTTTTTTTCAAAAACTAGTCTTTTAGGGTTATAATCGCCGAAATTTGAAAAAGAAAACGATTTTTTCGCGGTTTGCGCTCGAGGTCACAAACTTTGAAAGGCTTAATTTCGGAAAATATTGGGTCTACAGTAACGATTCTAGTATTATATTATAGCAAATTTAGTCTACTTTAAAAACGTCATAAAAAAGTTATTTCAAAAACTAGTCCTTTAGGGTTATAATCGCTAAAATTTGAAAAAATAACGATTTTTTCGCGGTTTTTTCGATTTTTGACAAAGTTGCGGTCGGCACTCGAGGTCGAAAACTTGGATTATTCATTAGGCCAACATCATAAACAAGTCTGCAAAAAATCAGAACTACCGGATTTAACGCATACTACCCCATACATTCAGGCGACAAAGTTACTGGACTACTGACTAACGTAGATTTTAGAACAAATTATAGTAGATTCAAATATGAGGGTAGTTTTTCTTAACGTTTTGCTAAAATTGCACATTTCTTCCATGAAGTTTTTATTTCGATTTAATGTCTAATATTTTTTATTAAATACTCTTGTGGCTTTACATTGGGTTTGTTACATTAACATTACATTAACTAATACATTGGCTATGTAACATTAACAACTTTTTTCCCGGGGGTTAGTAATAAATAGCAGGTTGCAAAAAATTATTTCTTACATTCCAATGGTTAAAAATTGTATAAAATTTAGAAAAATAATAACAATAATAATAAATAATAAGTTGACATAAAAAATTATAATATGTTTAGAAAACATCGAAATTGTTACATTAAAAATGTCGATATCATTTGTATTTTGAGTTGCTAAACTATATAAGCGAGGAATTGGCAAGTTTGCTTTATAATTTGTTTGTGAATGGTGACATTGAAACAGATCCTAGTGAATCGAGTAGGTACTCTTAAATTGACTACACCCTGGAGTTTGCGGCAGTCGAGTTCCGAATTTACAATTTTAAAAAAGAAACGTAGGTCACTTATCTTTCGGCGATCCTCAAGTGTATGAATTTTTAAGGTATTTAATAAAAAAAGTTTGGTTAATTTGTTCGAAAGAGATATTTAAATTAAAATTAATAAATAAATTACTTTTTTCGTTATATGTTTTTGGGGTGTACTACTTCTGTGTTACTGTATTACTTCTTTGACATTTCGAAACTACAAGAAAAAATATTTATAAAAATTTGAAAAGTATTTATATTATAGGTGTTAAAAAAATAAAACAACTTCGAATGTTATACATATACAGTATCAACTCATTTCAGCAAGTTGGTACTATAAAGTTCTGAACACCGTTTGATATTGACGATGAAAAACATTAGAGCACAAACAAAAACCACTATGCTTTTAAAATGTTATTATTGTTCCTCGACCATTCATGGTGTTGCAATTTAAAACCATGTAAACAATCGCAGCAAACCCTCCATTTATGTCTACAATTATTCTTGACGTCTGTCAAGACATCATACAGTACAATCCAAAGATAATGGAGTACGGTCTTAGACGATGTATGTATGTATGTATGTCTGCAGCACTTTTTCTAGCACAGGTGCTAATTTCGTCACCGGTACCACACAACTTGCAAGACTGTGACTTTGTAACACGAAAGTGAAATGCGATACGAAGAGTTAGGTTACTTCCAAAAATTAGTACCATGTGTGAAAAACTAAATAATGCCTGTCAAATATCTACAAGCACCGTGGCACTAGCGTATGTTTTATTGACAAGGCCTACCTGAATAAAATTCCTGCTTTTTTACATGCAATGTTTTTATCTATAAATTTTCGAAAAGACAGCGGTCAAACCATTTTAGAAAGGTTCATGCATAACAAACAACATTCACAACTTATAGCAGTAACTAATTACTATATTGTTATCAAGTTTAATTTGTAGTCCATTCTAATATTAATAATTTGATAAAGCCTTCAGAAGGCGAAAAAGCTGCCACGCAATAATAATTACACAGAATTAATAATTAGCAGAACTTGTTTATAAATGAACTATGTCTTTATAAATTTTAATAATACTAAACACTTAATACGAAACACTTTTCTTCCAATTAACGCGATTTCCCGGAATGAACACATTTTAGTGGTTTTGGTTTTATATTAGGTCCTTACATATGAAATTGGCGTTTTGCATGGGAGGAACATAAAGTCGATTTTTTTAATATAATATATTTATTTAATCAAAGTATGTACCATTGCTATCTATGCACTTTTGCCATTTCATAGGTAGTTCAGCGATCCCTTTACTAAAAAAACCATTCGGACGGGAATCAATAAAATCTTTGAAGGCGATTTGGACTGCCCCATCGGAGTTGAATTTTTTCCCTTGCAAGAAGTAATCCAAATTTCGAAAAAAATGGTAATCTATTGGG
Source organism: Limnephilus marmoratus (assembly GCA_917880885.1). Taxonomy (NCBI): domain Eukaryota; kingdom Metazoa; phylum Arthropoda; class Insecta; order Trichoptera; family Limnephilidae; genus Limnephilus; species Limnephilus marmoratus. The sequence goes on along the minus strand of OU862919.1, from coordinate 26,071,482 downwards.
GCAAGGTCCGGAGAGTACCTACGGTGGATGTCTTAGACATTCTAATTGAAGCTCCTCTAATTTCGTGGCCGTCTGTTATGCAATGTGTGGTCTAGCGTTCTAACGTACGTTTGTTGATTTGCTTCACTCAATTCGTGAGGTACCCACCTTTCAAGCTTTTTCACCTTCCCAATTTGCTTCAAGTAGATTAAAACAGTTTTATCACTAACACCGCAGCCTGCAGCTAACTCGGACGTGGTTTGCGATGGATCCGCTTCCACAATAGCCTTCAATTCTTCATTATCAACTTTGGTCTCCGGCCATCCACGGGGCTTGTTCTGCAGGTCGAAATTTCCAGAACGAAAACGTTGGAACCAAAAACGCACTGTGTTTTCTTTTGCGGCACCGTCGCCATACACATCATTAATCCTTCGAGCCATTTCTGCAGCACTGGTGCCACGGTGGAACTCGTACTCGTAAATAACGCGACATTTCAAGTTTTCCATTTTGTAAACTAAGTGACGCTAAGAAAAAAACAATTAAGGATAAAACAAATGAATTATAATTTTCGAAACACTAATACATGAGTAAATAGCTGTATAAATTTGAATTTGGAATTCCTAGCCAAAGAAAAGATATTTGAGATCAAAGTTGCCAGTACGGCAAAACGCCAATTTCAAATGTAAGGACCTAATATAAGTAGGTACTACCCCTTATGATTGATTTTTAAATCCATCGATCGGGGTCAGTGGGCAATCGACCGGTCAGTGGCTGAGTTAGCATCGCGTTTGGGTCCCACCCGGGCGTCGCGTGTTCGATTCGTCGACTGGCTAAGTCCTCCATCACAAAACAAGCAACATTTTCCGCTTTCTGTGGTGGTAGTAGAAGATTTTCAAATATTGTCGGGTTATTCGTAACCCGGAAATATATGTCTTTCTTTTTAAAAAAAAAATATGTATGGATATATTTTCGATAAAATACCCAGAAACAATATTTTCTTCGATAAATACACGACAATAAAACGGTCAACGATCATTCCGACTAAAACAGTAACCGAAAAAATCAAAACACTTTCGAAAAGTGATATAATGTTATTAAAAGTGATGATGAAACTATTCTCAGAAGTGTTAGCTATACCAATTTGAATGAAAACTGATGTCGCCAATTTACAAAAGACCTTTAAACACCTAGGCCCCACACAGACCAATGAAATTGTTTTTCTGTTCACGAAAGAATTTCCGTATTTGAAAATAGTTGAACAATTTCAACAGAATGAAGTAAGCAGAAAATGCCCTTACGTCGGGCATTCCGGCAAGCCCACTGTTTTGGCCAGAAGATTTTTACATGAACGGCAAATGATTTCTGCAACCTTATAATGGCAAAAAATTGTATTTGCTAGGAAAACATTCACGGGAGATAAGCGCGCCTTCCACTGCGAGCGGAGCGGACTCATTACGGAATCCGCTCGACTAGCAAACATTAACTGCATACAAGTGCTTCCATTAAGAACGAGGCCAGCGAAGCGGACTAAACGAGTTAAATAGTTTCGAACGAGTCCGCTCCGCTAATGCGAGCGGAGCGGACTCCGTACGATCTCCGCTCGACTCGCACACGTTAACTGCGTACAAGTGCTTCCATCACGAACGAGAAGAGCGGAGCGGATCGAACTTGTTAAAATAGGTCCGAAAGAGACCGCTCGCGCACACCATCGCCGACTAGTTTCTAGCGGACTCCGCTCAAGAACTGTAGCCAATTCAATTGCCTCGCTGCGTTTTTGTCGAGGTGGAGGTGTTTATTGAAGCCGTTTGCCAATTTCGTTTATAGGATACGACTAGCAAAGATTGTCAACATAAAGGATTCGGCTTAGAAAACCATTATTGGTTTATGATATTGGCGGAAATAAGAAAGTAAATTATTTTTTTAAAGTTTTTACATTTTTGAGATAAGATTATTTTTATAAAAGTACATTTAATTCATACTTAATATTTTTTTTCATTGCACACATGCTGTCAGAATCATATTCACTAGAATCAGTACTTGACATCACAAAAATCACTCCGTTCACTTCGAAACAAAGCGATTGTAACCGACGTGTTCATACCCTCGAAATCTTTTTCATCAATGTTCATCGTTGGCCCGGTCCTCTGCAGTTTTGTGGTCATTTCTTGGAAATTAGTAAAAAATGACCTGGCCACAAAATGCAAAAATACCGTGCCGCCAGCGATAATGTTGATGAAAAGGATTTCTCTTGTCAAAATTCTTATCAAATTTTCATTCTTGTATATTTTATGCTATAACTTAATTAAATAAACTATTTTTAAGGCTTTTTATTAACAATGTACATTTCCCCAGTGCAACAAATAAACGATTACTTTCAGGTTGTCACTGGGGAGATTGTAAACTCATTATTTTTACCTTTTTAATTTTTATGTTGTACTATTAATTTTTTACTTTTCAATTTTAAAAGTCTGTGAGCCTTGCAGGACAATGAAATAATCAGTTTTCATTGTAGGGCCTGCAAGGCCTCCAGCAAAACATAAAACTTTGCCTCTAGGTAAAAACCTACAGAAGATAGAGACACATTTTGCTCTTGTCAAACACTTAGAAAAATTCGCAGATGAAATTTTCACATTTTTCTCATTTTAAAAAATCCCGGGACCTTGTGGGATATTGAAATAAACAGATTTCGATAGAGTATCTCACGGGGAACCGGGGAAAAATAATATGGTTGCATTTCATTGTGAAATCAATTAATCAGAATCATCTAACTAAATTTAAAATCAAAAAATCTCAAAATGCTTCAAATTTCACCAAACAAAAATTCTTCTTATACATTGTACCTTTCTTTATTTGTTTTCAATTATAAATGTATGTATTTCGCAGTAGTTCAGGCTACAAAATCCTGCAAAGTTGTAAATTTAAGCGAGCGCTTTTTGAACTTAAACAGGCAAAATAGATAATGAGCATTTCGCTGCCCATTATATACTAGTGGTGGCGCGGAATGATTCCCCCCACCACTTTTCTGTGGTTTTGTCCGGCCCCAAATCGGGTTCACCGAATTGAATAAATACTGCGACCTTTTTGAAAATAAATCAGTTCAACGTTCAACTCGACAAAGTGTTTTATTAAATACTTCCTCTGGAAAACCTCTCTCCGACTGCCTCCTGCTGAAGCTCTGCCTGATTACCAAGCCTGGTGCCTACCTTCTCCAGACTAGCCGGCCCCACTCGAGGACACCGCAAGGCGCCAGGTTCAGGCAGCGACCAGGACATCCAGAGCCGCCATCACCAAGCTCTGGGTGCAGGGAGGCAGATCAAGGGTTGCCACCCTCAACAATTCAGGGTTACCACCCTCATAATTTGGAAGACATCCGGACCATCGTGCACGAGACGCCGGTGCCCTCTTACAGTCTTGTAGGGACAACAACACGTCCGCTACAAGTGGTCCTTCGAGCCGGATCAGCTGCACGCCGAGATGTCTCCTCCCTCACTACGTTCAAAGAAGACGAACCAAGAAGATGGGCCACCGCCGCCACTACCGGCGGAGCCACCTACTGCCCCGGATGCCGGAGCTGCGCCATGGCCCCTTCAAGGGCCCTCAGCCGGAGCTGCGCAACGGCCCCTTCAAGGGCCCTCAGCCGGAGCTGCGCCATGGCCCCTTCAAGGGCCCTCAGCCGGAGCTGCGCAACGGCCCCTTCAAGGGCCCTCAGCCGGAGCTGCACAATGGCCCCTGCCAGGGCCCGAAGCTGCCTCACCTGATACCACGCCGCAGCCCTCACCCAGCACTACTCCTGAGGCGAGCTCCGCAGACGAAAGCGATGCGTCACAGCCCTCCACATCTACCGAGGACACGGTGCGATTGCTGCGGCGACAGCTGCGGAGCCAGAAAAATCAGATTGACCGGCTGATGACAGCTCTTCAATTACAAGCTGGTGCGAGGGAGCCGGAGCAGCCGATCCAGGCGGGACCGACGCCACCCATTGCGAGGGAGCCGGAGCAGCCGATCCAGGCGGGACCGACGCCACCCATTGCGACGGAGCCGGAGCAGCCGATCCAGGCGGGACCGATGCCAGCCAGTGCGACAGGGCCATTACATCCGAGCGGATTATGGCCGGCACAACCCAGTGCGACAGGGTCATCACATCCAAGCGGATTATGGCCGGCACAACCCAGTGCGACAGGGCCATCCTATCCGAGCGGATTATGGCCGGCACAACCCGATGCGACAGGGCCTGCACATCCCAGCGGAGCAGGACCTGCACAACATCAAGGCGCAGCAGAACCTCCACATCCCAGCGGGACAGGGCCTGCGCAGTGGCACGCATCGGTGGCGCAACCCGGCGTACCCAGTGGGTACCCGGCGCTACCACCCTCTCACTACAATGGGGGCTCAACCTGGATGCAGCCTGGACCTGCTGGCCCTGTACCGCCCGTGCCTCCGCTCAACCCGAGGCAACGCGATGCCGTGCATGGAGAACCTGCTGGACCTGTGCCTCTGGTGGACCAGAGGTACGCATCACCGGCGCAACCCGGCCCAGCGGGCCCGGTGCCGCTGCCCTCTCACTACAATGGGGGCTCAACCTGGATGCAGCCTGGACCTGCTGGCCCTGTACCGCCCGTGCCTCCGCTCAACCCGAGGCAACGCGATGCCGTGCATGGAGAACCTGCTGGACCTGTGCCTCTGGTGGACCAGAGGTACGCATCACCGGCGCAACCCGGCCCAGCGGGCCCGGTGCCGCTGCCCTCTCACTACAACGGGGGCTCAACCTGGATGCAGCCCGGACCTGCTGGCCCTGTACCGACCATGCCTTAGTTTTTAACCTTTTTTTTAACCTTTCAGTTTCTACCCAGCCTTCAAGCTGATAACACGTATAAAAATCGCTCCGCGTTTTTTTAATTCTAAAAAAATAGTAAAGTTGAAGTTTTCAAAAAAATTTTTTTGCTGTCTTATACAGCTTGTGAAGGGCTATATGGCTCTATTGTTTTTTTTCTGAAAATTCCATTTTTTAACCTAACTTTGTGTAAAAAAGTGTTAAAATCTAATTTTATTTTTTATCGGGCGACCACGCCAGGTCTCCCGATATTCATTATCACATATGTGTACGTATCTGTGAGACATTCGTGCCACAAAAAACTGTGTTAAATTTGACTCATTTTTCCCTATTTTATTAACAATTTTATATTATAACAACAAAAAGTGTGTTTTTTCATATTAATAGTGTCGCATGTGTTGTTTTTTGTGTCGTTTTTAGCATCACCGGATGCAGAAAAATTTTCCGCGTACGCTGATACCTTTGGACCTAAAATCAGTGCAGGTTTAATGTCAATTTTTATCAATTTAGTTTCTCCACGTGGAATTCCTTCTGGAACCTTCCATAGATTTTTTCTAGACGTGATTAAAGAACTATTTAATTTTTGTACGAAGAACTTGTGTTTAACTTAAAAATATTTTTCAATTTTGGATATTTTGTATGGATAACCAAATTAAATTTGAATTATTATCGGACCATATCCACTTCAGTGACTATATAATATTCTTTATGTTCCATCTTTGATGGAATGTCAAAATCTGACCTTTGTGTGTTAAATTATACTTAGGTGTTCCTCAGGGACCACGTTTGAACCCCTTTTTGTATGTAACTTTTTTACGGGGCGACATTTTGAAGTTTTAATCAAAGTTTTAGTTAATCATTTTCCCCATTTTTTTTCCCCATTTTTGGGGAAAATTTCAAATTTCTAGGGAAATTCCCTCAATTTACCCCATTTTTAGTGTGATATGCCATCCGACGTGGAATCGACTCAGGATTCGACTGGTGCTGGTCCCGATCAAGAGAAATGAAAAATTGATCGTCAATTTGCCATTAAAGCCAGAATAGGAGAACTTAGGAGTGAAATGGAGTCCTTAAGCTCAAAAAAGAAACGACCCAAATCCAATAAGAAACTGTTTGGGGGCGAATTTGTGTCCCAAGCAGTGGAAAGTGACACCGATGAATGTTCGGATATAGATACGGTCCCCCCCCCCCCCGCGGCTGGCATAAGTGGACACTCTTTTACCGCGATTTCTATACCTTCTCCTAATGCCAGTTTACGTAAAAAGGTCAGGCATAGCGATTCTTCTAACGTGAACCAATGGAAGCTAATCCCAGCAATGTCAAAATGCCACAAAATAAGATCTATTATTACTGATGGATCAAATAAGCTCAATAAAGGAGACAAGAGTTCAATCAATGAACTTTTAGATGACTTGATGTCTGACATAACTAATCTCATGTTAGACTTAAACACAGTCACTACCAGGAGTTCAACTATTGAGGACATACTTATTTCTCAAAATCTTATGTCTAAGAATATTAATAACTTGATCCAAGCACGTCCGAATACAAGTATACCTCAACCTGTCACCATAGCTGCTCCTTCATATGCGATGATAACTGGTTCTGCACCTAACTCCAAAACACTTGTTGTAAACGGCTTTGAGCGCCCAATTCCGCCTAAACCACTTACAGTGCTAGTCTACCCAGATAAGCCGGAGGGTACTACCTCCGAGGAAACGAAAAAGAACCTGGAGAAGACTATCAACCCTCGCACGGATGGTTTTCAAGTAGTTAGATTACGCAAAATAAAGGGTGCCGGCATGGCCATTCAAGCAAAAGATAAAAGGGATCTTGATAATATTAAAAAAACCGAGGCTAAACTAGCAGCTAGCGGCCTGAAAATCGTGAGCCCTCTGGGTAGACTACCAAAAATAGTTATTTATAACGTACCTCGTGGTGAACCGTCTGCAGACTCGGAACTCTTTAAGGAGATCTATTCGACCAATCTGGAGGGTAAAACCTCTCTTTCACTGGAAGACCATCTAAGGACCATGCGCCGAGTATCGCTCTTTGGAAAGCGTGACTTGCCTACCATGAACATGGTGGTGACATGTCACCCCAACGCCAGGCGTGTACTAATAGATAGCGGATTGTGCTTTCTTGGCTGGTCTGCCTGTCGAACGCGTGATTTCACTGGGGCTACCAGATGTTTCAAATGCCATCAATTTGGGCATATAACCAAAACATGTAATCAAGTAAAAATCACCTGTCGTCACTGCGCCGCAGAAGGACACGACTACGAGGAATGCCCCATGAAAGCACAACCTGCTGTCTGTGCCACCTGTACGAGATTCAAGAAACCGGCTGACCACCCGACTGGTGACAGGATGTGCCCCGCTCACAAAGCCGCTATAGAGGCACAAATTAATATGACTGATTATGGCTCTAGTTAATCCAATTTCTATTGGCCAGATCAACTTGCAGCGTTCCCGGATGGCCACTTTGGAGGTGCTGCGAGTCATGTCTGACCGCAATATTGACATCATGCTCATACAGGAACAGTACACTTGGCAAGGTAAAACTCCAATTAATTTTCCGGGGACAGTACTCGAAGTTGGCCGATCTCCGGGGGCGGGTGTCCTGGTCAACACCTCATTGATCAGTCCCCTCCTTTTGGACGGTTATTCCGACGAGTACCAAACCTGTGTATGTATAAGATTTGGTGATACTGAAATCTTTTTGATCTCAGTCTATTTTAAGTTTGGGAACCCGGTTGGACCCCACATCCTGAGTTTGACGCGCGCACTCAATGCGCTGAAAGGTCGTAACATTGTTATCGGAGGTGACTTTAATGCTCGCTCACCACTATGGTTTGACACTAACGACTGTAGGACGGAACGTTCAGACGCCGTGGAAGACCTGATTGCTGCGCAAGGTCTTAGCATAATTAATGAACAGAGTTCTCTTTTTACTTTTTCAAACATACATGGTGAGAGTAACATTGACTTAACTCTTTGCTCTGGGTCAGTTGCAACCAGGATTTCAAGGTGGACAGTCCATGAGTGCGAAATTATTTCGGATCATAGACTAATTACATTTACGGTTGGTGTTAATAAAACTGAGATTCCAAGATCCTCCTGGTATTTCAACACCACTAGGGCGAATTGGGATAACTTTGGGATAGCGCTACGAGATTCTTTAAGGGATTTTTACCATGTAGCCGCTACTGATCCGGATAATTTGGGAAACTTTTTTAATAAGGCGGTTGTATCTGCTGCCAACTCGTCCTTGGGCAGAACAAACCCAAATATGAGTATTCGGACGCCGTGGTGGTCACCTGAGCTGACTTCGCTAAAGGGGGCTTACAAGAGAGCCTACAGGGCGATGGGATCGGCTAGGAGTGGCGGTCGTACGGAGGAGGAAACAGCCGCTCTCCTGGGTGACCTAAGATCTGCCAGGTCGGCTTTTAAGCGGGCCGTTCTTCAAGCGAAACGAGCTGCCTGGCGTAATTGGGTCCAAGAAGTGGGTAACGCCAACCCGTGGAATATCCACAGCGCAATTAAGAAATCCGGTAAAGGATCTGATCGGTTTTTGTCAACTGTAATTGGGAATATTGATGGTAGGAACGCTGAGACGGTAGACGTGGCCTCTACCCTCGAGACACTTCTGGGCGAGTTAGTTCCTGTAGATTCAGTAATTGGGGAAAGTGACCACCATACCCAGATTAGAAATCTGGCACGGCTGCCTCCTAGTAACCTCGCCCAAGAGGATAATATGTATAGAGTCACTAAGGCAGAAATTGAAGTTATAATTAAGGGTTTGGGTCCTAAGAAGGCACCAGGGCATGATAGGCTCAACGGCGTAATTGCAAAGCAAGTCTGGGTCCACGCCAAAGAGGAACTCCTCCAGGTGATGGACACATGCATGAGAAGAGGAGTTTTTCCCTCAGAATGGAAGCGTGGCGTGCTCCGGATTATACCCAAGGGTAATAATAAACCACTATCAGATATCAAAGCATATAGACCTATCACCTTACTCCCAGTTCTAGGTAAAATTCTGGAGAATATCATCAAGGAACGTCTACGGAGAAAGCTCTCACCGGCCAGCGAATTGCAGTTTGGTTTCGTCCCTGGGAAATCCACGGTGCACGCCCTGTCGTATGTGCTTAACTGGGTGAAGGTTTGTCCAAAGAAGTATGTTGTGGCAATTTTCCTTGATATAACTGGTGCCTTCGATCACGCGTGGTGGGCAATGATACGTATGAAGGTGAAAAACAGGCAGTGCTCCAAACTTTTATTTAAGATCATTGATGATTATCTGGCTGATAGAACTATAACTATCTCATTTGGTGACTATTGCATCGAACGGGAAACTGATATGGGATGTCCACAAGGCTCCATTCTTGGACCTGACCTGTGGAATATTGCCTTTGACGACTCCTCCAGGTTACCCTTGCCTGAAGGATGTATCGCTGTCGACTACGCTGATGACAAAATGTATCTGGTCTCTGGGGACAGTAGAAAGGAAGTTGAAAAGAAAGGCAGTGATGGTTTGCAGATGTTCCTAGATTGGGGAACAAGAAACAAGATGACCTTTGCTCCCCATAAGACCAAGGGCCTCCTGATGAAGGGTTATCTCAGCAGAGACAGAAATCCAACCATCAAAATGGGAGAGTCCAATATCCGTTTCTTTGATAATGTTAAATATTTAGGTGTCACACTTGATCGATCGTCCTCTTTTTTGGCTCACGTCAAGGATGTATCCAGCAGGGCTCAGGCTCTCTTTTTGAAGTTAAGGAGACTCTCCACAGCTGAGTGGGGATTGCGTAATCCGGCATTGCGTATGCTTTATAGGTGCGTTTATGTGGCGCAAGTTTCATATGCTGCATCTGTTTGGGAACACCGCCTGGATAATTCGCTTATACTCTTGGCTTTGAAAAGAGGCCAACGTACCCCTCTCCTGGCACTATCTGGTGCGTATAGAACCGTTGCTTCGGACGCTTTGCCTGTTTTGGCTGGTATATTACCAATCGATCTTGAAATTAGGGAAGTGATTACTAAGCAAAAGCTCACTAGAGGAATCCCGGCAACTCATCTTGGTGTTATCCTAACTCCTGGTGGTTCGGGGACTCTCCCTGGTCTGCTTCGTGAAATGAGGGAACTGTCACTTCAAGAGTGGCAGCTGCGTTGGGATAGGTCGAATTTGGGGAGATGGACTTTCTCCTTCTTCCCATCAGTTAAATTCAGAATGGAAGGGGCCTTTTTATTACTGGACCATTATGTGACCCAACTTTTGTCTGGTCATGGGGAATTCAGGGGGAGACTTCATTCTCTCTCCCTATCCCCTCATCCCAACTGTGCGTGCGGTTGCACCAACCAGTCGGCCGAGCACATTCTGTGGCATTGTGAGATTATGATGGATGCTAGAGAGGAAATGCTTGATGGTTTGGACGTTCCTATTAGACCAGTATGGAATACTGATCTAGTATCGAATAAGGTGAATTTCGAGTGCTTGCGTAAATTTGCAAAAATTTGGGTTGAAAGATGGCCTGCTCTTAGAGTTGCTGACTAGCTGAATTTAGGTCACCAGGTGTACTTGTTCCTGTAATTTCCACGGACTACGATCTGATCTTTCTCTACACTATTGCTTGGATGTACATATTTTTTCTACCTTTTTTGTGTTAATTATGTTATTTGTTATATTATTTCGTTATTGTACTATATTGTTATACTGTGATATTGTTATTTTGTTTTTTTTAATGTGTTTTGCTGAATTTAGATCACCAGGTATACTTGTTCCTGTAATTTCACGGACTACGATCTAATCTTTCTCTTACACTATTGCTTGGATATACATATTTATTCTAACTTTATTTGTGTTAATTATGTTATTTGTTATTTTATATTGTTATTGTACTATATTGTTATACTGTAATATTGTTATTTTGTTTCATTTATTATATTGTTACTTTTTTTTATTTTATTTGGAGGTTGGATAGAAACTCCTTTGTTTATTTTGTAATGTCCTTTTCCCCATCAAAGGGGTTGGACTTTGGGCCTTGTCCCTATTAACTTACATATAGGTCTACCTTTTTGTGATGTACTATTGTTATCTCCTTCTTCTGCCTGCGCCACCCCCCCTGACATGATAAGGTTGGCGGAAAGATTGAATGGCATCTAGAGGTTTGTCCGTCCCTCCTCCAACTTCCCGACGCTTTTCTCTCTAGGGTCTTTCAATTGTAGTCCAATTACTTCTTCTAAGCACAACCGGCTAGCTGGCTAAAGGACGACTCCACTAGGTCCGTGACGTTGGACTAATAACCTTATACATTATCTGGGGGACTGCCGGGCAAACGACGCTCATGACGGTTATCCTCTATTTTTTTTACCTTTTTCAAATGTTATATGTTTTATTTACTACACTTTTTTTTCTCTTCACACGCAGATGCCTGCAGTCTCAGAGTGTGTGGTCTCCCTCTGTTTATTTTTCATATATATTCTGTTTTTTATTTCTCTATATTATATTTTCATGTTTACTAACACCAGTAGTATTAGTTTTTCTTTTTGACTATTACAGCTTAGACTGTAGGCGATCCTACATTTCCGCCACCTAACAAAGCATGTAGGGACATTGAAGGTCTAGATTCGTTTTAATAAATGTAGAGTCGTTCAAAAAAAAAAATTAGATTCTTGCGAGAGCTCCGAAGGGGCGACCATAAGTCGCCTATACCGGGGCGGGACAGTGGTGGGTACTTCAATGTACCGACCATGCCTCTGCTCAACCTGAGGCAACCAGATGACCAGTTGCCGCCTGCTGCTAGTCCGAGCTCCGGCCTGCCGGTGTTTCCGCCACAACCAAGTGCGGACGAGACAGCCCAACATACCAGGGCTTGGATCCAACATGCAGACAACCCGATGGCTCAGCTGACAAGTGCACTCACAGAAGCCATCAGAGCTTCAAGGGCTCAAGACAGCCCCCATCCAACGATCGAGGAAGACCCCCGGATGGCTGCACTCATCGCCAGGCAGTCAATGGCTAAGGATCTGCCTCCCTTCTCGGGTGACCCGCTGGAGTGGCCCACCTGGAAGGCCCAGTTCGCCCAATCGACTTCAACCTGCCGGATGACCCCAAGCGAAAACCTCATCCGACTACAGCGGGCCCTCAAAGGAAAGGCCCGGGAAGCCGTGGGTCCCCTCCTTATGGACCCCACTCAAGTGCAGGAGATACTTGCAGTACTGGAGCAGCGCTACGGTGGAACAACTTCGCTGGCTGCCCTGATGTTGGACAAGGCCAAGAAGCTACCACACTTGACTGCGGAGGCATCACTGGAGGACATTGCTGATTTTTCCGGAACCGTGCAGAACTTGGTGGCTTCACTTCGCTCGCTGAACAACGAGGGATACCTCACCAACCCGGCGCTCCTCAGCGACATCGCGGGGAAGATGCCGTGCACGATGCGGTTGGCGTGGCTAATGGAAGTGCGGTACTACGAAGCGCCTGCCACCATCTGCCAGTTTGCAGCCTTCTTGAAGACCGTCGCGAACGCCATCTCCAAATCGGGTATGGTCGACCCCGCGAGGTCTAGACCACGTCGCGAGCAAACATTTGCTACTACCGAACAGTACGGGCCGCGCAAAAGTGACAGTTCGCGAAAGTTACCGCATGAAAGTTCTCGGAAGTTATCAAGTGACAGTTCGCGAAAGTTACCGAATGAAAGTGCTCGGAATTTATCAAGTGATAGTTCGCGAAAGTTGCCAGTTAACAGTTCGCGAAATGTGGGTCGAAGTGACCAAGTGCCGCTCTCAAGTGAGTTTAACAATCGCGACGGGTGCATACAGTGCGGTGAAAGAGGTCACTTGCTACGTGACTGTCGTGAGTTCGCCGAGAAAGACGTAAAGTTACGTTACGAAACAGTAAAAAGTGCCGGTTTGTGCCGTTTGTGTATGGAAGGCAAACATGCCACCAAAATGTGCAAGTTCCGTGACTGGTGCGGTGTCGGTGAGTGTCACTTCCCCCATCATAAGTTGCTCCACGACCCATCGTTTGCGAGGCGCACCACAACAGCTGAGATCCATCACATGTGACGCCAGGTCGACGGCGCCGTGCTAAAGGTGGTGCCGGTGGTTTTGACGGGCCCCGCGCAGCAGATCTCCACATTTGCGCTGCTGGACGAGGGATCAACAATCACACTAATTGACGCCACCACAGCAGAACAAGTCGGCGCTACCGGACCTGTACATGGACTACGGCTGCATGGGGCCAAAGGCATGTGCTCTTCAGACAACTTATCGCGCCGCGTACACATCACACTACGTGGCGCCGGGATAAGTACCAGCTACAATATCAAGGCAAGCACCGTGAAGGGCCTCAGTCTACCACAACAAAGGGTCCCTGGCAGATACGTCACCCCTACACTCCTCATCGGACAGGACAATGCGCACGTCATTGTCTCGAGGGAAGTGCATGAAGCCCGTGATTGTTCACGAATAATATCACGGACTGCCCTGGGATGGATTGCTCACGGAGGAGGGACGGCCACCAGTGAAGACCCCGTCACCACTCTCGCCCTGAACGCCGAGAGCCAGAGAGACGACCAGCTGAGCGACCTCATAAAAGCGAACTTCGCCATCGACTCACTGGGAGTCACGTCAGCCTCCCGTGTGACTGCGCACGTGGTACGAGCCAACCAACTGATGGAGGACACCACCCGCCAGATGACAACCGGCAGATGGGAGACCGGCCTACTGTGGAGAGACGACAACATTACGCTGCCTGACAACAAGAAGTGTGCCATGCAGAGATTGTGCGCCCTCGAAAGAAAGTTATCAAGGGAGGATGGCCTGGCAGCTGCATACAAAGATAAGATCAACCAACTTATCACACAAGGCCACGCGCGACAGCTCACAGAACGAGAGGCGGCGCAACACTCTGCCCGAAAATGGTACCTGCCGCACTTCGCCGTGGTGAATCCCAACAAACCAGGCAAGATCCGCGTGGTGTTTGACGCTGCAAGCCGCTGCCGAGGGACCTCCCTGAATGACCAGCTGCTGACGGGACCTGACCTGCTGACTTCCCTCCTTGGGAACATTCTCCGGTTTCGAGAGGGAAAAATAGCTCTCGCCGCCGACATAAAAGAGATGTTCCTACAAGTGAAAATCAAGGCGGAGGACCAACTATCACAACTGTTCCTGTGGCGACCAGCACTTCAACAAGAGCCTCATACCTTCATGATGACCTCGATGATGTTTGGCGCTACCTGCTCCCCTAGCAGCGCCCAGTACGTGCGAAACCGAGTGGCCCTGGAGAATGCAGAGAACTTCCCAGCCGCTGCAGATGCCATCCAGACGAAGTTTTATATGGACGACTACCTGGATGCGGTGGACACCGTCAGCGAAGCCACCAGCCTTGTGAAGGACGTGGCCACAGTACTATCTGCAGGAGGCTTCCACCTTACAAATTGGGCCTCCAACAACCCAGCAGTGATGGCCTCCGTCCCGCTGGGAGACCACGCCAGGTCAGCCATACGCATCAGCAGCGGAGAGGCTGAGACCGAGAGAATCCTTGGCCTACTGTGGGATCCTGTGACCGACAGCTTCCTGTACTCCTTCACGGACGCCGCAGACCCAGAACTGATCAGCCGACCTACCAAACGGCAGCTGCTCAGCATCGTGATGAAAATATTCGATCCTGTGGGGTTCCTTGCCTGCCTGACAGTCCGATCAAAGATGCTCCTGCAAACTGTCTGGCGATCAAACACGGGATGGGACGAGATCATCAGACCAGAACACAACGAGAGATGGCTGGACTGGCTGGGACTCCTCCGAAACTGCAGAGTCGCCATACCGAGACGTTGTTTGCAGAACAAGCAAAGCAATGTCACGCTCCACCTGTTCTGCGACGCCTCCGAACAAGCATGCTGCGCAGTCGCCTACCACACAGAGGAGAGGGACGGAAACATCACAGCAACCTTCTTGGCCAGTAAATGCAAGGTGGCACCCCTGAAGCCACTCTCGATACCCCGCCTCGAGCTTCAATCGGCACTCATGGCGGCCAGGCTGGCAGCAACCCTGAAAAAGGAATGTCGCAGCCATATCACGCGGACAGTATTCTGGACGGATTCAACAACAGTGCTATGCTGGCTGCGCACCGACCCGCGCACCTACTCCGCCTTTGTGGCCAACCGGCTTGGAGAGATTGACGAACTCTCACACATTGGAGATTGGAGATGGGTCCCCACCAAGATGAACCCGGCTGACATTGGAACCCGAGACGCCGAGACTCCCGACCTCACACCGACAGGAAGATGGTTCAGCGGTCCGGCCTTTCTCACCGCAACTGAGGCAGAATGGCCACACGAGAGGTCCAGACTACCCCAGCCTGATGACAACACCCTAGAAGTGAGGGCCCAATACGTCGGGCTCACTTCAACCATGGCGGACGCACTGCCTGAGATCGGCCGATTCTCTTCTTGGCGCCGCCTAATCCGAACCACCGCCTGGGTCCACCGCTTCATAAATCGATGCCGGGAGGGACACACAAAACTACCAGGCGGATACCTACGGCTCGAAGAGACCCGAGAAGCGGAGACCCGGTGGGTCAAAGCAGCCCAAGAAGATGCATTCGGGCCCGAGATGAATGCCCTTCGCCAAGGAACGCCATTACCAAGTGGCAGTCGGCTGCGGGCGCTGAACCCCTTCCTGGGACCTGATGGACTGCTGAGGATGAACTCAAGAATACGGGCCCTCAACAGAATATCCCGAGATGCACGGACCCCAATAATACTGGATGGAGACCACGCATACGCCCGCCTCCTGGTGAGCCATCACCACCAAAAGGCCGACCAACCACGTATCGATACGAAAATAAATCAGTTCAACGTTCAACTCGACAAAGTGTTTTATAAAATACTTCCTCTGGAAAACCTCTCTCCGACTGCCTCCTGCTGAAGCTCTGCCTGATTACCAAGCCTGGTGCCTACCTTCTCCAGACTAGCCGGCCCCACTCGAGGACACCGCAAGGCGCCAGGTTCAGGCAGCGACCAGGACATCCAGAGCCGCCATCACCAAGCTCTGGGTGCAGGGAGGCAGATCAAGGGTTGCCACCCTCAACAATTCAGGGTTGCAACCCTCATAATTTGGAAGACATCCGGACCATCGTGCACGAGACGCCGGTGCCCTCTTACAGTCTTGTAGGGACAACAACACGTCCGCTACAGCGATACTGACTCGTTTTCAATGGAAGCGCAAAACTATTTCACATTTTTCATTGACCTCGCTCCGCTCGCCCCACTCATTTCTCGCACAGGCAGTGGAAGGCAAACGCCTATCTTCTGTGACTCTTTGTTGATGGAATGTCAAAACTATTTCGCTCAGCTCCCACTCCGCTCCGCTCTACTCTTTTCCGCTCGCAATGGAAGGCGCCCTTTAAGGTGGTACGATTCATCTGCGATGTAGTAATTTCATCAAGAAGAAGAAGAATTATTTACAATAAGGAACTCCAGTGAAAAATATAATGGCTTTAAAAAAATATGTTCATATAGAATATAGACCAATAAACGCTGATTCTGAATAAATAAGTTTTATTAAATAATATTAACGCAGAGTTTTAAAAAAAATATTAAAAAGTCCATTTTTAATCGGTTCGTAAAAAAACGCCGTCAAATTGGAATTATTGAAATGTTTAGTGGTGACGTCACTGTTCGGCGTGTCGTGACGTCACCGTAAAGTCATTGTATGGGAATGTAAATATGACACAAGCCATCGTATTAATTTATTCGTTTATTAACATACTGTTTATAGAGATTTAGTTGTTGTGTTTGTTGAAACATTATTTAGGCCTAAATAATGTTTCAAAGATAAAGGTATCTTTTTTTTTTTACATGAGGCCCTGAGGAAAACAATTTCCCTCAGGGCCTATGTCATCTTTGGGGATGCTGTGTGGAGGGTTTTTTTAAGGAAAGGAAGGAGAGGAGAGTTCTGGGAAGGAAAAGGGTTTAAGGGGTGGGTAGGAATCTGGGGTTCAGTGTGTCTTGGTCATCCGCCTCCAAGACCTAGACAAACATGAACCCGGGCACTCCTGCTAAATCACCAAACGTAGCGAACCACTTGTATCTCTTATTAGTTTATCTCTATTATTGAAAATATTCAAAAATATGCACAAAAAAATAGTAATGCTACTTCTAGGGAGAATACTTCGAACAACGAAATTCAAAATGGCGGCAGTTGATCAGCTGATTTCCCGATCCTATAGTAATTTTTCAGGAGTGATGACGTCACACGATTCACCATACGTACGGTGGTTTTCGGGGGGTCTTGAAAAATTAAAACTTTGACAATTATTTTAACTATTAAAACTAGCTCTAAAAATAAAAATAAAAATGCAGTTATTTGAGTTAGAAGGTTATTATTCATTAAAAAAATTGGACTGGAGTTCTCTATGGCGCTAACATCTACAAAAGACTTCTCTCGGTTAATCCCTTTAATGGTTAACGGGTACAACGAAGAAGAACTCTATCTATCAAATATTATCAAATCAAAACGAGACCATCGTTAATTTGCATTTGTCACAAACGCGTTCTATAATAAATTATGCCAATTACAATATATTTATTTATATGCAAATAATCATAACATTCATATTTTATTTTTTAATTAATCTTTAACCGTCAACAATCACCGCGTTGTGTCACAACACATCGATTAATATAATCTGAATTGGCGAATTAGACAAAGCAATTACTCTAATCACTATTGGAAATATAAGATATCACAATATCTTTAATCTAAATAGTAGCTTTGTTTCTTCTGCCAATAGAAATATTATCATATACATAATTACCACATTATTACTATGACAAATTTACCGCTGGACGAGCAACAAATTATGGGAAAGTAACGAAGCAACCATAATTCGTAGCTCGGCTCGCGGTAAATTTGTCATCGGTGTACGCAGCATAAGAACATTATTTATTGAAAGGCATTTAATAAACAGAGTTGTTCTGTGTTATTGTTATGTTATTAATTACATTTGCGGTGAAAAAATCATCAATGACTGGTCATAATATTTAATGACTGGAGAAATTACACAATGCTTTATTTATGAATTATATCTTTTAATAATACAAATATGAAACTTATTTCCACTTTAATTTATTTAACCGTAACCGGTTTTAGACTGTTCAAGCCATCTTCAGACTGGTACAAATTATTCTTAATCTACGGTTAATACACATAATATATGGGGGAGTGGGGAGAGGGGTGGTCTTCAAGGATTTTTTAATGCAATAATTGTCAGCCTGAAACAATTATTGCTTATAATAATTGTTACCCTTTGTGCTATGCATAAAAATCTTGTCTTACGTTAGTTTATAAATTAAAAATAATAATGAATATTTAACAAGTTAAAAGTATTTCACCAAAAAATGTAGACATAATTTGTCTCGACGCCACCTAGCGAGAGATTTAGTACTAACAATACCTCCCTCACAAAAATAAAGTTGGTTGTTTTCAGGTGGAAAAATGTAATAATCAGTAATATTTGAAAGAAACACCAGTACATATATTGAATTATTTGGCGGGTATTAGATAAGCCGCCATAGCTCAGTGGTCAGAGCATCCGACCGGCAATCAGAAGGACACGGGTTCAAGTCCCGTTGGCGGCAAGTATCTTTTCTCGGAAGATTTTTCAATGTAAATGAGTGTTTCAGGCTGACAATTATTGCTTATAATAATTAATAACCTTATTTTATTGACGCCAAAGTGTAAAGTTTACAGCATACACTGAGACGGACTCATATAAGATGTTCTATCTCATTTTGTATAAATGCGAGATATAATGATTTAAGCAGTGTTGGAAAATGGTAACACCATGCTTTGTATTTGCATTTAAAAGCCATAGACACTTTCAAATAATTTGAATATATTCCAAAAAGTCATCGATCGCCATTGCTTCCATATTTGCGAAGTATTTGTCAAAATTAAGTCAAACAGTTATTTTTAATTGCATATACTATTTAAATCTGAAATAGTCATCCAAATGCTTTCTAAAACTGTATTTTATTTTGGGATATGTTCAAAAACAGCGAATCTATTGGAAAATTAATGCCGACCGGGAATAATTCTATATAAATCATAAATCTGACAGAAACTTGATTTTAGCATACCCCAGGGGTTATAAGATGTCATTAACATCATCTCAGGCTAATTTGTGTGCTTTTGGGAACAACTCGTGTAGGTCCCATAGAAATCGTTGTGTTTCTCTTACTTCTAAGGTGAGGAATATGATCTAATAGTGTTAGGAAGAGAAAACACCACGCTTTATATTCAAATCTTTAAATTGATCACAAAAAATAATGTATATACTTTTATGGAACCAAAGTTTCCGGCTGCATTTAAAAAAAAAATGCTAAACCTTGTGAATTTTTTAAAAACTATTTTTACATGAAACGACAAAAACGAGGTGACAGTAAAGCTTTTAAAACATCTAATAAAACATGTTTTTGTTTTTACTATTTTTCGTCGTCAGTGATTTTTGTTAGAAAAAACGCAAGGTGAGCCATTTTGACTCTTTTTTAGGTTTGCATTCAAAATTTCTGTGTTTTAAAAATTATATATTTATTTCGAACTGCAAATCGTATTTTATCACCTTTTCTAAAACAGTTTTTAGTTTTCGGATACGTTCAGAAATAATCAATTTATTTATTATTTGAATTTTTTGCAAAGCGGAAATATTTTCGTCTACAGTCAGAATATGCTAGAGGTCTGAGGGGTTAAAAAATTCATCGTGTAAACTGCCTAGAAGGCAATGACGTACATTATTCAATAATATTCCATAGTTTACAGTAGTTGTGGTTTGTGGTGATTATTTATCAAACCAGCTTCTATTGCAGTTCTGCGTGCACGGGGCACGGGCCCCCACACTACGAGTCATCATTTATCCCAAGTGTTGTATAATATTTACTTATGCTAGCAGTAAATCCAAATGGAGACATGTGCACTGTGCAGACACTGCACAGATAAGGAGAAAGAAGGGCGTTGTGGGCGTGTCCGAAGCACGTCAAATTTTTCCTACATTCGGATAGAATTGATCAAACGTTTTAAAACATTAAGAGCGTTTAACCAGCCAGTGGACGAAAATCCACATTTCGCCGAAAGTTGTTCTTATGATCGTGCAGGGCGGTTACAATGAGAAAGATTAATTATTCTCCGTACCAGCTTTTTAAAATTATAACTCAATATCGATTTTATTTCATTCCAAATTTGCTTTAATTTATACCTACATCCAAAAATGCTGAAAGGCGTGATGATAAAACTATTAAAATAATGTACTTTTTTAATTATTTTTTGATTATAAGTATTTGTCATTTTTCAATAATGTCTTAGTTAAATAAGAATGTTTAAAAAATCTGAACTATATTAGTTTGTAAGTTTTTTTATTTTTTTTATTTTTTTATTGAAAGAATAGATATACATATTAAAATCAACAAACAAGTCCTGCTAAGCCAATTGAATTGGCTTGTCAGCAGGTGCTTATATTTTAGTTACATATAGATTTTTTACATTTAAAATTTACATCTTATATCTACAGATTCAACATTTTTTTTATACGTATCAATATCAATATCAATATAAATTTTTTTTTTCTGATAACCATTTTTTCACCATATATTTAACCTTATTCATAGAATTACATTTCTTTATATTGTCAGGTAATAAATTAAATATCTTCGGTATGATGTATTCAAACGTTCTCTGTCCGTACTTATTGTTAAATTTCGGAACTATTAACCCGTCGTTGCGCGTGAATCTAGTGCTGTATTTATGTTCTAATTTCTCTTTATGCTGCGGGGTAAATATATGTTGAATTATAATTTTGTGCCATAGTATTGCTTTCACAGGTAAAATTTTGGCACTCTGAAACAGCAACGGTGTATCATGTCTCTGTTTGAAAATATTAGGGACGACTAATAATTTTACAATTGCGTATTGTACAACTTGTACTTGTTTCAGATTGGTTGTAGAAGTATTTCCCCATATTGTTAATCCATATCTTATAATAGATTCTGCCAGTGACATATAAATTATTTTAAGTGTTTCAATTGAAAGAAAAAATTTTAATGTGTACATTCTGCCAGCAATTGATCTGAGTCTTTTAATATGTCTTTTAATATATTTTTAATATGTTTGTCCCATTTAAAAAAACAATCTACTGTGATACCAAGATACACGTATTCCGTAACTAATTCTAAGCTTTCACATTTACAATTAGTTGGAATATTTTTATGGATGCAATTAAAATCGGGAGAAATAATATTAGGATTAAATAGAAATTTGGCATTAGGTGATCTTATATGCATTACTTTGGTTTTTTTAGCATTTATTAATAGTCCTGCATCATGTGACCATTTACAAAGTTGATTAAAGTCAATTTGCATGAGTTCAATTGTAATTTTTAGATCTTTATGTGATATGACCAATGCCGTATCATCTGCGAATATAAAATGTTTAACAAAAGAGAAAAGTTTTTTCATTATAGTTACATAAATTATATATAGTGTAGGCCCCAATATGGAACCTTGTGGAACTCCTGCAGATACATTTTTTGTTTTACTAAAAGTATTATTTATTTTGGTACATATTTTTCTATCTCTAAGATAATCTTTAAATAAATTTAACACATTTCCTCTTATTCCAATTTTTTCTAGAGTTTTCAGAAGTTTTTTAGAGTTAATTGTGTCAAAAGCTTTAGAGTTATCGATAAATAAAACAATAACATGTAATTTATTATTTAATTGATTATTTATATAATTGGAAAAATCTTGCAGTAGTAGTGAGCCATTGAATTCGTAGTTAAATTTTATGCAATACAATAAGATTGTGATACGAAGTTTTGTTGATTTTACATATTGAAATATTTCTATAAGAAATAACTGTATATTATAATACAGTATAAGCTTCAATTTAATACTTGATATTAATTACATACATTTTTTTCTAATACCCGTATTTATACTTAGCGTAATACAGCAATAAACAGTTATTATACAAGTTAATATTATGATAAAGCATTTGTTTTTATCAAAGACATCACAATTCTTTTTCTTAAAGTAAAAGCCCTTAGTATAATATAATGATACAAAATAGTTTTCCATGCTTTTAACATGAAATAATATTACAAATATTTGATTTTTAGAAAAAACAATAAAATTTAATATTTTTGTTAGGTTGATTATATCCCATACATAAAAAATATATTTATCACATTTTTTATTATCAGTCCAGTAAACATGAAAAGAGAGCAATATAAAATAACTCCATTTATGAAACCTAAACTATAATTAATATCTTTTGTAGGTTTCAGCCCGTAAGAAATAAGTGCGCAAATAAATACACAAACGGACCAATTTTCGTCAAGAAACACATGTACGTATATATTTTTTAATGATTTTATTTAAACGAAAATTAAAATTCTAAAACATGCGATACCCAGATAATGTATTGATGGGTGAAATTGAAATGGGTGTGGTAACAAATCTTTTTTGAAAATTTAACAAATCTGGCTCCACGTGTCCAGTTTCCACACCGTACAGAAATATGGGGGAAATTCAATCATTCATTGCTAACCAACATCAAACTAATAAACTAACGGCAGAGAGGATGGACCGCCAACAAATCGGTCTTGGAACACACTTCTTGCTTCACTCACATTAACACATCCTTGACATGGCCCAGCGCAAGTATTTGTTTTATTTGATCGTAGAACAGAATAGCATACAAGATAACAGTGTATGTATGAAGTACTTGGAAGAAAGAGAGGTACTTCGAAGAATCTTCGGAGCGGTGCGAGAGAGAAAAGCATGGAGAATCCGCCACAATAATGAGATCTATGTTTTCTACCAAGCTCCCAGACTCTCTACCCATTTAAAACTAAGATGGGCCGGACATGTGCACCGAATGCCAAGTACACGAGTACCGAAGAAGGTTCCAATAGGACACCCGGAAGGTAAACGAAAGGCGGGCAGACCTAGGCTGAGATGGGAGGATGATATCAGGAAGGATGCTAGAGGACTACTCCATGTTGCAGATTTGAAGACGACGTCCGAGGACAGAGAGTTGTGGAGGCTCATCTTGAAGGAGGCCAAGGCTCGATAAAGTCTGTAAGTATGAAGTAAGGTACAACTCTGCATATGGGTGACTCGTAAGTATATCACAGATAATACTGTGCGTTGCATCAGTTTGAGGATCAGAAAAGGTCTTCTAAACTGGCCAAAGTAGAAGACTACTAGGGATTTTCTGTTCAGTGTAAGCAGTACTCATACACACACATCCAGAAAGCCAGTCAGCCAGGGCCCGGACAGGAACATCCATCAGCTCTCAACTGGGAACACAAATAATAGTGAGACCAGTTTACATGTTGGTGAAATAGAAACTAGCTTCGATCTCACGAGATGGCACTAAAAAGACGAAGTAAACAATCCAAAGAAGTGAGAACAGTGACAACAGTATAATAAAGTTAATGGAATTGCAGTAAAATTTTCTGTTTATGTTACGCCGACGACCCATGGGTCGGTTAGGAATAGACATGAACAGAGAGAGCGCTGTAAGACCCTGTGCCGAAAAGTTCGCTAAAGTAAGTTAGTCTATTGTAAGAATTTTTTGCTCAGGGTCTCAATGAAATGCCCAAAATTAATGTCGTAGAACCTTCAGTTGGGACAATGCACTATGTTGTTGTACAGATGGCGATGTACAAAATATGGAAAAGACTATCACGAAAGAAAAAACTAAGTTAGATTCGAGGATGGTTATCAAGAAATCGTCTGGGTTCAATGCAGTTAATTTCTGAATCAGTAGATGAAGATCCTGAAAGCCGTAAAAACTATTTCACACACGTTCGCTTAGCTGAAATGCTTTCGCGACACTAGTTGCATCACATTACGCCACACAATTGGTTGCATGCCACTATTGGAAGGGCGATTTCACGCTAGCGCGATTCTAATTTTGTGGCAAACAACTAATGCAGGCATGATGATACTATAGATACGTTTAGATATGAAACTATCAGTACATCTAAAATGGCATGAAACAATTTATTCCGCATAATGTAATTCGTCTTTATAAACTACATCGCACAATAACCTACGCAAAGCGCTTTTGAGTTAATTTCTACTAACGACTAATCAAACCTATTATGGAATACCGAATTATTTAATTTTAAGAAATTCATTCCATTTCCAATTAAGAGGGCATTACCAGAGAAAACCAGAAATATGTCATTTTCAAATCAGATTTTAGACGTATTGACTCTTTTCCACAAAAAATTATAAATGGATTTCGAAAGATTGTTCTTTTATCTAGCATTTGCATGTAATAAATTTTCAGAAAAAAGTTTAATTTTTAGTATAATAAGGTTATTCCATAGGTCGTTGGCAGATTTATTAAATTTTCTAAAAAGATTTTGTATTATACCACACCCATTTCAAATAATATAATCATGCAGTAAAATAAATCAATACATTATCTAGCAAACGAATGTTTTAGAATTTTCATTTTAGTTGCAATAAAATTTGTCCATTTGTGCATTTATTTGCGCACTTACAAACTAATATATTTCAGATTTTTTTAACATTCTTATTAAATTTAGACAATATTAAAAAATGATAAATACGTATAATCAAAAAATAACTACAAAAAGTATATTATTTTAATTGTTTTATCATCACGCATTTCAGTATTTTTGGATGAAGGTATAAATTAAAGCTAATTTGAATTGAAATAAATTCGATATTGAGTTAAAATTTAAAAAAGCTGGTACGGAGACTAATTAATCTTTCTCATTGTAACCGCCCTGCACGATCGTAAGAACAACTTTCGACGAAATGTGGATTTTCATCCGCTGGCTGGTTAAACGCTCTTAACAATGTATTATATTAATAGTACTTTTATTAATTGAGAACAGCTTCGAGTGGTGAGAGTTTTATCTATGGAATTATGGTTAAAAATTATTTTTTCTTTCTGTATTACATACGAGTAGGTATTTACAATTTTTTACAAGGTATACGTTTTCTTTGCACAGCCGAAATCGATTTTGCAATGTCTCTACTAAAACTTATACCATTACACTGCATTACTTCATTTAGAAACATGTGTCATTTTATCTATAATTCTCTTCCCAACAGGTACGTTAGATAAATTGTCGCTGCCAGCATTCATAAATACTGCTTCAAAGAACTCGCCTGCGTTAAATAATAACAAAAAACATTTACACAGAAGCGATAACATACGAAATAATTTATTGACCACGAAAAAAGTGCAATAGATAGTCGTTCCTAGAACACTTTTTCAATTTCATGAATATATTTCATGATTTACATATTTTACGCTCGTGAATCTCATTACTATTAAAGTTTTGAATTATAAATATGACATGCAAAACTGAACGAAGAAAGTAGTTTACGAAGAACATATGAAGCAAATGTTAATGGTAGAAGATGAGGACAGTAATTTTAAAATTCAAAAATGTAATTTTCTTTGCCAGATTTACCGGGGTTAAAAGATTTTCCCGACCATTATTAATGTCCTTCGAAAATTTGCCAAATGCACGCATCTGCATTTTAAAATTAACCTTGACACATAAATTAATAAATTTTCAATGTAGATATTTTTTTCTGACTCGATTCTGTCTATCCTTTCCAATTTTTATTAATATTAGGTACTAAGTGATTAAAGACGCGATGATTGAAAATGTTGAAATTTTGGAAATACTTAAGGTGTTTAAATTATATTCCCACAAGTTTCTAAAATCTTCCAATTTTTCTGCCAATGAATTCTGAATTCATAAATATAAAGTGCATGATAAATTGATAAATGGTGCAATTTGTGCGAGAAATCAGATATTTTTTTTATTGGTAAGTTTGGGAGGCGGGTATGGGGTACCGCCGCCCCGGGCGGGAACCATTTAATGGACAACCAACACCCCTGCCACAGGTCACCCCGAGTGGTTCGCTACGTTTGGTAACTTAGCAGGGGCGCCCGGATTCATGGTATGAGGTTTGTCTAGGTCTTGGTGGCGGATACGTTTGCTCAACCACTGCGTGGCGGGCTGGACCGGAGGCGACTGATTGAGGGAGGCCTTTTGACCTCTCCAGCCGGATTCTTCCGACCTTCCGCCTTGCACCGCAGTGCGAGGAATAGATTCATACGTCCGTCACTCCTGTCCACACTGACCCCCAGATTCCTACCCACCCCTCATTACCTTTTCCTTCCCATATCTTCTTCCTCTGCCTCTAGGGAAATTGTTTTCCTCGGTGCCTCCTGCATGGAGCAGATGTAAAAAAAAAAGTGGAAAAGCACGGAGACTTTCTCTGGTGATAGTGTGCAGAGGTTCTTTTTTTAAGGGAGAGATAAAAATTTAAGTTCTAAGTTATACATAGGTTGAATAAATAAGATTCTTGGCTTCCTTTGTAGAACCCTAACTGATTTTAAGTCCTTGGATTGCATGAAAACACTCTACATTTCATTAGTTAGATGTCAAGTTGAATATAATTCACCTATTTGGTCCCCTTTCTATAAAGTACACTCTAACAAAATAGAACGAGTTCAACACAAATTTCTTAGGTACTTAAATTTCAAACTCAAAATTCCAATAGAAAACATTAATTATTTAAGTTTAATGAATCGACTAAATTTAATTACGCTGTCTGACAGAAGAATCATTTCAGACCTAATTTTATTGTACAGAATTATGAACAACCTAATTGACAGTCCTGCCATCGTTTCTACTATTAAACTTCTTGTACCGACAAGGAATACTAGACAAAATATAACATTCTTTTGCAACACATACACAACTAACTATCAATCACACTCACTTACCAATAGGATGCATTATTTAGGCAACAAGTTTGGTGGTATTGTAGATGTATTTGCTGATTCCCTTTACATTCTAAAATGCAATTTAAACCAACACTTTGTTGAATCCTACAAATTATTGTAACAAGGGTATAATATATTTAACGATTTGATTTGTTATTGTAATGTTTATATTATATTTTGTTCTATGTTATTGTTAAATATTACATTGTTTAAAATATTTCACGGGTTTTCACAAGATTATACAAGTGGTTTTTTTTTCTTTAAAAACTACTTGTATATTCTTAAAAGTTTTTTCACTTTTATAACTTTTGGTATAAATTCTATGTATGTGTTATCCTAGATATCTTAAATATTATTTTCTAATCTATGTAAAAGCCCCCACGGGCGTATAACAACAATAAATAAATAAATAATTCTTTATAAATAAAAATGAATCGCCGAAATGTATGTACGCGCATAACTTTCGAACGACTGCACCAAATTGGATAATTCTTTTTTTTGTGTGTTCGTTATTGTCAGGACAAGGTTTGTACAAAACTTCTGATGAGCTCTGGCATTATGAAATTTGCGTAAAGAAATTGCTATTGGTGGCACGCGAGCTGTTTGAAAACTGAATGTATGGAATGCGTGAGGGGGGAAGGGGGTGGGGAACTCGGGTAGCGGGTTCGCGGGAGGGCGGGAAGGCAACCAGGGAGGAGGAAGGGGAACCTGGGAGGGGGGAGGGGAGCTCAGGAGGGGTTTCGCGGGATGGGGGGAGTTGAGTGGGGAGAGGGAAGGTGGAGGAGACGGAGTGGGAACGCTAGAGGGGAAGGGGACGCAGGAGAAGAAGGGGAGGCGGTAGGAGAACGGGACGAATGGGAGAGGACACGCAGGGAGAAACAATTTCTTTGTTAAATGGCATAGCAACGCATGCCGGGTACCAGCTAGTTAAGAAATAAAAACTAAATAAGAACTGTTTTATAATGTTACAAATTAATCAGGCAATATTTTCCAAACATTTAACGTATCTCTTTCCATTTCCTGGTTCCTCCCTCTGGCCATTAAGTCTAATATCCGATCCCTCGTCGATGACAAACACTGTACATAACTGTAAAGAAGCAGACGTAGTTATTTTTCGCCGCCACTCGGGGGCGCCCAATGCCGGGCGCCGGGCGCCGGGCGCCGGGCGACGATGCGGGCCCCTCGGCGCCGCGGCGGCCGACGCCACTAGGCCCGCGCCGCGACGTCTGATCCTGACGCCATCTACACCCTACTCCCTATCCCCGAATAATGTCATGGATAAATGGATAAATACTTTACAAATATGATCAATACAAATCAATCATAATAATTATAATGTAAGCTTAGAAAGCCGCATGGGTAAGTTATTATTTCGGAGGTTCTTAGTTAAGTGTTAAAAATTTGCTCTTCGGAAGGAAGTTCAGAAATGGGAATCGATGTGGGAAGGTACGCAGATTTTTTTTACACAGGATAAAATATTTTCCCGAACAGCCTATTTGGGAGGCGGGTATGGATACCACCGCCTCGGGAACCTTTATTGGATAAACAAACACGTCTGCCATAGGTCACCCCAAGTGATTCGCTAAGTTTGGTGACTTAGGTGACCGGGTTCATGGAGTGAGGTTTGTCCGAGTCTCGGCGGTGGATGCGTCTGCCCACCAGCTGCATGGCGGGCCAGATCGGGAGAGAGTGGTTGAGGAACATCGCCTCGGTCCGCAGTGGGAGGAATGCATTCATGACGCATCAATGACGACCTCCGTAGTCCAGTGGGTAAGACTCTTGACTCACAATCCGGAGGTCGGTCGCGGGTTCGAACCCGGCATGCGCAAATAAATTTTATTTGATTAATTTGTGTTATTTCACAATAAATTCATTTAAAATAGTATATAGTATATTTGCGGCATGTTCCAGAGTGGAAGATACTATCAGTATCGCCCTGGTGTAAGACCACCATTCAGAACTGAAACGTTGCTTGAAAATGGCTTTAGCCGTGTTTGGTGACCAGATCTAAATAGCCAGGTACTTCCCAACCTTCCTCTTCCCCACCTCCTTCCCCTCCCCACTACCTTCAGCCTCACAACATACCCCAATTGGGGATGCCATAGACTCACTGGCTCCAGACGGGAGCAGTTGAGATTCTTGTGCGGTATTCACTGTAAAAAAAAAAAAAAAACAAAATAAATTCATCACTCCTGAACACACAGACTCCCTGAGGAAAATAATTTCCCTCAGGGCCTATGTCTTAGGGGATGCTGTATGGAGGGTTAAGCAACAAAAGGAGAGGAAGTTCTGGGAAAGAAATAGGTATGAGGGGTGGGTGGGAATCTGGGGGTCAGTGTGTCCAGGAATGACGGACGTATGAATCCATGTAGTGCAAGGCGATGGGTCTAGGGATTCTGGCTGAAGAGGTCAAAATAGGTCAGGTCCCTCAACCAGTCTCTTTCGGTCCAGCCCGCCACGAAGTCGGTGGGCAAACGCATTCGCCACCAAGACCTGGACAAACCTCACCCCAATGAACCCGGGGTGAATGAACCATTTACGTAATGCCTACAGATTGAAATTCTAAGATCTATGATTCTTGACTTGGAATGACATATGTCATAATTATTTTTCTATAGATTTAGCTTAATTGGATTGTATTTTGGAAATAACCCACTTCCTGACATCCGATCGAGTTGAAACTCGGCAGATAGACTCGTTGTCGTTGACAATTCATTCCATCAATTTATTTAGTGAAAGTTTTTGATGGCAATCACGCGCACACACGTGGATTTACACGCAGTTCTCTGAAATTCGATGACATTTTACGTACCAAATAAATGTCAGTCTCATCAATCGGGAATTTGCACAGTTGGTAGCGTGTTGACTCCAGTTCCTGGGTAGGAAGGTTCAATCGTAATTCAAACAAAAAATTCTTAATCTATAAAAGACATTTGATAACAGATGTATTAAAGTTTAAATTCTTTTACCGGTTGATTTTTTCAATGTAGTTTCTTTTTAACCCCCGACGCAAGGAGCGGTGTTATAAATTTGACTTTCTGTGTGTCTGTCTATCTGTCTGTGTGTCTGTCTGTGGTATCGTAGCTCCTAAACGAATGGACTGATTATGTTGCGGTTTTTTGTTTGAAAGCTGACGTGATCGAGATGCTTCTTAGCTACAATTGATGAAAATCTGTTCAGGCGTTTCTTGGTCATCATCTTTTTGTGTCGGAGGTTGCTTAAAATTTTGAAATTTTTACTTATTATTAATCCCCGACGCAAGGAGCGGTGTTATAAGTTTGACTTTCTGTGTGTCTGTCTGTGGCATCGTTAACGAATGTTAGCTCCTAAACGAATGGACCGATTATGATGCGTTTTTTTGTTTGTTTGAAAGCTGACGTGATCGAGATGGTTCTTAGCTACAATTCATGAAAATCTGTTAAGGCGTTTCAAGGTTATCAGCTTTTTGAGTCGGGGGTTGATGGAATTTTTACTTATTAAGGTGAGTTCGTACATGATTAGGGGGTATACATTAATTACGTGAGCTCAAAAGGGGGGAGGGGGGTTTCAGCAAAATCTCACGTTACTTAATAAGAATATACGAAGTGGACCAAATTTATCTCACCAAGGGGGAAGGGGTCTAGATTGGAAGAAAAACTGCTCACGTAATTAATGTATGCCCCCTTATGGTGGTAATGGTTTATATTCATGTTGAAATGTTTACTGACTGAGCGTAGCGAAGTTCTTTTTTTACTCAACCGTTTTGCACTTCGTCTGTCTGTAAATTTGTTTGTGCGTTCCGTTTCCGGTTCAAGACTGTGGTCGTTTTAATGGTTCAATAAAGAATCTTTTTTTTTCAAATGTGAAATCATCATGTTTATTTGGACTCTCTTTCGTATTTCTTTCAATACCAGGCTACCTGAAGAAAGTTTGAAAATAGATTTGCCATTTTATCTTTGTTACATTCGTAAATGTAGATAATAATAATATATCTTTATTCTATGAAATTGGCAACATTACAACTAAAAAGTTCAATGTAGATTACAAATAGATTACATCAGTACAAAAAAATTAACAAGTAGAAATTAATGTAAGATCGGTTACACAGAAGTCGCATAATTATACAATATTTTTAGTTGTGCATAGTCTGCCTCACTAGGTGACCCTGTATTGAGGCAGAATTTTTTGTAAATTGTTTTTCACAATTTTATCTATGGTTTTTTATAAATGTATGTAATATCTGGTTTATAATTAAGTGAATAGGTATTTGAGTACCTACTTAAAAATCTTATGATCACGGGTAATTTTGGTTTTGATTTATTAAATAAGACAAAATGAGAATCACAATTTTTTAGATGCGAGGTCTACTGTTCACAGAACTAACAGATATATGAATCACAGCTTCGATTTAATCATAATAATTATTTATACATTTAACTTAGTAGGTAGGTAATCATTATAATATTAACAAAGATCGTTATATTCTATTCACATTACAATAATTATATGTTTACAATATATTAGAAGACTTTGTATGGCAGAGTATGCTTTAAATTGTTTTGCATGATTACTATCTGCCAAACACTTAAAATTATAAGTTCTCTTTTCTTACCTACTTGCTTCTCAATTTAGCTTTATTCAGAAATAGTCTTCCCTTACTCTTTCCTATTCCTTGTTTCCTGTTCCCTTGTCCTGGTTAGTGTCTGATGGTTGACGGGACCCAGTGGCCGGGTCATGATTGATGGTGCCTTGTTTATGAATAATGACTTGGCTTTAGGGGCGGGCTGTAGCTGAAGATTTATCTCAATAATGAGGAAAGACGAATACATACGACAAGCGACATGGCATTTCCTTGTGCTAAATTTACCCTTTTGAGGAGTTATTCAAGGGTTTCAATTTGTACCGCTGTTAAAATTATTATACAGTAAACATTATCCATCGATTAATCTTAAGTGGCAAATCAACTCATCTTTAAAAAGTGATATAAAGTCATTAAAAGTGAAGATAAACAAACCAATACCTGTTAATCTAACTAAGCTGTTAACCTATTAAAGCTAGAAAAATCATGCCTTAATATCCCTTTTAAAGGTGTGTTGACTTGTCACTGTGATGTGTTGAGTTGTCCGGTGTTACGTTTGTGATATAATATTATTTTAGCCAAATATTAATTGTTTCGGTAATCGCACATTCACTTTGTGGGGTCATTTTTTTATTAAATTAAATCAAATCACTTTGTATACATAACTTATTTAATCAAAATTTTCAACTGTTTCAAAACCAAAGGTTTCGTCGTCAAGATAAAATAAAAAAATAAATTAAATTAAATTATTGAATAAGAAGATAACAATAATAATCTAAATGAAAATATGAAAGAGAACAAGACACAGCAAAATACAAAAAGATAATGGTCGCAACTGGGACTCGAACCCAGAACCCCTCGTTCAACTGAGACGTGCGAAATATGGAAAAAAATTAGTTGAAGATAATATTTTTAATTCTAAAATTTTAAATATGAGATTGTCGGTTTGACAGAAGGTGGCAATGATGGAATTGGTAAACGCGCACGTCCAGGTTAGACGAGTCTGGGTTCGAGTCCCAGTTGCGACCATATGTTATCTTTTTCTATTTTTCTATGTCTGGTTCTCTTTCATATTTTCGTTTAGATTATTATTGTCATCTTCTTCTTCAATGATATGATAGGAATAACCTTGAAAAGTTATAAAAATATACTTTTTCTTATAGCTCCACACAGGAGGCCCTGAGGAATATAATTACCCTCAGGACCTATGTCATCTTAGGGGATGCTGTGTGGAGGATTTTTCTAATGAAAGGGAGGAGAGGAAGTTTCAGAAAGGAAATAGGTATAAGAGGTGGATAGGAATCTGGGGATTAGTGTGTCCAGGAGTGACGGACATATGTATCCATCCGTCCAACTGCGATGCGAGGCTTGGGTCGAGAGATACTGCCTGAGAAAAATCTCCCTCAAACAGTCTCTCTCGACGCAGCAGGTGGGCAGACGTATCGGCTACCAAGACCTGGACAAACCTCACCCGGGCACCCGTGCTAAGTCACCAAACGTAACGAACCACTTAGGTTGACCTAGGGCAGAGGTGTTGGTTAGCCAATAAATGGTTACCGGGGCGGCGGGATTTGTTTATGGATTTTTTAATTGATTTAATAAGAGGTGCATACAAAGTGATTTGTTTTCATTCTAAAATATTAATTGGTTGACATTTGCGAGTCGAATAATCGAGCGGCGGATTACTTAGTAATACATTAAAAAATAAAGGTAGATACGACGAATTGGTTTTCAATTTATTGTTAAGAGGGCATTACCAGAGAAAGCCGGAAATACGTCATTTTCAAAAAAGTTTTTAGACGTATTGACTCTTTTCCATAAAAAATTATAAATGGATTTCGAAAGATTGTTCTTTTATCTAGCATTCGTATGGAATAAATTTTTAGAATTTTTTTTAATTTTTAGTATAATAAGGTTATTCCATAGGTCGTTGGCAGATTTGTTAAATTTTCAAAAAAAGTTTTTGTATTATACCACAATCATTTCAAATAATGTAATCATGCAGTAAAATAAATCAATACATTATCTAGCAGAGTTATGTATTAGAATTTTAATTTTAGTTTCAATAAAATCATTAAAAAATATGTACGTTCATGTGTTTCTTGTACGAAAATTGGTCCATTTGTGTATTTATTTGCGCACTTACAAACTAATATATTTCAGATTTTTTTAACATTCTTATTAAATTTAGACATTATTGAAAAATGATAAATACTTATAATCAAAAAATAACTACAAAAAGTACACTATTTTAATAGTTTTATCATCACGCCTTTTAGCATTTTTGGATGAAGGTATAAATTAAAGCTAATTTGGATTGAAATAAATTCGATATTGAGTTATAATTTAAAAAATCTGGTACGGAGAATAATTAATCTTTCTCATTGTAACCGACCTGCACGATCGGAAGAACAACTTTCGACGAAATGTGGATTTTCGTCCGCTGGCTGGTTAAACGCTCTTAAGGTAGCAGCCCTTTACCAGATTTTGTTTATTTTTCAACTGACGGAAGTGGAGAGGATAATGAAAAGCGAAAGAGGAAGGTTGGGAAGCAGCTTCCTAGCGGATTTCGATAGGGCAACTAAACACGGCTAAAACCATTTCAAGCAACTTTTCGATAATGATTTCGGCTCCAATTC
Source organism: Limnephilus marmoratus (assembly GCA_917880885.1). Taxonomy (NCBI): domain Eukaryota; kingdom Metazoa; phylum Arthropoda; class Insecta; order Trichoptera; family Limnephilidae; genus Limnephilus; species Limnephilus marmoratus. The sequence goes on along the minus strand of OU862919.1, from coordinate 26,037,624 downwards.
GAAATCCGAAATGGCGTAAAATAAATTTTCTTTAATTCATTTATGATATTTTTAATGGGTAAAATACAAACTGCAAACATATAAATAACATCAGATATTTCCCGTCCTTCCCCTATCCTATTTCCTTTAGCCTCCTCTCCCCTTTTATTAATTTCATGTATTTTCAAATACTACGTGATAAGTGGGACTCACTGTGTACTTTGCCCGTGATACCACATGACAGGGATGTCCCAGTCCTAAATACAGAGCCTTTATCATGTCCTGAATACTATTTGATATTTAATTTTCTACTAGTTTTATTCTGTTTGAACTCTCTACCAGCTGCGTACGGTGTGATTTTACCAATTTGCCGCCTGCTTTGAAATATTACAGTCTATTTTGAGACGAAAGGGTGAGATTTTATGACTTAAAGCTGTCCCGTGGAATGTTCGTCCTAAAATAGTTGAGTTTGAAAGGGGGCTCGGAATTTATTTATAAACAATACAAAGTAGACTGCCTTAATAGTCCAGTAAAATAAGGATTTCACTCCTAAATGAAACATAATAAGCTGAAAATTTGTGTAAACCTTTATTTTGGTATTCTACATGTTGTCTCAAAAGTCTCCTACGGTAACATGTGAGCGTCTTTGGATATTCAAGGTCAAAGGTCATGAAAATCAGTTTTTTGGAAATATCTCGCTTCCTTTGCCTCGATTCGTATTTGCGTTCAATATAAAAGTTGTAGAGTATAAAATTCTCTACAAATTTTGTGTGAAATAATTTTTTATACGCTTTACCGTTTTTAAGATTGAGCGTGAAGAGTCCGGAGCGCTAAGCGTACATACTATGGCGCAAGGTTAATGGCGAATCCCAGTTCGTAGTACGGTTTTTTAACTTAATTTTTCGTTAAATATTAGTTAATTAATTATTTATATATTTTATAGTTATTACCTATATATCAAAAAGTCATTTGACATTACTTACCTTTTTATACATAATTACTAAAGTTATTAAGTGAATTATTTTGTAATATATTTTATAATTACTATAGTTATTAAGTGAATTATTTTGTAATATATTTTAATTATAACAAATGAATCAATGTTACTTTGTTTAAACCACTTAAATGTTTGTTTAAAGCCGACCGGTTTTGGAACGAGCGGTTAAATATAACAATTTAACTTCTATGAATGTTCATACCGAGTGTCGAAAGGTGTACATTAGTAAAAATTCAATCAGAGCATCGAAACAACGCCTCGAAGAGAATGAACCTTCAACATCATCAAGCGTACCTCGCAATAAAAGAAATCAAGTGTTTGATTTTAAAAAATTATGCTTATTTCGTGGTGAAGCAGCGCACGATTAGTAAAGTAAGCAGTCTCGAATTCAAAGACAATGTTATGCAAAGAGCAGAAGAATAAAACGATTTTTAGGAGAGTTAGTAAAATATCATGTTTCCTGTGATCATGACTTGATACCTGCTGAAGAAAAATAGGTACAACGCCGTTTACTACAGTATTTTTTTAAAGCTAGTACCAGCTCTAATAAGAAAGCCTCGCCAAGATGGTCAAATCACATAATCAATGAAAAAGATTTTTTTATTAGAATATCATAAAAATTCCCAATTTTCATTGTCAGAGCTTATAGATATCCCTACGGAGTATGACCAAGTGATCAGAACCAGAACATCAAAGGACTGTTTATTAAGTCAAGAAAATTAAATAAACCTGTGCAGTTTTCAACTCATCCACCAACGACCAACGAGTGCAGCAGTTCACCAACATATCAATCGTATCTACTACCAAATTTAAACTTGGTTAGGCAATGGTTTAGAACCCCAGGGGTGGGGTTGGGTGCTGCAAAATGAAGCCCTGGAACCGATAAAAATATTATTACCACCTGCACCAGATGAACTGCATAGTACAATGTTCTGTAACTGCACGAATTGGTTCTCGCCGTGGATACTGAAAACCAGGGTTGCAATGTTCGTTAGCTTGTGGCCAATGTAATGGACATGAATGTCTCAATGCTTCATCGTATCAATATGATCTCGACGAAGAAATCGCATATGACCCTGAAGTTTTGGAAGGTTTGGAGATGGATGCCATTGATAACGAGGAGGATGATGATAATAACTATTAAATTTTGATTAATCGTAAGAAGACGGCGATGAAAAAGAAGAAAACTAACTCCCATACTGGCTAACTAATAACAAAAGTAAAAAAAAATCTACCCAAACTTCAGCTTAGATCTTAGATTGTACAAATTTAATTATATGTATATGATTGCTAAATAAAAATATTTAAAAAAAAATGTTTTCTTAATTTCTTTCCTACTCAAAGTGCAATTATCTTTAATGCGATATATTTAAAAAAATCACTTAATTACTTTATTATTTATATGAAAAAAGCAAGTAATATTAAATGACTCTTTGATTTATAAGTAATACTTATAAATAAAATGTATTATGAACTAAAATTCGCCATTGACCTTGCGCCATTGACCTTGCGCCATGTACGGCTGAGTGCTCCGCACTCTTCGCGCTCAATCTTAAAAACGGTTAACCGTTAAGCGTACAAAAAATTATTTCACACAAAATTTGTAGAGAATTTTATACTCTACAACTTTTATATTGAACGCAAATACGAATCGAGGCAAATGAAGCGAGATATTTCCAAAAAACTGATTTTCGTGACCTTTGACCTTGAATATCCAAAGACGCTCACATGTTACCGTATGAGACTTTTGAGACAACATGTAGAATACCAAAATAAAGGTTTACATAAATTTTTAGCTTATTATGTTTCATTTAGCGGATATACCCTATTTTTAGCTTAAGTGACTGGACTATAACGAATATTAAGTGACTGTTCCTGGATTTCAGTCTTTAAAAATTGATTTTTTACTTCTTGACTGTTCCAGTAATTTTGAATCGAAAATGACAATAAAGCGATGCTTTGGTTGAATTTATAATATTTTACATGTTTGTGTTTACGTAATATCTTTGCCAGAGTGCATTTAAAGAAAACTGTGTACGTAATATCTTTGCCAGAGTGCATTTAAAGAAATGTGTGTACATAATATCTTTGCCAGAGTTCATTTTAAGAAATGTGTGAACGTAATATCTTTGCCTGAGTTCATTTAAAGAAATATGTGTACATAATTTCTTTGGCAGAGTGCACTGAAATAAATGTGGGAACGTAATGTCTTTGATTGGGTGCATTTAAAGAAATGTGTGTACATAATATATCTTTGCTCTGGTATTTTAAAAAATGTGTGAACGTAATACCTTTGCCTGAGTTCATTTTAAGAAATGTGTGTACGTAATTTCTTTGGCAGAATACACTTAAATAAATATGTGAACGTAATATCTTTGGCTAAGTGCATTTAAAGAAATGTGTGTACATAATATATCTTTGCCAGAGTCCATTTTAAGAAATGTGTGAACGTAATATCTTTGCCTGAGTTCATTAAAGAAATGTGTGTACATACTATCTTTGGCAGAGTGCACTTAAATAAATGTGTGAATGTAATATCTTTGCCTGGGTGCATTTAAAGAAATGTGTGTACATAATATTTTTTCCAGGGTGCATTAAAATAAATGTGTGCAAGTAATATCTTTGCCTGGGCGCACTTAAAGAAATGTGTGCACATAATATCTTTGCCAGAGTGCATTTTAAGAAATGTGTGTACATAATATATCTCTGCCAGAGTGCATTTAAAGAAATGTATGTACGTAATATCTTTTCCAGAGTGCATTTAAAGAAATTTATTTGAAATAAACTTTGGCAAGGGTTTCCTCAGCTGTGTGTGCGTGATAAACGAATTGGTATTAAGGCAGTGAAAGATATTTTTAGTTGTGTGACTCTATTTAGAATATAAAATTAAATCAATTGCAAGGAAGCAGGACTAAAAGAATGAATCATTTTAAAACGGAAAATACCAAATACCGACATTCAGCTTTAGTAAATTTAAATTTTTCATTAGACCGTTGTCGATTATATTTTAAAGGGAATATTATGTTTAAAGTACATGTTTTTCAAATTTGCGCTGTATTTTTTAATAGGATCTGAGTGAACTTAATAATGCGGTGACCAAATAGGTGAGTTATACTCAGTTTGACTCCGGACTAATGAAGTACACAAAAAATTTAGAGTAGATAAATTATTACAAAAGTTTTTGGCAATTCCTATTATGAAACCGACCATTTTCATTGTTTTATTTGAAATAATATCTTTACTAATAATATCACGCATATGATAAAAAAAAATAGAATCAAAGACTGAAATGAGTTGAGTAACATTAAGTGAGTATTGATTGGGTTATTGGTTTTATAAAATCTAATGGTGTGAAGTTTACTTAAATTGACTTGTAATTTATTGATGATACATCACTCATATAGGTTTTCCAGATTACTGTTCACAAACTTAGTCGTATAAACTTCTTATAATTTTACAAATGTTTAGGACATCAGCTAAAAGAAAAACATCAACATCGTGAAAAATAACAATAGTATCATTAATGTATGTATTAAATAAATTTGGGCGAAGGTGTGATCCTTGTGGCCCACCGCTCGTGGCAATAAAGTGATATAATAGGGCGGATTTAATTTTAACTGTAACTTTTCTGTTTTTAAGATCGCTAAATATGCATTTTAAAAAATTCCCCTTAATTCCTATTTTTTAGTTTAATTATCAGAATGGAGTGTGGAACTTTATCAAATGATTTAAATCAGTTATTAATCTTGATTAGTCTGTGTATATTGACTCAAATTGATTTATAATTGCCAGTGACTCGGTTTGGATGTGATAAATGCTTATATTAGTAAGAGTTGATCTTGCAGTGATAAAACCATGTTGGTTTTGTAGAATTATTTATATTATCTATCTCTTTTAATTAATTTAGTTTGATAGATTCTCTGAAACAAATTGCTGGGAGAAGCATTGACACAATCTTCTGTCTGATCAATCTTCTGTCACAAACACTTTTAAAAGAATCTGCTAATATTCCAAAATACTAGTTCCAAGCCAAACCATTCAAACAGGCTATCAACCGCAACCCCCAGCGCCAACCTGTTGCTTCAGTCTCAAGTAGCCACAAGTAGCCGCCCGTCCCGCGGCGTCACGGCGCCCCGAGCCTCGAGATACCGAGCGTCCCGGCGCTCGCCCGCGCCAAGACGCGCGACGCTCCGAACTGCGTGGTGGCGCCCAACGCGAGGCGCCGGCGGACTGTTAGGGGGAAGGTTGTCCTAGCCGATAGAACTAGGTTGTTGTCCTGGCGGGGGGACAAATTGCCCTGTTTGCGATTGCAGTTTATCGGTGTTGTTTATTCGATGTTAAAGGGATATTGGATGGGCGGTGGATAAATATAATACTTGTTTTAATCCCATTCTGGTTTGTTTGAATGTAAAAGGAAAACTTTTTCAATGAGTAGTTGAATGTTTATTCCTGAAATTCCTGCTTTTTTCGTAAAATATATTATCTATGGACATGATACAAATAGCGTTGGCAAATAATTGAATGCTTTGAAATTATTTTTAATAAATTTTCCTAAATAAATAAATTATAAATGTGTAAATTACTCAGTTATATCACCTTTTCTCTGTGTGTCCTATTTTCATTCAGTTTTTTTTTTACTTATTCTTGTTTATTTATTAACTTTTTTTAATTTAGAGAAGCTTTCGTGATTTTCGCCTTGACGGGATGATTTTTCGTTTCATTTCCATGGGTTTAGTGTTTATTTGGTTTGAAAATGAATGCTTTATAAAATAAATAGAGAATAAATATTAAAACACTTTATAAAACATAAAAAAGGTTATAAAACATTTTCTTTTTTCTTGTTCCATTTGTCACCTTTAATGAAAACGCTGCTATTATTTTTTTTAATTAGTCAGTTTATGTAGTTAAACCAAACAATACTTTTTAAATCCTCACAATCGCTGAGATATTTATTTATTTATTTATTTATTTATTTGTTTGTTTACGCCTTGATGGCTTTTACATATAAAATAAATTGTACAGGAGCATTATAACAAGTATGCAGTATCATAAGTATATGGTACATAAAATGATAAACAGAGCTAGAAAGATATAAGTAGGTATTAATATTCAAGTAATTGTTTACAAAGGAGTTCAACCAGCGGATTCGTATTTGGGCTCACGCTACATTATATTCAATAATTATTGTCACAATATCACACAAAATGTGATTCCAAATATACTTGAAGCATACCGGTATTGCAGTGGTGTAAAACATTTTTAACGATTAATATAAAAGTAGGTAATTTTCTTGTAATTAATTATTTTTATTTATTTATTTTTTTTAATTATAATTTTTTTGCTATCATAAATGTACGTATGTTTGTTATTATTATGAAAAAGATAAAAAAAAGAAAAGGTACACAGTAATTACATATGTAAATAAGTAAGTAGGTACTATGAATGTAGTTATCATGAATGTAGTTACAGAGCAGTGGGTATTAAGTTTGTTACTGTTAACAATGTGAAACATTTAAGGATTTTTACATTAGTTTGTTATTATCAGGAAAAAAAAATAAAAGGTACACAGCAATTACATATATGTATAAAGAAGTAAGTAGATACTATGAAAGTAGTTACAGAGCAATGGGTATTAAATTTGTTACTTTTAACAATCTGGTACATTTAAGGATTTTTGCATCTGCATACATAGACGCTTTTTGAAGGAAGCGATGTTTTTATAAAAAAATATATCGACAGAGCAAGTTTCATTCCCCACACGATGCAATCTCTGAAGACAAGAGTTGAACATAAAATTAGTGCAAGAAGCAACTACGTTAAATGGAGCATGGAGTCTGGTGTTGTAATTGTTAGGTACTTGATAATTTATCATGTTCACAAGTTCAGGGCTATCCAAATATCCGTTGATAATTTTAAATAATAATAAAACATCACAGATTTTTCTTCGCTGTGACAATTCGGGTAATTTAAGCAATTGCATTAAATAATTATAATTTAAATTTTCTATTGGAATTTTTAATTTGTAATTTATATGCCTTAAAAATTTATGTTGTACTCTTTCAATTTTGTGTGAATGCACATTGTATAATGGCGACCAGAGAGAGGAATTATACTCAAGAATACTTCTGACTAGCGTTATGTATAGAGTTTTGAGTGTATTAGTATGCATTAGATCTTTTGACGATCTTAACACAAAACCGAGACATTTAAGTGCTTTATTCGTGATTGCATCAATGTGGGGGACAAATGTCATCTTGTTATCAAAAACGACACCCAGATCCTTTATAATGTTACTGTAGAAAGATTCACATTGTTAATGTGATATTGAAAGAGTATTGGATTTTTATTTCGAGAAAAACTTATAGATTGACATTTGTTAATGTTTAAAAATAAATCATTTATTTTACACCAATTATATAATCGATCCAAGTTGTTTTGCAATACAAGACAGTCCATTAAATTTCTTATAATAGTGTATATTTTCAAGTCATCAGCAAACAATAGGAAATGGATACCTTCAAACATTGAAACAATGTCATTAATAAATAGCAAAAAAAGAATAGAACCTAGATGAGAACCTTGGGGCACCCTACTTGAAGCTTCAATTTCGTTTGACATATGGTTAGATAGTTTAACGTATAGTTTTCTAGATGTTAAATAGGTCTCAAACCATTTTAGTAGATTTCCTTTTATCCCATATACTTTAAGTTTGTTTAATAAGATTTTTTTGAGAAACTTTGTCGAATGCTTTGCTGAAATCTGTGTAAACTGCATCCGTTTGCAATTTTGAATTTAGATTGTCTGAAATATATTTTTCGTATATAATTAAGTTTGTAAGTGAAGATATTTCGGATATAAATCCATGTTGGTGGGGGGAAATGATTTTACGAGCCTGTAATATAAATTTTGATAGAACTACGGATTCAAACAATTTAGGTATCGCTGATTGTATGCAAATAGGTCTGTAGTTAGAAGCATCCGTTTTATCACCCTTTTTATAGATGGGACTAAGGAAACTGATCTTCCATTTTTGAGGGAAAAGGCCTGATGCTAATGCTATATTGAATATATTGGTTAAATGACCTTTTAAGCTAGATACAGCTAGTTTTTTTAAATAAATTGCTGGTATGGTGTCTGGGCCAGCGGATTTTTGACTATCTAATAGTGTAATTTTACGCTGAACATCGATTTCATCGATAACAAGGTCATATGTAGATATGTAGATATCTCAGACTAACCATTAAAATCTTTGTTTCCTGATTTTGTGAATTATACTCTGTGAACTTTATAATTAAGCAGAAGTCCCTGGGGTTGCCCGGGCTTCACGCAGAGTTTTTTTCGAAATCGAACGTAGTCAGTATTTTTCCTCTTAATTTGGACAAATGGCCCTCTTGAATTCTAGACGGTGACCCTCCTCATGTGTTGAAAGTCAAGTGTGCAAAAATTCATCAAGATTTGTATAAAAAATTAAACCAGGCCGCCCGCCCGCCTGCGACGAATACTCTTCTTTAAAAATGCGTACACTAGAAATATCAACATTTATGTTCTTCTTCTTTCGTATGGTGGGGGGTCAGAGGGGGACATCTAGGTCTGCGAGCCAGTCTAGGGCCTCAGGCGTTGCCCTGTGGACCTCATAAATCCCGCCGGGGAATGAATGGAGCGGGCATTCGTTGACCACATGTTCGGTGGTCTGCACCGCACCGCATTCACACGTCGCCGACTCTTTAAGGCCCCATCTATGCATCATGTGAGCACAACGGCTATGGGAGCACCTTATTCTATTGATGGCAGTCCAGAGTTTGCGAGGCAATGAGAACCCAGGCTGTCTCTCAGTGGGGTCTTGCACGAGATCGGCGTTTTTGACGTTAGCTGATTGCCACTCAAGCTTCCACCTATCTTCTGGGGTGAGAGGTGTTCGAAGGAGTCTTTCTCCTTCCGTCCAGAAGGGTTTTCGAGACTTTAAGCGGCATGCCGGGTGAGAAACGACATCATCGTGCAAGGGTATTTCGCTTTTTTGCAGCGCCTTCTTGTATTCCCTCAGTGTTGCAATCTCTCGCCTGATATTTGGCGGGGTTATATTTGCAAGTACGGGGAGCCAAGGAAGAGGAGTCGATTTTAAGGTTCCGCTGATGGTTCGCATTGTGGCATTAAGCTGAACGTCGACCATGGAAGTGTGGGCGCTTCTGGCCCATACTGGAGCACAGTATTCAGCTGCTGAGAAAACCAGGGCAATGGATGCCGTTCTGAGCGTGTTGGCGTCGCATCCCCAGCTAGTACCAGCCAGCTTATTGACTAAGTTTAGTCTTGTCCTGGTTTTTTTGCCCACTGTTTCCATGTGTTTCCGGTAATTCAGGCTCCTGTCCAAAGTTATTCCAAGATAGCGGGGATGGGGGTCATGGTAAATATTTTTTCCATCAAACTGAACACAGAGTTTTGCGATTGCTTGTGAATTACTGAGATGGAAAGCTGTCACAACTGTTTTCGACCCATTTGGCTTTAGTCGCCAATTGAGGAAAAATTCTTCCATAGCCTTGAGGTCAGAATTAAGGATCTTTTCTGCTGCATTGAGGGTTTTGGCTTGGACTGTGATGGCGAAGTCATCTGCGTAAGCAAATTTTCTGCCTTCAGTGTGAGGAAGATCTCGAGTATAGATATTGAAGAGTGATGGGGCCAGCACTGAGCCTTGGGCAAGGCCATTATTCAGGTGCATTTTTTTTGCTTTTTAGCCCTCCTAGAAAAACCCTGAAAGTACGGCCAGTTAGTAGTTGCTCAATAAGTCGTACTGTGTTGCCATCCTCTATGGTGTCGTAGAGCTTGACAAGGAGGCCTTTGTGCCACACCGTGTCGTAAGCCGCAGAGAGATCAATGAACGCTGCCGCAGTCTTAAGCCGTTTCTGGAATCCAGATTCGATGTGTGTTGTCAGAGCTAGCACCTGGTCACAGCAGTTACGGCCTGGTCTGAAGCCAGCTTGCTCTTGTGGAACCACTTTCTCCAGAATTGGGGTAAGTCTGCGGAGCACCACTCGCTCTAGGAGTTTATACATGGTACTTAAAAGCGAGATGGGCCGATAGCTGTTTGGATCTTCTGGTGGCTTGTTGGGTTTGAGGATCGCAATAACTTTAGTTTTTTTCCAGATATTTGGAATTACTCCAGTTTTAAAAATTTCAGTAAACAGTTTTGCGATCCATAACTTTGTCCGTGGCCCAGCATGTTTCAAAAAGTCTGGAAGAACTCCGTCGCATCCAGCTGCTTTCCCAGCTTTTGTTGAAGTGAGGGCGATGTCTACATCATCAGCTGTAACGGCGACCACATCGTTAGGGTTCACCGGCCATTTTAGCCGCGCCGCTTTCAGAGATTTTTTGATCTGGTGGCTTATGTTAGACCTTGTTGTCGTTTTTGAACTGCGGAGTAGTTGGTGAGCAACAGCATTTGGGGACACTTTGGGGGTTGTCTTAATTGGCTGATTTGCAGCTCCGAGTCGCCTGAGTGTTTGCCACGCTTTTCTGCTCGAGTGTTCGAAACTCATTTCTTCCATTAGTTCGTTCCACCTGTTCATGCGCCCGTCATCCAGAGACTGGAGAAGATCAGAAGCAGTGTCTGGGTCGTTATTCCTCTCGTATTCAGCTAGAAGGCGTTTGCTTTCTGAGCTCCATGTTGGGATATACACTTTTCTGTAACCTCTAGGGATGAATTTCTTCGCAGCTACAAACAAAAGGTTCGAAAATCGGTCGTAGAAATTCGGCTTTGATGGTATGTTATCCACAACCCTGTCAACATATTCCGAAAACTCTCGCCATTTTGCCCGTCTTAAATTCCACCGTGGCATCGGGTTACTGGAGATTAATGGAATCTGTATACCTATGTTTAGCATGACTGGCCTGTGTTGGCTATGTGGGAAATTATTCAGTACAGTTCTCGAGGCCCTCACAGGTTTTCCGTCCGGCGCTTTAGAGACAAAACACAAGTCGGGCGTGTATTCACGACGCCATCGCGCAGAAAAGAATGTCCCCTTTTGTTTAGCATCGTAAATAAGTTGGCAATCCTGTGCTGATGCCCAATCGGTGATTTGTTCTCCAGCTTTATCGGTCGTCGAGTAGCCCCATAGGAAGTGGTGGCTGTTGAAATCTCCCACGTACACCGCCGGGTGATTGTGTGGAGGGAGTGCTGGTGTCTGCCATACTTCATTTGGAGGTTTGTAGATGTTAAATATTGCTAGTTTTCCAACCTGAATACCGATTGCGTGAAATCCATCCGTGATTTTTCGGGTAATATTCTGCAGCTCCGGCCTAATGTAGGTCGCAAGGCCATGTTTTGGGTGTCCCCGCACTGCCACTAGGAGATATCCGGGGATATCCAAACGTGGTGAGTCGTTTTCTGCGATATGGGTCTCCTGGAGAAGCAGGATATCAATGTTTTTGTCGTTGAGTATTTTTACTAAAAAGTCCACCTTTGAGAGAGATGTTCCCTCAATATTCAGGGACAATATTTTCAATTGTTATTAATCAAAAAACAATCTCAATTTCAGCGTAAGAAATATTTTGCAATTCTCTGTTTGCATTACATCATCCACAAAATGTCACACTACATTAATTTTATCATGTAGTGTGTTCAACTGCTTTATAGTTTAATTTGAAATTAATTGTCCATCTGAACTAATTAAACCATTATCAACACTGCTACTGAATCACGAGATATTATGTTTATTGTGTGTGTGTGTGTCACTTACATTATTCTTGGAGCCGATGCGGCGCAGAATAGTGAATAGTTCACGAATCATTATTTATCTCGGCGTTTTCTTGTTCAATTCCATAGCAAATATTATTTCTTTCTGTCACCCAGAAATCGTTTTCTATTAATACTGGACACAGAGTTTCTTGTGGTCAAAGTAAATATATTGAATGTTTGTGAATATATTACTTGTTAAGAGGGCATTACCAGAGAAAGCCGGAAATACGTCATTTTCAAAAAAGTTTTTAGACGTATTGACTCTTTTCCACAAAAAATTATAAATGGATTTCGAAAGATTGTTCTTTTATCTAGTGAAGTTATGTAATAAATTTTTATAATTTTTTTTAATTTTTAGTATAATAAGGTTATTCCATAGGTCGTTGGCAGATTTGTTAAATTTTCAAAAAAGTTTTTGTATTATACCACACCCATTTCAAATAATGTAATCATGCAGTAAAATAAATCAATACATTATCTAGCAGAGGTATTAGAATTTTAATTTTAGTTTCAATAAAATCATTAAAAAATATGTACGTACATGTGTTTCTTGACGAAAATTGGTCCATTTGTGTATTTATTTGCGCACTTACAAACAAATATATTTCAGATTTTTTTAACATTCTTATTAAATTTAGACATTATTGAAAAATGATAAATACTTATAATCAAAAAATAACTACAAAAAGTACACTATTTTAATAGTTTTATCATCACGCCTTTCAGCATTTTGGATGAAGGTATAAATTAAAGCTAATTTGGATTGAAGTAAATTCGATATTGAGTTATAATTTAAAAAAGCTGGTACGGAGAATAATTAATCTTTCTCATTGTAACCGCCCTGCACGATCGGAAGAACAACTTTCGACGAAATGTGGATTTTCGTCCGCTGGCTGGTTAAACGCTCTTAAGTTTTGATGGCAGGCGTTGCAAAACCCTTAAAAAATGTATTGTTTCTCCGTGCGTGCCTTTCCCTTGCGTCCCCGTTCTCCTCCCTTCCCAGCCTTTCCCATCCCTCGTCCTACCTCCTATAAACCCTCCTTCGTACCCCCCTTCCCGGATTCCCCTTCCCCTCCCGCTTTCCCTTCCTTCTGCGAAACTATATGAAATACACACATTTTTCAAATAATTCGCGCGCCCCCCCATTGTATTTTTTTAATACACATTTCAGAATGCCAGAGCTCGCCATTATTTATATAGAACCTTCGCGGGTGTGCGTACAAATCACCAATGTTTCACCGAAATCGGATGAATGGTGTAAGAACGCATACCGGAAAAACAAAGGAACATTCAATTTGAAATTCAAACAAAGATTACGTCGCATGTCAATGGATATTTTAATTTTTTTTCATAATAACAACTGTTATCATTATCACGTCCCTGTGTTTTTTTTTGTGTTTCTTTGAGCATATTAGTACAAACACCATTTATGTACGATTGTACCATATTAGTTCTTCTTGAATTCTTTTATTTTACCGCGTGAGTCGTATTGCCCAATTGGTTCGCATTTTTTCACATGAATTTATTACCCAAATTATGTTTTTAAAACTATTTAACGGTGTGCTCTAGGGTTATGAAATTGAAAAAAAACGCAACTGAGGAGATAAATCGATAGAAGTGGGTGATAGGCGTGTCTGTGAGCCTGAAGTATGCACAATTTCTCCTTACTTCTGGTGAAATCTATAATCTATCTTATATCATATTTATATTGGCTGCCGGCAGCGTTGCGGACACTGGGCTGGTGGCTTTGTTTGGTGTTTACACAAATCTATAGTCGTATTCCAATATTGATGAAATTTTGAACACGTAGCCTTCAAAATAAGATAAAGGTCACTGTGTACACGAGATTTCAACAATCTGTGCACAACTGCAAAAAGCCATGGAAAATTACTAGACTACTAGTGTTTTGGTCATAAAATTAAAATATCAATTTTTTCTTGAATAGGTCAACAATAATTTAAAAGCTCTTACGTAAATTGGTAATATCGGTTTTCTTTCAAGTCATTTGGTATTTACCGATAATAATAATATATATCTTTATTGAACAAAAAAATTTACAGATTTATAACTACAAAAACAAAAAGTACATCATAAGTACAGTAAAAGTACAGTTTAAAAGTTGCATAAGTACAAAAGTTAATAACAGAAAAGAATATACATTATATAAAGGTACTTAGAGAATAGAGATTTATAATTATAAATTTAGGTTTCTCGTAACCTGCCTCACTAGGCTAGCCTGTGTTGAGGCAGCAATTTTACGTCAATTTATAATACTGTGAACGTACCTACACTTACATTAGAATAAAATCACAATAGAATGGTTGCATTAATAATAAAATAACAATAACATTGGTACGATAATAACAGCATTGGTTCAACACTAATTTCGAATTTGGGTGAGTGCACCGGTAAATGCTCTATCATTATTTTTTATGCAAATTTTTATGTTTTTTTTTATACTAATTGGAAGAATGTTGTAAAGTCTTGTTGCAAGGTATCTGAAGCATCGTTGACCAAAAGTAGTATGAGTTATGGGAATTTGTAGTAAATCTTTGTTATTGTTTCGAGTACAGCGAGTATTTAATCTAGAAAAATGAAACAATACAACTTTGTGTAAACCACTTATATAATGCGTAAATCCTACCGGTTTCGGAGCAAACGTTCCTTCTTCAGGGAAAGCTTATACTAATTTGACAGTTTCGAACAATGTTTTATTATGGTAGGGGTGGAGCCGTTGCTAGTTATTAATGTAGATTGGGTGGGTAGCTTCGACCAAGATATCATAGGTCAATGGTGGGTAGGTATTAATATAGAGTGGGTGGGTAGGGGAACAAATCCATGATTGGGCTATAAAATAATATTGATAATATTGAAACTGTCAAATTAGTATAAGCTTTCCCTGAAGAAGGAACGTTTGTTCCGAAACCGGTCGGATTTACGCATTACATAAGTGGTTTACACAAAGTTGTATTGTTTCATTTTTCTATAATGGATAACCACAAAGTGATAGCTACATTTAAAAATATAGTATTTAATCATTTTTCACAGTATTTATGTATATTTGTGTATAGATGAGTGAGGATTGTTTTTGCATATATCTGCCGAACGTCAAACACATTCATAATATTGAAGATCAAGTTCGAGTATGTAATTAGAGGTAGTCTAAGAATCAATTTTATAATAGTTTTCTCTGCCTTTATGATTGGGTCTAGTGCTGATGCAGTACCGCCTCCCCATGCAATGATACCATACTCAATAATAGATTGACAGACTGCAAAATAAATCATCGAGAAAGTTTCTTATTGTTCTGAAAAAGTGCATGGTTTTTTCTGGTTTTACTTCAAGTGTTGATTTTTCTTTTCGGGGTAGCAATTAATAATGTTTGCCGTATCATATTTCCCCACAAGACACAAAGAGCTCACTCAGTGACAGAGCTAGCGACTGGCGACCGACTATAGAAATAGCCCGAGAGCAAGAATACGGCGAATCGCCCGAGTCCCACCGAGGCGAGGCGCCAGCAATAAATCGGTATGTTTTCCCCCTTTTTCCTGCTTGTTAGTTCCTTTGTCTCTTACAAGTGCTGAACTCCTGGGATATTACGTGACTCACTCTGCGGGTCTCTTTTCGATACGCACGTCACACACGCTGTTCTATTGTGTGATATACAGGGATTGAACTGTTTTTGATGATTAATTCAAATGTTCAATTATTACATTGGGTTTCAAAAGCAATACGCTTGTAAACGTTATAAATTTAAACTTCTGAATGTAGCTATAACTTTGTGCTTATCCATTATAGATATATGAAACAATTTAACTTTGTTTGAACCACTTATATATTTGAGTAAAGCCGACCGGTTTCGGAACGACCGTTCCTTCTTCAGGGCAAACGTATACTGATTTGACAGTTACAAAATATGGATGGAAACAATGTATTATTATGGTAGGGGTGGAGCGGTTGCTAGGTATTAATGAAGAGTGGGTGGGTACAGGAACATATCCATGATTGGGCTATAAGACAATATTTTTTGTTTGTTGATAATAGATTCATTATTTTTAAGGGATATTTTTTTATTTCCAAGGCTTCTAAGTTATCTAAGCGTTTTCCTTTATGATTAATATGAAGAATATTTATTCCCGTATTTTTTTCAAAACTATGGTTATTTTCATTGATATGGTTAGCGAACTCAGAAAAATTATTATTATTAAGACACCTTGATTCTGATTTCAAAATTACGAGTTGTTTTCCCAATATAAAATGAGGGACAATCATTACATTTGAGTTTATACATTCCGGAATATATAAACTATTTTATTGAGTTTATATCAGTATACGTTTGCCCTGAAGAAGGAACGGTCGTTCCGAAACCGATCGGCTTTACTCAAATATATAAGTGGTTCAAACAAAGTTAAATTGTTTCATTTATTATAAATTTAGTTCAAATGAAACTTGTGAGATTATATACACAGCATAATTTATTATTTTGTAATCTTGTATCATAAATAAATGATGGACTTCAGATCTGATCAAGTCTTGTTACAAAATTAACGTGATTTAAAACTTCTTTTTGATTTACCAAAATAAAATCTAAACATTTTTGAAGAAGGTTATGTACAGCCTATAAGCGCTTTTTAAAGCACATACTTTTGCAAAAAAGTGCAGAAAAATTAAAAAGGAAGGAAAAATATTTGTAATACAAAATATTTTAATATTTTAATATTTCGATAATTCAAGGCGGGTATAGGTACCGCTGTCCCGGGAACCATTTATCGGTTAATCAACATCCCTGAAACAGGTCACCCCAAGTGGTTTACTACGTTTGGTGACTTAGCAGGGGTTCCCGGGTTCATGGGGTGAGGTTGGTCCGGGTCTTGGCCTGCCCGGCTGCATGGTAGGCCGGATCAGGAGAGAATGGTTGAGGGAGTCCCTTTGACTTCCCCAGCCATACTCTCTCGGTACATTAACTTGCACTGCAGTGGGAGGGATGGATTCGTCCGTCACTCCTGGACACACTGACCCCCGGATTCCTACCCACCCCTAATACCCTTTTCCTTCCCAGAAATTCCTCTCTTTCCTTTTCTAAAAAGACCGTCCACACAGCATCTCCAAAGATGACATAGGCCCTGAGGGGAAATGACAATCTTATGCGCGTGTGACAATCTTATTATCTCCATTTACTCTGGTATTTGCGTAACGTCTTGAAGGTGAGGGTTCATGTATTATGCGAAGCCCTCCTTATGTTATGCAGTATGTTTTCTTTCTTTTTATGTTATCATGTCTTCCCAACCACCCCTACACAATGTTTTCTTTTGAATGTTCATAAGCTCCTTACTTTAAGATAAATGCGTAGTTAGGCAACCACGCTACAGAGGCAGGATAATAGATATACATATTTTACTCAAATGATTCGTTCATTATTTACAATTACAAAATTAATCAGGGGTATTGGCAATGTTGTTACGGTAGATACAGATATGTGAATAGTTTAGGTTTTCAATGAGCGCCAGTGTATAATATATTTTGTAACCCCCACACGCTGCGTGTATGACTCGATGATTCTGTGGGTAGTGACTGTGTGATGACTGTAGCGAGGACTGTGCAGGAGAACTGGCCACAAGCAGAGAGGGCGATGATATCATCTCCAGGGAATGGCATCTGGAATCACCTCAACTCAGATTTCAGATGCAGCCATATACTACATCGTAAAATTGCAAAGATTTTTTCAATTTTCATGTTATATTCATTGACTCACGTCCCAGTTTTATCTCTAACATAACTTGACTTTAGTGACTTTGTGGCGAAGTGTCCATTCACTATAATTATACTTTTTGTAATAGAACATTTTATCAGTGCATACATAAGTAGGAAGGAGATATTTTATCAACACATGGAATCCGTACGGATTTAAGTATATTGTAATTACATGAATTCATAAATATGTAGAAAATTAAGTCATAATAAAAGGATACTTAAATTAACATGGAATTATCTTTATAAATTATTAATATAAATAAGTATTGCCAGAAAAATAAACGAAGAAGTTCAAGTAGATATTTATTTACGCCCTAGTGGGCTTTTACAAAGATAGATAATAATAGTTAGGCAGGTACGTGGTACACAATTATAATGATTAAAATAATACTAAAAAATAAAATTAATTAAAATCGAAATATTACATTTCACTAAGGTAATTATAAAGACATCGTTTTATAACTAATACAGAATCTGCAAACATGTCTACAATATTCCCAAATTTATTACCAAAATGATGTAATCTATTTGTAGGTGTATGAGCCTCATAGTTTGTTTTAAAATTGTCACAGAAGAAGGTAGCACTTTGAAGGTAGCACAGTATTGGTCGGTACGTAAAATTTTATTTTGGCTGGAATTTCAGGGTTGTCAATGCAATTATTAATGATTTTATTTAATAGTACAAGGTCAGAGATGATCCGCCTATCTGACAGCGTAATTAAGTTTAGTTGTTTCATCAAAAGAACATAGTTAATATTTTGAATTGGAATATTTAGCTTAAAGTTAACAAATCTTAAAAATTTGTGCTGTACCCTTTCTAATTGTCGGAATGTATTTTATACAATGGGGACCAAATGGGCGAATTATACTCTACCTGGCTTCTTACTAAAGAAGTGTACAATATTTTCAAACATTCTAGTGACTTAAAATCACATGCTGTTCTGCATATAAAACCAAGCATTTTTATAGCTCTATTTGTTATTTCATTTACGTGCAAAGTAAATGTTAACTTTTCATCAAATATAACACCTAAGTCCCTGATCTGAGTGACCGGTGTCAATATTACATTATTTAAAGAGTATTCATAAGTTACATGACTTTGGATTTTATAAAAACGAATAACTTGGCACTTTTGAATATTAAGAAATAGCGAGTTGATCACACACCAATGAAACAATTTATCTAAATTAGATTGTAAAATATGGCAATCCTCTATACTATATGAATGTGACCTTGAGGTGATTTTTTCACAAGAACGGCGCTTTAAAA
Organism: Limnephilus marmoratus; assembly: GCA_917880885.1. Classification (NCBI taxonomy): domain Eukaryota; kingdom Metazoa; phylum Arthropoda; class Insecta; order Trichoptera; family Limnephilidae; genus Limnephilus; species Limnephilus marmoratus. The sequence continues at coordinate 26,018,902 of OU862919.1, read as the reverse complement.
GTTATCCAATAAATATTATTATCTGTATCTAAGAACCATTTTTTTAAATAAATGTACACTTATCTTTCACTTTTATCATTTATTTCTCACTAATGAATTTTTGAAAAACGTTGCTACAAGGAAGGTTAAAGTTATTTGACCGATTTTTTAATGATCTAAGGATTCTAAGGACTTCATTGTGAATTAATCTTCAAGGTCTACCCTTTGCTTAGAAATGAAATAAAGGAAACAAAATGTTTAATTTTTATTTTTACACACATTTAAAAATTTGTAATATCAGCAGGTAATAAATAATGTTCCGCGACTTTTTATCCCACGACAAAACATCGCCCGATAATATATCCTCGTCAAAATATCCTACGAACAAAACATTCCCCGACAAAATATTCTAAACTAACCTAACCCAACAAAACCTAACCTAACCTAAACTCACCACTCACCTAACCTAACCTAACCTAATTTAACCTAACCTATCCCAAAAAACCTTTCTGCGCCAAATTAAAATTTAAAATGTAAACCTAACCTAACCTAACCCAACAAAACCTTTCGGCGCCAAATTCAAAATTTAAATCGAAACCGTAAGTTTTTCCGTCTCCTTCCTTTCTTGTCGGGGGATGCTTTGTCCGTAGGATATTTTATCCTTGAGATATTTTGTCGAGGGATATTTTGTCGGGGATATTTTGTCGGGGATATTTTGTCGCGGGATGAAAACGCGCGAAATTATTAGTTCTACTTTTTGCATAGGTGCCTTTATTTTCCAACATCTTGGTAAAACATTTTATTTTATTTTGTGGATAGAATAAAATTAAATCTTTGATTTGTAAAAATTCTTAGGGCGGTTTATACTTCAGCAAATAAATCACTCATCATTTTATTTTATGTCATCCAAAAATTATTTTCGTTACGATTAAGACAAAAAACCCAGCACAAGAATATTAATCACCGAAACCAGAACATTCTGTGATTAAGGAAAGAAATATTCGACGACGACATTGTTCCGGGATCCTCCTTAATCATGTTCCCCATTTTAAATAAAATAAAACGTAACAAAAATGATGACGACAATTTGAATATTTTCAATACAGCAGGTTTATTTATAATCGTGCATAATTCTCAGTGCAGTTAAAGTTCATTGAAAAATAAAACTCGACGACGGTGAAAATGTAAAAGGGAATTACCCAACTCTTGCAAAAATTGATTTAATTGAAAAATAGCTGAAATGCCCGGCGTTTTCCGGACTATACAATAGATACCTAACAAATGTGCATTTTTCAGATGCAAATGCAGATTTTAGAAGTGAAAACTTTTTTCGCACCGTTGTGATTTGAAACTTAGTAAAACGAGAAATAACGACACTAATAAGAGACAAACGTGTACATCTATAGGATTTAACCTGCCAGAGAATGAGATAGACTAATCGGTCTCCTCTTTGTGCGGTGCTTCTTAGCCTATCGGTCTCCTCTTTGTGTGATACTTCATAGCCTCCCGAATCTGGTCTACGTTAGTTTACTGAAGTTTTCACTTCTACCGCGTGTAAACTGCACACTCTGATTTTTTTTAAATCCGATTTAGACAGTAATTTTTCTTATTTTACATGTCAAATGTGCAAAATTTTAAAAAAGTATCAAAATTCTGCTCGCATAAAATAATAAAAATCGTTCTCCCCATTTTTAAAAGTAGCATAGAGTGCATGAAAAAATTCTTCTTCGCCTTTTTATATAAAGTTTTTCCATGATCACCAGTGGATCAAGCTCTTCGAAATTCACCTCTTAGTCCAGTTAGCCTGTGTCGTAGAACACCAGTTGAAGGAACTAAATAGTATAAAGCTAATTTTTTCCCCATCGACTACTACCATTTAGACAAGGGTTTAGCTAAAAGTCCCCGCCCCTACCCCTCTTGCTTCCCCCCCTGTGCCCCCCCAAACATGAAAAGTATAAGGGTTTCGTAAATCGCTTCTATCTCGATTACTAAACAACATATCGGATTGCAATTTTTTTTATTCTCTTTGCTGTAATATTTTCTACAATTAATGTCCAGTTAACTTTCGTCATAACTTTTACCGTTTGTTTGTAATTCGTATGATAAGGTAAAAATTTGTATATTTTTTGGCAAGTAATTTTACTTTTTGTCACAAATTTTTTTACGTCGACATTTTATGAAAAAATATATCCCACAAAAGTTGTAGCCCCTATTATTACCTTTAAAATGATATATTTTAATGTGTACTTTATGGCTAGTAAACGCCAGATATCAACTGTGAATGCTTGGTGCGCACCATCCCTGCGTCGCTCCGCGACACTGATGTCGAAACTTGTTCCCTCACATCCCGACTTATCCTAGCCTGTCCTGTGCCCTTTGTAGTACTAGTGGAAATCGTGAAGTGAAATAATAGTTATTCACTTTGCTGCTAGGCCCTGTGGGCGGCTTTTAGTTCGGCTACGCCCGGTTTGAGTGTTTGTGACCATTTTGTAAATTCAACAGGAACTGGCTCCTAAAATAGCCAGTTCCTCGGATCTACTGTAATCCTGTGACTCGAAAAACAGCTGTGTCGAGTGATGTCCGAGTTCCACGTGTCAAGACATGCGACTTTGAAGGTAAATTCAATGTCCTAGTTTTAATGTATACTGAAAAGGCGAAAAGTGGCCTAAAGTCCATAACAATAGAAAACATTTCTGAAAATATGCCCACTCAATGCTTAGTCTCAGCTCGTAACATGCTTTGGTTATGTAGTTTTGCTTTTGTGCCAGTTTCACTACCTGGATGGTCTGGATACATGCGAAACTGTTACGATGGTAGACAAAACTTTGAACCATCTTATGTACTGGCTTTGCCTTTTATAAACATAGATCCAGGAAATCCGACTGCTATTTACTCTGCCCTTAGTTATCCTTCTAAAGAAAGCAAGTTAGCTGGCCAGCCGTGTATTGTGACATTTGACCAACAACTTTTCCTGAAAGCAGTAGACATTGTTGCAAGTTCTTCTACAGAAAGTGAAATATCTGGAGTAATCATCAGACTAGTCGGATTCCATCTTCTAATGAGTTTCCTTGGTTGCTTAGGAAAGTTTATGGAAGGTAGTGGAATCGAAGAAATGTGTACCTCTGTTTATGGAAAATCAACGATTCCTCACCTTATGTCAGGACATGCTTACGCATGCTTATAGAGCTCACATGATGACCCAGGCAGCTTTGATATTACTGCTATTCGAGGAATGTTCATCTCTTAAAGAAATGATTACAAACGACTTTAAGGATATTCATAACCAAATAATAAACAAACAACAAATTTTGAAGACGCCATGAGAGATTGTAAAACAAATGAAATAATGATAAGACTAGAATAAGTGTATGAAGATTTGCTTAAAACTAGTAGAACTTCAAAACTGTGGCTACAAGAGTTTAAATTGGTGAATTTGGTTCTAGGCTTTATTCTGGCAGAGAGAATCGGCGATTGGAATTTGCACATTAATACAGTCAAGCAAATGATACCGTATTTCCATGCTGCTGGACATTTGCCCTACGCCAAATCCGCACAAATATACTTACAACAAATAATGTTGAGTGTACAAACGAAAATGTCAAATGAAGGCTTCGAAAGGTTCGTCAATAAAGGTTTCTTTACAGTTCGGCGGACAGATGGATTTTTTACTGGTATCTGGACGGACATGACCATAGAGCAGACATTAATGCGATCATCAAAATCCATAGGTGGACTTACTCATGGACGAGGATTAAGCGAGAGGACGCTAACCAAGTTCATTGCTTGCGCTCCTGGATCCCTACAAATTTGTGAGGCTTTCGAGAAGTTCTCTGGCTGCTTGACTCAGTTTAACGAACAGCACACGGAACTAAGATGCAGTAGAAGAGAAAGGGACTTGCAAGATATTAGTAAATTTCTCGGATGGCTGCGTATCCATAATCCTTTCCGACAGAGCAAAGATTTAATGTCTTTATCCTCTGGTCTAGTAGTGACAAGTTCGGGCGAAAACTGCGATGAATCGTATGATGTAGGAATGAACTGCTTGAAAGACATCGAAGGAAATAATTTTGCAGATGTTAAATTGAAAAGAAAAAATAAAGTTAAAACTATAGGCTCCGTAGTAAGTGGCATAAATGTGAGATCTGAAGAAGTGCCAATTAATCCTGATCAGCTGTTTAATAGGGTTATTTGTATGTCTCAAGGAACAAATAATCTCAAACAATACTTCAACTATGAACTCAGCCCATACCCTTTGTCTTTATTTGAAAACAATAAAATGATAAGAAAGGGAACTAAATCAAGTCTTGTGAAAATATTCGAAAAGTGGACAGTTAGCAACGAAGTTTTTGAGAATTTGCCCCCAAAAATATATGAAGTAGATGGAGGGTATCTTTTGCACAGTGTGTTATTTGGCCTGACAAAGTAACATATAGCAGCATCATAGAGAAGTATGTTGACACTGTAATGAAACGGTATGGGAAAGGTTGTCATGTTGTGTTCGATGGGTATCCTGACTATCTCACCACAAACGGGGTCGAACATATGCGGAGAAGAAAAAAACATCTCTAGAAATGAAATTCAACGTTAATATGGAGTGCTCTGTGAAGCAAAATGAATTTTTGGCAAATCCAAAAAACAAAAGCCAGCTTATTGAACAGCTCTCTCAAAAGCTTAATGAAGCAAACATTCCAACCATTGTGACGGAGAAAGATGCAGATACTGAAGTGGTCGGAAGAGCAATAGATGTTTCCCAGATTCAAAGTGGGAGGCCTGTAGTTGTTGTCGGACAGGATACTGATCTTTTCGTTCTATTGTTAGGGCTACCACAGTGTCAAAATGTGCGACAATTCTTTCACAAACCCTCTGGCACACCATCAACGTATGACATCAGCAAGATTCGTGAAGAGATTGGTGATATGAAAGATGTGATATTATTTTTGCATGCTGGACTTTCACAGGATGTGATACCACGTCTTATTTATTCGGCAAAGGCAAAATTAACGGGTACAAATTGCTAAGTTCATCAAATGATCTCCGCACAAAAGTTTTACAGTTTTATGAAAAACAGGCAGACAAAAATATTCTCAAAGAGGTAGGAGAGGCTTTTGTCTATATGGATGCACAAGGTCTTCAAGTCTGAAGGATAATGTACCTTAAAGCTGTTGCAAAAATGTCATTAAAATCCAAATTTAACATGGCATTCCTCCCTCCAACATCTGGTGCTGCTGAACAACACGCCTATCGAACATACTATCAGATTCATAAATGGATCGGAGATAAGGAAATCAGCGCTACGGACTGGGAATGGATTTTAACTGACAACATGCTGTACCCAGTGCACTCAAAAAAACCATCGGCACCTGAAGAAGTTATAAACTTAATTTTCTGCAACTGCAAAAGGCTTGCAAAAATAATTGTAGCTGCTTTAAATAATAATAATAATAATAATAATGTTTATTCCAGGATGTGGGGAGGATAGTGCAATCCCACACGTCCCATAAAGTTGTACATATTTACAAAACAGATAAAGTAAAAAAAAAAAAATAGAACAAACAAATGTAAAAGACATAAGCGATAATAGAAATAAAATAAATAAATAATCAATTATAATGTAGGACGTGGTCTGGAGTGAGCTCGGGCCCAGCGCTCGCTCAGGAGTGGCGCTTGGTGCTGGAAGGCTGCGATCACCACAGTGTTATCGGAAGCCATTAGCCGCATCCTGGCTCCAGTGACCCGGTGTCTCATCAGACCGGCGAATCCGTGTAGTCCTAGCTCCGTAAACATTGAAGATGCGCTGCTGTATCTTCTGTATCCAAATATAATTCTGCAAGCATCATTATATTGGATCCGGAGTCGTTCTATTGAGCTGGTACGGTAGTGACACCATGTTTCACATGTATATAGGTTAGTGCAAAATGCATTGAACAATGTTTTTTTTTACATTGTTACTGCATTTGAAGAATCTCCGGGCAATCATATTAGACAGTATACTGATACTTCTCCGCTGTCGTTCAATATCACCGTCATCCGAGAGGTCTTCAGTAATAATGTGTCCCAAGTATTTTACATTCTTAGATGCGTTTATGTTTTCCTCATTAAGTTTTACAGGGAGCATTGTCTCGGGATTTTTTCCATGGTGGAATGCAATTAGTTCCGTCTTCTTGGGGTTGTACATCATGTTGTGGTCATTTGCATATTCTTCACAGATTTTTAATAATGTTCTCAACCCCTTGATCGACGGAGCTAGGAGAATCATGTCATCCGCATAACTTATGTGATTTAGGCATAAATTATTAATACGACAGCCCGCCCTGGTGTCCAGGCGATTTGATAATTCGTCCATGTATACATTGAACAGGATTGGGGACATACACCCTCCTTGCCTTACTCCTGATCGCAAATATATCGGTTGGGAGTACGTACTTGCCCACCGTACAACGTTTTCCTGCTGAGAGTGCCATCGGGATAGTGTGTTGATATACATAGTAGGTATATTTCTAGCTTTCAATTTCTCCCATAAGGTTTTATGACAGACCCTGTCGAACGCTTTGCTCAGATCTAAGAAGCATCCGTATACATCACTTGATTGCACAAAAATGTGCGGGAGCTGTGGCGGATCGTGCAGCAATGTAACTTTGGTTGAAGTCGAGGAAAATGAAGAACTTCTTAAGGAAGTTTAGGATATCATAAAATTAAGATACCGCAATTATTTTGTTCTAAAATAACATCTTTAAAAAATATTACATGCATTTTCAAACCAAAAACTATTTAAAATACCTATTTTCGCTGAATACTTATTATTTTTTTAAACAAATTTAAAAAGTGAGGAATTTAGGTTTCATCGAGACTCGATTAGTTTTATTTATAGAAAATGCAATAGTGTACCTTAAAGATAAAAAACACTCTCACTATACAACAATATTTGCATTGCAACGCCGCGCCGGCCGGCCCCACCTCGACCGAACCCGCCATGATAATCTCGCTGGATCTCCAACAAAGTAAGTAATATTTTATATCATTTTAAAGGTAATAATACAACTACAACTTTTGTGGGAAATATTTTTTCATAAAATGTCGGCGTAAAAAGTTATGTGACAAAAAGTAAAATTACTTGCCAAAAACTATACAAATTTTTACCTAATCATACGAATTACAAACAAACGGTAAAAGTTACAACGAAAGTTAACTGGACATTAATTGTAGACAAAGTTACAACAAAGAGAATAAAAAAAAATTCAATCCGATATGTTTTTTAGTAATCGAGATAGAAGCGATTTACGAAACCCTTACACTTTTCATATTTGGGGGGGGCACAGGGGGGGAAGCAAGGGGGGTAGGGGCGGGGACTTTTTGCTAAACTCTTGTCTAAATGGTAGTAGTCGATGGGGAAAAAATTAGCTTTATACTATTTAGTTCCATCTAAAAACACAGGCTGACTGGGCTATCTTCGTTAGTTATAGCTTATAGCAATGTTGTCTCCACCTGTTCTTACTTGTAGAATAGAAGTGGAAAGTTCACATTCCAAAGCGCTGTCGTCCAATCGTAGTTTCTACGTCAAAGTTATCATCGTCACTTCGGTCAGTCTCAGATTCATTCTCTAACATTCTCCCTTAATTATCTCAAACTAACTCTTCATTACTCATTAGGTTATACCGCCTACATTTTACCTAAAATTTACTACGTTAAATGCGTTTTCCAAGAGGTTTTTCTGATTGTGCATAATTCTGCACATCAAATTACAAACACTTCCACACGATTATTTATTTGACTACTTGCATCTTCAATAGTTTCAACACAATAGGGCATTAGCCTAGTGTGGTAGCTAAAAAAAAAATCTGTAACAAATAAATTATTATGAAATAAAAAAACTAAAAAGTAAAAAAAAATTGTTTCCAACACTTTAAAATTGCATTTTTATACTTCTTTAATTGAATAATTAGGAAATTTTCATAAAAACATTAAAATCAAAATTTATTTACCAGCACTACTGTCAAACGGCTAAAACAACCAATATTTCCGAATTTTCGCGCATAGATAACTACAATACTGAATACTTTTGAACAATTGAAATACTTTTTTTTATTTAATTAAAATTAAATTTAATAATGTTATTATCAACTTGTGCAAGTATTTTACTATGTATTTTTGTTACAGCTGTTTCGGTTTACAAGACCATTTTCAAACTGTCTTGTAAACCGAAACAGCTGTAGCAAAAACACATACTAAAATACTTGCAGAGCTTGATAATAACATTATTATTTTTTTTTTAAATTAAATGGAGTTCTTCGAATTAAACACAAAAACAAATAATACATTTAAGTACATCTATTTGAATTTCACTTTTGTTTTCTTGATTAAATGGATGAATGAATGAAGCGGAATCTTGGAAGTGGACATCAAGCCACTTCCCAACATCCGATCGAGCTGCAACTCGGCAGAGAGACTATTTGTCAATGACAGTGCATTCTATCTTGGTGGCAGTCAAATATACACATTTTTTCTGAAATTCGAAGAAATTATATCACTTAATACACGAAATAAATGTCATTCTTACCAACTCGGGGTTTTGCCTTGTCGGTATCGCGGTTGATTCCAATCACTGGGTAGGACGGTTCAAACCTCAGTCACCAAAAAAAAAATAGGTAATAATAACATTAGGGAACGTACCCATACTACGTGACACGTTTAGGGGGGGGGGTCTTCAAAATGTCACGCTCCATACAAATGAGCAGCGGTTTGCTTAGGATTTTGGTCACCGGGGGGGGGGGGGTTAAAAATTGCAAAAAGTTGGTCACGTAGTATGGGTACGTTCACTTAGTAGTCTAATAAAAACAGGCTAAAGATTTAAAAGTACATAAAATTAGAGCCGATATTTAGTTTTGAAAAAAGTGTGCACGAGGGCTCTGAATGGGTTAAGGGGTGTGAAAGGAGGCGGAGGAGCTTTTTCGAAATCTAAAATATAGACAGTCACATTTTTCTTGTTTTAAAGGTCAAGTTTGCAAAGTCTCAATAATCCATCTATATAAATTCTATATAAATAAAAATGAATCGCCGAAATGTATGTACGCGCATAACTTCCGAACGACTGCACCAAATAGGATAATTCTTTTTTTGTTGTGTTCGTTATTGTCAGGAGAAGGTTTGTATAAAACTACTGGTGAGCTCTAGCTATACGAAATTTGTATTAAAAATTGCAATAAAATGGCACGCTAGCTGTTTGAAAACTAAATGTACCGGGAGTTAATTTATGGAACGCGGGAGGGGGGGAGAGGAACCAGGGAGAGGGGAGTGGAACCTGGGAAGGGGGAGGGGAACTCGGGAAGGGGGTTTGCGGGACGGGGGAAGGGGGGGAGTGAAGTGGGCAGAGGAAAGGTGGAGGAGGCGGAGTGGAAACGCGAGAAGGGAATAGGATGCGGGAGAAGAATGGAAGGGGAAGGGGAATTAATATATATTATATTGAATATAAGAGAACAAAGGTAAATTTTATTACAGCCCGCGCATCAAGGTGGATGAAGGATTGATATGGGCAGTAAGACACTCGAATAAGACAATAGGATTGATATGGGCAGTAAGACACTCTACAATTCAGTAGTACTTATACCTAAGGGGGCACGTCCTCATGGGACCTGCTAAAGTAGGTGGCGCCATCGTTTGACGAATTCTTGAATTCGAAATCGAATTACTAAAATTGCTTTTTTAGCGGCTAATAATAAGTCCGGCAAGCAATTTATTGCGTCCTCTCCACAGCTCAGTGATAAGAAAAGCTGAACGCAGCATCAAGACAAAGATGGCAGTGTTTAAAACGGTATACCGAGCGACGCTCACTTACGGCCACCAGACATGGATGCTAAATGAATGAGCTCTAAAGTCCAAGCTGCCGAAATGAGGTACTTGAGAGGAGTGGCAAGGGTTACGAAATGGGATCATGTAAGTAACTCGACGATCCGAGATGATCTAAACATTGAACCACTGCTACTCTTGGAGGTGGCTTGGACATAAGTTGCCTGTGCCTGTGCGGACCGCCAATGAAATTCGCAAGTTGCTTTCCTGAAGATAGCGATTAAGTTGCCAACTAGTTTTATTTTCAGTTGCCCCATGAGCATATGGGCTTAATCGCAATGTAATGTATTTCATGTCTATGTCATTTCCTTTTTTATATTATTCTTGAATTTTCTCTTATATTATTCTTGAATATTCGTGAACCTATTCGTAATTATTATAAACCGTTATCTGAGGGTGGTATTTTTATTATTTATGTTATTTATTTTTAATTTGTATGTTAACCGTCTGCCGTTACAATAAAAATATAAATAAATAAATATGTTCACACATCTGCCTTGATGATGGACACTGTAACGCTGTCCGAAACGTTGGTTAAAGAACGAGATAGCGCAACACGGCATAACACCTCAAAAACGAATAATGAAAATACTTTATTATACAAATCAAATGAATTTGCTGATTCAATAGTTTTGTATTCATTTACTTAAAACACATTAAAACTATTTTTTCTCTGTGCACGTTTTGAAACGTGGTTTGTTCCCTTTTGCTTTGACACTCGATATAACACACATTAATAGCGCAATTGTCCCCCACATAGATGGCGTCACCGCGCGTTAAAATTCCTGAAAAACACTTTTTTCTCCACTTTGAAGCAATAAATAATACGTCGAACAGTAGACTACTAGACAGTAGACGGTGAACAGATCGGCGGTGACCCTGACCGATGTTAGGCGCCACCATACCCAAGCAATAAACGATACAAGCATCGGATCGACGTCATGCGACACTGCAACACTCGTAATAGTGCAGTCACGTCAACAGGCAGAACTGCAGAACCAATCGGAAATGCACTCGAAATAATAATATGTAAATGAAATTCATGCTAATATTATTATAATCCCATGTATTTGCTTGACTGAAAGTTGTGTAAATATTATTTATTGGTAATTACTCTTTATTATGGAGTGTCATTATTATTAAATATATATTATTTTGTCAGCACTATTTATGCCCCCGCATTCCGAATTTCTACAGTTTTGAAGATAACATCTATACATTTGCCGAACGTTGGCTAAAGAAAGAGGTAGCGCAATACGGCATAGCATTCCAAAAATAAATAAGGAAAATCTTTTGGCCGTGAAAATCTAAAATCATATTGGGTTAATTACGTAATTAAAAACACGAATTACTATTTTTTGGTTATTATAACAACTACCATGTTAGCCTAATAGGCGTTTATTAATGAATATCCGTTTGAAGTATTATTTTGATATACGTACGCCAAAACGGGAGTTAGGGTATGAGTGACTACTTTTAAGAGTGTATTAAGCTCGTTAACGTGATAGGGAATAACCCATTTAAGGTCAAAATGTATCGAATGCGGCTGTCGCAAATGACACAGAGTCTGTTCCTTAAGGGCCCGCAACCCGGATTTGTACCGATTTTTACAATAATAATAATAATAAAACGTTTATTTGTTATAGAGAATACATCAGTACAAAGAAGCTTTGACTGTCCAACTAGGAAGGTCTCCCGTTCTAGGACAGTCAAATGACAAACATTTTGATAGGCGTAAATTTAATTTAGAAATGACCAATTTGGGACACAAATCAACAAATCATCGCCAAAAAACTTTATCTTATTTACTAAAGTTCAGGCAAAAATATTTAATTATTTATAATGTATGCATAATTTAATTATTTACTAATTTAGTTATTATTAATTATTTATAATTATGCACAAGTGTCCTTTACGTACATGTTTTATTTTCAATATAGAAAAAAGAAAGAAATGTAAAATTATAAGTTTACTTGTAAATAAACCAAAAGAAAAATAATTTATATTACCAAAATATAAAAAATAAAATTCTATAAAAGAAAAATAATACATATTAATACAAAGTTATTGAAAGCAGTGAAGAAGAAGCAAACAGAAAATAATTGTATATGGTGACCTTGTTAAAAAACGTACTGCTAAATTGTATAATTAGTACAGCTTTATACTTCAGTAGAGGCATACAAAAAATATCAGAATCGTTAGCATAAAAGGTTTTCAAAAATGTTTTAAAGTGTTTTTTTCCAATCGTACTTTAAAGAACTAAATCAGCCATTACAATAAACTAAATCCGAAAGATTTATTACATATTTCCCTTAAACGCGGTAAGTTTTAAAGCTCTTAAAAAATATATGTTATTCTTGAAGATAATATCTAGACTTTGCCTGCGCCGAAACGCAAATTATATAAAATTCCCTCGATAGAAAAAAATCGCAAAGCATGCTCCAAATTTATTATTAACACGTTTGTTTCAGTCATTTTACAAGTTATATGTATGAAAAAATTCACAGTGTTTCTTTAAATGCTGTTTAAGATAATGCCCGTGAGATTTTTGATCTATTTTAAACGAGTCGTGTTTTATTAAACATTTTCGCAATTTTCGCATCGATTTTGTCGCTGTAAATGTTAGCGCTTTCCTCTAACATTCGTAATTTCGTGTCTCTCCATCTTCTTCTTTTCGGGCCCGGTTGCAGAGCCTTAACATCTTAGAATCAACTCAACTCAATACCTCTTTGAAAAGACATTAAAAGCTTCGAAAAAAAAGAAAACCTAATCTAACGCAACCTATTTATCCAATTTTTTTAAATATATTTTTTCACCACTTTTAATGACTTTTCAAAGTAGGTGTTGAGTTGAGTTCATTCTGAGTTGTTCGGTTATCACAGACTCGCGCTTCTGGTGTCACTGATCTTCATATTACTGAAAAGATACTTCTAAATTCAACGTGAATGAACTTGCCAATAGTCGAAATAATAAAAGAGTCTGTATGAAAAGACACATGAATGTGACAGATTCAGGTAGTCAGTTACACTTTACAGTTATTCAGCGTTCTATTCTCGTGATGGCTTATTTTTTTTTTTTTTTTTATTTACATTAACTCCACACAGGAGGCCCTGAGGAAAATAATTTCCCACAGAGCCTATGTCATCTGGGATGCTGTGTGGAGGGTCTTTTTGAGGAGAGGAAGGAATGAACATTGGTCTTGAAGAGACCCATGTTATAGGAAGGAGGAAATACAGAGGCTGGCACAGCCGAGCTGTTGAACACAAGAACGAGTCGAAGAAACGACCCGTTCTCATGTGACAAATGTGTACAAACCGTGTACAAATGTTGGGCACGCGTTTGGCGTGTTTCCCGACTATGCACCGGTGCCGAAGGGATCAATGATGCTAGTTCCTCGGAGCATCTTTCATTGTAATACCGGTAGAACAAGGATAGTATTCCCACCCGACACCTGTGCTCTAAAGATTGCAATCCATCTGTTAAGTTGGGAGAATCTATTAAACGGACCGCCCGTTTCGGCACAGAGTCGAGGGTATTTTTTATTTTGGAGCTCCAGACCAGAGGTGGCTGCCAAATTCAACCGTGGGGTGCACCTGTGATTTGTACAGGGTTAGCAGTTGTGTACTATTAATTCTTAATTTTAAATTTTTATAATGAATGTATGGAAGTAGATTATGATAATTATTGATCTTTCTATTACAACCTTATAAACAAGGCAACCAACAATCATAGAAACTTTGTCACGTTAAGTATACGGCTTGTTGTGTGTTTTCATTTAGTTTACTATTTATGTCCTCTAAAAGGGCCGCCCAATTCTTTCTATTAACGTTCGGCATAATATTTGTTTATTTATATAATGGTTAGGTTGTTTATACTGTAATCCAATCGTACATGATTAATTGACCTTTTTAAATAATGTTCGTATCTATATGACTGCCAACAAAATCTAAGCTCGAGTTTCCTGGGCAAGAAGGCTCTCGCTTTAGCCCTTGGCGCCGGAGTGAGGACGCCTGAAGACCCGGACGTCCTGACGCCTCGATGCTTGGCGCATGGCGTTCGACGCATGGCGCGACGCTCGTAACTTAAGCGTCGTGGCGCCGAAGACTTAGGCGTCGCCGTGGTGCCCTGGATTCTTGAAGCAGACACAATTAAAAAAGATAGTCTTCTTTTCTTGTACAAAAATATTTACGCGGATGGAGAGTTATAATAGAAATATTGGAAAAATCTTTCATACGTACATAATAATGTATTCGGCTATCGTGTTTACGGAAGAACATTTAAGTTACGAGGTTGTCCAAGATACAATATATTCTGATGTGATAATACAAATGCTCAAACTCAACAAACAGCGGTGAATAAAATGTAAAGTGATGACTCAGATTTTTAAGTTACATTAGTCATTGAAATTTTATTGAAGATCGGTCATTGCTAAAAAAATGTTTTTATTACTGAGAGTATGGAAAGGCATTTTTTTTAATGAAATAATTAAAAACACTTTGTTTTTACCATGATAATCTTTATTTAAAAAATCATCATGTTTCGAGAACGATGTTCTCTTCTTCAGGACATTATATGTACTAAAAACTAAATTATCAAGTATAGAAAGACAGGCGTGGGTAGAAATGGAAGTAGTGGGGGGGAGAGAGGTGGAAAGGAAGGTGCTTAGAAGATCAACAGGGGGAGAGGGGGAGGGGGGGAGAGGTGGAAGGGGGGGTACAACTTCCATTTCTACCCACGCCTGTCTTTCTATACTTGATAATTTAGTTTTTAGTACATATAACGTCCTGAAGAAGAGAGGTAAAAACAAAATGTTCTTAATTATTTCATTAATAAAATGGTGCCACAAAGTGAATTTGCAACATTTGAAGAAGCAAATTTTTTTGTTTTCAATGTGCATTTTCCATAACATTTTCACCATATTAGCACCTAATCGCTGACATGCCTAAGAAATTTTTTTTTAAATTTTATGTGAAACCGCACAAGAGTCCCGACTGCTCCCAACCGTCTACAGCCAGTAAGATTATGACATCTCCAATTGAGGAATGTTATGAGGCTGTAGAAGTGGGGAGGAGAAGGCGATTGAGCAAGGGAAGGTGGGGAAGTACCTGGCTATTCAGATCTAGCCACCAAACACAGCCAAAGTTGTTTCAAGCAATTCTGAATGATGGTCTTACAACAGAGCGATACTGAGAGTATCTTCCACTCTGGAACACAAATTAACCTTACACAATTTACTTGCGCGCGCCGGGGTTTGAGTCCGCGATCTCTAGTCGAGAGCCTTACCTCTCGATCACGGAATCCATCAGTATTGGTAAAACATTATTTTTCATACTGGCAATTCTCGTAACACAATAATAATGTAATAACTTGTGAACGAATATTTTGGCGCCAAGAGAATTGGCGCTCTTTTGTTCTGATAGTTTATTGTTCCCTCCCGCGCACCGACGAGCAGGGAATAAATGGTAAATGTTGCCATTGCCAGAAATGTTGTTTTTACGTAACACAGAGCCCGGATCCAGTAGTTCTATGACACCCACCATCTTATCGATATTAAGTTATTTTTGAACGTTATTCAAGTCCATCTAACCAGTAGGTACCACCCATAAATATCAAAGGAAATATCAATTTAATATGGATGAAGGTATGTTTTTTGTGGGGAGTGAATTGATTTTTCAATTTTCCAATTCAAGATCGAATGACTAACTTTCACTGTGATAACAACAGCTTTGATAAATTCCATTTTACTTTAAAGATCTGCTTTGCATATTTTTCTCTTAATTATATCCTTGGGTTGATTAAACCGAACTGAGAGTCCGTATCTTGGTTTCGGTCAAGTGAGTAGAAATTGACAAAACCTTTTTCCATTCCAGAATTTCCTCTCCTACAGACCTTCCACACGACATTCCAAAGATGACATGAACCTTGGGGGAAATTATTTTCCGAACGGCATCCTGTTAGGGATTAGTGTATGTAAACGGATAGTTTTAGTGAAGCAAAAATTTCAAATTCGATTATGTAATAAATTACTTTTCTATTATTTTTTAATTGATAAACTAACGTTTTAAGCTTAAAAATAATAATTAATATATGACAAGTTAAAGTATTTCCCCAAAAAATGTACCTAGATATAATTTGTCTCGACGCCACCTAGCGAGAGATTTAACACTAACAATGCCTCTCTCACAAAAATAAAGTTGGTTGTTTTCAGGTGGAAAAATGTAATAAACAGTAATTGTTGAATGAAACACTAGCATATATTGAATTATTTGGCGGGTATTAGATAAGCCGCCATAGCTCAGTGGTGAGAGCACCTGAGCGGCAATCAGAAGGACACGGGTTCAAGACCCGTTGGCGGCAAGTATCTTTTCTCGGAAGATTTTTTCAATGTAGATGAGTGTTTCAGGCTGATAGTTATTGCTTATAATAAATTACTTTTCATCTGTCTGACCCTGTATAATTCTGAAGAAAAAATAAGTGCAAGAGAGATGATTTTTTTAAATTAGCTCCACACAGGAGGCCCCTAAGAAAAAGGTAATCTTTGGGGATGTTGTGTAGAGGGTCTTTTTAGGGAAACGAAATGGAGGAAGTTGTGGGAAGGAAAAAATGGTATGAGGGGAGGGAGAGAATGTGGTGGTCAATGTGTCTAGGAGTGACATACATATGAATCCATGCGTCCCACTTCGGTGCAAGGCAATGGGTCGAGAGAGTCCGGCTGGACATTAGATTTCCCTCAAATAATTTCTCCCGATCCGACCCGCCACGCAGTAGGAACACAAACGCATTGGCCGCCAATACCTTGACGAACCTCATCCCAGAAAACCCCTACTAATGAATCACTTCGGGTGACCTATGGAATGTTGATTATCCAATAAATGGTCCCCGGGTAGGGTTCCCAGATCAAAAAATCAAAATTCCGGAGAAAATTCCTGACATTTGATAAAAATTCCGGACTTTCTTCTAAATATAATACGAATGTCGTTATGCATCACGGCATGTCAAAACCCGCGTCGGGGAGGGGGCGGACTTATAATAAACTTTCATGTATTTTTTGGGCATTAAGTGTAAAAATTTATAGACATTTTGTTTTAAAAAGTTTTATTTTCTAACACAGTATAACTTAAAAAATATGACTTCCGAAATAATAATAATAATAATAATTGGAAATAACAAAATAACATTCATTAAATTCAAAATAACATCTTTGAAACACAATCAGGTAGAAATGCTTAGAAATTTTTTCCATAGGAAAGCTAATAGCTCAGAAATGCACAAAATAATTTGCAAGGCAGATAGAAATATTACAAATTTAAATTTATATGACGAGAATGCCAACATTCTTATAAATACTAACCAGGAATTATTAGATTCCTGGTCAAATAAAATTATTCACGCAAAACACTTCAATTATCTCAACCAAACGTATGTTGACAAACTTTCGTCAAACAAATGGTTGAGTATTGGAGAGTTGAGCGCAGAAATAGAAGGATTTATGCTTGCCATTCAAGATAGAGTCATTAATACTAAAAATTATAGAAAGCATATAATCAAAGATATAAATCAAATTGATGATTTATGTAGAAAATGTTTGGCTTTTCCCGAAACTATAGAACATATTATATCGGGATGTTCTATATTAGCGCCTTCCGAGTATACATTTAGGCACAATCAGGTTTTAAAAATAATTCACCAAAGTTTGGTAATTAAACATAACTTGATTGACTGCCGTAATATAGTACCATATTATGAATATGAACCAAATTCATTTTTAGAAAATGAATTTTATAAAATATATTATGATAAAACTATACTAACAGACAGAACAATTAGTCATAATAGACCTGATATAGTTTTACATGACAAAATTAAAAAAATAACTTATATCATTGATGTAGCTATTCCAAATTCCTGTAATATTCAAAAAACTATTTCTGAAAAAATAAGAAAATACACAGATTTAGGAAATGAGATTAAAAGAATTTGGCATTCTCGGACTATAAAAATATTGCCATTTGTTATTTCGGCCACTGGCATAATACCTAAGAATCTGATTCAAAATTTAAGCATATTAGATTTGTCAAAGAATTTGTATATAAAAATGCAAAAATCAGTCATTTTAAATACATGTAGGATTACATAGGATTTTTTAAATATTTATATTGAGTGATCGGTAGGATTTATAGGTTCAATTAGAAATGCCACAGAGCCGAACCCTCTGATATGAAAATATCTGGAGTCGGTGAATTATATTCCCATTTGGTCTCTAGTAGGTTGACATGTTGTTCTTGTATTTATAATACTTATATAGTGCAATTGCATAGCGTGGGTTGACTAGATGATCATTTGGGGAAGTGTGTGAAAGGGTTTAGTTTTTCCTTCTTTTTTTCCTTTTTTTTTTTTGGGGAAAATTTAACCCGGACATTTAAATCATGTGGATAATTTATAAAGCGCCGTTTTTGTGAAAAATCACCTCAAGGGCGCTGTACAATTTATTGGGAATGCTTACGTTCTAACTAATTTTACTATTTATAAATGGATACAGAAACATACTTACCTGGCTGGTCACTTCCGATAAACACACTTTAATTAGAAAGTTTATGGAGAAGATACGGCTTTGCACGCGGAGGACATTACAGTTAACACACTGGACATTGCATGATTTTACATTATTTGCTACCCTAGTATTACATTTATGAATAGATTAGTGGCAATTAGTGGAAATGTTCTACAAAACTATTATTAAAGAATCGGAAGTGTTAAACAATATTTCTGGGAGCATTAAATATCAGAAGTGATGTTTGTATTTGATTTGTAATAAAAATAATTTGTAACATTTAACGAAGAAAATATAAACGAAAGTCAGTCGAAAATCTGAGAACAGAAAAATCAGAAAAAGATATTGACACCGCTGGGACATGAACAATATCTTTTGGTCAATATCTTTTTCTGATTTTTCTGTTCTCAGATTTTCGACTGACTTTCGTTTATATTGTCTTCGTTTAATTAAATGTTACAATTTGAGGTTTTACTCATAAAGTTAAAATAAAAATAAAAAAAAAAAATAATTTGTTTTATTTATTTTTTTATATCAATCTCCACTTAATTATAGAAATTCCGGACTGTTTAGAATTCCCCCCGCATTCCGGACAACCACCTATATTTCCGGACGTATGGCAACCCTATCCCCGGGGCGCGTATTTTTCAATCCCTACCGCGTTTCAGTCGCTAGCGTGACTCCTCTCCATCCTCTCTGCTTACCCTTCTATAATTACGGTCGTCACTCTCAGTTAAAAAAAGCCCGCGTTTTTTTTAACTTAAAATAAATTTTCAATGTAAAAAAAAAATCTAACTAAAAAAACGCTGTCCATCCTCTCTGCTAACCTCTCTATAATTACGGTCGTCACCCTCACCGAAACAGATAGAGCAACGAAGCGCGTAGGCGACTTAAACGCGGTAGTGTTTGTAAGGTGATTTATGCATAACAATCCCTACCGCATTTCAGTCACTAGCGCGACTGAAACGCGGTAGTGTTTGTTGGTGATTTACGCATTACAAACCCTACCGTGTTTCAGTCGCTAGCGTGACTGAATCGCGGTAGGGATTGTAAATACGCCCCCGGGGCAACGGTACCCATATCCGCCGAGCAAATTAAAAATAAGATGATGTTTTATTCATATTATTTGGAATCGCACCCGAAATAGCAATATCAAAAAGAGATACAATGAACATTGTGCACTTCAACTCTGTTTGCAAGATCGTTTACCAGTGCGCGTAAAAAATACTTAATTACCTATCTTACTGGCGCCACCATAATCCGGATTTCAATAAAGTGCTGTGGTTTATGTTCTTTATTACGTTTTGTGAACTTTACGAATGAAGGCCATTTGGCACTCTTTGTGTTTCGTGTATTCGTTTCGAATTCACATAAAATGAACGTTGAAGACTTTATCTCGGTCGCGAACATTCTGTCAATTTATTATGTCGTGTATTGGGTGACAAATGACCCACTTCCCATTCGATGTCTGAGTGCGTTTAACAAATTTATTGCGGCTGGAGTTCAGTCGTTGTAGAACCCGCAGAAAACAATCATCAATTTTGGAGGCGTGTATGGGTGCTGCCGCCCCGGGAACCATTTATTGGATAACCAACACCCCTGCCATAGGTCACCACAAGTGGTTTGCTTTTTTTTTTACTCTTTCCTTTTTTAACGCCACACAGGAGGCCCTGAGGAAAATAATTACAGGGCCTATGTCATCTGAGATTCGACGCTGTGTGGAGGGTCTTTTTGAGGAGAGGAAGGAATGACATTGGTTTTGAAGAGACCCATGTTGTATGAAGGAGGAAACACAGAGGCCTGCAAATCGTTCCACAATCGTTGCTAATGCGTTTTCCCACCGGACCGGATCGGTAGAGATTGGTTGAGGTTGATTGGTTATTTTTTCTTCCGAGAACTTCCTCTTCTTCCTTTCTTAAAAAATCCTCCAATAGCATCCTCAAAGATGACATAGGTCCCGAGGGGAAATGTTTTTCTCAGGGCCTCCTGTGTGGAGTTAACGAAAAAAAATAATAATAATAATTGCCAACAATTTTGCACACCATATGTCAATTTCCAAATATGAGCGTATTTTTTTTTTTACATTAACTCCACACAGGAGGCCCTGAGGAAAATAACTTCCCTCAGGGCCTATGTCATCTTCGAAGATGCTGAGATGAGGAGGGTCTTTTTGAGGAAAGGAAGGAGTGAACACGGGTCTTGAAGAGACCCATGTTGTAGGAGGGAGGAAACACAGAGGCCGGCAAATCGTTCCACAGACGTTGAACTCAAGAACGAGTCATAGAAACGACCCGTTCTCATGTGACTAATGTCAACCGTGTACAAATGTTGGGCGCGTGTTTGACGTGTTTCCCGACTATGCACCGGTGCCGAGGGGATCAATGACAGCATATTCCATTGTAATACCGGTAGAACAAGGAGAGCGTATAATAATAATTAAATAAAATAAAGCATTAAATACGATAATACATCCCTTTTCATACAAAACTTCATTTAGGATTTGAGGCCAAAATAGTATAACCATTATTTTTTTAACCTATTGGCAAAGCAAATGTCTAATACGGATGCATGCTTGCATGAATGGATATTATAAAATAAATATTTTTAATTAAATCAATATTTCATGATTTTAGAGGCAACTTTGTGAGACAATGTATTTAAATTTTGTTTTTTAATATTTTTAGCTTATTTATTACAGAAATATAATGAAATACAAAATATTAAAAAAAAAAAAACAAATTAGATTGGTATTACCAATGACCGATTTACGTTGTTATCACAAATTTCTCATATATAAATTAAAATCCAAAGAAATACTTTTTTTACTATGTTTATTTTTTTATTACTCAGTAGGTGGGATGGGTCATTTTTAATAATTATAATTAACTAACAAAAAAATGCCAAAGTTGTTTCGGAAATCATGAAAAATTGATTTCTTCAATTGCCTGTATTTTATAAATTAAAGCAAAAATAAACCAAATAACACATGTCTGTACTAGGTTTTAGAAATGACTTTTGATTTTTTTTAAATAATTATTCTATTTGTTTGGGTTTTTTGGCCTTAAATTCAAAATTAGGTTTTGTATGAAATAGGCCCCACAGTCGTTCCTCAAGTGAAATCATAAATAATTATGTACAAGTATATTTTGCTGTTTTCCTAAAAATGTTGTCCAGTTGCAACATCGCTCATACATAATGTGACCAGACGTACCGGGGACAGTCCCGTTTTCAGGGTAGCGTGTCCCGGTGTCCCCGAACACAGCTTCGGGACATTAAAGGACCCACCACTTACCCGCCCTGGTATAGGTGACAGATGGTTACCCCTTTAAGGCTCTTGCAAGGACAAATTTTTTTGGTAAAAATGACTCTACATTTGATAACGAAACTAGACCTCCATTGTCCCTGCGTACGTTGTTAGTAAGCAGTATGCAAGTTCTTAGGGGGAAATACAGATACAATATGTGTTAGTATGACAAACTATAGACAAGACAATGGGACAGGTTGGTGAAAGTCCACGAGGTGGCAAGCGCTGGGTGATTGTATCCAGCGTATCCTACAAGCACCTGTTTGGGAGGAAAACACAGTAGATAAGTAATAAGGGTATGACAAACGGTTAGG
Organism: Limnephilus marmoratus; assembly: GCA_917880885.1. Taxonomy (NCBI): domain Eukaryota; kingdom Metazoa; phylum Arthropoda; class Insecta; order Trichoptera; family Limnephilidae; genus Limnephilus; species Limnephilus marmoratus. The sequence goes on along the minus strand of OU862919.1, from coordinate 25,996,914 downwards.
AGTCCTCTCCAATCGATTGGCAGTCCCAGCAAGAATGCGCATGACGTTCGGTCTAGTGGTGAACCACACTCAGCTTCCGCGCCCCTTAGCCGGTTCCTGGGTGATGCCACAAAGAAAAGAAAATGGGAAATTGGGGGGAACGAGACAACCAAATGTCCCGTTTTCGAAAAGAAAGCGTTATGCACCTACACAAACATACCGGTAATCTTGAAATACATAAATATATTAAATAGCTAACCTTAATATGACATGAAAAAAACATTACTATCTTGTCAATTGTATTGTATGAAAGAAAAACTCCTAAAACGAATAAGTATGTAAGATAGTTTATTTAATTTAGGGGCTAGAATTTCAATGACCCATGCGCTTGGTAGCTGCAAGACGAATTGTGATCTAGCCTCCTTCATAGTAAAGTAAATTCACTCCTAAAATCCATGCTAATTTTAGTCAAAAAAAACTTTTTTTATTGTATCATATTGCTTTGTTACAATTATTGGTAAAAAATATCTTCCAATCGTCGATGCGTTTGGTAGCTACAAGATTAATTGTAATCTAGTATTTTTGTACAGGCCACTTGAGGCGATTTTTTGCGAAAACAGCGCAATATAAGCTGTCCAAATTTATAACGATTTTTAAGTATCTACCTCTTTTTGATGTCCCGGTTTGGGGGAAAAAATAAATGGTCAAGTTACTCAAACATAATGTCTGAAAGCTTGCTATCCGACGTCTACTTAGAACATCTAACACGGAGGAGCTGGCAAAATAAATAGAGGGCATGTAGTCTGGCTTCAGTTACATATTGCCACAGTTATTTCATCATCGTCTGCCTGAAACGAATGCTTTCCAAAATGCTATCCACCGTCCACGTTCAGTATCCAGCAAGTATTTCGGCAATCCGGTATTTAGATTATGATGGCCTTAGAATAATGGCGAGCTGGAATGCCGTAATCCGATAATCTATTCGTCTGTTAACATTAGTTAGGCATTGCTGACTTCATTTCCGCTTTATTTTAAAATATTATGCTTGATATCATCATTGATTTATGCTGGAATGTAAACACATAATTCTACAAAAAAAAAATGAAACAATTCAACTTTGTATAAACCACTTATTTAAATTAATTGATAGGTAACATCCTAAATAAACAACTTATCAAAATTTCAAAAAATAAATATCTATACAATTCTAATAATATTAATGATAAAGAATGGCGTAAAATTTTGTATATTAATAATTTTTCAGTTCAATGTTGCAAAAATCTTCCTTCTAATAACCAGCGTTTTATACAAGAAATAATATCGGTAATTTTTTGAGAAATACTAAAGATAAAGACCATAAATTGACTAATTCCGGAATATATAAACTCAAATGCAATGATTGTCCCTCATTTTATATTGGAAAAACAACTCATAATTTTGAAATCAGAATCAAAGAACTTTTAAGGTGTCTTAATAATAATAATTTTTCTGAGTTCGCTAACCATATCATTGAAAATAACCATAGTTTTGAAAAAAATACAGGGATAAATATTCTTCTTATTAATCATAAAGGAAAACGTTTAGATAACTTAGAAGCCTTGGAAATTAAAAAATCCCTTAAAAATAATTATTCTATTATCAACAAACAAAAAACATTGTCATATAGCCCAATCATGGATTTGTTCCCCTACCCACCCACTCTACACTAATACCTACCCACCCAATCTGCATTATTAACTAGCAACGGCTCCACCCCTACCATTTTAAAACATTGTTCGATACTGTCAAATTAGTATAAGCTTTCCCTGACGAAGGAACGTTTGTTCCGAAACCGGTCGGATTTGCGCATTATATAAGTGGTTTATACAAAGTTGAATTGTTTCATTTTTCTATAATGGATAACCACAAAGTAATAGCTACATTCAAAAATACATAATTCTACGATTGCAGGACGTAAAAAACGGCAAAAATGCATTTCATACGAGAGCTTGAACATGATTTATAAACAAGCTCACCTTACTAGTCAACCCTAGCGGCTGAGTATTCAAATTGCAAACCCTTGCAACTCTACAGGGTGGTTCCTATGAGAAAGATTAATCAGCGCAACCAGCGTTCTTAACTAATAACTCAACATCGATTTTATTTCATTCACAATTGCTTTAATTCATTTTATTTCATTCACAATTGCTTAGGGAACGTACCCATACTACGTGACCAACTTTTTGCAAATTTTAACCCCCCCCCCCCCCCCCCGGTGACCAAAATCCTTAGCAACCCGCCGCTCATTTGTATGGAGCGTGACATTTTGAAGACCCCCCCCCCCCCCTAAACGTGTCACGTAGTATGGGTACGTTCCCTTACCTATATTCAATTTAGCAATAAAAATGCTTAAACGCTTGATGATAAAATTATCTTATTTTTGTAATTATTTTTTGATCATATGAATTTATAATTTTTCGATAATGTCTAAGCCAAATAAGTGTGTAAAAAAAACGAGTGTGCTTTAGACCACACGACTGAAGTAAAATATTCACTAACTTATATCTCCGTCTCAACTTCCATTCGCCTCGCCCGACCGTTTGCCTCGCCCAATCACACTTTTTATAACTCTCTCGTCACCCATTCACCAGCTTACTCCCCAAGTCAAGCGTGCGTAAAGAAGTTGTACTTCAAAAATAAACAAAGTATTTTCGTTGCAATTTGCTTTGCGTTATAAATTGAAGTAATTTCATGCGCGGAATTTTTCAATGATTTTATTATAACTAAAATTAGAATTTTTGAAAAATAGCTTTCTTTAATAATTTAATGATTAAAAATGAAAATTCTGAAAAGAAGGTTCTTAAATAATTTACGGATTTATTTTACTGTGTGATTGTATGACTTGACATATGTGTTGTATGATAATAAATTTAACAAATCTGCCAACGGTATAAACTTTTTATAATAAAAATTAACATATTTTTCAAAATTTAGAACATTTACTAGATAAATTAGCAATCTTTCGAAATCACTTTATATTTTTTTTTGTGGAAAAGAGTAGCCACATCTAGAAATTGATTTTAATTCCGACGAGGTCGTCTCTTTCACTCCGACCACCGCAGGTGTCGCAGTTTTGCAGAATGACATATTTCCAGTGACGTTAACATTTTGGTTTCTTTATTCTGTGACTTAAGGGCCCGCAACCCGAATTTCTACCGATTTCTAACATATCTCCCTTAAACACGTTAAGTGTTAAAGCTCTTATAAAAATATATGTTTTTCTTGAAGATAATATCTAGACATTGCCCGCGCCGAAACGCAAATTATATAAAATTCCCTCGATAGAAAAAAATCGCAAAGTATTCTCCAAAAATTATTATAAACGCGTTTATTTCAGTTATTTTACAAGTTTTATGTGTAAAATTCACAGTGTTTCTTTAAATGCTATTTAAGACAATGCCCGCGAGATTTTTGCTCTGTTTTAAACGAGTCGTGTTTTATTAAACATTTTCGCATCGATTTTGTCGCTGTAAATGTTAGCGCTCTCCTCTAACATTCGTAATTTCGTATCTTTCCATCTTCTTCTTTTCGAGCCCGGTTGCGGAGCCTTAAAGAGAATAGTTTTTTTGTTATTTATTTTTGGGGTGTTATGGGCGTATTTGGGGTGTTATTTATATCAGAGCAGATGCGTCATCTGCCCTGATGTTGGACACTGTAACGCTGTCCGAAACGTTGGCTAAAGGAGGGGGTAGCGCTACACGGCATAACACCCCAAAAATTAATAACTAAAATACTTTTAGGCCGTGAATATCTAAAATCATATCTAAAGAGAATAGCGTTCAAATGACTTGACTAGAACATACATATTTATGTTTTTATTTATGAACTTCATTTTACAGCCATAATCAAAATGTTTTTTTTTGTTGCAGGTAAGAAAAGTTCATCAATTTTGAACCATGCCGTATCCATCTACTGACAGTGAGAAGGAAGGAGAAATAGGTAAGATAACGTTCATCTTAAATAAGCTAAGACATCAGCAATCGTAAAAATTTATTCCGTACCTTCAAACCCTTCGTCCCTCTTACGAAAATTCACAATTTTATGATCCTCTGGGGATTTTCTTACGCTATTTTCTAATACGAAAAACGTATTTAAAATTCTGAATATTTTATCAGCATCGTGGTTTAAAAATGTGCATTTCATTTCATATGCAATAGAACCTCGCAGTGTAATTTGGTTTTGCAACAAAACCATGTACCTAAGTAGATACGTAATTGTTTTTTTTTTTATTTTGCAATAATACGTAAAAACACGTTCATATTTAATAAGTATTTTTTTGTCCATAATTCATAATCTGGATCAATGAAATCAATTTTTATTTAATTTTAAGTGTCATTTTCAGAATTGGTACCTAAGCCTTGTGTGAAAAATTCAGACAAGCGACAAAGCAGAAGAAATTATTTCATTTAAATATGTGTTTCTGATTATGATTATCGCATTAAAATGTGTCATTTTATGATATTTTCATTCACAAATATTAATTGCACAAATGATCTAAAGCTGCACATTCCTAAACGGTTTCAAATGGCTACAACGTCATTATGACGTGGTAAATGCCACTGGCTGGTAAGACGGTTGTCATCAAAATTGCTCGGCATGACGTCAACGCCGCCAAATTCACGAATAAAAACGAACATGTCGTTTTGGTGGCCTATCGAAAATGGCACTGTATCGGGGTTATTTAATAAATGCACAATTTTGACGGTGTACACAATAATAGTCTTTATTTTGGTTACAAGCAATTTTTAAGTATGATACGTATTTAGAACAGTTCATCAATATAGTAAGAGTGGGTAATAACATTTAACAATTAATTTAATGGGTACACCGAGGAACTGGATAACCCGTGTCAGTCCTCCTGAAGGAAACGTAAATGTTTACTTGCCCTTCGTTTTGCTCAACGGGTTTCAACGAGTTTTTTCTACCTCTAGGTTAGCTGAACTTCGAAGCTGACGGTTTACGAAGTTTCTCTTGGGTCAGTCCTGCTAGAAGTTCGCTTGAAGCAGCACGGTAAGCACTGAGAAGAAACTCACTCTCTGTAGATCGGTCATCACAGCTATGACATCCTTTCCAAGGATCATATTTGTAAGCCCGAGGGCGGGGTGAAAACTAACCAATAGAATCCCTCGCCCTGATTAATGTAAGAGACGAAGTGATGCGGGATTGAGAAAGTATTCTAGATCAAAGAACTATTCAATGTACCCTGTGAAATCTGCATAACAATTAAGTAGATGGTTTTTACAGCACTTTTAAAGTCGTTATAGAAAATTTATTCGTTTACATTTTTCTTCATTATCGTTTTTTTTCGTGAACAAAAAGCAGTGAAAAACCCTATTGATCCATGTTCAAATCTGCCTTCGAAAATTATTACAACAACCAGCTGGTTTCCGGCATGCGTTGCTGTGCCATTTAATAAAGAAAAAAATTCTGCCTGCGTGTCCTTTCCGCCTTCCCTTCCTCTCCCGCGTCCCCTTCCCCTCTCGCGTTCCCACTCCGCCTCCTCCACCTTCCCTCTCCCCTCCCCCCCTTCACCCGTCCCGCGAACCCCCCTCCCGAGTTCCCCTCTACCTCCCCAGATTCCCCTCCCTCCCACCCGCATTCCGTACATTCAGTCCGGGAACATTTAATTTTCAAACAGCTCGCGTGCCACCTACTGCCATTTTTTATATAAATTTCATTATGCTTGAACTCACCAGTTATTTTGTACAAACCTTTTCCTAACAATAACGAACACAAAAAAAAGAATTATCCAATTTGGTGCAGTCGTACGTAAGTTATGCGCGTACGTACATTTTGGCCATTCATTTTTATTTATATAGATAGATTAAAGATTAATTTAATATTGTGGGCCATTCAACTAATGAAAAAAATTCACATCGCATACAAATTACATAACCCAAAATCGTAACCTATCTCGTTTAATATTTATTGGGATTGAGATCATAACTAATGACAAAATAAAAATAATTTTAATTATACCCGTGTCACCTGTTTGACCGGTACCTACCTGCTATTGCCGGTTAGTTTTTGTTTATTGACCGTTGACTGTTGGAAACTCACCCATCATAAAGTTGACGGGTGGATGACGAACAGGTTTGAATTTGGAATGTTAAAAGTTTGAATATGAAATATTTAAAGTTTACTAATGACTTGATTCTTGCAGATTTCTCATAGGCAATTATTTGACATTTAAAAAACTCTATTAGACTAATTTCTAACACGTTTGGTGTTTAATTAAATTACATTTTTATTTTATTCTGTTAATTATTATTGTACATTTTACCCAGCCTCAACTTCTTGTAATGTGTTATTTTCACATCAAGGAAAACCTGCTTCCAGTTTTTTTTACTATTGACAGTAAAATTATGTAATTCATAACAGAATAGTTACAGTATTAACATAAATTTCTAAAGTTGAAAAAAATTTTGGAAACCGCTCACTTGTTGCAACAGTGGGACTACGAAATCCCGAATTGGGATTTTGCGGGGAGTTAATGGAAGGAGAATGGTTGGAAGTTCCTGCCATTCAGATCAGGTCACGAATCAAAATATATATATTTTTCACCAGGGCGTTACTGACAATATCTACCACACTTAGGCAAGAAACGTTTTCATCCAAACTTTACTTTTCTAAATAATCTGAAATATAGGTAATATTACGAGTATAATGTACTATTATTATTATCAATTTAAATTCCGAATTGGGTCAGAAAATAATAACCTTTTTGTATATTTTCATTTAGTTTAAATTGTTTTAAGGAATGCATTGGAATTCTCATTTGAAATGTAAGATATTATTGTTAGGGAACGTACCCATACTACGTGACCAACTTTTTGCAATTTTTAAACCCCCCCCGATCCCTCCCCGGTGACCAAAAACCTAAGCAACCCGCCGCTCATTTGTACCAAGCTTGACATTTTGAAGACATCCCCCCCTAAACGTGTCACGTAGTATGGGTACGTTCCCTTATTTCATTACATATTATTTAAAACTAGCTGGTTCCCGGCATGCGTTGCTATGCAATTTAATAAAGAAATTGTTTCTTCCTGCGTGTCCTTTCCTATTCGTTCCGTTTCCCTTCTACCTCCCCTTCCTCTTTCACATCCCCTTGCCCTCTCGCGTTCGCATTTCGCCACTTCCACCTCCTCTCTCCCCTCCCCACTCCCAGGTTCCCCTCCCCTCTCCAGGGTTCCCCTTCCCCCCCTCCTGCGAACCCCCTACCCGAGTTTCATATATTCCACCCTATTGCAATTTTTTTAATACAAATTTCATAATGCCAGAGCTCATCAGTAGTTTTATACAAACCTTGTCCTGTCAATAACAAACACAATAAAAAAGAATTATCCAATTTGGTGCAGTTGTTCGAAAGTTATGCGCGTACATACATTTCGGTGATTCATATTTATTTATGTAGATGTAGATGTAATTAAATGTTTTAATGTGGAAACTAAGCAGAAATAAATAACTAACAACTTTAAAACACCTAATGTATTTAAATTTCTTATCAACCAAGTAAAATGTATCAAGGAGGAGATTTACGGGAAGATGTTAAAGATGTAAAGGTGTACTAGGACGACTGGTCCAAAGCGTCGGGCTTCCACCCAGACGTCACGGGTTCAATCATTTGCTGGCGAAGTCCTCCATCATTGAACAAACTACATTTTCCGTCTGCTATTATAGGAGAAGGAGGTATTCAAAAATGAATTATTATGTTACTCGTAACCCACGAAATTCTATCTTTTTTAAACTTAGAAATTTTGTCGAAGTTGCCCAATTAGTTGCATATGTCGGAAATGTGTGGTAATGTGTAGATGGATGAATGAAGAGCTTTAGTGGTTTAGTACCACCCGATTCTATACGCGCTGCGAACGTGGACAATCGGTCCAGCTCGTCAGCGCTACGTCGTCGGTCGACCGACGGGACGCATGGCATTATTTCCAATCTTAAGGCTCTGCAACCGGGCCCGAAAAGAAGAAGACGGAGAGATACGAAATGACGAATGTTAGAGGAGAGCGCTAACATTTACAGCGACAAAATCGATGAGAAAATTGCGAAAATGTTTAATAAAACACGACTCGTTTAAAATAGAGCAAAAATCTCGCGGGCATTATCTTAAACAGCATTTAAAGAAACACTGTGAATTTTTTCATACATATAATTTGTAAAATAACCGAAAAAAACGTGTTAATAATAATTTTTGGAGCATACTTTACGATTTTATTCTGTCGAGGGAATTTATATAATTTGCGTTTCGGCGCGAGCGAAGTCTAGATATTATCTCCAAGAATGACATATATTTTTTTAAGAGCTTTAAAACTTACCGTGTTTAAGGGAAATATGTAATAAATCGGTACAAATCCGGGTTGCGGGCCCTTAAACTTTTCAATTTGGGAGGAGGTTAAGGCCCCGGGAACCATTTATTGGATAACCAACACCTCTGCTCTCTGCCCAAGTGGTCCGCTACATTTGGTGACTTAGCAGGGTTGCACGGCTTCATGGAGTGAGGTTTGTCCGGGTCTTGGTTGCGGATACATCTGCCCACTAGCTGCGGTACAGGCGGATCGGGAGAGACTGGTTGTGGGAGACCTTTTGACCTCTTCATCGGGACTCTCTCGGAACATCGCCTTGCACCGCATTGGGAAGTATGGATTCATACGTCCGTCGCTCCTGGAGACACTGATCCCCAGATTCCTACCCAGTGGGTAACTACCCACCCGTCACACCATTTCCTTCCCAGAAATTCATCTCCTTCTCTTAAAAGACCTCTTACACAGCATCCCCAAAGATGACATAGGCCCTGGCGGAATTATATTCCTCAGAACCTCCTGTTTGGAGCTAATGTAAAAAACAAAAATAATAAAAAAAAACTCTATATCGACGGTTTAGATTTAGAGCGAAACGCCAACATTTTTCCAAATAAAGTTTTCAATAATGAAGTGTCATATTATAACAGCGAATAGACATTGTAAAGAACACTTGATTATTGAAAACTCAATTTGGAAAGTTGTTAGTTAGCCAGTTAACACTCTTAACCGATGATATGATATGTTTTTAATGTGAATGTTATTTTCCCACACGATTTTAATTAAACACTGTAAAATAGGCTTCCACGTTATGAAGGAAATAACTTATTCCTACTGCCTGATTCCGAGATAAACTGACATTGCAATAAACCATGAGAAATGGGTAACGTCGCCTGATGAGATCACGTCATTGGAATTTCACCTGTACGGTAATACAACTGGACAACTTTCCCAAAACGATTCTCACAGAATCCCAAACAACATTATTACTTGGTTTATAATCTACCTACACTTCTATTTCTGGGTTACCAATTCTCTGGCTGATTATTGATTTTATATGTTTATCAAATTGACGGTTACGAATTGATGTCACTTATTTGGGACTTGTTAGGGATCTGATTCTGAAACTGGAATGCAGAAGTAGTTTTTTTATCATCAAACTAACTAATGTCAGAGATGTGTTGATGTGCGTCAAATCTGTTAATCACAAATTTGCTTTGAATTTAAGTGTCACTTTCAAAATTGAACTACATATAATTCTATTCTTCTATAAAAGTGTTAAGGGACATACTGACTTATTTTAACCCGTATTTCCTGTCATTATTTGGAATGAAATGAAATTTTGGTCTCGGGTGAATTTTTCGAACACTTATTTTTCTTTTTTTTTCTTTAATTACAAAAAAAAATTTGTGCAAGTCGTCACTGGTCACTCAGCCAGGTAACCGCCCAACCTCTTACCCCACCCCCAACTGTCTAAGACCTGTTTTTTTATGTTTTCGTAGGAATAGAAAAACATCAAAAATTTCATTTAAAAAATTGTAGGTGTTCGACGGTTGGGGGCGGTTACTGGGCTGAATGACCAGTGACGACATGCGGAAGAATTTTTTTAAGATTGCAATCATTGCAATCCAATGGCGTAAGCTAAAATACAATAACACTTTTCGCCAACTATCCCGCCTACCGAGATACTACAGCGCTACGGAAATGTTCCTGGAGGGACGATTCCACTCTATCAGAGCTTTTCTGCACCACCACACGTAAAGCTTATGGCGTAGGCTATATTAATCGAAAAATACAATCATCACTGCCATGGCTGCCTATATGGAGTCCTCTCTCTGAAATTTTTGATTTTTTTTTTTGTTTTATTCGATGTGCCTATGAATTGTTATTTTGTCTTACGAGAAATATCGAAAGTATTGCATTGCACTACCCCTGCATACGAGAAGAAACAACTGTTATTAATTATTATTATTATAAAAAATATATTTTATATTATTTTGTTATTAATTAATAATTCTAGACTTGAAATGTGTATTTTTTGTTGAAATTTTTGACAGACTGGCTAAAAATTCGTGATGTAGCTTACATTCCATGTTCCACTGGGAGATTTGAATTAACTTACATTACAAATAAAAAATATAATTTTTTTCGAGACTTCCAACCACGTCGTGCGTTCGGAATTTCGAAAACGGCCCAACAACTTTTTTTCGGAAAAGGCCCACATGAGCTAACCTTGTTGAAAACATTTTCTACGAATCTTGGGTTTGCCCTTTTTACGTTCAAAAGAGATTGTCATTTACTAATAACTAAATTTACTAAGGGTGTTTATTCGAATGGTAAATTTCTGATCGTCTCTCTAATTTGTTATCAACAAAAATATAATGATATTATGAAGGAGTTCGACAATACCTGTTTGTTTTTTTTAAGTAATGATCCTAAGACAAATATTTTATTAATAGTTTTAGCTTCACACATCTACATACATAATAACCCGCTATTTTTCACAGGTCTACGCTAGTAATTAAAAAAAATAAAAAAAATACAATCTCTTCCACTATGGCTTGCTGAATATATTGCGAATGGAATACTGAATACTTTGTTTCCATATTTATTTCAACTAATTAATGTCGGACATATATTATATTCTTAATTGTCAAGACAAGGATGCAAAACATGCAAGGAACTAGTATAAAAAATGGAAAACAGTGGGAGAGTTTTTGACTACGGTGGTCCCAATATTAATGCCCACAACAAAACCACAATCAATTCTCCCGATATTCAGCTGTCCCCAAATAAATCAGTGTTCAACATCGCATCATTACTTTTGTTTGCAGATCAAACAAAGCCATCGGTCTTTTAAATTCCACTTATTCAATCGGCCAAAAAGACCCACCCGGTGACTCGAATGAATCAACTTGCATAAAAGTTAACAAACTGCGATATTTAAATTTCTTGTAAAATAACCCTTATTTTAGTTTGTTGTATTTTCAAACATAAGAATGTATTATCATATTATGACTGTCATAATTTTTTTTTAACTTGAAAACCTTAGTAAGTTTTGCATAATATATATATATATATATTTAACCTGTCGTGCATTCGAGAATAAATTATGGGAAAACTTTAATTCGTTAATTAATACAAAATTTTAAACCAGATCTTTTTATTTTATTTAAAGAAAAACAAACCTGACAATATGTGAAAATCTCCCACTGCCATCGCAGTAAGCAGAAAATTTTGCTTGTTTCTTGATGGAGGACTAGGAGCACGAGATAGACCGCGCGTTCGTCATCCGAGCGTCGTCAGCCCGAGGTCATGTCGGGCCGGATTTCCTGAAATACAAAACACGTCTAAACTTATTCACCACATCCGAGATTGGCGGCACCGGTTTTTTGTCTGGTGATGGCTATGCGTCGAAATTACTACCCGTATACGTCGAAACCACCGATCGGTCACAGTGGACACACTATCGCCGACACGTGCGTCGCGTCAGTGGCATTGGACAATCGCCCTTTGGCTGAAAAAAAAACCACCCCAAGAATTGAACTCACTACACCTGGGTGGAATCCAGACGCGATGCCTACTCAGCCACTGTAACAACGTAAAAATATGGAAGAACTCGTTATATATGTAGTTTCACGACATCAAAAATACTAATTTTGGTTTTAAGTTTCATTTTTGCAATCGGAAATTCAAAAGCAGGTGAATGAAGAATTAATTCAGATAAGCGATAAAGTACCTAACTGTATAATATAATATTTTAACAGAAATTTATTTTATTGGAGTGTTGAAAGTTGAAGAATTACTAGCGCAGACTTGCAAAATAACACAAGATAGTCTTAATTCTTGACAAATCAGTTCAAATTTTGAAAATGACATTAAAAAAATATCCTCCTAGTTAATCTAGTTAAAAATATTATATTATGGGCAGTTCCAATTTTGAAAATGATACTTAAATCAAAACAAGCGACTTCTAGAGTTCATTATACCAGAATTAACCAGTGTAAAACACAACCGACATCAGAATTTTTAATAAATGATATTTCAAGACTCATCAAAATTATTCTAAAGAAACAATTAGACTATTCATCCCAAAAATTATTCGATGAATTCAAAGTATTACCACTAAATAAAATTTATCAAAAAAATGCATTACTTCAAATTCACAAAGATAAACTAACAACAAAGTCATTTAGCACCAGACCGAGAACCTTAGAACAAATAATAATCCCTAAACTTAATACAACAACAGCCCAACATCATTACACATACTCAGCCATAAAATGCTTTAACGAACCCCCGAAAGAAATTCAATCTGAAAGGAATTATGAAATTTTTAAACAAAAACTTAAAAAACATTTTACTATTAACTAGATTTAGGTATGTGTTACGATGTGCCAATTATATTTCCGCTATGAACAAAAAAATGCCAACTTATATTTTCTCTACGTATGAAAATTTTACATTATCTTTTATTATGTACAAAAAAAATGCCTACTTATATTTTCATTGTGTATAAAAATTTTCCATTATTTACAAAAAAATGTCAACTGATTATTCATTTGTTATAAAAAAATTAGTTCTACATACATCCTCCGTATTTGACGACCTCCGTAGTCCAGTGGGTAAGACTCTTAACTCACAATCCGGAGATCGCGGGTTCGAACCCGGCATGCGCAAATAAATTTTATTTGATTAATTTGTGTTATTTCACAATTAATTCATTAAAAATAATATATAGTATATTTGCGGCATGTTCCAGAGTGGAAAGATAAACAAAACAATCGTTATGTGAAAAGATAGGCAGGAGCTTTCTACATGTGACCTGTCGCAACCACGCACCACTTAAAGCAAGGATCATACTGAGCAGACGCAACGCCACGCAACGTTCCTGTACCGTTCACACTGGCCAGACGTACGTACGCGTCGCTGTGACCACGTGACAAGGGGTCTCTGGTTGTGCGCAGGCGCGTTTGATTTGACCCATTTGACATTTATTTTTTAGGTTATGTTTATGTGATTCTCTTAGCAGATGACAGCTTTGCCATATCTTGAAAGTGAATTTGAAGATGATTTGCTACGATTATTATTGTTAAATCAATATTCTCGTAAAAAGAAAAAAAGTGAGAAGTATTTGGGTCCACAACATTAACAAACAAAGACAAATGTTTGGAGAGTTCCATACTTTAGTAAAGGAACTAGAATCTGATGACGGACGATTCTTCATGTACTTCCGTATGAGTAAAGTGGTATTTGAAGAGCTTCACAGCATAATTGAATATGACACAAAAAAAGAAAACACACATCTTCGAAAGTCAATTGGGACCAGAGAAAGACTGGCAGTGTGTCTAAAGTTTGATTGACATTCATTACAGGGGTATAATATTGAAAATCATGTCATGAATGGCTGAAATTTCTTCCTAAGTTGCACTGCGTATGCAGAATCTCTATAATCCTGTAATTTGATTTTATAAATAACTTCGTGCCGTCTAAAAGCTTCAATAAACTGTTCGTCATCCATTTTTTAATAATATGTCAAAAAAACAACCATAGATATAGCGAAACAACGTTAGATGCTCAGATAACACCAAAAAGATGTAAAATCATCTCGTAGTAGGCGTGACCATACCCCCTCCACCTTCCACATGGCCCACGCCGATCTGGCTGTGGCAGATCAACGTCGCGTAGGGGGCGTCGGTTTGCGATGCGTGGAGCTAGTTTGATTCTAAAGCACCCGTTTCCATAGAAAATGTGTGGATGGTAAGCAGTCCAGATATGGAAATGGTGACGTCTACCCACGTGGCGTGGCGTTGCGTGGGCTTAGTGTGGCTTTACCTTAACTCTCACGGCGTATGTAAATACTTTTAAATACAGAATAACACTTTTTTAAGTGAAAATGTCTTTAGCACCGTTGTCATTTGAAACTTGATGAAACGAAAAATAGCGACACTAAAAATAAACAAACACATACATCGATAAGATTTCGTCAGCGTGGTCTAGTGGTAAGGCTCTGACTCGCAATCCGAAGGTAGTGGGATCTAATCGAAATAAATTTTATTTGAATAATTTGTGTTATTTCAAAATTAAATCATTTAAAATAATGTACAGTATATTTGCGGCACGTTTCAGAGTGGAAGATACTATCAGTATCGCCCTGGTGTAAGACCACCATTCAAAATTGAAACGTTGCTTGAAAATGGCTTTAGCCGTGTTTGGTGACCAGATCTGAATAGCCAGGTACTTCCCAACCCTCCTCTTCCCCACCTCCTTCCTCTCCTCACTACCTTCAGCCTCACAACATACCTAATTTGGGGATGCCATAGTCTCACTGGCTCCAGACGGGAGCAGTTGAGATTCTTGTGCGGTATTCACTGTAAAAAAAAAATTAAAAATTAAAAAAAAAAAATTAAAAATTAAAAAAAAAAAAAAAAAAAAAAAAAAAAAAAAAAAAAAAAAAAAAATCCAAATTGTAACAACTGTTAAGTATGTATAGTACTGTCAATCTGATAGTGCTCCCTCTCTAAACACGAGAATTTCTCAATTAGGGAGGTATTGTTACCACTAATATTATATATTATATACATTGGTTAATTATATATTATATGGTATTGGTTAAATAAAAAAAAAATAAAAAATAAAATAAAAAAATTGGCATAGATTGTGATCGAAATCACACTGAGACCTAAAACGATTGGATTTGACCTAAAACTTCCAGACTATGCAAGTTTCATGAACAAAAGTTCTCCGTCCGCATGTTTGCTGCTTTTAGATTTATGGTTTGTTGCGTTAATCGGCTGCAAACGATGACTCGTATATCAACTTAACTCATGAATGTTACGGATCCCTGATGCGTATTTTGAATGTTGAAGAATGCAATGTCCCCTGTTCCAGTCGGTCGGTTGGTTAGAGGTTGAGTGAGCAAGCTCCCGGATGCAGAAGACTGAAGAAGTGGAGTATCAATCTCTCAAAGCGCTGATGTAATCGCGTGTGGTTTGATTTCTCCGGGCGATCCTACACAGAAAGTGTAATGCGCATGCCACACATGAACATTAAGCGGAAACATTAAGATCTTAAGATATTATACGTGGTTTTGCAATTTAGACAATCTATGCACAGATAAAAAAAATTGTTGATGAAGTATGGCGTATGGCATATTCTCTCTGTATACCCCTGGTTAAAGGCCACAATTATGAATTAAATTTTTTAATTTTTATTTATTTACTAGCGGACCCGGTAAACTTCGTACCGCCTCAGAATCAATAACTGTTATGTTAACTTGTTAGCTGAATTAAATTCAGGTTTTTATTAAGTTAAAAATTACACAATAAAGCAATTATCGATACGCAACGGTCCGTGTTTTGTTTTTGTCAGTTTCAGAGATGGCGTTGTGTAAGGATTTATAATTTAGGAGATTTTCTTACTTTTACACGGGAATTGCGTTTCATTTTCTTTAGGGAGATGAGTTTAATTTTTGAGGGAGACTTATTGTAATTATTGTTTTTTTTCCTGTGGAGGGGTGCAGACATACGTTCACCGTTTGTCCCATTTTCGAATGTTTACATTTAGTGTGTAAGAAAGTGGGGCAGCATTATATGTTTAAGATCAAAAGCAAAACAATCAGCGCATTGACGTTTGACGTTCTTGAATTTTTGGAATTCACTCATTCCTCAATATTATATTATACTAAGAAATTGTTCAATTCAAAATATATGAGAAAAAGAATTGTCTTCATACCATTTTTTTCGTGAATTTTTCCGATGTTTTAATAGCTATTCTGCTATTCGGGGTAAAGACAAATCCAACAAATGCCTGATCATAAAAATCGGTTCAGCCGTTCTCGAGTTATAAATGGTGTAACTAACCCGACTTTGTTTTATATATTAGATTTTTATTGTTATTTTGAATCTACGAAAGAAGAAATTGATTGAATCTACGAAAGAGCTGACTAACCCACTCTACTAAAATTGTGATGTTCGGACGCGTTTAGTTACTAATATACTCTCTACTCGACTAAAATATTTGATGTGTGCGAACGGCTCTTAAGACGCAATCAATTTATTCAGTTCGATCTTTGAGAAATGAAAATGGTTGAAATATAAATAAAGACCTCAATAACTAATTAACTCCCATTGGACTGCCGATGCATATTTAGATTAGAACTTTAATTCAACATTTCCAATTTATTCATATTTTTATGTAATTTCTCGGCGTTTGACATTTCGTAGAGTCAATCCATAGAAAATACCTTCAGTAGCCAGCGCATATCGATTTCTTATTTATTCCCTGTCGATAACAGTTCGGCTGTTAACGGTGAAACCGTATTACTATCGATGCGATATTATAACGTTATCGATTTCACGGTTCTGGAGCTTTGGGTGGAACTCTTGAGTGGTAAAGACAAAAACCACAACAAAAATATCTTTGCCAATATTAATAGATATTTTTGTTATTCCGACCGTAAATTCCTAAGAGCAATACAAATTACCTTGAAAATGTATTAATAGTTTATTTAAAAGAAGAAGCTGTAGCACATTAATAGATTATGCCTAAACATCGATATGTTTAATACGAACCTTAGAAAATATGACTCGATCGAATGCCATAATATGTTTAACTAAAAACTTAATAGATTAATGAAACAATTTAACTTTGTTTGAACCACTTTTATATTTGAGTAAATCCGACCGGTTTCAGAACAATCGTTCCTTCTTCAGGGCAAATGTATACTTGACAGTTTTGACAGTTTTGAAATATGGATGGGAACAATGTATTATTATGGTAGGGGTGGAGCCGTTGCTAGGTATTAATGAAGAGTGGGTGGGTAGGGGAACATATCCATGATTGGGCTATAAGACAATATTTTTTGTTTGTTGATAACAGATTCATTATTTTTAAGGGATTTTTTTTATTTCCAAGGCTTCTAAGTTATCTAAACGTTTTCCTTTATGAATAATATGAAGAATATTTATCCC
This sequence comes from Limnephilus marmoratus, assembly GCA_917880885.1. Lineage (NCBI taxonomy): Eukaryota > Metazoa > Arthropoda > Insecta > Trichoptera > Limnephilidae > Limnephilus > Limnephilus marmoratus. Next base: position 25,979,621 of record OU862919.1, on the reverse strand, counting down.
TGTATTTTTTTCAAAACTATGGTTATTTTCAATGATATGGTTAGCGAACTCAGAAAAATTATTATTATTAAGACACCTTAAATGTTCTTTGATTCTGATTTCAAAATTATGAGTTGTTTTTCCAATATAAAATGAGGGACAATCATTACATTTGAGTTTATATATTCCGGAATTAGTCAATTTATGGTCTTTACCTTTAGCATTTCTCAAAAAATTACCATTAAATTATATAATTAAAATGTATAAAAAGCTGGTTTAATATTAGAAAGGAGATTTTTGCGACATTAAACTGAAAAATTATTAATATACAAAATTTTACGCCATCCTTTATCATTAATATTATTAGAATTGTATAGATATTTTTTTTTTCATTAATACCTAGCAACGGCTCCACCCCTACAATAATAATACATTGTTCCCATCCATATTTCAAAACTGTCAAATCAGTATACATTTGCCCTGAAGAAGGAACGGTCGTTCTGAAACCGGTCGGATTTACTCAAATATAAAAGTGGTTCAAACAAAGTTTAATTGTTTCATTTATCTATAATGAATAACCACAAAGTTATAGCTACATTCAAAACTAAAAAAATTATACATTATTGATTTCTTTTTTTTAGTTCATCACATTTCCTCTCCTAAGTAGTTCAAATTTGAATAAAATCACGTTCCTCAAATATATTAAAAAAATATTCATAAAACACTTTTTGTAGATTTAAGTAAGAAAATGCACTTTATCGGAATTGTTTATATTAGGGAACGTACCCATACTACGTGACACATTTAGGGGGGGGGGGTTCAAAATGTCACGCTTGGTACAAATGAGCGGCGGCGGGCTTAGGTTTTTAGTCACCGGGGGGGGGTTTAAAAAGAGTTGGCATTGAACCGAAAGTATATACTTGGAAATGTGCAATAGAAAATCATGAACTCAATAAAGTGGCATTTCAATGCCCCTTTGAAAAGTCATTAAAAGTTATGAAAAACCAATTTTATTTTTCATTACTTAGGGAACGTACCCATACTACGTGACACGTTTAGGGGGGGGGGGGGGTCTTCAAAATGTCACGCTCCATACAAATGAGCGGCGGGTTGCTTAGGATTTTGGTCACCGGGGGGGGGGGGGGGTTAAAAATTGCAAAAAGTTGGTCACGTAGTATGGGTATGTTCCCTTAGGTATATTGATGTGTATCTTTCCATTATGGTCTTAGATTTCAATGTCATTATTCAATTGGTCAAAGACATAAATATTCTTATCACTGTCATTTATGAATTTATAAAGACTGTTTATAACGTTAATAAATAAACATAAAATAATAAAACTTCAGAAAATTGCGTCGTGTGTATTGGTTTCGTTATTTAGCATTAAAATCAATACTTCAATCGAGACGTGCGTAGCTTGAAATGCTTTTATCTATTTTTAGTAACCGTGTCTGATCAGTTCGATATTTATCTATTTATTTATTTATTTTCCATGTTCTCCGTAAAACGGTTATTCACCAATACATTATGGAGAAGATTACAAATTAGACAAAAAGTATAGCAAAACACATAAAAAGGTCAGTTTCACTACTTTGTGACATACGTCAAAAGATAATTGTTAAACTGCCTGTAGGTTACGTTAAAAATGTCGATGGTCAATGCAGACTCGTTGAGCAGTTCAGTCGCTCTGTTGACTGGCGCGTTCTGATAGGCAGAAGTCCTCGCTTTTGGAGCATAAAAAAGCGTATGGGATATATCTACTCCCAACCTGTCCTATTCCTCCATTTTTTTTTAACTTTATTTATTCTCATTTCTTTGTACATATAATGTATAATAACAAATAGTATACATATAATAACATAATATATAATAACAAATAGTATTAACAAGAAATGAAAACCCACTAAGGCACTGCCTGAGTGTGGGTAATATTAAAACAAAATTATATTTCAAAGTACCCAAAGTATAAAATAAACTTAAAAAACATATAAAATATAAAGTTAGTATAAAAAGTTAGTATTACATAGGTAGAAGAAGTGAAAAAGGATTTTTTAAGCCATTATAAAAATAAAATAAAAATATGGAAAAAAATGATTTTTAATTTTTTTTTTTTTTTTTTAGTTATTATAAAAAAATAAACAGAAAACATATTGTACTACAGTTAAGAAAATTATAGAAAGTGAGATGTAGTAGGATGGATAAATTTATAGAAAAAGCGTTTCAATATCTACATTATTCAACCATAATTTTACCTCTTTTACATATTTTATCATTTTATTTATCATTTGAGTTTGTAGTGGTAGAAGGTTAAATGAACGAGGACCAATGAAACTGCTATGTGTCTGTAATAATTTAGTATTGGTTTGTGGGGTGTAAAATATATTATTTATTCTTTTGCTCATTCTGTTTTCATTTATTTATTATTATTATCCTTCACAGATCTTTAGACTTATTCTTCAGATTTACAACATTCCAAGAGGGTATAACAAGAGAAAACTGGAAATATGTCATTTTTAAATCAAATTTTAGACGTGTTAACACTTTTTCATTAAAAATAATATAAATTGATTTCGAAATATTGTTCTTTTATCTAGTAAACGAATGTTTTACATTTTGAGAAAAATGTTTATTTTTAGTATAACCGTAGGTTATACCATAGGTCGTTGGCAGATTTGTTAAATTTTCAAACGAAAAATCTTATTTTACAAGACATATTTCATACCACGTAATCATACATTATTGTAAATCAATACGTTATCTAGTAAACGCATGTTTCAAAATTGAATTTAAAAATATCCGAACACTTATTTATGACGAAAATTTACGGTCTTACAATTTAATATATTTAAGATTTGCAATATTTAAATAAATGAAGACAATGTAAGCGAAACTCAATCGAAAATCTGGAAACAGAAAAATCAGAAAAACATATTGACACCTCTGGGACTCGAACCCAGGACCTCTTCCTGGGTTCGAGTCCCAGAGGTGTCAATATGTTTTTCTGATTTTTCTGTTTCCAGATTTTCGATTGAGTTTCGCTTACATTGTCTTCATTTATTTAAATATTGCAATTTGAGGTTTTACTCATAAAGTTAAAATAAAAAAAATAAAATATTTAAGATTTTTTTAACATTCTTATTTTGCTTAGACGATATTGAAAAATGGTAAATACTTATGATCAAAAAATAATTACAAAAAGTACATAATAGAGAACTCCAGTCCAAATTTTTTATTTTTTTTAATGAATAAAGACCTTCAAACTTAAATAACTGCATTTTTATTTTTATTTTTATAGTTAGTTTTAATAGTTAAAATAATTGTCAAAGTTTTAATTTTTCTAGACCATCAGAAAAGCACCATATCTATGGTAGATTGTTAATATGGTGATATGGTCTTCACCCACCGATAGTTTATTTACCTTCAAGTTGTCATATTGAATCAGTGATGTTATGTCGATGGAAATTTCCCTAGATCTAGGGGAGAAAAATATTTTTTAGGGATAAGGGAAATCAGGACAAAATCTAGGGAAATTTCGAACTCTGGCAAAATTTTTATTACATATGACAATATTACTGGTATTATATATATATATATATATACGTATATATATTTTTTGGGATTCCTATGAATCTTAATTATTGTTCATGTACTTACATGCAATGTTATTTTTAACACTGACAACTCAAAATGATATTAGAGAACGTACCCATACTACGTGACACGTTCGGGGGGGGGGTCTTCAAAATACCACGCTTGGTACAAATTAGCGGTGGGTTGCTTAGGTTTTTGGTCAGGGTGGGGGGGGGGGGTTAAAAAGTGCAAAAAGTTTGTCACGTAGTATGGGTACGTTCCCTATGTATCTAAAAAGATAAATGGGACCTCTGAAAAAAAAATTATTTATGTTTTAAGTTCCGTTTTTTCGGTGATTGCGGTTGATTTTTATTTTGCAAAGTGTTTTTTTTTTTATTTGGAATTCAGTTTCTAATTCAGTGGTGAGTGTATTCGTACTTTTAAATTATTACTTCACCGAGCAAAGAGTGTTTTATTTGGAAAAGCACAGTATTATTAGTATATTTACCAAGTTCCGATATCTTTCCAATTAATCAATCATATTAATTAACATATAACAGGATTAGTGTTACACAAAAAGGTGGCTACGTAGGTAATTGCGTAAATGTGAAATTCTAGGGAAATTTCACTTCAAAATCTAGGGAAATATTTTTTTTGGGCAGTTCATCCCTGTTTTAAAATGGTGGAATGATGGCCAATGAATACTATGACATTTCGGTGTGAGAATTCGTTTTTTATTCAAGATTAACTGCTGTTAATATAGAAAAACATTGGTAAAATGTCCACATTTCACCGCTACTGTTATTGTATTTAATCAAAGTGCAATATAAAAACAAATCATCTCTTTCATTGCAAATACATGACATCGTATTTTGTGTCGACTTTAACCTCAAATAGGCAAAATTTATTCCAGATTGTCCGCAAATATAGCCCTTTTCGTAAATTGTTGAGGGCCTAAATTATGTTTCAACAAACACAATAACTATTATTTATCTAAATCTTTATAAACAGTATGAAAATAAACCAAAAACACGAAATGTTGAATTGCATATTCAAATGTCAATACAATAATACTGACAATACAATACACGCGATCACCAGGTGACAGTGGGTGAGTGTGACGCGTGACGTCACGATTCACCATTTCAGTAATGCCAACTTGACACTGTGTTTCGAGGAGAGGTTTAAAAATGGACTTTTTAATAATTTTTTAAAAACTCTGCGTTTAATATTATGAAATAAAAGTTATATATTCAGAATCAGTGTTTATTGGTCTATATGAACATATTTTTTTAAAGCCATAATATTTTTCACTGGAGTTCCTTATTTTAATAGTTTTATCATTACGCCTTTCAGCATTTTTGGAATGAAATAAAATCTACATTGAGTTATAATTTTAAAAAGCTGGTACAGAGAATAATTAATCTTTCTCATTGGAACCGCCCTGTACGATCGTAAGAACATCTTTCGACGAAACGAGGATTTATCGGGGTATCAAATAAAATGACAAGTAACCTGTTGTTTCTAGCAATGCCTTATGACATGACCAACTTGAAAATAACATGTGGTAATCAAACCACATCTACGAGTACTAAACAACTATTTAAATTACAGAATACACAATCTGAACGGAGAATCTGGCATTCCAAACCCAATGATTGATTTGTTTTCATCGACGAATCACTGTCAATGAATTGGTCAAATCACGCATGCAATATTGGACACGATCAAGCACACTAATAGCGGCATTAGAGTCTGATTTCGTCATAGAGTAATGTGTCCGTGTTTTAGTATTATTAATAATGCGAGTTCAACGATCGACAACTACGATATAATTTTTTATTGTATCATTTCTGTTGATCCGAAGATCAATTATTACTATTCACGCAACTTATCTTATTAATTTTGTCAGAAGGAACAGATATTTATGGCTACATCTATGTTTAAAAAATGTGTAATATATTTCACACAATATAAATTAGAAGTATGTAGCTACAATCAATCAATTGATTATTATTTTTATTCACATTTTCATCAACTTCTTTGTGTTCTGAAATGAATGTTTGTTAGAATAAGAAATCGATTCAGGATTTTCGTTTTCGAGTCATCCTTTTTGCTATAATTAAATGACACTCTATATCTTACCTGTAATGTAAATATCGAAGAGTTTATGCTGGTCTTAAGGTGCCTCAAGGTGTCTTACTTGCCTTAATTTTTTTTTTCTGGGAATAATTTAATTTGTATGCTAAAGACGACAACTACAATTAACGTGAATGAACAGTATTCAATTGAACTGAGACAAAAATGTTAACAAACAGCCTTCTAGTAATTTTTATATTTTTTAACATTAGCTCCACACAGGAGGCCCTGAGGTAAACAATTTCGCTTGGGCCTATGTCACCTTTGAGGATGCTGTGTAGAGGGTTTTTTAGGGAAAGGAAGGAGAGGAAGTTCTAGAAAGAAAAAAGGTATGAGTGGTGGGTAGGAATCAAGCCGATGAATCGGATATTCGAGGGTCTGGAGGCGATTTGTTATGTTATTGTGTGAGAGCCCTGAAGGAGTAAGTAACCTTCTGTCACTAATACAAGGGAGAGATCTTCCAAGAATTTGGTTCCTACTTACTTGGCTTTGAGATAATAGCTAATTTTCATTTTTCCAGCAAAAGTTCGGCATTTTACACAGAATTCGCGTAATGTCTGTGCTATCATGCTATTATTTTTAAAGATATGTCCACGTTAAAACATCTGTATTTCTCGCTAGTACGAAGCAGATTAGAATACAATTCACCATACTGCAAAGTCATTTCTCAATCATTAGAAAATGTACAAAACAACTTCCTTCGGTACATCAATCTTAAAATGAAATTTCTAATCGAATTTATAAATTATAATAACTTAACTAACTAACTAACTAACCATCACGCCGTTTCCCCGCAGGGGTAGGCAGAGAGGACGGACCGCCAAACAACTCGGTCTTGGCACACACTCTTTGCCTCACTCACATTCATACATCGTCTCATACATTCTCTTCTATTGTTCTGACTTTTGACATGGCCCGACTCAAGTATTTGATTCACTTGATCGTGCCACGTCTTCCTCGGGCGTCCCCGACTTCTTCTACCATTCACATTTGCGTCGTATATTCTTCTTACACTACTTTCTTCGTTCATTCGCTCTACATGCCCAAACCATCTGAGGGTCCCTTTCTTAATCTTACGCATTTTGCTTACATCAACCTTACATTCTTTGCGGATATCCACATTTCTCACACGATCATACATTGTTTTACCACACATACGTCTCAGGGATCTCATTTCAACAGCATTCAGCTTACTTTCATCCTTCCTCTGCCAGTTCCATGCATCACTGCCATACATTAGGGTAGGTACCAGGACTCCATTGTGGACTGCTAGCTTCGCTTCTTTCGACAGTTTTTTATTAGCGCCAACGGCATTCAGTCCACCATTAATGGAGTTACCGGCATTCACCCTTCTTTCAATATCTCTATCAGCCTTCCCATCTCTCGTAAACATACTACCCAGATACACAAACTCATCCACCTGCTCCAAGTATTCATCATTCACAACTATGTTGCATACTGTTTTCGTACTCTCTCTTTCAAACACCATGACTTTAGACTTACTTACATTCATCATTAACTCATTCTTCATACATACTTCATTCATCCTAGATACGAGAGACTGTAGATCTTCCATAGTATTAGAAATCATACTATGAATAATAACTTATGAAACCGAAACTAGACTTCTTAAATTAACAGATGGAAGAGTGTTAACTGATGTGTTATTTTTATTTAAAATTATTAAATCTTTAATTGACAGCTCTGAATTGCTGAAACTAATTTGCTGCAAACTCGTAGCAAAGATACTATTAAATGCACCAATGAGCTCAATTACTAATTATCCCATTTATTCACCAATTCCTGGAATTCATCGCCTTGCCAATAAAAATTGTGAACACGTAGATATATTAGGTTCTTACATACGAAATTGGCGTTTTGCCGTACTGGCAACTTTGATCTCAAATATCTTCTCTTTAGTTAGGAATTCCAAATTCAAATTTATACAGCTATTTACTCATGTATTTGTGTTTCGAAAATTATAATTCATTTGTTTTTTCCTGAATTGTTTTTTTTCTTTGCGTCACTTAGTTTACAAAATGGAAAACTTGAAATATCGCGTTATTTACGAGTACCACCGTGGCACCAGTGCTGCAGAAACGATCGGCTCGAAGGATCAATGATGTGCATGGCGACGGTGCCGCAAAAGAAAACACAGTGCGTTTTTGGTTCCAACGTTTTCTTCTGGAAATTTCGAACTGCAGAACAAGCCCCGTGGACGGCCGGAGACCAAAGTTGATAACGAAGAATTGAAGGCTATTGTGGAAGCGTTTCCATCGCAAACCACGTCCGAGTTAGCTGCAGGCTGCGGTGTTAGTGATAAAACTTTTTTAATCCACTTGAAGCAAATTGGGAAGGTGAAAAAGCTTGAAAGGTGGGTACCTGATGAATTGAGTGAAGCAAATTAACAAACGCGCGTTAGAACGCTAGACCGCACACTGCACAACAGACGGCTACCAAATTAGAGGAGCTTCAATAGGAATGTCTAAGACATCCACCGTACTCTCCGGACCTTTCCCCAACAGATAACCGTTTTTTTCGAAATTTGGATAACTTCTTGCAAGGGAAAAAATTCAACTCCGATGGGGCAGTCCAAACCGCCTTCAGAGATTTTATTGAATCCCGTCCGAATGGTATTTTTAGTAAAGGGATCGATGAACTACCTATGGGATTGCAAAAGTGCATAGATAGTAATGGTACATACTTTGATTAAATAAATATATTATATTTAAAAAATAAACTACTTTATGTTCCTCCCATACAAAACGCCAATTTCATATGTAAGGACCTAATATTTGGTTTCGACAATTTTGCAAGTTTCAAAGGGCAAATAACTTCAACTATATCTTCGGATAATTAAGGTTCATTATTTTTTTTTATAAAATCTTCTCTATATATTCGATACCTTACGATTATATCATATCTTTATTTTATTGTTTGTAACACCCACAAATAAGTATATCCATATACCTGCATTCTAGCTTTTATACATTACACTTTTTTTCAAGTCTTATTATCTAAAAAGTGTTTTTTGTTGATACAAATATATTAATTATCATGTTAAAGCGAATAATTAACCCGGCGAGATGGGGGCTGGCTCAAGATTACCCGCGCCTTTTAAGTTTGCCTATAATTTTAAAACTATTTATGCGAAGTTGCCGTTTTTCTCAGTAGCTGGAGTTATTGAGTGCCTCGACAAGTTTCTTTCGTAAAGTCAGTCGGGCATATGGCATTATAGACTGGGAGGCGAGATAGGTAAACCCTTCTTCATCGAGTACACGGATGAAACTACTTTGTAGTGATAATGGACATCTAGAAAACCTTTAAAAAACTGGTCTGCCGGTGCGCCTCTTGGCAGGAGCCGCGCAGTCATGGAAATAGTCAGCGATTTTTTTCGAAAAAATTACGTCATCGAGTACACGAACGGGAATGGTCTCATATGATAAAGGTCGATTAGAAAATGAGAAAAAAGCAGGTCTGCCAACCGGCAGCCTGGCACGTTCGCAGGCAGCCGGCGTCAAAGTGGGGTAAAAAATAGTAAATTTTACGTCATCGAGTACACGAATGAAACCAACGAATAACTATAGTCCAGATCATTCCATTTAAGAATTTCTTGGTCTGCCGACCAGCAGCCTGGCAGCTTTTTGTGTACGATGTTTTAAAGTTTTTTTTTTTTTCTTAATTTTTCGTATATCTTTATTATTATTTTTATTTCACTATATTTTTAAAAACTTTGAATGCCATATTTTAAAAAAATTAACGAAAAATATTAAAAAAAATAATTTGAGAGTTTTGAGTGTACCCATCCGTCAGGCGAGCCTTTCGACGCCAAACCACTAACGAAACCTGCCGCGGTGCCCCTCACCGCTGTCGCGTGTTAATATTTTTGTACAAATTTATAATAATAATAGTCCTTTTAAGATTGCCTAATAGTCCATAGTAGTTGGAAGTTCGAACAACAAACCCACCGTCGCCGTAAGAGCTGCGTTCGTCCGAAAAACGAAGGAAATTTCCGAACCCCGTCCGTTTCATATCGGTTTCGCTTGCTCTGCTGCATCGATTACATCGAATACAAGATCGAAACTAACGAAAACCTGTAGTCTAGATCATCCAATTTATGATTTCTTTGGTCTGCCGACCAGCAGCCTGCCATTTTTTTGTGTACAATCTTTTAAAGTTTTAATTTTTTTTTAATTAAAAAAAAATATTTTCAATATCTTTATTTTTATTTTTATTTGAATATGGTTTCAAAAACTTAGAATGCAAAATTTTAAATAAAATAAGTTGTAATCATAAAAAAAAAATTTTGAGTGTTCCGAGTGTCCCCATCGGACGGGAGAGCCTTTCGACGCGAAACAACTTACTGGAAACTGGCCGCGGAGCCCTTCGCCGCCAACGCGTGCCCATATTATTAAACAAATTTATCATAATAATAGTATTTTTAAGATAACCTAATAGTTTATAGTGGTTGGAAGTTCGAACAACCACCGCACCGTCGCCATGAGAGCTGCGTTCGTCCGAAAAACGACGGAAATTTCTGAAGCCCGTCAGTTTCATATCGGTTTCGCATGCCCTGCTGCATCGGTTACATCGAATACAAGATTGAAACTAACGAAAACCTGTAGTCCAGATTATTCCATTTATGACTTTTTTAGTTTGCCGATCAGCAACCTGGCAGTTTTTTGTGTACGATCTTTTAAAGTTTTAAATTTTTTTAAATTTAAAAATGATATTTTTAATATCTTTATTATTATTTTTATTTCAATATGGTTTTAAAAACTTAGAATGCCAGATTTTAAATTTTTTTAGTTGTAATGATAAAAAATAAATTTTGATTGTTCTAATTGTACCCATCGGCCGGGAGAGCCTTTCGACGTGAAACAACTTCTGGAAACTGGCTGCGAAGCCCTTCGCCGCCATCGCGTGCCTATACTATTATACAAATTTATAATAATAATAGTTTTTTAAGATAACCTAACAGTCCATAATGGTTTAAATTTCGAACAACCACCGCACCGTCGCCAAAGAGCTGCGTTCGTCCGAAAAACGACGGAAATTTCCGAAGCCCGTCAGTTTCATATCGGTTTCGCTTGCCCTGCTGCATCGATTAATTAATTAACCTGGCATTCTAAGTTTTTAAAATCACATTGAAATAAAAATAATAATAAAGATATTAAAAATATCATTTTTTAAATTAAAAAAAATTTAAAACTTTAAAAGATCGTACACAAAAAACTGCCAGGTTGCTGGTCGGCAAACTAAAAAAGTCATAAATGAGATGATCTGGACTACAGGTTGACGTTAGTTTTGATCTTGTATTTGATGTAACGAATTTCCAACTACTACTACACCGGCAGACCAGCTTTTTTAAGGTTTTCTAGATGTCCATTATCACTACAAAGTAGTTTCATCCGTGTACTCGATGACGTAGGGTTTACCTATCTCGCCTCCCAGTCTATTAGCCGCGTTGTGAGCTACACGTGCCAAAACTTGAAAAAGGTAATTATTACCCACGCCCGTATTCGGTGTAACAATTTTACGCCAAATTTCTTAAGCGTGGTTTATGTTAATTATTGTTGTTTTTGTTGTTAATTAGTGTTTTCGACTGTTTCCGTAATTGTTTATATTAGTAGATACATAAAAGGAACAGTTAAACAATTAAAAACTGATAATTGTTATATTTAACTTTGATTTTGCTAGAAGCCAAAAGTGGTTGATTTTTTTAGACATTAAGTTTCAAAGCCTTGTTCCAATGATCAAAAGTTTTTTTCTAAGACTTTTTTGGTATTTTATAACAGTAACATAACGCTCGTAACGAATAACATTAATTTCCTTAAATAGATACTGAAATGTGTGACATTGTCTATTCCGTTAGCAATTTCCCGGCCCCCACCTCCGTGTAACAATTTTCCACTCCCATCTCGCCGGGTAAAATACTGTAATTTATTGTAAAATTTTAATCTAAAAGCCCACTTGGAAGTCAATAAAGAATAAAAACATAATAATAATATATAACAAGCATTTGTTATATAAAATAATCTACTAATCGCTCCACAACATCAAGCACACACCCGCTTTTCATCAAACCTGGGTTGCGTGATCCCAAAACTAAAACCTCATTCGCTCAACGACAATTCTGGTTCATCGCTCCTAAAATATATAATGCTCTGAGTACTGACATAAAGTCAAGTAATTCTAATTCTCTTTTTATAACACGTGTACAACATTGGATTTTCGAAAGTGGACGAGCTTACTTTAAAGAATTCCTGAGTTCTTAACACTACATTTTAATTATTAATTTTTGCATTTCAAAATTTTAATTTCCATTTCCATTTTATTTCTATTTTTCTCTAAAATGTTATTTCTTTTCTCTTAATTTTTTCACTAAATTTTATTTATTTTTTATTTTTATTTATTTACTTATATGTTTTAATTTATATATTTGTATAGAACACTTGAGTTCTTAACATTTAATCTTTATTATGAATTTTTGTATTTCAAAATTTGAATTTTCATTTTTATTTCTACTTTTCTTTAAAATATGATATTTTTTCTCTTTGTTTTTCACTTACTTTTAAATATTTCATAATTTTTATTTAGTATATTTAATCATCTGTTTTAATAAAATAGTATTTGTATTAATTTAAATAAATATTAAATATACGACTACCATAACACGGGCATGAGTTAGTGTGGTAGCAAAAAAAAAACAAATATCTATAACTAATAAAAAATTTATGAAATAAAAAAAATAAAAATAAAATAAATTATCACTTCACTAACTAGAAAATGACATATTGTGATCGTAATATACATTTGTATGTTTACACTTATGAAGGGTGACGCAAAACTACCAAAATGGTTTGAATCTTATTGCACATTACAATAAGATTCAAAATAAAATGGTAGTTTTGCACCACCCTATACAAATAATATTAATTTATAAGTTACATGTTTCATAGTCGTAAATTACATTGATACTCATACAGATCCATGTTTATTAGGTAGCCACTCATTAAATCATACTAATCCCTTCACCAGATCAAAGAGACGATTCGCCAATAGACGGACTATTGGTATTTAGGCGGCGCCATCTCAAATGTCAGCCGCCCACGACTTGTAGAGCTATGCACATCTCTCTGCCTGCGGCGTCTGGGAGGAATGCGGCGACCACTTGGCAGACTATGGACTGCAGACCTGACACTCATAGACTGTCAGCGGATTCGAGGAATCGAGGATTATGAATTATGACACGAGTCTATTTGCCAATTGAGTTTCATGCTACTTTGGGATACCTGTATGGTCACTGCGATGCAAAATAATGCAGCTGAAAGTCAATTATTTCCCAGTCTATGAGCAGAAGGAAATGAGGAGGAGAAGGAAGGTGGGGTTCTGACTGATTTCATTTTCATTGCAGGACCCGGGAGTTCATTTATGTAACATGGATACATATTATGCCTAAACGTTACCTGCCTAACTAAAAGATGTGCATATGTTCTAAGGGGGCATACATTAATTATGTGAGCTCAAAAGGCGGGGGGGGGTCCAACAAAATCTCACTCTACTTGAAAAGAATACACGAAGTGGCCCAAATTTATCTCACCAAGAGGGGGAGGGGTCTAGATTGTAAGAAAAACTGCTCACCTTTTTAATGTATGCCCCCAAGATGGGTAGCAATAATAGTGCCAGTTGTTTCAAAGAATTTGAATGTCAAAAATATTTTTCAAATCCTTCGAAAATTCTATTCATGTTCTCTAATTTAAGTTCTTAGAAACCAAACAACTAACCCATAGTGGAATACTAACAGAATAGCAGAAGCCAGTTCTTTCACACATAATAAATAACAGAACTTCGATAGAAATTTCACAGAACTTTAAATATAACTGTGATATTTGATAATTCTGTGAAACAAAACAATTTTTTTTTAAATAAATACATAAAAAGTACAAATAAAGATGAGAAAAGTAGGTATATAAAATAGTAATCTAAATGCATTTAAGTAAAATAAAAACAATTAAAATAGATCCTAATTATATTATTATATCCTATATATATATATATATATATATATATATATATATATATATATATATATATATATATATAAGTTTATGTTACGGCATTTAGTGGCTCAAAGCGTCCTTTAATTACCGGAACTTCTTGATCATTTCGACTTACTGGCTCATTTGGGCACTTAGTGGCTCATCGTTTTTTTTTTTTTAAGTCCATCATATCAAACTCGATGAGACGAGTCGAACGGTGTAAAAAAAATTTTTGAGTGAATAAATGACATTTTTACGTGGACCGTTAATGCTCCGGAATGCGTTTTTTATCAGTAAATATTCATCAATACTTAGAACATCAACTGGGTACACTTTTTATCGCATCTATAACCATCACGGCATGCGACGTTGCCGGATGTTCTCGTCATACAATATCATTCAAACTCCAAGTCGTTTATCAATGCTTTGCGATATTGAACTCAATGGTTAAATTCCTCAAAATCTATTATCGCATGACATTGCTATGTCAGATTGAATCTTTTGCGATATGTTATATGTTTGCCGGTATGTTATGTTGTATTCTATCTACATAGGTAGCCAGACTGCCAAGCGCTCGCTGTGGACTGTTAGTTGTTTTAGAAGAACAGACATTATATTATACGAGTAATATTTAGCGGCTATTCGCGCGCTTTTTTAAAATTGAAGATTGATTTACGAATTGCTTTTATAATATCGTTATTAATTTTGTGTTAATTGTTTTTGTGTTTATTACAAGGTTGATATTATTACGTATTTTAATACACATTTATGTAGTTTTTTCTTTAATAAATAAAATATTTGCCACGTCATTCTGTATTTGTCTTTTGCGTTCCGAAAGCATAGTCAGTTGTAATGTAATGATATCTATACAGGGTTTTCTAAAAATTTCAGAAATATATTAGGTACTCATGTAATATGTTTTTTCATACAGTTATATTATTTTTTTTAAATGTTTTTTTAGTAGAACGTAATTTTTATAATGGATTATATTATCATATTTAAGAAATCTAACAAGTTTTTCATTTTAAAAAATGTTCTGTACCTAGGTAATTACTTTACGCGTGACAATTTTTCAAAAGCATTGTCTCTAGTTGTATTGAAGTAATTAAAATATGTTTTATTGTTGTTTTGGTGTATTTTATAAAAAAAAGTTATGAACAAAAATAAACAATAATTTAAAAATAAATTACAATATACGGCCTACATAGTCCAGGAGTGAGACCCTTGACTCGCAAACCGCAGGTCTCAAATTTTATTTGATTAATTTGTGTTATTTCACAATTAATTCATTTAAAATAATAAATAGTATATTTGCGGCACGTTCCAGAGTGGAAGATACTATCAATATCGCCCTGGTGTAAGTAAGACCACCATTCAAAATTGAAACGTTGCTTGAAAATGGCTTTGGCCGTGTTTGGTGTCCAGATCTGAATCGCCAGGTACTTCCCAACCTTCCTCTTCCCCACCTCCTTCCCCTCCCCACTACCTTCAGCCTCACAACATACCCCAATTGGGGATTCCATGGTGTCACTGGCTCCAGACGGGAGCAGTTGAGATTCTTGTGCGGTATTCACTGTAAAAAAAACTCCACACAGGAGGCCCTTAAGAAAACGATTTCCCTCAAGGCCTATGTCATCTAATATGCTGTGTGGAGGGTCTTTTTGAGGAGAAGAGGGAGTCAACATTGGTCTTGAAGAGACCCATGTTGTAGGAAGGGGAAAACCCAGAGGCCGGCAAATCGTTCCATAGCCGAGCTGTTGAGCACAAAAACGAATCGAAGAAGCGACCAGTTCTCATGATTTTGAATTTGATTTTGAATTTGATTTTAGATTTGATTTTGGATTTAGGGTAGGGTTCAAAAATCTTGATTATTTTGTTTTTACATGAATATCGCACAACGTAGTGGATAGGGGAAGGAGATAGGGAAGAGGAAGGTTGGGAAGTTCCTGACTATTCAGATCTGGTCACCAAACACGGCTAAAGCCATATCACGCAACATTTCAATTCTGAATGGTGGTCTTACACCAGGGCGATACTGAGAGTATCTTCCACTCTGGAAAGTGCTGCATATATAAAATATATGTATTATTTTTACTAAATAAATTGTCAAATAACACAAATTATAATCCCGCGACCTTCGGAGTGCGAGTCAAGAGCCTTACCGCTGGACTACGCCGATAAATATACAATAGACTAATCATACCTAAGATGACTTGAGTAAGGACTAATTGTAAACGAGGTATTCCAATTTGGGAAGCGGGTATGGGTACCGCCGCCCCGGGAACCATTACTGTATAACCAACACCTCTGCAAGCAGTTTGCTACGTTTGGTGACTAAGCAGGGGTGCCCGGGTTCATGGTATCAGGTTTGTCCAGGACGTGGCGGCGGATAGGTCTGCCCTGCTGCGTGGCGGGCCGGATAAGAGAGTTTGGTTGAGGGAGGCCTTTTGTCCTTTCCAGCCGGACTCTCTCGACCCATCGCCTTGCACCGCATTTGGAGGGATGGAATTTTAGGTTCGTCACTCCTAGACACATTGACCCCAGATTCCTATCCACCCCACATACCTTTTTCCTTCCCAGAACTTCCTATCCTTCCCTTCCTTAAAAAGACCCTCCACACAGCATCCCCTTAGATGACATAGGCCCTGAGGGAAATTATTTTTCTCAGGGCCTCCTATGTGGAGCTACTGTAAAAAAAATGAGATTGCGAACTTCGACTACGAATCCGGAGGTCGCGGGTGAGAGACATATGAATCCATCTCTCCCACTGCATTGCAAGGCGATGGGTTGAAAGAGATTACACATCTGCCCTGATGATGGACACTGCAACGCTGTCCGAAACTTTGGCTAAAGAAGGAGGTATACACGGCATAATACCCCAAAAACTAATAACAAAAATACTTATGGCCGTGAAAATCTAAAATCACCTCTGCGATAGATCACCCCAAGTCGTTCGCTACGTTTGGTGACTTAGCAGGGGTGCCCGGGTTCATGGGGTGAGGATTATCCGGGTCTTGGCGGCGGATGCATCTCTGCCCACCAGCTGCATGGCAGGATGGATTGGGAGAGAGTGTTGAGGGAGTCCCTTTGATTTCTCCAGCCGTACTCTCTCGGAACATAGCCTTTCACCGCAGTGGGAGGGATAGATTCCTGGACACACTGACTCCCAGATTCCTACCTACCCTTCATCCCTTTTCCTTTTCAGAACTTGCTCTCCTTCCTTTCCTAAAAAGACCCTTCACACAGCATCCCCAAAGATGACATAGGCCCTGTGGGAAATTATTTTACCTAATGTAAAAAAAAACAGTCTATCCCGATCCGTCCTGCCATGCAGCTGGTGGGTAGACGCATCCGCCAACAAGACCCGGACAAAACTCATCCCATGAACCCGGACACCCCTGCTAAGTCACCAGACATAGCTTACCACTTGGAGTGACCTATGGCCAGGGCTGGGCAGTATTTGAAAAACTTGTAATTGAAATACGTATTTGAAATACAAATATATACAAATACAATGTATTTGGTAATTGGTATTTCAATTACCTGCTGCTGAGGTATTTTGTAATTTGTATTTCAAATACTTAAGGCTTCAAAATACATTTTCAAATACATTTAGTGATCTTAATAATGATAATTAAAAATAACCACACATAGATAATACATAGACTAAAAACGCTAGAATCCTGTACCTACTATTGTCCTTTGCTATAGGACTCTTTATTAATGATTATTTGTAGTTCTCTTAGGGGGCATACATTAATTATGTGAGCTCAAAAAAGGAGGGGGGGGGGGTCCAGCAAAATCTCACGGTACTTGAAAAGAATAAACGAAGTGGTCCAAATTATCTCACCAAGGGGCGGGGGGAGTCTAGTTTGGAAGAAAAACTGCTCACCTAATTAATGTATGCCCCCTTATAATTGCTTTATAATGTACTGTACTGTATTTTTTTTTACTTCATGCTAGTTATTATTATTGTCCTGTGCTATAATAGCACTGTTATTGTACATTTTGTATCATACTTGTCATTGCTTTGTATTGTACACTCTTGTATCATAGTATTAGATTTTTTTTTCATTAACTCCACACAGGAGGCCCTGAGGAAAATAATTTCCCTCAGGGCCTATGTCATCTGGGATGCTGTGTGGAGGGTCTTTTTGAGGAGAGAAAGGAATGAACATTGGTCTTGAAGAGACCCATGTTGTAGGAAGGAGGAAACACAGAGGCCGGCAAATCGTTCCACAGCCGAGCTGTTGAACACAAGAACGAGTCGAAGAAATGACCCGTTCTCATGTGACAAATGTCAACCGTGTACAATGTGTTTCCCGACTATGCACCGGTGCCGAAAGGATCAATGATGCTAGTTCCTCGGAGCATCTTCCATTGTAATACCGGTAGAACCAGGATAGCATTCCAACTCGACGCCTGTGCTCTAAAGATTGCAATCCGTCTTTTAAGATGGGAGAATCTATTAAACGGACCGCCCGTTTCTGCATAGAGTCGAGGGTATTTTTCAGGTATTTTGGAGCTCCAGACCAGAGGTGGCTGCCAAATTCAACCGTGGGGCGCACTTGTGATTTGTACAGGGTTAGCAGTTGTGTACTATTAAAGTATCTGCGGGCCTTGTACAGTACGCCCAGTTTTTGATCGAGCACTATTGGAATAATTAAATAATGGACTGAATACTAGAAATAAAATATTGGACTGAATACTAGAATGTTTTTAAGTTAACTACTGTAGAGCGCACTTGAAGTGAAATAACACAAAACTTCGCTACACAAATGTCATCCATTTATATATAAAAATGAATCCTTGTTTCCCTTGGTCACGCCATAACTTCAAAATGACTTTACCTATTTCATTCATTTTTTTAAAGTTTTCTTATACTTTTAGAAGGTTCTTACGGAAAGAAAAATTAAGAAAATTACGCAGAAAATGGGATAATTTCAGAAAACTTAACGACTATTTTAACTACGCACGTTTGACAGTTCGCGCGTTTGATGAAAATAAATTTAGCAGGCAGCTGTTTTTTTGTAACCAAAGAATTTTCATTGGATTTTTAAAATTATAGATATTTTAAATAGGTACCTATGTTACCAGGTACCAGATTTTATTGATTGTTTTTATAATATAGAAAAATGTTCTGGGACTAAATATATGGAACGCGGGAGGGGTTGGCGGGATGGGGGAGCGGAAGAGGGGTGAGGGTAGGCAGGGAAGGTGTACGAGGAATGCAAGAGGGTAAAGGGAAGCGGTAGGGGAACGGGGACGCACGGGAAAGGACATGCAGGGAGAAACAATTTATTTCTTTGAATATTGCAGTGCAACGCATACCGGGAACCAGCTAGTGTTATTATAATAATAATTATTATAATCTAACACCTAAGTCCTATACCACAAATCTTTACAAGTGGAGCGGAGACGAGATGTGTGTCCTGAGCAATATGATTAGTCAATTTTAGCACGTCTCTGTTTCACTATGCTCTGCTTTGCTTCTATGGAAACGCACTCTTAGATATGGGCACTTACGACAATTTATTGCAACCAAAGGTTCTACCTAAACCAAATGTATTTTGTAATTTGTATTTTGTATTTTGTATTTGAAATTTAAAAATGGTTAAAATACTGTATTTTGTATTTCAAATACACGACTTGAAAGTATTTTGTATTTCGTATTTTAAATACATGCGAAAAAGTATTTTGTAATTTGTATTTTAATTACAGTAATGCATGTATTTTGCCCAGCCCTGCCTCTATGGCAAAGGTGTTGATTATCCAATAATGGTTCTCGGGGCGGCGGTACACATATCCGCCTCCCAGATGAATATTACCACCTAATCTAAACAAGTTAGCAATTAAAACCGAAAACCCAATTTAAGACTATTTATACAATGTAGACTTAAACCACCTGTACAATGTTGGAGTTCATTTTTACAAATTCCTTCAACCAATTAAACAATAATGATTGTCTCTTTCTGATATATTTTTATTTCACACGACAAACAGAGACGGGTATAATTGGAGTGATGTTTCTAAAAATGGTAAATTCAATATTTTACCGGAAATGTCCCAGACGGAATCATCTAGTACCGGCACGCAAATATTTAAGCATTGTAAAAAGATCATATGAAATGCAAAGTGTAAGCGAACGGGATGTAGTCCTTTCCATTAATAACTTAGAAATTGCTTATTATTGCTTGAATTGTCAAGTTACGCCAACGCCCATTTTCAACTTAAGTAAAGTAAAAAAGTAAAAGCGATATTAAGGAAGCTAGCGTGATTCAATTATTATGACACTTCCCTTTTTATTAAAATGCAACTATTACCGATCCGCTACCAGTCCGTGGAATCTTCAGTTTGTAGGCACGGGGTAACGCTATGCGATGCGTGGCGGAGGGGGGGAGGGCTACAGATACTTTGCCGGAATTTGATAGAAATTATTTTATATTAAAAAAACTAGCAATGCAATATACATTTTTAAAAACAGATCGATAACCAAATAGTTTTTCTATGATTACCAAAATTATTGAGTATATGGTGTAAAAGACAACTGAGATACAGAGTAAAACTGTTCTTAGTGTAATTATATTACCCCGGTCTAAAAAACTATCGAAAGAAGCGAAGCTAGCCGTCCATAATGGAGTGCTGGTACCTACCCTAATGCTTCGCTGTGAGGCTCGGAACTGGTAGAGAAATGATGAAAGTAGACCGAAATGAATAATAATGATCCGCACATAATGTAAGCCTGATGTAAGCGTAACGAGTAAGATTAAGAAAGAGACGCTTAGATTGGTTGGGCATGTAAAGCAAATGAACGAGAAAAATAGTGTAAGGAGAATATATGATGACGCAAATGTGAATGCTAGAAGAAGTCGGGGACGCCCGAGGAAGACATGGCACGACCAAGTGAATCAGATACTTGAGTCGAGCCATTTCAAGAGTCAGAATAATAAAAGAGCATGTATGAGACGAAGTATGCATGTGAACGAGGCAAGGAGTGTGTGCCAAGATCGAGTTGTTTGGCGGTCCGTCTCTATTTGTAAATTGTAAAATATGATAGCAACTAAGTATAATAATAATTTAATAATGAGCAAAATTAAGAAAGGGACCCTCAGATGGTTTGGGCACGTAGAGCGAATGAGCGAAGAAAGTAGTATAAAAAGAATATATGATGCAAATGTGAATGGTAGAAGAAGTCGGGGACGCCCGAGGAAGACATGGCACGATCAAGTGAATCAGATACTTGAGACGGGCCATGTCAAAAGTCAGAATAATAGAAGAGTATGTATGAGACGACCATCACGCCGTTTCCCCGCAGGGGTAGGCAGAGAGGACGGACCGCCAAACAACTCGGTCTTGGCACACACTCTTTGCCTCACTCACATTCATACATCGTCTCATACATTCTCTTCTATTATTCTGACTTTTGACATGACCCGACTCAAGTATCTGATTCACTTGATCGTGCCATGTCTTCCTCGGGCGTCCCCGACTTCTTCTAAGAGTATTATAATTGCTCTTGAAAAGAGAAACTTCTTCGCGGCCTATTTCATACAAAATTTAGTTCTGGATTTACGGTTAAGATACCAAATTATTTCATTACAGAACTTCCTCTTCTTCCTTTCCCTAAAAAAAACCCTCCACACAGCATCCCCAAAGATGACAAAGACACTGAGGGATTTTTTATCAGGTGTTGTGCTAATGCGAGAAAAAATACAATTTAACCAATTAATATTATTTGGCGGTCCGTCTCTATTTGTAAATTGTAAAATATGATAGCAACTAAGTATAATAATAATAATTTAATAATGAGCAAAATTAAGAAAGGGACCCTCAGATGGTTTGGGCACGTAGAGCGAATGAGCGAAGAAAGTAGTGTAAAAAGAATATATGATGCAAATGTGAATGGTAGAAGAAGTCGGGGACGCCCGAGGAAGACATGGCACGATCAAGTGAATCAGATACTTGAGTCGGGCCGTGTCAAAAGTCAGAATAATAGAAGAGAATGTATGATACGATGTATGAATGTGAGTGAGGCAAAGAGTGTGTGCCAAGACCGAGTTGTTTGGCGGTCCGTCCTCTCTGCCTACCCCTGCGGGGAAACGGCGTGATGGTTAGTTAGTTAGTTTCTTTTAGATCGATTTTATCCATATAGATCGGAGGTGACAACTTAAAGAAACGTACGAATCAATGAATAAAGTAAATTATGTAATATATTTCTAATAAGTTTATTCATAATTTTTCGAAAACACTAGTAAAACTAAGATAAAATAATTATGTAGCAAATAAAAGAAACTACCTACACCAATATGTATTTAAATACCTAATTTTATTTATGATAATAATAAAATAAACCTTAACACAAAAAAAAACAACCGTAAACACCAAATAAATAACAATATTAATTATCAAATCATACTACAATTTTAAAAAAACGCGCCAATAATCAAAAACGGCCGCTAGAAATGATAAATATGTGTGAATAATCAACAAGCAACATCCAAACTGTTCTGTCAACCTACCTACATATGTGACTATATTGGTAACATTAAACTTGGCAACGTAGCGTGATGCGGTAAGTGTGTTCTTAAAATAGATCAAGGAATGCACGTTATTTTAAGATATTTTTTTTTAATAAATAAACATAATTTTTGATTACATATTATAGCTGACCATATTTTAAACAAAATTTAAAAGACAGCATGTTGGTACTTCATCTACGTAAGTATATATTACATGCGAAAGAATGAGCAACTTAAGTGGCTTCTTCTAAGATGAGCCACAAAATGTGGTATGACATAAATATATATATATATGTATATATATATATATATAGGTCCCACTACACTTATTGCGTCCGTGCGTAAATCCGTCTTTGGGCGTCCATCACTTCTAGTTATTTTTTTCAGATTGTTTTTTTGAATATTGCCTTTAATAATGCTCACAATAATCGCTAATATCATGATTTTTTAATATTCATAATAATTCAGGATTTGATGTTTATTATACTTTCATACACTTCTTGCGTCACGTACATACTAACGTCCGGGTGTATATTTTTTGTATATTGTATGTTTCTTTTAGTATAGGTTTCACGTCCTTTCACTCTAATTTAATTTTTGCGTCTAACTCTTCTGATAAAGGTTTCACGTCCATACTGAATAAAGTATTTTGTGCGTCCGAGTGTATATTCCTTGTATTTCTTATACTGCTTTTAATATATTTTTCACATCCTTACACTATACATTCATTTTTACGTCTTCTGCATATTGCTAACTTTTCTAATAAAGGTTTCACGTGCATACTAAATTATTTATTTCGGCATCCGAGTGTACATTCCTTGTAAGCTGCTTACCGTTTTCTTAAGATAGGTTTCACGTTATGCACTCTAATTTAATTTTTACGTCTAAGCAAAATAAGAAGTAAAAAAAATCTTAAATATATTTGTTTGTAAGACCGTAAATAAATAGACAAACTGTTGTATTTTCGACCCAAAACATTTTTTATGATTTATCAAGTTTTAAATTTATTTTTCGCGTTCTGTGTAAGTTTTATTTCTAATATATCATTACAGGCCAGTTGTTTCATAAAACCGAAATAATCACAGAACTCGAATAGAACTTTCATAGAACGTGAAAATAAACTTAGAGCCCCAACTGCTCACAAACGTCTCGAGCCAGTGGGACTATGGCATCCCCAATTTCGGTATGGTGTGATGCTGAAGGTAATGGGGAGGGAAAAGAGATATCGAAAATGTATCTCGCTATTAAGATCTAGTCACCTACACGGCTAAACTCATTTCATGTAATAAGACTAAACCTAAATTCACTCTAAACCAGCGTAAAAATTCAAAAAATCATTCAGTTTAACTTTTTTAATCCGACTACAATACAAGAGTCCCACCTGCTCCCAACTGTCTGGAGCCAACGAGACTCTGACATCCCCAATTTTAATATGTTGCGAGGCTGAAGATAGTGGGGAGGGGAAGGAGATATGGTAAATGTAAGTGGCTATGCAGATCTAGTCATCAAACACATTAAAGCCATTTCAAGGAACGTTTCAATTCTGAATGAATACTGACGAATAGCAAAACACGACATACCTACTTATAGTTCAGTGTATTTATACGTTTTATCTACTTAAGATTTAAGAGGTGAATGTGTTTACCGCCGCCCCGGGAACCATTTATTGGACACCAGTACCCCTGCCGTAAGTCACTCTAAGTGATTGCTAGGTTTGGTGAATTATAATGGTTGCCCGGGTTCTTGGAGAGAAGTTTGTCCAGGTCTTGATGGTGAATGCTGTTCCTCACCTTTTGCGTGGCGGTCCGGATCGGGAGAGACTGCTTGAGACAGACATAATCAGGACCTCTCCAGCCGGACTCTCTCGATCCATCGCCTTTTACCCCAGTGTGGAAAATTTACCTGACTATTCAGATCTAGTCACCGTACATGGCTAAAGTCATATCAAGTAATGTTTCAATTCTGAAAGACGTAGTTATACGAGGGCGAAAATGTAACCTTTTAGATTCAATTTCTTTTAGCAATATTAGTTACAATTATTATTATTTACGATGGGTCGAAAGAGTCCGGCTGGAGAGATCTAGATTATGTCTGCCTCAAGCAGTCTCTCCCGACCTGGACCTCCAAGCAGTAGGTGAGGAAAAGCATTCGCAACCAAGACCTAGACAAACCTCACTCCAAGAACCTGTGCACCCCTGTTAATTCACCACACGTAACGCAACACTTGGGGTGACCTATGGCAGGGGTGTTGGTTATCCAATAAATGTTTCCCGTGGCCGCGGTACACATAACCGCCTCCAAAATACTCTTTTATTTATGTAAAGCATAAATATAACAAATCCTATTAATAAAATAAATATTGTTAGAAGTTTGAATGAATATTTTGTATACACACGTACCTACTGGGCGCAGGAGTGTGACATTTTTGTTTGCCCTTATTCAAAATGTATCATTTCATAACGCTCCGGTTCGCGCCCTTATAGTGCGCGGTTGAACATTTTTAGGCCGGGACATTAATTTACCGCCCACTCTAAAAAAATCTTATGAGAATGTCCACCCGCGCAGACGTTTCTTAGTTCTGAATGGCGTTTGGCATCGTTGTAAATATACCCAGTGTTGCCAAATCTGGCGATTTCATTCATCAAGGGCTCAAACAATACATAACAATAATATTATAGGTATCTACTATCTACTCGCTAATGGCACGAGGACGCAATACTATCGTTGTCATGACTGTATATATGATAGCATAAGTATAATAACCATAACCTAGCAGGCATTATCCCTGCACGTCATCAGCTCCTATATTTTTGAAAGTGTAAAGTAGCTCTTGGTCTACAGTCATAACGACGATAATATTGCTTCCTCGTGGCTATTTGCGAGTAGATAGTAGATACGTATATTATTGTTATGTATTTTTGAGTTTGAGATTTGCCAACAATGGGTATATTTACAACGATGCCAAACGCCATTCACGCTTATCATGCTGTTACTCATCACTAAAAGAATTTCTAGCTTCACAGACATTTTATTTTATTTATTACATTACATTAGATACATATGTACATATAAGTAGCAAAAATAACATCTAGTAATAATATTGCAAAATAACTGTAAATATTAAAAATGTGTACAAGTTTTATTATGTCATGTAGGTCGATATTAGTTCCTGGCTCGGCAGACTGCCCGTTATAAGGAACTAAATGCTGGTGTAAATGCCAAAAATTTATTCTGTAAAA
The DNA here is from genome assembly GCA_917880885.1 of Limnephilus marmoratus. Lineage (NCBI taxonomy): Eukaryota > Metazoa > Arthropoda > Insecta > Trichoptera > Limnephilidae > Limnephilus > Limnephilus marmoratus. The sequence continues at coordinate 25,954,133 of OU862919.1, read as the reverse complement.
AAATTGTTTTTTCTTCTTCTAAATTAAATATACCTACTGTAATTTTTTTATTAAATGTGCCGTTAATGAAATGCCAAAAAATTATTCTGTAAAAAATGTAATACGAACCCCAAAAGTGATTATGGAATCATCATGTTCAGGTGTTTAACTTATTTTTTTCATATTATATTTATAAAATCATTAGTTGTATTTCAATTAAATACAAAAATATGATCTTGATTTCTAAAAACTTCTTCTAGAGAAGATTTTTTAGAGATATCCATAGCTCGGGGCACCGCTGGGCTTTTATTTGAACATTATTTTAATCAGTAACTATTGTAATTTACGAATCACTTTTTAAATTTTGGGTCTTGAAGAGACCCATGTTCTAGGAGGGAGGAAACACAGAGGCTGGAAAATCGTTCCACAGCTGAACTTAAGAACGAGTCGTTGAAACGACCCGTTCTCACGTGACAAATATCAACCATATACATATGTTGGGCGCAAGTTTGGCGTGTTTCCTGACTATGCATCGTTGCTGATGGGATCAATGACGCTAGTTCCTCGAAGTATCTTCCAATGTAATACCGGTAGAACAAGGACAGCATTCCTTCTTGACGCCTGTGCTCTAAAGATTGCAATCTGTTTGTTAAGTTAGGCGAATTTATCAAACGTACCGCCCGTTTCTGTACAGAGTCGAGGTTTTTTTTAGGTATTTTTTGGCCTCCAGACTAGAGGTGGCTGCCAAATTCAACCGTAGGGCGTACTTGCGATTTGAACAGGGTTAGCAGTTGTGTACTTTTGAAGTATCTGTGGGCCCTGAATGTAATATTTTAATAACAATCGCAAATAGGTACTGTGGATACCAATTTTATCATTTTCTATGGTTTTTTTAACAACCTTATATCGGTGCGAGAAGGTAGAAAGAACCTTATTTTCTGATGTTCACGGGCACTCGCTGTACACATCTGAACTGTGGATTGACTACACTGCATCCCAATGGCATAAGTTAAAGGTTGCTTAAAATAACGCATATCGTCAACTTTTCCGCCTACCGAGATACTGCAGTGCTACGGAAATGTTCCTGGAGGGACGAGTGCACACTATCTGAGCACTTTTTTGCCACCGCATGGGAAGTTTATGGCGCAGGCTACGCCAATCGAAGAATGCGATCATCACCGCCATGATTGCCTGGATGGAGTCCCCCTGATGGCCCTCTGGAGACGGGAGACGACGAGGAAATACCCTCCGTAAACAGCTGCATGAATTAATTTTATTGTTTTATTTTTATTTTTTCAGTTTCATTTTTCATGTTTTTCGTGCTTATTCGTTTTTATTTTTATTTGTGTGCTGATATTTACTTTTAACCTTAACTCGTTATTTGTGTAATTTCTTTTGTTATTTCAAAATATGGAATATAACATTCTGGAATAAAATACTATTATTATTATTATTATTATTATAACGATGGTGATGCAGAGTCTACACAGTTGGTCCTTCTTGAGTTCACACAGCAATATTATTTTTAAGACATAACGACGGTCGTGCTGCGTCTACACAGTTGGTCCTTCTTGCGTCTACGCTATTACCACGCTAGTATCACGCTATTATCACGCTATTATCATGCAGCAATATTATTTTTAAGACATAACTACTGTCGTGCTGCGTCTACACATTTGGTCCTTCTTGCGTCCACGCTATTATCACGCTAGTATCACGCTATTATCACGCTATTACCACGCAGCTATATTATTTTTAAGACATAACGACGGTCGTGCTGCGTCTACTCAGTTGGTCCTTCTTGCGTCCACGCAGCAATATTATATTTAAGTCATTACGATGGTCTGTGTCTATTCTGTGTTTTATTACTTTTAGTCACAACGATGGTCGTGCTGTGTCCCCCCACTCATAGTCATTACAGCCATAACAACGATAGTATTGCGTCCTCGTGGCTATTCACGAGTAGATATTAGATATATCGTTATGTATTGTTTAAGTTCTTGATGAATTAAATCGCCAAATTTGGCAACAATGGGTTCATTTACAATGATGCCGATCGCCATTCAGAACTAAGAACACGCCGTAGTGATAATGGCGCGAACCGGCGCATTATGAAATTATACATTTTAAGTAAGGGCAAACAATACTGTCACACTCCTGTGTCCAGAATATAATATGTATACAAAATATTCACTCAAACTTCTAAAAATATTAATAATAATATTTTAATGATTCGCATAGCGCCTCGATTTATATAGCGTAATCTACACAAAGGCTGGTAGAAATTGAAGGTTTAGTTTTATAATCATTGGCAAGTGATCAGATAACACTGCATCAAATTATACATTTACGCTATTTATAGCGTTTCCCAGTGCTTTTGTGACGACGCAGTGATCTAACCAGCTTGTGGTGCTATGGGCATCACTCACATATGTAAAAGTATCATAGTTCATCAGCTTCGTATCGGCGCAAACGTGCTTAAACTCTTCGCAGAACTTTTAACTTTTGGGATCTGCATTGCAATCGCTCAAAATAATCGCACTCGACGAGTTCCTTTCATTGATTATTGCGGTTACCTTCCCATGCAGTTTATAAATTCCTAAAGATTTTTTGGTTTATTTGTCGTCATATAAATTGAAAAAAATTCATATTTTGTCGCTGTTACAGTTACTTGTATTGCCGCTATTCTTGGTTCAAAGCATTCCACTATGTCGGCAGAAAGTGAATCCCGCCATAAGTTGGCAGGTTAGTTATGGCTTAAAAATAATATTGCTGCATGGACGCAAGAAGGACCAACTGTGTAGATGCAGCACGGCCGTTGGTATGTCTTAAAAATAATATTTCTGCATGGACGCAAGAAGGACCAACTGTATAGATGCAGCACAACCGTCGTTATCTCTTAAAATTAAATTGCTGCGTGGACGCCAGAAGGACCAACTGTCTAGATGCAGCACGGCCATTGTTATGTCTTAAAAATAATATTGCTGCGTGGACGCAATAAGGACCATCTGTGTAGACGCAGCACGGCCGCTGATATGTCTTAAAATAATATTGCTGCGTGGACGTAATAAGGACCAACTGTGTAGACGCAGCACGACCGTCGTTATGTCTTAAAAATAATATTGCTGCATGGACGCAAGAATGACCAACTGTGTAGACGCAGCACTACCGTCATTATGTCTTAAAAATAATATATCTGCCTGGACGCAGAAGGACCGCCAATATTTATGAAAATATACACTGCTCAAAATATACTTCGTGTAGCAAACCTGTCGGCAAATCGTCAAACGTTCAATATACGATTCCAGACATTCTGAGAGATTTTTTGCTTCCATGACAATTTTTGCCAAATGATTCTACATGGGGTAAGCATCAATCTGGCCAATTTTGAAGTCAAAACATTGTTGCGTCCGTATATCGGACGCCGTAAGTCGGTGGACGCAACAATGCTATGGAGATTTTAGGGGGTGGACGTAACAAGTGTAGCAGGATATATATATATATATATATTCCGTGTAGCTATATACGAAACGTTGTTGGCTTGGAGGAGGAGTTGAACCACTGCAAAAGCCAAAAAGCACACTACGTTTTGATCATAAGTAGTCATAACCATAAAAAATAATGAGTAAAATGTAAATAGGTAGGTACCTACATTCACATTAGCTCCATACAGGAAGCCCTAGGAAGAGGAGAGCCCTAGAAGACCCTAGACCTGAGGAAAATAATGTTCATCATAATGTCGTCTTTGGGGATGCTGTATGGAGGGACTTTTTATGGAAAGGTGGGACAAGAAGATCTTTTTTTTTACGTGAGCTCCACACAGGAGGTCCTGAGGAAAATAATTTCCCTTAGGGCCTATGTCATCTTTGGGGATGCTGTGTGGAGGGGTTTTAAGGAAAAGAAGGAGAGGAGAGTTCTGGGAAGGAAAGGGGTTAAACGGATGGGTAGGAATCTGGGGTTCAGTGTGTCCTGGTCATCCGCCACGCAAGACCTTGACAAACTTCACCCCATGAACCCGGGCACCCCTGCTAAATCACCAAACGTGGCGAACCACTTGGGGTGACCTATGGCAGAGGTGTTGGTTATCCAATAAAGGTTCCCGGGGCGGCGCGCGGCGGTACCTATTCCCGCCACCCAAGTGTAGATCTGGAAAGGAAAAAGGTGTAAGGGATGGGTTGGAATCTGGGAGTCAACGTGTCCAAGAGTGACGGACGTATGAATTCATCCCTATCACAGCGGTGTAAAGGGTCGGTTGTTGGAGAGGTAAAAGATATCCCTCAACCAGTATTTCAGGATATCGCCCACCACGCAGCAGATGGGCAGACGCATCGGCCGCCAAGAGCTGGACAAGCCTCACCCCATGAAACTGGGGTCTCCAGATACTAATATTTACAGCCTGTATGTCGGACGAATATCTACAGCTCATATGTTGGACAAATATCTGAATTTTAGAGTGAGGACTAATATCTACAGAGCTAAGGTCGGACGAATATCTATGACGGTCCCAGTGGTGACTAATATCTATGGGGCGTAGGTGGGACTAATATCTACAGAGGGCAGCTGAGCAAGAGGTTGTACGGAAAACCTAACCTAACCTAACCTACACAATATTACGTTATTCCAATATGCTATGCATAATTGCAAATCCAACCTCTGCCAGTGCTGTAAATATTCGTCCTCACTTTGGTTCTCTTACATATTAGTCAGCAGTTTGAGCTGTAGATATTCGTCCTCACTTTTGTTCTCATAGATATTGGTCCGATTTGTTCAGTTTTTGGAATTCCTGTAGATATTAGTAGACGCCTCCGAAACTGGGCACCCCTGTTAAGTCACCAAACGCAGCGCACTACTTGAGTTGACCTATGGCAGAGGTGTGCGATATCCAATAAATAGTTTCTGGGGTAGCAGTGCCCACACTCGCCTCCCAAATTGAACCTAGGTACTGTGTATTCCATATTATTATATCATCTTCAGAAACCCTAATTTCGGAAGTGATTCTGTCAGTGAGTGATTGTAATTTTATAGCTCAATGAACGGACATGTTTTGAATTTAAGTATATATATCTATCATTTTCCAAATTGGAACTGATATGTCAAGAATTCTTACAGGTACTTCCCCATTTTCCTCGGCCCCATATCCGTCTCCTCCCCACTATCATCAGCCTCACAACATACCCCAATTGGGGATGCCATAGTCTCACTGGCTCCAGACGGAAGCAGCTGGAATTCTTGTGAGGTATTCAGATTAAAAAAAATCCCTTAGAGTAATAAAGTCGCTAATCAAATCAGCCGATTGATTGACAACGGATAGATAGTAATTTAAAAATATGTTATGACATAATAGAGCAGTGTTTCCTAAACATTGTTCTGCCGTGGCCCGGTAATTTTTACACTGCCCCTTCGTGACCCACATACTTTTAAACCCAAGCTGGTTCCATCAGGTAAAATAATACACATTTATTTACAGAAAAAATGTTTTATTAATACTACATATTTTGGTATCGCCTATTTACTCACTAAATTTTTGTGCGAAGTATGGAGCTGCTGCTTAATTGTTACTAAAGAATCCAAGTTTTTCGGAAAATAACGAAAGTTTTATCCTAAGGTCTAGTTCCACTTCAAGTCGGTTTTTATATTTATTTTTAAGGTAAACTAGTGTTGAAAACTCAACTTCACATTTATAAGTTGTGACAAAAGGCATTAAAAAAGTTATTGTAGTCCAGTCAAGTTAAACATGAAAAGGGGGTTGTGCTTGCAAAAGGTCCGGTCATTCTGAATTTTTTATATGTTGTTAGGACCTAAACCAGTATTAAAAAAAAAATTTGCAACTTCGAAAATGCTGTGCGAGCGGCGGTGGACCCAAAAAACCAGGAAATTTTCGGATTTTTTTCAGTTTTTGCTCAATATCTCAGTGAAGGAAGGGTCTGACTGGTATAGTCAGTATGGATAATTTTAAAGAAGACTAAATTTGCTACAATTTGACACCAAAGCAAGCTATATACAGTCATTGGTTTCCAAGATACAGTTCTTCGAAAATAGGCCACTTTTTATATTATTTGATATAATATTTGACGTGGGATGCGTGTTTTAGAAAATATTTTACAAAATAAGTGAACATTTTGAAAAAATTTCACCTTTTGAAAAAAGTGGCCTATTTTCGAAGAACTGTATCTTGGAAACCAATGACTGTATATAGCTTGCTTTGGTGTCAAATTGTAGCAAATTTAGTCTTCTTTAAAATTATCCATACTGACTATACCAGTCAGACCCTTCCTTCACTGAGATATTGAGCAAAAACTGAAAAAAATCCGAAAATTTCCTGGTTTTTTGGGTCCACCGCCGCTCGCACAGCATTTTCGAAGTTGCAAATTTTTTTTTTTAATACTGGTTTAGGTCCTAACAACAAATAAAAAATTCAGAATGACCGGACCTTTTGCAAGCACGGATGTACATCTTGACTGGAGTATTGCTTGATGAGCTAATTTTGTGCATTCTTGACGACAAGATAACCAAAAATCTATCAATCGTCTTAGTCTTGTGTCAAATATATCCTTGAGTGCTGTGTCAGTTGACAGTTCAATTAACGAGTCGACATCTGAATCTTGCAATTCCTGAAATTAGTTTTGGCAAATTAGTTTCGGAATCTAACTTGAATGTAAATGGGTTTCTTATCCAAGCTTTGTTGCTGTCGATTGGAGGAAAATATTCTTGAAGATACCTCTCCAGTCCTAATAAATGTTCTTTAATTTGAGTTAAGATGTCTTGCGGTAATGCAATTATGTTGTACTATTTTTGTATTTCACTTAAATTAGTAAATGCTTTGAAGTTCCCTGTTTCCGCGCGTTGTGCCCAAACATTAAGATTTTTTTCTTGCAGCTTCCAACTTGTCTTAAAACAAGGCGGGAATGTTGCGACTCGGTATTTTATTTTGATGGCCCGGTACCGGGTTGCGACCCGGCAAATGGGAAACCCGTAATAGAGGTCCCATGTGTGGCATTATTAAAACTTTCAAATAGGAACCAAACGAATCAAATTTCAGAATACACCGCCAAACTGTCATTATTGTTTACATTGTTCGATCTTTATGCCATTGAAAGTTAAGGTGTATTCATACCCATACGGGGTCAAAGAGCCGTCGTGCTTCCGTCGTTGTCCGCCTATCCGTGAATTGATTTGCCTTATGAGGAGGAAGCGGGGAGGGGAAGGGGTAGGCACTTCAAAGCACCGGTGCTCCGCGGGATCCCTCGGATGGCGGTCATAAAAATATGAAAAAAGCTGCCGGGAACCGAAATGCTAACAGAGCCGCGTTTAGACGGTATAGTCGCCCGTGTTGGGAACCCATTCAGGATGCGATGTTTGTATGGCGGACAGAGGAGAACTAGGTGTTTGGTATTAATTTTTAATACGTCTAAGAAAATGAATGATAGTTCAACAACTGGAAATTACTTTATTTATTTAACGCCCATAGACAAAATAATAAAAATAAATTAAAACATTTATTCATCAATAGATTTTTTGTAATATTACACATTTTGTTCTTTTATCATTGATTCTATTGATGAAAAGGTCACTGCTCAGCTACAATTCAGGATTTATCTAAAATGCACCTGGTTTTCAGCAGTGCCTTCAATATGAAACAGAAAATAAAATAAAAAATTAATAAAATTTAAATAAAATAAACACAAATATTGAATTATATAAAAAATAATTAAAACTAATTCCTAATTCAACACACACAATATAAATAAAAGAAATTAAAATAAATTAATAAAGTAAATCGGAATCACTTGTTAATGCAAGCCAAGTATGTCCCTTAGACCCCGTTCTGATTGGGCAAGTATTTTAGTAGAGTATTTTAGTAACTAAACGCGTCCGAACACAATACATTTAGTAGTAAGTAGGACCATTTTGGTCAGTTAAGTGGCGAGTTACTCGGGCTTTAACGTTTTGTGTATATATTCTGTGTGCCGACTCGATATAGCATACAAAATACCCTTTTCTACATTGATAGATGCAACACCAATTCCAACCAAAATGAATTTATGCAAAGGACATGTAACTACTATAACATTAAATTTGCACGTATAGAAACACTTGCTGACATATTCACTGCTAGTTACTTTCGCCACAGAATTTCATTGTATCACATTCTAGGTGCGCATAACACATGTTCATGATGATTAAAATATTTGTAGGTACCTAATTTTTAAATTACCTGCGTGGCAACTTTCCCTTATCCCTGTCCTTCCCTTACCCGTCCCAATCCAAATACCTATTTCGCAGCCTAATTTAAGTATAGTTATAATCGCATTTATTTTATTATTGTGTTTTTATATTTAGGTTTATCACTTGTTGAATCTACAGCTGTGTTATAATTATTTTTTTAATTCCTGCTTTGTCCTGTTTTTTTTCTTTTCTTAAATATTCAGTTTACATTCAGTTACTTTTATGTTTCTAAATATCTATCTGTGAATATTAATAAGTGGTCTTTTTTTGTAATCCTCTTATGTATATTACGTTATTAAGACTGTTTATGTTCCTTAAATAAATAAATATATATGACAATATATTAAATATAAAAATGTTTTCAATTACTGAAACTGATCGAGTCCGTACCTGTTTCCGTCCTCATGTTTGTTCATCATAATTCATACGCTAAGTATTCCCAATATCCCCCGGCCCGCGGCATGAGGCATGGCATGAGGCATGGCATGAGGCATGAGGCATGAGGCCCAGTCCTCTGTTTCAGCCTGCTGGTCCCAAGACCCGGGCCCGAATATTCGGGTCCCGACTCTCCAGAGGTCCAACCGAACCCAGCTTCACCACAGGTAGTATTAGTTTGTTGTGCTACATTTTTCTTTCGTTTTATTTGTAATCGTTTCTAGTCTTTCTTCGGAACTCCTCGACAAATAATAATTCGACGTGATCAAAATTCGTGATCAAGGTGGATTCCCCTTCAACAACAATTTTTTGTTTGTTTATATTTAGAACAGAATTAACAGAACTTTTAAATAAAAACTTTAATTCGAAATTAATAAGTATGCTAACCAAAATAAGCACGAAGTGCACGAAATGCATTTTGATTTGAACGCCTAACTAACTAAATAACTAACCATCACGCCGTTTCCCTGCAGGCGTAGTCAGAGAGGACGGACCGCCAAACAACTCGGTCCTGGCACACACTCTTTGCCTCACTCACATTCATACATCGTCTCATACATTCTCTTCTATTATTCTGACTTTTAACATGGCCCGACTCAAGTATCTGATTCACTTGATCGTGCCATGTCTTCCTCGGGCGTCCCCGACTTCTTCTACCATTCACATTCGCGTCGTATATTCTTCTTACACTACTTTCTTCGTTCATTTGCTCTACATGCCCAAACCATCTCAGGGTCCCTTTCTTAATCTTACTCATTATGCTTACATTAGCCTTGCATTCTTTGCGGATATTTTCTATCCATATACCTATCGCTCAGGAAGATCAAATCCTTGTATTACTTACGGTACCGCACAACACAAAATGTTGCTTTTGCTTTCCAAAATACACACATTAAAGAATATATCATTAATAAAATTAATATTAAAATATATTTCAGGATTAAATAACACTATCTAAATTTCTTTAAATAGACAATAAACATTATTAATTTCCAGGGACCTCCCAGGTAAGTATGGACCAGTACATATTATAAGGCAGCATCGTATTCATTGGTCGACACATTGTACGTATATTTTCACATCAGTGATCAATGAACCTTATGAACCGGTGTATGCAATTTTTATCTATAAGTTGTTTTTCATTGTTTGTCTAGTTTGTAGTTTTTCCAGATTTTAGAAATAAGTTGTAAGTTTGTACAGCGCTCTTGAGGTGATTTTTCACAAAAACGGCGCTAATAAATCATCCAAATATTATTATTATTTAAATCGATGACCCTGCATAATATACAACGTGTCCCAAAATTCAACGATAAGCGGGCAGCAGTGGGTGGGCCTGCTCATGACTCCTCGAGAAAAAAATAGAAAAAAAACATTATCAATTTTTTTTAATGTACAAAAAAAAATTGAAATTCTTTGAAAATTGACACCTCTTAAGATATTTTTAACTACAATGACCACAATTTTTTAAATATTTCTGATTTTTTTTTATATCGGCAACCTAAGTAGCACGGCTATCCACCACAAGCCTTAAAAAATTATGAATGCCTGTAGTTTTTGTACAAAAATTAATCAAAATTTTTGTTTTTCTAAAAATTATGAAAGATTTATGGTGGTTGTCACCAATATGGCATTTGTAGGGTGAATAATGAATCACCTCTGTCGCGGATTGGTGCACCATCAAGATCACGGGATGTGAATAATACACTGATATTTCTTGAATAATAAACTTCAATTTATTGACAAATTAATTAACCGTGATGTTACTCTAAAATCAGAAGGGTTTTCTTAAGATTACACGAGATCGTAATAAAAGCAGAAATGAAGAACCAACAAATCCGGCCGGAGTTCACAAAGCAAGTGGCTGTCAAATCTGTCAGGATAGTTTACATCAACCGGCCGCTCGTGGCGCTAATGTTGTAAATTGCCAGTGCGATAAATAATATTATTAACATCTAAAAATAGTTCCTTCCCACTTTTATTACGATCTCCACAGATTTTTATTTTCAGTCCACTTTCACTCATCGTGGTGTAAAAAAGTATGGACAGCAATATGGCAAGCTTTTTTTTTTAAGATTCCAAAATGGTAGGCATAATACTCTCGGAAAACCAGCCACAAAAAAAAAATGCGTACTATTTTTAACAAGTACCAAATTTCATAAATTATTGTTGTTGACAGTAATCACTTTTACTATGTGCACAAAACAGGTTTTTTGTTATTGAAAAATGTTGAATTAATCCAAACAAATGGTTGAAAAAAAAATTGAGAAATATTTTTTTTCTATTTTTTTCTCGAGGAGTCATGAGCAGGCACACCCGCAGATGCCCGCTTATCGTTGAATTTTGGGACACGTTGTATACATCATAATTCATGTAGATACCTATATACCTACATTCAAATTGTAGAAGGCACCATATAGTCAATATAAAAAAAATATATATAATATAATAGAACACATATAAAACTTATTTCCACTTAATTTATTTTTGACCGTGACCGGTTTCACTTTTTTAAGCCATCTTCAGACTGGTACAAATAATTCTTAATTTATAATTTATATACATAACAATGTAGGGGAGAGGGAGGGGGTAGTCTACAAGGATTTTATTCAATTTATATTTATATAAAAAAATATTATCTCGACGGTCCCGAAGAACAATGTCAGATGTGCGATTTTGTAGTTTTGCAGTAGAGCTTTTGAAAGTTACATTTCTGCATTTTTGATTTTTACTGTTTTTGAGATCAAGAAATATAGAGCATAGAAATATATGAGGTGTGTAGATGCAAAGGCAGCAATCTCCAAAATATCGAAAAAAAAGTTATGAATGCAGTTCCATAGAGATTCAAATTGTGCACCTAATAAATGCATTGCTTATTTACAAACTCAACTTATTCCCATCAAAATACGAGTTTGAAAATACGTATTAAAAGCAAAGGCAGCAATCTCCGTGTTCTTTTCAAAGCAAACGTAGCATTCTCCATTTCGGCCAATCAAATTCATAGGAAGTGTCACGTGACAAGATGGCCGCTCCATACTAAAGTAGCATTTGGTACTGATTTTTCTATGTGAGTTTTTGATGTTTTGAAGTATGTTAAAGTGTGTTTGGAATAAATATTTTCGATAATTATTAAAGATGGATTGTCACCCGACCCCAGCATTATCAAAAGACGCCCGCAAACCTATTATTAAGTCTGAGAATTAGAAACGAAATGTTACAAAAATATCATGGAATGTAGCTGTCAGATTTTATTTTGGCTTGGAGGAAAGCATTATAACTCTCAAAAAATTATCTGTTAATGATAATCTATTTATTTTTCTCCTTTGCACTTTTTATTTCAAAAATACCTAGTATCAGTTAGATAATAATGAGAAGTAAGAGAAAATGGAAAATAATATATTTTAGTAGCCATTACATTAAAAATCGGACAATTTGACATATTTTCTTCACGCCATGATTGATGTTTTGACGACCTCCGTGGTCCCGAGGTAACACTCACAATCCGAAGGTCGCGGGTTCGAACCCGGCGTGAACAAATAAATTTTATTTGATTAATTTGTGGTATTTCACAATTAATTCACTTTTTAATAATATCATATATACATATAAAAATCTCATGTCACGGTGTTTGAGGTCGCACTCCTCCGAAACGGCTTTACCGATTTTTATAATTTTTTTAATGTATGTTTGGTAGATATGAGAATAGGTTTTAAAGTATATTTCATACCGCTAGGTGATCAGGGTGTCCCTATCCAGAAAAAAATTATTTTTTTTTAACAATTTTTTTAAATGTTTTTTTTATTTGTCATCAACAAATACCTATAACCCCAAATTTTAACCCTCCTACCCCCACCCTCCTATTTTTAATAGCGATTTAAATATTTTTGTATGAACAAATTTAACCGTCTTTCATATTTCAAACAGAACGAAATTATTTACATTGTCGAATGACAGATGGCTCTGCGTCCGCCTCATCGAACTTACATCCACACATGCGCAAGACATTCACGAGAAGCGTCGCGTCATTTTAATATTTCATTCGGCATCATGTTCTTGCGTGTGCAAACCATCGAGCTTATTTGTGATGGCTAAAGACACTGACTAAAAAATTGTATTCTCAATTACTCTTTGAAAGTCATATTGTTTTTCTTTATTTTATTTGCCTACTTTAGTGGAATTTTTAATTGTGTTTATCGGCGGTCATCAGCTACAGCGTTCCATTCCTCTTTCTGTCATAGATCCCATCCCCACACACTTACAATACATTCGTTATTTTTCATTTAACAACCAAAATATTCACTAGAAATAATTTATATGGCAGAAGAGTGTTTGTCGGGTCAGCTAGTGTAGTATATATATTTTACATTTTTTTCCTTAAGGCCTATGTCATCTTTGGAGATGCTATGTGGAGGGTTTTGTTTAATGAAAGGAAGGAAAGTACTTTCAGCCTCACAACATACCCCAATAATTGGGGAGTCTCGCTGGCTCCAGACGGGAGCAGTTGGTGACTCTTGTGCGGCATTCATATAAAAAAATAAAAAATAAATGTTTTGACATAATAATATTAAACTAATTTTTCAAACTTGATTTTTTTCTTCCTCATATTACACTATTTTCTTTTTCATATTTTTGCTTCACTGTCTGAATTATTAATTATTCAGAATATTATGTATCATCTTTTCTCATATTTTTTGCTCCACGCATAACAACACCTGTTTTCTGTAAAAAAATGTTCAATAATATCTTCAAAAAGTTTATTTTTTGCAATTACCCCTTATTGAGTTATAAAGTATTCCTTGAAGCCAATCAACACAAAACAAAGGTGGCGGTTTTTTGGGAAGGTTTGTAGCAAACACAGCAATCTCCAATGTTGTACGTAGCAAAAGCAGCAATCTCCGGATTAAAAAGTTAATTATCTTTTTATAGGCTTGCATTAAAAAAAATCTGACGATGCAAATAATCCATGATATCAAACAGCTATTTACTGTAATTTTTTCAATGTTCTGTAAAATCCTATTTGATATCTACAAGTTTTTTGCATTTTTCTCAAAAACACATAAGTGGGAGATTGCTGCCTTTGCATCTACACACCTCATATGTTCTTCAATACATTTCATTAAAAAATCTGAAAATACGGACTTATATATTATTAAAAGGAAGTTAAAATCAGCCAACAAGACGATTTTTAATTTTTATCAGATCCGACATTATTCTTCGGGACGGTCGATCTGGTTCTAGATTGAAAAACGCAACTTACATGAGTGCCGCTTTTGATACAATCGACCACGATTTTCTTATTAAACGATTAGAAGAATCCTTTGGTTTAAATGGCGGCGTTAAAAGCTGGCTGACATCGTACTTGGGTAACCGTATACAAGCCGTAAAGGTAGGGAAAAACCAATCAAAATATGCAACCCTTTCATATGGAGTACCCCAGGGGTCTGTTCTGGGCCCATTTTTTTTTCATCCTCTTCACAAATGATGTCGCTAAAATAATCGAATCATTTGGCCTTCTATCTCAATGCTACGCTGATGACCAACAAGTTTACTTTTACGGCTTACCAGAGGAAGTAGACAGTCTAAAAACTCGCATAATTGAGTGTCTAGAAGCAATTACCCGCTGGATGACCTCAAATAGATTAAAACTAAATCCGTCAAAGACTGAGTTTCTTTGGACCGCCACAAGCAGACGTCAGCATAACATTGATAACTCCCCAATAACCATTTCAGGAAGCGACATCACTCCAAAGACTTGTATAAAACTACTGGGTGTCAATCTGGACGCTGATTTTCCCCTTAAAACCCAAGTGAACAGAACCGTAAGCACGAGATTTTTTCAATTAAGGCAAATTAAAGCAGTAAGGAGAAACCTGCCAACAGAGGCGACTAAATTACTAGTCAATTCGTATGTGGTTTCACGTTTAGATTATTGCAACGTAATATATGCAAGTCTTCTAAAATATCAAATTAACAAATTACAATCCGTTTTCAACGCTGCGGCAAGACTTATCACCGGCGTATCAAAATATTCCCATATTTCAGAGCATCTCAAAAATCTACACTGGCTTAAATGTCCTGAAAGGATCCAGTTTAAGCTCTGCTGGATGGTATTTAAGTCCCTTAACGGAATGGCTCCGGCTTACTTATCGGAATTGTGTATTCCAGAAATTTCCAATCATCGACAGTCAACCCTGAGGTCAGCAGCGTCATCAGCTATCGGAAGGTTAAAGGAACCAAAGCGCACACCAGATACTAAGTTCGGTGAGCGCGCTTTCGGAGTGTCAGGACCTAAAGCCTGGAACGGACTGCCACATGACTTAAGAATGATCACAGACGCGGCGGAATTTAGAGCTAGACTTAAAACTCACCTTTTCAGACAGTCGTATCCATAAACTCAAAATCTTTCACCTTCACTTTCAATGCCCGCGACAACGTAAATAACTAACCTGTAAAAACGTAGAAAAAAAAAAAAAAAAAAAAAAAATGTAAGCGTTTGTGAAGGTCATTTCATGAACATTCTCCAGCCCTAAAGATTCCGAAATTCTCCAGTATTTTAAAATAAATATCAACTATACTTTTGCCACTAATCTCCAATAGTCCTAAATTCTCCAGTATTTTAAAATAAATACCTCTACTTTTGCCTTTTGCCACTAATCTATTCACAAATGTAATAGGTACTAACAGCGATGAGGGTAGCAAATAATGTAAAATCACGCAATGTCCAGTGTGTTAACTGTAATGTCCTCCGCGTGCAAAGCCGTATCTTCTCCAAGCATAAACTTATAATTAAAGTGTGTTTATCGGAAGTGACCTGCCAGGTAAGTATGTTTCTGTATCCATTTGTAAATAGTAAAATCAGTTAGAACCTAAGCATTCCTAATAAATTGTACAGCGCCTTGAGGTGATTTTTCACAAAAACGGCGCTTTATAAATTATCCAATTATTATTATTATTACCTTTCAAGGTCGAAAGGGACATATAAGATCAAAATTTGCACAAACATATTTATGGCATTTCGTAAATTGTAACTGATGTACCAATAATAAAATATGCACTTATTACCATTGCAATATTAAGGTAATAAAATAAAAAAAATAGGGTCTCACAAAACATTTCGCTATTGTCTTTGACGATTTGGCGGCAAGAGATAATAAATCGTTTACTGGGAATTCCGATGGCCGAGATTGGCAGTTCTTCCCTGGGACCATTTTTTGTTTTGAAATATAAGAGGCTTTTAAAATTTTGCCAAAACACGGGACCCTTCACTTTGCAGATAGACATTTACTAAATTCCTGTCTTGGAAGTCAAAAGGTTTCTGTATTAATATCTAACTGAACTGGGTTGAGAGAGGCTGCTTTATCCCTTTTAAAAATTGAAGGTATATTTTACACGATAGAAATTAATTTTTGTGTCTTTGGGATCTCGACAGACCCTTTCAGTTAAATATTTTGCCGCTGGGAGTCCTCATAAGGATATACCCGAATTCATTTAATATCATAACAGCATCTCTAAGTGTATTGATTTTAGATTTGATATTTAACTTATAGTTCCGTGAACAGTGTAGATCTTGCTTCATCCATAAAGGACGTTTCTAATTTTAACAAAATTTCCTAAGGAATCAAAATATTTTTTAAGTAGGTACTTAAATACCTATCTACTTAATTTTAAACCATAACGTAATATTATATGTAACATTTGAAAAAATTCAAATATGGAATTATACAATTAGTGAAAAGAAATGACACTATCTCAATTACAAATATTTTTTGGAACTTTCTTCAGGCAGGTAGGTACTATAACATTTAAAAACCCAGTTAATGTTAGCAATATAGCCAAAGTTAGCCATCTAATCAAAGCAAAATTTTCGAAACCGGAAACGGAAATTACAAATACATTTGGAGACAGATGAAATGCCAAACGCTCGAGATAAAACAGGACTTCTGCCCTCAGTCAATAACGCTTTGAAAATAACTATTAGGTAAGTATCAGTAGTTAGTTGCTAACCATAAGTTTAGTTTTGTTGTAAGTCACTACTATTAAGTCTCAGTTTAGTAATTCACTAGTAAGTATCAGTAGTTAGTTCCTAACCATAAATTTAGTTTTAGTTGTAAGTCACTAGCTATAAGTCTTAATAGTTAGTTGCTAACTATAAGTTTAGTTAGTCACTAGCTATTAAGTGTCAGTAGTTAGTTGCTAATTACAAGTTTAGTCTCAGTTGTAAGTCGCTAGCTATTAAGTCTCAATAGGTAGTCGCTAACTATAAGTACCTGTATTTAGACTAAGTGTCAGTAGTTAGTTGCTAGTTACAAGTTTAGTCTCAGTTGTAAGTAAGTATAGCTGGTTGCGAAAGTTAGAATTTAAATCATTTGTCTATGATAAGAAACTGCTTTGTTCCCTTTCCATTTCCTACCTATAAATTGCCAAAAACAAAATAGCTTGTTCGCTTCACTTGTGCCTAAATTATTGTCACACAAAAACTGTGAACCACCTGTGATATACGCAAATTTGTTGTGTATTTGTTCCGCCGGCAATTGCTGCGTGTGTTTTTGGTTGCCCGCTAAAAGGAGTTATATTACGCAGTACGATTGCCTGTGAAGTTTTCGGCCCGCTATTGTGTCCATTGTAAATATTGGATTGATTTACCCGCCGATTTTGCTCGTAATATCGCCCGCCGCACGCGTGTTGAGTGAACACCGTGTCTTTTATTGGAATTGGACCCGCAACTAAATTCAATTGTTAAGCTTAGTAATTAATTTTTCGAAGAAAACTTCTTCCAAAAGGTTGTTACTTTGTGATGTCATTATTTTTTTATTAAAAGAAAATAACTTAGTTTACATCACTTTATTTTTTATATTCATGTTCAACATGTTTCGTGAACCATGTTCACTTCTTCAGGAATAAAAGTATACTTTTATTTCTGAAGAAGTGAACATGGTTCACGAAACATGATGATAGTATAAAATATAAACAATAAAGTGATGTAAACTAAGTTATTTTCTTTTAATAAAACTTAGTAATTAAGTTTTCCCGCCGCGGCTGTAGAAACCGCCGTGTTTTGTGTATTGTGAATTGTGAACCTTTAGAGACTAAAACCAGTGGCCTAAAGTGGACTATAACCTGAAGCGGACAGTATGAAAGTGCAGTTTGGTGAGTTTTTGGCATCCTTTTTTTACCTTCCTTCATTGGGCAGTTATTCGGTGAACTTTATCTATTTAGCATATGCGCTCATTCTGCTTTGCGAACGAATGTGAGGAGAAATTGTCGCAGCCATTTTTTGTACGCCCAACCATAGCTATGGCTCAGTAGTTATTGCTAACTATAAGTACCGGTAGTAGTCACTACACTAGCTATTAAGTATCAGTAGTTAGTTGCTAACCATAAGTTTAGTTTTAGTTGTAAGTCACTAGCAATTAAGACTTAGTAGTTGTGCTAACTATGAGTTTAGTTAGTCATTAGCTATTAAGTATCAGTAGTTAGTTGCTAACTATAAGTTTAGTCTTATTTGTAAGTCACTAGTTATAAATCTGAGCTGTTAGTCAGTAGTACTAAAAAATACGTTATTAAGTGAACAGTTAAATGCCTCGCAACATTTCGGAAAAAAAGAATGCCATAGTTCAAAAAGAGAATCTTTAGTTGTTTTAGAGTGTCCAAAATATGCCAATATAAGATTTTTTGTGTTCACGTTCACGTATAGAAAAAAATTGCTGGCGAATTTACCTACTTGGCGCAGACCAACTTTTATCATTAAAAGAGTAATAAAATTCGTAACATGGAGCAAGTTGGTAGAGTTAATTTATTAATTACCGGATTCCTTTCAGAAATTAATGAACCAACATCGCCTTAAAGTAGCCAATATTATATGTGTATCTCGGAGCGGTTGCTAACAATTTATTATTTACGGCAGGTAATTTGGGAGAATATGTAAAAAGGTGTTAATTTATTTATATGAATTATTGATGATTTGAGATAATGATAAGAGTTTATTGATGAACAGCCTGGATTAAGCGCCGCTTTACTAACTGCGAATTGGATTATTCGCGATACACTGGTTTACCTTGTTGATGAAATGAGATTGGTATTAACTCAGGCTGCTTGTAAGCCATTTTACAAAGTTTATTAATTATTATAAGAAGGTAAAGAGAGAGATAGGAAAAAATAATTAAAAATGAAGGGAAGACTAAGAAACCTACGATTAGATAAGATACCTGTATGGCAGTGGCGGTCCGTGAGATTTCAGTGAGCTAAGCTAGAGTACAAAGATTGAAAAATACGACGTTATTGATGTTGTTGTAGCTGAAAATGAATTTTATTTATTTTTTAATTTCAACTTATTGTTTGAAGATATACTTAGATATATAGACCTACATAGATATACAGATGTTCTTAGATATATCGATATACTTTATTTATATACATAATACACATTTTTTTGTTTTTTGGTCTACACCACCTCACTAGGCTGAGCCTGTTCCGAGGCGGCAGGAATTTAATCAAATTTTGATTAAATTCGAATGAGGATTCTGTAAGAAAAAAATAAGACAAAATTTTTAAATTATATTTGAAAAGATAAATAGAATGAAAGAAAAAGAAAAGAAATGAGAAATATAATTAATAAAAAATAATTATATAAGAATAAAAAGAAATTTAGAAATAATAATAAATATTTGAGAGGAAAGGAGAAAGATACAGGCGTTTAGTGTGTCGTTATATTGTATAAGTTATCAGCCCGCAGTATATAATGCCTTTGTTGAATATCCACGTATGAATTTTATGTTTTAGATTAGCATTTTTTGTCACATGAGCATCAGCATCTTTAATATCTTTTTCAATTAAATTTAAAAATTTTGGAGCCAAATTACGGTAATATCTTTGTCCATAGGTAGTATTTGTCTTTGGAGAAATGTGTTGGTGTCTGTGTCTTGTGTCGTAATTGTGTTGTGCAGTATGAGTGCAGTATTTTGTCACATGAGCATCAGCATCTTTAATATCTTTTTCAATTAAATTTAAAAAATTTGGAGCCAAATTACGGTAATGTCTTTGTCCATAGGTAGTATTTGTCTTTGGAGATATGTGTTGGTGTCTGTGTCTTGTGTCGTAATTGTGTTGTGCAGTATGAGTGCAGTATTTTGTCACATGAGCATCAGCATCTTTAATATCTTTTTCAATTAAATTTAAAAATTTTGGAGCCAAATTACGGTAATGTCTTTGTCCATAGGTAGTATTTGTCTTTGGAGACATGTGTTGGTGTCTGTGTCTTGTGTCGTAATTGTGTTGTGCAGTATGACAGACAGGTTTATTTTGTCCTTTTGGTAATGTATAAATATAATTTTGATGTACAGTTATTGCATGTTCAATACAGAAAAGTCCTTGAATAACTGTATTGTCGAGAAACTATAAGGTACTGGAAGATATTAAAATAAAGATTGTTATGTATTATTTTATTATATCGTATCTTTTATTATACAAATTAAAAAATAAAAAAAATAAACAAAAAAATACTGAAATGTGGATGCGGCGCTTACACATTTCAGTATATCCTGAAAATTTTTGTACAAAATATTGAAATTTTGAAAAAAAGTGTGCTTGCTGCTGGTAAGATAACTAGTTGATAGAAATAGATAACAAAGTCACTGTAGTTACTGATTGCCATTTGTTAATTTTGTTCCAGAAAGCACAGTCACTAACCTAAAAACCTCATACAAGCAAATTCAAAATGACAGATCTACTCTACGCTATGTGCATTTCGTAAACATTGATATTAGGTATATCTTGAATGAAGTTAGCTCCAAGCAGAAATAATTCCTGCTTAGGCCGCATTTTAGTGAGGCAGTCGGAGGGCGCGCGTGTAGTTTCTGGTTACGGTTTGTGCCACGTTTGTAGTATGTATGCCGTTTGATGAGGCGCTCGCGTAGTTTCGGTTGCTCAGCTTTTTCGAGCATATTTTTGAAAGTGTGTATATATTTTTAGCAATAATTTAATAAATTACAATATTATTTACATGCTTATGTTTTACAAATACGATAGGGTAGGCAGTGCTTATGTGCCTATATGGAGTGCACGCACCTGGGTGGTGTAGTGTTTTGAGTGTTTCAGCTTCTTTCAATAGATGTCGATAGTTGAGTTTGTAATACAAAGTTCTGTTATATCCAAACAGATGACAGTTGAGTATATCAGAAAAGTACCATCCACCACCGTTCGTGTCTTAGATATGAACGGTTACGATGATGGTCGAAGGCATCGGTGAGATTGGGCGGGCTCCCACAGTCCGTTCGCCGTAGCTGCAGAACTACTTAGAGCCAGTAAGGACGTCTGCCCACATGGGCGCCCGCAGCGGGGGGCAAGGGGGGCACTTGCCCCCCCCCTGGATTGATTGAAAATTGTCAAATAATGTTAATTTTTGATCAGTGTAGTAAATTTTCACCGAGGTGATTCCGATAACCATTTCAGGGATATTTTTGAGAAAACAGTACAACTCGCACAGAAAGTGGATATTGAACTGATTATTCCAAGACAGTGAGGAAGAAAAGAATCTAAGTAATCCGGGAACCATAAGTGTTGAAGAGTACTTCAGACAAAGAGTTTACATTCCATACTTAGATTCTCTAACTCAATGAAGAGTCGATTTTGTGAAGCCAACAGTGCACAATTTAACTTAGCTTTGCTACATCCTTCGAAATTGTGCAAACTGAATCGTCAACAGTTTAAGGATATAATGTCTACTATTAATCAGGTAATTGATAATTTTGAAACTAAAGCCATAGGTTGGTTTGATTTTTGGAAAATGCGAGAATACAAAAGTAGCTAAGATTTCATCGACTTGTTACCTTTTACAGAGTTTTATCCGGAAGTCTGGTATGCCTTACTAGTTTTGCTAACATTACCAGCAACAACATGTACGGTGGAACGATCGTTCAGCACATTACGTCGTGTAAAAACATGGCTTAGATCTACAATGTCAGATGAACGTCTGTCTGGATTGTGCATGGGCTCAAAAAGAAGAAGATGGAGAGATATGAAATTACGAATGTTAGAGGAGCGTGCTAGTATTTAAAGCGACGAAATCGATGCGAAAATTGTGAAAATGTATTGCTCTAAAAATGATCCTAGAATTGGGTATTTCCACGTTTTTTTTTGCTAAAAAAATTTTTTGCAAAGAATTACGATGGTTAAAGGACTTTTATTTTATTTTTATGTTGACGAATAAATTTTTACAGCGAGTTAAAGTTTCCCATTTTTGAATTACCGCTAAAATGATATTTTGGGGCGTGGCTATCGTGTGACGTCAGGAGTGCGGACGCTCACTGACTGTGTTTATTTATGCTGGTTCAGCTGAGCATAGCTTGTGACGTCACAAACCCATTTGCCAACTTGATTTTGTCAGTTTTAGAGGGAGGCGTCTACTAATATCTACAGGAATTCCAAAAACTGAAAAAATCGAACTAATATCTATGGGAACCAAAGTGTTGACGAATATCTACAGCTCAAACTGTTGACTAATATCTATAAGAATCAAAGTGTTGACGAATATCTACAGCACTTGCAGAGGTTGGATTTGCAATTATGTATAGCATATTGGAATAACGTAATATTGCGTATGCAGTTTAAAAAACTTAATTTATGTAAGTATGTATGTAAAAATCCCCAATATCGGACTATTGGACACATTTAGCTGATTAGTCCAACCTACGCTCTGTAGATATTAGTTCAACCTACGCTCTGTAGATATTAGTCAACACTCTGAAGTTCGTAGATATTAGTTCAACATAGGAGCTGTAGATATTCGTCCGACATACAGGCTGTGGATATTAGTATCTGGAGTCTTTTAGAGCGTTTTTAAAATCAAAAATATTGAATGAAAACATAAAAAACAAACGTTTTTAGTAGGATGATTAAAATCAGAAAAATGATCTTTAAATATTCCGTACATTTTTAACAGAATCCCTCGTTTGTGGAAATACCCCGTTGTGATCACGTTAAAAATAAAATAACTGAACCTAAAACAGTTCAACTTTTCAATTCAGACGCGAAGTGGTTAAGAGGTGTGCTTGCTCGTAGCGCTGTTGTTTGCATAAATAAACAATTATAACTCAGTACAATAACACATTAATCAACTGAAATATACAATAAATAATATTGTTTTATGTAGATAAAATTTACAACGATTTATTAATATGCACGCAGCGTTTTCATAACCTCATAAACTCACAAGTATGTCTGCGCAATCAGACTATGTTATGTAGGTTCGAGTTGGCGAGTCATTGACTTTGCGAAACGCATTGATTTATATTATTGCTTCGTACAGCCGGCCCAGAAGAAAATAATTTCCCTCATCTCATGAAAATAAGGGCCTGCCAGCTTCCGGAATGATGTGTGGAGGGTATTTTAAAGGAAGGAAAGGCGGGGAAGTTGTGGGAAGGAAAAAGGTGTCCGGGTTTAGTGGGTAGCGGGTCCAGGAATGACAGAGGTATGAATCCATCCCTCCCACTGCGATGCAAGGCCAAATCGTCGCCCTCAACCAGTCTCTCCTTATCCGCCACGCAGTAAGTGGGCAGACGCATCCGCTGCCAAAACCCGAACCCGAGCACCCTTGCTAAATCGCCAAATTAAAACATTAGAAAAAGAAATAGATGTAACAGGCGGCGACGAGAGATGACGGCGGCGATGAGAGTTCGACGCCCCTGACCTCTCGAGGACCCAAAAAGATACCGAAATGTACTCGTAAATGTACATACATACAATTTAAAAATTGAAACAATATTATCTGAACAATTATTATAGAAAATCACCCACGGAATTTAATTATCGCCTACGGGTCGTGAACTCTGCGACCTCTCGCTAACCGGGTGATTATTGAACCTGCTCTAATCAATACTTATGAATGTGAGTGAGGCAAAGAGTGTGTGCCAAGACCGAGTTGTTTGGCGGTCCGTCCTCTCCGCCTACCCGTGCTGGGAAACGGCGTGATGGTTAGTTAGTTGGTTAGTTTTCTAATCAATAATACTAATTTCGGTTGTGCGTCTGTCCCGCGTAACAGTAGTTCAATGAACTCTGAAAGTAGGATTTGGTTTGAATTTTAGCGTCATTATCAAAATTAGACCTGTTTGCTTGAATATTTTCACGGGTCTGAGTTAGTACGTTTGGTGATTTAGCAGGGGTGCCCGGGTTCATGGGGTGAGGTTTGTCTAGGTCTTGGAGGCGGATGTCCAGGACACACTAAACCCTAGATTCCTACCCACCCCTTAAACCATTTACCTTCCCATAACTCTCCTTTCCTTCCTTTCCCTAAAACAACCCTCCACACAGCATCCCCAAAGAGGGGAATTATTTTCCTCAGGGCCTCTGTGTGGAGCTCATATAAAAAAAAGTAAATGATAATAGGAGCACTGTACAGGGCCCGAAGATTCTTTAATAGTACACAACTGCTAACCCTGTATATATCACCCACCCAAGGCAAGCCACCCCTGGTCTGGGGTCCCAAAATGCCAAAAAACCCTCGACTCCGTTTGATAGATAACTTAATCCTAACTTAACCCTCGACCCGTCGCGTGGGGTCTTTAAAAGCCCAGGTTTTACAGAAATGCTAATTATGTTCATTTTAAATATTCCCACTGATTTCTTACTTTAGGTAGCTTCCTAAAAGGGACTATACTTGACGCAAGCGCCGAGAAAATTTAGTTTGCGCATGTGCGATGTGAGATACAGACTTGTGTTTCGGCGTGAGGCTAAAAAAATCAACAAAATACCATGAAAAATCAAGTTTATATGTTTTTTTTTATTGTATTTTGTTGATTTTTTTATTGTAATAATAATAAGTCTATATCAACCTCAAATAGTTATAAGTTTGATGGAAATTGGTTAGATTTTTTATTTAAGTTTTCTATTAAAACATATGATTCAAAATTTCAAAAAAATGTTCCTTGTTGATTTTTAAGCTCTTGCATTGAAAATAAATAACTAATTTTTAACATTTCTTTTTATTTCAAAGCAATCATTATCACCTGACTGTAATCAGTTAAAATAACATCTAAAATGAATGCTACAACAACAATTTAATCATATTTATTTTTGGGGTCCTAAAAGCGACCCCACGCGACACCTCGCGTTACAAAAAAGGCGCGACGGGCGGAGGGTTAACAAACGGATTGCAATCTTTAAAGCACAGGCGTCGGGTGGGAATGCTATCCTTGTTCTATTGGTATTTTAATGGAAGATGCTAGGAGGCACTAGCTTCCTTGATCACTTCGGCACCGGTGCGCAGTCAGGGAACACGCCAAACGCGTGCCCAACATAATACGTACACGGTTGATATTTGTCACATGAGAACGGGTCGCTTCTTCGACTCGGTCTTGTGTTCAACAGCTCGGCTGTGGGATGATTTGCCGGCCTTTGTTGTATTTAAAAAAATTATTTTTATTTTTTATATATTTTTTTGGATTTATTTCATTTCAACGGTATACATATATCATTAGCACTGATTACATATTACAAAATCATAAATAATAATGTAGAAATAAT
The DNA here is from genome assembly GCA_917880885.1 of Limnephilus marmoratus. NCBI lineage: Eukaryota > Metazoa > Arthropoda > Insecta > Trichoptera > Limnephilidae > Limnephilus > Limnephilus marmoratus. The sequence continues at coordinate 25,928,981 of OU862919.1, read as the reverse complement.
AAAAAAAAGAGTAAAACAGATAATTGTGGCATTCGAATGAGAAATGACACCAGGGAGACAATTATATGCAAAAGTCTATAGTACAAATGGAATTAATATTGATTGAAAAGATTTGATAGCATAGCCCGTTTTTACCTACCTTCCATGCAGTTAAATAGATCTGCCACATCTGCATATCTATTACTAACATCATGTAACCTAGGTACAAGCGAGTGTTTCGTATACTCAGTCCTATTATTTTTGCATTTCGTATATTAACTGCTGTAAAATTTTAAATATAAGGTCATACAATTTCAGAGAAACGCGTAGGTATATGACCGTTTGTTTGTGCGTATGCATGTGTGTGTGTGTGCGTGATTGCCACAAAAAGGCGAAATAATACTTTGTCATTGATACCGAGTCTGTCTGCCAAGTTTCAGCTCGGTCGGATGTCGACAAGTGGATTAAATTCAATTGTATTTAAAAATCTCAGATTTTTAACGCATTTCATCACTTCTAAACCCTTCCGTTTCCATACATTATATTAATTAAATAAATAATAGAGAATATTTCGACAAAAGTGCAAAGTCATTTTGAGTAAATATGTGAAAAAATATAGATGAAAGAATTCAAGACAATCATTTCTCACAATCGGAAGACCAGGCAATCCGAATCATTAATTTAAAACAAATTGATGTTACCTGGAGGAAAAAAATCCTTAATGGTTCTTCCATGTTTCTACAAGTCTAGGAACATCCTCACACACATCAATAAATTATGATTATCAAGTTTTTTATATTGGTTTCAGAAAAGCGCATAAATAAAGTGACCAAAATAAAAAGGTAAATTCATTGAAACAGCAGCACCGATACACGATAAAACTAACTCAGTTCCTTTTGATACACTCTCTGAAGCTGTGGGTTTTGTTTGAACTAGCGAAGTTAAGGCCCTTGGACGTCGTGACAAGGCAAAAATTCTCAGGTAGTAATAATATTTTAATAAAAAAGAAAGACCAACAGTATCCAGAAGATAAGATGTGAGTGAAGATTAGGTAACATTTTGTGAAAGTGCAGTTTTTAAAGCTGTAAAAAGTTCACTACATGTTATATTGGATTTTGCCATCCTACGTAACCCATCATTATCAGCATAGAGTTCTCGGAAGGTCTAAGCAGTTATAACAAAAATAGTTCCAAATTGTCGAAGGTGGGGTCCCCTTTACTTTCTAGGCCAAAAGGGAATACTTAAAGGTAAATTGCAATATAATGAAGAGACACGAAAATTAAGTGCAGTCTAGAAAAAATCTGGATTTCTGCCCGAATTTGTGGAAAAGGCCAATTACATACTTTGATTGTTGCCAAAATTTTGGTTTGTGGTTTTGCTATTCTTAATTTTGAGTGGGACAGTTTTGGGAATGATATATTAGGGATTTGGCCAATTTTAAAAATGAGGCGAGTAAAATAGTTTTCTCATGGATGGGGAATGAATCCGATTTAATTTTTATTTTACTTGTATTACAAGAAATACCGTTGGACTTATTTGAAATGATAATATTTATTAATAAAGTATTTTTCCGGAATACGGCGAGGGGCGAGGTTAGTGCAATGTGCAATCACACACTTCCACACTCCCTTATAGAGAGTTCAGACTCAGACAGTTCAATTTTAGTTGATCAACTAAAATTGAATGTGAAAATTGATTGAAAAAATTTACTAACTAACTAACCATCACGCCGTTTCCCCGTAGGGGTAGGCAGAGAGGACGGACTGCCAAACAACTCGATCTTGGCACACACTCCTTGCCTCGTTCACTTTCATACATCGTCTCATACATGCTCTTCTATTATTCCGACTCTTCACATGGCCCCACTCAAGTATCTGATTCACTTGGTCGTGCCATGTCTTCCTCGGGCGTCCCCGATTTCTTCTTCCATTCACACTTGCGTCATATATTCTCCTTACACTCCTTTCCTCGTTCATTCGCTCTACATGCCCAAACCATCTGAGCGTCCCTTTTTTAATCTTACTCATCACGCTCACATCAGCCTTGCATTCTTCGCGGATCTCCACATTTCTCACACGATCGTACATGGTTTTACCTCACATACGCCTCAGGGATCTCATTTCTACAGCATTCAGTCTACTTTCATCCTTCCTCTGCCAGTTCTATGCCTCACTGCCATACATCAGGGTAGGTACCAGCACTCCATTATGGACGGCTAACTTCGCTTCTTTGGATAGTTTTTTTGTTGGCGCCAACGGCGTTCAGTCCTCCATTAATAGAGTTGCCTGCATTTACCCTTCTTTCAATATCTCTGTCAACCCTTCCATCTCTCGTAAACATACTTCCCAAGTACACAAACTTATCCACCTGCTCCAAATAGTCATCATTCACAACTATGTTGCACATTGTTTTCATACTCTCTCTTTCAAATACCATGACTTTAGACTTACTTACATTCATGATTAACTCATTTTCATAGTCATAATTTAATATAGTCTAGTCTCTAGTCTATATAGTATAGTCATAATATAGTATATAATTTAATATAGTCCCTATAGTCATAATTTGTTCAACTTTATTGAAAGAAGGTTGTCAAGAAGAACTGGTCAATATGCTTTCATGTGTCGAGTTGATCAACTAAAATTGAATGTGAAATTGATTGAAAAAATTTGTTCAACTTTGTTGAAAGAAGAACTTGTCATTATGCTTTTATGTGTCGGTTGATCAACTGAAATGAGAGCGGTGCTCCAAACTAGTTGACAAGTTGAGTAAATAAATACTTTGGTAATACACGAATAAAATAAAAGTAGGACTCCATTAGAAGGCAAATAATAATGCAACCCTATAGTCATATTTTACAATGATGAAAGGTTTTCACCTGTACCTTCCTGCGTACTTGGAAGACCCGCCGACAGGAGAAATATACGGCTTTATCTTACCCTTCCTCCTTCTGAGGTCCTTTGTCTACCATTTTTTACGGGTTCCGAAATTATCTGAACCTTTTCATGGGCAAATAAACGCTGGCGCTGCACCGCTGCGGGCAGGGGCGTGTCGGCTGTCGGCTCTGGTTTAAGGGGCTAAAAAACGCCCCGGGGTCCAACTTTTGGATTTAGGGTCCTGCGAATTCTAAAAACACGCAGACCAAGGAGTTTTAAACGAGAGTCACGATTTTGAGTTTATTATTTTTTTGGGAGGTAACTACGGTGACCATTGCTTGTTGCCATTTGCGTGGATTGCAATAATTTATAATTTTAAATACCTGCTCAGTAATATGTATTTTTGTTTCTATTTATATATACAGGGTGTTAAGGGATGTACTTGACTTACTTCAACCATTGATTCCTGACATTATTTGGAGTAAAAAATGTAAATGAAATTTTGGTCTCCGGTGACATTTTTTTTTTTTTTTTTTTTTTTTTTTTTTTTTTTTTTTTTTTTTTTTTTTTTTTTTTTTCACAAAAACATAAAAAATGGTAGTTGTTGAACAATTGGTGGCGAGGTAAGGGGTTCGTCGGACACCCGGCTGAGTGACCAGTGACGACATGCGGAAGAATTTTTTTTTCGTTTGATTTTGAAGAAAAAATTTTTGAAAAAAAAAGTCGTAAAAAAAGTCACCGGAGACCAAAATTTCATTTACATTTTTACTCCAAATAACGTCAGGAATCACTAGTTAAAGTAAGTCAAGTACGTCCCTTAACACCCTGTATATAGAAACCAGCTTTAGTGCCCGGTTTTGCTCGTGATTTAGAGGAAAAAATAAATCTTGTCATATTGTTTGAAAGGTATCTAAATAGATATTTAAAAATTCTATTACCGCGCAAGATTAAAATAGAGGCCAAGAGTGTGTGCCAAGACCGAGTTGTGTGGCGGTCCGTCCTCTCTGCCTACCCCTGCGGGGAAACGGCGTGATGGTTGCGGGGAAACGGCGTGACAGTACAGTTGTGCCGTACTTACAAACCTATACCGTCCCGGCGGCGACTGAAATGGACTCATTATGGGAGCGTAATATGTTGTACAGTACATTTTGACACACAATTAAAATATGTATGTATATATTTTATCATTTACTGCACACTCCTTGCTTCAATCACATCCATACATCGTCCCACGTACACACAAGTCCATACCCACTAGATCAGTTGTTGCAATAGATTATAGTATCTTCAGATAGTTTTAAGGCAGGGGTAGATAGAAAAGATGCACCACCAAACAATTCGGTCATAATGCTTGCTTTAATCACATTTTGAAAAATATAAAAAACGCGAAAAATAAAATGATGGTTTTATTTTATTTTGTCAGCGTTCTTGCAATTGTTGGAAAACTATGTAAAAATAAGTAAACCCTTTTCAGCAAAATCGAAATCTATAATCTATAATATCTTCTATAATCTATAATCTATAATCTATAATCTATAATCTATAATCTATAATCTATAATCTATAATCTATAATCTATAATCTATAATCTATAATCTATAATCTATAATCTATAATCTATAATCTATAATCTATAATCTATAATCTATAATCTATAATCTATAATCTATAATCTATAATCTATAATCTATAATCTATAATCTATAATCTATAATCTATAATCTATAATCTATAATCTATAATCTATAATCTATAATCTATAATCTATAATCTATAATCTATAATCTATAATCTATAATCTATAATCTATAATCTATAATCTATAATCTATAATCTATAATCTATAATCTATAATCTATAATCTATAATCTATAATCTATAATCTATAATCTATAATCTATAATCTATAATCTATAATCTTTAATCTATAATCTATAATCTATAATCTATAATCTATAATCTATTATCTATAATCTATAATCTATTATCTATAATTCTATAATATCTTATCTTCTTATCTAATAAAAATGAATCGCCGAAATGTATGTACGCGCATAACTTCCGAACGACTGCACCAAATTGGATAATTCTTTTTTTGTTGTGTTCGTTATTATCAGGACAAGGTTTGTATAGAACTACTGGTGAGCTCTGGCATTACAACATTTATATAAAAAAAATGTAATACTGTATCCACCGGGAAAGGGGGTGTGGAGTGGGAAAAGGGAAGGTGGAGGAGGCGGTGTGGGAACACGCGGGAGAGGAAGTGGAGGTGGAAGGAGAACGGGACGAATGGGAAAGGACACGCAGGGAGAAACTATTTCTTTATTAAATAGCATAGCAACGCATGCCGGGAACCAGCTACTAAAAAAATAAAATAAAAACTTTTTTTTACCTAGAACTGAAGTCCACAATATTATAGTATAATATATGTTGTCAGGACGAATCTCAATGGCATTAATTTTAATTATCCTAAATCGTATGGTCACATTATCCATCTAAAAAATGGGAAACGATAAAAATCGGTGAAACAGTTTGGACACAAATAATAATAGATCACAGGAAAATGCCCTTTGATTTGTCAGAAATTGGGTCAGATAATTATGAAGAATAGAAAACTAAAATTACATAGGCTCAACAACGAAGGACATTCCAGGGCAATATACTGTCATACAACATTCACTTAATATTAAACTCCCACGATATTTCAGACGTTGGACGGATGTCAATAATTATAATAATTTTTGTATGTATTTTATCTGTTTTACAAGTCTAGACACTTGGTAATGAATGCAGTCGAACTCATGCGGTTTTAAATGCCAAGAAAGTACGGTCGTTTGAGTTATAAAGTGGCAACTAATTAAATTTAATAATGTTTTGAATCGTAAGTCATAGTCAAGTGACGTAGAAATAGGTTACAGAGTGGTTTGTATTTGATGATAAATGTTGAACGACTCTGCGCTTTTATAATTACCGTGACGTTTCACGGTTACGGTACGTGACGACAAAAAGGCAATAAACATACGTTCCTTATCACAATAATGCTGCAGCTCTTTCAAAAGATGAGAAACACAATGTACATAGGTCTGTTTCGTCCGAAGGAAAATTTATCATTTTCTTGCATCTCTCTCACACACGGCACCGTGAGGTCTCCGTAAACCCCTACATTACTACTAGCCGCGACGATAATTTTGAAAGTATGGAATATAGTTACAAGGATAACATTGCAGTGTGAGTGAAATCCAAAAATTCAAAAACGTCAAATGTCAATGCGCTGATGGTTTTGCTTTTGTTCTTAAACATATAATTCTGCAGCTTTTCTTACACACTAAATAACAACAGTCGAAAATGAGACACACGGTGAACGCATGTCTGCAACTCTTGAAAGGAAACTTACAATCTTTATCATACATCTCCCTCAAACGTACAAAGAACATTAAACAAAAAAATACCCGTCGTCGGAGCTGAGCTGTAATAAGACATAATATCCGTTTCTTCCAAAGGAAAAAGTAGTACTTTGGAGGAAACAGAAAACGTATTTTGCGTGTCTCACCATTATTTAATGTGTAAGAAAGAGCTGCAGCATTATAGCGATAAGGAACGTATATTTATTGCCTTTTTTGCCGTCGCGGTATCATAACCGTGAAACGTCACGGTAATTATAAAAGCGTCTCATGGAAGGTACCTACCAACAAGATTAAAGGTACCAAGTATATTGTACGAGCGACAACGTTCAGTAGAATACAATAAAATATGACTCGATAATCAACAAGAAATAAGTTATTACTAAATACGCACATGGGATTATCGTGTAGATATTAGCTTTTATATTATTATGCCGGCGTCGTAGATAAACTAACCGAAGTGGATTTAACTATGTTTGGTGGACACATCTTTATGGTCAGGTAATTCCCAACCTTCCCATCATCTTCTCATCTTCTTCCCCAATCAATCACTTTTTACCCAATTCCCTTTAACCTCACAACATACCCCTTTTGGGGATGACATAAACAGCCCCGGATCTTCGTTTTTTTTTAGGCGGGGCAAAAACTGAAAAATGCCGCCCCCGCCCACTTAGGTATCTATATTTATTTTAACCTTGCTGGGGGGGGGGGTGGGCCATATTCGAATCAAAGAACTGATTTTACTGTAACTAATTAAGAAATTTAATTATAGCTACACCCAGAACATGCAAATGGTTTTCCTTAAATTCTGGCTGCATATAGTCTGCAACCAGAATTTTAAAACTGCACTTTGAACACGAGAATGGTTTCCATCAAAATGCTTCAGCAGATGAAATCACAACTGAAATTTATCTTGCTGGCTGCTTATTCGTTTTAAACTGCTACATTGCATTGTATTTAAATAAAAGCTGAAATAAAAAGGCTGTTTTACTTCTCAGTCATATGATGGCTGCCATCGTGTAATAAATAAATCATGACACGCATAACGACGTAAAAATTTTAAGTAAGTTTAAATAATGACGAATTGACGACGTAAGTGATTGCACGTATTAAATTGAGTTTAAAAAATAAATATAGTAACTTAAAAAGCATAAGATAGTTATATAAAATACTTACCCAGAAAAGCGATCGATGAACTGTGATAGATTTATTGATGCGACACTAATGACATCAGTATTGTACCTTCGGTTGATCAACAAGTACTAAAGAGTGAAAATAAACAACACACTTTTGACACATTTTTAAAACAAAACACTGTCGTGGAGAGAGATCGACGAGGGAGTTTTCGAATATAGCTTCATCTCTTTCGCACGCACGGTAACCAGAGCAGACGCGTGCTGCCGCGATCTGTGGTTCCTGCGGGCGAGCGGGTCGGGTGCGTATTTTGAACTATGCCTACGCGCCTCGCGAATAATAAATGTTCGTGCAGCACGTCTCACTCAGGGCTCTGGGTATCAGTCGAGTTAATATGGCCGTGAAATTTCTCTACTTGTACTATTATTTATTCCGTGGTCAAAGTTGAGTTTGGCCGCCCTCTGAACTTGCCGCCCGGGGCATGGGCCCCGGCTTGCCCCCCATTAGATCCGGGGCTGGACATAAACCCACTGGCTTCGTACATAAAATATTTTTAAAAACTTATCAAGTTTCCTTATAGCTACAATTATTTACATGATTCTGACAAATATCCATCCTAAGAAACACGGTCGCCGAGAAATTTGAAAAAAAGGTATTTTACCAAACTGTTGCTGTCAGCGTCGCTCTTACGACCCTGAATCATAGCGAAAGGGATAACTGCACCTTAGGCTGATAATGCTTAAGGCTCTGCAACCGGGCCCGAAAAGAAGAAGATGGATAGATACGAAATTACGAATGTTAGAGGAGAGAGCTAACATTTACAGCGACAAAATCGATGCAATTGCGAAAATGTTTAATAAAACATGACTCGTTTAAAATAGAGCAACAATCTCGCAGGCATTATCTTAAACAGCATTTAAAAAAACACTGTGAATTTTTTGATACATATAACTTGTAAAATAACTGAAACAAACGTGTTAATAATAATTTTTGGAGCATACTTTGCGATTTTTTTATATCGAGAGAATTTTATATAAATTGCGTTTCGGCGCGGAAAAGTCTAGATATTATCTTCAAGAATAACATATATTTTTTTAAGAGCTTTAAAACTTACCGTGTTTAAGGGAAATATGTAATAAATCGGTTCAAATCCGGGTTGCGGGCCCTTAAATAAAATCATAAAAATCGAAGTTTTGAATTCCCCATTTTTCTCCTCCAAAACTAGATAGATTCTTAAGATTTTTTTAAATATCTGTATTAGAAAAAATACTTTATGTCTGTACCATTTGCTTTTTAAAAAAAAAACATTGTATAGTTTGCATATTGAACAATTTTAAAGCAATTTTTAAAGGGTCCTAACTCCTATAAGAAATAACTTATCAAAAAAAGCAAAACGTACCAACACGCTAGTGGTAGACAGATCTGATATCTATTTTATTTAAAAAATATATTTGCAGAAGTGCCAAAATCCACAGAAAGAAAATTGGGGAATACCTTCGCACGGACAAAATGCCGCCCGGTTTCCTCGTAATGGAATTAAAAGTACACATCAAAATTCAAATAAGAATTTATTGATGATAATTCCTACAATTCACGACATCTTTTTTCAGCCCGATTCCAATTAGAAACCAAAGAAAACATTATTCGCTTTACGCGATCGCTATTTTCATCTCTATTTTTATATCTACGATTTCAATTGTGATCACTGCAAACTAAACATGAACCATTCCGTTTGCTGTGATGATCACTAACCAATATTCAGACCAAAAGTAATTACTGGCAAGAACACTATTTGTCAATTAATTATTCTTTTCCACGATTCTAATATCTTTAATGTACGCAAACCTATATCATCTAAAATTTAAACCTATCCTATTTAGTTTTTCTAAAAGATGGGTCCCGCAGGTGGGAGAAAGGGCATAATAATACCAATAGTCACAAGTCACAAAGCCCGCATGGTGGGCAGTTAGGTAGTTAGGCAGTTAGGCTGGGCAGCTTATGTCAGAACACCGTTTGCAAAAATACAACGGAAATAGAACGGTGGCGCCTGCTGACGATACCAACAGGGCTGGACAATTATGGGATAAAGAAATTACTACTTTGTTGAATTAAAATTATGGTTTAATCAGGTGCAATTGGAGCGGTCCGCTCCGGGCGCCAACTCGCAAAGGCTCCAAGGAGCCAAGAAGCCAAGGCACTGATTATATCTAACACCTAACATAGCGCCCTTGAGGACTAGCGCCAGGCGCTGTTTGGCACAGGGCTAGCCCTGAGTCCAATAACTAAAACATTTCATTTCCACTGCTTTTATAAGATATCCAAAAAAATTACCATCCTAGACAACAACAGTATTGAATTATTATTTTTGTATTTATTATATTTAAAAAGCTCTGTAGAGACCTCTTATTTATTGAAATATTTATCACCAGTTGGTTTCGTTCAAAAATTGAAAGAATACAAAGGAGATTCAGCATATCGACAATGGTGGAAAAAATGGGGGTTTAATGGGAAAAGTAAAATTTATTTATTTAATCCATAATTTGATAAAGTAGTTATCAAAGGTTTTTCTGACATCACGGAAACAAAGAAATCAAACAATCCAAATGGAAAATATGTATAAACTTTATACAACTAGATTCTATTCAAAACATACAATCTAGTAAGAAAACGGCTGGAAGTTTTCTTCGAATAGAGAGATCTTACAATTTTTGGTAATCCTCAATCAATAAATGGAATAAAATCTTGAATAAAATCCTCGTTATTACACCGATTTGAGAACCTCCACAATAAGGCACACAATATGGCAAAACAATCTTCAATCAGCCATCTGCGCACACGTTTGATCGTCACCCATCTCCTTTCCACGCTCTACTTCTGATAACATAGTTATTAATAAAACGGTATATCTGCCTTTTACTTATTCCAGAAAAAATAATATAATTTTCTCTCTCGCTTTTAATTTTTAAAAGAAAAATAAATATTCGCAGATATATTCTACCTTATATGATGTTCGCAACGTAGAGAGGGTTAACATAAAAATACAATGAATAAATTCAAACCGTCTAATAACGGTGTATAAAAATATGTTAGAAATAAACAATGAGGTACAATAACAACAACAAAACCAAGAGACGATAAAGTTTGGGTCAAATAAAGGCAAGTGAAAATAAGTGATTCAAAAAAGTTCTAGGGGTTATCGCTAAATATGTAAGAAATCTTGGCATTACAGTAGATTTTAAAATAGTCGTTTACTTTCGAACAAGAGGTTGGGAGAAAGTTGAACTGATTCTTTGGAAAGGAATATTTTTTAATTAAAGGGGTTTCTTAATAGATGGTGATTGAAATTGATTTTGATTGTGGCCAAGAGGAAATATTCTAAAAGTTGAGTAGAAAACAACTTCTTAAAATAAAATTCTCCCTGTCCCTAGTCCCTCGTGTTCCACAGGGTTCACACCTTGGTCCAATCTTGTTTATAAATGATATTACAAAAATTCATACTGCATTTATCTCACTTTTTGGTAATGACCTGAATTATGGAATTATTCAAAAATATTTACTATTGTAACAGTCTTTAAGATAATACCAACATATTGTTAATTTGGTGCAATGAAAATAGAATTAAATATCTCAATTTTGAAAAGAAATTTGATTTCATTTTTGTCACGACGTTCATTTAAGGTTTCTAATGTTACGTACTCGTAGGTATAACCTGATGATATTTGAATGCCTTCTATTTCATCATAAGCGGAAAATGTTGCTTGTTCAATGATGGAGGACTTAGCTAGCGGAGAATTGAACCGTGACGTTTGGGTAGGAACCCGAAATTTTCGGCCAACTAACCACTAATATTGTCAAACTTACGAATATTATTATAGTTACTGTTATATTCCAAATCCGGGCCTATTTGTGAGCCAATTACTGGTGGGCGCCGCGGCCGTTCCACCGACCGCGGCTCATACATCAGACTAATAACGTTATGTCGCACAAAGTGATTCGGCGTAACATACGAGTATAAAGTAGTACGATGTATACACTCGTAGACTTATACCTTTGCATTAGCTGCCATTTACCTATTTATAGGGCGGATGAACAGCGCCAGCAGTCGATTAATCCCCGTTAGTCCGCTAGTCCTCCACTCTGCTAGCGGTGTCACCACATTTTCAACAGAATTTAATGGCTAATTAAGAAATTGGATTAGGTGATTCTTATTTCCATTAGTTGTTAGCAGATTATTCGCGATCACACGTTATGATATTATGTTTGCGCAGTCTGGCAGATTATCTAAAGAGATTTAATGTACCATTTCGTTTGAGTTTTTATTATGATTGATTGAAAAATATGGAATAAACAATGCTTGAGATGGTAATAATCTTTTATGTTAAAAATAGTAGCGCTGAGCTCGAAATTCTAGACAGAAAAACCTGGGCACATTTCAGGAAATCTGAGCACACCAATCAATGGTTTTACAAATTTCACAACTCAATTATTATTTATCCTAAAAAAATGTTTATCCAATTTAACACAACGCTCATTCGAAAATATCTCGCTCGATGCTTTTTTGTTCGATAGAGCAAACAATCGATGCTTCGAAAGAAAAATATTCTAGGGCCGTAATTCTTGCTCGATGTTTGACAGAAATTTACGATTTGACTGAGCGTCTTGTGTCCAGCTGCTCGAGCGTGTGGTCGCAACGACGAGTATGCTTCATGTCAACATGTTCGATCGAGCCAAAACCTTTGAGCATGAATTTTATTTATTTATTTATATATGCATATATATTACAATACATTACAAAATGATACTTTGTCTGTCCAACTGGGAAGGATACCCGTTTCAGGACAGCCAAATTGTATATTTAGTTCATAATATTCTTAACGAAGGAATGGTTGCGTTCAAGATATCACAGGAATTTGCTTCTGTCAACACAACTTTTGAGAACATTAAAAATTGTATTCTGAACAAAGGGATGATTTCTTTACGTCTTTGAAAGAATCGCAAAGATGTGATTTTTTTTTCAAGGTCATTTTGGAGAACATTAATAATTGCATTCAGAGTGAATGAGTGGTTTCTTTAGTGAGATCACAAGTAGGAGATTCTTTCCAGACCATTTTAGTGAACATTTACAATTGCAAAATTAGAATTTACACATTTATAAACCAATATTTGACATATGAATTCCCAATGTATTTATGACTATTTAATTTTAATAAAGTACTATAATTTTTAGAATTTCTTAAATAGTAGAAATCCACAATTATAAACCAATGATTTTTTTCAAGCTCGTTATGGAGAACATTAATTTGTTTAGTTGTCTATTTATTTCTTTTATTTTACGCCCAGAGGGCTTTTACAAAAATAATAAAGTCAGTACCTCCATCTTTAATAAGAGAAAAAAATAGTTTAGATAAAGTTACGATGGAAATAAAAAGTATTTAAATGAAATAAAAATATAAGCAAAAAACAAAAATTTAGTACAGTGAGATATATAATATCAATATGTTACGATAAAAAAAATAAAATATACGTGTATTATGAATATATGAATATAACACACGTATTATATTCACGTGTATTATATATTATATTCATATTATACTGCGTATAAACCGCTAGCCGAACGCGGTTGTTTCCTTCCTTTCCCATAATTCGGGGTTCGGCTCGCGGTTTTTTTTCCTGCTGTTTATACGTAGTATTAAATCATTACAATTTTCACCCAAATTTATTAATCGTGTCGGGGACATGTGTAACTTGCACGACTTCGGTCATTTTCAGATCCAATAAGAATCCTTGAAATCAATATGATAATTTGCAAATCGTTGATTTCTTCACCCATTTCATTTCTCTGTGCACTGCCTCCCCCTTCATAACAGCAAGACGACATTATGCATGCATGAAGCCTAGTTCATTAAGCCGGACCTTGTTCATGCGACTGGCAAGAACAAGTACGCACTACTTAATTTAGTGTGTTATAAATAAAATATCTGTTTGTATTCAGCAATGCAAATTCGCTTTCTCCGAGGCATTTAACATGTGGGCCGATGCATTTTGTATGCAGTCAGCTGTGCTGTGTGTTACCACTACCATTGATAAAGAGTACACTAGGTGAACCCTCAGAAATATTGGTTCCACGCAACAAATGTCCCGAACAATTTTAATTCCAGAATGAAAAGGTTTGTAGGCGTACAGTACACTACACATTTCGACTCGATTATCTCGACTTGCATCGAGGTTCAAGTGGTTTTCCTTTGACGATTTTTAATTTTTTGATTTTTGGACAGCGACAAAAGCTTAATTTCTTTTTAATCTTTTGATTTAGTAAATTATGCAACATAAAATTTTTGTATTAATTATTCGTCAATGAATTTTGATTTATTGAAAATAAAAAAAGTGCATTAAAGTCAAAAGGTACAGTATGTGTTTTTTCCCCTCCCTCAGGGCCTATGTCATCTTTGAGGGTGCTGTGTGGAAGGTATTTTTAAGGAAAGGAAGGAGAGGAAGTTCTGGGAAGGAAAAAGGTGCGAGGGTGGGTAGGAATCTGGGGTCAATGTGCCCAGGAGTGAGAGATGAATCCACCCCTCCCACTGCGGTGCGAGGCGATGGGTCAAGAAAATTCGACTGGAGAGGTCTAGATTATGTCTGCCTCAAGCAGTCTCTCCCGATCTGAACCATCTGCCCTAGGTGAGGAAGCGCATTCGCTACCAAGACCTAGACAATTGTGCATTTGGACAGGAGTTATTGTACCTTTTGACTTTTAGATTTTTGCAAACAAAACACAAAAGCATACCTGTTAAACACAACTTTATTTTTATAAAACAAACTTTATAATATCTACTGTTAAGTAAACTTTAAGTAAGAATTGTGCAAGTCTTTATAAACAATAGAATAACAGAAAATTGTTAACATTCCGTATGATTTGAAATTTTGCACACTTGACTTTAAAATAGGTGGAAAATAAATTACTGTCTATATCTGATTACGATCAACTCTGTATAAAGCCCGTGCGAATTCAAGTAAGAAGAAAACAGCTGTCTCCAGTTTACATAAGACTTTTCGACTTCCAGATATATTCTATTTTATACATATAATGTTTCAACGGAGAGGGGTTAACATAAAAAATAAAATGAATAAATGCAAACCGTCTAATAACGGTGTATAAAAATATGTTAGAAATAAACAATGAGGTACAATAACAACAACAAAACCAAGAGACGATAAAGTTTGGGTCAAATAAAGGTTAAGTGAAAATAAGTGATTCAGAAAAGTTCTAGGATCTATCGGTAAATACGTAAGAAATCTTGCCATTACAGTAAATGTTATAACATTATAATACTTAAGAGGTTGGGAGAAGGTTAAATTGATTCGTTGGAAAAAAAATATGGAAAGTTTCAGGGTTTCTTAGTAGCTGGTGATTGACACTGATTTTGATTGTGGTCAAGAGGGAAGATTCTACACGTAGAAATAACAACGAATTGTTAAAAATCCTCCCTATCGGAAAACATTATGGAACGAGTGGAGTTCCACAGGGTTCGCACCTTGGTCCAATCTTGTTTATGAATGATATTACAAAAATATTTCATGATGCATTTATCTCACTAAGACTTCCAGGCTTCAGAAAAGCCAATGAAATTGATCATCGGTTCAACAAAATAACGTCGATAATTGGAAATATTTGAGCAATTTTACCATAAGCAACGAAAAACCATTTTTATTATGGGCACATGGGCAAGCTCAGAACACATTTCTACCGATTTAACCCTTCGGTGGTTGATGCTGCAGTCATAGTAAAATTATCGTACCTTTAATTTTACGAGATTCGTGCAATTCAATTTTTTTATCCAAAAAGCGCCTATCTCGCTAATTCTAATTCTGTGTTTGTTTTACATGGTTGTGTTGCAAGAATGATGCATTCACTTGCATTTATTATTTCGTTCTGACAACATAATTAATACTCTCTCGCGGCGGTGAATGCAAATGCATTGTGCTCAAACTGCAATTCAATTAAACCAAACAACTAATTCAATGTGCAGAGGAAACATACTTGCATTATTAATAGATACCCTCTCCTGCATGAAATAGCCATTTATAATTGGTAATGCCAACTTCTGACTTGTTGTTTATCTATAATATTATTAAATTTATTTATTAATAGGTTAATACCTACATAAAATCAGTGGCGGATACAGAAAAAAACTCAAGAAGGGGGGGGGGGGGGGGGGGGGGGCGCTAAAGATATAAGAAAACTAAAAAGTAGACAACAGTGGGGAGAACACGAAGCACCGCACAAAGAGAAGATACTATCTCGTTCTATCGCAGGCTAAAACATGTAGATGTATGTTTTTGTCAAATCACAATGGTGCTAAAGAAGTTTTCACTTCAATAAATAAACAAAAGATTGGCGAATCGCACATTTAAAACTTGACTGGCCACAAGGAGCTGTAGGGCTGCATTAAACGATCAAGGGAATCAAATACTTGAGTCGGGCCATGTTAATAGTACCATTACATGAAACTACGTATGAATGTGAATGAAGCAAATGCAAAAGCAGGTAACTCCGCATTTATGGAGGACTAAACGCCGTTGGCGCTAACAAAAAACTGTCATAAGAAGTGAAGCTAGCAGTCCACAATGGAGTGCTGGTACCAACCCTGATGTATGGCAGTGAAGCATGAAACTGGCAGAGGAAGACTAAATGCTATAGAATTGAGATCCTTGCGGCGTATGTGTGGTAAAGCCATGTATGATAGTATGAGAAAAATATGAGAAGAATGCAAGGTGATGCAAGCATAACAAGTAAGATTAAGAAAGGGAATCTCAGATGGTTTAGACATGTAGAGCGAATGATTGAAGAAAGATTTTCTTATATTTAGGGGTGGCGAAGGAGGGGGGGGGGCGCCCCTCATACGTATCCGCCATTAATAACAGTTCCATTGTTCCATTAATAACAGTTCATTGATCCCTTCGGCACCGGTGCATAGTCGGGAAACACGCCAAACGCGTGCCCAACATTTGTACACAGTTGACATATGTCACATGAGAACGGGTCGTTTCTTCGACTCGTTCTTGTGTTCAACAGCTTGGCTGTGGAATGATTTGCCGGCCTCTGTGTTTCCTCCTTCCTACAACATGGGTCTCTTCAAGACCAATGTTCATTCCTTCCTCTCCTCAAAAAGACCCTCCACACAGCATCCCAGATGACATAGACCCTGAGGGAATTTATTTTCCTCAGGGCCTCCTGTGTGGAGTTAATGTAAAAAAAAAAAAAAGTTCCATGACAACTCAGAATCATGCAATTTCAACACCCATTTGAAAAGTCATTAAAAGTTATGAAAAAAAATTGAAAAACTGCCCATGATCTAACATAAGGTAACTTGTTTAACCAATTTTTTAAATATATTTTTCATTACTTCAAAGGTGGTGTTGAAATTGCATGATTCTGAGTTGTCCGGTCGCCATTGTATAAACTCCTGCATCTCATCGACTTCAAGAAACCTAAACGAACAACTAGACAAAATATATTATTCCATAAATATATTATTTTTGACCAACTACCACATATACTTGTATATGCACCCATTCCTCGCTTTCACACATTTGAAGACAAATTCACCTCAAATATCTACATATTTATCCTGATACAAATCATAATTTTAGAAATTTCATAATATTTTGATGTAGAACCCTTACAACAAGAGCTTTTCTGAAGTGAAAACTTCTTTAGCATCGTTGTGATTTGAAACTCGACGAAATGAAAAAGCGACACTAAAAAGAGACAAACACAAACATCTTTAGGATTTAGCCTGCGAGAGAAGAGATAGAAAAGAATAATCGGTCTTTTCTTTTTGCGGTGCTTGTAGCCTCTCCATTCTTGTCTACTTAGTTTTCTGAAGTTTCACTTCAACCGCGTAAAACTACAGAATTAAAGTGTGTAAACTACACACTTGCATTTTTTTATGTACAGGGTCTTAAAGAACGTAATTGACTGACTTAAACTATTGATTCCAGACATTACTTGGAGTAATTTGGAGTTTGCAATTTGGGAGGCGGGAATGGGTACCGCTGCCCCGGGAACCTTAATTGGATAACCAACACCTCTGCCACAGGTCACCCCAAGTGGTTCGCTACGTTTGGTGATTTAGCAGGGGTGCCCGGGTTCATGGGGTGAGGTTTGTCTAGGTCTTGGAGGCGGATGACTAGGACACAGTGAACCCCAGATTCCTACCCACCCCTTAAACCCTTTTCCTTCCCAGAACTCTCCTCTCCTTCCTTTCCTTAAAAACCCTCCACACAGCATCCCCAAAGATGACATAGGCTCCGAGGGAAATTATTTTCCTCAGGGCCTCCTGTGTGGAGCTCATGTAAAAAAAAAAGTAAAAATGTAAATGAAATTTCGGTCTCCGGTGACCGGATCAGGGCGAGGGGCTGGGCGGTTACTTTGCTGAATGACCTGTCGAAGAGTTTTTTTTAAATTTGGTATTAAAGAATAAAAAGGAGCTTGGGAAGGCCAATATTAAGACGGAGTGACAACGTCCTCAAAGACATATCTACCTTGGAGCTTCTAAACTGGAGAGAGCTGGCACAAAACCGAGATGAGTGGAGGAACACTCTTGAGGAGGCCAAGACCTACCAGGGGTTGTAGAGCCAAGAGTGATGACTGATGACGATGATGATTACAGAATAAAAAAAACACATTCAATTACATTTTTTTCCAAATAATGTCAGGAATCACTTGTTAAAGTAAGTTAAGTACAAATAGGTAGGTACCTACTACCTACGCTGGGTATCTGGGTAGTGTGTTTACGAGAGATGGGAAGGCTGATAGAGATATTGAAAGAAGGGTTAATTATTAATGGTGGACTGAATGCCGTTGGCGCTAATAAAAAACTGTCAAAAGAAGCGAAGCTAGCAGTCCACAATGGAGTCCTGGTACCTACCCTGATGTATGGCAGTGAGGCATGGAACTGGCAGAGGAAGGATGAAAGTAAGCTGAATGCTGTTGAAATGAGATCCCTGAGACGTAAGTGTGGTAAAACAATGTATGATCGTGTGAGAAATGTGGATATCCGCAAAGAATGTAAGGCTGATGTAAGCATAATGAGTAAGATTAAGAAAGGGACCCTCAGATGGTTTGGGCATGTAGAGCGAATGAACGAAGAAAGTAGTGTAAGAAGAATATACGACGCGAATGTAAATGGCAGAAGAAGTCGAGGACGCCCGAGGAAGACATGGCACGATCAAGTGAATCAAATACTTGAGTCGGGCCATGTCAAAAGTCAGAATAATAGAAGAGAATGTATGAGACGATGTATGAATGTGAGTGAGGTAAAGAGTGTGTGCCAAGACAGAGTTGTTTGGCGGTCCGTCCTCTCTGCCTACCCCTGCGGAGAAACGGCGTGATGGTTAGTTAGTTAGTTAGTTAGGTACCTACGCCCCGATTATTAAGTTCGAAATTCAGTCCCAAATCGTTTACTACTGTTAAGTTTTTCTGGACTGTCAAAATAGTCATAAACAGAACAATTATGGATTAATGAATAAAACACACCACTGTAATTGATAATAACATACATCGCCTGTCTTCAATCAAACGTCTCTGAAGTTCGTTAGAATAATGAAATGAGTACCTAAGGATAATGACTAATGAAACAATTTAACATTTAGAGCATACAAAGAAGATGTGTTTATAACAAAGCAATTTATAAGTAATTTAATTATCTTCAACTACAGTCACGGGCAACGGGCTACTGTACCTACAATCGAAGAGATAACCGATGGAAGTGTGCAGAGGGCGTGTCGGTGTGCCAGAACCAAGCAACATTTTATTTACTCTATCTAAAAACTAACTAACTAACCATAACGCCGTTTCCCCGCAGGGGTAGGCAGAGAGGACGGACCGCCAAACAACTCGATCTTGGCACACGCTCCTTGCTTCGTTCACATTCATACATCGCCTCATACATGCTCTTCTATTATTCCGACTCTTCACATGGCCTGACTCAAGTATCTGATTCACTTGGTCGTGCCATGTCTTCCTCGGGCGTCCCCGACTTCTTCCACCATTCACATTTGCATCATATATTCTCCTTACACTCCTTTCCTCGTTCATTAGCTCTACGGCATGTAGAGTGAATGAACTTCCTTGCTTTCCTTAAACAGACCGTCCACACCGCATCTCCTAAGATGACCTAGGCTTTGAGGGAATATTCCTCAGGGCTAAAAATTATCCTCCTGTGTGGAGCTACTGTAAAAAAAGAACTTGAACACGCCCGCGCAACCCGCGATTTTCGAATTCGTAGTCAAGAGCCTTATCAGAGAGGACTCCAGATACTAATATCTACAGCCTGTATGTTTGACGAATATCTACAGCTCATATGTTGAACTAATATCTACGAACTTCAGAGTGTTGACTAATATCTACAGAGCGTAGGTTGAACTAATATCTACAGAGCGTAGGTTGGACTAATCAGCTAAATGTGTCCAATAGTCCGATATTAGGGATTTTTACATACATACTTACAAAAATTAAGTTTTTTAAACTGCATACGCCATATTACGTTATTCCAATATGCTATACATAATTGCAAATCCAACCTCTGACAGTACTGTAGATATTCGTCAACACTTTGGTTCTCATAGATATTAATCAACAGTTTGAGCTGTACATATTCGTCAACACTTTGATTCTCATAGATATTAGTTCGATTTTTTCAGTTTTTGGAATTCCTGTAGATATTAGTAGACGCCTCCTCAGAGAGCCATTTGAAATTAGCAAAAATGTAACTTCATTTCACTAGTTCGAAGTTCGAAAAATACCATCTCGCCAAGAGTAGGATTACATCGAATAGAGAGTTTTTTTTTCATAAAAGTATTTGTAACAAGGTGTGTGCACCCTCTTATACACATTTTATTTATGGTTTCGGTGTGTGGCAAACTCTAGTGCTTGCCCATTGACATTTGGGCATTGGTAATATTGCGAGCCCTGCAATATATTGGAATGCAACAGTTGTTGATCCTGGACGGATTAAAAAGGAGCAGATTTGAAAAGAAAGTACGCCATTCTTTGTGTAACAGCAGAGAGCTCAGGGCGCCAGGGCGGTCCTCTCGACCGCAACTCTACGGATCATTTTCTTGGACGTCATACTCGCCATCTTGAGAGCTGATTGGAAGTCATCCTGGAGGGATGATTGGCATCGAGAATCATCCGCCTTTGCTGTTTCTGGAAGGCCCTTTTGGCTGGGAGCATTTCTCTGGAGTCCTGACATCTCACGATGTGAGATTCGTTTCACAAAAGAAGATTTCATCATGCGTCATTTCAACTTACCACGGTATCAAAATGAACTATTTAAACCTAAGCAAAGCCAGACAGCCTTAGTTTCAGGATGTTACCTTTTAGTCTAATATGTATTTTTGTATTTCTAATACCTTATTTTCTTTGAAAATCATTAACCTATTCCTTATATCTGCCATGCGAGTCATTTTTGCTCATAATAATTTACCTTGTACATTGTTGCCACCTCATCCCCGGCAACAAGTTCTTTTACATAATGTATATATATCACTATAACGACCACACAAAACTTATACTTATCTAAATTTTATCGGGTCTTCCTTAGGTTGGCAATAAAATTCCACTCAGCATAATTATTATGATAAGTGTATAGTATACATATGTAGTGTAGCCTACATCATCATGGTTAGCCATTCCCTCTTGTAGAGTCGGCTAATGACTGTGATGACTGTGACTACTTAATGACGTTATTATATACAATGCAGTCATAGTTAATGACTGCAGAGCTCGAAGCGCCAGTACAAAGCGCCACACAGAGCACTGCAATAAACTCAGAGGTTCGCAACCACATTCTCATTTTCGGATATATATATATATATATATATTCTTAAAAATTAAAAAAAAATAGTTCATCAATCGACGAGAAGTGATTGGAATCAACTGCGCTACAAACCGCGCCAAATCCGGAGTTGGTAAAGCCGACATTTCTTTTGTATATTTATTATGCTTCCATGTCAACTCAGAATCAAGTCAACTCAACCCTTTTTGAAAAGTCATTGAAGTTATGAAAAAATATTTAAAAAAATAGATAATAACCTAACCTATCGTAGTTTTTATATATTTTTTTCATCACTTCTAATAAGGGCAGCGCTCTTGAGACGATTTTTCGCAAAAACAGCGCTATATAAGTTGTCCAAATTTATTATTATTATTATTATAAGGGAACGTACCCATACTAAGTGACCAACTTTTTGCAATTTTGAACCCCCCCCCCCCTCCCCCCGGTGACCAAAAACCTAAGCAACCCGCCGCTTATTTGTACCGAGCGTGACATTTTGGAGACCCCTCCCCCCTAAAGGTGTCACGTAGTATGGGTACGTTCCCTAACATCAAATGAGGTGTTGACTTGATTTCATTCTGAGGTTTCAAAGGAGATGTTGAGTTGTCCAGACACCATTATGTATAAATGCTTTAATTTCTTCGAATTTCAGAAATAAATACGTGTGTCTGCGAGATTGTGCGACCATAAATGTTAAGAAAAAACATATAACAAAATTGGTTGTATAAAATGGCATAAAAAATCAACCCGTAAAAAAGAAAGTTTTTTTTTAACTGTAATACATCTATTTTCAAATGTCTTTTAAAACTCAAGGAAACTTGTTTTGATTGAGGATTCTTCCTATCCAGTATCCAGGAACTGGGGTAGAACTGAACCGACCTCTACCAAACGCACCAAATCCCGATTGTATAAGATTTTTTTTTTTAAGTTTCTTTATTCTTTGAATTATTCGTTACGTGAATTGGGGATTTTTTGACCACCATACTAGGTACATGCCTGTGTGATAGACGTTTATTGTAAATATTAACTGCTGTGATGCCATCAAATTTCAGAAAAATGTATGCTTGTCCGCCACCAAAAGTTGATAGAATGCATTGTCATCGACAACGAGTCTACGTGACGAGTTTCAGCTCAATCGGATGTCGGGAAATGGGTTAAATTCCATTTCCAAGATTCCGCTTCATTCATACAAAATAAATATTCAACCAAAACAAAAGCGAAATTCAAATAGAAGAGACATTGACGTACGATATAGAAGAGAGGAACATTTTAATATCTTCGCATAATATTTGTATATACTGACTTAAAAGTGATTTTTAAATATTCAATTTATATTCGAGAGAAATAATTTTCCTCAAGGTCGTTGGTATTTCGGGGGATCTGTGTGGAGGGACTTTTTGAGGAAAGGCAGTAGCATTCCCGGAAGGTACATAATATGTTGTAGGAGGAAGGAAACACAGCGGCCGATAATTTAGGAGATTTGTGGAATGCGACGCAGCACCAATTATGCTCAATATAATAAAAAGTTTGGAAACCCCTGATCTTCACAATGACGTTCGGCTGCTTTGTTGCCGTTCACAACATATTTTTAATGCCGTGCTTTGGTGACAGTCAGTCTTTTATATTATTTCAATAAACCCAACAGCATCACTAGAGACCGCAGTAAATCATAAATCAGGGTAGCAGGAACGCAAGGAGTAAGGATTAAGGAGCAAGGAGCGCATGACGGGAGCCGGTAGCTGGTCGGAGCCGTCTCGACTCATTATGACTCATTTGCTTTGAGGGCGCGCGCCGGGACCTGACCCGTGTCCTTGTTGGGATAACAAATAGTCCGTGACGCATTATGGTAAAGAGCCAATTCTATTATTTGTTATCTTCGGTTTTCCTTGATTTTTATCCTTCTTTGTTATAAAATAAACTACACAATTCAATAACAATGAGAATAAGGAACTCCAGTGAAAAATATGATGGATTTAAAAAAATATGTTCATATAGACCAATAAACGCTGATTCTGAATATATAGGTTTTATTTAATAATATTAAACGCAGAGCTTTTAAAAAATTATTAAAAAGTCCATTTTTAATCGGATGGTAGAAACACGCCGTCAAGTTGGCATTATTGAAATGTTTAGTAGTAACGTCAATGTTCATCGTGTCGTGACGTCACCGTGAAGTCATTGTATGGGAATGTAGATATGACACAAGCCATCGTATTAATTTATTCGTTTATTTACATACTGTTTATAGAGGTTTAGTTGTTGTGTTTATTGAAACATTATTTAGGCCCAAATTTATCTCCATTTTTGAAAATATTCAAAAACTACTGCACAAAAAAATAGTTACGCTACTTCTGGGGAGAATACTTCGAACAACGAAATCAAAATGGCGGCAGTTAATCAGCTGATTGCCCGATCCTAAAGCATCTTTTCAGGGGTGATGACGTCACACGATTCACCATACATACGGTGGTTTTCGGGGATCTTGAAAAATTAAAACTTTGACAATTATTTTAACTATTAAAACTAACTCTACAAAAAAAAATGCAGTTATTTAAGTTAGAAGGTCATTATTTAAAAAAAAAATGGACTTGATTTCTCTATTCAATAAGGCAAATATAACGGAACATTACATAGAAAATCGTGTTTGAGAAGTATTTAAAACTCTCGAACGGTGACCTTTAGCGTAACGCAATTTTCCAAGGTTTTCTACCTCGAATTTATAAGTCGACGCAACATTTTTGAAGTGAAAACTTCTTTAGCACCGTTGTGATTTGCAACTTGATGAAACGAATAATAGCGAGACTAAAAACATACAAACATAGACATATATAGGATTTAGCCTGCGAGAAAATTAGATAGTATAATCCGTCTCCTCTTTGTGCGGTGCTTCGTAGCCTCCCCACTTTTCTCTACTTTCGTTTTCTGAAAGTTTTAACTTCTACCGCGCGTGAATTTGTGTTCTCTGTTTTTTTTTTAAATAAAAACTTCTTTAGGACTGTTGTTATTTTAAACTCGATAAAACGAAAAAAGAGACAAACACATACATCGAAACATCTACAGGAGCGAGAGAATGAGACAGTATAATTGGTCTTCTCTTGTGCAGTGCTTCGTAGCCTCCCCACTCATGTCTTTTTTAGTTTTCTGAAGGTTTCACTTCTACCGCGTGTGAACTGCACACATGTATTTTTTAAGTTACGAGTAGCTCTACACAGGAGGCCCTGAAGAAAATAATTTCCTTCATGACCTACGTCATCTTTGGGGATGGTGTGTGGGAGGTCTCTTTAGATAATGAAGGAGAGGAAGTTCTGGAAAGGTAAAAGCTATAACAGGTGGGTAAGAATCTGGGGTTCGGTGTGTCCAGGAGTGACGGATGAATTAATCCCTCTAACTGCGGTGCAAGGCGATGTTTCGAGAGAGCCCTGCTTGAGAGGTCAAAAGGTTTCCCTCAACCAGTCTCTCCCGATCCGGCCTTCCACCCAATCGCCGTCAAGACCCGGGCAATCCTCACCATGAACCCAGGCACTCCTACTAAGTGAAGTTCGGGGAAGAAAAAGGGTACGCGAGATGGATAGGAATCTAAGTTGTCAGTGGGTCCAAGTGTGACAAATGTATGAATCCATCCCACCCACAGTGGTGCAAGACGATGGGTCGAGGAAGTCCGACAAGAGAGACCAAATGGTATCACTAAACCAAAATCTCTCCCGTTTCGACCCGCCACGCAGCAAGTTAGCAGACGCATCCGCCAAGACCCAGACAAATCTCATCCCATGAACCCGGACACTCTTGCTAAGTCACAAAACGAGTCCCGGGCGGCGGTACCCATAACCACCTCCCCAATTGAAAATAAGAGATATGAAAGAAAAAATTAAAACAATAAATACCCACTTCCCACAAAAGTAGGAAACAACTAGTATAGGTTAGGACGGTATGTTTTGTGCTCGTTAGAAAAGTGTGATGAACATGAACCACATTTTATAATATGGCGGTGTTGATGTACTAATACTAACTAGGTCCGATTATGTTCCAACGTCATGGAGCATGGAGTCACGGCCATGGCTGGAGCCGGGAGTTGGAGTGGGGATGTGTTCCTGGCGCCGGGTAAAGTCGTGTTTACACGACGCGTAATAATAATTTGGTGTTCCCACACGATGCAGCCGTGTAAACACAGCTTAGCGTTAAAATGGCGGGAACCCGGATGGGTTTACAATAAACAGACTTTAACATTAGGGGAATGGCGGGTCTGGTGCAGGGGTTATTAACTATTTCATCAAAACCGTAAATTATCGTTGTTATAAGTTGTTTTTTTTTACATTAGCTTTAAGAGACCCTTAGGAAAATAATTCCACTCAGGGCCAATTTTATGTTTGGGGATATACTGTGTGAATGGTCTTTTTAGAGGAAATGTAAGATAACATATAAATTAAATAATTTAGTAAAATAATATGTAACTATTTTTAACGGTCGTAAAATAAACCGAAAACATAAAAACAAACATTTTTTACCAAAAAGAGACATTTTTGCATGTTTCATCATAGATGGTTGAGGGAGGCCCTTTGACCTTTCCAGCCAGACTCTCTCGACCCATCGCCTTGAACCGCAGTTGGAGGGATGGATATATACGTCCGTCACTCCTGAACACACGATTCCTAACGACCCATCTTTTTCCTTCCCAGAACTTCTTATACTTTCCTTCCTTAAAAAGATCATCCACACATCATCCCCTTACATCACATTGGCACTGAGGGAAATTATTTTCCTCAGGGCCTACTGTGTGGAGCTAATATAAAAAAAATCAATAAATTCTATAAGTAAAAAGTAACTAAAAAGGAGTAAACACGACAGATAACTCATCTAAAAAGGTACTAGATAGGTCTGGTACTGAGTAGAGATGGGTAAGTTCTGCATTTTTCCGGAGGCCTCCGAGACGTGCTTCCTTTTAAAAGTACTTGAGTTCTTGTAGCAGGTCCCGGGAGCCACTCCCAACTATACATTAGAAGCATAGATTTATCTATCCCTTGCTCGCTAATGCTAGGCCATATCAGAATAAAAGAAGAGTATGTATGAATGTGAATGGAGTAAGGAGTGTGTGGCAAGACGTTAGTTATGTGGCGATCTGTCGACTTTGCCTATCCCTGCTTCCAGGAAAAGCTTTCTGACTGTGCGGGCTTGCTAAGGATTGGGGGCCGCAGAAGTAGCTAGGATAGGGCGCCGTGATGCCAATCTTTAATAGATTTTACCCGGAGATAAATTTGATCATAGACACGACCACAACATCCACCATGACCACGACCACAACAAAATCTTTTAGTTGGTTTATCCACGGGTTTTAAAAATCAATGAACCTGACAAAAATGTTTTCACAGTTTTTGTAATGCACAATGATTTAATATTTAGGCATTTTGATATTGTTTATTTTGTCATGTCCTTCGATTTTTATTGTTTTTTTTTTCAGAGATAACGCATTACGAAATATTGGAAAGTTGTAAATTTTTAAAGGGTCAATTTATTAATTTACTTTATTCATGAAGTTAAATATAACTGGTGAACGTGTGTATTTTTAAAATAAATTATTTACATCAAGATGTAGTGTGTTCATACCATGTCCAACCTCGTTCAAATAAACCAAGTATGATTTTGTAATTAATTTGAGACGTGTAAGTTTAAATTTGGTAATGTTTACAAATAGCTTACGCAATATGTTTTTTAAAAATATACAGTTTTTACGTAAATTTTGAAAACCAACATCGAAAAAATCATATTTCTAATACGGAATCCGTTATTTCCATTGCTTGACAATATTTATTTATTAATAACGCCATTTTTAGGGGTTTTTTGCATAGTAATCTTATATATAAAAATGAATCGCTAAATGTGTTGCTAAGCGCAAATCTCGAGAGCAGCTGAACCGATTTCTCTAATTCTTTTTTTAGAATATTCCTTGAAGTACGAGGATGGTTCTTACGGAGAGAAAAATTAAGAAAATTGCGCAGAAAATTGGATAATTTCAGAAAACCTAACGACTATCGCACGTTTGACAGTTCGCGTGTTTGAGAATGACATTTTAAATCAGGATTCTATTTTTGAAAATCTTTAAGTTGATAAATTTATTTAAAGTAGGTACTCCCCTAATAGTTTTAATCGAATCAAGAATTTTAGATATTTTAAATAGGTACCTATGTTAGGTACCAAGTTTAATATACAAGAAAAATGGAAATTTGAATAAAAATTGTAAAAGGTGGCACGCGGGTTTTTTAAAAACTGCATGTACTTGGATTGAATATTAAATATTATTATAGGGAGGGGGGAGGGAGGAGGGAGGGCGGTGAGAGGGGGAGGTGGAGGAGGCGGAGTGGGAACCCCCCTAACACCATGCGAGCGAAGCTAGTAGTTCATAAAATTATATGCAATTCTGTTAATATTATCCAATTTATATTTTATTTTTATACATAACTGAACTGCCTCAGTAACAATCTTTTGTATTTATTGTGATAAATTAAAGGCATAATAATCCGTAATTAGTTCACTCTCCAATAGTGAGTGAGAAGTACGTATTATTATGGTGATTTTCACAAAAATAACGCTACACAAAATATCCAATTATATATTTGGATTCAGAAGGCATAGCAGCGCTTCAACAATATTCACAGAATTAGGACTCCATGGATTCGCCAGTCTGATGAGATACCGGGTCACTGGAGCCAGGATGCGGCTAATGGCCCCCGACAACACGTTGGTGACTGCAGCCTTCCAGCACCAAGCGCCACTCCTGAGAGAGCGATGGGCCCGAGCGCACTCAAGATCACGCCCTGCATAATAATTGTTATTATTAATTTTTATTATTATTATTTTTTTTCTATTTATGTTCTTATTTCTTAACTGTATTAATATATAAATATGTATAACTATATGGGACGTGTGGGATTGCACTATCCTCCCCACATCCTGGAATAAAGATTATTATTATTATTGTTATATTATTAGGTACCTATATATATATATATATATATATTTTTTTAAGTGAGATCCACACAGGAGACCCTGAGGAAAATAATTTCCCTCAGGGCCTACGTCATCTTTGGGGATGCTGTATGGAGGGTTTTTTAAGGAAAGGAAGGAGAGGAGAGTTCTGGGAAGGAAAAGGGTTTAATGGGTGGGGAGGAATCTGGGATTCAGTATGTCCTGGTCATCCGCCCCCAAGACCTAGACAAACCTCACCCCATGAACCCGAGCACCCCTGCTGAATCACCAAACGTAGCGAACCACTTGGGGTGACCTATGGCAGAGGTGTTGGTGATCCAATAAAGGTTCCCGGGGCGGCGGTACCCATTCCCGCCTCCCAAATTGATATGTAGTTAGTCCCAGAATTTCAGCAATGAAAAAATCCCGACCACTCCCCAAGTTGAAAACAGCTGGATGAGGCGGCGCGCCCGGTGTCGGCTACATAACAGTATTAAGGCCACTGCAGCTGTCTAGCGCCACCACCTACATTATAATTTAATATTATTTCAAGAATAGGCCAGGCGTTAAATGCTCTTCTACAGCAACCAATAACCAGTGACCTTCCCCTTTTAGCTTGGTTCTCATTTACGGCGTATGTAAATACTTTTAAATACAGAATAACACTTTTTGAAGTGAAAATTTCTTTAGCACCGTTGTGATTTGAAACTTGATGAAACGAAAAATAGCGACACTAAAAAGAAACAAACACATACATCTATAAGATTTCGTCGGCGTGGTCTAGTGGTAAGGCTCTGACTCGCAATCCGAAGGTCGTGGGATCGAATCGAAATAAATTTTGTTTGAATAATTTGTGTTATTTCAAAATTAAATCATTTAAAATAATGTATAGTATATTTGCGGCACGTTTCAGAGTGGAAGATACTCTCAGTATCGCCCTGGTGTAAGACCACCATTCAAGCTTTGCTTGAAATGGCTTTAGCCGTGTTTGGTGACCAGATCTGAATAGCCAGGTACTTCCCCACCTTCCTCTTCCCTATCCTATCCTCCCCGGTACCTTCATACCCCAATTGGGGATGCCATAGCCTCACTGGCTCCAGACGGGAGCAGCTGGGACCCTTGTGAGGTATTCATATAAAAAAATTCTGCGAGAGAATGAGATACTATAATCGGTCTCCTCTTTGTGCGGTGCTTCGTTGCCTGTAGGTCTCCTCTTTGTGCGGTGCTTTGTAGTCCCCCCACTCTTGTCTACTTTAGTTTTCTGAAGGTTTCACTCCTACCGCGTGTGAATTGCAAACTCTGATTTAAATAAAATAAAAAAAATGGATTACAAAACAATTTTGCAGGGTAATCGTACTAATATGATTTAAATTAACAAAAAATTAGAACCAGGCTATTGGAAACAAAATATAAACTAATAGTTTTTATTAAAAAAAATGTAAAATGTTTTTTGTAAGATTTTTCGGTGCTATTAAACATCTGCTACTTCTGCATGTCGGTTACCTAAGCTGTGTATGTGTCGGTGGCCGATGGTAAAATCAGGCAGATCATGATGCGCCTAGTTACTTCGTTAAGTCATGTGTTAAAAAGAGTGAAGACTACTGCCATCTAGCGGCATATTTTTGTAGCATATTGTTAGTTGATATTGCATTTTACAGATTAGCGACGTAAGACTAAACTAAAACGAGATGTTAGACGGTAAAGTAGATCTCTGGTTTTTATATCGTATAATGTGTTATGGTGACACGAAAGTGTTGTTTATTTTGATTGTGTTGGGAAAAACATTCTTATAAATAGTCTGCTTTCTAGTTTAACTCTCTCTTAATTCGTGGATCTCCTATAAACAGCTAGCATTGTCTAGCAAGTGGTCAAAGTGACCAAATTTAGTGTTTTGTCGGGTCGGGACAAATTATTGTAACAAATGTGCTTGTGAATAAAACCAGGAATTCCTCCATTGAAACCAGATGTTTTTACTTGACGTCCTACTGCTAAATACCAATTTATAACACATGGTCCTCCAGCCGCATCTACCTTACGAACGGATTAAGGCATTTTGAGGAAATAATAAAATGAACCAGCGAGCTATCCAAAAGAGGAAAAGATGAAAAAATGAAGAACAAGGATCGACATCAATATAAGTATCCCTGCTATTCCTTCTATTCCGTGATTCGTTGCAGCAGTTTGGGCAAGTACTGGCCTGATTTAGACGGAGTTTCTAGCCACGCGGGTACCGGATGAATTTGACAGCCGTAAATGTACAGGCGCTGGTAGAGGGCGAATCGAGATGAAGTTTCGATACGTTCGTCAGTTGGTTCTGGGGAGTTTCATGGTGTGGACAGCTGAACTTCAAGCCGCCAAAGGTCATGGCCAATACACGCGTGAGCGAATTAATATTTAATAATGAATCATCACGAGATATTTAGCTTAACTTTGGTATTTTATTATCCTTAGCATTTAATTTAAATCCTTATAAATATGTTCGGTTATCCGTACAGGCGCCCTTCAGGATTTACAAATATTATTCTTCCTTTTATTGAGACCCACATGTTCCGAGATAATAGTTTTCACATTAATTGACTTACCTATGGTAATCAACCACCCCTGGTAGATTTAAATCAATTTAATCATGCTCTACCCTTAATTGTTTGAATGGTGCGTTTTGCTTCTGTGTTGGTTAACAATATAATATACATAGAATTAAATGATGCATTCTATATGTTTTATTTCTAAGGTTTTTTTACAATATGGTCAGGGTGATTTTTGCGTTTATGGATCTCAGTCGATGAAGTTTTTTTACTTTGGAACTGTTTTAATGTTATATTTTAAAGTTTCTCCTTTATTTAGAATTTGTTTTGAGAAAACCAAATTTTAGGCAGGTTTAGTTTTTATTATTCTAATCCCTGTTCAAATAAGTGCTATTTTTTGTGTGTCAATGTTCTTATTTAAAAACAAAAAACTAACTACCCGCAGTGTAAATGCAAGTCATGCGAATTATTTTAGGTTAATTGTTTTAGAAGATGATTATTGTTAGATTCTGTCATTGTTCATAGCTTGAATTGGTTACTACTGTTTTCTACGCGATTATTGCAAAGAAATTATTTTTTTAAGGAACATTTTAGCATTTGTTGTGTTGAATTATTGTCAAACGTATAAAAAATGGATAATTTAAAATCGTTGATTAACAAACGCGGAGTGTTGAAAGGTAAACTCACGAGATTTGCGGATTCATTAAACGCATTATCAGTTAACGAAATTAAAATTCGCTATGCGAGAATTGAAAAAATAATTGATGATTTCGAAGAGGTTCAGGAACAAATCGAAAGTCTTCCGGATTCCAACGAAATTGATAATAATTTGCAAAGGGAGAATTTTGAAAATCAATATTATTCAACCTTGGCGACTGCTAAAGGAGCAATTCAGTCTGTAGAGACTCCCAAATTAGAAATCAAGTTACCCAACCTTCAGTTACGAGAATTTAACGGAGATCCCAAAAATTGGATTAATTTTCTAGAAACATTTAAGACATTAGTTCATAACAATACTGCCATAAGCAATGTACAGAAGTTTTATTATCTGCAATCCTGTTTAAAGGGGAATGCAGCAAAGATCATCGCCAATTTCGAGGTATCAGACCTGAATTATATATCGGCTTTTGAATTGTTGCAGCAGAGGTTTGCAAATTTGCGAACTACCGTACAAAGACACATCCAAGCTCTGTTTCAACTTAAAGAGATGAAACATGAGGATCCAGTAGCCATGCGTTATCTGATTGATGAAACTAATGTAAATTTGAAAGCGTTGCAAAATTTAGGCTTGGAAATCGAACAATGGGATGCTTTAATTATATACGTAATTTCTAATAAATTGGATGCAAGTTCTAGAAAGCATTGGGAACAAAACCCATTGCAGGATGAGCTACCTACATTACAGGAATTTCTTAAATGTTTGACCTCGCGTGCGCAAGTTTTGGAATTAATGTTAAATTCAGATTCGAAAAAAATTCCTACCTACCCGAAAGCAAGTGGTAGCAACAATAATCCCAAAAAGGAATCGGTATTTTTAGCTGCTACCCACAATAATTGTATTTGTTGTAATGACAAAGGGCATAAAATATATTTTTGTAAAAATTTTTTAAAATTAAATTCAGGAGAAAGAGCCAACGCAATAAGAAGGTACCGTGCCTGCTTCAAATGTTTGAGGTTAGGACATACGGCCCCATATTGCAAAATTAATTTAAAATGCAAGCATTGTGATAGCGAGAGCCACAATACGTTATTGCACAGGGAGATGCATCCGAGCGATGACTCCATGAATAAAGGTGAAGATCACCCAGGAGGTGACTGCCAAATGGATGCTGAACGAGTTTCAGTATCAAACCATTCAGCTTTAGCGAAGGCTGAAAAAACAATTTTATTGTCGACTGCTATCATTGGGGTAGTAGGTCACAATAATAAAGTGCATGAGGCAAGAGTCCTAATTGACTCTGGAGCTCAAGCCAATTTTATGTGCGAAAAGTTCGCAATGAAGTTAAATTTGAGATGCGAGAATATAAACAAGCCTGTGTTAGGTATACACAACAATGTTACCCATATAAAGAAACGTGTTGCGATAAAAATGAAATCTCTGAGGACAAATTATAATCAAAATATCACTTGTCTAATATTGCAGGAAATAACCACAAACCTACCTCAAGCAACAGTGGCCAGAAAAGACTTTAAGCTGCCGCCGGGATTACAAATGGCGGACCCAAATTTCAACGTAGCGGCGCCTATTGATATCCTGTTAGGCGCTGAGAGCTTTTGGGATATACTACAAGATGATCGGCTGAGATTGGATACCGGACCTACTCTTCAGAGGACTGAATTAGGCTGGGTTATATCGGGCCCGATCAACATTCATCAGAAAAAAAGGCCAGTACCGCAATTTTGTAGTTTATCAATAAACATATTATCTAATCAGATAGAAAAATTTTGGAAAATGGAGGAGGTGAATTCTGCGAGATTTCAAAATCACGAGGAGAAGGCGTGTGAAGCGGATTTCGTCGCCACGCACTCTAGAGAGAGCGATGGTAGATACGTGGTAAGTCTGCCGCGCCGCCCATGTGTGAGTCAACTTGGTGACTCGTTAAACACAGCGGAAAAAAGATTTAAGAACCTAGAGAAGAGATTTTTAATAAATCCTGAATTGAAATTGCAATATGTACAATTTATGCAAGAATATGAGCAACTAGGTCATATGGAGTTATGTGATAAATGGAGAGGGGATGAGCAATCCTATTTTTTGCCGCATCACGCGGTCATAAAAGAAGCTAGCACCACGACGAAGGTGCGTGTAGTGTTTGATGGTTCGGCAAAGACGTCGACCGGAATATCCCTGAACGATGCTCTGATGGTGGGAGCTGTCATTCAAAAGGACTTATACAGCCATTTATTACGTTTCAGAATACATCGATACGTCATGACTGCGGACATCGAAAAAATGTACCGTCAAATCAACGCATGCGCAGAGGATCGCAGCCTTCAAAAGATTGTATGGCGCGAATCACAAGAAGAGGAACTCCGACATTACAAATTGAAGACCGTCACATATGGGCTGGGACCTTCCTCCTTCCTAGCAACGAGATGTCTTCGACAAATCGGTATGGATAATCAAGTTAATTTCCCAGTAGCAAGTCAAGTCATAGAAAATGATTTTTATATGGACGATCTCTTGACTGGAGGGGATGACTTGGAAGTTTGTTTCAAGTTGAAGAAACAAATAAGTGATATCTTGCTGTCCGCAGGGATGACCCTGAGGAAGTGGAGATCAAATATTTTGGAATTGTCATCTGGGCGGAGCCAAGGTGAAATTGCCAAACAGGGCAATTGTGAAAAAATGATCACTGACAATTCCAAGAATGAAAAAATACTTGGATTAATTTGGAATAATGAATTAGATTACCTGTCATATGAAATTACAAAGCCGTCAGGTAAAACGGAGAGCAAGCGTCAAATATTATCGTGCATAGCTTCCACCTTTGATCCTTTAGGACTTTTAGGGCCCATCGTAGTGGTAGCTAAATTAATTATGCAAAAATTATGGCAGTCCAAGGCATCGTGGGATGACATACTACCTGATGAAATTTTACTACCTTGGAGGGCTTATCTAGACCAATTATCGCAACTAAATGGGTTAAAAATCCCGAGAGGAGTTATTAGCGGAACACCAAAGACTATACAATTGCACGGGTTCTGCGACGCCTCTCAGAAAGCTTTCGGAGCATGCGCCTACATCGTCTCAACAGATTCGGAAGGTAAGAGGCACGCACAGTTAGTTACCTCCAAGTCTAGAGTGGCACCATTAAAGTGTATATCACTACCCAAGTTAGAGTTGTGTAGTGCATTACTATTGGCCAAGCTAATAAAAAATATCAAGTTGACGCTAAGTATAGAGGAATCGGCCACCTATTACTGGTGCGATTCAACAATAGCGTTGTGCTGGTTGAGAGGACAACCAGCTCGTTGGAACACCTTCGTGGCAAACCGAGTCGCTGAGATACAGGAAATCAGCGATCCAACCCAGTGGCGGCACGTATCATCGTCAGAAAATGCTGCGGATATACTGTCCCGAGGTACCACAGCTGAAAGGTTAGTCAGCACTTCAATATGGTGGAAGGGGCCAAGCTGGTTGACGGAAGATGTCAGCACTTGGCCAGTATCCAAGATGTCATGTTTGGATCCCCCGGAAATAAAAAGTAAAAATGTACTACTGGTAACTGATACTCAAGAATGGGATATTTTCGAAAAATTCTCATCGCTAACCAAATTAAAAAGAGTAATCGCTCAAGGTTTAAGATTTATAAATAATTGTCGCAACCCTAAGGATAAAACGTATGGCAATTTAACTGTCTCCGAGCTGGAAGCAGCTTTAAAATGTCTACTGAAATCATCGCAAGAACATTCCTTCAAAAGAGAATTGAAGGACCTAAAGAAGCATGGGTTAGTAAACAAAAACAGTAGATTGAAAGCTCTCAATCCCTGTCTAATGGATGGTTTAATTTGTGCAAGTGGACGATTGAAATTAGCTACTTATTTATCGCATCATCAAAGGCACCCTGTAATATTACCACCGTCACATAAGCTAACTGAACTTATTATACGTAATTATCATTATGAACATTTACATGCAGGTCCCCAAGCGCTGTTATCGGAAATACGCTTGAAATATTGGCCGATATTTGGGAGAAACACTGTTAAGCGTATCCTACATAAGTGTGTTGTATGTTTTAGATACCGACCTCAGGTTTGCCGGCAGATCATGGGAGACCTTCCAGTTGAGAGAATCACTCCCAGTCTACCGTTCTCTGTCACAGGGGTCGACTTTGCCGGACCGATAGACACGAAGGCTGGAGCGCTGAGAAAATCTCCGCTCATTAAATCGTATCTTTGCATATTTGTTTGTTTTTCTACCAAAGCGGTTCATTTGGAACTCGTAACAGATTTATCAAGCGATGCTTTTTTAAATTGTTTAAAGAGGTTCATTGCCCGTAGGGGTCAACCGGAAAAAATATTTTCTGACAATGCAACCACTTTCAGAGGAGCTTCCAATAAGCTCAAAGAACTATATGCCAGTCTAAGATTGAACAATGACAAAATCCATAGGTTTTTAGCTGATAAGGGAATATCTTGGAGTTTCATACCGCCTAGGGCGCCGAACCACGGGGGGTTGTGGGAGGCCGCCGTCAAGTCCACCAAGTTTCATTTATATCGAATTACTAAAAATAACCCATTGCAGTTTGAATTATTGTATACTTTGCTTTGTCAGATAGAGGCTTGTTTGAACTCCCGTCCCTTAACTTCCCTGTCTGATGATGTAGATGACCTTCTCCCTCTAACTCCCAACCATTTCCTCATGGGCAGGGATGCTTCGGTTATTCCCGAGTTGGATGTCCGCGAGCTCCCGGAGAACAGACTAAGCAAATATCAAAAATTAAATGCTCTAATTCAAAATTTCTGGTTCAGATGGAAACGAGATTACCTTGCTGAGCTGCAAAAACGGACCAAATGGCAGGCCAACAACCAAAAGGCCATAAAGAAGGACGATCTGGTAATCCTGATGGAAGACAATCTGCCTCCTGCATTATGGAAGATGGCGCGCATAGTAACTACTCATCCAGGCCCGGATGGAGTAGTGAGGGTAGTTACCCTCAAAACAGCACAAGGCACTTTTGTGAGACCGATCACAAAAATATGTTTGATGCCAATAGAATCAAACTTGGATCCAAATTTCCCGACCCGGCAAACCACGGACCTTCCCAAGGTCACAGCCTAACTGCAATTAGGGCTGAACCGATGCAACCAAACCACATCAATAATTATGGAGCATCGGTATTGGTGTTGTTGACACCACTGTATCCAGCCTGAAGCCACTGGGGCTTCAAGTCAACAACCGCGAGATGATCATCCTCGCTGCAGATCTAATGGTACTATCTGCTTACCAGGGCACGGCCGCCCCTTAATTTATGATGATCTACCCAAAATGATGACATACAGAAGTACATGCTGATGTACTTTTCTAAAACGATGACCACCCTGGACAAGATGGCCGAGCAGTCTACCCGGTGAAGTGTTCATTCGGTTTTTTGGCAGTGCCATGCCAGTGAAAGTTAATGAACTGATAATCAGTCAACAGCGAACTAACAATGTGTTGCTATTTGTGAATTGGTGTTAGTTAAAAAAAAAAAATATATATTATTGAAGTGAAAATTCTTCATAGAGACAATGAGACATTACTGATTTGTCAATTTTACAAAATTATTATTAATGTTGTGATTTTATTATTTTATTATTTATTTTTTTGCACGATTTTTTAGAAATTTATAAATTTTTTAGGTTATTTAAATTGTTGGTTAGGTTCCCGGACCCTTCAAACTTAGATAGTTACACATCTTGTAAATTTTTAGTATATTGTGTGTAGATTTAGGAATTTGTAGTTTGATTTTAATTTCAAAAAAACTTATTGTTTTTTCTCATTCCCCGCCGGGCAGTATGTTAAAAAGAGTGAAGACTACTGCCATCTAGCGGCATATTTTTGTAGCATATTGTTAGTTGATATTGCATTTTACAGATTAGCGACGTAAGACTAAACTAAAACGAGATGTTAGACGGTAAAGTAGATCTCTGGTTTTTATATCGTATAATGTGTTATGGTGACACGAAAGTGTTGTTTATTTTGATTGTGTTGGGAAAAACATTCTTATAAATAGTCTGCTTTCTAGTTTAACTCTCTCTTAATTCGTGGATCTCCTATAAACAGCTAGCATTGTCTAGCAAGTGGTCAAAGTGACCAAATTTAGTGTTTTGTCGGGTCGGGACAAATTATTGTAACAAATGTGCTTGTGAATAAAACCAGGAATTCCTCCATTGAAACCAGATGTTTTTACTTGACGTCCTACTGCTAAATACCAATTTATAACATCATGCTTGGCCTGATTTTACGATTTGCCTGCGATATATGCGTGGTATAAGGGAGTTCATAAACGAATATTATAATGGTATTGATAAGATTGTTGTAGTGAAACATATTTCGAATTCGTGCGACTCTATTAGGAACATGAAAAGAAATTAATTGAAATAATGGAGAGCTGTCAAAAGGGGAATTAATGATGTAATAAAGAAAAATGACATCAGATGCCAATACCCGTATTTAGTTTTACTATAGAAAATACTAGTGTTGGATGTTGTGTGTTGTGATTGTCCTATTTTACATTTAAATTCATGTAGCACTGACCATTTACTTATCATTTATTTTAATCTCGATGTGTAGAGCCCTTTATCTTAAACTTTCGCGTCTATGCCACCTCTTACTAAAATATCGCCATAAAATGTCTTGTCTAAAATCTCCTTTGTCTGTGGCGCATAAAACTTTCTCTTTGTGTCTATAAAATGGAGTGTTTTGATTTCGCTTGTCATTCTTATTAACATTCTCTCTTCTCGATTGTCTAAACTCTGCTTGTTTAGCATTAAATCAAACCGTCTTTCACTTCTGTTACTTAATTAGTCTCAATTATTGTTGTCAGTCAAGTGCTCAGACCAGAATCTCTGTACAAAATTATTCACAAGAATAAACAGAATCAACATCCAGTATCACAACACAAGTTTTTTTTTCTACAAGGATAACCTCAAACTACCTCTCTCAATCACTCATTGTACGGTTCCTCGGTGTGGAACAGAAGGAAGTCAACAAGGGCAGCTCAGACTTACAACCTGACTACAGACTATCTGGAGAGAACCACACCTGGAGCTGCGCAACTAGTATTTAGTTTTTTTCATCATAGTTTATATTAAATAAAATTGGGCCGAGGTGCGTTCCCTGTGGGACACCACGCGTGGCAAAAATGTGACAAAAAGTGTAATTTATAATCAAAGACTAGGTATACCTAAATCATTTATTCATTGATTGAAATGAGTTAAGTTATGTTAAGTGAGTATGATGGGGTTATACTATACACTCGTACTTATATACTTTATATGCTATATAGTTAGTTAATTAATTTTACGCGTATATAAAAAACGTTGATATTTTTATCGCCTTTTTGATTATCAGTTTCGAAACACGAATTCGATTTGAGTAGGTTTATTAATTTAAATTAATTGATGTCAATAAACTGACTCAATTATAACATTCATGAAAAATAAGTCTACGTCGTTGAGCAACTGATTGTTGGAACACTTCAGACAAGCGATAAAGTACATAAGTACCAACATTAGTTTATTTTAATTTACTAATGAATAACTTTAAGAACTTAATTAAACTTAAGAATAACTTGATAACATTAAGTTTACAGTGTTCATTCCGAAGTTAAATTTCCAATCGTCTTTAAAATTGGCAATGTTTGTTTTTAAAAGGCAATTATGCTGAGGCAAATATTTTTTATAAATACTTTCAGCTTTACATATAACAATAACCGACAATATAAACCAAATAGAATATATTAATAACATTTTATTATGTCAACATTCTAAATTTAGTTGGTTAGAGACCACGTAAATTAACAGCGTGCTAATGTGTTCGTAATATAGCGCGAAACTAAATATATTAGCACCATTAATAATGTTTGCATATAAAATTATATTAGTGGCGTAAATTTGAAACACTTTATCCGTAATATTTTCAAGAAAATTTGATGTTACTTTTCTTTCACAGATAAGGTAAAGGGTTTTGATAAATATAGCGGTAGGGAGGTAACTTTTTTGGGATAAATTTGGTAAAGAAATGTCGGTATCTTCCGCTTACTCATCGCAAAGCATTGCAAAACTCCATTCAATAGCGGAAATTTGAAATGCTGTAAAGGACAAAATTAGTGTCCGACCGAAATAGGACTTTCCACCGAAGCCGAATTTTCGGTGTCTCTCTCTGTTTCGACCGAAACCGAAACTTTTTTAGACATGTTAAAAATCGATTGGTTACTGCTATTTAACTTATTTTTGCACTTATTCTGACAGTTAACACGTGTTAAATTAAATAAAAAAAAAACAGTAATTGAAGTGTGTGAAAAAATAATATTTTTTTTATATACGTACGTACGAAAACGGTTTTGCGTAAGGCGCGGTGTCAGAGTTGTATTCTTAGTCAGATTCTTAAATTTCAACCGTACAGTCGCTAGGCTATTAATACTGTTTGATGTTGATATTGTATTTAATAAACCAACGGCGGATCCAGGATTTTTTGTCTGTTAGGATTTTTTTCACACACTTATTGTTAGGATTTTTTTCTGGGGGGGGGGGGCACAAGGGGCGGACTGGCTAAAAAATCAACAATTACTGTTAGGATTTTTTTTTGGGGGGGCACAAGGGGCGGACGGGCAAAAAATTCAAAAATTACTGTTAGAAATAAACTTGAAGTATCATATTTCAAGTTTATTTCTACAAGTTCAAATACCTATGTATAGAAAGGTTTATGAAAGTGTCAAAACAATTGAAAAATTAAACATTTAATAAAGACAGTTTTAGCTTCTAAGTATGTACTGTGATGGACTCTCCACAGTACACAAAAATACCGTCACGTTCCCTCTTGCCCCCCCCCCCTAAATCCACCCTTGAAATAAACACTAATCGGATAACATTAAAAATTGGCTTCTTTATTGTGTTTATCTATAAATAAATAAGTTCACGTACAATGACCGACACGCCCCTGGTGTTTCTACCTAGAGCTGACTCGGCAAACATTTGACCTTTTTATAAGACGGTTGACATGATAGTTTTTACACATGAACATAGGTGGCGCCCACTTGTCGCCCCCTTACCCAGTAC
This sequence comes from Limnephilus marmoratus, assembly GCA_917880885.1. Taxonomy (NCBI): domain Eukaryota; kingdom Metazoa; phylum Arthropoda; class Insecta; order Trichoptera; family Limnephilidae; genus Limnephilus; species Limnephilus marmoratus. The sequence goes on along the minus strand of OU862919.1, from coordinate 25,888,503 downwards.
CCTCACTCCTCTGATAGTAGCTACATAAACAACCAAACTGTTATGATGTCCCTGCCACTGCATAACAGACGCTGTACAGGGTGTAACACACGTATGAAAATTTCATAATTTGTACAGCGCCATTTTTGTGATGTACCATCCCAAGGAAGGGAATAATTTAAAACCAGACCATAAGCAACCTCGCGAAGGTTTCTGCATTATTACAGCAACATGACAATACATCTGAAAAGTTATTTTAATGATTACATAAACTCTTACGACACTGTCAAAAATGTCACAATTTGATTATGACATTTTGCAAACCATCGATTGTAAAATTAAAATTCAATTTTCGAATAAACTCTTTAAATTAATGAATTTAATCGAAGTACTCACCTATGGTACTAACCAAAATCAAATACTTTGAATCTAATAAAAAAATTATATTTATTTTTTATTGATTTATTGTGATAAACAGTATAATCCATTTACATTTCACAAATAACAGTTTATAAATTACAGTTTATAATAAGTAAGTATATACATTTATTTGCATAGGTAAGTACATCAATACTATCTGATTAGCCAGATTTGGTAAATAGTATGATTATTGCTGTCTTAAATTCTCTTTGGTTCAAATTAAAAATGTCAATCACAGAAGAAATGTGATTTAACAAAGTAGTTATTCTCCCCAAAGGCATGATCATTTTAAATATGTAGGTACTATGTTAGATACTATGTTACGTACCAAATTTGATTAATTGTTCTTATAATATAAAAAAAATAATGTTTGTAATATATGACAAATGAAAATTGTAAAAAAATTGCAATAGGTGGCACGCGAGCTGTTTGAAAATCTAAATGTACTGGGACTGAATATATTGATCGCTGGAGAGGGGAGGGGATTGCGGGGAGGGGGATTCGCGGTAGAGGGGAGAGAAAAGGGACATGGGTAGGGAAGGGGAGGTGGAAGGGGAATGGAACGAATGAGTAAAGACACGCAGGGAGAATAATTTCTTTATTAGTGGCATTGCAACGCATGCCGGGAACTTGCTAGCAATATGTATAAAAATGAATATTTCTTTGTTTGTCTCTTATGCGTTCCTAAACCATTAAACCGATCGCGATGAAACTTTCGTGAGTTGTTGTGCGTTCGCTCGGGAAGGTTTCTTTGAATTCTGGTGAGCTCTGGCGTTATGAAATTTGCATAAAAAATTACAATAGGTGGCGCCCGAGTTGTTTGAAAAATGTGTGTATTTCATATAGTTTAGCGGTAGGAAGGGAAAGAGGAAAGAGGTAGAGGGGATCGACGGAGGGGGGAGAGGAATGAAGGAGGAGGTAAGGCAGGAAGGTGGAAAGGAACGCGAGTTGGAAACGCATCGAGGAGGAGGGGTTCGTTGGACGGGGGGATGCGAGGGACAATTCTCGTGGTTTCACTGAATTAGGTCCAGTGTCCAGTAGACATACTTCAACGGCCCTTTATATACATATTCTTTGAATGACTATCCTTTTCTCACAAGCGGTGCTACATTTTTTGTTCGATTTTTATTTTACATTAGCACCGAACAGGAGACCCTGAGAAAAATAATTTCCCTCAGGGCCTATGTCATCTTAGGGGATGCTGTTTGGAGGATCTTTTTAAGGAAGGGAAGGATAGGAAGTTCTGGGAAGGAAAAAGGTATGAGAGGTGGGTAGGAATCTGGGGGTCAGTATATCCAGGAGTGACGGACGTATCAATCCATCCCTCCAACTGCAGTGCACGGCGATGGGTCGAGAGTCCGGCAGGAAAGGTCAAAAGGCCTCCCTCAACCAGTCTCCCTTGATCCGGTCCGCCATGCAGCAGGTGGGCAGACGCATCCGCCGCTAAGACCTGGACAAACCTCACCCCATGAACCCGGGCACCCCTGCTAAGTCACCAAATGTAGCGAACCACTTGGGGTGACCTATGGCAGAGGTGTTGGTTATCCAATAAATGGTTCCCGGGGCGGCGGTACCCATACCCACTTCCCAAATTTTTATTAGTATGAATATAACGTCTTGTATTTTTACAATGTCATTAGATAGATGTCGTAATTTTTAAAGTTTCCTAACTTGAAAAATTACATCTCAGAAAGATAAATTACTTCTTATAGGCAATTATCCTGAGGCCAATTTTTTAAACTTACTTTCATCTTCACATATCCTACGATTATAATATTCCGTTATTTTTCAGGGATCTGCGCTATTACTTATATGTATTATAATTCTTTCATATTTGAAAACTAGATGGAACGTGTGTGTGCACTGTATACAGCTTTATATCCAAAACTAATTTTGATTTTTATGTGTAAATCGCACATGAGACCCAACTGCCTGGAGCTAACGGGACTACGGCATCTTCATTTGGGGTATATTGTGAGAAGATGGGGTAAAGGTTGTGGGAAGAGGAAGTAGAAGGTTGGGATCCATTTTGTAATCAAAATTAGTTCATGATTCGGTGGTTAAAGTTTATCAGGTAAGTTTTGATACACCCTGTATATCACTAAGCTAGACAAGTCGATCAGACAAACAGCTGCTACTGTCTGTCTGACGTGTGTGTTTGTGTGGGTGGGTGTGTGTGTGTGTGTGCGGTCACACACCCTTATACGCACCCTTGTTTGTCCAATCCCGATTTCGAGGACTTCAACTGGCTACCCGAATTCGAGGTCCTGTTATATTATATAAAGTAGACATGTATTCTACACTTATACCTATACTCAAGTTAATCGTGATCGTTGCTGTCTATTCGGTTTCATCATACACCCGGTAAGCACCTAGAAAACGGTCCTCGAAAAACCGGAATACACACCCGGTAACTGAGGACTTCCCATATCCGAGGCCTGTCCACGTATTCAGGATTACACATACGTAAAATACACGGATCTCGGAAGGTCCTCGTTTTAGTGGTCTGTAGTTTTTGGAGGTCTTGGGTCCTCGAAATAGTGTGGAACGAATTTCTTACACGTATCTTGGAAGCAGGCGCGGCCCGTTCTAACATTTACTCGTGCGGTGAACAGGCAACAAAATTATACGCCTCATCGTATTCCTAAATATTTTATTTAAAATATAAATTTGCACAAAACTTAAAAAAAGGTTCAAAATAAAATTGAATTGCCTATCTAAATATATAAGAATTTGGTAAGAGATCATTACGGCTGACACCCGACAGGCAGTGCACCCCTCCACCCGCGCCCCCGGTGCAACAGCAGATCGGCTAGTAATCGGCGTTCGTAATACGGAAAGTACTGAAAACTTCTGAACTGTTCCGGCGACAGGTCTCCAGCGAAATAGTATTCTTACTTAGGGTTTGAACAAGATACCATATGTCTCTCGCAAAATGCAGTCAACGGGTATTACGTGCGATATTATTGTAATATATTATAAAGAGCTTATGATTGTTAGTCCAGTCAAGGAAGGAGGTGTAGAGTGCGTGAGCAGGGACCTAAGCGATTCCTTCAGAAACTTGCTTAGGGTGTGAACATACTAAAAGCCCTGACGTCTAGTTGTTGAGCTAGGGGGGGGGGGGGGGAGAAGTGGAAGCAATCAAAAGGACAGTGAGGTTCACATCCTCACCAACGACATGTTCCACAGCAGTATTATCGACAAGGACATCGGCAGCATCGGTGGCGTGAAGAGTCTGTATCCCATTCTCCCGAAGCTTTGTCTGTAGTAAGGAATGAAGGTAATTTTGTTGGTAGGATTGGATAAAAAATCTTCCTGTTTAACAGGTATTGATGTGTTCCAAGTCAAATTGATGTCAGCTGACCTTCTCAGTCTGTATCATCGTATCTGTTCTTGTGATTTCGTACTGTTGGCTGGGTTTGCGTGCCCATCAAATACCACAGTTCGAGTCATCCAGGATAGTGTTGGTTGACGTAGGTGATGTAACAATCACAAATTGTGGGAACGGAGGCATCTTTTTTCCAAATTACTCTGTGTGGTAGAAATCCTCCGTCCACAACTATGTTCATCTGAGACAGTAGACCAGTTTTTTGGTAGCTTCAAATAAGCTGTACAGGACCGATTTAGTTGTCTTTCGCATCCCACTTTCATTAAACAGTGCCAAGGGAAATGGGGTCAACTTATACTCAAAGAATTTCATCAAATCCTCATCTGATCGTTTGCTTATCAGTTTGCTTGATCGTTTGCTTATCCGCTGAAACAGCAACGTTCAACGTTGGGTCAACTGCAACCTTTTCATCGTGAATTTTTATCGACAAGCTGACGGAAAACATTGGGAATTGACATTATTTCACTGGTTTGTGGGAAGGGAGGATGTGCATCAAACTACTGACTGAGTTTGGAAATGTCTGCTGTATCTCTACTTCAGTGGGCTTGTCTGAGGTCCTTGTGATGTTCACTTGACGTGAAGAAGACTCCACAAAACTCTTCAAGGGAAGTGCAGATCTCATGAGTTGCGCTCATACCAACTAACCACTTGCTGACTACATTGTGCGAAACACCTCTGCCTCCTGTTATGCCTCCTCGGCTTTTGAATGATCGCATCAATGTGGTTTCAATGGTCATATCTGACCATACGCCTGACTAAAAGCGATCAGATCATCGCATAATCGTCGTCACGCATCGGTGTGTCAGTAATAAGATAAAAACAGCTTTTTCTGAAAATGGGGATATTTTACGAAAAAACTTTAAATTTCTGTAAATATTTACTGGTTGGAGACGTATGTACATATATATATACATATTCTAAAAGGGAATTAAATTCTTTACAACTTTTTTCAAATAAATTTCTATGTGTGATAAATATTTTAGACGATATGAAGTAATGTTTGATGAAAAATGTGAGGTAAAATGATTTTTTTCGAAAATATCCACATCTGTGGAGCGTATAACTCAAAAACGGCTGGAATTTAGAAAATTACATATAGAATAAAAGTTGTAGAGAATTTTATAAGCTTTTATTTATTCTTAAAAAAATTTGCTCTGCGACGCACCGTTTTTAAGATACAAGCGGAAATCCGAAAATTGGGACCTTCCCCCCCCCTCCACCCCCTAGCTCACCACCTAGACGTCAGGACTTTTAGTATGTTCACACCCTAAGCACCCTAAACAAGTTTCTAAAGGAATCGTTTAGGTCCCTGCTCACGCACTCTACACCTCCTTCCTTGACTGGACTAACAATCATAAGCTCTTGATAATATAATACAATAATATCGCACGTATGTATGTATGTATGTTTTATTTGATGATAATGTTACTCTGCATTTGGTAATTTTTTCAGTAATTTTTTCCGACTCTTCAAGATCCGCATTAATAAAACCCTTCCTACGGCTCCTCCTTAACCCGCTTGACAACATCACCCATCCAGGTGGCGATATTCTTCCCTTAACCTTAATTCAGACAGAGGCGTTTTTGTGAGGTGTAGGTAATAGGGTCATAGAGCGGATTAACGAAGAATGGAGTGAAAGAAGAATGGAGTGAAAGAAGAATGGAGTGAAAGAAGAATATATGACGCGGATTAATCAAATTCTTGAGCAGGTGTGCTAATTACTTATTAAATATTACAATACCGTACCGCGAATTAAACAGTATTACAGAACATACATAGTTCACAATACAAACTAAACGCAATATTGAATTTTGTTTCAACTGTCAAAAACTGAATTCCTTGTCGGCATAATCTTAATAGTGCAATACTTATTATATTCACATGCACGTAGGAATTTCGAAGGACGGGTCCTCGGTTTAGGGCGTAGGTGAGATTTCTTGACACTCGAGCTTGCAGCGCCTCCTGGTGTTCACATTCCGATGATCGGCACCTTTTAACACGAAACCGAGGACTTTGAGAGAGTCCTCGGTTTAGGGTCTGTGTGTGATTTCCAGCATTAGCGGCGCCGCCCTGGTGGTCACACACCCGTACTAATGAAACACTAGCGAAATTAAACACGATATTTTTCACCACGAAAATGAGGACTCTCTCCGATTGGCCTAAAATTTCGACAGTTGACCAATCAGAGCGCACAGATTATAGGTACATATTCAGTTTTTCGCATTTCGAATCCGAGGACGTCCTCGGATTCGTATGAGTCCTCGGATTCTGGGTCTAAAGGCCTGTGAAGGTCCTCGAATAAAGGTGCATACCAACTCTTCACTACTTTCTCAGTCCATCACTCCATTCAACGGTCTGCTCGGGTTCACGTCCGCTACCCTTAAATCATACCTACGCTGTTAAGTAGTTTCGATTCTTGGCTATAAATCCGGAGATCGCGGTTTCGAATCCCGGCGGGTGCAAGTAAAAACGAATTATTTAAAATAATATATTGCATATTTGGGGCAGGCTCAAAAGTGGTTGATAATTTCAGTATTGCCCTGGGGAAAGAATGGCGACCAGATTTCAATGGTCGGGCGCTTACGAGTACATACTGTCCTCTTTCCCATATCCTTTCCCTCTCCACTATCTTCAGGCACTTCCATACTTTCCCCTTTCCCATTTTCCCTATCCACTATCTTCAGCTATACAATATACGCCAGTTGGATTCCCGTAGTCTCACTGGCTCCAGACGGTTGGGAGCAGTTTTGACTCGTGTACGGTACTCATACACATAGTGGCGTAACGCGGAACGGCATTAGAAAATCGTGTTAGACAAACGTGATATCGTTATGATCGATATACCTTCTATTCCCAGAAATTTTGAAGACTTTTCTAAACGTTTTACTTTATGTAGTTCACAATAATATTAATGAAAAATTTGCAGCTCGTATGAGAGCGGAAGATTTAATTAATTTTCATTAACATTATCTCCACAAAGGACGCACTGAATAAAATAATTCCTACGTCATGCTAAGTCACCAAACCAGTGAACCATTTGGGTTCATCCAATCCAGAGAAACTTCCGAAACAATTTAAAAATTGCTTGAAACGGCTTTAGTATAATAATAATATATATCTTTATTGAGCAAAAAAATTAAGATTTATAATTACAAAAACAAAAAGGACATCATAAGTACAGTTAAAAAGTTGGATGAGTACAAAAGTTAATAACAGAAAACAAAATACATGTATCCAGTAGGTAGGTGGATGAGTACAAAAGTTAATAACAGAAAACATGTATCCAGTAGGTACTTAAACAATAGAGATTTATAATTATAAATTTAGGTTTCTCGTAATCTGCCTCACTAGGCTAGCCTGTGTTGAGGCAGTAATTTTACGTCAATTTATTATACTGTGAACATACCTACACTTATATTAGAATAAAATCACCCAATACAATGGTTGCATTAATAATAACAATAACATTGGTACAATAATAACAGCATTGGTTCAATACTAATTTCGAATTTGAGTGAGTGCACCGGTAAATGCTCTATCATTTTTTTTTATCCAATTTTTTATGTTTTTTTTTAAATTTTTTTGTGAATCACATTTTTTTATACTAATTGGAAGAATGTTGTAAAGCCTTGTTGCAAGGTATCTGAAGCTTCGTTGACCAAAAGTAGTATGAGTTATGGGAATTTGTAGTAAATCTTTGTTATTGTTTCGAGTACAGCGAGTATTTAATCTTTTTTCATAGTATTTCGACATTATACGATTCTGATCTGATGATGGACAATGCAATGCCATCCGAAATGTGAGCTCAAGTAGGAACATTTGCCCCAAAACCAAATCGGCACTTTTTGGTGGCTAGATTTGGATAACGAAGTTTCTCCCAAATATCAACTTCCCCATCTTCCACCTCACCTAACATCATTCAGCCGCAAAATAATCCCCGAATTGAGAATGCCATAGATATACTGACTTTGAGCTATGGGTTCATCATATAAAATAACTGCTAATTAAGTATATTCACAAATTGTTCCAGATTGAGTGGTACCCTCACTCCCCAGTCTCTAACTGTAAGAGGCAATTTTGAAATGTTTTAATTTTAAGTTAATATTATTTTTAAGTGATAATTTTTTTAGACCAACAATTTTCTAATAGGTACGGTAAAAAAATTTAGGCATAAAACTTATGGCATCGCCAAGTTACTTGCAAACCTTCGTGGTCAATTCTGTTAAAACCAAAACAGGTATTTTACTCGTCCTATATATATATATACATATAATATATATATATATACATCCCGCTATCATTGCTGCGTCTTCTAATGGTCCACTTTCATTCAATCCTGCGTCCGACCGTCATTCTGCGTCCGGTATACGGACGCAGGATTGAACACATGTAATTTCAAGTTTTCCCCACTCCTGTACCCTCATACAGTTCAAAAACGAAAATAAGCCAGACGCGGTATTGGTACCTAAATCAACTGAAATATGCTATTTTAGTTCAGTGTTTTGTCACCGAGGTGGCGAGCCGCGGCGCTGCAGTAGACGAGCGTATATTTTTAGCAAAATATACGTTTCATTGACTAGCGTATTGCAACTCCTACATTTGGCAACATCGCTTTTTGATTGCGTTTCTTCTGTTTCCTAGAACGACGAGAACAGATCAGTCACAATAAAACATCGCACATTGCAAAATATGATTTTATTAAAATTCACAGAGAAGAACTTTAAATCATAGTTTTGTCTAGAAAATGTGCAAATCGTCGAAATTATTGATACACATAAATTAATTCTAATGAACAAATGATGTTTTAAGCATTAAACCCAACCATTTTTGATTTATTCGTTGATTTTAATCAAAATTGGCGCCAAATACGACTTCAATAAATATGCATCTTGTCAAACATACATATAATAAAAAATTTAATATCGCTAAAAGACGCCGTTGTTAACCAAGAGTTTTTTTTATTAATATTTAATTTGCCGAGCGTATTATTTGAAAAGTGAATTGAAATTTATGGTTTAATTTCGAGTAATATTCAATCACGGCTTATTTCTAAAAATAAGGACAAAGTTGCCTTAACTAATTTACTAGAAATGATATTTTTTCAAGTTCTTCTAAAGGTCTTCAGAGACTACTGTTGCATATTTTTGAAAATTTCTGAGTTAAAAAATGAATCAGAATTTGGTAGTCTATTATAATAATATTGAACCTAAATTTTTATCGTCATAGTAAGTAGTAAGTAGGAAAGGAATGCCGCTTTCTGCGTGTTTTAGTTAGTTAAGACGTACAAGAAAATCGAAAATTACTTTAATCAGGAACTGACGGCCTCCATGGTTGAGAGGTAGCGGATTCAAATCTCGGAGTGCGCAAGTAATATTTTATTTGAATAATTTGTGTTTTTTTTTTCAGAATATAAATATTCATTATTAATAATTTGTACTTAACTTTTTCGGCTCGTACCAAAGTAGAAAACATTCCGAGTTTGACCCCGGTGTAAGACAACCATTCAGAATTGAAATGTAGATTGAAATGGCTTTAGCCGTGTTTGGTGACAAGTGAGAGGATTACTGAAGATGCTTTAAAAGGGAGATATCATGAAACAATTACAATTAATACACGTAAGCGATTGTTCTGAAAAATTTAATAAAACACGACTCACTTATAAAAAATCTCTAGGTATTTGAGTTAAGTATCATTTAAAGAAACAATGTGATTTTTTTTCATATTAATAGCATGTTAAATGACCGAACTGTGGGAGCTTTTTATAATTTTCTAAACATATGTACCTACTGTGAATTTTTTTTTCTACAAAGGGATTATTTATTGCGTTGCTTCGTGAAATTACTATTTTCGAATAATTTTTAAATAGAATAAGTAAAATTATTTTATACATTAGCTCCACACAGGAGGCCCTAAAGAAAATATTTCCCCATCAAGGCCAATGTCATCTTTGGGGATGCTGTGTGGAGGGTATTTTAAGGAAAGGAAGGAGAGGAATTTCTGCGAAAGAATAAGGTGTGAGGGGTGGGTAGAAATCTGGGGGTCAGTGTGTCCAGGAATGACGGACGTATGGATCTATCCCTCCTACTGCGGCACAAGATGATGTTCCGAGAGAGTCCAACTGGAGAGGTAGAAAGGTCTCCCTCCACCAGTCTCTCCTAAGACAAAAGATAAACCTCACCCCAAGAACCCGGGAACCCCTGTTAAGTCAACAAACGTAGCAAGCCACTTGGGGTGACCTGTGGCAGAGGTGTTGGTTATGTATAGTAAATGGCTCCCGGGGCGACGGTACCCAAACCCGCCTCCTAAATGGAAAATTATTAAAATGCGAATTATACCTACGAGATGAAACATGAATGTGATCGAAGACAAATAGCGTAAAAATGTATGCGTTATTTTACCTCCACGCAGCACACTTTTTCATCTCATCTCGCCGACTAGTAATATTTTTTGAACTGCAAATTACCCATCCTTATCTTAACTAATCATCCATAACTCAAAATAATTGTTTTGAGGCGATGTTTATGAAAGCATAATTAAATATTTCCGGGCAGATAAAACATTTATTGACTGTCAACGTCGGCCGGGCCGCTTTACGTTTGATTTTTTTTATATCCCATTATTTTAAATCGACGCGCTGATATTATGAGCGATATTATAACCATTTGTTATCCAGAAATAAGTCATCATTCTTGAATTGAAATGAAAAAATTCTCTAATTTATATTTAAATAATTTATATGTAAACATATTCACTCTTTCCTCTCCTGAGGAAAATTATTTTCCTCTGTGCAGTCAGTATAAAAAGATACACTAACAAGAAACGAATGCGCGGTCGTTTTAATACGTAGGAACATATATACCTAATTTATTTATTTTATTTTTCATAATTTAGAGTACCAAATGTCTAAATAGTATTTTTATTAAACCAGTTTTTCAAACTTATCAATTTTTTTTCACAATGCATTTCATATTTAAAAAAAAACTTTTTTGGGTACCTGCAATGGACAAACTCTTAAATAAACGTTTTTTTATAATAACTTTTTTTTCATTAATTTGGAAGGCGGGTATGGGTACCGCCGCCCAGGGAAGCATTTACTGGATAATCAACACCTCTGCCATAGGCCACCCAAAGTGGTTCGATACGTTTTGTGACTTAGCAGGGGTGCCCGGGTTCAATGGGAGAGGTTTATCTGGATCTTAGCGGCGGATGCGTTTTTCCACCAACTGCGTAGCAGATCGGAAAGGGAGAGACTGGTTTAGGAAGACCTTTTGACTTCTCTAACAAGACTCTATCGGAACATAACCTTGCACCGCAATGGGAGGGATATATTCATACGTCCCGTAAGATAAGATAATATTCGATTACGATTATTGTAAGACCCTCCACCATCCACATCCACTCCAGCATCCCAAAAGATGACAGGCCCCGAGGTAAATTATTTTCCTCAAGGCCTCATGCGGGAAACTAATTTAATACAATGTTTTTATGTATTTAAAATGAGTCTCCTGTTTTTTCATTATCATTTTAATTTTAGTTCTCCGTTTCGAATTTCTACCGATTTGTTACATATCTACATTAAACATTTAAAGTTCTTAAAAAAATATGTTATTTTTGAAGATAATATCTAGACGTTCCCTACAACGAAGTGCAAATCATATGAAATTCCCTCGATAGAAAAAAAATCGAAAAGTATGCTCCGCAAATTAATATAAACACATTCATTTCACTTATTTTAGAAGTTATATGTACGAAAAAATTCACAGTGTACCTTTAAATGCTACTTAGATGTTCTCCGTGAGATTTTTGCTCTATTTTAAACGAGTTTTGTTTTATTAAACGTTTTCACCCTTTTCACTTCAATTTTTTCGTTTTAAATATTAACGCGCTCTCTCCAACATTTGTAACTACATATCTCTCCATCTGCTTCTTTTTGAACGGGTATGTGGCGCCTTAAAAAATCGTTATACATTCATATTTGACAGTGTTAAGAATTTTTATTTCGATGATCAATAAAATTACGACACAAAAAATTATATGAAAGTATTGGCCAGAAAAAATTAGATAAAATCATTGTGTCCAGTCTTCTTGCCACAAAAACATGCCTGTTTCGCATGTCATGGGACATTATTTACGCTCCAGATTTTTTTAACATTAGCTCCACACAAGGGGCCCCGAGGAAAATAATTTCCCTCAGGGCCTATGTCATTTTAGGGGGATGCTGTGTGCGAACCACTTGGAGTGATCTATGGCAGAGTTGTTGATTATCCAATAAATGATTCCCGGGCGGCGGTACCCATACCCGCCTCCCAAAATGTCTGTACTAGGCTGCATTTTCATGCGTGTAACACGAATGACACGAACCACGAATTGTGGGAAAGGAATGAAACAACAGCAAACGGCGCGAAACGCCACTTGCAGATACTCCATTCCTTTCCCAAAATTCGTGGTTCGTTTCGCGTTGTTACACACATGTATGCTTTTATACTTGTAGGTGCTAGGTATCTAATATATTAAATAATGTGTTAAAAGTATGTTTGAAGTGAAAACTTCTATAGCATTGTTGTAATTTGAAACTCGATGAAACGAAAAGTAACGACGGTAAAAAGAGACCATCTATAATCTATAGGATTTGTCCTGTAAGAGAATGAGATAGTGTAATCGGTTTCTTCTTTATGTATTGCTTCGTAGCCTATCGGTCTCCTATTTGTGCGTGCGCCGTAGGCTCCTCAATCTTGTCTTCTGAAGGTTTCACTTCTACCGCATGTGAATTGCATACTCTGACTTTGTTTTTAATTTTTAGATAATATTTTTTATTTTGTTGGTATCAGTAAAACAAACGCGAAAAAAGACTATGTACGCTAAATTGACGTTTACGCTTCAATTATTTTTGTGTTTTCTTCAAACCATTAGATATTAAATGGCAAAAAAATACTAGAAATGAGTGTCTTATTGTTCCGAAGTTTCTTTATAATTAATAGGTTTTTTTTTTTTTTTGTGTTTTTTTTGTCACTGTGTCCATTTACAATACACATGTAACATAATTACATAATATTTCTACTGATAATCGTGTTGTTTTAATAATTACCCACTTATATTCAGAGTTAATTCTTTAAAACTACATAACATTAACAGATTTTATTTTATTTTATACTAGCAGACCCGGCCACACGATGCTGTTGCTAACGAAACACAACGCCACTACCCAACCTTTATAAAATCCACACTACTTGCTTGCCAACTGCCCGCTGCCCGCTGTCTAAATTGAATATTTGAATTTCTCGGCTTTTATCTACTATAATAAGCATGTTTTATACATGTTAATCTTCCTCTTGAATCACTCTATTTATTGGTGAAAACCGCATAAAAATCCGTTGCGTAGTTTAAAAGATCTATTCGCACATACATTTTGAGCGACTTCATTTTGTATGTATTGATAATATATTTAATTTATTTTTGTTCTTGCTTATTCATCAATAGATTTTACGTGCGCATTGCCGCCGAGTTGGTTAGATTCCGCAACGTATGGGCCAGTCGTATTGGCGCCTTCATATTCTATTAATACCTTTAAAGTCGTTTAACCAAAAATTTGAATGAATAAATGGCAACGTTGCAAGACGTCCGTTTGTCGTCAACATGAAAATAAATATATAATTGGACCCTACATTGTTTACAAAATGAAAGAAAGAATATGCAGGACGCCTCACTACATTAAATATGAAAGGAGTTCAGATTGGTGAGAGGTTAAAGGGCGTTTTTTTCGTTTTGTATATTTTTAAATTAATGTTTTTCAAAAATTTAAATACCTAGCAACAATCAAACACTTAAAAGATACTATATACATTAGTTAAAACTATGAAAAATCGAGTCCTTCAGATAGACGCAGTAATGTCGATCCGATGAAAGGACGCAGAAATGATAGCGGGATGTATATATATATATATATATATATATATATATATATATATATATATATCCTGCTACACTTGTTACGTCCACCCCCTAAAATCTCCATAGCATTGTTGCGTCCACCGACTTACGGCGTCTGATATACGGACGCAACAATGTTTTGACTTCAAAATTGGCCAGATTGATGCTTACCCCATGTAGAATCAGTTGGCAAAAATTGTCATGGAAGCAAAAAATCTCTCAGAATGTCTGGAATCGTATATTGAACGTTTGACGATTTGCCGACAGGTTTGCTACACGAAGTATATTTTGAGCAGTGTATATTTTCATAAATATTGGCGGTCCTTCTGCGTCCAGGCAGATATATTATTTTTAAGACATAATGACGGTAGTGCTGCGTCTACACAGTTGGTCATTCTTGCGTCCATGCAGCAATATTATTTTTAAGACATAACGACGGTCGTGCTGCGTCTACACAGTTGGTCCTTATTACGTCCACGCAGCAATATTATTTTAAGACATATCAGCGGCCGTGCTGCGTCTACACAGATGGTCCTTATTGCGTCCACGCAGCAATATTATTTTTAAGACATAACAATAGCCGTGCTGCATCTAGACAGTTGGTCCTTCTGGCGTCCACGCAGCAATTTAATTTTAAGAGATAACGACGGTTGTGCTGCATCTATACAGTTGGTCCTTCTTGCGTCCATGCAGAAATATTATTTTTAAGACATACCAACGGCCGTGCTGCATCTACACAGTTGGTCCTTCTTGCGTCCATGCAGCAATATTATTTTTAAGCCATAACTAACCTGCCAACTTATGGCGGGATTCACTTTCTGCCGACATAGTGGAATGCTTTGAACCAAGAATAGCGGCAATACAAGTAACTGTAACAGCGACAAAATATTATTTTTTTCAATTTATATGACGACAAATAAACCAGAAAATCTTTAGGAATTTATAAACTGCATGGGAAGGTAACCGCAATAATCAATGAAAGGAACTCGTCGAGTGCGATTATTTTGAGCGATTGCAATGCAGATCCCAAAAGTCAAAAGTTCTGCGAAGAGTTTAAGCACGTTTGCGCCGATACGAAGCTGATGAACTGTGATACTTTTACATATGTGAGTGATGCCCATAGCACCAAAAGCTGGTTAGATCACTGCGTCGTCACAAAAGCACTGGGAAACGCTATAAATAGCGTAAATGTACAATTTGATGCAGTGTTATCTGATCACTTGCCAATGACTATAAAACTAAACCTTCAATTTCTACCAGCCTTTGTGTAGATTACGCTATATAAATCGAGGCGCTATGCGAATCATTAAAATATTATTATTAATATTTTTAGAAGTTTGAGTGAATATTTTGTATACATATTATATTCTGGACACAGGAGTGTGACAGTATTGTTTGCCCTTACTTAAAATGTATAATTTCATAATGCGCCGGTTCGCGCCATTCACTACGGCGTGTTCTTAGTTCTGAATGGCGATCGGCATCATTGTAAATGAACCCATTGTTGCCAAATCTGGCGATTTAATTTATCAAGAACTTAAACAATACATAACGATATATCTAATATCTACTCGTGAATAGCCACGATGACGCAATACTATCGTTGTTATGGCTGTAATGACTGTGAGTGGGGGGACACAGCACGACCATCGTTGTGACTAAAAGTAATATGACACAGAATAGACACAGACCATCGTTATGACTTAAATATAATATTGCTGCGTGGACGCAAGAAGGACCAACTGTGTAGACGCAGCACGACCGTCGTTATGTCTTAAAAATAATATTGCTGCGTGGTAATAGCGTGATAATAGCGTGATACTAGCGTGATAATAGCGTGGACGCAAGAAGGACCAAATGTGTAGACGCAGCACGACAGTAGTTATGTCTTAAAAATAATATTGCTGCATGATACTAGCGTGGTAATAGCGTAGACGCAAGAAGGACCAACTGTGTAGACGCAGCCCGACCGTCGTTATGTCTTAAAAATAATATTGCTGTGTGAACTCAAGAAGGACCAACTGTGTAGACTCAGCATCACCATCGTTATAATAATAATAATAATAATAGTATTTTATTCCAGAATGTTATATTCCATATTTTGAAATTACAAAAGAAATTACACAAATAATGAGTTAAGGTTAAAAGTAAATATCAGCACACAAATAAAAATAAAAATGAATAAGAACGAAAAACATGAGAAATGAAACTGAAAAAATAAAAATAAAACAATAAAATTAATTCATGCAACTGTTTACGGAGGGTATTACCTCGTCGTCTCCCGTCTCCAGAGGGCCATCAGGGGGGACTCCATCCAGGCAGTCATGGCGGTGATGATCGCATTCTTCGATTGGCGTAGCCTGCGCCATAAACTTCCCATGCGGTGGCAAAAAAGTGCTCAGATAGTGTGCAATCGTCCCTCCAGGAACATTTCCGTAGCACTGCAGTATCTCGGTAGGCGGAAAAGTTGACGATATGCGTTATTTTAAGCAACCTTTAACTTATGCCATTGGGGTGCAGTGTAGTCAATCCACAGTTCTGATGTGTACAGCGAGTGCCCGTGAACATCAGAAAATAAGGTTCTTTCTACCTTCTCGCACCGATATAAGGTTGTTAAAAAAACCATAGAAAATGATAAAATTGGTATCCACAGTACCTATTCGCGATTGTTATTAAAATATTACATTCAGGGCCCACAGATACTTCAAAAGTACACAACTGCTAACCCTGTTCAAATCGCAAGTACGCCCTACGGTTGAATTTGGCAGCCACCTCTAGTCTGGAGGCCAAAAAATACCTAAAAAAAACCTCGACTCTGTACAGAAACGGGCGGTACGTTTGATAAATTCGCCTAACTTAACAAACAGATTGCAATCTTTAGAGCACAGGCGTCAAGAAGAAATGCTGTCCTTGTTCTACCGGTATTACATTGGAAGATACTTCGAGGAACTAGCGTCATTGATCCCCTCAGCACCGATGCATAGTCGGGAAACACGCCAAACATGCGCCCAACATATGTATATGGTTGATATTTGTCACGTGAGAACGGGTTGTTTCAACGACTCGTTCTTAAGTTCAACAGCTCAGCTGTGGAACGATTTTCCAGCCTCTGTGTTTCCTCCCTCCTAGAACATGGGTCTCTTCAAGACTCAAAATTTAAAAAGTGATTCGTAAATTACAATAGTTACTGATTAAAATAATGTTCAAATAAAAGCCCAGCGGTGCCCCGAGCTATGGATATCTCTAATGAATCTGAAGTTTTTAGAATTCAAGATCTTATTTTTGTATTTAATTGAAATACAACTAATGATTTTATAAATATAATATGAAAAAAATAAGTTAAACACCTGAACATGATGATTCCATAATCACTTTTGGGGTTCGTATTACATTTTTTACAGAATAAATTTTTGGCATTTCATTAACGGCACATTTAATAAAAAAATTACAGTAGGTATATTTAATTTAGAAGAAGAAAAAACAATTTTTTTTACAGAATAAATTTTTGGCATTTACACCAGCATTTAGTTCCTTATAACGGGCAGTCTGCCGAGCCAGGAACTAATATCGACCTACATGACATAATAACACTTGTACACATTTTTAATATTTACAGTTATTTTGCAATATTATTACTAGATGTTATTTTTGCTACTTATATGTACATATGTATCTAATGTAATGTAATAAATAAAAAAAAATGTCTGTGAAGCTAGAAATTCTTTTAGTGATGAGTAACAGCACGATAAGCGTGAAGAGCAACATGAGCAACACTGGGTATATTTACAACGATGCCAAACGCCATTCAGAACTAAGAAACGTCTGCGCGGGTGGACATTCTCATAAGATTTTTTTAGAGTGGGCGGTAAATTAATGTCCCGGCCTAAAAATGTTCAACCGCGCACTATAAGGGCGCGAACCGGTGCGTTATGAAATGATACATTTTGAATAAGGGCAAACAAAAATGTCACACTCCTGCGCCCAGTAGGTACGTGTGTATACAAAATATTCATTCAAACTTCTAACAATATTTATTTTATTAATAGGATTTGTTATATTTATGCTTTACATAAATAAAAGAGTATTTTGGAGGCGGTTATGTGTACCGCGGCCACGGGAAACATTTATTGGATAACCAACACCCCTGCCATAGGTCACCCCAAGTGTTGCGTTACGTGTGGTGAATTAACAGGGGTGCACAGGTTCTTGGAGTGAGGTTTGTCTAGGTCTTGGTTGCGAATGCTTTTCCTCACCTACTGCTTGGAGGTCCAGGTCGGGAGAGGCTGCTTGAGGCAGACATAATCTAGATCTCTCCAGCCGGACTCTTTCGACCCATCGTAAATAATAATAATTGTAACTAATATTGCTAAAAGAAATTGAATCTAAAAGGTTACATTATCGCCCTCGTATAACTACATCTTTCAGAATTGAAACGTTACTTGATATGACTTTAGCCATGTACGGTGACTAGATCTGAATAGTCAGGTAAATTTTCCACACTGGGGTAAAAGGCGATGGATCGAGAGAGTCCGGCTGGAGAGGTCCTGATTATGTCTGTCTCAAGCAGTCTCTCCCGATCCGGACCGCCACGCAAAAGGTGAGGAACAGCATTCACCATCAAGACCTGGACAAACTTCTCTCCAAGAACCCGGGCAACCGTTATAATTCACCAAACCTAGCAATCACTTAGAGTGACTTACGGCAGGGGTACTGGTGTCCAATAAATGGTTCCCGGGGCGGCGGTAAACACATTCACCTCTTAAATCTTAAGTAGATATAACGCATAAATACACTGAACTATAAGTAGGTATGTCGTGTTTTGCTATTCGTCAGTATTCATTCAGAATTGAAACGTTCCTTGAAATGGCTTTAATGTGTTTGATGACTAGATCTGCATAGCCACTTACATTTACCATATCTCCTTCCCCTCCCCACTATCTTCAGCCTCGCAACATATTAAAATTGGGGATGTCAGAGTCTCGTTGGCTCCAGATAGTTGGGAGCAGGTGGGACTCTTGTATTGTAGTCGGATTAAAAAAGTTAAACTGAATGATTTTTTGAATTTTTACACTGGTTTAGAGTGAATTTAGGTTTAGTCTTATTACATGAAATGATTTTAGCCGTGTAGGTGACTAGATCTTAATAGCGAGATACATTTTCGATATCTCTTTTCCCTCCCCATTACCTTCAGCATCACACCATACCGAAATTGGGGATGCCATAGTCCCACTGGCTCGAGACGTTTGTGAGCAGTTGGGACTCTAAGTTTATTTTCACGTTCTATGAAAGTTCTATTCGAGTTCTGTGATTATTTCGGTTTTATGAAACAACTGGCCTGTAATGATATATTAGAAATAAAACTTACACAGAACGCGACAAATAAATTTAAAACTTGATAAATCATTAAAAATGTTTTGGGTCGAAAATACAACACTTTGTCTATTTATTTACGGTCTTACAAACAAATATATTTAAGATTTTTTTTACTTCTTATTTTGCTTAGACGTAAAAATTAAATTAGAGTGCATAACGTGAAACCTATCTTAAGAAAACGGTAAGCAGCTTACAAGGAATGTACACTCGGATGCCGAAATAAATAATTTAGTATGCACGTGAAACCTTTATTAGAAAAGTTAGCAATATGCAGAAGACGTAAAAATGAATGTATAGTGTAAGGATGTGAAAAATATATTAAAAGCGGTATAAGAAATACAAGGAATATACACTCGGATGCACAAAATACTTTATTCAGTATGGACGTGAAACCTTTATCAGAAGAGTTAGACGCAAAAATTAAATTAGAGTGAAAGGACGTGAAACCTATACTAAAAGAAACATACAATATACAAAAAATATACACCCGGACGTTAGTATGTACGTGACGCAAGAAGTGTATGAAAGTATAATAAACATCAAATCCTGAATTATTATGAATATTAAAAAATCATGACATTAGCGATTATTGTGAGCATTATAAAAGGCAATATTCAAAAAAACAATCTGAAAAAAATAACTAGAAGTGATGGACGCCCAAAGACGGATTTACGCACGGACGCAATAAGTGTAGTGGGACCTATATATATATATATATATATATATATATATATATATATATACGTATATTAGCGTGTGTCGCTCTCCATAGAGAGAAAACAAATGGCCTTATATTTAAACGCCCGGGGTCTCAAAAGTTTCGTATGATCTGTAGCTATTCGAAAACATAAAAAAAATGAAATTATTGTTCACTATTAGCCCGCTAAAATGGCCGGAAGTTTCGAAAAAAATTGCTTTCGTGATTTGGAAAAAAAATAAAACAAAGGGTTCATATTTTATATTTTGTACCAAACTTATTTTTCATTACATAACTGCAGTACAAAGAACCAAAAAAAAATGTTTTTAAGCATATGTGATGTGTTGGTTAAAAAAATAAAAGGCGAAAATAACACTTTTTCTGGATAAAATCAGAATTCTTGTTGACTTACTTGTATTCATAAAGTTGAACTTTTTTTTAAATTTTTGTCAGTTATACGCATTTTTTAATAATAAACAAACGTTAAAAGGTTAGATTACTGAAAAAAAATTATTAAAAATTAAAAAAAAAATGGTTTTAGGTTTGTTTTCTAATTTTCAATGCATTTTAGCGGGCTAATAACCATTTTAAAAAAAATAATTTAAAAGCAGTTCTCATTTTCTTTGCAAGACGCAACTTTTGAGACCCCGGGCGTTTCTGAATACAAAAGGTGAAATAATTGACACAAGCTAACGTATATAGCTACACGAAATACTATAGAGACTAGAAATCTCCACTCGCCCTCGTCGAAATCGCAGTAGTAAAAATCACTACACGCCTTGCGGCTCCGCCCGTTGACTTTTAGTGCCCTCCTATGTAGAAGAGTTTTACCTCTGAGTTTCTTTTTCTGCTTTTCAAACAATAAAACAGACTACACAGACGAACCGCGCCGTCTAATTTTTATTACCTGCATATTTTAACGGTCGCAGTGTTTCCAGCAATCACCATAAAGATAACAGGTTGCACTGATTGCAGGTACCTTGGCTATTAGAAAATTATTTAATTATTTAATTATTTAATACAAACGGCATAAGTATGCCATAAACACTAATTACATGTCACAAATTCATATTCAAAATATCAGTAATGATAAAACAGTGTATGTATAACAGTTAGTTGTGACGATACATTGGGAAGTGACAACAGAGATACCTTTACATGCAAAAATCTATAACACAAATAAAATTAGTAGTGATTTAAAAAATATGATAGCATAGCCTTCTTGTACCCTTGTTCCGTGCAGTTAAATAGATCTATCACATCTGCATATCTATTAGTAACTTCATGCAACCTAGGTAAAAGTGAGTGTTTCGTATACTCAGTCCGATTATTGTTACATTTAAAAAGGATTTTAGAACGAGTGGTTCTCGTGGGAATATGAAATTCAATGAGCTTATTTAAATCAGGACTGTCTATGCTACCATTTACAATTTTGAACATAAATATTAAGTCGGATATAATTCTTCGATCTGAGAGTCTTAATAAATTTAATTCTTTCATCAAGTAATTATAATTTATGTTTTCAATGGGAATACCGAGGTTAAAATTAATGTGTCTTAAGAATTTGTGTTGAATTTTTTCGATTGAATCTGAATGTATTTTAAAATGGGGGGACCAGATCGAGGAGTTATATTCGACTTGACTACGTACTAAGGATGTATACAAAATTTTTAAAGTTGAAATATTCCTGAAACCTCTGGAATTTCTAAGAACGAAGCCAAGCATTTTGATACCTTTATTATAGATTGAGTTTATATGGGATATAAAGTTTAATTTAGAGTCAAAAGTTATGCCCAGGTCATTAATTTCTTCGACAGAGGTAAGGGTAGAGTTGTTAAGTTCATATGGATGAATAATTGGTTGACTTATTCTGTAAAAACTTATTGAATAACACTTATTTATGTTCAGATAAAGTTTGTTAAGAGAACACCAACTAATTAATTTGTTTAAATTATTTTGTAGACAGGCACAATCTTCAGCGGTTTTGATGATTTTAAATATTTTTAAATCATCTGCAAAAAGCAATACATTTACATCTTTATCAAATATGTCAATAATATCATTTATGAACAGTAAAAACAAAATTGGGCCTAAATGGGACCCTTGAGGTACACCACTGGTAGCTTTAAATTGATTGGAATAGAACAAATTAATTTTTACAAGTAGAACTCTATCAGATAGATAGCTCGCAAACCAGTCTAAAAGTTTTCCGTCAATACCGAGCTTGTGTAGTTTAACCAGTAGAATTTTATGGCACACTTTGTCAAAGGCCTTGATAAAATCTGTATAAATGGAATCGACTTGAGTTCTGTTAGCTAATGCATTTGATATAAAGTTTTCATATAATGAGAGATTTGTCAGAGTTGACCTGCCTGACAAAAATCCATGTTGATTTGGAACAATGAGATTGTTAATATATGGGGAAATTTTATCAAGAAGTAATTTTTCAAAAAGTTTCGGAATTATAGATAGCTTACATATAGGTCTATAGTTAGTGACATCACTTTTATTACCCTTTTTTAATATAGGCGTTAAATAACAACGTTTCCAAATGTCCGGGAAGCAACCTGTGTCAAGCGATTGATTAAACAATAGACAAATCGGCTCAGCCAGTGAAGCAATGCAATTAATGAGAATATTGGGGTGCACGTTATCAGGTCCGGCCTTTTTGTTTTTGTCCAGAGATTTAATTTTAGATTTAACGTCGCTTATATTGATGTGTACAGGAGGGATATGTATGCTCTCAATAATGGAAGGTGGTGGTATGTAATTGTCTGGGATATCTTCGTCATATACACTTTTGAAGTAATCAGCAAAATAGTTAACCTTTACTTTCATATCAGTGCTACTCTTATCTTTGAAGTGCATTGAAATGGGTAAACCTTGTTTGTTTTTTCTAAGAGAGTTTACATGTGTGAAAAAGTTTTGTATATTAGAGGGTATAGATTTTTCGATTCCATTTATATAATTATAATATGATTTTTTTGACAGTTTTTTACATTGAGTTCTGTAATTGTGAAATACCTTATAGTCATTAAGGGATTTAGATTCTTTAAAGTTTTTGTGTGCAGTTTTTTTGCAAATAACCAGGTTGATTAACTCGCTGTTGAACCATTTCGGGAACTTCGCTTCTTTGAAGTGTGAAAGTGGTACATAGTTTTCAATGGCCCTGTTGATAATTGTGTAAAAAATTTCAAGATTGTAGTTAATACTATTGTTGAGGTGAAGAAATGACCAGTCTTCATTTGTAAGATATTGGTTCATATTATGCACAACATTCCGTGTAGCTATATAGGTACTTTAAAGAATCGTGCTGATTTTAAATCTCTTAAATATGGTTACAGATTTGCAGTTCGCTGAAAAAGATAAAATTTGAAAACAGTGATTTATTACACGAGACTACTAACTCAGGGTTTCCCAAACTTTTTCCGCAATGGAACCCTTTGTAAACCCGTAAATTTTAACGGACCACTTGGCTTATTTTTTAGGTTGGAGAATTCCTAATGTTAAAATTTAAAAAAAAAAGTTATTAAGAACATTATTTATTATTAAACATTTGCATTCCATTTTTTTGTTAATATATATAATATAAACAAAAAAATGTACACAAACAAACCAAAAATTGAATAAATAAAACACCTAATGACTCTGATGATTTTGAGTCCGTGAATTGAATGGTTCCATGCCAACTCAGAATGAAACCAACCCAGAAACATCTCAGAAAGGTCATTAAAAGCTATGGAAAAATAATTTTAAAATATTCGGTAACCCTAACCTAACTTAATCTATTTAACCAATTTTTTTATCATCACCTTTCTGAAGTGCTTCCGAGTTGGTTTCATTCTGAGTTGTCCGGTCACCGAATTGCATATCGTCTTGATATCAGGCATAGTATTGGTATGTTGATTCTATTATCTGGTATGGCGTCGAGCCGGTTCCTGCACTTTGTTCCTGCACATTCCTGCACTTCATTACAGCATAATTAGAAAATCCCGCTTCACGTAAATCGATTGTAGAAAACTGATGTAAAACAATAATAGCTGGTTTTGATAAATTAAGTTAAGTACCTACTCTTATGACAAACTCGCCCAGAAATCATTTAAAGGCTGATATTTTACCTAGAAGGGTATGGTACCTAACTTAAGAAGTATTGTGAAATATTTATATAAATAATAATTGCTTGTGAATAATATCAGTAAAGTTGAAATACGACAAATTGTCGCGGAACCCCTGCTCAGGTTCAGCGGAACCCTGGTGCTCCGCGGAACACAGTTTGGGAAACTCTGAACTAACTAACTAATCATCACGCCGTTTCTCCGCAGGGGTAGGCAGAGGTAGTCAAACAACTCGATCTTGGCACACACTCCTTGCCTCGTTTACATTTATACATCGTCTCATACATGCTCTTCTATTATTCCGACTCTTTACATGGCCCGACTCAAGTCTCCGACGTCTTCTTCCATTCACATTTGCATCATATATTCTCCTTGCACTCCTTTTCTCGTTCATTCGCTCTACATGTCCAAACCATCTGAGCGTCCCTTTCTTAATCTTACTCATTACGCATGCATCAGCCTTGCATTCTTCGCGGATCTCCACATTTCTCACACGATCGTACATGGTTTTAACACACATACGCCTCAGGTATCTCATTTCTACAGCATTCAGTCTACTTTCATCCTTCCTCTGCCAGTTCCATGTCTCACTGCCATACATCAGGGTAGGTACCAGCACTCCATTATGGACGGCTAACTTCGCTTCTTTGGACAGTCGCCAATGGCGCCAACGGCGTTCAGTCCTCCATTAATAGAGTTGCCTGCATTTACCCTTCTTTCGATGACAGCCCTTCCATCTCTCCTAAACATACTTCCCAAGTACACAAACTCATCCACCTGCTCCAAATACTCATCATTCACAACTATGTGGCGCATTGTTTTCATTCTCTCTCTTTCAATCACCATGACTTTAGACTTACTTTTACTTACATTCATCATTAACTCATTCTTCATACATACTCCGTTCATCCTAGACACGAGAGACTGTAGATGTAGATCTTCCATACTGTTAGAAATCAGCACCGCATCATCAGCATACAACAGGCAACATACTTCCAGATGGAGGCGTCTACTAATATCTATAGGAATTCCAAAAACTGAAAAAATCGAACTAATATCTATGAGAACCAAAGTGTTGATAAATATCTACAGCTCAAACTGTTGACTAATATCTATAAGAACCAAAGTGTTGACGAATATCTACAGCACTGGCAGAGGTTGGATTTGCAATTATGTATAGCATATTGGAATAACGTAATATTGCGTATGCAGTTTAAAAAACTTAATTTATATAAGTATGTAAAAATCCCTAATATCGGACTATTGGACACATTTAGCCGATTAGTCCAACCTACGCTCTGTAGATATTAGTCAACACTGGGACCGTCATAGATATTCGTCCGACCTTAGCTCTGTAGATATTAGTCAACTATTAGTATTCTTCTCATATGAAGTCGGTTGCTGAGGATCGCACCCTTTAAACATATAGCCTTTGAAGCAATTTTCCTGCGTGAAGAGCTGCAACACGCACCGTACGCCAGAGATATTGGTCACTCCAGCGCATTTGTGACCTTCCTATGCTTCTTCTGCCTCTAATAAAAATCTTTATGATTCATGAAAAAGTCATGAAAAATACCTATAATGCGTCTACTTTAAATTAGATGGTTTTATGGCCGTTACACACGACATCTTTTATATACTTAATAGATAAACGTGAGTTAATTAGGAATCAGGAGGTCACATGTTTAAAGAATTATGTCACCTATCAGATAAAATGACTAAAATCGTTTAATTAACGAACTGGAGCACAAGTAATTTACCTGAATTATTGCCACAATAGAAGCAAACTTAGTTGAGACTTGGGTACAATCAAAATGCGTGTTTGTATAAGCGTGTATTTGTATATTGTGTAAGCGCATGTCTACATTTTTTGTGACTTGTTTCACCTTCCACATGCTGGTGATGTGATATATGGTGTCCCTACCCTTGTCAACAGACAGTGCCGAGCGCCTGGCGTCTAGGCTAGGGGATGGGAGACGGGGAATGGAGAAGTAAACCTTTTCCCTACCCTGCAGAAAATATTTTCCAAATTGTTCAAGATTTGCCTATAGTTTTTTTTTTCACCCATATTCATTTAAAAAATCATTATTTTTATAATTATTACTCGCAATTTTTATAATTATTACTATCTAAATCAATTTGAAATCAAACAAGAACGTCGTGTGAACCTAGGCATAACGACATACAGAGTGATTGTTTTATTTAAAATATTTGTGTTACTTGTCTAGCACAGCGTTTCTCAATTTTTTTTCGCCCCGGAACCCTTATCGATCATACTTTTCTAGGCGGAACCCTATTTTTATAAATTTGAAAAGAAAAATCTAAAGTTTTGTGTAAAACTTACATTAATGTGAAGAGTGATATCTTTTTAATTTTTTTTGTTAAAATAGCATTGAAATCAGGCTTTGTGTCAGACAGCTGAATACGAGGATCTGGAGCTGCATCCAGTCTGTTCTGTATTTGTTTTTTGTGTAAGCGGAAGCCGAAAAATCAGTTTCACACCGGTAAGTGGTCACAAACGGTAACAAAACTGTGATAGCCTTCTCGACGATTTCTGGATATTCGTTTTTAAGTCCAATCCAAAACTCATCCAGATTATTTTTTTCTGAATTAAACTTTTGTTGTAAGGAAGAAGAACATTTGATATCTATCAGAGTCTCGTACTCTGTTGCTGCTGTACGTTTCCTGTGAACTAATGCCTACAATACACGACATCTTTTTTCAGCCCGATTCCAATTAGAGACCAAAGTCAAAATTTTTCGCTTTACGCGGTCGCTATTTTCATCTCTATTTTCATATCCACGAGTTCAATTGTCATCACTGCAAACAACGCATGAACCATGCCGTTTGCTGTGATACCAACTGAAATCGTAGATATGAAAATAGAGATGAAAATAGCGATCGCATAGAGCGAAAAATGTTGACTTTTGTGTTTAATTGGAATCGGGCTGAAAAAAGATATCGTGTATAATGGCCATTAGAATGGATTCTGTACCCAGTCAATGTCCTGCAGGTTTTTTTCAGGAAAATACTCTTCCAGAGATTTGTTGAGGGCCATCAAATGTTCGTAAATGCATTTTTCAATATCTGAGGTTACTTGCAAATCATTTTTTTTCAGAAACTCTTTTAAAAGAGAAAAAAATTGGTACAAGTTTCTTTCTAAGAGAAGAGATTTTGTCGTTTACTGTAAAAGTATTTGTGTTTCTTCCTTGCAATGATCCTTGCAACAATCCGGACGGAACACGGAACCCTTGTGATGCTTCTACGGAACCCCAGGGTTAATTTTGGGTCACCATTTGGGAAACGCTGGTCTAGCACCATGAAAAAGAAAATTACAATTGTTTCAAAGCATCAAATCTTTCTAGCAAGAGTCTAGAATAATGGCCGTTTAATACGACATCTTTTTTCAGTCCGATTCCAATTAGACACAAAAGTCAACATTTTTCGCTCTACGCGATCGCTATTTTCATCTTTATGTTCATATCTACGCTTTCAGTTGGCATCACAGCAAGCAGCGTGGTTCATGTGTTGTTTGCAGTGATGACAATTCAACTGCTTTATTTATTTGTTTTATATCTAAATATTATAAAAGGCCTTTAAAAATTAGATTTTTCTTTATTTTAGCGGCAATATTGGCAATTATTTGTGAATTGTTAAAAACAATTATAAAAGATTGTTAAAAACAATAGTTGTTAAAAACAATTATAAAATTAAAAACAATTATAAAAGATATGTATTTCCCAACCTACTGTGACACATAAAGACAATACTGAAAGTTCCGCTTAGAACTCCGATGGAAGAAATATTTAATAACTTTCAAGTCTTCAATGTACAGAAACTTTATTAAAAAAATATTTTATTTAAACTGAAAAAAAAAAACATATATGTATACTCCACTGCCCAAAATAAATACTCAACCAGGACAGTAAGCAATAACATCCTGGTTACTCCCAGTTTGAACACATCTTTTGGACAGAGAAATAATAAATTCCATGCTATGAAGTTATACAATGCTCTACCAGATCAAATCAAAAATATAAAGGAAATGAATATATTTAAAACAAAAGTAAAAACATGGCTGAGAGATCAAAGTGATAATAAAATTACAAACATCATGAAGACGATATAAAGACAATCCATAACCAAATACAAATATTTAAAAAAAACTACAGGCCACCTCAGAACAGGAAATCCTAGTGAAAAAAAAATGAATCTATACTTATACTATACATTATACATACATGTACAAATCTTGCTATTGAAGCTAATAATAAATAAATAAATAAAATAAATAATTAAATATTAAATAAAAATATAATATAAAAACGAGTTTTTTGGTTAACATTTTAATATACTCACGACAAATTTGTGATTCAAAGTAAATTGGTCATTTGTAATTTAAATTTAAACCCATCAAAATAATTTTACATAGTGAGCAGACCAGTTCTTTTTAATAATTATCATTAATATAATGTCTCACATCCGTACTAGATATTTGCATTAGGTGTTTTACCTTTTAATTATTTTTTTAGATTATTTAGTGAATTTGGGTATATTGTCCTCAAATCCCGCGCAGTCGTTTTAAAAATGTGCAAGGTGCAAAATATATTTAACCTTAGAGAAAGAATTTTTGCCGGTGTTTTTATGTGGCAATTTGTGTAGGTACGCAGGACATTAATAATAAAGTTTTATTTGACGAGGTATTTAATGCCATTCAATAGTCGTTATGGCACCGAATACGGGCATAAGTGGAACGTGCCTGTTTTATTGAATGGTCGTAGGAATTAATCAATTAAGATTTGTATAAAAATACAAGTGATATAAAGCAAGGTGTTTTCATTGTATTAAAATCATTTTCTTGTCCATATAAGTTCGTGATAATCAATAAAATAATAAATCTGGCAGATTAAGGTCAATGGATGTACAGAATCGCAATTTACAGAGATATTTAATGTCTCTTCATGAATGACTTTTATGATTACAGTCAATCGATTAAATAATGATTATCAGACCACAGCCTTATTAGGTAATAGTCAACTCTATTCATTTTTAAGAATGCGCAGATATATATTAATATATTATAAATTATATTACAAGGTAAGATAAGATAAAATGAGGAATTTGATGAGATTTTCAACGTAGGAATTCAAACCGGGTACCTTATTAGACAGAAATATTATCAAATTGGGACAATTAATAATTAGTCGTCATTTAATTTTTTTATGAGAATCATACAAGAGTCCCAACTGCTTCCGTCTGGGGCCAGTGAGACTACGGCATACACAATTGGGGTATGTTGTTAGGCTGAAGGTAGTGGAGAAGGGAAGGAGATGGGGAAGATGGGGGTTGTTAAGAACCAAACCCGGCTAAAGCCATTTCAAGCAATGTTTCAATTTTGAATGGTGGTCTTACACCAGAGCGATACTGAGAATAAATAGTGCTACTTGAATTAAATACCATTTAAAATTGTCCTGCTTATTATGTGTAATATATTATCCTGATATTCCTTTATCCATTCATTTGCTCGGTCAAATTGTCATTTGTAAAATGGTTTAATTTTTATAAACCGTCGAATGTGGCTATTTTTGAACCGTATAAGTACCTTCTTACTACTTTTATTTCTCATTCGTTTTACCAATCGCATGGAAAAATAAAAGTTTAATAAACTGAAATTACAAATTAGAAACACGACAAAATTAGACAGATCTACCAAGAAAAGACATTAGGTACCTCCCAGTAAATCTTTTAGGAGATTAATAATTCTTCTCTCAAATAGCGAACCGACAAGATACCTAAACAATTAAAACATCGCTGCCCGAATACCCACCATAAATACCGCTAAAACAATGCAAAAAATATGTCATTTTGAAGTAGTCGGAATTGTCTTTGCGATTTGGCAGTCGCCACTGGCGTCCCAAGTCGAGACAGTATTCCTAGAATCCATCCTTTCCTATTGCCGAGACAAAAAACCCTCCACTAATAGCTACTAGCCCTCGTGGTGAGTTTCCTTCCTTCTACCTGTCCGTACCTGTCACAATTATCGACCGTTTTAAAGGTTTCGAGGTGAACCCATGTGCCCTTATTAGGTGCAATAATTTCGGTGCTGAAATTGCTAGAAGATTATGTTAAAACTTTGAAATACGATCGGTCAAATAATATCTGCCGCCTTGTCCCATTCTGTAATAGGTTCCCGGCTAAGTGGATTACAACCATAAATTACGGATAAGTCGATTTGCAGTTTGGAGAATTTAACCTGTATTTTTAAGGTAGGTAAGCCAGCAATCATCATTGTTTTGGTGATTGGTGAAATGAGGTGATACGATTGTAGAGTAAAATAAAGAACAATAAACTTTATCAATTCTTTGAATTTGGGTGTTTTAAACATTGTAATTCCAGTTGAATATTATTTAAACTTCTTGTTGTCATGTATTATTCCTACACAATTTCTGAGAATGATGAATTTCCCGTCTCTGTGACAATTTTACCCGGTTAAATAATGTTGTGGCTTAGCGGTATATAATTAAGTGGCTAGTGTCCGGCGTTACCCTGAATTTCGAACATTCAGTGGACAGAATAGACGGTTTTCAGAAATCTCAGCAAGAACTTGAAACCTCTCCAAATCTCTCCTGTAATTTTTCGTAAGTTTTGTTTTGCACAGTCCTTTAAAAGCAATTGTGTAGTTTTGATCACACAGGCGATGACGTAAATATAATGCACAGTTAATGTTTTTTTATATTCTTACCGTACCTTTAAAATTTATACTTTATATTTATAGGTGCTTGTTGATTTATTTTAGTATTTTTAATTATATTACCGACAAACGGGCCTTAGAGGGTTCCAATTACATATTTTTTCTTATTCTTACATACTTACTTTTACATTATCTACGTCTTATGTTTACATATTACTAGGTATATTATTTTGAAAGCAGGTAAAAAAAATATTGATGTTTGTAAAAATAATGGGAAGAAATACAAAATAGAAAACAGGTTTTTACTTCACGTTGAGTTTGACACGAGTGACACCAAATAAATCGTACTAATAATCCTGCAATGCTCTATTTTTATCCTCCGTAAACATTTATTTGTGTTTCTTCTTAATATATAATAAATGCTTAGGTCTTTTAATTTCTTATAATCATGAATACTATATATAATCAAGAATTAACTATACACTTAAATGTATTTATGTCCTTAATAATTGTAGTAACAGAAATTGTAGTAAACTATTTCACAAAATTGTACCACATATAGGCTTGAAAAAGTATCGATATTTTTA
This sequence comes from Limnephilus marmoratus, assembly GCA_917880885.1. Classification (NCBI taxonomy): domain Eukaryota; kingdom Metazoa; phylum Arthropoda; class Insecta; order Trichoptera; family Limnephilidae; genus Limnephilus; species Limnephilus marmoratus. The sequence continues at coordinate 25,857,326 of OU862919.1, read as the reverse complement.
ATTCAATATATCGATATTTTTAGCCGATATATTTTGATCCGATATATCGATACAAAATATCCAATATCGAAAATTGTATCAAAAACGATATTTTTATTTATTTATGTATTTAAAGTCACTAGAATCCAAAACCGTATAGGAACGAACGAAAAAAAAGTAACTGTATTGGGTCATGACATCTGGCGGTTGAAATTTTAACTATTAATAGCTTACAAATCTATTGTCTTTGCATTAGTATTTGTATCACTAATATCACTAAGATCATTAATACTATCTCATGTGTGTAGGTACATACATAGAAATGTATGCTATTTTTGCCATTTTTTTCTAAGCCACTCCTATGTGTTGGTTCCCAGTTGTCTATGATTATTGACTATACCTTGTTCCAAACACGAAGTCCTTTTTGACAGATCAATACGCCAATAGAATGTCACTGAGACTCTCAGTTTACATATAAGTTAAAACACAGCTTTTTAGTTTTTAATATTTTTTGTAATTATTACCTAATAAAAATACCTTCATTTTTATTGAGATTTTTGTACATTAAAAAAAGCAAATTGTGTGTAAAAATTACTATTGATAATATTAAGCTGAATACACTATTATTTTAAAAACGCAAAATCTCTTGAAAATTTGACAGATATATCGATATTTTTTCCTCGATACATCGACGTCGATACTCATATTTTAATAAATATCGATACATCGATATATCGATATTTTTTTTCACTTTCGACATCCCTAACCACATATAGTTAAAATGTTATTCTTGTGCAACTATGCACCCTTCTTATATCGACAATCAACGCTTTTAATAGAAGAGCATAAATCATAAGATACAAAATTGTAAGATGTACCAAATAAATGAAAAAAAAATAAATTAAACTCAAATTACGTTCACGACGTTTTGAAGTAGATTATCTTATACATTTTTATTGCCATGTCCATAGCAACCTCGCCAAACAGAAAAATGCCACGACCTAGGCAATGATTTGAACAAACTAATACCTAACTTCACTCTTGACGGCGAACCTTTGATAGAATAAAGCGTGATGGTGAATATTAAAATGCTAATTGAAAAAGCGCGGAGCCATCTTCCCAATCCGCAGCCGTCACGATTGCTCTCGGCTCTCGGTACGTTTTCATTAAGTGTACTTCTCGTATAAAAAGATGGGGGCGCATTATTGTAATTAGGGGGACATTATGAAAGCTGGCCGTAAAAAGGTAATTGGATTTGATCCCAAACAGTGCCGGACTTTAGATTACGTCATTAAAAATTTAAGTCAATCAAAAGTTTTTCATATTTTCTTTACAATACGACACGATAAGACCGTATGGTATTAATACCGACTTAATACTATAATACCGACTTGACGTTGATACAGAAATAAGAAGAGTTAAGTGGTGCGTGGTTGCGACAGGTCACATGTAGAAAGCTCCTGCCTATCTTTTCAAATAACGATTGTTTTGTTTGAGCTACACTACTGAAAATTGTCACACATACGCATATTTATTTGCTTAACCTGCCACATCTGCCAAATAATTTTAGCGGTTTTGGAACAATAGTTATGTTCAATTCAATTTTGAGTAAATGAATTAAATATCTCAGTTCTTTGTTCACGGTTTTCGAATGCAGTGCGTTGCAATTTCAAGTGGTTTTAGTGTGAAAGTTCAACAATAAATTAGTCTACGTCCTGACAAGGTTTGAGTGAACGAGCTTGTCTCGCTGTGATAACAAAAAACTTCAAGTGCATAGTGTTAAAAAATGCTTTGAACTGTTCATCCACTGGAGTCACAGGACCACGAAGGCCATAAATCGAGATAAGATCGTTTCAATTATTATTTTAAATCTAATTTTACAATGGTTTAAATTTCAGCTGGATACTCAAGACAGGGCTGCACAACAGAAAGGATTGCAGAACCTTTTGAGTTCTGAATTTACGAACAGGCGCGCATCTGTCAAGTTCAATTGATGGTTTTCGGCATCTTTCAGGGCATAACAGAATATCACACATACCAAATACCTATTTCATATTTATATTACTCTGAATTATTACTATTATTACTCTACTCTTCGGATGAGTCCGTCTGTTCTCTTTGGGATTATCTTATTTGAATATTCGAGAAGAGGATAGACGATATAAGAAGAGCAAAATCAAAAGGGGCTAAAATATTCACGAAGAGAGAAAAAATGCCACTACAAGTCGAGAAAAGTTAAGATGATATAAGAAGACACCTGCAGGGACTTGAAGGACAAATAAGATGCAAGAAAAATTAGGAGAGCCAAGAAAAATAAAAATAACATAACATATGTATAGCGCAGTTTTGGGATATTTCACTTCAAGCGAAATGAAGTGAGAAGAAGCAAGTTGAAGCCAGAAGAACCACGAAGGGGCTAGAAGAAGCAAGAACTTCTAAGCAGATACTAGGGTAGACTGAAATTGACGAAAAAGAGGCAAAAGGGAGTAAGAATAGGCAAGAAGACCAAGAAAATGACAGAACTTAGAAAACAACACTCAATCAAAATCTTTATTCTTGCCCAACCTAGTTTGAGTATTAGCATATTAGGTTGCCATGTATAAAGATGAATTAAACTCCGCAAGAAGTCGCAAGAAACACCAAGAATGAGCGAGAAGAGATAAGAAGCAAGAAGAGACAAAAATGACTCGAAGAAACAATAAGATACAAGAAAAGGCAGGAGGAATCCAGACGAGCCAACAACGGGTGAAAATTGGAAAGTAGGTGCATTAAAAGCAAAGGTGAGTTAAGAAGAGCCAATATTAGACGATAAGAGACGAGAAGTAGCAACCAGAACCAAAAAGAGACAAGAAGATCCAATAAGATCCAAAAAGAGACAAGAACATTCAAGAAAAAACAAGAAGAGGTAAGAATATTCGAGAAGAGATAATCAGAGGCAAGACAAGCTAAGACAAAAAGAGATAAGAAAAGACAGAGGAGAGAACATCCAAGAAGAAGCAAGAAGAGCCAAGAAGAGACAATAATAGAAAAGAAGAGATAATAAGATGCAAGAAAAGTCCAGAAGAGACGAGAAGATCACAAGAAACAAGAAGAAAAAAGAAGAGACAAGAAGGGAGAAGGGAAGCACAGAAGAGATAGGAAGAGCCAAGCAGGATCAAGCGGAGCCAAGAAGAGTCCAGAAGATCCAAGAAAAGGCGAGAAGATACAAGAAGAAACAAAAGAGCCAAGAAGAGCCTAGTAGAGATATGAAGAGACAAAAAGATCTTAGAAAAGACAAGAAGTTCCTAGAAGAGACAAGAGGCAAGACCAAGAAGAGCCGAGAAGAGGCAAGAAGAACGAAGACTAAAACAAAGAAAAAAATTATAACGCTCAATCCATTCCTCTATTCCTGACCATCCTAAATTCCAATGTTGGCTTATTAGGTTGCCATGTATACCGGTCGATTAAGCTCCAACCTCCTTCCGATCTTCAGAGCATGTGTTCCAGTCCTAACAAATCAGTGCCCCCTGGTGTACCGGTCTCACCGGGACAGGAGTACTCCTGGCTGGGGTGGTACAATCGTATCGTATCGTATCGACTTGACGTTGATACAGAAATAATCGCAATAGGTGAGTTTAAGGTCAGAAAAGCGCTTTCTCTGAACTTTAATACCGACCTGACGATGATACAGAAATAGTCGCATTAATAACATTTGAGGGGCAAATAACAATTATTTATTACTTTTCATATTAATAAAACACGTTGTTTTTGTAGTACAGCGCTGTATTTTTTCTGACAAGTCTAGTAAACTATAATAAACACCAATAAAAAAAAGGAAATTATTTTGGTTTGACCGCGGATTGAACCTTCCTACCCAGGCTCTGAAGTCGACAACATTACGAACTGAGCCAAATTCCGATTTGATAAGACCGACATTTATTGCGTACATTAAATACTGTAATATCATCGAATTTCAGAGAAATGCGTTTATGTTTTTACTAACTTAATTTAGGTATAATGTATTATTTATCACACAAAAATATAAGTATATAACAGCGACATGTCATTGGTACCAATTATTGTATTAATTCTGTAACTTTGTAAATATTTCCCATTATGTAATAATGTACTGTTTGTTTCTGCAAAAATAAAAAATAAAAAAAATAAAAAATGAAATGTTCGCGTATGTGGAGTGAAGTATATCTCTATGGTACGTGATTGCGTTAAAAAAATGATAGAATGTATTGTCATAGACAACGATTCTGTCAAATTTCGAGTCAATCTGTCAAATTTCAGATGTCGGGAAGTGGGTTAATTTCTTCTTCCAAGATTAATAATCAAACTCGATATTTAAAAAAACCTTATGGAACAGAATTTTTACTATTTTGCAGTCTTTCCACTATGATGAATCCGGCTCTGATCTGAGAACCTGCCGCTCCATCGAGCATCGTCATTAACTTCCCTTATAATGAGACCAATTACTGCCATCTTCCAGTGTCCGTTTACCGCGGGATTTGACTTAGCAGTCCTTCATGTTAATACCAACTCGAACTAAAAAAAATGCTATTATTTTTACCGCTGACACTAAAATTCCTTATTGCTTAACAATAAAGTGGCAAATTATGGCAGGTTTCGCGAACGCTGGAACCTACTTAACCAACTATTAAAAGCGGTCTTCTTAGCATAATTTCAAAGTAATATATACCCTCAGTATCGCCCTAGTGAAAGACCACCATTCAGAATCGAAATATAGCTTGAAACGGCTTTAATCGTGTTTAGTAATCGTGAGATGATGTATGAATGTGAACGAGGCAAGGAGTGTGTGCAAAGACCGAGTTGTTTGGTGTTCCGTCCTCTCTGCCTACCCCTACGGGGAAACGGCGTGATGGTGAGTTATTTAGTTAGTAATCAGATCTGACTTCTCAGGTATATACTTAAGGCTCGATGACGCAGGGCGAGTTTACAAGCTACTATCTACTAAGTTTAAAAGCGGATAAATCGGCGAGTGAGATTGTCATGATGACACACAAAACTGTCCACTCGCTCAGTAGCGTAGGAAGCTGAGGTCGCTGCTAGCGCCAGTAACAAGAATAACGACGCCGTAATAAGCGTGAACTAATTCTGTGATGTTTGACAGTCGAAATCAGCTGTTGATTGGCAGCCATCTTGAAAAACATAAATAAACCAATCACGAGCAAGCGTGTGGCGAGTAAAGTTGACGACCTTTCAACTTTTTTCGTAGATTGTCAACAATCTGCTAGTTAGCAAGTAACACGATGACACTGAGCAAGTTTACTAACAGATAGTGAATTTCCCAGATAGTAGCTTGTAAACTCGCCGTGTGACGCTTTACCAACCTTTCTCCTGCTTCAACTACTCCTTCCCATCTCCACTCATTTCTCTTCCCTTCCTCATAACATACCCAATTGGGAATGCCTTAAAATGTTTTAAAACTAAACATTACACTGATGATTAAAAAATTAATATTAGGTCCTTACATATGAAATTGGCGTTTTGTATGGGAGGAACATAAAGTCGATTTTTTTAAATATAATATATTTATTTAATCAAAGTATGTACTATTGCTATCTATGCACTTTTGCCATCTCATAGGAAATTCATCGATCCCTTTACTAAAAAATCCATTCGGACGGGAATCAATAAAATCTTTGAAGGCGGTTTGGACTGCCCCATCGGAGTTGAATTTTTTCCCTTGCAAGAAGTTATCCAAATTTCGAAAAAAATGGTAATCTTTTGGGGCAAGGTCCGGAGAGTACGGTGGATGTCCAATGGAAAAACACGACCGTGTTTTCTTTTGCGGCACCGTCGCCATACACATAATTAATCCTTCGAGCCGTTTCTGCAGCACTGGTGCCACGGTGGAACTCGTACTCGTAAATAACGCGATATTTCAAGTTTTCCATTTTGTAAACTAAGTGACGCAAAGAAAAAAAAACAATAAAGGAAAAAACAAATGAATTATAATTTTCGAAACACAAATACATGAGTAAATAGCTGTATAAATTTGAATTTGGAATTCCTAACCAAAGAGAAGATATTTGAGATCAAATTTGCCAGTACGGCAAAACGCCAATTTCATATGTAAGGACCTAATATTATGGTAAGTAAATTGACAAGCAATTGAAAATGTTATATTTTGACATTTTATGTCCACCATCTTGGATTTTGGATAGGATCTAATCCAAAATGGGACAGATTATTTCAAGTGATTTAGAGTGGGCAGTCGTAAATTATTTTGAAACTTTTAAAATGTCCGTATGTTTTTGGTTTATAAATCATTTTTAAGTTTCCGGTTGTGTCTGGTTAATCACTCTTAATTAAAAGTTATAGTTATTTAGGTTAGAATGTGACCCCCCGAAAGCGGTAACGCTGCAAGGCTCGCGAATATTAAAACGGTGCAGCGGAATGCAACGCATAAACTGCAGCGGTGTCGACGAGAAGTTTAGTGGCGTGTATTCACTTCACAAAGGAACATTCCTGACAAAATGCATTTTGGTTATCAAATTAACAACAGGAAAACGCGGTTTGGCGGCCTGTTCGTATTGTTCATTGCGGTTTGTACGGCGCCAGCGACCGGTGAGACGCGTTCTTTGCAATTGATAATGTCTGAATACTGAATTAATATGATACATTATGCAAGTTTGTTGTTGGGCCATCATTTTTTAAGTTTGAGTAGACGGTAGCGAAGGAAGGTGAAGTATTGCGGATAGTGATAACGATATCAATAATTTGGGTCAGCGAACTAGCCTGTAGAATGTAGATACGAATTCAGAGGTTGTTGGTTCAAATCTCGGCGTGCGCAAATATATTTCGTTTGATTTAAAATAATAATTTAAAAAAATTGTACTCATGAATATTTTAATAATCGGATATGTTTATCCTAGACACTATCTAGGTTTAAATTAAATTAATTTCGTAAAGAACTTTGTAATCTTTTTAAAAGACAGCGCAGCCAAAAACATGGAAAAATTTTTTTTGTAATTAGTTTTTGCGGTATTATGCCGTGATACGCTACCTCCTTCTTTAGCCAACGTTTCGGACAGCGTTGCAGTGTCCATCATTAGGGCAGATGTGTGATCACATCTGACACATCTGCCCTGATGATGGACACTGCAACGCTGTCCGAAACGTTGGCTAAAGAAGGAGGTAGCGTAACACGGCATAATACCCCAAAAACTAATAACAAAAATACTTTTGGAAAAATTTGTTTAAAACATAGAGTTAATATAATATTGTTTTCTAAATTTGAAATATGAGATCGACAAAAATGACGTAAAAATAAACAGGTCCCAATGGCCGAGATGGTTTATTAAGGGAACGTACCCATACTACGTGACACACTTTTTGCAATTTTTTACCCCCCCGGTGACCCCTACAGTTTTAACGTAGTATTTCATAAATATGGTTTCGAATCATTTTTTGCTAACAAAAAATAAAAAATGCATTATTTGGCTTATATTTGTCTTTATTAATACGGCGCTTGCTGCGTGACGGCAAGAGTGCATGCATTACAAGTGGAAAAAATATTATCAAGATAAAACTTATGTCAAAATATATTGAAACCGGAACGTAATTTATGGAAACGAAAGTCTTATTATTTTTATAAACATTTTTCATCTCAATCATCTTCAACAAACACGTTCCCTGAACTTTTTCACTTATTTGAATGTACGAGGGTGGGTTTTTAAGTTTGCGGATTGGGTAAGGAGTGGAAATAAAAACTAAAATTATTTTTCCTTTTCAACATATTCACCTACTACCCTAATACATTTTTCCGATCTTTAAATTAACTTAAAGGAACTTTATAACAGCGCGGAACTCAATTTTCTCCACATTTCACAATTTCTTCCCGATTGAAGTGTTTAGCTCAAAGACTAATGACCTAATTGCGATAAAACCCGGTGTTTATCCTAAAAATGAGTTGTTCAATTAGTACCTAATTCAGCGGGTACCCCCATTAATCACTTACCTTCCCATTCCGCGAACTTAAAAACCTTCCCTCGTAGCTCGAAAAAAAACGCGAGATTTCTAGATTGACTACGTGATAAAAACCTAAGCCCCCCCCCCCCCGTTGTGACCAAGCGTGGTATTTTGATGACCCCCCCCCCCCTGAACAGGTCACGTAGTATGGGTACGTTCCCTAAAGGTGTTGTGTCCCAGTAAGGCAAGAGATCCTGATTTCGATTCCCACTTCCGACAGTTACCTATTTATTTTTCTTTGTCTTGTTTTGTTTCATGTTTCGGTTAGATGTATTGGTATTATCTTCTTCCTCAATGTTGGATATCATTTAATTTATATGTTGCTAAATATGCTATATAAATTTCAGTATATATATTTATAGCATATTTACTGCGTGTTCCAGAATGATAGATACTCTAAATACCGCACTGGTTAAACGTCATCATTCATAATAGAAAAGCTTTTAGAAATGGCTTTAGCCGTATTTGGTGACGAGATCTGAATATTCGGGTACTTCCCCGCCTTCTTCTTGACCATCTTTCTATCCTACTCACTACCTTCAGCATCTCAACGTAGCTTATTGAGGATGCCATATTCCCATTGGCTCAAGACAGTTGAAAACAGTTTTGGACTCTTGTGTAGTATTCACATTGCGTGTATTTTTTTCCGCATGCAGATTTTACAAAAATTTTGTAATAACACGTGGTGACATTTAATGTCACCACGAGACGATGAGACTATGAGACTATGCAATGACGAAAATCGTAATCCCTAGATCATTTTGTAACTCATGGTTTATTTGATTCATAGTTAAGCAGAAGCGCTCTTTGGATGACTTTTAAATTTCATAAAAATATCGCAATTTAAGAAGCGGATAGAGAATAATAATTGAACTAGTTACATAAATTATTCTTCCACCAGTGAGACAATGCGTTGGTAGTCGGTATCTTAGTCTAACTGCAATGGCCTGCCCATTAATGATGTCCTATTACTTTCGCAACACAATAGGACGTTAAGGTTTTTATTCCCGAATTAAAGTACCGTTAATTAAATACCTTTACTGAACAGCTTCCTCGAGCTGCTAAATGTTCCATCAGCGGTCCTTTCGGAACTTGCGTAATGAATAATGCAATTCGTTACTGGTTCTAACTTCTACGCGTACATTTCAATGTAGGACTCGAATTACAGAGTCAAGAATCAAGTTCAACAATTCAACTTACGAGTATATCATAAACATATTCAGCCTTACTAGTAAAAAACCCTTAACGACCTTAAACGGTGCTTCTGTTCCACGCTGTTTAAAGACTGTACATTTTATTGTATGTTATTAATAACATGACATTTTTTTATGTTGGCAGCATCGAACTTCGGTGGATTTGCGCATGCGCGGTCATTATATTTTTCATTCATTCGCGGCATAATTTCAGTTATGACATGTGCGCACTTCATTTAATGTTTTTAATTTTTATTTCCGTTGTAATGACCAATTCACTATTATATTAGCATAATTGAACATCTTAACTAACATTTGTGTTATTTTAGTCATTTTTAGCGATCTAATAACGTCATGTTGTTGATTTAATTTTATTAACATAAAATATACATTTCTTGTCATCTTTTATTTAGTAATGTTTTCACATGCATGGTCGTTTTTCAAGTGAATAAAATGTTCCCGACGTTTTTTAGTAAGGCCGATTGTGTTTAGAATTAATCTATGCGCTGTATTCCCATTAATCCCTTACTAGCTCCGCAGGTTTTTACTGCTAGGCCCTGCGGGCGGCTTTAGGTTTGGCTTCGCCCAGTTAGTGTTGGTGACCATTTTATAGATCCAATACGAACTGATTTCAAAAGCAGCCCGTTCCTCGGATCCACTGTAGCTAGTCATCGGGACGATTATTACAACGACGTCACCGAACATCCCGTCCGACCTGCTGACGGAAGTAACGACATCTTGTGTAGAATTTTTGAATTCGAATTCGAATTATAACAGTAGCTTTGTGTGAAATTCGTGGCGTGGCGTCCGAAATGCACTCGTAGCTGGGTTAACCACGGAAACGCTACGGTATTAATAACGTTCGATTAAATACAAAAATTATTTCTTATGTACTTAGATAAAGAAAACGTTGAGCTGCCTTTACAGATTTAACAGCGTATTATAGTTTTATGATTCAACATTATAAAATTGAGGAAAATGTGAAAACATTCATCAAATCGCTGCAATAAAAATAAGTTGAACATTTTATAGATCTGTGATTCACGGTGGGTCATATTTTCCGAAATAAATGTTAGGTGATGCATCATGTGAATTAGATTATATTTTTAAATATGAAAACTACTAACACTCTTCAGAATTTAGAAATTTAACTGACTTCAAAAAAATTACTATCAAAGGAGAATAAGAAACTTCCAGGTGTACTTTTTTTATGTGAATGCCGCACAAGCTGTTCCCATCTGGAACCAGTGAGACCTTGACTTCCCTGGGGTATGTTGTGAGGTTGAAGGTAGTAAGGAGGGGAAGGAGATGGGGAAGAGGAAGTTGGGAAAGTACCTGCTATTCAGAACTGGTCACCGAACACAGCTAAAGCCATTTCAAGCAACGTTTCAATTCTGAATGGTGGTCTTACACCAGGTCGATACTGAGTATCTTCCGCTCTGGAACGTGCCGCAAATATACTATATATTATTTTTAAATGAATTAATTGTGAAAACAAATTAATCAAATAAAATTTATTTCCGCACGCCGGGATTTGTTTCCTCGTCCTTCGGAATGTAAGATGAGAGCCTAACCTCTCGACCACGGCGGCTCAAACTACATACTACCTACTCTTCTATATAAGTATTACCTACCAACATGATAATAAAAAATCATCTCCAGGGCGCTGTACAAATATACGATTTTTTTCTATAACGTTATATCTTATTGCTTAGTATAGATTAGACAAACTTTATCACGGAACGTAAAAATTTTATAAACGAAAATAATTGCAACCAACAAAATATTATAGGAGGAAAATTATTTTCCTCGGGGTCTATGTCATCTTTGGGGGTGCTGGGTGAAGGTGTGTTTTAGGATGCTGGGTATTTTTAAGAATAGGAAGAAGACGTAGATCTGGGATTCTAGCTTCGAGTTTTAAGTATTGAGCTTCGAGTTTAAGGCATTGAGCTTCGTGCTTTGAGCTTTTAGTTTCGTGCTTCGAGTTTTAAGCTTTGAGCTTTGAGATTTGAGTTTAAGCTTTGAGCTTCTTGCTCTGAGCATTGAGCATTGAGCATTGAGCTAGAGATTCGGGTTTTGAGCTTCGCGTTTCAAGCTTTGAGCTTAAAGCTTGTACTTCGAGCTTTAAACTTTGAGTTTCCAGCATTGAGTTTTGAGCTTTAAGCTTTGAGATTTAAATTTTAATCTTTAAGCTTCGTGTTTTGAGCATTGAGCTTCGAGCTTAGGCTTCGAGCTTTGAGCTGCGAGCTTATTTACTTTTTTTTTAATGAATCCATCCCTCCTTCAGCTGCGGTATAAGACCAAGATATCTGTTATTGTTTATTATGTGATCTGATACAATTAAAAATACACTCTTGAGTTTTCCGTATTCACCAATATAAATCAATATATAGGTAATGCATACGTACTTAATAGGGAATAACCACACAAAACCGGAAATATATCATTTTTAAATAAAATTTTAGACGTGTTGACTCTTTACCACAAAAAATTATAAATTGATTTCGAAAGATTGTTCTTTTATCTAGTAAAGGTATGTTTTAAATTTTGAGAAAAATGTTTATTTTTAGTATAATAAGGTTAAACCATAGGTCGTTGGCAGATTTGTTAAATTTTCAAACAAAACACAAAACCAAAATATATCATTTTTAAATAAAATTTTAGACGTATTGACTCTTTACCACAAAAAATTATAAATTGATTTCAAAAGATTGTTCTTTTATCTAGTAAAGGTATGTTTTAAATTTTTAGAAAAATGTTTATTTTTAGTATAATAAGGTTAAACCATAGGTCGTTGGCAGATTTGTTAAATTTTCAAACAAAATTTTGTATTATACAACACGCATTTCAAATTATCTAATCATGCAGTAAAATAAATCAATAAATTATCTGGGAAAGCTGTGATTCAGAATTTTAATTTTAGTTTAAATAAAACCATTTAAAAAAAGATCCACGCACGCGTTTTGTGACGAATATACTTCAGTTTGTCTATGTATTTACGGTCTTAGAAACTAAGATTTTAAATTTTTTTTACATTCTTAGTTTGCTTAGACATTATTGAAAAATTATGAATTCTTATGATGAAAAAATAATTACAAAAAGTACATTATTTTAATAGTTTTATCATCACGCCTTTCAGCATTTTTGAATGCAGGTATAAATTAAAGCAAATGTTGATTGAAATAAAATCTATATTGAGTTATTATTTAAAAAAAGCTGGTACGGAGAATAATTAATCTTTATCATTGGAACCGCCCTGTACGATCGTAAGAACATATTTGCGAACATGAAATGTGAGCTCTCGGCCGCTGGTTGGTTAATGGCTCTTTATTTGTATTATGTTCGAGAATTCTCAATAAGCGTACAAATACATCATTTTAAAATTGCGGCTGACGGCAACCCATTATTCTTTAAAATGAGCCGTGGCAATTGGCGACAACCGACCAATAATATGGTTATTTATTTTAGTTTGAGTGAAAACGCTAAAGACTCGGCATAAATTACTCGGTTTAGTGTTTTACAAGTCCAGACCGGACGGTCATTATTTTCCATAGCCTTGTTGTTGAGCTTCAATCACGAGGTGGTCATTTTTTACGCGGGTTGTTGAGTCCAGGGAATTTGTCGGTTGTTTTTTAATTGTTTTTGCTTGGGTAGCTACTAAATTGAGCATGGTAGCTGAATTTAATGACTTAAGTTAAATCGTCTTTTAATTTGTTAAAAATTTAAATTTTTAATCATTTTATCATTTTTTTTCATCATTTTTAATGACTTTTAGAAGGAGGTTCCGAGTTGATTTTATTCCGAGTTATCCGGTCACCAAAATAAAATATTGGTTACGAATTTTTTCACCGGTGCAGAAGAATCATAGAAGATATTTTGTCGGATTTCTTCCCAAATTTAAAATGCAGGTAAATTGTTTGATCTATTGGCATTCCGTCAACAAGAAAAGAGTAGTAGCAGGACCAGTAAATATGTAATAGACTTTATCCAATTCAAGATATTATTGATTAAGCCTCGATGACACACGGCGAGTTACAAGCTACTATCTACTAAGTTTTAAAAGCGGGTAAATCGGCGAGTGAGATTGTCACGATGACACACAAAACTGTCCACTCGCTCAGAAGCGTAGGAAACTGAAGCCGCTGCTAGCGCCAGTAGCAAGAATAACAACGCCTGCGTGAACTAATTCTTCAGATATTTGAAAGTCGAAATCAGCTGTTTATCGGAAGCCATGTTGGAAACATAAATAAACCAATCACGAGCAAGCGTGTAGGCGAGTAAAGTTGACGACCTTTCAACTTTTTTTCGTAGATAGTCAACAATCTGCTAGTCGCTGCTAGTTAGCAAGTAACACGATGACACTGGGCGAGTATACTAACAGATAGTAGCTTGTAAACTCGCCGTGTGTCATCGAGGCTTTAAATAGTTTACATTTGGTTAGGTTATTGGTTATTTTTCTTTTTTTTTCATAGCTTTTAATTACCGATATACTACTAGATATTACCGATATACTTTCAATTACCCATATACTTGCGATCAGGATTAAGGCCAGGAGGGTGTATGTCCCCAACCCTGTTCAATGTATATATGGACTAATTATCAAATCGCCTGTACACCAGAGCTGGCTGTCGTATCAATAATCTGTGTCTAAATCGCATTAGTTATGCGGACGACATGATTCTCCTAGCTCCGTCGAGCAAGGGGTTGAGAATACTATTCAAAATCTGTGAAGAATACGCAAATGACCACAACATGATGTACAGCCCCAAGAAGATGAAACTAATCGCATTACACCATGGAAAAAATCACGAGAAGATGCTCCCCGCACAACTCAACGATGAAAACATAAGCACGAATGAAAAATACTTGACCAACATGATTGCCCGAAGATTCTTCCAATGCAGTAACCATGTAAAAAAACATTGTTCAATGCATTTTGCACTAGTCTATACACGTGTGCAACATGGTGTCACTACCGAATCACCTCAAAACATCACCAAAAAGCGAGTATTTGATTTTGATAAATTCTGACACAAATATTTAAAATGTTTGATAATTTTCTAAAGAAATTAATTTTCCACATTATACAACAAAATCAAAACCGAAAAAGAATTCATAAGTGGGAAATTTGAACTTTAAAGCTTTTTTTTAGGTTGATACTTTCATTTTTTCTGTACCTATAAAAAGACAAATAAAAAAATACTCTTTTTTGTTTTGAAAAGTTTTAATTTTCGATGTACATTTGTTACTTTAATTTTTTTGCGACCGGTTTCGACACGTATAAACCTGGATATAAACCTGAAATATTTAACCGCCTAGTTAATAAAAAGCAAACAAATTTTTTAACACAAAAATATATTTATAGTGGTAATAGTAACAACAAACCTAGTAACAACTTAATATATAAAAAAACTTCTTTTTACAGGCGATTTATCCTTAAAAATATCCCGCATATTACCAGATCAAATTTCTCCAGCTTTTTATACTAATTCTAAAATAAAAATTTGATTAATAACAAGGATATTTCTAATAAATTTGAAAAAAACGAGATATACACTTTAGAATGCAACGATTGTGACGCGCAATATGTAGGACGTAGGAATGACTACTAGAAATTTTAAAACCAGAATTAGGAAACATGAACTTTGTTTACGAAATAATAACTACTCAGAGTTTGCTAACCATCTCATAGAGACAGACAAAAAAGAAAAAACTAAGTTTAAACATTGCAATGTAAATTCATATTTTAATTTGTGCGCGTTAGAAACTTTAGAAATTAACAAAAAAATTAAATCTAAAATTAATTTAGTTAATAAAATAATAGCACCATGTAAATCACCTCTGCTTACGATGTTTCCATGTAATTTTGACTCCTCCCACCGTCCTCCCCCTCCACCAAATTCCCCCCTCCCACTACCCCCACCTAATTAATTGTGTACTTGTATAGAATTTTTAAGTTAGTTTTAAGTTTGCTCGTTAATGATACGGACGTGTCGAAACCGGTCGCAAAAAAATTAAAAATTAAAGTAACAAATGTACATCGAAAATAAAAACTTTTCAAAACAAAAATGTCTAGAAATTGTTACATAGTCAGTGCCCAAGAAATACAAAAAAATACTCGTTTATTTCATAGGCAAATATGTTTTCTACTCGCAGTATTTGATTAAAGCATCTAAAATATTTCTAAGAGATCTAATTTTCAATCCAAAAACACACGATTTTGGATTACTTAGTAGTGCGTCTTGAGTTGACTGACGCATTGTGCATTACATTTTGAATGGTGCTACTCTTGTTATCATTAAGATATACCCGCCAAGAAATTTGAAGAATAGGTATTTTACCAAACTGTTGCTGTTGCTGTCGCTCTTGTTCCCCCGAATACTGTGCGAAAGAGACAACGGCATCTCATGCTAATAAATAAAATAAAATAAAAATAAACCTAAATAAAATCATCAAAATCGAGGTTTTGTATTCCCTATTTTTCTCCTCCAAAACTGGAAGATTTTTACAATTTTTTTCCAGCTGTATTAGAAGAAAATATTCTATATCTGTACGTTGTGTTTTTTCCTAACTCCTTTTTAAGTACTGCCTCGCTAGTGGTCGATATATTTTATGTTAAAAATTATTTGCAGTATTATCAAATTCGAGAAGAAATTGGGGAACATACGTTGGACAAAACTTCGCCCGGTGCGCTTTTCGCGAGTGTTTTATGTTTTATCGTTCAGAAGGTAGGACTAACCCTAGATCTATAACCTTATTTTTCGACGCTTAATACTAACCTTCGTCGTTTCGACTACGGTACTAAATAAAGCGGGTTAAAGGGTTTTATTAAAACAAAATATGTACATATTTCTTATTATTATTAATGAACAGTGGTAATATGTATTATTTACAATATTTAGAAAAACAAAAATATCAAATTTATTAATCAAAATCCTTAAGAATGAGACCATAGTTTTCATGCAAACTCAACAATTGTAACATTTTAAACGACTTCGAAAAGGAGGAGGTTCTCAATTCGACTGTATTTTTTTGTTTTTTTTATTTTTTTTTTTATGTTTGTTACCTCAGAACTTTTGACTGGGTGAACCGATATTGATGATTCTTTTTTTTATTTGAAAGCTGGTGCTTTCCGTGTGGTCCCATTTTAATTTGGTCCAGTTCTGACAATGGCATCCATGAGAAAATCATATAAGTCTTAAATTTGCATCAAATATGTGCGCGACAAATGGACGAACAACTCAATATCACGCCAACCGATTTCGATGATTCTATTTTTATTGGAAAGGATGTACTTCAAGGGTAGTTTGATGAGAGTTTGGTTAGGTTCTGATTATAGGATCCATGACAAAGTAACAGAACTCTCCAATTCTGAAGAACAAATTTACGATACTCGGCCGAATCTTAATCGAATTAGTTAGTGTACTTCAGATTCACTAAAAATCAAAAAATAAACAAAAATTTTAACAAAACAAAAAATGACTTCAAAAAATGCACTAAAAAGTAAAAAAATAATTTCGTATTCTTCTACAACTTTATAATCAACTTACCTTTTCTACTCATCAATATGTAGGTACGATTGTTATTTTTGGAGTCGGTGTCAACCAAGGTACCCGCGGCCCGGCGTGTTCACTTGACAGCTCCTCTCCCGCCGACACCGACTCCAAAAATAACAATCGTACGTACATATTGATGAGTAGAAAAGGTAAGTTGATTATAAAGTTGTAGAAGAATACGAAATTATTTTTTTACTTTTTAGTGCATTTTTTGAAGTCGTTTTTTTGTTTTGTTAAAATTTTTGTTTATTAAAGTTGGTATTTGAATTAGTTATAACAAAATTTTGAAAAAAAAAACAATTCAAATATCAAAAACAAAGACTTGAATTAACTAATAAAATAAAAGTTTTGGTGAAAATCTAGAAACTAATAAAAATTTGGTGATAATGTACCGAAAATAAAAAGTCACGTTATCACTAACCTTCGTCGATGCGACGAGCCATGGTTGCTGAATTGGCGCTCGTGGACTCCCCCCATCGTCCGCACTACCGTAAATAGCAGAAGTAACGGGCCGATTGAGATTAGCTGGAGTATGAAAGAATTACGGTCGCGAGCGCGAAAGTTATCGCGGTTTTTTTAATCCTGCGTCGTCGATTCGACAAAGGTTAGTGATCTAGGGTTAAGGGGGTTAGGCCTTTAGTTCATTAAGTAGGCGCTTTGGGATTGCAGATTGGAGATGGCTAGAAAGCTCTCAGGCCTGACTGAACCGCAGCTTCTCGTGGGAGGAGCGGGAATGGCTTTGGTATGGCGATAAGCTTTAGACAAATCGAATAAGATATCTTCTCGTTGAAAACGCATTCTCGAGAAGGATCTCGACATTTTCTCACGGAATTACTTCTACCAGGATATCGTAAAAAGTACATTATTGTAGTGAACTTAAGTTACACTACAAGGATGCACTTTATTTAACAAAAATCACGGGATAGTCTGAATTCTTGACTAATCGGTTCCAATTTTGAAAATGACAGAATTTAAATAATTTTCTTTTAAAATACTATATTATATGCAGTTATTTTATCGCTTGTCTGAATTCTTCACACAATCAGTTCCAATTTTGAAAATGACATTTAAATTTAAATTCAAAGCAAATTTGATTTCATTGAATCAGGATTACGCAGGGGTTAATCAGTATTTTTGATATATACGAGTATGTAGATGCTTTATTGCTCTGAATGCCAATTTTGAAAATGACACTTAAATGCAAATAAAATTTGAGTTCATTGAACCGCTCAGACAACCGAAATTAGTATTTTTATAATGATAAACATACATCTAAATGAAAGTTGTTTTTTCTTAAAATAATTACTAAAACTTGGTACCGACAACATGAAAAATCGCACCGAAGCATCTTAGTAAATAACTTAAAACTCATAGAAATAGCCTTAGCGGCCCTACACACTATTGGCCAAATCCACGTAAAGGTTTGGCAAAATCAAGGATTCAATCGAATATTTTGGTCATAAATCGAAAATGCGACTCTACTACATAGTCTATACATCCTAAGATAAAAACATCTGGAAATTTCCATTTTCGTATTTCTATTTTATTTGGTAAACACAATTATTTTAATGAAACATTTGCCGACTTGAATAGATAAGTGCAAGTTAGAATAATGATAATAATATATAATATAATAATATAGTATATTTAGAAATTTCAAAATTCAAAGTATGAAAGGGGATGAGGTTTATAAATATTTAGGATACCCGCAATCGAATAGATTAGATCACACTAGTATTAAAAATGATATTAGGATTAAATTTCAAACTAGGATCAGAAAAATTTTAAAATGCAATCTATCTGCTAAAAATTTAGTAAAAGCAATAAATACTTGGGCAATACCTCTACTAACGTACTCATTTGGCATAATTAAATGGTCCAATACAGATTTAGATAGTTTAGAACGATTAATTAGAACTACGTTAACAAAATTTAATTGCCATCATCCAAATTCAGCTATAGAACGAATTAATTTACCTAGAAATTTAGGAGGTAGAGGTGTAGTCAAAATAACATCTTTGAAACACAATCAGGTAGAAATGCTTAGAAATTTTTTCCATAGGAAAGCTAATAGCTCAGAAATGCACAAAATAATTTGCAAGGCAGATAGAAATATTACACCTTTAAATTTGTATGACGAGAATGCCAACATTCTTATAAATACTAACCAGGAATTATTAGATTCCTGGTCAAATAAAATTATTCACGCAAAACACTTCAATTATCTCAACCAAACGTATGTTGACAAACTTTCGTCAAACAAATGGTTGAGTATTGGAGAGTTGAGCGCAGAAATAGAAGGATTTATGCTTGCAATTCAAGATAGAGTCATTAATACTAAAAATTATAGAAAGCATATAATCAAAGATATAAATCAAATTGATGATTTATGTAGAAAATGTTTGGCTTTTCCCGAAACTATAGAACATATTATATCGGGATGTTCTATATTAGCGCCTTCCGAGTATAAATTTAGGCACAATCAGGTTTTAAAAATAATTCACCAAAGTTTGGTAATTAAACATAACTTGATTGATTGCCGTAATGTAGTACCTTATTATGAATATGAACCAAATTCATTTATAGAAAATGAATTTTATAAAATATATTATGATAAAATTATACTAACAGACAGAACAATTAGTCATAATAGACCTGATATAGTTTTACATGACAAAATTAAAAAAATAACTTATATCATTGATGTAGCTATTCCAAATTTCTGTAATATTCAAAAAACTGTTTCTGAAAAAATTAGAAAATACACAGATTTAGGAAATGAGATTAAAAGAATTTGGCATTCTCGGACTATAAAAATATTACCATTTGTTATTTCGGCCACTGGCATAATACCTAGGAATCTGATTCAAAATTTAAGCATATTAGATTTGTCAAAGAATTTGTATATAAAAATGCAAAAAGCAGTAATTTTAAATACATGTAGGATTACAAAAGATTTTTTAAATATTTATATTGAGGGATCAGTAGGATTTATAGGTTCAATTAGAAATGCCACAGAGCCGAACCCTCTGATATGAAAATATCTGGAGTCGGTGAATTATATTCCCATTTGGTCTCTAGTAGGTTGACATGTTGTTCTTGTATTGTTTTGTATTTATAATACTTATATAGTGCAATTGCATAGCGTGGATTCACTAGATGATCATTTGGGGAAGTGTATGAAAGGGTTTAGTTTTTCCTGTTTTTTTTTTTTTTTTTTTTGGGGGGAAAATTTAACCCGGACATTTAAATCTGGTGCGTAAAAGGGGCATACATTAATTACGTGAGCTCAAAAGGGGGGAGGGGTCCAGCAAAATCTCACGTTACTTGAAAAGAATATACGAAGTGGCCCAAATTTATCTCACAAAGGGGAAAACCTAAACGAAACATAAATAACTAACAAAAAAATTCCAAAGTTGCCTCCAAAATGAAACAAAATTGAATTATATTACCTATACACATCATTATTAAAAAAAACTAGCTGGTACCCGGCATGCGTTGCTATGCCATTAATTAATAAATTGTTTCTCCCTGGGTGTCCTTTCCCATTCGTCCTGTTCCCCTTCCTCCTCCTCTTCCTCTCCCGCGTCCCGTTCTCCTCTTACGTTCCGCTCCACCTCCTCCAAATTCCTTTTCCCCACTCCACTCCCCCCTTCCCCCCGTCCCGCGACCCCTCCCTCTCGAGTTCCCCTCCCCCCTCCCGAGTTCCCCTCTCGCGCTTTCCATAAATTCAGTCCCGGTACATTCAGTTTTCAAATGGCTCACGTGCCACTTATTGCAATTTTTTATGCAAATTTCATAATGCCAGAGCTCACCAAACCTTATCCTAAAAATAACAAACCCAAAAAAAAAACAATTATCCAATTTGGTACAGTCGTCCGGAAGTTATGCGCGTACATACATTTCGACGAATCATTTTTATTTATATAGCGAAGATGGAAGACGGAAGACGGAAGACGGAAGATAAAAGATAAAAGATAAAAGATAAAAGATAAAAGATAAAAGATAAAAGATAAAAGATAAAAGATAAAAGATAAAAGATAAAAGATGAAAGATGAAAGATGAAAGATAAAAGATAAAAGATAAAAGATAAAAGATAAAAGATAAAAGATAAAAGATAAAAGATAAAAGATAAAAGATAAAAGATAAAAGATAAAAGATAAAAGATAAAAGATAAAAGATAAAAGATAAAAGATAAAAGATAAAAGATAAAAGATAAAAGATAAAAGATAAAAGATAAAAAATAAAAGATAAAAGATAAAAGATAGATAGATGGAGAGATAGATAGCACGTATCCTTACTACAAATTTAATGTAACTTTTGATTAAAAAATTATTATTCAGTTTGGTTGGGTATTTTGGCCTCAATTCCAAAATTAAATTTTGTATGATAAGTGAAAATTTGCCCAGCCATTCCTGCTTTATTTCTCCCAGTCCACTTCTGTCCGCTATGTCTGCGTCTAGTTTCACTTTTTCAATATTTTTACACTGTCATTTTCTTGTAAAATATGGTTTCCTGCTTGCTCGCATGAAAACTGGTCGCAGAATTCAACACGTTTTGTCATGTGAAATGCTTTGGCCAATGCGGGTTACCCAGCAGCACTTATTGCGGAACCGTGTGCACTTGGGACTTGTTATAATTATTAGTTTATATAAACGTAGTTGTAAAAAATTGCTATCAGAGTGTAGTGCTTCAGAAGTTATATTCCGTGAGTGAATTTTTAAGAAATTTTCACTTTTCTCGACCGATCTGTAATAACTCTGTATACGTGACTTCTGACTTATTACTTATTAGTATCACTGTTTTTATTATTAATTATTACCAATAACTACAAAGTCGCGTATGTACACAGATAGGTACCTTTGTGGGGTCTGTTTGGTTTTGATCTGTATGTTTCCAAAGTGGTAAATACTATCGAAACCTTACATGAAATGGCTTTAGCCGTGTTTGGTGACCAGATTTGATTAGCCTGATTCCCCACCTTCATCTTTCCCTTTTCCTTCCTCTCCCCGTCCCCTTCCGCCACACGAAGGGAGGCGTCTACTAATATCTACAGGAATTCCAAAAACTGAAAAAATCGAACTAATATCTATGAGAATCAAAGTGTTGACGAATATCTACAGCTCAAACTGTTGATTAATATCTATGAGAACCAAAGTGTTGACGAATATCTACAGCACTGGCAGAGGTTGGATTTGCAATTATATATAACATATTGGAATAACGTAATATTGCGCATGCAGTTTAAAAAACTTAATTTATGTAAGTATGTATGTAAAAATCCCTAATATCGGACTATTGGACACATTTAGCTGATTAGTCCAACCTACGCTCTGTAGATATTATTAGTTCAACCTACGCTCTGTAGACATTAGTCAACACTCTGAAGTTCGTAGATATTAGTTCAACATATGAGCTGTAGATATTCGTCCGACATACAGGTTGTAGATATTAGTATCTGGAGTCCACACGAAGTACCCCAATTGGGGACGCAGTACGCAAAAGTCCCCCTGACTTATGAAGGGATTCTAAACTCCTCTCACAACCCACTGGCAAAGTAATCGTGTCGAGATTCCTTCCTTGTATAAAAGTACCCGACCTTTGATCGGGTAATTTTAGACAAGGAAAAGGGGCACAGAAGAGAGAGATCAACGCGCCGCCCGCCGTAAATCAAAAGTACCCATCGTACCCGAGAAGTACCGAGATCCGGGTATCCTAACCCGATCTTTGATCGGGTACTTTCGTTTGACGTAGGTAGGTAACAGATAAATGATTTTTATATTTCACATATCTACCATCTCTATTAATTTGTCAATCGCGTGAACGAGATTCGAGTTGCCATTGTGGTTACTCGCCCTGCCGACACCCATCACGGTACACGGGTGTTGCTGATCGAATATATTTTGTAAAAGTAACCCGATCGTTCATCGGTGGTTCGTGATCGGATTACACTGATCGGGTTATTTAAGTATCGACCCAGGACTACTCCAAAACGCCTTCTTAGACTTGCAACCACGGTATTAATCATTGATCAACTATTCACAACGGCTGATTGTACTGAATCCTTCCCGCTGAAGATAAATTAATAAATTCGATGATTTCTCAATATAATCATTCACGATTCATGACATCTCATTCCTGCCGGCTTTTATCTCCTTCGATCTGGCGACGGGCGATACCTTTTACCTTCGACTTCAGCCCTCGTCCCGCCATTTACTCAGTCGGCAAAGTAGGTACTTATAATTGGCCGGTCGTGAGCTCGCTCTTCCTGTCGAGCCGCGTCGGTAACCATTCAAATTACAGGGCGCTACGTTCTATTACCCGCCGGCCATGTTTGTTTATGGATGCGTGACTAGACCGCGCCGATTATTTCAAATATCGAAAGCAATTTTCCTATTAACGAGGAATCCTTCGACAGGCGCCGATAAAGAGGATATCGACACGTTTATTTTTATTTACCTGCGATGATTGTTTACAAACTTATGCCAATCAGTTGGCCAATCATCTAATCACCTGCGTACGGTGCGCCTGCTGTGTGTCCTGTCTGCCTATTATGATTTCGAGGCGTGGTCGTATGATAGGTCACCTTTTATTTGTGATGACTGCTGATTACACACCCGTCTCAATCGCAAAACTAGGCAATAAGATTTCCAACTAACGGTTTCGAGAAATTTTGGCACATCACGAACCGATTGCCCTGTACAACTTTAGTAGTAAAGCGTTCATACGGACAGGTTGATACGAACACAGTATACACAGAGATGCATTACTTGTATACAGCGAGTCTCAGAAATATTATTCAACTTCTGAAAAGAAAATTCCCGTGAAATTGAAAAATTTTCATCGATAATACAAATTATTTCGGTTTGATGTTTTGCTGTACAGATTGTTAAGGGTCATATTTGACATGTAAAATATTTTTTATGTTTTTTTTAACAAAAATATTAAAAAAATTTTAGATAAGTGTTGGACAGTTGGAGAGGGGTAAGGGCTTGGGCCGTTACTTGATGAGTATTTGATTTTGATGAAAAAAAATCATCTAGAAGTCACCGGAGACCAAAATTTCATTTACATTTTTACTGCAAATATTGTCAGGAATCACTGGTTAAAGTCATAACCAAAGACGTTACATACTTGTTTAAGTAAGTCAAGTACGTCCCTTAACACACTGTATTTAACTCTGATTCAATTGATTCGGATTGGCTTTAAATTTAAGTGTAATTTGAAACTAATTGTGTACACAATACAGACAAACGATAGAATAGGTAAGACCACCAATAATACTAAATTTGAACAAAAATTTTTTTGAAATGTCGTTTTCAAATGTTAATTTGAAAACGACATTCTGACTATCCCGTGATTTTTTAATAGAAAAACTTGTCGAGTATTTCAATTCAAACTAGGAAGATGCGCTTAGGTGATACATTTGTTCGTTTTTCGCAAAAAACTGCTGTTTCTCAGTGACGTTTCGCAAGGACAGCGCTTTCAGAATATGCACAATCCAAAGTACATGTATGTATTATTTGGGTCAACTCATAGACATAAATATTAGTAGACCTGCCCTAAGTGATAAAAACGTATTATTTCCCCCTCCCCCATACCAGTTCTATGGAACCGGCTGGGATTGAGTATGGCTTCTCGTGAATCTAAAAAATGTGACGTCATCATTCTTCTGCGAACTAGCGTCGAGCGCTCATCGGTGCATTTTACGAAATAACACCGCAAAAAACATGGTTTGTGTTTTGAAAATGTGTAAATATATACTATCACTCGAGATACATGGCGTGTGCTCGTCGGTGTTTATTGGAGTAAGTAAATTATGAAACATTTGTAAAAGTGTCCTATTGGACCCTCAAAATAGGCGAACTTTATTTTGCCGTATTGAGGACTTCGCAATTTGTTCATTACGCGGCCAGTAATTAGCGCTCCCATGTAAAAAGGTCTATTCATTCAAAAGCAGAGATTACTTTTGAGAACTAAATGGTGATATTATAATGCGAGATGCCTATATTCTGTCGATTGAGTTATTGACGAATCACATATCAGTAAAGCCATCTTCCCACTCTGCGTCCCGCTGTAGTTGGTTTCTCCCCTCACCTTTATGTTCTGGTCTAGTGTTATTCATATGTCTATGGGTCAACTCTAATTGCTCGATCTACGCTAGGTAAATGCTACAATTTTTTTAGTCTCTACTTACATGTTTTTATTTAATCTATGTCAAATGAATAACTAGCGATTAGATATTAAAAATAGCTAAAAGAAACAATCAAAATTACGAACTTGAAATCACAATAATAATATAATAAATGAACGGTGTACCTTGTGTCTATAATGATAAAGAATGTATTAAGTATATAATATAATATTAGATACATACCTACTACTAAATGTTATAAAGTAAATGTATTGAATCAACAAATGCTTCTCAAATATACTTAATGGAATTTATGAGCGCGCCCGTTGACAGGTCCATAATTCTAAATGATTCTAAAGGTAGTAAAGGCACAGAATGCACAAAACCACCTAAAGCGAGGCCAGGACGCTGGGTCTGTCAGATCCTCCTACAACAGATCAGTAAATAATTAAGCCGCGATTTATTACATATTTTCCTTAAACACTAAGTTTTAAAGCTCTCAAATAATATATGTTAAATTTGAAGATAATATCTATAAGTTCCCCTCGTCGAAACGCAAATTATATGAAATTCCCTCGATAGAAAAAAATCGCAAAGTATGCTCCGAAAATTATTCTAAACACTTTTTTTTCATTTAGTTTAGAAGTCATGTGTATGAATTTTTTTTTCTTTAAATGCTATTTTAGATGTTCCCCACGAGATTTCTGCTCTATTTTAAACGAGTCGTGTTTTATTCAACATTTTCACAATTTTCGCTTGAATTTTTTTTTAAATTTTTTTTTTTATTTATTTATCAAAAGTATACAATACAGAATATAGTATATTATAAAAAGCATTGTACTCCCAGGAGTTAATAAACTCATTGCGGGAATGATACGCATTACATGAAACATATAGCTGTATGTATTAAATGGATATATGATGGGGACATACACAACATTATTATTTCAGAAAGTCATTAATAAGATGAAGTTTGAGCATGTTAGTTTGGGTCTTTTTACATTGACTTGCGCATTTGATCTCGTTGGGTAGTTGATTATATTTTGTGTGAGCTATGTATTCTAGGGATCTTAGTCCATATTTTGTTGATTTGATTTTTGGTATATGAAGTTTGTTGGGATTTCTTGTGTTGTGTTGGTGTACGTCGCAATTGTAATATAGTGTAGTGTTGGAATGTGCCGAGTGTTGAATTACTTGTAATATAGTTTTCGTTATTTCAAAAGTGGGAATGGTATTAAAAGGAAGTATTTGGGTGTTTCTGTTCTTTTTATCGTTTTTAATATTGGCGCGCTCTCTCTAACAATCGTATTTACATGTCTCTCCATCTTATTCATTTTGTGCGGGTATACTGCGCCCGAAGTAATACATCATTGAAGAATAATATAAAACTAAAAGAGTTATGTTAGGTTTATCATCAAAAACTCGAAAGATTTTAACCAGCGATTATTGAGTATTTTGGAGAAAAAATGTTCATGTCATTTTGCTCACTCCGTCTCGCTCCTCCTTCCAGCAGCACCATACAGATGAGACAGAGCGCGTTACACATAATCTGTTGTGATGTGTGGGTCGAGGGTAAAGCTATCCTGGCGTGCGTAAATAAATTTTATTTGATTAAATTGTGTTGTTTCACAATGTAATCATTTAAAAAAATGTAAGGTAAATTTGCGGCACGTTCCAGAGTGGAAGATACTCTCAGTATCCCCCTGGCGAAAGATCAACATTCAGAATTGAAACGTTGCTTGGAATGGCTTTAACAGTGTTTAGTGATCAGATCTGAATAGCCAGGTAACTCCCCACCTTCCTCTCCCACTTCTTCTATCCCTCCATACTAACTTCAGCTTTTCTACCCTCACAACATGTCCCAATCGGGGATGCCATAGTCTCACTGGCTTTATACGGTTGGGAGTAATTGGGACTCTTCTGTAATCGTATAAAAAATGTTTTAATATATACAAAAAATTACAGTTCGCACGAGTTAGAAGAAAAACCTTCAGAAAATCAAAGTACGAGGAGACTGATTATTCTAACCGCTCGCAGCGTAAATCCTATAGATGCAATTATGTTATTTTCACTTTAAAAAAAGGAAAATTTTTATAAAAGTCAGAGGCCGGTTTGATTTAGTGTCCTGGCCAGGCTTGAGGTGGTCTTGGTATACATCGTAGCGTCCAGCCGAGAGCCTTAGCAGTGTGGGTACTATATAGCTGTATGTGTTTGGGTATTGGATACGTCGTACGTCTCGCCCGAAATACCATACATCCGAGTAATCAATTAATTCCTTTTACCATGGCCTTAAGCGAACCAAAAAACACCAATAAAACACAAATTTACTCAGAAACTAAACTCGAATGTGTAATGATGTGTGAGGCTGGTTTGTCGGAAGGAGTTTCTCGCTTTCGCAGAACTGCAACATCAACCAATGTGTAGTTAGGACGTTCAGGCCCCCTAGCATGGTCGATCGATATAGGTTTTATCGAAAATGTCGGTAACTTATCATCGTTCCCGAGCACGACTGCAGACCGCTAACGAACAAACAACAGTTCACAACGACTAAGGGTTCCAAATTTATTTGACGTGAACTTTTATTTTTTCGTTAGCGGCCTGCAGTCGTGCTTGGGAGCGATGACAAGTTACCGACATTTTCGATAAAACCTATATCGATCGACCATGCTAGGTACCCAGGTGTGTCTAAAGTAACGCCAAGTTTTCAAAATCGTTTAAAATTTTCTTCTTCAAATTTTGCAAATTCACTTAGTGGCACCATTTTATTAATGAAAGAATTAAAAACACTTCGTTTTTAATTATTTCGTTTAAAATTGCTTCTACTTTCTTTCTTTCTTCTAATTTCTTCACATAGGATCAAGCTTGCTGCTCCCATTTTGTTGCTCCTATCTTGCTGCTCCCATTTTGTTTGCTTCCATCTTGCTGCTCCCATCTTACTGCTCCCACCTTACTGCTCCCAAGCATCTGGGGCCAGTGAGATTCTGGCATCCCCAATCGTAATATGTTGTGAGGCTGAAGGAAGGAGATGGGGTGTAGATTTTTGTAAGATTTGTAAACTAAAATATCGTAAAATTAAAAACTGAATAAACATACTTTAAAAAAAAGGAAGTTAGGGAAATTCTTGGCTATTCAGATCTGGTCACCAAACACGGCTAGAGCCATTTCAAGCAACGTTTCAGTTCTGAATGGTGGTCTTACAATAGGGCGATATTGAGTGTGTCTTCCACTCTGGAAAGTGCCGCAAATATACCTTATTTTATTTGAATAACCTATCTGCGGCCCAGGAGGGAAATGTCGTTTGTAAATTGGCGACATCGCTTTGCTTTCAAAATCAGTTTTGATTGTGTTTCTAGTAATTAATATCTCCAGTGCTTAAAAATACCCTTTCAACAAGATGGTAAATCTCCCCGCGTACAACGAAAACGCTTTGAAAATAATGCAGTTAGTTATTTGCGGTATTGTCTAGGTTTTGAGTCACTCTGCCACCGAAGTTATCACTTTGCATATTATAACTTATGCTGAACTATGTGACTTATGAATAAGTACTTAAAATAAATTCCACTTTCCTGAACATAAACTACAAAGTAAAAACATGTTCCCTAACAAGTTATTGAAAAACAAACATAAGGTTTTCCACATGCGCACGACGGGGGGGCCGAGTTTTTTAATCATCGCTTGTCTAAGATTTTTATTAGACAGCCGAGTGAAATTATGAAAGAAATTACCGGAGGACTGGTTGAGACACGTTTCAATGTTTGACCGCTCACGCCATTTTAAAAATCTTACTAAGATAGATGACCTAATCATATATATTTTTAGTTGTTAATTTATTATTTCTTCACCAGCTATAATATTTTGTTCGATCACCTGAGAATGTAATTAAGTTAAAAAAAAAACTTCATGGAACAAAGCGTCAATTAATTCTGCAAGTCCAGCAGATCGTACCTACGTTGGACACAAGTTCAACCCTTCCGCACCGTTTGTTTATTACAGGGGGGTGTAATATGCACACCCCTAGTTTCACATTTTTTTAGATGCTCAATAATATCTATTAAATTCCGACCAAATTACTCTCCCCCCCCCCCCCCCCCCGCCCGAAAAAATCTGCGCCGCAAACATGAAAGAGGGCTCCAATAGAAGTAGTATACGTTCCATAGATGATATTCCTTTTGCAGTTTTGCAGCACTTAATGATTGACTGCTGGGCTTAATGATAGGCGATGATTCGGTTAAAATGGCAGGTATTCAAAAAATGTGACAATCGAAGTATTACTGCAAAGGACAAATGGCACATTAAAAGGCACGATCGCTCCGCTATATATATAGGGGTTCCTAGTGACCCCCTTCGGGTGATAGATGAATGAATGCGAATCTTGATAGTCCCAATTGTCGATAACAATGCACTCCATCAACTTTTTATGGCACTAACGTACAAACACGCGCACTCACACATGCATTTTTTTCTGAAATTAGCCGGCCCAAAAGAGGACCTGGACATTTAAATTAAATTAGAAAACTTATAATACTAATATTTATTTTTATTAACATAACTACCTAATGTCGATAGGTTGAAACAAATTTTCCGCTGCAAAAAATATATCTTTCAAAACTCTAAGATAAAAATCTGCTTCTCTTTTTCTGGCGTGTTCTTCCTGTTACAGTTCATCACTGCAGTATCGACGTTCAGCATCTACCTGTTGTCTGCACTTTACGTGTATGTTTTCTAAGACTGAACACTTCCGAAGTACAATACATTTGCATCTTTATCGCGGGTGCATCGGCGCATTGCATCCGTCTGACGTCACAGGGCCGATGTAAACGCATTTAGTGTGGATTAATTCCATTACAATGCAGTAGCAATTCCTTTCTCCAGCGAAGCCGCAAACCACAAGATCGTGCCATTTCGGTCTGCCCGTTAGCCTTGTACCGGCTAGCACATTTTTTATCTTAATTTATTATGAAGATCGGATTACGCTGCGAACACAAGGAACTAAAAAAACTTTTAGTTTTGAAATTAGCACATTTTTTATAAATATTATTGGAAGTATCAACAGTATCAAATAAAAACTGCTTTTGAAGTAAAACTTCTATAGCCCCGTTGTGATTTGGAATTCGGATGAAACGGAAATGACGAATTACAGCACCTGCGAAGAACCAAACTCCTAACAAGGCTATTGGTTGAGATATAAAACGGAAATGACGCTAGGTGTGCGCTCGTTGGCCGCTTTGGAATAATTTCGGTTTACGGAAGGTCTTCCAAAATAATTTTTTTTTTTTTTTTTTACTAATTATGGGCCGGAAAATCCAAAACTGAAAGAATTTTTTTTCGGAAAGCAATATTAACAAAGTTACACGACTTTAAAATTTTCTATAGGCACACATGAAAATCGACATATTGGAAGTATTATGACAGTTTAAAGTCATAGATAAACTAGAAAAATGTTTTACCACACAAAATTAAATGTTACCATGCAATAATATCATCAAACATACCTTATAAATCGACGAAGTATGAAAATTCGTAGTCTTAAAAATGCGTAACCTAACCTAACGCTAGGTTTGTGTAACATGGTTTGTGCCCCTTTATACCGCCTGCTCGCGTCCCTAACCTAACCTAACCTAACGCTAGGTTTGTGTAACATGGTTTGTGCCCCTTTATACCGCCTGCTCGCGTCACGGCAAAAAAACATCCCTGTTTTCAAGTAGTTTAGCGGCTACGCTAGGTTTGTGTAACATGGTTTGTGCCCCTTTATACCGCCTGCTCGCGTCACGGCAAAAAACATCCCTGTTTTCAAGTAGTTTAGCGGCTACGCTAGGTTTGTGTAACATGGTTTGTGCCCCTTTATACCGCCTGCTCGCGTCAATTTTAAAAAACAGCCTACGTTTTCAAGTAGTTTAACGGCTACGCTAGGTTTGTGTCACATGGTTTGTGCCCCTTTATACCGCCTGCTCGCGTCAATTTAAAAAAATATCCCTGTTTTCAAGTAGTTTAGCGTTTACGCCAAAAGTGAGTAAAATTTATAAAAAATAATTACTTAAGTTAGTTATTGATATGGCAACACTTAATTTTATGTGGCTGTTTCTATGACTTTAAACTGTCATAATACTTCCAATATGTCGATTTTCATGTATGCGTATAGAAAATTTGAAAGTCGTGTAACTTTGTTAATATTGCTTTCCGAAAAAAAATTCTTTCGGATTCGGATTCTCCAGCCAATAGTTAGTATAAAAAAAAAAAGTTTTATTATTTTGGAAGACCTTCCGTAAACCGAAATTAAGCCGCCGCTTTGATTATGACCTCACTTTTCAAGACTCCTTCGTTCTTCATTGGTTGAGATTGTTTTGGTAAAGTTTCGCTTCTACCGCGTGTTAACTGCGCTCGTTTTTTTTTGTTAAGAGATAGAATAATCGATCTCCTCTTTTTGCAGTGCTTCGTAGCCTCCCCAGTCTTGTCTACTTTAGTTTTCTGAAGGTTTCACTTCTATCGAGTGTGAACTGCACAATTTAATTTTTTATGTTTAAGTTAAAACCCAATATTTCATTTAGATTTTTTACTCAAAATAATGGAAATAATCACTGGTTAAAGTAAGTCAAGTACTCCTTTACTACCCTGTATATGTCAGGGCGGTCCGTGACTTTTCAGCGAGCTAGAGTGCTAAGTTTGAAAAATACGACATTATTGACGTTGTTGTAGTTGAAAATGATTTTTTTTTCAAATTTCAATTTTGTTTTATAAAGATTTTTCAGTTTGGGGATGCTGCGCTTTCCCAGAAAACCTTCACACAAAAAAAATAAAATTCATTAGCACTCAAGCACAGACATGAAATGTCACGAACCGCCACTGACATATCTATATTATATTGTGATATTTTCCTAAAGTACTTTAGTGTAAATCTTGGATTGTCTCTATAAACCCAGTGATAAATAAACTGAAAACCCTGTATCCTTTTTTTACGCATTTCCCATAAAATATTTTTAAACAAATGTGATAATATTAATATTCTGTAAATATTCCAAAACAATATGTAAATAAATTATTGTCGTAATGTTACTACAAACTTTTTTCGTATCATTTATCTTTTTCACAAAGTTAGTTTTATGTTATATCACAAAGGTCAAATATCAATGATCAATGATCAAATATCAAATTACTTAATTTTTTTCCACGTTTTAAGCCGCCGCTACCCAAATTTCTACCGATTTCTTACATATCCCCCTTAAACATTTGAAGTTTTAAGCTCTTAAAAAAATGTAAGTTATTTTTTAAGATAATATCTATACATTCCCCACGCCGTAAAGTATGCTCCGAAAATTATTATTTTCAGGTCTGTTTCAGCTACTTTACAAGTTATATGTAAGAAAAAATTCACAGTGTTTCTTTATATGCTGTTTTAGATAGCCCCAAGAGATTTTTGCTCTATTTTAAACGAGTCGTGTTATATTTAAATATTTACGCACTCTCTCCAACATTCGTTGTTACATATCTCTCCATCTTCTTCTTTTTGAGCGGGGATACGGCGCCTTAATGTGCGGAGCTAGTGTAACTATGGCTATATCTCCAATTGCGGTTGGAAGAAGTGGGAAGGGGAAGGAGATAAAGAAGAGAAAGAGAGTGAAGATTGGGAAATACTCTTCTTCAGATCTGGCCAACCATTCCATCCTGAATCAGACAACAGTTACAGTGGTCTTTGTATTGTCTCTATTTTGTAGGAAATGTTATTATTTAGTAATTTAGCCTCATTTACATAAGGTTTCGGTATTTCGGGGATGTTCGTCTCTTAAACGCAGTGAATTAGGCTAATAGATAGTTGGTTAGTTTTTTTCATTGAAAAAACATCGCACTTTGTTCGTAGAAACTATATTTCCTTGAAGGTAATCTAGTTATTCCAAAGTAAAATCTCCCAGAACTGAACTTTAAAATGATTGAAGAGGGCAGGTAATCAGTGTATATAAACAGGAACACCTTTAGCGGCGAGCGTTTCGAAACACCAAAATATTTGGTAACCGTGAAAGGTTAATCCAAAATATTTAAGAATAAATTAAAACAAGATCATGTAACCGACTTCTTGCGCAAGCTGCAATGGTATTAATACAGGGTGTCACGTTTACAGGTAATAAAATTATTTTATTTTCATAACGAACGAAAATAAAATAAAAAATACCTCTTTTTTATTTATTGTTTTCAAATTTAATTTGTAGATTGTATATATGTATGCATTTTAATTTTAAGTTTTTCTTTTATGCGTGTTCAATAATATTATTACTTAATTTTTTAAGTGGCCTCAATTCAGTTGGATAATGCATTCGGAAAGCAAAACAGCCGTTACATAATAATTACGCAGCAAAATTTGTTTATAAATAGTTTTTACCAAAGTATATAATAATATTATCGAATGTATAAAAGTAAAACCTTTTTTCATTATTAAAAAAATTATGGAATTTTAATTTTGTATTCATACTTTGAAGTGGTTATTTATTACTTAAAAATAAAAATCCAAAAAAGCATGTATCTACAGGTATGATAAAACACAATATAAATATGAAGTTGATTTTTCATAAAAACTAAAATAACTCTTCTGTTTTTCCTCAGTCTTATAATCTGGGCGTCTTGAAGACCCGCATTGAAAAATCCCTTCCTACAGCCTCTACCCCGGGGGGTGAAACAGTTTTCCTGTCTTTACAATGTACAGACATGGGCGCTCTTGTGAGGTGTCACATTAAAAAAATAATGATATTTTCCGCAAAAATATACCACCACTGTAAAACAGTCAATTAAAATGAAAGTACAAAAAAACAACGCGTTTTTACTATTTTAAATGAGAAATTGCTTAGTTATAAACCGATGTAGCGCGCCGTTTTTACGCTTGCCACTACACCATCTCTTTCCCCCGTACAGCGCCATCCTGCTCATCCACCCCTAAGCAAACCAGGATGCGCCGACGCCTTCTGCGCATCTCCCACCCTCGAGCCGCTACATAAACCACACCCCGCAACAAGGAATGGGCTATATAACAGGCAGCGCGCCCTAAATTAGTCAGTTCGTCTGCAGCTCGCTCTTGGCTAGTACGCTCTCTTAGTTGCGTTTCGTCCTCTGGCACGACCCTCTAAGGAGTATTCTACTACCATAAGTAAAGCACCAACCAGACCCCCGACTGCTGCCTTAGTTGCGCTTCGTCCTATGGTACGACCCTCTAAGCAGAACCACAGTCAGTTTTGTTGTTTCCAAAGCCTAACGGCAAGGTTCCCTCTGATCTCTTGCTCAGTTAATTAGTGAATTGATACATTGTGACTATTTTTACCATATTATGTGATCTGTGAACTTACTTTCTTAAATAAATAACCTTTACCAACAATTGTGTTATACCACTTTATTTATAACACACAAAATAGTCCACTAGTTTCGATTACGACTACTTCTTCAGGACCGTAATAATATGGTAATTATATTACTATAATATTAGTATATTACTATGTTTAAAACTAAGTAATTTTTCATTAAAAAAAAAAGTATAATTATAAAATAAAATATTTATATAATATCAAGCCACGAAAATATTGATTTCATATACATTTTTTTTACTAATTTACCTTCGACCAAGTTATCTGAACCAAAGCTATCTGTAAGACATATATTTTCTTTCATATTGAGATATGTGACTACATTTTCAAAAATAAAGTGCGCTGCGTGTACCTTGTACAATATTTGGAAGTATGATATTTTTATGTTTGAAAAAAAGTAACGCGGTCCGGACGTCTAACACAAAAATTAGTTTCAGTTTAGACCTTGAGTACCGATAAAAGGTACATCAC
This sequence comes from Limnephilus marmoratus, assembly GCA_917880885.1. NCBI lineage: Eukaryota > Metazoa > Arthropoda > Insecta > Trichoptera > Limnephilidae > Limnephilus > Limnephilus marmoratus. Next base: position 25,822,675 of record OU862919.1, on the reverse strand, counting down.
AAAGCATTATGCGATCTAAACGGTGCAAAACAATGCCCGCACTTTTTCATAAATTTGCCTTGAGCCAATTTTATTTGGTTTATGGCGTCATTGTGCATTTCGCAGTGTTCGTCAAGATATCATACGTCAATGTAATTTACAGATATTTTATTTTCAGTTGTAGCTAGGTACACAATATGATTTTTTTTAAATATTTACTAAGCAATTTTACAAACGACACCTTAAATGATGTATCAGATTTACAGCATCCAGGCTGACCAAATTACTTAGCATAGAAAAGCTGCAATCCTGGTTTTTTTGCAATGTATCAGGAATTAAACCCACAACACCCCAAGTTGTAATCAATACATCGATTACTGTGATAAATGCAAATACCTGAAAGGTTCACAAAAATACAACTTGTATAGAGGCAATGATAAAAATACATAGACAGTAATATTTTCAGATTACGATTTTTTTTATTTCGAACCCTCGAAAAAGATGTTAAAAGCCCTGTGTATGTACCGCGTTACGTTGATACGATGTACACATCCAATGAACCGGCTTTAAGCGAATGGGATGCCATTAAACAGAGCCGACATCTTATGAACATGATATTATTATAATCTTCGATAAACTGCATACACTTACTTACCGCGGCATTTCGAATAAAGACCGATTTGCCGAGATTGCCTGCCACATTATATATTATTGTAATTCCCGCCGAATGATTGCTTTAATTGTGTCAGGGAAAATTAAACGAGTGGTACCCTGAATCTCGATTTCATCAAGAGTTATTTTGGAGATGCGGTAAGTATTTAAAATGATTAATGTTGCATTCGAAACTCCGTACGCATTATACAGCTTCAGATGAAATTGATAATGAACGGTAAACATTTTAAATGAAATGGTGTTTGATTAAGTTGCTGTACGTAGGATTGAAAAAGGAAAGGGAATGAAAATGGACGACCATTGACCAATCACTTACCTCTATAACATCTCACACATCACTCACCGATGACAGGGTGGTCGAGGGGTAAGGCTCTCGACTCGCAAACCGAAGGTCGCGGGATCGAATCCCGGTGTGGGCAAATCAATTTTATTTGGTTGATTTGTGTTATTTCACAATTAATTCATTTAAAAAATATATAGTATATTCGCGGAACGTTCCAGAGTGGAAGATGCTCTCAGTATCGCCCTGGTGTAAGGCCATCATTCAGAATTAAAACGTTGCTTGAAATGGCTTTAGCCGTGTTTGGTGACCAGATTTGAATAGCCAGGTACTTCCCCACCTTCCTCTTCCTCATCTCCTTCCCCTCCCCCTAACCTTCAGCCTCACAACATACCCCTATTGGGGATGTCATAATCTCACTGGCTTCAGACGGGAGCAGTTGGGACTCTTGTGCGGTATTCATAAAAAAAAAATCGCAATGTTCACATGGTTTTCAGGGTTCATGGGGTGAGGTTTTTCCGCGACTTGGCGGCGTATGTGTCTGCTTACCAGCTGCGTGGCAGGCGGATCGGGAGAGACTTGTTGAGGGAAACCTTGTGACCTCTCAGGCAGAACTCTTTTGGAGCATCGCCTTGCACCGCAGTGAGAGGGATGGATTCATACGTCCGTCACTCCAGGACCCACTGTCCCCCAGATTCCTACCCACCCATCATACCTTATCCTTTCCAGATTTTTCTTTCCTTCCTTTCCTTTAAAAGACCCTCCACACAGCATCTCCAAAGATGACATAGGCCTTGGGGGGGAAATATTCTCCTCAAGGCCTCCTGTGTGGAGCTATTGTAAAAAAAAACAATGTAGTTCATTCCACCGCGACACATGGAGGTAATAATCTCCAAAACCTAGACAAACATCACCCCATGAACCCGGCCACCCCTGTTAAGTCACCAAATGCAGCAAATGACCTATGGCAGGGATGGCGGTATGGCAAGGTACTTTTTAATGTACAATTTATTTTATGTACTGGCAATTTTGAATGCTGGTCACACCGGAAAGACTAGATGTAGTTCCAAATGCTACCGCAAAATCATTCCGTCCCGAATTGTCCTGGTGTGTACAGCTATCAGATTTAGCCCTGCAACTTTCTGATATTTAATATTGTGTCGCGATTGTGTTTGACTATTACAATAAAAAGAGAATCTATTAAAACCTTCTAATCATTTATTTAACTCCCGTGACATATGGAAGTGTTGATTTGGTAAGATTAACACCTCCCATATTGGTTTTCCAATAAATGGTTCTCGGGGTGGTGGTACCCATACCTCCTCTCAAATTGAAATCTTAGTCCATTACAAAAACAATCGAAGTAGCCAAATAATATGGTCCATTATTTAAGTACGTAGTTTCAAGCTAGTAATTAGGATTAGAGAAAAGTAAGAACAAGAAACTGGACAAATGACATTCCGATAGCAGCCAACCAGGAACCAACCATATTCTGATTGCAAGACCAAACATGTTAGGTATCTAAAATCTCAAAATACACCGGAAATTTTACGCACCGTTTATCGTGTCTTCCAATCTTCGATCTAGTCGCTAATCATATTTCACTTTTTAAGCACCCGCTAAACTGCCAAAGCAGTTTATCAGCAGGTTAATTTAACAATACTAATATAATGCTAAAGCACACATATAACAAGAAAACACAATGTAGAAAATAGATCCAGAGGAATAACATTTCAAGTAACTACAATACAAAAGCATAATAATATTTATATAGACAGATATAACACGGGCAACATACTCATTGGCATATCTTAATATCGGGTTGCGTATTTACAAAACCTATACCGATTCAGTCGCGGTAACGACAATTTACATTTTAAATATACCACTATATTGGTTATTTTTTATCAGATTGCAAAAACAAAAATTGTTCTAAAATCTAGATAAAATAATCTTTCTGATGCGAATATTAGAAATTAATAATTTCATTTCTAAATATTTACATTTTAATATTATTCCCATATATTGTAAATACACCTCTATATTGATAATTTTTTATCACTTTGCAAAAACAAAAATTGTTCTATAATCTAGATAAAATAATCTTTCCAATGTGTATATTAGAAATTAATAATTTTATTTCTAAATATTTAAATTTTGATATTGAAAATTTAAAGCGACTGAAACGCGGTAGGGATTGTAAATACGCTATCGGGTTAGTTACACCATTTATAACTCGAGAACGGCTGGACCGATTTTTATGATATTTGATTTGTTGGATTTGTCTCCGCCCCGAATAGCAGAATAGCTATTAAAACATCGAAAAAATCTACAAAAGAAATTATTATGGAGAAAATTCTTTTCCTGAAACGTTTTGCATAGAACGATTTCTCATTTGAACTCGGAAATATTGGAGTAAATATAAAATTGAGTAGTGAGTGAATTCCAAAAATTCAAAAACGTCAAATGTCAATGCGCTGATTGTTTTGTTTTTGTTCTTAAACGTATTATGCTGCCCCTCTTTCTTACACACAAAATGTCAACAGTCGAAAATGGGACAAACGGTGAACGTATGTCTGCACCCCTCCGAAGGAAAAATACAAGGTTGCTAATATCATAAATGCGAAAGTTTGTATGGATGTATGTGTGTTTGTTACTCTTTCACGTAAAAAATTCTTAATGCATTTTAATGTAACTTTTCAATAATATAGATCATTCATCAGAATAACATTTAGGCTCTATATGTATAATGGTAAGCTCTGGCGTCATGAAATTTGTATAAATGAAAATGTGTGTATTTTATATATTTCAGGAGGAAGGCAGGGGGATCGGTGGAGGGGGGACTCGCGGAGAAGGAAGACACGAGGGTGGGGGAAGTGCGGGGAAGGTGGAAGGGAACGGGGACGCACGGGAAAGGACATGGAGGGAGAATCAATTTATTTCTTTGAATGGCATTGCAACGCATGCCGGGGACCAGCTAGTTATTATAGATACAGTATATATATTATACAGCTAGGTATATAATATCAACATGAAAAATCTTTTAACCATTTATTTTTTTTTTTTGAGATCGGTGGGACAATTTTATTCATTTTTTTATATTTTCTCATCAGCATCTTATTAAATACAGTAGACACAGCATAAGTGAATGTCCATTAACCGTACTTACTTGCAATTTTCGGAATGGACAAATGGTCATGTCTTCATTTTGATAAAGTCCTGTGTTATTGAATGATCTACTTTTTATTTATATATGGATCCCGATAATAGGTTTTGGCATACAATTTTAAACCATAATATCCCTCGAACAGTAATACATTTGAAAAGTTCATAATTTTGCATATGATGACTTTTCACTAGAATAACAACAATATCTGACTTCTGCAAACTTTCATGATCAACGAATTGTTTTTTTTCGCTATTTCTCGTGAGGCAGACAATCCATTCGTTGAAGCAGACTGAATCCCTAATCAAGTTAGTAACGTAGATGCCTTTGACCAGAGGATATATTTTGTGGCTTTTGAAGAAAAGAAAAACGTATACATGGGCGATGAAAAAAATATGGTAGAAGAGGACCGAAGACCTTTCAATGCCTACGTTAAAAAACGTGACTCAGGCGAAACTCAATACACGAAGCGCTGCTTGTAAAATGCAACGGCCATGTCCACCCGCAAACCTCCCCCTACACCACCCCTTAGTCGCTGGCATACTCGTGGTACCTTATGCGTAGGTTACTCCACAAGATGTAGCCAATAGCAACCAAACGACTCCAGATACTAATATCTACAGCCTGTATGTCGGACGAATATCTACGGCTCATATGTTGGACTAATATCTATGAACTTCAGAGCGAGGACTAATATCTACAGAGTTAAGGTCGGCCGAATATCTACATATGACGGTCCCAGTAGTGACTAATATCTATGGAGCGTAGGTTGGACTAATATCTACAGAGGGCAGCTGAGCAAGATGTTTTACGGAAAAGCATAAATTACTTCAATTACTAATTACGTAAAGGCTTAAACGTTTAAAGTACGTACACGAAGTTTTTGCATAATATTATGTATTTTGCTGTTTACGAGGACAATAATTGATTGAACAAACATGGAGGTCATAATACAAAGATATTTATTTATTTCGAAATACACGGCACCACAACCTAACCTAACCTAACCTAACCTAACTGACGTAGAAATGGTCGTGGTAACAGACTAAATAATTAAGAAGCACTCGAAATAAAGAAAGCTCTTAAAACAATAACCCAAATCCTTAATAATCGGCTAAATGTGTCCAATAGTCCGATATTAGGGATTTTTACATACATAGATACATACATAAATTAAGTTTTTTAAACTGCATACGCAATATTACGTTATTTCAATATGCTATACATAATTGCAAATCCAACCTCTGCCAGAGCTGTAGATATTCGTCCACACTTTGGTTCTCATAGATATTAGTCAGCAGTTTGAGCTGTAGATACTCGTCCTCACTTTGGTTCTCGTAGATATTAGTTAGCAGTTTGAGCTGTAGATATTCGTCCTCACTTTGGTTCTCATAGATATTAGTCCGATTTGTTCAGTTTTTGGAATTCCTGTAGATATTAGTAGATGCCTCCCAACCAAACCACTGCCCTAAGAAAATTGAGATGTCGTCCACACATTCAATTAAGTGAGCGATTCAGTACACTCTTGTATTTGAAGTAAATCTCTATTGTTGGTATGTCTAAATGTTGTGTCCAGCCTTCAACTTAACCAAAAAAGAAAACCACCCGAAAAAATGTGGAATGCAAATGGTAAATTCCGGCTTTACATTTTTGAAGTGAAAACTTTTTTACCACTGTTGTGATTTGAAACTAGATGAAACGAAGAAGCTACCAAAAGAGACAAACACATACATCTATAGGATTTAGCCTGCGAGAGAATGAGATAGAATAATCTGTCTCCTCTTTGTGCGGTGCTTCGTAGCCTCACCACTCTTGTCTACTTTAGTTTTCTGAAGGTTTCACTTCTACCGCGTGTGTACTGCTAATTTGTATTTTTTTTTCTAGAAAGCGTCTGTTCATCGGTGCACGTCATTGACATATATATTAACAGAGTAATAATATTATGAAATATTAATCCATCGGAACGAACTGATGAATATATACTACCTCATGAAGGTAAAACTACTTTAGCACTGTTGTGATTTGAAACTCGATGAAACGTAAAATAGCGACACTATAAAGAGACAAACACATTCATCTACACTCTACAGGATTTAGCCTGCGAGAGAGTGAGATAGTATAATCGGTCTCCTGTTTGTGCGGTGATTTGTAGCCTCCCCATTCTTGTCTTCTTTAGTTTTCGGAAGGTTTCACTTTTACCGCGTGTGAATTGCGAGCTCGAAATTTTAGGTCTACTTAAATTTCAAAAACTCACAGCATCTTTTCGAAACTACATAAGATGTCGTATAATTTGCTTCATGTATTTTAATTGTTCAACGAGAAAATAAAGTTGATGAGAGTGTTAAATTCTTGGGTGAAGTTATTAGATAAATGTTTAACTAAGTAGTTAACAGTACCTTCTTAGATTATTTAATTTAATAATACAGGACCATTATCTGTTCCCTGTGGAAAGCCGGTAAAGTTTTTCTAGCCATGGACACAGAGAAACACTTCAAAACATATGTTATTGTAATCGCATTGACATTTTAGCATTAGGCGCTCTATAGGCACAACCTTTGTTCCATTTATGAGATGCAAATGGCCAGGGTGTGCCTGATTTTCAAATTGGAAATTATAAATTTGTCACGTTGGCATCTGTACAGTGGTCGCCGTTTATTTTTCTGTCTGGCGGTGGCGAGCCTGCTGAATTATAAATTAATCGTGAAGCGATGGATAAGAGACAATAAGTCAATCAAACATTCAGGCAGCGTTCAATCCTGTGCATTTGTGAACGTTTGCACTTTGTTTAGGTAGGACACGCGCGAAGCACTTCATATTGCGTTATTTATTCATTATTCACCTTGAATTATTTCAAATTGTGTACCTAATGCGTAGAAGGCATGTTGTTTGGTAAAATAATATTTTAGAAATTACTGATACTTTTGTAATCCCTTTATCAATAGCTAGCTGAAACCGGGGTTACCCGGTCTTTACGCGAAATTTTTCGAAATTTGTGGTAATTGACAGTGACCTTTCTTTTGTTTTGAAAGTCAAGTGTACAAAGTTTCATCAGTCTCTAAATACATACATATCTATAGATTTGTATAAAAATCAAATCCGCCGCATATTACAGTTCACATACACTCTTTTTATATACTCGTAAATATATTATCAAAGAAAGTTGGGGCTTGACTTTGTACTTCAATGAGAAGTTACTTTATTTATTGTTATCAAGTTTAATTTGTAGAACTCCATTTTAATTTTTATTAGAAAAATGAAATAATTTAACTTTGTATAAACCACTTATTTGATGCGCAAATCCGACCGGTTTCGGAACAAACGTTCCTTCGTCAGGGAAAGCTTATACTAATTTGACAGTTTCGAACAATGTTTAATTATGGTAGGGGTGGAGCTGTTGCTAGATAATAATGTAGATTAGGTAGGTATGTATTAGTGTAGAGTGGGTGAGTAGGGGAACATACCTAATACAAACATACATACCTAATATACCCAATCTACATTATTATCTAGCAACAGCTCCACCCCTACCATAATAAAACATTGTTCGAAACTGTCAAATTAGTATAAGCTTTCCCTGACGAAGGAACGTTTGTTCCGAAACCGGTCGGATTTGCGCATCAAATAAGTGGTTTATATAAAGTTAAATTATTTCATTTTTCTATAATGGATAACCACAAAGTAATAGCTACATTCAAAAATATTAATTTTTATTTAAAAGAAGTTACTTTGTTTCTAACTTTATTAGAATTTATTCGTCACACCCTCACCCTCTTTAGGACAGCATCATTACCTTCACAATTATCCTACGAGAATATGCAGAGATTTTAGGCTTTCCAAAACTAAACTTTCGTGCACACAAAGCAGCGCGTTTTATAAAGGGCAAAAACTTTATAATAGCCTATCAAATGCCGTAAAGGAAGCCTCAAGAAATGTAAAAAATAATTTTTGATTGAATACGAACATACTCTAGAACTTTTTGTTTAGTTATCTTTTTTTCTTAAAATGTATTTGCAAATGAAACTGCATCTCGTTAATTGTATTTTTTTTTATATTTCCCTACTAGATGTATGAATAAATTTGCGTAGGTACATCCAAATAAAGATTAAAAAAACATCCCACATTCCCGAATAAAATAAATTAATTTTATTATGAACCGACCTACGGACGAACATTTGTTTTATAAATAAAATTATAAAGTTAAAATAAAGAGTCAGAGATAGTATATTAGAGAACAAAGCAACATAGAGGAGTAGGGAGGGGAGAAGGGATCAGGGTCACATGGTAAGAAAGGAAAATAACTTTAAAATTTGACTTTGTTGTTAATTTAATATTAGACAACTATAATTTTTTTACTTGATTTGGTCATTTTTAAAACCTAGTAAATTTTTAAAGAACATGCACCTCTGTATTTTTTCTCTTAAAGTTTATTATCCATTAAAACTGTTATTCCGAATGTAATGTTAAGCAAAATAAAAATAATTCGCCCTTCGAAGATATAAATAAACTTCATGGAATTATCGAAATATGTACCTACTGGAGCAAGGCTGCGTGCGAGGACCATCGGTTCAGCTCGTCAGCGCTACGTCGTCGGTCGACCGACGGTACGCTTGGTACTATTTCCAGCCTTAAAGTTCAAAATCAAAAACTTAAGTTATTCCTTTAATGTACACATCTACTAAATATGCATTTATTATGACAATCGAAACTTATTACGAGTACCTACTCGAGTCAATACGATAAATTGCACTTTTTCTATGGTTGCAATTAATTTTCACCCGTGCTGGTTTATCGCTAATGACGGTATTTGTTTATTCATTAAGGTCTCCACACAATGGCAAATGGATGTCTCGGGTAGGGCCCGTCTACAGTCGTTAGGTAGGCACTCCTCCAATCGAGTAGCTAACTGGCTAGGTACCTACTTGGTTGGATTCCGGCCAGATAGGTGCCTGCACTACAGCTCTCTGCCTGCCCGGGCGGAATGTAACGGCAGGAATTAAATGGGCATGCATCGACCGTATCTTTTATCTCCTGCGCAAATATAAAATAAACGAGAGATTCACTCCCGGCGGAAAGGATGCGCTAAGACAGCGCTAGCCTCCGCAAATTCAACCAATTTTTTATTAAAAATAAATAACAAAAGCTCGGTTTTAAATATTGTTAATTTTTAATTGCATTTATTAAGGCTCTGCAACCGGGCCCGAAAAGAAGAAGATGGAGAGATGCGAAATTACGAATGTTAGAGGAGAGCGCTAACATTTACAGCGACAAAATCGATGCGAAAATTGCGAAAATGTTTAATAAAACACGACTCGTTTAAAATAAAGCAAAAATCTCGCGGGCATTATCTTAAACAGCATTTAAAGAAACACTGTGAATTTTTTCATACATATAACTTGTAAAATAACTGAAACAAACATGTTAATAATAATTTTTGGAGTATATTTTGCGATTTTTTTCTATCGAGGGAATTTTATATAAATTGTGTTTCGGCACGGGCAAAGTCTAGATATTATCTTCAAGAATAACATATTTTTTTTAAAAGCTTTAAAACTTACCGTGTTTAAGGGAAATATGTAATAAATCTGTACAAATCCGGGTTGCAGGCCCTTAAGAAATCATCAAACACACTAATTTCGATTGTGGGTTTGTCATTTTATGGGTGGTGTAATTCTGGTTCAATTAATTCTATATAGTATGTATTTACTTAGTAAGCTTAGTTTACTTAGCAACAGAAATTTGGCTGTTGCACGTCCAGACCCTTTACTTTAGTAGGACTTGAATTTTCTCTAATCACGTGTAAAACCGCGAGCGGGAAACATGAAAATTAATTGTAATATTTTAAATAATCGATAATATTAAGTAATTTGCGTGTACTTACAAATGAAATGTTATTCATTCGCCTATACTATTATTTGCCGTGTAATTGAAACATTTTCTCATCACACAGGAGGGCATTTTGACACTTTTTAAAATGCAATTTACTTACTGGTAAGTGCTGGTAAGACGCAACCGTACTCGACGTGTAGCAGTTTAGTACTAAAGTACTAGATATCGAGATCGTTACAATTGTCTTGTTCTTGTCTTCCCACTTTGTGATTTCTACCCCTCGTCTAATAGTATGTAACGTCATAGACTATCCCTCGATTTTTGACGTAAACAATAATAAATTATCACACTCAAGTTTAAAATAAAAAAGATATTTGTATGAATGTACGCCAGTTGAATACAAAGCATCTGTCCAGGGTTGATTAATTAAAAACTATTTCATCAGTTTAACTAAAAGGTCATTCTTGCCGGACGAGGTTTATCTTGTCTGTACTATCCCACGCAAATACTAATTACCTACTTAGGTTGGGTGTTACAAACTCTTGTCAATCTTGATAATCATCAAATCGACGATCAGCGCCATTTTGACATTTTTAGATAACCTTTTTTATTTAGTTTCAACTGCTCCCAAAACGTCTGGAGCCAGTGAGACTATTGCGTCCCCAATTGGAGAATGTTGTGATGCTGAAGGTAGTGGAAAGGGGAAAGAGATGCGGATTAGGAAGGTAGGGGAATACCCGGCTATTCAGATCTAGCCAAAAACATGGTTAAAGCCATTTCGAGTACAGTCTGCCACATAAGCTTCCCATGCTGTAGCGGATGTAGATTCCCATGCTGTAAGCTTGCCATGCTGCACTCGTCCCTCCGGGAACATTTTCGTAGCGCTGCAGTATCTCGGTAGGCGGAAAGTTGGCAATAGGCATTATTGTAGGTGACTTTTAGGTTACGCTATTGGGATACAGTATAATGTACACACAGTTCTGAAGTTTACAGCGATGTGCAGAATGCTTGGATAGTATTATTTTTACATTTGAACTGCAAAAGTGAAAACGCCTTATCAGCATATCCACTCTAATTAGTTGTTTTATCTAATTTTTACAACTTTTGCTGAATCAAGTAGTGAAGACTTGTGAGAATTTTGGGCTAGAACTGAATATAAATAAAACAAAATACATGCTCATAAGCAAAAATAATGCATTGGATGAACATCTTTATATTGCTGGAACAAAACTGGAGAAGGTACAAAGTATTGTATACTTGGGCTGCAATGTAAATGATAGATGGGATTCTTCAGTTGAAATCACATGCCGCATTGAGCAAGCTCGTGCAACCTTTATGAAAAAAATGTTCTGCAGTCATGATCTCAACCTTGGATTACGAATGCGAATGGTCAGATGCTACGCGTTTTCAATATTATTTTATGGAATGGAAGCATGGACGCTTACTGAAGAATTAATTAGGCGACTTGAGGCATTCGAGATGTGGATCTATAGAAGAATACTTAAAATAAGCTGGATGGACAGCGTCACAAATGAAGATGTTATGGTTCGGATGAATAAAGAAAAGGAAGTAATTAAAACCATAAAAATCCGAAAACTTCAATATCTTGGACACGTGATGAGACATCCAGAGAAGTATGAGATCTTGCATCTTATAATGCACGGAAAGATTGCCGGAAGACGGGGCCCTAGAAGAAGGAGAACCTCATGGCTGAAAAACCTGAGACAGTGGTTTGGCCAGTCTACCGTGGAGCTGTTCCGGGCCGCAGTAAACAAAGTCCGCATAGCCAACATGATAGCCAACGTCCGTTGAACGGACAAGGCACAAGAAGAAGAAGAAGTCTAATTTTTTTTTGTTACTATTATGAAATAAGGAATATATGAGAATTTCTGGAAAGATTATTTATTATAATATCCAATGATTTTTGACAGGTTTGCCCTACTAAGTATGTAGTATGTACTAAGAACATAAAAATTATATATTTTTTGGGTTTTAGGATTTCGTATATTTAGAGTGTTACCTTTTTTTTTTTTTTTTTTTTACAGTGAATACCGCACAAGAATCTCAACTGCTCCCGTCTGGAGCCAGTGAGACTATGGCATCCCCAATTGGGGTATGTTGTGAGGCTGAAGGTAGTGGGGAGGGGAAGGTGGTGGGGAAGAGGAAGGTTGGGAAGTACCTGGCTATTCAGATCTGGTCACTAAACACGGCTAAAGCCGTTTTCAAGCAACGTTTCAATTCTGAATGGTGGTCTTACACCAGGGCGATACTAATAGTATCTTCCACTCTGGAACATGCCGCAAATATACTATATATTATTTTAAATGAATTAATTGTGAAATAACACAAATTAATCAAATAAAATTTATTTGCGCATGCCGGGTTCGAACCCGCGACCTCCGGAATGTGAGTCAAGAGTCTTAGCCACTGGACTATGGAGGTCGTCAATACGTAGAACTGAAATTATACTTTAATTACTAATAATTTTATTTGTTTGTTGACTTTTTCCACCTCGACTATATTTCGGAAGCCTTCCTTCGCATAGCCTCCGTCAGTTGCAGTTCCCGGGAATAATCTCCGTGCCTGAGAGTGCGGGTGAATATATATAAGCAGGGCCGCATCACACAAGTATTTGTGTGCATATTTGATAGCGTACCACAGGTGGGCAATTTGGAGCAGGGTGACCATTATTACGGCACTATTCATACTTTTTTTTTAATTTCGAATAATTGCAATAAGTATTTTTCAAGTAGTATAGCAGTACCTACACTTCGTTCACATGATATAATATTAGGTTATTACATATGAAATTGGCGTTTTGTATGGGAGGAACATAAAGTCGTGTTTTTTTTAAATATAATATATATAATTTAATCAAAGTATGTACCATTGCTATCTATGCACTTTTGTCATCTCATGGGTAGTTCATCGATCCCTTTACTAAAAAACCATTCGGACGGGAATCAATAAAATCTTTGAATGCGGTTTGGACTGCCCCATCGGAGTTGAATTTTTTCCCTTGCAAGAAGTTATCCAAATTTCGAAAAAAATGGTAATCTGTAGGGGCAAGGTCCGGAGAGTACGGTGGATGTCTTAGACATTCCAATTGAAGCTCCTCTTATTTGGTAGCCGTCTGTTGTGCAGTATGTGGTCTAGCGTTCCAACGCGCGTTTGTTGATTAGCTTCACTCAATTCGTGAGGTACCCACCTTTCAAGCTTTTTCACCTTCCCAATTTGCTTCAAGTGGATTAAAACAGTTTTATCACTAACACCGCAGCCTGCAGCTAACTCGGACGTGGTTTGCGATGGATCCGCTTCCACAATAGCCTTCAATTCTTCATTATCAACTTTAGTCTCCGGCCGTCCACGGGGCTTGTTCTGCAGGTCGAAATTTCCAGAACGAAAACGTTGGAACCGAAAACGCACTGTGTTTTCTTTTGCGGCACCGTCACCATACACATCATTAATCCTTCGAGCCGTTTCTGCAGCACTGGTGCCACGGTGGAACTCGAACTCATAAATAACGCGATATTTCAAGTTTTCCATTTTGTAAACTAAGTGACGCAAAGAAAAAAAACAAGTAAGGAAAAAACAAATGATTTATAATTTTCGAAACACAAATACATGAGTAAATAGCTGTATAAATTTGCATGCACTCGAAGCCGGGTTCTTAAATTTCAATCGCGCAGACGCAAGGCTAACAAAACTGTTTGAAGATGATATTTGCTTTGCTACAAAATTTATTTTTATTTTATATTTTTATTGTCAGTTATCCATGGTCACCCCGCCCCGCCGTTTTCGCTCCGGGGCACTTAACGTCAGGGCCTTGACAAATTTACCGTCCCTGTCCGCTGGACAAGGCCCGCGAATCCTGGACATGGCCCACCCTTAATTATCCCTGCAGCCAGCAAACCTATCTACCTTTACCTTTACCTTACATCTTATATCACGATGAGGGAGCGTATAAACCACACAGCAATTCGCCGATCTGTATCTTCTATATTTGTTATATTTATTTGGAGATAAGACTAAGAGAACTCACTCAGGTTGTTAGGTTACTAAATTCTGTAAGGCAAGCGACATGCACTTTTGGGAAAATTCGTACCTATTAATTTATTATACCTACAAGCTTTCATCGTGAGTAGGTGCAAATCGGGAATAAAATGTCCTCCACCCTTGGAATTTAATCCAATTTTAAAGATGAGTGGCTAAATTTCTAGCTGAAAAAATTGTTAAGTGTGCTCAAAATTTGAATAAATATATCGCACACCTAGATAAAGAATAGCACAACTCGAAATAATCCAAAATCGAGTTATTGCCATTTTCGGAATCTGCGTCGAAAACTACACAAACCACACAGATACCTGTTTAAAAATCTCCATCAATAAAATTGTAAATGGCACTTAAGTCAGTCTTTCTAAATTGCTCTACGAAAACCCCCATCAACAATAGTAACGCATCACCAGTTACGACATACCAGCTGTATACGCACAAAGACTGGATTATTTCGACTTAGTCTTGTATTCGTGATTAATCGCGGTCATAGTGCGCGAATATTTTGAGTTGATTTGGTATTCGTGATTGAACTTGTCTTGTTTCTCGGGCGTTCTACATATCAATTCCACTTACTCCGGTATTGTGAAGATTATAAAACAAAATATACAGAATAAGAGTGCATTAATTTAAAATTTATCACTAATATGGAATAAATTTGAGTTGATAAAATTATTAAACAATGATTTTTTCACAAATACTAAAATAACACGAAAATAATTAATAAATGCGTGACACATGAATTTGATGGTTAAGCAATTAAGCAAATAAATAACCTAGTAAAATAACATACAATATCATATAACAATATTTTTAATCGGTCAAATAGAAACCGAGTAAAACGTTTTTCGCTGTTCCTGAAAAAATAGGTATTTTGAGTTGTGCTACTCTTTATCTAGATGTGCGATATGGTGAAAAGTTAGCAGTTAAGTGATTAAAAAAACAATTTTTTTATTTTTTTTTTTCATTTTTAATGACTTTATCACTTTTTAGAAGTGTCGATTAATGAACAGTATTCTAGCAAGAACTGTTTGATAATGTGTTTCCGTGACAGTTGACCCCTCGACACTGTAAATAAATTCGTTTGATAATCACACCAACCTATTATCTATATTTATCTTCTTCTTCTTCTATCTTCTATCTATATAAATCTATATAAATAAAAATGAATCGCCGAAATGTATGTACGCGCATAACTTCCGAACGACTGCACCAAATTGGATAATTCTTTTATTTTTGTGTTCGTTATTGTCAGGACAAGGTTTGTATAAAACTACTGGCGAGCTCTGGCATTATGAAATTTGTATAAAAATATTGCAATAGGTGGCACGCATGCTATTTGAAAACTGAATGGAGGTGGGAGGGTAACTCGGAAAGGGGGTTCGCGGGAGGAAGGGAAGGAAACCCGGGAGGGGGGGGGGGGGAACTCGCGGGATGGGAGAAAGGGGGAGTGGAGTGGGTACCAGATAGTTTAAGATATTTTTGAGGTCGATTTTACGTTTGAAATTGGTAAATAATGCGCAAAACATTAGTGTCTGACCGAAACAGGAATTTCTGCTGAAACCGAATCTTCGTTTTAAAAATTAACAAAACATGCTAACTACTTCTTGAAACAAAAATTTGTCGATAATCAACACTTACATTTGAAAGAAAGGACCTCATTAATAGAGTATTTTAACTTTAATTACGTTTACAATCACAACATTCTTATTACTCGTGTTAAATGAAATAAAAAACGAGTGTGCTTTAGACCACACGACTGAAGTAAAATTTCACTAACTTATGTCCCCCTCTCCACTTCCGTTTACCTCGCCCTACCGTTCGCCTCGCCCGATCACACTTTTCGTAACGCTCTCGTCATGCATTCACCAGCTTACTCCCCAAGTCAAGCGTGCGTAAAGAAGTTTTACTTAGAAAAAAAAACAATAATTGAAGTACATGAAAAATAACTATTTTTTTATATTACTGTTTTAAAACAAATAAAAATTGACAAACATGTTAACTACTTCTTGGAACAATTTTTTTTTAATAATCAACACTACATTACACACGTGCCACGAACTCACCCGAAGTACGCGCGATAATTCACGAACGCAGAGTTTCGGTGCGACCGGAGGTTCGGCAGATTTTCTGAAACTTGCCGAAACCGAAACCGAAACCGAACCTTCGGTCGGTCACTATAAAAAAATATAATTTCATAATAAATATCATTTCGGCTTCGGGGCCAACTGTCGGGGATCAACGGTCGGTTCACCGATTTATGAAAACCTTTATTGATTCAATGTTGACAAAGAGACCACAGCTAATTGAATATGTCAAGTCTTTACTCTTGACTAACAATTCATTTTTATTCTATGATTATTCAGGTAACCCAACAAAACAGAATAGTGCCAAAACAGAACGTGATAAAAATAGGTTAAATTAGGTAGTGTTGGGTAGGTTAAGTTAGATTCATTATTTCCTCACTTTTCTTCAGTATTCTGTTTAACCACGGACGTGTAGTATTCTAGAGAAATCGCACAATTAGTACATTGACAAATCAGAACACCTTTAAAAGTTATATAAAGTCATTAAGTGAAATGAGATGTTCTGATTTATCACTGTTCTGTTTATTAATGAACCCCTAGCTTGAGCTAGGAGCTGATCCAGAATATCCTCTGTATCCAGCAGTGGCGTGCACAGAGTTTTTGATCAGGGTAGGCAGTAAAAATGAAAGCAGAAATGACTCAAATAAATAAAAAAACTTACTGCAAATTACTCATTTCGTATATGTTTTCGCTAAGTATGCTTGCTGCTGGTAAGACAACTTGTTGATAGAAATAGATAACAACAGATGTCACTGTTGTCACTGATTGCCATTTGCTAATTTTGTTCAAGAAAACACTGCCTAATACTAACAAAAAACCTCATAGAAGCAAATTCAAAACGACAGTTCTACTCTGTGCTCTGTGCATTTCGTTTGAAGAATGCTGTTTGATGAGCTCTCGCGTAGTTTCGGTTGCTCAGCTTTTTCGCGCTTATTTTTGAAAGTGCGTATTTATTTTTAGCAATAATTTTAAAAAGATATAATATTATTTACATGCTTATGTTTTACAAATACGATAGGGTAGGCAGTGCTTATGTGCCTATATGGAGTGCACGCCCCTGGTATCCAGATCATTCCTCGTGACTTGTACCCGTGGTGGGAGAGGTGGCAGGTGGTGGGTGGCGGTGGGTGGTGAGCAGCATCCGGCCGCTATCGGGGATAGATAGATGGCATCTCCGCGCGTGATGCATGGCGGCTCCTCGTCTGTTGATGAGATATCACGAAACTGGCCCTGGAGGAAATTCTACTCTTTACTAGATTGGCAGCACGGTACTCGGTGCTTCTGTAAAATAACAAGAATGGCGTTGTTAAATAATGTAATGCATTCTAAAATAATTTACAAATAAATATGTAATAAAATTGATAAACCTAGCCCACAAGTAAGATTTATAATTACATATTAGATGGTTTGGGCGTATAGAGCGAATGAACGAGGAGTGTAAGAAGAATATATGACGCAAATGTGAATGGTAGAAGAAATCGGGGACGCCCGAGGAAGATACGGCACCACCAAGTGAATCAGATACTTGAGTCGGTCCATGTGAAGAGTCGGAATAATAGAAGACCATGTATGAGACGATGTACAAATGTGAACGAGGCAAGGAGTGTGTGCCAAGATCGAGTTATTTGGCTGTCCGTCCTCTCTGCCTATTCCTGCAAGGAAACGGCGTGATGGTTTGTTAGTGAGTTATAACTTATAACAAGTGACATATTATATCTAAGACTTATAGTTAAGTGACTTACGACTAAGACTTAAAACTAGTAACTTAATGACATCCATATTTACAACTGAGACTTAAAGTTAGAGATTTACAGCTAGCTAGCATAGGTACGATACTATAGGTACTATAGGTATACTATAGGTACTATAGGTAGGAAGGAGTATATTGCTCCTGAACCAAATCTCCTCCGAGATTGAAATGTTTGGCGTCAGTGAGGAGAGGTTCAAAAGTGAAATTCTTTTGATTCTTGAAAGAGTCTCTCCACATTGACGAGATCTTTCACCACTGCCTGAAATTTTTTTGAAATTTTTCTGAAATTTTTTTGAAATTTTTTTGATATTGATTTATTTCTTGATGTTTCTTTTTTATGTATAAATATTTGTAAAAAAATTATATGTATTACGTAATTTCTTATATGTATTAAAACTAAATTTGTAATGTGTAAGAAATTAATAAAAACATATTATTATTAAAACACTCGATATGGGTTTTACCAGGGTTGTCGGTGATAAGTGATAACATTTAAAAACAAACAATAATACAAAACTCGGTAACATTATACAGGGTGTCTGGGGGTAAAGTGCATTAACTTCGGGAGGTGATTCTACATGATAGTTCAAGTAAAAAAGATAAATAACTTTTTTCGAAATTCCAACTATTAGGGGTAGTTTTGAGGTAAAAGATA
The DNA here is from genome assembly GCA_917880885.1 of Limnephilus marmoratus. Lineage (NCBI taxonomy): Eukaryota > Metazoa > Arthropoda > Insecta > Trichoptera > Limnephilidae > Limnephilus > Limnephilus marmoratus. The sequence continues at coordinate 25,804,207 of OU862919.1, read as the reverse complement.
AAATTAGCCCGGCGTGTGCGGCCAGATTTATTATTTTCTGCTGTTACGATACGGGTCAATCACAATCGAGTCGGGCGCCCGGCAGGCTCTCAGCAAGTAAGATCGTACCTCACACTAAGGATTTTTAGTAGGTTCGTCTTTCTATATGGGAAAAAAAATGTTGGAATTTCGTAAAAAGTTGTTTATCTTTTTTACTCCTACCATCATGCAGAATCACCTCCCGAAGTTAATGCACTTTACCCCCGGACACCCTGTATAATGAATTAATGTAATATCTGCATAGTTATCTTCCAAGCATTCGATTCGATTCCTGGATTCGATTCTCAGCCGTGAATATTATTTTTTTATTAAAATTTTTTAACTTTTATTTTCTTAAATGATTTATTTATTCACGGGTCTGCACTAGTCCAGCGCCAGTTTTACCAAAAGGCAAGTATAACAGCATTACCGTTTGATTGACAGTCATCAAAAGTTTGAAACACCAAAGCTTTAATTAGTAGGTATTCAAAATGGATTCGTATTATGTTATTTACACACCTCTTCAGTTGAATTATTTAAATAATTTTTAAACCATTTTTTCATGTTTCCTATAAAACGGATGTATTTACGGACAAGATTACAAATTTGATCCTACATGTAAGCATAAATTGGTCACGGATGTAGTTTTACTATTTTGTGACGTGCATCAGTAGTTTCTGAACTGTCTGTGAAGTGACGTTAAAGCAGTTGAGTCGTTTTATAATTATTGTAAGGCACTAGACTATTAAAAAATATGTACGAGTATCTCTTGAAACCGATTTGAAAATCAATTAGTCGTAGAAGTTGATTATGATATCACGAGTTTTACGGTCTGAAAACGGCTGTATACCGACCATATTCCAAATAAGTCTGTAGAATAAAGTTTGACATTTTTTACGGTAACCGGATAAAACAAAACACGATAGAATAGGTTAGGTTGGGTTTTGTTTTTTCCTCCACTTTTCTCAATTTAGTGATAGAACCAGTTTTTACTTAATATCAGTTCTCTAAGTTTACGGTATACCTATAATAAAGAATGCTCTCTCACCTCATCAGAATTCGTGCTACAAAATTGAGTCAGGTTATTTTATTAAATGCATAATCGCGTGCAAAACCACATTCATAATATTATTATAGACTGTTGCTTTTACGTTGTTCTTTTATTGCTTCATAAGTCCGGCAACTTTAGCGCCACTCTCCGGCGCTATCTGCTTCGCGTGCTGAAATCCATCGGCCAATATAATGTCCTGCATTGCCTCTGCCTCTATTCCCGCATTATTATATATTAACTATATATTATTATACTCCTCCGAGTCTAGTCCCGTCTTCTGTCGCAGTCGCCGAAGATCTAATCCAATAGAAGTGTGATGCTGACGTGTGTCTGTGCCCGAAATAGGCTCATTTTATCATACCTCGTGTGAAATTGATCAAATATTTTGAAATGTCAAAATTCTTTCTTAAAATTACTATTATATTTATTTAAAATATTTTATGTAAATTGCAAGAAATACACATATAGAAAGAAGTGTGTTGTGTGTATTATAATGCAAAACTCAATTATTTATCCTGGTGAAATTTATCAAATATTTTTAGTTTTTCACAATTTTAAATATCTCTTCATTGGTTCCATGCCAACCGGAATCAAGTCAACTGAACACCTCTTTAAAAAGTCATTAAAAGCTATGAAAAAAAAAATTAAATAACCATAACCAATTTTTTTTTTCATGACTTTTTAATGACTTTTCAAATGAGTTTCTGAGTTATGCGGTCGCCCTTTTCATTATCTGCATATATGCTTTTCTGATTGCTTTATATTATCTTATGTTATATTGTTTATCTCTCCTTTCTTTTCTTCATCTATTTTGTATCTCTTTTGTATTGTGTTTCTTTTAACTTTTTATTTATAATTTGATTGTTTTTACTGAAAGACCTAGTATTTACATATATATGTATAATAGTATAAAGAAGAGCGTCTTTGAGTGGCTACGTTTTTAAACGATTGGAGAAACTTTGCACACTTGACCTCCAAGATAAGAGGAGGGTTACTGTATACTCTCTACTTGAGATTTCGAAAAATCACCTCATAAACTGAACTTTTCCCACCCTTAAAACAGAAAAACCCCGGACAACGCTGCATAGCCATAAAATTGTGATTTTTTTTCTTTAACAGAGTTGCTCTCTACAACCTATGAATCTCTCTGTCTGCTCTACTCTCTGCAACCTATGAATCTTTCTCTGCTCTACTCTATGCTCTCTGCAACGTATGAATCTCTCTCTGCTCTACTCTCTGCTCTCTGCAACCTAAGAATCTCTCTCTGCTCTCTGCAACCTATGAATCTTTTTTTCTGCTCTACTCTCTGCTCTACTCTCTGCTCTCTACAACCTATGAATCTCTATCTCTGCTCTTTGCAACCTATGAATCTCTCTCTCTGCTCTTTGCAACCTATGAATCTCTCTCTCTCTCTGCTCTACTCTCTGCTCTTTGCAACCTATGAATCGATAGGTATCATATATATTGGCGACATAAGTTTCCTTTCATATTAGTATACCTCACGTTTCTATGGATTATCGGTTCACTGGTGGCAGTAATAGGTAGTAGGCAGGTACTGGTACTAGACTAGGTAGGTACTGTGAGCACTGAGCGGATGTTTCTGCTAACAAACTGATGCCGTTTTACTATTTTTAGTCGCAATAACAAAGTGCCTGTCTCGGATTACGCTAACACTTTGTTATAATTCTACTTTAATCTTTTTCTCGGAATATGCCGAGCATCCACGATGTCATTGTTAATTATTAATTATTCCACAGAACAGACAGATTAAACTCCCACATGAATTAGGCGGATGAAAAACTCTAAGGACGTGAAATCTCATTTCTTCTGGAAATCTAAAAAAAATATGTATACCTATAACCTACGAATTAAATTTTTCGCATTGCAGTGCCGTAAAAATTGCAATATTTTTTATGTTCTATTTTATTTTTATTTACTTGTTGTTTTCTAAATGTGAAAATCACAGGAATCCTAATCCTAATCCTAATCCCGAAGTCAAGTAATTGGGACTAAGTCATTCCCCTTCGGGGTAGGTTAATCAAATATAAGTAGTTAAAAGAATTCTTTATAGTTTTGTCAGTTTTTTAATTATAAAATTAATCATACTAACAACCAACAAGAAAACAGAGCCCCCCGTTTTTGACCCCCCGTCCCTGTCACACATCGTCACATTTGTGAGACCCCTCTCCCCTAGTGTGACGTCATATATTTTCCAATTTTATATCTAAAAATAATCAAAACAGTAGTTCATTTTTTTTACATGTGACGTCACAGAGCTGATGACCCCTCCATACCCTTTCACACAATGTCACACTTCTCTACCCCCCGCCCCCCGCCCTTCCCCTAAGGTGTGACGAATTTCATGGATGGAAGGCCAGCCATACACGTTAGGGTTTGCATGATGGTTATGCATGTACATGCATAACCGACAGGCATAACCGTGTTTAATAGTGGACATACACGTTAGGGTTTGCATGTACAATTTCCTATAAACTCTCAGTCAAAGATAGTTGCAGCTACGTGACGGTGTTTTGTAGGACATTTATTGACTTGTGTTTTGTAGGACATTCACTGCCACAGCACATAGAAAACTGAGAACTGCGCATGCATAACCGAGCGGCAAAAATATGTATTTTGATATTTTGCTAGGTTGCATGTACATGCATCGATAACTGTACAGTTTTATAGCATACACGCTAGGGTTTGCATGTCGGTTATGCATGTACATGCATAACCATCATGCAAACCCTAACGTGTATGGCTGGTCTTAGCTGAATTATATCCAGTTTTTTTATTAAGTTATAAATTACACATCGTAGCAATTATCGAAGCGCAACTCTCCGTGTTTTGTTTTGGTCAGTATCAGAGATGGCGTTGTGTACGGATTTATATTTTTTGCGATTTTCTTAATTTTCCACTCACGGGAATTGCGTTTCATTTTCTTTATACGTGTGAGGGAGATTTATTATAATTATTGATGATATATGACTTATATGAGATTTATTATGATTTATTATATTTTTCCTTTGCAGGAGGGCTGCAGACATAAGTTCACCGTTTGTCTCATTTTCGACTATTGACATTTAGTGTGTAAGAAAGAGAGGCAGCATTATACTATATCTCGTATATTTAAGAACAAAAGCAAAACACTCAGCGCATTAAAATTTGACGTTTTTGAATTTTTGGAATTCACTCACTATTCAATATTATATTTATCACAATATTGCTTGGAATTCTTTCAAAAGATGAGAATTCGTTCCATACAAAATGTATGAGGAAAGGAATTTTCTTCGTAATTGTTTTTCGTGACTTTTCCGATGTTTTAGTAGCTATTCTGCTATTCCCAAAACCCAACAAATCAAAAATCGGTCCGGCCGTTCTTGAGTTATAAATGGTGTAACTAACCCGACTTTGTTTTATATATGTTTAATAGATATAATAGAATGAACAATATTAACGGTTTTAATTATAGAATGAAACTATTTGTCTTTTACAATATACAGGATATCGAGAGACGTATATAGCATAGAGCTTTCAGAAACCAAAGTTTCCAGACATTATATGGAGTAAAAAAAATAAATTTTGGCCTCCTCCGGCATTTTTGACGTGTTTATTTTATAATTGATTTTCTTTAAATCAATGGATATTTAATTGAGTGAAAACAAATCACTTTGTAAAACAGCTCTTCACTACCACACCAACACCATTGGTAATGAAACGTTTTAATAATTTTGATTAAATAAATTAAATAAATTTTTTAGAAGGAGGTGGGCTTAAGAAGGAGGTAGCGCAACATGGCATAACACCCCAAAAACAAATAACGAAAATACTTTTGAACGTGAAATCTAAAGACGTATTCAAATAAAGTGGTGTTGTCCAAAGTGATTTGTTTTCACTCAATTAAAATGACACCACAAAGTGATTTGGCCAAGATCGAAGAAGCAATAGGTATTAGACTGTACGGTCGTGGAGAGGGGTTGGGCGGTTACTCGGCTGAGTGACTAGTGACTATATGTAAAAAAAAAATTATTTAAAAAAAAAACATCACAAAGTACCCATCCAAATAACGTCAAGAATCATTGGGTGTAAGTCAAGGACTTCCCTTAATACCATTTAATTACATAATTTGAAAAATACAACTCTTTGAAATAGGTACATTTTTGAAAATGTCATGCACGTACATACAAGGAAGTTGTATTGTTTAACAACTTACCAATATGTATTGTTCTGGTCTGGTGATATTTATGTAAGTAGTTCAAATCTGTTTTGTTCCGTCATCGCCGCCGGGTTTTGTTGATGTTGGTCATGATCTCATGATTCTCCGTTCCCTGGCGCGAGCAATGAGCAATGAGCAATGAACACCGATAACCAGCATTTCCCCGTATCACTTGAAAGATACCGCCTCGTGTTTTCCGCAGTTCACCTCTCTTGCCCCGCTCTCTCCTCGGAGCTGGGAAGTGATAAATATCTGCACGTTGAATGCCTCGCTGATTTTGAGCCACTAACTCATCTGTGATTGTAAATCATTCGTACGTGTATACGATTAGAATTATGAAAACATATCAAACCTGTTTAATATTTCTAAATATCTCTGATGTTATTACAACAAAATTCGAATCAATTGACGACGAGTTTTTCTACACGCACAAATCTTCTCGTATCTTCCAAAGACGTCCTCAATATACGTCCTCAACGTCTTCCTAGGTGGGTAACAATAATAAAAATAATATATCTCTACTGAACGAAATTTACAACATTTATAACCAAAAAGGTTCTTTTTTAGGCTAATAGATAAATTACTTAAGTAGAAAAAGTTAACAACAGAAAATAATATACATATGAACAGTTTGAGTTGAGGTTTCTCATAACCCGCCCCACTAGGCTATCCCGTGTTGAGACAGTAATTTTGTAAGTCAATTTATAATGTTTATGAACATATCTACCATTTTATTAAAATATATTCACTCCATAGATTGGTTGCATTTAATAATAATTTAGAATTGTAACAACCAATACATTGGTTTCATTAATAATTTAGAATTCGGGTGAGTGTAACGGTAAACGCCCTATTATTACTTTTGATGCAAATTTTTATGTTATCTTTGAATTTTTTTTTGTGAATAACATTTTCTTTGTTCTATCTGGAAGGATTTTGTAAAGTCTTGTTGGCAAGATACCTGAGATTTCGTTGACCACAAGTAAAATGCGTTATGGGAAATTGTAGTAGATCTTTGTTATTGTTTCGAGTACAGCGAATATTTAATCATGTGTGAGGATTGTCATTGGATTGTCTATGTATCTGCTGAATGTATCTGCTGAACGTCAAACACATTCATATTATTAAAGATTAAATTCGAGTCTGTAATTAGAGGTAGCCTAAGTATTCGTTTTATGTTTTATAATAGTTTTCCGTGCTTTTACGATTGGGTCTAGTGCAGATGCAATGCCACCTCCCCATGCTGTGATACCATACTCAATAATAGATTGACAGACAAATAAATCATTTTCAAGTGTTATATAAGTCGAGAAAGTTTCGTTTCGTTCTGAAAGGGTGAATATTTTTTTTTAATTTTGTTTGCAATTATTTGAGTGTGAAGATTCCATTTAAGATAATATATGGATGAATGGTGAGGCCGGGGTGCTTCATCTGTATAGATAGATACTTTATGGGACTGGCCTAAACCACTACAAAGTCAACAAATGAAGTGAAATTGGATTGCTAGAATACACTTTAACTTGATCAATGGTAGCGACCAGTTAAATTTATTTAACTGAAAAAGAAAAAATACGATTATGTTTTTTTGGCTTTTGAAAGCGTATAAAAGGGTACTCCTTTATAAAACATAAATTTTTATGTTTTTAAGTACCTCAATATACACGTTAAGTAAGTATACCATAATGAAATATATGATAATAAATCAGAATTATTAGATTTACGCACTAAACACAAATATTAAATATTTCCATAATTTTTTCTCAAAAATTACAAAATATGAAAAATATTATTTAACATATATTTTAACTATCCTGACTTCTGACCCAAACGAACTCTACCAAATAAAATTTGAAAAAAAAACACAGCCTTTTTATTTATTAACGAAAGCAATTAAAAACAAACAACGTATTTTATTCATTCCTAACGACTATCGCAATTAGTTCTATCATTATTCACAGAGAACTTTAAACATTACATTAGGCACAATGATAATAACAATCGAACCAGTGGCGCGTATCGGTGCATTGTGTCCGATGTTTGGGGCTAGCCAAGTCTACCGTGTCTACCATGTCCAGCATGTCGGCCACGTGGTCACGCACCTTGTCCCTGGCGCCTCGGTACTAGGTTTGTTTTTCGTTACGCCACTGAGTACGAAAATACATTGCCTTTCTTTGAGTTTTATATGAATGCACTTGTTCGAAAACCATGTTTCTCAAACTCGAGGATATTTATTTTTTTTGTCATTTAGTGATATAATATATATACCTATATAAGTAATTTATGGATGTATTTGTCAACGATATACTCTCAAATAATTCGTTTGAGATGCTTATAATATTCGATAACTAAACGACATTATAAAAAATGTTTCATTCATGTTTCTTATCCTTTCCACTCCTTACCCCTCCACAGCCCCTACAATCTCATAGCATCCACAGTTTCAAACAGTTGGGACTCTTGTGCAAAATTAATTTGACAAGTAGAAACAAGAGACCAAACTGAATAATCGTAAAAGAACATGTATATTTTTTAATTGAAAATAAAAATATCATCAAACATTGTCACGACCAATATCGTGACACGAGAAAGGATGTGGGCTGTAAATCTAATTTGTGTGAAACAAGACAGTTGACTGTTTTTTAACCTCAATCACAGGATTTGGCAATTTGATGGGTTCATCTGCTGTACCGGGCCGATCTGGATGTTGGCAGCCAACATCCAGATCGGCCCGGTACAGCAGATGAACCCATCAAATTGGAGTGCAGACTCCACGATAACGGCACACCGATGGTCACAATTACCGACTCTTTATGGTATATTGATGAGAGATGTGAACGACATCACTGCGAATTTTCAACACATTAATGTAGGTAATCTTCGATTTTGTGCAATATTGTTTGCGTTCCATGTAGGTATGTAATATCTTCTTCTTTTGTAGTAACTAAGTAGTGACTTTCAAGGAAAGGAGGAAGACAAAGGAATAAAATACAATGAATTACTTGGGAACATGGGTTTAGTTTATAAGCTGTTTCAGAACTAAACAAACATGGGCATTTACCAAAAAAATTGACCACTCGAAAATGACGTGTCCTACGACTTTCAACAAGATATTCTATAGGTTAATAATTTTAGAACATGTTTCTTAAAGTAAGTCCTATAAAATAATTTATAAAACTATTTATTTACATAGCAAAAACCATCAAAATACATATTATTAACATAAATATTCGTCAAATAAGTTAGAAGAGAGGCGATTTTTTGAGTGTCCTACCCTATTTTTGCAAAATTCTGAACGCATAATATTAATGTTTACCCAGTTCCTGTTTTACATTTTGTGTTAATTTAAATGGTCATATGTTCCAAATTCATTAACATATATTACTTTTAGCAGAGTAGAGCTCAAAATAATAAAAAAAATCTGTTTTATTCTGTGCCTAAAAATGATGTAGGTGGAAAATTCCTCAACGCTACAACAATAAATCGATTTTAAACGAAAAATTATCTTTAAAATCATTGTGGAAATCGGTTTATTTTGATAAATGGCAACATTTGCACTATAAACAATCGCCATCTTAGTTTTGAGCCGCAGTGTATGTCTCCTGTGACACGCTTAGTAGTTGGGCGTCACGTTGTGCTGTTTTAATTTTCCACTACGAACTTGGTTTTTGTTGGTAAGTAATAAAGATTTTACTTACAGCATTTGATGGTTAATTACTTAAGTCATGTAGAATATGATTAAATATGCCAATTAGTGAAATCGGTCTTAAAAATAAGTGCTTTTTGAGTTTGTTTCTATTCCGGCATCATACGTCACATCCAAAACGCGACGTGATGTACTAGTGGAACGCAAAATGTGACGTAATGGCATAATTATTAAGCATGGTTTACATTGTGCCAAATGATTTATTTAATTATATATATAGTAACTACTGCTGGTTTTTATGTTTTGTCATATTATTTTATTTTTATTTTTAAGTCTATTAAAAGTAGGAAGTAAGTTTTTATTTACAGTTTATTTCAGAAAATAAGGTGAGAGGTAGGTATCCCTGGTGAGGGGTGTCTCGGTAAAGTTTTCGTTATTCAGTTATTAGTTACGTCAGTATGGCGTTAAAAAAATTGGAAAAAAAAACTACGAAATCAATTTGAAATAAAGGTTTCTAATTCATAAGCTTATAACTAACTTGAACCATCAGAGACTTCGTTGGCTAGAAGTTATGTTATGAAAAATGAAAAATATTAAATTTAATTGGTTATCTGAAAACTTATGGTTGAATTTATGTGGTTAACTTACTAACTATTTAAATTATAAATTTATAATGCAAATTGTTCTTAAAATTGTGCAGGATGTAAACCTGCCTTTATAGTTCCTAAACCGTGACGTCTTTTCCATTAACGTCACTTGTCCTATTGTGATGTGTTAAAAGATTTAACTTTTTTATATTAATTTGTTTAGAATAATGCTCAAAGATTAGATTTATAAAAAACATGATAATTTTATTATCTGTATACATTTAAAATTATATTACTTTAAAACAAAAATTCCAAAGTAAAGACTAAATTGTGCCATTGAATTTACCATAAAGTAGCGTTGTGGAATAGTTTTATTAAGAAAAGATATATTTTCATTTAATTACCTATCTAAAGTTCAGTGTTTTTTTAAGACTGTTTAATTAAAATGATAGTTTAATAAATGATTAATTAAAATTTCCACAGAATTTAACATAAATCTTACATAAAGTTTGTGACGTAATGGAACTTTGCATCACCTGTACTTCATTAAAACATTGATTTCCCGCTAAATAGTATAGTTTTCTTATTTATATTAACTATTTTTACGAAGTTAGATATATTATCAACCCAATAAAAAATCGTTTGTTACTAAAAAAAAAATTTTTTTCGGTGGAATTCCATTACGTAACGGTCATTTTTTTTGGTAAACGCCCACTATATTATTTTCGGTTGTGAGTCTGTTGTGTGTGATGTAACTCTAGTTCAATGAACTCGGATTTATTTTGAATAGAGTGTTATTTTCAAAATTGAAACTGCCCGTGTCAAGAATTTGGATAGCAATAAAGTACCTACCTATAACAATATTATAGCAGAAAATTATTTTCAACTAATCAAATTATTTTAACTGTCATTTTTAACATTCGAACAAACATGTCAAAAATTCACAGATCCGCACTAGTATTTTAATATTGTTCACTTTGTACAATTATACACGTCATAGCCGTTTTATCTTACGACTTCTATAAATTAAATAATACAAATAATAAATAATAACCGATATTTTTGCTAAACATCAGATTTAAAACGATAGGAGTGTATTGTGGTTGTGTCCATGTACCACCGCAAAGAGGATCACTTTAGTCTTACTCCAAGCGAAAACACAGATGAACTTCTAGCGTGGAGGACATTAAACACTTATAAAATTAAAACAATTTAAAAATAATTTTTTTTTGATTAAGTATTTTAAAATACAGACATCCTTTTTTGAGCTGATAATTAATCAATTAATTCGATAGCTATCTCTGAAGCCTAGGAGTCTTTATAAATAGCCACAACAGTATTCTTTCAAATAGTGAGCAAAAACAAAAAAATAAATACATTATTAATAGAAAACATTGAGAATCACTTAAATTCATGTGATGTTGAACATTTAAAATATAGGCTAGTTTCCAACTAACTAACTACCTAAGTAGATACTTGCATTGACGGGTGCTGAGGCAGATGGAGGGCGCGGAAACGGATGTACCCACTCCACCCCGCCACCGGGCGAGCCTTCACGCACCGGAAGTTGTCTGGCCACATGGGGAGGGGGGGAGGAGACATTCAACAGGAACAAGAACCGCGGTGGCGCCTAATCAACTACTATACGAGTGGTTTCATTGTGCAAATACACCTTCAATTTTTACATTAAACATTATCTGCTTGGTCGAGGGGTAAGGTAGGTCGTGGGATCGAATCCCGGCGTGGCAAATATTTTTATGTGATTAATTTGTGTGATTTCATAAGTAATTCATTTAAAATAATATATTGCATATTTGCGGCACGTTCCAGAGTGGAAGATACTATCAATCCTATCGCCCTGGTGTAAGACCACCATTCAGAATTGAAACGTAGCTTGAAATGGCTTTAGCCGTGTTTGGAGACCAGATCTGAATAGCCAGGTACTTCCCCACCTCCTTCCACAGTCCACACCCCACTACCATCAGCCTCTCAAATACCTAAATTGGGGATGCCATAGATCCACTGGCTCTAGACGGGAGCAGCTGGGACTCTTGGGACGAATAAAAAAAAATTTAAAATTATCAAGTCATCTGAAATTATGGTCACATTCTTTAATTTTTGATTTTTTTTTAGGTTGACCGAATAATGCGACATTATTAATCTTGCAGTATTTCAACGGACCGTGGTTTTGATTTTAAAATTGAAAGTACCTACTTTTATGATAGTTTAATAAAATAGAAGAGTATGTGTGAGGCGATGTATGAATGTGAATGAGACAAGGAGTGCGTGCCAAGACCGAGTTGTGTGGCGGTCCGTCCGCTCTGCCTACCCCAGCGGGGAAACAGCGGGATGTTCAGTTAGTTACATATAAATAAATTTAGTTAAAAATTTGGGAGGCGGGCGTGGGTACCGCCGCCTCGGGAACCATTTATTGGATAACCAATACCTCTAGCATAAGTCACCAAAAGGACACACTGAATCCCCAGATTCCTACCAACCCCTCGTACCTTTTTCCTTCCCAGAACTTCCTCTCCCTCCTTTACATAAAAATATCCTCCACACAGCATCCCCTTAGATGACATGGGCCCTGAGGATATTCTTTTCCTCAGAGCCAGGAGGCTCACACAGGAGTGTGGAGCTAATGCAAAAAAATAATAATCTATAATATAAAAATGAATCGCTGAATGTGTTGCTAAGCGCATAACTTTCGAACAACTGCACCAAATTGGATAATTCTTTTTTTGTGTGTTCGTTACTGTCAGGACAAGGTTTTTATAAAACTTCCGGTGAGCTCTGGCATTATGAAATTTGTATAAAAAAATTGCTATTGGTGGCACGCGAGGAAACGGCTATTGCTATGGAAAGCGGGAGGGAGGAAGAGATGGGGGAGGGGAACCAGGGAGGGGGAGGGAAACCTGGGAGGGGGGAGGGGGATCTGGGAGGGGAGAGGGGAACTTGGGAGGAAGGTTCGCGGGACGGGAGAAGGGGGGGAGTGGAGTGGGGAGAGGGAAGGTGGAGGTGACGGAGTGGGAATGCGAGAAGGGAAGAGGACGCAGGAGAAGAAGAGGAGGCGGAAGGGGAACGGGACGAATGGAAAAGGACGCTCAGGGAGAAACCAGCTAGTAATTGATAAAACCTGCAGAAAAGTCGCAAAATATTCTAATACCCAGAAACGAACTTAGAATTATTTCAATAATAAATGTAATCACAAATATAATCATTACGGATCACGAGGAAATTTATTCTATCATCTCAGCCAGTAATAATAAATGAATATTATCCCCCGAGGGTTCAGTGTTCAGTTCAGTACGTGCCAGCGAATACATTAATCTGTAATAAAGCATTATTCGTCCCTTGTAATCGACTGATGTGTGTTTTTTCTGAGTTAATTGGCTATCTAATCCCGCGTTCGTTCTACCGCAGAGCAAAAAACTCTACTTATTTATTATTCTGCAGCTGCCTTTGATTCTTTTGTAGTGAATGTATGCGACCACACTTGGACCTTCTCTTTTATAAAATTAATATTCTATGAATTTATACTGGCAACAGTCATTGGTCATTATCTTCCTCAAACAATCATTGATCCCAAAACAAGTGATAATAATAATATTAATAATTGGTCAATAGCCATAATATAGTGATTGGTCTTCACTTTTCTCTTCAAATGTAAAATCTTCAAAAAAATAAATAATATTATAAATATAAATAAATACTCTGAAGTTGTTGATATCTTTAGTACATCAATTTTATTATATAAGCGCACCTTATTGAAGTTTTTTTCATCACATAAGGGAATAATACTTTGATAAAGCTATTAAAATTGTCTAATTCATTGGCAGTATTTTGTCGGCTGAAAGAAAAAAAAACTATTTCAGATTTATTTTATTTTGTACCTACATACTGTGTGGTTTAAATTCAATACCTAATATTTTTACTTTGTATTTATTTGTGTGCAAGTGTTTTAAACAGTAGTTTCCGGCACTATTTACCAGTACAATTTTGTTAATATTGTTATATATATATATATGTATGTAAAAGCCTAAATAGGCGTAAATAAATAAATATACCTCACGGCTCTCATCAGCTTTGGGGATGGTGTATTGGGTGGTCTTTTTAAGTAAATGAAGAAGAAGATGTACTACTCCAGCGATAAGGCTCTTGACTCTCAATCCGAAGATCGCGGGATCGATTTCCGGCGTGGCAAATAAATTTTATTTGATTAATTTGTGTTATTTCACAATTTATTCATTTAAAATAATGTATGGTATATTTGCAGCATGTTCCAGAGTGGAAGATACTCTTAGTATGTAAGACCACCATTCAGGATACTCTTAGTATGTAAGACCACCATTCAGAATTGAAACGTTGCTTGAAATGGCGTTAGCCGTCTATGGTGACCAGATCTGAATAGCTAGGTACTTCCCCACCTTCCTCTTCCCAATCTCCTTCCGCTCCCCACTACCTTCAGCCTCACAATATACCCCAATTGGGGATTCTATAGTCTCACTGGCTACAGACGGGAGCAGCTGAGACTCTTGTGAGATATTACTATAAAAAAAAGAAAGGAAAAAAGTATGGGGGTTGGTAGGAGTCTGGAGGTCATTGTGTCCGGGAGTGACTATGACTCCATCCCTCCAAATGTGATGCAAGGCGTTGGGTTGATAGAGTCCGGCTAGAGAGATCAAAGGGTAGTCCGGCTAGACTCGCAGTGGTTCCCAACCTTTCTCTGACCCGGGACCAAGTATTTACCACAACGGTGTGGGCGAATGGGATAGGGTGGGACGGGTTCTAGCTGAATATTTTCCACAACGGTGGGGGCGAATGGGATAGGGTTGGACGGGTTCTAGCAGAATATTTACCACAACGGAGGGGGTAGAATGGTGTATGATGGGGTGGGGCGAAACGGAATATCATAATGGCCACTGACCACAAGGTACAATAGTGATAAACGGAATATTGTCCCGATTTTTTTTTCAGACTTCTCGACCAGGGACCGCCTGCGCGCTTGCTCGCTTATTGACCGGCGGACCATCGCAAGCCTCTTGCGGACCACTGGTTGGGAAACCCTAGGCTAGAGAGATCAGAAAAAAAATTTAAAAAAATAATCGCAAAACCTCATGCTAAGTCACCAAACGTACGTCACTATAGCAATGCAACCAATGTTTCGATTCTGAATGGTGGTCTTTTACCAGAACGATTCAGCAAATATCTGCCACACGCTATCACCTCCAGTGTTCCAATCTTCTTCCAATCAGTGTATTTGGTGTGCAACTCCAACCCACTTGGTTTTGAGTTTTGGTGCCCTGTCGTCTAGCATTCTTTCAGCATGACCAGCTCTTCACAGTCTTCACGTAGCTATAGCATTCACAAGGGGGCGTTCTACCCTAAGGGGAGGGGTTCGAACCTGAGGGGGGGGGGATTTATTAGAAAGTTTCCTGTACTTACCTTTGTCCCGCCTCCGATCACTCAACGCTGAATTTTTCTTCAAGTCTTCAGGTATTTTACCTCTATTATTCAACTATCTTTCTTAAGGCTTCACTGGGTGTGGTTTATATCAGGCTGAATTCAATTTTCATTTTTTATCGGTACTTGCAAAATGATTTGAGACTTAATTGTTTATCTTATGTTCTCTATCTATTTATACAAGTGCTTCCAGGATTTTTCACATGATGCAAAGCTGCGTCATGAGCTTCTTGAACGAGTTTTATTTTGTTTTAAATATTATTTTGCTTGTATTACTAACCTGATTTGTTTTAATATGTTTTATTTTCCTGTTAAGCACTTGCATACTGCTTTCTAATAACGTATGCAGGGACACTGGAGGTCTAGATTCGTTCAAAATAAATAAATGTAGCTTCGTTTAACAAAAAAAATTGATTCTTGCGAGAGCCTTGAAGGAGTAACCATCTGTTACTTATTCTGTTATATGCGCCCCTTGCCTACAGAACCTTTCAATGGTCTCATGCTCAACTAAATTTTCAAAATTAACGTCGATAATAAAGACATATTTTTTAATAATCTTGCTAAAACTTCCTTTCTTATATATATATATATATATATTTTTTTTTACATTAACTCCACACAGGAGGCCCTGAGGAAAATAATTTCCCTCAGGGCCTATGTCATCTTTGAATATGCTGTGTGGAGGGTCTTTTTGAGGAAAGGAAGGAGTAAACATGGGTCTTGAATGCTGTAGGAGGGCGGAAACGCAGTGGCCGGCAAATCGTTCCACAGCCGAGCCTTTGAACTCAAGAACGAGTCATAGAAACGACCCGTTCTCATGTGACTAATGTCAACCGTGTACAAATGTCAGGCGCGTGTTTGGCGTGTTTCCCGACTATGCACCGGTGCCGAGGGAATCAATGACGCTAGTTCCTCAGAGCATCTTCCATTGTAATACCGGTAGAACAGGGACAGCATTCCCACCTAACGCCTATGCTCTTAAGATTGCAGTCCGTCTGTTAAGATGGGAGAATCTATCAAACGGACCGCCCGTTTCTCCACAGAGTCAAGGGTTTTTTTCGGTATTTTGGAGCTCCAGACCAGAGGTGGCTGCCAAATTCAACCGTGAGGCACACTTGCGATTTGTACAGGGTTAGCAGTTGTGAACTATTAAAGTATCTGCGGGCCCTGTACAGTACGCCCAGTTTCTGAGAGGATATTAGCTCCACACAGGAGGCCCTGAGTAAATTAACATCCTGAGGGCCTATGTCATCTTTGAGGATGCTGTGTGGAGGATGTTTTAGGAAAAGGAAGGAGAGGAAGTTCTGGGAAGAAAAAATGTATGAGGGGTAGGTAAGCGGAGAGTCCGGTAGGAAAGGTCAAAATATCTCCCTCAATCAGTCGCATTAGGTGGGCAGACGCATCCGCCTCCAATATCTAGACAATGAACCCGGGCACTCCTGCTAAGTCACAAAACGTAGCGCACCACTTGGGGTGACCTATGGCAGGGGAGTTGGTTATCCAATAAATGGCAATAAAATTTGTAATAGGATTTTACGGTTTGTTTTTTTATTGAGTTCTGAGCCGAATATTTGCTATGCAGATACCTACCTACCTAAACCTGAAGTTACGGTTCTAACAGCCTTTTTTACTCCGACCCTTCACTGCAGATTTTCCCGTTCAATGGCATAATAAAAATAATCGTCGACTGTCTTGACGTTTTACCTCTTACTTTCTCGTTTTGAGATGCCAGGCCGACAGAGACAGGGCTCGATAAAACTATAAAATCATTCCCCAGCCGAGACAGAGCGCGCGGTGCAATAATTTATCAGAAAGATCGACATTTTTAATCGTCGGTTACTTTTTACCTGTCCCGCGTATGTATGTGCCAGGGTTGCCACCAGAACTTCGCAAAAACGATTTTCAGCAATGTCGATGCTACATTTACCATACTTAGTTTTCGATGTTAAAATGGAATGTTGTTTTATTAGAGACATTTCTTTTTCTATTTTTGGAAGATATTGGATGTCCAGTTGATTAGTCAGACAGCTCCAAATAAGTTTTGAGATATTTTTTTCTTATTTTTATTGTTTCATTTTCAAGTGAGGTTTATTTTCTGTAATATGTAGACAACTTCTCAACTTGAAATATATTTTACTTATTAATTACCCACCATTAAACATTTTCAACGTGCCTCATCTTTATTATAAATATATTATTTCATTGTGGCAATATTGTAGTACTTACATATTGTAGTTTTTATTGTTTTATTTATAATCTACACATGTATTTCTCAACTTTTTTTTTCTATTTCTGCTGTCTTTTTCATGTTGTAGTTATACCTGATACTATATCTGATGGGTTCCAATAAAATCCTCGGTCCCCGCAGGTCTTCTTTGGTTTAATGATATAAAGCACCTGACCAAAGATCGAATCCTACCAAATCCAAAAAAAAAATATATATATTTTCTAAACAATATCCAATCTTCAAACCTCTCCAAAATAAACAGGGAAAGAAAACACTTAAGAAAACGACATCGGCATCGACATCAGCCTTTGATTATATAAATGTTCAAAGACATCAGCAAAGAAAACACAAATAAGTACTAATAAGACGACGTATAGAAAAAAGTGCACTGGAATTCGACGACAAAAATATGGAAAAAACATCCTTCACATCCTTGTCGTTTCCCAATTTAAATGATGTATTAAAAAATATCTGTATTGATTGATTGTCTTTTAGAACTTGTGCAGTTTGACGTTTCGATCGCCGATGTTGACATTTCTATACTATCTAAGATGAAATCGAACGGTTATTCGAAATTACGAAATGTTTTCGATGCTAACATTGAAGTCGATCACGAGATTGGCATCCCTGGTCCCACCGGCAAATGTACGGCCGATCAAATGGTCAAGAATAATAATTATTATTTACTGGCCGCCAAGTCCCGCGTTGATTTATACCGCCATTAAACACACTCTCGGCGAGCGAGCACCAAGCACCAAGCACCAAGCACCGGGCATCGAGCTCTCGGCTTAAAAAAGCAGCCGTAGCTAGATATTGCAAAAAGCGCTTTTAATTACACATTCCCATTCTGCTTGTTGTTACGTAACACGTCCGTCCGAATCGCAATGAATGTGATTTAAATGAGCTTTTTCCAGCGATTCTGAGTTCAGGACCCACACCGATGAAATGTGCTCGTAAAGAGAGATTAATTACTGCGAAAAAGTACTAATTACTTTGTGGAATATTTGCCGAACTATGCTAACTTCACCATAATTTTACAATCAATCTTAATACTAATTAATGATTGTACTAGAATATGTGCTTTATGAAAACTCTAGAAACCAATGAATACAAAAAAGATGTGTGTTGATTTCTGAATACATTTTTTTACGTCAAACGAATGTATGAATTTCGGCATGTTTAATTAATTTGCTCTTAATAATAATAATAATAAAAAAAATTTAAAAAATTCCATGGGAAAGCTAATAGCTCAGAAATGCACAAAATAATTTGCAAGGCAGATATAAACATTACACCTTTAAATTTATATGACGAGAATGCCAACATTCTTATAAATACTAACCAGGAATTATTAGATTCCTGGTCAAATAAAATTATTCATGCAAAACACTTCAATTATCTCAACCATATGTTGACAAATTTTCGTAAAACAAATGGATGAGTATTGGAGAGTTGAGCGCAGAAATAGAAGGATTTATGCTTGCCATTCAAGATAGAGTCATTAATACCAAAAATTATAGGAAGCATATAATCAAAGATATAAATCAAATTGATTATTTATGTAGAAAATGTTTCGCTTTTCCGGAAACTATAGAACATATTATATCGGGATGTTCTATATTAGCGCCGTCCGAGTATACATTTAGGCACAATCAGGTTTTAAAAATAATTCACTAAAGTTTGGTAATTAAACATAACTGATTGACTGCCGTAATATAGTACCATATTATGAATATGAACCAAATTCATTTTTAGAAAATGAATTTTATGAAATATATTATGATAAAACTATTCTAACAGACAGAACAATTAGTCATAATAGACCTCATATAGTTTTACATGACAAAATTTAAAAAAAATTACCGATTCATAAAACGCCGTTTTCGTGAAAAGTCACCTCAAAGGCGCTGTACATACGAGTATAAGCAAATATAATAAAATAAAATTAATACGATAGGCTTACAACCAAGATATAAATTATAACTAGTGATTTACATCTATGACTTATAATATGTAGCTAGTGACTTACGACTAAGACTTATTACAACTGACTATTGTTTTGATATTTAGCACTTATTAAAACTGTCGACCGGTTTCATAATAGGTAATAACCCTCCCTTCGTCACCACGTCATATTTTTTGTTATAAATCTTCTTTCCTCGGAAAGTTTTTTATTTTTTATTTATATAATACATGTTATATAATTAAGACATTTATGTAGAATAGATAAATTAATTCACGATATTGGACGGCTGCTTGTTTCATGGTGACCAATGGAGGATAGTTACTTTGTATGAAGTCTAGTGTAAACATAGAATCTAATGAAGCAGAAAATTGGAAAAAATATAGTTAAAAGTAGAACATAGAAAGGGAAAAAAGAAGTGCGTAAAGCGGACCACAGACCTTCAGTTATAACTGTACAGTTAAATCGTAGGTCCATACAGCCTACACACATTCAAGTAAAACTGCGAGATCTTTCAGTTTTTATCAACAATGGCCTCCATAGACGACCCTTTAGCCGTTACAGGGCTAAAGATGTATTAAAAGAAACTGGTTATTTTAAATGAAAAATAAAAGAGAAATTAAAATTAAATTAATTATTTGTATTAAAAGAGAAATTTGTATCAATTTAATGACTGTATTAAAAGAAACTGAGACAAAACTGACGAAACTGTACAGTTTTCGACTACACACTGTCAGTTTTAACTGTACAGTTTTAACTGTACAGATTTATCTATTCGTATTTTGATTAGATCTCAGTAAAACTGTACAGTTCAACTTTAACTTTACACACCTAACGATTTATCTGTACGGTTCGACTGTACAGTTAAAACTAAAGGTCTGTAGCCCGCATTAGGATTAGATTTTAAATTACAACGAACGTTTTAACAAAACTTCCTTCATCGGGACATAAATAACACAAATCCTTATTTAGAAAGTTAAGTAGTTCCGTTAACAGTAGGCCTCGCGTCCAAAAAAGCATGCTTCTAATGTTCTCTTATTTTATAAATTTAAAACCAAAATTTCCTCCGAAATGAGAACATGTGTAAGTAAGTACTTAAATACCCACAAAAACATTGAAAATCATTTGGTCGGCTTATTTTAATTTCCGTTTTCTGATTTAAAAGTCTGTATTTTCGGAATTTTTAATGAAATGTTAATATTAAAACAACACTGTATTGATCTCAAAAACAGTAAAAATGCAGAAACAAAACTTTTACTGCAAAATTACAAAATCGCATCTCCGGCAATGATTCTTCGGGACCGTCGATGTATTTTATGTAACTTTTTTATTTCAAATAAGGAATTATACATATTTTCAAACAAACGTCTCAAATTTTTTTTTTTTTACAGTGAATAACCGCACAAGAATCTCAACTGCTCCCGTCTGGAGCCAGTGAGACTATGGCATCCCCAATTGGGGTATGTTGTGAGGCTGAAGGTAGTGGGGAGGGGAAGGAGGTGGGGAAGAGGAAGTTTGGGAAGTACCTGGCTATTCAGATCTGGTCACCAAACACGGCTTAAGCCATTTTCAAGCAACATTTCAATTCTGAATGGTGGTCTTGCACCAGGGCGATACTGAAAGTATCTTCCACTCTGGAACATGCCGCAAATATACTATATATTATTTTAAATTAATTAATTGTGAAATAACACAAATTAATCAAATAAAATTTATTTGCGCATGCCGGGTTTGAACCCGCGACCTCCGGACTGTGAGTCAAGAGTCTTATCCACTGGACTACGGAGGTCGTCCGAATAAATTCCGACACAAAATTACAAAATGGATTGAAGACAAAAATAGACAATACTACCAAAATATCATAGCATAAAATAAATAAAAAACATACAAGTAACACGTAACACACAAAACACCCACAAACACACAACACTTATTTAAAATATTGTTTTTAACCTTATACAATATTATTTATTTTTAAATTTACGTTAATTTTAAATCTTTACTTTTTAAGTTTAATTTATCTTAATCGTATGTTTTTTTTATTTACTTCTTTCCGTTTTTTTTTACCAATATTATATAGGTATATTTATATGTATTGTGTATAATTTTGTATATGAAATCGAGGCCTCAGCACGGGTAAACCACCCAGTGAGGCCAACATCATTGAATTGTGTATAAAATGTAAATATATTGCATCAAATAAATAAATAAATGACGATAATTCTATTTTCAAACTTTATTTATGCAGGTAGGTACCATAATATTGAAAAAAAAATGCGAATAAAAAAGTCCAAATAAACACGACGATTTCATGTGTCAAAGTTATCCACCTACTCAAAGTTAGCCATCTAGTCGAAGAAAGGCTTGCTTGAATAACTAGTTGATGCAAATGATTTTTCACAAACAAATTTACAAACAGATGAAATGCCAAACGGTCAATTTAAAACAGGACTTCGCTACGCTCCGTCAAAAATGCCTGCATCACTGAGGTCGTTATCACCGCAAATAGATACCACAATTTCAGATTGAAAACAAATCATGTTTCTAAGCTGTCACTCAACACTCAAGCAAATCAATCTCAAGTTCTTTGTACTTTAAGTTAAGTGTTGCCATGCAATAAAATAATAATTTCAGGGATACACTGCAACCAAGTAGAGGTTCCTCTCTCCTCCTAGACAACAAAGGCGCCTCTGTAATGAGCAACTAATATGCAATAAATGTAGTTGCCTTGGTAGCCGATAGTCGCTATTGAAACCAGAGGTTGACAACAACCATAAATACGTATCATAAAAGTTTCGTCGTACCAATGAATCTAGTAAATTTTTTTAAAATCATAGATTAATTGTTAAGCGTAGAAATTCTTTATCGGGATTGTTGGTACAGGACAAGTTGTTGTTTTCACGATGTTTTGACCAATCTATCATATTTCATAGCTCACTTTCAAGTTCTGTTCACAGAACTAAAATAATAACAGAACTTGAAAATTAGTTTTGAAATAAGATGAATTGTTCTAATTCTGTGAAGCTTGGGATGAATCGACGAACTCGTCATTTCGATTTTTTGATATTTGAAAGATCCCCTTAGAACGCCGACGAACGGCCCGTTTCAGCTTTTGATCAAAATGTCACCAGCCGTTAAGCATAAAGGTCAAATATTACGACATCTACCCAATGACATGACAAAAATAAAAGACATGTTGTGGTCATACTAATCGAACATAAAATGTAGCACAACTTATGAAAAAGATAGCCATTCAAAGGATATGTGTGTGCGAATGAATTAGCTATATGAACGGCTCACTAAAGTTCTGCGCAAACTACGTGCGTTGTCTCAGTAACGAATCTTCACTCCAGTGATTCATATCAGCATCTGTCAAACATAAAACAGAAATACGCATTTTTGATAAAGATTATTAATTTAAAATAAAATTTCGGTAGGTACCTAGTTCCAGTTTTGAATTAAAAGTTAATTGAATTTGAATAATATTACGCAATTTTTCACATTACTTACCAACTTAATCTTGTAAAAGGAAAATATCTTCTGTCTTCGATTCATTACTGTTGTTTTACATATTATTTACAAACATTAAGAGTAATTTGAAAGGTTTCGCATGTCAATTGGTTTGTTATTTGTCCATTTTGTCGCCGAAACCACGACTGATACCAATGGGTCGCCGGCGCTAGGCCACGCGACGCCGCTTGATGCTGGCCAATCTAGGCATCGATGTATGTATTATAGGTAGTACGAGTGGGTACTGTCTACGAAAGGTAACGAGTAACGACATTATTATAAAGGGTACCTACCTTCCTGCTTCAAGCGTATTCCGCGCAAGCCCTCCCATCGAGAATATGCTTTGTTGTACGACAATGGGAAAGAGGGTCAAATTAAATACGGGATGGACCATATAATGCTATAATAATTATTTAAGATTGATTATTCAGACAGTTTTATAGAGGTATTCACATAAAATTTTATAAATAAATTGAAAAAAAATAGATAAATGAAACAATTTAACTTTGTTTGAACCACTTTTATATTTGAGTAAATCGACCGGTTTCATAAAGACCGTTCCTTCTTCAGGGCAAATGTATACTGATTTCACAGTTTTGAAATATGGATGGGAACAATGTGTTATTATGGTAGGAATGGAGCCGTTGCTAGGTATTAATGAAGAGTGGGTGGGTCGGGGAACATATCCATGATTGGGCTACAAGACAATATTTTTTGTTTGTTGATATTAGATTCATTATTTTTAAGGGATTTTTTTTTTATTTTTATTTCCAAGGCTTCTTAGTTATCTAAACGTTTTCCTTTATGATTAATATGAAGAATATTTATCCCCGTATTTTTTTCAAAACTATGGTTATTTTCAATGATATGGTTAGGGAACTCAGAAAAATTATTATTATTAAGACACCTTAAATGTTCTTTGATTCTGATTTCAAAATTACGAGTTGTTTTTCCAATATAAAATGAGGGACAATCATTACATTTGAGTTTATACATTCCGGAATTAGTCAATTTATGGTCTTTATCTTAACATTTCTCAAAAAATTACAATTAAAATTAATATTAGAAATCGGGCCGCTAAGAATGACACTCCTTAACATGGGCGTAGCCAGGTTTTGATTTAGGGTGTGGCAAAAAATAAAAATACGTGTAAATACAAAAATAAATGTACCGAAAAAAGTAGGCTTCTACAACGGTTCCATGCCAACTTAGATTGAAACCCACTCGGAACCTCCTCAGAAAGGTTATTTTTTTATTTTTTTTATTATTGTGTAAATGTTACATACAATGGGAATTTATACCCGGTAAGCTACTGCAAGTAGCTTGTCAGCAGGAGATTAGTTCCACAGATTTGTTTTTTTTTTTTACATAATACCGCACAAGAGTCCCAACTGCTCCCGTCTGGGGACAGTGAGACTATGGCATCCCCAATTGGGATATGTTGTGAGGCTGAAGGTAGTGGGGAGGGGAAGGAGATAGGGAAGAGGAAGGTGGGGAAGTACCTGGCTATTCAGATCTGGTCACCAAACACGGCTAAAGCCATTTCAGGCAACGTTTCAATTCTGAATGGTGGTCTTACACCAGGGCGATACTGAGAGTATCTTCCACTCTGGAAAGTGCCGCAAATATACTCTATATTATTTTAAATTAATAAATTGTGAAATACACAAATTAATGCGAGTCAAGCGCCTTACCGCTGCTCTACGCCGGCCGGCAAAAACAATACATGAAATAATCCCAAACGCATCAGCGTGGCGACAACATAGGTACATATATAACAACATATTAACTATAAACATATATATACCTATATGTGCACTATAATCATTGTGATATTCAATGTTGATAATGATACAATAATACAGAGACAGTATTTTATCAAATATTTTATGGCGAAAAATAGTGGATTAAGAAGAAAAAAAATTATCATTAGACAGTTGAGTATATAAAACATTAGTAATTAATAACATAATTGCAAATTAGTACATGGTGAGAGTAAGCAAAATATAATCTTAATACATTAAGTTACTCCCTAATAGCCATTATTTTAATATCAGTGAGAATTACGTTATAGAGCAATTTTCTTTAAATTCGTATGGCAATTTGTTAAATATTAAGACACCGTTACCCGAATTTCTACCGATTTCTTGCAAACCTCCCTTAAACATTTGAAGTTTTTAAGCTCTTAAAAAATATATGTTATTTTTGAAGATGATATCTAGACATTCGTCGCGCCGAAACGCAAATTATATTCGTTTAGATAACTTAGAAGCCTTGGAAATTAAAAAATCCCTTAAAAATAATCTATTATCAACAAACAAAAAATATTGTCATATAGCCCAATCATGGATTTGTTCCCCTACCCACCCACTCTACACTAATACCTACCCACCCAATCTACATTATTAACTAGCAACAGCTCCACCCCTACCATAATAAAACATTGTTCGAAACTGTCAAATTAGTATAAGCTTTCCCTGACGAAGGAACGTTTGTTCCGAAACCGGTCGGATTTGCTCATCATATAAGTGGTTTATACAAAGTTGAATTATTTCATTTTTATATATAAAATTCCCTCGATAAATTATATAAAATCGCAAAGTATGCTCAAAAAATTTTAATAAACACGTTTGTTTCAGTTATTTTACAAGTTATTCTAACTAACTAACTAACTAACCATCACGCCGTTTCCCCGCAGGGGTAGGCAGAGAGGACGGACCGCCAAACAACTCGGTCTTGGCACACACTCTTTGCCTCACTCACATTCATACATCGTCTCATACATACTCTTCTATTATTCTGACTTTTGACATGGCCCGTCTCAAGTATCTGATTCACTTGATCGTGCCATGTCTTCCTCGGGCGTTCCCGACTTCTTCTACCATTCACATTTGCATCATATATTCTTTTTACACTACTTTCTTCGCTCATTCGCTCTACGTGCCCAAACCATCTGAGGGTCCCTTTCTTAATTATGCTCATTATACTTACATCAGCCTTACATTCTTTGTGGATATCCACATTTCTAACACGATCATACATTGTTTTACCACACATACGTCTCAGGGATCTCATTTCAACAGCATTCAGTTTACTTTCATCCTTCCTCTGCCAGTTCCATGCCTCACTGCCATACATCAGGGTAGGTACCAGGACTCCATTGTGGACTGCTAGCTTCGCTTTTTTTGACAGTTTTTTATTAGCGCCAACGGCATTCAGTCCTCCATTAATGGAGTTACCGGCCGAGTTACAAGTTATATGTATGAAAAAATTCACAGTGTTCTTTTAAATGCTGTTTAAGACAACACTCGCTAGATTTTTGCTCTATTTTAAACGAGTCGTGTTTAATTAAACATTTTCACAATTATCGCATCGATTTTGTCACTTTAAATACTAGCACTCTCTTCTAACATTCGTAATTTCATATCTCCCCATCTTCTTCTTTTGGTGCGCAGTTGCGTGGCCTTAATGGTATAATATATTCAAGGGTTCTTTGACCATATTTGTTTTGAAACACAGGTACTTTCGTTCCTTTATTTTGTATGAGACGCATATTGTTTGTATGATCCACCATTGTTTTATATGGACTGCCGGATATATGCTGCAATACAATTTTTGCCACATAATAGCACGCATTGATTGATTTATAAACGATACTAATATCTCGCATTTAATTTAAAACGGTTTTGCTTAATATCAACTAAGAAAGAAAAAATAATTATAAAATATCCGGTAACCCTAACCTAACCCTATTTAACCATTTATTTATATTTTTATCATCACTCTTAATGACCTTTCTGAGGTGGTTATGAGATGGTTTCATTCTGAGTTGGCCGGTCACCTTGCACCACAATGGGAGTGATGAATTCATGCGTCCGTCACCCCTGGACACGCTGACCCCCAGATTCCTACCCACCCCTAATACCCTTTTCCTCCCCAGAACTTGCTCTCCTTCCTTTCCTAAAAAGACCCTCCACATAGCATCCCCAAAGATGAAATAGGCCTTGAGGGAAGGGTCTCCTTCGTGGAGCTAATGTAAAAAAAGTAAAGTGATTGTGATTATCTGTGTCCCACGAAAAACGAAAACCGTATTTAAATTAGATCACTCTATCTCTGCGCGATGTCGCTAGTGTCTCTTTTCGACGGGACTGCTTGTTTTATCAATACAGTGAAACCCTCTTGAGAAGTTTTCCAAGGGACTGGAAAAAACAAACTTCTTAAGTAGGAAAACCATAAGGTTTTAATGTACACATATAAATGTACACATATAAATGTGGAAAAAATTGGGCCAATCTTGGGCCGAGGGACCGGAAAAACCAAACTTCTTAAAGCCACGAATCGTCTTAAGGCGCCGCATCCGCGCTCAAAATGAAGAAGATGGAGAGATATGTAATTAAGAATATTAGAGGAGCGCGCCCAAACAACTTTTTCCGCCAAATAACTTTTTTTTTGAAAATGCTGTAAAAAAAAACTACTGAATATTTTCTCAAATTTCTTTTTTTATTTGAAAGTACAATCCTTCCGGTTAATAATGGAAAATAATTTCATTCAAATGGCTGCCTCGGCTGGCCATGCAGTAGCCTACACGATCGGTCCAATTTTTAAGCACATTATCGATTGTGTGCAGCTGTATTTCACCAATGGCTTCACGAATATTGTCCTTTAAAACGTCAATTGTCTCTGGCTTGTCGGCGTAACACTTATCTTTGAGGGCACCCCACAAATAATAGTCCAACGGTGTCAAATCGCAGCTCCGAGGTGGCCAAACGATTTTTTTTTTCAATTTTTAAAAAATTTTAAATTTTTGCACACATTCTGCAACATTACCATGATTTTCAGAGTAATGTCGCAATATTTCCCAGCGTTGTTCAAGCGTATACACAACCATATTCGTTCAGCGGAAGAATAACACTAATTATCTGTCAAATCAGACATGAGCTAAGTGTTACCATTCCCGAAATAAGCACTAGTTGAAAAAAAACGTTAGATGGCAGACCCTCTATTTAAAGCGATAAAATCGATGCGAATATTACGAAAATGTTTAATAAAACACGACTCGTTTAAAATAGAGCAAAAATCTCGTGGACGGTATCTTAAGTATCATTAAAAGAAACATTGTGATTTTTTTCACAACTATAACGTGTAAAATAACTGAAACAAACGTGTTTATAATAATTTTCGGAGCATCCTTTGCGATTTTTTTCTATCGAGGGAATTTTATATAATTTGTGTTTCAGCGTGGAATGCTTCTAGATATTATCTTCAAAAATAACATATATTTTTTTAAGAGTTTAAAAACTTCAAATGTTTAAGGGAGATATGTAAGAAATCGGTAGAAATTCGGGTAGCGGCGCCTCCTTCCCGTAATCATTTGTTTTTGCTCTAATGTAAAATTTACTTTTTTGACTTACGACCCTTTTCTACGGGATGTGCGAAGTCGAGTTGTAAGTTTGCATAACTGTTTGCGAAATGTAGGTAATGAAATGAAACTGTCTGACAATGCACTTACCAAGCTGTACTTTCCGTGGAATAGAATGGAATGGACCACACGAAACGTCTGCGATTACCAATCTTTACTGCGGCGCCAGCGGATATTCACTTGGATTCTGCAAACTTTTATTATTCCTTAGTTATTCTGTGGAACGTGAAATCTGTCTGAGTTCGTCGATAGAAAACTATTTTATATTTGCTCAATTCAATTGCAAACATCTATGTGCATAGATATTTAAAAGTAACGAGTTGTCTTTCCTCGCCAAATAATGTTACATTATTTTCACAACTTTATAAAATATAGAATATTGTCTACTTTATTGTGCAATGACAGAGGTTTCCATTTTCGGAAATTTGCTTGAAATTGCGGCATAGCAACCAAAAATAGAAGAATAATTCAGCAAAATTGTAAAAAATTATATCTAAAAAAGAATAACTTAAGAAAAGAGTTATGTTTTATTCAGGCGATCCAATGGTCCAGGAAAAAATCGAAATCGGAATTCACGCCCCTTTATGGGAGGAGTTTAAAAATACTTGAGAAAAAGCTTTTGGAAACGTTGGAAAAGGTATTTGAGAATTTTTTTTACAGGTTGATTTCGTAAAGGCCTGTAAAAAACATTAACTCGTTTTTTACGCATTGTTTATTGTAATAAAACGGAAATTTAAAATTGATTTCCCGGAACCAAGCAACGCGGAGTCTAACGTCTATTCCCCGCTCCGTCCGGGAGAGAACTGATAAAAAATGGGTGTGGCTAGTATGTAGTCTTTGGGTGGACGGCATAGGGTTCACTTTGAAAATCCAAATTCGTGGACCGTCGGCCGCATTGTAAAATAACAACGCGAAAATGCATATTTTATTTTATTTTGTGAAGTTCGGGCGTAAATATCATTTTGAAACACATTAAACAATAAAACCATTTCCGAAAAGGGGTTTATAAATAGGAGAGTTTGGACTTGAAAGTGATTTTTATAGACCTTATACTTTATTTTTTCTGGGCTTATTAAAAGAATGACCGACGTTTTTAAGGGCCAAGATATGTTCTACACGCAGTATTTAATTGAAGCATCTATAATACTTCTAAGTGATCAAATTTTCAAAACAAAAACGTATATGATTTTGTATGATTTTACATTATTTAGTATGGCTTCATCTTAAGTTGGTACCTATCTATAGATCACTGAAAGACAATGGTGGGCACAAATGTACCGAAGTAGGTGCCCAACCAATCTATTTAATTTTGGATGTGATTGTGCCATGGATGGCCGGAGGCATCCAATTGTTTACGATACACAATCATCATTTCAAAACTGTAACACAAATTAAAGATGCCAGATAATCTGGAGACATAGCCTACAAAAAACGTGAAGTTACAAATCAATGAGATCATTGTTACTGTTGTTGGTGATTGTCTCCGTGATTACACCTTTGTGCAAACAAAAAACTGTACCTATAATCTACAGTGGACATCTCACATCTGGCATTTCTGCTTTTTCATTTGTTTAAACTCTGGCTCATTCATACATATTTTCTTATAATTCAATGCAATGCATTAAATAATTCATTTAATTTTGGTAAAGCATAGACTACGATCTTAGCTTTTATGCAACCATAAAGTATGTAAGTAAATGACCGCGTGTCGTCTTTCACAGGTTTGAAACTAATTTGATATTTTTCTTTTCAGGTAAGTGATGGATTGTACCAACAACACCCAGTGACAATTATCAAGAAGAACTGAACAACGTTTAGGTAGGTGCATAGCTACTCTCATTATCTCCTTTGACTTGTTTGTTTATAAATTGTCGACTTTTTTCATTCTTTGATTATTAGGATTATTAGGCTTATGGCTTATGGCTTATGGCT
Organism: Limnephilus marmoratus; assembly: GCA_917880885.1. Taxonomy (NCBI): domain Eukaryota; kingdom Metazoa; phylum Arthropoda; class Insecta; order Trichoptera; family Limnephilidae; genus Limnephilus; species Limnephilus marmoratus. The sequence continues at coordinate 25,774,178 of OU862919.1, read as the reverse complement.
AACCACTTTACTCGTTAGTAATGAAATTCAATCGCAAAACTCAAAACTAGAAAGTTTTTAATTTTTCTGAATCTTGTTCTCTTTCATATGTTAGTTTAGATTATTACTGTTATCTTCTTCTTCAACGAAATACGTTAATGGGAATAAACTTCAAAAGTTATAAAAAGAGAGATGTTTTAATAAAAAAATCAATATTCGATGTTCGAAAATTAGACTTTTACAAAAAAGGTAAATAAAAAAAAAGTATGTGTTCCACATAAAAATAAAATCGGTTATATTTATCCGAGACGCTATCTAGGTTACACACCAATTCTTAGAATGATTGTTTCCAATAAAAAGGGTAGTTGCGTGTAATATGGAAAAATTAGTCGAAGATAAAATTGTTAATTCTAAAATTTTAAATATGAGATTGACAAATATGACGGTTTGATGGAAATGGCCGAATTGGTAGAGGCGCCCGTCCCGGTTAGACGAGAGGTTCTGAGTTCGAGTACCAGTTGCGACCCCTATCTTTTTCCTTTTTCTGTGTCTTGTTCTCTTTCATATGTTCGTTTAGATTTAGATTATTATCTTCTTCTCCAATAGTAAGTTTCTAAGAGTTTAAAAGTATTACGCGACAACTACAGCAATTAAATCATGTTTAACAAAAGTAACAGTAAAATAATTGCAAGTGTAGAAACAAATCGGGTTCGTGTAATAGTTAACAGCGTTTCGGGTATTCAAGACAAAAGCGCTATAAACTTCGACCAAGTATACTCTCTAAAAACGAAATAATTCTTCATCTACAAACAACCTTCGAGAAAACATTTCAAATTCCAGCAAAATATATGATATGAACGAGAGTATTTAAAACTTCCATGTATGTAAATGATTCCGTATCCTGTTTCGTTTACAAGCTTTTAATAACTACAATCTCAATATTATTCAGATTGAATTGAACAGATAAGGGTTAATAAAAGACCGCCTTGCGTTGAAATCGCATCCAATTGAACTTTAATGCTTTTGATTTGTGCTTTCGGAGGACAAGAATGCAGTTTTGCCTGTAGACTTGATATTTCAAACAGTTTATATTTGTATTGCTGCTTCTTACGACAGCAGGGTACCACTTATAATAAAGAATCTCTCTTAATCTTGTTCATTGTTTCCCTTCCTTGCATCTTGCAATAACGATAAAATGTTATACAATTTTAATCCAATTAACTATTCGGTCAACGCCTCGCTCCGTTAATTCTATAGAACAATTAATTGAGGCCACTGACTTAGAAAAAGGACAATGTAAGGACAAGGGACATCTGGAGGCATCTTGTCTAAGCAATGGGATATACTTATGTATATATACTAGCTTTTTCCCGCGGCTTCGCTCGCATGGTATTGGGGATTCCAACACCGCCTTCTCCACCTTCCCTCTCCCCACTCCACTCCGCCTATTAACCCCCTCCCCCTCTCCCTCCACCCACCCCCTACCCCTCCCCACACCCTACTCCATCCTTCTCCTTTCCCCTTCCTTCCCTCCCCCCTCTCCCTCCCCTAACCCCCTCCCTACCACCCTCCTCCCCCTCCCCTTTCCCCCTCCATCAACACCCTCCGAACACCCCCTCCCCCCTCTCCACTCTCCCCTCTCACCTGTCACATTCCACACATTCATTCCCGATACATTCAGTTTTCAAACTGCTCGCATGCCACCCATTGTAATTTTTTATACAAATTTCATAATGCCAGAACTCAACGGTAGTTTTATACAAAATAACGAACAAAAAAAGAATTATCCAATTTGGTGCAGTCGTTCGGGTTTACGCGCATACTTACATTTCGGAGATTCATTTTTAGAGATAATTATTAAGTACAACGCCAACAAAGCACTCTTTTTAGGGTGAATTGCCTAATTAAAAAAAAAAAAAAAACATCGTTTCCAAGGCGACAATTGATTTGCTTTTTTTCTGACGTTTTCAATAAAGCTTAGCTTACCAATATATATAGCCTATAGTACTCGCAAATAATGTAGCTTTCTATTAGTGAAATAATTTTTAAAATCCATTCAGTAGTTTTTGCGTGAAAGAGTAACAAACATACATCCAGACATCCATACAAACTTTCGCCTTTATAATATTATTATAGTATAGGATGGTAGGATATATATATTTATGTCGGGTATGTTATGAGGCTGAGGCTGAAGGGAATGCAAACGAGATAGAGAATAAGAAGATTGGGAAGTACTTGGCTATTCGGATCCGGTCACCAAATACGATTAAAACCATTTCAAGCAACGTTTTCTCAATAGTGTTATTTCACCAGGGCAATACTGATAGCATCTTCCGCCAGCGTAAAGTCTAGTTCACGTGTGTTGATGCATATTATCACTATTACATTGAAGGGAAAAACGATTTGGTGGAAACGCGGGTGGTGGATTTTAAGTACTGATTTGACAAAAAAATTGAAATTCTTACAAAAATAAATTATATTTACCGCCATTATTAACGAGCGGTCAACCCACAGGTACGTTTCATTATTGTAAATTTTAAAATTTACGTCCTACTTGGTGCCAAAAATTTTATACGTGCGTTCAATCGGTGGGAACGTTTTCCCACTTCAAATTTTGAGTTTTTTAATGTACCGATTTCTTCTTCGATATTAGATTTATTTGATGATTGATTGATCGGAGAGAAGTATCGTGACTTGACCAATAAAAGGCCTGTGAGTTGATCGTGTGAACGGAACAACTCGACAGCTTTTACCGAGACAATGTTGTATTCAATTTCTCACTACAAACACCTGAGTTTGGTATGTTTGTTGATTAATTCATTTCACATTCGTATTTTTACGAAACATGGTTTTCATCATTCATCATCTCAATTTTTTGCTAGCTCACAGGTTACGGGACAGAGTCAGGTCTAATTAAAGAAATTTCTCAGTAAAATAAGAAATCTAATTGACTTTACATGCATTTAACAAATAATGTAAAAGGATTTGAATTTTGCGTGAATAATTCTTAATTCCACATCAAATTATGCAATTGGCTACATAATATAGATACACCGATGTGTAAGCATGTTTTTAAATAAAATTGGAAACCAGATGAGATATAATAATAAATAATTTAAATACATGTAGGATTACGAAAGGATTTTTTTAAATATTTATATTGAGGGATCAGTAGGATTTATCGGTCCAGCTAGGAGTTCTACCGAGCTGAACCCTCTGATATGAAAATATTTGGGGCCGGTGAATTATTTTTCCATTTGGTCTCTGGTAGGTTGACATGTTGTTCTTGTATTATTTTGTATTTATTATACTTATATAGTGCACTTGGATTGACTAGATGATTATTAGTGGAAAAGTGTGTGGAAGGGTTTAGTTTTTCCTGGAAGATTTAACCCGGACATAAAGTCGTAAGAATTTTTAAAAATTGGATAATTTGTAGAGCGCCAATTTTGTTAAAAATCATCTCAAGCGCGCTGTACAATTTATTAAGAATTCTTAGGTTCTATGTTCTATCTAATTTAACCATTTTACAAATGAATATAGAAACATACTTAACTGGCAGGTCGCTTCCGACAACCACACCTTAATTAGAAAGTTTATGTTTGGAGAAGATACAGCTCTGCACGCGGAGGACACTATGTTTAAATCACTGGACATTGCACAATTTTACATTTGCTACCCGCATCACCATTAGTATTACATTTATGAAAAGATTAGTGGCAAAAGTAAAGTTGATATTTATTTCTAAAGACTGGAAGAGCTCAGGATTCTTTAGGGCTGGGCTGTAATATGCAAAATGTAGAAGATTACAAACAAGGTTTGATTTACTCTCGCCAAATTTCACAACTACAACTTCATTTTGCGTAAAAATAACATAAGGTTTTAGAAATTTCGTAAGCAATTAAAAATTTGGTGCCATATTCTTAATTGAAATTTCTGGCAAAGCCTGGTACGAAAGCTAGTATCATCAAACTTACTGATTTTGATTGTCAAATACACTAATTTCTGTTGTCTGTGATGTGATTTAGATATATACTTATTACTCCTAACTTGGGAGGCGGGTATGGGTACCGCCACCCAGGGAACCATTTATTGGCTAACCAACACCTCGGTCACCCAAGTTGTTCGCCATAGTTCACGGGGTGAGGTTTTTCCGGGTCTTGGCAGCGGATGCGTCTGCGCCCCAGCTGCATGGCAGGTCGGATCGAGAGGGAATGATTGAGGGAGTCTCTTTAACTTCTCTAGCCGTACTCTTTTGGAATATCGCCTTGAACCACAATGGGAGGGATGGACTCATACGTCCGTAATAAGACACACTGATCCTAAGATTCCAACCTACCCCTAATACCCTCTTCCTTCCCAGAATCTCCTCCCCTTCCTTTCCTTAAAAATGCCTTTCACACAGCATCCCCGAAGATGACGTAGGCCCTGAGGGGAATCATTTCCTTCAGGTTCTCCTGTGTGGAGCTAATGTAAAAAAAATCCTATATAAAATCTGGTTATTTTGAAAATTTGGAAAAGATTGTTTAAAGAATAATTCAGGTAGATTCAATAAAAATATAAGCCATTAAGTAGGTACCTACCCATAATATAATATTTTAATAGAAAATAATTTTAGTTGACGTTTTCAAAATAGTAATTATAATATCCCGTGGTTTTTGACGGGTCTGCACTAGTAATTATCTAAAACGTACTATAATAATCTAGTCAGCGAATCAAAGGCCGGTCACGAAGATCTCAAGATTCAAGATCAAGCCTAAAATAACTTATAATAAGCCCCACGGTTCTGTCTTCTGAAATTGTCTTAATGAGCTCCTCCAAGCTGGAGGGGAATAACGTCAGCCATAAATTACTTATGCAAGGCCCCAGCTCGGACCCCTGCGGTCCACCGGGCCCGTCTGCAAGTCTACCAACGAGTTGGTTACCATCACTGAACACAAAACAACTAGAAGAGTTATATGTACCGATTTCAAAGAAAATTGATGTCGCCAATTTAAATAAGACTTTTACTGACTCGTAGATCCCAAACTTCAGACAGACCGATAAATTTGATTGCCTATCAGTTCGGAGTGGTAGATTTTTGTCTGTGAAAGAGAACCATTCAGAAATTAAAGTTTCTTGAAATTACTTCAGCCGTGTTGACAGCCGTTTCCAACCTTCCTCTTTTTATCTCCTACTCCCTTCATCTCGCAACTCGCAACATACCTTGATTTTGGAAGCCTTAGACCCTCCGCTCATGGAGAAACTGAAAAAAAAAACCAGTTGGCAACTAGAAAAGGAACTTGCGAATTTCGTTGGAGGTCCGCACACAGGCAACTTGTTGAAGACCGGTTGTCAGGGGCGACGCGGCGACTCGCAGTGCTGGTCGCCGCGGCCGACGCGTTTCAGTTGCCAGGTTAACAGGTGGCCATGGTAGCGTCAAGTCAAGGTTTCAAGCAATTTGGACATGTCAGAGCAGGAAAATATCGATTTTTTTCAAAAGTTTAATAAATTATTATTGTATATTAAGGTTAATAAATTATTATTAAATTACATTTTTGTTAAACAAGCTGATATAATTTTCGTTATTTGTTTTTGGGGTGTTATGCGGTGTTGCGCTCCCTCCTTCTTTAGCCAACGTTTGGTACAGCATTGCAGTGTCCATCATCAGGGCAGATCCGGTAGATGTGTTTTATTTATCTGCCGGATCTGCCCTGATGATGGACACAGCAACGCTGTCCGAAAGTTGGCTAAAGAAGGAGGTAGCGCAACACGGCATAACACCCCAAAAACAAATAACGAAAATACCTTTGGCCGTGAAAATCTTAAAACGTATCCAAGCTGATATAATTACAGAAATCGTAAAGTTGAGTTGTGCCGTGAATTGAGTTGAATTAAGTTGCCAACCAGTTTTCGGTTTCTGCATGAGCGAAGGCCCTTAGTCTCAGTGGTAGGGACTCTTGCGCCGATTCAGTGTATTCACAAAAGAAGAATAAGAAAATAATTTCGTTATTTGAAAACGTTTAATCAATCACCAAAATAACCAGTTTAATTTTACCTTACTTCGAGCCCACTCATATCAGTGGTTGCCAGTGATCAGTGAATGTTCCAGCGAGGTAGAGATTGAGGAAATAGCAAGAAGATACCCCAACGGGGGTCTTTTCACATAGGAATAAAACTATACAGCTTTTAATAGGCGAAAATCACGCACCAACTTTCTGACTCGTTCTCTGGCTTCATGAGTATTGCAATTTGCAATAACTTAAGAGACTAGGAGATAGAAGATAGTAGATGAGTACTTTCCTGGTTATGTAAGTACCGCTATTTTTAAATAATGTTCGCTTTGATTTTTCTTGAATTAACAGACATTGTGTATGTGCAAGCAAATAGCAATTAAAATTTACACCCGACGCTGACGCGATGGGAACATGGCAGATATTTTAGGTATCTGTACAGCTACACCATCTGCACTGTTTTTTCCTCCTGATGTTTCGACTGAAACTCGCGTATTTAAAATCACTAATTTAATCATAATTGAAGAAGAAGATAATACTCATAAATCTAAACGAAAAGGTAAACAGAACAATTCACAGAAAAAATAAAATGGTACCGGTCGCAACTGGGAATCGAACCCAGGATATCTGTCTTACCAGGACAACGCCTCAACCAACTCGACCATTGGGACCTTATAATTTTACGTCATATCTGTCGATCTCCTATTCCAAATTCAGAATTCACAATATTATCTTCAATTAATTTTTCCCATAATTTGGGCTGCTATCTTTTGGATGATTACAAAGTTTTAACCAATTTATTTGTAACCTAGATAGTGTCTCGGATAAACAGGGTCCGATTTTTATTTATATGGGACACCCATTGGCTTTTTCTAAAATTCTAAATGAAAATTCTTTTTTAGACATCAATTGACGTTTTCTAAAAGAATATTAATTTGAACTTTTTTAAAAAGTCAATAGATTTCCCATATAAATAAAAATCGGACCAATTATCCGAGACACTTTCTAGGTACTTACAAATAAATTGAAATTTGTAATCATTCAAGAAGATAGCATCCGAAATTATGGAAAAAATATGATGAAGATAAAGTGGTTAATTCTGAATTTTAAAAATGATTTCGACGAAAACGACGTACAATAATTAGGTATCAATGGCCTAGTTGGCTGAGGTATTTTTCCGGTAATACTGAAATCCTGGGTTCGATTCGAACGTTATTTTTATGAGTCTTGTATGTACTGTTCATTAAGAATTATTAATATTGTCTTCTTCTTTCATAATATTACATTAATGAATGTAACATTCAAAAGTTATTTCTATAAAACTAATTTATTCAATTATATATATATATATATATATATTTTTTTTTAACGTTTTATCACCAAACCATATTGGCTAGTTGATTCAATTATTCTTTCAACGTGTGTACCTACCGTACCTACACCTTTTACTCATCAGTTAACCCTGAAAGACTTTTGACATTGACCAACTAATATATCGATGGCTTGAGGGGATAAACAGTTTATCGCATGGTGTTAAAGTATTTTGGAACTTCCTAAGAACACGCACAAGGCACATGATTTACTCTTTTTGTATATCTAATTTATTCTCTATTATCGTCTATTGGACTACGGTCCAGAAACACCAAGATATTAGTGTACAAAACACTTATTAGAACAGTGCTCATGTACGCAGCTGAGACGTGGATACTAACAAGAGGAATGAGCGAGCATTGGACGTTTTTGAAAAGAAAATTTTGAGGCGTATCTTCGGACCGGTTCTAAAAAATGGATTTTGGCGCAGACGTTACAGCAATGAGCTCTATACTCTGTTTATGGGGCTAAACGTTACAAAATGTATAAAACTGGGAAGATTTCGTTAGCTGGGTCATGTAGAGAGAATGACCGAGCACCAAGCACCAAAGTCCCTGCTGAACTCAAGACCGTTACGGCGAAGGAGCCTGGGAAGGCCAAGAAAGGTGGAGCGACCTTGGAGCTTCTAAACTGGAGAGAGTTGGCACAAAACCGAGATGAGTGGAGGAAGACTTTTTAGGATGCCAAGACCCACCAAGGGTTTTAGAGCCAAGATGTGATGATCCTCTGTAGTACGCCAAAGAAAATAAATGCTGTCCACCAGAACCGTCAACTTCGAAGTATTTTTCGATCGTGCAACATCCATTCTGCTGTTTTATTTATCATTGCTAAAGATAAATGAAAATAATAATTATTATTCAAGCCTGATTTTTAGCACAGACTGATTGCCCAATCGTTGTTAGTAACTAATTAGGCATCACGTCGTGGTGGAAAGACACAAACTGCTGATAGCTAATACATATCATTACTTTTCATGTACTTCTTAACCGGTTTTAGACGTATCAGTCCAAGAGTAATGAATAAGATTAAGAAAGAGACGCTCAAACGGTTTAGGCATGTAGATCGAATGAATGAAGAATAAAGTGTACCTGGGGAAGTAAAGTAAAGTCTAAATACCTGAGGAAGACATGGCTCGATCAAGTAAATAAGGTATAGTCGGCCCATGTCAAGATTCGGATATTTTTTACATTAACAGGAGGCCCTGTGTAAATAAATAATTTCTCTACCAGTGTCAAGAACGAGTTGGCAGTCCGTCCTCTCTGCCTACCCCTGCAGAGAAAAGGCATGATGGTTACTTAGTTAGTCAATAGTCAGTCCAGTGTAATGAAAAACCCAATAAAAAATAACCATTTTCGGATACAAAACTTGATTCTAACCAACAATCACTAACAGTAGACATAAATGATGGACCGCCACTCTCCTTGCTTCATTCCATTAATTAATGAGTATTCATTTGGTCATGCCATGTCTTTCCAGGACTATCCAATCACTTCTTTCATCCACTTGCCCCTCATTTTTTTCAGCACATATTTGTATTATTTGATACCATGACAATTGATCCCCGGCATACGTATATACAATTCGCAGTCGATTTAGCGAAAATACGGCATACCTACATACACTCGGAAGGAACGTGCAGAGAGGATGTATCGTCGGCAAGAGTATAAAACATATTTTCTTCAAACGCTTCAAGGAAAAAAACTACTTACTTGTCGAAATTATATAATATACAAATAAAACAAATACGAGAAACTGCAATTTTTGCAACATTAATTATTATGAGTAATTATTAATTATTACTTCTATTATGTAACCGCTATATTCAACTGTCACAAAATGTTAATTTAATTTTATCTAAAAAACAAAGTATGTATGTAAATATTTAATATACCAACATATAATTTATCTTTTTTATCTTTTTACATACATATATATATTTGTTTAAATACACACATTTCTTTTGGAACAAACATAATATGTGATTTACTCGCCTCGGAACAGACTTTGTCTAGTGAGGCGGGTAAAAGAAAAGAAAACAATGTAAATAACCATGAAACTAAATAAACGCCCGGGTTGCCGGCACTGAAACTGTAAACTGTCTATATACTTATATACCAGCGTATTAGTACAAAAAAAGACAATGTAAATAAATTCGTTTGATATTCATACCAACTTATCATTAAAGGTATTTTTGAAGTCGATTTGAGATTTGAAATTGTTAAATAATGCAAAAAAATATATATAATTTTACATAAATATAAATAATTTTACATAAAGCTGGTTCCCGGCATGTGTTGCTATGCCATTTAATAAATAAATTGGTTCTCACTACCCCCACCCCCCTTCCCTCGTCCCGCGAACCCCCCTCCCGAGTTCCCCTCCCCCCTCCCAGGTCCCCCTCCCCCCTCCCAGGTTCCCCTCCCCTTCCCAGGTTCCCCTCCCCCCCATCCCTCCCTCCATCCCGTTTTCCATAGCAATAGCCGCTTCCTCGCGTGATACCTATAGCAATTTTTTTATACAAATAAAAAACCTTGTCCGGAGAATAACGAACACATAAAAAAAAGAATTATCCAATTTGGTGCAGTCGTTCGAAAGTTATGCGCTTAGCAACACATTCAGCGATTCATTTTTATATTATGGATATCATTTCGGGGTGCCAACTGAATTTTTAAAAAAAATTGAAATGTCACTTAATTTTCAAAATTCTCAAAACATGCGTAGGCCTATAATCTTTCGTTTTCTTACTAGTGATATGTACCTATATCAATGATACAGGTCATCAATATTTTACCAGGGATTATCATTAAAATCGTAGCGCGCGTGGTTGCCGGCCGCGAGATCAAAAGTTCATTTCCTTTGGCAGATGAGAAATGATTTGTTTACAGTGCGACCGAAATTACTACACCCGTTCGCCTATAATAAAGATAATTGCTGTTTAGAAGTATATTTTCTTAGTAGATTTGTTTTGCTGAACAACCGCACATCCTGGATCGCTGGAGCCGCCCAACGTGCTTCCTTCTGATAATCTGATTGCTTTAATAACCACAATTATTATAAAATAACTTAGTTTGACTACCACTTTATTGAGAATGTATAAACCAACTGATTTCGATTCGACCTGAACCGTCATCAGAGTTTCATAAAAACATACTGAATTAGAATTTCACTTGTTGGGGTTTCACAAGGTAACCCCGCAAAGCGGAAGGAAGGAAAAGTGAGGAATGCCGACTTACCCCGAGATTTTCTCCCTTCGCTTGTCCTTTTCAGATCCGCTGGTTCTTTTATATTCATTCACCAATTGAACTCATTATAGCTTAGGTTTTTCACTTATATAGAAATGTTCGACACGGTCAATTTTAATAGCTCCGTAGTCAACATAGAGGTTGAGAGGACTTTTGGTAATTTACCACGAAAGATTCCGTATACAACATATGTGTTGACAGGAATGTGGATATTTTACAACTGAATAATGTGATGTGATTATGACGTGTTTGCTAGGAATTATAAGAATTGGTAGGTAGAAATTAAAAGTTCGAAAAACAAAGGTAAAGGAGCAAGGCACCAACAACACTATAATATACCAAATCAGATATCTTCCAGTATAGATGTACTGCATAGAAATGGTATGGATTTCTTTTGAATAATCTGGAGTCTGGAGGTTCTAGAAATAAATAAATCTTTAAAATCAATTAGATTTATCATATCCCCCCCCCCCCCCTTTCCTTTATCCGTTTTACCTCCTCTCTCTTACCTATCTCCCCCCCCCCCCTCCCCCACGTTTCACAACCAATGGTTTCTTCGTCAGAATAAAATTAATTAAATTTTGTCTTTTAATAAAATAATTGATGCCATCACAAAGTGAAAACCTGTCAGAAGAAGTTTTCTTCGAAAAATAAAATTTTAGTTTTATCCTGACGAAGAAACCATTGGTTTTGATGTCGCAGGCCAATCGTAAAATTGGGCAGATCATGATCGCCTCAGACTCTTTATGATATGCCTGATTTTACGATCGGCCTACGACATATACAAAGTGATTTCTTTCTTTTATGTGTTATGTTTCGTGTTTTTAAAGAGGTTTACTAGTCTTTTAAAACACTTACCAGGTTTTGAAATGTACCTACTTGTTGTCTTCGCTTCTCATCCTCCGTATCTACATTTATTCCTGCCTCAACATTCCCGAAATTTAGATAAATAAATAAATTGCGTGAAATCCGCCATCATTTTTCCGGAGTGCCTAAGAGCCAACCATGATTTTGATTTTCTCTGCTTTGGTCCTCCTAAATTTGTATTATTGGAATATAGATAATTAAAAAATAAACATATTTTTAAAACGTCTTCGTCCAAAAGAAGTTTTAGCAAAGAAGGTATGAGTACTTTTTTATTTTTGGCTCGGACATTATGTAGAGTTTTCATTGATTTATATAGTGTTTTGATTAGACTTACCATGCGTTAATGAATACATCAATGTTAGTACCGACTAATTACCCGATATTTTTCTTTACACACTCAAAATCATTTCCACTTAATTCGCAATAACCCAAATACACCTTCTAAATGATTCTTTCTGGATTTTCCCTGCTTTTATCTATATTCTAAAAATCATCATTACTATCCAATGTTGATATTTGAGCTGCTTAACAAAATATTCTCTAACAACTTTGACCCCTAGCCGTTTGCCTCCAGTCCTCGGGTTCTCTTCCAGTTCTCTTCTGTCTCCAATCTTCTCCCATTCTATCAGTCCACTCTTTTAGGTCTGCACCCATACTGTGAATGCGACCATGACCAAACATGATACTTGATTGTCAGTGTGCTGTCATCTGTCCTGACATTCTTTCCACATGTCGAGCGCATTGCAGTCTTTGTAACCTAGAGAATCTAATGCTATCATTCTCAATTACATGAATTCTCGAGGTCATGATTAATTTAAAATCTGAATGGTTCTAGCTAACTTGAAACCATTTTGTTTATCCAACAACTAAACTGACTGTTTAAATCTGGAGGTATGTATAACTAAGCAGCTGTTCGGATGATTTTATAGCTACTATAAATGCTCTCCGTTGGTCTGGTTAGAGATGCATCTGACAGAAGCTTGTGATTAACATGAATAAATCAGACTGATCCATAAACAGTCTCGGTTTATATAAGCGAAATGCTACCAAGTTATATTATACAAAATATAAAACGCGTCAGTGTATAAACTGTACAAGAACATGTCAGAACTCAGAACCCATACAGGGTGACTGGTAAGCAGTATTAATGGGAAAGTTAAGTAAAAAAGTTTATGTGAACAAAATGTCGGTTCTAAAAATTTAAAATGATAACACAGTACGAAATTCATAGGAGCGAGGTTATTAGCAAATTCTATATGGCCGAGCATGTTGGGAAGTTATGTCTTGTAAAAATGATTATTGATGTTGTTTTAGATATTATGGTAATGCTGTAATCTGTAAGTATTAAAATGCGGGTCTTTCAAAAGTCCGGATAAACTGACGGAGGAATTCTTGAAAGTCGAATTCTGAGAGCTCACTTGCAAGTTTCGTTTTTTACCCTCTTAGTTTCTGTTTCTTCTATTGCGTCCTTCAATTTTTCGCATCACTTTTCATTCACCCTGTACGTATAATAAGAACATGGAAGGACTCCCGCCATGTCAGTAAATAATAATTATACCATGGACCGAACACGATGCATGATTGCGACCGAAGCCAATGGCGGGCACACGAGGAAGAATGCGCCAAGTCATCGGGGTTTCAACAAAAAATAAATAGAAAATAAGCAAAGACCAACAAATATTCAATTCCGAGTAGTAATGATTTTAAAATGATGCTAACCATCGCTGTCCATCTTCCGTAGAACATAGAGCCCCTTCGCCATGATTGCTTGAGAAATAGATAACCTATTAAAGAAGATCCAGCAAGTTGTAGACATTACGATTAGCTATAACAAATATTTAAATGTATGGAATATTTTCGCTCACTTTTACCAATAAAACTGAGTAACTGCCAATGTCTTCTCTTCTTCGGGTGTTAGGGAGAGCTGGTGGATGTCATATCGGCTGAATGCTGAGTATGTTCAGCAAGTTGACGGCATTGAGAGTTCATCAGTACTACTGGGAAACTGTTGAAGGGGCATCCTTCTGCAATATCAGCTGCTAATTTAATAATATGTGATATATATCCGGGTAATCGAACGGATTTCCCTGCACTTTTTTGACCCGAAAGGGTATGCCCAAGAGGTGAATTTTACTAAGACGGCGCTATACAAATTATGCAACTATTAACATTAACATTATTATTACACCCGTTTGACATGACATCCGTTTGAGCCTCCATTGCAGTGTTCTTTGCGACTGTGTTATTAACAATGGCGAGGTTTGATATATCTAACTGCTGTTGATTTATGTTGGATCGGAGGTTAGTCCGTGTCTGTTTTAACCATAGACATTGAATGTCTGTGGTTTTAACTTATGTATTTACCAGTTAAGAGTTAAAAGAGATTGCAATAATGGAGACAAACGCTTACTTCTGCGGACGATGTGAATAAAATAATACACGTAATAATGAATGATAAAAAGTACATGTGTTGAAGAAGCGTTCAATCTGCAAAACTATGTAAGTGTTTTCATTGTTCTCAATTGAATTATTTTATTATTTTCCGTCAGAATGGCGGTGCCTGCATAAATATCGAGTAAATTCATATTATTTATGACCGCATCCCACACAAGGTTTTATTTCTAAACCGCGTACACACCAGATAAACCGTAAACATCATTGATGACTCTTGCAAACCGTTCCTGAAGTGTTCTGATGCATTTTTCTTACCCTTTTACGATTATGATTATTCAATATTTTTACTGGCAAAATGAGTCATGTCGTTCATGATTTAATGCTTTCAAACACAATCTGCTGGTAAATAATTTTATTATTGCACTTTTGATGAGATTATAAAATACTGTCATGTAATGGAAGGACTATGGTGATATATCCTCATTGTTGGAAAATTAGTTATGAATTCAGTTTGGTTGGTGCTGAACTTCGTGGCAAATCAAACAAAATATTTTTTGGTCATAGACATTATTTGTATCCTGCTTCTGTATGCAATAACCTTCCGGAACACATTAAATAAATAAAAAATTATTTCATGCAAAAAAAAAGTACTGGAAATACGTTGTTAAGTATTATTTCACCTGTCATACTAGGGATTTTCTGTATTATGGCGGATGGAGTTTACAGGTGAATTTCTTTAAAATTTGGTAGACATAAATAATTATTACATAATACCATTCAGATATGTACACATATTAATAAATATTTTATATAATGATTAAATTAAGAACATAACATAAGAAGTAAAGAGTTCGATAAACATAAAAGAGCTTGCTAAGTGCTTATGTGCTTGTTATGTTGATCAATCAAGATCCCCCCGATACTTTATGTGTGATTTGTTCCAAGTTTGGACAATAAGAATCAGGTCTTGGAGAAGAGCGAATTATAATTTTATAAATGTTAGTACTTAGGTTGGGTTGCAGCACGCAGACTGCAAGTTAAAAATTTAGTTTTTCCAGGATTAAGAGTAATGAAATTACCATTCAACCAATTATTAACAAGGCCTATGTCGTTTTAAGCTATGTGAAATGTTCCATTCCAATTTTTATGTCAAGTTTATAAGTACATTGTGATTTTCAAAAGATATAAGTTTTCCAGTTATGGATAGGTTACAGAGAATATTGATATATTTGAGGAACAACATAGGGCTCAGGGCGCTTCCTTGTGGGACACCGAATTGAATTGGTAAAGGTTTAATTACATCAATAATGTTAATTTTCTAGCCCAGGATTGCCATAATTATTTTTTCATCTTTGTCGTTTTAAATTAATTGTATTACATGCATATTTGTTTTTCTTTTCATCTTAGTGTTTTTTTTAAATTAATAGCATAATGTATTATTTCAAATCAAATATCAATGTTTACTTTATAAAGGCTCCTAAGGCTTAGTATGGAACAATTTTTTTATAGAGAACATTAAAGTAAAAATATTGTTCTTTCAATAACTATGTATATTGTTTCGTGTTATTTTTATTAATAAAATTATGCCGAGGACTTGTCGTAGAGGTTAAAAATGTAAATGCAAACAGTAATGCCTACAGTATTTAAAGAAATAATAAACTAGTCACAAAACTAAATATACCAACTCCTAATTTTTCATGTCTGTCCATCGCTTTATCTATGCCGCATGCAGTTTGTAGGTGCTTACTACGCCAGTATGTGGCCATTGTACTGCGCGAGCATGTTATGAAGTATGGGATCTCATTTTGTAGATAATTTGGTCAGTTAATTGCGACTCGATGACAAGGCAAATACTTTTGACTCGAGCTAGAGATGCGCCTTGTTACATCAACCAAGGAAGTCAAATATTTCCAAACTTTATAATTCCTAATTTTGTGAACAGTAGTAGTAGACCTCGCGTCCAAAAAATGTATGTTTCTAATTTTTTTATTTTTTTAATAAATCATAACCGAAATTTCATCTGAAATCATAAGATAGTTAGGTACATAAATACCTATCTACTTAATTATGAACAGTTATAATTATAATTACAGGCATTGTACAATAAGGAACTCCAGTGAAAAATATTATGGCTTTAAAAAAGTATGTTCATATAGACCAATAAACGCTGATTCTGAATATATAAGTTTTATTTCATAATATTAAACGTAGAGTTCTTAAAAAAATATTAAAAAATGCATTTTTAAACCTCTCGTCAAAACACACTGTAAAGTTGGTATTACTGAAATGGTTAGTGCTGACGTCACGCGTCACCAGTCATTGTATTGAAATTTTGATTATGTAGGTATGACAAAAGCCATCGGTATTAACAACATTTCATGTTATTCTTTATTTCATACTGTTTATAGAGATTTAGTTGATGTGTTTATTGAAACAATATTTAAGCCTAAATAATTCAGTATCAAGAATAGAGGTATATCTATTAGTTTATCTCTATTATTTAAAATATTTAAAAACTACTGCACAAAAAAAAATAGTAATGCTTCTTCTAGGGAGAATACTTCGAACAACGGAACAACGGATTTCAAAATGGCGGCAGTAGATCAGCTGATTGCCCAATCCTATACTAATTTTTAGCAGTGATGACGTCACACGATTTACCATATTTCCGGTGGTTTTCAGGGGGTCTAGAAAAATTAAAACTTTGAAAATTATTTTAACTATTAAAACTAACTCTAAAAATAAAAATAAAAATGCAGTTATTTAAGTTAGAAGGTCATTATTCATAAAAAAATTGGACTGGAGTTCTCTATTGTCCAAAGAAATCTCGTTTTCGTTGACAATTTTTTTAAGCTTTCTTCATGCAGGTAGGTACCACAATATTGAAAAATAATAAGAAAGTCCAAAAAAGCACGACAATTTCACATTTGAAAAACTAATCTTTAGTGAACCATTAAAGCAGCCACCATGTTGATATTGAAACGGAAGGTACAAACAAATTTACAGACAGGTGTTATGCAAAAAGGTCGAGTAAACAGGACTTTGGTAGGCTCAATCATTTGAATAGAAGTTTTTAACGTCCTGAATGAGTACCGATAGTTCTTTGTAATGCCACTAAAAGCAGCTAACCGGTTTCAACTATTTTAAAGATATTTTTTATGATAAAAAATAGATACCTAATTTTTTTTATTTGTTTTGGGGGTATTATGCCGTGTTGCGCTACCTCCTCCTTTAGCCAACGTTTCGGACAGCGTTACAGTGTCCATCATCAGGGCAGATGTGTGACAGCGTTACAGTGTCCATCATCAGGGCAGATGTGTGATGATGGACACTGTAACGCTGTCCGAAACGTTGGCTAAAGGAGGAGGTAGCGCCACACGGCATAATACCCCAAAAACAAATAACAAAAATATTTTTGGCCGTGAAAATCTAAAATTATATTAGATACCTAATTGCTTGTGTCTTTTTTACGGTTAAATGAATTTTAAGCAGTATCAAATGTTGTTAAGAGTTGAAAATAAAGGTAAATAAATAAATCCGAAAAATAAAAACTATGCAAATTTTGAAATCGGAGCTCACTCACACTCACAGGGTTTTTAGTCGGACATCGAACTTCATGCCGAGTTGGTCGCCAAATAAAATAACAGTGTCACTTACGCCAGTGGACAATAAAAAAATCAAAAATCCAACAATTTAATATATTTTATATCTTTTTTATAAAATTTTGCATATTTTATAAATCTTGAAAATAGGTGTATAATGTATTTATTTGTTTAATTATGTGCGGGTAGTACATGTAGATAGTGTTTTATTAAATTCTCTTCAGTTTGAGAACCCGTGCTTGTGATATTTTTAGGTAGTAGGCCATGATTTGATTCTCTTTGTGTTTTTAGGGGATACAATATATACATTATGGCATAAGAAATAAAAAGTCGATATAAGACATGATTTGACTTTATTGCCTTCTCGTATAATAGAATATTATTTAACTCGGCCGCCTTTTTTATAACAAACAATAAAGGATTATTAATTTATTTCAGGGGCATTCGACCTCTAATTCATTATTGATTGCCTTCGTATGTTTGCATTCCGAACACGTTTTATACTGAAGGCAGGTACATACTGCTAGGAACAAAATGTTTTTTTTGCTTATCGCTATAACCGCGTTTTTTATGTTTTACACAGTCGAAATGTTGCTTTAAAAGGCTTGAAATGTATTTGGTTATCAAAACTGAATAGCTTTTATGATTGCCCGAAGATTCTTCCGATGCCGCAATAATGTTAAAAAAACATTATTTAATGCATTCTGCACTAGCCTGTATACATGTGAAACATGGTATCAATACCGAGTAAGCTCAATGGAACGTCTCCGGATCCAATATAACGATGCATGCAGAATCATATTTGGATTCAGAAGGTATAGCAGCGCTTCAACAATGTTCACAGAATTAGGACTCCATGGATTCGCCAGTCTGATGAGACACCGGGTCACTGGAGCCAGGATGCGGCTAATGGCCTCCGACAACACGTTGGTGACCGCAGCCTTCCAGCACCAAGCTCCACTCCTGAGTGAGCGATGGGCCCGAGCGCATTCAAGATCTCGGATTATTTCTCTACTGTGTAAATATATAAATATGTATAACTATATGGGACGTGTGGGATTGCACTATCCTCCCCACATCCTGGAATAAAGATTATTATTATTATGATTGGACTTCCCAATCTTCCTCTTTCCCGTCTCTTTACATGCCCTATTCTTTTAAATCTCACAACATACTCCAATTTGGATTACCCAGAAACCTGACTGGCTCCAGACGGTGCGGTGGGGAGCTGTTGGGATTATTTTGAGGTTTTAATATTTTTCATAAAATCCATTGTATTTTGAACTCTTTCCTTCTGATATTTATTCTCTAGACTCTAGATTATGTATGCAAATCTAAATAAAACAAATTACATAAAATGATTAAACTAATTTAACCTAATCCAATCATGCTGAATGATTTCCGATCAAAATAATGGGTGTAATTAATAAATATCATTTTTTTTATTATTGTAAAATATTTGTAGGCCATGTAAGATTTCCATTTATCGTGATTTTTGAGGCAACTTGGTCAATTATATAATTATTATACGAATAGCCAGTTACTATTAATTTCGGTTCAATGAACTTCAGAACTCAGATTTACTTTGAATTTAAGTGTGAATTTCAAAATTGAAACTGATTGTAGTGAAGTAGGTCCAACCCAAATGTAATATTATGTATTATTATTACTAATACAGAAAATTATTTTAATTGTCTTTTTCAAAATTGAAATTATAAAATTGGTAGGTAATATTTAGAGCACATGTAAGATTTCGTTTATTCCATGAATTTAGATTCAAATTTGGCAATAAGGAACTCCAGTGAAAAATATTACGGCTTTAAAAAAATATGTTTATAAAGAATATAGACCAATACACACTGATTCTAAGTATATAAGTTTTATTAAGTAATATCAAACGTAGAGTTTTAAAAAAAATATTAAAAAGTTCATTTTAAATCGTCTCATTAAAACACACTGTCAAGTTGGTATTATTGAATTTTTAATGCTGACTTCACTGCTCTCCATAATTCTCCAGTCACCTGGTGATAGCATATTGAAGTTTATTGAAATGTAAAGGCCCCAGTACACGTTGGGCCAACGCGCTCGGCCAACGCGTTGGCCAGATTTTTGTGGTTACCGTTCACACGTTGGCGTGTCTCTGGTCTCATTCTGCGTCGATCGCTAGACGGAGATGGACGTCAGCGGAGCCGCCGCAATATACTTTTACAGCGCGATGCGATGTATTCTGTATGTAGCCATTAATGACTCTTTTTTTTAAATTCAGTTAGTGGAATATTCATATTATCTGCTATTCTACTCCAAGCATCATTACACTGAATTTTTTTTTTGGTAGGTATACTTACAGATTACCACATAGAACAGTCCAATAATATTTCAAGAGGTTTAAATAACCCATCTATATTGATATGAATTATCATTATGTGTCCGACTTAAACCATTTTCCTTCCCAGAACTCTCCTCTCCTTCCTTTCCTTAAAAAACCCTCCACACAGCATCCCCAAAGATGGCATAGGACCTGGGGGAAATTATTTTCCTCAGGGCCTCCTGTGTTAAGCTCATGTAAAAAAGAACAGTCCAATAATATTTCAGGAGGTTTAAATAACCCATCAATATTGATATGAATTATTATTTTGAATATTGATATTTTTGAAATCGATCCAGTAGTTTTGAGTTTATTCGTTACAAACTACAAAAATACAAATCATTCCTCATTATTATATTAGTGTGATTATCATTACTCTGAAATCACAACAAAATATGTATTACTATTGTGATAATAATCAATTAGCCTAAACATTTCATCAATACTCCAAGACGCCATGTTCGTGAAACGATCGTTGGAATAATTAAGCGCGACAAACAGCGTCCGCTCCGGCCGACGCGTATTTATGAACTGAGCGCTCGGCCAACGTCTGAACGCTGTTTGTGGCTTGCGACAAATTCCTTTGATTTGTGCACGAAAAACCGACACCCATCGGCTTGTCGGCGAGCGTTGGCCGCAAGCGCCAAAAACACACAAAATAGCCCTGTACACGTTGGCCCAGCGCTTTGGCCGAGCGCGTTGGCCCAACGTGTACTGGACTCTTAAGACGTAGACCTAAGTCATCGGTATTATCAATTTTTCATGTTATTGGTTTATTTACATACTGTAGAGATTTAGAGATATAATATTTTATTGAAACATTATTTAGGACTAAATAATTCAGTGTTAAAAATAACGGTATCCCTATTAATTAGTTTGCCTCTATAATTTAAAATATTCATAAACTTTAAACCGTACAAAAAAATCTACTTGCGGCCAACCCTCCAACTCTGAACTCCAAAAAGCATTCCCAAAGATGCCATAGACCCTGAGGAATTTTTTTTTCGGGGAGTCTTGTTTGGAGGTATTGTAAACAAATATATATAAAATTGTTTCCCTAATAAACTAAAATGAAAAAATAAATAATCTCACATTACAAAGCATCTGCTTTATATAAATAACTACCTATATATAATATTTTGTACCTTACTTGGCAATAAGGCTTTGATTGTGCTCCCCGTTTCTATATGTTAGTAGGTAGCCATGGGGTTAAATTTTAAATCATCTGTAACTAATCCGACAGTCATGCGCGTCGCTGCGCTAATTATCGTCTTCCCATAAAAACCCCACAAAGAAGCCTTTGACAGCTTAATGGGGAAAATCCTCAGAATTATGTTGGCACGCCGAGGTCCTCAAAACGGATTACCGAATAATACAGGTCCACAGGTCTACAACAGGTCTACAACAGGTCTACAGGTGTATGTCTTGACCTCAGCACGCGCGCCTAAATGTGCTTTCAGAATACATTCCCACATTTCACATTATAAGTATGACTGATTATAACAATGTGACGTATCGGCCGCGGTGCTAAAAGGTTTAGCTGCCCAATCAACAAACGGATTCATTTTATGGACGGATCCGTAGTCGAGAAGTAAAATTCTTGTCTAGATGAATCCAGAGGTCTCGGATTTAAATCCAGCGTGCGCAATTAAATTAATTTGTGCTTTTTCACAATTAATTATTTTAATAATTTATAGTACATTTACAATTTAAACATTGCTTGAAATCGCTTTAGCCGTGTTTGGAGACCATATCTGAATAACGCGGTACTTCTCCCACCTTTCTCTTCCCCATCTCCTTTCCTTGCCCACTACCTTCAGCCTCACAACATACCCCACTTCGGGAGGTACCCCGCTAAGGTTTGGAATTCACACCTAGTAAACAAAGTTTGTGATTTTACTGTTAATTTGCTCAAAGCCTGTGGGACTTTGGCATTCCCAATTGGGGTTGTTGTGAAGCTGACGGGAGTTGAGAGAGAAAGAGGAAAATTAATAAGTGCCTTGCAATTTAGATCTGACTACCTACTAAAGACGACAAAAGTCGTTTAAAGCAAGTTTTTGATTCTAAATGGTGAATTCTGAAAATATGTACCACTCGTGTGCATAAATTGCTTGGAAGGTTCTACCCATTTAATCTCAATCATAAATAATCATTAATCATAAATTCTTAAATTCTTTTCCACCTTTACGGTGTTGTGTGGGAACGGGATGGTAGGTACGGCAGTAGGCTTTACATATTGTCCCAAAAATGCTGCCATTTTTCGACCTTTTCGAGATTCAGAACCTACCTGTTTATCGGATCAGTCAGCCTTGAAAAAAGAAACAAAAACGTCTTGAACAAACAAAAGCACTCGGCCAATTAGTCATTATCTTTAGAAGCGGTTCTTCTCCGAACAAAGGATGCGGCCGGACCGAGAATCTATAACGCGATAACCAACCATAATAACAGACATACCTGGGGGAGTGTGCACTGTGAACGTCTATACGAAGATAGCATAAAAATATTACACAGGGGAGTGTGTGTGTTCGTCTTCGTCCCTAAAATACTCTAGAAACGGCCCGCCCGCCGAGACGGTACAAGAAAAAGCTTTTAAGAACATCATGAGAGATACCAGCGCATCAGGGTTGTACAAATTTATCCAAATAATAATAAAACATACTGATTTTGGTTGTTTTATTAAGACGACAATATACCCTAAAATATATTCAGAATCTTAACGACGTAAGTAAAGAAGCCGTGGATACAAATTGCAACTCGCAACCCGTATATTGGACGGACCTACTGTCGAATTTGCCCTATCAAAGAAAAGAAGAAGACGAATAATGCGGGAATCTTAACGACGTAAGTGAAGAAAGCGTGTAAACAAATATACGCCGCGGCATGGTGTATTGTACGAACGTACGGTCGAATTCATCCTAGCAGGCCTGGAGATTCGACCTTTCTGCCGCGTTCATTTTAATTAATTCTGAAGAACGTGTTACAAATATTTAAAATGTGTCTCCATGTTGTCCTCACGAAGTTATTAATTCATCGTTTAGAAAAATAAAATCTGGTGCTTACGACTAACTTTATTGTTGAAAAACGAGTTATAAAGATTTAAAACCGTGGTAAGTAAAATATATTAATGGTAAGGTACTGTTTTTATTAATCTAAAATATAAATAACTCGCATTCCTTGTGCAACATGGAAATAAAAAAGTTGTTATAGTTACGAATTCGCCGGAAATGATTAAAATGTGAGTTTTGAGCAAACAAAAATTGTTAAGATTGTGTACTGCCTTAAATATAATAATAATAATAATATTTGGATGATTTGTATACCGCCATTTTTGTGAAAAATCACCTCACCTGGCGCTGTACAAATTTATAATGTATTTATTTCTACAATCTTATTTCTAATTACAGACTAGATAAACCATTGTAACAACTTAACGATAAAAATATTGCATCCACTGGTTCTTCGATCACTGATACAAAACTACATCATGTACAATGCATGTGCCTGCAGTACATCGCATACATATATGCAAACCAATTAACGCGGTGCTGCTTAAAAACATTAATAAAGTAAATATAGTCCTGTATATTTTCTGCCCGTACAGAGTAAAAAAAAACTTTTTCATACATATATACATTTTTATACTCTGTACAGGCAGAAAGAATACAGGACCATACACACATGGTAGGTTTCTTGAGATTTGTTCTGTGCATTGGTTCTGCGTGAAATCTGGTTCAATATTTCATAAGTCGGCGCTAATGTAATAAAAAAATAACCAAGGTAAGAATAAATTTAATGAATTGTATTATTTTTACAAATAACTCTTTCTTAATGGCCCCTCCGGTACAAACTTAAACTAGACAAATTTAGAAAGAATATTAAAGTGTTAGTTACAAGATTGTAATTATAATTTGGAGACATTCAATTTTTCGGTCCTCTAAAAGCTACATCATAAAAAATAAATACATTTCTGCAGGCCTTCTGGTCATTGCCATTCGCTTGTAGCCAACAGTTATCGTCGTCATATTATTATTGGGCATTAGTTTCCGTAATTCAAGAATTTTAGTGCTACTTATACGCGCATCACATAAAGATTGCAAATAATTTTACTGCCAAATATTTTTACTCGCTATGTACTGACGTATTAATTTACCGACATTCATTAATATGTGAAGAGATATCGACACTTACTTTATTTTTACGATTATTTATAGGGTATTCGGTTGCGTTGGGTAATTCTGTGAGATTTATAATCATTGGGATATTTAGCATATTACGAAGTTTGGAAAATCATTAGTACCAATAAAACAAAAAATGTCGAAATAAAATCCAGTTGAACGAGGTCTTAACCCGTCGTCTTGCAGTTAGCCATATTGTTTTCACATCAGGCTTAGAAAATAAAATAGTCTTATAAAATACCCCCCAGACGCAATAATCAATCAATGATTCTTTTAATTCGTTTGTAATAATTACAATTATGTATTTATTACATTTGTTTAAAAACTATTATCCAATAATAACACAGTACACAATTTACAACACGAACTGAGAAATAGTAAAAATGAAAGAAGAAAATGGTAGACCTACAAATTAACTACACCTAAATATAGCAATTACAAATTGCACCTAAATATACAACAGTACTATTTCTGAAAATGGTTTTGATAAAATACATGATTTATGCAATATCCATAACACATTAATTTATAAAATCATTTCGGAGTTCTCGTCTTACTTTAAAATTCTACCACGGTGTTGTTCACAAAGTTTAAACAACCCAATTTACAGCCAAGTTAACAATAAAGAACCAATCTGCTGCTCTTTAACTTTGTGACAGAGTCGTCGTCAGGGTATTCCAAATAATAATAATGATTTTAAACCGGATTAAAAAATATAACACAGTTTACAGTGACATCATCACATAGAGAAGCAATAATTTAAACTGTTGATGATCTTGGACGCGAGTTTATTAAATTCCGAAATTGACTTGAGACATGCGAAACTGGAAAATAAAATGCTGGTGGATACAGGTATATTTAGCCGCCATGATCTAACTCTCAGGATCAGAATTATCGACATCGACGTTCTAGAGTTAATGAAAAAAATATGGTATTGACAAGGAAATCTTAAAGTTTTAAGTCAAATGAATTTTAAAATAGGGCTTTGTTGGGATCCTTGCGGGCAGCCCTAATTCCGGAGTGTTTGGTCTTGTTCTCTATGATTGAGTATTCGACTGCCGATCACTTCAAGTGGCCAAAATTTTAAAGTCACCATTTAAATTTTTTTTGCCCACTTTTTCAAAAACATATTAAGTTTCACTTCCCTCCATGGTTCATGTTTTTGCAAATAAAAATCATGGTTAAACACAAAAGCCCCCTTTTGTGAATTGTGTCTCTGTTTATTGTATAATATCCAGATCAAATTCGAAAGTCAATAAATTTAGGTTTATAAAGGTAAAGGGTAGAATGTACAGTAACCTAAAGTAGGTACCTACTTTTGTTTTACTTTTAGGCAGAATCTTAGAATCATATAATTTTATGGTTGACAAAGAAACTACCTACATATTACAGCTTTCAAATTATTTTCATGGCTATTGGAGATTCCCAATACCCAAATAGGGCATGTTGGGAAGATTCAGTGAATGAGTTATGAGGAAGGGAAAAGGGGGAAGAGGAAGTTTGGAAAGTTTCTGGATGTTCAGATTTAGTTAACGAACGCAGCTAAAGTCATTTAAAGCAACTAAAACGAAAATTTCAGCAGACGATATTATAAGAGTCTACCATTCTGTTTCATGTAAGGTAAAACCTATATTCGACATCAAAATGCAGTTGACATCATTAATCAGTGTGAATCGATTTTATTATCAAATTCTTTAAATAATTGTGACTTTTTATGTAAGCAGGTCGTCGTGAGAGCTCTAAGTTTTAAGACTTTATTAAAAACATGACAAATTAAAACAATCAGACAAGACAAAAATATGTTCATAGTCCATAGCCATGAAGTCGGTAAATTGGTAAGATGTAAAATGCACTCCCGCGGCCTCTGAGTGTCTGATAACCTCCAAAGTGGAAAATAAAAGAAACAATGATAAAATTAGTATGTCTGGGAGACCGGGACTTGTTAGCGCGGGTCTGCTGATTAGGGCGGACCCTTTAAAAGGATTTTCAGGTCCCAGGGACCCCTATCTACTTGCCGTCATTCTTATCGACTTTACTCAAATTATTAGTGAACCTCTGAGGAAAGGATTGTGGAGCAATAAAGATTTGATGGATCGGAATAAAAGCCTTTTAATGGGGTTATAAAGAAGACAGTTATTTATAAATTAGAGTTGAGAGCTTTATTTTTGAAAATCAATAAAAAAGTGTAAAGTTTCCTGTAACAAAGTAAATATCTGTATCTTAGGGGTCGTTCAAGTATTACGTAACGCACTTGGGGGGGGGGTCTTAGGGAACGTTACTGTGCGTTACGAGGGGGGGGGGGGGGGGTTCGAACAACGCGTTACGTAACATGTTTTTCTTTATTTAGATAAAATAACTAGGGAATTAAAATCTTCCAAGTTGGCAATCCTTTTCGTTCTCGAAATCTCTTGTTTTATTTATTACCGCAAACGCGATTAAAACAAGAAAAAAGGTATTTAAGCGATTTTCCAGTACTTTGCGCAACTTAATTGTGACTTTCAGGTAAAAATTGTCACTTTGGCGTTACGTAACGTTTAGGGGGGGGGGGTGGAACGGAAAAAACGTTACAGCGCGTTACATGGGGGGAGGGGGGGTCAAAAATCTTCAAAAATTGCGTTAAGTAATTCTTGAACGCCCCCTTATATATTATGTCTTTCTATCTATACATATAAAGAAAATTGTCTGTGGCGGCATAGCTTTGTTTATTGTACAGATATACAATTTTATTCTGATATTGATTAAATTTTTCACACTCGACCTTGAAAACAAGAATGAAGGTGACTGCATACACAACCCCATATCCTTTACGTTGTTGATACTTCTTGATGACATTTTGCACACTTGACGTTCCAAATTAATTTAAAATTACAGTCTATATTAAATATATTGTCTATATTGCACGGGCTTTACGCAGAGTTTTTCAAATCAAATTTTGATTTGAAAAACTCTGCGTAAAGCCCGTGCAACGCCGGGGACGTCAGCTAATTTTTTTTTTTTTTTTTTTTACAGTGAATACCGCACAAGAATCTCAACTGCTCCCGTCTGGAGCCAGTGAGACTATGGCATCCCCAATTGGGGTATGTTGTGAGGCTGAAGGTAGCGGGGAGGGGAAGGAGGTGGGGAAGAGGAAGGTTGGGAAGTACCTGGCTATTCAGATCTGGTCACTAAACACGGCTAAAGCCATTTTCAAGCAACGTTTCAATTCTGAATGGTGGTCTTACACCAGGGCGATACTGATAGTATCTTCCACTCTGGAACATGCCGCAAATATACTATATATTATTTTTAAATGAATTAATTGTGAAATAACACAAATTAATCAAATAAAAATTATTTGCGCATGCCGGGTTCGAACCCGCGACCTCCGGAATGTGAGTCAAGAGTCTTAGCCACTGGACTACGGAGGTCGTATAATATATTATTCCTATTCCACGGAAATTAATTGAATCCCTGCATGCATAATCGTATCGCTAACTCAAAATTATTCAGTGTTTTTGGTCGGATGCTAATTTGTAATTTATTGGCTAATATTGTGATTCATATGATGATTTTTACGACAAGTTAATTTTGACCTTTTCAGTTAAAATACATCGGCAAAATCTTTTTGAAATGTTGAAATTGAAAATATCAAATTTCAATTTTGAGCATAACTTAAGTCCTCGGCGTCTCATAAAAATATGTTTGACCAAACCAAAGTATAATTTAACATGTCCAGGGTGGGATTCCGAAGAAAAAATTCATATTTTCAAGACTTGTTGGTAACTTTGGTCAGTTTAGTTCTTGATTGACACCACAACTCGCAACCTTCGTCTCTTCCGAGTTCATCCATTCTTCATTCTCCACACGTATTGATTTTTGAGATACCTAACCGGTCCATCCTCAAATATCTGGTTTACTCTACGAGCAAGTTTTTGTTGAACGCAGCCGACTTGGAGCTCCATCATTCCTGGCATGTTTTTTCACTTGTTTCTCCGTTAAACGGAGAAGTACTCGCGGGTCCGTAAAAAGGTGGATTGTCGATATTCCATTTAAGGGCATTTCATTCATTCAGTCTCGGAGAGGTAGACAGAAAGGCTTTTCCAGTTGGACATGTACCCATACTACCCATAGAAGGTTCACTTTTTCCGTCCATTTTTTCTTACTTCTTCTTGTTGTCTTCATCTTATAAGCAGTGGCAACCTGAGGGGTATGGACTCGAACATGTGTGGAGCACCTCGATACCTACAGAGTGTTGTAACTCCGGGATTGTCTCAAACAATAATCTTAATACAAACTCCTGGGTCGAAAACTAAATTTTTAATTGTGGATAACCTAGGTGGAAACGAGCAGGCAATACTAAAAATTGATAACGAAAGCATAGAAAGGGTTAGCAGTATTAAATATCTGGGTGTGATATTGGATGATAAATTAAAATTCGACGAACACTTAGAATATATAACAAAGAAAATTGCTAAAAAAGTTGGATTCCTAAAAAGGATCAGAAATAACTTGGATCTCAAGACAACGCGCCTTGTTTACAATTCTATTGTAACTCCGAATTTAAATTATTTTTCTAGTATTTTATTCCTATGTAACGAAGCCTAAAATAATAAACTACAGGTTATACATAAACAAAAATTTTAACAAAACAAAAAAACGACTTCAAAAAATGCACTAAAAAGTAAAAAAATAATTTCTTATTCTTCTACAACTTCATAATCAACTTACTTTTTCTAATCATCAATATGTAGGTACGATTGTTACTTTTGGAGTCGGTGTCAGTCAAGGTAGGTTTGTAACTACATACATAGTTATAGGTAAGATGTGCTTGTGTTGCATAAGAGAGGCGAGAGCGGGCCGCGGCGTGAGGGGAGCTGTCAAGTGATCACGCCGGACCGGGTACCTTTGCTGACACCGACTCCAAAAATAACAATCGTACCTACATATTGATGATTAGAAAAAGTAAGTTGATTATGAAGTTGTAGAAGAATACGAAATTATTTTTTTACTTTTTGGTGCATTTTTTTAAGTCGTTTTTTTGTTTTGTTAAATTTTTTGTTTATTTTTTGATTTTTAGTGAATCTGAAGTACACTAACTAATTTGTCTGAATATGGGTAAACCTACTAAACGTGCTGCTCATATGAGACAGACATAATTTGAACATAGCGACGTTAGGGTCAAATTAAGAGATTCGGCCGAGTTTCGTTAATTTGTCATGGATCCGATAATCAGAACCTAACTAAACTGTCATCAAATTACCCTTGAAGTACATCCTTTCCAATAAAAAAAGAATCATCGAAATCGGTTGGCGTGATATTGAGTTATTCGTCCATTTGTCGAGCACATACTTAATGCAAATTTAAGACTTATATATGGTTTTTTCATGGATGCCATTGTCGGAACTAGACCAAATTAAAATGGGACCACACGGGAAGTACCAGCTTTCAAATAAAAAAAGAATCATCAATATCGGTTCACCCAGTCAAAAGTTCTGTGGTAACAAACATAAAAAAAAAATAAAAATAAAAATAAAAAATAATAATAATAAAACAGTCGAATTGAGAACCTCCTCCTTTTTGAAGTCGTTTAAAAATAGGGGGATGAGGACGATTTTAAAATGCAACATTTAGTTAAAAATGTGTTACAAAATTTAAATATGATGACAACAAAACAACATATAATGCATTAACAATGATATACAAACATAAACATAATATGATCCCAAATTATCTTCAGAGTAATATTATGTTTTAAGAAAATGTTCACAAATATCCTACGAGAAGACGCGGAGACTTTAGGCTTTCCAAAACTAAACTTTCGTGCACACAAAATAGCGCGTTGTATAAAGGTCAAAAACTTTATAACAGCCTGCCGAATGTCGTAAAGGAAGCCTCAAGTCTTAGCACTTTTCGTAGGACGTGTGCATTATACCTACGTAAAGAATGTTTTTTGATTTGTAACAATCTTACCAATATTATTTTTGTCACATAGTTATCTGTTTTCCTTAAAATGTTTTTTTTTAATGTAGTAATCTTTTTTTTCCCCAATGTATTTGTAAAAATGTAACGGCATATCTAAATTGTATTTGTGTATATTTTCTTAATAGATGTATGAAAAAAATTTGCATACATATAAATAAATATTCAAAAAAAAAAAAAAAAAAAGAACAACAAAACACGTTGGACTTTATTGTGATAGGTTGACAAATGGGCTCTGATATCTTATTTAGCAGGCGGTTGGAATAATCTGGACCCCGACCTTGAGATTCCCATCTTATTTATTATACACTCGGTCTTCACAAGATCGACAGCTAAACGCCATCTAAGGGTAACCAAGATTACTAACTAGTGAATTCTATGGGTGTGCTCTTACACTAATATGATATCACATTTAAACAATATATAAATACAACAGGCATGAAGATAAATCTTACCCTGACTACCCACAATACTAAAAAAGAAACGACTTGGGAAATAGCTAAACAATAGTAGAACCATAGACATTTGAATATTAAAGTAGAACCGACAAGGAAGTGAAATAACTACGTGAAGAAAACGTAAATAAGATTATAAATATTTTCTGTCTATTTGGGCCAAACCAAAAACGCATGAATAAATGATAAAAACTCGGATAAATTTCATGATTGGTGGGCGGTTATAGTAGGGATTATTCCTAATATTATCCTGATTCCTACCTACAGCTGTTCCTATCTACATCTGTGATTTTTTCGATTTGACCAAATATCTACGATATTCTCTGTTTGTGTAATAAGTCAGTTATCAATATGTGAATCATATTATACATCACGCAATACCTTTGTAGTGAATATAAATGCACCTTCAGTAATGCCGACTTTATGTACGAATTTTAAGAAATAATGTAGAATTAGATATACAATTTTGTATGAAATTGGAAACAACACGAGCTCCTTGCTGAAGAGAGCAGCGTGCATATTTAATTTAGGTATTAATTATTATAAGTATTATTTTGTTTTGACTACGGCAGTCTTTTCGTCGGCGACCAACAAACTTCAAAGCCACTCATTATGAAATCGATTCATCATATTAAATTTCGCCTTGTCTGTGTATATCTTGATTAATATTGTTTCTTCTCGCCGTTATTCATTAAATCATAATTTTGCATAATGAAGACCTCTAAATTACGTGTTTTTCACCTTGTTGACAGACATTTTGTTAATTTATTAGATGAATACCGCAAACCGAAAATTCAAATTCAAAATCGACACCACTAAATTTGATGACTTTATGTCTAATGCGGGAGTTTGTTAATTATTGCCTATTTTACTGAAGTGTGTATTCTTAAGGAAAACAGCATTAATTTTGACAGCCAACATTAATTTTATGTATACATACGCACACATTAAAAAAATGTTTTTATCATAAATACCAAATACCTATTTATTTTTTCATTTCATAAAACAGGATATATTTTCCTAATCCCTCCCTCTCCATTTCTATATTTATAAATATATTCGTTAATAAATGTTACTTCTTTTCAACGTGTCCGTAAGTTGGTTTGTTTTTATAATAATTTAAACACCACTCTGGTGCCAAATTTTTCTAACAAGATGGCATTTAATTTTTGGTTGATACTGCACAAAAAAACTAGCGTTCAAATCCCAGCCGCAATAACTTATTTTCTCAAGTGATTTTCCTTGGGATATAATTTGATAATATTTGAATATTTGTTCTAAAGTTACCATAATTTTTATTTTTATTTTTCAATAATGCTAGTATTTAATCTTTAATAACCGTTTATTATAATACATAAATAAATAAATAAAATATATATTATAAAATAAAGGTATAAAAAAATATATGAAGTAAGAATATAAAAAAATAAAGAAATAAAAAAAAAAATAAAAATCGGGTCTACAAATAGTACAAATAAACTTGATAACAATAAAAAATTTAAATAAAAAAATATTACCATGGTATGTTTCTCTTATCATCATCGTCACAGACATATAGTACCTACCTAGTAATCTCGATGTGCTCTCCTAACCGGCACTCTACATTAGTTCTCTTCCAAGATTAGTCCAACACATTCTAGTTTAGACTGTCCGAGGATCCCATTAGTCTGCTGATAAGCCAAGAGTGGAAGACCGGCCGTTATCAGTAGCTTCACAGGACACGAGAGTGCTTTCGAGCGTCGAGCTTCGGGACCTGGGAACTGGGAACTGGGAACCAGACAACCTGATTATACGACGACGTACTGTGGACCCTATTTAATGGTCCTGTCTACACACAAAAGGGTATGATAATTTATAAGTAAATAGACAGAAGAAGCAAATGTAGTTTGCTTTCTCTGACGTTTCAGGTTTCCTTTACAGACTAACTGAATATATTATTTAATAATAGCATTAACATTGGGTTCCATGACCTTTCAACCGGCGACAAAATATCCCCGATAAAATATCCTACGGATAAAACATCCCTCAACAAAATATCCAATAAAACCTAACCTAACCTAACAAAAAAATAAGATAAAAATAATATAGACATCCTATAAAGACAATAAATTATTTATTGTTCAAAAATAGTAAAATGGGACAAAAATAATACAGACATCCTGTATAGTTGGGTTAGGTTAGGTATTTATTGTCCATAGGATATTTTGTCGCCGGATGAAAACGCGCATTACCATGACATAGTATTTCTACAGCGATAGTGTAAGTAGGTATCTAAGCTTTTCTCCTCAAGTAAGCTTTACTACAATATGCACATAAAATCAAATCAAAATCAAATAAAATCAAAAAATATTTATTGTAAAATAAAAATTACAAAAGGTGTAGCTTATGGGTAGACCCCATTTCTTCCAGCTAACCACATTTATTTAATTACAATGTTTATATAATATTATTTGTTTTATTATAATTACAATGTTAATATAGATAAAATAACAATATACCAATGAAAAAAATACAAATATATATACCAATAAAAATAGGCGTTTCATTTACGTGAGGTATTCACTCAACGTATAGTGACATTTATTAACAAGGAAAGTGTTTAGTGACGATTTGAATTTGTGTATATCTTGTATTTGTTTAATGTTATGTGGAAGCTTGTTATATACTTTAATGGCCATGTAGTACGGTCCTTTTTGGAATATTGTTTAATAAACTTAGATAACAAATAAACTCATTGTTTCTAGCCTTCATTGACGTGGTATATCCTTAATTGATCGAAGATATAACTTGTAAAATATCAGAAATATAGTGTTTACAATAATTTTCAATAGGATAGTTTAACTTGCCACCTTTACGTCAATGTTTCTAGCAATTATCTTTGACGCTATTTTTTTTTCTTATTTATAACTTATACCTTTAACTTTTGAAGACCTTCGTGGTATACCGCCGAAGATCAGTGACTATGACAGATTTCGTATATGTTCTTTCACCTTTCTATGTTTTCGGCACTTTCCAGAGTCATGAATACCTAATCTCATATCCTCATGAAAGATCACCATTTAGAATTAAAACATTACTTGAAATGGCTATATCTATGATTAAGTGATGCAATCTGAATAGCCAAACACTTCCTCTCTCCCATCTCATCTCCTTCCGTACTCCGTTCAGGCTCACAATACTCTTAAATAATTGGGGATTCCATATACCCAATATCTCCTGCCGTGGGTGGTTGGGATTACTGAGTCTAGGCGTTCAATTATCTGTTCAATTATCTGTTGTGAACGTAGATCTTGATGGACCTCAGACAACAGATTAATAAAGTTTGGCAAATGCACGTATCGGCGAAAACAAACATTTGCTAATTTATTTTAGTGTTCCTAATAGCGCCGTTAAAACAGCAGGTCTGCCAATACAATCTTACTTAGTATCTTTGATCAACCAAACCGCAGTGTTTAGGTAACGGTTTCTTTCGATAATTAAATATTTTTAATTTTTTTATCGAAGGATGTTCCAAGTTCCAAAGTCAATCAATTTTCAAACAAACAAATCGCAGTGAATTTAAAATCAATTCGAAGAATAAAACTAGAGATTATTTATTAGACAATGCTAATTAAATCTGAAATTACTGGTGTAAAACAATCGTTAATGTGTTGATATTATGTTTCAATTTTTTTGTTTGATTTTCGTTCTTGAATTGGTCGGCAGTATAAATATAAACATCGATCTTTATGGTCCGGCCGGTTAATGTAATATTCCATAAGTTAATTGATTTTCCAATCTAAATATTATTATGCGACCTCTGTGGAACACACCGCCGATACAATATAAACGTCACTATTTTGAATACAGTCATTAAATATTAGTATTATAGACTACTAGTTTTCTCTTAGCGGGGCTAAGTAATTACCTGATTCATGTTACATGAGCCCATTAAAATACCAATCTATGGCGTCATTTGAACATTTTACAATTTCACGGTTTTATTTAACAGTCAAGGAATTATATGGGTAGAAATTACTTCTTATATCCCATAATTAACGGTTTCCTTATCGTAAAGCTTCTATCAGAGAGTAATCGGAAATATGGATTATTATTAAGAATATCTATTAAATTTCATTATATGTGCACCGGAAATGAAATAAATGATTTAAGGATAGTCTTTATTGTTTATTATAAATTTAATTTGTTGTAACATATAAATATTATTGCGAACAAAGCAATGAAAATGCTCGGTTTCATAATAAGAATTGCAAAAACTTTTGTAATATACGAGGGCTGTCTCTGCGAGGCTTAGTCTCGGCGTGGCAGCCGTTCGCGATGGAGCTACCACCGCTCGCCACAACCGCCAGGTGTAATTACGCTCTATAACTCGTTTCTATGTGCAAGGAACAAACCTCCGATAGACATTCATTCTCAGCTACGTGAAGTGTACGGAAACCATTGAACGAGTGCGTAAAGCGTGCGATAGTGGTGCAGAGAACTTAAAAACGGGCATGATGAAAAACGTGCCGAACGGCCATCGGTTTCAGACGTAACAATTGCCAAAGTGGAAAAAAGCAATGATTGCAGATCGACGAGTGTTGGTTCAGGAGCTCTGTGACATGAACCCTGATGTCAGTAAGACTACTATTGATAAGATTTTGACAGAAAATTTGGGATACCACAAATTCTGCACAAGGTGGGTCCCAAAATGCTTACAGAAGATCACAAACAACAACGGGTTGATGAAGCCCGCGATTTTCTTGTTGTAAAATAATAATTTTCAAATACATAATATACAAGGCATAATAATATTAAACGTACCTGATCTTTAAACTGCACACAGCCAACCTTTGTTAATTTGGTCACTTTGGTCCTTGGTCACTATGGAGCAATGCTCGTCATGGTTGTTGGTACCTGGTCTTGTACTTTTTTTTCCAAAATTATAATAATTCATGCCCACAAATTAATGTTTTTTCCCTACCCACCATATGCCGACTAAATACAAGTGCTCAATTGAACATTAAATATCGTCCTATCAACACGTATTGTGAATTATGAGTGTTGAATACGGAGCCTTTGTGACAGATGAAGTGTCTATCGTGAGCTCACGAGTTCAGTTGTGAAATGAACCAGCCGAATTAGACAATCGATAGAAGAAAACCAGGGTCGGCATTCCTTGACTATCATCAGTCTTTCTGCTTTGCGGGTACCTCGTTAAAACCCCCACATTGGTAATTCCAAGATAAACTAAAATAAAGCATTTAGTGCCGTGAAATAAATTTACGAATATCTCGGCTATAATTTCGCTGCCATTAAATGTCGCAGGCTAACCCGGCGTGCATTCCTCCGGGGGATAATGGCAGCCGACTTCATAGTGTAATCGGTTCCCTCAGCGATACACGAAGATGGGGAAGCCGTGTTGTCTAGTAATTTGGCGGACCCGACAAGATTCCTTGAGATATTTAAACCCTGGGATTAATAGAAGCGAAGCTTTTAAACATTGCAGATTTTAAATTACATCAGATTATCCATTATTTCGATTATTATTTTTGTGCAACCATTTATAATTTGGTTCGGCTTCACCCAGTTAGTGTTGGTGACCCTTTTAAAAATCCGATAGGAACTGGTTCCAAAAATAGCCCGTTCCTCGGATCCACTATGATCCAGTGATAGCTATTCACTGGGACAAAGTAGCCGGGGCAGGCAGTGACGTCATATGTAATATATAGCCGCGTGATGCAGGCAATGATATTTATTCACAACTAAATAGGTATTACCGTCAATCTTTCCATATCGGTTGAGATACTCAAATTGACAAAATCGTAGTACTTATACCTAGGGGGCACGTTCTCATGCGACCTGCTAACGGAAGTAGCGCCATCATTTGACGAATTCTTGAATTCGACAACGAATTACAATGGTAACTTTGTTTGAAATATCACGTACACGTTTTTATGTGGTGCAGCGAGTACGGCGCGGCGGCAGACATGCATCCGGGTTCTTAAATTCAACCACGCAGATGCAATCCTATTAATACTGTTTGGTTTGTGGCACATTCCAGAGTGGTGAATCTTTCAATACCGCTCTGGTAAAACTCCGAACCGAAACATTGTTTGAAATGGCTTTGTAATAATAACCAGATTAATTTGTTCGCTTTTGGGAACAGCTCACATAGGTACCATAGAAATCGTTTTATCTTCCTTACTGACGTGTGAGAAATATGACCTAAACGGTGTTAGAAAGAGAAAATATCGCGCTTTATACTCGAATCTGGAAGTTAACAACAAAAGAACCAAAATATGCCCCATTATAAAACCAATGTTTACGATTTTTTTTATTTGTTTATAATACATTTGTCTAATGAAATATGTGATTTTTTTTGTTATAGTTACCTACGAGTACCTACTTGGTTATTATCAGTAATTTTGGTTAGAAAAAACTTTTTTTTTGTATTTCTAAAATTATATGTTTATTGTAATAATAAAATTTAAAAGCTTATATTATCACCTTTTTAAAACTGTTTTTAGTTTTCGGATACGTTCAGAAATATTCCATTTATTTGGATTTTAATGCAAAGTGTGACCTTATATGTCAAACTTAAATGCCGAGCTGAACTTAATGCGAACCGTTCTCGTGGAGTTAGTCACTTTAGTGACTTTACAATGACCATAGAAAGATGGGTAAAACACAATACATGTGCGACAGGGCGGGGGGGCATGCCGTTTTTCTGCCCTTAAACTCGCCTATTGCAACGACTTTGTACAAACGTCAAGTCGGTATTAAAGTTTGGCGTGTACTATACCCCCGAACTTGTTGCCCAAATCATACATCCTATTGGTTAATGAGTGTGTCTGATAGTTAGTTTTGTCTTATGTTCCTAGTCTGTACATGGAATTTAATGGTGGCGACGATGGCAGGTCTGTCAATTAAGTTGTTAATTACTCTATGTAGGTAATACAACTAGACTAATTAGACGCATCAAACTTACATAATTAATGTTGTCAAGTGAGCTTAAAACTTATGTGGGTACCTAAGAAAATCGTCATGAACTCGTTCCGTACTTCAGAGTGAACTCTATATACAGGAGACCAAATAGGTGAATTATATTCCACCTGACTTCTACTAACGTAATATAGAAGTTCTCCCAAGGAACCTAAAGTTGTTTTTGTTGTTAAGTTTGAGAATGCAGAAGCAGTGGGATGGGCAAACAGCGAATACCAAGAGAGGAGAAGAGAAGAAGGGTGAAGGAGGCAACAGGTAGATAGATACTGGGCACTCTAGGCAGTATCTACTTAAGGCAGGGAGGTAGACCCACTCACGGGAGAGATAATTGATCTGAGAAATGCAAGCACGGCAGATACTATTATGTTTTCCCCCACCAAAGCGGCTTCATCAATCCTACTACTCTGACATTGCTCACATGAAAACGTGATTTACTTTGTACGGAATGTTGCTTGAAATCTGCACACACGAATTGAGAGCATTCACCGTAGATACAAATTTATTATGTTGGCTTATTATCACATTTATTTCTTTCTTCAAATAATGTAATTTCTTTACCTTATTCTATAATGAGCGCTTTTATAATTACCGTGACGATCCACGGTTATATACCGTGACGGCAAAAAGGCAATAATCGTACGCTATAATACTGTAGCTCTTTCTTACCATTAAATAATGGTGAGACAAAAGATGAGACACACAAAATAGTGTGAATTTTTCCACCAAAATACTACTTTTCCTTGCGTTTCATTTTCTTTATACGTGTGAGAGAGATGTATGATAATAATTGTATGTTTCCTTGGGGAAGGGGTGGAAGTAGGTACATTCTCGGTTTGTGTCTCATTTTCAGCTATTGTTATTTAGTGTGTAAGAAAGAACTGCAGCATATATGTTTGAGAACAAAAGTAAAATCAACAGCATTAACATTTGACGTTTTTAAATTTTTGGAATTGAGTGAATTTGGGCCACTTCGTACATTCTTTACAAGTAACGTGAGATTTTGCGAGACCCCCCCCCTCCCATTTTGAGCTCACGTAATTAATGGATGCCCCCAAGTAGTATTGGTAGGGGTGCACGGAGACGTCACGGTGAGGTGTGTGAGAGGTGCAAGAAGATGATCACTTTTTTCCTTTGGAGGAAACAGACTTACGTAAATTGTGTATCTCGTCTTTTGAAAGAGTTGCAGCATTGTAGCGATAAGGAACGTATGTTTATTGCCTTTTTTGCCTTCACGGTACCGTAACCGTGAATCGTCACGGTAATAATAAAAGTGTTCAATGGCACTACTCCCCAATTCATTCACGAGAAATGTTTTCTCTATTAAGTTGGGTAATTTGTTTTCTCAGAATAAACAAACATTTAATAAAATAGTCTCAGGCAAAATTCTTTCTTATTAAGAACTTGTTATTATTATAACAAAAAATGTATCGATGCTGATATCTTGTCATGTACTTCTTTCAAACATATAGTTAATGGAGCCTTATAATAACCAATTCATTACCAAATACTCGTAGATCAATTCACTTTAACAAAACTAAATAATTATTACCTTACTTTTTATGTTTTTTTTTTTAATTTTTTTTATTAAAAATAATGTAATACGTACTTATATGTGTATATACGTACATGTGCGTATATATATTATTTTTCCACTTTAAGTCCAGTGTTTTTTCAATTATTTTTTTTGTTTTATAAATATTTTATTTTTTTAAATAGCCATAAAACTGGCACACTATATTTTACAATTTTTTTGTGAATACTATCGCTTTACTTTTATCTTACTTTCACTTGTTTTTTTTTTATTAATGTACAGATTATTTCTCGATCCTACATCTAGTGTTTTTCAGTTTTCATCATTATTTTCATATATTTATTTTTTTTACATTCATTGTTTTTTATCTTATCTTATCTGTATCTTTTATGTATCACACAATATATAGACTGTGTTTAGATTATTTATCTAGTTCATATCTCTGTAATATTAGGCAAAAAAGTTAATAATTATTGACTTTTTATTTATTATTTGGGCATGATGTGAACATTTGTTATTGGGTTGTAACCTAATTGTTATAATTTATTGTTTGTTTAATGCATGTAATGTATGTTCCTAATAAAATAAAATAAAATAAAATAAAAATCAAACCAGCGCTCTCATTTAGGTACGCCCGCCTGACATCGTAGATCTCTACGAATTTAGTAACAGTTTGTATTGGAAATTTAAGCCTCGATTAGACAAATATTTGGTCACGAATCACACCCACAAGACACTTCTTGAGTTATTCTTCATGGTGTAAAGTTTATAACTTTATTTTGAGATGTTTCATAACGGTCAAGTTGGCATGTAAAGCGCGGCGGTACAGCTGATCTGCCATTCGAATTATGAATCGTACTGAATGAGACGTCACGACACACAATTGCATATGTTTTACCGAAGCTCACTTTAAAAGCTCATAACTTTACAGTCATTTTTAGAGATATCGATAAAAAAATGCTCTTGCTATTAGTTCTTTAAATACTCTATAATACATTCTCATCAAAATAAAAAAAAATAGGAGACAGCCTCATTAGTAACATTATTTGAAAGAGACTGTAGAGGCATAGTTTAAAAAAATTATCCTCCCAACAATTAAACACTAATGTATGTTTAAATTATAGTAAAAATTTTACGTAACATAAATAAATGAGTGTTATTCAATGCAGAATGCTCACGCTTTGTGTTTATGTAATAGTTTGTTTGGTAATGCTTGATCACACACCGCACATTATAAATATAAACAAAGCATTACAACAAACAGGTCTTCCACCGTTTCTCGTTCCACCACGGCCAAAAGAATTTCTAAAACTTATTTCCCGACTCCGAGTTCTAAGAGCGCGTTCGGTTTGTTTACACAGCCTTCTAGCCGTTAATAGATTTTATATGTTTTTATTTATCCTCACCGATTCCTTCTGTATGCAGTGTTCAGTGTTCAACGTTCAGGCAGTGTTCAGGTGGGTGATAATGGACCCAGAATAAACAAACATTTAATAACCAAACAAGTGAGCGCGGAACAAATCTGTTTGTTTATCTCGGCGCTGAGTGGATGTTTGCCGTCGTTGGTCGGTCGGGCCAGCTGCCTTTGAGCTAAATCTGAAGCTCATTCCATGGCGATTAGTATGCCTGTTTAATTATACGTCTGAAAGCTCTACTCTTTGAAAGAGTACAAGAACTTTACCATTATTGATTCGGATTATTCGGAGACTGTCTGCATAACATCCGTAATGCTATATTGTGTTATCTTCCATGCTTCGCATTATTACTTTGCACCTCGATTCAGCTCCCATGTTTCACCTTATTCCTTTGACGGTGTGTCCCATCATTTTTAATAATAATAAATTCACCAGTGTTTCCATTGGGTGTTTGGCGATGTCTCCTGGTTCAAGCTTTCTTCGCAACTGATGTTTTACATCCCATATTTCACCTATTTCTTTGACAGTAGCACTGCTACCAGAATTTCCATGAAGTGTAGCGATGGGAATAATTTTGCCACGTCGATATGATACCATGTATTATATTCGATATGTAATCTAACATGTAAATTATGATAACTCTTTGTCTTCGTGTTAGTTCATCCAAAATACCTCATTATTATTTGAATTAGAGGAGCTTTTCTCGTTGCTAAATTACTTTAATATTAATAATTTTGATCTTTGTTGATTCGTTAACATAATGCTGGCCGCATGCTAAAAAGAACAAATGTAGATTCAGTTGAATAGGTGACCCCTGACCCAATATCTTTCCGTCTACTATTATTCTATTACGCCACTGACCAAAAAACCATAGAAATGTGATCTACACCGATTTTAAAGAAAAAAAGGGTAAATGAAATTGAGTATCTGTTTTTATAGGTTTGATAGCAATTTATCTTTGTTTCAAAACCTGGCTTCCAAATTATCTGAAGCTTCTTTCGCATCGGGCATGAAATTGACATTATATGAATCAGTTTCTGTTTATCCTCTTTTTCTTACATTTTGTACCACCTTTGGTTCTTTCCTATTCCAATAGCTTTATCACCGCATGTGTATTTTGAGATAGCAGTGTTCTACTAATAATCCAACTAGCTCCACCGAAGAGTTTCTATCCATATTTTAGTAAGTAGTTGTCTAACTCTT
Organism: Limnephilus marmoratus; assembly: GCA_917880885.1. Lineage (NCBI taxonomy): Eukaryota > Metazoa > Arthropoda > Insecta > Trichoptera > Limnephilidae > Limnephilus > Limnephilus marmoratus. The sequence continues at coordinate 25,732,644 of OU862919.1, read as the reverse complement.
ATGAGCACTTTAGATTGTCTCATTTCTGGTATGCATTTGGAATTCTCTCTCTGAAAGAATGCCTACGTGTACATGATTTACCTACCATTGTGCATTATTACAGCACTAGGGGATGGAAACGAAAATGCCAACTTAAACCTTATCTGAAGGCAGTGAGCCTCGAAACTAACGGAGAAGGGAAAATAGACTGGCTGTAGTAGACATACAATCTCTGAGGCGAATGTGTGGCGAAAACTAAGTACGACCGTATTACAAATGTGGAGATCAAAATAGAATTGGTCAGACGTATGGAACGTATGAACGGAAAATATGATTATATACGCAAGTGGATTGAAAGGGAAGTCTGGGACGTCCCAGGAAGACACAGCACGTTCAAGTGAATCACATAATAATGTTATTTGGTTCGGAGTGCATCCAAACACATTTTAGATGTCCGATTGTTAAAATAAATATCAGATCGATGCACGATGGTAGCAATCGCCAGTCGCTAGTTCGCGCTTGCAAAGACTTGGTTGAATTGATAATTGCTAATATTGTTATTTATTCATAATGGGCGCTCGCGGCGTCCGTGGATTCAGTTAAAACTATAAATCAATCGAACCATTCCCTGAACCTCCCGTCTGAGATTTGAGATGCACTCCACGAACAATGGTTGCATTGATTCGCTGCACTATGAATGTGTAATCATATTATCGTAATATATGCCCACCATAGCGCCCGACCGAACACAAATAAGGACATAGACAAGGCGAGTAGTACTGCTTCTGTTGTTGCTCAGCATTGACATCAAGTGGCCTAGGTTAGCAATAGTTTCAAATAATCTAAAAAAATCAGATGATTTCCTTCAAGTAATTAATACCATCTTGCAGCCCCTGATCTACGACTTTTCCAAACCGGGCAGAAACTTGATAGTGCGCCCTCTCTCGATGAGTGGCGCCCCCACTCGTATTAGGAAACGTACCAAAGATATTGAAATATAAGTAGATGTGCTATCTGCTGTTTTTACTATGTGGGTCTGCGCTTCCGGGTGTCGCCGATATTGTTTACCAATTAACAAATAAACTAAAAGAACAAATAATTAACGAATAAACCAAACGAACGTTAAACTAAATGAACGAATTCTTTCCTTATTCAAAATATATTGTTAACCAATATTAATGCACATTTTCAAAAAATCAACGAAATGAACAAATTCTTTTTGTATGAAAACTACGCTAATTAGCGCGTAGTCCGGCGACAGTTGCGCGGACACCATAGCATATCTCTTCTGTATTTGAATATCTTTGAAACGTACCCATACTACGTGACCCACTTTTTGCAATTTTTAACCCCCCCCCCCCCCTACGTGACCACGTGAAGTATATTACAAGACCCCCCCCCCCCTCCCCCTACAGTTTTCACGTAGTAAATCATAAATATGGTTTTGAATCATTTTTTGCTAACAAAAAGTTTTAAAAAATTTATTTAATTAAGCCCCCCTCCCATACCAGGCGTGGTATTTTGAAGATTCCCTCCCCCCCTAAACGGGTCACGTAGTATGGGTACGTTCCCTAAGTTTTATCATTTCCCTAAGATCATCGTTTTCGTCGATTCGGCTGAGCTCGTTCAGCCCCTAGTTCTAGATGCGACGGGGGTTCTCCTGGCAGAGACATCACGTACACTATGCACGCGTTCAAAATCGACTTACGATAAGTTCATAAATCAACTTAGGATGTGTTCAAAAACCATCTGGGCGTTTTAAAATAAAATGAATAATCGATACAACAACGTGCGCTGGATGCCAGGCGCTTTGTGAATCAAGTTGTTTTTTTTTTTCAATCAAACATATAAATTACGATTCCCCCTCCCTACCCCCCTCAACCACCTAGATGCGGGGCTGCCATCTTGTTTTTGTTTGTGCAAAATCATTTATAAAGCCTATACCATTTACGAAATAGTCATGGCTCATCTAGTTTATTCAATACCCATGTCGCTCCGTCATTAATTTATTTTGACCCCTAATGGAGGCAGTTGTTTGCCGGCGGTCAGCGAGTCCAGTCTGAGATATCTCAATGCAGATCTGAAATGGCCAATAAGCTGTAACACTATCCGACCAATCAACGGATGCTAGCTTTTATTGGAAGTACTGCGATCTGTGATGATAACTTCCACAATCAATAATGAGACAGAAATACAGTGAGAAACTTGAGAGAAGCTCTAATTCTCGCTGGCCGGTGGAGCATCTATTTCCTTATTTACTAAACATTGAGTTTCTGAGGTAACGCGCAGTAAAAATAGTGATGTAAGTCAGTGTAGCGATGGGAATAATCGACAGAATATCCACGTCGATATCATATCTTATATTATATTCGATTTGTATTCTTTGTTTTCTTGTTAGTTCGCCCAAACACCTCATTTTTGTTTGAATCGGTGAAGCTTTTCTCGTTGCTAAATTACGTTAATGTTCATAAATTTCGTCTTTATTTATTGTTTTCAAGTTTATTTTGTAGTTTTAATTTTTATTTCTTTTATATATTCAATAATATTATTATTCAATCTATAAAAACAGTTTAGTATAAACAAGTTGCTCTGCTATGTAATTATTCCTACTGGTGACAGCTGTTTCGCCCTCTGATTTATACCCATTATGAAACTGTTCGATAATTTTTTTATTATTTTTTTTTATTTATTATTATTTTTTTAATCGCTTATTCCAGATCTCGGCAGGGCCGGATTAACCATGTCGGGGCCCCTAGGCAATGCACGTCTCGGGGCTCCTTTACCAATGGCGGACTAACGGGGGGGGGGTTGAAGGGGCTTCCAAACGCCTCCTTGTTCCCTTGATCAAATCCTTAACAAGGCTTTAATGGAGGGGGGGGGTAAGGTTTTAAAACTTTTCTTTTTTTCTGAATGTCAAACATGTCAGTATATTGAGTACTGTGTCAAGATTTCGAGTAAATCGGAGCAAAACTAACGATGGTAGAGCGTTTCAAGCGACCGGCCCTCACTTTTATTTTCCCAAGCAGATAGGTAGTGCATGCTGAAGTTTGTACAACATTTATGTTTTAAACATATGTATGTATAATTAAAAATAAAATGAAAAAAATTCCTATATAAACCACACACGGCACCTTCAATCACTTCAGATAATAAGTAATGTTGCAACCAATAGAAGGAAAGAAAAGTAATACTCAACTATGTTTATAAATTTGCTTTAATTATAGACTTTTTTTTTTGTGCATGATGTGAACATTAGTTATTTATTGGGTTATAACCTAATTATTATAATGTGTTGTTTTCTTTGATACGTGTACCTAATGTTATTAACCAGTAAATGTTCCTAATAAAAATAAAAATAAAAACATCTAAAAGCTGCCTTTTTTCGAAACTTCGTTGCTCACTAATTGAAGCAAGTCATTTTTTCCCGGGTCGCGGGGCCCCTAGCCGATGCGGGGCCCCTAGGCAGTTGCCTACTCTGCTTGGGGATAATCCGGTACTGGATCTCGGGGAGGGTCGTGCAGTCCCATGAGTCCCACAAGTTATACATATATAATGTATCATACAAAAATAAAAACGAAGAACTTGCTAATAAAATGTTTTAATAGATTAATAATTAAAAATCGGTCCAGTTTTGGAGGAGTAAAATGGGGAATACAAAGCCTCCATTTTGACGATTTTATTTAGGTATTATCAGCTTGAGGTACTGTTGTCCCTTTCGCTACGTATTCGGGGGAGAATAAGTTTATTTTGTAGTTTTAATTTTTATTTCTTTTATATATTCAATAATATTATTATTCAATCCATAAAAACAGTTCAGTATAAACAAGTTGCTCTGCTATGTAATTATTCCTACTGGTGACAGCTGTTTCGCCCTCTGATTTATGCCCATTATGAAACTGTACGATAATTTTTATTTTTTATTTATTATTATTTTTTTAATCGCTTATTCCAGATCTCGGCAGGGCCGAATTAACCATGTCGGGGCCCCTAGGTAATGGACGTCTCGGGGCCCCTTTACCAATGGCAGACTAACGGGGGAGGGGGTTGAAGGGGCTTCCAAACGCCTCCTTGTTCCTTTGATCAAATCCTTAACAAGGCTTTAATGGGGGGGGGGGGGGGGAGTAAGGTTTTAAAACTTTTCTTTTTTTCTGAATGTAAAACATGTCAGTATATTGAGTACTTTGTCAAAATTTCAATTAAATCGGAGCAAAAAATAGTTTGGTAAAATGCCTATTGTTCTTATTTCTCGGCGTCCGATTTTCTTTTTGAATCCTCATTTAATAATTATTACGCAATACTTGTACATGAATTTCACCACTTATAAGATCACCATCTACTCAGTGCCTGTAACTGTAAGTAAGAAATTGCAGCATGATTGTGCAATAAATTCACGTAATAAAAGATTAAGATATCTATCTACATCTCAAGTTCACGCTTGCGTATATCATACGCTCTTGGAGTCAGTAAGTAGATTGGTAGTATTTGATTGCGGTGTCATAAATATGTATTACTAATCTTTAGGGAATTTCTACAAGTCTCAAATAATCAATCTGAATTTGGCGCGATAAGAGCTTTGGCTCCCGCCAGGCGAACGCCATTCCACGTTATCAGCATCGACTAGAACTCACCTGGCCGAATTTGTACGTACAGGATAGTATCTTGTCCACCGTGCACCGATCAATGCACGTAACTGATAAAGGCAGTTATAATCAACCGTTTATTTTTTAGATTATACGGCAGAAGAGTCCTAGCTGCCTCAGTCCGGTGCATTGTAGTGGCAAGTACTACGGTTCCACGACTTTTTATCTTTTTATTTCACTTTTTATCCCGACGAAATATCCCCGACAAACTATCCTACGGACAAAACATCCTCCGACAAAATATCCCACGTACAAAATATCCCCCAAACAAAATATTTACTAAAACCTAACCTAACCTAACCTAACAAAAAAATGGGTCAAAAATAATACATACAACCTGTAAAGACAATAAATTATTCTTTAAAAATAGTAAAATGGGAAAAACATAATACAGTCATCCTGCAAAGACAATAAATTATTCTTCAAAAATAGTTAAATGTAAAATAAAGTTAGGTTAGGTTAGGTTAAGTTAGGTTAGGTTAGGTTTTAGTAGATATTTTGTTATTAAGCGTTATTAGCCCAGTCATCCCCATATTTGAGGTGGAATCAGGTGGGGCAGTTTCTAAAGTCGGCAAATATAATATATTACTTTAGACATATACTCGTATTTCAGGCCTCGGAATATACGAGCTGTAGCTACTTGGGTTTTGCGTAAGTTTCACGTTTGATTCCAAGTTCATATAAGATACAATAACTCAGAAATATTCTCCGATACATTTCTCAGTCATTACAATATACATATTAGGCAAGTACTAGGTACCGTAAGATTCATTCTCTCAAGAAGAAAGGTTTTCGATTAATTCTCAGATAAAGTTCTCGAAGTCACTAATATATTCATATTAGGTAGGTAGTGTAGGTACCTACCATAAAATTCAATCATTCACTAAAAGGTTTGTAAGGAGAATATATGACACGAATGTGAATGGTATACCTATAGAAGAAGTCGGAGACGCCTGAGGAAGATACGGCACTACCAAATACTCGAGCCGGACTAAGAGAAGAGTCGGAATAACAGAAGAGCATGTATGAGGCGATGTATGCACGTAAATGAAGCAAGGAGTGTATGCCAAGACTGAGTTGTATGGCGGTCTATCCTCTCTGCCTGCTACTGCGGGGAAACGGAGTGATGGTTACTTAAATAGTTAAAATCATTTAACGAAAAAAAAATCATGAAGCAACGTAATGTTTGAAAGATTTCTATGTGCTGGAAAGTCGCAATTTGAAAATGTATATAAGGGAACGTACCCATACTACGTGACACACTTTTTGCAATTTTTTACCCCCCCCCCCCCTCCCGGTGACCACGTGTAGTATATTCCAAGACCTCCCCCTACAGTTTTCACGTAGTATTTCATAAATATGGTTTCGAATCATTTTTTCTAAAAAAAAATAAAAAATGCATTATTTGGCTTATATTTGTCTTTATTAAACGGCGCTTGCTGCGTGACGGCAAGAGTGCATGCATTACAAGTGGAAAAAAAATTATCAAGATAAAACTTATGTCAAAATATATTGAAACCGGAACGTAATTTATGGAAACGAAAGTCTTATTATTTTTATAAACATTTTTTATCTCAATCATCTTCAACAAACACGTTCCCTGAACTTTTTCACTTATTTGAATGTACGAGGGTGGGTTTTTAAGTTTGCGGATTGGGTAAGGAGTGGAAATAAAAACCAAAATTATTTTTCCTTTTCAACATATTCACCTACTACCCTAATACATTTTTCCGATCTTTAAATTAACTTAAAGGAACTTTATAACAGCGCGGAACTCAATTTTCTCCACATTTCACATTTTCTTCCCGATTGAAGTGTTTGGTCGACGATAGCTCAAAGACTAATGACCTAATTACGATAAAACCCGGTGTTTATCCTAAAAATGAGTTGTTCAATTAGTACCTAATTCAGCGGTACCCCCATTAATCACTTACATTCCCATTCCGCGAACTTAAAAACCTCCCCTCGTAGCTCGAAAAAAAACGCGAGATTTCTAGATTGACTACGTGATTAAAAAACCTAAAATAAACCTAAATACTCTACTCAATCCCCCCATGGCAGAAAGTCATCAAGCGTATCCTAAAATATCACTAAACCATGACCAAGCTGACAATGCGACCAATCGACAAGCCTCACTTTCACGATGACAGCCGGTAGGTACTTAATTAGAAAGTTTTATTCTACCGTAAAATGTTATAAGGGCTTTAAATAATGGGTGACCGGGCAACCCAGAATCGTGCAACTTCAAAAGTCATTAAGTGATGAAAAATAAAATTGGTTTTTCATAACTTTTAATGACTTTTCAAAGGGGCATTGAAATGCCACTTTATTGAGTTCATGATTTTCTATTGCACATTTCCAAGTATATACTTTCGGTTTAATGCCAACTCAGAATGAAACCAACTCAGAAGCACCTCAGAAAGGTCATTAAAAGCTATGAAAAAATAATTTTAAAATAGCCGGTAACCCTAACCTAAATTAAGTAATTTAACCATGTTTTATCGTCACTCTTAATGACCTTTCTGGGATGGTTCTGAGTTGGTTTCATTCTGAGTTGGCCGGTCACCATACTTTCGCATCCCTAAATAGTTCTCGGAAAAATAATTAAAAATCTTATGTACCTTGTATAACGTGACCATTTAATTTTTCCCCCAAACCGGGACACCGAAAAACCGTAAGGTACTGTAGATACTTAATAATAATAATAAATTGGAACAACTTATAGTCTGTCAATTAAGAGTAGAAAATATAAAAACTTGAACTACTAAATTTGTAGACTGGCAACACCAATTTAACTGTCAAATATTTATTTGAAGTGCAATTACACTGAATGTATAGAACACAGTAAACCACATTTTAAAAAACATTTTTTCTTCACGACATAAATTTGATTAAAAGGTGGTTTATAAAGCGATTTGCTTTAATTTAATTTAACATAAATTTGAATTTAATAATAGATAGAAAGGAAGAATCACTAATGGTGAGTTTAGTTACACTACTTTTAGATCTGAATGAGTTAAATATAGGCAGATCTAAAATTAGAGACATGATCGAAAGCCCAGGCAACACTAGGTACTTTACCTAGTATTAAATAAATGTGAACAATTTCTAAACTGTGCTTTATATTTTATTACATTATAGTTATTCTTCATTATGTTAACACAAAATTGCAAAGGTATAATAATAATATACCTACCTATACGCAATTCTAATTTTGAGATCGGCGGGTATCTATATATGCGATGAAAAAATATTTTTTCCACTATTACGCCTTTTTAATTTTTTATAAAAATGTAGGTTACACAGCTTTACTTTAACACCATGAGTTATGTGTTTAGTATTGCCATTTGATCAACAGTGGCGCCCTCATGTATTTTCTACTCTTATTTGACAAACTGTATATAGCATTATTTTCGCGAAAAATCCCCTCAAGATCGCTGTACAAAAGAGGCTAGATAACAATTCATCTTGCAGCTATAAATCGCCTGAACGATTGGAATTCTAGACCCTTGTTCAAAATTTTTTTTTTTTTTACTAATAGAAACACAGCAATTTCAGAAGTGAATTTACTTTACTATGTAGGAGGCTAGATCACAGCGGAGGCGTCTACTAATATCTACAGGAATTCCAAAAACTGAAAAAATCGAACTAATATCTATGAAAACCAAAGTGTTGACGAATATCTACAGCACAAACTGTTGACTAATATCTATGAGAATCAAAGTGTTGACGAATATCTACAGCACTGGCAGAGGTTGGATTTGCAATTATGTGTAGCATATTGGAATAATGTAATATTGCGTATGCAGTTTAAAAAACTTAATTTATGTAAGTGTGTATGTAAAAATTCGTAATATCGGAGTACTAGACACATTTAGCTGATTAGTCCAACCTACGCTCTGTAGATATTAATCAACACTCTGAAGTTCGTAGATATTAGTTCAACATATGAGCTGTAGATATTCGTCAGACATACAGGCTGTAGATATTAGTATCTGGAGTCGATCACAGCTCGTCTTGCAGCTACCAAACGCATGGATCATTGGAATTCTAGCCCTTTAATAAATTAAATATAATAATAATAATATTTGGCTGATTTATAAAGCGCCGTTTTCGTGAAAAATCACCTCAAGGGCGCTGATAATATTCGTATATGTATTATAAAATTCGTTTGACGAGCCTGCAATACAATTGACAAGTTAGTAATGTTTTTCATGTCATAGTGGGTTAGCTATTTTATATATTTATGTATTTCAAGATTACTGGTATGTTTGTGAATGCCTATAACGCTTTTTTTAAAACTGGACATTTTGGTCACCGGGACACGGAAACGGGACTGTCCCGGTAAAACGAGACGTCTGGTCACATCAACCTAGTATCTACATTTTAAAATGATTATTTTTTGTCATTCGATACCTACATATTTAGAAGTAGGTAGGTACCGCACAATCAAAACTGAAAACAAAACAGTCCGTTCAATTCAACTCTGGTTCAATGAACTCAATCATATTTTGAATGTGTCATTTTCAAAATTGGAAATGATTCTGTGAAGAATTTAGACAAACGATCAAGTAGGTACCTATAATGATAATTATTTTAATGAACAGAAAATTATTTTACATTGTCATTTTTCAAATCGGATATTTATAAACAAAGTTGAGAGAAAATAAATACATATTTTTTAAATAGGTAGGTACCTACCTATCTACTAACAACCTTCCCAGCTACTTGCACTGTTAAAAGATATCCAGATATTTTTTATCTTTCAATATTATTTTATTCAATTATATATTTACGTTTCAGCAACCAATGGTTTTTCTTTTTAGGGAGCTGATGTTTTAATCTAACCGAAAATAGGTAGAATAAAATTCCCTGAAAAATGCCTGAAATGCTAAATGCTATCTCTTTCGTGTGGCATGTTCGGTGATTCACTTCAAACATGCTGCTCGCCGTTCGTACGAACTTACGAATTACGAACGGCGCCTTCTTCAGTTGGCCGCCAGGAGTCGCCGCGGGAGCTTGTGTCTTGTGAATCCGTGCCGTTTTCATTTGTGTCAAGAACTTTGAAGAAGTAAAAGAATCACATTTTGGCTCGTCTTGACTTCATGGCGACTTTGACAGTCGATTTATATCATTTTAAAATAACCAGAAGTGCCGGTTAGTGTTGCGAAAACAACAGTGCAAAAATATTATGTGAATTATTGAAACTTGACATATTATGATTTTGTAAAGTTTCTAAAAAGCACGAAGTAATGGAACAGCTTTTTTACGCTATTTCTGTCGTTTTTTTACGGATGTGAAGTTAGAAGTGTTGTAAAAGTTAATTTGGTGATAAAAACTGTTTATTGTGAATACAGTTCAAACAGTCGGAAAAATTGGACACCGAAAAATGTACCCCATCGTAGTGACAGGTAAATTAATAAATAATCACTATACTTTTTTTCTCGTTATGTTGTATTTTTTAAAATAAAGCATTAATTTCCATACCGAATGCGACAATCAACAATAGTTGAACACTTTGTAAAACTTTTTTACGCTAAAAATATAAATTGACCAATCTTATCGCTTTTCAAAAAGTTGAGAAAAATTTTCTGGTAAAATGTTGAAATTGGAACTTAATATAATATTGCCAGCGCTAACAAACAGATCTTGATTAATATTCCACACCGGTACCTGCATAATAACAATAACCGATCGGTAACTACCTGGTACAAAGTGATATTCATTAAGTAAATTTATTAAAAATGGAATGTTGTGTGGATATTATAATATTGCCAGCGATAATAAACGAATCTAGATTAATATTCCACGCCCGTACCTGCATTTATAATAACCTATCGGTACCTACTTGGTACAAAGTTATATTCATAAACTTGCTGCAGAAGGCCGGCGCTACTCGCTAGGATAGAATTTAGGCGCCACACTGCACCTGGCGCCCGACATCTTTTCCCGATGGCTGCGTTCGAACGAAACTCCGAGTTTCGAATAATTATTTGCGTTTGGATTGGCATTTTTAATGCTTCCTGAAATTTATATTATGTGTGCTCTTATATTATTTTTCTTTCACTTTCATGTTGTCATGGTCGTAGTAAAGTAAACTTTTACCTACAATTATAAAAAAACCAACCCTTTGATTTAACTGACTAAAAAATTACTATCTCCAGAGGTGCTCTAAATATCAGCGTACCTAGGGTAAATTTTGAGGATCGCTGGCAACGGTTAATACGCCCTTTTTTTTGAAAAAAATCTTTTGATTCACCTTAATTACATTAAAAGACAACTATTTGCATTGGGGGAAGTGGAAAATATTTTTGTGTAACATGGTTTGTGATACAAAAGTGCCCCTTTTTAACGCCTACTCGCGTCAAGGCAAGAAAAACATCCCAGTTTTCAAGTAGTTTAGCGGCTACGCTAGGTTAGTGTAACATGGTTTGTGATTCTGGCGTACAATCTCACAAGACGAAAGCTAATTTTAATTTTACGTAATGAAATTTAGAATGAAATATTTTCCACTTCCCCCAATGCAAATTGTTGCCTTTTAATGTAATTAAGGTGAATCAAAAGGTTTTTTTTCCAAAAAAAGTACATATTAACCGTTGCCAGCAATCCCCAAAAATTAATATATTTACGGGAAATGAGATGAAAAATGCCTCATTAAAGTTTCATTTTTTCGTCAAAGTTTCAATAAAAATTTAATGCCTTTTAACATTGCGGACATGTTCCTCTTTCTTGTTTAGCGTATTCGTGTACCTAGACCGTTTCCAGCTATTCTAAAAGTTTACGTATTTATTTTCTTCCTTCAAACGATTTCCCAAAATAAGAGGGCTGAACAAAATAAACTAGGTACCTACCTACATTATTATTTTATTATCACTTATCTGATAATTATGATTCCATATTATTTTGATGTTTTCGTTTCTATTTATAATGTTGATAGCTCATCATTTGGTTGGGACATACCTACCTACTATACATATACTAATTGACACATCGACATGTTAATTGCTTTTTCAGAAGTTGTAATTGCTGTTAATTATATCAAGAACAACATTTCAAATACAAGTCGGCTAGGTATTATTTCCTCAGCTTTATTAATAGGAGCGGCAAATTTGAGGATAATAATTTTAAAAAACAAGTCAGTTTGGTGATATAATTATTTATCAACGGCGAGTGGAATTTTTTCATGATAATAATATTTTTCCAGTCAAAAGTGTAATTTATTATTAATAATTTCCTAGAACACTATTTCACTATATTTAATAAATTAGATAACTTATTCTGCATTTGCTATCAAGTAAATAGATATTGCATCGTTTAATTTAAATTGTAATTATATTAATAAATATGCACTAATCGTCTGAGATCATTGCTATTTCGTACACCTAACAAGATTATTTTGAAACCTGTGTAAATAAACGCCATGCCAACATTATTCAACTTCTCTTTGATGTTCGCCGCCATTATAATATTAGAACACACAAATATACAGATCGGTATTCGATGGCAAAATTCGTACTGTCTTATTTCCACCTTTGACCGCCTGCACGTATTATTTTGGTGTTTATAAATTAATTTAGATTCCCGGTGCCACCAGACTTACGTATGATTACAACGCCAAAAGTCTGTAAAATGTAAACACAAAAGTTTCTAAAATGAATAAAAAAGACAAATTTCCTACCTGCCTTGTTTAGACCGGCTACACACGAGTGATTTTAGTTGCGTGCATCAAAATCCGTACAGTACATAGTAGAAATGGAGGTATCCACACGAGCGATGCCACACTAGGGAGACTTTTTTGAATTCATATGGATTTTGGAATATTTAGTTTACAACAGAACTGCCGCCACAACTAAGGGAACGTACCCATACTACGTGACCAACTTTTTGCAATTTTTAACCCCCCCCCCCGGTGACCAAAATCCTAAGCAACCCGCCGCTCATTTGTATGGAGCGTGACATTTTGAAGACCCCCCCCCCCCTAAACGTGTCACGTAGTATGGGTACGTTCCCTAAGTCTCTCATGTGCGGGCTGCCGCTTAACATGCTAGTGCATACCAGTGAAAATTAACAGACTACTAAAATTACAATTATAATTTTGAAAACAAACAAAAAAAAACTAGGATAGGTACCTAGATACTTTATCAAATTCTTCACACAATAAGTTCCAATTTAAAAAATGACACTTTAATTCAGAGCATATTTGTTTACATTTGAGATTTCTCGCAGGACTAGGTAGATACCTAACACGCGCATCACAGGCAACCGAATTTAGTATAAACATACATCATCAAACGATGATTTTTTAAAAATATATTTGTTAGTTAATACTATTAGTTACGTACTGATTGACTTAAAATATAAATAATGTAAAGCAAGCTGTCTGTAGTGTCAATACTGTCAATGATCCCCCCACGTGCGATAATATTTGCATAACCCCATTATGAAGACCATTCCAAAATGGGCCACAAAAATGTTGATTTCAGGATAAGCATAATATAAATCCTATAAAAGGATTGCGGTAATCGTTAAGCGTTGACAGGCATGACCAAGTCATTTACACGCAGTTTAATCCCTGCATTCGATCCGCTAATACACCTTTTCTTCAAATATAATGGTGACAAATGGCCTCCTGCCGCTACCGCGAGACGCGGGTCCATCGCGGGTGCGGGTCGTGCTCTTTGTTGTTTGCTTTTTTATTTTATTTTTAAGGCATACGAGTGCAATTATTTATCAGTCTGCGGTCTAAAGACGGATGATGCGGGGCAAGAATGAACCCTTAGTTCGCGCAGAAATAATAGCTCAATTTTATCATTTGGCTTATTAGAGTTCCTACCAGCAGCAAGTGTAGGTATCTCAAGCCGAGCTTAAAAAGCATTTTTTTCCTGAAATATTTTTAATTTATTTTTTATGATCTGAAAAAGTGTTGCCATTATTATTTTGCTTTGTTATTCTTTTCAGACTAATATCCCCGTTGAAACCTGTAACATTCATAATACAATGAATACACATGTAATTTGTAAACATTCATAGGTACAATGAATGTTTGTACGACATGGGGCATTCTTATTCATTAATTATTATTAGGTACCTACCCGGTCATGCCAAACAAACTCGCGGCGCTCCATACAAAACATCTTAATCAAAACACACTAACATAGTCGGTGAGCAGGTACACAAATAAAACAGCAACTTTGATCCATTTGAAATGACGTCAAGTCAATGCACTAATTATTATTATTGAGATTATTAATTAACATTACAGTATTGAGAGCGCGGTTGAAAAGATAGCCGCGTTTGACAGTAAATAAATAAAATATAATGGGGCGCTTTTTCAATTGACTCGTGCGATCCAAAAGAGAAATATCCACCTGTTGCTTGCCGAAATATCTCCGTTCCTGTGTTTTGCGTCCCATTCTGGCTCTCGGCTTGACCGCAACTTTGTCTCTTTCAAACGCACGGGTACGATTCTGTCTTGCTTGCTCTTGGAAAGTAAATCTGATGCTGTCCCTTTCTTGTTGTTAACATATTCACTGCTGTTGATAAAAAAATAATATTTAATAAAATATTTAAAATTTGCATGAGCCTGGATTATTTTTTTATTCTACTGTTTATGGCTTGAGTATTGAGTAGTTTATGGGTACTTGGTGATTTTTTTCACACGAAAACGTCGCTTTCAAAACCGGCCAAGTATTATTTTTGCTTATTGTTAAATTTTACTATAAATTAACTTCAAATTATTAAAAAAACAAACCTTCGAAATACATACATTTTTTTTTATTTTTTATTTCATATATTTTTTATTAGTAACAGATATTTGGGTTTTTTTTGGCTACCACACTAGGCTAAGCCCGTGTTGTGGTAGTCGTACATTTAATATTTTAACATTTCAAAAAATATTAAGAAATACTTAAAACTAAAGAGAAAAAAAAAGACCATATTTTAAAGAAAAGTAAAAATGAAAATTCAAATTCAAATTTTGAAATACAAAAATTAATAATAAAAATTAAATGTTAAGAACTCAAGTGTTCTGTATAAATTAAAACATATAATTATATAAATCAAAATTAAAAACATATATAAATTTAGTGAAAAACTAAGAGAAAAAAATAACAACATTTTAAAGTAAAATAGAAATACAAATGGAAATTAAAATTTTGAAATGCAATAATTCATGAATTCTTTAAAGTGCGTTCGTCCCCTTTCAAAAATCCAATGTTGTACACGTGTTATAAAAAGAGAATTAGAATTACTTGACTTTATGTCAGTACTCAGAGCATTATACATTTTAGGAGCGATGAACCAGAATTGTCGTTGAGCGAATGAGGTGTTAGTTTTTGGGACCACGCAACCCAGGTTTGATGAAAAGCGGGTGTGTGCTTGATGTTGTGGAGCAATTAGTAGATTATTTTTTCGTATATAACAAATGCTTGTTTTAGTAAATAGCTGTCGAATATCTAAGACCCTGATTTTTGCAAAGAGTTCATTTGACATTATTAACCTATTTTACCATAAAACACTCGGGGTGATGCAAATTCTCCAAAACTTAGCCGTCGCAATTAACATCATCGCATCATAACATTATCGCAACGTCTTGTAATGAAGCCATAAATAATGCAAAATCATATGTTTTTGTTTTGAAAATTTGATGGTTTAGAAATATTATAGATGCTTCAATTAAATACTGCGTGTAGAACACACCTTATAAAAAAAAGTATAAGGTGTATAAAAAAAACACTTTCAAGTCCAAACTCTCCTATTTATAAACCCCTTTTCGGATTTGGTTTTATTGTATAATGTGGCAAATTTTGTTTATTTTATAATAATCGCAAAAAAATTATATATACGTCCGAACTTCAGAAAATAAAATAATAAAATATGCATTTTCTCGTTGTTATTTTGACATCAATCAATACGGCCCGCACTCTACGAATTTGGATTCTTGAAGTGACCCTTATGGCATGGGCACAAGAACCATGCACTGGGCACACCTATTTCGTATCAGTCAAGCCCCGCCTGGAGCGGGAGACAGACGTGTGACTCCGCGTCGCTTAGTTTCGTGAAATCGATTTAAAATTTCCGTTTTCTTACAATAAACATTGCGTAAAAAAGGAATTAATATTTTTTACTGGCCTTTACGAAATCAACCTGTAAAAAAAATTCTCAAATACCTTTTCCAACCTTTCCAAAAGCTTTTTCTCAAGTATTTTTAAACTCCTCCCATAAAGGGCGGGAATTCCGATTTCGATTTTTTCCTGAACTATTGGATCAACTTAAGTACTATTTTTATTTCTCGTGATAAGGCTTACCAGCGATTGTGAAAAAAATTGTTAAATATATATTTTTTTTATTCTGATGTGAAGAAATTTCAATAAAGAATTATCAATAGGTATCGTTTTCCTCTTGACTTGTATTTGATTATTTTTTTAATTATATAAAATGTGGATAGTTTTGGTTGTTTACTAGCTTTGAACCGTATCTTCTTATTTTTTTTCTTGCTCTTTGTTATTTTTTAAAGAAACAAAAACGTCCCGGGTTGCTATTAATAATCGGGCAGTAGGTACACATTGATATATTTGTTTATTTACAATGTCGATCGGCGCATTTGCACAAAATAATAATTTATGCATTAACATATTTATTTATTTACAATGTCGATGGACGCATTTGCGCACTTTTGTACGAAATAATAATATACTCTGTAAGTGACTTTGGGTGATAACCGTCTTAGCTGTGTAAATTAGGTTTACAACTTTTTTGTATGTAATACATCACAAGAGCGCCCGTGCCTGGGAACAACGGTTGGGCAGCGTTGGATTGCACGAAGAGATTTATTAATACGGGTGTTGAAGAGGCCTAGATTATATGTAGGAGGAAAAACAGATGACGGTAGCTCGTTCCACGTACGAGGCAACTTACACATTAAAGGGTCGAAGAAACGAGCCGTTCTCATGAAGCCAATGTCAATTATTGGTACATTATATTTATTTCACACCTGCAGACCCGGCCACACGTTGCTGTGGCTAACGAAACACAACGCCATTACCCAACCTTTATAAAATCCACACCACCCGCTTGACAGAAGCCCGCTGCCCCCTGCCTGAATTGAATATTTGAATTTCTCGGCTTTTCTCTACTATAATAAGCTTGTATTATACGTATAAACCTTCCTCTTGAATCACTCTATATATTGGTGAAAACTGCATGAAAATCCGTTGCGTAGTTTTTAAAAGATCTATGCGCACATACATTTTGAGCGACTTCATTTTATACTATGTAATGATTATATTTATTTTCCAACAGTTGCAAAACAGAACACTTTTGTAAAGTGATAATTATTTAGATTTAGATTACTTTTTTGATCACTTGTTATGACTTTATCCACTTTTCAAAAGAGTTATTGTCTCTAATATAATAAAACTATTATAATGGAATTTCACTACGAATTGTCAATATCAAAAATAGAATGCGCGCGCACTGTTCTCTCTTGCTCCTACAGTGTGATACAGACAATAGGCCTGCACTGTGTCTTAGATATAAGTAACGTAACTGGCTATGAGAGAAAGAGAGGAAGAAAATTTGTGCTCGCACCTCTCTCTCTTGCCCCTACAGTAATATACGAAACGTAACTCTCTCTCTCTCTATCTTCACTAACTTATATTTCCCTCTCAACTTCCTTTCGCCTCGCCCGATCACACTTTTCGTAACGCTCTCGTCATGCATTCACCAGCTTACTCCCCAAGTCAAGCGTGCGTAAAGAAGTTTTACTTCAAAAAATCTTGTCACTGTTCTGTTTATTTTTAGAACCACAATTTTACATTACTGGTTATCAAGTTACAAATGTAAAAATACTCACCAATTTAGGTACCTACTTAACATTTGTGAAGTTGCACATCTTAAAAACTTGTTTTTTTTTATTGAAAATATATTAGTAAATTTAATTCCCACGGAATAGGTTAAGAATTCGTTCGTTCAAATATTTGTATACAAAGAAGCTGTCCGGGCGCCGGCGGCAAGACATAATGCCCCCTACGCCCATTGTTCGCAAAGCCGATTATTGACTGCAAACAATGCAACGCTTCCCGCTGGCTAAATTGGTCTGGCGCTCTCACGCGGGGGAGGGAGACGGGCATACCGCGCGCCAGCTGGGCCACGTGCGTCTGACAGAGACGGATGTACTACCGCACTTTAGTATAGGTATGGTGATGCACTCAGCGATGCATTTTTTGTTGATGTTTGAAGAAATGTCTGCTGAACCACGATATTATAAAATAACTAGCTGATCCGGCGAACTTCGTACCGCCTCAGAATCAAAAACTGTTGTCAACTTATTAGCTAAATTGATCTAAATTGTTTCTCCCTGCGTGTCCTTTCCCCTCTCGCGTTCCCTCTCCCCACTCCACTTCTCCCCATCCTCCGTCCCGCTAACCCCCCTTCCTGAGTTCCTTTCCCCCCTCCCCCACCCCCCTCCCCCGGTTCACAGTTCAATATTATACCCCTTACAATATTGCTGCAGTTCTTTCAAAATAGGAGAATTCCTTCCATACAAAATGTATGGGGAAAATAATTTTCTTCGGAGTGGAACACCCTTTACTTTTAGGGGTATGAAAAATAGATGTTGGTCGATTCTCAGACCTACCAGATAAGCACACAAAATTTCATCAGAATTGGTCCAGCCGTTTCGGAGGAGTATGGTAACAAACACCGTGACACGAGAATTTTATATATTAGATAATGTTTAGGCACCTATGTAGGTATCGCAGCGAATGTTGAATTGAGCACAGTATCTACTCAAACAGCTGCATTGCTTGCACACAACATGTTTCAAACTTGTTTGAATTCAGAAAAGAAAATTCCGGTTGATTTAAAGTATTTAAAGTTTTATTTTTAAAAAAATTAAGTTTTAGTAGGCGTGAGCAAGACAAAACGCTGTTTTCCCTGTCGGTAGATACATTTATGCACCAATAGACATAATCCTAAATACATATGTGTTGTTCTCATTGTTCAACCTGCTAGGGACTCCAGATACTAATATCTACAGCCTGTATGTCTGACGAATATCTACAGCTCATATGTTGAACTAATATCTACGAACTTCAGAGTGTTGATTAATATCTATAGAGCTTAGGTTGGACTAATCAGCTAAATGTGTCCAATAGTCCGATATTAGGGATTTTTACATACATATTTACATAAATTAAGTTTTTTAAACTGCATACGCAATATTACGTTATTCCAATATGCTATACACAATTGCAAATCCAACCTCTGCCAGTGCTGTAGATATTCGTCAACACTTTGGTTCTCATAGATATTAATCAACAGTTTGAACTGTAGATATTCGTCAACACTTTGATTCTCATAGATATTAGTTCGATTTTTTCAGTTTTTGGAATTCCTGTAGATATTAGTAGACGCCTCCCCTGCTAGGTACATGATTCTTTCTATTACGGGGTAGATATTTGGGAGGCGTCTACTAATATCTACAGGAATTCCAAAAACTGAAAAAATCGAACTAATATCTATGAGAACCAAAGTGTTGACGAATATCTACAGCTCAAACTGTTGACTAATATCTATGAGAACCAAAGTGTTGACGAATATCTACAGCTCAAACTGTTGACTAATATCTATGAGAACCAAAGTGTTGACGAATATCTACAGCACTGGCAGAGGTTGGATTTGCAATTATGTATAGCATATTGGAATAACGTAATATTGCGTATGCAGTTTAAAAAATTTCATTTATGTAAGTATGTATGTAAGAATCCCAAATATCGGACTATTGGACACATTTAGCTGATTAGTCCAACCTACGCTCTGTAGATATTAGTCAACACTGGGACCGTCATAGATATTCGTCCGACCTTAGCTCTGTAGATATTAGTCAACACTCTGAAGTTCGTAGATATTAGTTCAACAGATGAGCTGTAGATATTCGTCCGACATACAGGCTGTAGATATTAGTATCTGGAGTCGATATTTGTGGGTGTGGAAACGTAACACAAGATCTAGTAAGCTTTCTTTAAAAACGTTATACCTATAAATTAGGTAAATTACTTAAATATGTGTAAAAACATTATATCAAAACTAATCAAATTATATTTAAGGTGATACCTACTTATAAGAATTCATAATGTGCTCTTTCATAGATGGCGCTAGTTTAATTATTTTTAGGAAATAACGCTTTTTGAAAGTTATGCTTTAAAATATAAGACGAATAAATAGTTATGTCCATAAAAACGCGCAAATATTTCAAGAAAGGCTAACAAATACATTATTACAATTGAGTTTGTTCACGAACAAAACTTTTAATTCATATTGCTTATACATATACACGAGAGCAAAAAATTGATTCATCTTAAGCACCCGCATTCCTACTGATTTATAACATATTTTTCTTGAACACTTTCAGTTTTTAAGCTTTTTAAAAAATATAAGTTATTTTAAAAATAATATCTATACATTTATATAGCAGAAATGTTATTGTAATTATGTATATGAAAAAATCACGAAGTACGCTCCGAAAATGATTAAAAACACATTTTTTCTGCATTGTTATAGTTAAGAATAAAATCACCGTGTGTATTTAAATGCAACATTTCGAGAGATTTTTGCTCTGTTTTACGTTTAAAGTTTTTTTAAACGTAAAACATTTATTAAAATACGGCTCGTTAGCCGTATTTTAATAAATACTAGCTGGTACGCGGCATGAGTTGCTATGCCATTTAATAAATAAATTATTTCTCCCTGCGTGTCCTTTCCCATTCGTCCCGTTCCTCTTCCGCCTCCCCTTCCCCTAGCGTTCCCACTCCGCCTCCTCCACCTTCCCTCTCCCCACTCCACTCCCCTCTTTCCCCCGTCCCACGAACACCCCTCCCGAGTTCCCCTCCAACCTCCCAGGTTCCCCTTCCCACTCCCGGGTTCCCCCCCCCCTCCCGCGAACCCCTACACGAGTTCCCCTACCCCCTCCCCCCTTCCACCCTCTCTCATTCCATACATTCAGTTTTCAGAGGGCTCGCGTGCCACCTATTGCATTTTTTTTTATACAAATTTGATAATGCCAGAGCTCACCAGTAGTTTTATACAAACCTTGTCCTGACAACAACGATCACAAAAAAAAATAATTATCCAATTTGGTGCAGTCGTTCGGAATTTATGCGCGTACATACATTTCTGCGATTCATTTTTATTTTTATGGATTTTTGCTTATAATAATAATCTTTTTTTATAAGCGCGCTCCCCCTCTTCCATTCGTATTTACTTCTTCTCTTTGAACGTCTACTACCGGGCCTTAATATTATAAAACACGACTACAAAAAACTTTTTTTCCTAAAATAATTAAACTACTGCCATCTGTGAAAGAGTAGATTTTTAATTCTTTTAAAGTATCACCTTATCGAAGGTAATGTTACTTTAAAAAGAACAAATTAAATATGCCAATTAATTTTTAAATTCCCGAGTAATGTTTTTAATTATGGCTTTGTACTCGTCGGCCATAAAAATACACGGACGCAATAAAAAAAAAATATTACAAAAACTAAGGAATTTAGCGGACTAGGCAGTGATCAGGCAGGTACCCCGACCGGATGGCCGACCCGGGCGGTCGTGGAGTTGAATTTCTATTTGAAAATTATTTCTACACGTCGAAAAAATGATGGGGTGAAATTTATTCAGCATTTTTGTTCCGCGGGAGGTACCTAACTGCCTACCAAATAATGACCTTATACATGGTGAACCATCCTTACTACACCAATATTTAATTGAGAAATGTTTCATTAATATTGGGTTAGAGGCGGATTTAAAAAAAAATCTTTTTCATCTGGGAATGTACAAACTTAAAAAAAATTGATACCTAATTATAATTATGTAAATTAGATTATCTTCCTTGCTTCCAATTAATAGCTTTGAGATTGGGTTACACTGTTGCAAATTTCTGATTGGGTTCCACTCTGCATAAAATGTAAGATAACTTCTTTAAAATGTTACTTTATTAGTCAGATTTTTTTAAACCATTATTTTTCTTGTTGATGATTGAGATATATGGAACAAAAATTGTAGCTTCTCTACTGGTGATGCACTAAAAAGGAATGCAAAATCATATGTTTTGGTTTGAAAATTTTAGAAATTCTTTTGATGCTTTAATTAAATACTTCGAGTAGAAAACATATTTGCATTTTCAATAATCGAGTATTTTTTATTAGTGTTTGTATAAACCCAGAAAAAAATAAGAACCATGCATATAAAAACTGATTTAAAGTTCAAAATTTACTACTCACGAACTCCTTTTCGGTTAAGCTTTTATTGTATGATGTGGAAAATTAAATTCTTTAGAAAAATATCGTAAAATAAAATAAAAAACGCTATTTATTTTCTTGAATAAATCCGGCGGCTGATGTTAAATGGGAATTTAAACCTTATACAAAAGGAGTGTTATCGTTTTAACTGTTTTAACGTTCAAAATCTAACTTATGAACTCCTTTTCGGTTATGTTTTTATTGTATAATGTATAAAATTAAATTCTTTAAAAAAATATTGTAAAACATTTCAATTTCTGAGCTTCGCAAAATAAAATAAAATAAAATAGGCTTTTTGGCGATGTTTTTTCCTTCACTAAATCAAAACCGGCGGCTGGTGATAAATGAGAATTTAAACCTTAACGCTATCCACAAAGGAGTGTTATTGTTAGCGGCCTGATCCCATATTTTACACCACTTTATGCATCGCCTTAAATTGATATATCGACGGGTTTTAAACAGCTCTAAATAGTTACGTAGACCCAGGAAATCAATGCAGAAAAGCCACTGTTTATTTTTCAGAAATAAAAATAATTAAATTTGTATTATTATAATATAATTCATTGCAATTATTTTTAGCGTCTCTCTATCTCTCTCTCTCTCTCTATTTCTTACCATAAAATTTAGTACGAACATAATAATCATCATCATTACATAGTATAAAATGAAGTCGCTCAAAATGTAAGTGAGCGTTAATCTTTTAAACAACGAAACGGATTTTCATACGGTTTTCACCAATAGATAGAGTGATTAAAGAGGAATGTTTATATGTACAATACATGTAAATTATATTAGAGAAAAGACGAGAAATTTAAAGAAAACATATTTTTGTGCGATTTAAAACGGCTGGCGGGCCGCACTATAGTCACTTTTGAAATTCGTTCTACGGAAGAAATTGGAAAATAGATGTCCTAGAATAAGTAGGTATTTGATTTTCCCTTTTCAAATATCCAGTGTTGCATTGCAAACATTGTATAATTAGTGGCGATCGCTCGAATTGCATTACATAGTATAAAATGAAGTCGCTCAAAATGTATGTGCGCATAGATCTTTTAAACTACGAAACAGATTTTCATGCGATTTTCACCAATAGATAGAGTGATTCAAGGGGAAGATTTTACATACTTATTTTAGTAGAGAAAATCCGAGAAATTCAAATATTCAATTCAGGCATCGGGCAGCTGGCAAGCGGGTGGTGTGGATTTTATAAAGGTTGGGTAATGGCGTTGTGTTTCGTTAGCCACAGCAACGTGTGGCCAGGTCTTTGATTATATAAATGTCTAGATATAGCGCTCGAGTGACGAAGCGCCAAAAAATATATCAGCCAAATGTTGGCAGCTAAGCTCAGCCTGTCCGCTCAGTGGCGACACTATCGTTGAACGGTAAACACGTGTTGTGTGACATTTGAAAATGACCATTTGCGCTATATCAGTGTGCAGGAATTACATAGGACGATTGAAAATAACTAAATATGTTACCTATCATCGGTAAGTTACCTTTAAATAACCATTTAGTTAAAGAAACAATTCAGTTTTAATAGTGTAATTTGGTCTTAGGACGAACGCCAATTGACGCCATATTTTGACACCATGTTTACAGGGTTGCCTGTTCTTCAAATTGAACTTTCCCGATAATTATTTCGAAGTAAAAACCGATCATATTTACGTGCGTTTGTAATTTTAAATAGGATTTTAATAATTATCCAAAAGTACACTATATATAATAATATTATAAATGTGAAAGTTTGTCTTTGTGTTTACGTGCTTGTAAATTTTTCGCGTTGACACTATATTTAAAAAAGTTATGAATATGAAATTTGCTTATCTATTAAAATTACAAAAAAATGTGACAGGTTTGTTTGGTGAAGTATCAAGTAAATTTTTAATTTTATTCATACATATTTTACAGAATACCTAATGATCCTATATTAAGAAGTAAGTGGATAGAAAAAATAAGAAAAAGCCGCCGAGAGGATGTCTGGCAACCAGCTAAAAGTACTGTTATTTGCTCTGATCATTTCCATGCCAAAGACCTGTATTTTGTATTTCAAATACACGACTTGAAAGTATTTTGTATTTCGTATTTTAAATACATGCGAAAAAGTATTTTGTAATTTGTATTTTAAATACAGCAAAGCATGTATTTTGCCCAGCCCTGCTTATTTATTTGTTAAAAATAATGAAATAAAAATAAATCTCTTTTAACAATGATTTTATTTTCATTTATATCATTATATGTAGAAAATTATCTTACTTAAATGAATTCAAAATTAAACGAATTGTAGGTCCCGCAAAATCGAAACATATTTTTTACCCACTTTTACGGGAAATACTCAGGAGCTGGTATCACTCGACACGCCTACAGTGACGTTAGCGCTCGACGTTAACAATATAAGTTACGCATACTTGTGTGCGTGTCACGCACACAAGTGTTTCAAATCTGGCCTGTTCTTTTTGCCGGAATTACAGCGCAACACTCTATCTAGACATTTATATAATCAAAGGGCCAGGTCTGCTAGTTCAAAATAAATTAATAGTAGTTTTTAAAATTTTAATTTCAACTGTTTAGATTTGACAGTATTTATAAGTAAACGTATGGCAGGTAACTTAATTCATCACATCACATTAACCGGATCCCCTTTGTAAGGCGAAGGTTGAAATGACGTTTATAATAATATAATATGGCCGACCGCCCGTGGTTAGTAGCATTTGCGTTCGGTTTGACATTTTTAATGCTATTTATAAATACTTAGTTATTTTTTATTTCTCCGGGCCGGCGATTAAGATTGTATCTCTTTCAATAATCATTTGTAATTATTTTTTTTAAGGTTCCATTAATTATTCGTGAGAGTCTCTAAGATTGTATTAGAGGCATTCAAATATCTGGGATAAACATTCTTACAAGTTGTTCGACGTTCTTAGCATTTTAATGGGAAATCATGTTTTGGACCACGTTTTTGTTTTTCACATCAAAATATGATGTCACTAATTTGTTTGTTTTTATCTATTACACGTTTTTTTAAGTAAAAATTATAATTAGTTATTATTTTTAGTTTTATTTTTTAGTATTTTTTAGCTGAAGTTTTCCGCGAATGTAGATTCGAACACAGTACCTACTCACACAGGTGCATTTCTTGCATAGAGCATGTTATAATATAAACTTATTACTCGACATCAGTACAGAAAATTATAGTGAAATTCCAATTGTTTCACAGAATTTGCAACAGTTCATCAAATTTCTATTTTTTTTCAAGTTCTATTCAAGTTCTTAACATTCTATTCAAGTGCGCCCCACGGTTGAATTTGGCAGCCACCTCTGGTCTGGAGCTCCAAAATACCTGAAAAATACCCTCGACTCTGCAGAAACGGGCGGTCCGTTTGATAGATTCTCCCATCTTAACAGACAGATTGCAATCTTTAGAACACAGGCATCGGGTGGGAATGCTATCCTTGTTCTACCGGTATTACAATGGAAGATGCTCCGAGGAACTAGCATCATTAATCCCTTCGGCACCGGTGCATAGTCGGGAAACACGCCAAACGCGTGCCCAAGATTTGTACACGGTTGACATTTGTCACATGAGAACGAGTCGTTTCTTCGACTCGTTCTTATGTTCAACAACTCGGCTGTGGAATGATTTGCCGGCCTCTGTGTTTCCTCCTTCCTACAACATGGGTCTCTTCAAGACCAATGTTCATTCCTTCCTCTCCTCAAAAAGACCCTCCACACAGCATCCCAGATGACATAGGCCCTGAGCGAAATTATTTTCCTCAAGGCCTCCTGTGTGGAGTTAATGTAAAAAAAATCAGGTACATATCTGAAACAATAACAAACTTGAATAAAGCTTTCACATAGCTTGGTAATTAACTTTAAAATTTGATGAATTGTTAAAATTTTGTGAAACAACCCGTCCTTACTTGTCCCTAAGCAAGGCGAAATGCTGTTTGTCAGTGAAGTTTCGCAGGGAAATCGTCGTCGGAAGTGTACACATATTCACCAATGCGCCAAATCGTTAGTATGAGTTGTTCGCTTCAACCCTTGTTGTGAAACCTATAACATTGTAATGCTGCATATAAACACGTGGGTATTTCCGCGAACCGAACCATAAATTACGGGAAAGGAATGAAGCATCGCAAGCGGCGTTTCACGCCATTTGGCTTGCATCGTTCCTTCCCCATAATGGGGGCATCACGCACACAGCTATAAAAGATCATCGCACGCACAATATCGCTCGCCATACAAGACCCGTCACACCCAAGAAGATGATGCGCGGATAAACCATAGACAATACAGATTATACGCCGTAACCACTGCTCACGCGATATGCGAAAAGTTATGCGACCCACTCCCTCTCACCAGTAAACCGAAGAGGGGGTCATTTTAATTACGGACCTGCCTAAACGTGCGGATGACAGCTTGTTGACAGATCCATTACAAAGAAATGATATTTCGCGGCAGCTCCTTAATTCAACTGACCCCCTCTCCTACCGTAGGAAGAAACTTTTATAGCGTAGTTTGACGGTGCAACAAGCGCTCGTGGCTCGGCTCTTCGTTCGTGTATATAAACGCAGCATAATACACTTTGTGGTACATAGATCAACAGAGCATAGAATTCGGTTCTCTTGCGGACAGTGTTTTTGTTTGCGGTTTCGGTTTTTTGATTACTTATCGAATATTCATAAAGAAATTTATTAATGTAAAGTTTTGTTGCTAATTATAATAAAATGTTATTATTATCGTGTTTTATGCTTGATGTTTTCTTCTTAATGCGGTCACTCATTTGCGATTCGCCTAAAGTTTAATGCTTTATGATAATATTATTGTGTCTGGCCAAGTATAAACCGACATAACTCTGTTACACCGGTTTTTAAATGGAAGATTCTCCAATCGTGATTGATTGTGGGGAAAAGTATGGTTGGGATATTCATATATCTGGTCGCTAAACACGGCCAAAGCCATTTCAATCAACCTTTTGATTGCAAATGGTGGTCTTTCACCAGGGGGATACTGAGAGTTCTGGGAAGAAAAAAGTGGGTAGGAATCTGGAGGTCGGGAATCCAGGAGTGACAGACGTATGAATCCATTATTTCCACTGCGGTGCAAGGCGATGGGTCGAGAGAGTCCTGTTGTACAGGTAAAACGTCTTCCTCAACCGGTCTCTCCCGGTCGCGTATTTCCAAAACCTATACCGTTTCAGTCGCTTTACATTTTCAATATCAAAATTTAAATATTTAGAAATAAAATTATTAATTTCTAATATACACATTGGAAAGATTATTTTATCTAGATTTTAGAACAATTTTTGTTTTTGCAAAGTGTTAAAAAATTATCAATATAGAGGTGTATTTACAATATATTGGAATAATATTAAAATTTAAATGTTTAGAAATAAAATTATTAGTTTTTAATATACATATCAGAAAGATCATTTTAACTAGATTTTTGAACAATTTTTGTTTTTGCAATGTGATAAAAAATAACT
The DNA here is from genome assembly GCA_917880885.1 of Limnephilus marmoratus. Lineage (NCBI taxonomy): Eukaryota > Metazoa > Arthropoda > Insecta > Trichoptera > Limnephilidae > Limnephilus > Limnephilus marmoratus. The sequence goes on along the minus strand of OU862919.1, from coordinate 25,705,249 downwards.
AATATAGAGGTAGGTATATTTAAAATGTAAATTGTCGCCACCGCGACTGAATCGGTATAGGTTTTGGAAATACGCCTCCCGGTCACCTGCTAAGTCACCAAACGTAGCGAACCACTTGAAATGACCTATGGCTTATAGGGTTTTTGGTTCCACAATAAATAGTTTCCGGGGCGGTACCCATACCCGCCTATGCAGAGCACGCTGAGGACTGAAGTTTTTGAATTTTTGGAAAACCGAGTACCTACCGAAGATGTTAAACTGTCAAAATGTTGATATTTGCGGCCGGCCGATAAGCATATTATGATGTCACGTAAAATACAATGACTGGCACGGCACTCGGCAGTACTGCAGCACTGCCATTCGAATTATGAATTGTGTTTCGTGAGACATGTGACGTCACGAGTCACTTTTGTACACGTTTCACCCAAGTTCACTTTGAAAGCTCATAACGTCTTCAATTTTAGAGAATCGAAAAACTAATTCTACTGTCGTTATTAACTCCTTAAACGTAATACATTATCATCAAAATAAGAGTAAATTAGGAGAAAACCTCTTCTAAAATCCCGATTTTGTGGAATTTATATCAGGTCGGAGAATATTTACAAGTGCACACTAATCACAATACTATGGGGGCATACAATAATTACGTGAACAGTTTTTCTTCCAATCTAGATCCCTCCCCCCTTGATGAGAAAAATGTGGGCCACTTCGTAGGTATATTCTTTTAAAGTAACGTGAGATTTTGCTGGACCCCTCCCCCTTTTGAGCTCACGTAAATTGTATGCCCCCTATTGATACATTGGCATACAGACCAAAAAGACCCCTTTATCTCTCATCGTCAGTTTATATTATTTGAGATGAGAGATGTTTGTTCAGTGGTGGGTGTTTATTTGGTAGGAACCATTTTAAAGGTAAAAATACTCTGAACATTAAATTTATAAGCCCCATCTCGTAGAGTTGTATAGATGGAGCGATAGAGAGAAGACAGAGGACCGGTATTTCAGTTGGTTTTTTTCTTTCCCCGAGTCATCCATCTTCCCCGCTGCATCCCAATGGCTCGATTAGTTCGGCTTCTTCGTTTTTTCCTCCGTCCGCGGTTCCGTGCGTGCCATTGTTTTTATTTTCGTTTTTTATTCTCTTTTCGAAATTGAGCGACCCAAATTCCCGCGCTTTTGGCGGACCTCGAAACAAAAGCATTCCGACGGTCTCGATAGAGTTTGTTTTTTTTTCTTTCTTTGGTCATTAGCTTAAATGGGACATTCGTGTGAATTTGCCAATTTTGGGACATGTTACTCAAGAGCGACTGACAATGTTATGGGAACGTATGGCCGTATTACGAATGGAGGGATCAGAAAGGAATGCTGAAAGACCGAAGTAAGCGTATTAATCGAGATTAAGAAAAGAAAACTTGGATGGTTTGAACAAGTAGAGCGAATGGTGTCTTGGAAAATTTAATTGACACAAAAAACGCATTGAAATATTTATGTAAAATTGAATGTGTAATTATGAATATTAGTGACCGACCGAAGGTTCGGTTTCAGTTTCGGTATTGGCAAAAAAATCTAGTTTCGGCATCAGTTTCGGTTTCGGCAGAAAAACTGCCGAACATTCGGCCGCACCGAAACACTGCGTTCTTGAATTATCGCCCGTCGTTGACTTTGGGTGAATTCGTGGCTTGTGTGTCACCCGCCATCATCAGCTGAGATCATTTAACACGTTTAATTTATATCTGTCGTTTAATTTATTCGTATCTGTCTCAGTTTCGGCCGAAACTGAGACAGATACCGAAGATTCAGTTTCGGCAGAAAGTCCTGTTTCGGTCGGACACTAAGAATATGTAAATATCTTTGGAAAATGGTATGAGTTCGAGCAGGGGTGTTGAATTGTTTTTTTTAAGGGCCATTTATAAGATTTAGATTGTGTAAGCGGGCCAGACTCAATTAAAACCCATGCTAAAATTGAAATTACGCTTGTAAAAGCGCGGTTCTGTCCTCCGTGACATAATATTGCCACGTGGTGGCGGGCCGTTATGATAGGGCCTAAGGGCCGGATGCGGCCCGCGGGCCGTATCTTTGATACCCCTGAGTTAGAGAAACGAGCTTGTGTTCTACTTAGTAGTAGAGTTCATTACTAATTCGCGAAAAATTTGAGTTGATTATTTTTATTTTATTTTTTATTGGAAATTATAACGTAAGTATTCAGAATAATAATGTTACGTAACATTTTAATTACACGGTTGGTTGAGAAATAAGCTCGGGTCTAACTGGGGAGCTAATCTATTTACTAATACATTTGACGATTCAGAAATAATAAAGGATCAACATACTGCTTATAGCTTACAAATAGTAGGTATAGTTACAAAAAATATTTGTATTAATTGTCTTATAGCTGGTTCAGATTTTTCAATTTTAGTTGATCAACTCAAACAATTTTTGTCGTTCAATAAAAGTTAATCAACCAAAATTGAAACGTCTGACTCTGAACCCGCTAAAAGATATAAAAAAATGTTTATTATTAAATAAAAATACATACAATAATAGCAACAGAATATATCTGAAAATCACCGGTAAAATGTTATAGATATGTGATAAGCAAGTGGATGTGGTAAGAACACGTTTATTTATTATATTTGGGAGACCAACAATTAAAAAAAACATAAGTTACCTTAATTATACCATTTAAAGATTTCCATTTTCCATTTGGGTATTGTAAAATATAAGTGAATTAAATGATTTGAAAGATGATAATTAAGAAAAATTATCCATAACAAATTGTTTATATGTGAATAGGGAGGGGGTATGATCAGGGTTGCCAGGTTTTTTTCAAATATATACCGAACTGTGAGCAAAAAAAATTTCAAGGTGAATTTTCCTAGATTTCTTTGGTACCTTGGCAAATCAAAACCGGGGGGGGGGGTCGAGGTTCGGAAAACAATGTAAGAAGTCAAATTACATTTGAAACAATGTCTAACAGTAATCCGCTAAATGGATCGAAAACAGTGAGTGCGTGCACGAAGCGGCAACATCCGCACAAACTAAGTAGAGATGCTACGCAACATCGATTGCCGATTGCGTCAAATCTGACAGTTGAATCGTTTATTAGGGAGAAAAATTTATCAGAAAAAAATACCGAACCGCCCATACTTCGGTATTTTTGTCATACCGAACACGGTGCTAAAATACCGAACGGTTCGGTAGAATACCGAACACCTGGCAACCCTGGATATGATTGATGGGGTGGGTCGATCCAGTTGAATTATAGAATGTACACCAATAATAATATGCATATCAACAAAAGGGAGTTCATAGAATGATATCCAATAAAAGATCGAGAGTGTGGTGCGGAGTTAAAAATGTGAAATTGTGTATGGTGTACCTTGAAAATGTGTGATGCACGATAAATGAAAGTGTTTTTGCTTAGAATTGGTGTTGCATCGACAAAGGCTAAGTATTTTGTCGGATCTGGTTCGTTTGTTGAGAACTCGTAGTTTGATTCGTTGTAAGAGTTCCGGGAAATCTCTGACGGACCTGGATATTTTCTGTAGAAAGACTGCATCAAGCCGAGCTTCTTCGATCTTCCAATGACAACGCATTGAAGTAAACTGCCGAATCTTGGCGATTATTATGACAAAATATAATTCAGTGTAACAAAAGAGTAGGTATAGACATGATGCATAAATGTGAATGAACAGATATTCTATCGTCGGTGAAAAAAACGAGTAATGGTTAGTTAATTTGATATTGTTAGCCAGTTTTATGTGTTTTATATTGATCACAGGCAATTCATTACAATTTTTGTTAATCATTAATTTTATTTTATTATGTTGATAGCGATAATATCATAAGTACCTACCTGGTGATGAAGTGTTATTATTTGTAACATTCCTTATTTATGAATATGTAATTAGAAAAAGCATCATGATTTCCGAGCACATGTTCACGTTCAAATTATTGGTGGATAGTACCTAATAAATGTGGATATTATCTGCCGCTAAGCGATTCGGTTTCTTATCTCTGTGTTTTCATTATCACCGCCTGTGAATTATTCTTCACGTAGGTATGGAAATAACGTGTTCATTCGAAATTATGGTGCAACATATTTTGAAATACTACGTAATAAATCAAGGAGCCAATTAGAGAATGTTGAGACGGATGGAAACTGGGGAAGGGAAGGATTTGAGATAAGCGTAGTTCGGTTCTGATCAATAGCGGTCTCACATCAGGATGATACTTCCTCTCCTCTCAACGCAGTTCAAATATATTATTATTTGTATTGTCTATGGGTAGGAAATCCATCAACTCAAAATGTTTGCACCGTGTCGGGTTTACAACTAATGTAATGTTTCTGATCATTGTCTTCCCTGGGCAAAATCCCAGGGTGAGATTTGACCTCCTTCACAAATGCTCTCCACTGGCTGCGGTACTTGGCCATTCGCCTCCAGTCCTTACTCCTTTCCGTCCTAGTCTAATCAGCTTTCACGTAGTCTATCCACCTCTTCCTCAATCTACCTCTGGATCGCTTTCACTGCAGCACCCAATTGGTCATTATTTTCGGTGTCCTTTCATCTGGCATTCTTTCAACATCTCCAGTCTGCCGCAGTCTACAGAACAAACAACAATGTCTACACTAAACAATCTACGGGAACTGTAGAATCTCATAACGGTTAGTGTCCGTGTGCAATGTTTCTAATGGTATGTTTTGCTTGCAGGCGGGTCTGGTGACTCTGGTGGCGGGCGCCACGTGCGGTGCTACTGCAACCTGCCCTCCTGCGTCACCACTGGCTACCTCTGCAAGTCCCCCAAGGGCGGCTGCTACTCCGAGCTAGTGCAGGATGTACGCTGGGCCAGGCATGGCTGCATAGACGAGGATCCCAATGTGTGAGTTGCCATCCATTCATAACCATCCATTCATAACCATCCAACCTAACCCAACCTATTATTGTGACCAACCAATCTTATATTGTAGCCAACCTAACCTAACCCAACCTACTTTGTGATAATTCTAACCAACCAATCTTATATTGTGACCAACCTAACCTTCTATGGTAACCAACCAACCTACTATTGTTATCAACCTAACCTAACCCAACCTTCTATTGTAACGTATGTAACCAACCAATCTACTATTGTAATCAATGAATCCTAACCTAACCTACTATAGTAACCGACCAACCTGCAATTGGTACCAAACAACCTACAATTGTTACTAAACAACCTACAATTGTTACCAAACAACCTACTATTGAAACCAACCTAACCCAACCTTTACCATCCAAATTACTATCGTAACCAACTAACCTATTATTGTAGCTAACTAACCTAATCTGACCTACTATTGTAACCAACCATTCTATTATTAAAACCAACCAATTACCCGCTGCCCTTTATTTACCCCTTTTGGATGAACTAGATTAGGGAACGTACCCAAACTACGTGACCAACTTTTTGCCATTTTTAACCCCCCCCCCCCCCCCGGTGACCAAAATCCTAAGGAACCCGCCGCTCATTTGTATGGAGCGTGACCTTTTGAAGCCCCCCCCCCCCTCCTAAAAGTGTCACGTAGTATGGGTACGTTCCCTTATCTGTGCCCTAAATTTAATACAACGGTCAATAAAGTTGATATAGCGCGTGGGGACAAATGATCCATAGATCCATACTGTACGTTTATATTAGGTATTTATTGGAGCGTTGGTACGAGTAGGTGTCCTTCTGAAGACACGCGAACACACATTTATTGCAAAACTTAATGGTTTCCAAGAAAGCTGTATTTGAACTATGAAAGTGACAACCAAATAGATGACGCTTATACCAAAAATATACGTCTAATCTTTCGTTGATGGTTTCAACGAAATACAATTATTATTCATACCTCGAATTTGAAACCCAGTTGTTGGAACCACTGATAAAGTATTTAATAAGCATTTTCAATCGTTAATACATTTTCAATAAATCGGATTTTGAACAAATATAGGAAGGAAAGTTAATAATTCGCCAACGCTTCTGTTATCGGAAATGTTGACACTGTATGTACATATTATAAATATGTTTAACTTTTAAGTCGACTTTTTTTTGATAAAAACATTACATTAAATCATAAAAATTTAAATTGCTTTAGTGAAATTATTGACCTACGTATATACCTATTCGATAGCGAACTAACCCTTGTATGTCATATTAGTAATATTATCAACAAGGCCCCTTGGCTTTGTCTTGAGAGCTGCAAAAGACTTAAGAATTAAGGCACATTTATCAAGTTATATAAAACCCTTGACAGACACCAATTAGAGTAGGTACAACTCTACGGTATGGTCTCCCTTTTTCAAAATTCATTCCGACAGCATTAAAAGGATTCAACATCAGTTCCTAAGGTATATATATATTTTTTTTATTAGTAATAGAAGGTACATAAATTACAAATAATTTTTATACAGTAATTAATTACATAGTAGAATATTTGATGTACCCCCATAATTAAGCAAGGCTTGTGTGTATGGGGGGGTATATATTTATACCGGGTATATAGACCACCATTCAGAATTGAAACGTTGCTTGAAAATGGCTTTAGCCGTGTTTAGTGACCAGATCTGAATAGCCAGGTACTTCCCAACCTTCCTCTTCCCCACCTCCTTCCCCTCCCCGCTACCTTCAGCCTCACAACATACCCCAATTGGGGATGCCATAGTCTCACTGGCTCCAGACGGGAGCAGTTGAGATTCTTGTGCGGTATTCACTGTAAAAAAAAAAATAAAAAAAATACCTTAAATTACATATTCCTAAACAGATCGTTGATTATATGTAATTGCCGAAGCTTTCAGTGAGAAGATTAATCACAGATTTAATCCTACTACATAAAATACTCCATTACAAAATTGACGGTCCCTGAATTGCTTCAATTAATCGATATCTATGTTCCTAAAAGATCTTGCCGACATTGATAATCCTTTTGCTTTAACAACACCAGGACACTGGCTTTTCATTTTGGAAAATTCTTCGATTCCGAGACCTCACTATCTCGGAAATGAATTTTATGATTTGGGAGATATATTTCATCTGTCTAGAGCAGGATTTCCCAACCAGTGGTCCGCAAGAGGCTAGAAGATGGTCTGCGATGATCCGCCGGTCAATAAACGCGCCATCGGCGGTCGCTGGTCGAGAAGTCTGAATTAAAAAATCGGGACAATATTCAGTTTATCATTATTGTACCATGTGGTCAGTGGCCAATATGGTATTCTGTTTCGCCCCACCCCATCCTACCCCGCTCTACCACCTCCGTTGTGGTAAATATTCAGCTAGAACCCGTCCCACCCTATCCTATTCCTCCCCCTCCGTTGTGGTAAATATTCTGTCCTACCTTATCCCATTTCGCCCCTCCCGTTGTGCCATCCGTCCTGGGTGCCACCCATGCTAGGCTACGCCACTGACGACAAGCAGTGGCTTAGGCTAGCATGGGTGGCACCTGGGACGGATAGGGCGGATAACTTGGTGTCACGTCACCCCCATTAAAGTTGACAATACACAAATTTCGACTTAATAAAAAATTTGTCCGTCCTGGGGGGGGGGGAGGGGGGTAGCTAGAGAATTGTGGTCTTGGGGGAAACTCGGGCGGGTGGCACCCGGGGCGCCGCCCCCCCTACGCTTATGGTCCCGGGTCAGAAAAAGGTTGGGAACCACTGGTCTAGAGTCTAGGCTGTCAGACCTATAAGCAAGCAAATTTCCAATAGGAATATACGGCAAGCGCTGTGCTGGAATAGGCCAAGCCACGAAAGTTTAGCGCGCCTATAGAGCGTGGTCTGACACACGCATAAAACTAACCAATATAAAGTTTTTATTCCATTACTTTTATTTTTCTAGACTCAAATAGACCTCTGTAAACCTTCTACTATTGAATATCTTTCTCTGAATGGTGATATGCGTCGGCGTGATCTCTTAGGTTTTATTTTTTATTCTTAGTTTCTGTTCACATTTTACCTATATATTTTAATTAATGTGTTTTCATTTTTTATATTTTCTTTTTTATTTTAATTTTTACAATAACAGTGTTAAAAACAGATTGTAACCAGGGCTTACAATAAATAATTAAATTTGTGATTGATGTATGAAGTAGTCAAGGAAATGAAGAGTGTATAATATAATAAAACAAAGTTGATAGCGGAATCGGCGCGGGTTCGTGACCTCGTCTCCTTGCTATCACTTGTGACTTGGCTCTTCTGTCTTATTGTCTCATCTCTGCTCTCTGGCGCTATCTGTCTTGTCTTTTTCGGTCATTTACTACTTAAAGTTTCTGTTAGTTATTTCTTGAATGTCGATGTTATGAACCAACTATTTATTATTATTGTTTCGGAAACCCTTTGACATGAACCCAGTCCTTTTAATAAAGTTCACCAGGTTGTCACTAAGTGAATGACGATTTCTCCTGGATCTATAACGTAGCTCCCATGTATCTGCTTCTCATCTCATCTCATCTGCATTCCCTTGTCCTATTCGGGTCGTCGTGGACCTGACGCTTCTTACAGGCTTCTTCTGCGGCCTCCGCACAGCCCCTAGGAGAGAGGTGCTTTGTCGTGGACGGCCCGCTGAACGTCTTCCCTCTATAATTGCCACCAATATTTTATCCGAAGTCGGTCTTCTGGCTCTTTCTGCGTCCTTTCTATGTCTCATTATTCGCAATAATGTTGTGATAAAAAGTACTTTATTGAAAGAATCTGCATAAAAATAACATAAACCAATTAGGTTATTTGAGTTGAATATTTTATAATTCATATATCCGCTCGTTCATAGGCGACGCTGCGGTAATTTAATTATTTTAGGAAAAAACTCTTCTTGCTAGTTTTTTTTTTCAATTATTTCTGGCTTTTACCCATAAAGGGTGTTCTAGGCCACCATTTAAAATCAGAGAGAGGAAAGGTGAATTTGTATGTTAATTTTATTTAAATGTGAGAATTTCAGTATTATATCGAAGATTGGAGTCGAGTTCAGACTTAGAAGAGATGAGATGTCAACATCTAATGGAGGGAATGCAATTTTAGGTAAAGCTTGATAGAAGAGAGGATATTTATTTAGAGGGGGACAACTAGGGATGTCGAAAGTGAAAAAAATATCGATATATTGATGTATAGATATTTATTAAAATATCAATATCGACGTCGATATATCGATGAAAAAATATCGATGTATCGATATATCGGTCAAATTTTCAAAAGATTTTGCGTTTTAAAAATATTAGTGTATTCAGCTCAATATTATCAATAGTCATTTTTATACACAATGTGCATTATTTTAATGTACAAAAATCTCAATAAAAATGAAGGTATTTTTATTAGGTAATAATTACAAAAATATCAAAACTAAAAAAGCTATCTTCTAACCTGTATGTAAACTGAGACGCATACAAAGTTTGTATGCGTCTCAGTAACATTCTATTGGCGTATTAATATTTCAAAAGGACTTCGTGTTTGGAACAAGGTATAGTCAATAATCATAGACAATTGAGAACCAACACATAGGAGTGGCTTACATTTCTATGTATGTACCTACACATATGAGATAGTATTAGTGATCACAAATACTAATGCAAAGACAATAGATTTGTAAGCTATTAATAGTTAAAATTTCAACCGCCAGATGTCATGAGTTCGTTCCTCTATACGGTTTTGGATTCTAGTGACTTTAGTTACATAAATTAAAAAAAATATCGTTTTTGATACAATTTTCGATATTGGGTATTTTGTATCGATATATAGGATCAAAATATATCGGCTAAAAATATCGATATATTGAATTAAAAATGTCGATATATCGATAATTTTTCAACAAGCCTAGGGACAACCAAAAAATATGTGATCTAAATTTCCCCATTTTCTTACTAGTTATGTTTGTTTGTTTGTTTATGAAGACATACACAGTACATTATAATACAAGTTATAAAAGGGGGGGGAGAGATAAAGAGACATTTTAAAGAGTTATATGCTCACTATTTGTAATTGACTGATTAAAGTTTAATGAAAAGTTAAGTGTAAGTAGTTCTAAAATAATTTATATCACGCCAAGAAATTTAATAAATTAGTGTTGTATGTTTGCAAGGAATAATGAAATTTTGTAGTGGACAGTTGTGATTGCGCGAGTAATTGGTGAGTTACTTACTGCATTAGCGATATTGGATTCTATATGAAAAAGAGAAGTGTGCCTGATACGCCTCATTGGGACATTTAAACCAATAGTGGATAGCAATTCAGGACTATCTATTTTATTATTTAGCAGGTTATATAGAAACAACAGATCTGAAAATGTGTGTCTTTTTTGTAAACTTAACATGTTATTAATATTAAGATGAATTGATTCAATCCAATATGTATTGTATTTGGTTGCCTTCTCTGGAAGAATTGAGTTTCTATACGAACAAAACTATTTATGCATATTCATATTACGTATTTACGTGCGCAAACAATTAATCGGTCTTAATATTTTACAGCATAACTTGGAAAAGGGTTTTTTCCGAAAATAATTACACTATCGTCATCTGAAGTAGCAGATTATGATATATTTTTAATTTACCCTTAAATCGGGAAAGATAATTAATCGATAATTCTTAGATTATCATATCTGTTATGTTTCCAAACATGAGATCCAAAGATATTCGCATTCTTTGCAATACGAGATATAGTAATACATAATACCTACGTGTTATGATTATTATATCTGAATTAAAACGTACAGTTTGAAATGCTTATGCAAGGATGTCGTGAAAGACCAGTTTGCGGGTGTTGAGTACAGCATTCCCACGTATGCATTGCTTGCATATATCACATTTCAAAATTGTTATTCTACTTCAGAACATTACAGTGAAATTTAAAAACTTATTTTTTTTAAACAAATGAATAAAAATAACTCTTAGAATATTCAAAATCAATCATCGTCTCCTGCACTTAGGTATATGTAGTTTGCTAATAATACCATTTCGGTGAATCTTCGTAAGAACATCGATGTGATGCATGCACCAATACACATAATCCGTATGCGTTGTTAAGGTCCAACTCCAATAATGCTAGACTAATTTTTTACAAGTAATGTTGCGGGAGGCGTTCGGTTTGCAGGTTCGGCTCGCATGTGTACGCAGCCTTATGTGGTAGCTACAGCGGATAGCAATATATAAGTTCTGCTGATTTGAATTCTTGAACCCGAGTCTTTTGCGGGAAGCGGCTCCCACTTCTACTCCTTTTTCAAATCAATTACTCCCACAGAACTCGGACCCATATGAATGTCTTTAATCAACTACTCCCAGAGAACTCGGACTCAGATTCTGACCTCTACCCAACGCTCGGCAGTCCGGGTCCGAGTCTGAGTTCATACTAAGAACTCGGAACCTGGAACTACTCCTGGAGTTTTAAAAGGAAGTAGGTACTCCTCGGAGGCCTCCGACAAAACGCAGAACCTAATTACAGCTAATAGCGCATAGTCCATTCATTCACTGGCGAGCATATCCGCGGCGAGCATGACGTCACAGGCCGACTCAGCATGCTCGCAGGTGAATGGGCCGCTTGTAAGGCTTGACTCCAGGGTAACACACTCGGATGTCTCGGATAGTAGTATTATCCAGTCGGGTCAGGCGTGTGATAAGAGGTCGGCAGATACTCCCGCCACCCGCCAAAAGGGGAAATCAGCATGATGTAGCATTGTCTATTGTTACGTCATTTTTTTATATTATTGTAACAGTATTGTAATTTAAATAAATCTAAAATATGAATCAAGAACCTTTTGGGCTTGTATGTGGGCCCGTGTGGTATATTTCCAATCTATCGGGCCTTTGACAGTTTGATAAGGTTTCATGACAATACAGAACACAAGCTTAGGCTAGATGAAAAAATCTAGCCTAAGCCATTATTTTTATTATGTTTTGTCCAGTTACGACGGTCTCCGTGGTCTAGGGGAAAGGCTCTGGACTCCCAATCCGAAGGCCGCGGGAACGAATCAGGGGTTGCGCGAATGAATTTTAATTGATTAATTTGTGTTATTTCACAATTAATTCATTTTTTACATGAGCTCCACACAGGAGGCCCTGAGAAAAATAATTTCCCTCAGGCCTATGCCATCTAGGGATGTTGTGTGGAGGGTTTTTTTTTAAGGAAATTAAGGAGAGGAGAGTTCTGGGAAGGATCAGGGTTTAAGGGGTGGGTAGGAATCTGGGGTTCAGTGTGTCCTGGTCATCCGCCTTCAAGACCTAGACAAACCTCAACGCGGGCACCCCTGCTAAATCACCAAACGTAGCGAACCACTTGGGGTGACATATGGCAGAGGTATTGGTTATCCAATAAAGGTTCCCGGGGCGGCGGTACCCATTTCCGCCTCCCAATTTAAAATTATATACAGTAGATATGAGTCCTAAAATTTCAAAACCCGCTATATCCGAATTTTTGACGAAATGATCTGAGTGTGACATCTTGTTCACATTTTTGCAAGGAACGAGACTAACCTAAAATTGAGTTTTAAAATCTCCCTTATCACGACCAAAAACCGTGTTAAAACTGCGAGTGAGAAACAAAACCCGCTATATCATTCAAGAAGTTTCTTTCAAAACCCGCTATGTCGGAATTCAACCAGTCACGATCAGTTATTTTGCCAAGATGGCGGGTGTAGAAATACGCCCCTCAGGTCAAAAGCCTCTATATTCCATACACCTCACGAAGTGAGTATCAAAATCTACTATATCCATTTTTTAATGTGTATTACTCGAATTCATTACATAAAAATAAAAAATGCAATTTTTTATTTGCGCTTGAGTTTTTTGCGGTTTTCTCCGAATTAGTGAAAGTTGATATAGCGTATATAGAAATTGAACGACTCATATATTTGCGGCTTGCTCCAGAGTGGAAGATAGTCTCAGTATCGCCCTAATGTAAGACCACCATTTAGAATTGAAACGTTGCTTGAAACGGCTTTAGTCGCGTTAATAATTATTAATTACCACCAATATCATTGGTCCGTCTATCTAAACTTTCAACTCATTTTCTTTCAAATCCTTACAATAGATCACATTTCTAGGGATTGTGCTGTTCGGTGGTGATGGATGACGGTGATGGTGACGGGGTAAAGATATGCAGTGATGGCCGGTGACAGGCCGTAATCTTGGCGCCAATGTGTCACGCCTGACATCAAGAGATAACGATTCAATACATTACTATTACATACCTTCCTGCGCGGGTATTACCTTTCTTTGATTAATAATAATTGATTTCTAATTATTTCGTAAGTGTTGCATCACACAAGGTAACGACTTAATCTTAATTGTCATGAAATTTGTATTTATTGGACTTCGGATGTCAAATTATGTTTGATATCATTTTCATTTGTTGTTACTACCCGGCTGTTTTTAGGGAATATAACGTAATATTTTTTGAAAGAACGTTTAAATTCATATACATATAATCTCAGTTTTTTTTTATTTTTTTTATTTGGGTTATTTTATTCTGGAGAGCGCATTTGAGACAAAGAGAAACACAGCTGGGAAACGCGCCAAACGCGTGCCCAACATTTTGTACAACGGTTTAGCTTCGTCCACACAGTGTACGGCTTTTCAAAAGTTACCTGGCGTACGATGCAATCGCAACCAGCAAATAAATAATTTTACAGTCAAAAGGGTTTTGAAGTGAAATAAAAAAAAAGTTACTATTATAATAACATATTCTGGCCTTTCCACTAACCGCATTCGGTACATGCGCGTGAAGCTGTTAACTTATTCCGCTTGAGGAGGGCTCGTTTCTACGACTCGTTCGTGTATTCAACAGCTTGGCTATGAAATGATTTAATATTTTTTTTGTTATAATAATGATACCTGTTATTATTTCATTTAAAATAAAGTTTATTTATAAACAAGTTCTGATGTGAAATTAGTGTTACGCATGACGGCTGTTTCGCCTTCCGAATGCACAAAGCAACTTACAGGCGATCTTTTTTATATTTAGATCACCGGTTATAACAAGCGATAAAGTTAATTTTTTAGTAAACCATTTACTGGATAACCAACACCTCTGCCATAGGTCACCCCAAGTGATTCGCTAAGTTTTGCGAGTTAGCAACTTAGCAGGGGTGAGGTTTGTCTAGGCCTTGGCGGCGGATACGTCTGCCTACCTACTGCTTTCATGCGTCTGTCACTCCAGGACACACTGACTTTCAGATTCCTACCCAATATTTTATTTTTGATTTATACCCTTTTCTTCCCAGAACTTCCTTTCCTTTAAAAAACCCTCCACACAGTTTCCCTAAAGGTGGGCTGTGTGGAGATAACGTAAAAAAAATTGTCATTTTCATACTCGTAATTAGAACTGATGTCAAGAATAACGTAAATTAGGTATTAGGTATAGTAATTTTTATACCAGAAGATTATTTAAAGGCTGTATTTTTTTAATAATTTACTAGGGTTAATCTTTACAAGTAAATTGATTTTCCACGGGTCTGCGCGAGTAAAAATATTTGTATTATTCTTCTTCTTCGATGGCGCTCCAGCCCATATCGAGCTTTGGCCTCCTGCAACAGTCGCCTTCAACTCCTCCTGTCCTCAGCGGCTGACTTCCAATTTGGTACCTGGAGAAGCTGAGCTGCATCCCCTCTTACTTCGTCTTCCCACCTCAGTCTGGGTCTTCCCACTTTTCTCTTTCCACCTGGGTGTCCAGTCAAAATTCTTTTTGGAACGCGTGTATCCGGCATTCTCTGTACATGCCCAGCCCATCTCAGCCTGAGGAGTCTCACATATGCTGAGATGCTAGGGGCCTTATATATATCATACAATTCTGTATTGTGCCGGATGTGCCACTGTTCACCCTCTTTCACGGGTCCACATATTCTTCTCAGCACTTTTCTTTCAAAAGTATCCAGCATTTCAGCCATCTTTACCGTCCATATGCCAATACAGTTCTAACAATGGTCTTATATATGGTTATTTTGGTTTTTTTATGGACACTACTTGACTTAAACACTGGCAGCAAAGAGATTTGTATTATTACTGTTGTAAAATTTGCATGGATGATAACATTAATGGAGTATTGTGTGAGCACCATTTTGACGTGTTTGTGTTGTTACAGTGACCTGACCAGCAAGTGCATGAACTCTCCGGGGCGGCTGACGGGCGCCTGGGGATCCTCCCTGCTGCTGTGTTGCTTCAGCGACCTCTGCAACCACGTGGACAATCCCCTCGCCAACTTCAAGATCAACGATTCCATCCCGGGTGAGTTACCATAGCCGTATATCGCCATAGCCCCCAGTCAATTCGAAGAGTCCCAGTAAGAACGTTATTCTTGACAGCCGACCAAAATTTGATCAAAAGCTGAAACGGGCCGGGAATGGACGTAAAATTTTTCCTCTATCGTTTTTTCTGTTGTCTTAAAAAGTGTAGACGCGCTTCAAAAGTTTTTTTTAACCCTGTAGCTACTGTAAAAAATTCTCAAATCGAAAAAAGTTTTTTGTGTTCTCCAAGTGATGTAGATTCACCAGTTTCCAGCCTGTACCACTAGTTTCTGGACACCTTGTATTTTACCAATGAAGAATTGGATGCAATTTGGGAGGCGGGAATGGGTACCGCCGCCCCGGGAACCTTTATCGGATAACCAACACCTCTGCCCCAAGTGGTTCGCTGCGTTTGGTGATTTAGCAGGGGTGCCCGGGTTCACAGGGTGAGGTTTGTTTAGGTCTTGGAGGCAGATGACCAGGACACACTGAACCCCAGATTCCTACCCACCCCTTAAACCCTTTTCCTTCCCAGAACTCTCCTCTCCTTCCTTTCCTTAAAAAACCCTCCACACAGCATCCCTAAAGATTACATAGGCCCTGAGGGAAATTGTTTTCCTCAGGGTCTCCTGTGTGGAGCTTATGTAAAAAAAAAATTGATCAAAATTATCGAAATTCTTTCTTGCTTCACTTAATTTCGCTGGTCAGTCACTTTAGGGGTCGAAAGGCCTTACAGAAATCTTTTTTCTTTCAAATCTGTACAGATTTGAAATAAAATCTTCTATCGGTGCATCTCTGAACACCCTTAACCTTTACAATGTTTGGATCCCATTTGAATAAGTTTTATTGTTTTAGGTGCCAACAACCTGAGTGGTGTGAGCGGGCTGGCGACGGGGGGCGCAGTGGGTGGGTCGGGGACGGCGGGGGCAGGGGGAGCTGAGTCCCCCGGGGAGTTCTGGTTCCGCGCCGCCACCATCGCCGTACCCATCTTCGGGGCACTCATCCTCTTCTTTCTCATCGCGCTGGCCATCCGCATCCTCCGAACAGACACCCTGGATGCTTCACATAAATTAAGGTTTGTCCATCCTATTTTATGACAACTTTACTAATAATATGGTGTAAATTTTAATAAATTAGATTTTTATCACAAAATGATATTTCAACACCCCTTTGAAAGGTCATTAAAAGTTATGAAAAAAAAAACTGAAAAATAGCCCATAACCTAACCTAACATGACCTATTTAAAAAAAAAAACTTTACTTTTAATGACCTTTAAAGGGAGGTGTTGAAGTTAGCGATGCGTAGGTTCAGCTAAAGTGGGCTCTTAAACTCGGGTTCTTCGCGCGAAGAGGCTCCTACTCCCTTTTCAAATCGACTACTCCCAAAGAACCCAGTACAGTACTTGTAGCCGGAACTCGGTGGGCCGAGCCACAATCGGGAGGCGGCGCGGCGCGACACGGTGGCAGTTCGCACTCGTCAAACCCGTGCGCCACGGTCCGAGCCACATGTGCGAGTCGGAGTAGGTCGCGCATTCGAGTTCTTTTGCGTGCGGGCTCCGGCTCCGAGGTCCGACTGGGGTGGAACCCGAGCGTCTCGATTCGAGCCATTCGGGAGTAGGTCGTGCGTTCGAGTTCTTTTGCGAGCTCCGGCTCCGAGGTCCGGCTAGGGTGGAACCTGAGCGTCTCGGTTCGAGCCATTTGCGAGTAGGAAACAGGTTGCGCGTTCGAATTCTTTTGTGCGCTCGGGCCATTTGCGAGTCGGGAGTGGCTCCCGGGACCTGCTCCAAGAACTCAAGTACTTTTAAAAGGAAGCACGTCTCGGAGGGCTCCGGAAAAATGCAGATGTTACCCATCTCTAGTTGAAGTTGCACGATTCTGAGTTGTCCAGGCACCATAAAAACATTACCAATAGAAACTGACATTACACCTTCTTGGTGATATTGTTTTATTGTGGAGTTCCTCTTATGCAAAAAAAAAGTTAAATAGATGTTGCAAGTACTATGTAAGAGATGTATGTATTTTTTAAAAGTGTTGTGAATACAATCATAGGCGTACTTGAAGTGAAATAACGCAAAACTGCCATATTCAAATGTTACCTTATTATTATTATTAAAAACAAAGTTATCAGAGCAAGCTAAAACAGTTAGGTTCTTGTTTTAAAGTGATGTATGCAAAGTTAGTGTAAAAATTCGACATATTTTTGTAAATTTGTGAAACTTATATCGCTGTATTTTTGTTATAGCGCTGCATACATCCACCACGGCTCCACTCAAGGCCCGATGGAGCAGCCCCTCATGAAGAAGTCACCCATCATCAGGACAGGAAGTGGAGAGGCCCCGGTGCACGCTCCGCTGCTGCTCAGCCACGCCAACCACACCTCGGAGCCCCGCTACTTCGTCAGCGCCAAGAACCACGAGAACGCCAAAATCAACCTGGCGGCCACCTCCGACTCACATCCTCGGGAGGACACCTACATCATCATGCAGCACTCTCCTCATGCGCAAGGCTCCAACCCTCACTCTAGTCCAGTCCACAAGCCTACTAACACAGAACTAACCAATGTTAACATCAACATAGCGCCATCGCAGGCGGATAGCGATTCCGAGCCGTGCGCCAACACCAAACTGTATGAAAAGCAACGTCTTCCTCCCGATGAGAAGTTGTACAATAAGGAGACCATCAGATACTGGGGACAAACTGCCTCCAATATCAACCATTGTCCGCGATAAACGCAATGACAAAACCCTGTGGTAATTTTCTTATTGACGTAATGTGCGCAGATTTCACGTGCGTAGCTGTGATTTTGAGGAACCTCAAAAAATTGTGCCCTCATCGAGTGATAAACTTCAAACCTTGCATTTCTTAATGATGACGAAATTAAGCTTTTGCTAATGACTCAGTTGTCAAAAGGCGTGCAGTAGATCTTTTCAAAAGTTACCCACTCCCGTGTGTCTACTTAATCTCTTTTACACTGGGATACACTAGGTGTGCTTTTGTTGCAAGGGCCGTTTACTTGGTCTTTGGATGGACCTAAAGATATTCGAGTAAGGATTTTGTACATCCACTGCTTCCAAGCGCTGACTAGAGATAGGGACAGGAGGTTTGGACTCGGTTATACGAAGAAACTAGAAATTTAAATTGACTGATATTTGTGATGCTTACCACACATTTTTAACTTTTATATTTGTATATAATTACTGTGAAAATATTGAATGTAAATAATATTATATTTCCTGACTAGCGGCATGTTGAAATATTACAGATATATTATATACATAATTGCTGTAATTTTTGTAAATGATTTTTAAATGCATAATGACATCTTATGAACGATATATAATAATTTAAGGACTTTGAAATAATAAATGTATTAAGCTGTTAAATGTTGTGTACAATTTGCTTGGTTGGAATTGTTAAAATAATTCTACACCTTTTCCAAATGTGCCGAATTAGAAGTGTTTTAAATAGCTTCCGCTTAGCTAATGTTCAATCTATGTTCATCATTACCTCCTTTTTTTCTAAAATCATGATGATTAAATGTGTTCAACCAATGATAGTAGATTTTTAAAAAAGTCTTGAAATATATGATTCTGACAATAAAGTCCGCACTTGTTGAATATAAACATAGTAAATATATAACATAGAGATTGTGTATTTTTATAAGCATCTTCGATATAATGGAAGTTAATTTGTTGAAGTAACAGAATACTGCTGTGGGGCTTGTTTGCTTCATCCAGCATTTTCTGAAGGAATCTCTGTAGAGTGGTCCAAAATGATCTCAAATTTGTTTACTAAAACTTTGTCAATTTTCTCTTTTTAACATTTCATAACTTAGTGAAATGGCTGTTTATTTATAAGATATGTCTGTGCTTTTTTAAAAAAGTTTTTTTATGTAAATAGTGCCTCATTTTAATTATGTGTTTCTTCCCATTATATTATAAATTGTTTTGATTTATACTATTTATAAACGGTGTCCGGAAAATCATGGTACAAGCAAACTGCTAGAGAATCAACATAGCGTAAAGATTCGATTTGATTTTTGATTTTACTTTAATCACGTTGTCTGAACTTCAGACCTTAGAATTTAACTATATTTAGCCAGGACTCACCTCTCGAGATCCTACATAAAACATTAGATGAGAGCTCTCATAGCTAGTTAGATAAATTGTCAACAGATGTCAGAAGGTACAAAACTCTGGTCAGGCCAGGATATTATTCTATAAATAGCTGTTTTTTAGGGTGATATACCCTCTTTCTCCTCTTCCCTTCGCTGAAACCACACTTAATTAACTAGTAACTCCTTGGTCTGTCTCGGGTAGTTTGTATCTTCCGGTTATAAAAATGTAATTGGAAATAGAATCAATAAACTCAAGAGTCCCTTAAAAATTGTCCTGAAGATGAGTCTTTCATTACCGGTTCCTTACCTTAAAACTTTACACACGTTTTTCTCAACTTAGAAGGTAAAACTTTTTAAGCCGGGTCTACATACACTTCGACATAATCGACAGAATTTTTATTCAAATTTTACTTAAAAAATGCCAACTTTGGACTCAATTTGCTCCAAAATGAAAGCTCAAATCAAAAAAGTTATACCACAAAATGGACTCCAAGTGTGATGTAGATTGGTCAGTTTTCCACTTGTACTACAAGTTTCTGGACTCCGTGAATAATATGTATTATATGAATTATTGTATGATCCTCTCCCTTTTTGAGGGCTTAACTGTTATTGTAAATACGCGCTGTTATCCAAATATCTGCTAATCTCTGTTCAAATGGTTGGAACTTTATACAGCACCAGAATTATGTTGAATAATTTGTTTCCTGTATACATCCTAAAATATTTAAAGAAAAAAAGCTGAATAACTGAATGCTGCTTTTAAATTTTAAAAGATACTTTGTAAACATTACAGAGAGGAACGGCCGTGCGGCCCTTTTCATACAAAACTCGGGATTTAAGGCCAAAGAACTTGACCAAACTGAATATTTCTTTTTCTAATCAAAAGGTAGGAATAGCAAATGTCTGTATGGATATGTTCTAATTTTTTTGTGTTTTAAATTATAAAATAAATTACACTAAAGAATTTCGTCATAAAGTATTCATTTTAGGGTGAATTGCCTAATTAAAAAAAAACGTTTTTCATGATTTGGAAGCAACTTTGTCAATTTTTTTTATGGTAATCACCAAAAAAATAATCTTGCCCCACCTACTATATAGGTACTTATATATAATGAAATATGAAGAAAAAAAAAACATAAAAATACCTTTTTTAGGTTGAAAATTTATACTAGAAAAATTTGTGTTCCAAAGTAAATCGGTCATTTATAATTTAAATTTAGGCCTATCAAAATGGTTTTTTAATAATTTTTATTTTTCTTTATTTTATATTTCGTTACATTTACACCGCAGGTAGAGCAGAATTATTTCTTTTAATAATTATTATTAACTCACAAATAATTGCCAAAGTTGCATCTAAAATCGAGAAAAATCATTTGCTTTAATGGCCTATATTTCACGATTAAAAACATACAGAAATAGTACATGTGACGGGTTGAAAACCATAACGGTACAAGTGACAAAAATTAGAAAAATGAGTTAAATGCGAGAAGTTATAGTAAAGATGGTATTTTTTGTTGTGCCAAAAGGGTATGAACGAGAAAAAATCGCAACGCCATCTATAAAACAAAATAAAACACAAAATTGTCATTTTCTCTTTTCTTCTGATTTGTTGCTTATACCAGTATGGTTTTCAACCCGTCATATAAGGTATTTGTTGCGCCTGTTGATTAAAAAAATATTTTTCAATTTCGTCAAGTATCAAATTTCGTCTCAAATCCAAATTTAAGTATTGCATGACAAAGGCCGCGAGGTCGTTTCTCTTAAAATATAAATTGTATAATGTTAGAAATGAATATACGATAAGTAGCCTTTCTTATGAATTGCCAATTGAAAAATTCAGTGCCTAAAGTTATTATACTTAATAATAATAATAGGATGTTTTATATTGTGTAATTTTTGGATGTTCTTGTATTTGACATTACATAATATATATCTACTGTTACTATTCTATATAAATTATTAATATTTGTAGGAGTATCGGAATGAAATAATTTTTTAAACATTTTAACAGTTCTGTAGATACTTTTCATCTGTTACAAATTCTGCCTTGAAACAGACTCTAGTACTACTATAGAATGCTACAATATAAGGTGCTACCTATACTTCCAATGACCTCCCAAACTATTATACTATATAACTAATTCAAGTGACTTGACATAATATAACAGTAAAAGTTAAATTCTAATAAATATTCCATTTTGATTGTTAGGAATATGCAGCGTGTTAAAGATGAGTAGGCTTGTATATAATGTGCATACAATATGAAAGAGGTGAACAGAAACATTTTTTTCTATCCAAGAATAATTATGTATTAAACCTTAAGAAGTTATTATTTATACAATTGTGAATAAAGAATATTATGTGAAAAATAAAACATTATTTTTTTTCCAATCCAGTCAAATAATATAAACATGGACTGCAAAAAATGAAGACCAGAATTTCCATCTTTATATTTAAAGAAAATAGAAGCTAGGGAAGTGGGCCATGAATTTATTTTTAATTTTTATAATTGTATAAAAATTGCATACAATTGGAATTTATTACCCGCTAAGCTACTGCAAGTAGCTTGTCAGCAGGAGATTAGTTACAACCACAAATTAAATAATCATAAACGCCTTAGCGTAACAACAACATACACATTTAACATACCTACCAACGTGATGTGGAATAGGAAAATATATATATTTTTATATCATGAAAAAGTTGAGCAACAAAATAACAGCAATACATTAGTAGTTAATCACGTACTTGCAATTTAATACATGGTAAGAAAGAGCAAAATATAATCTTAATACATAAGGTTACTCTCTAAGAGCCATGATTTTAACATCAGTGAGAATTTTGTTATAGATTATTATTATGATGAAACTGCTACATTCACCCATACTGCTGATTGCATCTACCGTCAGCAGAGCCCTGCTTTGTTTTTCTACTTGCACATCAAAAGCATTACTTTCACACACTTTAATAGCCGCCTTGAGATTCTGTACAGTTTGAACATGACTCAGCGAAAATCGGCATAGATGTTTATCTATACCGATCTACATTTATTCTTGGGGGAAACTAAATTCAATAAGTAAAGCATAAAAACACATTACCATGGCTTTTATCATTCGAATTAGTGCTCTTTACCACTAAAGATGTCACTACCAGTAAAAAAATTAATACCTGCTATGGAGTCCATCTCCATAGCAGGTATTATTTTTTTACTGGTAGTGACATCTATCGTTGAGTAGACTAAGCAAAAGCAGGGATCTTCTTTGTCATAATACAGGTTGGCGCAAAGGTCATCACCATGGAACTATGATTTGATGGAAGCGGCTATGGTATTTCGGAACGTATAGGACAAGCGAGAACCCGCGTAGTTCCGAAAATCTGTCACCTGCATGTGGGGGGATGAAGAAGGAGGTTACTGACCAGCTGACCAGTCTGGAGATAGGGGCCGAACTGTGAATGGACTGCAAATTATTTTATTTATTTTTTAATAAAAAAAGTTTTTCCATCCAAAAATAAAAAGCGAATTACGATACTGCCTTATTCCATTTTATCGAGAAACATGTGTGATAAAACTGGGTGCCAAATAAAAACTAACCTTGGTCTGGTGAAATTTAATATGGTATTGTTTGATAGATGGCAGTACACAACGGTAAAGTCAACATCCCTCAGCAACGCCATCTGACTTCAAACACGGGTACTTATTGATCGTCCCTCGTATACGCCAATGTGGCTTTTATATAATGATAGAGTGATTATATACTTTGAACTAACATATTTTTATGTGAATACCGTACAAGAGTCTCAACTGCTCCAGTCTGGAGCCAATGAGACTATGGTATCCTCAATTGGGGTTTTTTTTTTTTTTTTTTTTTACAGTGAATACCGCACAAGAATCTCAACTGCTCCCGTCTGGAGCTAGTGAGACTACGGCATCCCCAATTGGGGTATGTTGTGAGGCTGAAAGTTGTGGGGAGGGGAAGGAGGTGGGGAAGAGGAAGGTTGGGAAGTACCTGGCTATTCAGATCTGGTTACCAAACACGGCAAAAGCCATTTTCAAGCAACGTCTCAATTCTGAATGGTGGTCTTACACCAGGGCGATACTGATAGTATCTTCCACTCTGGAACATGCCGCAAATATACTATATATTATTTTGAGTGAATTAATTTTGAAATAACACAAATTAAACAAATAAAATTTATTTGCGCATGCCGGGTTCGAACCCGCGACCTCCGGATTGTGAGTCAAAAGACTTACCCACTGGACTACGGAGGTCGTCGTGAGGCTGAAAGTAGTGGGCAGGGGAAGGAGATGAGGAGGAAGGTGGGGAAGTACCTGGCCATTCAGATCTGGTCATCAAAACACAACTAAAGCCATTTCAAGCAATGTTTCAATTCTGAATGGTGGTCTTACACCAAGACGATACTGAAAATATCTTCCCCTCTGGAACGTGCCGCAAATATACCTTATATTATTTGTAAATGATTAATTGTGAAATAACATATATCAATGAAATAAAATTTACTAGCACACTCTGAGATTTGAACCCGAGACCGCCAGATCGCTAGTCGAGAGCCTTACGACTAGAGGCCCTCAACCTGCGGAGGCAACATTTTAAATGTAAGTAAAAAGAGAGTTAAATTAGTTGGAAAAGAAATAAAAATAACAGTGAAAAAGAAACGAAGTACAAAAGTTTAAAAATGGATGATGAAAGACGAGTACCTATGACACATGTAAATGGATGATGAAAGACGAGTACCTATGACACATGTAAATGGATGATGAAAGACGAGTACCTATGACACATGTAAATCATAAATTTATATTTGTGGATTATGATTAATAAAAAAATAAAGTCTTGTTGGTAATTTTTAATTAAGTTGACTGATTAAGCCAGTTGCCATTCAGCATCCGCGCGATTCTGCGTTGGCGGTTGAAATAAACACCTCGAGAAATTATAAAATGTCTAAACGAAGTTTAAACACTTGCTTGTAAAGGTACCATCTTTGTACATAATTGTTTTCACAGAACTGCTTTTACGCCGTTCTAACATAACGTTATAACAGGGCAGTGGATCGTTTTTCTGTGTTTTATCAACGTTTTAACAGGAGTTCAATGCGCGACCGAGGTGTGACAGCCAATGAAAGTCGTCTGAAATAAATTGTGAAAAGTGTTTTTCTTTAAAATAATAACCATTCATTTATCTTAATATTTAGCATAAATTGTGATGAGTGTTTTTCTTAAAGCTTCATTATTTTAAAATTTAAAATAATGAAGCTCGCGCCATCTATGAAAGAGTAGATTATGAATTCTTTTAATATCACCAGGAACTCAAATGAAAAAAAATATGGCTTAAAAAATATATATTCACGTAGATCATTAACAAACGCGGATTCTGAATATATGTTAGTTTTACGAGAAAATATAAGTTCACAGATGTATTTTTGCACTTTGGTACAATACAGTAACAGAAGTGACGAGGTGCTGGCATTTTACCTAGAGTGTTCTTCAATATAAAATTGGTTAAGCGTCTCGACGCACAGAATACAAGTTTCTGTTTTATTTATTGTTGGAGAGCCGCCTTCATTTTACTTCTTCAAAATTGGTTTCTTCCCTCTCTAAAATGTATATTTTTTAAATATTATTATAGTGTCATCTATTGTTGAGTAGTCTAAGCAAAAGCGGATGTGCTCCAGGCCTGATTTTTGTCAGTAAAACTATTTTTATTAGTTTACTGATATAGACATCTATTGTCGAATAGACTAAACAAAGCTTGGTATTTTCTTGTTCCATTCCTGTGCGTCGCAAAGATCGAACTATGTATCGGTGATTCAATCCAATATTGTATTTTTCACCCTTACTTAAAATATTAGGGTTTGTTTATGGACAAAACCATATATTTATATTCATATTAAATGTGTACGGACGCGAACAATTAATTTACCTTAATATTTTAAAGCGTAACACGCAAAAAGTATTAAAAACCTAAAATTATTTAATTGGCTCCATTTGTGAATGCGTAGATTATAACGTATGTGACCTTAAGGTGAAACGTAACGTATTTTATAATCTAAGGAAACGTACCCATACTACGTGACACGTTTAGGGAGGGGGGTCTTCAAAATGTCACGCTTGGTACAAATGAGCGGCTGGTTGCTTAGGTTTTTGGTCACCGGGGGGGGGGGGGTTAAAAATTGCAAAAAGTTGGTCACGTAGTATGGGTACGTTACCTAAAATTATTTTAGTTTTTTAACACTTTTTGCCCTTATGCTAATATTAAGGTGAATAAATTGTTTGCTACCATATTCAATATGAACTGGAATAAATAGTTTTGTCCGTAAACAAATTCATATCTTTCAAGAAAGACTAACAAATCCAATTTTGTATCGGTGCCTCAATCCAATATTGTATTTGTTAGCCGTTCTTGAAAGATTTGAATTTGTTTATGGACAAAACTATTTATTTAGGGAACGTACCCATACTACGTGACCAACTTTTTGCAATTTTTAATTTTTAACCCCTCACCCCCAGCCCCCGGTGACCAAAATCCTAAGCAACCCGCCGCTCATTTGTATGGAGCGTGACATTTTGAAGACCCCCCCCCCCCCCCCCTAAACGTGTCACGTAGTATGGGTACGTTCCCTTATATTCATATCAAATATGTTCGATAAATAATTGGCGCCATCTGTGAATGCGTAGATTGTTACAATCTATCACAGCCTTCTGGATTATTACTAGCCGTGCTGTTGGAAGTCTTGCAATGTTGCGTGTAGTCTTACAATTCTCAGTCATTCGTTCACATTCCTATACAAATGTGAGCATTTTTTATGTTGTGTTGGTGGTTTTTATTAAAAATATTGCGATTCTGTTCTCAGTTTGTAATCATTGCTAAATGAAACATCAAGGTAATGTTGATACACATTTTTTGCAGTAAAAATAACATTTAATATGATGTACAATGCCCTTTTACACATTTCAAGTGTCAACACATAACCTATAATGTTGTTTTTTCAGATTCCTTCTTTATAGATACTCGTGGTTCATGATTAAAACATATTCAGTCTTACTCATCATCGCAAAATAAGATACAACCTCGGAGCAAGACCGGGTTAGGTGAAATTGTTACTTGGTGGGTTAATCGCGCGCATGCGCGTGTTTTTACCGATTCGCTGTACGGGAGATGTAGTAGCTGTCAGAATTTAAACCACCCGATCACCAGGGTTAACTCAGTACCCCGTGTGTTGTAACTGACGAAATGGCGAACTTTTATGAGAATCTTGACGTTTTGAACGGAGCTTTGGCAAATATTGACCGTATTGCGGCATTCGTGCACCACGGCCATGGAAAAGGTTTAAAAAAAGGTACGATCCATTTGCGGCACTCATGGAAGGAGATTTTAGGTCTAAATATAGATTTACCAAAGTCAATGTTGTGTTGACTGATGTTGTCGTATGAATAAACGTGAAGTTGGCAACACGCCATGAAATGCTAAATTGGCCGCGTTTTTGAGCTTTGGAGCAGTGTTGCTACCGTAAAAAAATCATTATAGCCCCTCCAGACTCACGGCGAGAAGCCCCGAGAACACCCGAGAAGCGTGAATGTGATGAGTTTCTCGCATTCTCTTTCTCGGGCTCGCCTCTTCTCGGATCACTGTCGGTAAATTTGGCCGCTTCAAAGGATTTCTCGGGCGAGAAGCGAGAAGACTACTACACTCACGTTTTGTCTCAATGTTGTTTAGTGAGCGGTTGAGAGTAGACGTGCGTTATATTTTTGTTTTTGTTTCGAAAATTTTGTTTCCTTGTGTTAAAAATGTGGAACATTCAAGAAGAGTTGCAATTTATCGCACAGAGCCAAACCTGCAGCATTTTGAATATTGTCTGTAATGTCGTCCATACCGGATGGGAAACAGATCACGAGTGAGAAAAATGAGAGTGTGGATAAGTGCTTGTTCTCGCCGTGAGTCTGGAATCCGCATTTCAGCTGTCAAGAAACATTATGATGATGAATAAAGATTTTTACCCTGAGCAGTGTAGGCTTACTCCACTGTGTAGCTACCGCGACGCTACAGAGCCGTGAGCCGTGGTACGGTTTTATGATGAGTAAGGCTGATAATGATTCTGTTCATGATCAAAATTATTCATTTTATCGTAATCAGTTTTTTATGTGTTTTGAAAAGTTATTTAATAATGTACCTACGTTTTTGACTAATACTCAAATATTTCTTATACTCAAATATTACAAATACGTTAAAATGTTTTTTTCGGGTTTCCCCATGCCCACACAGACAATACTCGTCAAGTTCTTTCTATGAATATAAAAACCTCTAGAGCAGAGTCTAAGCTTAAAAATGCAAGGTGGCAGAGAATATTACCATGTACAATATAATCACAAACAAATTTGAGAATCCTCAATATTGCCTATTCTTTTTTAATGAATACGGAACTATCTTTTTATTGACGACCTTTATTTCTAAATTTTCACGGACAGTTATCCTTTTGGCATTTATAAAAAATAAATAAAGGTTTTATGTGATAACATCTAAAATTATAATATGCAGATAATTTTTTTTAACTGTTACCCAATTCATTCAATAACTTTGCTCTTTTAAAAGACAATTGCTTTCTTCCATTACAATGAATAAATATCAAATTGTAATGCTAGAAGTGCCGATGTCCAATTTCTGAATGAGGTTGAAGATGATTGTTTATCAATTTCTTGGCACAAAAAACGCTGAATCAATATTTTGACTTGTACATTAGATAGGCCACAATTCCATCACTCTATATCCAGAGCACCTAACAAAGGTATTCAGAACATTCAAATAAGAGTACTTTCTGGTACGTAAATCAAATTACCAAAATTGACGTAGGCAATTCTAGCATTAACGACCAGAAATATACATTTCCTATTTAGAAATCCTGCTACAAACGCATTAAATACAATAACAGTCTTTCACCTATCAAATATAACATTGGCATAAATATACAAACAACCCACAACATTGGTTCACATCATAAACAAAATGCAGTGTTGCCAAGTCTAACAACGTGGCTTGTTTACACTTAAGATTGGCTATGAATCTATGCATTCACAGATGGCGCCAATAAAATTATTTTAGGTTTTTTACACTTTTTGCACTTATGCCTTAAAATATTAAGGTGAATTAATTGTTTGCGCCCGTACATATTTAATATGAATATAAATAAATAGTTTTGTCTATAAACAAACCCAAATCTTTCAAGAAAGGCTGAAAAATACAATATTGGATAGAGTCACCGATACAAAATTGAATTTTTCAGCCTTTCTTGAAAGATTTGGGTTTTTTTATGGACAAAAATATTTATTTATATTAATATTAAATATTTACGGGCGCAAACAATTAAGTTACCTTAATATTTTAAAGCATAACATGCAAAAAGTATTAAAAACGTAAAATTAATTAATTGGCGCCATCTGTGAATGCGTAGATTACAACGTACGTGACGTTTAACCTTAAGGTGATTATCAAAAGAATTCATATTCTGCTCTTTCATAGATGGCTTGCGTGTAATTATTTTATGGAAAAACGCTTTTACAAGTTATGCTTTAAAATATTAAGGGGGTTTTTCACCATCCTCCCAATAGCTTATACACATAATGAATATTTTGGATTAATTCTACAGGATTTATTTATTTAAAAAGTCTGAGTTTACTATTCGGTACTTGAACCTATGAACAATGGCTACATATAGGATAAATTAGCCAAAGTTTTTACCTGTTGCTAGTATTTATTTGTTTTTTTATTAATATTCGTTATGTGTATGGATAAGCTATTGGGAGGATGGTGAGAAACCCCCTAAGAATAATTAATTGTTTGCGCCCGTATATACGCAATATGAATATAATAAATAGTTTTATCAATAAAAAACTCAAATCTTTCAAGCTTCCAAATACAATATTTCATCGGTGATTCAATCCAATATTGTATTTGTCAGCCTTTCTTGAAAGATTTGAGGTTTTTTTATCGACAAAAGTATTTATTCATGTTCATATTGTGTCTGTACGAGTGCAAACAATTAAGACCATTGTTTGCCGGCGACCAAACTCGATTTTCAATAATCTCATGACTTTCGTTTGTCCCTTTCTAACGAAATATTGTGTTTGGGGTGTGGAACGGGGAGGCGGGAATGGAAGTTTTCTATGTAGTGGTATTTAGCTGCAGCGCTAGCTAGCAACATAATGGTGTTATAGAGGTTTAAAGAAAAGGCCGCGTAATTATTATGTAACATCATTTTATCGGAGAATACGAGGAATGATCTTTTTGTTTAGTGTCTTGAAATTAACGGATATATTAGATTATTATAGGAGATACGGGAATCGGATGCATGACGTCAAATTGTAAATAAGTAAAATAGAGCGTTAAACAAAATAAGGCATTTATTTCCATGCCCGAATACTTGCACGAAGACGGTGAAATGCCCCTTTTGTTGAGTATAATATTTTTAGGAGACACCTATAAAATTGGAGACTCCCGACATATTTCGTAATGGTGTTAGTGTGTCCGGTGTCCGGTGTTTACGAGACGTGTACACGCGAGAAACCACCGAAACGAAATTTTAATTTTATATGTCAATATATTTTCGTCAAGACGAGAAATCACCCTTTTGCTTAGTTCATCCAATATTAGCTGAGACATGTATTGTTAGAAGCGCTCCGGAAATAATAATGATAGGTAATCTAAGACACTATATAAAGAGGTAAGATTTGTTTGTTTGTTTGTTTGTTTGCATCGAATAGGCTCCGAAACTACTGAACCGATTTGAAAAATTCTTTCACTGGTAGGAAGCTACACTATCCCCGGGTGACATAGGCTATATTATATTTTCAAAAAAATTAGGGATCCTTACTAAAACTCTCATAATGTAACCCAAGGTGTAAAAAAACTACCTAAAATATTCTTTGCATCGCGTGCGCTGCGAAAACTATTAATGATAGAATAAAATAATGTACTACGACTTTGCAGAAGATATCATTATTTACAAAAAGTGTCGCGACAGCATATGTCTAACTATTATAGTTATGCCACAATAAGTGTTCTTTTATTTGAAAATTTTAATTAAAATGTCGCCGCTTGAAAAGGATCTTTATTTGTATCTTGGTTTTAATCCTTACCAAAATAAATTACTTCATAAACAAGACTGCTTTAATACCTTTATTTAACTTTTTGAATTATTCAATTCGGACATACCATTCGAAAGATATCGCGAGTTTAAAAGTGCAAGTATTAGATAATTTATAAAGTTAGCTAGGAAGGGGAAGCGGGAGGGGAACGGGGACGCACGGGAAGGTGATTCCGGGAGAAAAAAGTATTTATTTGAATATGGCATTGCAACGCATGCCGGGAACCAGCTAGTATTATACAATTCTGCAAAGAATTCTATTAGGAAACATCTATGTATAAAAATCAATGTATGTTTGTAACGGGACGAATGGGAAAGGACACGCAGGGAGAAACAATGTCTTTATTAAGCGCCATTGCAACGCATGCCGGGAACTCGCCAGTAAGAAATAAAAGATTGTACCTTTAGAAAACTTAAATTCAGAATAATAACAATTTAAATGCTCAGCGAGATAATTCCAAGGAAAAGTTTATCAATATAATGTCGTCGAAGACGAAGAATATTTTTGGAATAAAAAAAAAAACAGCAATAAAAACGCCTATTAAAATTTAGTGTTAATACTCATTTTGGGAGGCAGGTATGGGTGCCGCAGCCCAGGGAACCATTTATTGGATAACAAACACCTCTGCTACAGCTCACACCAAGTGGTTCGCTACGTTTAGTGACTTAGCAGGGGTGCCCGAGCTCATGGGATGAGGTTTGTCCGGGTCTTGGTGGCGGATGCGTCTGTCCACCAATTTCATGGCAGGCCAGATTGGGAGAGACTGGTTGAGGGAGACCTTTTGATTTCACGAGTAGGGCTCTTTTGGAACATCGCCTTTCACCGCACGGGGAGGGATAGAATCATTCGTCCGTCACTCCTGGACACACTGACCTCAGATTCCAACCCACCCCTTCTACCTTTTTATTTCCCAGAACATCCTCTCCTTCCTTTCCTAAAAAAACCCTCCACTCAGCATCCCCGAAGATGACATAGGCCCTGAGGGGAATTATTTTCTTCTGGGCCTGTGTGGAGCTATTGTATAAAAACATAATCTTGTCCTTTGTTTATGTCAGATTTGAAAGTCAAATAATATGTGTAACTTCACATTCAATTATAGGTACTGTAAAGTTCCAAAATCGGCGTTTCGGAGTTTACTATATATGTATATATGTTTTCTATACATACGCCTCAGGGATCTCTTTCTACAGCTTTTTTTAACATTAGCTCCATACAGGAGGCCCTGAGGAAAATGAGGGGTCTTTTTAGAAAAGGAAGAAGACGAAGTTCTGAGAAATAAAATGGTAAGTATTGCGGGTGATTAGGAATCTGTGGGTCAGTGCATCTAGGAGTGACGGATGCAAGAATCCATCCCTCCCACTGCGGTGCAAGGCGATGTTCAGAGAGAGTACCTACGGCTGGAGAAGTCAAAGAGATTCCCTCAACCATTCTCTCCCGATCCGGCCTGCCATGCAGCTGGTGGGCAGACGCATCCGCCGTCAAGACTCGGACAAACCTCACCCCATGAACCCGGGCAACCCTGCTAAGTCATCAAACGTAGCGAACTATTTGGGATGACCTATGGCAGAAGTGTTGGTTATCCAATAAATGGTTTCCGGGGCAGTGGTACGCATACCCGCCTCGCATTCAGTCTAGGTACTTTCATTCACCTCTGCCAGTTCCCATGCCTCACTGCCATCTGCCATACATACCTAGGTAGGTAGGTACCCCGATATCGTAGAAAATATTTAAAAAATAAAAGCTGAACTGCAAAAATTTTTAATCTTACTACCTACCAAGTAAACACAAATACGTTGAATATGGTTGAATACGTTCTCGATTTTTTCGGTTAAAATTAAAGAGTTCAAAAATGATTCTAAAACAACGAACACCTGCATATTGTCAACAAACAAAGACATAGATACACATATTGTTAATGTAAGGCGATTGAGTTATGTATGTATTGGTTTGTCGGCCCCCGGCCCCCGGCCCGCGCAAGCTACGCCCCGTACGGCTGGCAAATGAATAGATGAGACGGCATCAAAAAACCTAAGTAATTTTACTACAAATCTGCGCGTATCTAAATTCGGTTTTTTACACGAATAAAACTGTTTTCAGTGCAGAATAAAATTTTATCGTATACTTCATCATATTCCTGACTCAGGATGTGAAGAGTTTTTTTTTTAAATTGCGTCCATTTGCCCAGAAAAAAATTCCAAAGTTGCCTCCTAAATTCATGGATAAATCGTCATCTTTTGGGGCCTATATTTTATAATTTAAAACAAAAATCGAAAATCGGATTCACATCCTAACTGTATACATGCCTAACTTATCAATTAAAAAAAAGAAAAAAATATTTAATTGGATATTTTAGCCGTAAATCCAAAACAAAATTTTGTATGAAACAGGCCACGCATGCGTTCCTCTTAATTATTCTTAATATTTTAAAGCATAAGGGAACGTACCCATACTACGTGACCCGTTCAGGGAGGGGGTCT
This sequence comes from Limnephilus marmoratus, assembly GCA_917880885.1. Lineage (NCBI taxonomy): Eukaryota > Metazoa > Arthropoda > Insecta > Trichoptera > Limnephilidae > Limnephilus > Limnephilus marmoratus. Next base: position 25,672,289 of record OU862919.1, on the reverse strand, counting down.
TCAAAATACCACGCTTGGTACAAATGAGCGGCGGGGGGCTTAGGTTTTTAGTCACCGGGGGGGGGTTAAAAATAGCAAAAAGTTGGTCATGTAGTACGTTCCCTAACTTGCAAAAAACTTGTTTTTCCGTAAAATAATTATACGCAACCCATCTATGAAAGAGTAGAATATGAATTCTTTTACTCTAATGTCGAGTGTCACTCGACATTGATTTTGTTCCACCAGCTCCAATGTCAAGTAACACTTGACATGCTGTAATTTTTGGAGACAATTTTAAGAGAGGAGAACTACTAAAAATTTTGAATCACGATTGAAAGACACATTCTAGAATCGCACAATACTTTATTATTATGGTTTTCGTTCGATATATACAAAACGAAACAATCAAAGACGAGTTGCTGTTTTTAGCAGAGTTAATGACGACTTCGAAAGCAATTGACATAATGACAGCCATCTATGAATTCTTTGATAAACATGAACAGTCATGGAAAAAGTTGATAGGCATCTTTGACTGGTCAGTGGTTGAGTGGGCATAGCGCTTGGATCCCATCCGGGCGTCACGTGTTCAATTCCTCGGCTGGCTAAGTCCTCCATCACAACACAAGCAACATTTTCGGCTTTCTGTGGTGGTAGTAGGAGATTTTCAAACATTGTTGGGTTATTCGTAACCCGGGAATGTTTGTCTTTCTTTTTAAAAAAAAAAAAAATATGCACTGACGGCGCTCTGGCAATGCTTGGATCTCGTTCAGGATTCATACAGTTGGTCAAAGAAAAAAATTCCAATGTAATTACTGTTCACTGTTTTATAATTACTGTTGGCAGCTAAAACACTTTCAAACGAACTCTATGATGACTTGAAATTATGCATTAAAATTGTAAATTATGTTAAAAAGAGTGCATTAAATACGCGCCATTTTGCGGATCTCTGTGAAGATTTGGGCACAGAACACAAGACATTGTTATTTCATACAGAAGTGCGCTGGCTCTCAAAAGGAAATATGTTGGCAAGATTATTTAAACTGCGAGATGAAGTAATTCAGTTTTTTAGAAATTCAAAAACATAGTGAATTGATTTTGGAATTTAAGAAACCATGGGTCCAAGTAATATTTGCCTATCCATCAGATATTTTAGATTCATTGAACTCTTTGAACTTGAAATTACAAGGCGGAGACTCGAACATAATTTACCATCGGGATGCAATCACGGCATACACTGATGGAACTGTGGAAACGCAAAATTTAGGCGTCCAATTATTCCTGCTTTTCTAAACTATTTGCGATCACAGAAGAAGCGTGCTCTAAGGAGATTTTGGATGAAAATGATACCAAGGATAAAATATCAAACCATTTGCAGCACCTCACGGACGAATTCAAGCGCTACTTTCCCGACTCGTGCGATAATATTATTTATCGATTAGCGATTGATCCCTTTCACGTCGACATAGACAAGCTGCCAGATACTTTACAACAGCAAGCTTTGGTTCTGAAAAATGATTCTGCTGCCCAATATGATTTTGAGAAGACGGTTAAGGCACAATTTTGGGTTAAGTATCTCAAAGTTTATCCCAGCCCAGCAGAGCAAGCACTAAAATTATTTTTTCCTTTTTCAAGCACTTATTTGTGTGAAAAAGCGTTTTCAGCAGTTGTAGCAATAAAAACAAAGTATAGAAGCAAACTAAATATTGCTAGTGATCTACGTTGTGCACTTTCTTCCATTGAACCCAGAATTGGAAAGCTTGTCAAAAACATGCAAGCTCATACGTCACATTGACTCTTCTTATAACAAGTGTGTAAAAGCAATATTTTAAAAATAAAACATCTGAAAATGTATTTTTGGACTTTATTACCTACCCTTATTTTATTTACAATTGTTTGGCAAGCCCACTTGCTGCTACTTGCTGGGCCCTGGGCCGAGGGGGGGCGCGGGCATATTCATTTCAAGCAGTAGGGAGGCGTGATACTTATAAGTTTGGGAACCCCTGATCTAGAGTCTAGATTCTAGATTCTGGCCATAGAATTTTTGCTAAACACTTCTTATTGTCTAATCTGATGATACCTCGTCTACCGTTTCTTCACTTAACTACGCCGACACTATTAATTTGAATTATTGTTAAAATCTCACTTGCAGATGTTTTCACATTCTAAAAAAAAAAAAAACTATTAAGAAATGTATTGGACCTCACGATATTCCTGAGATTTTACTGAAAGAATGTAAACATGTTTTATCTAAACCGGAGGTTCCCAACCTTATCTGGCTCACCGCCCACATTCCAAGTATTTTTTTTTCAACGCCAAGATTGTATGTATGTATTCATTTTCAATTAAATATTATTCACTCATTCATCATTTCCCTCCGGGTCTATGTCATCTTTGGGGATGGGTCTTTTTTGGGAAAGGAAGGAGGGGAAGTTTTGGGAAGAAAAAGGTATGAGGGGTGGGTAGGAACCTGGGGGTCAGTATGTCCAGTGGTGACTTAATCATGAATCCATTACTCCCACTGAGGTGCAAGGCGATGTGTCGAAAGAGTTCGACTGGGGATGTCAAAAAGGTCTCCCTCAACAAGTCGCTCCCGATCCAGCCCGCCACACAGTAGATGGGCAAACACATCCGCCGCCAAGACCCAGACAAACCTCACCCCATGAACCTGGACACCTGTGCTAAGTCACCAAACTTAGCGAACCACTCGGGGTGACCTACAGCAGGGGTGTTAGTTATACACTAAATGGTTCTCATACCCTCCTCCCTAATTGAATCAAATCAGCATCGCTTCTAAATGGGAATTGCTTGGAGGTAGGGCTAGAAAGAAGTGATTATGACAAACTTGAAGTAAAATTAAACCTTTCTTTAGAAAATCGTAGGAATGACTTCCAAATTACCGATCTCATCTGCATTCTTAAAATTATTTATGGTGTGATTGACTCACCTACTTTGTTGAAATTCATCCATTTCAATATCCCTTCCCGTAGACTCGGAAATAAAGAATTGCATTTCCTCAATCAACAATCCACGTGTAAGTTTTAATGCTTGTCTCGGCACAGGTATATCCTAGTGAGACAGGCATAAAAAAACCCAATGCACATATACTTTTTTATAGATAAATAAAAATTTTAAAAATTAAAAAATGATTTATTTTGTATTGATGTAGCATAAGTCGTGAACTCCATCAAAACCTTGTTCCTGTCTTGACTTGACATTATCTTCATGTTTTTTTTAGTCTTATTTTGTCACAGCTGTACTGTAGGTATTTTTTGTGCTTTTTATCCTACATTGTGTCATATCTTATTGTGTTAACTTAGTGAAGTATGTGTTGTAATCAGACATAGTCTGTTAATAAATAATAAAAAAATTGTGTGCCTTTCTCGAAAGAATTGGGTTTTTATAGGAACAAAACTATTTATTAGTATTATTCATATTGCGTACTTATGGGTGCAAACAAACAATTCATCTTAATATTTTACTAAGCTTATAAAACGGGTAAACTTAAAATAATTTATAGTCTGATTGTAACGGACGTATTGACCTTACAAGACTGTAAAAAGGGGGGACCGGTCTCTCGTGCACGCCTTCCAATGTTTCAAGCTGATGATGATTATTAGGGCTGGCCTACCTAAATCCAGTAGGTAGTGGCCCTGGATGCGCCTAGTTTCTGCCTGAGCGGTGCCTTGACAGTGCCCAGAGTTAGGGCCGACTGCAGAGGTAGGCACCAGTTACTCGTTCAGGCAGAACTTCAGCAGGAGGCAGCAGGACGTAAGACTTCCAGAGGCAGGAGTTGGCGGGGAGGCAGCTGGTTGTAGAAAGACTTCCGAAGAAATAATAACACGAGTTGCTTGTTGAGAAGTAAACTGATTTATTGGATAAAAATCACGGTATATATTGCATTTGGTGAGCTCACTAGCGTGCGGGCTCTGTTTTACACCAGTGGTTCCCAACCTTTTTATGACCCGGTTTATTTTTTCGACACGGACCACAAGCAGTAGCATAGCGAGGGGCGTGGCGCCCATTTATGTTTGTCAACTTTATTGGGGGGGAGTGGGGTGTGGCTTGTGGTCAGTGGCGTAGGTTAGCAGGGGTGGCACCGCGTTTCAGTCGCTTTAAATTTTCAATATCAAAATTTAAATATTTAGAAATAAAATTATGAATTTCTAATATACACATTGGAAAGATTATTTTATCTAGATTTTAGAACAATTATTTTTTTTGCAAAGTGATGAAAAATTATCAATATTTTATTTTATTTTATTTTACTTTTTTATGGAGGTGTATTTACAATATATGGGAATAATATTAAAATTTTAATATTTAGAAATAAAATTATTAATTTCTAATATACACATCAGAAAGATTATTTTATCTAGATTTTAAAACTATTTTTGTTTTTGCAATGTGATAAAAAATAACCAATATAGAGGTATATTTAAAATGTAAATTGTCGTTACCTGCGACTGAATCGGTATAGGTTTTGTAAATAGGCACCCGGGACGCATATTTACAATTCCTACCGCGTTACAGTCGCGCTACCGACTGAATAGCGGTAGGGATTGTAATGCATAAATCACCTTACAAACACTACCGCGTTTCAGTCGCACTACCACTAAGGTGATTTATGCATTACAATCCCTACCGCGTTTCAGTCGATAGCGTGACTGAAACGCAGTAGTGTTTGTAAGGTGATTTATGCATTACAATCCCTACCGCGTTTCAGTCAGTAGCGGGACTGAAACGCGGTAGGGATTGTAAATACGCACATGGGATGGATAGCACAACGGGAGAGGCGTAATGGGATAGGGTGGGACGGGTTCTAACAGAATATTTACCACAACGGAGGAGGTAGAACGGGGTAGGATGGGGTAGGGCAAAACGGAATTCCGTAATGGTCACTGACCACAAGGTACAACAATGATAAACTGAATATAGTTCCGATTTTTTTTATCTGACTCGCTTATTGACTCGCGGACCAGCTTCTAGCCTCTCGCGGACCACTAGTGGTAATGTGGAGGGGATTCTGACCTCGCTCCACATCGTATAAATAGGATGACATATCCTTCGCATATTCATTTTGGCGGTGTCCCCCACGAAAGTGGTCGCTTAAAATTACAATCTTAGATTAATTGTACAAGGCATATTTTACATAAAAAGGTAGATTAATTAGTTCTAGTACATGTTTGAAGCTAAGTTTTATAAGAAGAATTTTAGTTTTATGAGTTTATTATAGTTTTAAGACAATTTTGTATTTTGTTAGAAATATTTGCCATTTAGCCAGTTATACTGAATTTAAGAGAGAATCTAGTATTTTTCCCAGGTTCCCCGTAAGATTAGCTAATGAAACCTGTTTGTTTCATCGTCTTACGAGGTCCCTGGATTTTTAAAATGGGAACAATGTGTTGTTGATAAAGTATTTCAGAGTCTTCTTGCCTGGCGGCAAAGGAGTCTTCTTGCCTGGCGGCAAAGGAGTCTTCTTGCCTGGCGGCAAAGGAGTCTTCTTGCCTGGCGGGAAAAGGAGTCTTCTTGCCTGGTGGCAAAATGAGTCTTCTTGCCTGGCGGGAAAAGGAGTCTTCTTGCCTGGTGGCAAAATGAGTGATTTGAGGAGTAGAGACTCCGGTGTGTTTTCCCTGGATGCCTTGAAGGGCTTAGGAATGGGACTGTAAATGTGACTACTCTACGAGGCTCGCAGGATTAAAAAAATAGAAAAGAGTTACAAAAATAACAAACATAAATTTCTCATGCAAATTATAAGTTTACAATGTCCCCGGTGGTAACCTGTGACAGGTAGCGTTTATTTGTCGCACCGGGGACATGCACATTATTAAAGGAAAACATTATTTTATAGAAATTATAAAACAAGTATTAGGTAATTTATACATAAAAGAAACAAATATCTTTTCACCAAAATTAGTCGCTGGCGGCACGGTACATTCGCATTTCGAGGCCAGAAATTTCAGCAAAATTTCCAAGAAATGACCTCAAAATGTAGAGGATGCCACCAGCGATGAACTTTGATGAAAGATGATTTGAGGGTGCGAACACGTCTGTTACACTGATTGTTCATACGTGGCGATAATGTAATAATTATTTTTAGTAAAACCTTTTTTGCCAGATGGGCTGTAAAATATTAAATACTGTATTGTGGGACTCGGGGAACCAGTCCACATTCATTCTGGTTATGAGGGTAATATAATGGCCAGCATGGCCTAAATCAATTGGTAATTGATTTAGGCCATAATATGGGCACGTGCCTAGCGTGGTAGTCGAATCACCTGTAAAAACTGTATAAAAAATTATATAATAAATAAAGAAAAGAAAAAAAAAAAAAAAATTGTGGGGCAGATGTGGCCTACAAGAGTCTCTGAATGGACAATTATTCCTTCCCACAATACTTGGTGCACCATCGGTAACTATCATATATATTTTTTTCATGTCTCGTTCTTGCGAACAAACTAAATGTAAGTTTTGAAGAACGAACAACGCACGTGTGGGATTCAATAACTACTTGCAACGTAATTTCAACACTATAATGACCACTTCCGTACGTGCTATCATACTTACGTATACAAATAATCTCAGAATGTTGAAAATCTTCCCACTTCCATCATTATATGTGGAAAATGTGGCTTCTGCAATGTTGGAGGACTAACTAGTAGAGGATTGAACAAGCAACGACTGAGTAGTCCAAATGGTCAGTCGTGATATTTCAAAACATGTGAGTTTTACTTAATTTTTTTTCACCTGCGGCCCTTTTTCCGTGTTTTCTGCCTTACTTGTTTTTATGCGGAGGGGGTGGGGGGTGGCTTTGAAGAAAAATATACTTCAGATGAGGTTGGGAATCTTTGCGCTATACAATGCTGCTAGTTGCTAGGCACAACACGAAGCACAATGACGACAGGCGATCAGACAGGCAGTCGCATACGCACTGATTGAGCAGGCTTCCACGAGTGACGTCGAAGGTCCCCAAAAAAATTAACATTTTCATTCGGCTCGCCATCAAAACTAATTGCCGACCGCTGCCCTATATAATACTTAAATATTTTAGAGGATAACTTGCAAAAAAGGGTTTTTTTCTAAAATAATTAAATTATTTCCATCTATGAATGAGCAGATAATTAATTATTTTTTGTTTACCCTAAAGTGAGACTCAACAGAATTCATAATCTACTCTTTCATCGATGGTGCGAGTATAATTTTTTTAGGGAAAAACGCTTTTTACAAGTTAAGCCATTCATACACGGAGATATTCAGAAGCGACTCGAGTTTTATTCACGTAGCACACGCGCCGCTCGTGAGTACCCAACATATTAAGCTAGTGTTCATACACAATGCTATGGTGGGTGCTATAGTAATTGGACAGGCTATATCTATTGGACACTTCAACTTTAAACCTCCAAAACAAGACTATAGTCAAACAGAAACTAAATGAACGGTCAAAGTCCATAGTCAGTAATAAAATGTACAGGTAAAGTAACACGAGAAGGTTCACGACATAAAATTAATTTTACTAAACAAAATGTTTTTACTATCTTCGGGACTGAATTCAAGTGTCTTGGAGTCTGAATTTAAGGATTAAATAAAATGCATAGGTGTTTAAAAATACCTACACGTGATCCGGTAACTCATATTACATATATATTTTAGAGTCAAGAAAATTCTTAAACAGGTTTTATCTGATACTAATTAATAAAGCGGTATCCAATTTATGATACATTTAAATTTAAATAATATTTGGTTTTTACCCCCCTGCTGGGATTTTACATATTTATTTTTTTAAAGACAAAAAACACTTAAATGTGCACATCAACATAAAACAACATACTTTTTACAATACAATATATGTACATGTTACATCGGTAAATTTTTATTTGTAACTAGCTGCCCCGGCCACGCGTTTCTGCGGCTAACGAAACACAACGCCATATACTGGATGATTATCCAACCTTTATAACCACCGCCATCTGTTAATTTGTATATCAAATCCACACCGACCGCTGCTGACCCGCTCGTTCACCACATGTAGACATTCTCCTTTATATATTATATATTTCAACCAATTTACACAACACCTTGACAAATTATAAACCTAAACCTTCCTCATGAATCTATCTATTGGTGAAAACCGCATGAAAACCCGTTCAACAGATTTTTTTAGTTTAGCCCGAACAGATAGACAGACGCGCCGGAGGACTTTAAATTATAATATGTAGAGATTAAAAAAATACATTTTACAGTTAACGGAAAACATGTAGATACAAATATTTATTTAATTACCACGAAATTTATTCCATGTTATGTCGTAGTAGTAGTTCAAGTGTTACAAATCATATTTGACAATAAATAATATGACAAATAATTTAACAGAATAACAAACTTAAGATTGATGCAAAAAAATGGATAATTAATTGTAAAAACCAATGGCTAAATATTTCAACACATAGGTAAAACACGAAATAGATGATTGCTCCTAGGTTAAACACATTCCTTTAACAAAAATGTGTATCAAACAAATAATTGAAATTTCACACGTCATCCTCGTCACTGTCCGTATCTGAGTAATTGTCACGTGTGCCTTATTTGATGAAATCCTTATTTTGGAGTCGTTCTGCATGAATTACACAATTTTTCCGATCCTCAATAGAAACCATATCTATAGCAGCATACACAAGGTTTTCGATAACCGAGATTTTGAAAGAATTGTTATTTTTTGCAATTTCTCGTTTCACTGATAATAGATCACACAATATGTAATTACAGTCACACCGATTAAATAAACGGAGTCAAAATGACATTAATAAAGTAGATTTAATCCAAAATAAAGTAATGGACTGGTTTTTGAACTTATGAAAACACTACTTATTAGTAAATGTAGAAACATTAATTGTTTGCTGTTATAGTAGCATGATATTAAGAACAATGGAATTTCCAAAGGATTTAGTCGCCTAATTAACGGGAATAACCGCCATTGGAATTTCTAAATTTTGTTTCGCAGCGTATAATTAGGAATCGTCTGAAATATTGTTTTTAGAATCCAGTTTTATGTAATTCCGAAAATCGGAATTTTAGAGGGTCGAATAAATAATAAGAAATGAAAAATATAAATATTAATGGTAGAGTATCTTTCGAGTTTGGGTTTTTCGGAGATTTTACTGTACGTTAATCCCCGTGTGAAATTTTGGGAGTGCACTTGGTATCTGTTCGACTATATCTCAGCATTCCTGTAAGTGTGAGAGAGACCAATCTATACTTTGCTTTCTCCTTTATACGGCTGCATTTTCTAATATTTACCACCAGATGTCACCACTGACAAAACTTCATTCACATTTCAAGTCATGTTAAAACCGTTAAAATATGTATTTTTTTAGCAACAAGGGACAGAGATATTTTATTGATGATTATTTCATACAAGTTCGATAAATTTTTGGAAGAAACATCTAAGAAAGGTTGCAAAGGGCTACATACTGTGAGTATTTGTTGAGATTTAATCAGTAATATGAATAATAACCTCACAATTTTGGTGTCCAATTACTATAACACAAATTTTATGAATGTTTTAGTAATTGAACGCCCTGACCGAATACTGTCTCCGCTTAAATTTTTTTGATCTTCATGAAAGTTGGTGAGCCTTAATAATACGTCAATTAGAGCCATTCTACAAAATATCACTTCACTCACATTATGCGTTCAGTAATTGGACGGGTGTCCAATAACTGAAACAAGGCATGGTCCAATTACTAAAACATTTTTTTAAGGTCTTTCAAAATGCCAAAAAAATTACTTTATACCAATGAACTACCGGACAAGGTCTTAGAGAAAATCAGCGCAGGGGCAGGCATAAGGGCTACATAAAAAAATATGGAATTCCAATAAGCACCATTCCACTACAAGATGACCCATTCAAACAAAAAGTTAAATTTTGGACCCAATCCACATCTTTCAAACCAAGAGGAGCAGGATGTTGCCGCACCCTGTACTAGCTGGAGTGGGTATTCAGTGCTTACTTTTCATTCTCCTAAGCGGGGTTCAATTTCTGAACTGTACTTCAAATAGTAATCTAAATTTAAAGTCATTTCATTTTAGAACCAGCTACCCACCCTTACTGGTGTAACCAGGGCTGGGCAGTATTTGAAATACTTGTATTTGAAATACGTATTTGAAATACAAATACGTATTTTGTATTTGTATTTCAATTACTTCCTAAAAATGTATTTTGTAATTGGTATTTCAATTACCTGCTGCCGAGGTATTTTGTAATTTGTATTTCAAATACTTATGGCTTCAAAATACATTTTCAAATACATTTAGCGACCTCAATGATGATAATGAAAAATAAACTGACATAGATAGTATATAGACTAAAACCGCTAGAATCCTGTACTATTGTCCTATTATCCTGTGCTATAACACTCTTACTAATGATTATTTGTAGTTATAATATCATTGCTTTATAATGTGCTGTACCTTTTTTTATATCATGCTAGTAATTATTATTGTCTTGTGCTATATAATTAATAGCACTGTTTTTGTACATTTTGTATCAAATTATATTAAACTTGTCATTGCTTTGTAGTGTACATTTTTATATCATAGTATTAGATCAAGCACTGTAGGAATAATTTGACTGAAAACTAGATTATTTTTAAGTTAATTACTGTAGAGCGCACTTGAGAGCGAAATAACACAAAAATGCGCTAAACAAATGTCATCTATGTATATAAAAATGAATCCTTGTTTCCCTTGGTCACGCCATAACTTCAGAACGACTTTACCTATTTCATTCATTTTTTTTAAGTTTTCTAATACTTTGTAGAAGGTTCTTAAGGAAAGAAAAATAAGAAAATTACGCAGAAAATTGGATAATTTCAGAAAACTTGACTACTATTTTAACTTCGCACGTTTGACATTTCGCGCGTTTGATGAAATTGAATTTAGCAGGCAGCTGTTTTTTTTGTAACAAAAGAATTTTCTATGGATTTTTCAAATATAGATATTTTAAATAGGTACCTTAATTAGGTACCAGATTTGATTGATTGTTCTTATAATATACAAAAATGAATATTTGTAATATGTGAAAAATGAAAATTTGAATAAAAAAATTGTAATAGCTGGCACGTGAGTTGTTTGAAAACTGAAAGTACTAGGGCTGAATATATGGAACACGGGAGGGGGGTTGGCGGGGCAGGGGAGTGGGAGAGGGGAGAGGGTAGGCGGGGGGTAGGAAAGGGAATGCGGGAGGGGATGCGGGAGGGGAAGGGGATGTGGGAGGGGAACGGGTACGTACGGGAAAGGACATGCAGGGATAAACAATTTATTTCTTTGAATATGGCATTGCAACGCATGCCGGAAACCAGCTAGTGTTATCATAATAATTATTATCTAACACCTAAGTGCTATACCACAAAACTTTACAAGTGGAGCGGAGACGAGATGTGTCTTCTGAGCAATATGATTGGTCAATTTTTGCACGTCTCTATTTCACTCTGCTCAGCTTTGCTTCTATGGAAACGCACCCTTAGATAAGGGCACTTACGACAATTTATTGCAACCAAAAGTTCTACCAAAACTAAATGTATTTTGTAATTTGTATTTTGTATTTGAAATTAAAAAATGGTTAAAATACAGTATTTTGTATTTCAAATACACGACTTGAAAGTATTTTGTATTTCGTATTTTAAATACATGCGAAAAAGTATTTTGTAATTTGTATTTCAATTACAGCAAAGCATGTATTTTGCCCAGCCCTGGGTGTAACGCCAGACGGCGCTCCACTTTATGACACTTTGGTAATATTTGTACAAAGTAGTCTGTTAGAGAATTTATTGACCCTAATTTACTGAGCATAAAATTCTGGTGAATGTTCCAGCATGGGTCGGGCACTCTTTTGAGAAAGGAGTAACGAACAAACCTAAAAAAAAATTGCATGGAGAGGATGCAAATGGCAGCAGCATTTTTGGCTTGCATGTAATTTTGATTACCTTGTCATTAAAATAAGTAAAATTTAATGAAGTTGATTTATTAAATATTAAAAAATATATAAATACATGTGTTCTAAGAATTAAACGCAAACAATAAATATATTTTTTAATTGCTTTTCATCATAGGACCCACTAGTAAACGATGGAGAAAGAGTCGGGTTCAAACCTCTTCTCGCTCCTTCAAACCACAGATTCAATCCTCTGCTAGCTTACAAGTCCTCCATCCTTGCACAAGCAACATATTCCATTTATGGCGGTGGGAGGAATTCAAATGAAGGAATGTTTTCAAATGAAGGAATGTTATTTTTGTTTTGCATGAACATAACTTTGATATGTAACTATTTAATGAAATTGTTTTAAATAAATAAATCGGGGAGGTATAAGCAACGCAGCGAATACAATAAAAAAGCTTAGTATTGAACGTATTTGTGCATCGGTATATGCTTCCACTGGCAAGGAACAGCCCTTTGTCTCGTTTACGCCTACTTATTGTCGCTATAGCCGAAAGGGACAGCAAGTGTATACGATGCTTGTAAAATAATATTTTTATGAAGTTTATAGCATGTTCATATTAATTTCGAGTGAATGATAGCAAGTGAAATAATCTCATTTTTCATTATTTTAAGTTCTTAAGGTTAAACGTCGCATACGTTATAATCTACACATTCACAGATGGCGCCGATTAAATAATTTTAGGTTTTTATTACTTTTTGCCTGTTACGTTTTTAATACTTTTTGCACGTTTTGCTTTAAAATATTGAGGTGAATTAATTATTTGCGCCCGTACATATCTAATATGAATATAAATAAATAGTTTTGTCCATAAACAAACCCAAATCTTCCAAGAAAGGCTAAATAATACAATAATGGATTGAGTCACTGATACAAAGTTGAATTTTTCAGCCAAATTTTACTTATTTTAATGACAAGGTAATCAAAATTACACGCAAGCCAAAAATGCTGCTGCCATTTGCATCCTCTCCATGCAATTTTTTTTAGGTTTGTTTGTTACTCCTTTCTTACACAATTCATTTTGTAATACCCAAAAGAGTGCCCGACCCATGCTGGACCATTCACCAGAATTTTATGCTCAGTAAATTAGGGCCAATAAATTCTCTAACAGACTACTTTGTACAAATATTACCAAAGTGTCATAAAGTGGAGCACCTGGCGTTACACCAGTATGGGTGTGGGTAGCTGGTTCTAAAATGAAATGTTCAGAAATTGAACCCTGCTTAGGAGAATGAAAAGTAAGCACAGAATACCCACTCCAGCTAGTGCAGGGTGCGGCAACATAGCTTCCTTTTTTAAAATGCGTGCCATTCAGTCGGTTGATGTCGTAGTGGACCGCTAGTGATCTCGTTCGAGAGGCGGAACTTTAAAGTTTTGTCCCAACACAGTTTAGTCGCCATCATGCGTTGGAACGGTGAGGAGCGTGCGTTTGCCGTTGACACCTACTTTACGAACGGATGTTCTGTGATCGCAACCCAGGGTGTGGCAGCATAACTTCCTTTTTTCAAAACTTAATAAAGCCTTTTGTATGAATCATAAATTTTTTATTTGTTTTTTATAATGTAGGCACATACCTAAAGTTTTGTTTTACTTAGTTTTTGAAGAACAAATCAGGTAGGTGACGTCCCCATTCTCCATACACTGAGTAAACCGATGTCTAGCGTTTATTATGACTGTTGCCAGCAATCAGGCGATATCCTGGCAATTTCTTTCTGAATATTGGTCTTCAAATCTTGTAGGGTCGGGACAAAACTTTATAGTTTCGCCTCTCGAACGAGTTCACTAGCGCTCTGCTACGACATCAATCCACTCAATGGCGCACTTTTAAAAAAAGGAAGTTGTGCTGCCGCACCTATTAGTAGTACGGGAAGGTATCAAAAATTGAGGCTGAAACTATATATTTAAAAAGTGTAGTCTTTATTCAAGGTTAGGAGGAATAATACTACAGAAGATTAATCTAGCTAGTATTAATAGTTTTACACAATGGTTTGGAATATTTCATAAATGTCTGTACAGGTATTAACATTGTTGACAGCGTGTGATTCAATAATGGCACCAAACTTTCAATTAGGTATGTAATAATTTAATAATAATCTACCCAATAAAACATAAATTTCTGAATCCATTCAACGCCTGTATAGATGATATTAAAATACATTCATTATTATTACAGTACTCAATAAAATAAAACCAAATAAAATCAAGTAATATTTATTACTGAGCATTATTTTGTCAAAGAAATTCCTTTAGGAAAAAAATAAAGAACTACAAATTGTCAGCCAGGTGATATAGGGAATAACTTAAACCTTGTATATAACTTAGTAAATATATCACAAGATAAACATTAAAACTGAACATCGGGAGGACTGCGCCTCTTCATAATCACAATGTACAACAAATAGTCGGCCAGCCGGCTCCAGCTCCGCAGCCGAAGACCACCTCTTCAGGAGAACTAGTCCGCTAGACCGGTAGCTGTCACCTGCTACCTGGAGGTTATTATGCCTTGCACAAGTACGGCTAGTTATTGCTTTAGAACTCTATGAAACAAGCTCAGAGAATGACTTGACGTAAGCCTCGTGGAGTTTATTCATGAAATCCGCGTCATTCTTGATGAGGTAGTTGAAGGCCTGCAGCAGCTGGTTGCGAGTGAGCGGCTCGGGGCGAGGGTCCTCCGAGGGACGGATGGGGGTCATGGGGGCCTCCAGGGCTGGGCGCTCCGCCTTGCTGGCCGAGGAGGTAAACATGGTGGGCGGCATTAGCGCGGGCTTCACCGGCGTCTCCGCACTCCTCATCTCCTCCTGCTGTTGTAGCTGCTGTGGTTGGGACTGACTCAGGAAGTTGGCCAGTGGGGAGGGCGCCTTGGGCGAGGACACCCTCATGAAACTCAAGTCGTTCTCCAGCTGCCCGTTTGTGTCACTCCCTGCATTTGTGACAAAGTGTTGATCCGAATGCATTTTACTTAAAATCCTAGTTGGCGGCTGGCTCTTGTTCTCTGACTTCCCTTGACTGTTCTTTCGCTTCGAGTCTCCGGCGTTAGACTTTAACTTGAAGCCACTATTGTTTCGCTTGTTGGCCTCCCCAGCGTTGTTGGGCGGATCGCCCGGTGTGACAGATCTCTGTTGTTTCTCAATGTGCTCCACGCTATGCACGGGGTTGCTCATGAGTCTCTGCAAGATCATGGGCCCCTCGTGGGAGTCTGCCGCCGGCGGCCGGAACAAAGAGGCGGCCTGCGCCGGAGGCCCCGAGGGGAGCGTGACCTTGCTGCCGCCCGCCTTGGCGAAGAAGTCCATCACGCTCTGAGAAGTGACATCAGGGGCCCGCGGAGCCTGTATCTCCTTGCTGCCGGTGGCGTTGATCCCTTTAAAGGTATTGTAGTCGTCCTGTGCCTTGCTCAGCATGCTGAATATATCCGCCGTGCCACTGAACTGGGTTCTATACTCGGGTTTGGGTGGCATCTTGGAAGTGTCACTGGTGATAGAAGCTGTAGCATTAGGTTCGGTGGCGGTGTTGTTATTGTTGGTAGACTCTTTGGATAAACTGTTTATCCTGGCGGCCACTCGGACGCATTCGTCTTTATCGTAAAACCATATACCGTAAATTCGTCTCTTCGAATTGCGATATAATAAGAAAGGCTCCTGAACTTGTAATTCTAGGCCTTCCGTTACGGGTTCTATGAGATTGTTTGTGTTTAATCTGTTCATAATAAGCATACTGTGGAAAGGTTTGCCGTTCCGGTTATACACAAATAATGCACCTTCGATGCTTGTCTTCTCCCATTCATTGTCTTCGAATGTATATAAAGCTACATGCGTCGCACTGTCCACAATATCACGGGCGTACGGATCGAACCTTTTCAGCGCGGCCACATTCATACGCAACTCTACAACGTCAGCCATTTTTATATCGTTTAATATTTTATGCACAGCCTGTTGGATTTGACGAAAACTCAAATATCTAGCACAAAAATTTCAATCTTGACAAAACGTAAAAACCAGAGACAACGGAGCCGCGTTTACAAGAACCAAAAACAACGGGAACTACATGGCAACACTGCAACTCATTAATAAACCACTCACCTGCCACTAATGCTCTATCCACACTGCGGCTCATGATATTAAATTTAATAAAATAAAATGATCCATTCCGGTTGCGAATATTATTTTATTAAGTTATAATAAATGTAAATTAAAAATGTAATAAATATAGCGAATAAATAAACAATATATTTTTGATAATTATTGTAAAAAGAAAATAGGCATTTGGTTCATAAATATAATGGCAGATATTGTTTTGTTTGATGACACAACTTTGCATTTCCTAAATGTTTTGTTAAAATTGTTTATTATTTTATTTGAAATCAAACTTTCATGAGGCATTTCATAGATTTTTTTTTGCCTTACTATTATTTTATTTTATTTTATGATCAGTTTAAAAAGAAACCTTACAGATTAAACCATTAGGTTATTCAATTAAAATATTTACTGGTCGCCAGGCGTACAGCAAACTCACACCTATTACTTATACCAAATTAATTGCACACTCTCAGAATAAATTGTAGAATAGTACTAATATTCAAATTAAATTCAGAGACATGATTATTAACCCACCTACGACCAAAAAGCATAATTAAGTTATTACTGATTGAAATTACAAATAATAATTATTGTTCATAGTGCTTATTACAGTCAAAAGGCACTTATTGACTTATATAATATATAATAAACATTCTTATTCATTGCGTTTTGAATTTACCGGGGCATGGGTTTATTCTGTGCGATAAGTTAATCCTTTGCTAGCGATTATTATTATTGTTTTTTTTTTAAATAACATTAAATATTACCACATGGTTAAAGATCTGTATTTTACCTAATATTACTATTGACAAAACTTTTCTTCCAGTGTTATTTTTAGTGTCGAAAAAAATTACGACGTTGATGGCAGATTTATTTTATTTTTACGTAGACCAGTGGTTCCCAACCTTTTTCTGACCCGGGACCACTTGTACGTTTATTTTTTCAACACGGACCAAAAGCAGTGGCATAGCGCCACCCCCCCCCCCCCCCCACAGGACTGACCAATTTTTTATGAAGCCGAAATTTATGTTTGTCAACTTTATTACTTTATTGGGGGGGGGGGGGGGAGGGGGTGACACCGCGTTGGCTAGCCGTCTTCATATAATTGGTTAAGGTTATGTGTAAATTGGTTGAAAAATAACGATAATTGTTATAATCGTTGGAAAATGTCAAGCCGCCTGGGAGCTTTCATCGAAAACACTGCCTAATCCCTTTCAGATATAACAAAACAATGCATGGTGGGATATTCCTCTTTTATAGATCTACAAAAAAGTCCGTGATGTCATTTATCTATATTTTACGGATAGCTTACTATCTTTATATCTTCTCTTCTTCTCTACATTTTACTTTAGGCTAGCATTTTATTTTGTAGGCTAGCATGGGTGGCACCCGGGACGGATAGCACAACGGGAGGGGCGTAATGGGATAGGGTGGGACGGGTTCTAGCAGAATATTTACCACAACGGAGGGGGTAGAACGCCGTAGGATGGGGTGGGGTGAAACGGAATACCGTAAAGGTCACTGACCACAAGGTACAATAATGATAAACTGAATATTGTTCCGATTTTTTAAATTCAGACTTCTCGACTAGGGACCACCCGCGCGCTGGCTCGCTTTTAGACTCGCGGACCATCTTCTAGCCTCTCGCGGACCACTAGTTGGGAAACCCTGACGTAGACGAATAAATTTTCTGTATAGATTTAGATTGTACGATTTTTGACTTGCCGCCAGAACAGCATGTTCGTAAATATGGCGTTGTTGACGTCAAGCTGACCAACGTCGCTGGCAGCCGTCTTACCGGTCAGTAATGACTAATGACGTAAATTGTATCCAGTCAAACTGTTTAGAAATGAGCGGTTTTAGGTAGTTAAAGGTGTATAATTAGAATCACAAAAATAAATTTTAAATCTTCCACACATCTTAAACGGTATCCAATGTATTCATAGTGTAAGAAAATAACCTATTGTTACGAATGTAAAATGCTCCACCAAGAATCATCGAAGCATCGGAAATTAACGTACAAACTGGTCCAGCAAGCACTATTAAAATTTATTTACAAAGTATCGCCCTTATCGATTTAAGAAGAAGCTATATATATTCGCAAAGTCCTTATAAGATAATACGAGTCTCTGCCTGGAGACAGTGAGACTTCCCTGGCACCCCCTATTGGGGTATGTTATGTGGTTGAAGGAGTGGGTAGGGGAAGGAGGGTAGTGGAGAAAAGGATCACTGAAATGTTTCGAAAATATTCTATGTTATAATTATTATGTGTGAAATAACACATACTAAAAACAATAAAATTGATTTATCCGAGCCGCGACTTCCCGATCCCGATTCGTAGGTGATTATAACCGCTTGTCCACGAAGGCCGCAAATAAACTTACATATTTTGAAAAGGGAGTAAGGTATATACCTACCCGTACCTACCTGCTCTGAGATCCGTCCGTCGGACGATACGAGTACCGTGAGTGGTATATCCAGGTATATCTAGCAGTGTTGTTGCGGGTGCAAAAATTTTGACTTCCGCGGATGCGGATGCGGATGCGGATGCAGATGTTTGAATTAATTGCGAATAATCCGCATTTGCGGATGCGGATGCGAATATTCGTAACATCTGATATCTAGTATCGGTGACCGGACAACCGGAGAACCTCCTTTGAAAAGTCGTAAAAAGTGATGAAAAAAATAAAAACAGAGTGTATTATTCACACGCGGTAGAAGTGAAACTAGAAAGTCGCCGGATGTCGCTTTCTTTTATTTTTCCTGCTTATTTTAAAGTGGCTTGAAGATTAGATATTGATTTTACAAAAATAAAAATGTTTTTTTTTTTAATTGGTAGGATATGAACCTCCGTTCGCTTGATGTCTGTCTCTCTGGCCGCTGAGACTTGTCAGGCGCCTAGGCCACTGCGCTATCGAAAGCCCGCGCCGAAGCGCGAATGTACCGCATTATATTAGAACCGAATATTTGTGTAGAATTGATTTGTGACGCATATCCGTTTCATCCTAATTTCAAATCACTAACGGGGCTAAAGAAGTTTCACTTCAAAAATGGTTTAATAGATTACGTTAGGTTAAGGTTATGGGCTATTTTAAAATTATTTTTTATTACCTTTTACTATTTATTATTACCTAATTATTTATTATTACCTTTTTTCATAGTTTTTAACGACTTTTCAAAAAGGTGTTGAGTTGACTTAATTCTGGCATGGAACCCTACTAGCGTCTCCCGCACGCACACTTCGGAGTGACCGAGTCCCGCTGGCCGCCGCGCAGAAAAGTAAAGACCGATACGTTTACAGCGCAGTTCACTGTGAGACTTTTCTGCGCGGCGGCCTGAAGTGTCGCGTGACTCGGTTGCTCCGAAGTGTGCGTGTGGGAGATGCTAATAGCGCCGTTTACACGCACACTTCGGAGCGACCGAGTCCTGCGCCACTTCAGGCCGCCGCGCAGAAAAGTAAAGACCGATAGGTTTACAGCGCAGTTCACTGTGAGACTTTTCTGCGCGGCGGCCTGAAATGGCGCGGGACTCGGTCGCTCCGAAGTGTGCGTGTAAACGGCGCTATATCTACGCGGGTACCTGTTGTGACTGAGTGTCCATCATTGGCTATTGACCACTTGCCAATAAAAATAATATAATAATAAGCGGGAAAATCAAAAAAAGAATACCATTTCTTCATTTCTTCAGTCAGCCATTGTAATTTTTGATTTTATTTAGAGCATGCCTTTACATTAAATTTATTACCGTGCTGAAGCAGTTAAAATTTAATTTATACACCCAATGAAGTGATTTAAAAGCAAAAGAAACACGTTATCAGCGGCGGAGTCGTGCCGCCATGTCATACAAACATACTACTTCAATATAACACAACACTAAACAACAAACAGCGGAGCCAAAGCCAACACGTGTTGGAGGTAGCATTGTTGTTTATTTTCAGTCGTGTCAATTTGGTCCCACAATCAGTGTCAATTTAAGTGGAGGTACGCCGAATTCCCTAATTTTGATTATACTAAAATGACAGTAATAAATAGCGTGGAGGTATTTTTGTTCTTTGTTTAATTATGTAGTAAGAATTAGACAACCGCCTGGAAGATGTTTGAATTAAATTGACCTCAAAGTGACTATAACCTCTCAAAAGTCATCATTCTAATTGATAATTATCGTAAATACGGTTTGCAATTATCATTAATTTATAATAATCTGCAAGGATGTTGTCGAATCGTGGTGAAAAGTTAATCGTGTTTTTCGTTATTATTATTATTTCTAATATAAAAAAGCAAAATAAAAACATACCCACATGAATCTGTGATAGAAATAATACATGAATTTATTTTATTTTTCCAACTAGTTTCTAGTATAGTTCTAATAAAGTTATGAATGCTTGCTATAGGTGCGTTTTTACATTTTGCCTAAATACAATATTTTCATGAATTGAATTGAGGTCAATCTTATTTGGTGTCATTGATAAGACACATAGTTCAATAACTTCAAAAGCTTCTTAGACATTCATGTCACAATTATTTAGTTGTTGCGTATTTATAAGTATTTTTTTATTATTTATTTTCAAAAAGAAAAATAAACCCTCCCAGGTTCCAAATAAACTAACAATGTGTGAATTCCTCCCACTTCCCTCATTATTGGTGAAAAATGTTGATTGCACAATTACAAAGCACTTAGCTAAAGGATTGAATATTGAACCTGTAAACCTGACGCATTTGTCCACTCGGCTTCTATTGTAGTACCAGAGAGAGGTGCATAACCTCCTCTTCCTTCTCACATGTGTTGAAATGTATGAAAATGAAAAAGACAGAAGTTACTAGAACGATGACATCATTTATAACCTCTCTCTGGGACCACTATTAGTAACTAACTCAACTTCACTTTGGATTATAATAATTACTTTAATTCATTTTCAGTTAGTGTTATTTTAAATGTTGATAAGATTTGAGAAACATAATTTAATAACAACTGTGATGTTATTTTATCACGAATTCCAACTGGGTAGTGTTTAATTTATAAATGTATCATTGATTCCAACTTGAATAAACATATTGAAAATACAAGAACATACGTCAAGACTGCGATGTTTATAATTTTCTCATGCGACTAATCACAAATAAGAAAACATGTTTTTTGTTTTGATAGTAACATATCAATAGGATAATAAAAGTAAAATATCCCGCAACTTCTCAGTAACATTGCAGTTTCAGTTTCCACAGCACTGGGTTTCAAAAATGTCCATGAAAAGTAAAAGAAACATTGTTTCTGTAATTATTATCTCAAATTTGAAAGTTTTATTTTTTATTGCATTGTGGTAGCGGCAGCCAGTGGCGGTTCGTGGTCAAAATCATTGGGAGTTCAACATTAAAGCGATTTAAAGAAGAAAAGAATTTCGGCTTTTTGTGAGCAGTTTTTATCGAATCAATTTTGGAATATTAGCACAATTATTTGTGTATGAAGTTTAGAAATAACTGTAAAAAATATTAATAAGTGCCTACTACACTAGTGATTTTAAAACAATCCATCCATTGACTAATAAATTTGTGACTAAGGAATATGTATAAGTTCCATTGAAGAAAGTAATTTTAACTGTGAGAATCACAGTTTACTTATAAATCAGTGTATTTTGGAATATTAATTTTTGGAGATCGCTGGCAACGGTTAATATGTACTTTTTTTGAAAAAACCTTTTGATTCACCTTAATTACATTAAAAGGCAACTATTTGCATTAGGGGAAGTGCACCTAAATATTGAATTTTGGCTCTGAGATACTAACTATAGCACCGTTCAAATAAGAATTTTTGTTCTATGAAAATATCCTTTAAGTTTTTAACTTCATATGTGCATTGCGGAATCTGCACTCAAGGGCCACTGGGCTGTATTCCTATTGGTGGATTTGTTTTCTATGGGAGTTGTGGCTCTCGATTCGGTCGTACAGGCAGATTTTTAAATATCCATTTGAATTTCGCTTTTGTTTTCTTGATTGAATGAATAAATGCCGCAGAATCTTGGAAGTGGAAATTAACCCACTTCCGACACAACTTCTCGAGCTGAAACTCAGCAGATAGACTTATTTTCGATGACAATGTATTCTATCAACTTTTGGTGGTAATCACTCACAAATATACGGATATATATGCATTTTTCTGAAATTTAAATAAAATAAAGCACTTAATATACGATCAAATTAAAATTTAGCAAGGTTGGTAGTGCGGTTGATTCCAATCAATGGGAAAGAAGGTTCAACCCCCAGTCAAACCAATTTTTTTTAAGTTTTAAAAGAAATTTAAAAATAGGTGTAATGGTAAAAAATCTTTTTTTTTTATTGTGGGGTAGTGACTCGCTGTTCAAACTGTGATACGTAATAATATTATAATCCAAGTGAGTCTTATTTGCCGCAATTTTTCTTTGGGAGTTCACAACCTTTGACAGTTCACAACCGCCCATTACAGAAAACCAGTGGTTATAGCACCTATATCAATTATGGAAATAAAATTGTCTCAGGTTGGCAGATTATAATAATTCATTTTGTTGTTATAAAAATAGCTCTGTCATTGGTCTACAGATGATGTAGACGTATATGCTTTTTACGAGCGGTTCCCGAAGTGGGTTCTGCGGAGGTGCTATTTGTCTATTGTTCCACGTCTGTTTCCGAGAACTGCAAAATATCAAAATTGTGTTATGAACTAGAGGCATATTTGATTTCTGCGGAGGATGCCAGGGTTTCGCAACAAATTCAATATTTATGGTCTGGTTACATTATTGAAGTTTAGTTAATTTTTTTTTTGTTAGTTCATTTTTTCAATTTACATCCACCTTGCTAGTGGAAAAATATAAAAATGCCATCAAAATGGGATTGGGTGCTGCGGCAACTATTTTTTACATCTGTATTTACAAATAAAAAATCTTTATTTATAAAATTGAAAATAACTCTCATAGAAAGAGTGAAACATACTAGCAAACCTAACCGTTAGTTACTTTACTTTCAGATTGATAATAAGTGGATAATATGAACATTGAAAGAAACGTGCTGGTGATAGGAGGAGGGGGGCGCGAGCACGCCATCTGTTGGAAGCTGGCCCAATCTCCGCTCGTCAGAAATGTCTACTGCGCTCCCGGCAGTAATGGCATTTCGCAAACTCCAAAAGTGTCCATAGTGACAGATTTTAAGCCCGACGATTTCCAGGTAAGATACAATGTTATTATGAATTTCGAATGATGAAGAAGAAAAAACGGATTTGATATCTTCATCAAATCTGTTTTTAATATTCAATTTGGAAAGCGGGTATGGGTACAGCCTCCATTTATTGGATAACCAATTCCCCTGACATAGATCTCCCCGAGTGGTTCGTTACGCTTGGTGACTTAGCAGGAGTGCCCGGATTCATGGGGTGAGGTTTGTTTAGGTCTTGGTGGCGGTTGCTTTTGCCCACCTACTGCGTCTACTACTCTCGACCCGTTGCCTTACACTGCAGTTTGAGAGATGGATTCATAAGTCCATCACTCTTGGACACATTGACCCCCAAATTCCCAGAACTTCCTCTTCTTCCTTTCCCTAAAAAACCTCCACACGGCATCCCCAAAGATGACCTAGGCGCTGAGGGATTTTTTTTTCCTCAGAGCCTCCTGTGTGGCGCTAATGAAAAAAATGGTTCATTAAAAGCTATGAAAAAATAATTTTAAAATAGCTGGTAACCCTAAGGGAACGTACCCATACTACGTGACCAATTTTTAGCAATTTTTAACCCCCCCCCACCCCGGTGACCAAAATCCTAAGCAACCCGCCGCTCATTTGTATGGAGCGTGACATTTTGAAGACCCCCCCCCCCCTAAACGTGTCACGTAGTATGGGTACGTTCCCTAACCTAACTTAACCTATTTAACAATTTTTTTAATATTTTTTTATCATTTCTCTTATATGACCTTTGAGGTGCTTCTGAGTTGGTAACTGACCTTTCTGAGGTGCTTCTGAGTTGGTTTCATTCTGACTTGTCTGGTCACCGAAAAAAATATCCTCACCATTGACTCCTGTTCCTAGCCATTTGGTTCAGGGCCTTTTCCACCTTTCTTTAGTCTTTTCCCACATCTTCACTGGTGGTAAAACTCATCTCTAGTGTGATATAGCGATGTGGTTCAGCTGGAGTGGGCTCTTGAACTCAGATTCTTCGAGGGAAGGGGATCCTACTCTTACTCCTTTTCCACATTGACTACTCCCAGAAAACCCGGTTCAGACCTGGAACTCCAAGCCGGACCCAGAGCCTGAACCCGAATTACTCCATCGGCGTCCGCGCTACTTGCGAGTCGTGAGGATTCTTGTCCAGGTTCGAGTTCTTGTGCAGGTTCTATCTGGGCCCTGCTCCGGCCGAACCCGGGCATCCTGGTAGCTGCAACATCACCCAGTACCCAGTCTGCACCAAAGAACTCAGACCCGGGACCTGCTCCTAGAACTCGAGTAAAAGGAAGCACGCCTCGGAGGCCTCCGGCAAAATGCAGAACTTACCCATCTCCAGTGTGATACCAACATGCTCTCGGTCTATTATTTTTCTTTCTTTTTGTTTTTTTTTCTTATCATATCCAATTTTTATATCCAATGGGTACTTAATTCATAACCTGGCGATATTTGAATTCGTCGTACTACTATTATAATAAGCGAAAATGTGTTGCTTGTCTATTGATGGAAAACTTAGCTGGCAGAATATTGAATCTGCAATTCCTGGGTGCTGCAATTCCAATGCTTCAAACCACTCAGTTATTACAATTCTTTTGTTATTTGGCAAGCAGGTATTGTTAGCATGTAAAAATGTATCATAGTTAAACTCTTTCTCAGTAGGTATAGGTAAAACACTTTAAGTTGGGAGCAATAAAAATGTTTAGTATTGATGTATTGGTCTATCTGTGTGAATGTCTAGCGACGCCCACAAATCCGGTAAGGCTCTCTGTCTTGCTTACGCCCACTTATTGTAACTAGTTAGAAGAGAGGCAAGTTTAACGACACCCTTTTGAGGCTGTACTTACAGGATGTCCTATTCATTCGGTTCGTAATTTGATTTAAACATACGTGCACCTACATTTCGCAAGTGACAAATAATGACAAATTTATAAATTTGATATAATAAATAGTGTTTGTAAAGTGTGCAAGTTTAATTTTTATTACGATATCATGGAGTCCTGTTACGAAACGGAACGTGGCTAATCACTGAATGGACCAAATCGTGAAATTTTATTCCGTATGTTTAATTATTTTACTTATTCACAATGAAAAAAAACGGTGGTCAACTTTTAAGCATAAATGACTTGTATGATTTGACGTCTAAGGCAACTGGAGTATCACAGACTAGTAACTATTCAACAGTTAATCTTTTGTACCTTTGTGTTAGTAATCTGTTATATTTTAGATAATATACGTATAGATAGTTGCTGATGATGACTGGTACATAATTAAATAATTAGTGTTGCTGATGATTGCTAACACGTAATTATAAAAAATAAATAACCCATAAGCAGCCAAATTTGTAAGCCCAGGTTTTGGAAATCACACTTCATTTCAACATTAGGTTCTTAGTTTAGGTAAACCAAGTAATTCATGCGTATTGAGTTTTAAACGAAACTTTACAAATGTCAAATCTGTAAAAAAATGGCGGCAATGGAGATGTTTTATATGGGAAATTTTTAACTTTGAATGAAAACCGAATTTAAATGCATGTTTTCCATCTATCCCGACCGAAACCGATGTTTCTTTTGGTAATTAAGTTTAACAGTCGTTTACTTTTCAAAATCTATGCCTATTAAACGTGTCAGCGGCATGTGGCGGCTTGTCGATTATTTACTTTATAAAATATTATATAAGTATGAATATAATAATAAATTAATCTTTTTAAATAACATAATATTTTTTTAACCTTGTTGTTTTTTTTGAATACCCATTTGAATTCAATCCTGAAGATTATCGCATTTAGTTAATAAACTTATTTTTCTTCCTAAACCTTCAGTATTTCTATAAAAATGTTGTAAAACAACATTAGTTTTATGGAACCGATTTAAACACGCTTTGGATTCGAATTCTCAATTGTGAAATAATTATTAATTGCTTTTTTGTTAAAAGCCCAAAACGAAACACGCTGTATGAAAGTTTTGCATCTGTGTGAGTACTGTGATGAAGTCAACTTAACTTGCGAGACCTATACCTTCGTAGATGCTACGGGTGTGCCACTCTTAGAGGCTGTAAAGCTGTTCATGCCCAATTTACATTGCTTAGAACTACACACCCCTCTCAGACCTTCCCTGGTGGAGTCACATTTATAAGATCCTCGGGTATAGGACGGTTTATATTATCCGCTTTATGCTTAGAACTATCCTTCTTCCCTTACTCCTCACGCACATTAGTTCTACTACTCGATAACTCAGCGCACCACTTCCTAACATTACACTGGTTTATCACAATGCCATAAATGGCCATTAGACTATGATGAATTTCAACTGTCCATCCACACAGCCACAGCCAGACTGGATAAACTACCGAGCCGAGCGACTGCCCATTGTGGAGGAGGAAGTCGCGCTGCAAGCTAGTATTGCCAACTAGTGAAATATTTCATCGGTACCACCGCAAATGACTAACGGTCTTTAATTCTTGGACAATCCTTGTATCTACCAACTAATCAAAATTATTTTTGGTGCCAATTTCGAAAAATAATTAAAAGCACGTAAGGACTTCATAAAAGTGTTGATAAAGATTTTATAAACAAGCTTTGTGACTCTTTCACAACCTTATCGAACATAATGTTTATAGGGCTTTTATGTGCAAAACATGAAAGCAATTTATTTCAGTATATTGATGGGGATTTATAAATTCCAGGCCATAGCAAACTGGTGCAAAGCCAACACCGTCTCTCTGGTGGTGGTTGGTCCAGAAGACCCTCTGGTCAATGGTCTGGCGGACATCCTCAATGCTGCGGGCATCAGGTGCTTTGGTCCCCCCAAGGCCGGAGCCAAGATAGAGGCCGACAAAGACTGGTCAAAGGCTTTCATGATCAGACACAACATCCCCACGGCCATTTACAAGTCCTTCACCGAGCCAAAACCGGCTAAAGATTTTATAAACAGGTAAGTGTTATTTTTTAATTTATGATAATGTACCTTTGGCCTTTCAAATATTTCTCGATTCATGTTTAAATTAAACCATAATAAACAAAATGACAAATTTCTGATTTTGTTTGATACTCCGGAAGATTGATTCTGTATTGTTGTGAGACAATTAAGACAAAGAGGTAAAATCCGTCGGATGTCGGAAGACTTCCGTCGTGCATATCGACTGTCAATTCATCATTAAATTGAGAATTTATAAGATATATTTCAGTGGAGTGATTGTTTATCTTTTGCGAGAAGACTATTTAACGCTTGTTAAATCGGCTGTATATACAATATATACAACGAAATAAAATGAAATTTTTTTTTTTTTTTTTACAGTTTATTTAAATGTAGTATTCCGTTACCTGATCTTAATAGGGTACTTTTAAACACAAAAAATGCCATAAGTTAGAGAGTCGGCAATTAGTTTTTGTGGCGGGCTGTATGAAATTGTAAAAATTTTTGGAGGGCCTTGTGATCATCTTTGTCACTCGTGCACGTGCAAGCCTGCTCAGTCAGTGCGTTTGCGACTGCCCGTCTGATTGCCCGTCGTCATCGCCTAGTGTATAGCGCAAAGATTCCCAACCTTATCTAAAGTATATTTTTCTTCCTCTACATCATAGGTTCTCAACATGGGCGATAATGCCCCCCCCCCCCTCCGTGCAAGGTTTTGACCCATTTTTATTCATGCGAAGTTTCATCGGAGGTTGGGGCGTAATGGGATGGGGCGGGATCCATTTCGCCCCGCCCCATATCCCATTTCGCCCCCTCCGTTGTGGTAAATATCCCGTCCCATTCCGTCCCCTCCGTTATGCTTCCCGCCTCAGGGTCCGTGGGCCAAAACAAGCCAAGTGCGCCAAGTTTGAAGGAAAAACCTGCGAGCCAGAAGGAATCCCTTCGTGGGCCATATCTGGCCCGCAGGCCGCCAATTGCCGATCGCTGATATAGGCCATGGATGTGTCAATTGTGTAGACTGGACGTCTCATTCTTGGGACACAGAAATAGAAATGGTTAATCTATAATGGACTGTCACAGCGGTTCCTGGCTAGAAACGCAATGACAGCCTATTTCAGATTTCTCTATTTTTTTGATATGTGTAAAATTCCCTGTCTACAAAATTTTATCATCTATGCTGATGCCAAAAGTAACTCCCAACCTCAAAAAGTTTGGAGAATTATTTAGTGTAGTTCTTTTGAATAGGTAGAGAAGATGAACAAAGAATATTTTTTGGTACAAAATTAATTATTCCGTAATAATAATTATTAATGAAAACATTTAGGGTCACTCAATTTTTTTTGCAAGATTTCATAGGGGGGCATCCATAAATTAGTCACACCTTAAGGGGGGGAGGGGAATAGAGAAGTGTGACATTGTGTAACAAGGGTATGGGGGGGGGGTAATGAGCTTTTTTCCCTATCCCACTACGCCCCCCCCCCCGCCGTTTTTGTATCCCATTACACCACCTCCGTCGTGGCAAATGTAACCGTCACAATGTTTCGATTATTGTTTTTATGTCTAATTATTATTTTTACATGTAAAATTGCAAAATATGTGACGTCACCTGGGGAGGAGGGGGTCTCACAAATGTGACAGGGAGGGGGGGGGTAAAAAAGTCATGAAATTCGTGTTACGTAATTTATGGATGGCCCCTAAAAGTGCATATGAAAATAAAATAATATTATTAATTATTATGTTGAATAATACTAGAGAAATATATTTCCGTAGTATGTTTCTTAATGTTAACGACTCCAGAACAGATATATTATTTACATGCAGACAATATCAATGCATTTGAGTTGTAATTTTCTAGGAATTTCTGCAGTTTTAAACGAGACATATCCAGTATTATCTGGCTTGGTGAGGTCATGTCATACAGAAATAAATAATTTTGTTACGTCAGTTTAAAGGACGATTCCTTTGAAGATCGCATTAAATATATCCTGACAAGTAAATTAAGACAAAAATGGAGTTGCAATCGTTTGATTTGCTTTATAATAATAATAATAATCCAGGATGTGGTGAGGATAGTGCAATCCCACACGTCCCATAAAGTTGTATATATTTACACAACAGATAAAGTAAATAGAAAAGAAAAGGAAAAAAAAAAAAAAAAAGCGATAATAGAATAAAATAAATAATTAATTATAATGTAGGACGTGGTCTGAGTGAGCTCGGGCCCAGCGCTCGCTCAGGAGTGGCGCTTGGTGCTGGAAGGCTGCGATCACCACTGTGTTATCGAAGCCATTAGCCGCATCCTGGCTTCAGTGACCCGGTGTCTCGTGAGACCGGCGAATCCGTGTAGTCCTAGCTCCGTAAACATTGAAGATGCGCTGCTGTATCTTCTGTATCCAAATATAATTCTGCAAGCATCATTATATTGGATCCGGAGTCGTTCTAATTAATTACAATAACACTAAGATGTGTTAACCTTTAGAATACCGAACTCTCACAACCTAATACCTTCGTAGTGTGCCGAGTGTAAAAATCCCATTAAAAAATATGTATGGCGTTCAACAGGTACAATTTTTTCATTTTTAAACAAGCGGTACAATTTTTTTCAAACAAGCGATTAACCACTCTGGTGTATTGCCTTTGTGCAAGTTTTTTTGTCTTGAGGGGAACCGGTGGTCTAGCCCCCGTGAATTCAACGAGTTTTTAGATTTTTTTTTTTAATGAAAACAATGAACAATTCTATTCAAACTTTATAGCTATATTAAATCACTTTAATAATACTAAAATATTATAATAAAAAAAAAAAAATTCTAAGTAGTTAAGGAACTGCGCTGCAGTTGCCCTCCTCGTAAATATGCACCTGGGTGGTGGGTGAAGTTTTCGATCTTTCACTTGTCTGTATACAAAAAAATATATATTTTCTGATCAGTATGAGTGTAGTTATCGCAGGAACAAGAATAAATAAAAAAATTGACAAAATAGTGCGTTGTTGATATTTACATACCTACAGAAAACAGACTTTTTCCGGTAGATGTTTCACATCTACCGGATCTGTCGGATCTGCCCTGATGATGGACACTGCAACGATGTCCGAAACGTTGGCTAAAGAAGGAGGTAGCGCAACACGGCATAACACCCCAAAAACAAATAACAAAAATGCTTTTGGCTGTGAAAATCTTAAAACGTATCAGAAAACAGACTGTTTTTTCATTATGTTTTGTATGTAAAAAATAAGAAGTAATCAACGTAAAAACTTTTTTTTAGTTCCCTGCCATAGGTACTAGTGTACTGAATAACAGTCAAATTTGAGACGAATCGGCCGAGTAGTTTTTTTTTTGCCTCACCGTGCAGAAAAAAGTAGTTTCATTATAAATGAGTTTTAAGTTTCGCCCGGCCCTGTTACTTGCTTCTGTTCTGCGCTGACCTGCTAAATGGGCTGTAGAGCTTAAAATATCGTCAATACCATTACAAAAATTTTACAGCATATTCTTAGGATTATACTTTCGAAATATCAAAAAAAAAAAAAAAAATTTATTCTAGACCACCGGCTCCACTTAAACAAACTGTCAGATTTATAAAAATTTTGTGTTGTTTCCGCTTCGCAATTAAAGCTCAATAAATTAAATATTTCTGAACATAGCCGAATACTAAAAACTGTTTTTGAAAGGTTATGAAATAAGCTTTCAAATTGTATTATTAGAAATAAATATTAATATTTGTAAATATTTAAAATTAGAATGCAAACATAAAAAAAAAATTAAATGTCTCACGTGATGTTTTTATGCCAAAACGGTACTAAAATCACGGATTATATAAAAAAAAACACTTATTTTATTGTACAAATGTATAATAAACAAAATTGTCACCTCACTTTTTTATCATTTCCTACAAAAATATTTAGTAAAAAATTAACACTGTCTAATGGCGCGTATGCGATTTGGCAGGTGAAAACTGCTTCTACAAAATAAGTATTTTTTACCTATGTCTATGGACAATGTTGAATAGAGATGTGTATCGTGTTTTATTAGATATTCTCCTTTTTGTTTTAGGGTTGTAACTAGAACCACAATGGAGTTATAACAATTTTTGTGAGAACACATGTGTGTTAGCTTGAAAACAAGCTCATTGGAAGTTATATTGTCGTGTAAACAAGCTTACGGGTCGGAGTGGTTAAAGGCAAAAGTTTGTAGGGAACCTTTAAAAAACATCATGGCATATTTTTCATATTATAAATTCATATACATAATAAAAATATAACCAAGAATGAAAGAAATCATTGTGTCTCCCTTACTATCGTAGTGAGGAATATGGTTTAAACGGTGTTAGAAAGAGATAACACCATGCTTTATATTCAATTCTAAAAATTAACAACAAAATAAGTAAAATGAACACCTTTATGAAACCAAAGTTTCGGATCGCAATTTTTAAAAAATTCATGAAACTTTGGGAATTTTTTATCAACTATTTTTACAGAAAACGACAAAAAAGTGCAGTGACCATAATCTTTATTATTTGAAGATAAAATGTTTTTTTTTTCATTATCAATAAATTTAGTTAGAAAAAACGTGAGATCAGCCATTTTTCAAACCTTTTATGTTTGCATGGAAAATTTATATATTTCAAAAACTATATGTTTTTTTGATTTATAAAATTTCAAAGCGTATTTTATCACCTTTCAAAACTAATTTTTCGTTTTTAGATATGTTCAGTAATATTTCATTTATTTGGATTATATTGCAGAGTGGAAATATTTTAACCCTCTGACAAAATATGCTCGAGGCCTGAGTGGGTAATTTTGTACATTTTCTTGCTGAACGCTAATGCCACTTTCACTTAATGTGATTCTCTTATTAGTATATAATGTTTTGGTTATTGATAACAGGGCAGCATTCCCCGCCCTGGTGGTGAAGGCGTCAGGGCTGGCTGCCGGCAAGGGCGTGGTGGTGGCAGAGAACAAGGCAGCGGCGTGCGTCGCCGTGGACGAGATGCTGGTGGACAAGAAGTTTGGTGCTGCCGGCTCCACTATAGTCATCGAGGAGCTGCTTGAAGGGGAGGAAGTCTCGGTAAATACCATACTTATCAACCAATTTATTATTATTATTACATATCATGGACGGGTGTAATTTCTACAACTCAACCCATTTTCATCTACACCATCATTATTTAGTTGAGAATATTTGATTTTATATAAAATTAGTAGTTTGTAGGCGTTAGAGATGCAGCGGATCTCGATCATAAGCGAAAGTTCTGCATACTTTTTACCTCCGCCTTCCGCTTCTGTTTCTGCAAAGTTATAACATAGCCATAGGTCACCCCAAGTGGTTTGCAATATTTGGTGACTTGTAGGGGTGCCCGGGTTTTTGGGGTGAGGTTTGTCAGGGTCTTGGCGGCAGATGCGTCTGCCTACCAGCAGCATGGCAGGCCGGATCGGGAGAGAATGGTTGAGGGAGTCCCTCAACCATTGAATGGTCATGCCGGTCGGGAGAGCAATCTTGCTGTTAAACAAAATTAATTCGGATATCGACATATTTAGCGTCAGCGAAGCTGCCTTTAAAAGGCAAGCTCAATTGATGCTCGTATAGTTTAATTTTTTTTGCTAACCACTTATATTAATGTTTAATGTAATACTGCTACAAATGTATTTTAAAAACGCATTAAAATTTTAAATTTTGTAATGTTTTTGAAAGAATAAAATTGAATTGAATTGAATTTCACTTTGACCAGCCGTACTCGTAACATCGCCTTGCACCGCAGTGGGAGGGATGGTCACTCCTGGACACACTGACGACACCCAGATTTCTACCAATCCCTAATACCCCTTTCCTTCCCTGAACTTCCTCTCCTTCCTTCCCTAAAAAGACCCTGCACACAGCATCCCCAAAGATGACATTGGCCCTGAGGGGAATTATTTGCCTCAGGGCCGCCTGTGTGGAGCTAATCTAAAAAGAAAAAAAATTATAGAAGTTTAACAGAACTTTCTAGGATGAGTTCCTAAAGCGTTGATGACACGTGGCGAGTTTACAAGCTACTATCTACTAAGTTTAAAAGCGGGTAAATCGGCGAGTGAGATTGTCATGATGACACACAAAACTGTTCACTCGCTCAGAAGCGTAGGAAACTGAGGCTGCTGCTAGCGCCAGTAACAAGAATAACGACGCCTGCGTGAACTAATTCTTCAGATGTTTGACAGTGGAGGTAATCCACCTCTTACCCGCCCTGGTATAAGTAACTGATGGTTACTCCTTCAAGGCTCTCGCAAGATTCTAATTTTTTTTTGTTAAACGAAGCTACATTTATTTATTTTGAACGAATCTAGACCTCCAGTGTCCATGCATACGTTGTTAGTAAGCAGTATGCAAGTGCTTAACAGGAAAACAAAATGCACAAAATAGGTTAGTAAGACAAAGATAAATTAAACAAGGCAAAAGAAAAAAACTCATTCATGAGGCTCCATGAGGCGGCATTGCATCTGTAAAAAACCTGCAAGCACATGCATAAAATAGAGAACATAAGTAATACAATAAATCTCAAATCAATTGGCAAGTACCAACAAAATATGTAAATGGCTTTCGGTCTGACCATAAACTACACTTAGCTTCCGTGTCCCTTAGCCAACCACTCAGTGAAGCCTCAAAGAATGTTAACTGAATATTTGGGGTAAAATACCCGAAGACTAAAAGAAAATTCAGCGTTGGGTAGTCAGAGGCAGGACAAAGGACAGTCAAGGTCGTCTGATCAAACCTCAAGCCTTCACATGTCATTGGGGGAGGCGCAGGTAGATTTGAAAAGGATCTGCAAAATTAATTATTTAACTAAAGATGAAGCAGGGACAAGGTCCAGCACCCCCCCATATGGGGATAGGGGAAAAAAAATAAAAAAAAAATATAAAAAAAAATTGAGTTCAGTTCATCCAGTAAAACATTTAAACAGTTAAAAACAAACAAAACAAAACAAGGAACATGGTATAAATTAACAGGTAGTATAGTAATTATTAACAAAACAAATCGCAAGGCAATTATATACATTTTTCAAAATATAGTGAACAAAATAACATAATGCAAATGTAAAATATAACACATAACTAATAATATATAATAAAATAAATGTTAATAAAATAAAATAAATAACATATTACAGAAACACATAAATCATAACAATTAAATCCAAGCGGTAAGTGTAAAGTAATCATGAAGATTGTCCGTGAATTCAGAAGCAAAATACACCTGGTATCTAAGTTGTATCAGATGTTTGACAGTCGAAATCAGCTGTTTATTGGAAGCCATGTTGGAAACACAAATAAACCAATCACGAGCAAGCGTGTAGGCGAGTAAAGTTGACGGCCTTTCAACTTTTTTTCGTAGATTGTCAGATTAGTCAGTTAGCAAGTAACACGATGACACTGGGCGAGTTTACTAACAGATAGTGAATTTCCCAGATAGTAGCTTGTAAACTTGCCACGTGTCATCGACGCTTTAGCAACAGTAAGGAGTTCCTTCAGAGAGTGGATGGAGAGCGGATCGCAGATCAACATGATTTTGTGATTTATTTTGTTTTTCATATTAATAAAATTAAGAATGTCAATAATTTTATGTCATTTCGTTGGTTTTTTCTCAGTGCCACCAATTACAAGTTAAAATTAATTTTTGGTAAATATAACTTACATTAACTTAATATTTGTAATTTTTTTAAATATTAAAATACAAATACAGTAGAGCCTCGCTAATCCGGACCACCGTTACTTCGGTGCACGCTGTAATCCGGACGGGTGCGTGCGGGTCAAAACAATATCAGTTATGCGGACGACATGGTATTGATGGCACCATCCATAAGGGGCCTACGAATTCTTTTAAAGATCTGCGAAGAGTTTGCTGAAGAAACAAACATGCAATACAACCCCACTAAAACGGCTCTACTGGTCGTAAGATATGGACAAGGACCAAAAAATATTCCTCCAGCTACCCTGAATGGTGTGAACCTGCAGGTGACTGAAGGAACTAAATACCTTGGACACATAATCACCAGTAATCTGATGGACGATGACGACATCGATAGGCAAAGAAGAGCTCTCAGTGTAAAAGCAAACATGCTCAGTAGAAGATTCCGCCTTTGCAGTACTGCTGTAAAAAGGACGCTCTTCCTTTCCTTCTGCGCAACACTGTATACGTCTGAACTCTGGGCAAACTACAAGAAGAGTAGTATAGAAAGACTTCGGGTTCAGTATAACAACGCCTTCCGCGTAATGTTTGGTCTCCCCAGATATTGCAGCGCTTCCCGGATGTTCACGGAGGGGCGAGTTCCTGGCTTTGCAGCCCTTATTAGATCCAGGGTGGCAGGGTTGAGGGAAAGGATAAGCAGCTCTGGAAACATCCTCGTCATGGAAGCCCGCCTCAGTCCATCATCCAGTATTGATGCACACTGGAGAAAAATACTGGCTCCTTACGTGCTCACAGAATCCTGAAAGCTTAATATTATTATTTCTTTTGTTTTCCTTTTACTACTATTAGCTTATTATCTTTTTTTGTTTCGTGTACATTCATATCCACCTTCTTTTTTCTTTTTTTTCCTTTCAAATACTTTGTACATGTATGTTTATATTATACCCTTATGGAATGTGTGGGATTGCACTCTCCTCCCCACATACTGGAATAAACACTTATTTATTTATTTTTTATTTTAAAATTCAATCATTTGCCATCACCCGTTAATTAACTTTTAGTTTTTTTTTTTTTTTTCATGTTTAGTGTCCAAATTTCTTAAATGTTTGAATGTTTTTATAAGTACATTTGTACGTACATACATTTTCTTGTCTAAATTGACTTAAAAATTTTTACTTTAATAAATGAAACCCAAGTTAAAAATATGTTATACTCCTATTAAAAAATTGCATACTATAATCCGGACGCCTCGATAATTCGGAAGGGGTCTTGTTTTTCCCTACCCGGATTAGCGAGGCCCTGCTGTACCACACTTCATCCAATGAAAAATTTGAAAAACTTTCCATTCTTCCCATCCTCATTGAATTTCTAATACCAATTACATATCCCCATCTGTATCTGAAAAAATAAATATCTGCTTCTGCCTTCGTTATAACACTTACGTTACATCTCTACTAGGCACCAATAGTTATTACGTTCCCGCAAGCCGAATTTCTACCGATTTCTTACATGTCTCCCTTAAATACGTTAAGTTTTAAAGCTCTTAAAAAATATATGTTATTCTTGAAGATAATATCTAGACATTGCCAGCGCTGAAATGCAAATTATATAAAATTCCCTCAATAGAAAAAAATCGCAAAGTATGCTCCAAAAATTATTATAAACACGTTTGTTTCAGTTAGTTTACAAGTTATACATATGAAAATATTCACAGTGTTTCTTTAAATGCTGTTTAAGACAATGCCCACTAGATTTTTGCTCTATTTTAAACGAGTTGTGTTTTATTAAACATTTTTGCAATTTTCGCATCGATTTTTTCGCTGTAAATGTTAGCGCTCTCCTCTGACATTTGTGATTTCGTATCTCTCCATCTTCTTTTCGAGCCCGGTTGCGGAACCTTAATAAAATAATCCTTTTTATTGTCAACATGGGTTATTGAAAGCTTAAATAATGATTTTCTTTTATTTTTTTATTCCTACAAAACCTGTAAACATTACCTTATGGTAAAATGCAAATGGGTAGATACCCACCGAGATCGGTGACCCCTCGTGGTAACAAGTTTTGTTTTGTATCTTGTATGTAAAAAATAAGGCATCTTGTCTTATTTGCCAACAGTCAAATGAATACTAATACAGCAATAAAAAACGTTTCCTACAAAATACAAAAATAAGATAATAATATTTTACAAAAAAAAAACTTTCCGAGGTAGTTTCGTACTAACTTTGTTGTTTTTGTTAAAATGTGTGGAATATTATAATACATTAATTAATGTAATCTGAATCCTTGCAAATATGTTATTCAGCCATTTCCAGTTTATAATGAGATTTTTTCTATTATTTGTTATCGGCTTTGAACTATGTCTGTTTTATAAATACTTGTGAGTCATTTCAACATGTCACCCGCCAGAGGATAAGGAATCGGTGCCTTTATCAGTTTTAATAATTATTCTTGATTGATACGATGAACTGAGCTGCCTGATATTATTTAAATTCAACCAACAAAACACCATTCATTATCTGGAATGCATTTATGCTTGCAAAAATTTACTCTAAAAATTTACTTACATAATACCTATATTCCTCTGTCTTAACATTTGTTTGGATTGCGGTCTTTTGGAACACAGAAGTTAAGTGGGAATGCTTTCCCTGTTTTACCATTATATCAATGGGAGATCGGTACACAGCCAGGAAACACCCCAAACGTACCATGGTTGACGTATGCCACATGATAAAGAGTGGCTTCTACGATTCGTTCTTATGTTCAACAGCTCGGCTGTGGAGTGATTTCCTGTCCTCTGTGTTTCCTTCCTCCTACAATATTACCCAGGTTTAGTCCTTCCATTCGTCAGACAGACCCTCCATCCGCCTTTTAGACATTCCTCGCTTCAAAGTTCTTTTACATCTATAAAATAGAGGAAATATCGATAAAATCGAATACATCTATCAAACCGGAAGGTGTAGCAGAAATGACCTGAAAATCCCGGTGAGCGCTACCACAATGTACCAAAAACACTAACCTATCTTGAACTAAAAATATACAATGTAAGATACTACAAATTGTCATCCTCTGGGAAAAAAAAGTTGGGAAGAAAGGATTCTGAGAATCTGTTAAAAAATATTACTAACGGAACGAGTTTAATAAGGGTCGACCGAGACAGGTTTTTCGTTTTCGGCCAAGACCGAGAATAAATTAAAATCTCGGCCGAGACCGAGAATAGATAAATTGAGAAAAAAAATTTAAATCGCTATTTTTGCATAATATAGTATATTTAAGAAAGTAATAATAATTTGTTTTAAATAGTTTTAATAATCAAAATTGAACAATGTGATTTTGTAGCACATAAATAGTCATTTTTCTGTGTTTTCACCCTTCAACGAGTGTCGCTTCATGTTGTATAATTGACCAGCTCTGCTAAAGAGCTGTTTATTTGCTACACTAGTAGGCGGTGCTGATAAAAACTTTTTTGCTGCAGGCCTAAGTACTTGATATGGTGACGAATACCAATACTCAAAAATATTTGCATTTCTTTGCAGTCTCGGCTCTCTAAGAAAGCTATCAAGTGCTATTTCAGGTAAGTAAAACCCGCCTCGCTGCCAGCCGACCAATCACAATCAACAGCTCTCTCACGCACTGACACCAAGTGACGATTGTGGACGCGCGCGGTAGATTTGAATCCCATTATGCCATACCGTACCTACTTATAAGGGTCTCAGTTATGGCCCAGAATTTCGGAGATTTTTCGCCGAGAACCGAGACAGAGTTCTCAGAGAATTTGTAGCCGAGAAAGCCGAGACCGAGATCTCGGTCGATCCTTAGAGTTCAAGTCTGTCTTTTCTTAAATCTATACAGTCTACAACAAATTAAGGAATGTTTTTATTTTGTTTAATGAATTTTACACGTGCCCATAGAATATTATATCATGTGTAAAGCTTATCTGTGAATATTAAGCATATTAAGAAACTAGGGTTCAGTTCTAAAGATAGAGTTGGGATTGATGAATCCTGATAAACATTGTATAATTTCAAACTGCACGCGCAAACTTTATAACCATGTAACAGATTTCGCTATGGAAACATCTTAGCTAATTTAAAGATTAGCACTTCGCGATGAGGTTACGAGTTCACGGAGATTAGATAAAATGCAACGCAATGTGAGTAGGTACATAATTATTGATTTCTTTACACACAATCAATTTTTTTCTTAGTACAAGTTTTATGTTTCTTTAACAATATCTAGATACTATTTATTTTACTATGCGGGATAGTAATTTCAGAGATTTTGGTTAACCCTGTTGACAACAGGAAGATTAAATCTTAATAAAAAAATGAATATTTCTTTGTTTGTCCCTTATGCTTTCCGTTCATAAACCATTCATCCGATTGTGATGAAAGTTTGGTGCAAAAGCACTTCAATAAACAATTAAAACACAAACACTTTCTTTCTTTGATTGGCAGTGCACCGCGTCATTTCTATGCATGCTGGGTACATACACGCTAGTAGATTATAAATTTCATTGGTCTTTTTCTGGGACTCGGGGTCGGAAGGTCGAAATCACGCTTCTATTGTTTTTCTGCTCAGTGAGTGAAAAGCTTAAAGTGCGCGCACATGTGCACAAAACACTGATTAAAGAGTTAAGGAAAATATTTGACACCTAAGAGGAAGGTAAGGCACAATCAAGTGAATCAAATACTTGAGTTGGGTCATTTTAAGAGTTATTGAAGAGCATGTATGAATGTCAATGCAGCAAGGAGTATGTGCCGAGACAGAGTTGTGTGGCGGTTTATCCACTTTACCTATCCCTGCACGAAACGACATGATGGATAGTTGTTTCAACCACTTTCAATCTCTTTCAGGTACTGGCCTTCACAGACGGCAACACAGTCCGACCAATGTTGCCAGCACAGGACCACAAGAGGGTCGGGGAGGGTGACACCGGCCCCAACACCGGGGGCATGGGGGCCTACTGTCCGTGCCCACTGATCTCGGCCGAGGAAATGGAGTTTGTCACCAAGAACGTCTTGGAGAGGGCCGTGGCCGGACTGAAGGCGGAAGGAATTCACTACGTTGGTAAAAATTCCTTTCATTTGCTGTTTTTAGGGTAGTTAGGTAGTTGGTAGTAAGGGTATTTAGGCACTGCAAAAAAGCGCAATATCTTTGCACGATGATGTCGTCTCTCACCCGTCATGCCGCTTGAAGTCTCGAAAACCCTCCTGGAGAGAAGGAGAAAGACTCCTCCGATCATCTCTCATCCCAGAAGATAGGTGGAAGCTTGAGTGGCAATCGGCCAACGTGAAAAATGCCCATCTCGTTCAAGACCCCACTGAGAGACAGCTTGGGTTCTCATTGCCTTGCAAACACTGGTCCGCCATCAATAGGATAAGGTGCTCCCATAGCCGTTGTGCTGCTCACATGATGGGGCCTAAAGAGTCAGTGATGTGTGAATGCTATGCGGTACAGACCACCGAACATGTAGTCAACGAATGCCCGCTCCATTAATTCCCCGGCGGGATTGATGAGGTCCACGAGGCAATGCCTGAGGCCCTAGACTGACTCGCAGACCTAGATGTCCCCTTCTGACCCTCCATCATCCGAAAAAGAAGAAGAAGGGTAGTTAGAATTGATTCCATGCCAAAACAGAACACTGAAAAAAAAAACCTAACCTAACTTATTATTTTATCTGTTTTGTCACTGTTCTGTTTTGTCACTGTTCTGTTTTGTCCGGTTACTGTTAAAAATTCATGCGCTCAATGATTTCATTATAATACAATAATTTATTTTCTAAAGTAAGTTATGTGTTGTGAATTTTCTTTATTTGAACCACCAACTGTCCGGAGCCAGTGGGATTATGGCATCACCAATTGGAGTGTTGTCGGGAAGGGAATTAAATTACCTTCTTAAAAACAAGAATTACTATTTATGAGTTCTTAAAACTCCTTACACTTAAGCAATAAAAGGCGTTTATAAATGGCTATCCATTTGTTGTGTTATTTTGATGTTTGTACGCGATGACTCTCGATTTGTAAATTTTCCCTTGACTGACATCTCTTAACGAGCATTGCGCAGCAAAATGCACTGTCATATGTGGCGTTAGTGTAACTAGTTTTAAGAGTTGGTGTCTTAACACGAGCGCAGTATTTATCTTGTTAGTGCGATACAGAATACGGCTTTTAAGAAAACTGTCAAAATGTGTGTCGTATATGGCCGATAGAACACGCATTACTCTTTCCCAAAAGATGAAAAAGAAAAACAGGATCATCTTTTGGTAATCTTTCGCCAGGGCGATATGTAGAGAATTTACTACTCTGGAATATGCTGCAAGGATTATACAATACATTTTTTCAGCTTACCAACATAACCCATTTAGGGATTCCACAGTCCCAATGGCTCTTGTGCGGTGATCTCCATGAATTTTTTTTTTAAAAGTGGTTTCAAACTACATTGATTGCTTTCTATGAAAATGTGATGTTATTTTTGTTTTATTCAGGGGTTTTGTATGCCGGCATGATGCTAACCCCGAATGGGCCCAAGACCCTGGAGTTCAACTGCAGGTTTGGGGATCCAGAGACCCAGGTCATCCTTCCACTCTTAGAATCTGACCTTTTGCTTATCATGGAGGTAAAGAATTACACACACCATTATATCCCCACACTCTAAATGAGGTAGTCTCCTACAACAAAATTTCATGTTATTTAGAAATATGTAATGTATTATTTATTTATTATTTATACAGGGTGTCCGGGGGTAAAGTGCATTAACTTCGGGAGGTGATTCTACATTAGGGAACGTACCCATACTACGTGACCAACTTTTTGCAATTTTTAACCCCCCCCCCCCCCCCGAGACCAAAATCCTAAGGCCCCCGTCGCTCATTTGTACCAAGCGTGGTATTTTGAAGACCCCCCTCCGAACAGGTCACGTAGTGTGGGTATGTTCCCTTATGGTAGGAGTAAAAAAGATTAATCACTTTTTCTGAAATTCCAACTTTTTTTTCCCATACAAAAAGACATACCTACTAAAAATCCTTAGTGTAAGGTAGCACTTACCCAACAAAGTTGCTGCTTGCTTGGTGTGATTTGGCCTGTATCCATGAAAACCCTTTGTAAACAGTAACAAGACTGAGAATTTGACCTTTATACCAAATTTAAAAAGATAACTGCACTTAACCTGTCATTTGCCAGGAGCGCGAGATACGAATTTCAAAAAAGAATATTAATTCAAATAATTTGGATGCGATTTTAAATTTTATTCCATTAATTTATAACATAAAATAAAGCTTAAAATAGCTTCCTCCATTCTTGTTATTAAGATAATTTAAAAAAGGTAAGGTAAAAAACCCTGGCCCTTGACAGGTTAAATAATAATTTTTACCAGAAAACTAC
Organism: Limnephilus marmoratus; assembly: GCA_917880885.1. Taxonomy (NCBI): domain Eukaryota; kingdom Metazoa; phylum Arthropoda; class Insecta; order Trichoptera; family Limnephilidae; genus Limnephilus; species Limnephilus marmoratus. Next base: position 25,630,136 of record OU862919.1, on the reverse strand, counting down.
CCCTAAAAGTTGGAATTTCGAACAAAGTGGTTTATCTTTTTTACTTGTACTATCATGTAGGATCACCTCCCGAAGTTAATGCACTTTACTCTCGGACACCCTGTATATTATATTAATTAGAGCATTGCTGAGGACGAAACTTTTGAATTTTTGGAAAATACCGAGTAATACTGAAGATACAAGATGTTGATGTTTGCAGGCAGCTGGAAAGTGCGTAACAGTACTATAGCACTGCCATTCGTATCATGAATTATAATGCGTTTGATATCACGAGACACAATTTCATATATTTTATCGATGTTCACTTTGAAAGCTTTAAACTTTATCATTTTTGGAGAAAAAGAAAAAACTAATTTTACTGTAATTATTAACTATTTTTATACTAGCTGGTACCATCAAAGAAATAAATTGTTTCTCTATGCATTTCCTTTCCCATGCGTCCCCGTTCCCCTCCCGCTACCCTTTCCCCTCCCGCATTCCCCTTCCACCTTCCCCGCCTTCCCCCTCCATCGTCACCCCTCCCGCGAACCCCACCTCCTTCGTTACTCTCCCCCTCCTGCCTTCCCTCCCTGGCGTTAAAATATATGAAATACACACATTTTCAAACCTTGCTCACCACCTGTAGATATTTTTTTATAAAAATTTCATAATGCCAGAGCTTACCATTATAAACAGTAACCTTCACACAACAAATTACCAAAGTTTCATCGCAATCGGATGAACGGTATGGCAGCGCATAAAATATGAACAAACAAACAAATATTGATTTTTATGTATAAGATATAATACCAGCAGACAAAAATATATTAGGAGACAACCTCATTTTAGGTGTTTTATTCTACGTATACACCTTATGCACAAATTGAAATGTTCTAGATGCATAATAAAACAATACTATATAAGCTTTAAAAAAAACATTAACATGGTGTAGACAGCCGCGGCTAGCTTATGTGACTTTAATAAATACCGAATAAGTAATTTAGCAGTCAAAAGGGCAAAATAAATTGTGTGAAATCGATTGTGACTATAATAATAACACATTTGGACCTTTCCATTATTATTCAACTATTAACATATTGGCTAGTTAGGAATGCTTCTTATGCTGTTAACTGCGTAGTGTCCAGATAAAGTATTTAAAGACTTATGCACTGAAGACGCTTCATAGAAGTGTCTTGTGGACATGTTCGTGTGCCCGAAGTAGGATCCAATTTTATCTTACTTTGGTGATGATAAAACTTTTTCAAATTAAAAATTGTTTCTTGAACAGATGATCAATTTCATTGGCTTGTCTGGAGACTAAGAGTTATGTAAACTGGGGACGTGAGTTTTTCTTTAAATCAGTTTAGATCACACTTGTTTTGGTGGTTTGAGAAGATGCATGCAATCCTTGAAAGAATTGTCATGAATGTGTGTGGTTTTCAGGCTTGCTGCAATGGTACTCTTAACACTTCGGAAGTGGCTTGGAAGTCGGGAGTGCATACGGCGGGTGTAGTCATGGCTTCAAAGGGCTACCCGGAGACTGCTACAAAGGGCTGTGTTATAAGCGGTAAGAATTACTTTTTGTGTGGAAACCTCGTTAATTTATTTTTTGAAGAGAGACAAACATTCCCGCGTTTTGAATAACTTGATGATGTTTAAATTTCTCCTAAGCAGGAAATGTTTCTCATGTAATGATGGAGGACTTGCTAATAGAGGATTGAACCTGGGTTGTGGGAATCCAACGCTTTTGACCACTTGGCCAGAAACTACTTTGGTTTTTGCTACTAACCACTGGATATTTAATTGCGCATTTACAAAAAACAAAATTAGGGAACAAGATTGGAGTACCACAATCATTTTGGATAGTTAGGATTGAAATAAAAAAAAACCCATGTGGTGAGTTGGTGAGCTCTGGCATCATGAAATTTTGGAAACCTTTTTTGTCTGAAATTTCTTGGTCAACAACTTTTAGCTCACCTTGTCTTTTCTATCACGGAACTTTGTAATATCCCTTTAACAAGTGGGAGGCTGGTGACTTTTGAGTTTGCTATATTGCCACAGTTTAAAACTAAAAATGTATTATGCCCAAAAAGGAGTACTAAAGACAATACTGAAAGTTCCGCTTAGAACTCCGACGGAAGAAATATTAAATAACTTTCAAGTCTTCAATGTACAAAAACTTTATTCAAAAAATATTTTATTTAAACTGAAAAAAAACATATATGTATACTCCACTGCCCAACATAAATACTCAACCAGGGCAGTAAGCAATAACATCCTGGTTACTCCCAGTTTGAACACATCTTTTGGACAGAGAAATAATAAATTCCATGCAATGAAATTATACAATGCTCTACCAGATCAAATCAGAAATATAAAGGAAATGAATATATTTAAAACAAAAGTAAAAACACGGCTGAGAGATCAAAGTGATAATAAAATTACAAACATCATGAAGACGATATAAAGACAATCCATAACCAAATACAAATATTTTAAAAAACTACAGGCCACCTCAGAACAGGAAATCCTAGTGAGGAGGTCTGTGAAAAAAAAAAGAATCTATACTTATACTATACATTATACATACATGTACACAAACCTTGCCATTGAAACTAATAATAAATAAATAAATAAATTATTGTAGATTTTATTTTTCAAAAACTCTTTTTTATATGAGGATATTCAGGATTTTAGAGTTCAGTAAGGCACAATCGCGGATTGAAATTGAAATTGACTGAAAATCTTCACTCAAAAGGATAATTTTGGAAAAAAAATCATGTTTCTGGCTCTAGAAAACATGCATAAATTTTAAAAATGTAATTATTTAATATATTTTTAAATGTTAGCACCACAGCACAGCACACTCAAAAGGCACTGGCCACTGCACCACTGATTTTAACTTTCAAAACGGGACAAGATCCCATGTTATTTGTTTCATGTTTTTTAAATGTTCAATCATTATTATTATGCTTTCATAAAATATGTAAGAATACTAGTATTTACCTGTATGTCTGTATGTGTTGCAGGTACAAGCATGGTGTCCAGCCTACCCGACCACATGATCTTCCACAGTGGCACGGCGCGCTCCTCCAACGGGGCGTTAGTGACAGCCGGGGGCCGCGTGCTCCTGGTGGCCGTGACCTCGCCCACCCTGCGGGGCGCCGCCTCGCTGGCCACGGCAGCCTGCAAGCAGCTCACCTTCCCGGGGGCGCACTTTCGCAAGGACATCGCCCACAAGGCTTTCTCCAAGTAAACAGACACTCATTCCTTCCCCTCTCTAATTCATTCTGACATTACTATATCTTTAAACCCACCTCGTAGGCTGAACAAGTATTCGATACTAGATGATGAGTATCTTGGCGACTACTTCCATACATCTGTGTGGAAGTTCGTACATATTGCATATTGTACGCGTTGCTGATATTTTGTAAATTAACGTTAAAACCAGAATGCTTTCATAACCTCACTCACAACAGTTGATGTGGCTGTCATTTTTATATACTGTCTTTCTTCGTTGAATGTTTAGTTCCTATTATTGATCTAAAAGTACATGCATTGTTACAAAATGTTTGAATGCCGTGTTATACGTGGGTGGAAACAACCTCACGTAACTGGTCGTAGGAGACTGGCATCACCGACGAATTTACAAAATATCTGCAACCCGCACAATGAACAATGTGTAGGAATTTCCGCACAGATGTACGGAGGTAGTAACCAAGATGCTTGAACCGTCTAGTATTGGAACTAACTATAAGGAACTGTATTTTAAGCAACGTTATGAGGGGGGTTTATAGATACTCCTCTTTACAGCACGGTGAGTGTTCTGCAATATGACCAATTTCAGCCTTCAACGCTAGGAAATTTTTAAGCGTTCGGTTTTGAAATTTCCAACCCTCATTCAAAAAATCATTCCTCCGAATTTGATTATGGAGACATATCAACTGCTGTATATGTATACTCATAGTGTTAGAGAGCAATTGAATGCACCTTTATTGTTACCGTTTAATCCATATGATTAGAATTCTTAAAAATTATAAAGACATGATTTTACTTTACAGTTGCCGTACATGTTACCCACTTGAAAAATATTAAATATTATGACTTCTGTATGTTGTCTATGGCCTAGTTCATAATCACAGATTTAAATTTAAATTCGAAAAAAATACGTAAACACATTATCAATGATTTGTAAAAAAAATATTTCAATAGTTTCAGTTTGTGGAATGTCAATGACAAATAATTAAAAAGAGAGCGAGATTTCTCTTGTTAAACTGTGAAACTACTAAGTTAGCCTTGTAATTATCCATAGATAGCAATCCATGGAAATTTCCAAACAATGGAATGGAAAAAAATCCAAACAATGTTTTAAAATATTCCTTCAAATTGGCCAAAATGTCGCCAAAAATGCTCCAGTGGATAACGAATGCAGAGCTAAGTATCGAAGCAAATTTATTAGAGTGCTAGATAGATTCAGTATCACCCTGGTGAAAGATCACCAGTCAAAATCGAAACATTGCTTAAAATGGCTTTAGCCGTGTTTGGTGGCCAGAACTGACTACCCAGCAAATTCCCCTCACCTTCATCTCCCCTATTTTCTTCCCTCACCACTGCCTTCAGCCTCACAACATTCCCCTTTTGAGGATGTCACAGTCCCACTGGCTCTAGATTGTTGGGAGCAGTTGGACCCTTGTGTGGTATTCAGATTTGGAAAAAGTGTTTTCCCACCTTTGGGGCTGTTCAAGTATTACGCACTTGAGGGGGGGGGGGTCTGCTGTTGTGCATTACGAGGGGGGTTGGGGGGGGTTCGAACAATGCGTTTCGTAACATGTTTTTCTTTATTTAGATAAGAAAAACTAGGGAATTAAAATCTTCCAAGTTGGCAACCCTTTTTGTTTTCGAAACCTCTTTGTTTTATTCATTACTGCAAACGCGATTAAAATAATAAAAATGGTATTTAAGCGACTTTCCAGTACTTTGCGCAACTTAATTGTGATTTTCAGGTAAAAATTGTCACTTGAGCGTTACGTAACGTTTAGGGAGGGGGGGAAGGGGGTACAGAAAAACGTTATGGTGCGTTACAGGGGGGGAGGGGGGGTCAAAAATCTTCAAAAATTGCATTACGCTATATGAAGACTCATTATATTTTCAAATGACCCGTTGATGGTTTATTTTTTCTCCAGTAATTAATTTTGCATTTCTATTTCAGATATGTCATGATTTTTTAAGATCTTATTTTTCTTATGTAAGCGATATATAAAGTTATACACCATTACTCTTCATTAAAACTAAAAATGATTGCAATATTATGCAGTTCTAAAGTCCTAATGAAATATGGACCTTTCACATATTGTGTGCTTAAAATAATATAATAAAAAACATTGTTAAAACTTTCTCACAACTGGGTGCAAAATACAGAAGCATCCAAAATCTTATACGCATGTCATAGAATTTTTTTTAGTATTAAAAATTTTTAAAAATTTAGTAATAAATTTTTTAAAAATTTAGTAATAAAAATATTGAATCGTTTTATTATTTGCTGGATAAAATTATTTTAGATCTAATCCCACTCATTCATTTCAAAGAATCGAAATATCCGAGATGGTTCAATAAAGAACTTGTTCAATTAACTGCCCTTAAAAAAGATTTACATAAGAAATATAAAGAAGACAGGTCTGTATCAAATTATATTGAATTTAAAAACGTTAGAAAAGATTGCAAAATCTTATCAAAAATTTGCTACAATTCTTTTATTAATAATGTTGAAACTTCAATAAATCACAATGCAAAGTATTTCTGGAACTATGCAAAATCAATGAAAAATAACAACTTTGGTGTACCCCCTAACTTGGAATATGCAGGTAAAAAGGCCAAAGACACTCAAAGTATCGCTGACCTTTTTGCTGATTTTTTTAAAAGCGTTTATGAATGTGATTCACCAGTTAATACCAGTACAGCATCAAATTTTACCACTGATCATAATCTTAATTTATCTTGTATCCACATAGAATATAATGATATACTGATTGAACTAAAATTACTAGATCAAAGTAAAAGCGGTGGACCAGATAAAATACCTCCTGTATTTTTGAATAATTGTGCTACCAATCTAGCGTATCCTTTATTTTTGCTGTTTAATCATTCTTTACAAACAGGATGTTTTCCTACTAAATGGAAATTCAGCTACCTTACACCTATTTTTAAAAAAGGGGATAAACACGAGGTGATTAACTATAGACCGGTATGCCTTTTATCAACAATTCCTAAAGTTTTTGAAAAAATTCTTCTTAAAAAAATTATTTTCCGATTGAACCACGTCATTTCTCCTGAACAACATGGTTTCTCTACTGGTAAATCTACCCTTACTAACTTGTTAATGTATCAAAACTATATATCTGATTCCATGTCTAGTAAATGTCAAGTTGACTCTATTTATACCGATTTGAGTAAGGCATTCGATAAGGTTAATCATGAGTTATTGCTGAATAAACTGCATAAACTCGGCATAGGTGGTTCACTATATAAGTGGTTTCACAGTTACTTGATCAACAGATTACTGGCTGTTAAAATTGATGGTACATTTTCGTACAAATTCACTGCTACGAGTGGTGTTCCTCAGGGGTCACATTTAGGTCCAATCCTGTTTTTATTATTTGTTAATGATGTGTTATATATTTTCAACGATGTTCAAGTATTAATGTTTGCAGACGACCTGAAATTATTCAAAGCAATCAGAAACATTAATGATTGCCACATATTGTCAAATAACTTGTTGAGATTTATTATATGGTGTCATGATAACCGCTTGCAACTTAACATAAGCAAATGTCAAATTATGAGGTTTTATCGAATAAAGAATACAATATTTTTCGATTATTCCATTAACAATATGTCGTTAGTATCTGTCTCGGAAATTAATGACTTAGGTATTTGGTTTGACACGAAACTCAACTTTATCAAGCATATAGAAATAATAACCAATAAAGCTTTGAAAATGTTGGGATTTATTTTAAGGGTATCTAGTGATTTCAATAATGTCAATACTGTAAAAACATTATATATGTCACTCGTAAGGAGCCATCTAGAATACAATTCCACGGTTTGGTCCCCAAATTATGAGGTTCATTCACATGCGATTGAAAGAATCCAAAATAAATTTTTAAGATATGTGAATTTTAAAATGGGCATTCCTAGTGAATGCCTAAATTACGATAACGTACTTTCTTCATTAAATTTAATAAAATTATCTGATCGTAGAATCATTTCCGATTTAACCTGTTTGTATAAAATCGTTAATTCAATGTTTGATACCCCTGATTTATTATATGAAATCTCTTTTCATACTCCAGGCAGGTCAGTCACAAGACAGTACCTACCATATTATTGCAGCAATTCTAAGTCAACAAATCAATATTATACTCCTATGCGACGGATTCAACAGCTTGGAAACAAATACTCTGAAGTTGTTGATATCTTTAGTACATCAATTTTATTATATAAGCGCACCTTATTAAAGTTTTTTTCATCACATAAGGGAATAATACTTTGATAAAGCTATTAAAATTGTCTAATTCATTGGCAGTATTTTGTCGGCTGAAAGAAAAAAAAACTATTTCAGATTTATTATATTTTGTACCTACATACTGTGTGGTTTAAATTCAATACCTAATATTTTTACTTTGTATTTATTTTTGTGCAAGTGTTTTAAACAGTAGTTTCCTGCACTATTTACCAGTATAATTTTGTTAATATTGTTATATATATATGTATGTAAAAGCCTAAATAGGCGTAAATAAATAAATAAATTTATTTTTGTTGCTTTTTCATTTATTTCGACAATATAATGAGCTTCTTGAATACTTTTTTAATTGGCTTATAAAAATCCATATGAATTGATTTTTCTACTCAACGTGTTTGCAAATTTTTTTTTTTATGGTTTTTTATAATGAATAGAAAAATCTGTGTTTTTTGCTTAGGTGTGAAAATATGATTTGTGGTTTTCTCCTTTTTTATTATAATCCGTACTGTGCTTTTTAATAAAAACTGTGAGTGAAATTGTCAACTTTAGCTTGTGCAAGTTGTTTTTTTTTACAAAAATGTAAAATAAACTTATAATTTGATATATTGAAATGATCATAAATGAACCCTTGGTTGCTGAAGTCCCCGGCGATGCCTGGGCTTTGCACAGAGTTTTCGAAGTCAAATGTAGACAGTGACCTTCCTCTTGTTTTGAAGGTCGCAGGTGCAAAATTTCATCAACCTCGAGATAAAACTGTAGATTTGCATACAAATCAAATCAACACCGCCCGCTTGCCAGCCTGTTCGTCCACATAAAGACATTCTCCGTTATATATTATATATTTCAATCAATTTACACAAAACCTAGACAAATTATATACCTAAACCTTCCTCATGAATCATTCTTTCTATTGATGAAAACCGCATGAAAATCCATTCAGTAGTTTTTGAGTTTATCGCGAACAGACAGACGCGGCGGAGGACTTTGTTTTATAATATGTAGAGATAACTCAATATCTATGCTTTGATTAGGGAATTAAAATTACGTAATAATTGTTTGCTGAATAACAGAAAGTAATAGGGTGGTGTTTTTGGCAGGTGCGGCGGTCTGTCCTACCTGGACAGCGGAGTGGACATCGATGCGGGGGCGGCCCTGGTGCGCGCCATCGAGCCGGCCGCGCGGGCCTCACACCGCGCCGGAGTGCTGGGGCGCCTGGGCTGCTACGGGGGCCTGTTCCAGCTGGCTAAGGAGATGTGCGTGGGCCCCGACGGCAAGAAGAGACCCTTCAAGGACCCCGTGCTGGTGGAGGGGACCGACGGAGTGGGCACAAAACTAAAGGTTGCTTACATCAATATTTACTACGAATTGGGATATGGGTATGGCGGAATAATAGTCAACACACTGTATTATACGCACACCGTGAAGAATTTTTCTGGTTTGCTGTGCTCCAATTGTCTTTGAGGAATTTTCTGGGCTACTCGCATTAAATTTATTGGAATACTTTTAACCAATGATGAATGAGATTATGATTGTTTAGAGTGGATTGATATGTTTGTGTAAAGAAAGACTGGCGAAGGACCTTGATTTTGTGTTACTATCACTGCTTGAAATGATAAAAACACATGTTACATAGAGAGGAAAGGACTCACCGAAAAGGATAAAAGTTCTTTTATGCTGGCAAATGCACTTGTCTGCTTTCTCTCCCATCCAACAGGCACAAACAGCAATAGGCGTGAGTTTCGTTTATTTGATAGTACACGGCGGAGTTATTTTGGTATTTTTACCGATAGCGGAAGCACAATGGCTTTATGTTACGGCGGGCGTTTATTACAGACTGACTATGGGTAAGATTGACAGGTAGGAATAGGGATAGGTAGGAAAGGAATTTGCAACATTATTAATACCAATCCCAAGCAGTGACAATATGTATGCGTGCTATGTAGGTATGTGTATGTGTAGGTATGTGTATGGGCGTAACCAAATGACGTTATATATAATATACAGAGGCGTGGTAGAAATCTTAAAAAGGTGGTAAGCTGAAACCAAGACAATTGTAGTTTTAGTTAACTACTAGTGGTCGCGTAAGGTCGTGTGCTACTAGAAAGTAAATTGTATTAAAAAAGTGCCTGATGTGTGTGATGAGAAAGTGTTTCTATTATACGGCAAACACTAGTCAAGGAATAACATTTCATTTGTAAATACGCGCAAATCATTTTTTGTAATAAAAAATACAATTATTTCGATTATTACCGGAAGATTTTTTGCGCCATTAGCGTAAGTAATATAGCGAACAATTAAGTATAAGAAGGACAACCTACAACAGTAGGTCGTCTCACATAGAATTCTGTATTCGTCTCTCCGCCTGTTGCAAGATGGCGGCGGATGACGGGCGCTACAAAGCAAAGTAAATAAGCTAATTAGGCTTATTCTAATGCTTATTTTAATGTATATTTTAGAAGAGGTGGAAGAATAAATTAGTAAGATGAAAACAAATAAACTATGGATACGAAAAGAGATTAATAGCAGCATAAATAAATAAATTTAGAGTAGCATCTTCGCTCTATCACCACGACATTTCCGCGCGTTCACAAATGAACATTGCTAAAACGGTCGGTTCGCTCCTGTCTGTGCGCAGGGATGCATGGAGGGGGTACTTACTCACCCGAAAAATAGAACGAAATGGATTGAATCTACTATAGAGCTGACTAAAATTACGATGTTCGGACGCGTTTAGTTACTACTATACTCTCCACTCGACTAAAATACTTGATCAATCAGAACGGGGCTTTAGTGTAAGTGCATAAGCGTATCTTAGCATCTCAGTCACGTTGCCGGTCCTATATCTATTATTGGTGCTGAGATTTGCCTAGGTCTTGGCAGCAGATGTGTTTGCCCACTCACTACGTGGCAAGCTGGTTGAGGGAGACTTTTTTACCTCCCAGCCGGTCTCTCTTGAGCCATCGCATTGCACCGCAGTGGGAGGAATGGATTCATACGTTCACGGACACCCTGACCCCCAGATTGAACCCACCTCTTGTACCTTCTTCCTTCCCAAAACTTCCGCTCCTTACTTTCCATACAAAGACCTACCACACAGCATCCCCAAAGATGACATAGGCCCCGAGGGAAATTATTTTCCTTAGAGTTTTCTGTGTGGAGCTAATGTAAAAAAAGTTAGATTTACATTTTAAATCAATCTTTGATCAAATTGTGATCAGCTTACAAAAACAACATTACTGTTAATATTGATGATGATCATCATCGCAGATAGATATAGAATATAGAATAGATATAGAATCAGTGTAACAGGGACCTTTCAAATAGGTATCGAAAATTCAATAGGCCCCTTAGGGCAGGTTCACATGACAGGCGCTCAACGCGCGTTTTGATAATGCGCGTTTACAACTACATACATTTTATTCAGGCCGTACACATGCTAACGGGCGTTTTAATAAAGCTCGCGTTGAACGCTGCGCTAGCGCTCGACTGTAGTCAGCGCCCGTCAACGCGCGCTTTGAGATCATTGGTTTTCTATGTTACCGTTCAGTTGAGCGCGCGCTTTTGACGCAGATAGATGCAGGGTTCGCTCAGTTCATCCAGAAATCATCCAAAATGGAAACGGAAGCTTTTAATACCGAATTATTCATAGATGAAATAGAAAAACGTCCTGCGATATGGAAATGACAAGTAGCATTTATTCAGATAAGAACTTAAGGAGAAGAGCTTGGGAAGAACTCATTCTCATATTCTGTGAGGGAGATGACAATGAAGAAAAGAAGAAATTATTGTTAGTACATATTGATTTTACGATCTTTTCTGCAAAACCGATGTTAATATCAACATTATGCCAAAAGTACATTCGACATACCGGCGTGCTAATGTCAAACGATTATTAAATATTTTTTTTGCATAAGTTAGTGACCTTCCCCCATAAGGCCGCATTAAATTCTCCATCATGCCAAAAGCTTCATCAGCCACTATCACGGGGAAATCTGGGGGGAAAACCCCTAAGTTGGCAACCCTGGAATCAGGGCGGCCGAGGCAACGCGCGTTCAACGCCAGACAATCGAGCACCATGTGAACACTATACAAAAATTTTGCGCGCGTTAAACGCTTGTCATGTGAACCTACCCTTATTGTCGATTTGATTGTCATCAAATGTGATAGGGTTTCATATGTACCTAAACTTTAAAAAGAATTTTGGAAACTAATTATTTTCACTATTGACAACTATTTTCAAAGGTTAAATTTATTAATTTATTGTTATATTATTTATTGTTTGGCACTTCCAGTTCTGCGATGTCACCAAGAAAACAATAACGTTTTTAATTGATCATTGTAGATCGCCGAGGCTCTTGACAAGTACGACACCATTGGAGTGGACCTGGTGGCCATGTGTGTGAATGACATCCTGTGCGCCGGTGCCGAGCCGTTTGCCTTCCTGGACTACATCGCCTGCGGCAAGCTGGACGTGGAGGTGGCCGCCAAGATCGTGGAGGGGATAGCGCAGGCCTGCAAGGAATCCGGCTGCGCCCTCTTAGGTTGGTTTAATTCCCGCACCTTTGTACTTATTGCTAGTTAGTACTAACTGCTGTGGCAATCATATATAGTATAACTTATATTAGTTAGCATAAAGGACAGTGAATTGAGATTTGTATCAGTTTGCTCACCGGGTCTTATGCTCCTGCATGTATGTCTAGTTCGCACCCACTTGCCCAGTCTAACTGTTTAGATCATAGGCTCTCAACGTGGGCGATAACGCCCCCTTATGGGCGTTTTAGACCTTCCGGGGGGCGGTAGAAGACCAGGGGGCGTTGAGGAAAACTAGGGGGCATTGAGATAGCGTAGTGAGGGCGTGGGAAGGTAAAAAAATATGGTCTAAAAAAGACAAAAAAGTGCTTATCACATACTAATAATCTCACATGTATTGTTATTATTAAGTTTTGAATACGTATTGTGATTGTATTATGACACAATTTAAGGCTTTCAATAAAAAATTCTTGTGCCCAAAACGTGATAGTAATTAATTTTTTTTTATTTTTAGGTGGAGAAACTGCCGAAATGCCAATAATGTATGACCGTGGCAAATACGATCTCGCCGGCTTTGCTGTGGGCATTGTAGAAAATGACCAGCAGCTCCCGAGGATCTCCGACATTCACCCCGGAGATGTCGTCCTCGGCTTCCCGTCCACCGGAGTACACAGCAACGGGTACAGCCTCGTCCAGCGTGTCATCACCAATTCCAAGACCCGACTCGAGGACCTGGCTCCGTTCAGCAGAACAGGAAAGACCTTTGGCGAGGAACTGTTGATTCCGACCGGCTTGTACGTGAAGCCGCTTTTGAACGCTGTGAGGAGTGGCAAGGTGAAGGCGCTGGCTCATATAACAGGAGGAGGAATCTTGGAGAACATTCCCAGGGTATTACCGCCCGGTGTCATCGTCAGGCTGGATGCCTTGAAGTTTACGATTAATCCTGTCTTTGGATGGCTTGCAGCAATGGGTAAACACTTTTTGAATGTTTATTTCATTTTTTTTTTTACATTAAATCCACACAGGAGGCCCTGAGGAAAATAATTGTGGGATGCTGTGTGGAGGATTAATGTATGTTCTTTTTAATTCCCGAGGCTTGAAGCAAATTAATGATACAACCATCAAATGATTAGATACTGTTATCGGTTTAGGACAGTTATCTTACATTAACCTTTTTAATGCAAATCATTTCTCTGAATGTAACTAGCTATTCTGGGGAAACTATGTTCACGAAAAATTATATACCATCTTTCTAAATACCTCAAATTGATGATCAGTGCCATTTTGAGGTTTTGAAATTTGATTGGTTAATTAAATTAACGTGATAAAGAAAATCAATGTGGCGTCACCGGAGATTGCTCAAAGTCTGGAATGGACCGAAATGATCAACACTAAAATTCTCAGGTGGGCTAGAGCATATTTTCTGTCACATTAGTAAAAGTCAGGAAAATTTCATATCTGGGTCACATACTTCGTGGGGAGAAATATCACTTGCTCCAATTAATATTAGAGGGCCAAGGGCCTGGTAGGAGACAAATGTCTTGGCTGGGAAATGTACGAGAGTGGACCGGTATTAGAGGAGCTATTCCGGGTAGCGCAATATAGAGATAAATTTACCAGAGTGATCACCAACGTCGGGGGAGTTTGATAGGGCACACGAAAAAGAATGTAAAGATAAATAAACACTTTTTTAATTGGCTGTTAGATGAAATAGTTTTATTGGAGATAAAATGTAAAAAAAAATCTGCTTTCTAATAATTAGTATATTTTTCCCAAACCAGGAGGAATATCGGAGTTTGAGATGCTGAGAACATTCAACTGTGGAGTGGGCTTGGTGGCCGTTGTTGCTGCTGCAGAAGTGGACCAGGTCCTCGGTCTGATCAATGATCCCGTCACTGTCATCGGTCTCGTCGAAAATAGAATCAATGGTATGTTAATTCTTATTTATTTTTCTTTTAAATTTACCCTTAAATTAAGCAAGAGTAAATACAAATGATATTACACAGTATTCATATTGCGGAATGTAAGGTAGGAAAGATGTGTAGATACTGTAAATAGTTTATACTATGGCAAGGTACTGTTTAATATGTTTTATGTACTGGCAGTTTGTACGCTGGTCACACCGGACAAGCGAACTTTAGTTTCAAATTCTATCGCTCGACATTCCATCCCGAAGTGTCCTGGCGTGTCCAGCTGTCAGATTTAGCCTCGCAACTTTCTGAGATTCAATATTGTGTCGCGTTAATTGTGTTTGACTATTAAAATAAAAAGTGGATCTGTTAAATTAATGCCTTCTAATCATTTATCAAATTGCCGTGATACACTTATGGAAGTATTGATGCCTGGTAAGATCGATATACCCATATTGGTGACCCCGATGTGATTTAAACACGCAGTCTTCTGATCTGGAGTTACAGTCTTTCGTGAACACCTCATTAGGAGAATCTGTGCTGAGGTATGATTTGAGATTTTCATGGCCAAAAGTATTATTGTGGTTTATTTTTGGGGTATCATACCGCTTTGCACATCTGCCCTGATATGATAATGGACACTGTAACACTGTCTAAAAGTTGGCTAAAGAATGAGGTAGCACCACACAGCATAATTCCCCAAAAATAAAGCTGAGGTGTTCACATGTTTTAGTCCTAACTTATGGGTTGTTTCACAGAATTTGAACAATTCATCAATTTTTAAGGTTTATATTCAAATTATGTTATTAGTTATTATCCAAGTACTGTAAAACAACGGGCCCATGTAGAAATAATAACAGAACTTGAATTTTAACTTTGATAAATTGTTAAAAAAATATGTCTACCTTTTGTTTTGATCTAGTCTGAAACATTTTCATTAGATTTTATGTTTTTGTGTTTGTGGAGTGGTTTGATAATAATAAGAATTTAATTTGTGTAACAAAGTCACTGATGATATTTAATTTGTCCGTATGCAGGCAGCCACCAAGTGATTGTGGAGAATTTCAAGCAGGCCATGGAGCCCATCACCAGCCATTACGGAACCAACCTGAGCCTGACGCTGCCCCCCGAGGGGCTCTCCTACAAGGACTCCGGTGTGGACATTGAGGCTGGAGATTCACTGGTTAAGTTAATCAAACCGCTGGCTAGGTAAATAAATTTATTTATTGTTTATTAACAGTCCAATATTAATTAGACCATTTAATCCAAAATCTTAGACCATTATTTACACATAAATCATTAGTATCAAATTATAAGAATGCGAAGATGGTGCAATCTAAAGATAAATATGGAAAATGTAAAGTATTGAAAATCCAACAAAGATTAAGCAAAGAGCAAACAGATAGGTATTCACAAGTCAAAACCAATTCAATAATAAAGTAATACAATACTCTCTTTGTAATTTGCCATTCAATTATCCGACAATAAGGAACTCCAGTGAAAAATATTATGGCTTTAAAAAAATATGTTCATATAGACCAATAAACGCTGATTCTGAATATATAAGTTTTATTTAATAATATTAAACGCAGAGTTTTTAAAAAATTATTAAAAAGTGCATTTTTAAACATCTCATCCAAACACAGCATCAAGTTGGCATTATTGAAATGTTTAGAGGTGACGTCATTGTTCCTCGTGTCGTGACGTCACCGTAAAGTCATTGTATGGTAAATGTATGGGATTGTAGGAATGACACAAGCCATCGTATTAATTTATTCATTTATTTACATACTGTTTATAGAGATTTGGTTGTTGTGTTTATTGAAACATTATTTAGGCCTAAATAATTCAGTATCAAAAATGGAGGTATCTCTATTAGTTTATCTCTATTATTAAAATATTGAAAAACTTTAAACTGTACGAAAAAATCATATAAATATACTATATCATAATTCTACCTACTACTCCACGGCTAAATCAAAATGGCCACAATCGAACAGCTGATATCGTTTGCCTACACTTTTGTGGGTGATGTTTCGTTTTTGAAATATTGATTTTAAAAGCT
This sequence comes from Limnephilus marmoratus, assembly GCA_917880885.1. Lineage (NCBI taxonomy): Eukaryota > Metazoa > Arthropoda > Insecta > Trichoptera > Limnephilidae > Limnephilus > Limnephilus marmoratus. The sequence goes on along the minus strand of OU862919.1, from coordinate 25,614,133 downwards.
AAAAAAATTACAATTTCAAACAATTTTTATACCATTCTCCCGTAATAATATTCAAAAATATAATAAGTAATATAATAAATATAATATAATGAATAAATAATTCGCTAAAACGGCGCTATACAAATTATCCAATTATTATTATTATTATTATTATCATCTTTCTTCCGTATAATTATCATACAAAATGCCAACAAGTGTTGAAAATAAAAATAACTTTTCAGGAGTGATGACGTCACAATATTTACTACACAATATGCGGTGGTTTTCGGGGATCTTGAAAAATTAAAACTTTGACAATTATTTTAACTATTAAAACTAACTCTAAAAAAAAAAAAAGATGCAGTTATTTAAGTTAGAAGGTCATTATTCAATAAAAAAATTAGACTGGAGTTCTCTATTACTATAATCGGCCCGTTTGGTTTTGAAACGAGAATATGCTTAGTTCCTAACGAGATGTCATTTTGCCCAGTACCTATCTCTCCCTAACCATATCATCATGCTGGAAAAGCATTTTGAATTTGGAACAATGACAAGAGAAAAACATCAAATTCAACTGCATTTGTTTTGAAAACAAAAGAATTGGGACTACCTTGGAAGCAAGTTGTTTGTGTGAATTGTGTTCATAATCTCATTTTTTAACTAAAAAGAAGGTATTTGACTATTTCAAAAGTACAATATCGTTTTGTACTTATTTGTGTTGTAGCTATTATGTTTTTACAAAAGAGGTACCGGTGGTAAGTGATTTGTTATCCTTCTTTCTTGCCATTATTTTTCCTGCACATATTATCACTAGACGTGGGTCGTTACACCGTTTTCAAGAAACGTAACGAAACCAGTCTCTTGGTCGGCATAATCTGTTTCGAAACAGGTTATTTTTGTAACTAGTTATTTTCATTCAGCTTCAGTTGCACACGAAACTGTATACCTCCACCAACTATAAAGTTACACACGAAACGAAAATAAATTTAAGCACTATCTAAGTGTTTGTAGCTATACAGTGAAATCAACGTATATGAAATTAACTTCCCTTCATACTTTATTCAGGCTTAGGACTGACTGCATTAAATGTTTTTATGATTATTTAGTGTTAACTATAATTTTAAATGCATTATTTTTCGCCACCCCAAATGCAAAAAGTTTCCTTTTAAAGTAATTAAGGTGAATCTAAAGGTGTTTTTTTTTAAATTATTCGTAATAAGCGTTGACAGTAAGATCGAAAATTTACCGAAAGTACTCAAAATTATACACAAGTACAACGACGAACTAAAACAAACTGAATTATTTTACTTTAAGTTCAAAAAATGGTGGCTCGTTTCCCAGAAACGGAACCCACTCCCGCTTACTCGAAAATGTTCCATTCAAAATCTCGCACGCTCGGCCGGCCGGTAAATGCAACTATGCGAAACGCGAAACGCGGCGAAACTACTCTGTACTCAATTACTCACATCACACCCAACACAGAAATAACGCATTTACAAAAATAACTACTTGTGATTTTAGCGAGACTAGTTATTTCCGTTACATGCCGCGAAACTAGTTATTGTAACTAGTCTCGTTAAATAACGCTCACGCCTAATTATCACCCAATCCCGGTGAACACCATTTTGTTTAGTTTCATTCTTATTATTTACAGTCCATTTTTAAGTGCATGTGAAGATATAATTCGTGAGCAGTAATGCAAATCTGCCATTATGTTTACTATTTGAAAGCACAAAATCAAGCTCTATAATCTGTCATTTATTTATATGTCACATTCAGTAGTCTGCTGCGTGCATTTTTTGTTTGAATGAATTTACAAAATGGAGTTCTTCTCGCAAGCGTAACATGACACCTTAACTTTAAACCAAAAAAAATTTGTGAAAGAAATGTAATTTTTTAATATATTTTGCTTCATAATTCACCACTTTCACTAATAATTGTGGATTAGTGAGAAAGTAATGTATATGGAGTTGTACCCAAAGACGTTACATACTTTAGACGCGGGGAAGAAATCTCAAAATGGGAAGCCAACAACAAGACAATTGTAGAGTACTCGATTTCTAGTACTTTAGTACTAAACTGCCACGCGTCGAGTAAGGTTGTGTCCTACTAGTAAGTAAATTGCATTAAAAAGCCCCAAAATTCCCTCCTGTGTGATGAGAGAATGTTTCCATTACACGGTAAACAGTAGTAAAAGCGAAGGAATAACATTTAATTTGTAAATACATGCAAATTACTTATTATTATCGATTATAAAAATAATACAATTGCTTTCCGCCCAAAGATTTCATGCGTCATTAGAGAACTCAAGGCCTACTAAAGTACAGGTCTGGATGCGCAACAGCCAAATTACAAAGTCGATGCCATGCCGTCGCTAAGTAAAATTTACTTTTTATAATAATAATCTAATGATTCTTTATTTACTTGCCTGCGGTAAAACAACATACAAATCAGCAGAAACAACAAATACAATAACAATCAATGCCATTTGCAAACTATCGTTGTTCACTATAGCTATTTGACACCTCAAAATTCGACTGGTGCCCAGGCCTCCTACTTTAGTCGGCCTTGAGACAGTATTCGACGGAACTTTTGAATTTTGAATACGAAAATGCCGCCCGCGTTCTATCTTTTGTTTCGTCCATATGCACATATTTTTTTATATACGAGTAACTTTTGAATTAAGAAATTATTGAAAATCGCTGAAAACAAAAGAGTTTTGAATAATTGCCACATTATATCTTGAGTTTGTGAGAATATGGCAAGTCTATTTATATAACGTTATTGGTTGTACCACCCTCTGTTTATAAATAATACCTTTTTTATGTGTCAGAACAACTACCCGCGAAGGCGTACTGGGCGGTCTGGGCGGCTTCGGCGGTCTGTTCCGAATGCGCGGCGTGGCGGGCACCTACAAGGACCCCGTGCTAGTCATGTCCACAGACGGCGTGGGCACCAAGCTGAAGATAGCGCAGGACTGCCAGCGCCACGATACTATCGGCATCGACCTGGTGGCCATGTGCGTAAACGACATCCTGTGCAATGGCGCCGAACCCCTCACCTTCCTGGACTACTTCGCGTGCGGCTCGCTGGATGTGGGTGTTGCCAGGGAGGTCATAGCTGGCATCGCTAAGGGTTGCCAGCAAGCCAAATGCGCCCTTTTAGGTAATACCAATTCTTAATTTATTATGAAAGCCTTTTTTTCAGTACACCGTTTTTTTACGCTTTCTCCGAAATCTTAACCGGTAACGTGCCAGGAACTCGAAAACACGGGCCTCATTTGCGCATGCGCGAGAAAATAATTCAAATATTTGAAATAAATTGTCTCTGAAAAACTTTTGGTCTGCGATTTTGACCCTCATATGTACGAATTTGTATGAAAAACAGTGTCTAAATCGCTTGCGCCATCATTATTCTTGGTAGTCTTAAAGATTTCAGTCGAATTGCCACACTGGATTATTTTTAAGACGATTTATTCTATGATGATGCGCTGTCAGATTTTGGCGCGGAATTAACGGTCGCAATTACTGTGTGTATCGCGAATAAAACGTCGTAAAACCTATTAATTTACGTAATAAATGCAAGTAATGTGGTTTTAGTGGATAGTTTATTGTGTTGTGAACGTGTTGCAGTCAATAAAATATACCATAGCTTAAAATTTATCAACAAAACATTCAATTCAAAATTCAAAGTGGTGCTTTGTTAGGGCAAGGGGAAGGTTGGATGCCTCTTCACCCCCGGCTCGTCACAGATTAATGATTTGTTAAATTCGAAGAAGCAAATTTTATTGATTATGTTCATTATCCATCGTTATGTAATCAATTTCAGCCTTCAGCACTAAGAAATTTTTAAGTGTTCTATTCAATTCGGAAATTTTCCACACTCTTTCAAAAATCATACTTTCGAATTTTAATATGAAGACATAAACTGCTTATATTGTTAGAGAGCCTTTAAAATCATCTAAATTTGACCTTTTCTCCCACATTTTGAAGTGTGAACTCTGCGTATTATTTACTTTAAAATTTGTGGTACCTACTTGGAGCAATATTAAATACTATGACTTCTATGTGTTGTCTATGGCGTAGTTGATAATCACAGATATAAATTTAAATTCAAACGTACATTTTTTAACTCGTAGAATGCCGTTCGTGCACCGGTGTGTTTGAGATTTTACACGCGATTTTGACCCTTATGTATAAAGAAAGTGTATGAACGACGACGACGAGCTTTTTGATTGCCGGTACAACGTATACAGAAATGACAGAGATACTACTCTTACGGGTAAAACTAAAGGGGGAGGCGTTGCTATAGGTATAAAAAAAGATTTTAAAGTTCGGTCACGAAAATCGTGGTCTTCAGAAGCCGAGGATATATGGATCTCACTATTATTAAGACATTCTAAACATCGCATTTTGAATGTTCATATTTGTTGCTCTTACTTACCGGGAGTTAGTCCTAAGTTATCTAATGCGCAGCGTTTCTCTATCATCAATAGTCATACAACTGCCATATCTGATTTAACCACTGAATATCCAAATGACATTTTTCTAATTATAGGCGATTACAATATGCCAAACGTGAACTGGAACCCTACGTGTCAACCATGTAGTACCGACCTTTGTGCTTCTACTCTCCTTAGGTGTCTTTCGTTCTCCAATTTAACACAATATAATGCAATTTCCAATTATCATGGACGTATTTTAGATCTTGTGCTTTGTAACACCACAGTCTTCGTCTCCGCTGCCGACTCTCCACTGGTATTTGAAGATGCACATCATAAATCTATCATAGTCGAACTCAATATTCCCCTCCCTGCTGTTAGCCTTAAATCACAGATAATCAAATTGTTTAACAAAGCTAACTATGTAGTAGTCAATGATGCTCTCAGAAATAGTGATTGGTCTTCTGTTGTAAATGCACAAGACGTTGACACTGCGGTACACAATTTTTATAGAATCATTAATGCCCTAATAGATGATCTGGTTCCAAAGAAAGTAACTAGATCAACAAAATTTCCATCATGGTATTCGGCGGCTTTAATTAATATAACGAAAGAAAAATTAAAGTTTTTTCGTGCCTGGAAACGCTACAAGAATCCATTGGATTATCAATCTTTTGCATTACTCCGCAAAAGACAAAAGAAGATTTCTAGTCTTACTCATAAAACCTATATTGCTACATTGGAATCCGACATACAACATAATGTTAAAAAAATATGGTGTTATGTTAAGACACAAAGAAAATCTTCCACTATACCAGAACACATGACGTATAATTCCACAACAGCACATGACAGCAAACAAGTTACTGACCTTTTTGCTGATTACTTCTCAACGGTCTTTACAAATGAAATTCCAACTCATGATGCTGATAGTAAGGAAGATCCTCTTAATAACACATTAATATCCTCAATCAGAATAAACGAAGAAATCACCTTAAAGTACCTATCAAACATAGACATTAATAAAGGACCAGGAATAGACAGGCTGCCTGGAATTTTTATACGCAACTGCAGTAAATATATCTGTCTACCGGTTTGCGCCATCTATAAAAAGTCACTAACGGAAGGATCGTTTCCTCTCATGTGGAAATCAGCTGTCATTACACCAATCTTTAAGAATGGTGATAAGCACGACGTTAAAAACTACCGACCAATTTCCCAACTCCCTATTTTAAGCAAAGTTCTTGAAAAAATCGTCTTTGATCAATTGTACTCGACTATTTCGACAAACATTATGCCGAATCAGCACGGATTTATGAAAGGTAGGTCTACAACATCCAACCTCGCCCTTTTCATTAACTTCTTGCACAGCAAGATGGACGATAAGGAGCAAGTTGATACTATGTATACAGACTTCTCTAAGGCCTTTGACCGCGTAATTCACTCAATTCTTTTGAAAAAACTTATCCTACTTGGTATACATGGCGACCTATTAAGATGGATTAAGTCCTACATTAGTAATCGCAATCAGGTAATATTAATCAACGGTGTCTACTCTAAGTCTATGGAGGTAATATCCGGTGTCCCGCAAGGTTCCCACCTAGGTCCGCTTCTCTTCAACATTTATATAAACGACATTGGATCATGCTTTCAAAATTCCGAATTTGTGCTTTACGCTGACGACATGAAAATATTCAAAGTTGTGCATTCTCTTTCTGACTGTGATGCGTTACAAAGTGATCTAGATAGGCTTTGCAAGTATTGCAAAGTTAACTGTTTAGATATCAATGTTTCCAAATGTCATACTATGACATTCACCAGAAATAAACATGTTATTAAGTACTCTTATTCACTCAATAATGAACCTGTCATCTCGAAAACGGAATGTAAAGATCTTGGTGTGTACCTCGATAGCAAACTTATATTTAATAAGCACATCGACTCAATCGTTCACAGGTCATATAAAATGCTTGGTTTTGTTCTTCGCATAAGTAAAATGTTCAATAACCCGCGTACAGTAATAATGTTATATTTTGCATTAGTCAGAAGTACACTGGAATATGCTTCGCCAATTTGGAACCCGCAATACAAAGTATACATAGATAGCATAGAAAATATTCAAAACAAATTTATAAAATATCTTACCTTTAAATTCAACAATAACTTTGAATGCACATTTCAAACATTGCAACAAAGGCGAGCAATAGCTGATTTGACATTTATACACAAAATTTTAAATAATAACATTGACTGTACCGAACTTCTTTCCCTAGTTAATTTTAATATACCCTTAAGACGTACACGTCATACAGAACTATTCCACACGCTTAATTACAAGACAAATGCAGCATCTAATTCACCAATCAATCGTGCTCTTCATAAGTTCAATATTATTGGTCTAAATTCCAACATCGACATTTTCTCTGATTCACTGCCCAAATTTAAAAAGAGCATCTTGCGAATATTATAATTTGTTCAATGCGCACACATACATACACACATACTCACACACTCACACACACACCTTCCCACTACATACATCACCCGGTAATTACTTAATACGCATACCATAAATAAGACACTACAATGAAACACATAATAGGTACCTACCATGTAATATACTTATAAATTGTAATTTTTTAAACAAATTATCTTTTGTACTGTTTGTTTCTGTTAATAAATAAAATAAAAAATAAAAAAAAATAAAATGAAGAACACGGTCAGAATCGCTTGCTCTATTATCGCCCTTTACCATAGAGAAAACCGCAATGCGCCTGGTCACTCCAAATAATTTATATTAATAATTTACCGGAGCGCGGGAATGTGCGCAATTCTTGCGCATGCGCGGGAAAAATTCCTTCATCTACGATTTTGACCCTTCTATGTACAAAATATGTGAAGGACAGTGTCAAGAATCGCTGGACACGAAATGTCATTGGGTGTCATGGCTGCTGCTTTTTGCGAACGCTAATTGGTGGTGCTTTTTGCTGGCCTACCCCGGCAAACAACAGGTTAATATGTAAAAATATAAGATCAATGATTTCAATGATTTCAGTTCGCGGAATGTCAACAACAAATAATCCAGAAGAGATGTGAGAACTCCAGATACTAATATCTACAGCCTGCATGTCGAACGAATATCTACAGCTCATATGTTGAACAAATATCTACGAACTTCAGAGTGTTGACTAATATCTACAGCCTGTATGTCGGACGAATATCTACAGCTCATATGTTGAACAAATATCTACGAACTTCAGAGTGTTGACTAATATCTACAGAGCTAAGGTCGGACGAATATCTATGACGGTCCCAGTGTTGACTAATATCTACAGAGCGTAGGTTGGACTAATCAGCTAAATGTGTCCAATAGTCCGATATTAGGGATTTTTACATACATACTTACATAAATTAAGTTTTTTAAACTGCATACGCAATATTACGTTATTCCAATATGCTATACATAATTGCAAATCCAACCTCTGCCAGTGCTGTAGATATTCGTCAACACTTTGGTTCTCATAGATATTAGTCAGCAGTTTGAGCTGTAGATATTCGTCAACACTTTGGTTCTCATAGATATTAGTCAACAGTTTGAGCTGTAGATATTCGTCAACACTTTGGTTCTCATAGATATTAGTTTGATTTTTGGAATTCCTGTAGATATTAGTAGACGCCTCCGATGTGAGACATCTCCTGTCAAAGTGTGAACCTACTAAGTTAGCTTTATTATTAATTGAAGAATCCAACACGCAAGAACTTTTGAAATAAATCCAATAAGTCTTTTTAAATATCTCTTTAAATTGGCCACATTTTGGCCAGCGGACGCTCGCGGGTGTTTGCAAATTGGCCAAAATGTGGCCAAAAATGCCCCAGTGGTTATCACATTCACAAACACAATGTCTATTGACGTTGTTTTTGAGGAGATATGATTTGACACTTTGTATATTATTATTTCGTGGGGTAATTACTACAACTAGGTAACTCTGAAATCAGCTTTGTTGGGAAATTGAATTATAAGATGGTAATCAATCTGATAAGTATTGTTAAATCGTAGATTGATGTGTTGGGAATCATAATACTTATATTTTGCAAATGAGAAAAATGCTGCGAAATTATAGCACGGAAATGGATGGAATAAGGTATTTGTGTTAAGGTTGAAAAGTTGCATTCTCATGACTGTTTTTTCTGCAGGAGGAGAGACTGCGGAGATGCCGGGAATGTACAAGCCGGGAGTTTACGATGTCGCCGGATTCGCCCTGGGCGTCGTAGAGAAGTCACAGATTTTACCAAAGCTGAACGATATTAATGTAAGAATCCCATAAACACTCTCCATTTTTGGTTCTTAATGAAAAACATGCCACACAATAATAAGCTACATAGCTCACATCAAATCTAAATCATTTCATGGGAGGGGGGACCCTAAAGTAACGGGACTCAGGCAGTAGAGGGGTGAAGTGGAGAGGGAACGGGTTTTGTGTAGTCTTCTGTTGTAAGGAAACTCTTTCTTGGTCAGTGTGCGTAACCTTGTTGTTGTGGGTCCACTCGTTCGTCCAAAGTTTAATTTTAAGTAAATCAAGATTTCTGCTTTCGGCGAAAATGCAAAAATGCGAAAGTCTCCTCTCTGAGTCTGCTCTCTCTACTCTTCAGAAAAAAGTCAGGTGAAATCGAGCATCAAGACGATGCTCATTGATTTTTTTTCAGAGATGTTGTGCACACAGAGTTTGTTCCTCCAGGCTAAACAGTTAACTGACAGTTCTATATGGAGGTATTAAAGAGGTTGAGAGAGAGCATCATGAAAAATCGTCAAAAAAGGTTGAATCCTTGGTGCACAGGGGACCGGTTCTTCCACCACAACAACGCACCTGCTCACACCGCGTTGTCTGTGAAGAAGTATTTAAGCAAGCATGGAACGACCCCGATTGTTCACCCGCCTTATTCACCCGACCTGTCTCCCTGTGACTTTTTTCTGCTCCCTAGGATGAAAAGGGACTTGAAAGGGAAATGTTTTCATACTCTTAAGCCGCGGCATAACCCATTTCTACCGATTTATTACACATATACCTTAAACACTTTCACTTTTAAAAAGCTCTTAATAAATATATGTTATTCTTGAAGATAATATCTATACATTCCCCACGCCGAAACGCAAATTATATGAAATTCCCTCGATAGAAAAAAATCGCAAAGTATGCACCGAAAATTATTTTAAACACGTTTGTTTCAGTTATGCATATTTTACAAGTTGTATGTATGAAAAAATTCACAGTGCTTAAAGAAATGCTGTTTTAGATAACCCCCGCGAGATTTTTGCTTTATTTTAAATGAGTCGTGTTTTATTAAACACTAGCAGACCCGGCCACACATTGCTTTGGCTAACGACGCCATTACCCAACCTTAATAAAATCCACACCACCCGCTTGCCAGCTGCCCGCTGCCTGAATTGAACATTTGAATTTCTCAGTCTTTCTCTACTATAATAAGCATGTATTATACATATAAACCTTCCTCTTGAATCACTTTATCTATTGGTGTTTAGAATTAAACCCAGGACGCAAACCAATTATGCAGTTTGAGTTACTATCAAAGGTTGGAGTGCGATCCAAGAGTTGTCTGATTTGTTCGTTAGATGTCGATAGAATCATTTTTTGTTCTTTGACTTTCTCACACAACAAACAAGGGAAATATAGATGTATGAAATCCTTATAAAAGGGTTGCATCGGTAAAATTAACTCACTTCTTTACGAAAACTTGCACTAAGAAATTAAAATACTACTGAACCCTTGTCCGTTGGGTGGGGAAAGTTATTGTCGTCAGTTATAAGTTTATAAATATCAAATCATAACAATAAAAATTCAAGAACTTAAAGTTAAAACAAAAAAGTGCTTCATTTATAAAAAACCAGTCTACCCAAAGAAATTCTCCTGAGTGAAGACCTCAATTTTTTACATTTGGTCCTTCGAGCCGGATTGATCCCATGAGCGGATACAAAAATCAATCGAAGCCAGACATGAACCAGCGATAAACAAAGGAGAATTCTGATGAAGCGGATCTTCAACAAGGGCAAGTGACCATCCTATTATTTTTTATCCATTTGATCCCATAGAAAAGAAACAAATTCGGTTAGACCACTTCGGTATTTTATTGTTGTTGATATAAAAAATCGCAACGGGCTAATTGTTACAATTGATATTGGCAAGATTTTTTGTGGCTAGCTATGATTATAGTGTCGCAAAAAACGTAAAAATCGGAATTGTGGTTTCATTGTTTTGATTGTTTTTGAATTTGATGTTTTTTGATACTGTCGATAAAGCAGGCGACGGGTACCGTCGTTGTTTTATTTGCAACTGAAACTAACAAAGTTTTTTGTGGGTAGTCATATGATTATGCTACGGCAAAAAACAGAAGGATAATTATTATAATACATGAAATGTATTAATTGATTATTCAAACAATCTGAAAGCGATCGTTGGACGTTGGTTTGACTCCGAAGTGTTTTTCCAGTCGGTAAAGCAGGCGCACGCCATTTGTAAAGTCAGATCGAGTCGCGAACTTTCATAACAAAATAATAACAATAGATTTTCTTGTTGTTGAATACATGCATCTAGTGATCTAGTGTTTTGTTAAAACAAAAGAAACAATCAAGTAAAAGACAGTGCAAGTTTTTTGTGTTTTAGTGTTTAGCGTGGTTAGAAGTGAACCACGCCAGAGCAATCAGTGAGTATTGATTGTCTGTTATTTACGAAAATCCCTGTTATTTACGAAAATCATGGATTTGAAATATTTAATTGCCCAGTGCGGCATATGTAAGGGAAAATTGTATAGATTTAGCAATTACTTGGATGGGGAAGAGTTGTTAAATTCGGAAATCGAAATACGTTTGAAAAGAATCGAACCTATTCTAGATGTCTTTAGAAAACTCCAAGATAAAATAGAGACATTATTGCCGGATGAATTAAAAAATGGAACCGAGCGAGAAATGTTTGAAAATTTATATTATATTGTATTGGCAAAGGCCAAGGATAAATTCAACGAAACCGGTAAAATCATCAATTCTATCAAACTTTCAATCTTTGAACCGCCTCGGTTCAAAGAAGATTATGAGCACAATTGCATTTATTGTAATAAAAATCATAAAACTTATAATTGTCAAAAGTTTTTAAATTTAGCAATAGAGGATAGATTGACAACAATACATCGTTTGAATGCTTGTCTGAAATGTTTGTCGGTAGAACATAAATTTCCGGATTGTAAAAGTAAATATAGTTGTCACAAGTGTGGAGCGAATTCACACAACACTTTATTACATTTACAAAATGAAGAAATGCAAAGTCATCAGGGAAGTGATACTTCTTCAAGAGGACTTATTATTAAAAATTGCGCATTAAAATCATCCAGCAGAAAGGCTGATATCCCTATTACCGGAATTCATAATGAAATAAAGCATATTAAAAACATTGTGGATTTGGAAATATCTTCCAATTATTCACCCTATTCAAAGAGGATTGAATGCCTAGTATTGTCGGAGGTGACCAGTAATCTGCCGCAAATCTCATTTCAGAAAAAAGGCACCGGCATCCCCCAAGGATTGCAATTGGCAGATCCAAACATTAATGAAACCGGCCCGATAGACATGTTGATCGAGGCTGACACTTTCAAGGAGACTCTGCACTCTGACCGGATGAAGATTCAAGATTCCGGACCCATCTTCACTTCAGAAAAGAGGCCAGTAAAAATTTGTAATCTTTCACTCAACTTAAAACATAAGCAAATTGAAAATTTGTTGAAATTAGAGGAGCTAAATCCTATTGAACATAGGAATCACGAGGAGCGAGCGTGTGAAGAAAGCTTCACAGCTGCTCAGAAAAGAGATGGCAGAGGCCGTTTCATTGTAAGTTTAATACAACGCCCCTGTGCGAAACAGCTAGGCGAAAGTCTCCCTATGGCGGAGAAGAGATTGTATAATTTGGAGAAAAAATTAGCCTCAAACCCAGAATTAATGAAAGATTACAAGAATTTTATGCAGGAGTGTAAAGACTTAGGTCATATGACGCAATGTGAACCATTGTCACAAAATCAAATACCTTATTATCTGCCTCACCATGCGATGATCAAGGAATCTAGTACAACTAGGAGGACCAGAGTCGTAGTCGATGGATCAGCTAAATCCTCAACTGGAATTATCCCAAATGATGCCCTCATGATTGGGCCGACATTGCAAAAGGATTTATGTGCACATCTGTTGAATTTCAGAAAACATCAGTACGAGTTAACAGCCGACAAAGAAAAAATGTACCGGCAGATATTAGTGCAGCCGGAGGATAGGGACTTACAACGTATCCTTTGGAGAGACGCACCCAGCGAGGAGATTCAACATTATCAGCTGAATACAGTCTACGGTCTGGGATCATCATTCTTAGCCCCAAGATGTTTGGAGCGGCTAGGAAATGAAAATCAAGGCACAAATCCCAAGGTCAGTCGCATTCTTAAAGAAATTTTTTACATGGATGACTTGATGGCGGGTGACAGTGGTGAAGAAGATTGCTTGCTAAGTAGAAGCAAACGACGGATGTTATCCTACATAGCATCCATTTTTAATCCCCCGGGTCTGATAAGACCTGTAACGATAGTAGCGAAGCTACTAATGCAACGTCTGTGGCAGAACAAAACTCAGTGGGTTGAAGATATATCTCCTGACATTTGGAAAGTTTGGAGAGCTTATATGGAAGAATTGCCGCAGATAAATAATGTGAAGGTACCTAGGAGAATCATTTGTCAAAAGCATGTGATATCAGAAGATAATGCTGCGGATGTACTATCCAGAGATATTAGGACTTCTCAATTATTGACATCCACCATTTGGTGGCACGGACCCGATTGGCTAACTCTTGCACCATCCAGTTGGCCATGCGGAGAATCTACGTACATAGATCCACCTGAGGTGAAAACAAAAACTGTAGTGTTGGCAACAGTAACGCAAGATTTGGATATTTTCAGGAACTACATTTCTCTACTAAATCCTTATGTACATAATGATTTACCTTGCGTAGGCGGCAGGCTTTCCGAAGGAAAATTGCTGTCAATAAATCAACGACATCCAATCTTGCTGCCACCACATCATAATTTAACCGAATTAATTATGAAAAACTACCATCATTTACACTTGCATGCAGGTACTCATACCTTATTGGCAATAATCAGATTGAAGTTCTGGCCAATAATAGGAAAATTTAGTGAAAATGATAACAAGGAAATGTATAATATGTTTTAGATCAAATACAAAGACGATGCAGCAAATAATGGCAGACCTTGCAGCCGAAAGGAGCTTATATATTTTTGTTATTAATGTTTTTCTTATGTATGTTTATTTGTATGTGTGGTGTCAAAAGCCATACACTTAGAACTTGAACTGTCTTTGAATACAGAAAGTTTTTTAAATGCCTTGAAGCGTTTTATCGCGCGTAGTGGAGGGCCGAGTAAATTATTTTCAGATAATGCTACTACCTACTATCGGAAAATCATTATCGGGGCTATCAATTCAATGGGGGTACATTCCGACAAGGGCGCTGCACTTTGGAGGCCTTTGAGAAGTCAGAATGAAATCTGTTTAAATGTCAGTTGAAACGGCTAGCGAGTAACTCCTTATTGATATATGAGGAATTAATACCGTTTTGTATCAGATGAATTTTGTTTAAATCCTAGACCTTTTACCCCATTGTCAAATGATCCAAATGACCTAATTTCCTTCAGTCCCGGTCACTTTCTTGTTGGTGGAAGCTTTGCAGTAATTCCGGAACAAGATCTACAAAATATTTCAGTCAACGGACTGAATAAATATAAAAAAAATCCTTGCTAATACGATGTTTTTTGATCGAGGTACCTGGCTCAACTCCAAAGCAGAACGAAGTGGACCAGCGGACCTCATACGCAGCTCAAACCAGGCGATATGGTGGTCTTGAAGGAAGACAACCTACCACCATGTGTGTGGAAACTCGGACGTGTAATTGCAGTCCATCCAGGAGCTGACGGGAGAGTACGTGTGGCAACTCTCAAAACCTCGCATGGAACCACTCAGAGGGCAATTTCGAAGCTGTTCTATTGCCAATAGACGACAACGGACCAGGCGCTGTGTAAGCACAAAATAAAAAAAAGGACTTGTGCTTTATGAAAAAAAACAATGAGTGCATAAAACAAGATAAACCAATAAGTAGTAAAAAAAAGGCAATATAAAAATTTGTACGTTGAAGGTAAAAAATAATATAAAAATTTGTACGTTAAAAGTAACCAAAAAGGACAAAAAGAAGATATAATAATAAATTAAAAGTAAAAATCAGTGTACAAAATGTGGAAAAATGTGGAGCAATAAAAACTTGAGTGTGGTAGGGAGTGATATAAAAAAAAATAATAAAACAAAAAAAGGATTGTAGATCCATATATTTAAAAAAAAAGGATAAAAACACTTAATGAACACTTATAAACTAACATAGCCTGCTGGCTAGAATTGCAAACTGCATATATAGATATATCTGGAGACATTGTAATAATTCCAAATGTGGCAATGAACTATGGAAGGAAGGATGATTTGTCTTTATTTAATTTTTTCCCGAGGAAGGAAGGAAGGATGACCAGGAAACCTGCCGCGACATGATTGTGCTGTCTATATTATATGTTTATATGTAATTATTGTTATGGTTTCTGTTTGTTTTTAAAAATGTAGTTTGTTTTTGGAATTATCTTAGTGTGTTATGTTATTGAATAACTTTAAAATTAATTTAATGAATTTGAATTTGATTTGAGCAAAGTCAATATTTAATTTAGGCTCATAATTTGTTTGCATAATGTTATTTGTATAATTTGCAGAAAAATGGATTCGATATTTCAAAATAAATATCTGCCCATTTTGGGGCGGAGGATGTTTAGAATTAAACCCAGGACGCAAACCAATTATGCAGTTTGAGTTACTATCAAAGGTTGGAGTGCGATCCAAGAGTTGTCTGATTTGTTCGTTAGATGTCGATAGAATCATTTTTTGTTCTTTGACTTTCTCACACAACAAACAAGGGAAATATAGATGTATGAAATCCTTATAAAAGGGTTGCATCGGTAAAATTAACTCACTTCTTTACGAAAACTTGCACTAAGAAATTAAAATACTACTGAACCCTTGTCCGTTGGGTGGGGAAAGTTATTGTCGTCAGTTATAAGTTTATAAATATCAAATCATAACAATAAAAATTCAAGAACTTAAAGTTAAAACAAAAAAGTGCTTCATTTATAAAAAACCAGTCTACCCAAAGAAATTCTCCTGAGTGAAGACCTCAATTTTTTAAAAACCGCATGAAAATCCGTTGCTTAGTTTAAAAGATCTATGCGCACATACATTTTGAGCGACTTCATTTTACACTATGTAATAATGTAATAATGATTTTCACAATTTTCGCTTAAATATTATTGATTTTAACTTTAGCGCGCTCTCTCTAATATTTGTATTTACATATCTCTTCCATCTTCTCCTTTTTGAGCGGGTAAACCACACCTTAAAGAAGTGAAACAAAAATCGCTGGAGGCCATAAAGGACTTTCCAATCAGTGGGTTTCGAAATTGTTTTGTACAGTGGAAAAAAAGGTTGGACAAGTGCATGAACACTTTAAAGGCGACCAAATTTTGGTGTAAAAATATTGAAAATTAAAAAAGTTATAAAGAAAGTACCGTTACTTTTGGGTCTCCTCTCGTATTTATGAGTATTTAAAAATTATTTCTGAATTATGGTTTTCTGTTTTTATGAAGTTGAATATTTTCCATGTTTCAGGTTGGGGATGCAATTATAGGGCTTCCCTCAAACGGCTTACACAGCAACGGATTCAGTCTAATTCACAAAATAATGGAACAAAACAACTTGACGCTGAACGACAGAGCGCCTTTCAGTGAATATGGCCTCACTTTCGGTAAGTTTAGGATGTAAGCTGGCCGAGGAAGGATGAAAGATGACCGAATGATGTAGAAATGAGATGCCTTAAGCGTTTGGGTGTATGACCGTGTTGAAAATGTAGAGATGCGAAAGGAATGCAAGGTTTATTGTAATGGTTAAGATTAAGAAAGGGAAGCTTGGATGGTTTGGGTATGCAGATGAACAGATGTACAAAGAAAGGAATGTATATAATGCGGAGAATATATGATGCGGAAGTGAAAGGTAGACAAAGTCGGGGACACCTGAGGAAGACATGATGCGATCAAGTGAACCAAATTAGAATAAAAAATATAATATAAAGATAAGATACAGTAAAGACTGTAATAAATTAGCAACTATAACTAAAAATACATGTTAATTATAGTGCAAATTACAGTTTGTCAAATAAGAGTAGAAAATATATGAGGGCGCCACTGTTGATCAAATGGCAATACTAAACACATAACTCATGGTGTTAAAGTAAAGCTGTGTAACCTACATTTTTATAAAAAAATTAAAAAGGCATAATAGTGGAAAAAACATTTTTTCATTGCAGTATAAGTACCCGCCGACCTCATAATTGGAATTGCCTATAGGTATATTATTATTATACCTTTGCAATTTTGTGTTAACATAATGAAGAATAACTATAATGTAATAAAATATAAAGCACAGTTTAGAAATTGCTCACACTTATTTAATACTAGATAAAGTACCTAGCGGTGCCTGGGCTTTAGATCATGTCTCTAATTTTAGATCTGAATATATTTAACTCATTCAGATCTAAAAGTAGAAATAACTAAACTCACCATTAGTGATTCTTCCTTTCTATCTATTGTTAAATTCAAATTTATGTTAAATTAAATTAAAGCAAATCGCTTTACAAATCACATTTTAATCAAATTTATGTGATGAAGAAAAAATATTTTTTAAAATGTGGTTTACTGTGTTCTATACATTCAGTGCAATTGCACTTCAAAAAAATATTTGACAGTTAAATTGGTGTTGCCAGTCTACAAATTTAGTAGTTCAAGTTTTTATATTTTATATTTGACAGACTATATAGTATAAATTAGATACATAAAATAAATAGAAAATAATGTAAATCTAACAGTAGGTATATATAAAATAGACATGCATAGGTTTCTCATAACCTACCTCAGTAGGCTAGCCCATGTTGAGCAGTAATTTTGCACATTATTTTATAATACCCATGGATATCGATCGTCCAGTTGGTTAATCTGAAGTTAATCTTAATCTGAAAAATCCAAATTTGAGTTGAGCATGCAGTTATATGTAATTGTATACTTTTTTCTGGTACAATTCTCAGATTATTCATAAACACCACCAAATCAATTTATAATGCAGAAAAAGTTGTGGTGAATTAAACAAAGTGTTGATGTTTTCTGGGTCACTAGTAAGATATATCAAAATGTCTGTAACGTAATTATTTTCATGGTTATTCAGTCTGTACTTGCTCAGAATGAGTATTATTAATTTCGGCGTGCCGTTGAAACGACTGAGAACAAATTCAAGTTGCCTGGACGTTTCTCGATTGTTTTAAAGAAAAAACTGTTATAAGGGCCACGTCATGACATATCAATGAATTTGTCGGAAGTTTGATTTGTAAGGAGTTTTGATACTTCGTAAATGATTGTGTAAATTTGCAATATTATGCGACTACGAAGAAATATTGCTTGACGCTCGTAATGACGCGGCAAACAACCCACTTAGAAATAGCCATCGGGATTACTGATTACAGCTTGATAAATTGATGTTTTGGTCAGGCGTGTTTACAGCCACGTACAATCCAATATCACCGAGGACAACTTTGATAAAGATTGCAGGTGTTTCTTAAATGACATCAACAGTCTAGAACTGCGGGTTTTATCCTTTCAATGCTCAGAGCTGGCCATCGGACGCATTGTGATCAGCGGGCCTCTGTGGGTGGACTGGAATCTCGGCTCCTTCACGGTGTCATGAGCATGCGAAGCGGCAGCTTTGGGGCTCTTCTCCAGCTATCTGGAGCCCTTGTCGCTGAGGCTGGAAGAGGTGCGCCATATTAACTATCGCAAGCTACGAATGATCATTTGGAGTGGATTCTACTAAAATAACTGAATTATCTCTCTCTCTACACCTTTTTGAGGTTACAATTGAAGGTAGTTCATTTTTTTGCTTGTCAATAATAACAAGTACATTTTGTTTAACGTGAGTTCTTTTATTTACATCAGATAGTAGCTTTCTTTTTATCCCACGCAGGACCCTGAAATGATGATGAGAGCTCATGCATACGAAATTTCTTTGCTAACGGAGCAAAGATGCGTGTCATGTCGTACTAATTCACTGGACTGTTATGCCTCCAGGTTTTATTATATTATTTATAATCAACTGGACGATCGATATGTAAATATTTAAAATAAACTAAATTCTTTACGGAATTGGTACACGCGCACATCCCGGTTAGACAAGAGGTTCTGGGTTCGAGTCCCAGTTGTGACATTATCGTTTTCTGTGTCTTATTCTCTTTCATATTTTCGTTTAGATTATTATTGTTATCTTCTTCTTCAATGATATATTACTTAAAATAAGTTCACTGGATGGGGTTTGGTTAAAACTATAGCTTCAAACAATAGCTCACGAGGTGAGTGCATTGGTAAAAACTCTCTTGTTACTTTTGATATTATATTGTCTTTTTTTTTATGAATCACATTTTTTTTATTCTATCCGGAAGAATGTTAAAAATTCTTGACGCAAAGTACCTAAAGTTACGTTGATCAAAAATAGTTGGGTAACAGAAATTCTGAGTAAATATTTGTAAGAATATAAACTTTTAAATTTTTTTAGTAGCTATATAATTTTTTTTTTAACATTTTTGTATGAAACATGTCAGGTATGGGGGAATACATTAATTACAAAAGGGGGAGTGGGGGAGGGTCCAGCAAAATCTCACGTTACTTGAAAAGGATATATGAAGTGGCCCAAATTTATCTCACCAAGGGGCGGGGGATCTAGATTGGAAGAAAAACTGCTCACGTAATTAATGTGTGCCCCCTATATGTATAAAATAGAAATTATATTCGTAGTCCTCTTCACTAGGAGATCCTGTGCTGAGGGGGACTACGTTTTGGATAAGTTTTCAGCGACTTCTATGGTTTAACCACTCCGACCCGTAAGCGTGTTTACACGACAATATAACAATAGCAGTCTCAAGTACAATAAACGTGTTTTCACGCTAACGCGTGTGTTCCCACGGAAGTCGTTATAACTCTATTATTGTTCTAGTGACAATCCTAAAACAAAAAGTAGAAGATCCATATTGAATCAAGTTTCACATTTCTATTCAAAGTTGTCCATAGAAGTACATAAAAAATACTTATTTTGTAGAAACAGTTTTCACCCGCCAAATCGACGAAATTAGACATTGATAATTTTTTATTAAATATATTTGAATAAAATGGTAAAAAAGTGAGGTGACGAAATTGTTAATTATGCATTATTTATACAATAGAAGTATTTTTTTTTACATAATCCGTGATTTTATTACCGTTTTCACATAAAAACATGACATGACATTTAAAAAAAAAATTTATGTTTGCATTCTAAAATTGAATATTTACAAATGTTAATATTTATTCGTAATATAACAATTTGAAAGCTTTTTTCATAACCTTTCAAGAACAGTTTTTAGTATTTGGCTTCGTTCAGAAATGTTTCATTGATAGAACTTTAATTGCGAAGCGGAAATAACACAAAGTTTTTATAAATCCGACAGTTCGTTTAAGACAAAAAACTTGTATAATCGCAAAAAACCTGAGTGGTTAACTTCATGGTTGGGTAAGGTTTTCCAGAAACTTCTACGACGATGTTTTAAGTATACTACTAGTAAGTTCATTTTCCGATAGTTCCTTCAGCCAACATTTAATTTTTTTATTTAAGCTACTATATAAAATAATTCTATAAATATACAAAATATAATGGTTATGTTAGGTAAAGATATTGTATTTCTTAGTCCTCCTCACTAGGGGTTCCTGTGCCGAGGCAGACTAAAATTGTTTAATTATAGTTTATCTGTCTTCTGTGTCATTTTTAGTGTCTTCATTATAGTGTTTTCGTTGACCTCTTTCAGCCATGTTTTTATTCTTGATTTGTACTCATAATTTTTTTTTTTTTTAATTAGTTGTATGTCTTGGGGAAGAATATTATGGAGTTTATTTGCAAAATAAGTGTAGTTTCTTTGTCCGATTGTGGTTTTATAACTTGGAATGTTTTTTATGTCATTTTTATTCGATCTAGTGTGATGGATTATTATCGGTCTAGTAGAGGATTCAGTATTTTTGAATAGCTTAAATAATATATTTTTGGCATATATTCGTTGTTCATTTGGTATGTCAAAGCAATTGAAAATTTCAATCGAAGGCGTTCTAATAGGTACTTTCAGTATGGTCTTTATGATTCCTTTTTGAATTGTATTCAGGTTGTGTATGTATTCATGGATAGTAGATCCCCATCCTATAATTCCATATTCAATTCGAGAATGACATAACGAGTAGTAAACCTTTTTCAAATCTTTTTTATTTACTTTTAGATTTTTAAAGAAATATATAAGGCTTGTGAGTTTTTCAGTAATATTAATCTCCTTAATGTAGCTATTTTTTGTTTTAGTTTGTTTGAAACTAAGTGGGAGTTTGTTATATAACTTTACTGCTAAAAATTCAGAGCTTCTTTGTCCAAATGTAGACTGTAACCTATTTAAAGGAGGGAGTTTACGTTGGATAATTAATAGCTTTATGCATTATATGTGTAACAAATGTTATTCGTTATAAAATAGTGTTTGTGAATGTAAATCTGAAAAACCAAAGCATGAATAAATATTCCAATTTGTATTAAATGAAAGGCTTACAAAATATGGTAATTTATTATTATAACATGCTGAATTGAAATAATATTAACAGACTCTATAATTTAATTATTATTTTAATCTCAGGGGTGCCACTGCTCCAAGAAGCCAGTTGCCAATTATAATTGCGTAATTAATAATGTCACATTAAAAGTCTAATGATTCCAATGAGGTCAAACTATCAAGTAATTCCTAAAGGCGCCATCTTATTTAGGTATGAAACAAGAAAAGAATTTAATATATTTTAATGGATAAACCAAAATCTAAATTACATGAAGTAAAATTGGAAGATAATGTTACAATAATTACTCTGAAGTCCGGCATCCCGCTTTGATTTCGAACCTCGCTGGTGTGTTACTTGCAGTCCCGTCTGAATGTAACTGACCGCTCTGAGCTCCCGAAACTCTGCTCTCCTGTCTGTGTGTTGTCATGTAATGTGCAGTTGGTGTTTACACTAACTAGAAGACTAGTGTTGGAGTGTGAAAAATTGAGGAATAATGACGAAGGGACTGAGACTGTTGCAACACTTTAGTATATTAAGTATGTCTGTTTGTTTGGCTCTGGTATGTGAGTATGAGTATGTGAGGTGTCTGCCTCTGAATCAAATTTGAGGTGATGTACTAGAATTTTCGGCATAGATTTACTGTATGCTTGGAACATCAAACTGTTTAAAAATTTCTGTTGTTGATGTCCTTATGGGGAACTTTAGTATGGTCTTTATGATGCAATTCTGAGTTACCTTCAGTTGTTTTATGTGATTCGATACTGCTGAGCCCCGTCCTATTATTCCATATTCCAATTGAGAGTGGCATAAAGCACATCACATGTTATCTTTTTGATGCTTATTCTCACAGAATGGTAAATACTTGTCACCAGGTGAAGAGTTCCTGCGTCCGGCGAAGATATACTCCGAGTGCGTCCTGCCCGCCATCAGGAGTGGCAAGATCAAGGCCATCGCCCACATCACGGGCGGAGGGCTTCTGGACAACATTCCTCGCATCATCCCCGAAGATCTGCGAGCCCGACTCAACGCCGACTATTGGCATGTGCATCCGGTGAGCATTATAACCCCGTTCATATAAGATAGAAGATTAGTCGCATAAACTCAACCTGTGGTTCCCTCGCATTGAAAATATTATGATTTGTCATATCGTATGTACACTGCTATAACGTCACTTCTGCAAATGATGTAATTATTCAGGAGAAGTGTTTGAAAATTCGACACCCTATTATAATGTATAGTTCTTCTTGTCTAAATAAATTGACTTGTAATTATTTAAACTACAACTTTAAACTTCATGTCAAAATTAAAGCAAACATTTCACAATTTTGTATTAAAAAAATATAAACGTTTAAAATTTACAACCCTCATTATGGCACTAGAAAACAATTTACCGGGCAATTATGTCATAACAATCAAAACACAAAATCATACTTTTCTAAGGTTTTATTAATTAAAACAAAGCAGTATAACAAACTTTTTTAATTCTACATATAGAACTCTACTGTTAACTTAAGTGTGGTTATTGCTCCAAAAACATAAAAAAGTATATTGTCACAATTATTAATTAGTGGCGTTGTAGTTCCAAGAGACTGCTACTCGTGCGGGAGGCCGCGCGCAACTGACCAATCAAACATTATTTCTCCCAGTGGCGACTAGATTCACACCAAAACCATAACGACACAACTGCCCTCACGCGGAAAGTATACGCACTAAACAAGCGACAACGACACACCAAGTAAAGAGGTACATTAGTTATCTTTTCTCATACTCAGATCAATTTTGACAAAAATTGCATAAGTGACGTTTTAGCAGCGTAGGTACGGTATGTGCCACTAAGGCTTGGTTATTAAAACATTTAATTCATTTGTCAGACTTAGGTGTTGGTCATTGGTCTGTGCACCCTATGAACGGACACACTCCTGAATACTCAAAAAAGATTCTTGGGTCTCTCTCTGTGTGAGAAGATGTATATAATCCATTGCCACTTTTTTATATGAATACCTCACAAGAGTCCCAGCTGCTTCCCTCTGGAGCCAGTGAGAATATGGCATACCCAATTGGGGTATGTTGTGAGGCTGAAGGTAGTGAGGAGGGGAAGGAGATGGGGAATAGGAAGGTGGGGAAGTAATCTGGTCACCAAACACGACTAAAGCCATTTCAAGCAAAGTTTCAATTCTGAATGGTGGTCTTACACCTGGGCGATACTGAGAGTATCTTCCACTTAGTATCGCAAATATACTATATATTATTTTAAATTAATAAATTTATTTGCACATGCCACGATTCGATCCCGCGACCTTCGGAGTGCGAGTCAAGAGCCTTATCCTTTGACCACGCCGGTCGTCAGAAGAAATAAACGGAGAGAAGTGTGTTATGAGTATAGAATAAAAAAGAACACACGAAATGTGATTTGGGCATGTTCCAGATCGTAACCAAAAGTCTGACAAATCTGTGTTTCATCACCATTATGAAATGCAATGGGATGGTGTGGTGATATACAATGTCAGGCAAGTGTACGAGAGACAGAGTGCATGCTAAATATGCTAGAACCAATTCGTGACTTTTTGACAGTTGGTGCTTATTTATTGGTCTTTATTGCAGGTGTTTGCGTGGATAGCAGATACCGGCAACGTGGAAGACTCGGAGATGTGCCGCACCTTCAACTGCGGGCTGGGCATGGTGGTAGTGGTGTCCCTCGAGGATCAGGCGGAGACCATGAACGCGCTGCGAGGGTACGGAGCCATGGTGGTGGGCAGCATCCAGGCTCGGCCCCCGGGCGGCGACAAGGTGCTGGTGGACAACTTCTCCTCGGCGCTGGAGTACATACGCCGGCTGCCCATCCTGCCAAGGAAGAGGGTGAGTTCATGGATCAGTCTTGGACACTTTGATAGTTTTAGGTTTATCACCAGCAAATGATTTTAGTAAAATTTAAAATTTTAAATAAAATTTTATTATACGAGGGGACATTTTTAAGTTCGGAGAATGGGGGTAAGGAGTAGAAATAAAAATACAATTTTACTTTTCTTTTTCAATATATTCACCTGCTATCCTAATACATTTTTCGGACCTTTAAATTAACTTAGGGAACGTACCCATACTACGTGACCCGTTCAGGGGGGGGGTCTTCAAAATACCACGCTTGGTACAAATGAGCAGCAGGGGCTTAGGTTTTTAGTCACCGGAGGGGGGGGAAGGGGGGGGTGCAAAATTGCAAAAAGTCGGTCACGTAGCATAGGTACGTTCCCTTATGTATACTCTAAAAAAAAGATTTATCTTTGTCTAAAAAATTCGCCAAAATTGCATCCTTCACTTTTTCATCACTTGAAAACTTTTTCCCACAAAGTTCTCTTTTCAAGTTTGGAAATACGTAATAATCGCTGGGAGCCAGGTTAGGACTGTAGAGTGGGTGTGGAAAAATTTCAAAGCCCACCTTCTTCTGCAGGGCAGCCATCGCAACACGGCTCTTATGAACAGGCACATTGTCATGCAGAAGGAGGACACCTTTGGTCAATTTTCCTCTTCTTTTCTCCTTGATGGCTTCCTTTAATTGCTCCAGTATTGAAGTGTAGTAATCTCCGGTTATGGAGATACCTTTATCTTCTGAATTGATTCTGATTCCTTCTGAATCCCAAAAGACTGTCGCCATGATTTTCCCAGCCGATTGTGACACCTTAAACTTCTTGGGTGGTGGTTTGCCTTTCTTGTGCCACTGCATAGAGTCCTGTTTAGACTCAGATTCATAATAATGAACCCAAGTTTCATCACCAGTAACAATTTGAGCCAACACTCCATCTACAGAGGTCCAAAAATGCACGAGAACATTCCACGTGCTATTGTTTGGTTTTCTTGTTGTTGTTTTTTGAGGCGTGAGCATTCTCGGTACCCATCTTCCGCTGACTTTAGTCATGCCAAGATGGTCGTGAAGAATTTTGAAAATGGTTGTATCTGATACTCCAACCATTTCTGCGAACTGTTTCTTTTTTAGTCAGGCTTCTTCTAATATTAATTTTTCGACTTTTTGAATAATTTCCAGAGTGGTCACTTCGATTGGCCTTCATGGCCATGGGTTGTCTTCAAGTGACTCCCTGCCTTGTTTAAAGAGGGTATGCCACTTGTAAACCATAGTTTTACTTGGACAAGAGTCCCCGTAAACGGAAGACATCTCTTCCAGTTTGGTCTGAACTGATTTTCCTTTTTGGTAAGGAACTTTATAACAGCGTGGATCTCGATTTTTCTCTATATTGCACAATTTCTTCCCGATCGATTTGTTATCTAATTAGTACCTAATCAGCGACACCCCCACTAATCACCTACTTACCCATTCCGCAAACTTAAAAACGCACCCTCGTATATATATCAATGTTATTTTGTACCATTATTTCTGAACATACCTGTATATTGTTTGGTGAGGCAGGTATGGGTCATCGCAGCCAGAGGTTTTTTTTAAATATTTTTTTACATTAGATTAGCTCCACACAGGACCAAAGGAAAAAATTCCTCAGGGCCTGTCATCTTTGGGGATGCTGTGTGGAGTCTTTTTAGGGAAAGAGAAGGAGAGGAAGTTTTGGGAAGGATAAAAGTGTGGGGGTGGGTAGGAATCAAAGAGTGACATTTTCCTATTAGCATTTGGTGAACTTTCAATGAAAACAAAATGGTTATATGGAAAAACACAGTTATATGGAAATTATAAAAAAGATCTAATGGTCAACACCCCTCCGCCCCCGATGTCACATAATTAAAAGACAATAAAATATTTTTAATCAGTTCTTAGTGTTTATTTTTTTTATCAATAAATAATTTTCTTCATTGTTATAATTCAGGTAGGAGTATTGATCTCTGGCAGTGGCACCAACCTGCAGGCACTGATGGACTCTACGCGGGACCAGAACCAGGGCATCTGCGCCGACATCGTGCTGGTCATCAGCAACAAAGCCGGGGCCTTCGGGCTGCAGAGAGCCCAGGCGGCCGGAGTCCCCACTAAAGTAAGACCCCACAATTTACCTTCTCCTTTCAACCTGGTTGTCTCTAACTCCAACGTGTTTGATGGCCACCTAATCGACGATAAGCGCCATTCAGAATTTAAAGCATTTGAATGATCTTGTTAACCCTCAAAGCCGAGTTCACATGTGGACAACACAGAAGACAGGACAATATTGTTCTGTCCCAGATCCGTGGACGGCCTCCTTCGCACAGGACAGGACAATACAACTGCGAAAATGGATACAGTGGTGCGAAAAAAAATTGGTTTTCTATTCCAAGATGTATTGGATGGGGTGCAGATCTTCACTAGGATTGTCCGCAATGATCCTTAAGGAATCAGAAGAGAAAGATCCTCAGGAGCATAAAACGTGAATGAGAATGTCACCAGAGCACTTTGAATTACTACTAAGCCTCGTTTCTCCAAAAATAGGCAATGATATGTACGCGTGGAGCGACTGGCAATTGTCCTTACACGTGGACAACGTGGGAGAGGGCACAGTGGTGGGGGTAAGACAATAATTGTCCTGCGGAGATAGCCTGCCCGTCTATCACTAGGTTGGTTCGAAGCCCTATCCTCCAAACTTCTGTTCACACAAAGACAAATAGTTCCAGAGCTGGGACAAAAAAACATTGCCCTGTCCTCGTGTGATAAGAGTGCCAATCTATACCTAGATTTTGCTTTGATCTATCATGTAATACATACAACGTAAATAGAAAGTAAATAAAGGAAACTTTTTGTCAAACAAATAATAAGTCCATTTGCAAAATAATATTCTGGTTTCATTTTCTTACTCTTAGACTAAAAGGTTTAACCCATCGGAGATGACAAGAAATTTCAATAAATTAAAAGATATTTAATAAAGCCAACACGTAGAGCAATACCCTACTTGATAAAGTGACTTTTTATTTTTAACTAAACCCAAGGGATGTTAAATCTGAAAGCAAAATGAATGTATAAGGTCAACACTGCAATCATTATAGTGCTTCACACCATGCGTGGGCACGATTCTTCAACACTGCGGGGGTTCGACCCCTAGGGGTTAAATGCCAATTCTCGGCGCCTTTGATCAAGTTACGACAACCGTCGCATAACAATTATGCTTGACTGCTGATCACAATTTGATTAAAAGCTTTACTTTATTTGGGTATGGGCACCGGGGACCATTTATTTGATAACCAACACCCCTGCCCATACTTCACTGCTTTTGGTAAGTTATAGTGAGGTTTGTGGTAGTCTTGATGGCGAATACGTTTTCCCACCTACTGTGTGGCGGGCCGGATCGTAAGAGACTGGTTGAGGGAGACCTAAAACCTGGACTCTCCAGCTGAACTCTCTCTCGACTCATCGCCTTTCACCGCAGTGGGAGGGATGGAATTTTTATTTATCTATATAAAGTATGTGAATGATATTTTTAAACTCACCATAAAGTCAAAAATAATATCATATGCTCATGACACAGCGATTTTAACTCATGGACTAAAACTGGAGTGAAACTTAGAAAACGGCTGAATTAGAAATAAATTTAATAAAAAAATGGTTTGATCAAAATCTACTATCTCTAAATACAGAAAAAACTTTTGTAATACCATTCACTCTGAATAAAAATGCTACCCCTGAGAATCTAAACATATGTATACACTCATATAATTGTAATCCAAAGTCATATCTATGTAAACCTAACTGCTCTATACTCACTGTTAAAACAAATGTAAAATACCTCGGTGTAATTATAGATAGTAACATAAAATGGAAATTACAAATCAATACAACAGTAGAACAACGGTTAAGAAAATTAATTTACATTTTTATTAGAATACGTAACATACTAAATATTGGATAATTAAGAACCATCTATTTTTCCCTAATTCAATCAGTATTACAATATGGAATTGTTGGCTGGGGTGGTGCTTTCAAAACTTCTCTTTTGCCTTTAGAAATTATCCAAAGAATATTAATAAAAATAATTCTAAAAAAGCCATACGATTACCCTACCATCAAATTATTTCAGGAATTCAAAGTCCTTTCACTTCATAATATTTATAAAAAAATTACGCTTTTACAAATACACAAAGATTGTCTCAATAATGTTAACACTCTTTTTTCGAACAGCAATAGAACAAATATCCTTGGTTCTCTGACTTTACCGCGCTGTTACACCACCACAGCCCAACAATTCTACAAATATATTGGAGTTAAATGGTTTAACGAATTAACCTTGAAATTAAGATTGGAAACAAATTACACAAAATTCAAAAAATCAATAAAAACTCTTTTTATATAACTTATCAACATAACAACTCTAATATAACATTAGTTATCCTTTTTCTCTCATTATTTTTTATCTCTTCCGCTTCAATCTGTTGTTTTTCTTATCTATTATTTGTTTTGTACATATATATATATATAAAAATATTTATATATATGTACAAATATGATTTTTTCTTATTTTCTGTTAATTATCTATTTTTTGTTTTATATATTTAAAAAAATATTATTTTTCATTTGCTAAATTGTTGCGTTTATCCGCCTTTTTAACTCAAGCTCTGCTCTTAAAAAGGGTGTAAAGCGTATTTATTAAATGTATTTTAATAGAAAACTTTATTTAATGTATGTAAACATGTAATTGATACTATTTTATTAAATAATAAAAAAAAAAATAAAAAAAAATTTTTACATTAGGTTTTTTGATGCCTGTCTCACTAAGATATACCTGTGTCGAGGAGATTCGTTCCTCCGTCACTCCTGGACACATTGACTCCCAGATTCCTATCCACTCCTTATACCTTTTTCCTTTCCAGAACTTCCTCCCTTCTTTTCCCTAAAAAGACCCTCCATACAGCATCCAAAAGATGACTCCTATGTGGGGAACTAGTGTAGAAAAAAAGCTAAAATGAGCAACGAATTGGCATTTCACGGGGGACAATTCCAAACAGCCTCCATTTATTTTCCACTATTATTAATTTGTCAGACTGTGCATTGGGAACATATGCAATATTTATAATGGGAATATACTATATTGTTATATAATGTTGTGGCAGGTGATCCCGCACGGCGATTACAAGACACGCGAGGACTTTGACCGCGCCCTCACCACGGCTCTGGAGGAGGCCAAGGTGGAGCTTGTCTGCCTGGCGGGCTTCATGCGCGTGCTGGGCACCGGCTTCGTGACGCGCTGGCGGGGCCGCCTGCTCAACGTCCACCCCTCGCTGCTGCCCAACCACAAGGGCATGCACGCGCAGCAGCAGGCGCTGGATGCAGGCGACGAGGAGAGTGGCTGCAGCGTGCACTTTGTGGACGTGAGTTCCAATCTTACTTTCTGGCAATTTTATTTATTCCTAAACCAAAAGAAAGCCCTGTCTTTGAAGTATCCCAGAACAAAGTTTTTTGGCACCTCTCTTGTTGACACAACTGTATACCCTTCCTCCACCCAACCTACTATCCATGTACTGATCCCTGATGCTCTCGTTCTAACCTTTTAGTTGATCAACTTTTATTGAATGACAAAAATTGAACAAGATTTCGATCATACGTTTCAATTTAAATCGAACTGAACTTGTAAATCAAGAAGGCATCAACTGAAATTATTAGTGCGTGCATCTATAATAATTTCTATGGGAATCGGTAAAGATTAAAATTGTAAAGGACTGACTCACCCTTTTGTCTTCTGATATTCTTGTTGATAAGAATCATTCTTATGGCTTTGAGGGTTCAGTTCAGTTCAGTTTCAGTGCCGGCAACCCGGGCGTTTATTTAGTTTCATGGTTATTTACATTGTTTTCTTTTCTTTTACCCGCCTCACTAGACAAAGTCTATTCCGAGGCGAGTAAATCACATATTATGTTTGTTCCAAAAGAAATGTGTGTATTTAAACAAATATATATATTATGTAAAAAGATAAAAAAGATAAATTATATGTTGGTATATTAAATATTTACATACATACTTTGTTTTTTAGATAAAAGTAAATTAAAATTTTGTGACAGTTGAATATAGCGGTTACATAATAGAAGTAATAATTAATAATTAATATTGCAAAATTGCAGTTTCTCGTATTTGTTTTATTTGAATATTATATAATTTCGTGAGAACTTGTATGAAATGTTATTTATTTAGAATATTTTGAATGTCTGTTCTTTCCTTTTCATTCAACCATATTACAAATCTTTTGAAAAGCCAATTCAAATTATTTGGGGTGACATAAGTTTTTGTTTGTGTTAGGAAGGTATTGAAAATGTGTGGTTCTAGGTAGGGTCACCAATAGTATTCACTGTACAATTACAAATAAGAGATTCGAACTTATATACACACCGAGGGAGTACACCAGATGGTCACTGCTGACATCAAGATTTCTTAATTCAGTCGGTATGAAACTGTACTGAAAGATAAATTTGTTGTTTACTGCACAAGTTTCATTAATAGATTTATTATTCCATGATTTATTGTTGCGTATGTCCACCCGTAAGTATTGACCACACACCTTGTCAGATGATACACCCCTTTCAGACGTTACGAATTTTAGTTGATCAACTCTCTGTTGAATGATAAGTGTGAACATCCTTTCAACAAGTTGATCAAGTTTTTAACTGAGCAACTAAAGTTGAAAGCCCGTCTAAGTAGAGTTGTCGTTCAAGTCTGATTCATCGTTCAAGTTTCACACTGATTTGACAAGTGTGACACATGTTTCAATTCATTTGCGATTTTTAGTTCCCTGCGGGCGAAATATACAGTGAAACTCATTTAAGAAGTTCCCTGTCAAGAAGTTTTCATGTTTAAGAAGTTCAGTCCCTTAAAATCTCTGAATAGCCCAATTCATCCCACTTATATGACTTTCCCGCTTGTTTAAGTGGGTCGCTCCAGTGGTTAAGAAATTTTGTTTTCCCCCCTTCCCTTGGAAAACTTCTTAATAGAGTTTCACTGTGTACAGTAAAATGCATTTAAAATACATGGGCATTCTGCTGATTAGTTAATATTTCCCAGGCCGGAGTGGACACTGGGCCAGTGCTGGTCCAGGAGCGTGTGGCCATCCTGGAGAACGACACCCTGGAGAGCCTCAGCGAGCGCATTCACCAGGCCGAGCACCGCGCCTACCCTCGCGCCCTCAGACTGCTAGCCGGAGGCAGGGTCCGCCTCGGCCCTGACAACCGCCTACTGACTGTTTACTAAACCAACCAACCTCCTTCCCCTTCACGCAGTGTTGGCATTACAATTTAATTTTCCATTAAATTTTACAGAAATACTACAAAATCTATCTCGACTCTTTTTCTATGACTGGAAAGTGTTGTATGTTATTTGTTCAAGTTTTCAAATAAATCACACTCCTGAATTGCAGTTGTAAAAATTTCAAACCTTTTGAGTTATATAATAACTGCTGCTTAAATTTCAGTTGAGACTTTGAAAAGTTATTAAATTAATTAATATACAAAATAACTTTTTACTTTCTCTCTTTTAATTTCATGCGGTGGTTTACTTTTTGAGAAGAAATATTTTATTGTTTGTAGATAAATATAATCATTTTTTATCATTGTATAATTTTTCAAAACCATTACCAATTTTTAAATGTGTTGTTTTTAAATATAAATAATTAAACATTCCCTCTTTAAGTTGTTTCATTTTTATGTAAGTCAAAGTGTTCAAAATAATATTTTTTAATGTTTTAGTTGTTATTAAGTAAAGCTTGTATGAGATTTTTACATTAATTTTAATAAAGTTAAGCATAGATAATAAATAATATTTAATTATGAATGAACTTTTCATAATATTGTGAAAAAAATTATTCTAAATCTCTTTTTCGTGAACTCAAAATGCCAATTTTTTATATCCATTCTTTATCGAGATTTGAAACTCAAACTTATTGAAAAAAAAACATTTGTAACAGCCCATAAATTTTTATAAAGACCTGATTGACGTAAACATATATTAGTATAGAGAAAACTTCTGAAAAATCTGAAACATTAAAGAGATTTGCATAATTTTATAAATTATTGTTATATCTGTGATCTGTGACAAGAAAGCAATAAATTTCATGATTTTTCTCCACTATATGTAAGTAAAACCAAGGACCAATAAATTTACATATTAATGTATGGATATGATTGTTTCAGAAGTACCGATTGATTGAACTTTAGAGATAACGTAATGATAATATTGTATTTGTATATTTCTATGACATTTTATGAAATAAAGTTTTACAAAAATATTAACTTGTTTTTTTAATTCCCCTATTATAGGTCGCCAATATCACAATTACATATCTCATAGGAAGATCTGTAATAAAGCTTACAAAGTGATTACGTATTGGTATTGAGAAGATTTTGAGGGAAACTAGGCATCAAACAGTATTAATACCTTTGTGTCTGCATACACACGCTATTCACTAATAGATACAAACGGAAGTGCTGCCATCTATTATCAAACAGTATTTTATCTAATCTATGTAGGTATGCGTAATACAATATCGACGGCAGAAAGGCTAATTGACGTAACCAACATTTGCATTTTACATGCCATTTTACTTGAAAAAAAAACTGCGTCGATCTGTGTACTCGAAGTTTATAGATTATGAAAATTTGAAAGTTTACCCCCTTAAAATACCTACTGTTTTTCCCGGAAGTTCGACCAAAAATTGACGTAAGTGATGGAAAATCGTTTGGACGTTTTTTAATAAAATGCGGGTTACTCCCCAGGGCCGTAGCTAGAGTTGAATTTAAGATAGGGCAGCGGTAATTACAGGTAGGGCGCAAGTAAAATGATCTGATCTGGGTCGGGGGAGGGGGGGGGGGCACTTTTAAGGGGCGGCAAAATTTCACAATAAATAATAATAATATCTTGTTAAAATTTTAATCATTTCTTTCATATTTTTGTTGCATATATGATTCAGACCGATTGAAATGGGCATGGAATTTTTCATTACTTATTCTGTGACAAACCTGGGGAATCCCATTTCTTCAAATGAATGTATAATAATGTCATCTTGATAACTGCAGCGACTGGCGTCCGGGTCTAATTTTGTTTTGCGCTTGGATTTTTTATGACTAATATTCGGTGAGAATGATTGAGAGAGGTCCGTGGGCGATGCGCGACAATTCTAAGAAAGTTTCATGGATCGTCAAATCCAATGGATCATCAAACCATCCATGTGTTCCAAGTACAAAAGTAAGAGGAAAACCATTTTCTTGTTCTGGGTGTAGTATCTGAGCTTAAACTGAGGATTTAGCAGATTAAATCCTGGGTTAAAACCAGTTTCATGTTCCGAATGATCTGTCAAAATTCCAGTAGCGGATTAATCTGCTGACACATTTCGAAGAAAACCGTTCTAATATTTCGAGTGGAGTTAAAATTTTTATTTCAAACCATTCCACAAAATTCGTAATTCGTAGGAAAACCATACTACGCATTATATGAGAGTAATACTAATTAAATCTGTGGAGACGCAAGCAGATTCACCCTTAATTTAAAACCAGTTTTGTGATCAGAATGTAAATTTCCAGTTTTGGATTCATCTGCTGACATATTTTGAAGGAAAACGTTCTCTTATTCAAAGTGAATTGGAGGTTACCATAACATACCCGCCCGGTGCATGTAAGAGAAGGTTACTATTTAACAAGGACTCTTATTTTTTTATAGAACGAACCTCCAATTATAATTAACTAAAACTAGACCCCTATTCTCCCTGCATACGTTGTTAGCGAGTATGCATGATGACAAACCATTTAGTATGGAGAAGGCCCGAAGATATCGATCTAGGGATTGGTTTATTTATGACTCAA
Organism: Limnephilus marmoratus; assembly: GCA_917880885.1. Classification (NCBI taxonomy): domain Eukaryota; kingdom Metazoa; phylum Arthropoda; class Insecta; order Trichoptera; family Limnephilidae; genus Limnephilus; species Limnephilus marmoratus. The sequence continues at coordinate 25,580,118 of OU862919.1, read as the reverse complement.
CCGTTGAATAACATCCCCAAACTGTTTGGGAATTCCCCCTAAGCAGTGATTGCAATACGCGCACAGCCTCTCACCACTTACTTCAATTCCATCTATGGGCAGAATAAAGAATTGATATAATATGATTCTTTGGTTAATTCGAAGCTGTTTAGTTAGATGTCACTACGCTACCCTAATAGGAAGTTTTTTTTTTCAATCATGTCAAACAATGAACAAACAGTTTACTAGTATATTATCATAGTCGATGGTATTTCAAGGTAGGGCATAGGTATTTTAAGGTAGGGCATTGCCCCCTAATGCCCCCCCCTAGCTACGGCCCTGTTACTCCCTTGAACCTGGGCGTATCCAATGTTTTAGACTTTATTTACTATGAAAAATTATATGGTTGTTTTAGGAAACATTTTCACTTACGGCAAACGGCTGACTAAAGTTTTAAGTTTTATTTGGTTACATTAATCCTATAAGTTGTGCCGCATCGAAAGTTTTTGGTAACATCATTTTGTAAGTTTAAAAACTTTATTAAAAGTTGAATACTACCACAGATTTGAAGACTTATTTTGTGGAGAACGTTACACTGTTTTAATCGAAAATGCGTCACGCTCAAACATTGTGTTATTGCATTCTGCTTCAGCGTTCAGTGCGCATCCGGCCGATGGAGGGTGAACGTGAAGACGTAAATTCGTGGGTGAATATTTGTGCTCATGGTCATTGTGAATGGTCTCATACGATAAGGGTCGATTAGTAAATGAGAAAAAAGCAGGTCTGCCGACCGGCAGAATCTTCCGAATCCCGTCCGTTCCACAGTGCTTTCGCGTGCCCCGCTAGCAACGACTACATCAAATACATGAATGAAACCAACGAATTACTGTAGTTTAGATCATCCCATTTTTCTTTGATTTTTTTTTCAGAGAGATCTTTGATCGGCCGACCACCAGCCTGGACGTTTTTGGTGTACGATTTTTTGAAGTTTTGAATTTTTTTCAATATATTTTTTAAAATTTTTTCCTATATATTTTTTATTATTTTTATTTAATTATGTTTTTAAAAACTTCGATTACCATATTTAAAAAAAAAAAAGGTGATGCATATAAAAAAAATGTATGATATATAATGATATAACGACTAGTGTTGAGTACCTCATACAAGAGGCACCTCAAATGTCCCATACAAACACGTAAAATGTCCCCCCACCTCACAATATGTATTTGTACCAACTCTTTTTCTTTGTATTACTACAAATATGAAGGGGGGACAAATATGAAGGAGGGACAAAATATGATGTGTGAGGTGGTTTGTTTTGTTGGACTACATTCATGTCATGTACGGGACAAATATGAGGTGAGGTGTAAGTGGTTGGTGTATTGGACTACATGTCATGTCACGTTGTTACGTATGGGACAAATACGAGGTGTGGTGTGAGGTGGTTGATGTATTAAACTACATGTCATGTCACGCGTAGTTTGGGACAAATGTATGAGGTGTTTGTATATTCTATGACATTTTTGTATTAGAACCGTGAGGTGGTGATGGGGTAAGCCAATTCATAAATTCATATATTGTGAATACCGCAGAAGCGTCCCAAATGTATGAAGTGTTTGTATATTCTATGACATTTTTGTATTAGAACCGTGAGGTGGTGATGGGGTAAGCCAATTCATAAATTCATATATTGTGAATACCGCAGAAGCGTCCCAACTGCTCCGAAATTTTTGTTTTATATTTTTTTATTCTAAATTATTGTTAAGTGAATACCGCACAAGAGTACCAACTGCTCCAAAAAATTTTTTTTTGTTTTAAATTTTTTTATTGTAAATTATTGTTATGTGAATACACAAAACAATAATTTATGAGCACAATAGTCCCAACGGCTACAAAACTTTTTTTTTTTTGAAATATTTTTTTATTGTAAGTTATTGTTATGTGAATACACAAAACAATAATTTATGAGCACAAGAGTACCAACTGCTCGAAAAAAAAAATTTTTTGCAATATTTTTTATTGTTAATTATTGTTATGTGAATACACAAAACAATAATTTATGAGCACAAGAGTCCCAACTGCTCCAAAAAAATTTTTTTTGAAATATTTTTTTATTGTATAACAGTCCCAACTGCTTAATTTTTTTTTATTGTAAATTTATGTATTGATAAGTGAATACCGCACAACAGTACCAACTGCTCCAAAAAATATATTTTTTTATTTATTTAATTATTGTTATATGTTATGTAAATACCGCTTAAGAGTCCCCACAGCTCCCAAGGGAGGGAGGATGAGGCAGTGTTGAGATGAGGTGGAGGGGGTCGCTGAGGACGGGGAGGGATTACAGGGGGGTGCAGGGAGGGGATCAGAGGTGGTGAAGGGGGGGAGGGGGTAGGCCTTTTTTATATCCATTTTTCGTATTACAAAAAAAACAGACACGGGAGGTGGGTATGGGTACCGCCACCCCGGTATTTATTAGAAAACCAACACCTCTGAACCAAGAAAATCAAGCTAAAGGAAAAAACCAACCCCCCCCCCCGCCCCGTAAGCGAAAATATTTTGTAACACCTCACCTCAAATGAGGTGGGACACCTCAACACCTCATTTCAATATTTGAGTACCTCATACAAACTCATCCTGATATCGTGTCCTACCCAACTAATAACGACGAGTTATCGCTATTTAAATAGAGCTTAAAAAACAAAAAAAAAATTATGTGCATAACTCTATTTCTGAAAAAATGTCAGTTTCGAGCTGACAACTTATTGCCTTCGATATGAAAAAAAACGGCTGTTAAAAGAATATTTCGCCGTACCTCCCATTACAAAAATTTTTTTAAATTTAAATTTGGTTACATCAACTAATTGTAAGTCTGATTCCCTTTGAAGAGGCTTACACCATGGTTTTAGGCGCTACAAATAACACAAAAGTGGTTACGCCCTTTTGCCTTTCCGTAAATTAATCGCACACCAACCTTCTCATACTAGATATTGTTGGTTACAGCCAAGCAATCGTAAAATTTTCACAAAAAAGAATGGATGTAACCACCAAAATCATAATTTTTAAAAATAATTACATAGATCTACTTATATTGGTAGAAACATATACATGCTCATTGTAAAAATCAACGAGATAGGGGTTACCATTTCTATTTCAGATTTTTTTTTTTTTTCAACTTTCACGAAAGTAGAGGATTTGCTGGTAACGTCAATTAGCCTTTCTGCCGACGATATGTTCTTGCGAGTTTTTTCTGGCGTTATTTTGGTACTGATAAATTACAAAACTCGTGTATAGATAGCGCCACTTTCGTCTATGTCTCGCACACGAATAATTCCAACAACCTGATTTATATCAAAAATTTGCTAGGTCCGGTACAGTGATGGTATGTCTAGGGAAATTTCCCTAGATCTAGGGGAGAAAAATATTTTTTAGGGAAAAGGGAAATCAGCACAAATCTAGGGAAATTTCGAACTCTGGCAAAATTTTTATTAAATATGACAATATTACTGGTATAATAGAGTTTTTTTTTTAATTCCTATGAATCTTATGTATATAGTATTGATCTACTTTCTACTTACAAGCAATGTATATTTTTAACACTGACAACTCAAAATGATATTACATATGTATCTAAAAAATAAAAAAAATATTGAAAAAATATTTAATTTTAGTTTCAAGTTCCTTTTTTTCGGTGATTGCGGTTGATTTTTATTTTGCAAAGTGATTTTTATTTTAAATTCCTTTTCTAATTCAGTGGTAAGTGTATACATACTTTGAAATTATTATTTCACTTAGCTAAAAGTGTTTTATTTGGAAAAGCACACTATTATAAGTACACCTACTAAGTTCCAATATCTTTCCAATTAATAAACATATAAAAGGATTAGTGTTACACAGTACTTTCGTAAATATGATTATTTGAAAAATTTGACTGCTTATAAGGGAACGTACCCATACAACGAGACCTGTTCAGAGGGCCCCCCCGGTCTTCAAAATACCACGGTTGGTACAAATGAGCGGCGGGTTGCTTAGGTTTTTGGTCACCGGAGGGGGGGGGGGGGGGTTAAAAATTGCAAAAATTTGGTCACGTAGTATGGGTACGTTCCCTAATGGTATGTACAACAAACGTTTATTATGTATTTTGTTTTGAAAAGTTTTATCTTTTATGTACATTTGTGACTCAATTTTTGTTTTTTTTTTATTTAAAAAATAAATAAAAAAATTGAAGGAAAAAAATAAAATTAAGTAACTGAAACAAAATGTCTAGAAATTATTATTATACCATGTAAATAAAAGGAATACCACTTTCCAAGTCCTTTATTTCAAAGTCCGACAACCCCCCCCCCCCCCCTCTACGCGAATTTTGGTACCCCCGAAATCTAGGGAAATTCTAGGGAAATTTCACCTCGAAATCTAGGGAAATAATTTTTTTGGGCAGAACATCCCTGGTCCGGTACCTGGTTTCCCTCCAATAAGGAATAAATCTTTCGTCTTTTACTAAAGATTTCCGTGGACAGGAGCACTCAAATGAGTCTATAAGTCGATTTTTTGTCCCCACTATATATTACCTATGGTGTCATTGCCCGTCCCGGTTACTTTTTCCCAGTGACTAGCTATCACTGGATATCAGTGAATCCGAGTAACAGGCTATTTTTGGAACCAGCTCCTATTTGATTTATTAAATGGTCACCAAAACTAACTGGGTGAACAGGGCCGGATCTACGAAATCTGGCGCCCTGTGCAGTAGGTACCTATGGCGCCCCCCCCCCCTACATTTTTGTTTTGATTAGAAATTCGTTTACGGCAATTTTTTTTTTTTTTTTACACTAATTTATCAAATAAAATCAAGACATATAAAGGGTGTAACTTTTCCAAGTGACCTGGCGGTAGCTCTCACACTCGTTTTTTTATTAAAGAGAGAATCGCCAGGAGCCCTATACTCTCTGAATCTATTGGGTAAACATAAAATTATGGTTCTATTTTAATTATTTTAGGAAAAACTCTTTTTGCAAGTTATGCTTTAAAATAATACAACGAATTGTTTATTTATGCCCGTACCATGATTTAAAATGTAGGTTACGAGACAATGCGGGTGGTTTCGCTGAACTAGGTCCATTAGACATTCTTGAGATTTACTGCGTTTATGTATATACCCAACGGGTTCATGGGGTGAGGTTTGTCTAGGTCTTGCAGGCGGATGACCAGGACACACTGAACCCCAGATTCCTACCCACCCCTTAAACCCTTTTCCTTCCCAGAAATCTCCTCTCCTTCCTTTCCTTAAGAAAAAACCTCCACACAGCATCCCCAAAGATGACATAGGCCCTGTGGGAAATTATTTTCCTCAGGGCCTCCTCTGTGGAGCTCATGTAAAAAAAAAAAAAAAACGCGAATATTAATAGAAAAAGCAAATACAAATACGTTCTCATGGCAACGTACAACACAAGAATAGCATCTACAGCTTCTGACTAATAAGAATATAACATCGTACAAAATTACAAAATAAAACAATAGGGAGCGTACGCTAACTAAAATTGTCAGTTCGGTTTGTTTGATTCTCTAGAACAAAAGTACGGCGCTGTGATTGGTTATTGAATTTGGATCGCACCCATTCGTCGTAAAAGACGGTAAAAGATATATGGAAAAATAGATCTTACGTTTAAACTAAATGTATGGAATTTGTAAAAAAATTCTGTAACTGACTATAAATTCGTAAGCCGTTGATACCAACCTAATGCGTGCGCATTCTGTTTCTTTGGAAAGTGTTGCTAGAGCGTAATAATTATTTCGTACTATGGGTAATTTTTAAACGATTCAGGGAATATTATAACAACATTTTAATACAATATTTATTTTCTCACGGCGCCCCTTCGGAGCTGGCGCCAGGTTTTTTGCACGTTTTTGAACGTATGGCAGATCCGGCGCTGTGGGTGAAGCCGAAGTAAAAGCCGCCCGCAGGGCCTAGCAGTAAAAACCTGTGGAGTGTGTTTTAACTGCTAGTAGTGAATTATTATCCTAAATAATATTAGATATTCACTTAGACCTTGTTCAGAAGGGGTGAATCTTTTCACGTGAATACATACATGCATAGATGAGGTACTGGGCGCCAGACTACGCGCGCGCTCTACACATGATGCGCGCGCGCCCCACTGCACTACTACAGACTCCAGTTTATGCGCGAACAACAGAGTGCACATTCAAGGGAAATGAAGTGGCAAAGTTTTGATACAGATTTGTTAATACATATTATCAATACAACAATAATCATAGTCACAACTGTTTGTGTTTATACTTTGCTCTTGTGAAAACTCATAAAAAAACCAAATAATCGGTGTGAAATTGATGTTTATATGAAGAATATAAGTGCCAGAGGGTTTTTTTTTGTTAAAACAGTGAAAGGAAAAAACTATTCTACCGGTTTTTAAAAATCTTTATCTCCAGTTTGCAACTTAACCTAGGATCATGTTTTTGTTTCATCTGAAATGTCCATCCCACCGGTGCAACCCTTGCATGCTGATGAATTCAGTCATCGGCGTAAAAAAAGAATGATGATGACGTCCTCATCACACAAAATAGCCTCGGAGCTGATTTTTCCAGTGCTTGAAGACAAGGAATCTGATATTTCACACGTATCTGAAGAGGAGACTTATAGCATCCCAGTATCATCAGTCCAGATACTTAACGATACTCAAGCCAGTCTAAGAGCACTCCAATATGTCCTTGCGGGAAAGCAATCTAGGGTGTCAAAGGACCAACAACTGCAGATAAACTGATACATAAGTGAGGTATTCCGATCAATTTCACAGCTATTGTTAGAAAGAGACGCTTTCAAGACTGATCTGGCAACAGCCAATGCCAACTTAATAGTGGCTAAAAGAGAAATCGCAATTGAAAAAGCTGAAAACCAACACAGGCTACAAAAAATTTTGCAGTTGGAGTCCGACCTTGGACCAGTGATGCGCAGAATAGCTGATGCCACGGAAGCAAGCCTATCATTTGCAGATATGGTCAAAAAAGGCCCTCAGAAGACGATACCCCCATTCAACCGTTCAGGACCTAACGTTGGAACCCGCAAATCAGCCGTGTGCATTTTCCCGAAACTGGATTCTGTAAAACGTAGCGACGACACAAAGCAGCTTATATAGGACGTGTTGCGACCATCAGATCTAGGGATCCGCGTCACGGGTATGAGGAGTATCAGGAACAAATGTGTTGTGATTCATACCGCTACTAAGGAAGATCAAATAATATTGAAAAGAAAAAATATTGAAAACCCCATGCCTGACAAACTCGGTCACTCTGAGCGCCCAACTACTGTAACAGTTTGGATTTATACTGGCCAAATATTCACTCGATGAAGTAAGCACCCATTAATAATCACCCAATAAGTAGGTTGCTACGTATCAATTCAAATTGAAATTTGAATTCCTAATTGAAATTATTCTACGAGCAAATCGAATCAAGATTTTCGTTTGTTGCCCAAAACATACTAGGAACAAGAGAATTTTTCTTCAGCAGTTCCAAGCTAGCAGCCAGAGGGTTCGGGAGTTTGTCTCAACGTGGGGAAGGCACATACTTCGGTGAAATCGTAATTACCTGTGAGCTATAACTTCTGTTAGTTTTGAGTTTATTGATTTACCATTTAATATTTTGTTCTATTGAACTGGCACCCTTTAGTAATTTTAACATCTTGAGATCATTTTTAAATCACGACAAGCTATCAATTCATTTATTAGATTTTTTTAACTAATTAGTTTCTTTTTCTAAGGACTAAACACGACCCTGAAGTATTTAAATATTATTTTGTTAGAGTCTCATGTTCTGTTTTTATTATTTAATAATATAATTTGATTGTTGTCACAACTCTTTCATTTTTAACTATAAAAATTCTGTTGTACTTATTCTTTTACACGGTGTTAGACATTATTTTTAAACCATTACGCTACCTATAAAACGGCATCCACGAGTGATATACTTCAACGTTCCTCGAGACTATCGAGATAGATATCGGGCGAGATCTCTTGTCAGATTTGTGTGATTTTCTGAGGCTGTTAAATGAATAAATAATCATGCATGAATTCGTGTTTAAAACAACCTAAACTAAAGAACGTGACAACTCACAGCTGAAATTCTGACATCGGCCCATAGAAAAAGCAAATAACAGCCAAAGAAAATCACACAAATTTGAGAGGAGATCTCGCCCGAGATCTATCTCGATCTCACAAAACATGGAGAATCGACATGGCTGACCGACAAATAACAGTAAAAATTCTAAATGAATTTAGCAAAGAAAATATATTTCAACAGGTGTTGCACGGGGGTCAATTTTAGGGCCAACCCTGTATATTATATACGTCTCAATTATGAGTAAATTGTTTTCATTTGTAAAACATTTTGTGTACGCAGACGATACGGCACTCGTAATATCGCATGAAGACCTGATTACTGCAATGAACCTTATGCAGCATGATTTTATTGCCCTCCTGAAATGGTCTCATCATGCAGGTCTCATAATAAATGCCAAAAAAACTAAAATAATGCACTTACGAGGGTTGTCCCAAAAGTACCCGACCTAACAAAGAAAACACAAAAAATTTGGATTTTTTTTTTGTGTTTTATGAACATAGTCTCCTTTCAGCTCGACACACTTTTCCCAGCGTTGTTCAATAGCTTCTATACCCTGTTTATAGTGAGAACCGTCGAGCACCTCAAAATAGCCATCTGCCGCAGATTCCACCTCTTCATTATTGGCAGATCTTTTACCACCGAGCCATTTTTTCGAGTTTGGAAAAATAAAATTAATAAAAATAAATTTGGTGCGTGAGGAAGCAATTCGAACTTCAATTCATTGATTTTGACCATCGGGATAACGAATGTTTGAACTGGTGCATTGTTTTGATGAAACAACACTTTCTTTTTCACCAAATGTGGCCGTTTTTTCTTGATTTTATCACTCAAATGCTCCAGTAAGTTCGCATAATACTCGCCGTTGATTGTTTTTTTCTTTTTGAAGATAATCAATAAAAATTATCCCAAGAGTCCAAAAAAACTGATGCCATGACCTTGCCTGCTGATGGAACTGCCTTTTCCTTTTTTGCAGCTGATTCTCCCCTTTTAGTCCATTGTTTTGACTGTTCCTTCGTCTCAGGTGTGAAGTGATGACTCATGGTTTCGAATCAATGCAAAAACTGGGCATTATTGCTGTGAAACATCGCCAAACACTCGATTGAAACATCCTCACGACGTGTTTTTGGCAATTGTGAGCAAACGTGGCAGCCATCTTGCGCACAGCTTTCTCATGTCCAAATTTTCAGTCAATATGCGATGTACAGCACTTTTTTAAATGCCTACTGTGTCTGCTAGCTGCGAGCTTTCAATGCGCACTTTCAATCGATGGTCATTCAATACTTTTTGATTTTCTTTACCTTTTCTGGCGTAGTCACCTCATTTGGTCGACCACTGCGATGTTCGTCTCAGCAGTTTGTACGGCTTCGTTTAAACTCTGTCATCCAATATTTTATTGTTGTAAACGAAGAAGCAGACTCCTTTAGAGTAGAATCTAAGCTCGGCTTCAATATTGGTTGGACTTTTTCAAATGAAAGCTTTGTACAACATAACGATGACCAATTTTTCCATGTTTACAAATTAACTAAGAGGGTTCGCCATTGATGGCTGCCAAAAAAACACTGAACAATGTAGCGCCTTGAAACTTAAGCCTTATAAGGTTGGCGCTTTCTACCATAAAATTTTTTTAAAGCAACAACCACCAGAAGTACGTCAGGTCGGATATTTCTGGGACAACCCTCGTAAGATCTCCCCACGCCAGATATAATGTAATCCCTTCGTTATTTACACACATTTGACTGCTTACATAAAAATGTTGCACAGCCCTGTTCATGTGAAACCATTGATTTTGTCAAAAATTATGTATATTTGGAAGTTACTGTCGACTGCTACATGAAATGGGGTGTACACTAGGTAGGAGTGAATTCTTTTTTTTCACTGGACGGTAATGTAAGAGTCAAAATTTGGTGCCTTTTAGGTTTAATTTAAGCCATGTAAAATATTATTAAATTTTTTTTCGGGTAACTGCCTCCGCAACGGCATTGAATTTACGAAAATAGTCGGTTTTACACTCTAATTGGAAGTCATGTTTATGTACGATATTTTTATATATATAACATAATAATTTTTATAACATACTAATTTTTATCAAGAAGATTTACTTGGTATAAATATAGATTCGACACAAAATAAAAAGAAGTTCGAATTTGTGTTTTATAATTTAAATAAAGGGGAGAGAGGAAGCGCGGGAGGTGATACTTAGCTTGCTTGCTCTATTTGTTCGAGACTCGGATCAGTCGCACGCTCGTTTGTTGTTAAAATTATGTTGGATATTCTTTCATGGCAACTATGCAAAGAACTCGGAGTGCATTCAAATGTCCTCTATTTGGTGATGTTTGTGAGATGAAAGATAACTTTCTACCTACTTACGAAGATGCAGTAAAATACTATTATGAGACATCAATTGAAATTGCAATCAGAAACTGCAAAAGAACCAATTTTTGGTGAGATAGCAGATATAGTAATGTCGAAATTGAAAATATATGGCACACTGCATCTATTCCTACATTGACGCGAACAAGGATCGTTCAAATGTTGAAAGCATATCATTTAAAGTGCAAAAATCTACTCAAGTCTATCAAGAGGCTCTCCCTGGACAAGTTAAATAGTTTTCAGAAAAGCATTAAGATACTTTTTGATATTTCAGTATGTAAGTTCAAAGCATTCGCTCAATGTATATATCCTAAGGATAAAATGGTTCCCAAACCAGAGCAAACTTTTTTGACCGATCAAAAAACGTCTCGGGTAATGGTAATCAGCGGAATCGACGTAACTGCTATAAAGAAGTTGCAAAATACTCTAAAAAGGAACCTATCTCACTGATTCAGGAGCCGGGATCCATTTACATGGGATACGTGGTACCTGATGTTGGTACAGCAAAAGGAATAGATACCGTGATAACAGGGTTTTTGTTACATAAAGAAGTTTCCCAAGATAGATTTTATGGCAATTGATTGTGATGGTACGAATGTTAATACTGGAAAGTATGCTGGAATTATAAGACTGCTTGAGAAAAGGCTACAAAAACCACTTCAGTGGATAATTTTTTTACTCCACATTAACGAACTGCCTTTGAGACATCTGTTTTTTTTATCTCGATGGGTGTACTTCGGGACCTAAATCTTATATTGGTCCACTGGGAAAATCACTGGAAACTTGTAAAAAGCTGCCTGTTAAAAATTTTGAACGCATCGAAGGTCAAATGCTACCAGAAATGGCCAAAGATCTGAGTCCAGACCAACAGTACTTGTATAAAATTGTCTCGGCTGTAGTTTCATATGAATTTCCAGAAGACCTAGGCAATAAATCTCTAGAAAAACTATCACATGCCCGTTGGATCACCGAAGACTACGTTTGTATGTATCTACTGAAGAACCATCTGAAAATTTGAAAACTCTGGCTACTTTTGTGGTCAAAGTTTACGCACCGTTTTGGTTCTAAATTAAAAGTAAACCATCATGCAAAGATGGCACGTGTTATCTGTTCAATATTATTAAGGCCTCCATTTACCTGCCAGAAACTCTAAAAAAAATTATAGATCCTGTTATCCAAAAAAACGGCTACTTTGCCATCCTGAAGGGATTCTTCTTGCGATGATAGCAGATGATAAAAAAACATGTTAGAGAGCTGGCAGCCCTACTAAAGGCACGCAGTACTACTCAACCTCCAACACCTAGACTGTTTCAAGTGCCATTAATAGATTTTAATGCTTCTACATATAGTGATTTAATAAATTGGCAGGAAAACTTAACCGAACCACCGATTTTGAAAATTTATTGGACTAGAAAATTCAGAATGTCGTGGAATCTGGTGGTGAAAACGAACTATTGTTTATAAGGCTTCTCTGCCATACCCAAGCTGTTGAAAGAGCTTTAAAGAATACAATGGAGGTTTCCATTTCTCAGTGGATAAGAAAGTCGCGATTAGGTGCAATAAATGCCAAGCTGGAATCGCGAAATCAAATGCCTAAATTTGAAACTAAAAAGGATTTTAAACCTAAATAATAAATGTATAATTTTTCGAGTTTGTTTCAAATTTATTTATTTTTTACTATGATGCCTTTATAAATATCTTAATTATATTATATTGTTTATCATTTAACACCCACTTACCACTAAATTAATCACAATGTATCGCCTTATAAACTTTAAACTTTTTAACCCTAATTTTCAATTTTTGAAGTCACTGCGGAGACTGAAGATCTTAATCAAATGAAATGAAAAATCCCACGTATTTTTACTTTAACATAAGGCACAAATCCCCCCCTCTTAGAACCCTGAATCTTAAAAAAATTTTTTTTTCATACATCCGTGCTCCACCCTAGTGTACACATTACTAATGTTTGTAAACGTCTACGGGCTATTGTGGGTAGGATTTATAAACTAAAATATTTTGTGCCTACAAGGCACAAAATTAATCTGCGTATCTTTGGCTGATTCCACTATCCGTTATGGAATCACTTCTTGGCGACATTCTTGTAAAACTAATATAAGTTATATACAAACATTACAAAACTGTTAATGAAGCAAAAACAAACCAGCAAAATCTCACTTAAAAAGAATATACGAAATGGCCTAAATTTATCTCACCAAAGGGTGGGTAGGGGTCTAGATTGGAAGAAAAACTGCTCACGTAATTGATGTATACAAGATTCACTCAAAATGATTGATGGTTCTGAAATGTACCAATAAATAAACTATATTGTACCCAAAATATTTAATAAACTACCAATGAAAATTAAAAATAATAACGTTTTTACTTCTAAAGTCAAATAATATAATCCAAGGAAATGGCTTTTAGATACTGATGATTTATATTGGATGCCCTACTGAAGCCCTTGTTTTCCTAATAATTGGAATTCACATTCCAAGGAAATGGAAAATAATTATAAATTTGTATTACCTTATTTATATTAAACTATAGAAGTACTTGTTGATTATATTAATTTGTTCATATTACATTCATTTGTACTTGTTTGTTATATAACGCTTATACAGCTTTTTACATATTTACACTATTTTGTAATTTAACCAACTTATCTTTATTGCTAATTTATTATCATACCGTTTATTGATTCACCAATTGACATCAACATTATACATACTAGGGCTTCCAATCCCGGAATACCGAGATCTCGGTATTGCGGGATCCCGCACCATTTTCCAATCCCGCGTGATGTGGGATTACGGGCGCGGGATTTGCGGGACTGAAAAAAAGCGCACATGCGATCTCTCGCGAGCACGATCGCTCGCTGACTGGCCGTCGCCCAGCTTACTGGCCGAAAGGGCATTTTCTGCTGCTGGCTATATTGCGTCCAAAATACACAGTAGTTTGGCAGACGATAGTTTGGACATGTTGTTTCCTTCGGAAAAAATTTCAGTTAAAAGCTGACAAACTTAATAATTAAAGTAACATATATCCTATACAAATCTTCAGTTTAAAATGAGTTTTTATTGTTTGATTTTGTAATTTTCTTTGTTTATTTTTTGAAGAAGATTTGTTTTGTTTTGATTTGTTTTTTATTCAGTATTTGTTACTGTTTTTTGTGAAGATAAAACGGTGCAATTTGATTGATCTCATACTAATAGTAATACGTAAATAAATGTGGAGTTAGTTTAAATCACTCTGTGTGATAAATAAATGGTGTAATTTGATTGATCTTATACTAGTAATAATACTTTAATAAATGTGTAGTTAGTTGATTAATTCATTCTTTTTTGTTACAAATAAACGGTGTAATTTGATTGATCTCACATTAATAGTAATATGTACGTAAATAAATGTGGAGTTGATTAATTCATAGATTTATTTGCCTTATATAAATGTGAATATTTTCAATATGCGGGATCCCGCAAATACCGAGATCCCGCAGGATTGAAAATTCGTAATCCCGCAAATACCGACATTGAATTCAGGCTGCGGGATTGGAAGCCCTAATACATACCGTTTACCATTGTACCATGTTAATGCTAAAAATGTTGTCATTATGTACCGGCCGACAAACTACATAAGTAGTTGAGTGGGCATCGCGTTTGGGTCCCACCCAGGCGTTCCGAGTTCGATTCCTCGGCTGGCTAAGTCCTCTATCACGACTCAAGCAACATTTTCGGCTTACTGTGGTGGTAGTAGTAGGAGATGTTCAAATATTGTCGGGTTATTCATAACCCGGGAATGTTTGTCTTTAACCCATTGGCCACAAACCCCGGCAGCCTGCCGGGTGTGCAACTCAGGTACTTAACCACAAACCCCGGCACGCTATAAATAATAAAATATTTTGTGCCTACAAGGTACAAAATTAATCTGCGTATCTTTGGCTGAATCCACTAGAGCTAGAGTAGGTTCGCCAAAAAACGGAAAACGAGCTCAACAATGACATTTTTTAATACAATTTTAAATGCCGAACATTCTGTAGGTAATTAATCATTCATTTCGTAGAATTGGCAATAAAATGTTTCTTATGTTTTTTCCCTGATATTTGTGTTCCAAGTTTTGTATGCTGCCAGCCGCCATTTAATTTCTTCAAAATTGCGAGTGGTTCTAGGCTTCTGGTAGTGACCCTGAACGTCCCTGGTTGCTTTGAGGACTATCATACCAAATTATTTTATTAGTTATTAGTAAACATGTATGTAAAAAACCAAAATTATTATTGTTCGATTTATGAATATTATGTTTTTTTGTAACTTTTTGAATAAAAATGTGGAAAAAAACTTATGAAAAAAGAGACGGTTATATTTGTATCCTTATTTACACATATTTTAATAATTTTAAAATTTTTATTTTAGAGTTTTTCTTTACCTTAATCGAATATGTGAATAAATTTAAAGAAATCAATTCATTTGAATATATGGTTTAAAAGTTACCATATAGATTTAGTACACCAATGCAGGTTTTCAATTTTTGGTACAAAAAAAAAATTTTGTGGTGAAGGCCAATTTTTTTGCTCATTAATTCTGTGGCCAATGGGTTAAAGAAAGATAAAGAAAAAAAAAGTTTAGCAGATAAATGTTAATAAATAAATTTAAAAAAAAAAATTAAATTAAAAAATGTCCCCAAATGCTTGCATGTTCATTTCACGCTCCTTCTGGACGCAACAAACGCGCAAAACGATTCACGGCGAATTCGCCCCTTCTGAACAAGGTCTTACAGTTAGTAAAGAAAAGTTTGTTTGTATTTAAATTAACATTTATTCAACATAACTTTACTAATGACATAGGCAACCCACAAACATATTGGTTACAATAATTCACAATCAAGAAGATCACTATGTAAAAATATCTATACTCTAGTAGCATAATGTATTCAAATAAAACAATCAATTTCAAAGACTATTTCTGCAATGCACAGTCATTTTGTGCATCATATTACATAATAACGTTGTTTAAATAATATTTTATTTTTTTGCAAAAACTTGTCGGAATGTCGAAAACATAAATGAATTGAAACTGCAATAAAAAATATTATTCATTAAAGGTTAGGAACACTAAAAAACCATTAACACATTTTATAAAAATACCTATTCCTCTAAGGCCATTTTATGAAATGTTGTAATACAAATAAAGGCCACGAATCCTCCAAAGTTTAATTTAACACTTGGTACTATACCTAATACCTTTAAAACACATAGTCTGTCAATTATTATTATGTATGATAAATTATTATTTTCTTAAAAAAATGATACATAATTGAGTAAAAATAAAACATTTAACCAATCTAAATGCAAATAAACACTATTCAAATAAATAAATCATTATTTAAAAAAAAAACAGCACCTGCTGGAGAAGTTTCCAGACTTATGTGATTATTATTTATTGTTGTTATAATTAACCTAAACCGGGTGCGTGGCTTATGATGTACAAATAGTGTAAATCCTTCAAGTAAAACCAAAATACATTTCATTTATTATTCTCTATGATTTAAAAATAATTTGACCATCCACCCTTGCCAAATTCCTTCTAAGAGAAAAGCTAAATGATTTCAACAAGTTTAATGTAACAATAATATTATCACTACGTGATAATTCATGATAAGCGTTGGAAGAGTAAAGCAGAGAAAATGCCTAAAGTGATTTAATTTATATTTGAATAAACGTTGTACCAAAATATATTTTGTTACAGCATTTTCAAAAGTATAAATGCTTTATAGCACAAGGACAGTACAAAAATGATTATGTAGTGAGAAATACATACTATATAACGGAAATATGCCATGTTTTACAGCTGTTCAATTTACTTCCCTACATGTTGAATATCTGTTGAGAGTTATTCATTTTAGCATATTACATACAACAAAGACTTGTATTGCAATTCTTCATGCTATATAAACACCAGAAAAAAAAACGATTTCACAAAACAAAATACATAATTTATAAATACAATACGCATAGTAGAATATTAATAAATACACATTACTTTACATGTCATAGCGTCAGAAATATTCGTTCGTTCGGTTATTTCTTTTACGTGAACTCTTAACAACTATCACTGGCGGTAATAATAGACGACACTATGGAAGTAAATTGAAGATGCAATTTCAATTGTCCTTTATTTGATTTCAAACTGCAGATAAATTTTTAATAATGAAACAAATGGATCAATGTGTTATGTGTTTACTCAATGATCATGAAAAGTGCTAAAGAGATATTGTTTTCCAACAAGATTTTACAGCGAAGTGATTAAGATCACTTCAATCGAAGATAAAAATATATAATATGTACATACAATAGCGGGACTTGTTGGACTCTATTCTATAAATTTTCTACTATTAAATAATGATAATATTTGATTTGACTATACAAGTAGATTGCGAAGACAGCGTAATAACTAGACATTAATAGTTGAGAAAGGTATATTAGAGTAGAGGTGGGCGGATTATGGGAGATTACTATGAGGTGTCCACGTCCTGTGCGTCAACTATCTCAAAGTCCTTGCCGGTGGAGGAGCGCTGGGAGCCTTCAGACTCGCTCTCACCTGAGTCCTTGCCGCCGGGGGCCTCCTCGTTCTGTGAGTCACCTTTCTCGCCCCTGTCGATACAACACACAACCAGAAGTAAGTTAAGATCAAACTGGTCCCACATACCATTTCTTTTGTTTACAATTAATTGGAACTTCGGCTTTATGGTGTAAAAAGTGGGAAAAGGTGAAATAGGCATGATGTAAAACATTGGTTTTACATCATGCCTGATGTCGCCTTATTCTGCGAAATCGGTAGAAAACGAAACAAAGGAATGAGTGAATACGCAGAGTTTCTTAGATACTTTTAAAGAACAACTCTCACATACAGACCTTTTTGATATGTCATTGTGCAAAGCAAATGCAATCAAAGCAAAAATAATTAGTTGTGAATGTGGTGCACTACCGTTTTATGTTTGTAAAATGATATATTATGTATTAATTGTACTGATATATATTTCTTATATTGTATTGTAATGTTATGTGTACTGATGTAACATAAAATGTAAAATATGATGTAACATAAAATGTAATGTAAAATTTCGACATGTTTGTAAATCAATAGCGTTCAATAAATAAATAAAATTCTGCAAACGCTCAATATTAATCATTTCAATGTTCTCTTCGCACAGAAATAAGCATAAAAACAAAATAATTTTATTTTTAACTTTATGAGTAAAACCTCGAATTGTAATATTTAATTAAATGAAGATAATATTAGCGAAACTCAATCGAAAATCTGGAAACAGAAACAGATATTGGCACCTCTGGGACTCGAACCCAGGACCAACATAAAATGATTTTTTTTTTAAAATCTAGATACCATTTAGTTCAGGTTTGAATCTTTGCAATCATACATAAAGATAGCAGCTAATAAAATATAAGTCAAGAAAATTAAGATAATGTTGGTAGTTCTTAGTCAAAGCATTATACAGTTAAAAATTACTGAATCAGATAGGGACACCTTAGCTCGGTGATAAGAGTCGCGGCCCGGAAAGCCTAAGGTCCTGGGTTTGAGTCCCAGAGGTGCCAATATCTTTTCTGTTTTGAGATTTTCGATAGAGTTTCGCTAAAGACGGGTCCATTGCGCGGGCAAACGCCAGACTTTTGCTTTGACAGTCCCATAACACAACATTCAAGGTCATAAATGTTTGAAAATTTTTGTAGTGTTCGAGCTTCCCGTGTTCAGCATTTGAAGGTCATTGAAGGACTTTCAAACAATTACATTTGTAAGATTAGGGTGAAGTTTGCACGATTCACATAATTTGACAACTGGTCTGGAATACGGACGTCCACACGTACGCAATACTTGACGTTTGGCGTTTATTGCATGTCCTAAGTTACTATTGAATTTGAGATGCACAGATATTTTAATAGACATTTATTTATTAGGAAAGATTTCCAACTAATATCGATTACTATTGAATTCAGAGTGCGTGAATAACTACGTAGCATCAAAAATAGAATAAATTTATATTGGTCTATTTCTCCCGTGTCTCTGAAACAGATTTATAAATTAATAGACTTTATTTACAAGTGAGTTCACGAAAGAAATAATCATCATTAGATCCGCGCAGTTGATAACCAAAAAACTTGACGTTTGATGTTTATCGTTTACGTAAATGTTAAAATGCGTTCGATGTGGAAAAGATGCTACACCAGGAAGAAAACACAGATATTTATTTACCAGGAAAGATTTGCGACAAATATTGATTATTGCACCAATAACATTATATAATAACGTCATTGTATTGCACGACCTAAAGATACTAGAATTTAGAGTGCGTAAACATTTACGTCAAAAACAGAATAATTATAAATATTTGATATTGTATTATAGTTTTATTATCAAATATTTTGATTATTATATTATATTTAGGTATAATAATATTTTAAATTCGTGATTATGCTCGCTCATGGCACACAACCATCCCCACACACGACCGCATCGCGTATCTTCTGTCAAAAAATGAATTCTCCCCCCCGCCGGCCTTCCCGCTTCACCCGAGATGGGATGTTAAAGTTTTGTTTTGTTTTCCGCCGAACACGGGAGAAGCTCAAACACCACAAACATTGTCAAACATTTATGAACTTGAATGTTGTTGACCTTGACTGTCAAAGCAAAAGTCTGGCATTTGCCCGCGCAATGGACTCGACTTAATGTTGTCTTCATTTAATTAAATAATTTAATATTTGCCCATGCCAAGTTTTCAGAGCAAGAGAGCTTACCGCTCTGCACAAATCATCAAATCAAAATATGTATACATTGTCAGATGAAAACAGCAAGCAGATTTGAATGGATAAATAATAATCCTCTCACCTATCACTCTCTCCCTGTGAGTCTTTGCCATCCACGAGGCGTTTCTTCTTCCCCTTGGTCTCTGCAGGTGTCACCGGTGGCTCTACTTCTGCGTCTCCCTCGTCATCAGACACCTTGTCCTTCTTCTTCTTCTTTTTACCCTTCTCCGGCTTCTTAGCGCCATCTCCTTTGTATTCATACTACAAATACAACACAGAGTATCAATATCAAATTATTAGTCAATTCAACCAAATGAAATGGCATGTTTTAGTGCATTTTATGGTTTATCTTTTTTTTGTAATCCTATTGAGGTTAATAATTGGATTGTAAAACAGTAAATACTTTTTAAATGTATTTAAAAAAAATATTTTTTGGTTCAATTTATTGGAATAAATTTTGAAGGTTGTAACATTAATGTTTTGTATAATATTTAATTGAATAAGAAGATAATATTTATCAATCTAAACGAAACATGAAACAGAACAAGCAACAGAAAATTAATAAAAAGGTAACCGTTGCAAATGGCGATTAAACCAACGACCTCGGTTTTACCGGACACTACTACTGAGCTATCGGTCAGTGATCAGAGTAGTGTCAATGGCAGTGGTTCTTAACCTTGTTGGAGGTACTGACCAGTTTCATATGCGCATTCACCTAACCCTTCTTAATTGGAAAAATAAAATATAATTTTTTCATATTCAAAACATAGGTATTTATTTATACATAGGTGCACAAAATGAACAAAACCATTAAAGGACAAAGAAAAAAACCATTAAAACATGATTTTCACACAAAAACACAATAATGAATATTTACTGCCAATCAGTGTGACTTCTGCTGTTGCTCTTGACATCGCCGAACCCGCGAGACTGACTCACCGAACCCCTGGGGTTCAATCCAACCAGGTTAAGAACTACTAGTCTATGATAATATTTGAAATTCTTAAATTGAAATATGAGATCGGTAAAAGCTATGAAAAATAATCAGGTCTCAACAGCTCAGTGGTCCCAGTAATACAGTGGTCCTTGATTCGATCCCCATTTGCAACCGTTACCTTTTTTGTTTTCTATGTTTTTTCTATTTCAAGTCTTGTTTATTATTATTTTAATTTGATTATTATTATCTTCCTCTGATTAAATATTACATATTTAAAGATTGGGTTATAGGGGCAGAATGGTTATTTGCTGGAAAACGGCTCTATGAAACGGCTTAATACTACCTTTCGTTTGTCATTCTCAGGTGTGATATTTTTTGTTACCAAATAATGGACTATTATTATAAAAACGTATAATGTTAACAAATAATTTACAAGTATGGCTGCGGCAGCCGACAAAGAAAAAAAACTGGCTATTCAAAGCGGCGATGTTAGCAAATGAGAGATTAAGAGAGAACTTCTTAAGGCTCTGCAACCGGACCCGAAAAGAAGATGGAGAGATACGAAATTACGAATGTTAGAGGAGAGTGCTAACATTTACAGCTACAAAATCGATACGAAAATTGCGAAAATGTTTAATAAAACACGACTCTTTTAAAATAGTGCAAAAATCTCGTGGACATTTTCTTAAACAGCATTTAAAGAAACACTGTGAATTTTTTCATACATATAACTTGTAAAATAACTGAAACAAACATGTTAACCTGTCAAGGGCCAGGGTTTTTTACCTTACCTTTTTTAAATTACCTTAAGAACAAGAATGGAGGAAGCTATTTTAAGCTTTATTTTATGTTATATATTAATGGAATAAAATTTAAAATCGCATCCAAATTATTTGAATTAATATTCTTTTTTGAAATTTGATACTCGCGCGCCGGCGCGGCAACGGCACTCGAGAAGTTAATAATAATTTTTGGAGCGTACTTTGCGATTTTTTTCTATCGAGGGAATTTTATATAATTTGCGTTTCGGCGCGGGCAAAGTCTAGATATTATCTTCAAGAATAACATATATTTTTTTAAGAGCTTTAAAACTTACCGTGTTTAAGGGAAATATGTAATAAATCGGTACAAATACGGGTTGCGGGCCCTTAAGAGAGTTTCACTGTATGTATTGTTTCACTTGGGAGTAATAATAATTGGATAATTTGTGTAGCGCTGTTTTTGTGAAAAATCACCTCAAGAGTAGGTCTATATGAAGCAGGGGTTGGTTGGTTTACCTGGTAAAGTGGCCAGAAGGAAGCAAAGAAGCCTACGTCCTCGGTGAGGTTAGGCAGCAGCCAGAGGTGGTGCTTGGACATGGACAGTGCCCACACGATGCAGAACACCACCAGTCGCAGGGTGGTCAGCGCGATGATCAGCACCAGGAAGCCCACAGCCGCCACACTCAGGTAGTACACTCCCTTTCTGAAATGCCACAGAAATGAGTACACTAGTCGCTAATACAGATGAACATAATTACAACATAATTTCGGTTGTGATGTGAAGCGAGTATGTAAAAATCTAAAATTCAAAAATACATAATTTTTTATTATTTTAAGTACATGTAGTGAATTTATGCTGCCGTTCTTCCAATAGTTGGTGGTGTAATGGTCAGGATAGCTCCCTTCCAAGCAGTTGATCGGGGTTCGATTCCCTTGGTTTTATAATATACTAGCTTTTTCCCCCCGGCTTCGCTCGCATGGTATTAGGGGAGTTCCCACTCCGCCTCCTCCACCTTCCCTCTCGTCATTCCACTCCCCCCACCCCCTCCACCTTCCTCCATCACCCCTTTTTCCTCCTTCAACTCTTTTCTTCAAAAGAAGTGAACCAGAAGTGAATCCCCAAAGATGGCAGGGCCTCTTATATGGAGTTAATATACAATATCTCATCTATTGGATACCTCCATTCTTCTCTACAAAGATGCCACCAAATCGTCGCCTCAGTTCTTATTTGTCCAACAGACCATTTTAGTTTTTGTTCAATCTCCACTTTAAAATTAAAATATACAAATAGTTAATCACTTAACTAAGAATTATTTAAAATAATGAGACCTCTACCTTTACGGAAATAGCTTTATTTTACACCTATCATAATGTTTCATTGAAATAATGAAAGAAAACCTCCTCCTGTAAAATTTTCTAATGGTCTGTTGGACAAATACGAACTAAGGCGACGAAATGATATTGAATTTTTATTTTTCTTTATTCACAAAATAACTTTTGTATACAGTTTTTTTTTACAGGTTTTTCAACTACCACACTAGGCATATGCCCGTATTATTAATTCTAAGAGTCATTTGTTGGCTGTGGTTATGCAAGGTTTCTAAACAATCACACCAAGGTGAGTAAAATATGATTCAAATAGGAATCCAATCCTGATAGTTTGCCGTGAAAGAATATTTCTACATTAGGTTGCAAATTGAATTACATGTTTCACAAATTTGCTTTCCTGCTCTTGTGAATTGGAAAGATAAACAAAGCTCCTATTGAAACTATTGGAACAGGTGTTGTGTTGGATGATGACTGGACAAACACACTTATCAAAGACAGATCATCTAATTTCCACGAAGCCGTATTGCTTTTCAATCCCAGTGTAAATTATTTTATAAATTGTTTGCTGTGTGTGCACAGAATTAATACACATTATTATTTTTAAAGTATTTTTCAATGTCACATCATCTGGAGAGAAAAATACTTTGCATTGAAACTATAGGAATGAATTTAAGCTGAATGTAATAATTTTGTTATCTACATATTCTAGGTGGATTCTAGTTTTATATTATTGATTCCAGAATTATTTATTTAGGAACATACTAGTTACCATAGTACTAGTTATTATGTACATTGTAGCCTTTTATACAATATTATAAACATAGAGTATTACAAAAAAGAGAAAGTGGGAAGTAATAAATTTGACTGTTGCGAACTACTGCGACTCATAAACTTACGAATACTGACAGTAACTACATGACAAAATACACTATTCTACTGTAGCATTAATAAGTGGAACTACATTGCCCACTCTCCGATAAAACGATTTACTTATTAATTTACATTGCCCACTTTCCGATACAACTATGGGAAATCAGTACTTAGGTGATATTGACATATTTAACATAAACTTGGCGAATTTTGTTGAAACAAAAATACAGATATGTTTTCCTAAACATATCTGTATTTTTAGCGCCCTTGAGGTGATTTTTCACAAAAACGGCGCTCTACAAATCGTCCAATTATTATTATTATTATTATATCTGTATTTTTGTAAACCTTTGAAACTGCTGTATTTTTATGACTTGCATGCTTTTATATCTACTTTTATTATTTCTTTATCTGTTTTATTCCTAAACATTTTTTTTTCTGTAAACCTATGAAATCGCTGTATTTTTGTATTTTTATGACTTGTGTGCTTTTTTATCTAATTTTATTTTTATTATTTCTGTATCTGTTTAAAAATTATCTGTCATGAATTATTTGTACTACCAAACATGTAAAAGCCCTTTGGGTGTTAAATAAATAAATAAAAAAAAGAAAACATTTTATTACATAAAATAAAAGAGAATAGAAATATAATTACAGGTTTGAACTGAATGTATGTACAACTGAGCCATTGGCGGGAATCCAACAATATTCTTGTTCTGAGAAAAATGGAAAAAACGAAACCAGTTATGTTTCATGACATTTAATATTAAAAATACAAAAACATACAATTCTTAAGAGTTTAAAATAAAAAGTCTTGAAGAAAGGCAATTAAATAAAAGTTTATTGCTAGAATTTATGCTGAATTAGCGGAAAAATGTTGTATATAAAAATTTCATATGTGTCATTCCACAAAATGTTTTTTTTACTCTTCGTACCTTACAGAAAGTAATATGCTCTTCTAACATAAATGTACACATATCATTGATGTATTTGAGCTTAAAAAGCAAAAAAAAATTATATGAATAAATGAAACCATTTACGTTCTTGAGATCAACTTACAACATTATTCCACAAAACTGTTTCAACGGCTAAAAAGCAGCCACAATAAAAAAAATTCTGGACAATTACTACCTTCCTGCATTCTTCAGATTTTTTGTTTTGAAGTCTTTCTAGTTGAAACTATAACATGTTTGTTTTCTCAATTTATTCCCATGAATTAAACCATGCTCCGTGATTTCGATAAACGGCATTATACAACATACTTCCACAAACCAAATTTTAAAATGCTGCCACAGGCATAAAAAATAAATCTTTACTATAATCCCTACCTTAAAAGATGCATATTAATATGCCCAACATTATTCCATTAATAACTCAACATTGATAGTTTTGTTGGATGGACAAGACCTCAACTATAAAAAATAACTTATCATCACAACGGCTTGCCACGATCCTCGAAGGTAAATTTTGACTCCAACAAAGAAACAGTTGGGCAACTTCGATTTATACAGCTGACCTATTAAATCGATTTGGTATGCAAAATTTAAATAGCTTTGGCTCTGGCTACTAAAGACTAATTAATATATTAGTTGGTTACCTGACACTGGGTGGCCACAGTGGGAACATGCACACTCCGATGGCGCCCAACACCAAGGCGGCCCCGATGATCCAGTAGTAGAAGGGGATGGGGTCATAGATCCAGACGTAAGCATCGGGGGCGTCCACAAACACCTGCTCGTTGTGCATGTCGAGGCGGATCTTGCGCCTCTTCTTCAGCTGCTCCTTGTCTTTGCTCTCACCCTTGCTCTCCTGGTAAAGGCAAAATGCTCTCTATTAATATCCCAGGATTAATGGTAATAGCACATACTGTCAAGAAATCATTCGTCATCGAGCTGGGCGTGAATTTAACCCACAATTTCCCACCATACAATAGAAGCATTGCATGCACAAAATATCCTATTTGGATTTTAAAACATTAGGATATAATAAAAAAAAAATGCTAAAATCATGCTTCAGATTTCATATGTAGCAATCGGAATTACATTTGTAGCAATCGGACGTGCTACGTAAACGCGTAAAAGAAAACACTAGAATTATCTGTTGATAATTTTTAATAAGAATTAAAATTAACAATATTATCGGAATACGGAGAGCGACAGTAGTAAATAACGGGACAATTTGTTTGGCTTGCTGATATCTATAGACTGACTGGGTCAAACCATTACTCCAGCTTTTATAACGCCGTGGCGGAGATAACGGTTTAATAATTCGGCTGGTAATATCGAAAGAATGCGACACGTTTCCCGATGGTTCTAACGCCTAATGTACAGGGAATTTGAATGCTCCGGTACTTTCCATAAGGTGCGACGATATGCCATATATTTCAGCGCAGGTAAGTAAGTACTTCTCCGTGTCAGTCGTGCCAGGCGACGATGTCGCCGTATACCTTAGTTAGGTACGTACTTGAGCGTTGGCTCGCCACACATTTAACACCTTGTTTATTAAATAAAGTCTACTTTAAACAAATTTTTCTTAAATTTGGCATACAGGATTTTTTTGTGCGCACTGTTTACTGCTTATATGATATTTTGTGTAGTAAACGTAGGAATGGCTGGCGTGGCCTTTTTCATACGAATTTTAAATATGGATTTGTGGCTAAAATAAACTGAAAAATGATTTATTTAATGTAAAGGTATAGTAAATGTCCGGATACGTGCTATTTTATCTATTTTTATTTTAAATTATGAAATATTGGTCATTAAAAATTCAATTTCGCATGATTTTGGAGGCAACTTGGGCATTGCTTTGTGAGTTAATTAAAATTATTAAAAAAATATTCTTGCTCTACTACCTACTGAATTAATAAGTGAAAAATAAATTAAAACAACAAATTAAAATCACAAAAAAAAAAAAACATTTCTTTGGGGAGAAATTTTAATTTATGTATAAGAAATTTGTGTTAAAATGTAAATAGGTCATTTGTAATTTGAATTTATGCACATAAAAAACTTATTTTTGGGTCATTTTAATTTTATATTTCATCATATTCCTATAGTAAATAGAGTAAAATTATTTTTTATAAATAGTTACCATTAACTTTATTGATTCTTTAGGAAACCGAATAAAATCTTGATATGCGAAATTTGTGAATGATGGAGAAAAAAAAATCTAAATCGAATGGTGTAAATAACTCATTTTGGTCAAAAACTTCACATAGGATATATTGTAAATGCAACGACAATATGCTGCTAATTAATAAATGTTGGTAGGTAATCACTTTAAGAATACCAGCCTAGCGATTGTATATCTTTTGTGGGATCGAGATCTCCTGTCAGATTTGTGTGATTTTCTATGGCTGTTATTTGCTTTTTCTGCGTGTCAGATTTCAACTGTGAGCTGTCACATATTTTAGTTTCGATCGTTTTAAATCGGCGAAGCTGGCCTGATACCCATAGAAAACGCAAATAAGTCATAGAAAATCACCCAAATCTGACAGTAGATCTCGATTCCACAAAAGATATAGAATTGCTCGGCAGGTAGCTATCATTAGTGTGGAACATCAATGGCTGCCTAAACGTCTCAAAATGACAAAACGCCTGTTTGGCAAAGAGCCCCATTATTTTTAATAAAAATTTGAAAGAATGAATGAAAACGTTTATACCTATAAAGAATGTTTAAGTGTGGGGAGCGCTCTGTCACGTAGATGCCGCATAATTTTGAAAGTATGTTTCTTAGATAAAAGAGTATGATCAACTGTAAATTAAACGAGAAAATACTTGTTTTCTTACCTTTCCTTCATTTTGACTTTCAGCCGTTGCTTCATCCTTTTTCTTTGGTTCATCTTTTTCAGATTTATCACTGTCCTTTTTCTTGCTTCGTCCCTTCAATTCCTGTTCTGTGACGGGTACCTACATAAAATAAATATTTTTTAATAAAATTCTCAAGTCAAATAGTTTTAACAATGATTCCAACCAACATTCCCTTCAGCATCATTGTTCAAAATTTTCGAAGTACCAAAAATTGAAGACCTATACAAAAAAGATTCAATACTACAAATTTTCAAGGAAAATGTAACTAAAAAAATTAAATCAACTCATCATTAAGGCATAAATTTAACATCCAAATTCCTCTATTTTCAACACAACAAATGCACAATAATTATATTTACAAAGGCATAAAATATTTTAATAGTCTTCCCGAAGAAATAAAAAAATAACAGATTTCGTATCATTCAAGAAAAAAGTCAAATTAATCTTTAAAAAAAATCAACAACCATAACATCACCAATCAAAATGTTATAACTTCATTTCATGTCATATCAAAAATTAACATCAAAACATAGTTTATATTCATTGTACAATGTATGTTATAAAAATGAAATAATTGTAAAATAACTCCTATGCCAAGCTCAAGAGCTAGTACTCTTCGTTGGAGTAGAAATTCATTAAAACATTTTTTTTTCATTAAAAAAAAAAAACGATTGATTAAATTTTTGTTTTATATTTCATAAACTCTCCTAATAATTGTGCCTAGGAGAGGAGAACAACTATTTGAAAAGTTATATAGTGAAGTAAAATAATAATAATTAATTTTGTTTACACCAGTCTGAAGATGGCCTCAACAGGCTGAAACCGGTTACGGTCAGAAATAAATTAAGTGGAAAAGAGTTTAAAATTGTTTTAATATTGGAATTCCACCAAGAATTGTCAGTATCAAAAATAGAAATATTATTAATTTCCAATGTGAATTTCTAATGTAAAATTAATTAAACAATTAATATCATTAATTAATCATTTTACATGACAGTAAAGAAGACAACATATTCATAAGAAGAGATTGGCTAATTTTATATGATAATATATAAAAGTAATAAAGAATACAGATAAGTTGTACATTAAACTTTTGAATTTAATTGATAAAATCTTTACATAATATTAAGTACATAATAGGCGGTCCATGAGTTTTCAGGGAGCTAGAGTGCTAAGATTGAAAAATACGATGTTATTGATGTTGCTGTAGCTGAAAACGATTTTAAAATTTCAACTTTTAGTATGAAGACATGCTGAAATGTGGACGCATCCCCAAACTGAAAAAATCCTGAAAATCTTCATACAATATATTAAAATTTTGAAAAAATAATCATTTTCAGCTACAACAACGTCGTATTTTTCAATCTTAGCACTGAAAACTCAAGGACCGCCACTGGTACATACCTAGTATTATAATAATAAAAGTGGTAACATGTTACATTTATATTTGAATTGTGGTACAAAGCTACCACATACATATTTGTTTAGTTCACAACCTTGCAAAATACTTTACAGCTGTTGCAGGTGATATTGCAAAAACAATTTCACAAATTATTTAATTTACTAATGGCGTATTCTCACCAGATCTATTCTGTGAGTCTCCACGGTCAATTTATAGAATGAATGTTGAAGTGCATTCAACTTTGGGTTTCTATTCCACAGAAAAGCCTATTATCACGGATCTATTTCATAGATTCTATCAAATAGATCAGGTTGGATCCAGGCTCAAGTTAATTCAAGTAGGTATTTAAAATGCCAGTTAAAAATAAAAATAATAATAATAATAACATTGCCAGTACGGCAGGATGACAGTAGAGAGGATGGAAAATGATAAATGGAATGAAGTTTAAAAAAATTGTATGATGAAATATTGCATTTTTCTACAAAGTGGTTTAACCCCTCTGCAAATCGCCATAACGCCCTTATGAAGTTTAAAAAAATTGCACGACGAAATATTGCATTTTCTACAAAGTGGTTTAACCCCTCTGAAAATCGCCATAACGCCCTTATAATATCTCAAACGAAATGACATTTTACGAAAACTTTGTGTTATTACCGCTTCACAATTAAAGCTATATAAATAAAACATTTCTGAACGTAGCTGAATAGAAAGAAACTGTTTTAGAAAGGTTTCAAAATAAGCTTTCAAATTGTTATATTACAAATAAATATTAACATTTGTAAATATTAAAATTTAGAATGCAAACATTAAAAATAGGTAAAAATGACTCACGTGATGTTTTTATGTGAAAACGGTACTAAAATCACAGATTATGTAAACAACAATACTTATTCTATTGTATAAATGTGTAATAAACACTTTTGTCACCTCACTTTTTTATCATGTCGAGCGCGGTCGAGCCGCCGGTAGTAAATTTGGCGCATAAAAATTTGTGTCAACTGCGCGACTGACAGCATATTCTTGTTATGTATTTCTATGGACAACTTGATAGGGATGTAAATAAAACAATAACGGAGTTAGAACGATTTCTACGGAGACACACGCGCTGACGTATAAACACACTTATTGTACTTGACTGCTATCTTATTTTTAACGCATATATCTGCTTAAGTTGCGGACCGGTTAGTCTCAGAATTATATATATTTGTATAAAGTTGGAAGGAAGTGAGAGGTGATGAAACATTGAGACCACCACAACACGGGCATGTGCCTAGTATGGTGGTCGAAAAATCCCCAATTTATGTAACAAACCATTTAAAGAATAAAGAAACTAAAAAAAAAAAAAAAAAAAAAAAAAAAAAAAAAAAAAAAAAAAAAAAAAAAAAAAAAAAAAGTAAATGTCTACTAGATGTGATGAAAAATAGCATTCTGTAAGCCAGGTTTGATTTAAGTTCTCGCAGCCAATAGTATCTGGTTTTTGGATGCGAGGTCTACTGTTCACAAAACTTCTAGTTGTTAGCTTTTGGTTAAATTGCCGCTTACCTTTTTTGCTCGATGGAAGAACTTGTGCACGAGCATATCATTAAGGAAGTTGACCACATCAGATCTCTCCACGAACAGAGGAGGATCACTGGTGCCCCATTTGGAGCCGAGTAGTGCGTCCACAGCCTTGTTTCCTGCACATAATCAATTGCAAATTTATGTTAAATGCACTGGACGCTTCTATACGCTGAATAGCATCGAATACCTAGTCAAAAGTCCCTCATAAATAGTAAAGAAGTTAGTAAGAATCTTCAATAAGTGGATAGCGATGGATGGAGTAGCGTTGTGGTCCAAAGCTAGCCCGCTGCGGTGTTCCGGGTTCAATCCTCTCTTAGCCTAGCTTAGTCCTCATTATCAATGCATTAAGACGCATACATAGTGAGGGATTCCTAAGTCAACAAGCAAATGCAAATTTATGCCGACTTGGTCCACAGAATTAATACCTAATTTTTTTTTTTTTCAATAACTTTAGACCATTGAAAAATGTCTGGTAAGGTAAATGATACCAAAAATAGAACCCACGTAAGATAATACTCTATACTCTATTATTATATAAATGCATTACAACAGATTTAAGCCCTTTTTGCAAAGGCCATTAACAGGCATAGAATATACAATACCCAACTCAACCTAAGTAAATTTTAGCGAGTATACCTTTACTCAATGGAGGCTTGTCGAAGATCACTTGAGTACTGAATAAGGTATATCACCACAATCTCCACTTTATTCATGGCTTAGAAAACAATGAAATAAGTTGAAAAATCATTATTTCTAATAGCTTATACACTTCACGGCCATATTACTTTCCCCGAGAATATTACTTATCATTTAAATAAAGAATAGGTTTTGAAGATTAATAAAAGAAAATCCGTCTATAATGTTGCCAAATTCCACACACTTAACATGCAAAAATATTAAAAATAACACCTGGTTTCAACTTAATTACTATCAAAAACAACCATTTATATTGTGAGAGATGGTAAAAGATGCATTAAAATTCCATTTTTCTCAGTCAAAGTTACATAAATATGCATAAATTATTTGAATAACCCAAACTAGGAACGTACCTTGTGCATATTTTACACCCCCCCGGCTTAAATAGTTGTTTCAGCAAATTCAGCAACTTTACCAATCATAATGTGTTCACAAAGGATCAACAGACAATAAGATTTCATTCTCTCACAGCTTTACCCAAGGTCTGGGAAAACAGAGTCTTAAATCATTGAAATACTTTACCTAATTTCTTTGATTATTATGAATATGTAATGTCCTCTCGGGGTATTTAAATTGTCACTGAAACAACTATTTAAATCTGACAGATGAATGTTATTTTCATAGTCCTGTAGCTTTTCTTTACTCACGACATTCATTTAGATGCAGGTCACAAATTCGTCACTCTTGGGTTAACATACGTGGTCTATGAAATACAAGAGAAACTTGTGAAATATTTGGTGAAAAATATATTAAACATACCAGTAAAATATTCCACATGATGATTAAGGAATTTCGTTTTCTTTGTTGGGATATTGGAACGAAGCCATTTAGCTATGTCATATTCTACCTTTGCTGGTTTTTCGACTTCCTCTTTGGAACCGGGAAAATCCTGCAAAAAATATGCAAATTATTAAAAGTGCGCTAACAATGGTTTGTCAAACATAGTCAGATACAACGGTATTTAATAACACTTGACAACTAGGTAAAAAAAGTACAGTAATATTATAATAATAGTAAATATTTTTTAAATGTACGCAACGTCATCTGCATATTACAATCGTCATACGCAATAAGAACTTTGAGTAAGAAAGACCTCATAATTTTGTAAATCAATAATAAGAACGTGAAGTCTATTAAAAAATCATAAGCGTGTAATTATTTAAGGTCTGTAAATTAGTAAATACAAATAAACTTACTTCCTTGCGTTTCTTGCCCTTCTTCTTCTCTGCCATGTTTTTATTTGTGATTTGTGAGTTGTCACATTTAAAAATGGCAGAAATGTAAAACATTATTTGGCTAGTGGATATAATTTTCAGATTGCCAAAGGGCCGTGGTAGGAACCGAAAAAATCGGGGCGCGTTGTGACAAAGTGTTTAGATAGGTTTTAAAATGTCTGTCATCACAAACTAGATGACGTACACAGTGGCTTAGCTAGGGGGGGGGGGGGGGGGGGGGGTGTAACCCAACTGTGGAAAAAATAATTACGAAAGATATTGTCACAAAAATATTGAACACAGTCTGTTATTTATATTTTGGACGATCTTTTTATCGGCAAAAAAAGATTATATTTTTGACACTAAGTAGTCATGTTTTTATTTTTTATGAAGTCCAAATTTGCGTTTTGAATTTCTTAAAGTCAACTTTAATGGGGGGGGGGGGTGACACCACGTTATCCGCCCCGGATCCACCTACGCCACTGGACGTACAGCTCAACAGCTCAAATATGAATAATTTGGAATAAAGTTTTGGGGTTGTGAATTCTTGCCAGTCCCATGTCCCAAAAATAAAAACATGTTTCTGGGGTAAAAAACATGCTTCACTATGTTTTGAAGGATTAAAACACTATGTAAAAGAGGGTCATAAAACACAGAGGGGATACAAGAAGGCGCTGCAAAAAAGCGCATTTTACCTTTGCACGATGATGTCGTTTCTCAACCGACATGCCCCTTGAAGTCTCGAAAACCCTTCTGGACAAAAGGAGAAAGACTCCTTCGATCACCTCTTACCCCAGAAGATAGGTGGAAGCTTGAGTATCAATTAGCCAACGTGAAAAATGCCCATCTCGTTCAAGACCCCACTGAGAGACAGCCTGGGTTCTCATTGCCTTGCAAACTCTGGTCCGCCATCAATAGGATGGCGAACCAGAGTTTGTGGGTGCTCCCATAGCCGTTGTGCTCACATGATGCATATATGGGGCCTTAAAGAGTCAGCGATATGTGAATGCGGTGCGGGCAGATCACCAAACATGTGGTCAACGAATGCCCGCCCCATTCATTCCACGGCGGGATTGATGAGGTCCACAGGGGCCCTAGACTGGCTCGCAGACCTAAATGTCCCCCTCTGACCCCCCCACCATACGAAAGAAGAAGAAGACTATGAAAAAAACATATTTTTCGTAAACTCTTCAATAAGTATTAAGAAAACAAGGAAAAAATTTACTTCAGTAAATTATCTATTCAAATTTATTATCTTTTCAATTTGGTAGACGGGTATGGGTACCGCTGTCCTGGGAACCATTTCTTGGATGACCAACACCTCTGCCACAGGTCACCCCAAGTGGTTTGATATGTTTGGTAACTTAGCAGGGGTGCCGGGGTTTATGGGGTAATGTTTGTACAGGTCCTGGTGGCGGGAGGATCGGCCCACTTTCTGTGTGGCGGGCCGGATTGGGAGATGCTGGTTGAGGGAGACCCTTTACAACTAGTTACCGCTGTCCGGGCTGCTCGGTAGTATGGGGCTGACCCTCAGGCTTACAACTGAGGGTGGGCTGCCCTATCAACGAGTGCAAAAATCCCGTCGTTGCTGCTGCGCCGGTTCGCGACCGGAGGGGACCCAAGAGCAGCGTTTGGGGCGCATTGGGCGACCTCTCCAGCAGGACTCTCCCAGCCTATCGCCTTGCACCGCAGTGGGTGGATTGGATTCATACGTCCATCACTCCTGGACACTCTTATCCCCAGCTTCCTACCCACCCCTCATATCTTTCCTTCCCAAACCTTCCTTCGCCTTCATATTCTTACAGAAAAAAAAAACTTAAAATCATGAATTCAAAACAACATACAATTAAGGGGGGAGGGGGTGGGGTAAGGTTTTAAAGGCGAAAAAAGGCATATTTTCATCATTTTTTTGGAGATATGGATAATGTTGGTTTATTTATTTCATGTACACAATATAGTATAACATCTGAAGTATCTTTGAAAAAATTTTCAATAAAAAATATCAATAAATAAGTCCGTGAGAAGCAGAAGTTTTGTTTAAATTTAATTAAACTTACCTAAATTTTTCAAAGGTATCATTTTGTCTACATCCAACTCATCGAGACTCACTACAGAATTCAGAAGATCGTCTTTGTCTGAAAACCTTCTTTGTAATTCAGCAATTAGTGTGACCAATTTTTTGAAATACACAGATCTAAAGGGCTAAGCGTTCTGGTCTTCTATATTTTGTCTTGCTGACGAACAAGAAGGGTCATACATCACATAATCATCCATCCGATTTTATTTTTTGACTTGTCTCTTTTGCGCCTGGGCCCTACTTTCGGAACTGCCACTTGTTAATTAGCTTCTTCTAAAATTTTATGGTACATTTAATCTGATCTCAGTTTAGTTATTTCATTTTGGACACACTTTATTATTGTTGTGGCTTGCAAAGCTGCGTCAGCAGGTTGAAGCATGGATAAAATATTTCTGGCCAGGACAATGACCATTCGAAATTCTAAATTTAGCATGACTTTTTTTAATATCAACACTCTTACTTTTACTCTCACTCTTACTTACTTTTTTACTTACTTACGTCTTCACCGTTAAATTTGTCTTCATTAATTTTATCTAAAGTTGTCAAAATCGAAGAGTAATTACCATTTACAACTTTTGTAACCGCCAAGTGTCCTGACCAACGCTGTTCAAGGAGCCGGTCAATCCTTTTTCCATCGTGTAAGGGGCCGTTCAAGTATTACGTAACGCACTTGGGGGGGGAGGGGGGGTCTGGTGAAACGTTACGGCGCGTTACGGGGAGGGGGGGGGGGGGGGGTTCGAAGGACGCGTTACGTAACATGTTTTTCTTTTTTTAAATAAAAAACTAAGGAATTGGAATCTTCCAAGTTCGCAAGCCTTTTAGTTTATGTTGTACGGGGAATTCCTCGACTGTATTGTGCATCATTTTTATTTTATTTTCGTTGTCAGTATTCGTTAGTGTTTTAAACACGAAATACGCATAAACACAATTTGCTGTAGTCAGTGTTGTTAATGTGAGTTTTTAGGAATTATAATGTCCTCCAAACCGGGAGATTTACATCATCAGCTGTTATTGGCCTATAAAAGCTCTCATGCTGACTTGCCAGCGCAGCGCAACCAAAAAATGCCAGCCAAATTAGGAAAACAGCAAAAGAAAAATTAAAAAATGAAAAATTTATGCAACATATGAATGATGTTATACGAGAGTTTTTAGTAAGAATAACGCTTTTTAGTTATTACACACAGGTTAGTTTACTGCTAAAATATAATAATATTACCTAAAGCTAGGTTTCGTAGTACATGCATAATTACACTCAGAACATGAAAAAGGTTTTCTTCACTTTGAATCGTTCTGTGGATTTTTTAATCTCCCTTTCGAGAACTTGAAAAACCACGCTGGGACAAAAAATAGTTTTGTCTGCATGTGATTTTTCGTGCCTCTTTGTAGAACACGAATAGTTGCAGTAGAGACATGTAAGTGGTTTTGTAGCACTGTGAGTCAGCAAATGATTTCTAAGAAGTTCTTTTGTACAACATGAATAATTGCAGTCGGGACACGAAAAAGGTTTTGGTCCAGTGTGTGTAAACATGTGAATTTTTAGATACCGTTTTGTAGCGCCTGAATAGTCGCACTCGGGACAAGTAAAGGGTTTTTCATCACTGTGAATTAGCAAGTGCCGTTTTAGTTTTTTTTTTCGAGAAGTAGAATAGTTGCAGTCAGGACATGAAATGGGTTATTCACCACTGTGAGTAAACATGTGATTTTTTTATTTCTCTGAATAGTTACAGTCGGAACATGAAACTTGCTTTTCTCCACAATGAGTAGAGTCAGCAAAAGAATTCTTGGATATCCCTTTTAAAAACACAAATAGTTGCAGTCAGGACATGTAAAAGGTTTTCTCTTCTGTAAATCGCACGGTGGATTTATAAATTGTCCTTTTGAGAACTTGTATAACTGCATTCTGGACAGGAAAATGGTTTTTGTCCACTGTGCGTTAACATGTGATTTTTGGTGACTCTTTGTAGAACATGAATAGTGCAGTAGAAACATGCAAAAGGTTTTGTATCACTTTGAGTAAGCAAATGATTTCTAAGAAGTTCCCTTGCACTACATGAATAATTGCAGTCGGGACATGAAAAAGGTTTTTGTCCAGTGTGGTTCAACGCGAGAACTTTTGGATACCGTTGTGTAGCTCATGAATATTCGCAATCGGGACAAGAAAAAGGTTTTTCGTCACTGTGAGTTAGTAAGTGCCGTTTTCTTTTTTTTTTTTTTCGAGAAGTAGAATAGTTGCAGTTAGGACATGAAATGGATTTTTCTCCACTGTGGGTAAACATGGGTCATTTTTAGATTTCTCTTCGTAGTACATGAATAGTTGCAGTCAGAACATGAAATGGTTTTTCTACACCGTGAGTCAGCAAGTGACTTCTTAGATATCTCTTTAGAGGACACGAATAGTTGCAGTCAGGACATGAAAATGGTTTTTTTCTTCTGTGAATCATACTGTTGATTTTTAAATCTTCCCTTTGAGAACTTGCGTAACTGCATTCGGGACGTGGAAAAGGTTTAACTCCACTATGAGTCAGCTTGTGAACCATAGTGGAGTAAAGTGTTTCTCCACAGGGATAACTTACGGAAATTACTTTCCTCAGGGCCTTCTTACTAAAGCTAATGTAAAAGAAAGTATGTGTTGTAAAACCATGTAGGTTTATTCTAGGTCAGACAGTGTTAAATTGTGGAGATCTGGAAGGAATACAAGGCCGATAAAAATAATAATTTTCTCAATTTTTTTCAAAATGACAATATGAATATATAAAATGGATATAATGTATCACGAGTTAGAAATCTCTTGTTTTATTTATTACCGCAAACGAGATAAAATCAAGATAAAGGGTATTTAAGCGACATTTCAGTACGTTGCGCAACTTAATTGTGACTTTCGGGTAAAAATTGTTACTTGGGTGTTACGTAACGCTTAGGGGGGGGGGGGGGGGGGGGGTTGAACAGGAAAACGTTACGGCGCGTTACATGGGGGGGAGGGGGGGTCAAAAATCTTCAAAAATTGCGTTACGTAATACTTGAACGCTCCCTAAGGCAGCTATTTTGGCATGTCGAAAGAATTCATGTAACATTTTTTTTTTACATTAGCTCCACACAGGGGACCCCGAGGAAAACAATTTCCCTAGGGGCCTACGTAATCTTTGAGAATGCTGTGTGGAGGGTTTTTTAAGGGAAAGGAAGGAGAAGAAGAAATGGGAAGGAAAAAGGTATGAGGGGTGGGTAGGAATCTGGGGGTCAGTGTGGCCAGGAGTGAAGGACGTATGAATCTATGCCTCACACTGCGGTGTAAGGCGATGGGTCGGGAGAATCCGACTGGAGAGGTCAAAAGGCCTCCCTCAATCAGTCTCCTCAACCCAGCCCGCCACGCAGTGGTTGGGCAAACGTATCCGCCACCAAGACCTAGACAA
Source organism: Limnephilus marmoratus (assembly GCA_917880885.1). Classification (NCBI taxonomy): domain Eukaryota; kingdom Metazoa; phylum Arthropoda; class Insecta; order Trichoptera; family Limnephilidae; genus Limnephilus; species Limnephilus marmoratus. The sequence goes on along the minus strand of OU862919.1, from coordinate 25,542,768 downwards.
ACCTCATCCCATGATGAAATGGGGCGGGTGCCCCTGCTAAGTCACCAAATATAGTGAACCACTTAGGGTGACCTGTGGCAAGGGCGTTGGTTGTCCAATAAATGGTTCCCGGGGTGGCGGTACCCACACCCGCCTCCCAAATTGATGATGCATTGGTCAAAAAATAAACGAATAAAAGTAATTTCGAGATAGTCCTGATGACTATCAAATGCAAGCGATGGTTATAGCAGTGGACGTAAGGAATTTTTTGGCCCAATTCATTTTCTATTCTGGTCGCAACTCCCAAAACTTTCCCACTCATTACACTTGGTTTAGCATACGAGAGAAGTCAATGGCATTTTCTTACGTAAAAGTAACTGCATCAAGATTTTCAGTAGTTGTAACTGTCAATAACGACTCAGTGACGATTCCATCTTTAACGTAACGTACTGCTATTGCAATATTTTCTCAGTTATTTTTATCTTTCGTCCCATATTCCATTAGAGTGAACCAATTCATATCAGATTCTTGAATATTTTTAGCAATGGAAAATCATACTACTTGAACCATTGCTTGAATTATTTGATTGTGAATTTCAGGTAAACGATATGTTGCATTTTGTGGTATATGACAGAGCCGCCTTCAAATTTATATCTTTCAAACAAGTGTATTCAAACAAGATCTGAAATAACCCCCGTTCTTTTTCTTCCTCTAAACTATAATTTCCAAGTAAAGCTAATTCGTTTACAACTAGAAATTGTATTACTTCAATTTATTATATTTTATTATTATTGTACAACAGAATATTTCCAATTACAGTACAATTTAGTTACCCTATCAGCATTTAGGCAAGTGAATCTTCAATAATATTTTTAAGGCATATAAAGAACAGTCACTTACATCCAAATGGTTTGCAATTTCATTTAACAGCACCACTCCCCTCGTCATGCTATGCTTTGCCAAGACGTCTGTTCTGCCGTTCGGTACGTTAAATAAGTCATGATGTCGACTTCGGCTGTAGTGGTCTGGTACATATAAATCATAGCATCCCAAGAGAAACGGGCTATCGATGAAATTGTTGCAAATTTTGAAAGACAGAATAGCAAGACTTGCTTTCCGTCTAGTTTCTAGACTCACAGAATCAGTTTCCTCAAGTAAGCAGGGCTGGGCAAAATACATGCTTTGCTGTAATTGAAATACAAATTACAAAATACTTTTACGCATGTATTTGAAATACGAAATACAAAATACTTTCAAGTCGTGTATTTGAAATACAAAATACAAAGTATTTTAACCATTTTTTTAATATCAAATACAAATTACAAAATACAAAATACATTTGGTTTTGGAAAAACCTTTGGTTGAAATAAATTGTCGTAAGTGCCCTTATCTAAGGGCGCGTTTCCATAGAAGCAAAGCTGAGCAGAGTGAAACAGAGACGTGCAAAAATTGACCAATCATATTGCTCAGAAGACACGTCTCGAATCCGCTCCACTTGTAAAGTTTTGTGGTATAGGACTTAGGTGTTAGATAATAATAATAATTATTATTATAACACTAGCTGGTTACCGGCATGCGTTGCAATGCCACATTCAAAGAAATAATTTTTTTATCCCTGCATGTCCTTTCCCGTGCGTCCCCGTTCCCCTCCCACATCCCATTCCCCTGCCACCTTCCCAGCCTACCCTTTCCCCTCTCCCACTCCCCGCCAACCACCCTCCCGCGTTCCACATATTCAGTCCCAGTACATTCAGTTTTCAAACAACTCGCGTGCCAGATATTACAATTTTTTATTAATATTTTCATTTTTCACATATTACAAATATTCATTTTTGTATATTATAAGAACAAGCAATCAAATCTGGTACCTAACGTAGGTACCTATTTAAAATATCTAAAATAAAAAAAACCGTAGACAATTCTTTTGTTACAAAAAAACAGCTGCCTGCTAAATTCAATTTCATAAAACGCACGAACTGTCAAATGTGCGAAGTTAAAATAGTCGTCAAGTTTTCTTCAATTATCCAATTTTCTGCATAATTTTCTTAATTTTTCTTTCCGTAAGAACCTTCTACAAAGTATTAGAAAACTGAATGAAAAAAAAGATGAATGAAATAGATAAAGTCGTTCTGAAGTTATGGCCTGACCAAGGGAACCAAGAATTCATTTTTATATACATAGATGACATTTGTATAGCGCAGTTTTGTGTTATTTCGCTATACAGTAATTAACTTAAAACAAATAACATTTAACAAGTGCGCTCTACAGTAATTAACTTAAAAATAATCTAGTGTTCAGTCAAATTATTCCTATAGTGCTTGATCTAATACTATAAAAATGTACAAATAAAAAGCAAGTACAAAGCAATGATAAGTTTAATATAATTTGATACAAAATGTACAATAACAGTGCTTTTATAGCACAAGACAAAAATATAATTATAAAGCAATGATAAGAAAACTACAAATAATCATTAGTAAGAGTGCTATAGCACAGGACAATAGTACAGGATTCTAGCGTTTTTACTCTACATATTATCTATGTTAGTTTATTTTTCATTATCATTATTAAGATCGCTAAATGTATTTGAAAATGTATTTTGAAGCCATGAGTATTTGAAATACAAATTACAAAATACCTCAGCAACAGGTAATTGAAATACCAATTACAAAATACATTTTTAGGAAGTAATTGAAATACAAATACAAAATACGTATTTCAAATACTGCCCAGCCCTGCAAGTAAGTCAATATGGTTCATGAACCTTGGATAGGTTCCATGCTTCCGCATATAAAAATACGTGAGGAATTTCTTCTGGATTTGCTCTAACACATCAATGTACTTCTGGTGGTATGGTGCCCAAACATCGCTCGCGTACTCCAGCTTGCTTCTCAGTATGCCATCGAATAACGCTAGCATAGCTTCTTGGTTATCAAACTGCTTACAAGTCCTGATGATGAACCCAAGAAGTTTGTAGCAAGACTGAGTGAGCTGCGATATATGGCAAGAGAATGTCAGTTCGGGATCAAAGACGACACCGATCACGTTATCACGTGTAATAGATAATATCAATAATAGACTTCACGTAATATCTATTTTTTTCAAATGCTTTTTCATGAATCAACGTTTCTATACTACTAGTTGTTGATATTCTATATAATTTATCCTGCCACATAGCCAGTGGCGGCTCGAGCACTTTTTTGGTGGCGGGGATCGACATTTTTTACGTACTGTGCCGTAATCTCACCAAAAAAAAAATTATGGTCTAATCTTGCTAATCTAAACACAAAATGTCTATTTATATATTTGTAAATGTATATTACCTATACCTACCAATTTGCAAGATAGTACAATAAAAATAAAACTCAAAAAAAAATGTCTGTGTTTTAATTCTGTTTAGTGAAGTGATACACAACTCTTTTTGTTTTTCCGCCTTTTGCATACACTAATAGATTAGAAGGTTTTCCGATGCGTGAGCATATACTGTTGTCCAAATTTATCCCTCCTTCCGCTTCTCCCTCTTCCCCCATCCCTCCGTCACCTCTTCCCTGCGTGTCTTTTCCCATGCATCCAGACGCTCCATGGGAAGGTAGCATGCTGCATGAAGTAGCATGGGAACAAGATGAAAAATAAGAAAACAACAGATTTATTTGGACAAATTTATATATACACATAGATTAACATTATTTAGATACTATTTTACAAATAGAGATAAACTCTCTTGGTTTTTGAAGATTTCACAAGGTTGACAATTCTGGAGCAGATAATTTAGATAAGCTGATGGTAGCAAGATACGCACAAAGCAAATAGTGCAGTTTAGTAATAAGTGTGTGGAGCCCATTCTACCCAATCACGGAGCTGTCAATACATAACTAGCAGTAACTTCTAAAGGCCTGCGTAAACACAACTTAAAAAATATGTAGACAGAAACAGTTGAAATACTAATATAGAAACGGTCATTGAGTGTACATGGCTACAACCAATCCTATCTACATTGTTTAAAATCACAGTGGGCCTTAAAATCCAGTCAATTTAGCAAAATTCCTTACAAAAGGTCAAGCAGTTTTGAATTTTTGACATATCGTTTGGGTTGTCACAGTTAAAACCAAGATTTCGACCTCGGTAACCCATTTATTTTGGTTTTTGCCAGATATTTAAAAAAATAAATGTCTGTCGAAAAAATTATTGTTCCCGTTTTGAAAGAAAAGTAAATTTGCCACAATTTGAGCATAAGATGAGCTATATAGGAATGACAATTTCTGAGATACAACTTTAAAAAAAAGTGTTTTTTTTTTAAAGATAAGGGAACGTACCCATACTACGTGACCTGTTAGGTTTTTTAACACCGTGGGGGGGGGGTTAAAAATTGCAAAAAGTTGGTCACGTAGTATGGGTACTAAGGTGGTCCAGGCCTGTATAGTAAATTTTGTTTTTTTCAATATAGATGTAGCCACCAATTTTATTTGTTACACCTATCATTTCAATTATGTGTAAAAAAATTCAGCCCCCTATCTTATATACAAGGGGGTGCTCATCGAATTAGAAGTTTCTGACAAAAGTTCTGGATTTTAAGTAAAACACGTAATTTAAGGTTTATTAATATTACAATTATTTTAGTCAAATAAGTATAAAACGTATTTAAATTTGAAAAAAATTTGGTAACGAAGCAATAATTAACATAATATTAGTCGCAAACTTTCAAAACTATGTTGGTTAACTCCATTTTGAATGTTTCAGTAGAAACGTATTTTCTGTTTTGTTCAACGATGTGAAGTAAAAATTGCTTTTTTTCCTCATTCTTAGTGAGTATCGTGTTGTAATCTTCAAATAGTTTAACACCTCTCTCCGCTGTATCATTAACAATACACAAATTTTTGAAGGAAATCAACACTGTTATTCCAAGTCATAGGAGGTAATTACAAGAAAGAGTCCGTGATTTCAAGAACTAACAGCGTTTTCAACGTTCTTTGTGTTGCAAAAGCTTCTAATGTAACCTCTGAGGCAAGCTTAGCAGAATCATCTCGTACTGAAGGATTACCGCCATCTGATTTTATTTTTTGAACAATGGCCTGTTTCTCAGCATCAGACAGCTTCTCAGAAAACAAGGTTAATGAGACTAGTTCATCTGACAAATACCATAAGTGACGCTCTAAGGCACCCCTAGCTGCTATACTGATTTCGGAATCAATGGCTTCGTACAATTTTAAGCTATTCCAAAGTATTAAGTGATTTACTGGCGCATCTGCTGCCAAAGACGCTTCGATTCAAACTTTGGTGTAGATGATAACTAACAAATCGAACAATTTGTTTTCTTCTCTCTTGATTAGTTTAAATCTTATTACGATCAAGCGCACTGGTAACGTATTGTGTAAATATGTCACTAAACTTGTAGACAGCTCAACGCACTACAAACTCATCTTTGGACTTATCCTCTAATATGCTAGCATTACTAGAAGTGCTACTGAAGCTGCACTCAAGTTCTAACTCTTGTCTCGACACCACCGAAGATGAAGCATTACTTTCAGCAGCCATTTCTTTCAATTCTTCAAATCCTTGTTTCAGTTTTAGAGAACTTTCTTTGACCTTTTCTAGTTTCTTATCGATTGAGGTCATAATCATCTTACGTTCTCATCTTTGATCGATGAGAAACGCTCTGTCTTCCGCAATTTTTATCAAATTCAAAGCGCTTGCATGGGCAATATCAAAAAGTTTGTCTAGTTCTTTTTTTAAACAAATACACTCCTTTTTTTTGTGCTTCAGAATTTCTTCCTCTATTTTTATTCAATAGCAGCCAAAGAAACTTAATCAGTTTTTCAATGCAGTGATTTTGTTGTCCGGTCGGAATACTAGATTTACTCCATACTTTTATAAGTTCTTGAATAAGTACATGCGCGAAATCTTTCACATTTTTGGAATCATTTAATATGTAGTGATAACGGAGTAAAACTTGCCGAAGAGTAGGATGTTGGTTAAGCCTCATCAATGGCTCAATATCTCGAACCCCAAGTAGAAAAATTTCGTATTTTTTTCGAGTAGATGAACACATTTTACTACACTGATTCATTTCACAGTCTACTAAATAAGTATCAAATACTGTTCAAATTTGTCCATAAAACTCTTCAGTAGTTCATTTTAATATTTATTTAATAATTTAACACACGAAATTGGCCTGTAGCAAAAAGTAAAAATTAAGCATTTTACACAAAAAAGTCAAAAACAACACTCGATTGAGCACCCCTTTCTACTTGAGCTATCTCGCTGAAATTTTACTATGTTATTTCTATTAATACATGTAACAAATTCACGGGGTGGCCAAATGAAAAATAATAAAAAAAAATTTTTGGACCACCTTAATGGGTACGTTCCCTAAATATCTCCTAAAATAATTTGAGTTGTCACAGTAATGTAAAAACCAAGTTTTCGACATTGGCACACCTCTGCGTCTGGCGTTACCTAGCAAAAACTTTAGCAAATTTACTCTATTTTAAAAAAGATGATTTTTTCGACAGACGTTTATTTTTTGAGATAAAGTATGGCAAAAAGAAGATAAGTACCAACATTTTGGTTTGTTTTCCGGGTAAGGGGTCATCCATTAATCACGTGATGTTTTTTTTAGCAATTTTTAACCCCCCCCCCCCCCCCCCCTTGGTGATATATGGTGAGATTTTAGACTAACTCCCCCCCCTCAAAATCACGTGTATTTTTTTAGTACAAAGTATTTTGAAATTTTCAGAATATTATCACGAAAAATAAATACACGTGATATCTCATTATACCCCCCCCCTCGTGATTTTTCCCGAACCCCACCCCCCCCCCCCCCCCCCCCCCCCCCCCCCCCTTTCGAGCATCACGTGATTAATGGACGACCCCTAACTAGGATACGGGGGTTCGGTTTTGACATAACTGTGGCAACCCAAATGATGTATTATTGAATGTAACAAAATTATTGAATGTAACAAAAAATCAGAACAACCCGACCTTTTGCAATGAATTGCCATATTTTGTGCTATTAGATATACCTACAATATTTTTGAACGATCATTGTATAAGGCAACGAACGGCCTGGCAATATAATACTTGACTGATTTCTGCGTGAGAGACAACTCAGCAGAGCAACTCACGCTTAAGCGCAGAATTCACACACTCATTTTTTTAAACACAATCACTCTGCATGTCAACCGACTATGAATGAGGTCAGGCTTGGTGAGCTGATCCGTTGCATACATTCCCACACTGATCGGCTCGTGATGGACAGACGGACAGAGAACTGAAGGACCTAGCCCATCTGTCCGTCGCAGCAATATATGGACGGATCAGTCTGCCGTGCATGCTCTGCGAATAGTATATAAAATTGACAACTCATTATATTAATATTAATTTAAGACGTTAATAGTTCCTCTAAAATATCAGGTTTCTTTTTGCTTTCTTCTGGTGCTATAACTTTAAGGCACTCTTCGACATACTCTACAAAGATAGGTTCCTGCATGAAGTTTTTCAGCATTTGTGCGGGAGCATCGCAACTGTCCAAGGACTTGAGGATATTTCTCAAATGTGGGTTCCGGATGCAATTCCTCAAGCTTTCACTTTGCTCTGTGAACAGGAGAACAATACGTTAGTCAATGGTCTTCAAATCAATGATATTAATAAAAGTATGAATTCCACCAATGTAAGCAATGATTAACTTAGCAGGTACTGGTTTAATATATTTTGAGGATAACATAGCACAGTACACTTTTCAAAACAGTGACATGCTATTTAGATTAGAATGTATACATGATTATTACGCACTGCTGCTTCGAACACCGCATACTTTCAAAATACCCTGCATTGACTGAGGACTTAGCTAGCAGAGGATTAATCCCGCAAAGGCCGGGTTGGCCTTTGCTCCTTTAAACCACTTTGCTACTACTTTAAATCTCTTTTTTTTCAAAGTAAAAAGAAAATATTTTTTTATAAAGAATGTAACAGCACGTACCCGTTGGACTTCAATCAGCGATTCCTGAGAATATTTGGATTAAAAAATGTACATGTCATCTTGCTGTCTGATGATTTTTTTTCTATTAAAAACAACTGACTGGTTTGGCCAGTCTACCGTAGAGCTGTGCCGGGCTGCAGTAAACAAAGTCCGCATAGCCAACATGATAGCCAACATCCGTTGAACGGACAGGGCACAAGAAGAAGAATTAAAAAGAACAAAAAAAATATTTTTCAATCACACGTCGCCACTGACCCACCCTACATGTCGCGATGTGATCATGTGATAAGCGCGCTGTTTCGTGCTGCTGGGACGAGACAGAGTATTTATCACGTGACCCGCCTCTATGCTATACGCAACTCAGTTCTGACGTATGGTGAAAAAATATTTTTGTTTTTAATTGAAAAAATGGCATCTGCGTTTTTTACTCCAAATACGCTCAGGAATCGCCGGTTAAAATCGTTCAGATACATGTCGTTACACCCTGTATAAGTAATAAAATATGTCATACAATACACTCATAAAAACAAATTCCAATATTATTTAAGTAATTACAATCAAATTAATTTTGAGTCAAATGTAAGTAGGTATACTCATTTTTACCTAATAGCTGCAACTTTTCTACGGGCACGGTGTCTTCAGTTGGAAATCTGTATGTGGAAAGGGAACTGGATTTTTCTTCTTCCACATTTTCAGCACACGCGGGAGGTGAGCATTTACTTTCTTTGTGTTGCTTACAACAAACCACGGAACAACTGTAAACAATACATATGTGTAATAATATATTAGTAATGGAAAATCAATATAAGATTGATACACAAAATAAATTAAAATACAGCAGAGTTCTCTTTCAAACGTCCAAACATTTTACAGATGAAATTACTGTTCATATTATTTAAAAAATCAGTTGTTTATCCAATGACATGCTGCCGTGCGTGTTTATTATGTGTACAGTGTACAAGTTCACTATGACTGACCTAAAAGCACGTCCGTCAAAGTCAAAAATAGTTTTATGTCATTTTTAAATATGTGCAGTGAGTGAATTATCTATCATAATTTATAATTAGATTCACCGTATTACAGATTATAACAAATACTATAAAAAAAAACTGTTTCCAGCACATGTGTATAATAATGAAAAACTTACTAAGGTTCGCGGCAAACAGGACATTTGTATTTAGATTCAGCGTCACAGATTATGCACGACATTTCCAAATTGATTGATTTATATATTTAAAAAACGAGGCGAGTATGAGATGTAACACAAGTTACATTTCATAAATCTTCGGCAAATACACAACTTTGACAGCTAACAGGTTTTTTTAAGGTTATGTTTTCGTTTTGGTCAAGAAGTGACATAAACAAAGGTGAACATCGCGCGGAATTTGTTTCCAGCAATTTATTTCACTCGTTTTTGTTAATTCGGGGCATTATAGAACCAGTAGGAAGAAATACGCGCGAACGGTACCGGCCCCTGTGGCCTAATGGATAAGGCATCGGCCTCCTAAGCCGGGGATTGTGGGTTCGAGTCCCACCAGGGGTACATATTTTTTTTCAAATTTATAAAACTATATTTTTAAACGTCTTTCAATTATTATAATTATCTCAAAAATTATCAAAAGCTGGTAATAATAAAAGAAAAATGTAATTATATTTTCTCGCAATGGCTCGTTTTTGCATGGTGCCTCAAGGAATGAAGGGTAGTTGATTTCCCACCAGGGGTACATATTTTTTTTCAAATTTATAAAACTATATTTTTAAACGTCTTTCAATTATTATAATTATCTCAAAAATTATCAAAAGCTGGTAATAATAAAAGAAAAATGTAATTATATTTTCTCGCAATGGCTCGTTTTTGCATGGTGCCTCAAGGAATGAAGGGTAGTTGATTACCTAACTTCGTTTTCTGAAAAATAGATGTCTCTGTATTTTTCCATGAAACATTTTATTTTGTGAAAATTTACTTACGAAATATTGTTTTTGTAATAATATCAGAAAATGTATTATAATATAACTAGCTGGTTCCCGGCATGCGTTGCAATTCCATATTCAAAGAACTAAGTTTGTTTCTCCCTGAATCACCTTTCCCGTGCGTCCCCGTTCCCCTCCCGCTTCCACTTCATAGCTAGCTTTATAAATTATTTCCTATCCTATATGTTATTCTGATGTATGAGATTAAAATCCATTCGTACATTGATAATTTAGCAGAACTACACTCGTACCAGTCACGTAGATTTCGGAGCCTCAAGGTGCGGCATCTTCCTCTTTCATAAATCTTTCGAATTAAAAACATTTTTTGTAATTGAATTTCATACATAGCTATCCCTAATTAATTTGAACACGTGAAACTGATTTACCGATTTCGTTGTGGATATCGTGATTAGGTATAACCTATGTTTAACATTGTTAACGAGAGAACGGGTCGCCTTTGGGACTTGTTATTGATTTTTTTTATTCACTGATTTTTTTTTCGCACAGCACCCTCAAAGATGATAAACGTTACCTGTCAGGATTTGCTATGTTTTTTTTTTAAATGCCTCAATTCAAAAGATTACCATTCAGAATCGAAATAATAGGTACTTGAAAAGCAATGACCTTAGCCTTAGTTGTTAGTGAGCAGATCTGAGTAGCCAGGTACTTCCAAACCTTACGTTTTCCCATCTCTCCACCTCCACAATCGCTTCATCCTCTCAACATACACAGGAATTTCCTGGTGAGGAAGACAGAGAACAATCACAAAAAAATACTAATTTCGATTGTATCTGTCTGTGTAACTCTGGTTCAATGAACTCGGATTTGCTTTGAACTGAAGTGTCATTTTCAAAATTTGGAACTGATTGTGTGAATAATTCAGACGAGCGTTAAAGTACCTACCTATAATAAGATACTTGAACAGAAAATAGTTTCAAATGTGTCATTTTCAAATATAAAACTGTTAAGAAATCAAACAAGCGAGAATTGAAATGTTGCTTGAAATGGCATTAGCCGGTTGGTGACCAGATCTGACCAGCCAGGTACTTCCCCAACTTCCTCTCCCGATCTCCTCCCCCTCCTACCAATTGGAGATGCCATAGTCTCATTGGCTCCGGGCGGGAGCAGTTGTGACTCTTGTGCGGTATTCACATTTGAAAAAATAATAAAGCGAGTTTCCTACCAATAATATTATATTTTTTTACCAAAAAATTATTTTATTTCTGTGTTTGAAATGTATATTTGTTGTGTTTAAATTTGTTATGTTTAATCTTGATAAGTAAAGTCAGATTTCGATTAAAAGATTTCTATGTTTTTACCTTGTTTATTGTTTATAAAAAACCGACATGTTTCGTGAGTTTGTTTGAAGAAGTAATTATATTTTATTATGACAACTAATAACAAATTAAACTTCAATAAATTGAAGACGTGCAGCGGGGAGAATAAATGATTTTTTTTTTTTTACATTAACTCCATGGAGGAGGCCCTGAGGTAAATAATTTCCCTCAGGACCTATGTCATCTTTTTTTTTTACTCTAGCTCCACACTATTCGCGAAGTTGAACGAGGTTAGCCGAATACGATAGTGCGGAGAGGCACTTCGTCTTACTTCGTCCAACCTTGGCTCGCCTCGGGCGACCTCCAGTTTTTGTCGGTTTTTGCGCCCGAGTCAAAGGACTCGAGGTTGCACGAACTGCCTACACGAAGTGCCTCTCTACACTACTCGGTTAACATCTAGAAGTGGGTTGATTCACTCATTTTACGGAATCAACTCCGGACCCATTTTCGACTGAGTGGACTCGATTCACTGGACTCGCTCCTTTGATTCCGCCGATTCCACCGGACTCGCCGAATCCAACTCATTGTGGCGCTCCGCCGGAGTCGTTGAATCGACCGGAATCAAACTCAGTTCGGCTCTTGCTGATTCAATGCCGAGAGTTGATTCCGCCGGACTCGCCGAACCAAACTCATTGTGGCGCTCCGCCGGAGTCATTGAATCGGCCGGAACCAAACTCAATTTGACTCCTGCTGATTCAATGCCGAGAGTTGATTCAGCTGAACTCGCCGTACTCGGTGGAATCGTGAACGATACGGAGTTGGGGAATCATGTGTTTAAGTAGCCGGGCGTGTGTACAATAACATGTTATTGTTTATTGCGTGCGAGAAGTCTTATCTTTATATAGCTAATAATAATGTGTTTGACATGAGTGATATCTTTGTCGACTTTATGAGAACCGTGTAAGATATTTATGTTAAATTTGAAACTTACGAACAATGGAGTCCTTGTATAGCAGTGAGCCATGGAACCGGCAGAAAAAGGGTGAAAGTAAACTGAATGCTGTTGAAATGAGATCCCTGAGACGTATATTTGGTGAAACTATGTATGATCGTGAGAGAAATGTGGAGATCCGCAAATAATGTAAGGCTGATGTAAGCATAATGAGTAAGATTAAGAAGGGGACCATCAGATGGTTTGGGCAAGTAGAGCGAATGAACGAAGAAAGTAGTGTAAGGGGAATATATGGCAAAATGTGAATGGTGGAAGAAGTTGGAGACGCCCGGGGAAGACATGGCAAGATCAAGTGAATCAGATACTCGAGTCGGGCCGTGTCAAAAGTCAGAATAAAAGAAGAGTATGTTTGAGACGATGTATGAATGTGAGTGAGGCAAGGAGTGTGTGCCAAGATCGAGTTGTTTGGCGGTCATTCCTCTCAGCCTACCCCTGCGGAGAAACGGCGTGATGGTTAGTTAGGTAGTAAGATATTTTACGTTCTTCATAAAACTAGTAATTCATCAGAGTATCACCGGCGCGAACTTGCGGGAAAGCAAATTTGCTCCGTGATGACCGACAAAAGGTAAAAAGCAATGCTCCCTGCTATCTTTTGACTAAGATATAATGCTATTTCTTTTCGAAAAACGTTTTCACGCTGTCATCGCGCCCCGCTAGAGCAATACAACGCCGCCCCACTCGCGCCGCACACCTCATCCCGTGAATGAGTCCTGTATTCTCACTCTGTCACTCTGTCACTCGTTCCCGAGTGAGAGAGTGGCAAATCCCCGCCCAGCCTGCGCCGCGCACCTTTTCCCGTAAATGATTCTTGCCGCCCGGCCCGCGCCGCACACCTCCTTCCGCCTCAACCTCGCCCGTGTGCGAGTGACTCCGGAATCGATTCATAACATTTTTCGGACTCGGAGCGAATCAAACGCATTCGGACTCGGAATCATCGGATTCGTTCCGGCCGGAACGACACACTTCTATTAACTTCAGTTCGCTTCAATACGTCGTCGTGAATACACGTGCTTGCTAGCAATTATTTTTTTTGTATTGTCACACGGCACGATTATGAGTGGAATACAGTGGACCGGGGCATGTTAGAAATACCCGTAGACGAATTAAAGAAAAAGAAGGATTCGCTTTTTGCTACGTACAGGAGCTACCGTAGAAAAAAAGATGCGTCAATAAACAATAATAATAATAATGGTTTATTGTCTTCATTTCTTAGTAACAAGTAGAGATAATGATATCCTCACTGGGATCTCCCGTGCTGAGGATTTCATTTACATATTATAATTTAATTATAAGAAATTAATATGAATTAGACATAACATATATCATGTAGTATTTTTTTAAAATAATTATAAAGTAAATAAGATAGTGTTTTCTTTATAATTCAGTTCACTAGATTTGGGTTTAGTCTGTATTTGATATCAGTATATTTTCTATTTCTGATCTGCCTATATTTAGTATCCAGCTTTTTATTTGAAATTTAAATGTTATAATGTTGAGGTTTTTGAGTGAGAGTGGTATTTTATTGTAGAGTTTAATGCCATAATATAAGAAGCTTTTTTGCCCAAATGTTGTGTTAGTAGTTACTTGTTGGATATGTTTTTGACCATGAGATCTAGTGTTTCTAATGTACGTGTTAGTTGTTATTTCTTGGGTTTTGTACTTATGAATGTAAAAATATGTACATAGTTAATAGTTATAATACGCGAGCATGCACATTGCAACGGCAGCTGCTACTTGAGCGTCCATGACGTGCGAGTCGTGACAGCACCACCGCGCGAACGAGTTCTCGCGAAGTTGAACGAGTGTGTAGCGACGTACTTCGAACTTCGGTCAACTTTCCCGAATATTTCGTCGAGGAACTTCGCGAGTAGTGTAGAGCTAGCATTACATGAGCTCCACACAGGAGGCCCTGAGGAAAATAATTTCCCTCAGGACCTATGTCATCTTTTTTTTTACATGAGCTCCACACAGGAGGCCCTGAGGAAAATAATTTCCCTCAGGGCCTATGTCATCTTTGGGGATGCTGTGTGGAGGGTTTTTTTTTAAGGAAAGGAAGGAGAGGAGAGTTATGGGAAGGAAAAGGGTTTAAGGGGTAGGTAGGAATCTGGGATTCAGTGTGACCTGGTCATCCACCTCCAAGACGTAGACAAACCTCACCCCATGAACCCGGGCACCCCTGCTAAATCACCAAACTTAGCGAACCATTTGGGGTGACCTATAGCAGAGGTGTTGGTTATCCAATAAAGGTTGGTTATCCATCTGAGATGCTGGGTGGAGGGTCTTTTTGAGGAGAGGAAGGAATGAACATTGGTCTTGAAGAAACCCATGTTGTAGGAAACAGGAAACACAGAGGCCGGCAAATCGTTCCACAGCCGAGCTGTTGAACACAGAACGAGTCGAAAAAGCGACCCGTTCTCATGTAACAAATGCCAACCGTGTACCTACATATGTTTCGCGTTTGGCGTGTTTCCAGACTATGCACCGGTGCCGAAGGGATCAATGACGCTAATTCATTGGATCATCTTCCATTGAAATACAAGTAGAACAAGGATAGCAATCCCACCCGACGCCTGAGCTCTAAAGATTGCTATCAATATTGTGTTGTTTCGTGAACACGTCACAAGGAGAACCTGTGCTGAAGTGTGCACGTGTATTTTATGTGGATTACATTATTACCTACGTTAAAGAAAATTACAAGAAAGATGGTGTAAATGATTTTTAAAATATTATAGTGTTTCGCGAACACCTCACTACTAGTTTCCGGAGCCATTTTGAAATCTTAACCTAACCCAAACATTTCATTATTACAAAGTACCGTACGGATGTAATGAGTGTTTGTCTGTTGGAACACTGAACGCCGCGGCAGAAAGAAAGAGGCGGATCTGATAATCTTTTGGGTGAACGACCTTCCTGCGCGGGGTGAACGGCCTCCGTATTCGGCAGGCCCTCCCGAGCCGCGAGCCGGATGTCCGCGCCTCCGGTAGAAAGTGGCTGCACTACCACATGCACAGTCAGTCGTAGCACACAACAGCTACAGTCGTGTATAGTCGCATTACAGTCACACTACAGTCATATTATAAGTCACAGTCGCGGACGGCACAGATCCGGACAGACGAGAGACCTTTGCCGCGTTTTTCTTTTCTCAGGCGGCCTCTAGAGGCGTGCACAACCTTTTATCATATACACAAAACAAAACATGACCATATGCCCCGTTTTTCGGTACTCTGTCCCCTTGTCCCCGTGAAGGGCTTCGGGACGCCAAAATGTACCGTTTTCATAAACAAATTAAACAATTTTGGAGGCGGATATGGGTACCGCCGCCCCGGGAACCATTTATTGCAGCGTTTTCTAACCTTTTTCAGCCACGGACTCCTAGGAATACAAGCACAATTTTCAAGAACCCCTTTAATAAACATAATAAGTTCGGCGACTTAGTAGGGGTGCCCGGGTAGATGGGGTGAGGTTTGTCCGGGTCTTGGCGGCGGATGCGTCTGCCCATCAGCTGCATGACGACAGGCCGGATCGGGAGAGTGCGGTTGAGGAAGTCCCTTTGACTTCTCCAGACGTACTCTCTCGGAAAAACGTCATGAAAGGAGGGATGGATTCATACATCCGTCACTCCTGGACACACTGACCCCCAGATTTCTACCCTTAATGCCTTTTCCTTTTCTAAAAAGACCATTCACACAGCATCCCCAAAGATGGCACAGGCCCTGATGGGAATTATTTTCCTCTGGGCCTCCTGTGTGGAGCTAATGTAAAAAAAAACAGCAATAAATTTCGGATCTTTTATTTTAGTACTACAAATACAAAAAAACGTTAATAATTAACGCAAAATAGCTACACCAACATTCACATTAATTAATGTGAAGGTTTCTGTATTTGTTTCTGGAGAGCAGAGAATGCCTTTTCACAGAGGTATGTGGTTGAGAAAAGCAGTAAATGTTTCAGTGCTTCTCCTGATATTTCCTTATAATCTTTCTTTACATTCACCCAAAAACTTGATAAACGGTGTTCTTCGAAATTACGTTTCAAAGCTCAATCACAAGATATTGGGTTTCCTGTGCCGTTGTCAAGCAAGTAATATCAAGTAAAGTTGAAAGGGTCTAATATCCAATTTTTATTTTTGTCGGGTACTTGAAAATAATCCCGAAACGAATACGCGTGGCGATTACGAAACTTTTGGTGGCATTTTTTTATTGTAGACTAGCTGGTCCCGGCATGCGTTGCTATTCCATTTAATAAAGAAAGTGTTTCTCCCTGAGTGTCCTTTCCCGTTCGTCCCGTTCCCCTTCCGCCTCCCCTTTTTTTCTCCCGTTCCCACTCCGTCACCTCCACCTTCCCTCTCGCCACTCCACTCCCCCCCTTCCCCCGTCCTGCGAACCCCCCTCCTGAGTTCCCCTCCCCCCTCCCAGGTCCCCCACCCCCCTCTTAGGTTCCCCTCCCCCTCCCTAGTTCCCCTCCCCCTTCTCTCCCTCCATCCCGCTTTCCATAGCAAAAGCCGCTTCCTCGCGTTCCACCAATAGCAATTTTTTTATACAAATTTCATAATGCCAGAGCTCACCGGAAGTTTTATAAAAACCTTGTCCTGACAATAACGAACACACAAAAAAAATTTATCCAATTTGGTGCAGTCGTTCGAAAGTTTTGCGCTTAGCAACACATTCTCATTATAGATGAGACTGCGGACCCCCATATTTATTGGATAACCGATATCTCTGTCATAGGTCTCCCCAAGTGGTTCGCTATGTTTGGTGACTTAGCAGGGGTGCCCGGGTTCAAGGTGTGAGGTTTTTCCAGGTCTTGACGGCAGATGCGTCTGCCCACCTGCTGCGTGGCGGGCTGGATCGAGAGAGACTGGTTGAGGGAGCTCTTTTGACCTTTCCAGCTGGACTCTCTCGACCTATTGCCTTGCACCGCAGTTGTAGGGATGGATTCATGTGTCCGTCACTCCTGGACACACTAACTCCCAGATTACTACCCATTTGATTAATTTGTGTTATTTCACAATTTATATATTTAAAATAATATATAGTATATTTGCGACACGTTCCAGAGTGGAAGATACTCTCAGTATCGCCCTGGTGTAGGACCACCATTCAGAATTGAAATGTTGCTTGAAATGGCGTTAGCCGTGTTTGGTGACCAGATCTGAATAGCCAGGTGCTTCCCCACCTCCCTCTTCCTATCTCCTTACCTTCCCCATTACCTTCAGCCTCACAACATACCCCGATTAGGGATGCCATAGTCCCACTGGCTCTAGACGGGAGCAGTTGGGACTCTTGGGCGGTATTCATCTAGAAAAAAAATCCTCTTATCTTTTTTCCTTCCCAGAATTTCCTATCCTTCCCTTCCCTCAGCAAAGACCCTCCACACAGCATCCCCTATTGGCCCTGAGAGGAATTATTTTCAAAAAAAAAACAAATTAAATCAAATTAAGGGCAAAACATGTATAAAGGTCTCTGCCCACTACACCGTTCCATACCATGACCGTAACCGTAGCGGCGCATGCAAAAAAAATATTCTTTGCAACGATCAGTATGAAACGCTGCCCACTAGCCCGTTCCGTCACCGACCAACACCGTCGCATACCATGACCGGACTGACGGCGAATTCTCGATGACAATATTTTGCAGGTGCCGGTCCGCTCTATGCATGGCATGCAACGGTGTTAGAAGGGGATCATACGCGTATGATCCCCTTCTAACCGCGTTGCCACTCCGTCAGTTCGTGATTTGTGTTCATTTTTCGTGTTTATATCCAAGTATTTTAATGATATGACACTATGCTTTTCCTGACGCGTCAATCCAACACGAAAACACAGGCGAAATGATATAACGGGCACCGTACACCTATTGAACGGGGATGGTACGGACACTAACCGCGGTGTATACGGGTATCATACGGTCACTATACCCGTTACGTACGGGTATAATACGGTGTTAGTACGTTCTAGTGGGCATAGTAGGGCGTAGCATGTTTATTTCGTGGCTGATACGTTCATAGTACGGTCATGGTATGGAACGGTGTAGTGGGCAGAGACCTTAAAGGTCTATGATCCGCTTCCACAATCACAATAGCCTTCAATTCTTCTTTATCAACTTTGGTCTCCGGCCGTCCACTGGGCTTGTTCTGCAGGTCGAAATTTCCAGAACGAAAATGTTGGAACCAAAAACGCACTGTGTTTTCTTTTGCGGCACCGTCGCCATACACATCATTAATCCTTCGAGCCGTTTCTGCAGCACTGGTGCCACGGTGGAACTCGTACTCGTAAATAACACGATATTTCAAGTTTTCCATTTTGTTAACAAAGTGACACAAAGAAAAAAAACAATTAAGGAAAAAACAAATGAATTATAATTTTCGAAACACAAATACATGAGTAAATAGCTGTATAAATTTGAATTTGGAATTCCTAACTAAAGAGAAGATATTTGAGATCAAAGTTGCCAGTACGGCAAAACGCCAATTTCATATGTAAGGACCTAATATAAGAAAAAACAAAGTTTTTAAAGCCATTCTAATTACAAAAAAAAGTTTAAGAGATGTCTAATAGGTTTTGTGTAGGTAATTATTTCTCCCATGCAGGGAGAAACAATTTCTCTATTATGTGGCATTGCAACGCATGCCGGGAACTCGCTAGTAAATAATAATTATCTTTTTCGTTATTTGTTTTTGGTTTTTATAATTATCTTTTCCAAATTTTAATTAATTTTATGCATTATGCAGGAATACAATTATTTTAAACCAAGCACCCATGCACCGACAACTAAAATTAAAATGTCTAATTCATATTTTACAAGCAAGTAATATTAAATCCACCGAAAAACCTATATTATTTTGCCATTTACTTATGAAGTCAACAGTTTATTTACGACATTGAAAAAGAGTTACAAATTATTTATTTCTGTTATTTATACCATGAGGTCTAAATGGTTAATGATTAAATGCCAGTTATACAAACGCAAATTTCAATTGAAAAGTAATTGGGAACCTAATACTTTTAAACAATCAGCGCTTAAAAACAGCCCTTTGTTCCAAAAGAATATTATAAGTATCGCGCACCAGTGGTTTTGTACGAATGTAAGAATGTGTTCATGACTTGAATGGGCCGAAGGAACCGATCTGATAAATTCACAATGTTTCGGTCAGCGAAATGTTAATTCTTGGTAAAAGTTGCGCGGTGAGATCCGCCTGGCCCACGACCACGATACCAGCAGCCGTATGCTGTAGATACCTACTATGAACTATGGGGTTAGCCCGTCTTAAGACGTCGCCGAAACCGAAAGAAAACGAACCAATCTGCATTGTATTTCAAAATAAATTGACACTAAACCTACCTCTAATGCTAATGTTATCAGTTCGGAGGGCAAACGTCTCTAATGATAATGGTGACGTCATTGATTGTACAGAGGACGCCCATGGATGTTGCTGGCTGATGATCTGAAGCAGACTGCCGGCTTCGGAGAGATGAGAGCTGTTCCAAATCGGCAAACCCAGAAAGATTGAGAGTAGCCCATTTTTTATTTCACCTTTGCTCCACACAGGAGGCCATGAGGAAAATAATTTCCCTCAAGATCTGCTACTTCTTTAGGGATGCTGCGTGAAGAGTCTTTTTAAGGAAATGAAGGAGATGGGAAGGAAAAAAGATATGGGGGATGGGTAGGAATCTCGGCGTCAGTGTGTCCGAAGCGATAGACGTATGAATCCATCCCTCTCACTGCAATGCAAAGCGATGGGTCGAGAGATTCTGGCTGGAGTAGTAGATATAAGAGTCTACCGCAACCAATTTCTCCCGATCCGGTCCGCCACGCAGTAGGAAGGCAGACTCATCCGCCGCCAATACCTGGACAAATCTCACCCCATGAGCCCGGGCACCCCTGCTAAATCACCAAACGAAGCGAACCACTTGTGGTGACCTACGGCAGATGTGTTGGGTATTTAAAGCTCGACGCCAGAGGGCTCTTGAAGAAGAAGAAATATAATACAATTTATTGTTGCTGAATGAAGCCACCACTTTGTAATTTTTTATACATTTTTTTTATTCTTATATATAAAAATGAATCGCTGTTTGTGTGGCTAAGCGCAAATCTCGAGGGCAGCAGAACCGATTTCGCTAATTCTTTTTTTAGAATATTCCTTTTTCAATTTGGGAGGCGGGAATGGGTACCGCCGCCCCGGGAACCTTTATTGGATAACCAACACCTCTGCCACAGATCACCCCAAGTGGTTCGCTACGTTTGGTGATTTAGCAGGGGTGCCCGGGTTCATGGGGTGAGGTTTGTCTAGGTCTTGGAGGCGGATGACCAGGACATACTGAACCCCAGATTCCTACCCACCCCTTAAACCCTTTTCCTTCCCAGAACTCTCCTCTCCTTCCTTTCCTTAAAAAAACCCTACACACAGCATCCCCAAAGATGACATAGGCCCTGAGGAAAATTATTTTCCTCAGGGCCTCCTGTGTGGAGCTCATGTAAAAAAAAAAAAAAAAAAATTCCTTGAAGTACGAGGATGGTTCTTACGGAGAGAAAAATTAAGAAAATTGCGCAGAAAATACGATAATTTCAGAAAACCTAACACATGACATGACATTTTGCAAAACAATGATTGTTAAATCGGGTTTCTATTTTTGAAAATCTTTAAGTTGATAAATTTATTTAAAGTAGGTACTCCCCTAATAGTTTGAATCGAATCAAGAATTTTAGATACTTTAAATAGGTACCTATGTTTGGTACCAAATTTAGTATACTTACATGAAAAATGGAAATTTGAATAAAAATTGCAAAAGGTGGCACGCGGGCTGTTTAAAAACTGAATGTACTGGGATTGAATATATGGAATGCGGGAGGAGGGTTGGCGGGACGAGGGAGCGGGAAAGGGAAGAGGAAAGGCGGGAAAGGTGGAAGGGGAACGCGGAAGGGGATGTGTGAGGGGGGACGGGAACTCGGGAGGGGGCTTCGCGGGACGGGGGAAAGGGGGGGGGAGTGGAGTGGGGAGAGGGAAGGTGGAGGCGAGAGGGGAAGAGGACGCAGGAGAAGAAGAGGAGGCGGAAGTGGAACGGGACGAATGGGAAAGAACACTCAGGGAGAAACAATTTCTTTATTAATTGGCATAGCCACGCATGCCGGGACCAGCTAGTTTTATTATAAATGTAAAGATTCTTATCTCGACACAGGTCGGCCCTAGTGAGATGAGCGGGTCATGTTTTTGTTTTTATTGTAAATTTTTCGAATAAATAATTAAATTAAATATTCACAATATCTACAGCGGCGACTCTACCGACTGAAAAATGAAGTATGTCGAACGGTACCTACCCACTTTGTAATTCGAAAAAATCATTGTTGCCACATTTAAAATATGAATTCTCAGGGAATCGTCACGCTTTCATTGTTTGCATGGGATTTGAGATTTTATAATTAGTTTGCAAGGTGAGGTTTTGGTGGGAAATTCTCCACGGTACGTCTTGCATTTTGTTTAAATATATCATATTATGTATTAGTCATGCAATGCCAAAGTCGGGAACTTAACAACTTTTCTCTTTCTCAACGAACAAAATTCCCATCTCCACTTACTTCGACTCCACAAAATTCCCCGAAATAGGAAATCCATAGTTCTACCGGCACCATTGTTCGGACTACATTGTGGTTTTATGTTATGACGTAATATTATGTTGGTATGGCAGTCTGTTGGTACTCGTATGATGTTTTGTTGACGTGAAATTCTGCTGGTATGGTATTCTGTTGGGATATGCTGGTGTGGTGTCTGCTGATGTGGCATTCTATTGAGGCTGTATTCTGTTGGTGTGTTGCGTTCGTTTGTTGTTCTAGTATTCTTTGGGGTTGTTATCTGCTGGTGTGATATCTGCTGATGTGGCATTCTATTGAGGCTGTATTCTGTTGGTTTGGTGTGATTATGTGTTGGTGTGTTGGATAGTAATCTACTGGTACGGTATCTGCTGGTGTGGCATTCTATTGAGACCGTATTCTATTTATTATATTATATTATTCTGTGGGGTAGTCATCTCCTGGTGTGATATCGGCTGGTTGTTGCTTGTCTTGCTTAGCTTCTATTAAGACTGTATTCTATTGGTGTGGTGGGGTTGTGTGTTTGTGCAGTATTCTGTGAGATAGTAATCCACTGGTATGGTAACTGCTGGTGTGGCATTCTATTGAGGCCGTATTCTGTTGGAGTGTTGTGGTTGTGTGTTAATGTAGTATTCTATGGAATAGTCATAATCATCTACTGATGTGGTATCTGTTGGGATGGTATGGTATTCTATTGTGGCCGTATTCTTTGATGTATTGTGGTTGTGTGTCGGTTTAGTATTCTGTGGGGTAGTACCTAATCTACTGGTGTGGCTTCTGCTGGTATGGTATTCTGTTGAGGCCGTATTCTATTAAGACTTAGTATTATGTTGGTATGGCAATCTGTTGGTATGATGTTTTGTTGGTGTGCGATTCTGCTGGTATGGTATTCTATTGAGATATATTCTGTTGGTGTGGTGTGGTTGTGTGTTGGTGTAGTATTCTATAGTGATCTGCTGGTGTGGTATCTGCTGGTGTAGTAACTTTTGGTGTGGCGTTCTATTGAGGCTGTATTCTGTTGGTGTATTGTGTTCGTTTGTTGGTCTAGTATTCTGTAGGGTTGTTATCTGATGGTATGACATCTGCTGATATGGCATTCTATTGCGGCTATGTTCTGTTGGTATGGTGTGTTGTGATTATGTGTTGGTGTAGTATTCTGTTGTGTAGTATTCTACTGGTGTGGTATCTGCTGATGTGGCATTCTATTGAGGCTGTATTCTGTTGGTGTAGTATGATTATGTGTTGGTGGGTGGTGAAGTATTCTGTTGCTGTGGCAATCTGTTGGGGTATGGTGTTGGGATGGTTTTCTGTTGACGTGGTTGTACGTGTAATGATGTGGTTATGTGTTGGTGTAGTGTCGGTGTGCCGGTGCCGGGTCTCCAGTAACGGCCTCAGACTGCTGACCTACTTTCCGCAGTTTCAATGCCGGAACCGGTATGGGTTACAATGACCTTGCGATGCTCGCGGATTCACACAGAGGAATAAACCAATCATTTTTATTTTTATATTTATTTTACTCATCCAAATATACGAGTTTGGATAGGTTACGTGTGTGCCAGAGTTGTACGCTTTCCATAATATTACGATGTGGGATGTTGCTTAGATAAATATCCTCCGTAAACCCTTCACTCTCAAAGGACCTACAAGTTATCCGATAAAAAAGCATGGAGACAAAGTGAAGAAATTTCAACTTTGAATTTCATTTTAATCCTTGTAAGAAAGACAAACTTTAAAAATTTCAAGAACAAAAACCAAAATCGCAACATGGAGGCACCTGTTTAGGACCTCGAAAACTTTCGAATAGAAATACCTATAAATTGATTTGAAAATCTTAAATTCAACACCAATAAAAGTATAATAGTTCACTATAAAAGTTTGAATATGCATCTGAAAATTTGTATCATATTTGTCTGAACCTTTTGACAGCCCAATTTCCGTTAATATAAACATATCTGATATGGAGCTTTGTAGGTATAGTTTGTCTGGTTTAATCCAACTATATTGAATAGTAAAAAATATTTTCACAGCAATTTAACCGTAGTTGCTTTTAAGTGATATTTTTATTTATTTATTATTTATTTTATTTATTTATTCAACGCCCAGAGGGCTTTTACATGTTTGGTAGTACAATTAATTCATGACAGATGATTTTTCAACAGATAAAGAAATAATAAAAATAAAATTAGATAAAAAATGCACACAAGTCACAAAAATACAAAAAAATACGGCGATTTGTTAAGTTTACAAAAATACAGATATGTTTAGGAATAGTTTTGGAATATGTTTTTACAAGAGTTTTATCATTGAAAACGATATTAGCAACTCTCAAACGATAAATTAAGTTTTATCATTGAAGACGATATTAACAACTCTCAAACGATAAATTGAAAGAGAAAAAAACAGAAAAAGATACGGTCGCATCTAGGAATTCCTAGATTCCTAGCATTCCTAGATGCGACCGTATTTTTTCTGATTTTTCTGTTTAAAACTGTCGCTAATATTGTCTTCAATAATTAAATATTACAATTTGAGGTTTTTCTAATAAATTACAAAAAATATATTCATAAGTCTTGGAGAAAAGCCAATAGATGTCGCACATTAAAATAAAAATTGATATTTTTATCCATAACACTCGCTAGATTGCATTTGGTTCGGGAAGAATCTTGCAATCATGCTCAAAGTTAGCAGCAAAACAAAATAAGATTTAAGAAAATGTAGATAATGTTGGTAGCTCTCATTCGAAGTATAATACAGTTAAAAATGACCTAAGGCGATAGGGTCGATTTAGTTCAGTGGTTAGAGCAGATCCCCTGCAAGGCTAAAATCCTGGATTCATTTCCTAGATGAGAATGGATCTTTTTTTCTGTTATGTTTTTGTAATAACGTAAATTTTTTACGAAAAATAAATACTGTAAAAATACCCTTTTCGGGAGGAACTGGTTTAGTTCGCGAGCCGCTAGATTGATCACGATCACGATCACGCCAATGCCAATGCCAATGCCAATGCCAATGCCAATGCCAATGCCAATGTTGCGGCCGACAGTGAGAAGAAGAAAGTCTGCAGGGCCCGAGGCGCTTTCAGGCGACGGAATGTCTGCACCAGAGCACCGGGGCACCGGTGCGGTGGCTTGTGGGCCAACTATCGAAACAGCCAACTAACCAACAAAACGATGAAATAACCTACATAACGTAGCAACTAACCACCGAATGACCGAATCAATGAATCCACATAGAACATAGATGAACCGACTCTGCAGAAACAGGCAGATTCTTCTGTCTTGAGAGCCATTAACCAGCGGCCGAGAATTTAAATTTCGTCGTACGACTTGCGATCGTACGCTTGCAACTGTGCAGGGCGGTTCCGATGAGAAAGATTAATTATTCTCCATGCCAGCATTTTAACATAATAACGCAAAATCGATTTTATTTCATTAAAAATGTGCTTTAATAAATACCTACATTCAAAAATGCTCAAACTCATGATGATAAAACTATTAAAATTATGTACTTTTTGTTATTATTTTTTTGATCATAAGTATTCATATTTTTTTTTTAAATATTTTGGCTTGTAAGACCGTAAATAAATAGACAAATTGAAGTATTTTCGTCACAGAACAAGGGCGCGGATCTTTTTTTATGATTTTATTTGAACTAAAATTAAAATTCTGAAAAGTAGCTTTATCAAATAATTTATTGATTTATTTTACTGCATAATTATATCAATTGAAATGTATGTTGTATAATAAAAAAAGTTGTTTGAAACATTCTTTCGAAACAAATTTATAATTTTTTGTGAAAAAGAGTCAATAGGTCTAAAATTTGATTTAAAAATGACGTATTTCCGGTTTGTCAGGTTTTTCCCCTTAATTAACGAGTGTCAGTCTTTGGAAGATGGACCAAAAATCAATACCCAGGTTAACTCCTTCCATTCCTCAAAAATCTTTCTACACACCATCCCCAATATGACGTAGACCCTGAGAGAAAGGTCCTCAGCAGGGCCACCTAAAAAGCCATGAATCAACGACTTCTGCCATAGCCATGGATCTCCCCACGTGATTCGCTACTTTTGGTGACTTAGCAGGGTGAGATTTGTACGATTCTTGTCGGTCGATGGTCAGTGGCGGGCCAGATCGGGAAAGACCGGTTGTCTAGCCGGATTTTGTCTCGACCCATCGCCTTGCAGTGGGGGGAATGGATTCGTACGTCATTATTGCCTTACGTACCTACTGCATTTCTTTCGTACTCGGCATTTCCTTAAAAATACCCCCCACACAGTATCCCCAAAGATAGCAGTCCCCAAGGGAAATTATTTTCGTCGAGACCTCCTGCATGGAGGCAATGTAAAAGCAACAACATCCAATCCACGAAAAAGCAAATCAACGAATCGATTATTTATTGAATCGACGAATAATCTTGCTTCTATTGGTGTTCATTATTGGTATTTAACGAAAATAAATTATAAATTGAAAATGGAAATCTTTAGAATAATATATTTACGTTTTGTTTGCAGGACCGCAGTTTAATTTTTTGTAATTTGTAGTATTATTTGATTGATTTTTTTTAAAATTCATGGATACGTTTACAAGAATTTGGCCGCGAATTCAGAAGATGTTAAGAGGGCATTACCAGAGAAAGCCGGAAATACGTCATTTTCAAAAAAGTTTTTAGACGTATTGACTCTTTTCCACAAAAAATTATAAATGGATTTCGAAAGATTGTTCTTTTATCTAGCATAGTTATGTAATAAATTTTTAGAATTTTTTTAAATTTTTAGTATAATAAGGTTATTCCATAGGTCGTTGGCAGATTTGTTAAATTTTCAAAAAAGTTTTTGTATTATACCACACCCATTTCAAATAATGTAATCATGCAGTAAAATAAATCAATACATTATCTAGCAAAGTTATGTATTAGAATTTTAATTTTAGTTTCAATAAAATCATTAAAAAATATGTACGTTCATGTGTTTCTTGACGAAAATTGGTCCATTTGTGTATTTATTTGCGCACTTACAAACTAATTTATTTCAGATTTTTTTAACATTCTTATTAAATTTAGACATTATTTAAAAATGATAAATACTTATAATCAAAAAATAACTACAAAAAGTACACTATTTTAATAGTTTTATCATCACGCCTTTAAGCATTTTTGGATGAAGGTATAAATTAAAGCTAATTTGGATTGAAATACATTCGATATTGAGTTATAATTTAAAAAAGCTGGTACGGAGAATAATCAATCTTTCTCATTGTAACCGCCCTGCACGATTGGAAGAACAACTTTTAACGAAATGTGGATTTTCGTCCGCTGGCTGGTTAAACGCTCTTAAAGGAATGTTCAGATTCAGTGCTCTGTCCGAATAAGCCGTTAATCGTTCTCACGCCGAATATTCAGTTAGCCGATGATTCAGAACCGAATCATCCCAACCGATGATTCAGTTAGTTTCAAAGTCGAGGAAGTCTCAGCATTATAGGTCGGGGATCAATTTAGGATTGTTTAACAACTGCTGGTACTTGCTAAATCAAGTAGTGAAGACTTGTGAGAATTTTGGGCTAGAACTGAATATAAATAAGACAAAATACATGCGCATAAGCAAAAATAACGCATTGGATGAAAATCTTTATATTGCTGGAACAAAACTAGAGAAGGTACAGAGTATTGCATACTTGGGCTGCAATGTAAATGATAGATGGGATCCTTCAGTTGAAATCAAATGCCGCATTGAGCAAGCTCGTGCAACCTTTATCCGCATGAAAAAATATTCTGCAGTCGTGATCTCAACCTTGGATTACGAGTGCTAATGGTCAGATGCTACGTGTTTTCTATATTATTTTATGGAATGGACGCTTACTGAAAAACTAATTAGGAGACTTGAGGCATTCGAGGTGTGGATCTACAGAAGAATACTTAAAATAAGCTGGATGGACAGGGTTACAAAATGAAGATGTTATGGTTCGGATAACTAACGTAACTTCAATATCTTGGACATGTGATGAGACATTCAGAGTAGTATGAGATCCTGCATCTCATAATGCAGGGAAAGATTGCCGGAAGACGGGGCCCTGGAAGAAGGAGAACCTCATGGCTGAAAAACCTGAGACAGTGGTTTGGCCAGTCTACCGTGGAGCTGTTCCGGGCTGCAGTAAACAAAGTCCGCATAGCCAACATGATAGCCAACGTCCGTTGAACGGACAGGGCACAAGAAGAAGAAGAAGGTACTGTACTGATTTGTTGGCTTGGATCGTGCACGGGCACATTAGAAACAATTTGATTCCCGTGAATAATAAATACCTAGTTGGATCAATTGCGATTTTTCTCCTATTTATTTTATTGCATTAGGGGGCATACATTAATTACGTGAGCTCAAAAGGGGGGGGGGGTCCAGCAAAATCTCACGTTACTTAAAAAGAATATACGAAGTGGTCCAAATTTATCTCACCAAGGGGGGGAGGAGGGGTCTGTATTGGAAGAAAAACTGCTCACGTAATTAATGTATACCCCTAACACTCTAAATTAGCAGCGAGTGCGTAGTGCATCTACAGTAAACGTCAAAGATGATTTTATTATCCAAGAGAGATGCTAAGAAAAATCACGATTTTTTTGATTGGCGTGGACCCCTTTAAAAAAAAAACCGAAACTTCTGACGAACACAGATGTAATGGAGTTATGCATACTAGTACGGTCATCTCTAGAAAAGTTTCCATCAAAATACAAGATAAGGTATACAAAAAACTTACTAATGACTAATGACACAAGCAAACAAAACAATATTTCAGAAAGGATCCTACTACATGGCCTTTAAAATATGTTACAACCTTTTACGTAACAATAAATAATTTTACGACGTAGGTACACCAACTCAAATCATCATTAAAAAATCTTTACTTGAATTAAATATCTCTTCTTCTATTAGGACGGATGTTTAAAAAAATTAGATTAATTCAGCAAATGCGTGAAGTTAATTTTCACGTTTTGTGGAGGTTCAATTCATGTTCTGTTATTATATGATTATAGGCCAGTTGCTGCACGAAACTGAATAATCATAGAACTTGAATAGAACTTACACAGAACGTGAAAATTAACTTAAAATATTTGATGAATTCAGCAATTTTTTTTAAAGCAACCCATTCTTAGTTTTACTTCTTGTTAATTGGGTTGGCTATAAGAAAGAGGATGTACCCTTATTTTCACATGAACTCCACACAGGAGGCCCTGAGGAAAATAATTTCCCTCAGTGCCTTTGTCTCTGGGATGCTGTGTGGAAGGTCTTTTTGTGGAGAGGAAGGAGTGAACATTGGTCTTGAAGAGACCCATGTTGTAGGAAGCAGGAAACACAGAGGCCGGCAAATCATTCCACAGCCGAGCTGTTGAACATGAGAACGAGTCGAAGAAACGACCCGTTCTCATGTGACAAATGTCAACCGTGTACAAATGTTGGGCACGCGTTTGGCGTGTTTCCTGACTACGCACCGGTGCCGAAGGGATCAATGATGCTAGTTCCTCGGAGCATCTTCCATTGTAATACCGGTAGAACAAGGATAGCATTCCCACCCGACGCCTGTGCTCTAAAGATTGCAATCCGTCTGTCAAGATGGGAGAATCTATCAAACGGACCGCCCGTTTCTGCACAGAGTCGAGGGTATTTTTCAGGTATTTTGGAGCTCCAGACCAGAAATGGCTGCCAAATTCAACCGTGGGGCGCACTTGTGATTTGTACAGGGTTAGCAGTTGTGTACTATTAAAGTATCTGCGGGCCCTGTACAGTACGGCCAGTTTTTGGGAGGCTAACTTTACTCTGGCTTCGATGGAGCCCCCATACCTGAGCTGGTCACCTGTAAGCTATACTCTGAACTTTCTGTTTCTGTTGTACATTAAAAAAAAATTAAATGAATTTGAACATTCAGTTCATTCAGGATCATATAGTGATCATTTGCTACTAATCAAAGAGTAGAGAAGAGATGGAGAAGAGGAAGGTTGTTGTTGATGTTGGCTATTTATATCTGGTTACCAAAAAACGGGTAAAGCTTTTTCAAACAACGCAACGTTTCGAATCGGAATTGTGGCTTTTCACCAGGACGATACTGAGATTCACATAAGTGAACTCCCTACACTCTTTCATCCTGCAGAAGCCTCCACAGTGGTCAGTTATTCACTGCCAATCTAGCTTTATCGTGTCCTGTCGTCCCAGATTTACAAATATTGTCATTGACGGCACTTCAAACATTTTGGCTCATACAAAACCACCAGTAGTTATTTAAATTTAAAAACATTAGGTATTTTCAGTTTTTTTTCAGTCTCCGCGGAATATCTTTGCTGAGGTCAAACAAACATGGCAAGTAGCATCCATCATGTCATCTCGGGCTACTAAGCAGGCAAAAAACTGACGTAAAGCGGCGTGATAGATGACGTAGCTCACCTGTGCCGAAACTTGCGGGTCAGATGGCAGATGGCAGATGGCAGATGGCAGATGGCAGATGGCAGATAGACTTTCTAGGAATCCCGGAATTTCGTTGTGTCTCGCTTTTTATTTATTTTATTTATAACTAGCGATAACCCGGAGTGCGTTGCAATGCCACTCAATGGAAGAAAGTATTTGTATTTTATTTCTGTTTATTGAACCGATTTTGGATATACATTTTTTCTTTTGTTTATACGTCTTGCGCGTTCACGAAAAAATTAGAAGGTTTTCCGACGCGTGGGCATGGCCACATAGAGCTGTCCGTGTGAGGAGTATGGATTTTCCAAATTTACCCCCTGATATCCCCTACCGCCACTGCGTCTCCTTTCCAAACCTTCCCTCTGCCTCTCCCTCGTCCCCCACTCCTACTATATTAAAAGATTCTTAGATTTTTAGGTTGGATTTTCGCAAAGAGTCTGAATGCTAAAACTTCACCATTCTCTTTTTACATCTTCTTCTTTTATTTCTTCATTAATTTTTACGACAAAATAATATTTTGTTGTAAAAATTAATATTTTGTTGTAAAAATTAATAGAGGACAACTTATGTGTTAATACAATTATTTGAAAAGTTACAGAAGCGAAGTAAAATAATTATAATCAATTTCCAATGTGGATTTCTAATAAATTTTACACGGCAATAAAGAAGAGAACATATTCACAAGAAGAGATTAAATGGTAATTTTGTAAGATACATAAAAAAAGAAGATATATAAAAAAAGTAATAAACAATTCAGATAAGTTGTACATAATAGGTACATTAGAAATGATAAGCAAAACATAATAAACCGAAGAATAAGTAAAATTATATGCTATTATATTTTTTTATAATTGTCGTATTTTTATTTTGTACGTATATCAAGGGGTAATTGATTGAATAGTTGCTAAGTATTGCAGTTCGCTCGAGTGGTACAGTCAGTCCACCAACAGAACTATATCTTTTGCTAATATTTAATGGTGGGATACTATTTTTATTGTAGAAAACTTTATGTATCTGAAGTAGTGCATTTTGTCGTAAAATTTTGTAAGTGGAGGAACTGAAAAAACATGGAATATGATTGTTGTTGGGTAGTAATATTCCTTTCTTAAGATAATTTTTATTAGTATTTTTTATTATTTCAACTGGAAATAAATAAACAATTAGCGAGAAAATGTGAAAATATCATTAACATTTGATCAAATAAAAATATCATTAATATTTGATCAAATGAAAATATCATTAACGTTTGGTCTAATTGAAAATGTCATTAACATTTGATCAATGAAAATGTCATTAACATTTGATCAAATGAAAATTTCATTAAAGTTTGATCAATGAAAATATCCTTAACGTTTGATCAAATGAAAATATCATTAATATTTGATCAAATGAAAATATCATCAACATTTGAACAAATGAAAATATCTTTAACATATGAACAAATGAAAATATCGTTCACATTTGAACAAATGACTATATCATTAACTTTTGATCAAATGAAAATATCATTAACATTTGATCAAAGAAAATATCATTAACATTTGATCAAATGAAAATATCATTAACATTTGATCAATGAATATAATATATCATTAAAATTTGAACAAATGAAAATGTCATTAACATTTGATCAATTAAAATATTATTAACATTTGATCAAATAAAAATTTCTTTAAAATTTGATCAATGAAAATACCATTAATATTTGATCAAATGAAAATATCACATTTGGTCAAATGAAAATGTCATTAATATTTAATCAAAGAAAATATCTGCCACACATCTGCCCTGATGATGGACACTGTAACGCTGTCCGAAACGTTGGCTAAAGGAGGAGGTAGCGCAACACGGCATAACACCCCAAAAACAAATAACAAAAAAAGAAAATATCATTAGCTGCGGCCAGACTCATCACTGGCGTAT
The DNA here is from genome assembly GCA_917880885.1 of Limnephilus marmoratus. Lineage (NCBI taxonomy): Eukaryota > Metazoa > Arthropoda > Insecta > Trichoptera > Limnephilidae > Limnephilus > Limnephilus marmoratus. The sequence goes on along the minus strand of OU862919.1, from coordinate 25,510,607 downwards.
CTAAATATTCCCATATTTCTGAGCATCTCAAAAATCTGCACTGGCTCAAGTGCCCCGAGAGAATCCAGTTTAAGCTCTGCTGGATGGTATTCAAGTCCCTTAACAGAATGGCTCCGACTTACTTATCGGAAAAATGTATTCCAGAAAACTCCAATTCTCGACAATCAACCCTCAGGTCAGCAACAACATCAGCGATCGGAAGGTTGAAGGAACCAAAGAGCACACCAGATACTAAATTCGGTGAGCGTGCTTTCGGAGTGGCAGGACCTAAAGCCTGGAATGGACTGCCACACGAGTTAAGAATGATCACAGATTCAACGGAATTTAGAGCCAAACTTAAAACTCATCTTTTCAGACAGTCGTATCCATAAGTTTAAAAATAAAGCAAATTCTTAAAATTCTCCAAACTTTCAAAATAAATATTAACTCAACTCTGGCATTAATCTTCTAATAAATATAAATGTAAAACCAACAGTGATGAGGGTAGCAAAGGTAAAGTCATGCATCGTCCAATGTTTTAAAAACTTATAATGTTCTCCACGACACTCCACGTGCAAAGTCGTATCTTCCCCAAGCATAAACTTTCTAATAAAGTGTGTTTTATCGGAAGTGTCCTGCAGGTAAGTATGTTTCTGTATCTATTTGTAAATAATAAAATTAGATAGAGCCTAAGATTCATAATAAATTGTAAAGCGCCCTTCAGGTGATTTTTCACAAAAACAGCGCTCTACAAATTATCCAATTATTATTATTATTAACATTTATACATTGTGCAATATCTATTCCCTGCCCATTATTAGGTACTGATAAAAAAGCTTGCCTATATTTAAATTTCAATAATGTCCCAAAACATGAATGTCTCACGTGTGAATGAATAGCTTCTAATCATAGCTTATACCTAATTATCTACTAATCCAAAGGCAAATGGCCGATCACCATTATTAGCACTGAACAGTGAACACTGAGCGCCGGGTAACTTTCACCAAGATGCGATAGTTGGGAAGCTAAGATAATAGCTAATAATAATAATGGTTCCGCATTCACCGCCGTTTCTCAGAACAGAGTCTGGCTGAGACTACAGATGAAACCGCTGCACGGACCGTATTCTATTAGAAATGATCATTTCGCCGTATATTTCACACTTTTATTTATTTATTTTTCTTAATTGATTTCAACGGTTGAGTTGCTGTCAAAAATTGTCCATTAAAGTGTGATTATAAGAAATACGGTACGGTTTCCTGCAATATTGCTATATATATTTATTGTTATATATATATATATATATATATATATGTACGTAAAAGCCTAAATAGGCGTAAAAAAATAAATAAATAAATATTTACTTAAGATTTTCACCCGAAGAGTAGAATGGTTGATTTTTGTTGTGTTAACTGTCCTCCTTACCTTCGTCAAAATTCTTTACCAATTCTTATATTCAATCTGAGTTATCTGAGATCTAATTTATACGACGTTAAAAAACGAAAAGATGGCTTCTTCCATGTATATATAAACATGTATATATTTTTTTATGACTGTTTAAAAGATACAAAGTATAGTAGTTTATTCACAGTCCTCCTCACTAGGGATTCCAATTCCAAGGCGGACTGTAGGTAGTTGTGTCGGCGTTACATGATGATTTCCACGTTTTTCCATCTTCATGTTTGTTGACTATTTTTTATAATTTCGTCGTCTTCATGTTTGATAATTTCCACTTCATATTTGATGACTGTAGTTTGTGTTGGTGTTACTTTACATTTTTTAAGAGTTTCTTTTCTTCATGTTTACGCCTCCATATTTTGATGTCATTTATCTCTATGGTGTTTTTAATTTCATTTGGAAGGGCGTTATGTAATTTTGTAGCACGAAATGTTTGATATTTCTGACCAAAAGATGCATTTAATGGGGGTGGTTAGTAAATTTAAGGTTTTTGTCCTTCTATTGTAGGTGTGTCAGTGGGGTACTCATACTGAAATATTAAAGTTTTTAAAATTTTCTTTTGTGGAGTTCTTATGGGTACTTTCAGGAAATTTTTTAATATAATTTTTGTGTTTTAACGAGCTGTAAAATGTGTTTGAGGTACATCCCTATCCAATAATCTTTTACATATACGTGATTTTCATGTTTAACATTCGTTAAATATACTATAATTATTGTATATGGGCTGGAATAACCACTCATTGGGTTAAGATATTGAAACTTTACAATGACATTCAAAATACCAAATGTAGTGCATCAATTATGTGTATTATTGACTTCCAAAAATGATCTGGTGTATTATATGGCAAAGTACGCAAAAATATACAGAGTGTAGTATCACGTACTCGATGGATTTTAACTAGCGACTCCTGAGCGTATTTTCAGAACAAAAATTAGATTTCGTTTTGCTGTCCAATGATATTTTTTCTAATCACACGTCGCCACTGATCCCACTCCGACATGTCACGAAGGGATCACGTGGTACGAGCGCTATTTCGTGTGTTTTATTGTTTACCGTGCTTCTGGAAAGAGACAAAGTGCTTATTATGTGACCCTCTGCTTGGCTGTTCCAGACATGTTACGAAAAGATGTTTTTATTGTTTTTAATTAAAAAAAAATATTATCGAACAGCAAAATAACATCGACATTTTTTATTCCAGATAATAGGTGCGCGCTGTTACTACCTATATAGCAATATAAACAGCGATTAAATACACGACAGATTTTCAAAAAAAGTCAACGGTCATACCTATTTTTATTACTTTGTTGCAATTATATCCGATGTGAGTAGAACATGTACGGGTGGGGACTTTTGAGGACTGCATTATGTTCAAACCAAAAACATTGTTGAAGAATGCCCACTCCACCAGTTCTTCAGGGCACAACGATTCTGCTCGACCATAGACATCGAAATTGATAGACCGTTAGGGAAAGATGAACAAACCAAGTTGCGCGAAGCGGGGAGGCAGCGTGACCGCCTCCCGCCCTGTGATTTGTGTTTACTGAATTTGACTGTTTGTAGGCAAATCGCGTTGCAATATCACTATTTAGTCCCCTTTGAACGGCCCGCAAATTGTTGGCTGGAAAAAAACTACATAAAACAAGAGTTCGGGCTTGTTTCTAAAACCGAATATTTTGTTACACTATTTATACCCTTATTACAAATAGATATGTCATAATTTACTCATCTAACTCATTTTCAATTGCAACCTCTTTTGTAGATGGTTACATTAAAAACGAACATTCAGACTCTACGCAGAAAAGTCCCATAATGGACTGCGCTGCAAACCGTTGCCTTGCTTTTGCGAACTTTACTTTTCTGCGCAGGGTCTCGTTATTTCAATGTGCACTCTTTGGCGATCATCGTACGACTGATGGTGTAGTTTATTCAAAGCATTCTCGAACTCTTCTGGTGCCAAAAATATGGTCTCGTGGTTTGCCTCCAGTTCGTCTAAATGACACTCAGATTTTATGCTAGTAATATTGAATCGTTTAAAAGCCTCAACATTCTATAATGGCCATATTTAACAATCTTATAACCATAAGAAATATAAGATGAAGTAAAACAACGACAAGAAGATTAATTTGTTAAGCAGTGCATTTTTCTGACCGCATTTCAGAGATCATTGACCCATCATCGCAGCAAAAAAGATGCTGTCACGAATCTAAAATAATAGGGCTGCTTATTGCCAATAGATATCAGTAGAAAAGGCTTTAATCATCTTGTCGTGACATTGCAGAATACTTCTTTTGACCGGGGGCGGTGCGTTCGCAGATCAAACAAACTGATAGCAGTTGCCAACCTCCTGACTTCGAAGATGGACATTATCGATTGGTCTTTCATACAATTTTATGATTTTAGCACTCGCCTCACAGATGGAAGTCAATTTTGTAGGAAGTGGGACTGTGGATTCCCTAAATTATGGAATTATGAAGTGGGGAGGTAAGTAATTGGGGAATATATCAATTTCAGCAAAATCAGCACAGGCGAAGTACCCATTGAGGCCCGCATTATCATATAATGTTTGAAAATACATAATATCAATTAAAAAAATAATAAGGTTTGAATGATCCCATCACCAATCGAACCGTATAATTTCGAATCTGAATGGTTTTCCCTCATCAGTGTCTCACTGAGACCACCCCACACATGGTTAGGTAATTTCTCGGCTTATCTTTAAGTCCTTCGAATGAAAATTGCGCTCGACTGTATTGACGACACCGAGATCGAGCTAGATTTTAACTTGGTGACCGCTCATTTTAATTGATGAAAACGATGATTGAGAAAACTATCTTGCATCTACTTCGCCATCTAAATTTTTACCCATAGGTAACTTATCAGGCGTACAAATGTGTTCATTCTGGAAGAGCTATGCATCCACAACAGGCTCTCGACCATCTGCTTACAACGCGTTTTAAGACACTTTGAACGCGTTGCTCACCAATCTGAGGACTCCAACTTGGAGAATCTGATAGGCACTGGCAAAGCGTTTGGCAGAAGAAGCAGAGGACGGTCACTAATGTGTTGGAGTGACCAAGTAACGCTGGAGGCCAAAGAACGTTGGACAGATTCTGCAGCGAGCGCAGAACCACGAGGTGTTGAAGCCTTGTCCACCATGGAAATTGAAGTAGGGGTCACGATCCTGAGCAATGAGGAACTGACTGAAGAAGAATAAAACGTTATTTACATTTTTATTTATCTAGTTGTCTTTTCAATTGTGCATCTATTGTCTTTGTCTTCTATCATAATACGTATAACAGTGGCTCGACTAACGTGTCTTCAATTTGCCAATTCGGTGAATTCCGATCTCAGACGGTGTTTAATAATGGGGTTTTCTAAGAATTAGCGGACAACGAAACTAAATGTTAATAAATAATGGTATGGGTATGTACCACGGAGCCATAACACGAAGTGTAACGAACGGTATCAAACCGCAACGGTTATTCAACAGTTTGGAGCCGGAGAAATTATCACGAAGAACCTTCTTCTACTGGGTGCCTTACTTTGGATATATCGATCATATATTATATATGTTCGTCGTCGTATTGATCGTCAGAAGTTTTAGTTTTTAAAATTGAATTTATATTCTGTAATTATATATGAATCCGGAATTTCTTTTGGATAATAAAAACATCTTTGTTTTTGGATATGATTTTAGATTTTCACGGCCAAAAGTATTTTTTTTTATTTTTGGGGTGTTATGCCATGATCGCTACCTCCTCCTGTAGCCAACGTTTCGGACAGCGTTGGCTAAAGGAGGAGGTAGCGAAACACGGCATATCACCCCAAAAATAAATAACAAAAATCTTGGTTTTTCTTCAAGATCAATGCAATCTCTCTGGATGCCCTGTGAAGATTCATTTTAAGCCCTCAGATTAATTTGTTCGCTTTTGGGAACAACTCACATGGGTCTTATAGTAATCATGTGTCCCTTACTATCATGATGAGAAATATGATTAAAAATTTTTTTTTGACATCTGTCAAACATTTAACAAAAGAAATACACAATTCAATAAAGTATTATTAATAAATACAATCATTTTGTTACCTGATTTATCACTTGTCTGATTTGATTTATCAGTTCCAATTTTGAAAAGTAAAAGTTCTTTACGCATTTCTCTGGAAGTCAATTTCAAACTACGCAACCGTGCACCGACCGCCGAATTAGCATGTTGAATAAGACTGTTCTCGTTCCCATGAGATAAAACAAAACCGTCTACATTATTTCACAAAATATGAACTTTTTCTCATTTTTTTTTCAAATAATTAATCGAAGTAAATAGTATCAACTTTATTTGTTTTAATGAAATTTAATTTAATTTAAAATTCTAACTCTGAGGTTCCTTTTCCTCTTTCCTATAGGACATAGAACTTAATTATTTGTGAACAAGTCAGCTCTTTCATATTTCAGCTTTAAATAGATGATGTTCCTTCTTCAAGTATAATTATTTGGTCAAAGCATTTTTCTTCTTATTTTTTATTACCGCGCATTCTTTATTCTACTTATTTAAATTCCTAGAGCCTGTTTTTCGGCTATTTTTTGCCAGCCGAAGTGAGTGGCTTTCGAATCACCAGCACCGTGCTACCGCCACCGGGGCAGAGACAGGGACAGGGGCAAGGTAGGGGCACGGAACGCCGCGCGCCGCACCGCGATGTGAATGAAATGTCCGGAATGCGCGACCTTGGTGGATGCTTGCAGACTTGAATGTTTCTAGGTCAGCCCCACCGCCGTTTTCTTCCGCCGCCTTTCCTCCTCGCTCTCCGCTCTCCTTCTCTTACTTTCTACTGCCATCCGTATTTGATCTCCCTCTTACCTTTTGCCGCCGTCCCTCCTTTCTCTCCCCCCTTACCTCTTACACCATTCCTTTTCGATCTTCCCTTTACCTTTTGTCCAATTCCTCCTTGCTTTCCCTATGGCAAGGATCTTCTACTAGCGTTCCCCCTCGTTCTACCCTTAATCTTCTACCAGCGTTTCTCCTTGGTCTTCTCCTTACCTTCTGTATCATTCCTCCTTTCTCTCCCTAGGGTGAGTTCCTCCTCGTTCTTCTTGTGCCATTTCTTCTCCATCTTCAACTTATCTTCTTCCAGCGTTTCTTCCACTAACCTTCTTTTTTTTTTTTTTTTTTTTTTTTTTACAGTGAATACCGCACAAGAATCTCAACTGCTCCCATCTGGAGCCAGTGAGACTATGGCATCCCCAATTGGGGTATGTTGTGAGGCTGAAGGTAGTGGGGAGGGGAAGGAGGTGGGGAAGAGGAAGGTTGGGAAGTACCTGGCTATTCAGATCTGGTCACTAAACACGGCTAAAGCCATTTTCAAGCAACGTTTCAATTCTGAATGGTGGTCTTACACCAGGGCGATACTAATAGTATCTTCCACTCTGGAACATGCCGCAAATATACTATATATTATTTTAAATGAATTAATTGTGAAATAACACAAATTAATCAAATAAAATTTATTTGCGCATGCCGGGTTCGAACCCGCGACCTCCGGAATGTGAGTCAAGAGTCTTAGCCACTGTACCATACCTCCGTGCTCTTCCCACGGTTAGGTATTTTTGCCAAAGTTCCACTTCTATCTTCCTTCTTATCTTTGCTTTCCCCCCTTCATTCAGGTAAAAAATGAAAATTCGCTAGCAAAGGCATAACACATCCCAGAAACATTAAAGACTCCCCAGATTTTAGGCCGTCGCGCTATTTTGTTCAATATGCCAATATTCATATCGGAAGGGGTGAAGAAAAAAACTAAGAATGTTGGACAATACAATAGAAATCTCTGCCGCTTTCGACTTTTTGGGATTTTTGATTTCGTGGGGGAAGGGTGCAAACCAAGTGCAAACCGATACTCTAAATCTTAATCCCCATTCCCCATAAGAATCGTTATTTTTTCATGGTATCGAAAGATCGAAAGGAATTTTACGAATTTTTTTTTTTTCACCAACTTCATTTCTCTCCTGAAACCCGGAACTTCATACAGATATCTGCATTCTGCATCCGTTCCTCCTTGTTTTCTCGCTCCTTCACCCACCGGACTACCCGATTCTCTCTCTTACACATACTTGTTCTCGTTCCTCCACATCGTGTCTGAGGTCTGCGGTGTCTTTCTTTCGAACTGGTGATATGCCGTTGCATTGATCCGGCGCAGCGGATAATCCGCACGAAACGGTGTTTGGAAGAACTTTCGATACGAATTTTGAGAACAGTTAAGAATCCAGTGGCGAACCCCTGACTTCAAAAAATGCATTTAATGATCAACACTAACACATTCCCATAACCGATGTTATGACCCTTGACAGCCATTACGCCCAAGTGGCCTACAGCGGTCATAAGACAGGTAGGAAGATAGGTAGCATGGAATTAACCAGCCGTTCAAGATCTTCGAAAAAAATCAGGTAATTAGATTAATTATCCAGGTACATAAGAGCATATACATGTACATAATACATGTGAAAAAGAATGTCCCGGTGCGGGTTTGTTTTTTTAAACAACTCTGCAGTTTTGTTCCGAGATTGATGAAACTTTGCACACTTTACCTTTAAAACGGGAGGAAGGTGACTGCCTAGGTGAGTTTTCTTAAAACCACCGTCTCCTCTTTTCTTTTCTTTCTTTTTATTTTATTTGGAAAACCAAGTTACAATAATTAATAATGTTTGATGAAATAATGTGTAAATATTTAACCAATAATAAGGGTTCACTGACGTACCACCCCTTAAGGGCCTTTCTAAAGATATTCTTATGATCTTACAGGGCGGTTCCAATGAGAAAGATTAATTATTCTCCGTACCAGCTTTTTAAAATTATAACTCAATATCGATTTTATTTCATTCAAAATTTGCTTTAATATATACCTACATCCAAAAATGCTGAAAGGCGGGATGATAAAATTATTAAAATTATGTAGGTACTTTTTGTGATAATTTTTTTGATCTTAAGTATTTATAATTTTTCAATAATTTAAAAGCAAAATAAGAATGTGAAAAAAAATCTTAAATGTAAGACCGTAAATAATTGGAAAAACTGAAGTATTTTCGTCACAAGACACGTGCGCGGATCTTTTTTTTAATGATTTTTCTAAAATTAACTTTCTGAAACATAGCTTTTGCAGATAATTTATTGATTTACTAGCTTTTGCCCCCGGCTTCGCTCGCATAGTATTAGGGGGGTACCACAGCGCCTCTTCCACCTTCCCTATCCCCACTCCAATCCCCCCCCTTCTCCTGTCCCCCGCCCCCTCTCACCCCTCTCCCCGCCACCTCTTCCCCCCAAATCCCACCTCACCCCTCACCCCCCCTCATCACCCTCCGTCCTCCCCCCTACCCCCCTACCCTCCTCCGCCCAGCCCCCATACCCTACCCCCTCACCCCTCCTCCATACCCGTTACATTCACTTTTCAAACAGCTCGCGTGCCACCTATTGCAATTTTTGTATATAAATTTCATAATGCCAGAGCTCTAAGCTATAGCCTATAGCCTATTCTGATGTATGAGCTATATTATTGTAAAGTTTCATTAAAATCCATTCAGTAGTTTTTGCGTGAAAGAGTAACAAACATACATCCATACAGAGTTTCGCCTTTATAATATTAGTAGGATTTTAGTGCATTATTATATGATTTGAAATGTATGTTGTATTATTTATTTATATATTTGTTTGAAAATTTAAGAAATCTGCCAACGACCTGGGATTGAAATTGATGAAAAACTACAGTGGAATTCACACATTGATCTTACCTCAAAAAAGCTAACAAAACTCATCTACTTCTTCAAGAAATTAAGAAACATCTTGTCGATGAGGGATCTAAAGAGGGTATATTATGCTTTATGCCACTGTCGATTGGAATATGGAGTAATAGGATGGGGCTCAGCAGCATCTAATCATTTAAAACAACTTAAGATAACTCAGAATTGCATCATAAAGACCATTCTAAAGGTCCCAATAAGGACATCAACAACAGAAAATTTTAAACAGTTTGATGTTCCAAGCATACAGAAAATCTATGCCAAAAACATTCTAGTAGGTACATCACCACAAAAATGATTCAGAGGCAGACACCTCACATGCTCATAAAACCAGAGCCAAACAAACAGACATACTTAATATACCAAAGTGTAACTCTTCATTTGGTCAAAGAAGTTCTGATTTTTTAGCAGTAAAGTTATATAACAAACTCCCACTTAGTATCAAACAAATTAAAACAAAAAATAGCTAAATTAAGGACATTATGTTGGCTGAAGGAACTATCGGAGAATGAACTTACTACTATACTTAAAACATCGTCATAGAAGTTTCTGGAAAACCTTATCCAAACATTGAAGTTAAACCATAGAAGTCGCTGAAAAACTTATCCAAAGCAGAGTCCCCCTCAGCACAGGATCTCCTAGTGAGGAGGACTACGAATATATTTTCTATTTTATATATACATCTAACTAACATGTTTCACATACAATGTAAAAAATATTATATAGTTACTAAATAAATAAAAAATATTAAAAAAACCTATGGTATATGTAACCTTATTACACTAAACTAACATTTTTTATCAAAAATTTAAAACATACCTTTACTAGATAAAAGAACAATCTTTCGAAATCAATTTATATTTTTTTGTGGAAAAGAGTCAATACGTATGAAATTTGATTTAAAAATGACATATTTCTGTTTTTTTTTCTGGTTATTTCCCTTTAAAGCAGAATTTTGAAACTCCTTAATAAATTTTTCAAAATGAATGGAAAATTACTCTCTTCACATTTTGAAAAACTCTTCGTAAACCCTGGTATCTACAGCTATTTTCAATTAAAAAAATAGTTCCATAAAAATAATATAAACGGCGTTACAAATCCAAACCCCAAAAACGAGAATTTTCCTACTAGTCACCAAAAATGTGATATTTGTCAGAGTCCAATGCATTCAATCATGCAGCAACCATCATCAACCAGCAATTTCTCCCGTTTCAAATCTTCAGTTTGGTGTGCGGTTTATCCAAAACATTCAACTATAACAAAGCCATCAATTAATTGGTTACAAAATCTGGGTTAGCCACATAAAATGAGCAAGACCAATTAATTTCCAAAGGTCGTTGGACTTAGACGAGATCTCATAAAAAGCGCAAGAGAAGGGGTGTGAACAAGGCAAAAATGGTCATCATTATCAATCCCAAATAAAATTCTCAGAAACTCTGAATTTTCCACCGCATCGTGACCATTTTTTCAGCAACACTTAGATATTTATTATTAGAGTACAATCACGATTGTGTTCTGTTGCACGATGCATCAGCGACTTGCATAGACCTGAGTGAGTTTACAAGACTTGTATGGAATAGCATGGCCAATAAATTATCAACGCCTGCCTCGGGGAAAAGGCTGGTATTCATACATTCCAAGAGTTTACCTATTCGGTATGCAGACTATAAATAATATAACCAAGTATGTTTAATTTAACACTGTTGTAGTTAGTTTTAAGTATTTTTAAAAAATGCATTTATAATATAGGTATTTTAAAGAAAGCTTGAAATTTCATTTTTCCGCTACGCATACCCTGATAAAGTATTTATTTCATTTGATAAAATCTCTTTTATTTGTTAATTAAAATAACAAACAACCTATTAAAGGCGCTTTCTTTTCTAGACCATCTCACCATTATCTGATTATAGCCATTATTACTGGAGTAACGTTCGATTGAAACGGTTTTCAGAAAGCGATCCAAATCGATATGGGCTACAAAGAGGCACTAGCGAAACGCGATACAGCTTGACACAGTTAACTTTGCAGTCGGTGATGTTGCCACCGTAGATATTGGGGATACCAGTGTAAAATAAATACTTGTTCCATGTAATAATTACCATTTTATCAGTTTGTAATTTGTTTGTTACTTTCCTGTTCCAAGTGATGTTTTTGTTGCAATTAAAAAGAATTTTAGATAAATACCTTTAACAATTTTAAAACAAAAAATCAAGTCGTAAATAAGTCTTCTATCTGACAGTTTTAATAATTTTATTATTTCATCAAGTGATTGTATTTTTTTTCTATAGGTAGACCGAGTTTATAGATAATATATCTTACGAATCGGAGTGAATTTTTAAGTGAGGGTGACCCAATAAGAGAGTTATATTCGACCTGACTTATCACATCGATCCCCGATAGAAACCTACCGATAGAAACAATATCTGTACCTAAATTACTTACGATGTCATAGTTGATAATTTTTTATAGTTGCCATTAGAGAAGAAATAATATTTTGCGACGGACTAAATCGGCAACAAATCTCCACATCTTTCACCTAACCTTATGTCACATGAGAATCTGTAATTTGTCATTGCCGTTGCCGTCAACAAATCATCCAAAATACACTCGACATTCACAGTAACGAACAGTAATACACATTCATGATATAACACATATTGTTATGGTATTAAAAAAAAATAAAATGCAACAGTTCCACGTAATATATGTAGTCGGGTAAAACAATGACGGACGTCAGACGTCAAATTATATCCGCCATCTTAAACTGTAGGAAAATCGGTATCAAAATAGTTAAATGTCCTACTGAAAAATTGAAACTGGACGACGACGTGAACGACGTATTGTCTTAAACGTACATTAGTCCAACTGACTCCGGGAATTCGGGACCTAGTTCGGGACTATTGTTCGGTATTCACATAAAACAACCCGAATAAAACAAAGTTATTTTAGATAAATGAAACAATTTAACTTTGTTTGAACCACTTTAACACTTGAGTAAATCCGACTGGTTTCAGAACGACCGTTCCTTCTTCAGGGCAAATGTATACCGATTTGACAGTTTTGAAATATGGATGGGAACAATGTATTATTATGGTAGGGGTGGAGCCGTTGCTAGGCATTAATGAAGAGTGGGTGGGTACAGGAACATATCAATGATTGGGCTATAAGACAATATTTTTTGTTTGTTGATAATAGATTCATTATTTTTATTTCCAAGGCTTCTAAGTTATTTAAACGTGTATAAGTAAAATATCTAATTTATTAATATGAAGAATATTTATCCCCGTATTTTTTTCAAAACTATGGTTATTTTAAAGTTTTTTTGCTACAATACATCTATTTTTAATTTTTGACCTAGTTGCTCTATATTTTGGGCCGGTTAGTAGCCAATTTCATTAAGATATATTTATTTATTTTTATTTGACTGGGGAATGAACCTACCTTCCCAGGGACTGACTAAAATGAGTGAACACAAGCCTAATCCTAATTGGACGGTGCCAAGTTTTAGTTCATGTAGGTATGTATTAATTAACTGCTGTAAATTTTTGAAATGTTGGAAGAGTTGTTTGTATTTATTACATTGTTATCCAATTTCAGAGAAATACGTGTGTGTGGGCATGTGTGTACGTGAGTATCACCAAAAGTTGATAGAATGCATTGTCATCTACAACGAATTATCTGCCGAGTTTAAGCTCCATTTGGGTGCATTTCCACTTTCAAGATTTGCATTCATCCATTCCCGAAAACAAAATCAAAATTGAAATAGATGAAAATTAAAAAAATAAAAAATCCCTTAAAAATAATTAATCTATTATCAACAAACAAAAAATATTGTCTTATAGCCCAAGTATGCATATGTTCCTGTACCCACCCACTCTTCATTAATACCTAGCAACGGCTCCACCCCTACCATAATAATACATTGTTCCCATCCATATTTCAAAACTGTCAAATCAGTATACATTTGCCCTGAAGAAGGAACGGTCGTTCTGAAACTGGTCAGATTTACTCAAATATAAAAGTGGTTCAAACAAAGTTAAATTGTTTCATTTATTGAAATAGATGAATTAAAAAATAAAATCATGTAATTATTATTAGAATTTAAAAATAAAAACATATATTTCTTTTTAGAATTTTAAAACTAAAACATCGGAATCCATCACGGTGTATTTCCCGAAACCGACATAGTTAACTGTATATCCAAGTCAACCAACCTGCAAAGTTCATGTTGCTAAAAAAAATATATTCCAAGATAACCCGTTGTATTTCCTCGTAAAAGGATTCTGTTTCCAAATAAGTCTCGGATTGGTCATCTCAAGTCTTGAGGCGTAGTCCGGGTGATATCACCTCTCACAGTCCAGTGATATCACGTCACTGCAAGCAGGGCCGGATTAACCATAAAGCAGAGAAGGTGATAGCCGCTGGGCCCGTTCATCTTAAGGGCTTCGTGAAAACGGATTAAAAAATTGCGGCAAATATTTCACAAAATATTTAAACATTTAACCACTGGAGTGCCTTTCGCCACAATATGGCACTATTTAAAATACCTCGGATTGCTTTGCTGCCGATTTTGGCAAATTTTCCCTGATTTGTAATTAATTAAGTAGAAGTTTACGATTTTATAATATTTTTTATATAAATCCTAAGAATGTGATATCGACAAAAGATAGGTGAATTCATTGGCTATTTATAATTATACTCAGTTTGTATGTCTTCATATTAAAATTCGGAAATAAGATTTTTTTTAATATGGGTGGAAAATATTCAAAATGATCACCAAAAAATCTCGAGCAATCGGAGAAAAAGTTTTAAATTGCGCTGTCACTCTATACAAAAAATCAACTCACAATCAATAAGGAAGGGTTGTTTAAAAAAAATTCACCACAATTTTTAAGCAAATTTTCACGTTCCGTGTAAGTTATATTTTAATATATATCAAGTTCTGTATTTTTAAAGGCCAGTTGCTTCATAAAACTGATATAATCACAGATCTTGATTAAAACTTTCACGGAACGTGAAGCTAGAGTACTAAGATTGAAAAATACGAGGTTATTGATGTTGTAGCTGAAATTGATTATTTTTTTCAAAATTTGAACTTTTTGTATGAAAACGAATCCTGAACATTTTCATGCAAAATATTGTAATTTAAAAAATAAATAAAATTTAAAAAAAAATCATTTTCAATAAGGATTTAGCCTGCGAGAGAATGAGATAGTATAATCGGTATCCTCTTTGTGCGCATACATCAAATGTTAAATTATTTGTAATTTGGGGGGCGGGAATGGGTACCGCCGCCCCGGGAACCTTTATTGGATAACCAACACCTCTGCCATAGGTCACCCCAAGTGTTTCGCTACGTTTGGTGATTTAGCAGGGGTGCCCGGGTTCATGGGGTGAGGTTTGTCTAGGTCTTCGGGGCGGATGACCAGGACATACTGAACCCAAGATTCCTACCCACTCCTTAAACCCTTTTCCTTCCCAGAACTCTCCTCTCCTTCCTTTCATTAAAAAAACCCTCCACACAGCATCATAGGTGAGCATAAAGATGACATAAGCCCTGAGGGAAATTATGTTCCTCAGGGCCTCCTGTGTGGAGCTCATGTAAAAAGAAAAATACATAGTCCCCCCACTCTTGTCTACTTTAGTTTTCTATCGCGTATGAATTGCACACTCTGAATTTTTTATTACTACTATTTTCGTACATCGTGATTCAGAAACGGATTTTCCGGTTCCTACACTTAATATTCTATTAATGTATGGAACCTATTTTTTTCCTTTCTTAATTTTCATTTCATTTTATTTATTTTTGTACAAAAAACAAGCATGATACCTGAAATTTACATACATGAATGTTTAAAGAGTGTACATGTCATAATAACTAAAAATTAGACGAATTAAAAAAATAATTAGATACGTAAGTAAAAGTTATAAAAAAGTAAATTTCTGACAAGTGACGGTCTCCGTGGTCGAAGGGTAAAGCTCTCATCTAGCAATCTAGGGCGCAGGTTCAACTCCCGGCCTACGCAGGTAAATTTTGTGTGATTAATTTGTTTTATTTTACAATTTATTGATATGAAAATAATATGTAGTATATTTGCGGCACATTTCAGAGTGGAAGTTACTCCCAGTATCGCCCAATTGTGAGACCACTTTCACAATTGAAACGTCGCTTGAATTGGCTTTAGCCATGTTTGGTGACCAGATCTGAATAGCCAGGTACTTCCCTATCTTCCGTTTCCCCATCTTCTTCCCCCCACAGCTGCTTTCAGTCTCACAACATGCCCCAATTGGGGATGACATAGCCTCACTAGCTCCAGGCGGTTGGGAGCTGTTGGGACACTTGTGCGGTGTTCACGTAAAAAAAGTCAAATGGTTTTTTTTTGTAAAAAATATATCTTCTTCGTTGGATATCTTCATACATAACAAACAGACTTTAGGCTGTCACAGTGAGTCGATTTTCTTCGAACTGGAACACCGTCAGGTTGCCTCAGGGGTGCATTTTGGGTCCCATGCTTTTCACTATCTATATATAAATTATATTTCGACATGTTTTCACAACGCTCAAGTATTACTATTTTTGACAATATGAAGATATACCTTTTTTTTAAGCTCCCCGGACTGATGTGAGCATCTGCAAGCAGATCTTGACTGACTGACTCAGAAACAAACTTTTTTCAATACTTTGAAAGTCACTCGCAACTGTATGAAAATACTGCATGATTACGCCATTTCTGCTTCGCTGTTAACAAATAAGAGTATGTACGTGATCTCGGGGTTCTTTTGGACTCTAAACTTACCTTTGGGAAACACGTTGATCATATTGTCACCAAAGCAACAAAAAGTCTATATTTTGTACCGAGAACATGCAAATTGCAACAGCACTAGACTTGTCTAAATCTCTACAATTCACATGTTCGTCCACATCTGGAACACTATTCACAAATCCGCGCTACATTTTTTATGTTAAGAGGAATATAAACGCTAGAAATATTTCGAATCTCATGCCTGCAAAATTTTAAAATCGAGCGTCTTTTTGCACTAGGCTAGTAAGCTAAAAAGTGGTTTTTATTTATTTTGTGCATAATTTTATAAGAACGAAAAAAAGTTAGAACATGGAAAACCTCAAAAATACTCTTAACCATAATGGGATATTTTTAAAAAATTGTTTCTTGTTAAGTTTCTTCATAGTTAAGTCATGAAAAAATATTTTTTTTGTTGGTTTACGCTTATATTTTTTGTAACGTAAATAATAATTTTATTGTAATTCCAATACATAGAAAAGCTAGTAAAAGCTTCGATTTATCCGTAGCACATTTTTTCATGTTCATACTGTAAGCCGATTCGTCGTAAAGATTAATCAAAATAGTATCTAAATGGGATTTCACGTATATATTCATCTTAACAGGTTAGAAAGAGTTCAGGAGCGATTTCCCAAATTTCTCAACAAATTTTCAATTCAACTTCTAAACTCTTACGACGAAATCAAGAAACATTGTGGAATCATGAAACAGGAGGCTTGTCACTGAAATTTTAACTCAAAAGTTGACTGCCTTGAGTTATTAAACAAAATAAATTTTCACAAACCTCTTCAATATAGCAGACAGAAACTCTTTTCTACAATGATAGATGCAACACCAACTCCAATCAAAATGAATTTATTAAAAGGACATGTAACTTAGAACTCTGCTTATTTTCACTTTACTTGCGCTGCAACATCCCTTCACCTATCTCTTCCATTTACATTTACATGTCCCAACTCCAATACCTATTACCCAGACTATCTATCTAATGGTATGATTATAATTATATATTGTTGTATAAAGCATTATGTAATTATAGGTTTATTATATTTGTTGCACTTCTATTTTTATTTATTTTTTATTTCTGCTACTCATTTCTGCTTTTTTTAATATATTAGTTTACATTCGATTAAGTACTTAGTTGTATATTTCTAAAACCCTGTCTCTGAACATTAAAAAATTTGTCTGTTTTTTGTCATCGTATTCTGTATATTATACTATTAAGGCAGTTTGCGTTCCTTAAATAATTAAATAAATGCGCACAGTAGTAGGGAAACGCACATGAACAATACCTATATTTTTTTTTATTTGAAAAAGATAATTAAGAATCATATTTGTTCCATCAAATATGTATTTCATTTTCACTTTATCTTTTTTGGACATAAAGAAGAACTAAACGTATTTTTTCTTTAAAATATATTTAACTATGAAACAACGAAAAATTTTCCTGCGGTGCATTTTTCCTCTATATTAATGCTAAAGACACAAATTTGTGGGTTCAAATTTTTAACTTCATAGGGCTTAAAAATCCAGCACTGGCTAAATTAAACTTTTTTAACGCTGAATTCGTGAATGTCCAATCCATAGACAGAATGGCCGAATTTCATGTAGGTACGGCAGTAGAATGTTAATATACATGGGAGAAACATAGTTGTTATAGTAGTATCTATGTCGATAGACCGTCTATAATGAGAATTGGGAAAAACAAGGCGCAAAATACAATTGAAATTAAATCTGCAAGTTTTCGCGAGGCTTTATTAACATCTTCGAGGCTGAGCTTTGAAACGCCATCCTAACCAAACCTGTTAGTGACGTTTTGGTCAAAATCCGGATTTAATTATAAAAACACTATTGCATGCCTTAAATAATTATTTCTGTTGCATGTTTCATACTTAATTAGGTAGATACTACAATAAACTTCAAGTTATAAAATACCTGCATTCCCAGACCATAAATCTCGAAATGTATTAATGAGGTCTTTTTACAAAGCTCCTAGACACGAGTGGAAACCGTAATAACTAATAACATAATAATAACCCACACTTAATTAACAGGACGCCAAAAGCCAAAAAATAGTGTATTCTTAGTGTGCCTTATATCGCCACAAATATGGATAATAGGCGTAACAATAGCTTGGCAAAGTCCAGAGGTCACAATTTCAAGCGTAAAAGTGGTTTTTAATTATTTTGTGAATAATTTTTAAAGAAAGAAAAAAGTTAAGAAGGCATTACCAGAGAAAACCGGAAATACGTCATTTTCAAAAAAGTTTTTAGACGTATTGACTCTTTTCCACAAAAAATTATAAATGGATTTCGAAAGATTGTTCTTTTATCTAGCATTCGTATGTAATAAATTTTGAGAAATTCTTTTTAATTTTTAGTATAATAAGGTTATTCCATAGGTCATTAGCAGATTTGTTCAATTTTCAAAAAAGTTTTTGTTTTATACCACACCCATTTCAAATAATAAAATCATTCAGTAAAATAAATCAATACATTATCTAGCAAACGCATGTTTTAGAATTTTAATTTTAGTTTCAATAAAATCATTAAAAAATATGTACGTACATGTGTTTCTTGGCGAAAACTGGTCCGTTTGTGTATTTATTTGCGCACTTACAAACTAATATATTTCAGATTTTTTTAACATTCTTATTAAATTTAGACATTATTGAAAAATGATAAATACTTATAATCAAAAAATAACTACAAAAAGTACATTATTTTAATAGTTTTATGATCACGCCTTTCAGCATTTTTGGATGAAGGTATAAATTAAAGCTAATTTGAATTGAAATTAATTCGATATTGAGTTATAATTTAAAAAAGCTGGTACGGAGAATAATTAATCTTTCTCATTGTAACCGCCCTGCACTATCGTAAGAACAACTTTCGACGAAATGTGGATTTTCGTCCGCTGGCTGGTTAAACGCTCTTAATTGACGGAAAATGTCAATGATAATTTTAGCCATAAAACTGTATTTTTAAAACGATATTTGTTATTTGCGTTAATACATTTCTAATGAAAAAATATATGTTTTTAGTAGTTAACGCTGTTGTTTTTTTATTAACCCCTTAGGCTAATTGGTTCGCTTTTGGGAACAGCTTACATAGGTCACATAGAAATCGTTGTAACTCTCTCTGTCGTAGTGAGAAATATGATCTAAATGGTGAAAGAAATAAAAAATACCACGCTTTATTTTCAAATCCAGAAGTTAACCTCAGAAAAATTAAATAGTGCACGCAGTTAAAAAGGTACAATTTTCAAAAATATTTGTACCTTTTTCTTAAATGATACCAAATCTTTTATTTTATTAAATTCTCCGGGAAGATTATTAAAATATTGTATCCCATTGTAAATATAATTATTGGGTATATGTTGTTTAGAAAATATAGAAATTTGGTTGTTATATTATTTTTTTATTAAATTTTCTTTAAATATTTGTAATATTAAATCTTTTTACGGAGGTCTTCAATTTCCTTTACATTTTTGATATTATATATATTATTTTTTTACTTCAGATATTAACGAGTGTATATTGAGGTAGAACCTGCAGCCAAGCAGCCATGTGGCAGCTTTGCGGGACTACCGATAAATTGTCTAAATTATATATTTATGTAAACTATGTTTTTGTTGGAAATAATAAAAAAAAAGTTGAGAAAAAATTAGGAAACTTTGTGAATTTTTTATTAATATTTTTTTATGAGATAGCACACAAAATTGAGGTAACAATAATGTTTTAATTTTTTTTTCTCTAATAAAAAATGCGTGTTTTACTTTTTACATTACTAGTAATTTTGATTAGATAATACGTTAGATGAGCCAATTTTCAAACTTTTTTCTGGGTTTATTTCAAAATTTTAATATTTAAAAAATTATGTGTTTATTTATAATAATAGCGTTTCAAAAACAATTTTTTGAATTGAAATTTGTAATGTTGGAGGGGTTAAGAAGAAATTAACAATTTTATTTAAATTCTCGTCAATGGATACGATAGAAAAAGCTTTTTTTTCCGAAACATTTTTTTGTATTTATACGGTAAACCGATTCGTAGCAAAGATTAATCTAAAATAGTGAAGCAATAAGCTTCTCCTTATTAAATAGAACTAATTTTAATGGAAGTTTATCATCTTGAGGACACTATAATAAAAAATGTATAATAGCTAATTTTGTATTCTTTAGATTACATTTTTTTTTCTTTATTCATTGTATAAATATTATTGTAAGATTAGCGCGATGATGGCACCACCTTACAAGGGTTAGAGTGAAGCTTAATGTTCACTCTATACGAGCTACGCCTGTGGATCTTGATATGATACGTTTACTGAAACAAATAGCAAAGGTATTTCACAAAGGTACTTACGATAGTTTGATGGCAATCTTGCCCGGTTTGGGGAACCCTCGTGGTCGATTAGCCATTTCTGAATGAACCACAGGCAGTTGTTAGTCAGTTTTATTACGATGGGGATGAATTACCGGTGGTAAATTCACTATACGAGTCACGATATAAACGGTAATGTTGATAGATGCGTTACGATGAGAAGACTGAAGAAAAACAAACACTTGTTTTGGCTCCTTAACAACGGCTGACAACCGGCAATTATCGGCCAGAGTAAGCACCCAGTGTGCGAAATTCACCAATCGGTTTGAATTCTGGCCTTTGTATGTGAAACAGAACAAACCCATCGAGATCCAATTAAGCGTTATGAAACAATTATAGTTACATTATTTGTGGATTTTTCGACCACCATGCTAGGCTGATGCCCGTGTTATGGTGGTCATCCATTCATGTATGTAAATAATACATCCATGTATGTAAATTTTTGGGTAACATGTATATTTTATGTACTAAAATTAAAAATAAAATACATAATACTAGGGTTCTGTGAACAGTATGCCTCGCATCCAAAAATGATGTTTCTAATTTTCACAATAAATACATTTCCTCTGAAATCGTAAGTTGTGAGAGAAAGAATCTACTTAAATCTTCTTCAATGGCGCTACAGCCCATTTCGAGCCTTGGCCTCCTTCAAAATAAGCCTCCACCGCCCTCTGTCCTCGGCCGTCTTCTTCCAATCTGCAACATGGAGTAATCCTCTTGCATCCTTCCTGACATCATCCTCCCATCTCAGTCTAGGTCTGCCCGCCTTTCGTTTACCTCCCGGGTGTCCTGTCAGAACCTTCTTCGGTACTCGTGTGCTTGGCATTCGGTGCACATGTCCGGCCCATCTTAATCTTTGGAGTCTTAAATGGGTGGAGAGTCTGGGAGCTTGGTAAATATCATAGAGCTCATTATTGTGGCGGATTCTCCATGCCTCTCCCTCTCGCACCGCTCCTAAGATTCTTCGAAGTACCTTTCTTTCGAAGATGTCCAGCCGTTCCGCTGACTTTGCTGTCAGTGTTCCCGCCTCACATCCATAGGCCAAGACCGTTCTGATAATTGTTTTATATAAGGTTATTTTGGTTTTCCTATGGACGTTTCGGGACGTTTCGGGATTTGAACACTGGCAGCAACGCGAAGTAAGTTTTGTTAGCGGCTATAATGCGCTTTCTTACTTCTACTGGGTCTTCATTGTCCTGCGTTATGATGGAGCCCAGGTAGGTAAACTCTTCGACCACTTCGAAATTATAATTGTCTTTGAATTTCACTTTGTCTTTTATTCTGCGGTGAGGGGTTCTGGTTTGCATCATGATTTTTGTTTTATTTTCATTGATTTGCAAACCCACCTCTCTTGCCGCAGTCTTCAAAGGGTCAAACACTTCTCTTACAGCCTGTAGGGATCTTCCGACAATGTTAAGGTCATCTGCGTAGCCAACTATTTGATTGCTTCTGTAGCAGATGTTTGAGTCGGTACTGATCATTGTCTTCCTCACGACGTGCTCCAGTACAATATTGAAAAGGGTGGGTGCTAAGCCATCACCTTGTTTCAGCCCCTGGGAAACGTTAAAATCCTCCGTTGTTTCACCTCCTATCCTTACTCGACACCGTGATCCGACCATTGTTGCTTTTACAAGCTTGACTATTTTGGGCGGTATTCCAAAATTGAGGAGTATTTCATATATTTTCTCCCTATCTATACTGTCATACGCCTGTTTGAAGTCAACAAATAGTTGATATATATCTATATCGAATTCCCAGCATTTTGTCAGGATTTGTCGAGTAGTGAAGAGTTGATCAGTGGTGGATCTCCCCCTCCCAGTACCGGATTATCCCTAAGGCAGAGTAGGCAACTGCCTAGGGGCCCCATATCGGCTAGGGGCCCCGCGTCCCGAGAAAAACTAACTTGCTCCAATTGGTGAGCAACGAAGTTTCGGAAAAAGTCAGTTTTCAAGATGTTTTCATTTTTTTATTAGAAACATTTACAGGTTAATAACATTAGGTAAACGCATTAAAGAAAACAACAAATTATAATAATAATTAGGTTATAACCCAACAAATAACTAATTTTCATATCATGCACAAACAATAAATAAAAAGTCTATAATTAAAACAAATATACACATAATCATAGTTGTATTTTACTTTTCTTTCCTTCTTTTTGTTGCAACATTACTTAGTATCTAAAGTGATTGAAGGTGCCGTGTGTGGTTTAAATTGGCATTTGTTTTGTTTTATTTCTAATTATGTGTTTAAAATATAAATGTTGTACAAGCTTCCCCCCTTAGTGAAGTTGATGTAATTTTACAAGTTTTTTAATTCAGTTAACACGGGCCTCTGACTCTGGGGGGCCTCTAAACACCACCATGTTCCCTTGGTCAAATCCTAAACAAGGCTTTAAGGACACTGCAAAAAAAAAAATTATTTCATTTTCTGAAAAATGCATTGTTAATAATGCTCTCACTATTTGAGGAAATTTGTAAAATTGATGGAGATACAGCATTTTATATGAAACCGTTTTAAACAGTTTGTTTGTTGAATTATCCTCAGCAAAACTTTGAAAGCGTTTTTCTCGGAAGTTTTTAACACGTTTTTCAACCTGGTTGACAACATATTAAAAAAACCTATACATTCGATTTGCATGCACCAAGTAACGTAATATGTTTTCCTAGGTAGTCAGAGGGAGTTTTTTTCGATTTTTTTTATTTTTGGCAGCATTTTGAAGTGAAAAACGCGATTTTCGCTAAAAAATTTCGGTGAATTTGTTATTATAAAATGGTAAAAAAAAACTCATCGCATCGGTCAAGTCAAGTCAAGTCAAGATTTTGAGTTATAATAGTTATGATGTTCACAAACTTCAGAATTTATTGTTTGTTAGAAAACCGACCCGAGACGTGCGTTGCCTAGGGGCCCCGAAATGGTTAATCCGGCCCTGCCCCCTCCTGAACCCTGCCTGATATTCTCCTAGTAAGTTTTCTGAGTAATATTCTAGTCTTTCTTTCAAAATCATTGTGAAAATTTTATACGCTGTACAAAGTAACGATATTCCTCTGTGATTTTCACACTTCAATTTGTCTCCCTTTTTATGTATGGGGCATATTATGCTAGTTTTCCATTCTTCTGGTACTCTTTCAGCGGTCCATATTTTCACAATGAGATTGTGTAGCAGGTTCTTCAGTTGTTCGTTTCCATATTTATAGAGCTCTGCAGGGATATTATCTCCTCCCGGAGTTTTATTGTTTTTCAGTTTCTTTAGGGCAGCCCTTATTTCTGCCATTGATGGTGCCCTCGTTGTTTCATCACTATTTAGCTCGTCTGGAATGTGAGATGGTTCGACTGTCAGGTTGTTATTGGGATTTAAGAGCTGTTGAAAATATTCTTTCCACCTAGTCTTGATCTTTTCCTTATTTCCTATTATGTCTCCATTACTATCTCTGCACAGAGATGTGTTGGGTTTGAAGCCCTTTTTAAATACATTGACGCCTTTATATGCCTCACGTGGATTGTTATTTGCAAAGTCATGTTCCATTTTCAACAATATGTTGTTAAAATACAATCTCTTCTTTCTTTTAATTAAATGGTTAGCATCTCTTCGTGCTTGTTCGTAGGCTTGTCTTTTTGCTCTAGTTCCTCTTTCTATACATAATTTTTTTAGAACATTTTTCTTGCAGACGCTCTGTATGCACTCCTCATCGAACCAGGGATTTCTAGCCTGTCTTGGTCTATTTCCAATGCCTGATTCCGCCGCTGTCAGCAGTGCATTTCTCAGATTGGTCCAATCCTCTTCTAAATCTTTGGGGAGAGCGGATCACTCAGTTGGTTTGGTAGGTTTGTTGACAATGAGTCATGATATCTTTCCAATCCTTCTGGTGTTTTAAGAGCATCGATGTTTAGCTTTGGGATACTTGGCTGATTAGACCTTTTATCCCTCTACTTAAATACCTGCCCTTAATATTTTATGTAACACTTTTATTTATTTAAAGTGACAGTTATAAAATTTGTCCAAAGAACGGCACAACGACATGGTGACGTTTTCACAAACGACACTTATTTTTTTTAAACTTAGTATATTGAAAAAAAAATCGAATAAGAAAATCCGAATAAACACGACAATTTCACGCTTGAAAAAAGAATCTTTACTGAAATTTTCGAAAACGGAAACTGAACCCCAAATAAATTTACAGACAGATAAAATGCCAAACGGTCGAGTTTAAAACAAGACTTTGCTACGCTCAGTCAATTATGTTATGTTATCTGTTTTGTTATTTACAGTTAGATGATGTTATGTTAGGTTAAACCAAAGATATTGAAATATAAGAGATGTGCTATCAGCACTTTTTACTGGGTGGAACTGTGCTTCCTGGTGTCGCCGATATTGTTAACCAATACTGCTGTACATCTGAAAAAAATGAACGAATTCTTTCCGTATTCAAACTATATTGTTAACCAATACTACTGCACATCTTCAGAAAATAAACTAGAGCCTGTCAATTAAGAGTAAAAAATATTACAAATTGAACTACTAAATTTGTAGGCTGGCAACACCAATTTAACTGTCAAATATTCTTTCAAATCGCAATGACACTGAATGTACAAAACACTGTAAGTCACATTTAAAAAACCTTCTTTTTGTTCTTAAAGAAAAAAAATTATTCGAAGAAGCACTGTTGTTAAGGTATCTTATAAATATGATTAAATGGGGTTTAAAATGTGATTTGCGTTCATTTAATATAACATAAATTTGAATTTAACAGTAGGTGAAAAGGAAGAATAACTAATGGTGAGTAGTTACTTACACTTCTTTTAGGTCGGAATGAGTTAAATATATTCAGATTTAAAATTAGAGACATGATCTAAAACCCGGGCAACGCTGGGTACTTAAGCTAGTATTAAATAAATGTGAACAATTTCCAACTGTGCTTTTTATTTTACTATAATATCGTTATTCCTCATTGCATTAACAAAAATTGCAAAGGTATAATATACCTATATGCAATTCTAATTTTGAGATTGGTAGGTATCAAAATTACAATAACAAAATATTTTTCCCACTTTTACGTGTGTTTTTGATTTTTTACAAAAAAAGT
Organism: Limnephilus marmoratus; assembly: GCA_917880885.1. NCBI lineage: Eukaryota > Metazoa > Arthropoda > Insecta > Trichoptera > Limnephilidae > Limnephilus > Limnephilus marmoratus. The sequence goes on along the minus strand of OU862919.1, from coordinate 25,485,124 downwards.
AGGTTACACAGCTTTACTTTAACACTATGAGTTATGAGTTTAGTATTGCCATTTGATCAACAGTGGCGCCCTCCTACGTTTTCTACTCTTATTTGACAGACTGTACTTTCCGTATTCAAAATATTCCCTTTAAGAAGTAATCCGCCGACAGTCGGGCGGACACTATAGCATATATCTCTTGTATTTGAATATTTTTAGGTTAAACCTATGTTTTTGACCTTAAACCAAATCATAACCTCTATCGTCTGAGACGAATGCAAGTCGCTTCCTATCATTGAAAAATTCAGTATGTAACGATATCTACCACCAACCTGTAACAGGTGATGCAAGCGCTTTTCTCACATGACGTCATATCAGGTGCAGTGCTTACTTGGCCGGGTGACACACCTGAGCTAGTCACCAGGCAACCAGTCACCAGGCACCGTGAACTAATCTCTAAGCAGAAAAAAGCGGTGATAAGTCTTAAAGAGACAGAGAAATCGACGAATTGCGTAGTGATCTATTATTAGCGATGAAATGGTATGTTATTGAGTGAAAATAGTGTCAATAGGCCACTTGCATCACATTTAAAAAAAAAAGGTAATTATCGGTTCGGACTGGCCACGCTTATTAAGAATAATTTTTAGAAAAAAACTTTAGATTCGCATTAATTACTATAAAAGGAAACTTTTTGGCTTTGGGGCGGCGGAAAATAATGCATTTTAATTTTCAATTTCATAAAACCAAAATTCACTTCGCGAACCGACGCAGCGAAAATCCGCGGCCGTAGCTGTCACTGTTATGGACTGTAGCCGACTTCGTGGGATACCTACATGAAATACCGCGAATCACAAACCATGTTACACAAACCTAGCGTAGCCGCTAAACCACTTGAAAAGTGGGATGTTTTTCTTGCGTTGACGCGAGTAGGCGTTATAAAGGGGCACATTCTTTTGTATCACAAACCATGTTACACAAACAAGCCCGCTAGATAAATTACGCGCCTTATCCCACGAAGTCGGCTACAGTCGTATTAGCTCTTGTCAATTTATCAAGGATACCAACATAACAGTGACAGTTACGGCCGCGGATTTTCGCTGGGTCGGTTCGCGAAGTGAATTTTGGTTTTATGCAATTGAAAATTAAAATGCATTATTTTCCGCCGCCCCAAAGCCAAAAAGTTTCCTTTTATAGTAATTAAGGCGAATCTAAAGTTTTTTTCTAAAAATTATTCGTAATAAGCGTGGCCAGTCCGAACCGATATTTACCAAAAAAAATTCCGATTTAGGCAAATGTTCTAAGACATTACGTTTTTTTTAATCGTATTTTTGAAATCCTGGCGTTTTTTTTTAAATTTCAATCCGAAAAATCGGATAATTTTTTATGAACCGGAAAGACGGGATATAATTTTATGCCGAAAATCATTTAAAAAAAAGAACGTTTTCCACACGAATGGCACAGAAGAATAACGAGGCATACCAAAAATATTACGTCTCATAAATATATTATTTTTTTTACATGAGCTCCACACAGGAGGCCCTGAGGAAAATAATTTCCCTCAGGGCCTATGTCATCTTTGAAGATGCGGTGTGGAGGGTTTTTTAAGGAAAGGAAGGAGAGGAGAGGCCTGGGAAGTAAAAGGATTTAAGGTGTGGGTAGGAATCTGGGGTTCAGTGTGTCCTAGTCATCCGCCTCCAAGACCTAGACAAACCTCACCCCACGAACCCGGGCACCCCTGCTAAATCACCCAACGTAGCGAAACACTTGGGGTGACCTATGGCAGAGGTGTTGGTTATCCAATAAAGGTTCCCGGGGCGGCGGTACCCATTCCCGTCTCCCAAATTGAAATTTTCCTTGATCCATCTTATTGATCATAAATCATTATAATGTTCAACGTCTATATTACTAAATCCAATGTAATAATCTTGTACTTGTAAATTATAATAACAGTAAGAATATTATAAAATTTGATTTTATTAAAATCAGCACCATTACCATTGTACCTCTAAAACAGGTACAGACAGCATAATAGGATTCTCTTCATAACATCTGTCAAAAAGTCAAACCATATGATAAGTTCGCAGAGAACAAACAATATATCTAGTGACATTCTATGGATAACCGTAAACAAACAACAGCTGATTCTGACAGCTCCAAACTTTATACCAAAATAAGTGACAATTAAGCAAATCTACACAGTAATCCAATAAAAACCAAAAAACCAGTGTTACGTAAAACAAAGTGACAGTTTATCCGCTAGTGGCAATGTAAAATAACTACACATTTTGCTAAAATAAATATATGCCAAATTACAAGTCATTGTTAACCAAAGACAATTTATGGATTTGAATTTGTGAAAAACAAGTGCCGTTTTTGTCATAGACTAAACAACTAAATTATATAATTCAAATTTTAATTATTTTAATAAGGGGCATTTATGAACAAAAAATTGAAATTTTCCAACGAATTAAATAATTAAATATAACATCAAGAAAATGTCCAAATCTCGCAGCAAGTTCTCGAATGTGAAGAAAGTACTGACAACATCATCACCAATAACAACCGCGCCTGACACAATGGACTCTCCGTCGGAGGCTCATCAGTCGATGATTAACATTGACAGCGACTCCATCTTGGAATTTATCAATTCCAAATTTGAAGAAATGAAGGAAGTTATGCTCAACAAAATTGCATCAGAGCTACAAGAAATAAAAAGCTTTACTAACTTCGTTAACGAAAAATACGATGACATAATACACAAACTGTCAAAAATCATGGATACACCAAATCAAGTAAATAAACTCAAGGAAGAACTAGCCGAAAAAGAAAAAAGATTGGCTGCAGTAGAAGTTCACCTGGCAGATCTGGAACAATCAGCCCTATTGAACAGTATAGAAATTAACGGTATAAAATTTCAAGACAACTTATCCCCAGTCCATACTGTGACGCGGATCGCGGAGCTCGCGGGCGTCAAAATGGCACCAGAAGATACCTACAAAATCATCACCAACAAATTAAATGATCAAAAAAAAATCACGATTAATTTCGCAGACATCACAAAAGCTCACACCATGTTAGCTGCTAAATATAGTGATCCGATAAAAAAATTCAACGGGGAAGGAGCCCAACACGTTTACCTCAATGCAGCACTAACACCTTATTATAAAAATCTACACTGGAATGTCAGAAAAAGGGCACAAGAAAAAGAATTTAAGTATGTATGGGTAAAATCGGGAAAAATTTTGGTAAGGAAAACAAATGACTCGAAGGTGGTTGAAATAAGACACCTAAACGATTTACATACTAAGATGATTTAAAAAGAAAAAAATAAAAAATAAAAAAAATAAAAAAACTTAGTACACTATTTACTCAATATGTTTATTATGGCTTCTACAAAAATAAAAACCAATTTTTCAACGGTAATTAACCGTAATATACCAATACCTGATATACCAAAAAAACTAGCATCTCTGAGAAATGCAACTCCAAAACTGATTATAATCAAATTTAAAAATACAAATGATCGAGATGAGTTTTTGGAAACAGATAAAAATTCCAATAAAAAAACAGAGAAAAATAAAGTGAGACGGAACATTAACAAAACAGGATACGAAAGACGACATGAACCTATACACATAAATGGACATCTAGCCACGCACACAACAAGAAGACTATATCTCTACAAACTATTTGCAAGAAACTACCTTTTCTCCTACTTATGGAGTACAACAATGCGAGTATATATTCGCCTTCGATCAATCAACTCGCAAGCAATTCAATTAAACTCAGAAAATACCACCAACCTCATTGAAGAACAACTAGAGGAAAACCAACCAGAAATTGTTCCTGAAACAGGCGCCAAACTGAATCCTTATATTACTTCGTACTTAATAATAACCCTAAACATTCCCAAATCTTATGTACGTTATCATGTATGGCTTTCCATCCAAAACTTCTATTTTTCATCCTTGTAACAAATGGTTTCTGCACTGAATTTTGACTTGGAAACAATAAATAACACAGAATACACTTTTAACCAAGCAAAAGAATACAAATTCCTTGTCTCAGGAAAACACAGTTTAAGCATAATATGTCAAAACATAAGAAGTATTCAAAAGAACTTTGATAGTTTCTGTGTCCTACTAAATGAAATAGATATAAGTTTCGATATCATTATCCTAAGTGAATGCTGGTTAGGTGATTCTTACACCAACTTAAACTTAAATGACTATACCACATTCCAGACCACAAGACACTTAAATCAAAATAATGGTATAGTAATCTTTGTCAAAGATTCAATAAAATCTTCCATATCAGAAATTAACATAACTGAAGCAAACTGCATTCAAATATCACTTGGCCCATGTCTTTCTATATTTGCTATATACAGACCACCATGCTACAACAATCTCGCCCCTTTCTTAAATTCCTTAAATAAACTTCTTGAAAAACATAAAAAAACTCAACAAATAATTATTGCTGGTGACATGAATATTAACATATTAAACTGCCAACCAAAAACTACGGAATTCTTAAATGTTTTTACTCACTACGGACTTAAATCTACAATAAACTCGCCAACAAGAACTACATCACACTCCGAATCCTGCATCGATCATATATTTGCTAAAACCAGAAAAAAAACTTTTTCATCCATTATTCGCTCAACTGTCACTGACCATTTCACAACTACATTAAACATACTTCTTAACAAAGAACAAAGTAAAAACAAAAATGACAACATGAAAGACAAAATAAACTTTAAGTCCCTAAAATCGGATATTCACGATGAACCTTGGACTAATGTACTAAATGAAATAGACCCAAACACAGCGCTGGACACATTTATAAATACGGTTGAAACCTACATAACCAAACACACCACAAAAAATCCACAAAAGAACTACACACATAAAGAAAAAAAATAACACCATGGATCACGAAAGGAATAGTCAACAGTATTCATAAAAGAGATGCAATGCATACGCGAGTCCACAAAAACCCGAATGATAACAAACTAAAGCAAGATTACTTATTGTATAGAAACCTGTGTAATAAGTTAATTAAACAAGCCAAATACAAATATTACAAAAAAGAAATAAAAATCGCCAAAAATGATCCTAAAAAAATTTGGGAAATTGTAAGAAATATTACTTATTCCACTCCGAAGAAAGATTCACATATCAAAGAACTATTAATAAACGGAGACAAAGTCTTAACAAATAATGAACCTAATAAAATAGCTAATTTTATTAACACTGAATTCGCAAAAGTTGGCTCTACCCTAGCGGAAAAAATTCTTCAAAAAAACTGTACATCAGAAGACTCTTTATACAAACTTTGCTCTTCCATACGACCAAATCACTCGTTCAATGCTTATCAAGTAAATACAAAGGAAATCTCGGATCTTATTAAATCTCTCAAACCAAATTGCGCGATGGGACCGGATAACATTTCCAATCAAATACTGATAAATCTACGAGAATACATACTTATACCGCTTCAACACATTTTCAACCAAAGTTTTAGGCTCGGAATTGTCCCTGATCATTTAAAAATAGGATGTATCACTCCAATACATAAATCGGGAGACAAAACTCTGATATTAAACTACAGACCAATCACTCTGCTAAACTCACTATCTAAACTTCTAGAAAAAGCCATGAAAAAAAGATTACTTGCGTACCTTGAAAAACACAACCTGCTCTCAAGCCGCCAATTTGGATTTCGTACCAAAATGGGTACAGAAGATGCTTTATCAGAATTAACTACATAGTGAAAAGCATAGATGGCGGATCAAAGGTGATAGGGGTATTCTTAGACCTAGCAAAAGCTTTCGACACTATTTCGCATAACTTACTACTACAAAAACTCAAAAATATCGGTATAACTGGTCAACCGCTAAAATGGTTTGTCAGCTACATTGAAAAGAGACAACAAATAGTAAAAATAAATAAATACAGCAGTGACAAAGCAGATATCAGGTATGGAGTACCGCAAGGCAGTGTCTTGGGTCCCATACTATTCCTCATTTATATAAATAGTCTAACTGAGATAAACCTAGGAAAAATTGAGTACAAAGTAATCAGTTATGCAGACGACACTGCAATTTTGTTCAAGGCACAATCATGGGAAAAGGTATTCAAAAACACAGAAACAGGGATGACTGTAGTAAATAAATGGCTACAAAATAATCTACTTACACTGAACATTTCAAAAACAAAATATTTAACTTTTAGCAAAACAAAGGCTGGTCAACCACATAGCCAACCACAACTACATCTTAACCCCTGCACCAATATTTCGTCAAATAACACATGCTGTACTTGTGACAAAATTGTTTATGCAGACAATATTAAATATCTAGGTTTAACTGTTGACCATAAACTAAAATGGGATCTCCATATTAATATATTATCAAAAAAAAAATACGAAAATTATCATACATCTTCAAAACAATACGAAACATCATGTCATTAAATCAACTAAAAAATATATATTTCGCACTCTGTCAAAGTATTTTAACATATGGAATTTCAGTTTGGGGAGGAGCAGCAGATACTTACCTCAATTCTCTTAAAATAAATCACAAAACAATAATTAGAATTATGTTTTATAAACCTTATCAACATCCGACGGAACAGCTAATGATCAAAAACAAATTACTAGACGTAAATAAACTATTCATAAGGAAGATCATTTACAAAAACTGTATCAAAACTTCACATCTCCACATACCTCACTCGCAAAACACAAGAGCAAAAATTAATAAGCACTTTCAAGTTCCCCATATCAAATCAACTTTTGCAAAAAAACACGAATCTTACCTAGCACCACACATTTTCAATACCTTCCTAACACAAACAAAAACTTACGTCACCCCAAATAATTTGAATTGGCTTTTCAAAAGATTTGTAATATGGTTGAATGAAAAGGAAAGAACAGACACTCAAAATATTCTAAATAAATAACATTTCATACAAGTTCTCACGAAACTATATAATATTCAAATAAAACAAATACGAGAAACTGCAATTTTGCAATATTAATTATTATGATTAAGAGGAAATACTAGCTGCGCTTTTCTATACAAACGTATTCCCCGTTTATCTCTCTGGATTTTGACCCTAGAGCAAAATTTTTTTTTACATAATATAGATATTGACCACTAGCGTGTCGGTACGTTTTGTTTTTTTTGATAATTTACTTCTCATAGAAGTTACGACCTTCCAAAAATGAATAAAATTGCCTAATTTAAACGCCGTCAAAAAACGTTCAGTATACAAACTAAACAATGTATTTTGAAAAAAAGCAAAACGTACCGACATAGAATATTTTCTTTTAATACAGTTAGTGAAAAATTTTTTTTAAATCCGTCCAGTTTTGGAGAAGAAAAATGGGGAATACAAAACATCGATTTCGAAGATTTTATTTAGGTATTTTCGGCCCGACGTGCAGGTGTCCCTTTCGCTCATTTCTCCTGAGGGGGGCCGGGGAACGTGGGTTTTGACAAATACATACATATAATGCGAAGTAGTGATGTAAAGAATTTTATCGGTAGACTAGTGTTGTCCTTGCCCGAGTAATCGATATTTTTTATTCGTTTTTTTTCTGTTTAGTGACTCATCGCGGTATACCAATACTGACCGAGCTTTCATACTAAAATTGTGCAAAATTAAATTTTTTTATGTCAAGTACTATAATAAATTTTCAATTTGGGAGGCGTTTTAGGTACCATCGCCCCGGGAACCATTTATTGGATAACCAACACCCCCGCCACTTGGTCACCGCAAGTGGTCCTCTATGTTTGGTGACAGAGCCTGGGTTCCCGGGTTCACGGATGAGGTCTGCATGGGTTTTGGTGGCGGATAATTTTGTCCACTTACTGCGTGGCGGGCCGGATTGGGAGAAACTGGAAGAGGAAGATCTTTTGATCTCTACAGCTGGACTCTCCACCATCATTTCATACTTTTACCTACCTTTTCCCTACCCAAAACTTCCTTTCCTTCCTTATCCTAAAAATACCCTCCACACAGCTTCTCCAATGATGTCCAACAACTTCTCCAACAAAGTCCCTGAGCGATTATTTTTCCTCGGTGCCTCCAATGTGAGGTTTATGTTTTTAAAAAAAATCTGTTTCAAATTTTTAGTTGAGAGTCGCTTACATTGCCTTCAGTGATTAATTGAAATTTTTTGTTTGTAAACACTTTATTGTACAAAATTTTTTACCACTATACAATGAATTTTAAACAATTTATGATTTAGATCTTTCTCTCGCCGGTAAATTTCTTGATATGCGACCGTCAATTGTTTCTGGTAAAAGGCATTGGTGGTAGAAGTTTTTCTAACAGTGGTTCAATTTTTTGCCAGATTGAATCGTCCCTTTCAATTTTTTCATACGGCAAACCTTTAGGACTCCACACGACAAAATAACAGTATTTACGACGAGTAATGTGTAACTGGCCTTGTACTTGGTAGAAGTAATTGTGATTCCGTTTTAATGTTGAAGCATTGTCTTCAATTTTACAGTTATCAATTTTTTTTGTTCAAATCCTTCTTCTGGTGACATATTTACTATACTATATGGGCATTTCACTTCAATTATAGAATCCTTGCCAAAAAGGCCATCCGGACTTGCCGCTAAAAAGTTTTTGTTTTCATCGATAAATAGTCCACAGGCGAATACCTCTAATTTTGTTTCTTTTGTAAATTGCTCAATTGCTTGGTTTTCATTTTCTTTCCCATAATTTGTGGCCATATTTCCTTTAAATGGCGAGTACAGTAGCGAGTTTAATACTCTCGCAACTGAAGTTTTTGGCCGTAGCTTACATATTTTTGTCCAAAGTTAGAAGCTGTAAGCCGCTTACGCCTTTCAATTGTCCACAAATTATTATTGCTTTGGCCCACCGTATTCCTTTCGAGTTCATCCTTATTCGATGGAGATAATTCTTTGAAAAATTCCTCTTTATCGTTTCAAATAATTCAGCTGGCATATCTGGATCTAATTCCAATTGACCATAATTTTCATCAGGCCCTGTAACTTTTTTTCTCTTTTCTGTCGTGTTTTCGTAATACCTTAGTTTTATTTTTCGACACCTCTGTATTGTCTCCTTCGAACGTCGTTTTCTTTCAATAAAATGCTTCGTGTAGTTGCCAGGACTGTGGCCTTGGATTTTTTTTGTATTCGTGAATGGGTTGTCATTTCACTATTCCACGAAGTTACTGCTCAAGAAGCTCAACTGCTGAAGTTATCCCATTTTTGTAAAATTTGCTCTTTTTCCGCCTATAAATTTGGCTATAACGTTGTTGAATTGCTCCACAGTGTTATTTGTCACGTTAATAATAAGACTTTCTGCATTTGCTATTAGAGACGACAATAATTGTTGAATATCAGTCCTGTTCCACAATCTTGAAGATCGCTTACTAAATTTGGATCATTAGTATACTTCTCCGACTTGCAATAGTATGACGAACATTTTGTATGATCACCAAAAACATGGTTTGCGGCATTTTTTTGTCCATTTTCAGATTTTTTACTTTATCACTTTGTGCCGTGTTTTCTTGCTCTTTTCTGTAATTTACTGCTCAAACTATAGCTTTTCTCATACGTAAAACGTTTGCTTCAACCTTTTTCCTTATGTGAACTGGTACAAAGCCTTTAGCGTTGTTGGTTTTTTTTCTAAGTGCTTTTATTTTATTGCAAAAATTGCGAAGTAAGTGATTTTTGCACTTTTTTTGTACTATGAAGTTGGGCCTGAAGCCTTGAGTTGAAGTTTCGCTAATATTGTCTTCATGTAATTAAATATTACAATTTAAGGTTTTATAAAGTTGAAAATAAAAATAAAAAGTTTTGAAGTTTAAAAAAATTATATATTTGTTTCCTTTATTTCAAACTGACTGTAATAAATATTTAAAAAAAATGTGTAGGTAAATCTATCTATAGGTAAAAGACCAACATTTTTTATTGAATTTTGAACGAACTAACACATCCTTTTTTGTATTTACTGCTTAAAGAAACTCAAAAATACAGGAGTACAAATCAAACCTCAGCAAGCGATGTATCTAACATTTTAAACATTATTATTTACAAACATGTCAACTCACACGTATGATACAGACAACACAATAAATCCATTTAGATTTAATTGTCTAATAAAATATGTAAGTGCTTTTATCTTTTTCGTTATCGTAATTTTAATTAGAAAAAAACTTAAGGTGGGCTATTTTTAAACCTTTTTTATCTCTACATATTATAAAGTAAAGTCCCCCGCGCCGTCTTTCTGTCTGTCTGTCTGTCTGTCTGTCTGTTCGCGATAAACTCGAAAACTACTGAACGGATTTTCATGCGGTTTTCACCAATAGATAGAGTGTTTCGTGAGGAAGGTTTACGTATGTAATTTGTCAAGGATTTGTGTAAATTGGTTGAAACATAACGATAATTGTTAGAAGTGTCGGAAAAATTCCAGCCGCCTGGTAGCTTTCATCGAAAACGCTGCCTAATCCTTTTGGGATATAACAAAACAACGCTTGGTGGGATATTCCTCTTTTATAGATCTACAAAAAAGTCCGCGATGGCATATATCTATCTTTTACTATACGCATTCTATCTTCTTATCTTATTATTCTTATCAATTGCATTTTAGATATAATGTGTATAGTAAGCTATCCGTAAAAGATAGATATATGCCTTCGCGGACTTTTTTGTAGATCTATAAAAGAGGAATATCCCACCATTAATTGTTTTGTTATATCCCAAAAGGATTGTGCAGCGTTTTCGATGAAAGCTACCAGGCGGCTGGACTTATTTCCGACACTTCTAACAATTATCGTTATGTTTCAACCAATTTACACAAATCATTGACAAATTGCATACTTAAACCTTCCTCACGAAATACTCTGTATATTGGTGAAAACCGCAGGAAAATCCGTTCAGTAGTTTTCGAGTTTATCGCGAATAGACAGACAGACGGCGCGGGGGACTTTATAATATGTAGAGATAGAGATAATCGGTCAAAAATACATTTTTGTTGCATATGCATTTTTGAGTTTTTTTTTTAATAAGATAGGTAAGTGCCAAATTATATGAGTAGAAATTTAAGTTTTGTGGTATCATCATCATTACATAGTATAAAATGAAGTCGCTCAAAATGTATGTGCGCATAAATCTTTTAAACTACGCAACAGATTTTCATGCGGTTTTCACCAATAGATAGAGTGATTTAAGAGGAAGGTTTATGTGTATAATAAATGCTTATTATAGTAGAGAAAAGCCAAGAAATTCAAATATTCAATTTAGGCAAAGGGCAGCGCGCAGCGGGCAGCTGGCGAGCGGATGGTGTGGATTTTATAAAGGTTGGGTAAATGGCGTTGTGTTTCGTTAGCCACAGCAACGTGTGGCCGGGTCTGCTAGTTATTAATAAAATAAAAACAAAATTATATGTTTATTTCGAATTATAAAATTTGAAAGCGTATTTCATCATCTTTCAAAAACAGTTTTTAGTTTTCGGATGCGTTCACAAATATTAAAGTTATTTGGAATTTATTGGAAAGCGGAAATATTTTGACTTTTCGAAAAACAGGCCCGAGGCCTGAGAGGTTAATACTAATTTTCAATAATAACTAATGTATCATAGAGAATAATCATATGTATGTATATAATAATTCGATGTAGTTGGTTTGACTGCATATTTATAAACGCAAATACAGTGAAAACTTTAAAACTACTAACCTACATAGAGTTCTAGTAAAATAATTCGTAATTTGTCGGTAATAAGCGTGAACAGAAGACATTGTTACAATACCTATCGACGATATTTATAAATAACCGACAATAGCAGACCTCGTGCGTTTAAAAATAATGGGCCCTTTTTCTGTCACACCGCAAGGCCGATTCAAAAACTTCATTAGCGACGAAATAAGTCGAAACATGCTTTATCTAAACAGAATATTGGATATGGCGGTATGAGGCGAAAGACGGTAGGCATGAGACGCAGAGGGGGCGAGAGGGTGTACAAGCCAAACACTCACGTGGTCTCACCAGCACATCGATAGCTAGTTCTTTTTTGAGCGCGGTGCGATAGCGAGAATTTTTTAAAATACCTACCGTCGAGATTTCTCACCGGTGCTATTACCTCTTAATTATTAATTATTACTTCTATTATGTAACCGCTATATTCAACTGTCACAAAATTTTAATTTACTTTTATCTAAAAAACAAAGTATGTATGTAAATATTTAATATACCAACATATAATTTATCTTTTTACATACATATATATATTTGTTTAAATACACACATTTCTTTTGGAACAAACATAATATGTGATTTACTCGCCTCGGAACAGACTTTGTCTAGTGAGGCGGGTAAAAGAAAAGAAAACAATGTAAATAACCATGAAACTAAATAAACGCCCGGGTTGCCGGCACTGAAACTGAAACTGAACGTTAAACGCCTGAAATCAAAATGTTGCCATATAAAAAAAATCTGTGAAAAATTTTACATTTTCGGAGACAGGATATTTTCACGTAGTGACGTCAAGAGCCCAAATAATGGATTTTTTATTTAAGAAAAAAAAACTGTACATTTCTAAAAAATTTTACTAACATTTTCGTAATCTTAGTAAAAAAATCTATCCACACGATTTTTTCCAAGTCGTTATGAAATCCATGCAAGTGGCCTCTTCAGTATATAATGACACCTGAACTTGCAAGGTCCAAGTTTTCTCCCGGGGATTACGTAAATCTACCAAAATCATGATACTGTAAAACCTCGAAAATTGGTAAAACTAATCTAGAAACGTTAAGTTTTTTAACCAACCTAACCCTACCTAATTCAGCCTTGCCTTTATCCTAGTACATAACCTAACATTACAAATTTAGCCTTTTGTACAATAATAATTTCGATAATTTTTTACGGTAGAATATACTTTTTTCGAAATAATTGAAAAAAATTACAAGTGTGAAACCTTAAAAAAACTAAATTAAACGAGAGCGAGGAGGCTACGAAGCACTACACAAATAGGATACCGATTATTCTATCTCATTCTCTCGCAGATGTATGTGTTTGTCTCCTGTTAATGTCACTATTTTTCGTTTTATCGAGTTTCAAATCACACGGTGCTAAAGAAGTTTTCACTTCAAAAACACGAAAATGTTTTTGTAGAAGTGCCTTGAAATTATAATGCGTACCTGCAGCCAGCTGCACGTAATTGCATAAAAATTAAATAAATCGGTATTAAAATTTAATTAAACTAAAATTACCAAAAAAAATTAAATATTTCAACTTTGTATAAACCACTTATTTGATGTGCAAATCCGACCGGTTTCGGAACAAACGTTCCTTCGTCAGGGAAAGCTTATACTAATTTGAGAGATTCGAACAATGTTTTTTTTCCCCTACCATAATAAAACATTGTTCGAATCTCTCAAATTAGTATAAGCTTTCCCTGACGAAGGAACGTTTGTTCCGAAACCGGTCGGATTTGCACATCAAATAAGTGGTTTATACAAAGTTGAAATATTTCATTTTTCTATAATGGATAACCACAAAGTAATAGCTACATTCAAAAATATAAAATTACCAACTTTATTTGCCTCAATATAAAACCAAATATTGACATATTTCAAAACTAAAGGTTTCACCATAGGAATACAAAGAATACCTGTATCCTGTCGTGATTTTTTGGGGGTATTATTTTTTTTTGTACAATGCAAGATCACAACACAACAGCACAACGTAACATTTCATTTGATAAATTTAAATATTTTTACAGTAAGTATAATATTTCTTTTTAAATACATTCATTCTTCATACTTTCAGGCATTCCATCATACATCTTTAGTCCTCTGTACATTAGGCAGTTCTGTGATTTTGATTTCTTCATTTGTGGCAATCGAACTCTGTTTATATTTTTTGTTTCATAATTATGAACGTCTCTATTAAAAACAATTTCATCCTTAAAGTATTTTGCATTTGCTTTTTCATAATTATGCACAAAAATTAACACATTAAATAGTAGTCCCTTTTTTATTGGAATCCAATTTAGCTCCTCTCTCATTTGATTAATCTTTGCGTATTTGCCTTTCTCCAGTATACATCTCATAGCTTTGTTTTGTATAACTTCTACTTTGTTCAAATTTCCTTCATTTGCCAAATATAACATTGTAGAGCAGTAGTCCAAATGTGGAGCAACGATAGTTTTATAAATGAGCTCCGTAGTGTTTCTATTTAATTTACGTCTTAGTCTTCAAAGAAAATTTACCTTTTTGATTCCTTTTTAGCACATATTCAAAGTTTGCTGTGAAAGTCAGTTTTGAGTCGAGAATTACACCCGGGTATTTGATTTCATTTACTTTTCCAATTTTTCACCATTAATTGTCAAATTTAACCCTGTGTTATGCGTTTTTTTGCCTATTTCCACATGTTTTGTTTTGTTTACGTTCAGTTTCAACTTGTTTAATTTCATCCCATTCATTTATTCTTCATGTTGCGCTACCTCCTTCTTTAGCCAACATTTCGGACAGCATTACAGTGTCCATCATCGGGGCAGATGTGTAATCCATATATCGTATCCTGTTGAAAAAACAAAGAAACATTAGGTTTTGTATTTTTTTTTGTACGTTGATATTTTTATCAAAAATAGTTGTTTAAACACTGTTGGTAGATTCATTTAATTTAAAATGACGCCACAATCTAATTTTGTAATCGAGGAGTGTTTTCACAACGAGACTTATTTTTAAAACTTGTTTGGACAGTTTCAAACGAATAATCACTCGGGGTCGATATTTATGATAATTTTTAAATGCAAATTGAAATAATTTAAGTGTTGATGAATAATATGAAAATTCAAATCGTTGGTCGAAAGCCATCTTAATTAAAAAAATATATTTGAGTGCCTACTATTAGTCCCTTGATTAATTTTGGAGGCGGGTATGGGTACCGCCGTGCCGGGAACCATTTATTAGATAATCAACACCTCTGCCATTGGTCACCCTAAATGATTTAACAGAGGTGCCCGGGTTTCTAGCGGGGAGGTTTGTCCGGGTTTTGGCAGCGGATGCCTCTGCCCACCAGCTGTATGGCAGGCCGGATCTAGAAAGAATATTTGAGAGAACTCCTTTGACTTCTCCAGCCGTATATCTTGCCTTGCACCCCAGTGGGAGAGATGGATTCGTACGTCCGTCAATGATGGACACATTGACCTCCAGATTCCTACCTACCCCTTATACCCTTTTCCTTCCCAGAACTTCCTTTCCTAAAAAGACCCTCCACACAGCATCCCCAAAGATGACATATTCCCTGAGGGGAATTATTTTCCTTAGGGCCTCCTGAGTGGAGCTAATGTAAAAAAAATCCCGTCTGGAGCCAGTGGGACTATGGCATCCCCAATCGGGATGTGTTGTGAGGCTGAAGGAAGTGGGGAGGGAAAGAAATGGGAGGTGCAATGGGTCTGGTCACTAATCTAAAGCCATTTCAAGCAACGTTTCTATTTTGAATGATGGATATACACCAAGACGATACTGAGGGTATCTTCCACTATGGAACGTGCCGGATACTACACAGAGTGTTAAGGGACGTACTTGACTTACTTTAACCAGTGATTCCTGACATTTTTTGGAGTAAAAAATGTAAATGAAATTTTGGTCTCCAGTGACCTTTTAGATGTTTTTTATTCTAAATTCTTTTCTATAAAATAAAACAACAAAAAATCTTCTACATGTCGTCACCGGTCACTCAGCCGAGTGACCAACTAACCTCCCACCCCGCCACTAACTGTCCAATACCTACTGATTTTCATAAAACTGATTAATACCTACTGATTTCTCACTCCCCCCCCCCCTTTTTATATTTTGTAACTAAAAAATAAAACTTACATATCACACTTTATTATTATAATTATCATCAGTGGAAAGTTCATAATTGGCATAAATAACATCCTATTATTTTATTATTTTGTAATTTATGATCTGCTGTCAACTTTCTCCAAAATAAATAAAATAAAATAAAATAAAAATAAAAAAATTTTAGAAAAAAAAAGATAAATGTCACGGGAGACTAAAACTTTATTTACGTTTTTTTACTTCAAACAAAGTCAGGAAACACCGGTAAAGTAAGTCAAGTATGTCCCTTAACACCCTGTATATTATTTTTAATTAATAGTTTAATTTTAGTTCCTATAGTGCAGTAGAGGCCCATTCTGTGAGAAATATTATTGTAACAATATTGTCTTTCAACACATTCTTTTGTGTACTCTATAAAATTGTTAATCTCAAGTCAAAATGAAGTTCAAAATTTCAATTTAAACAATAACACCTAAATTAAAAAGGTAAAGAAACAATAAATAAATAAATATATAGGGGTTATCGTATCCCATAACTTTGTCAAAACTAAAAGATCACACGGATGGCATATCTAAGGTGTCACTTACACTATAAAATACAATCATATTTTAATGAAAACGGTCACTTAAATGGAATTAAAACAATAATGTTGTGATCAAAACGGTTTCTTTCATATTTATTTCATAATTATTTGATAGTCACTTTAATATTGCATAAGAAAAATTCGCTCTAATGTAATCGCTTACAAATCTTTGTTTTTTTCATTTTTTATTTTTTACACATATTTTAAAAAAAAAAACCTAAGGACTTATTTTTTAATATTTTATCTATTGTTGAAAATGGTATGAACTAATGATATAATGAATGAGAACATTTTGTCTGATCTCTCAACACTTTGTTATTAATTCGTATATTTTTTCACTTATTATTTTCTCTGTTTATCATTTTATTTTTAAATTTTATTATTTTGCTTTTACTTAAATGTTTTGCATGACCGATATTTGCGTGTGTTATTTTTATTAAATCCAGATACAGACGAACCCTAGTGGGGTTAATAATTACATGCTAAAAATATATGTATATAAATTGTGAAGAAGCAATAAATAAATAAATAGATTGTGAAATAACACAAATCATTAGAATGAATCAGAGGGTTGGTGCGTATGTGCGTGGTGCCTCATAGTGCGGTGCAAGGTGATGGGAAGAGAGAATCCGGCTGGAGAGACCAAATGATCTCCCTCATCTCTGGGTCGGGTCTCTCTCGGTCCGGCGCGCAATGGAGTGAGTTAAGAGAGTAAGTGGGCAGACGTATCCGCCGCCAAGACCTGTAACAGGGGTACCCAACCCAAATCGTTCGGTGGACCAAAAAAATATTTCCGAGCTTAGGTGGGCCACACATAATATAACCCTTAGTGGGGGGGAATCAGCTGAAACGCTGACCATTAGATCCTTCCATGATTTTTTTTTTAAACTCCACACATGAGGCCCTGAGGAAAATAATTTCCCTCAGGGCCTATGTCATCTTTGGGGATGCTGTGTGGGGGGTTTTTTAAGGAAAGGAAGAAGAGGAGAGTTCTGGGAAGGAAAAGGGTTTAAGGGGTGTGTAGGAGTCTGGGGTTCAGTGTGTCCTGGTCATCCACCTCCAAGACCTAGACAAACCTCACCCCTTGAACCCGGGCACCCCTGCTAACTCACCAAACGTAGCGAACCACTTGGGGTGACCTATGGCAGAGGTGTTGGTTATCCAATAAAGGTTCCCGGGGCGGCGGTACCATTCCCGCCTCCCAAATTGAAGCAATCAAATGACGAATATTGTTCTTAATATGTACCGGTAATTCGGTGCCTAAAATGCTATTATTGTGAAACCGCGAGCAATGCCTGATTTTGGACGAGTTCATAACAAATTTAATAATATTCCGCTTCCCCTTTCTCTCCCGCGTCCCCTTCCCCTCTCGCGTTCCCACTCCGCCTCCTCCACCTTCCCTCTCCCCACTCCACTCCCCCTCTTCCCCCGTCCCGCGAACCCCCCTCCCGAGTTCCCCCCTCCCCTCCCAGGTTGCCCTCCTCCCTCCCTGGTTCCCCTCCCCCCCTCCCACGAACCCCCTACCCGAGTTCCCTTCACCCCTCCTGCATTCCATTCATTTAGTTTTCAAACAGTTCGCGTGCCACCTATTGCAATTTTTTTATACAAATTTCATAAATCCAGAGCTCACCAGTAGTTCTATACAAACCTTGTCCTCACAATAACGAACACAAAAAAAAAATTATCCAATTTGGTGCAGTTGTTCGGAAGTTATGCGCGTACATACACTTCGGCGATTCATTTTTATTTATATGGATGGAGGATGGATGGATGGATGAATGAATGGATGGATGGATATGGATATTGTATTTTTCCTTTGGAGGGGTGCAGACATACGTTCACAGTTTGTCTCTTTTTCGACTGTTGACATTTAGTGTCTAAGAAAGAGAGGCAGCATTAAATGTTTAAGAACAAAAGCAAAACAATTAGCGCATTGACATTGGACGTTTTTGAATTTTTGGAATTCATTCACTATTCATTATTAGAGTTATCACAATATTGCTGCAGTTCTTTCAAAAGATGAGAATTCGTTCCATAGAAAATGTATGAGGAAAAGAATTTTATTTATAATTTTTTTTTTGCGTGAATTTTTCCGATGTTTTAATAGCTATTCTGCTATTCGGGGTGGAGACAAATCCAACAAATCAAAGATCGTAAAAATCGGTCCAGCCGTTCTTGAGTTATAAATGGTGTAACTAACGCGACTTTGTTTTATATATACTATACATATTTTTTTTTTTTTTTTTACATTAACTCCACACAGGAGGCCCTGAGGAAAATAATTTCCCTCAGGGCCTATGTCATCTGGGATGCTGTGTGGAGGGTCTTTTTGAGGAGAGGAAGGAATGAACATTGGTCTTGAAGAGACCCATGTTGTAGGAAGGAGGAAACACAGAGGCCGGCAAATCATTCCACAGCCGAGCTGTTGAACACATGAACGAGTCGAAGAAACGACCCGTTCTCATGTGACAAATGTCAACCGTGTACAAATGTTGGGCACGCGTTTGGCGTGTTTCCCGACTATGCACCGGTGCCGAAGAGATCAATGATGCTAGTTCCTCGGAGCATCTTCCATTGTAATACCGGTAGAACAAGGATAGCATTCCCACCCGACGCCTGTGCTCTAAAGATTGCAATCCGTCTGTTAAGATGGGAGAATCTATCAAACGGACCGCCCGTTTCTGCACAGAGTCGAGGGTATTTTTCAGGTATTTTGGAGCTCCAGACCAGAGATGGCTGCCAAATTCAACCGTGGGGCGTACTTGTGATTTGTACAAGGTTAGCAGTTGTGTACTATTAAAGTATCTGCGGGCCCTGTACAGTACGCCCAGTTTTTGGGAGGCTAGCTTAATAATATAATAATTAAAAATATGAATGTCTTCTTTGCCAGAAAGCATAAATCGATACGTTAACAATTTTTTCCTTTTTTTGTATGAATACCAAAATCCAAACATAGATGAAAATTTCATTTCAGGCCGCAAAAAATCTTCAATTGGGCCGCAGGTTGACAAATCTCACCCCATGAACTCGGGCTTTGGGGTGACCAATGGCAGAAACGTTGGTTATAAGTGGGCGGTAATATCCATACCCGCCACCCAAATTGTAAATATATAAATAATTATTATTCATAATAAATATTATAATGACAGTTTTTTAGTGGTTAGATTTAAATATTTCATTATGTAGGTAAGAACCGCAAAGGATTACCGTACCTCCACATAAGCACGAAATATTTCGTAATTGATAAGTGAACTAATCATTTATGACAAATATCTATTTCAGAAACCTGTTCATCGGCGAGGCATTTAAATGACTCTTTCGCATGCAATTTTAAAGTTTTCAATCAGGCCTCCTGCAAGCGGGAGGTGATGACGGAAGACTATCTTGATTGATGACCAATACGGAAAAAAATATGGAGGGAAGATCTCTGGAATAAGAAGACAAGGAAGACAGTGTAAACAGTGGATGAGGGACGTTAGAGAGTGAGCCAACATGCCAATAGAACTACTGAAATACGCCACACGTGACAAAAAGAACTTCAAATTGCCGACCAAGTGTTTGGTTCCCATAAAATAATATATATATTAGAAATAATTGCTTATTGTCCTGAACGAATAATTTATTCAGTGTACCACTTTGTAAATTTAAGTACCTATGCGAAAAAATCATTAATGGGACGTATCTGCAAAACATTCAACAGCCTACGAAATGTAGACATTTTCAACTATACCTTGAAAACAAATAACATCAAACTATCTCTTAATGCAAAAAGTATAGATTATCTCAATAACCATAGAACACAATTTTACTGTTTTCACTGTTCTTGTTATTTATTTGATTCTTAATTTTGGTTATGGTCAAGAGGGAAGATTCTGCATAGTTATTTATAATGGTTAATGTTTATTGATGTAATATTTTAATGATCTGTTTTTTTGTTGTTTTTGTAAAATATTATTTAATTCGCCACTTGTTACAATAAATAAATGAAATATATATCGATAATTTTGAAAATATGTTTCATGAAATATTTGTCTCAACGACGCGACGTTCATAAAATAATGTTAATAATATTATAGAAGGAGCAAGAGAAACACGACTCACGGTAACGCAACATCCCAAAGGTCTACCAAAACATATTGACCGTGAGAATGCTCATAATGAATGTGCCCATAAGACGGAGACGATTTGAAGAGTGTATTTAGTGTGTTGGCAAGCAGAATAAAGAGGCAGACTATTGTTGAGAGAGCAGGAACTCGTCCACAGTTCGTATGACGAAGAGAGAGGCGGCACAAATCTTGCGACAGATCAGAATGGAGTTTACACAGTGAAAGTGGTTTCGTCCAGGACACGGATGCTGGCCTAACATCCAGTGCACTTGTTCTCCTTTTTATTTTTCACTTGTAAAGATTTTTTACTTCATGATAAATGAATTAAAAATGTGCGCGCATAATCCATTGACGTACCTGCAAAACATTCAACACCCAACGGGATGAAGACATTTTCAACGGAACCTAGAAAACGTGACAAATCAATATGGTTGAATCTATCTCTCGATGCAAGAATTGTAAAAAAATTGTTAGTTGCTCAATAACTCAAAAACTGGGGTAAACTTACGATATGTTTACCCTTAATTTGATGTTTTTCAGCGTGGTGAACCTTTTGAAAAAATAATCTTATTTAACTATCAATATATATATATATATATATTAAAGCAACTTTTTTAACTATCATTCCGAAAGCAAAATGTTGTCGCCGCAGGTCATCTATTCTTAGTAAGTTATTTATTAATAGTTTTGTCTGAAAAAGAGATTTCAAATGTTGGTTTTAATTTGCTAAATAATGTTGGTTTAGTGATAGGAGAATTAATTTTACTGATTTAATTAATTAAATTGGTAAAATAATAAATAATAATAATACTGATAACAATAATTAATTTTAAATGCAAAAATCAATCACGTAGGATTACGAAAGATTTTTTAAATATCTGGTGTCAGTGAATTATTTTCCCATTTGGTCTCTGGTAGGTTGACATGTTGTTCTTGTATTGTTTTGTATTTATTATTCTTATATAGTACACTTGCATAGCGTGGATTGACTAGATGATCATTTGTGAAAAAGTGTGTGAAAGGGTTTAGTTTTTTCCTGTGGGGAAGTTAACCCGGACATAAAGTCATAAAAAAATTAAAAATTCTAATAATAATTAATAATACTAAATTAAACTGAATTAATTAAAATAATAATAAAACATAAATTTTTCTGATCTCACTGTTCTTTTTATTTATTCATTATTTTGTTTGTAGTACAGACGTCGACCACATATCGATGAGTATGTCCATACATACATGTATAAATATTTGTTTGAACGATAAGTAATGAAATTTAATTGATTTATCATAATGTATTCATTTTATAATGTAATTAAGTAGGTATCTATTAAAAAAATATAATGTGGAATACCAAGTTGTAAATTTTTTTAAAGAAAAATTGACCGTTAGAATTTTGTCAAAAACCTAGTCAATAATTGACCAATGGTCTACCCGACTTCACTCTACCTACCGCTGAGTGTTTATGGATTGCGTCAAGCCCGTAGTGAAGTTGTCATTGATGAAAACCAACCTCCGATAGGAGGAGGGACCGTCTATATAATAAAGGAGGTTCCTTCGTGCTTCGTAGCTGCGGAGTTTTGGAAGAAATAATATTTTCATGCTCTGTTCCTACCGTCAACTCCTTAATTACCCCTTTCACTCAGTTCACTCCAACACCTAAATACGTGTGTACCTGTATCTGTTAGTATTTTCCATCTCGTCAGTTTTAATCTTCAATTTGGAAGGTGGTACCGCCGCCTCGAGTACCCTTTGTTGGATATCCAATACCTCTGCCATAGGCCACCCTAGGTTCACTATGTTTAGTAATTTAGCAGGGCTGCCCGTGTTTATGGAGGTAGGTTGGTTCAGTTCTTGGTGGCGGATGCGTCTTCCCCTCAACAGCATGGCGGGCCGGATCGAGAGAGGCCGGTTGAGGGAGACTCTTTGAATTCTCCAGCCGGATTAGCTCGCCTCAACGCAGTGGAAGGGTAGATTTGTACGTCCATCACTCACGGACATACTGAGCTGCAGATTCCTTCCCACCCCTCATACCCTTTTCCTTCCCAGAACTTTTTTACTTTTGTTTCCTTAAAAAGACCATCCCCACAGCATATATATAAATATATGTTGGGAAAGTGGTGGGGTTCCCTCCAATGATGAAAAAGGACACTTCTGAAACAGGTGTGGCGGCACATCATAAACTTCGCCATCAAAAGAAGACACGAGAAACATCTAATATTTGCGCGGCGCCGGCTCTTGCTTAGGTACCTACATATGCCGATCGCGATGTACTTTCTCGCCTGCCGTGCCAGCCCGACGTTAATAATATCGCCCCCGCCTAGAAAGGTCTCGAGACAGCACCGTACAATATCTGTACGGCGCTGAATATTCTCGTCAACTGCCGAAGTGGCTCGTATTACCTACCGCGAGGTAGTTACTCTACCGCGGCTATATAAGCAGCCGATCGCTCGCCCGCTGCAGTTCAGTCTCACATTAATCGTCGGCCAACATCTCAACATGTAATCAGTGCTCCTGCATGGTATCGCTACGCTCCAGGGCAGCTTCCTCGAGGTCCATCACCACGTCTCAGCTCTAAGGCCCACCGTGTCTTCAGCTCCAGAGATCAGCCCCATCCCGCGACTTATAAGGTTTGACGCCACCTTCAGCCAAGGGATCAGCTCGCAACTTCATGGCACCCCGAAGCCTCACCGTGCTTCGCTGCCATGGAAACACGCTCCGCCTCGCCAGGACTACCTGCTGGTGGCTCAGCTCACCGAGCCATACACCGTTCATCTCCGCGATTCAAAGCGTCGAGCAACGGCCTGGAAGATAGGTCATCTCCACCGCCATGGTGTCGAGCAACTCGCTGACCTTCACCACACCATCTCCATCTCCACCGCACGCCTGCAGCATCTCATCTACGGCACCCTGCATTACATCTTGTTACCGACCACCGACCATCTGCTACGTAGCCCAATAAACGACTGACTCACCACTTCGACATGACGCCTTTCATTTCTGTCTCCCGCTCCCTCACAGGTAAAGTGGTTTTAAAACACATGTACCTATGTGTTTATTTTGAAATAATTTTTATTGTTAATGAAACATTTAAATCAAACACTGTAATTTTGTACTCTGGTGTAGGTACATACAACTATTTAAAATAAATGTTTCTAAAAAGTTAGGTATAGATATTAGTAGTTTTTTGTGTTGACAACTTATAAAAACTACATAAATAAAATAAAATAACAAGGGACTAATTAATAATTGAATAATATTTTCTTGGTAATCTGACTAAAAATCAAAAAAAAAACATATGGTTCTGGCAATAAATTTTAAGTTTGTAATTTGTTTCTCCGTCATGTTTTTTCGTGAAATCTGCAAATGTCCACTGGGTTCGAGGTCTCATGACAGATGAATGAATCACGTTTAGCGCATCCGGAAAGTTGGCGGTGAATGTCACGGGCGAGAGGCGAACCTGTGACCTGACTTGCCATCCGATCCAATCCATCTCTTACCTACCTAACTACAAACTCACCTACCGCTATTTTTCTATCTTAAAATGTCCCTACCTCAACTTATATGTGTATGCCTTTGTCTAGTTTACCATTGACTATTTTTCTATCTTTTGAAAGTAGTCTCTTAAAGAAATTTTTTGTCGTCAAGAGTTCGATGAAATTGAGAAAAAACAGGATGCGAAACTATTTAAAACAAATTAATAATACCATGCCACATCGCGACGAACTTTTAATCATAATATTGAATTTATCAAACACATAGCCTGTTTGGTACAGAGTAAGCCCTTTTATGTTCATAGGATAAGGTTTTTTCTTTTATCAGATGCCCGACTTCTCAATTATTTCAGATGCCCAATAATTCCGGGTAAGGTAAACTTATCAAATGTACTAGGTTTAATCCTAATTTTGTGTTGTTCACTGTCGTGAGAGTTCTACAAAATAAATTTCAAGATATTCTTATGTTTTGTGGGATTTTTTTTTCAATGATGTCAATTAAAAAAAAATCTTGTGAGTAGCAACTCTTTTAACCATCATTTCGAAAACAAATCTTGGCTCGCCGCAGACCATCTGTTTTTAGCAAGGTATTTATTTATTTTTTGTAAAGACAGCATTTGTTTAAAGATACAGAGATTTTATTTCAAATGTTGGTATTGATTTGCTAAATAATATTTGTTTAGCGATTGTCATATCTCAATGTGATTTCCGATTGTATGCACACTTATCAATGACGTTATGTAAATAAATAAACTCGCCATAGTCTCATGTACTCACAATATAATGTGGAAAGTAAGGAACACTCTTTTGTTTTCAGTGATTTTCAGTATAATTTCTTAATTCAAAAGTTTATTCCTGTGTGATA
Organism: Limnephilus marmoratus; assembly: GCA_917880885.1. Lineage (NCBI taxonomy): Eukaryota > Metazoa > Arthropoda > Insecta > Trichoptera > Limnephilidae > Limnephilus > Limnephilus marmoratus. Next base: position 25,460,260 of record OU862919.1, on the reverse strand, counting down.
AAGATAGACAATCAAATAATGTGTGTATGAATGACATGGATATAATATGAGCTTGCTTGTCACTTTTTGATGGAACGTTCGCTGTCTCCTTTCCTTGAGGCCCACTAGAATAAAATGTCCGGCTGCCTGTCGGAGTTTGATATGTCGAGCTATACAATAAATACAATAGGGAAACGACAGTTTTCAAATGGTGGCGATTGTCATCAATACTTGTTAGAACTACTGATTTATGTGTTGTTTTACCGCAGAGTGTTTAGGCGGATTAGTCTACTTTAAAACAGTGAAATTTACTTAGCAACAGAAATTTGGCTGTTGTGCGTCCAGACCCTTTACTTTAGTAGGACTTGAATTTTCTCTAATGACGTGTAAAACCGCGAGCGAGAAACATGAAAATTAATTGTAATATTTATAATAATTGATAATATTAAGTAATTTGCGTGTACTTACAAATGAAATGTTATTCATTCACCTTTACTATTATTTGCCGTGTAATTGAAACATTTTCTCATCACACAGGAGGGCATTTTGGCACTTTTTAAAATGCAATTTACGTACTGGTAAGTGCTGGTAAGACGCAACCTTACTCGACGCGTAGCAGTTTAGTACTAAAGTACTAGATATCGAGATCGGTGCAATTGTCTTGTTCTTGTCTTCCAACTTTGAGATTTCTACCCCTCGTCTAATAGTATGTAACGTCATAGACACTTATTATTAAGTTATTTGATCATCACAGTGAACATTGTCAAATCCTAAAAAACCTCTTTCTCGAAATTTTCACTGTGGTCAACGTTTCCAAATCGGGTACATTATGTTGTTAAGTTCATTTTTATTTATTTTTTCCAACTTTCCGTACGACTCAAGGACGGGACGCGAAAATATTAGCCCAGCATGCACAATCCAAAACCAGGAATATTTCCGTTGCTGACAATGAAAATGAATTGCACGGACCTCTATCTTCAACTAATGTTGCCAAAAATAGGAAAAAGCGTTTTCTTCAAACTAAAATAAACATTTTTAAAACGTTCTCCATAAATCAGTTCAAAATGAACCGCAATTTTTTTGTCTTGCCATGCCTTGGCATGCGCTCAAAGTGGAGATATGTATCGCACTGCTAATATGTCTCATTTTGCGCCTATTCGTTGACGGGGTAGCAACGCTCGTCCTGTTTTCCTATTAAAAATCAGGAATTTTTCAATATGGATATTAATGCTTCGGGTATCTACTTTTAACTGCAATTATTTTTAACATGACAGATTTAAGGTAATATAGATATAGTATATGTTTTCTGAAATATTATTTTTGATAAAAAAATAAATTGAAATGTTTACTCAACACAGAAATTAACAATTTTACAAGTTATCGTCATTTTATAGTTTAATCATATTTATATCTATATATATTACTAATTCAAAATACAGAAATGATTCAATAAGAAAAAATAATACTATTTTTAATTAGGATACTGCGATAACTGACCCCAATTTACCCTAATAAAGGTATTTTTGAAAGATTTTCTTAGGAAATCTTCTCTTATACATTTCTGATCAGAATTTCAAATAAAAATATTTTTGGCGTCGAAAATTGATAATTCGGCCTTGTATACGACGGGAGTATCAACTAAAGTAACAATTGATAAAAAAAACTTTTGAAATTAAAATTACTATTGAAACCACCAGGTCAAGCAACAAATTTACGACAACACTTTTGTCACAAAATTAACAATCTTCGAATAAACATTTTTAGAAGTTTGCACAACATGTTTACATCAAATTGGAATTATTTTGGATGAAAAACTAAGTTTCGCCAATCATATCCACCAAATTTTAAACAAATGTATGAAAACACTAGGCTTCGTATTAAGAACAACCAAAAACTTTAATTCCATACAAGCCATTAAATTATTTATTTATCTCTGGTTAGAAGCCTAATGGAATATAACTCGGTAGTTTGGTCTCCATCTTACAAAATTCACATTAATAACACTGAGCGAATACAAAAAAATTAAATCTTAAAAATATTGTCTTATAGCCCAATCATGGATTGGTTCCCCAAACCCACCCACTCTACATTAATACCTACCCACCTACTCTACATTAATAACTAGCAATGGCTCCACCCCTACCATAATAAAACATTGTTCCCATCCATATTTCGAAACTGTCAAATAAGTATACGCTTGCCCTGAAGAAGGAACGTTTGTTCTGAAACCGGTCGGATTTACTCATTATATAAGTGGTTCAAACAAAGTTGAATTGTTTCATTTATCTACAAAAAAAATTTCTGCGTTTTTAAATTTTAAATTAAATATCCCATTAGAAGACTTAAAATATAATTTATTATTAAATCTTCTAAAAGTACACACACTAGAAGACAGACGTAAAATAAACGACTTAACATTTTTATTAAAAATACTTAACTCTAAATTTGATTGTTGCGAACTCCTGCAACTCATAAACTTACGAATACCGACAGTAACTACACGACAAAATACAGTATTCTACTGTAGCATTCATAAGCGGAACTACATTGCCCACTCTCCGATACAACGATTTCACACCATGGGAAATCAGTACTTAGGTGATGTTGACATATTGTTGTTCGTTGTTCTTAGCAGGAATGCTCGATCTTAATACCTTAGAAGCCCGCCGAAAAATATTTTTGGTCAAACATTTTTTAAGCTGATCTCCGGTACTGTACTGAATCCACCTATGTTGCAGGAGATTAACCTATGTGTCCCTAACGCGTATACTCGTGGGAGATCCCACACACTTTTTATGCTCCAAAAGCGAGAACTTCTTCCTTTCAGAATGCCCCATTAAATAGAGCAATTCAACTGCTTAACGATTCTGCATTGAGCATTGACATCTTCAATATTACCTATAGAGTTCAGTAACTATCTTTTGACATATGTCTCAATATAGTGAAACTGCCCCCTTGGCCTTTTTTTCTCTTATATTTTGTAATCTTCTCCGTAATAATTTGGTGTATAACTGTTTTATGGAGAACCTGAAAAAATAAATAAATATTTAACATAAACTGAATTTTGCTGATCTTGTAAAAAACTTATTGCAAAACTATTCCTAAACATATCTGTATTTTTGTTTTTATGACTTGTGTGCTTTTTTATATAATTGTATTTTTATTATTTCTCTATCTGCTTAAAAATCATCTGTCATGAATTAATTGTACTACCAAACATGTATAAGCCCTTTGGGCGTTAAATAAATGAATAAATAAAATGCGGGGAGAAATTAAACTTAGGTGGTGTCATTCTTAAATTGAAATGAGAATGAGAGCGCTAATCTATTACTATTAAACTCGTGCATCGATGGCAACAGCGTTTAATGAACGATTCGGAGCGCTTTATAATGCGCAGCCTTGACGCCATCGCCGGCAGTGGATCGCCAACGCCAAGGCCTTATCGAGGCGATGGTAATGCATCCTCTTATGAAGGAGGGGGCGGGAATTGACAGCACTGATACCTGCTCATTGATTGAACTGGTAACTAGATGAACCTTGCAATAAAATAATAATACGTGCATGAATACTTCAGCTGTAGTCGGCCCAACAATTTGTTTAAGATACCACATTTAAATACAATATTTAAATAGCGCGTTTTATAAATGGAAAAAACTTTATAACAGTCTGCCAAGTGCCGTAAAGGAAGCCTCAAGTCTCAGCACTTTTCGTAGGATATGTGCATTATGACGGCCAGCGTAGTGCAGCGGTAAGGCGCTTGACTCGCATTCCGAAGGTCGCGGGATCGAATCCCGGCGTGGCAAATAAATTTTATTTGATTAATTTGTGTTATTTCACAATTTATTCATTTAAAATAATATATAGTATATTTGCGGCACGTTCCAGAGTGGAAGATACTCTCAGTATCGCCCTGGTGTAAGACCACCATTCATAATTGAAACGTTGCCTGAAATGGCTTTAGCCGTGTTTGGTGGCCAGATCTGAATAGCCAGGTACTTCCCCACCTTCCTCTTCCCTATCTCCTTCCCCTCCCCACTACCTTCAGCCTCACAACATACCCCAATTAGGGATGCCATAGTCTCACTGGCTCCAGACGTAGCAGTTGGGACTCTTGTGCGGTATTCATGTAAAAAAAATATATGTAAAAAATATTTTTTTGATTACTTACCAATATTATTCTTATATTGTATTTTTGCCTAGTTATCTTTTTTTATTTAGTATTTGTAAATGTTACTATACTTCGTAAATTTATTTTTTTATATTTTCCTACTATACGTATGAAAAAATTTACATACATGCAAATAAATATTTTATAAAAAAAATGGCAGAACATATTTTCTTTCACAGCATAGCATGACTAGACGAATGTAATTGTAAGAAACAGTGATGCCGTCGAAAGGGTTCCTTTGATGATCCGTTGATGGGGAGAGGCTCGAATACAGTAATATAGTCAACAATTGATTTCGTACAGTATTTTTTTTCCTTTTGACTTTGATTTGTTAACAGTTTACTAATTTATTTGCACGTTGGGAGCGGATATATGTATATACATAAATTTCCCTTGGGACCTATTTTATCTTTGGGGATGCTGTGTGGAGGGTCTTTTTAGGTAAATCAATGAGATGAAGTTCTGGGAAGGAAAAAGGGGTTAATGTATCTAGGAGTGACAGACTACAAACTATCCCTCCCACGGTGCAAGGCGATGGGTCGAGAGAATTCAGCTCGAGAGGTCTAGGTTAGGTCTCCCTCAACCAAACTCTCCCGATCCGGCTCGCCACGCAGTAGACAGGCAAACGCATTAGCCACCAAGACCTAGACAAAACTCCATGGATCCGGGCAGCGTATTTACAATCCCTACCGCGTTTCAGTCGCTTTAAATTTTCAATATCAAAATTTAAATATTTATAAATAAAATTATTAATTTCTAATACACACATTGGAAAGATTATTTTATCTAGATTTTAGAACAATTTTTGTTTTTGCAAAGTGATAAAAAATTATCAATATAGAGGTGTATTTACAATATATGGGAATAATATTAAAATTTAAATATTTATAAATAAAATTATTAATTTCTAATATATACATCAGAAAGGTTATTTTATCTAGATTTTAGAACAATTTTTGTTTTTGCAATGTGATAAAAATTAACCAATATATAGGTATATTTAAAATGTAAATTGTCGTTACCGCGACTGAATCGGTATAGGTTTTGTAAATATGCATCCGGGCACGGACGGGTGTTGGTTATCCAATATAATCCCGGGGCACCCGGGAACCATACCCGCCTCCAAATAATATATATATATTTTTTTAAATACGTATTTTGATTTTTTTATGTAGGTACTGGTTGTAACTTATATTAGCATTCTTGTGTATTCCATCTCACTGCACGCCATGCACTCCCACCGGGAAAATAAGAAAAGGTGGGCTATAATTCTCTTAAAAAAACATTCCCGAAACACCTAATAAGCGGAACTTCTCAATAAAATACTCCAAAGCAAACAGATGGCGGATGCTGTGCGGCTGAATGTTGTTCTGCGAGGAGAAACTGTTGATCCGGGTCTCTAAGCTACTTAAATATAAAATAATTCTTACATAACTTTATTTTTCACACTTAAAATACTTGTTTATTCATACATCCGCAAAGAGCGTGTCGATCGAAATACTATCACATTTTTGTTTCAATGAGTCAAGAAAAAAAATTAGGTCGTTATTGTGGTGAACGTATGTCTTGCGGTATAAAAGAGACATGCATGTATGAGTGAGACAGCACGAGTAACGTATAAAAGGGTGTGATTGCTGTCTCTCGTCCTCTTTGCATTCTGGCTTCCTACGAAGCACACCTGTACACAATCTCGGAATAAACGTCATTAGTCTACCTACGACTTATTATTGTTAATCTCACCCTGTACTGAGATCACCTCAACAAGGAATCTGGATCCACACCACGGAGTCCAGAGGTAATGTTGATAACCGGCCACGGTCATCACATTTGGCGCAGCCTATAAAGGAAGAGGATTTACGCAGCAGCCAAAATTACATTTGGCAACATCCCGAGATTGAGGCTACAGTGGTCAACAGGTGATCGGGCAGAATCAGGCCAGATCACGACTCCACAGCATTGCGGAGCAAGGAAGAGCAAGAGCAGCAGAATCGGCATCCGAGGAACATCAAGGGCTGGATAGGGTTATTCAGTGCCGAGAACCTGGAGGAGTATTCTCGTAAGGCGGGAATACGGAAGTCCGGATCTTCAAGAGAAGAGCTGGACAGGTGCAGACCTCACGGAAGGCGCATTAGAAGGACGACCAGGGTTCAGGAGCCAGGAGACGGTCCGCGGAAGGGCGAGATCGGAGCAGCATCAAGTCAACAGAGTCGTGAGTTGAGTGCTGTTTGTTAATTTTTTTTCTGCTTTTATTGATTGTATCTGTGTGAAGATGGAAGGGGGAGAACTGCCCAGGTTTTGTCATTTGAGGGACAAACTGGAGACGTTCGTGTTGCAATACGAACAGTTCATCCTTGTCAATGATGACAAACTAAATTCGTTAGAGAAAAAGAGAGCGGTTTTAATATCTCATTTACACACAGAGACAATAGATTTATTGATTGATTTGTGTTTTCCTAAAAAAATTACAGATATTACGGTCGAAAATTTATTGTTATTACTAGAGAATCATGTAGGTATCAAACGAAATGTGTTCAAAGAGCGCGAAATTTTTTTTGCTACGAAACAAAAAAGTACAGAATCGGTTAATGATTTTATAGCACGGTTAAGAAATCTCGTTAGATTTTGCAAATTCGAGGACAGACTTGAATATAATTTAAAAGATGTTTTTGTCACCGGTCTTCGAGTGGGGCGTATTAAGGAGAAATTATATGTAGAGGCTGAAAATTTTTCATTTAAAAAGGTTATAGAATGTGCTATTGCTATGGATTCGTTCGAGGTAATGAATAAGCAAATTAAAACGGAAAGTGTTGATATAGTAAATAAATTTAAAAATAGATCGAACAATTTGTCACAAAAACAAAATTCGGCGGGTAAACATTTTTCTAGAACCACGGACAAGAATGTTACATCGTTCAGAGCGAGGTCAGCGGACCGAACAAAATGTAAACATTGTGGGAGTTATCACGATTCAGTAAATTGTAAAGAAAAGTGTGAGGAAAAGGGCATATTGGGAAGATATGTCGCGGTTTAAATAATAATAACATTTCTTCAGTGTTCGTCAATACGCAGGAACATAAAAAAATGTTTCGGATAAACTCAGTATATTGTGGACCAATATTGTGCAAAGTTTTAGTGAATAATGTGGAACTAAACGGGTTATTAGACACAGGAGCTGCAGTCTCGATTTTAACAGACAAAGATTATGTTAAACATTTCAAACATTTGGATTTAAAATCAAAGGATTTAACCTTAACGGGTTACGCTAACTGTAAGTTGAATTTATTGGGTTGTATCTTATTAACAGTTGATTTTAACGGTTATAGGGAAATGTTAGAATTTTGCGTAGTAAAAAGTGGAACAACTACTGTTCTAGGGCGTGATTTCATTAAAAAGTTTAATATTGGATTCACGGGGTTACAATCAATTTCATCCCAGGAGGGTAGTGAAATTTTTTCTCATAGTGTATTTAAGAATGATAGAAGTGATTTACAATCAATTTCATCCCAGGAGGGTAGTGAAATTTTTTCTCATAGTGTATTTGAGAGTGGTAGAAGTAAAGTGAATAAAAAAATTCGAAAATTCCAGGAGGTTTTTTCGGAGAAAGTGGGTAGTTTTAATAAAAGTAAAGTGCAATTAGAATTAATTGGGAATGAGGAACCAGTTCACGTAGAGAATGACTTTGATACTCAAATTCTAAGTTCATTTAAAAATAACAGAGATTTACCTATAGATGTCGAGGAAATTAAATCGGAATCAAGTACAGATAAAATTTTAATGGAAATTAAACATTATCTCAGAACAGGGTGGCCAAATAAAATTAACAAGGAGGATTCAAAATGGATTTACTGGATTAAACGGAATGAGTTATCCATAATTGATGATTGTTTTTTCTGGAATCATAGGCTAATAATTCCAGTAATTTTAAGAGAAAAAATTTTAAACTTGTTACATAGATCTCATCTAGGTATAGCAAAGATGAAAGGTTTAGCCAGAGGTATATTTTGGTGGCCAGGGATAGATGGAAATATTGAACTTTTAGCGAGAGGATGCGAAATTTGTTCAGAGGTTCAACCTTCTCAACCAAAGAGCGAATTGACTCCGTGTCCTATAACTGAAGAAATATGGAGTAGGGTGCATATTGATTATGCGGGCCTAATTGCAAATAAATATTTTCTTGTGATTATTGACTCAACCTCAAAATGGTTAGACTGTGTAGAGGTAAATTCTCCAAATTCGTATAACACTATTAAAATATTAAAGGGTTTATTTAGTTATTTCGGGAGTGTACAGACAATAGTTTCAGATAATGGAGCCGCTTTCATGTCAGCGGACTTCAAAGAGTTTTGTGAGATGAATAACATCAAACATTTAACTACTCCGGTAAATCATCCACAATCAAATGGTCTGGCAGAAAACGCGGTTCGAACGTGTAAAATTTAAAAAAAAAATGATGATAAGAAATAAGTTTCAGTCAGGTTATGAGGAAAAATTAGGAAATTTTTTAATTGATTACAGAAATGCACCACACTGTACAACTGGCTTAGAACCTGCAGTTGTAATGTTTGGAAGGAAACTAAGGTCAAACTTGAACAGTTTTGTACCGAGAGGGGGGAGAGATAAGGAATAATATAATTAAGAAAGAAACAAAATTTAAAATGTCTAAATGTCAGGAAAATCAAAAATATTATTATAAGAGAAATAATAAAGAATCGGTGGGTTTTTCGATTAATCAAAAGGTAATGGTTGGAGATTTCACAGACCAAAACAATGATAAATGGGTACCAGGGAAAGTGTATAAACAATTAGGAAAAAAACTTTATATAATTGAGGTAAATTTAAATGGTAAAATTATGTATTGGAAAAGGCATTTTGATCAGTTGTCTAAATTATGTGTATCATGGGAAAAGAAACACAGCAATCCTTATATCGCGTCTGAGACGAAGAGACTGTCGTATGACGATTACGATGTCTCCAGCTTTGTGCCGGATGACAGTCTAATGGGTTTTTCTCCTTCTCCCTCCAGCTCCAGTGATCCAGTGGCGTCTACGTCAGGAAATTGGAAGGACCGACCACGAACACACAGATGAGTCAATGAAGACAGCACTCAGCTCTCGACTCAACATGAATTACTTACATTGTAAATATTGGAATATTTGTATGTATTGTAAATAATTATCAGCATGTTGTGTAACTGTCTTCGGATTTAAGTGTGGAGGGATGTGGTGAACGTATGTCTTGCGGTATAAAAGAGACATGCATGTATGAGTGAGACAGCACGAGTAACGTATAAAAGGGTGTGATTGCTGTCTCTCGTCCTCTTTGCATTCTGGCTTCCTACGAAGCACACCTGTACACAATCTCGGAATAAACGTCATTAGTCTACCTACGACTTATTATTGTTAATCTCATCCTGTACTGAGATCACCTCAACAAGGAATCTGGATCCACACCACGGAGTCCAGAGGTAATGTTGATAACCGGCCACGGTCATCACAGTTATTAACCACTGTCATATGAAAAATGGGAGGCAGAAAATGATTCGATGAATAGAAAGAAATGGGAGACAAAAAATGATTCGATGAATAGGAAGAAATGGGAGACAGAAAATGATGAAAAAAAAAGGGAGACAGAAAATAATGAGAATAATCTGTATACAGAAAATGGGAGACAGAAAATGATGAGAAAATATGGGAGACGGAAAATGGAGGACAAAAAATGTGAAAAAATGAGATACAGAAAATGGGAGACAGAAAATGATTCGGTGAATGGGAAGAAATGGGAGACAGAAAATTATGATAAAAAATGGGAGACAGAAAGTAATGAGAAAAAATGGGATACAGAAAATGGGAGACAGAAAATAATTCGGCACCTGGAAGTTGAACCCAGAAGCTCTGCCGTGCCGTGGTGGTGCTCTGACCGCTGTATATCTACTTCTGTCATTTTTCACTTTGCCTGAGATCTACCAACATATTTCTTCATTTTCTTTACGCATATTTTTCGGCTGCTGGCCTTGTCTGTAAAGGCGAAATTCTACCGGAATTATTAATTAAAAATTTGACTCTGATAAGTTTGAGCCTTGCGAAACCGGTTGGTGAATAAATTTTTATAAATTAGTGGTTAAAACTAAAACATGGGGTGAGATTTGTCCGGGTCTTGGCGGCGGATGCGTCTGCCCACCAGCTGCATGCCAGAACGGAATGGTTGAGGAGTCCCTTTCACTTCTCCAGCTGTACTCTCTCGGAACATCGCCTCGCACCGCAGTGGGAGGGATAGATTCACACGTCCGTCACTCCTGAATACACTGAAACCTAAATTCCTACCCACCCCTAATACCGTTTTCCTTCCCAGAACTTCCTCTCCTTCCTTTCCTAAAAAGACCCTCCACACAGCATCCTCAAAGATGAATAGGCCTTGAGGGGAATTATTTTCCTCAGGTCCTCCTGTGTGAAGTGAAAAAAGCTTTTTTTTTAATGTTTAAGCCTTCTTCTTCTTTTCGCCTCTCGGAAATCTGCAAGCAAAAATGTGTGCAGTCACGATAGTATAACGAAGTTTTAGAATGTAGAAATTTATGTATTTGGAAATTTCTCAATTTGATTGGCGAAACCGGCCCTAATAATATGAAATATCATTAATATTTGATTAATTATTTGGCCAAACTCCACCCAGCATTGGTCCAAAATCATCATTTCATTACATAGTATAAATAATGAAGTCGCTCAAAATGTATGTGCGAATAGATCTTTTAAACTACGCAACGGATTTTCATGCGGTTTTCACCAATAGATAGAGTGATTCAAGAGGAAGGTTTATATGTATGGTACATGCTCATTATAGATGAGAAAAGCCGAGAAATTTTAATATTCAATTCAGGCAGCGGGCAGCTGGCAAGCGGGTGGTGTGGATTTTGTAAAGGTTGGGTAATGGCGTTGTTTTTCTTTAGCCACAGCAACGTGTGGCCGGGTCCGCTAGTAATTTATAATTCTAATAATGGAGTCGACCAAATTGTATTGGGGTGGCTTTTTGATTATTTGACTCAGATTTCGTATGGAGATACTTCAATGCGCAGACAAGCCAGAAACTTAAAAAAAACAAACCTCGCAAATAAAATATAATAAGTAATTAAATTACCCATCTCGGTGTACGTGATCCAGTGATAAAGTAGTGTTATTCGATATCCAGTTATGTGTTCAATCCGTTATTGAAGAGAATGTACGGAAATGCCTTTGATGCTCTAGTGAGAAGTTCGGAAGGAATGCGAGGAATGCTCAAATTGAGAAACTGCCTCAAGTTTTTATAACATTTGAATCTTATCTCAGTAATGATACTAACATAATTAATATCTAAACTCTTTTTCAGGAATTACATTCCTGAAAACATATATTATTATTTGCACTATCTATTTAGCAATGTGATGTTGATAATAATGAAGTAAATAATAAGATGCGGTGAATAGAGGTCCCAAAATCTTTCAAAAAAGGTAGGTGCGAGTATTTGGTTTAGATCAGTTTGATAGCACCATGTTAGTGACAAAATCACCTCTAGGGCGCTTATGAATATTTGCTATTTAGGCACACTCTTAAATAGGCATATATTTACCAAAAACAACACTTCGTCACCATAGATGGACAGGGTTCTAACATCACTTTATCTTGTTCTCGGAATCATCAACTTCAAAACCTCCTTTGAAAAGTCATTAAAAATGATGAAAAAAGGTTAGGTTATGGGTTATTTTTCAATTATTTTTTTAATGACTTTTCAATGGGGTGTTAAGTTGCATGATTCTGAGTTGTCATGGAACTCTCTCATTATCTATTTACCAATTTCTTATTTTGTGGTTGAATCTTGTGTAAAGTATTTTAATTGACCATATTTTAACGGAAAATATTTATATATGACCTAAACTTACCTTTATAGAACATACCTAAACATAGAGATAAAATCATATGCAACCATAATAATGCATTGCGTAAGGTGCTTACTGCATTTACCTAATATGCAATTCTAAGATAGGGCCACATCCTAATAATATTTAGCTAATTTATATAGCGCCGTTTTTGCGAAAAATATCCCTCAAGGGCGCTGGCCTATTTTAATATTTTCCATTAAAATATGATAAACTTAAAAAAAATTGCACAAAATTGAACCTCAAAATCAAGCATTAAATAGATTACGAAAATTCGTCTTTGCAAAACCAACAAAAGTGAAGAACTACAATGAGCATCGTATCGTAACAACGATCAACTGTCAATATACAAATAAAATAGAGAGTGTAAATGATTGTTAGAACCTTGTAAAGTAAATGGAGATAAATTTTAGAATTTCTCCACACAAATATCTTCGAAAATATAACTCATTGAAAATTGTTTTGGTTATAGAAATGAACTAAGTTTCTTTTGCATTCAAATGTCATTTTAGAAAAAAATGTCAGTTAGAACCTTGACCAACTGAAATGACGACTTCATTTCAGCTTATTTACCTACCGCAAGAAAAAAAACTAAAATTGCACTAATTCCAAAATAATGCATTTAAATAGCAAAAATTCAATTTATTTATTGTTATCAAGTTTAATTTGTAAAACTCCATTTCAATTTTAATTTATTTTATATAAGCAATAATATTATTATTCATTTAATTAAAACAGTTTATTTTTAAACAAGTTCTGCTGTGTAATTATTATTAAAAAAATCAATTATTATTTCCATTTATTTTGAGCTTTTCATTTGATTTCCGTAACGATTTTACGTAACGTCAAATGTTACATAATATTTCTATTAATATTCAAGATGTCCGCAATCTATTCGGAAAATTAACCTATAAATTTGGAGTTAGTGGCCGTTAAATACATTTCCATTTAATATAATTATTTGAATTATTTTGGCGATGTTGATTAAAAATACATATAAAGTTACGTCAATTACATAGTTACATAAGGTTTTAACAAAGAAACAAAAAATTGCCTTTCCTCACCATAAAGAGACAATGCTCTTGTTTTTGGTGAGGGAATTCTAGCTCAATTAATAAATTAAAAGATCGTGTAAGTTAGTAATTACGGCTATTGTTAATAATAAGTAAGGTTAGAAAATCATGTATGAATTTAAAAATAAAAATTAAGTTTAAAAAATCATGATAACTTTAAAATATCATAACATAAATTAAAAAATCATTATAACTTTAAAATATCATAACATAAATTAAAAAATCATGATAACTTTAAAATATCATAACATAAATTAAAAATCATTATAACTTTAAAATATCATACCATAAATTAAAAAATCGTGATAACTTTAAAATATCATAACATAAATTAAAAATCATTATAACTTTAAAATATCATAACATAAATTAAAAATATATGATAACTTTAAAATATCATAACATAAATTAAAAAATCATTATAACTTTAAAATATCATAACATAAATTAAAAAATCATGATAACTTTAAAATATCATAACATAAATTAAAAAATCATGATAACTTTAAAATATCATAACATAAATTAAAAAATCATGATAACTTTAAAATATCATAACATAAATTAAAAAATCATGATAACTTTAAAATATCATAACATTATAAATTAATGAATCATGTAAGTTAGTAACAAAAATTATTGTAATGAGAGAGTACAGGATATGTAAGAAAGAACGTAAGATTTATACAATAGTAGACTTAAAGATATAGAAACAAAGAAATGAGAGAGAGGGAAGGAATGAACGATTTATAAAATAGCAGACTTTAAGATATATAAAGTAAACACATTTGGGACTTCATAGCAGTGTAAGGTAATTTTTTAATTTGGGCTTAAATTCCTGCATATTTTCGATAGTTTTTAATTTTAATAATATAATATAAATATATTTTCTCGCGGCAATTTAGTTGACATGAAGTACGTATTGTTTTTGATAATTATGGGTATTAATAGTGTCGAAATAGCAAATATTTATCTAAATAAATGTATTCCTATTCTATGTACTTAATTCTTTATTTAAAAAATCTGTTGTATAAATATGTATAATAGGCCACTTGCATGGATTTCATGACGACTTGGAAAAAAATCGTGTGGATAGATTTTTTTTACTAAAGCACTGGTCACATCATGCTGGTTGCCAGCGGCTGCTTACCAGCGGCTGCTTACCAGCGGCTGGTAGTAGCGATGTGTCAGTTCAGCTGGAATGGGCTCGTGTGATCCGCTCCTTTGCGGGAAGCGGTTCCTACTCCCACTCCTTTTTCAAATCGACTACTCCCAGAGAACCCGGCCCAGTCCCAGTACTCGCATCCAAATAAATCCGGCGGTCCCCGAGCAACTCAACGCCGAAGCGCGAAAACCGCGGCGCCGCGGGGCCGGCTTTCCTAGCCACTAGGCACTCGAATACAAGTCCCGGGTTCCTTTAAACCCAAGCGCCTTGTTCCGAGCTACGTGAATGTCGTGAATCGCGACACAATCCATTCATTCCGCCCACTCCCGGACTCACGAACTACGATACATTCCTGACTCACCCCGTGGCCGCCGGCTTGCTCCGCGAGTACTCCGGTGCTAATGAATAGTACTGAGTAGCAGGAACCACGAACTACCGTCCGGCGTCACTCACCATTCCACTCATGAGTCGCGGGTCTCGGTAGTTCTCGGAACTGCGTGAACCGTTGAACACTCGACACTTCCCCTTGGGTCACGAGACGTGGGCTGGGCCTGGGCGTTCATTCGGTCGCTGTCCGTTGATCGACATACACGTGCGTGACCGCTTCGGCTAGATACGGAGTCGTTTTTAATTAGAGCGTCTTATCTGGTATCGTTAATCAACGGGTGACGTGCATTATAAAATAATAGTTTATAGTAAAGCATTACAGCTTATTAATTTACTTATTTAAATTCTCAATAAAAGACCGTGCAATGTAGGTACATTGAATGTACCTACGTTGAATGGGTCCTAGTCCTCGTGCGGGTCTCGTCCGACTCCGGGGTTCTGAGTTATCGTGTGGGTTCTACGAGTAGGTCCTGGTTCCGAGTTCTTTGAACCCGTGCGTCCCGTTTCGGTGCGCGGCAACAATACCCAGTGCCCAGTCCGCACCTAAGAACTCGGACCCGGGACCTGCTCCTAGAACTCGTGTACTTTTAAAAGGAAGCAAGTCTCGGTGGCTTCCGGAAAAATGCAGAACTTACCCACCTCTAGCTGGTAGTAGTAGCAGCTAGCAGCGGCGGGCAATCTGGTCACACTACGCTGCTAGTCGCGTCTCGCACTCTCCAGTTAGTCATTCACTATTATGTCGTCTGTCGTTTCACGTAAAAAGCTAATTAAGCAGTTGTTGAGAGAGGGTGTCAGAGAACTTAGTTTAGAAATGCTTAACCAGAGAGAGTTAAAAAAAAACAAGGATAATTTTGAAAAACGTTTAAAAATGTTATTATTTGTTTCGCAGTCCACTTTAACTCAGACATTATAAATAACTTTAATTATATCAATTAAAAATTATAAAATAGTCACAACTATTTATATTATTATATTACAACTTCACAAAAAAAACACTGCTTTCTCGTTGCTGATAGACGCAATAGTGGTCAGACTGCGCTGCCGGCTGGTGTCAGCGGTCACGTGATTGATTATTCGCCGCTGCTTGCTACCAAAAGTTAAACATGTTCAACTTCGTCAGCCGCTGACAAATACTCGCCGGCTGGCGACGCCAGCTCTGAATTTTGTGGTCACACCAAGCTGATCGACGGCTGGCAGAAGCGGCTTCTTCAACTCGCGGCTGGCAACCAGCGTGATGTGACCCGTGCTTAAGATTACGAAAATGTTAGTAAAAAATTTTAGAAATGTACATTTTTTTTATTTTTAAATAAATAAATCCATTATTTGGGCCCGTGATGTCACTACATGAAAATGTCCCGTCTCCGAAAATGCTCCTATTAATTTTGTACAATTCCGCACTTATATTATTTTTTTATATGGCAACACTTTGATTTCAAGCGAATTTTTGAATTTGACATTTAACGTTCATTAGATTTATTGTTTGTTCTCTGCGAACTTATCATTTGGTTTGACTTTTTGACAGATGTTATGAAGAGAACCCCGTATATTTTACGATGTCTGTACGTGTTTTAGAGGTATAATGGTAGTGGTGCTGATTTTAACAAAATCAAATTTTATAATATTCTCATTATTATTATAATTTACAAGTACAAGTATATTAAATTGGATTTAGTAATATAGACGTTGAAAATTATAATGATTTATGATCAATAAGATGGATCAAGGAAAAAAATATTTATGAGATGTAATATTTTTGGTATGCCTCGTTATTCTCCCGTACCCCTTTTTGTGGAAAACGTTTTTTTTTTAAAATGATTTTCGGCTATGTAATTATCGTTTTTTTGCACCTATAAAATTATGTCCCGTCTTTCCGGTTTATAAAAAATGGTCTGATTTTTCGGATTGAAATTTTCAAAAAATCGCCAGGTTTTCAAAATACGATTAAAAAAAAATGCAGAATGTCTTAGAATATTTGCCTAAACCGGATTTTTTTTTAAATGTGATTCAAGTGACCCCACAAGTCCCCACATCCTAGAATAATCTTTACGACTTTATGTCCGGGTTAAATCTTCCCCACAGGAAAAACTAAACCCTTCCACACACCTTTCCACAAATTATCATCTAGTCAATTCATGCTACGCAATTGCACTATATAAGTATAATAAAGACAAAATAATACAAGAACAACATGTCAACCTACCAGAGAACAAATGGGAAAATAATTCACCGACTCCAGATATTTCCATATCAGAGGGTTCGGCTCGGTAGAGCTCCTAGCTGGACCGATAAATCCTACTGATCCCTCAATATAAATATTTAAAAAAACTTTCGTAATCCTATATGTATTTAAAATGACTGATTTTAGCATTTTTATTTATAATTTCTTTGACAAATCTAATAAGCCTAAATTTTGAATGCGAGAGCTAGGTATAATGCCAGTAGCCGAAATAACAAATTGGTCTGAGAATGCCAAATTCTTTTAATATCATTTCCTAAATCTGTATACTCGTATTTTCTTATTTTTTCAGAAACAGATTTTTGAATATTATAAAACAGTTTTTATGCACCAGATTTAAATGTCCGGGTTAAATTTTCCACACAGGAAAAACTAAACCCTTTCACACACTTCCCCAAATGATCATCTAGCTAATCCACGCTATGCAATTGCACTATATAAGTATTATAAATACAAAGCAATACAAGAACAACATGTCAACCTACCAGAGACCAAATGGGAAAATAATTCACCGACTCCAGATATTTTCATATCAGAGGGTTCGGCTCTGTGAAACTCCTAATTGAACCTATAAATCCTACTGATCCCTCAATATAAATATTTAAAAAATCTTTTGTAATCCTACACGTGTTTAAAATGACTGATTGTTGTATTTTTATATATAAATTCTTTGACAAATCTAATGTGCCTAAATTTTGATTGATAGACCTAGGAATAATGCCAGTAGCCGAAATAACAAACGAGAATGTCAAATGTCTGAGAATGCCAAATTCTTTTAATATAATTTCCTAAATCTGTATATTTTCTTATTTTTTCAGAAACAGTTTTTTGAATATTATAATATTACTATTATTAATATTACATTATTACGTGTATTATTATTATCTAATATTATATTATAGGATTATGAAACTGAAAGTTTATGTAAAGAACACATCAGAACAAGGACAATTTATTGCAGAAGAATGATCAAGAAAAAATCAACTCTCAAAAGCACCTTTTAATAAAAATTTTTGTGAATATTTTTTCTTCGTCAATCAGTAAGTTATGAAATTAAGCCTCTCAGAAGCTGGGCAGATACTTTAATATTACATAATTGCTTTCCTGTAATAATACAAATAAATTAAGTAATACAAATCCCAATAATACACCCCACGGTTGAAATTGGCAACCACCTCTAGTCTAGAGTCCAAAATTGTCTGAAAAACCCCCTCCTCAGTGCACAAATGGGTGGTCCGTTTGATAGATTCTCCTATCTTAACATTGCAATCTTTAGAGCATAGCCGTCGCGTCGAGTGGAAATGCCGCCCTTGTTATACCTGTATTTCAATCTAAGATGCTCCGAGGAACTAGTGTCATTTATCCCTTCAGCATCATTTATACACAGTTGACACTTGTCACATGAGAACGGGTCGTTTCTACCCTCCTACAACAATTCTCTTGGCTCTTCAATACCCGGGTTCACTCCTTCCTTTCCACAAAAAATCCTCCACACAGTATTCCCAAAGACGACGTAGGCCCTGTTTTATTTATTTTTCTCAGAGTCTCCTGTGTAGAATTAATGTATTTTTTTTAAATGCTAAGGTGTTTTTGGCGTAAAGTTGCCTAATGTCCAAAACACAGATTCTCCTAAAAATTTCGTCCAAACTGTTGATGATCGATTGTTTTAGAATTATCGTTCTCATTTAGATAATCCTCTTCATATGTTAAAATGTTGTGCCCGAACTAGTTCACTTTAAAACCCACGCAAATAGTCCTTATATTATTTCATATTAAAATTTCTGTCACATCACTTCGCATATTGTAATCCGTTCTGAAAATATGTTCGTGTTAATTTCTCACACTAAATACAGTAAATAGGTACCTACCCGACCTACTGCAGTGAACAGCGAGCGCTGAGGTCAACGCTATCAACTTGTGCAATGTGGAATATGGAATATGTGCATTCGTGATGCGGTTACCTCATCGCCAGTCGCAGACCTGGGACCTGGCACCCGTGACTTAACTTATGGCCAGTACCTAACTAAAGCATGTAGCCCGCTGACGACTAAATATGTCTATGATATAGCCAGTCAGTGGCCACCAGGACAGTAACGGTGGTTATTCGAGGTATTCGGCATTGGCTTAGCATTAGTCACCGGTGATTGTCTCTTCTGCATGTAAATTAGTTGACGTTCACGGGGCTAGTGTGTATTGTGACCTAGCTGCTAACTCTGGCCGATTACTTCTGTCATGGTAATACTGATGTAATATTGTGAGTATTAATATCCTAGTATTAATAGTATTAATATCCTTGTATTAATATCCATGCAAAAAGTAATATATCCTTATTTACTATCTAAGCAGCATTATATGTATAAGACTGATTCTGTGAACTATATATCAATAATTCCTTAATATACTAATAATAACTTATCTTTTCCAATAATTATTTAACTTCTTCACCTCGTTCTTGTAATCCAATATAACTACATAAACTCTCTTATTGTAGGAGAATTTGTGTGCATAGTATCAATTAGTGAAAAATTTCAACCTATACTAATGAATGTATATCCGCAAACTGTAAACTTCACCCGCCATAACACAGGGTCATCCCTAGCATGGAGGGTGAAATATCACAAAAAACTATATGTACTTTCGATAACTCATGTATTATATAAATAAATAAATAAATAAAATTATATCTTATTCTATATTTGATGGAAGATTTACATTATTTTATGTAGGGCTGATTAACCCTTAGGCTCACTAGGCAGAAGCCTTGGGCGCAAGATTGCAGTGATTTGCGCTCCACAATTCAATGCGCTCACAGGATAACAGGACAATCTAAAGCATTTGTTGGTTTGCCCTCCGACCTAGAAAAATTTGACTGTATTGTGGGGGCCAGTAGTTTTACAGAATTTGAACAATTGATCAAATTTAAAAATTAATTTTCTAGTTAATTAATTTTCTAGCTACATTTAAGTTCTATTCATGTACTGATATTATTTCACTTCTGAGAAGTAACTGGTCCATAATTATATAATAACAGAACTCTAATAGAACCTCCAAAAAGCTTGAAAATAAACTTTGAAATTTGATGAATTGTTCGAATTCTGTAAAACCAATGGTTTATTTTTCTGATTGTGATCTTTGTACTAAAAATACGTAATTTTAATATTTTTTTTATAAAATTATTGATAAAAGATCTTATACCGCATTTTCCGAAACCGTTCCAACAGGCTAAAACGTCATTATTACGTAGACAACGCCACTGGCTGGTAAGACTGCCGTCAGCAAAGTTTCCTGGCGTGACGTCAACGCCGTCAAATTCACCAATAAAAACGAACAACTCGTTTAGGCGCAAATCGAAAATGGTACATTTAAAATTATCATAGAAAATGTTTTCGTCAACAAAGATAAAATAAAAAATATTCACTATCGATTTTTTTAAGTGAATGCCACATAAGAGTCCTAACTGCTACCAACCGCCTGGAGCCGGTGAGACTGTGGAATCCCTGATGGGCGTATGTTGTGAGGCTGTAAGTGGTAAGGAGGGGAAGGAGATGGGTAGGAGAAAGGTGGGCAAGTATCTGGCTATTCAGATCTGTACAAAGTCCAACGTGCACAAGTAAAATGTTTTTGATTGATTATTTCACAATAAATCATTTCAAATTATATAAAGACCTATATTTGTTGCACGTTCAAGAGTTGAAGATACCCTTAGTATCGTCCTGAGAGACCACTATTCAGAATTGAAATGTTGCTTGAAATGGCTTTTAGCTGTGTTTGGTGGCCAGATGACTAGCGATCCGGAGGACAGGGCTTCAAATTTTAAATGATTAATTTGTGTTTTCACAATTTAATCATTTTAAAATAATATAAGGTATATTTGCAGAATATTCCAGAGTGAAAGATACTCTCAGTATCGTCCTGGTGACAGACCATCATTCAGAATTGGAACGTTGCTTGAAATGGCTTTAGCTGTGTTTGGTGACTAGATTTGAATAGCCAGGTACATTCGCACCTTCCTCTTCCCCATCTTCTACCCTTTCCCACTTCAGTCTCACAACCTACCCCAATTGGGGATGCCATGGTCTCACTAGCTCCAGATGGAACAGTTGAGACTCTTATGAGACATTCACGTACAAAAATTTAAAAAGATCTGAAAAGCCGGATACCTCTTAGTTTTCCTGTTCCCAATCTCCTCCCCGTCCACTCTACTTTCATCTTCACAACGTACCCCAATTGGGGATGCCGTAGTCTCCCTAGCTCCAGGCGGTTGGGAGCAGTTGGGACTTTTGTGCGGTATTCACATAAAAAATTGAGAAATCCATACTATATCTAACACTTAATTTATTGTAAATTACAATTTGTAATATATTGTGATGGATGGTGCTCAAAGATTATAGAATATAGAACACAAGTGCCTACTGCCTAATCGCTTACTAAATTATTGTATAGGAGTATTTAATGCGAATGCACTTGTGCACATGTGCAGTGTTGTCATATACGAGGTTATTATTGCCAGTACATGAAACTAACATTGTGGGGGAAATATGCAGGTAATCGAAAGACTCCCACGCTTGTGGGACTACTTTGTATTACGACAACTTACAACGACCTTCGCTGATAATAATCAGAATTTGCCTCTCTTAAACCATATATCTACATACTTATTAACAAAAAAGCAGATCTCGAATCAAAAAAGGAGTGTCATCTCGTACGCAGATGACCCAGTTATCATTATCGAAGGAATAACATAGACAGATGCGACCATAGCTGCGAATAATGGTATTAACACTTTGATGAAATGGTTTGATCATAAATCATAACTTACTAAGGACGAGTTGTTTATAAAAATTTTAAGAATTCCTCAATTTTTTAGGTTAATTTTCACTTTCTGTATAAGTTCTATTAAAGTTCTGTTATAATATCATTATATGCCAGTTGCTTCATAAAACTGAAATAATCACAGAACTGGATAGAACTTTCACAGAACGTAAAAATTAACCTCAAAAATTTGATGAATTGTTAGTCTTAATGTAAAAAAAAAATCGTATAAATTGCCTTTTTATCTTAATGACCCTGTTCAGAGTTCCAATATTGGAGTGTTATATTCAATATATATATTCCACAGTCGGTCGTGTGTGTGGGGTGTATGCAACGATATATATTAATTCCTGAAGAAAACCTCAAATGTCAAATACCTGGGGATCACTAAAGAAAGTAATATAAAATTTAAGAAACATGTCGATAACTGTATTAAAAAGAATTAGAAAACCATATATTGAAACGATTAAGAAATATCCTAAAATTTTCAAATATTAGAATGGTTTACTTTCCTATTGTACAGTCAGTGTTGCAATATGGTATAATCACATGGGGAAGCATTTATAATACCAACTTGTATCCGATAGTATAATACAAAAAATGATTATTAAAGTTATTTTTAAAAAACCAAGAGATTTTCCAACCAGTGAACTTTTTGATAAATTTAAGGTCTTGCCGGTTTTATAACTTATTCTGAAAGTTTTTAAAGAATCTGAACTGTCCTCAATGCGAAGTTCAAGACCTGTAACTAAGGGAATATGTATGTACACGACGCGACAGCTGCATAATACCATTATGAATACCTAGGCCATAAGATATTTAACGATTTACCTGATTTAATAAATGTGAGAAATGCTATTTTAATTTTTTTAAATTATAATACAGAACACCAACAGACTGATTGATTTTACCGATGATTTTCACATACGTTTTTTACTACTAAGGGTCGACCGAGACAGGTTTTTCGATCTCGGCCGAGACCGAGACCGAGAATAAATTAAAATCTCGGCCGAGACCGAGAATAGATAAATTTTGCATAATAAAGTATGTTAAATAATTTTATAATAATTTGTTTAAAATAGTTTTAATAATCAAAATTGAACAACGTGATGTTGTGCACATATTTTTTCTGTGTTTTCACCCTTCAAAGAGTGTCGCAATCGACAATGTGGACGCGTGCGGTAGATTTGAATCCCATTATCCTATACCGTACCAACTTACAACGGTCTCGGCAATGGCCGAGAATCTCGGCGATTTTTCGCCGAGAACTGAGACAGAGTTCTCGGTAGAATTTGTAGCCGGGAATGCCGAGACCGAGACCGAGATCTCGGTCGACCCTTAGTTACTACTATGTTGCTATTATTGTATGTATATTTGTTTAGTGTCCAATATGTTTAATATCCTAGATACCTAGATGCTTTAATTTTTTATAACTATAAGTACTAACTATTTATAAGCGGTGGCAGTTTTTTTTCACCTAAAAACATTTAAAAAAATCCGTAGGTATTGGACAGATAGGGGCGGGTTGAGGGGGTGGTTGTTTGGTTGGCAGAGCGACCAGTGGAAGATTTTTTTTTGGTTTGATTTTAGAGAAAAAAAAATTGAAAAAAATGGATCGAAAGTCACCGGACAACAAAAATTTCGATTGGTTTTTTTACTCCAAATGTCAGGAATCACTGGTTAAAGTAAGTCAAGTACCTACGTCCTTTAACATCCTGTATAGATATTTCAGTGATCTTTGTCATCATGAAATTTGCAAGTTTTAAGTAAAACCCACGCATTTATTTCAGATCGCAAAGTAAGACTTATTTTTTTTTCTATATCTTTCACTTGTGGCTATATTAGAGTAAGAAGAAATAACTAACAAAGGTGTTGAAACCCGTGCGAAGTCGGGTTAACGACTAGCATATTAATATTTTTAAGGGATTTTTCTTATATTGCTTCAGGATCCTGTTAAAAATGAGAGTCAGCCTTCAACGTGTTCTTAATTATTTGCAAACTAATTTTGATAACACGACACGGTACGCAACAAGGTTACAATGTAACAATGTAAGTATTAAAAAAAACGGCAACAAAGCTTGCTTTGTACAATGTCCTTATCGATACCCCGCTGAAATTAGCAAGCATCAAGTCCTGGTGGTCGGAGTAGTCAGGTGTGGCCAGGTGTCGCGATAAGAGGTGATAATTGGAAGCATTGTTGGTTCCGTGTGTTGCCAGGTACTAACTAATATCAGGACCGAATTAAAGTACCTACATAACGCCGAAATTTTAATAAACAAAAATTTTAACAAAACAAAAAAACCACTTCAAAAAATGCACTAAAAAGTAAAAAAAAAATTTCGTATTCTTCTACAACTTCATAATCAACTTACTTTTTCTAATCATCAATATGTAGGTACGATTGTTACTTTTGGATTCGGTGTCAGTCTAGTTAGGTTTGTAACTACATACATAGTTAAAGGTGAGATGTGCTTGTGTCGCACGAGCGACTTGACGAGGCGAGAAGCGAGAGCGGGGTCGCGGCGTGAGGGGAGCTGTCAAGTGAACACGCCGGGCCGGGTACCTTTGCTGACACCGACTCCAAAAATAACAATCGTACCTTCACATTGATGATTTGAAAAACTAAGTTGACTATGAAGCTGTAGAAGAATACGAAATTAGTTTTTTTACTTTTTAGTGTATTTTTGAAGTCGTATTTTTGTTTTGTTAAATTTTTTGTTTATTTTTTGATTTTTAGTGAATCTGAAGTACACTAACTAATTTGTCTGAATATGGGTAAATCTACTAAACGTGCTGCTCATATGAGACAGACATAATTTGACCATAGCGACGTTAGGGTCAAATTAAGAGATTCGTCCGAGTTTCGTTAATTTGTCATGGATCCGATAATCAGAACCTAACCAAACTCTCATCAAATTTTCCTTGAAGTATCCTTTCTAATAAAAAAGAATCATCGAAATCGGTTGGCGTGATATTGAGTTATTCGTACATTTGACGCGCACATACTTAATGCAAATTTAAGACTTATATGGTTTTCTCATGGATACCATTGTCGGAACTGAACCAAATTAAAATGTGACCACACGGAAAGCACCAGCTTTCAAATAAAAAAGAATCATCAATATCGGTTCACCCAGTCGAAAGTTCTGAGGTAACAAACACAATTTTTTTTTTAAATAAATACAGTCGAATTGAGAACCTCCTCCTTTTCGAAGTCGTTTAAAAAGCAAACATTCGCAGGTTACGAATAGGTAACCTGTCAATATTTCAAATGAAAATGTTGCTTTACCAATGATGGAGGATTTGGATAGCAGAAGATTAAATCTACGTAGCCTGGGTTGGAACCAGACGCTTTGAACAACTCGATCACTAATTTCTTTCATTTCCACGGCACTTTCTTCAAGGAATTTCAAGTTTTCTTCACGCATTTTCGATTTGCGAGAATTATGACGTCAGGACAAAAATTATTACAATCATCATGAAGGTTATTATTGCAATTATCGCTTCGATAAGGTGCACAATTATCAATATATTTTTTGTGTCTTAATATTGCACAAGAGTGCCAACTGCTTCCAAATGTCCGGAGATAGTGGGACATGTGGCAAAGGGACTGGAAAACGGGTAGGGTAGAGGAAGTATCTGGCTATTCAGATCTGGTAAAAAAAACACAACCAAAGCCTTTTCATGACACGTTTTCGATTCACAATGTTGGTCTTGAACCAATGTAATACTGAGAATGTACTGAATAGTAATAATAACTGAGAATATACTAATGATGCCACTCTGGAAATTATTATTTGGTAATAATAGCTGTGCCAATACTGCAATACGGTTGCGGCCCTGACATTGCGCAGAAGGTGCCCATTTTGCACCGCCGCCGCGCATCCGGATCCGAGACAACAATGGCCGCTTCAGGGGCTTTCAACCAAACCCAATTTAGATGGCGTCTATTTTACACTGTCTTGCAAATCCAAACTAATAAAAATCTCACTTCAATAATCAGTTTCCTGCAAAATGCTTTTCCTGAAATTAAACGGACCATTCTTATTCATATATTTAAAAAAATTATCATAACGAGGTACATTATACATTCATTGTTTTTGTGTTTAATTCGAAGAACTCCATTTAATTTTTTTTTTATTTAATTTAAATAAAATAAATTATTTATGCTTATTTAGGAAGCGTACAGTTGTTTCGTGAGCAATGCTCACTTCTTCAGGATTTTTTATTGATACTCTTTTTTAATTTAAATAAGTCTAGACCTAAGATTAACTAATGATTAAATATAGACTAAAGTCTAGGATTAAATGTAGACTTTATTAATTATAGCTGCCTTAGAAGAAAAGAAATAATAGTTTTAGGCATTATAAGTTTTGTGGATACACCCGAGCAAGGAGTTTAGTGCGTATTTCCATTTAAAATGTTGTATTAACCTATTTTGACTTTTTTTTACATAAGCTCCTCACGGGAGGCCCAGAGGAAAATAATTTCTCTCAGGGCCTATGTCATCTTTGGGGATGCTGTGTGGAGGGTTTTTTTAAGGAAAGGAAGGAGAGGAGAGTTTTGGGAAGGAAAGGAAAGGGGTTTAAGGGGTGGGCAGGAATCTGGGGTTCTGTGTGTCCAGGTCGTCCGCCTCCAAGACCTAGACAAACTTCACCCCATGGACCCAGGCACCCCTGCTAAATCACCAAACGTAGCGAACCATTTGGAGTGACCTACGGCAGAGGTGTTAGCTATCCAATAAAGGTTCCCGGGGCGGCGGTTCCCATTCCCGCCTCCCAAATTGTACTAAGTTATATTCTGCGAATTTTGAAGAAGTGCATTATTATGACATCGTATATTATGTAAGTAAGTCGTCTTAAATGCTCTAACCACAGTTTGAAAATGGTCTTGTCAAAATTATAAAAAACGAAAATACTAACGGAACTTAATAAAAACATTATTCAATTAATTGTTTTATCTTTTTTTTATTATTAATTTTTTAAACTTTATGAGTAAAATCTCAAATTATAATATTTAATTAAATGAAGACAATATTAGCGAAACTCAATCGAAATCTGGAGACAGAAAAATCAGAAAAGATATTGGCTCCGCTGGGACTCGAACCCAGAACCCTTTTCTTACATGGAAACAGCTCTACCGATTAAGCTACGGAACCCATATTAATTCGGTCACTTTTAACTGTATCATACTTCGACTAAGAACTACCAACATTATCTTCATTTACTTAACGCACATATTATTGGCTGCTATCTTTATATATGATTACAAGATTCAACTCGAACTAAATGCAATCTAGATAGTGTCTGGATAAATTTTTATCCATTTTATTTGTAATCTTTGTTCAAGTTGGCAAACAATAAATTTGTCTGGCACATATAAATTCGACGCGCCTTATGTATTACGTACATATGTTTCCTATAATAAATAATGTTATGTGTAAGATACAAGGTGAGGTGAACACAGAACGCAGACGATATTTTTGTGTCAAATCCGGGTGACATAACTTTACTTAATAAATAATGCTAAATTAAAATGGCTGCCATGTTTTCAACATCGTAGAATTTTATAATATGTTTTATGTAAAACTGATTTTCAGAGTTCTTCTGTGGGGTGAAGATTGCCCTGTGACAGCCAATTTGATTGTTTTACTTCTACAACAATAGGCCACTTGCAGGGATTTCATAACGACTTGGAAAAATCGTGTGGATAGATTTTTTAACTAAGATTACGAAAATGTTTGTAAAAATTTTTAGAAATGTCCAGTTCATATATTTTTTTAAATAAATAAATCCATTATTTTGGCTCGTGACGTCACTACAGGAAAATGTCCCGTCTCCAATAATGTTCTATTAGCTTTGTGAAATTCCACACATATTTATTTTTTTTATATGGCAACACTTTCATTTCAGGCGAATTTTTGAATGTGACATTTAACATTCAATAGATTTATTTTTTGTTGTATGCGAACTTATCATTTGATTTGAAGTTTTGACAGATGTTATGAAGAGAACCCCGTACATTTTATGCCTTCTGTACCTGTTTTAGAGATGTAATGGTAACGGTGCTGATTATAAATTTTATTTTATAATATTCTTATTATTATTATAATTATAATTTACAAGTATAAGTATATTACATTGGATTTAGTCATTTATAGACATTGAACATTGGGTATAATGATTAATGTTCAATAAAATGGATCGAGGAAAAAAATATTTATGAGATGTAATATTTTTTTATTTTTCATTTTAACTTTATGAGTAAAACCTCAAATTGTAATATTTAAATAAATGAAGACAAAATAAGCAAAACTCAATCGAAAATCTGGAAACAGAAAAATCAGAAAAACATATTGACACCTCTGGGACACGAAGGTGTTTTTTCTCCAGATTTTCGATTGAGTTTCGCGTATATATCGTCTTCATTTATTTATTGTAATATTTTTGGTATGCCTCGTTATTCTTCTGTGCAATTGATGTGGAAAACGTTTTTTTTTATGATTTTCGGTTTGTAATTATCGTTTTTTCGCACCTATAAAATTATGTCCCGTCTTTCCGGTTTATAAAAAATGGTCTGATTTTTCGGATTGAAATTTTCAAATAAACAAAAATTTTAACAAAACAAAAAAACGACTTCAAAAAATGCACTAAAAAGTAAAAAATATAATTTCGCATTCTTCTACAACTTCATAATCAACTTACTTTTTCTAATCATCAATATGTAGGTACGATTGTTACTTTTGAAGTCGGTGTCAGTCAAGGTAGGTTTGTAACTACATACATAGTTATAGGTGAGATGTGCTTGTGTCGCACAAGCGACTTGACGAGGCGAGAGGCGAGAGCGGGGCCGCGGCGGCGCGGGGAGCTGTCAAGTGAACACGCTGCGCCGCGCCGGGCCGGGTACCTTTGCTGACACCGACTCCAAAAATAACAATCGTACCTACATATTGATGATTAGAAAAAGTAAGTTGATTATGAAGTTGTAGAAGAATACGAAATTATTTTTTTACTTTTTAGTGTATTTTTTGAAGTCGTTTTTTGTTTTGTTAAAATTTTTGTTTATTTTTTGATTTTTAGTGAATCTGAAGTAGACTAACTAATTTGTCTGAATGTGGGTAAACCTACTAAACGTGCTGCTCATATGAGACAGACATGATTTGACCATAACGACGTTAGTGTCAAATTAAGAGATTCGGCCGAGTTTCGTTAATTTGTCATGGATCCGATAATCAGAACCTAACCAAACTCTCATCAAATTACCCTTGAAGTACTTCCTTTCCAATAAAAAAAGAATCATCGAAATCGGTTGGCGTGATATTGAGTTATTCGTCCATTTGACGCGCACATACTTAATGCAAATTTAAGACTTATATGGTTTTCTCATGGATGCCATTGTCGGAACTGGACCAAATTAAAATGGGACCACACGGGAAGCACCAGCTTTCAAATAAAAAAAGAATCATCAATATCGGTTCTCCCAGTCAAAAGTTTTGAGGTAACAAACATTAAAAAAAAAAAAAAAAATACAGTCGAATTGAGAACCTCCTCCTTTTTGAAGTCGTTTAAAAATCGCCAAGCTTTCGAATATACGATTTAAAAAAAAAATATATACACTCGAATTGAGAACCTCCTCCTTTTCGAAGTCGTTTAAAAAATACGGAATGTCTTAGAATATTTGCCTAAACCGGAAAAAAATATGATCCAAGTATCCTATTATTATTCCCACTTAGAATCCAGAAGCCTACCTTGAACTATTATTACACACGGAGAGAAAATTACATCTACTTAAATTATACACACGTAAAAAATACTATTTTTAATGGGTTCAAATTTTGAATTGTTTAAGTGTATGGTAAGTAAAATTCACATTGAAAAAAAAACTAAAAATAATTTAGGTTTGGTTTTTTTATGGTGTGTAACTCCAATAAAAAGATTAATTAATTCCAGTGGTCAAAAATAAATAATAACTATGTGTAATTTCGTCCACACGTTGTATGCGTATTTCTGGCAATGTAGGTACATGAAATTACAAAATGTTGATTTTTTTTCTATAAACATATTGTTTTATTTATTTTTTATTTTCAAGGCTTAAAATGCAAATAAATGGAATATTTCTGAACGCATCTGCAAATTAAAAACTGATTTTGAAAAGTGATGAAATACGCTTTCAAATTTTATGAAATAAACATGTCATTTTTTAAATATAAAATTTTGAATGCAAACATAAAAATGTTTTAAAAATGGCTCCCTCTACGTTTTTTGCAACGAAAAACATTAAAAAAAAACAAGTTTATTTTATTAGAAAAATGTCTTATAAACTATAAAGTTTATAAGACATTTTTAAAAATAATAAGTAAACTCACTTTTTTGTTGTTTCATGTTAAAATAATTCATAATAAATTCCCAATTCGTTTTCAAATTTCGGTCGAAAATTTTGGATTCGTAAAGATGAACTGTTCATTTTAAAGTGTCTCTTTCTGACACCATTTATAACATATTTCTAACCATGATAGTAAGGAACACAAAAGATTTCTATGAGACCTATACGAGTTGTTCCGAAAACCAAACAAATTAGCCTTTTTTACATTAGCTCCACACAGGAGGTCCTGAGGAAAATAATTTCCCTTAGGGCCTGTGTCATCTTAGGGGGTGCTGTGTGGATGTTTTTTAAGGAAAGGAAGGAGAGGAAGTTCTAGGAAGGAAATAGGGATGGGTAGGCATCTGGGGGTCAGTGTGTCAAGGAGTGACGGACGTATAAATCCATCTCTCCAATCGCGGTGCAAGGCGATGGGTCGAGAGATTCCGACTTAAGGATAAAACTCTCCTTCAACCAGTCTCTCACGATCCTGCCACCACATGGCAGGTTGGCAGAAACATCGGCCACCAAGACCTGGACAAACCTCACCCCATGAACCCGGGCACCACTGCTAAGTCGCCAAACGTAGCGAACCTGTTGGGGTGACCTACGGCAGAGGTGTTGGTCATCCAATAAATGGTTTCGGGAGGGCGGTACCCATAACCACCTCCTAAATTGTAAGGCCTGAGGGGTTAATTCTAAATTTGAAACATGAGATCGACGGAAAGGTAATAAAAATCTCTTGTCTTACCGGGACGCACTCGGCTAATAGAACCTATTTATTTATTTATTAACGCCCTCTTTCGGGGCTTTTACATATGAATAGTAAGAAATATACAGTATTTATTGTACATAACTGAACTGCCTCCGTAACAATATTTTATATTTGTTTAAAGATAAATTGAAGATGTCCACTAACTTGGTATAATTGTTTCCTTCCATTAGTATTCTGGGCAAAGAGGAATACATATGGTAGTTAGCTCCAGAATTACTGCCCCGAAATAAATCTAGACTTCTAGTATTACGAAGTGGAATCCGGTAGCTTATCAATTCAAGCAATACCAGACTCTCAAATAAATCATTTAGAATTTTATACAGAAATACCACGTCAGTGAAAATTCGTCTGTCTGACAATTTGAGCATATTCATATCATTTAAAATAGTGTCGTAGTTCAACATAATTGCTGGAATACCCATTTTAAAATTAAGAAAACGGAAGAATTTGTTTTGTTTTCTTTCAACAGCTTGTACATGTATATTATAATATGGGTTCCAAACGGAAGAATTGTACTCAAGTTGACTTCTAACATACGCAAAATATAACAGTTTAATACACTTTATATTGTTAAAATTTCTAGTTAGCCAAGTTATAAATCTCAACATTTTTAAGCTTATATTAGAGATTTTTGTCATGTGGTTAACAAATTAAAGATTTGTTGAAAAGTGATGCCCAAGTAAAGATTTGGGCATCACTTAAATTAAAGAATTTGCGTTAATGTCTCGAGAGTATTGTTATCAATGTTGTGTTTTTATCTGTAATTTTTGTCGGTCTCATGTTTTAAATTCAGAATTTACAATTTTATCCTCAATCAATAAAAAGTTATTCCAATAAAAATTAAATATATTTTTTTATGTATTGTTCAAATGTATTATTCATCAGAAACATTTAACAGAAATAATACAAGATACATATTAATGAAAGCATAATAAAAGTTAGGTCATCTACCCATTTACAAAATGTTGTCATCGTGCGTTAAGTAGATATTCGACACAAAAAGCAATAATAATAATAATTATATAAATAATAATATAGTGTTAATAAATACAATAAATCATCGGTACCCATGGTCACTAAATCTAAGCTGAGTAAAAGTGGATGGACTGTTACTAAAGGTATATTTTAGTACAAATATTCGAATTCCAACTCTTTTTGCGAACTGTCTTATGTGTAGAGAAGCATTGTGAACTCTGATATAATAATAAATATTGAAGAAGCCTTTGAACTCAGCTAATATTGTCACAGGTTGGGAATTCCCAGACAAACAGAATAGCAAATAATATAAAGAACGTGACAAGAATATTTCATACAAATGCTGGAACATAATAAAGGGTTTCCAATGAAAATATTAAATAATATGACTTTGCAAAAATATATTCAATTGTGCACTTTTATAAATCACGGCTACGGGTACCGTGACGGCAAAAAGGGGCAATAAACAAACGATCCTTATCGCTGTAATACTGCAGCTCATCGCTTTAAGATGATTTACAGTATATACACAATGTACGTAGGACTGTTTCCTCCAAAGGAAAAACTTCATCATTATCTTAAGTCTCTCTCGCACACCGCACCGTGACTCTCCGTAGACCCCTACCAATACTACTTGCCGTGACGATAATTTTGATAGTATGGAATATAGTTTCAAGGAGTATGCAATTTGGGAGGCGGGTTATTTATTGGATAACCAACACCTCTGCCACAGGTCACCCCAAGTGGTTCGCTATGTTTGCAAGGATGCCCGGGTTCATGGGGATGAGGTTTGTCTAGGACTTGATGGCAGATGCGTCTGCCCATCTACTGCATGGCGGGCCGAATCGAGAAAGACTGGTTAAGGGAGATCTTTTGATCTCTCTAGCCGGACTCTATCGAACCATTGCCTTACAACGCAGTGGGAGGGATGGATTCACACATCCGCCTCTCTTGGACGCACTAACCCCCAGATTCCTACCCACTCCTCATACCATTTTCCTTCCCACCTTTTTTTTCCTTTCCTTAAAAAGACCCTCCACACAGCACCCCCAAAAATGATATAGGGGCAATTTATTTTTCTCAGGGCCTCCTGTGTGGAGCTAATGTAAAAAAAGGATAATATTGAAGTGTGAATGAATTCCAAAAATTCAAAAACGTCAAATGTTTTCTTTCTTACACACTAAATAACAACAGTCAAAAATAAGACAAATGGTGTACGTATGTCTGCACCCCCCCCCCAACCCCCCTAAAGGAAACATTCAATAATTAGCATACATTTTCCTCACACGTATAAAGAATATGAAACGCACCCGTCGAAAAAAAAACAGTCACACTTATTTTGTGTGTCTCACCTTCATTTAATGTGTAAGAAAGAGCTGTATAGCATTAAAGCGATAAGGAACGTGTGTTTATTGCCTATTTTGCCGTCACGGTACCGTGACCGTGCAACGTTATATAACATCGAAAAACTTCATATAACTTATACTCTATTCTTTAAAAAAATCTTCAAAATTCATTAAAAATACAAAATATATTTTTATTTGTTTTTCAAGAGTTGTTTTTTTTTTTAATTGTACATATATAACTTGATTTTGCATGTGAAAAGCTGAAAGTGCCGTCATATCTTTTTTGGAAGTGCTAGACCTTTTTAGTTAAAAGGCTGAAAGTTTAGCCCAAAGTAACAACTGCAATGGAAAGGCCATGGTGAATGTCATGGCGGGTGGCACTTTCAGCCTTTTCCACTGACGGTCAGTGGTCGCTTTCACGGTGCTGCTCCTTGCGATGGCTCTAGGAACTAGTAGGAATTTTTCTGACCCTTTTAACTTTCTCTAGATTATTGGCGATGTCGTTTACAACACATTCCATGCAAAAAATTGTTTTATTTTTATTTTTTGGCACTTTCAGCCTTTTCCATTTCCCCTACACAATTATAAAAGCGCACAATGTAACAGATATCGATTTTGAATAGATAATGAACATATTATGTAAGTTTTAGATAAGTAAGTTGCTTCTTATAATTATCACATCGACAATGAATATGTCTGAGCAGTCCGGACGCTATCTGGCGTCATAAAAACCGTCCGGGGGGTCATCGGACAGAAAGATTTACTGCAAGGCCGATTGGAACACAGGTCGCGACTGCCAAATAATGCTGTTGCTAAGTAAACTTTTCTGTTAAAAATAGTCTAAACACGCTATTTATTTAATACTAGCTTAGGGTTTAGACAGAAATTTTCCTCTTATTTTTTAAATCAAAATGTAAAATTTTTTAAGTATCAAAATTCTGCTTTACGGGGTTGAAAATGGAGATGGTGTGGTTTTTGAAATCCCATGTAGTCAGTGACCTTCCCCTTGTTCTGAAAGTCAAGTGTGCAAAATTTCATCATATTCGGAAGAAAACTGTAGATTTAAAAAAAATAAAACCCACACACAGACACAATAATGGATAGAAGATGCATGCGGTAAAACAACACATAAATCAGCAGTAATAACGAGTATCAACAACAATCGTCGCCATTGCAAACTGCATTCTGTTGCTTGATGGCACTGACTTGATCACGTGACACTTTATTATCCGTCGCGCGTTAAGGCCTGTAATGTAGTCGACCTTCATTGCCTGTATTTCTGTCGTCATTTTAACCCTTTTTAATTTTTTAGGTTACTTTAAAAAAAATATGTTTTCCCATGAAAAATTAATTTAAATACAATTTGCGAGGCTGGTATGGGTACCGCCGCCCCGGGAACAATTTATTGAATAACCAACACCTCTTCCGTAGATCACTCTAAGTGGTTTACTACGTATGGTAACTTAACAGGGGTGCCTGGGTTCATGGGGTGACGATTGTTCCGGTCTTCTAACCAACTGCGTGGAAGACCGGATAGAGCAAATGGAGACTTTTTGACCTCTCCAGCAGGGTCCTCTCTGAAGATCGCCTTGCATCGCAGTGGGAGAGATGGACGCATTCATCAGTCACTCTCGGACACTCCGAGCCCCAGCATTATATCCACCCCTTATAACTTTTTCCTTCCCAGAACTTTCTCTCCTTTGCTAAAAAGACTCCTGCACACAGCGTCCCCAAAGATGACATAGGCCCTGAATGGAATTATTTTCTTCATGGCCGGAGTATGGAGCTAAGTAGCATCTGTGAGTAACCAGCCGCCAATTTCGGTATTTCTTCGCGGGGTTAAGTAAACAGAACTGTCGTTCATTGTAAAAGTGGTGTAACTCCTATTTTTAAAACTCTTTTTTTTTGGTTAACGGTGTCGCATTTATTCATATCCAGTTGCTTTACATTATTTTATCTTTTATTTGTATTAAACAATAAAAATAGAAAACATTGAATGAATGCTTTTATTTTTTTCCTTTACTTTAATATGCAAAAAGCTAGTTATTTAAAATATGAGTTAAAGGAGATACTTCACTTTTACAATGAATGACATGATGATTCATCCACAAACACTGGCAAACAAATTGCTTCCTTCACATTCATACATCTTCCAAACTATTTCGAACCAATTCGAACCACCATCGGTGTGTATATACAAATGCATCCAAAACGTGTGCTCTTTAAAATGATTTACTTGTTATGTTCGTCGGTACACACATTCGTATAGTTTAACAATGACTCACCTCCGCAAATAATCATATGCTGGCTATTACGAAATTCGAACTTTATCAAGAAAATTTATTATGAATAATTAAAGCATTACGTCTAGCACGTGACGTCATAATAAAATAATAATAATGTATGAAAATGATTGCATTATGAGTAATATTTATAATGCAGGTACGTCTGGATTAATGACAACGCTTTTCAGTGGGAAATAATGCAAAAAACGCTCAAATATATTATTATACTTGGTCGATGGTACTTGCTTACAAATAATAAAAATTACGTCACTTATTGCGTTGTAAATAAGTTTTGCTCATGTCGAAAAAGGTAGCGGTGAGTCACAGAAATCTTTCAGGTAAGGGACAGGTTTTTA
The DNA here is from genome assembly GCA_917880885.1 of Limnephilus marmoratus. Taxonomy (NCBI): domain Eukaryota; kingdom Metazoa; phylum Arthropoda; class Insecta; order Trichoptera; family Limnephilidae; genus Limnephilus; species Limnephilus marmoratus. Next base: position 25,424,442 of record OU862919.1, on the reverse strand, counting down.
TGCATTATTGTTCAGAATGTGCTGACCCGACAATTCATCCGGCGATAATAAGGAACTCCAGTGAAAAATATTATGACTTTAAAAAAATATGTTCATATAGACCAATAAACGCTGATTCTGAATAAGTATATAAGTTTGATTTAATAATATTAAACGCAGAGTTTTAAAAAACATATTAAAAAGTCCATTTTTGATCAGGTCGTAAAAATACGTCGTCAAGTTGGCAGTATTGAAATTTTAGTGGTGACGTCACTGTTCGACGTGTCGTGACGTCACCGTAAATTCATTGTATGGGAATGTATGATATGACACAAGCCATCGTATTAATTTATTCGTTTATTTTCAAACTGTTTACAGAGATTTAGTTGTTGTGTTTATTGAAACATTATTTAGGTCTAAATAATGTTTTAAAAATAAAGGTATCTCTTATTAGTTTATCTCTATTATTGAAAATATTCAAAAACTACTGCACAAAAAAAAATAGTAATGCTGCTTCTAGGGAGAATACTTCGAACAACGGAATTCAAAATGGCGGCAGTTGACCAGTTGATTGCCCGATCCTATAGTAATTTTTCAGGAGTGATGACGTCACATGATTCATCATACATACGGTGGTTTTCGGGGGGTCTTGAAAAATTAAAACTTTGACAATTATTTTAACTATTAAAATTAACTCTAAAAATAAAAATAAAAATGCAGTTATTTAAGTTAAAAGGTCATTATTCATTAAAAAAAATTAAAAATTTGGACCAGAGTTCTCTATTGCCCCCCCCCCCCCCCCCTGCAGTTGTCCCGCTGACAGTTGATTCCCCCGACAGTTGATCCCCCCCGAAAGTTGGCAAAAAAAAAATCATTTTATATTCAGTTTTTTTATATTTCTTGGGCATTGACTATGTACAATTTCTAGACATTTTTGTTTTGAAGAGTTTTAATTTTCGATGTACATTTGTTACTTTAATTTTAGTAACAAATAAAATTAAAGTAACAAATTTACGTTGAAAATTAAAACTCTTCAAAACAAAAACATAGATATTATATTCCTTTTTATCCTAACCGTCTGGAGCCAGTGAGATTATTGCATTCTCAATTTTGGTATGTTGTCAGGCTGAAAGTAGTGGAAAACTGGGGATCAACTGTCTGGGGATCAACTCTCTGGGGATCAACTGTTGGGGGGCCAACTTTCGGCGGGCCAACTATCGGGGGGGCAATTGTCGCCGGATCAATTGTCATAGAACTTCTTAATGTATTGTTTATTCTTGTATATTGAGGAAATCTGGCATTATAAAATTTGCACTACTTTTTCTATATTTTTTATTGTGATGTGATTACCGCCTAAGTGTCCCAACTGTCGCCGTCAGGAGCCAGTGAGACTATGTCATATCCATTTGGGGTATTTTGTGAGGCTGGTGTTAGTGGGGAGAGGAAGGAGATATTAAGAGGAAGGTGGGCAAGTACCTGACTATTCAGATCTGGTAACCAAAAACGGCTAAAACATTTTTATTTTTATTTTAATGACAATATAAGATAAAGTAAAATTACAAAATAAGTAAAAATACGGAGTAAAGTGATTTGTTTACAGTCCTCCTTACTAGGTATTTCTGTTCCGAGGCGTACTGTATGTTGCTGAATGGGTGTTGATTTTTATTTCCTCATCTTCTAGTTTCTTGATTTTCACAAAATAACAATAAATAAAATAAATCTATTTATGTTTGTTGTCTGCAGGTTGTTTTGGGGTTACTTCATAATTTTAATGATTTTCACATCTTCCTGCTAACTTAACCATAATTTAAACATTTGTATCTCCATGGTGTTCTTAATTTCAATTGGAAGGGCATTATATAATTTTGTAGCATGGAAATTAAGGTTTTTCTGGCCAAAAGATGTATTTAATTGAGGGATGTTCAGTAGTTTTGAGGATTTTGACCTTGTAGTGTAGGTGTGTTGGTCAGCAAGGTATTCATATTTTTCTTTAAATTTGAGTAGTGTATTTTTTGAGTATAATTTAATAATGCTGAACACATTAAAGTTTTTAAAAATTTCTTTTGATGGAGTTTTTATGGGTACTTTTAGGATTATTTTTATTATTACCTTTTGCGTTTTAGCTAGCTGCTTGATGTGAATGTGTGAGGCAGTTCCCCATCCTATAATCCCATGTGTGTGATTGTATCAAGTAACGTTTCAATTCTGAATAATGGTCATATGCCAGGGCGATTCTAAGGGTGTCTCTCCTTCTGGAACGTGTCTCAAATATACCTTAATTTTCTTTAATGATGAAATTGTGAAATAACACATCAATAAAATAAAAATTAAAATTAAATTCGGGTTGCTCGTCGACAACCTTTACTTACCCCTCAACCACGGAGGCCGTCGAATCCTCAATATCTGAATTATATGAAATCCTCGATTAAGTGATTCGCTACGTTTGGTGACTTAAAAGGGGTGAACAGGATTCATGGGGTGAGTTTTGTCTTGGTCTTGGCGGCGCATGCATCTGCCCTCTAGGATTAATTAATACGTTGGATTCGTACATTTGTTACTGTTGGACCCACTGACCCCCAGATTGCCACCCACCCCTCACTCCTTTTTCCTTCTCCAGAACTTACCCTCCCTCATTTCTTACAAAAATTGCACACTGCTTCCCCAAAAATGACATAGGACCTGAGATGAATTTTTTTGGGCAAAAAAATGTTTATTTGCAATACTTTTTCTAACTAAAACGTACAGGACGAAGCAAAATTTTCAGCTGGCAATGTCATTTCCATCGTTAGCTAAAGTAGCTTTAGAAAAAAGGAGAAGTGAGAAGTATCATTGTTCTTTCTCTATTAGGTGCTCAATGTTTTTATCAGCTTCTGAAATAATTGTAGTTAAATACTTAAAGTGAAAACCAAATAAAGGACCTACCCCCACAGTTTGAAAATTATCATGTTGCGGACAAAATTACCACGATGTTCGTGTTATTTTCTTGCAGCTAAACAGGTAGACCTACGTCGGTAGCAAATCGGTTCCTACATGGCCCCCGAAGACGCACGTCTCTGTGATATTTTTTAAACAAACAGAGCAACAATAGCAACAGACACAAGGTGTAGTCTGTAGCCGCCTTTCGGCAGTGTGTGAATAAGCCATCTTTCTCATTCCGCGCGGCAGACCGCGGGCAGACCGCGGGCAGACGGCATTCCATCGCCGCTTTGTGTCTCATTAAACGGTTATCGCTAATATACCGTTCGGGGGAATGCGAAAGAAATGTTGTACGAAAATATGCAAAGGAAAAACATCCGAAAGAGGCTCTCGCGAGAGAAGGGGCTGGCCTAGTTTCGGTTCCGTGATGGTTCGCAGGTCTTCCATGCCTAGTTCTCGGGCGGCCGCCGGTGCGCGCGCACCGCGCACTTCCCGCGAGCTTCCCATTGGCCGGCCGAACAAACATGGTCGCCGTGTCAAAACACAAATGCCGGCAAAGTCTCTCGCCTTCGAATCTGCAGTGTCGTTGGTGCGAATTAGTGCGAATATCTCGTGTTAAACTAACAAATTAATTCATAATTACGATACGAAGATTTTATCTAATTTCTTTGCTTTTTGTTTGTATAGATTCTGTGCGCGAACGACCTTTGATTTCCACGAAAAAACTCGGAAAATTGTACGAATAAAACATGAATTCAAACTTATTTTACCGCTAATCTTAAAATATTACTAATTGTACGTTATATTTTGTTATAAAATACAATGTAAGACGATTATTTTAAACGTGAGTGCCGATTCTTGGATATTTTAATGTTCCCCGAGCAGACATCTGGTAAGTAGGCGCAATTGTGTTAAAAGCAGGTGGGTTTTCACCGAAATACGACTGATAAATAAATTATCTAAGCACTGGAGCTATCCATCATGCTTACGTACCCAATTTCAAGGTAAGCTACAAGTGCTGCCAGTATTGTTTCAGAAAAATGTTAACGACTCAGTAAATAAGTACATACTACAATACATTATTTTTTTAAGTACGTAAGTAGGTACTTTATCATAAATATTATATTTACCTGTATACCTACCTATGTATGCGCATTTCTTGTCGTATTTTTCAGGCGTGGCAGTTATTCAGATTTCAAATAGTCTGTGGAATTTTCTAAAGTTCATTGGCATTACGTTAATTTTCATGTTTAAATAAATGTATATTTATGTAACCTCAATTTCAAGAACCTCATAACGAATACACACATCTAAAAAGGTACCCGCAAAAATATTACATCGATTCTGATCGTCATCAAAATGTTGGAATCCGAAAAAATATTTGATATTTTAAAAATATTGTTGGAAATGAGTACAAATATATTTTCTTTTATTTACTCCATTTTCCAATGATTTAAATTTTAAGTTTTTTTAAAGTAACTACAAAAGTTTTAAAATCATACACAGGATTGTAATTATTTAGTATTACAGTTACGAATTTTATTAATTTTTGGGGATCGCTGGCAACGGTTAATATGCACTTTTTTTGAAAAATCCTTTTGATTCACCTTAATTACATTAAAAGGCAACTATTTGCATTGGGGGAAGTGGAAAATATTTCATTCTAAATTTCATTACGTAAAATTAAAATTAGCTTTCGTCTTGTGAGATTGTATGCCAGGATCACAAACCATGTTACACAAACCTAGCGTAGCCGCTAAACTACTTGAAAACTGGGATGTTTTTCTTGCCTTGACGCGAGTAGGCGTTATAGAGGGGCACTTTCTTTTGTATCACAAATCATGTTACACAAAAATATTTTCCACTTCACCCAATGCAAATAGTTGTCTTTTAATGTAATTAAGGTGAATCAAAAGATTTTTTCAAAAAAAAGTGCGTATTAACCGTTGCCAGTGATCCCCAAAATTTACCCGAATTTTGAATGACGAATCAACCCATAAATCAACTACCTACCCTATATAGATATTCCTTACGACATTGACCATGAACTGGCATGGGTAGAAATCATCTGGTTGACTCAGTTCAATTAAATGGTTTTAAATTTAATTAATTTTCTAATCACTTTTAATTAATCCTTTTTTTTTTAGATTTTCAAAATATTACTTATTTTATTCAGTTACTGAAGACGTTGTGAATGAATTAAAGCCTGCTTAAAGTTTCTACGAAACATGATTTAAAAACGGCACTAAAAAGTTTTTACGAAACATGATTTAAAAACGGCACTAAAAAGTTTTTACGAAACATGATTTAAAAACGGCACTAAAAAGTTTTTACGAAACACGATTTTAAAACGGCACTAATAATTTTTCATATTCAGAAAACCGCCATTAAAAAAAGCCTCGTACTGGAACAAACAAATATTTAAACACTTAACTCCAACGTTCGTAATATTAATAAATAGAAAAATATCTATTACAACAAAATCGAAACTTTTATCGGAATTGGATTCACACCATCATTTGGTTTGATGGCCTATCATGTGATGAAAGTCGTAACAACATTATTAGGTATGTGGAACACGAAACAACAATACATACTTAATCTAAATCTCGCTGAAAGTAGAATCATCCATCTTGTTCAAAAGTTGCAAAATATGTAAATCGTAAAGTCTAAACATCCAAGTTGTAGCAAAAGTCGAAACAGCTAATTTACGTTGAACGTCGGAACGTTTAAGTTGTGTCAAAGGTCGAAACATCTAAATCACATTGAAAAACGCTCGTGTCAAACGTCGAAACATCCATTTCATGTTGAAAGTTGGGACGTTCAAGTTTTTTCAGAAGTCGAAACATCTAATTCACATTGAAAGACGAATCGTCGGCTGGTGTCAAACTTCGAAACATCCAATTCATTCTGAAAGTCGAAACGTTTAAGTTATGTCAGAAGTCTAACTAACTAACTAACTAACCATCACGCCGTTTCCCCGCAGGGGTAGGCAGAGAGGACGGACCGCCAAACATCCCGGTCTTGGCACACATTCCTTGCCTCGTTTACATTCATACAACGTCTCTTACATTCTCTTCTATTATTCTGACTCTTGACATGGCCCGACTCAAGTATCTGATTCACTTGGTCGTGCCATGTCTTTCTTGGGCGTCCTCGACTTCTTCTACCATTCACATTTGCGTCATATATTCTCCTTATATTCCTTTCCTCGTTCATTCGCTCTACATGCCCAAACCATCGGAGCGTTCCTTTCTTGATCTTACTCATCACGCTTACATCAGCCTTGCATTATTTGCGGATTCCCACATTTCTCACACGATCATACATGGTTTTGCCACACATACGCCTCAGGGATCTCATTTCTACAGCGTTCAGTCTACTTTCATCCTTCCTCTGCCAGTTCCATGCCTCACTGCCATACATCAGGGTAGGTACCAGTATTCCATTATGGACGGCTAGTTTCGCGTCTTTGGACAGTTTTTTGTTGGCGCCAACGGCGTTCAGTCCTCCATTAATAGAGTTACCTCGAAAGAAGTCGAAACATCTAATTCACATTGAAATACGAATGATCGGCTCGCAACGACCAAAAAGGATTTTTCAAAAGTCGATAATTTTTTTATTTTTTTTATTCACAGAAAGATACATAAATTACAATAAATTGTATACAATAATTAATTGCAATAATGATTTACCCCCCATCAATAAATAAGCATGGCTTGTGTGTATTATATTGGGGGGTGTTATTATATTGGTTAATTTTTTTTTTAATTCAGTTCAAATTTTCAGTATAATATAAATATAAATCATGTTGAAAAAGCTGTGGAAGAAAATGATTATATCGTGAAATTGCAATAAGATATTGTAAACGCAATGAACGTTCCAGAACCCTGAAACCGCAATGCCCTTTCAGGTTCACGGCTGTCTCCAGTACGGAGGCTGGAATGTATCCGCGCTGAAGTTGGCGATACTTTGAAACTGGTCTGCATCCAGTTTCAGGTTTGGAGATATGCCGTCATCGTATCGGCGGTGACGTCAGCTGACCATTGCCACCATTGCTCACTGCTGACTCGCCCGATCTAAAATCGATCAAATATTAGTAAAATAATATTATTATCTGTTTGTTAAGAGCGTTTAACCAGCCAGCGGACGAAAATCCACATTTCGTCGAAAGTTGTTCTTCCGATCGTGCAGGGCGGTTACAATGAGAAAGATTAATTATTCTCCGTACCAGCTTTTTAAAATTATAACTCAATATCGAATTTATTTCAATCCAAATTAGCTTTAATTTATACCTTCATCCAAAAATGCTGAAAGGCGTGATGATAAAACTATTAAAATAATGTACTTTTTGTAGTTATTTTTTGATTATAAGTATTTATCATTTTTCAATAATGTCTAAATTTAATAAGAATGTTAAAAAAATCTGAAATATATTAGTTTGTAAGTGCGCAAATAAATACACAAATGGACCAATTTTCGTCAAGAAACACATGTACGTACATATTTTTTAATGATTTTATTGAAACTAAAATTAAAATTCTAATACATAACTCTGCTAGATAATGTATTGATTTATTTTACTGCATGATTACATTATTTGAAATGGGTGTGGTATAATACAAAAACTTTTTTGAAAATTTAACAAATCTGCCAACGACCTATGGAATAACCTTATTATACTAAAAATTAAAAAAAATTCTAAAAATTTATTACATAACTTCACTAGATAAAAGAACAATCTTTAGAAATCCATTTATAATTTTTTGTGGAAAAGAGTCAATACGTCTAAAAACTTTTTTGAAAATGACGTATTTCCGGCTTTCTCTGGTAATGCCCTCATGGCTTTTGAGAAAACCTTTTTTTATAATATCACTAGATGTTGATATATTCGGCCTTGATCGAGTTTTAACAGTTGTTGTTCAATATCGGTTTTCGTTATAAAAAATTAAAAATAGGGAGCAAACTTACTTACCACACGCTTAATGTAATAATCGTATTTGCTTTATTCTTTTTTATTATTTTGAGGAGACATTTTGAGAGGCGGTTATGGGTACCGCCGCCCCGGGAACCCTTTATTGGATAACCAACACCTCTGCCATAGGTTCGCTACGTTTGGTGACTTGGCAGGGATGCCCGGGTTCATGGAGCGAAATTTGTCTAGGTCTTGGAGGTGAATGCATTTGATCACCTACTGCGTGGCGGCCCGGATCGGGAGAGATAGAGAGGAGAGAAGTATAGATTATGTCTGCCTGAGACATAAATAATCTATACCTCTCCAGTCAATAATCTAGAACTCCCTCGATTCATGGCCTTGCATCGCAGTGGGACTGATGGATTAATACGTCTCTCACTCCTGGACACATTGACCTCAAGATTCCTACCCACCCATCATACCTTTTTCCTTCCCAGAACTTTCTCTCCTTCCTTTCAGCATTCCTAAAGATAACATAGGCCCTGAGGGATTTTCTTTTTCTAGCTGTTGTAAAAAAATGTAATAATTTAATTTGCATTATTCTTATTTGTTATTTTGAGACAAACAGGATTTATAAGATAAACAGTAAAAAAAACCTGTTTATTTAACAACAAATTATAATCGTAAAAATATCAATATTTACACGCGAAACTTCATATTAAATTTGTGGTTGCTGACCGGTTTCACCATTTCAACACACTCTAGAACAAACAATTTAGTTTATTATTCATTACACAGCCCCATGATGGAAGTTAAATTTTGAAAAAAAAATAATTGCATCTGACGTTTGCAATCCGCAATACTAAACTTACATTAGTAGAAAAAAATATATACTAACTAACTAACTATCACGCCGTTTCCCCGCAGGGTAGGCAGAGAGGACGGACCGATCTTGGCACACACTCCTTGCCTCGTTCACATTCATACATCGTCTCATACAAGCTCTTCTGTTATTCCGACTCTTCACATGGCCCGACTCAAGTATCTGATTCACTTGGACGTGCCATGTCTTCCTCGGGCGTCCCCGACTTCTTCTTCCATTCACATTTGCGTCATATATATATATTTTTTAAATAAAGACAAAAACATTCCCGGGTTACGAATAACCCAACAATGTTTGAAAATCTCCTACTACCACCACAGAAAACCGAAATTGTTGCTTGTGTTGTGATGGAGGACTTAGCCAGCCGAGGAATCGAACACGCGACGCTCGGGTGGGACCCAAGCGCTATGCCCACTCAACCACTGACCGGTCTTCTTACACTCCTATTCTCCTTACACTCCTTTCCTCGTTCATTCGCTCTACATGTCCAAACCATCTGAGCGTCCCTTTCTTAATCTTACTCATCACGCTTACATCAGCCTTGCATTCTTCGCGGATCTCCACATTTCTCACACGATCGTACATGGTTTTACCACACATACGCCTCAAGGATCTCATTTCTACAGCATTCAGTCTACTTTCATCCTTCCTCTGCCAGTTCCATGCCTCATTGCCATACATCAGAGTAGGTACCAGCACTCCATTATGGACGGCTAACTTCGCTTCTTTGGACTGTTTTTTGTTGGCGCCAACGGCGTTCAGTCCTCCATTAATAGAGTTGCCTGCATTTACCCTTCTTTCGATATCTCTGTCAGCCCTCAATCAAAATTTGTGAAAAACCTGTCATATCGTTTTCAAAATCATCATTGTTACCATATTGCTCTTTACAAACGGAGAATTTTTTTGACCTACTGTTTGTTACCTTATAAGATTTTAGCCTTATTGACTCACCAGCTCTCAGAAAGGGTTGCATTTCATTGCCCTGATTGCAATACCAGATGCAATTTCTTATTACACAGTATAAAATGAAGTCGCTCAAAATGTATGCGCGCATAGATCTTTTAAACTACGCAACGGATTTTCATGCGGTTTTCACCAATAGATAGAGTGATTCAAGTCAAAGGTTTATATGTATACATGCTTATTATACTAGAGAAAAGCCGAGAAATTCAAATATTCAATTCAGGCAGCGGGCAACTGGCAAGCGGGTGGTGTGGATTTTATAAAGGTTGGGTAATGGCGTTGTTTCGTTAGCCACAGCAACGTTTGTCCGGGTCTGCTAGTTTTATATAAATCGAAATACTAACAAAACTCTTTGCTCGGATAATAATAATAATAATAATAAAATGTTATAGAGAATACATCAGTACAAAGAAGCTTTGACTGTCCAACTAGGAAGGTCTCCCGTTCTAGGACAGTCAAATGACAAACATTTTGATAGGCGTAAATTTAATTTAGAAATGACCAATTTGGGACACAAATCAACAAATCATCGCCAAAAAACTTTATCTTATTTACTTATTTTATGTATCTGCAAATCTTTCAATGCCTTCCATCGTTAGATTTGATATTTTCCACTGTACCCTTGAAATGTTTAAAATCAATTTAACCTCATAATGTGCTAAAATCAAAACGATTATTTATTTATGTAATATCATAAAATTTAATATCTACTTTTTTACTAAACTGTAACCATAACAAAAATGATTATAAATTGAACGTAACTGGTTTATTTTATATTCATCATTAAATATAAAGTCAATATAGATTAATCAAAATATGTTTGGGGATTTATTTATTTATTTATTTGTTTATTAAGATATACACATTACATTATAATACAGATTATAAGGTACGTTAAATTAAATTATTACATGGTTATGTACCTATTACGTAAGTCCATATAATGTCATTTGGTAATAATTACCAAATGACATTATATGGACTTACGTAATAGGTACATAACCATGTAATAATTTAATTTAACGTACCTTATAATCTGTATTATATCTCAGGCTTAATTATTAAGCCTGAGATATGAACCGGTCTAGTAACTTAATTATTGAATGAATGAGTAATAATAATAAAAAGGAAGAAAAAAAAGGGGGGGGGGATAAGGAGACATTTTAAAATCAAGAATTATATGCTCACTAATTGTAATTGACTGATTAAAGTTTAATGAAAAGTTAAGTGTAGGTAAGTAATTTTAAAACAATTATATCACGCCAAGAAATTTAATAAATTAGTTTTGTATGTTTGCAAGGAATCATGAAAAATGTCTAAGTGTAGTAATTTTTCATAGTGGGTATAAGTTATGATTGCGCGAGTAATTGGTGAGTTACTCGCTGCATTAGTCTTATTGGATTCTATATGAAAAAGAGAAGTGTGCCTGGTACGCCTCATTGGGACATTTAAACCAATAGTGGATAGCAATTCAGGACTATCTATTTTATTATTTAGCAGGTTATACAGAAACAGCAGATCTGATAATGTGCGTCTTTTTTGTAAACTTAACATGTTATTTGTAGTTTTGTTGTATTTCTTGAATAAATATTTAGAGAATTTATTCTGTATACTTTCTACTATATCTATGTACTACTTATATTGAGGATTCCATACCGGGGACGCATACTCCAGTGGACTTCTGACCAATGAACAAAACAACATTTCAAGAGTCTTAGCACTTTTGAAAACTTTACATATTCTTAATAGGAAACCTAGCATCTTGTAGGATTTTGATATTATGTATTCGATATGCTTATCAAAAATTAATTTGTTGTCCAAATAAACACCTAGATCTTTACATGTAGACGTAGATTGTAAAGGTTTATTATTCAAGTTGTAAGAATAGGTGATTTTATTTTTATTTCTATTAAATGTAATTGAGTGACACTTAGAAATGTTTAAGGAAATGATTAGTGAGATGTCTATGTATTGCTAAATTAAGCATGGGAAATGTTTGAAACTTTCAAAATACTTTCTTTAACCCCCCGCGAATGTTTCTGGATTATTACAACCACGTGACAATGCATCTGAAAAGTTTTTTAACCACCACTAAAATTCTTGCAAAACTGACAGAAATTTCAGAATGTCATTTTGCAAAAAAATGTACGTTGAGTCAAAATTCAATTTTCAAAACCCTTTAAATTAATGAATTAATATGATGTACTTACATAATAATTCGAACCGAATCAAGAATTATAGATATACAATAAAAAAACCCATAAATTTGTTTAAGACCACTTTTATTTTAAAACACTCTACCGGTTTCAGAAGCACCCTTCCTTCGTCAGGAGAATATTATAACTTTTTAACAGAAAGAAGTTAAAGGGTTATAATATTTAAAAAGCACTAACTGTGTGGCTCGCCATAATTTACAATAAAAAACACATAAATTTGTTTAAGACCACTTTTATTTTAAAACACTCTACCGGTTTCAGAAGCACCCTTCCTTCGTCAGGAGAATATTATAACTCTTTAACAGTTATAATATTCTCCTGACGAAGGAAGGGTGCTTCTGAAACCGGTAGAGTGTTTTAAAATAAAAGTGGTCTTAAACAAATTTATGTGTTTTTTATTGTAAATTATGGCGAGCCACAAAGTTAGTGCTTTTTACAAATATTTAATTATAGATATTTTAAATTCTATGTTAGGAAACAAATTTGATTCATTGTTCGTTCTTATAATATACAAAAATGAATAATTGTAATATATGAAAAATTAAAATTTGAATTTAAAAAATTGTAATAGTTGGCATGCGAGCCGTTTAAAAACTGAATGTACTGGGACTGAATATATGGAACGCGAGAGGGGGGTTGGCGGGACAGGGGAGCGGGGTTGGCGATAGGGGAGTGGGGAGGGGGGGAAGGTGGAAGGGGAAAGCGGGAGAGGAAGGGGACGTGGGAGGGGAACGGGTACTCACGGGAAAGGACATGCAGGGAGAAACAATTTATTTCTTTTAATATGGCATTGCAACGCATGTGGGGAACCAGCTAGTATATTATATAACTGTATGATACACAAAATTAAAAATAATAATAACAAATAGTTGCGATGACATGACTAGATATTCCTGACAGAAAAACCTTGCAAATTGTATGACTCTAGAGTTTGTAAATCGAGAGTTTTTGGTGATTCAAAACTCAGAATGCCTTATAGTCAATATTTTGTTGAGGCCAATGGCTATGCGAGCCCAACATCAGCCCAACAGAAAAGTTCAAAAGGTAAAGATAGATTTTTCCTTTTCAATACACGTGCTAAACCAAAAGCCTTGTCGCCTACTTGACTCTCTTGATCGTGTCATATTCGTATCTTCTTCGACATCCCTGACTTCTTCAACCATTTATTTTCACGTCATATGTTATAATTCTCACATTTCTTTCTCTGTTAATTAGCTCCACATGTAACGATGTAACCACAAACGATTTTAGCGTCCGGTCCCTTTCTTAAACTAATTTTGCATTTATTTCTCGTATGCACTAACACCGCCTCAAAATTTAATAAATGGAACGTTATATCCTTTCATTCTTCAATCGGTTTATTTGCATCATTTTGAATTCAGGTAATTGAAAATATTTCCTGAAAGACAGAAAAGGGCTCCTGGAAGTAAGGCAATCTTCATAGCACTGAAATTGTGTTGGAGACTTAGAAAGATTATAAGTTATCATTTATTTATTTTTAAACTTGAGATGACAAAGAACAAATACAAAAGTTTTTTTTTAATTCAAAAGTAGCTGTACTAGATAAAATAACAATCTTTCGAAATCAATTTATGCTCTTTTATAAAAAAGAGTGGATACGTCTAGAATTTGATTTATAAATTATTACTCATTTTTAGGTGTGTCTGATTATTTCTTCTTAACATTATTCATATTTAAAATCTGCGTGATGATGACTCAACTTGCTTAGGTACTTATCTTCTGTATGTATTTATTATATATAATATATTTTTGTATTACATACAAGGTGTTCGGGAACAAAGTGCACTAACTTCTGGAAATGATTCTACATGATGGTAGAAATAGAAAAAAAAATTAAAAACTTTTGGAATTTCCATCATAAAACAATATTTTTCTACGGAACATTTTTTTTCATTCAATCAATTCAACCTGAAAACTACCCAACCCTCTAAACTAAATTCTCCAAAATTCTAAGACTCAATTGTTTAGCAGAAATTCATATGTGACACAGTGCCAAAGGCCATTCAGTGCCATTTTGTTTTTGTCAGTTGAAAGGTTTGCGTTAAATGCAGAGAATTCCCGTTTCAACTTTCGAATAAATTTTGACCAGCAGAAGAGGACAATTATCATGTTATTAAACTTGTCAGCTTATTACAATTTGATAGAAAGCTGAAATGCACCTTTAATCGGCCAAATGTCAAAAAAATGATGCTGAATGGCCATTACATTTGCGAAACAACGGGGCCTAAATATCGCTGGAATTTATGAAAAAGGCCTTAAATTTTTACTTGTACTATCATGTAGAATCAGCTCTCTAAGTTTATCTTCCCACTTTACCCCCAGACACCTTTTATGAAAAAGTATGTCTGGGGGTTTGTTTCCTATACGAGTACTTTACAATTATATTTCTCTGTAGTTTTATTTAGAGATCTGTTACATATTTCAACACCCAACCTTCGAAACAAGAGAAAAGTTACTTTTTTCCCACCCTTGAAGCAGAATAAAGCCCGGGCAATGCTGGGTACTTCAGCTAGTTGTATAATTTAGCTATAATATATTTTGTAATAAATAAACCACATATTATTTTTCTTTTTTAAATCTGGATTTTTGCATACTAAAGAAAGGGGTCAAAAATTCATTACAATTGTTATAAATGCAAATGTTCAGTGTGTTTTTTTTTTTATTTTTTTATTGTGTATTTTATTTAGATATAAAATTTGACATCTTATATCTAATGTTTTCTTTACTATGACTATTACAATATTATTTACTTACTACCTACTGACTAAAATTTGGACTTTACAACATTAAGACATAATCCACGAAAAACTGCAAGACTTTTAGCCTCCTTAACATTTACAGGGAGTTCATTGAACATTTTAAAACCTTTATAATAAATATTATTTTGTGTTCCCGATAAATTTGTTTTAGGAAGCCTAAAATCGTTGCAGTTTCTCATAGGATAACAATGAACTGTACTGTTGATTCTAACATTATTCAACATATAATCAGGTAACATTTTATTTTTTAACTTATAAATAAAAACTAGGGTATTGAAAACTAATCTTTGCCACACACTTAAAATATTGAGTTGGCGTTGCATTGTGATGTGTTCGTTAAGTATTTTATTTTCATTTAGAAAAGCTATTTATTAAAAGTTATTTAATTTTATTTATTAATTTCCTCAGTAAATAAATTTTTAATAATTCAATTATTTCAAAGATAATATATGTGTCTCCGTTTTGGAGGAAAATTGAAATACACTGATATCATCGATATACGATTTATACATTCGTATAAAAAGCCATTTTCGACTAAGGGTAAAAAAAACATAATCTGCCCTTTCTTGGATGGCGCTAGTTAAATTATTTTAGAAAAAAACCCTTTTTACAAGTTATGCTGCTAAATATTCAGATGAATTGTCGTAAATACGCAATACGAATATGAATAAATAGTTTTGTCCGTAAAAAACTCAATTCTTCCAAGAAAGGCGTACTAATATCGATATAATATTGTAATTGTATCACTTTCTGAAAGAATTGAGTTTTTATATTGACAAAACTATTTATTTATCTTCATATTGCGTATTTACGGGCGCAAACGAACAATTCATCGTAATATTTTACAGCATAACTTGCAAAATGCGTTTTTTCTAATATAATTAAATTATAGCCATCTATGAAATTTAAACAAATAAAATAATACACATTTCGAATATATGGAATATGAACCAGAGTTAAATCGCTAACAGACAAAGTCACTACCGAAATTAGTATTTTGATTATTTTGTTAGTTGTCTTACGGTACCGTTGTACATATTATATGGTCTTATTAATAAACGTGTTTTAAAATTTACACAACTGATAAACAACTATTATTGTAAGGTTATTATTTATCGGTTGTGTAAGCAACAAAATGTTTATTAAATAATAATTCTTTTTCAAACAAAAGAACTTCTATCCAGTGGCAGTTCTGACTTTTGGGTGTGCTAGACTGCTAATATTAATAAATTGGCATTATTGATGTTTTTTTAATAAAGATTTTTAGGAAATCCGTGCTACTAAAATACTGTATTTTAATTTTTGGGCCTTCTCTTAGCTTAGGCAGTCGAGTAGCCAATTTCAGAGAAAAGCTGTATGTGCGTAAGTGCCATCATAGAATGCATTGTCATCGACAATGCATTTCGTTTCAGCTCGATCGGATGTCGGGAAGTGGGTTAATTTTCACTTCCAGGATTTGCATTCATTTAAGAAAACAAACGCGAATTTCAAATATATTAAAAAATGTAATTTAAAGATATATTTAAAAAGTTTCATTAAATGAAACTGTATTTTTATATTAGAATTACTTTATTTGTATATACGCCGACCGGTTTCAGAACAACCGGTCTTTCCTCAGCTCAAAATATAGTATGCAAAATATAATTTTATCATCAGTTTATTGATACTACTCAGGTTATATAACTATTAGAATTTCTTGACAAATATAATTTACGGGTATACTTAAAAGAATCCATAATATGCTCTTTCATAGATGGCGATAATTTAATTATTTTAGGAAAAAAACCTTTTTGCAAGTCTTGGTTTAGGTGATTCTTAAAAGACTTCGTATTGTTCTCTTTCGTGGACGGCATGAAGATTGAATCCTCGATATAATATTTCATTTGTTAGCCTTTCTTGGAAGATTTGAGTTTGTTTATGAAGAAAAACTATTTATTCATGTTTATATTGCATATAATTAATTAATTCATCATAATATTTTAAAGCATAACTTGTAAAAAGCGTTTTTCCGTAAAATAATTAAACGGGTGCCATTTATGAAAGAGCAGATTATGAATTATAGTGTTCGACCGAAACTAGTTTTAGCCGAAACCGAATTTCGGCTTCTGTCTCAGTTTCGGCCGAAACCCAATCCGAAACTTCCATATAAGTTCATGTTTTCGTGGGAAAAAAATAGTCAATCTTAATCAGTCAGTCTATATTTTTAAATCATATATTAATCATTCAGTAAACATAATTATCACTCCATTTCAAATTAACTATTTGTCCTTTTTGACATAAGGTTATATATATTTCAAATCAACTCCCCCGTAAATAATATTAAAAAAAAAGAAATGGTTGGTATTACCCTTTTTTTATGTTATTTACGAATAATTTTAAAAAAAGGTTCAAAACAATATTTTTACCTAATTTGTTTAGGTACACTAAACAAAAAACAGAGTGCGCAATTCACACGCGGTAGAAGTGAAACCTTCAGAAAACTTAAGTGGACAAGAGTGGGGAGGCTACGAACCACCGCACAAATAGAGAGATCGATTATACTATCTCATTATCTCGCAGGCTAAATCCTATTGATGTATGTGTTTGTCTCTTTTTAGTGTCGCTATTTTTCGTTTCACAGAATTTCAAATCAAACAGTGCTAAAGAAGTTTTCACTTCAAAAATACTTTTTCATCTTGAGAACAAAATAATTTCTTCTAAGCTTTGGTCATTTTGTATGGCACTCTTTTTAATGAACTAGAAGGCTAGATGGCAGCCGAAACCGAAACTAAGCCGAAACTCGTTTTTTGCCGAAACTAGGCCGAAACCGAAACCGAAAGTTCGGTTGGACACTAAATTGAATTATTTTAAGTATACCCTTAAACTATTTATTAGTATATATGACGACGGTACATGTTATTCTGCACAACCGGTTCGGAAATCCGGCCATAGATGGCGATGCCACGCTAAGGCCACCAGCGACTAGATTTGGAAAATGTTGTTTATTATTAATATTTTCAGAATTCTTGGAAAAATACTTGGGTATCTATACATATAGCCCTCTTTATACGGGAAATCTCGGGGTTGTACCTGTAAATAGTTGTAAATAACCAAATTACTTACAACTATTTGCTCTGTAATTGTATAATACCCTTTTTATCAGTAGTTCTGTTGTAAGTTTTATTTATTGTAATAACCCGGTTTAGCAGGAATAATCTGTTTAATTAATTACAAATAATTTTTTGTATATACGTATAATTAATTCTTTTTTGTAACTATTAATTAATTATTTATCGTTCGTTATTACCAATTAATTCATTGCTTCGCGTGTTATTTCTTAGAAACCAGAAAAATTCATGTTATTTTTGCATAAAATTATGTATTTTTTTAGGAAAATGGGGTTATTTTTGGTGATATTAGCATTTTTGTGGAATTTTTTAGGAAAAGCGGTGTAATTTTATAACAAAGGTGGTATTTGGCAACAAAAGTGAAACATTAACTTGTGCGTTAACGACGTGAAGTAAGCTGCCTTTGAAATTTTGATATTCAAGCTTATCAAAAGAATGTTTAGAATGTATATTATTAGTTTCTTATTTTAAAATACCAGAAAATCGCACAACGATTGGAAAATTCGCCTTTTTTGCCAAAGAAGTGCAAAATGGTAAAATTCGCGATATTGGTGTGTAAATCGTTTTCGCAAACGCGAAATTTATTATTTATAGGAACGGTAAGTAAAGACTCGTAAGTTAAAAAAAAAGTTTATTAGTCACACGATCGTTTGATGCAATTCGTTCCTTTGCGTGGCCTGTTTTGCTATGTCAAATATTTAATGCTGAAAAAAACTTGCCCAGCTTCGCTTATATTAAACAATGTAATAATTTTTTTATTTTTTTTTAATTCTTCATTTTAAGCACCCGCTAAACTGCCAAAGCAGTTTGTCAGCAGGTCAATTTAACAATATTAATATAACATTAAATCACAAATATAACAAGAAACCACAATATACAAAATAGAATACAGAAGAATAACTTTTAAATAGCAACAATACAAAGGCATAAAATATACAGATAGACAGATATAACACAGGCAAATTACTCTTAGTCATATTTATACCTACATAAGATTACAAACAATATCAGTATAAAAAGTTTTAATCCATTAGCCATTTTTTTTTTTTTTTTTTGAAATCGGTGGTGCAATTTGATTCGATTTTTATGTTCACTGGTATTTTATTAAATATGGTAGGGACAAGATAAGTGAATGTCCGTATTTATTTATAATTTTCGGAACGGATAAACCCTCATTTTTACTAAATCTAGTGCCATGTGCATGGTCAACTTTTTCTTTATATATTGAATCTGACAAAAGGTTTTGGCATACAATTTTAAACCATAATATCGCTCGAACAGGTAATATATTAACTGACTCATATAATAATTTTATGTCTCTTCTTTGTGCATAAATACTTTTGTTTACCAAGAGCTTAGTCAAAGAGTTTTGAATTGTTTGAATGTAACCTATATTTGTCTTGCACGAGTTTCCCCAAGACGTTATTCCATATCTGATAGTAGATTCCGCTAATGACAAATAAATTATTTTTAACGTACTTATGGGCATGAAATATTTAATTTTGTAAATTCGCCCAGCAATAGCTCGTAGGCGTTTGCAGACGTTGCTTATGTGAGTATCCCATTTTATATGCGTATCTACAGTTATCCCCAAATATATGTACGTTTGTACAATTTCAATGGTTCCGCATTTGCAGGATTGTGACGAATTGTGTATACACTCAAATGTATGCGATTTTATTACAGGCGTGATGGTATATTTGGCATGTGGAGATCGTATGTGCATTAATTTAGTTTTTTTGGAATTTATTTTAAGACCCGCATCATGTGACCATTTCTGTAAGGAAAGAAAATCGTGCTGCATGAGTTTTATTGCAATCCATAATTCTTCATGCGAAATGAAATAAATGTGCAATTCATTATATAAATAGTTCAATTTATTATTATCACCAGTAAATAATTTGTTTCGTTTTTGAAAATCTCCTACTACCATCACATGCAGTAGGCGAAAAATGTTATTTGTGTCGTGATGCAGGATTTAGTCACACGAAGAATTAAACTAGCAACAACTGGGTGGTAACTAGACGCGTTACCAACTCAACCACCAGTGTGACGAGTGACGAGGTTACAAATCTCAGAAAATAACTTAATTAGATATGAGTTCCTAGTACGTTCTTTCAATCGAATCGTGGATTTAAACCTTTAGTTATCCAAGAAATGCGATGTGGGCGTGTTTATTCAAATTCAGATATTCGGTCTCTCAGAACAAACGCAAATCCATTTTAATCGTGAATACAATGTCAGGTAGATAAGAGGGACAGAGTACTCAAAACTGATTGGCTGTCTCGATCTAACAGTCGAAAGTAACTTGTCAGTGGCGACATTAATTTCCATTAAAATACATGGAAGGCATTTCTATTTGAAGATATAGATATTATCTATTATATTCTATTCAGTGTAGGTACTAGATGTTAAGCGTTTCAAATTATGTTCCTGACAGAAAAGTTTCATGAAATAAAATTAAAGGGGTATAAAATATATTTATCAGTTTCAGTAATAATATATGTATTTTTTGGTCCATTCGTCATACCAGTTTCTATTTGGCGGAGATAAGGTTAACAGGCCGCCCCCACACAGAGATGTCCATCAGCCCAAAAGCGAGTGCTAATTTCGTCCTTCGCCAAGGTTGCCATAAGGAGTTGTTTCGAATGGCACCCACGCTGTTGTTATGACGCTCTGATGTTAGGGCCGGAATAATTGACGATAATAATTTTTTGTTTATTTATTTATTTGGGGGTCACTCTCGACTGCAAACTTTCTTTCCATGATCACATTAATAATATCGTAAATGAATCACTCAACTACTCGGCTTCATTCATAGAATTACCTATTATTCTGACTTCAAACATATACGTGTGTACATTTAAAACTCTTTACTGTTCGCTGGTTCGCCCTCACCTTGAATATGCTATTATAGTGTCATTTGGTCTCCTTTCTATGCTGTCCACATTTGTCTCATCGAATCCACACAAATCGTTTCCTAAGAGGAATTGCTTGGAGGTTGGGTCTTGAAAGAGGCCAGTTCTCCTATGTTGAAATTGAACAAATTTTACATTTCTTCTTTAGAAAAGCGTAGAAAGGACTCTGATCAAATTTGCATATTTAAAATTATCAACAGTATTATTGATACACCTGCTTTGTTACAACTCATCCAGTTCAACATCTCTTCCCGTAGACTCCGAAATGTTGAATTGCTGTTCCTCAATCAACATTCTACTAATTATGGATACCATTCTCCCTTATCCAGAATGTCGAGACTTGTCAACGCAAGTCAAAGCATTGATTTTTTTGGTGTAAAACTAAATGACTTTCGGCAGTCGATGCGCAATATTTAAATCCTTCTTCATGCTTTGACTTTTAGTGTCTTCTATATGTATTTTTTACATTTTATATTATCATTGCTATTCATTTATTTGTGCCCTCCCTTCACTGTCATCTCTGTTTTATTTATCCGTGTTATTATTATGATTTTTATTTATTTATTTGTACTGGTTTTTACAGATGTTCGCACTTACGTGAGAACAATCCAATTATAAAACTCAGATATACAATTATAAAAATCTGCAATTACATATGTATAAATAATGTAAAAACAAAAACATCACAAATAAAAATACAGAATTGTACACAAGCTCACCCAAGTAACAAGTAACACATTACAATGAGTGGTAAGAGACATATGAAATACGCGAGGCATGCATAGAGAGGCAATTCACACAATATAATTAGTTAGTATTTTTTAACAGCGCCAGAACTTTTTTTTTTTTTGAAATATGTACTTCAGACTTCAGCACGCTCTATGTTGTTGGTTGTTGTATAGTCGACACATCTGGGTCAGAGGGATGCGAGTTTCTAATGGACTATTGTCCGTAAATTAATAAATAAATTATAATTATAATCCGTTGTATATTTACAGCTGGATGAAGACCTCCCTAAACATTAACTCACACTTATCTCGGTATCTAGCAAAATATTAAGAAACTCGGTAGATATACTCGTTGTCCATGACAATGCATTCTATCATATTTGATGGCACTCTCACACACACATTTCTCAGAAAATGGATAAAATCACGGCGCATGTTACTAAAAAAATTATGTTTTACAAAAACATTTTTAAAAAATGATGTTAACAGATAATATATTAATCTTTTTAATTCACACTTATCGAGTATGACCAAAGTAGAATAATGCTGCAGTGTCTAGCCGAAAAGTCTGAAAGAAATTCATGAAAGCCAGGATAAAAACTTTCGTATTCATAATTTTCAATGGTTAAATGTTACAAACAATATTAAAAAAAAATAAACTCTTCAACCGTATTTTCAACTCTTTAACTCGAAAACCGTATTATTTTCAAAAGCAATTTCAATAAAAACACCTACAGCTGAAATTTGGTATGGTTGTATTTAAAATTCAAGCTGTTAGTTATCGGTGTCAAGAAGAGATGGCGCTACTTCCGTACGCAGAACACGAACGTAAAATTCCGGCAGTACAATATATACCGTGGGTTTCGACGTTTTTAGCATACTTACCTGGCGTAGGGGACACCGTGATCACTAAGGCGGTACCCCCAGGGCGAGGCTGTTCCATTGCACTTCGGTTCGGCTGACCCTTGCGATTATCCCTAATGCGGATAACTCGGGCGCGTAATTTTTGGTAGTCGGGACTGCGTACGCGCTGTCCCGTTCCTAAACGCAAAAGGGGTTGGGGGGAGTCGAGGATCTTGAACGAGCCTTTGTCGAAATATGGCACCAGACGCAGCAATGTTACCGGATTTGCGGTGCTGAGTTTGAAACATTTTTGGATGTCTTCAGGGCTTTTTATTTGTTTGACACCGTCCGCCGACTGTCGATAATTTGTACCAAATGCCTTTAGCAGGCTGAAACTGGTTAACCAGTGTTGCCAACAATGCCAACCCGAATTTGGAAAAAGACGTAGGTCGGACTTGAAAATTACGTAGAAACTGTATAATTTGGATTATGAAAAGTTCGTAGATCTACGTACTTTTTTTGAGTGAAATGGAGAGGTTAGGGTAGGTGAAACAGAATAAAACGAGTATTTTGTTATACAATTTATAAAGATACTCATGGTATTGTAAACGAATGTAAACTTTCATAGGCTGCGGTAACCGTTTACCATGCTTGTTTGCCACATTTGTCGTAGGGTTTTTAGAATATATCCACATAAGGTAAAAATTGCGAGGCGCAAATGACGCCGTTATATTTATGTTACAACATTAACTTTAAATTCAGTAAATTTAAATGATTTACCTCTTCAAGGCACATAAGGTAAATAAAAAAATTGCCACATTTCTGGTAAAAAAATCTCAATTTTCACAATCTTCAGGCAAATTAAATTCTATTTATAAAAGAACATTAACTTTAAATTCTTAAATGATTCACCTCTTCAAGGCCATATTTGTGGTAAAAAAATAAAAAACTCAATTTTCAAAATTTTCAGGCAAATTAAATTTGTACATATATCGATTAAAATATTTAATATGTTCCTGCGAAGGCTCGCTGCTTGTTTTCAAGCAACTTTTCGTAAAAAAGTAATCCCGTTAGCGTGTCAGTAGAGAGTCTGTTTCGGATGTTAGTTTTCATCAAATTTATCAGGGAAAACAGACGCTCGACATTTGCACTGCTATGTGGCAATGTTTAAGTTTTGTGCAAAGGCCAATAAGGGAAACATTTGAGACGAATCGTCTTTTCGTATTTTTGAAACATGACGCGAAAACCCATTGATTTGCTGATCCTGATGAAATAGAAGAATTGTATTTCCATCTGCGCGACTTCTTATGTGGCGCGGACTTATGTGGCTAGTATGAAACAGAACGTTTGTTGGAGTCCGCGTCTGGTAAAGTTACGGAAAATATGCTGCTTCAGCCTAATGAGTTTTGTTATTTTGCAAATTTGTACAGAATGAAAGAAAATACGTAGATTCTGAGCCCAAGTTCGTAGATGTGCAGGAAAGACCTAAAATACGTAGATCTACGCAAAAAGACGTAGAGTTGGCAACGCTGCTGGTTACGATCAAAATTTATTTTCTTTTCATACGTCTTCCTAATAGGCCATAGCAAAAAGAATGAATATGAAGAGAAAGAAGTGTAAATATTTTAAAATTATTATTTCATTTAAATGGAGTAAGACCATGGAACTAAGATTGAAGATTGAACTAAGATTAAACGGAGCAAGACCATGGAACTAAGATTAAAGATTGAAGTAAGACCATGGAACTAAGATGGATACTCTTAGAGTAAGACTAAGAAGCAAATATAAAGCTTGTTAACATTGAAAATAATTTTTTTATTTTTTTATTTGTATGGTGTTTTTTTTTCAAAAATATCTTTTTTCCCATTTAAGATCGTTTTTAATAAAGCATTATAGATTATTTGATTAGGAACTGTTGTTTTCTTAGTTAAATTGTCAGTTAAAAGGTTCCAAAAATATGGTTCTTTTATCCTTCAAACATATTTTTTTTGAGAAACGGTATCACGACAGAAAGTGAGGTTATCGCTTCGCTGTTTGCTGCGAATCCAGTCACCGGAGGTCGTCGATGTGCAACCGATTCTCAATCCAGTTACTTGGATACAGTTCCTGACATGGGTATTAGTTCATTTGTGGTTCCTGAATAAGAGAAAGACAAGAGCAAAATATTCTCAGAATATGAACCGGTTCCTCATTTTTCAAAAGTAACTGGTTCCAAAAATAACCGCTCCTCAGAGGAATAATAATATGGTTGGGGGGTTGGGGTGACAGCAGTGATGCCATGTCCAAAAAACAAAATAAAAAGGTGTTTTTTGAGCTAGAATTTAAATACGAAAACCTAATTAAATTATCCATAATAATCCTTTATTAAAAATAATCATTTCATGTTTTTCCTTCGATTATTATTTGAAAAAATAATTTTTTTAAAAACGCCATATTAATGGAAAAAAAAACATTTTTACTGTTTCAAGCTTAATGTATTGCACTCAATTTGAAATTGAAAAAAAAAATTAAAATTATTTAATAATTTTAAACTTTTTCAGGTTCGTGAGAAGAAATTCTCCACTAATTTAATTTAGTTCTAGATTTTACAGTAGTTAGTATAGGTAGGTGCCTCATTAAAGTTAAATGATGTATTTATATTTTTTTTATGTACTCATATTATTAAATGGCAGATATAATAGTTAGATAATGAGATAAATGTGAACGCGTAGGTACTGAAGTTCAAAAACCACAGGATTTCTCCAAACTAAAAGGTTGTTTAAAAATAATAATTGGATAATTTGTAGAGCGCTGTTTTTGTAAAAAATCATCTCAAGGGCGCTTAGCAATTTATTTAGAATCTTAGTATCGTATAATAATTGGCTAATTTATATAGCGCCGTTTTCGTGGAAAATCACCTCAAGGGCGCTGATATCACTCAAAAGTATTCAAAAGTACTTTTTGTGGGTGACCACAACAAAAAACGGTTCCATGTAAAAAAAGAAAAAGACATGTTTTCAAAAATGTATCAAGGATAAAATTACTTGTTTGTATAATGAATATAACAGTGTGCACACAAAAACGACAATGTTAAAAAATTCGTTAAATATCCGTACCAACTTATTATTAAAGGTTTTTTTAATTCGATTTTTGAAGGTTTGAAATTGATAAAAAATGCACAAAAAATTAAAATTTTGTAATAATTATTATTTCGGGAGGCCAACTGTTGGGGGATCAACTGTCGGTCCCCATTAAAAAACAACACTAGCTTTGTCCACATAAAAATGCCTCAAAATTCAAAATGCAATTCCATTACCTATGTAAAACTTTATTTTACATGTGAACTTTACGAGTATTATTATTTGTTTTATTTTCAATAACTAAACAAACTGTACCGCACCGCCCTGGTTAGAGAATACAGAACACCATTGAGAATAGAAATGGTTACTTAAAATGGTTTTAGCCATTTTTAGCTAATTTTATTCGACATTTCTCCCACCCTGCGGTCAATTTTGTTTTGCTGTCGATTTCGCTAAATAAGAATGTAATGGAACCAAACAGAATTTTAATAATTCACCATATTTCAAGTTTAAAATTCAAGTTCTGTGAAAGTTCTATTCAATTTCTGTTTTATTTCATCATAGACCGGTTGTTTCACAGTACTTAAATAGGACTTTCACAGAACTTGAGTAGGTATATACTTTGAAATTTGATGTCAAATTCTGTGGAAACAACTGAAACCTACCATTCTTTGTGTGACATCACTTTTAAAAACGTCACATTTCAACTATCCATAAAATGAATACAGCGATATGTAAAGTGGTCGCTACCAAAACAAATAGGTACCTACTCAAAATATTATACGTCATCCAGCGAATAAAAAAGTGATACCTATTATAATAATATGAATCATTTTCGGTCCGGCAAGGTGGTCGATATGGAGTAGGAGGACAATTAAACTGAATACTGAATAGCATTCCATACGACTTCAGACTACCTCCTCCCACCTGAGTGTCTGCTGTCTGCTGTCCATTGCTATCTGTTGTCTATTGTCTGGTGGACTGATTCTCGTATTAAAACTTTTTCTATGGTATTAAATCAAGGGCGCGCAAAGTGGCGGATTTTGACGATTGCGGTTATGGACATCGACGTTCGTCCTCTTCCGAAGATACCAGAACGATGACGTCACTTACGATCTCCCGCTGAAAACAGTACAACACCAGCCGCCTGCTTCGATTTATGCAAGGAAAAAACAATGCCGAAAATGACGTTTTATTATATTTGGCGATGTTCAGTCAGAAACATTTAAATGTTTTAGGATGATTTTCTGAAGAACTCAATTTGCCATATTACACAATAAAACCATAAGCAATGTTCAGTCACAAACATTTAAATGTTTTAGGATGATTTTCTGAAGAACTCAATTTGCCATATTACACAATAAAACCATAAGCAATGTTCAGTCGCAAACATTTAAATGTTTTAGGATGATTTTCTGAAGAACTCAATTTGCCATATTACACAATAAAACCATAAGCGAAAAGGGGTTCGTAATTAGAAGATTTTGAAATTTTAATCAGTTTTTTGTAGGCCTGAATCTTTATTTTTTTCTGGGCTTTTAAAAATACTTAACAAAATAAGCTCGACCGTTTAAAAGGTCAAGATCTGAAATATTTCCAAAAAAACACAAGATTTTGCATTACTTCACTTCGCAGTGTTGCCTTTATATGAAATTATAGTTCATTATGTTTTTATTTATTAAAATGGTGACAGTTTTTTAAGAATTAAAATATAACTTGGGCGTCTATGTAAACATATCGATAGCGGAAATTTAAAATACTGTAAAGGACAATAAATCCAAAAATGAGTTAAATATGTATGTAATTTTTCTTCGTTTTTTTTCTCTTTCCTTCGACTTTGTCGAAATATTTCTAGGAAAATAGGTATGTCTTTTACGACTTGCATTTTAAGAGGATTTTTTTCAAAAAAATTAAAAATAATTTAAATACTTACTTGTTGACACTGGAGCGAACATTGTTAACCACTGGAGCGATTATGGTAAAAAATGGACTACTTTTATTTTTCTGTGATTGATAGCGGTCCAAAATTCGACCACATTTTCCTACCATTTTAAAAATCTTTATTGTACTTATTTAAACCACTTCCTTGGCCAGCCATTTATTTTAAAACGAAGCTATTAAAATGCTTTACCTATTATGACCATGGACGTCGCAACTCCGAACTTCGTAGACTATTTTAGAACGATGGTAAAAATATATTTTTTTAAATATTTTATTCACACCGCATTTTTAATCAGCTGTTTACGGTTCAAATTAAGTCCTTTATCCATAGATATGCACATTTATTAATCAAGATTACAACAAACAACATACAGAAATCGAAAATATTGACGAATCGAAAATGTTGACTCGAATAAGTACCCCTCACGGCAGTTTCAAAGTAACAAACACACAGGAATCGCGCGGTTATAAACTAAATATTTTTTCATAAATCCTACAAATATGAGCTAAACGGTAAAATACAGGTTAATTCATTGGCTATATAGCACTATAATAAGTTTTAATCTCTCCATGTTAAAATTCGAAGTTAATGTTGGTGAAAAATTAAAAAAATGATCTTCTGGGAAATCTCGAGCAATCGAGGCAAATTTATTTATTTCGCGTGGTCGCTCCAGTGGTTAAATATTATTAACGATCTATTCAATGTTATTTCATCAAAAAAATGATAATTACGAATCATAAATATAGGATATATGATTTTTTGACAAAATAAAATCTTTCTTTTCTTCTTCAATATTGGCAAATTCACTTTGTGGCGTAATTTTAATCAAATAAAAATAAATCACTTTTGCCCACCACTTATTTAATCAAAATTATCAACCTGTTTGAAAACAGATGATTCTTCGTCAGGATAAAATTAAATTTCAATATTTTTTTGTTGCTAATTTTGTTTAAATAAATGGTGTACAAAGTGATTTATTTTCATTTACCTTTCCTTTGGGGGCATACATCAATTGCGTGAGCTCAAAAGGGGGGGGGGGGGGCGTTCAGAAAAATCTCACGTTACTTGAAAAGAATTTACGAAGTGGCCCAAATTTATCTCACCAAGCGGGGGAGGCAAGGGCGGATCCAGGATTTTTTTCTGGGGGGGACACAAGGGGCGGATGGGCTAAAAAATCAACAATCACTGTTAGAAATAAACTTGAAGAATCATACTTCAAGTTTATATCTATAAGTTCAAGTATGTATAGGAAGGTTTATGAAAGTGTCAAAACAATAGAAAAATTAAATGTTTAATTAAGACAGTTTTTGCTTCTAAGTATGTACTGTGATGGAATCTGGGGAGGGCACGTGCTCCCGTGCCCCCCCCCCCTCTAAATTCGCCCTTGGGGGGAGGGATCTAGATTAGAAGAAAAACTGCTCACGTAATTATTGTATGCCCCCTTCGCAGCATTTCAAATTTCTGTCATCGATATGTATTAATGATTGATGCATGGTAGGTAGTTGAACGGTAAAAATACTAAATTTAACATGATAATATTATTGAATGTGATTTGGTTGGATGCTTGATCTCATGAAAATTATTCGTGGAAACCCATTAGGGGATAAATCTACAACAATGGTAAATCACTAAAAACTTACTCAAGAAAACAATTATTCACTCAAGAAAAAAAATAAATTGGTAGCATTTCGGGAACCATTTATTGGATAACCAACACCTCTGCCGTAGGTCACCCTAAGTGGGTCGCTACGTTTGGTGACTTAGCCGGGGTGCCCGGGTTGAGGGGTGAGGTTTGTCAGGGTCTTAGCGGCCCACGTGTCTGCCCACCTGCTGCGTGACTGGCCGGGTCGAGCTAGACCGGTTGAGGAGGTCTTTTGAGCTCTCTAGCCGGAATCCCTCGACCCATCGCCTTGCACCGCAGACGGATTGATACGTCCGTCGCTCCTGAGCACACTGCCCCCAGATTCACACCCACTCCTCATACCTATTTCCTTTCCAGAACTTCCTTTTCTTCCTTTCCTTAAAAAAAAACCCTCCCCACAGCATCCCCTAAGATGACAAAGGCCCTTAGAGAAATTATTTTCATCAGAGCCTCCTGTGTAGGGCTAATGTAAAAAAAGGTTCCTAGTACGGAGTTTTCTTTCAGAACTCGTCAGTCTCCCTGCCGCTAAAATGTATGAAATACACACATTTTGATTTATACAAATTTCATAACGCCAGAACTTACCATTATACATATACAGCCTATATGTTATTCTGATTTATGAGCTATATTATTGTTTTTTTATAATCCAGTTTTTGCGTGAAAGAGTAACAAACACACATACATCCATACAAACTTTCGTTTGTAATGTAAAGTAAGAAGTATAGATTGTATTTTTCCTTTGGAGGGGTGCAGACATACGTTCACCGTTTGTCTCATTTTCGACTATTGACATTTAGTGTGTAAGAAAGAGGGGCAGCGTTATATGTATAAGAACAAAAGCAAAATATTGCTTCAGCTCTTTCAAAAGATTCCATACAAAATGTATGAAGAAAAGAATTTTCTTAGAAGATGGGTACTATTACAAAACTAATAATATCGGTGGTGTGTATCTGGGTAACTCTAATTCAATGATCTCTAGAACTAATTACATTTTCAAAATTGGAACCGAATATGGTAACAATTCAGAAAATCAATAAAGTAAATACCAAATTTATTTTATTAATAATTCTATATTTGAAATATGTATGCATTTCTTTAAATTTTTGAAAAATAGATTTCGTAATTTTTCTAGTTTACTAACGGCGTACATTCGAAAGATAAATTTCTGATCGTCTTTTGAAAGGCAATGATTCCGAGGCAAATATTTTTTTATAAATACTTTGAGCCTCAAAAATCGTACAATAGAGAACTCCAGTCCAATTTTTTATGTTTTTAATGAATAATGACCTTCTAGCTTAAATAACTGTATTTTTATTTTTATTTTTATTTTTAGAGTTAGTTTAAATAGTTAAAATAATTGTCAAAGTTTTAATTTTTCAAGACCCCACGAAAACCACCGTATGTATGATGAATCGTGTGACGTCATCACTCCTGAAAAATTACTATAGGATAGGGCAATCAACTGGTCAACTGCCGCCATTTTGAATTCCGTTGTGCGAAGTATTCTCCCTAGAAGCAGCATTACTATTTTTTTTGTGCGGTAGTTTTTGAATATTTTCAATAATAGAGATAAACTAATAAGAGATTCCTTTATTTTTGAAACATTATTTAGGCCTAAATAATGTTTCAATAAACACAACAACTAAATCTCTATAAACAGTATGTAAATAAACGAATAAATTAATACGATGGCTTGTGCCATATCATACATTCCCATACAATGACTTTACGGTGACGTCACGACACGTCGAACAGTGACGTCACCACTAAAATTTCAATAATGCCAACTTGACGGCGTATTTTTACGACCCGATCAAAAATGGACTTTTTAATAATTTTTTAAAAACTCTGCGTTTAATATTATTAAATAAAACTTATATATTCAGAATCAGCGTTTATTGGACTGTATGAACATATTTTTTTAAAGCCATAATATTTTTAACTGGAGTTCCTTATTGTGATTATTTTTCACGGGTCTGCACTAGAATTTAAATACAATATATTATTTAGGTATTAAGAGGGCATTACCAGAGAAAACCGGAAATACGTCATTTTCAAAAAAGTTTTTAGACGTATTGACTCTTTTCCCCAAAAAATTATAAATGGATTTCGAAAGATTGTTCTTTTATCTAGCATTCGTATGTAATAAATTTTGAGAAATTTTTTTAATTTTTAGTATAATAAGGTTATTCCATAGGTCGTTGGCAGATTTGTTCAATTTTCAAAAAAGTTTTTGTATTATACCACACCCATTTCAAATAATAAAATCATGCAGTAAAATAAATCCATACATTATCAGCAAACGTATGTTTTAGAATTTTAATTTTAGTTTCAATAAAATCATTAAAAAATATGTACGTACATGTGTTTCTTGGCGAAAATTGGTCCGTTTGTGTATTTATTTGCGCACTTACAAACTAATATATTTCAGATTTTTTTAACATTCTTATTAAATTTAGACATTATTGAAAAATGATAAATACTTATAATCAAAAAATAACTACAAAAAGTACATTATTTTAATAGTTTTATCATCACGCCTTTCAGCATTTTTGGATGAAGGTATAAATTAAAGCTAATTTGAATTGAAATAAATTCGATATTGAATTATAAATTTAAAAAGCTGCTACGGAGAATAATTAATCTTTCTCATTGTAACCGCCCTGCACGATCGTAAGAACAACTTTCGACGAAATGTGGATTTTCGTCCGCTGGCTGGTTAAACGCTCTTAACCGTCAACGATTCGATATGAATATTTGTAGTAATTTATCGCGGGCACCTAGTCGACTAGTCGATAACCAGCTAGCACATAACAGATTGACACAGCTAAAAGTAGTTAAGTGAACTGTTGTCTAGGAATGTAGCTGGTTGTGTTGTCTCGGAATGTGGCTTGGTATGTGGGGAAGTAGGAACTAACCTGTGGCTAACTGTGTGGACTACTCGCGCTCGCTACTCCATTACTGGACTACTAGAATGGGGTTGGCACACTGTACGCCATGTCGTTATTATGCACATGAATTATTATAATGTTCGGTGACATTGGACATTGGTATTCAAATCTTTATGTTTATTTTGTTATAAGTGTAGTAGTTTTGTTTTTTGTTTGTTGTGTGTGGTTCTTTGAGAAAACTTGCGTAATTTCGTATTGTTTAATCAATGTTCAGTTGTTTATTATGGGTAAAATTTATAGTTTTCAGCCGAATAAATAAGGCAAAAAGTAAAAATAAAGAACATTCGTTCGGATGACATTGTTGTTTTAACCGCTTCTAAATAACAAGGGACTCGTTTGTACTTTAGAATGGGGGTGTTTTGATTTTCTACACACATAAGCGATGTTTTCATCCTAGCTTAAAGTTAACTTTTTGAACTGAAAATCTCTTAGGCACCATTGTAATTTGAAACTCGATGAAACGAAAAACAGCGATACTAAAAAGAGACAAACACATACTTAGGTACATCAGGATTTAGCTTCCAAGAGAATGAGATAGACTAATCGGCCTCCTTTTCGTGCTGCGCTTCGTTGCTTCCCCACTCTTGCCTACTTGCGTGTGAACTTCGTAGGTACTCTGATTTTTTTTATAACTAACCGTTTAAAAGTGTTTCGTAGGGGAAAAGCGGCATTTTACTTATAAAACCAAACATAGATGGGTATTTTATAAATTTAACAAAAACCCAGGGGCGGTTCTGGACATTTCACTCTTAGCACTCTAGCTCACTGAAAAGTCACGAACTGTCACTGCTCTAAAAAATTGCAAATAGAGATTGATATACTCGTATATATATCGTCACATAAATGCATAACTGATGGACTCCGTGGTCGACGGCTAAGACTCTCGACTAGCAATCCGAAGGTAGCGAGTTCAAATTCCGACGTTCGCAAATAAATCAATTTGTGATTTTTCATAATTAATTAATTTTAAATACTTAATATAAAGTATATTTGTGGCACGTTCCTGAGTGGAAGATTCACCACCATTCAAAAATGAAATGTTGCTTGAAATGGCTTTAGCCGTGTTTGGTGACCGTGTTTGGTGACCGGATTTGAACAGCCAGGTACTTTCCATCTATCTTTTTTCTGTCTCCTTCTCCTCTCCACTACTTTCATTCCCCAATATACCCCTATTGGAGATGCCATAGTCTCACTGGCTTCAGATAGGAGCAGTTGGGACTCTTTTGCGCTATTCACATAAAAATTATTCTAATGTTTACGTTTATTCATACTTTCCGGGCATTTCTCCGCCACCGCATGGGAAGTTTATGGCGCAGACTGCGCCATTCGAAGAATGCGATCATCACCGCCATGACTGCCTGGATGGAATCTCCCCTGATGACCCTCTGGAGACGGGAGACGATGAAATACCCCCCGTAAACGGCTATTTACATTCATTTTAGTGTTTGATACATACAAAATTTTTTTTTCTTAGTTTCATTTTTCATGCTTATTCGTTTATGTTATTTAATTTATGTGTTGTTATTTACTTTTTACCTTAACTTATTATTTATCTTTTTTTGTTATTTTACATCACGGAATGTATTGCATTGCACTTCCCCTGCATACATTCTGGTTACATTACTTATATTATTATTTTTTTTTTTTTTTTTTAAAGAAAGACAAACATTCCCGGGTTTACTGGAGGTTCCCCACCACTTTCCCACGGCGTTCTAAGGAAACAGATGGTTTCCTCCTTCACCGTACACGTCAGGACTCTAATTTTTTATTTATAAAGAAGCTATTTTTTTATTAAAATGACTCTAGACCTACATTCCCGGGTTACGAATAACCCAACAATGTTTGAAAATCTCCTACTACCACCACAGAAAGCCGAAAATGTTGCTTGTGTTGAGATGGAGGACTTAGCCAGCCGAGGAATTGAACACGCGACGCCCGGATGGGATCCAAGCGCTATGCCCACTCAACCACCGACCAGTCGAATTTACAACTTTTTCTTGTTCCGATCTGCCTCTCATAAATCATTTTGATCATACTGGCCATCCCATGTTGACCCATATTGACGTATGAATTAATAAGTTTTTGTTTCAGGAAATAATTTAATGATTTTTTTAAAAAGAATTCAAAAACCACTGAATATACTGAAACTGAAGAGAAGAGAGATTTGGAAACTGAAAGGGATTTCTGAAATTGGAAGGAAATGGATAGGTACTGAAACTGAAAGAATACCTATCTTGAAACTGAAAGAAGATGCTGAAATTGAAAGAATATTCTGAAACTGAATGAAGATCCTGAAATTCTAGAAGTCAGACAACCAATAAATTCTGCTACGTGTATACCTACACCTTCAGAGAATGGCTACAAAGCGCTACGCCCGGACGACAGTCGCACAACGGCCGGAAATTGACGGGTCGGTGGGACTTTCGTCCGTTTGTATCGCTTTCCTAGAACACCATTCTAAATAGCTGGCGAACAAACACTTCATCATGACCCATCTATCACCAGTTTCATCAGAATAGAATTCGATGCGGAAAAAATGGAATGAAGATAAATTTATTTATGTCTACTTTTCTTTATATTGCAAAAACATATATACTCGTAGGTACATTACAAAAGCGATAATGTTACATTAAAAATTACAAATAAAATTACAAAAAAATATTTGGTATAAGGTTACATAAGGTTACATGAGTAACATAAAAGGTTAAGAGTCGGTTACGTTACAGTTGGTTAAATAATGCTTGGTAGGTACTTAAATTCATTGTAGGACACGTGGAAAACATTTACATTTTCTGCGAGGCAGTTAATTAACCTAGAAAATATTCCCAGGGGCATCACCATTGGTAAGTAAGTTCTGCACCTGGGAAGAATCAAAAGCCTGTGTTGGCGGCCTAGTGTGAAGTTATTCGGAATATAGAATCCGATTTTAGCCAGAATGGCTGGTATTGATATTAAAACATCCAGTTATGCGACAGGATGCCATTCCCGAAATAAATAATAGGTACTGTTAGAAACGGCGACCGGACAACTCAGAATCATGCAACTTCAACACCTACTTTGAAAAGTCATTTTAAAAGTGATTAAAAAAACCTTTTTTTGAATGTTAAATAGTTATGGACTATTTTTCATTTTTTTTTCATAACTTTTACCGACTGGGTGTTGAAGTTGCATGATTCGGAGTTATCATGGAACCGTTGGATACGGCCATGATAAAAACCCAACTCTCTTTTTTACCGTAACCGTATACTGCCATCTGTTGCCCAGCGAACCAACTACATACTAAAGCTTTGATACTTTTTCAACAGAGGGCAATATATGTATATGATAATAATTTGCAGGCCTCTTTCTTTAATTTTATTTTATTTTATCCTAATTTATTTTTCGTATATTTTATTTTTATTCTTCCTTGTACCTAAAATAACTATTTGTTTTCTATGGGGCCCACTTTTACAATTTCAACATTTTCATTGGGTAGGTAGGTACCTTCACTGCATTACGTAAATCATTCTTCTTCTTATAACTTATACCAACTTTACGTGGTTATTCTCACCGTTATATCCTTATTAAATTACGTAAAAATACGTGTGTCTTTTTGCTTTCAGCTGCGAGGCGTATTTCACGGAGATTGAATTTCAACTGAGAAGATTTATATTATGTTTTATGTAAACTCCACCCAACAAAGTCATTGTACTCAGTCACGATTCCTGCCATTGCAAACTCGTTTTTTTTAAATAAAATTATTCCTAGAACCAGAGGCGCACCACACTAGGGGTAATGGGAGCGATGCGTATGGGCGACCAGACCAAAGGGCAGCTAATTAATCTGACTGCACCGGCCGGCCGCACCTCAATTCGGATCTTCACGAATGATTCATTTGTAGTCATTGCAATCAATAACCTTCAGCTTATGTCTTATCTAAACGAATGCATTTAAAGGTAAAAGAAGGCTTAAGACGCTTAAGTAATTCATTTTAGAGGACAATAATTAACCTTTGTAACTACAGCGCCATGTAATCAATAAATGGTATTTTTTTACCAATATCATTGATTATCCTCCACACATTGTAATATTACATGATTATGTTAATCGTTCAAATAAAATTTAATAAATATTAAATATACGCTTCAGATTTTATGTCCGGGTTAAATCTTTCCCACAGGAAAAACTTAACCCTTTCACACACTTTTCCCCAAATGATCTAGTATCTAGTGTCTCTAGTCCATAGGTTCCCAACGTGGGCGATAACGCCCCCTTGGGGGGCGTTTCAGACCCTCAGGGGGCGGTAGAAGACAAAGAGAAAATTGGGGGGCGTTTCAGACTTTCAGGGGGGCGGTAGGAGACCAAGAGAAACCCATAGCTAGTTTACTAGCACATATCGAAAAAGTCGAAGACAAGACATAGAGAAGACTAAAATATTATTCACCGCACATGATGATGATGAGCGAAACCTATATTATCGAAGAAATTAACCAAAATGAAATAACATTTCAAGGCTATTCGACAATAAGATATTAGCAGGCGTACTGGTAGAGTTATCATATTAATTGATTAATTCAAAACAATATCTCTTACAATATCTATATATATACTGGCTATTGAAATTCAAAAGGATTTTAAGCGGGGAGCCTATGCAGCTATTTATCATTCCCCAAATCAAAATGATACAAAATTCTTAGATTTTTTTGAAGAATGGTGCCGTAAGCAAAAAAAAATAGAAGAGACATGATAAAATCATCTGTGGAGATTTTAATATTGAAATGATGAAAACCAATACAAAAAGCACAACATTACAAAGCATCATAAATTGCCTAGGTTGGAAGCAACTTGTCAAAAAATATACAAGAATATAAAAAAACTCTGAAACCATGATTAAATTGGTAATTTCAAATGTATTTAATGCCGAAGTTAATCCTGCATAAGAACTCAAAATATCTGATCACTAGAATAGTCCAAAGCCTCAGGGAACACGAAGTATAACGAACAGGAATTAAAAGAACTAAAATAAGGATAAATTATGTAATTATGCGTTACAAAACAAATAGCGGATCTGCGATAAACAAGGAAATTTAGACGGAAAAGCCGATGAACTAGTAGGACATCTGAAAACAGTAGTAAATGAACTAATGCCTATAACTAATCTACATATATATATAAAAATGAATCCCTGTTTCCCTTGGTCACGCCATAACACAACGACTTTACCTATTTTATTCATCTTTTTTAAAAAGATTTCTTATACTTTGTAGAAGGTTCTTACGGAAAAAAAGATTAAGAAAATTGAATAATTTAAGAAAACTTAACGACTATCTTAACTTTGCACGTTTGACAGTTCGCACGTTTGATGAAATTGAATTTAGCAGGCAGCTGTTTTTTTGTAACAAAAGAATTGTCTATGAATTTTTTTAAATTTCAGATATTTTAAGTATTTATTTATGTTAGGTATCAGTTTTGATTGATTGTTCATATTAAAATGAATATTTGTAATTTATGAAAAATTAAAATTTGAATAAAAACATTGTAACAGCTGGCACGCGAGTTGTTTGAAAACTGAATGTACTGGGACTGAATATATGGAACGCGGGAGGGGGGTTGGCGGGACTGGGAAGTGGGAGAAGGGAGAGTGGACGGGGAACGCGGGAGGGGAAGGGAAACGGAGACGCACGGGAAAGGACATGCAGGGAGAAACACAAACGGGAACACAAAACAACATTTATCATAAATGTTTTAAAATATTCAATGAACTCCCGGTAAAT
The DNA here is from genome assembly GCA_917880885.1 of Limnephilus marmoratus. NCBI lineage: Eukaryota > Metazoa > Arthropoda > Insecta > Trichoptera > Limnephilidae > Limnephilus > Limnephilus marmoratus. The sequence goes on along the minus strand of OU862919.1, from coordinate 25,386,844 downwards.
GTTAAGGAAACTAAAAGTCTAGCAGTTTTTCGTGGATTATGTCTTAATGTTGTAAAGTCCAAATTTTAGTAAGTAGGTAGGAAATAATATTATAGTAAGTAGTTTTAGAAAATAATATATTAGACACAGTGGCGTAGCGTGTGGGGCGGCAAATTTTCACAATAAATAATAATATATAATAATTTACCCTTTGTTGTATCCCTCTGATTTTCTCGCGGGAATGCTGGGACTAAATCGTCTCGACGTTAGGAGAAAAATTGCAATGGTACTAGTAGCACACAAGCTGCTAAACGGGCACATTTGTAATCCTGATGTCCTGGAAAGGATTTCACTTTATGTCCCCGATAACTTCACCAGAGCAAGGCAACACAGACTTTTTACTTTTCCTAGAGGCAGGACCAACCTACCAATGGTTATGCCTCTGGGGAGAATGACCTCACTATTAAACCTTTCTTCTGAAATTGACATTTTGCGATCGAACTACAATCATTTCAAGAGAGAAATAAATGTATTCTTTAGTACCTGTCATTATTAATGTACCTATATAATTTATGTATTACACTATTAACTAAAAATTGTAAAATGTAATTGAATATATATGTTAACTGTTTTTCACAATAAATAAATAAATAAATAATATTATCTTGGAAAAATTTAAACCATTTCAAATCATTATTTGAAAATGTTCTATGATACTTTCGTTTACGAATCCAACTCTTTTTTGTATAATTTATTAAAAATATATATAATTATATTTTTTTACGCTGCAAATTTCGCAGTAATTCTAATTAAAGCTGATAACTCGCAAACAGATTCACTCTTAAAATTAAAAGCAGTACCTATTGTGTTCAGAATGTATTAACGAATGAATTTCAGTTGTGTATTCATCTGCTGATACATTTCGAAACAGACAATTATTTTATGTGCAGTTATAAAATTCTAGTTGCAGACTATTTATGTGCTGCCAGAATCAAAGAGAAACCATTTTCTTATTCTGAGTGTAGTTTTAATTCGCCAAATACAGATTTAATTTAACCCGTCTAATCATAGGAGACGCAAATTGTCCCACACATTTAAATTTAAAATAAAACTGTGAAGTTACGCCCACACATTTAATTTTAAAATAAATTTGTGATTGCAATAAAAAGTTAACATACAGTTTTATTACAAATTTTTTAAGAAAAGGAAACTGTATTTAAAATTTTAAGTTTATTCTATTTTAGGTACTTTAATTCGAATATTCGCAGCCGTGTATTTTTGAGCCAATTCACATATTCAATATCAAAATTTTAATATTTAGAATCAATAATGTTCTAATTAGCACGTCGGAAAAAGTACTTTATCTAGATTTTAGAAGAATTTTGTTTTTTTCCAAAAGGGTAAAAAAACAATATAAGGAACATTTAAAATGCATGGGAAGAACCGGAAATTTTGTGCGAAAACATTGACAGGCAAAAGTTTATAGATATTTTTTTCTTATTATTCGATGGGTTAAACCAGTTTCCAGAATGTAAAATTCCATTTGACAAAATTTTCCTCCGCCCCGGGCGGCGTATTTACAAGCCCTACCGCGTTTCAGTCGCTTTAAATTTTCAATATCAAAATTTAAATATTTAGAAATAAAATTACTAATTTCTAATATACACATAGGAAAGATTATTTTATCTATATTTTAGAACAATTTTTGTTTTTGGAAAGTGATAAAAAATTATCAATATAGATATAAATTATCAATTATAAAAATTACCTCTATATTGAATATATTATTCCCATATTAAAATTTAAATATTTAGAAATAAAATTATTAATTTCTAATATACACATCAGAAAGATTATTTTATCTAGATTTTAGAACAATTTTTGTTTTTGCAATGTGATGAAAAATAACCAATATATAGGTATATTTAAAATGTAAATTGTCGTTACCGCGACTGAATCGGTATAGGTTTTGTAAATACGCCCCCGGGCGGCCGAAACCCACGCTATGCCGCTGATTAGACATAAGAGTAAACATTTTATAACTAAATAAAATGAATAACTATGTTATAACTAAATAAAATGTACAATAAAAAATCCCATCTTGCTTCATCCCATCCCATTGCGCGACCCCCCCCCCCCCTTCCCCGTTGTGGTAAATATAATCGTGACAATTGCCGTTTCAGATTTAGGTACGAGTTGTTGGGGGGCGTTAGGAAAAAATAAATTCTCAAAGGGGGCGGTGGGCAAAAAAAGGTTGGGAATCTATGCTCTAGTCAATCCACGTTATGCAATTGCACTATATAAATATAATAAATACAAAATAATACAAGAACAATGTTGCACCCTACCAGAGACCAAATGTGAAAATAATTCACCGACTTCAGATATTTTCATATCGGAGGGTTCGGCTCGGTGGAACTCCTAATTGGACCTATAAATCCTACTGATCCCTCAATATAAATATTTAAAAAATCTTTTGTAATCCTACACGTATTTAAAATGACTGATTTTTGCATTTTTATATATAAATTCTTTGACAAATCTAATATGCCTAAATTTTGAATGAGATAGCTAGGTATAATGCCAGTAGCCGAAATAACAAATGGTAACATTTTTATAGTCTGAGAATGCCAAATCCTTTTAATCTCATTTCCTAAAATTGTTTATTTTCTTATTTTTATTATCATTTCAATAACTATGCTACATTTCCCAAAAAAACCACGGCTCTTTTATGTTTTAATTTGTTATTTTATTTTGTTTTATTCTTTTCCTTATCTTTTTTTCTTCTTTTTTATGTAGGACTATAATACACAATGCATACACAAGTTACCTATATGTTTTAATCCTCTCTTATTAAGTATCTACCTTTATATATATATACGTACATGTACCTTTTTTATTAATTTTATTTTAATAACTACATACTTTAATAACTATGCTAAACAAATAACAGTTACTACGTTTTAAACTTTTTATTTGATTTTTTATTCTTTCTCTTCTTTTTATTTCCTCAATTTTCCTTCTTTTTTTGTATAAATTATGTTCCATATGTTCAAACTCATCCTAATTTGACTGTCCTCAACAGGGAATCCTCCTTGTTAGGCAGTCAAACATTTAATAAATACTGTAGGTATATAAATGTATAATCTTTTACTAAATAAATAAAATAAATACAAATTAAAAATGTTAAGCGACAATGCAGGTCAAAAATTAATAAATTTATTTTCATAAAAGCAATAAATTAACTTGTAAACGACGCAGACAAAAGATAACGGACGCAACTGGGGATCGAACAAAGGTCTCCTGTCTTACCGGGATAACACTTTCCCACTGAGCTACTGAGACCCGATTATTTTCCGTCATTTTTATCGATCCCATTTTTCAATTTAAGAATAGCCGCGAATAATTTTGGGATTCCTTAATTGTGTTGTTTCGGTAAGGCAGGTCCAGGGCCGTAGCTAGAGGGGGGGCATTATGAGGCAATGCCCTACCTTAAAATACCTGTGCCCTACCTTAAGAAATACCATCGACTATGATAATATACTAGTAAACTGTTTGTTCATAGTTTGACATGATTGAAAAAAAAAATCTAAAAATGACATCTAACTAAACAGCTTCGAATTAACCAAGGAATCAAATCGTACTAATTATTTATTCTGCCCGTAGATGGCATTGGAGTAAGTGGTGGGAGGCTGTGCGCGTATTGCAATCACTGCTTAGGGCTCTGCAACCGGGCCCGAAAAGAAGAAAATGGATAGATACGAAATTACGAATGTTACAGGAGAGCGCTAACATTTACAGCGACAAAATTGGTGCGAAAATTATGGCAACACTTAATTTTATGTGGTGTAACATCTTTCTTGTTTTTCTATGACTTGTAATGTCAATGCATTAAAAATGGCTAGTTTTCCTTTGTGTTTATAGAAAATTTTAAAGTCGTGTAATTCAGTTAATATTGCTTGCCGACGCCTAATTCTTTCAGATTCGGATTTTCCGGCCCATAATTAGTATAAAAAAAAATTATCTAGGACTCTCGCCCCTAAACCGAACTTTAGCCTCTATTGGTATGCATAATCAAAGTTTACTCAACTGGAAAATTGAAGTAGATTTCGAGATTTGAGTTTGTCTGTGGTGTTGATTGGTTAGTGCAGTGTAGTAAGGATAGTATTTCGTGAATTGTAATACGTGCCCGTGATTTTGCTATGGATATGCGAGCTTTCTAAGGCAAAAAACGGAAAATCGAAGAGGAAGTTGACAACGAAAAGCCTCATTCCTCAAAACAGATGTAAGGACAATGTACAACTACTCCTAATCCTATGGAAAAAGGTTTGGTGAAATATGATAACTATGGTAGATATATGTATACACATGTACGACGAAAATCGATTCACCAGATCAGATCGGGGTGAAATGCAGATCCTGCCAATGTCTGGGAATTTAATAAAAAGGCACTTTCTAGATGAGAAAATTGTGGAGAAGCTGAATAAAAATTAAATTAAGTCGCGCTCGGCAAAATTGAGGGAGATACAGCCGTTCAAAGTATAAATAAAATTTCACTCTGTGAACCGATACTACGCCATTTTGTCACTGTTATGTTGGTATTCCAGACCTGATACAAACGAAGCTAGATACGATTGAAGCCGACTTCGTGGGATAAATAATAAAGCGCGTAATTATGAAAAACAGAATTAATAATGGTAATTTTTGGAGATCGCTGCATGGGCGTAGCCAGGGGGGGGGTTTAGGGGGTTCAAACCCCCCCCCCCCCCGAAAAGTTAAGATATCAACACCAATAATATTAAAAATAAGGAGAGTTAAGAGAATGTTATTTTTAACACTAACATCTCAAAATGATATTATGTATCTAAAAAGATAAATGGGGTCCTCTGAAAGAAAAAAATCCGACAATACCCCTCCCCCCCCCCCCCGACACGAGTTTTAATTTTTATTTTCTTGAACCCCCCCCCGAAACTAAAACCTGGCTACGCCCGTGGATCGCTGGCAACGGTTAATATGCACTTTTTTGAAAAAACCTTTTGATTCACCTTAATTACATTAAACATTAAAAGGCAACTATTTGCATTGGGGGAAGTGGAAAATATTTCATTCTAAATTTTGATTACGTAAAATTAAAATTAGCTTTCGTCTTGTGAGATTGTACGCCAGAATCACAAACCATTTTACACAAACCTAGAGTAGCCGCTAAACTACTTGAAAACTGGGATGTTTTTCTTGCCTTGACGCGAGTAGGCGTTATAAAGGGGCACTTTCTTTTCAATCACAAACCATGTTACACAAACCTAGCGTAGCCGCTAAACTACTTGAAAACTGGGATGTTTTTCTTGCCTTGACGCGAGTAGGCGTTATAATGGGGCACTTTCTTTTGTATCACAAATCATGTTTAGCGTAGTCTTAGGTTAGGTTACTTTAATTTGGCAGGTGAAAAACAGTTAAAAAAATCGTTGAAAATAAGCACGCTAGACAAATTTCATAATTACGCGCCTCATGTATCCCACGAAGTCGGCTACAATCGTATCTAGCTTCGTTTGTATCAGGTCTGGGATACCAACATAACAGTGACAAAATGGCGTAGTATCGGTTCACGAAGTGAAATTTTATTTATACTTTAAACGGCTGTATCTCCCTCAATTTTGCCGAGCGCGCCTTAATTTTTTTTTTATTCACCTTCTTCACACTTTTCTCATCTAGAAAGTGCATTTTTATTAAATTTCCAGACATTGGCAGGATCTGCATTCCTCCCTCAGATCGAGTTACATTTTTATTTGCGCCCTACCTGTAATTACCGCTGCCCTATCTTAAATTCTACTCTGGCTATGGTCCTGGGCAGGTCCTGTGTTCAACAACCGGTTGCGACATTTTCCCTTTTGTTTTACGTGTATTTTTCTGTATCATTTTTCGTTCAGATTTATTAATAATATCTCCTTCAATAATCAAACATTGCATTGATGTGTATAACCTTCTAAACTTATTCCAATAAATTGAATAAATTACCCACTAGCCTTGTCAATCGTCTCCATAGAATATTATTTTAGTGATATTAAACCTTGATCTACAATATCTACGTACTCCGTGACTTTTAAATGAACTAGAGCGCTAAGATTGAAAAATATTCGTACTACACTATTAAGGGGGCATACATTAATTATGTGAGCTCAAAAAGGGGGGGGGGGGGTCCAGCAAAATCTCACGTTACTTGAAAAGTATAACGAAGTGGCCCAAATTTATCTCACTAAGGGGGGGAAGAGGGGTCTAGATTGGAAGAAAAACTACCCAAGCAATTAATTTATAGCTGAAAATTAATATTTTTTTGACAAATCAATGATTTATTGTTTGAAGAATTTTTATTTCATGAATTTTTATTTCAAATAATTTAAATTTTATAAAAAAATCATTTTCACCTACAACAATATGAAGAAAAAAAGTTACGTAAAGTCTAGAACTGCCCCTGGTTAATGTTTACCGATTTTACAGTTACAGTTACAGTTTCAGTGCCGGCAACCCGGGCGTTTATTTAGTTTCATGGTTATTTACATTGTTTTCTTTTCTTTTACCCGCCTCACTAGACAAAGTCTGTTCCGAGGCGAGTAAATCACATATTATGTTTGTTCCAAAAGAAATGTGTGTATTTAAACAAATATATATGTAAAAAGATAAAAAAGATAAATTATATGTTGGTATATTAAATATTTACATACATACTTTGTTTTTTAGATAAAAGTAAATTAAAATTTTGTGACAGTTGAATATAGCGGTTACATAATAGAAGTAATAATTAATAATTAATCATAATAATTAATATTGCAAAATTGCAGTTTCTCGTATTTGTTTTATTTGAATATTATATAATTTCGTGAGAACTTGTATGAAATGTTATTTATTTAGAATATTTTGAATGTCTGTTCTTTCCTTTTCATTCAGCCATATTACAAATCTTTTGAAAAGCCAATTCAAATTATTTAGGGTGACGTAAGTTTTTGTTTGTGTTAGGAAGGATTTAAGTTCTATGTCTATTTGGTATTTGTATTAAGAGGAAACTAGGCGGCGTTTTGTCCAAACGTATTCCCCAATTTCCTCTCTAGATTTTGACACTACTGCAAATGTTTTTTATACAATATAGATATCGACCATTAGCGTATCGGCACGTTGTGCTTTTTTGTAAAGTTACTACTTACAGGAGTTAGGACTCTCCAAATATCTTTATTCAGTATACTATAAACTAGCAGTGGCTTAGCGAGGGGGGTGCCACCCGATGGGGGGGCGCCACCCGACTGAGTGTCACCCCCATTATGATATTTAATTAAATGAAGACAATATTAGCGAAACGCAATCGACAATGTGCAGATTTTTTATAACATGTGTTCACAATTATGTTCTCTGCGTGCGAACTCTATCTAAATTTCTTTAAATAGACAAAAAACAGTGTTAATTTCAAGCGACCTCCCAGGTAAGGGAACGTACCCATACTAATTCAAAATACCACGCTTGGTCACAATGGGGGGGGGGGGGCTAAGTTTTTATCACGTAGTCAATCTACAAGTCTTTTTATATTTTTTCCACTAACTTTTTAATATGTTTTCCACTTGTAATTATAGGTATGCATGCACTCTTTCCGTCACGCAGCAAGTGCCGTATTAATAAAGACAAATAACAATTAATGATTCAAAAGCATATTTATGATTTACTATGTGAAAACTGTAGGGGGAGGGGGGTCTTGGAATATACTACACGTGGTCACCGGGAGGGAGGGGGGGGGGGTAAAAATTGCAAAAAGTAGGTCACTTAGTATGGGTACGTTCCCTAAGTATGGTCCTGTATTAATTCATTTTTAGGCGGCATCGCGTTCATTAGTCAAAACATTGTAAGTACATATATTTTGGTATCGGTGATCAATGAACCGGTGTATGCAATTTTTAGCCATAAGTTGTTTTTAATTGTTTGTCTAGTTTGTAGTTTTCTAGATCTTAGTTATAAGTTTGTACAGCGCCCTTGAGGTGATTTTTCACAAAAACGGCGCTTTATAAATCCTCCAAATATTATTTTTATTATTAACTACCCGCCTGTTCGGTCACAGATTTAAGAAATATCTAATTAAGTACCTACGTTGTTTCATCCACAACCAAGCATTTGAATATTCAGTTATATTTACAAAACAGCTAATAAATGAATGCGAGTTATTCAATCGGAGGCGTCTACTAATATCTACAGGAATTCCAAAAACTGAACAAATCAGACTAATATCTATGAGAGCCAAAGTGAAGACGAATATCTACAGCTCAAACAGCTGACTAATATCTATGAGAACCAAAGTGAGGACGAATATCTACAGCTCAAACTGCTGACTAATATCTATGAGAACCAAAGTGAGGACGAATATCTACAGCTCAAACTGCTGACTAATATCTATGAGAACCAAAGTGAGGACGAATATCTACAGCTCAAACTGCTGACTAATATCTATGAGAACCAAAGTGAGGACGAATATCTACAGCTCAAACTGCTGACTAATATCTACGAGAACCAAAGTGAGGACGAATATCTACAGCACTGGCAGAGGTTGGATTTGCAATTATGTATAGCATATTGGAATAACGTAATATTGCGTATGCAGTTTAAAAAAATTAATTTATGTATGTAAAAATCCCTAATATCGGACTATTGGACACATTTAGCTGATTATTAAGGATTTGGGTTTTTGTTTTAACAACTTTCTTTATTTCGAGTACTTCTAAATTATTTAGTCTGTTACCATGACCATTTCTATGTCAATTAGGTTAGATTAGGTTAGGTTAGGTTAGGTTGTGATGCCGTGTATTTCGAAATAAATAAATATCTTTGTATATTATGACCTCCATGTTTGTTCAATAAATTATTGTCCTCGTAAACAGCAAAATACGTAATATTATGCAAAAACTTCATGTACGTACTTTAAACGTTTAAGCCTTTATGTAATTAGTAATTACTTGGTAATTACGTAATTAAGTAATTTATACTTTTCCGTACAACCTCTTGCTCAGCTGCCGTCTGTAAATATTAATCCAACCTACGCTCCATAGATATTAGTCACCAATGGGACCGTCATAGATATTCGTCCGACCTTAGCTCTGTAGATGTTAGTCCTCACTCTGAAGTTCATAGATATTCGTCCGACATACGGGCTGTAGATATTAGTATCTGGAGTCATTCAATCTACATTCTGAACGAATGTGTCGTATTGTCAATTTTGCATAATTTGACAGGCCTAATAAGAAGTACCTACCTACTAACTAGTATTAATTTATTCGATAATAAAATATTATTACCACGTCACGTACCTACTGGCCAGCTATAATGTTTTTACGGACAATAAAAAATAATTCATTCCAACTTCCTTCAAATATTTATTGAACGAATATTGTTTCGTAGGTAGGTACCTAAATAAAATGTGTTTATTATTAATTATAGCTTATCGTTATTAAATAAACATCATAACAAATCTAACACGTTGTTGTGTGCTGGTAAGGAGATGATTTTTTCTTCTTAACTGTGCTAATATTGTTAATTGAGCATATAGTACACGGTACACGGTGGCTCAATAAATACATAACTATTTATTATTAATAAAATACATAACTGCTTTGAAGACGTTGACATATCGACAGTCCCAAACAATGTCGGTTGGGCGATTTTCTTGTTTTGAAGTAGAGCTGTTTAAAATTTCCTTTCTGCATTTTTACTGTTTTTGAGGTCAAGAAATACAGTGTTGTTTTGATACTTGGAATTTCATTAAAATGTCTGCAAAACAGGTTTTTTTAATCAACAAAATAAGCCAATAAAACGATTTTTAATTTTTAGCAGATCCGATATTCTTCGGGACCGTCGATATGTGCTTAAATTAAATACCGAATACTTGAATTTTTATGACGTTCGACTGTTTTCTACTAACAATCCATTTTCGTTAACATTTTATATGATTAATTTTTTACTATATTTATTATAAAAATATGATGATCTGTCAACACTTTCATTGTCTTTGAATGCACAATGCTAGATTGAGAATTCAGTTGGCAGTGCCGTCCCTGAACCAAATGGCGCCTAGCGCTAGTAAAAACCTCCAAGGTGTTAGGTATTATCAACACCTTGGTTCTTTCGCCCCTTGGGAAGTCGGCGCCCGAAGCGGACTGCTCCATTTCAAGTCGGAAACATGTTCCTTTTTGAAAAATCCATTGTCTAAATCGTCCCTGTTCGTGAAATAAATCAATAAAATTACCGAACCGATGTAAAAAACTTTCAAAGTTGCATATAACTTGTTTTAACTAAACTATAAAAAAATACAAGATGCCATTTTGTTTCTTCTATGTTTTTAAATAAGGAAAACATTTTGGATAAGAGATTGTTTTCACAGGCGAAATGAGGTAGCTGACAACTATTTATTTTTATTTTTAAAGAAAGACAAACATCTCGGGTTACGAATTACGAATAACCTGACTACATTTGAAAATCTCCACTCCAGATCCCCTACTCCCACACATAAATATACCAAACCACTCACCTTCCACCACAGTACGCGAAAAATGTTGCTTGTATGGTGATGGAGGACTTAGCCAGCCAAGGAATCGAACAGGCGACGCGATGCAAACTCAGCCACTGACCGGTCACCAGTTAATATCTTTTAATTTTTATGAGTTTTAACTTACTACTAAACATCATACCAAAGTATTTCTGCTATTATTGGGTCACTTTGTACGACGTATAGTATTTAAGCTTTGAATTTCAGCCGCAAGTGCGTGACGATAGTGGCGCTGTACGCGGTGTTAACGCGCGCTAACATTTGAGCACTTTTGACATTTACGTTACGCGGAGCCGGTGGAGCGCATGTTTTAACGGCCAGTGTTATAAATCAGCTGTTTTTGGAATAATATTCGTTTGTTATTTTGTGCCACCGAGTTCAAAGTCATCAAGAATATATTTTTTTAATATTATATCAGTGACCTGTTTTCTAAGGAGATAATAAGGTAAGATTTTTTAATTTGTTGTTATTATTATGATGCTATCTATTAATGAATTGTGTGCGCTTACAAATTTACTATGTAGGTAAATAATAAACTCTCACATCAGATGATTTGCGTTTCGAATGATGTAAATTGTTTTAAATAACTTTTTATGAAGTCATACTTTTGTCTGGCATTTTATGAATGATTCTAACTCTAAAACCAGTTAATTCTTGTAATCGTAGGATGGGCCCATTATGCTAAAGACTGGCAACTTGTTTGTATCTTTTTTGGGGAGAGCTAACTCTCTGTTGCTGAGCAAAATCAGAATATAACATTGAATTAGTAGATATTTATAAAGTTTTTGAATTAATTTTATCTCTTGAGAATTTCAAATAAAGATAAGAGATAAGAAATTAGGAGTTATTTGGTCAAGTTTACTCATTATTTATCTAGGTCGCCCAATAATAATATTGGTAATAATAATTTTTAATTAATATAATTGTATGTTTTAAATTGCGATATATATATCACAATGAACTTGTTAATTTACTGAGCGTAACGAAGTCCTGTTTTAGCTTGACCATTGTGCATTTCGTCTGCCTGTACATTTCCTGTCTGTACGTTCCGGTCCCGGTTTGAAGATGGTGGCCCTTTAAAATAGTTCAGTAAAGATTTTTTTTCAAATATGAAATCGTCGTGTTATTTATTTAATTAGGTAGATATTTAAGTACCTACTTACTTACAAATCTTAAGATTTCAGAGGAAATTTTATTTTTGATTTAAAATAAGAGAAAATCAGAAACATACTTTTTTGGACACGAGATCTAATGTTCACGATATTATTTTATACTGGTATCATTAAATCACTATAGGTAATCCAGACTTATTCAAACAATTTCATTCTTCTTACTCGACATACCGCCAGATTTTATCTATGGCTTTGGCATAAACAAGAACTGGAGGAATATAGTCCAATAATTTTGTTGTCCTTATTTATTTATAGTAAATGTCATGATTTGACTTGATTATTAAAGTCACATCAATTGGGTTTAGCTTGTACCCCATTCTAGTAACCGTGATGTACATTATAAGTGTATAGGTCAATATATTTATCAGCATGTAGTATGTAGCAGTGGCGGTTCGTGCCAGAGAAGGCCGTGCCTCCCCAAAAAATAAAAAAGGGGGAAAGATACACGATACACGTATCCACACATACGCGGCAGTTCAGGTACCTACGAAGTACGGCTATTGCAGTTGACGTTCAATCTTGGGTTCACACATTATTATTATTAACTATTATTGACATAGGCAATAGTTCCGTTGATTTTTTTTCAAGGTTTTAAGTATATTTTCTGTTTCCTTCAAAAAAATGTTTGTGCCTCCCCACTTTTCAACCCCGCCGCTGGCTTGTAGGTAAATTCACTTTATATTAATTGGAATCGAAGTATTTTCTAACCTTATCTTTTAAATTATTACTTGTGTTTGCATGGACATTATTAATTTATGATAAAATAATTATACTAAATATCAAATACATTTATCTAGCAAGTTTGGAAATGTTTAGCCACTGGAGCGACCACGCGAAATAAATAAATTTGCCTCGATTGCTCGAGATTTCCAGAAGATCATTTTTTTTAAATTTTTTGCCAACGTTAAAAAAATCATACCTTCGAATTTTAACCTGGAGACTAACTAACTAACTAACCATCACGCCGTTTCCCCGCAGGGGTAAGCAGAGAGGACAGACCGCCAAACATCCCGGTCTTGGCACACATTCCTTGCCTCGTTTACATTCATACAACGTCTCCTACATTCTCTTCTATTATTCTGACTCTTGACATGGCCCGACTCAAGTATCTGATTCACTTGGTCGTGCCATGTCTTTCTTGGGCGTCCTCGACTTCTTCTACCATTCACATTTGCGTCATATATTCTCCTTACACTCCTTTCCTCGTTCATTCGCTCTACATGCCCAAACCATCGGAGCGTTTCTTTCTTGATCTTACTCATACATCAGCCTTGCATTCTTTGCGGATTTCCACATTTCTCACACGATCATACATGGTTTTACCACACATACGCCTCAGAGATCTCATTTCTACAGCGTTCAGTCTACACGGAGACATAAAAACTTATTATAGTGCTACGAATATATAGCAAATGAATTAACCTGTATTTTGTATGTGCCACATTTGTAGGATTTATAAAAAAATATATAAAAAAAATCGTAAAGTTTATAACCGCACGAATCCTGCATGTTTGTTACTTTGAAACTGCCGTGAGAGAGTACTTATTCGAGTCAACATAGAATATTTTCGATTTCTTTATGTTGACTGTGGTATACTTGATAATGAAAGGTACCTATGGAAAAATGACTTAATTTTAACCGTAAACAGCTGATCAAAAATTCTGCGTGAAAAAAATATTTTTAACATCGTTCTAAAATAGTCTAAGAAGTTCGGATTTTTTACTATATTTATGACCCATAATAGGTAAAGCATTTCAATAACTTCGTTTTAAGTCCAAAATAATAAACGTGAGAGCTACAAATATTTTTTTAAATGCCGAATCAAGAGAAATGGGCCTTTTTTATCCGAAAATCAATCGGAGACATTTAAAATGGCGCCAATATATGGCAAAAATCGCTCCAGTGGTTAATGCGTTTTAAAAACTGTAAACTATATACTACGTTGAAATGTGTATGTTGTAAGTAAGTACTATTTTTAGCTTGTATTTATAAAAACTATGCACATAAGATATATTTTAAGATTATTTTTAATGATCGTGAAATAATATCTATAAAACGCTAATATCTACATACCTAATTATTATTTACGTACATACTTTTTATTTTAAAAATTGGTAATCATGTTTTATCCTTAGTAGGTATATTTATCCTCAGTTAATAATTTTAATTTTAATTTTCCTTTTTTTATTTAATTGTTTTTGTAATAAAGTTCTTTATATCTTCTAATGTTTCTTTACGTTCAGCAGTAATCATCACAGCAAATTTTGGTTTTTCAGTTTCGGTTCTACTTTGTACAGCCCGCTCTTGTGTACTTAACTATAGTCACAAAAGACAAGACATAAAACAAGGTTATGCAAAAATGATTAATTTTTTTATTGAAACTCAAATGAATAAACATGAAAATGATGGAAATATAAAAACGAAAAATTAACTTTGAACGCAGTTTTCACGAGCTCTGCAAGTGCAAAATAATACTTTCTTTTATAAATAGATACAATTTTTATTTTGTCATTTTGATTGCATTCATCAATCTTGGTGTTCACATTTTTTTGAAAGTCAATAATTTGTTTCTGGAAGTTATCTCTCTTCCGTTTCTTGGTTTCTTTTAATTGGTTTATTGTTAATTCGAGGTTATTTCTCACGTTGGAATCCTTTAGGATAGTAATTTTTTTTTTATGTGGAAGTCACAATCAAAAAATGTATGTACCTATTATCTATCAGTGTGCCTTATACCGCCAAGAATAAATAGAAATAAAATTGCTTGGCAAACAGTGTCAAAGAGAAAATGGTTTTTTATTTATTTAGTGAATAAATTTATAAGAAAGAAAAAAGTTAAACAATGAAAACTGCCTCTGATAATTAAGATGAATATATACGTGAAATCCTATTTAGATACTATTTTGATTAATCTTTACGACGAATCGGCTTACAGTATGAACATCAAAAAATATGCTACGGATAAATTGAAGCTTTAACTACTTTATCTATGTATTGGAATTACAATAAAATTATTATTTACGTAACAAAAAATATAAGCGTAAACCACAAAAAAAATTGTTTTCTCATGACTTAACTATGAAGTAATGTAAGTAACAATTTTTAAAAAATACCCCTTTACGGCTAAGACTTTTTTTGATTTTATCTAAGTTCTAACTTTTTTTCGTTCTTATAAAATTATGCACAAAATAAATAAAAACCACTTTTTCGCTTACTAGCCTCGTGCAAAAAGACGCTCGATTTTTAAATTTTGCAGGCATGAGATTCGAAATATTTCTAGCGTTTATATTCCTCTTAAGTTGTTTTTTACATGCTTTCGTAAAATTCTAATGAAAAAAATTAATTCTGCTCAATGGAAACGGTAGGAAAAGCTTCAAATTATCCAAAGCATATTTTTTGTATTCGTAATGTTAACCTATTTATAGTAAAGATGAATCTAAAATAGTGGTTTAGCATCAGGCTTCGCCTGGTCACTTTTTATATTTTTGATTAATGTTAGCACGTTCCTTGATAATAATAATATTAATGGATAATTTGTAGAGCGCCGTTTTTGTGAAAAATCGCCTTAAGTGCATTGTGCATTGAACTTGAGTAACCAAGCAATATTACACATTTAGGTACATAATCCTTTCCTGAAAACATGCGTCAGCTTAATTACGAAAGAATAATCAATATCCAATATTATATTATAAAAGAAAGTCCACAAACGTGCAGCTCGCAAAAACTCAGAAACGAGTCCCGGCACGATCAACGGAGTTATATGGTGTAGTAGATCTCTATCCCCCGTTCAGGACGATGGTTCCCGTTTTTTACCTAAAAGGGCGTGCTTTTGAAGATATAAGGGCAGGAAGTTTCACCCTCTTGAAATTTCTATTACAGTCTTCCGGAAAGTTCTAGAAGGTTCCATAGAGCTCTAGAAAGTCTGGAAGGAGTGGCGGAGTATGTCGTGAAATGTTTGGGAATAGGGAATCGGGAACATCATTGTGGAACATTCCAGAACACTCTCGAATGTTATCCAGAGCGAAGCCGGGTAACCCAGCTAGTATTTCATAAAATATTATATTTAAAATTGTTATTTCATGTAAAATATGTAACAGAAATACTACCTAATAAAAAAAGAAATAAAATAGAACTACAAGTTATACCAAATGACATTATTTGATTCGTATGTTAATTTAAAGAAAGTTGTCGGTGTTTAAGAATCTTTTTCGTTTTGTTTTGGTATAAATTGGTTTTCTAAATCGTTGCCAGTGATATTAATTCATTATTCTAATCGCGCAACCATTAAACGGCGATAATCTCTAGTTGAATCTACTTTGATTTCAGTCCTGAAACTACAATCTATTCCCGTAGACCAAACACTTCCATATTATTTAGTTAGCTGGCATCAGTTTCATTACTATATAATATTAGACATTCTTATCACCACTTAGCTCATGTGATTCATTACCGTAAAATGGGGTGAATCATGCAAATTTTCATCTTTGAAACTAAATAACTTTTTAATAAAACCATTTGTGTTGAAATTTTTTTAAATTTAATTTTTATTGAACGTTTAAACTATCGAAATACATATATATATTTTTAAATATGTGCGCGTTTGGGGAGTCAATAAAATACTTTAAAAAACATGTTGATCGAAGTCACCTTTCGGAGTGGGGTGACTTTGATATACCATTTATAACAAGCTTTTTACAATAATACTTCAATTCCAAGAAAAAAAGTTTAAAAAAAATGTATTAATATTCAAGTACCTAATTAAAATTTAGGTACGTAAACACAAGGATTGTAACTAGCGATTCCTAAGCATTTTTGGACTAAAATCACTGACTCTCTCTCTCTCTCTCTCTCTCGTTCTCTCTCTCTCGTTCTCTCTCTCTTTGTTTCTCTCGAGAACGGAGTGCGCAACAAGTGCCCCGTGCTTTTTTACGCTATGAATCGCTATTTATAATCCGGGTACGTGCTGTTACACCCTGTATAATATCAATAGTTAGTAGAACTCTATACTTTACAAAATAAACTACCTATATAAATAATCGTTGACGAATTTATAAAATGTGACTACTTTTTCTTTGTCTGAATTCACAATTCAACCGACTATAGTGTTCGAATAAAAATAGAAACCAATTAATTTGACAATTATTTTCGAAGCGTCATTGTATCCACGTTGCCCGAAAATCACAATGTCGCTCCCGATCAAAAGTCGCCCCATATTACGGTACATCATTATCTCGTTTTCCTTTTCCTATGTGGGTAGTTGTAAATTACACTTGTTTATATTAGAGTTAAATAGGTAATTACTTGTTAAAACAGCAATTCCTGCTTGGCTCATGCCAAATTGCTGACCTCCCCGTGGGGTAAACTCAGTATACCTGGCTATTAAACACGGCTAAAGCCATTTCAAGCAAAGTTTTGATTCTGAATGGTGATCTTCCACTAGGGCGATACTAGTATCGACCACTTTGATAAGTATCTGTCTCTCTCAGCCATTGAATACTTTATACCTACACGCTAAGACGCTAAAGCGGGCCACAGACCTTCAGTTTTAACTGTACAGTTTAACTGTACAGTCGAACTGTACAGTCGAACTGTACAGATAAATCGTTAGGTGTGTAGGACAAAAGTTGAACTGTACAGTTTAACTGAGATCTAATACGAATAGATAAATCTGTACAGTTAAAACTGACAGTGTGTGGTCGAAAACTGTACAGTTTCGTCAGTTTTGTCGCAGTTTCTTTTCATGAACCCATTAAATTAACACAAATTTCACTTTTAATACAAATAATTAATTTAATTTTAATTTCTCTTTCATTTTTCTTTTATATAATCAGTTTCTTTTGAAACATCCTTAGCCCTGAAACGGCTAAAGGGTCGTCTATGGAGTCCATTGTTGATAAAAACCGAAAGATCTTGCAGTTTTACTTGGATGTGTGTAGGCTGTATGGACCTTACGATTTATCTGTACAGTTTATTTATTTATTTATTCTTAGTACATTTACATTACAAAGGTATAATATATTGTCCTCCACACTAGGAGTTCACCTATGTTGTGGAGGACATTTTTCAGATTAAATTATAAATTGTGAATAGTAAAACAAAAGAGTGTTAATAGCTAATATAAAAAAGAGAAACAATAAAAATCAAAATATAAAATCGACTTCAATTCGACACAAATTATAAATTAAAAGTTAGAAAGATTGTAGCCAGTTTCTTATGTTTTTTTTTGTATTCAATAATATTAGTTGTTTTATATTGTGTAGGAAGAGAATTGTATAGTTTTATAGCCTGGTATCTGTAGTGTTTTTGTCCAAAGGATGTGTTTGTTTTTGGTATTTGTAGTTGGAGAGCATGTCTTGTTCTAGTATTGCGAGAGTTTTGTGAAATGTTAAATGTGGATAAGTTCTTGTAAAGGAAAGTTAGTATTTGTTTTGAATGTAATTTTTGAATTTTCATCACTGGGAATTTTTCGAATATGATTGATGTGGGTGTTAGTATTGGTACTTAAGTATTACTTTTATTAGGGTTTTCTGAGCTTTAAACAGTGTATTAATGTATTTTTTACTGGCACAGCCCCAGGCAATAATGCCTAAGTTAAACTGTACAGTTAAAACTGAAGGTCTGTAGCCCGCTTAAGAGATCTATATAATAAATAATATAATAGGTCAGATATTTTTAGGTCTAATTTGTCTTACCTGGCCCTTATAGTATATATCAAGTTTAGCTCTCATCAAAATAAGAATAAAATATGTTTAAATAAAAAAATGCTATTGTGCAAAAAATCTGATCGTTATGCCCCAAAAAAATATCTCAATGAAATTTTCTTTCTATTAATTAATTTAAAAATACCCTTTGACTATCAAAAAATAATACAATACGCTATAAGGGAACGTACCCATACTACGTGACCTATTCAGGGGGGGGGGGTCTTCAAAATACTACGCTTGGTACAAATGAGCTGCGGGTTGCTTAGGTTTTTGGTCTCCAGGGGGTGGGGGGGGGGGGGTTAAAATTTCGAAAGTTGGTCTCGTAGTATGGGTACGTTCCCTAATATCCTTTGATCCGTGTTTTTAATGGTTCAAAACGGGTTATGAAACTAGTTCGAATTATGAAATATGCTATACACCTACTGATAACATTTGACAATATTAGAGAAACAAAAAATGCTTTTATCTACCACATGCTGGTGGTAAATTAAAGACTGGTGGTTCCTGATCTCAGACCTCAGATAGACGACCCCTGTAGACCTCTTTTATCCAGAGAAATATTGATAAGGGTCTTATTTTTAGGTCTTATTTTTTGGTCCCATAACATTTAAATAGCATTTACTCATAATTTTGTCCATACTTGCAGCAAAGTTTTCGTCCATCTTTTCCTGAATAAAAAAACTATTAATTTACCCTTGGTGAGGGTGATAGCAGGCCTTGATTTATCTTAGGTCTAAAAGGGCTTTGCTATTATGGATACAGCAAAGGGGCCCCAAATTCTGAGACACGAACTATAAAATAAAAAAATAATAATCGATGGAAAAAAAACGAGAAAAAAATAATGGCAATTCAAAAAAAATATTTCGGAGTCAAATTCACGTTCCTTGCCGAACGTTTGAATCACCTTGAGAATATTTCGTAGTTCTCCTGTAACTTCTCAGAAAAAACATTTATTATTAAATTAATACCTACTGTATAGATAGAATTGACGAAAATATACTAAATTCACTTGTTCGCACCATAATTATAAATTATACAGCCCCTATGTTATATCATACGACATTGTTAAACAAATGGGAAAGAAGAGCATTATCAATAAATTATCTGTAAAACATGTTTCAATTTTTTGGCAAGTAATAAGGTAGGTCTATACAAAGATATCATCGAACAGCAAAATGACATCTGCTGTTTTACTCAGGTTGTAACAACACGTAGGTGACCGAAGGATTTTAACCGATTTAGTGATTCATGGGCGTATATTTGGAGTAAAACAGCCAGGCCCGGACTGGGACCATTTGGGGCCCTCCGCTAAAACCTGTAAAGGGGCCCCCTAACGTGTGGTGGGGGGGGGGGGGGTTTCAGAAAACAGGGGAGGTGCTTGAAAACAATGAAAACGCGTTTCTACGCAATATGGCACCTATAAAGAAGAAGAAATTCAGATAGGTTTTTATACAAATATTATGATTTTTGACTTTTGTTGACTTTATTATTTATTGAAATAAGAAATTCACAGTATTTTTAGGATACCACAACACTACTAAACACATGCTGTAGAACTGCCAATAATTATAACGGAGTTCAAAATAAAGGGCAGGATTTTATTCACACCAAAGCATTAATGAATTATGTCAAAATTATTTGTGTAGTAAAAATAATGACAAACGGATTTTAGGGATTAGAAAAATAATACTAACATTTAAAAAAATCCTGTGTTTTTAACAGTTTACAATGTTGTATACAAGAATAGAAGGGGCTTAACTTAACTGAAATGATTCGACATTTTGCTTCCCTAGCCTTAAAGTAACAGTTTCCTTGTAAGCAACTCACTTGTTAAAGCTACTTCATCTATTATTTTATTTTTGTCCAAATTATAAAATAAATCCCTTTCAACATTAATAAAAAGCAGACTGGACATAAGGTCTTGGCCTAAGGACGACCGAAGTCGATTTTTGGCGATTTTAAGTTTAGAAAAAACTCGTTCACATGTGACTTGGGTACAAGGTATGGTAAGAACAAATTTATATACAATATACAGGTTGGTAAACAGTCCAGATTGAGCAATGACGTTGTATAAATAAATGTAACGTCATTGAGATTGAGTAAGTTCAAACAACGAAAAACTAAAAAGATGGAAAGACTACATCTCAGAACTCTTCAATGATAATAGAAGCGCAGAATATGATATGGGAAATATTACAACAGGCCCACCAATCACAACAAATGAGGTAGAACATGCAATTCGTCTCTCTAAAACTGGGAAAGCAGCGGGCCCAGATGGAATACAGGCTGAAATCCTTAAACTCATAGGAAATAAAGGCATCCTAGTATTGACCAGTCTCTTTAACTCCATATATAATACAGGAATTATCCCACTAGATTGGCTTCGATCCACTTTTGTTACTCTCCCAAAGAAAGCAAAAACAAGAAAATGTAGTGACCACCGGACAATTAGTTTAATGAGCCACTTATTAAAGATATTTTTGCGAATTATACATGGACGCATATATCGCAAAGTGGAAGAAAAGATAGGTGTCACACAATTTGGCTTTCGAAATGGGTTGGGTACTCGAGAAGCGTTATTTAGTATTCAAGTACTGATCCAAAGATGTAGAGATGTGAATACAAATGTACATGCATGCTTCATTGACTTCCTTAAAGCATTTGATAGAGTTAGACACGACAAAATGATTCAAATTCTGAAAACATCCGGGATAGACGATAAAGATGTAAGGATAATAGGTAATCTTTATTGGAACCAGAAAGGAGCAGTAAGAGTAGAGCAATGTCTAACAGACGAAGTAGAAATAAAGAGAGGCGTGCGACAGGGTTGTATTCTTTCACCTATGCTGTTCAACTTATATTCAGAAGAAATATTCAATGAAGCTCTGCAAGAAGCTACTCAAGGACTTGTTATAAATGGGAAGATTCTAAACAACCTGCGTTATGCAGATGATACGGTACTTCTAACAAGTAACATTGAGGAGTTACAACTTTTGCTGAATCAAGTAGTGAAGACTTGTGAGAATTTTGGGCTAGAACTGAATATAAATAAAACAAAATACATGCTCATAAGCAAAAATAACGCATTGGATGAACATCTTTATATTGCTGGAACAAAACTGGAGAAGGTACAAAGTATTGTATACTTGGGCTGCAATGTAAATGATAGATGGGATCCTTCAGTTGAAATCAAATGCCGCATTGAGCAAGCTCGTGCAACCTTTATCCGCATGAAAAAAATGTTCTGCAGTCATGATCTCAACCTTGAATTACGAATGCGAATGGTCAGATGCTACGTATTTTCAATATTATTTTATGGAATGGAAGCATGGACGCTTATTGAAGAATTAATTAGGCGACTTGAGGCATTCGAGATGTGGATCTACAGAAGAATACTTAAAATAAGCTGGATGGACAGGGTCACAAATGAAGATGTTATGGTTCGGATGAATAAAGAAAAGGAAGTTATTAAAACCACAAAAATCCGAAAACTTCAATATCTTGGACACGTGATGAGACATCCAGAGAAGTATGAGATCCTGCATCTCATAATGCAGGGAAAGATTGCCGGAAGACGGGGCCCTGGAAGAAGGAGAACCTCATGGCTGAAAAACCTGAGACAGTGGTTTGGCCAGTCTACCGTGGAGCTGTTCCGGGCCGCAGTAAACAAAGTCCGCATAGCCAACATGATAGCCAACGTCCGTTGAACGGACAAGGCACAACAAGAAGAAGAAGTTCAAACAGAACAGAAAAAGCACATGTCAAACACTGGAAACATTGTCTATTTTCAGAGCAGTATGTGTCAGCATTGGTTTCCGCTGCCGTTGGGTCCAAATCGTCTTCTTCGTCACTGTATCTGTCTCCGTAGTTCTCAATGGACTCTGCCGCTATGAAGTTTCTGTATTGTTGTGCAAACCGTCGCAGCTCTATCAACAGCCGACTTCTTTCAATTTTACACAGTTTAGAAACACTGTGCACAGCTTCTGTGGGAAATATTTGGATTTTCAAGATAAAGTCAAACTTTTTGGGGTCCAACCAGGGCCGGATTAACCATGTCGGGGCCCCTAGGCAACGCACGTCTCGGGCCCCCCCTTACCAATTGTGGACTAACGGGGGGTGGAGGGGGGAGGAGGGGTGGGTTGAAGGGGCCTCCAAACGCCTCCTTGTTCCCTTGATCAAATCCTTAACAAAACTTTAAGGGGGGGGGGGGGTAGGTAAGGTTTTAAAACTTTATTTTTTCTGAATGTAAGACATGTCAGTATATTGAGCATTGTGTCATAATTTCAAATAAATCGGAGCAAAACTAACGAAGGTACAGCGTTTCAAGCGACCGGCCCTCATACTCGATTCAAGTATATTTCGAGAATAAAAAATTGTAAATCGGTTTTCTCGCAAACAATATTTCTGAAGTTTGTGAACATCATTACTATCATAACTCAAAATCTTGACTTGACTTGACTTGACTTGACCGATGCGATGAGTTTTTTTTACCATTTTATAATAACAAATTCACCGAAATTTTTTAGCGAAAATCGCGTTTTTCACTTCAAAATGCTGCCAAAAATAAAAAATAAATCGAAAAAACTCCCTCTGACTACTTAGAAAAACATATTACGTTACTTGGTGCATGCAAATCGAATGTATAGTTTTTTTAATATGTTGTCAACCAGGTTTAAAAACGTGTTAAAAAAACTTTCGAGAAAAACGCTTTCAAAGTTTTGCTGAGGATAATTCAACATACAAACTATTTATAACGGTTTCATATAAAATGCTGTATCTCCATCAATTTTACCAATTTCCTCAAATAGTGAGAGCATTATTAACAAATGCATCTTTCAGAAAATGAAATAAAAATATTTTTCCATATTTGATCAAGGGAACATGGTGGCGTTTAGAGGCCCCCCAGAGTCAGAGACCCGTGTGAACTGAATAAACAACTTGTAAAATTACATCAACTTCACTAAGGAGGGGGGGGGGGGTTCATTCAACTTTGCCGCCCGGGGCTTCTGACGGGTTTAGTCCGCCACTGCACTTTACCCTTCTCTAACTTCCAAATTTTTTTTTCTTTTTTCTACCAAAACGTAATTTTATTCATAATTAATTTGTTTTTTTACTACGTTACAAAAGGTATGCCATCACCCCATTTAATAAAGAAAACGAATACAATACAATAACATACAATAACCCTTTATTGCACATTAAATGACACATACATATGTAGAAACAAAAATATATATTGTTAAAAAAATTATTACAAAGAGCCGTCTTGTCACTAAAGTGATCTCTTCCAGACAACCTTTCCCAAAGAATTTTAGCAAGCAGACAGGTAGTGCATACTGAAGCTTGTACAACATTTATATTTTAAACATATAATTAGAAATAAAACAAAACAAATGCCAATATAAACCACACACCACACACGGCACCTTCAATCACTTCAGATTTTAAGTAGTGTTGCAACAAAAAGAAGGAAAAAAAAAGTAAAATACAACTATGATTATATATTTGTTTTAATTATAGACTTTTTTATTTATTGTTTGTGCATGATATGAACCAAAGATATTGAAATTTGAATATCTTTGACATGAACATTAGTTATTTATTGGGTTATAAGCTAATTATTATTATAATTTGTTGTTTTCATAATGCGTGTACCTAATGTTATTAACCTGTAAATGTTTCTAATAAAAAAATGAAAACATCTTGAAAACTGACTTTTTTCGAAACTTCGTTGCTCACTAATTGAAGCAAGTCAGTTTTTTTCGGGACGCGGGGCACCTAGCCGATGCGGGGCCCCTAGGCAGTTGCCTACTCTGCCTTAGGGATAATCCGGTACTGGGTCCAACCAAGAGCAATCCTGTAAAAACGTCTTTGTTTGCGCAAAATCTTTCTTCAATACTCATCCTCGCACACTCTAAAAAATCAAAATATACAATTTTGTAATGTTGAACTGTTGAAATAACTGTTGAGTCAGTTTCATCTTGTGAATTTTCACCGGGCATTATAACTACTAACAAGACATAAAAAAAAAATTTTGTACGTTTTGTGGGGCCCCTTCAGGGCCCCCTCGCGCCGGGGGCCCTCCGCGATCGCGGACCTGCGGACCTGGCCAGTCCGGGCCTGAAAACATCAGATGTCATTTTGCTGCTCGATGATATCTTTTTTCTATAAAAAAAAAATGTCGCGACGGAATCACGTGATACGCGCTCTGTTTCGTGTATTACTGTGCAGCTGGAACAAGACGGATGTCATATCACGTGACCCGCTATGCTATACCCAATTACTCCATTGGGACGTGTGATGGAAAAAGATTTTAATTGAAAAAGATATCACCGGATGGCAAAATGTCATCTACATTATTTATTACTGCAAATATGCTCAGGAATCCTTCAGGTGCGTGCTGATACACCCTGTGTACTTATATCCCTAATTTATAAAATACGTCCATGGTAAATTCGACATTCGATATTCTACATATGAGGGCAGGTACTTTACAACGTATTCTTTCTAAATGACTAAATAAGTACTGACGCCAATAATCAAATTGTATTTTATCATGTGTTACCTATGTATACTATGATAGTAACAGTACACCCATGGAAGACAAGGTTTGTCTTTACGAATTGTTCGAAACACTCCGAAATCATAAAGATTGTTTGTATAAATCTGAGAGCACGATTGGACGGGATAAATATAAGATTTCGTGAGATTTGTAACGGACGGAAATAAACAGAAGGTTTTCTTTTTTTAGCCGGAGTATTTATGGCGTTATTTTACCTAAACGATCTGAATGCCGGACAATAATATTAACACGAGTTTCAAATGTATTAATAACAAGTTGATTACGAGATCGTGTGACAGTGCATATAGTACAAATTAATAGAGATGTTCGAGATGTTTTCTTGGAACTTTTCTTGAGCCAAGTGCTAAAATTATATGATTCTTTACAATACACATGAAATTTCACATTATGGCAGGTTTGCAAAAAACTTGAGAGATCGCTTGCCATAATGTGCCAAATTTATCTGTCTTTCACGAAACATTTATTAAAAAAAATTTCAAACCTCCCCGCGGTCTACAGTTTGCGCTTGTAAAAAGCTGATACCTATAATACTATCCCATTTTATCAATATTTGTCTCAATTCCAATTCCTATAGCCGATTCTATACGTCTAAATTCCAATATTGTTTATTCTCAAGTTAATAAAAGTTTGATCTCGAACGCGGGCTTGTTAAAATGTTATAAGAGTTTGTTTTATTCGGTTTTTATTGCATACTAGCAGACCCGGCCGCACGTTGCTGTGGCTAACGAAACACAACGCCATTACCCAACCTTTATAAAATCCACACCACCCGCTTGCCAGCTGCCCACTGCCCGCTGCCTGAATTGAATATTTGAATTTCTCGGCTTTTTTCTACTATAATAAGCATGTATTATACATATAAACCTTCCTCTTGAATCACTCCATCTATTGGTGAAAACCGCATGAAAATCCGTTGCGTAGTTTAAAAGATCTATGCGCACATACATTTTGAGCGACTTCATTTTATACTATGTAATGATTCACATAACAGTTCATTCGTAATGAATTATCTATCTATTACATTCACTGTCTTCAATCTTCAGTCTTTCAATGAGAATAATAATATCGAATCTTGCTTTATTTTTTTCAATAAATCGTTTTGCATAAACAATCATAATCTAAAAGGCGTAAGGCGGAGAATTCACACTTTGTTTAGAAAAAAATAGAAAAGGGCCATATTTTTTCATTAAAATGTGTAGAAAATACGGTACGTGTGTACATATTTCCAGAGTTTAAAATACTAAAATTCAGAATCTAAGCTTTGCTTTAGCGATATTAAGTGAGCAAGTCACACGAGAAAAGTAATTTATTTTTTCATTATTTTAGGGGCAACTTTCGCATTTTTATGAGTTTTTTTATAACGATTATAGAATGAAAAATTAAACATCATATTTCGGCTTGAAATTTTCATTTATTGGATAAACCAACCTTTACCTTTATTGGATAACCAACACCTCTGCCATAGGTCACCCCAAGTGGTTTGCTACGTTTGGTGATTTAGCAGAGGTGCCCGGGTTCATGGGGTGAGGTTTGTCTAGGTCTTGGAGGCGGATGACCAGGACATACTGAACCCCAGATTCCTACCCACCCCTTAAACCCTTTTCCTTCCCAGAACTCTCCTCTCCTACCTTTCCTTAAAAAACCCTCCGTACAGCATCCCCAAGATGACATAGGCCCTGAAGGAAATGATTTTCCTCAGGGCCTCCTGTGTGGAGCGTGTTTAAAAAAAAAAAAAAAATTATGTGCGAAAAATTTGTACGTAAATCGAATTTGTAATTTAAATTTAAGCCTGTCAATCTTAATCATTTTTATTAAACGACTTCGAAAAGGAGGAGGTTCTCAATTCGACTGTATTTTTTTTATGTTTGTTACCTCAGAACTTTCGACTGGGTGAACCGATATTGATGATTCTTTTTTTTATTTGAAAGCTGGTGCTTCCCGTGTGGTCCCATTTTGATTTTGGTCCAGTTCTGACAATGGCATCCATGAGAAAATCATATAAGTCTTAAATTTGCATCAAGTATGTGCGCGACAAATGGACGAATAACTCAATATCACGCCAACCGATTTCGATGATTCTTTTTTTATTGGAAAGGATGTACTTCAAGGGTAGTTTGATGACAGTTTGGTTAGGTTCTGATAATGGGATCCATGACAAAGTAACGGAACTCTCCAATTCTGAAGAACAAATTTACGATACTCGGCCGAATCTTAATCGAATTAGTTAGTGTACTTCAGATTCACTAAAAATCAAAAAATAAACAAAAATTTTAACAAAACAAAAAAACGACTTCAAAAAATGCACTAAAAAGTAAAAAAATAATTTCGTATTCTTCTACAACTTTATAATCAACTTACCTTTTCTACTCATCAATATGTAGGTACGATTGTTATTTTTGGAGTCGGTGTCAACCAAGGTACCCGCGGCCCGGCGTGTTCACTTGACAGCTCCTCTCCCGCCGACACCGACTCCAAAAATAACAATCGTACGTACATATTGATGAGTAGAAAAGGTAAGTTGATTATAAAGTTGTAGAAGAATACGAAATTATTTTTTTACTTTTTAGTGCATTTTTTGAAGTAGTTTTGTTAATTTTTTTTTTATTTTATACGTTATTAACACAGTTGGTAGAGCAAAATTGTTTTTTTAAATTCACAAATAATTGCCAAAGTTGCCTCCAAAATCATGAAAAATTGATATCTTTAATGACGTATACTTTATATTTTAAAATACAAATAATTATAAAATAGCTCATATTAGTACTAGATATTTTCTAAACATTTTATTTATTTATTAATTTTATATTCAGTTTGGTTGGGTATTTTGGCCTCATGTTCAAAATTTTATTTTCCGTAAAAATGTTCGACTTCGTCGCTGATGAGATAAATAGATAGCATTATACATGGTATAGCTTTTCGAAGTAAGGTAAGTTTTTCCTTACTTCGGGTGACATTGATAATTTTTTTAAATATCAAAATTCTTTCTTGAATGAACCGGTTTTATTGGCTGTCTGTGGTGTAGGTCGTAAGGTGCTATCCTTTAAATGTACATAAACAATAGATCACGCTCATGGAGGAAACTCCGTGATCACACTTCTAGCGGTTTTTTGTTCAGTGCAATTCGAGCACTGAGCAAAAGCGCATAAAGGTTACAAGTAAGTAGGTACCTAATGTGCTAATTGAATTATCTTTGACTTAGTTAAAATAACTCCTAACAGCAGGCGGAAGGTTTCTAACACGAGTTTGCTTCGCCGCACTAATCAATAATCACGACTGCACACAGTGCAACACATACCTACTGCACATGTCTTGTCGGATATATTACATATTCATATACATTGTACAATCACATACCATTGGGAATTAAAT
This sequence comes from Limnephilus marmoratus, assembly GCA_917880885.1. Classification (NCBI taxonomy): domain Eukaryota; kingdom Metazoa; phylum Arthropoda; class Insecta; order Trichoptera; family Limnephilidae; genus Limnephilus; species Limnephilus marmoratus. The sequence goes on along the minus strand of OU862919.1, from coordinate 25,358,473 downwards.
AGAATATTGCACGCGCGACAAGGCTGCATCTGAGCGTGAATCACTCCTTCTGCAATCTAGAGTCGGCCTTATTCAGTAGCGGACTTAAAAGTATTTTTTTTTTAATTTAATTAAAATCAATTTACTTTTTTTTTAAATAGGCAATTCACCCTAAAAAGAGTGCTTTGTGAATCAATTTTAATGTAATGTTGTTATTTGGTTCTGCAAGTATTTTATTTATTCTTTTTTTAGAGCTGTTGCGGCTTACAAGGCCATTTTAAAATTGTAGTTTTTACCATTATTATATGATTCTTTAGTTATTTATACTATAATTCTATTTACTTCTGCCCAATTTCAATTTTTAAAGTGCCTAAAATGATTTATTACCGGTTAAACCGATTTACTGAGAAAATAACTGTGATGATAGATTTTCTATTTTGTGGTGTACTTTGAATTCTGTTAATAATGTGGGGAAATAAGTCGTCTCAAAGCGGTCTAATCACAGCTGGAAAATAGTCTTCTAAGCCGAAACAGCTGTCAAAATAATAAGAAAACTAAAATACTTGCAGAACTTAATGAAATTATTAAATTTGATTTTTTTAATTAAATATATGGAGTTCTACAAATTAAAAACAAAAACAGATGATAAGTTCTTTTTTTTAAATACATCTATTCGAATTTCGATTTTGTTTTCTTGAATGAATGTATGGAATCTTGGAAGTAGAAATTAACCCATTTCCCGACATCCGATCGAGCTGAAACTCGGCAGATAGTGATAGTTTTTTTGGAGTTCTACAAGTTAAAAACAAAAACAGTTAATAAGTTCTTTTTTTTAAATACATCTATTCGAATTTTGATTTTGTTTTCTTGAATGAATGTATGGAATCTTGGAAGTAGAAATTAACCCACTTCCCGACATCCAATCGAGCTGAAACTCGGCAGATAGTGATAGTTTTTTTTTTTACATGAGCTCCACACAGGAGGCCCTGAGCAAAATAATTTCCCTCAGGGCCTGTGTCATCTTTGGGGATGCTGTGGAGGGTTTTTTTTAAGGAAAGGAAGGAGAGGAGAGTTCTCGGAAGGAAAAGGGTTTAAGGGATGGGTAGGAATCTGGGGTTCAGTGTGTCCTGGTCATCCGTCTCCAAGACCTAGACAAACCTCACCCCATGAATCCGGGTACCCCTGCTAAATCACCAAACGTAGCGAACCACTTGGGGTGACCTATGGCAGAGGTGTTGGTTATCCAATAAAGGTTCCCGGGGCGGCGGTACCCATTCCCGCCTCCCAAATTGTAGTAATGACAATGTAATCTATCAACTTTTTCGTGGAACTAGATCATGCCGTTCGATGCGTAGGACCGTGGCGGAAGTCGAAACTGTTTCACTACGTAATAAAAATAGATGTATTTTAGCTAAAAAAAACTTTGTTTTTTAGGTGTTGATTTTTTTACATTAACTCCACCCAAAAATCATTGAAGAAAATAATTTCCATTATTGGTATCATCTTTCGGGATACTGTGTTGGGGTATTTTTAAGTAAAAGAGTTCAATGAATAAAAAATTATCTAGGGTTCTGGCTGGAGAAGTCAAGGATCTCCCTCAACTGACCTTTCCCGATCCGGCCCGCCACGCAGCTGGTGGGCAATACGCAACCGCCACCAAGAACTGAACAAATCTAACCCCATGAAAGCGGACACCCCTGCTAAGTCGAACGAACCACTTGGGGTGAAATATAGCGGAGATTGTCCAATGAATGGTTCCCGAGGCAGCGGTACCCATATCTGTCACCCAAATTGGGAGAAGTGAGTTCTGGGCCTAAGACAACGCCCTACCAATAAAATTTTACAACTTATTTTTAAATTTGATATTCTTGAATAGAAATCTACGTAATGAATCGTAAAGAGTCAACGAATGCATTGTAAATTGTAATATGGCCTTTATCGCTGTATAATATTGTTTATCAGCTTTATCCAGAGTAGAACTAATAGGCAAGGTTCACAACATCAGCCCTACAATAAGTCCTCTTGTTTATTATAATTTTTCTGTAAATATGTATAAAAATGTAAATGAATCAATATACTTAATTCAGCAACTGTGTCAAGTACAACAACGATGACGTTGATAATAATTATATTTTTTGTGCATTGTTTACCAGTTTCAAACCGAATTTATTTATATTGTTGGTACTCGTATATGCAATATACAGCATATCGACCAATAGTTTTTCCCTGTGTATTTAAATGAAAATATGTTTTATACTTTTGTTATTCGGCTTGTACATCTCTAATTTTAAGTCACAGCTGCAAATATATTGTGTTAAGTCACTATGTAGTTTTAAATCAGTAATCAAGTCTTGATCTTAAGGGGGGGGGGGGATTCTAGTCTAGAAGCCCAAATTTCAGGTGTTTTTTGACGGTCGATAAAAAAAAACCATTAATATTTTAGCCATACATTTTTTTTAATAGTATATTATTATTTTTTATAGTATTTTTATAGTATTTTTTTATTTATATTTTATGAATTCACAAAAAAATATATATGTTACCGTAAAAGCCCGAATATTGGTAAATCCTAAAATTTTCCGGTAAATCCTAAGATTTACCAACTCTTAATGGTAAAAGTCCGAACCGTTCTATAATCATAGTTCACCAACCTAACCTAACCTAACCTTACATGTACTAAATTCTAATGGTAAAAGCCCGAAAAAATCGTTTCTTATTTAAATATTATAAACGATTTTTTCGGGCTTTTACCATTAGAATTTAGTACATGTTAGGTTAGGTTAGGTTAGGTTGGTGAACGATGATTATAGAACGGTTCGGACTTTTACGATTAAGAGTTGGTAAATCTTAGGATTTACCGGAAAATCTTAGGTTTACCGTAGTTCGGGTTTTTACAGTGACATATATACGTATTTCACGAAGTTCCACGCTGTTGAAGTAGAGGGGGGAAAAAGAGCGTGTCCATCTTGTCACGATTCCAACCCTTCCGGTCATTTAAAAAATAAAAAAGGTAGATTCTTATCAGTCCAAATGTCATTATGGTAGGAACCAAGAAAAATGAGAACAAAAATTCTCGCAAAATGGCGGCTACAAAAAAAAAGATTTTTTCAGTTATTTTTTTAACTTTTCCGAATTTTTAAAAATATTAAAAATTAAAAATAAAAACTTTAATTTTTGTTGATTCCTAACACAGAGGGACAAATAAAGAAAATTCATCCCCAATTTCAAGAAAATCGGTCTACTAGAACTTGAGATTTCGTAACACACGTTTCGAAAAAAGTAGTTTTGAGAAAAACGCAGTTAAAGTTTTGCTCTATTTAGATTCTAGTTAGATTTAGTATAAACCGGTCGAACTAAATTGGCTATAACTTTTAAAATAATTCGAACTTTGGAAAATCCTTTTAAGGAGATATTCTTGAATATCAAAACTATCGAAATATGAAGAATTTTTTTTTCTAGACTAGAATACTTCCTTAAGTCACTAGCATTTAATTATAAATCATAGTTGAAGGTTGAAGCCAATTATATTAATATTATGTACTAGCTGGTACCCGGCACGCGTTGCGATGCCATATTCCAAGATATAAATTGTTTCTACCCGTATGTCCTTTCCCGTGCGTCCCTGGTCTCCTTCCGCGTCTCCTTCCCCTCCCGCGATCCCCTTCCTTCTTCCCCACCTTTCCTCCCCCCCTCTGCCGCTCCCCCGTCCCGCCAACCCCCCTCCCGCGTTCCATACTTTCAGTCCCAGTACATTCAGTTTTCCAACAGCCCGCGTGCCACCTATTACAATTTTTTATTAAAATTTTTATTTTTCATATATTACAAATATTCATTTTTGTATATTATAAGATCAATCAATCAATTTTGATAACTAACACAGGTACCTACCTATTTTAAATATCTATAATTTTTGATTCGATTCAAAGTATGAGGCGAGTACTTCAAATATATTCTTTAATTTAAAGATGTTCGAAAATAGAATTTTGATTTAACAATCATTGTTTTGCAAAATATCATTCTCAAGTTTTGACATTTTTGACAGGTTTTCCAAGAGTTTTTATAATGATTAAAAAACTTTTCAAGTATATTGTCATGTGGTTGTAATAATCCAGAAACCTTCGCGGGGGTTTAAAGAAGGTATTTTGAAAGTTTCAAACATTTCCTATGCTTAATATAGCAACGCACAGCGGACATACATACTACATACATACACATCTACATACAAACATTTTTAGATTTTAATATATATATTGATTTATTTGTATAGCGCCCTTGTGGTGATTTTTAAAGTAAACATGTAAAACTGCGCTATATAAATCAGCCAAATACTATTATTAATGAAATAATTAAAAACACTTTGTTTTTACCACAATAAACTTTATTTTAAAGTCAACATGTTTCAAGAACGATGTTCTCTTCATCAGGACATAAAATGTACTAAAACTAAATGATCGAACATAGAACGGCGTGGGTAGAAATGGAAGTAGTGGGGGAGGAGAGAGGAGGAAAGGGGAGGTGCTTAGAAGATCAACAAGGGGAGGGGGGGGGAGGTGGAAAGGGGGGTGCTTAGAAGAACAAAGACAAAAAATTACAATGGAAATATGTTTAAGATAGGGTTACTCACAAAATTAATTTGATTGTTAATGATATTTAAATTTCTATTGACATTTTTCCTAATTTCTAATATTTCTAAAAGTTCTAAGTGAAAACCACTAACGTTAGTGTGTAAAATTTTAAAACCAGTATTTATATCAAATGAATGGTTAAATTCAATTAGATGGTTAGCAAATTCCGAATAATTATTGCTATTTAGACATCTCAAATGTTCCTTAATCCTCGTTTCAAAATTTCTGCAAGTTTTACCTACGTAAAAATGATTGCAGTCATTACAATTCAATTGGTAAACTCCAGATTTTTTCATTTTTTGGTCTTTGTCCTTGTTATTTAAAATATAATTTTTTAATTTATTATTCGTATCAAAAGCAGACTGTATTGTATTAGGAATTTTTTCATGTTTAAATTGGAGGTTTGATGATGTACAAACAATATTTTTCTCCATTGTTTTATAATATTATCAGTAAGCAATGGGTAAATGTAGGACAAATGAAATTTTTTCTTATATTTTTTGTTTAATAAATCGTCTATTAATTTGGGGTTATAACCATTATTAGATGCAATTATTTTAATGGTGTTAAGTTCAACTTGGAAATTATTTGGGGATAATGGGATATTAATTAATCTATTGATCAAATAATGAAAAGCTAAGAGTTTTTGTGAAAATGGATGGTTAGATGAGTTGTGTATAATTATATCAGCGTATGTTTCTTTTCGAAATATATTAAATTCAATCTAATTATTAATTATAGCTAGAAATATATTAAATTCAATCTAATTATTAATTATAGCTAGGTTTAAATCTAAGAAATTTATGCTACAATTAATTCCTATTTCTAATGTAAATTTAATGTTTTTGTGAATTTTGTTCAAAAAATTAAGAAACATTTGAAGTTGTCTTTTGGTACCGGTCCATATACATAAAATATCATCTACGTAACGTTTGTAAAAATACACATATTTTAGTAAAAAGGCAGAACTATTAAAGATTTTGTTTTCTAAATGGTTTAAAAATATATCTGCTACTAACGGACTGGTACTTGACCCCATGGCCAAGCCATCTTTTTGTTTGAAAATTTTATTATCAAATTGAAAGAAATTTTGGTTTAAGACTTCATTAAGACATTTAAGTAAATCCTGGGCTAAGTCATTAGGTAATTTGGAGGAATTCAGTAAGTTATTTATAATTGTTTTGCTTTCTTTAACTGGGACACTTGGAAACAGGTTAACGACATCAAAAGACACTAATAATGCATTATCCGGGATTTCCAAACATTTCAAGTGATCAACTAATTGTAGGGAATTCTTAATTGTATACTTAGGTTGAAAAATATTTGATTCAATTATAATACTATTCAATGTTGACGCCAATTTATAGCTAGGAGCATTGCAATTGAAAATTACAGGACTGATAGGTTGAGTCTTCTTGTGAATCTTTAGTAAACTGTATAATTTGGGAACTTGTGGATTTTTTACAGTTATTCTTTTATTTCTAAATAAATTAACGATTGCTCACTTTTGCAAGATTTTAAAGTGTCCATTATCAATTCTTGACATTTATTAAAAGGGTTTATTTTTACTATTTCAAAGTTATCACCTTGTAGAAAGTCCATAGTTTTTTCAATGTAATCACTTTTGGCTTGGCCATGGCTTGGCCACGGGGTCAAGTACCAGTCCGTTAGTAGCAGATATATTTTTAAACCATTTAGAAAATAAAATCTTTAATAGTTCTGCCTTTTTACTAAAATATGTGTATTTTTACAAACGTTACGTAGATGATATTTTATGTATATGGACCGGTACCAAAAGACAACTTCAAGTGTTTCTTAATTTTTTGAACAAAATTCACAAAAACATTAAATTTACATTAGAAATAGGAATTAATTGTAGCATAAATTTCTTAGATTTAAACCTAACTATAATTAATAATAAGATTGAATTTAATATATTTCGAAAAGAAACATACGCTGATATAATTATACACAACTCATCTAACCATCCATTTTCACAAAAACTCTTAGCTTTTCATTATTTGATCAATAGATTAATTAATATCCCATTATCCCCAAATAATTTCCAAGTTGAACTTAACACCATTAAAATAATTGCATCTAATAATGGTTATAACCCTAAATTAATAGACGATTTATTAAACAAAAAATTTAAGAAAAAATTTCATTTGTCCTACATTTACCCATTGCTTACTGATAATATTAAAAAAACAATGGAGAAAAATATTGTTTGTAAATCATCAAACCTCCAATTTAATCATGAAAAAAATTCCTAACACAATACAGCCTGCTTTTTATACGAATAATAAATTAAAAAAATATATTTTAAATAACAAGGACAAAGACCAAAAAATGAAAAAATCTGGAGTTTACCAATTGAATTGTAATGACCGCAATCATTTTTACGTAGGTAAAACTTGCAGAAATTTTGAAACGAGGATTAAGGAACATTTGAGATGTCTAAATAGCAATAATTATTCGGAATTTGCTAACCATCTAATTGAATTTAACCATTCATTTGATATAAATACTGGTTTTAAAATTTTACACACTAACTTTAGTGGTTTTCACTTAGATCTTTTAGAAATATTAGAAATTAGGAAAAATGTCAATAGAAATTTAAATATCATTAACAATCAAATTAATTTTGTGAGTAACCCTATCTTAAACATATTTCCATTGTAATTTTTTGTCTTTGTTCTTCTAAGCACCCCCCTTTCCACCTCCCCCCCCCCCTCCCCCTTGTTGATCTTCTAAGCACCTTCCCTTTCCTCCTCTCTCCTCCCCCACTACTTCCATTTCTACCCACGCCGTTCTATGTTCGATCATTTAGTTTTAGTACATTTTATGTCCTGATGAAGAGAACATCGTTCTTGAAACATGTTGACTTTTAAATAAAGTTTATTGTGGTAAAAACAAAGTGTTTTTAATTATTTCATTAATAAAATGGTGCCACAAAGTGAATTTGCAAAATTTGAAGAAGAAATACTATTATTATTATTTTTTTATATGGATTTCAATATAATGTCAAGAGGATGATAAAATCGTCTACAATTTTTTTTTTAAAGATTTACAAAAGTAAATCAATAATCGTTGTACGTATAATCAATTGCTGCAAAAGAAAAACAGTTTTTAAAATATTTTCACTCAAGTTAATGCGATTCACCTCGGCTTGGAACATTCTGATCGGGCGAAATCATTTTAAAAAACATCGCCAAAATGCATGTTTTGTTTTATTTTATGACGTTCAGGCATCAACATTAATATATTTTCCGGATCATAATCTAAAGAATTTAATTTCCCACATTGTACAATAAAACCATATTCGAAAAGATATTCATAAGTAGAAAAAAAATCTAGGCTTACATAAAGTCTTATCAATAAAACAAATAGCAAGGGCCACGATGGGTTCTACTGGCAGTATTTAAAAACATCTATAATACATTTCTAAGTAATTAAAAATTTAAACCAAGAACACATAATTTTGGGTTCTTTCAAAATGTTTATAAATAACGACTTCTCTTCCCCTTGATAAACAGACTTGCGAATTCCTATATTTTTCTGTATTAATTTGTTTTGTGTTCATTTTTAGAACGCCATTTTTTATTTAATTGAATCAAATTTTTTGTGTTAATTTCTGCAAGAATTTTAGTTTTTTTATTATTATGGCAGCTGCTTCGGCTTGCAAGGCCATTTTCAGACTGTTTTATGACTTTGGCACAAATAATTTATTAATTTAATAATGTTCTAGGTCAAATTAAGCGAGAAGAACCGTTGATAAGAAGTAGGAGGGACACCCTTGAATGTTATCTACGTTAATGTAAAGAATTCATAGGTCAAACTATTAGAGAAAGCACACTAAAGGAGAAATGTCATTAAATTTATAATAATATTATTATTAATAAAATATACTAATAATTAATTTATTATAATTAGTATACCCCGAGTCTAATAAAGTGTTTCTAATTTTCTCTTATTTATCTAATTTTCTTAAATCGGTTTTTCATTGCTGAGGATCATCATCAAGAGATCAAAAATCATTTAAGATCCCTCTAGCGCTTAATGAACTTTAACCGTGTCGTCGTCGTGCATTGCATATTCTGATTTCAAGGTTCTGAACAACCTGCGTTATGCAGATGATACAGTACTTCTAACAAATAACATTGAGGATTTACAACTTTTGCTGAATCGTGTAGTGAAGACTTGTGAGAATTTTGGGCTAGAACTAAATATAAATAAGACAAAATACATGCTCATAAGCAAAAATAACTCATTGGATGAAAATCTTTATATTGCTGGAACAAAACTAGAGAAGGTACAGAGTATTGTATACTTGGGCTGCAATGTAAATGATAGATGGGATCCTTCAGTTGAAATCAAATGCCGCATTGAGAAAGCTCGTGCAACCTTTATCCGCATGAAAAAAATGTTCTGCAGTCATGATCTCAACCTTGGATTACGAATGCGAATGGTCAGATGCTATAACGTGTTTTCGATATTATTTTACGGAATGGAAGCATGGACGCTTGTGGACAAGCATGACACACTGAAAAACTATAATTAGGCGACTTGGGGCATTCGAGATGTGGATCTACAGATTACTTAAAATAAGCCGGATGGACAGGGTTACAAACGAAGATGTTATGGTTCGGATGAATAAAGAAAAGGAAGTAATTAAAACTATAAAAATCCGAAAACTTCAATATCTTGGACATGTGATGAGACATCCAGAGAAGTATGAGATCCTGCATCTCATAATGCAGTTAAAGATTGCCGGGAGGCGGGCCCTGGAAGAAGGAGAACCTCATGGCTGAAAAACCTGAGACAGTGGTTTGGCCAATCTACCGTGGAGCTGTTCAGGGCCACAGTAAACAAAGTCCGCATAGCCAACATGTTAGCCAACGTCCGTTGAACGGACAGGGCACAAGAAGAAGAAGATTGCATGTTATGTGATGCATCGATATTGGGTATTTTAGAACATATAATTCATTAGCAATCCGTAGGTTGATTTCTCTATTTTTGTGTGCGGTGCGTGAAGCACATCGAGTTGAAAATTTGTTATAACACTCCCATTTTTTTACACGGCACCCCCAATTGGATCGTCTTACCATAGTGAACTAACTCACTTTTTGCAATTTTGCAATAAGATCCAGCTCTGCCAGAGAGAACCAATCAGAGAAAAATTGTCTGATTGGTCAAGACGTAGAGACGTATGGTAGAGCTAGATTATGATTTGGAGCTCTCACTTCAAGCTCTAACTCATAAATTGCAAAAAATGATTTAGTTCACTATGGTTTAAGTGACAGCGCACACATCAGATTTATCCATCCAATTGTCTGATCAGACAAAAATCGATTCGAAACCGGATTGATTATAATACCGGGGCCACGCCCATTGTTATTGTTGGGCCGGATTGGACGGCCGGCGCGGCGGTAATGAAAATAGACCACGCCTTTCCGCGCCGGCCGTCCAATCGAATTTTGACTGATCAGATAATCGGATGGAAAAATCTGATGTTTGCGGCGTGCCTAAGCCGCAAGCAGATTTTTCCATCCGGTAGTCTGATCAGAAAAAAATCGATTCGAAACACGATTGGTTATAATACCGGGGCCACGCCCATTGTCGGACCGGATTGGACGGCCGACGTGGTGGTAATGAAAATATGCCATGCCTTTCCGCGCCGGCCATCCGTGCCTAAGGGTACGATCAGGTACAAAGCGGGTTTCGGTTTTCAGATTAACGGCGTTCAGTGCCCTGTTCCACCGGCGGCAGTTGACGCCGAGATGTGGACAAACAGAACGCGGATAAAACTTGCGCTACCTGCGCGGTAGCCTGACAGCAGCTGTCAGTTTTACGAAATGTCGAGTTCGTAGACGACGATTATTTACTCTTGGAGAATCCTTTCTTAAAATTAAGGAATAAAACAATGGTATTTGGTAATTGGTATCTTTAAATATGAAAAAAAAACCTCAGGAGAACATGATAATATATGTTAAGTACGTGCCTGAAAGAAATTCACTTGTGACATTTGAGGTTATTTCAAAATTTTATCTTTTTGATTTCATTCTATCACTTGTCAACAACATTTCTGGTGGTATGGAATGTATTTCTTTTATCCCAGATTGGCGATTGATTGAAAATAGCGGCAATTAACAGGTCGCTCATTTTGATATCAGATTCTGACCGGCGTCACCGGCGAGCAGGAATTAAGAATTCATTCCGGTAAAGCTTATCGGCGCCGCCTCGCGCGGACATAAATCTGAACCTGCCTTCACTATGTTCGGCCTGATACGTTGACATACAAACATTCTTGTCAGCACGCCTGCGCCAGTCGGCCGCCCATGCGCCGACTAATCAGAAAACCGAAACCCGCTTTGTACCTGATCGTACTCTATAGCACGCCGCAAACTATTGCATGACGACCGGCGCGGAAAGGCGTGGCATATTTTCATTACCGCCGCGCCGGCCGTCCAATCCGGTCCGACAATGGGCGTGGTCCCGGTATTGTAACCAATCGGGTTTCGAATCGATTTTTGTCTGATCAGACAATCGGATGGAAAAATCGGATGTGTGCGCTGTCACTTATATGATCCAATTGGGGTACCTTATGAAAGGGAGTGGAAAATTTGTTTTAACTTTCATAAAGCGCCGAAGGTGACATTTTTTACAAGGGAAGCGCAATTGGAATACCTACTACCCAGGTGGTGCAGATTAAGGGAGTGGAATATGAATTATTACATTCTCAAATACACGCAAAAGAGCTGCTTGGCGAAAAAAATTCTAGTTCGTTGGACAATTTAACGTTTTCGCTTTTTATTTTTCGGAAAGTCAGTTTAGACGGAAACCTTTAAGTATGTTGTCAAATGGAAATCTTTCATTGTTATTAAAAAAGGAAACCTTTAAAACGTACCTACCTATCAGCTTGGTAGCCGAGCGGTCGAGTGGTCCAGTGGTTAGTAGCCGGGCCCTAGGAAAATTTGATATATTATTTTTCGAGTCCTGTGTTCTCAGTGTGTACCATTTTCACAGCTTCCGCAAAGATGACATACTATGCCTTAAGGAACTTATTTTCTATCGGGTCTCCTGCGTGTCAACAATAACAATGGCGTGGGATGTTTTAAGTAATAATAGGATGGCGCTTTAAATATCAGGAAAATTGTGCTGATTGCCCGGGCGACGATTATTATGGTTAATATTGTGTTGCGTTGATCTATAAATCTCAGACTGGTACAACTGTGCAAAATTCATAACGCCGGAGTTCAGCGTTCGATAGTTTGAGAAAAAAGCCTAGACAGAGCGAAAAGGGATTTTGGTGCCTTTATACCATAGATGGCACCACTTTCATTACGTTTATCGATAGGCCGATCGCATGCCCAGTGGCCAGTGCCCACGCTATGGCTGTCATGATAATTATTTATTAATGGTTTTCACGAAATACATGACACTGATTAATTAATCAAAGTGTTTTAGTTTTTCCTTACGTTTATTGCCAAGGTCTCTTTTTATCTCAACTATGTTTATGGCGAGTTACTAATATCTCATTTTGACACAACATAACTTATTCGTGTAAGAAATATTTTCTGAAAACACTGCTTTAACACTTCTTAAATACCCCCTTTTTCACCTCGTTCTAATAATAAAATAATTTTTGTTTTAACTCTTAAAACTTCTCTATTTCAAGTGTGTTAAAGGCGCCATGGAAATGAATATAATCACAAGACGTCACATTTCCCATAATTGTCAATCCTGACCGAAATTGAACACCAGAAAGTCGATATTATCTTCGACTAACTCTTCCCATTCTTTGGCTGCTACCTTTTTAATTGATCGCAAAGTTCTAAAGAATTGGTTTGTAACCTTGATAGCATCTCGGATGAACATATCCGATTTTATTTATACGATACACCTTATGACCTTTTCTAAAAGTCTAAATGAATATTTAATTTTTATTGGAATAACTTTTGAATGTCATATCCGTCAATGCAATAGCGGATTTAGGGGGGGCACGGGGGCACGTGCCCCTCCCCAGACGGTATTTTTGTGTACTGTGGAGATTCCATCACAGTACATAGTTAGATGCTAAAACTGTCTTTATTAAACATTAATTTAATTTTTCGATTGTTTTGACACTTTCATAAACCTTCCTATAGATACATACTTGAACTTGTATCATACTTCAAGTTTATTTCTAACGGTAATTGTTCCTTGATTTGCGCGTCCGCCCCTTGTCCCCCCCCCCCCCCCCCCCCCAGAAAAAAATCCTAACAGCAAATTGTTGATATTTTGCCCGGCCACCCCTTGAGAAACTGTGAAGCAAATTCGCAATTGTATAATTTGCGGTCATATTTTCAATGAACAGTATATCCATTGTATATTTGAAATATGCGCCAAGTTACAGAGTGGTAAATTCTCTGTGACTTTTCAGTGAGCTAGAGTGCTAAGATCGAAAATTACGACATTATTGACGTTGTTGTAGCTTAAAAAGATACTTTTTAAAAATTTAAAAATTTTGTAAGTAGGTATGTATATTATTTTAATTTTAGAAAGGCTGTGCTTACAATACAATTAAAAAAATTCAGTTAAAACAACGTCATTAATGACTTATTTTTCAATCTTATACCCACTCTAACTCACGAAAAGTCCTAGAGCCACATGTGAGACCACCATCCAGAATCGATACATTGCTTGAATTGGCTTTAACTTTGTTTAGTGATCAAATCTGAATAGCTAGTTACTTCCCAACCTTCCCCTTGTCTTCCCTTCGTACTTAAAATGCCGTAGTCCCACCGGTCCAGCCAGTTAATACTCCAATCGTAAAGTTGATGCCAACGAAAAAAGCTCAGGACAACTTAATAGATAAGTAAAAATACAATAATTCGGTAACCGGACTCAACCCAGCGAAAAAACCGAGATGTAATGAAAAGTGATTTAAAAAGTCTGGGTTAAAAATGTTACGTTAGGTTAGGTTTATAGATTAATTTTCGTCGCTTTATTTTAATACCACTTTTTAAAGATGTGTTGAATTGTTTTTGAACCAATAATTTATTTATAATATTAACGCCTTTCGGCTTTTACATAATATAACATAGTGTACATGTAGCAACAATATGAAAAATACAGCTCTAATGAGCTTCTAAGTAAGAAATAGTTGAGAAAGACATATGTAGTCAGATAATGAAAATCCGTTGCGTAGTTTAAAAGATCTATGCGCACACACATTTTGGGCGACTTCATTTTATTTAATTTATTGGGGGGCTAGAATTCCAACAATCCATGCGCTTGATAGCTGCAAGACGAGTGGTTATCTAGCCCCCTACATAGTTAAGTAAATTGAAATACGTACATATAAAAAGATATTTTATTTAATTTATTGGAGGGCTAGAATTCCAATAATCCATCCGCTTGATAGCTGCAAGACGAGTGGTTATCTAGCCCCCTACATAGTTAAGTAAATTGAAATACGTACATAAAAAGATATTTTATTTAATTTATCGGGGGGCTAGAATTCCAATAATCCATGCGCTTGATAGCTGCAAGACGAGTTGTTATCTAGCCTCCTAAGTTAAGTAAATTGAAATACGTACATATAAAAAGATATTTTGTTTAATTTATCGGGGGGCTAGAATTCCAATAATCCATGCGCTTGATAGCTGCAAGACGAGTTGTTATCTAGCCTCCTAAGTTAAGTAAATTCTAATGTAAAATCCATGCTAATTTGTACAGCGCTCTTGAGGCGATTTTTCGCAAAAACAGCGCTATATAAGTTGTCCAAATTTATTATTATTATTATTATAACAAATTAAAATAAATGCTACGATATTGAAATATTACAATATTGCAACAATGAAATAAAATATATTCATATATATAATATATGCAAGTAACTTAACTTTTTTTTTTTTACTTTATTTATTTCCATTTTTTTGTACATATAATGTATAATAGCAAATAGTATAAAATAATATAATATATAATAACAAATAATATGAATAAGAAATGAAAACCCACTAAGGCACTGCCTGAGTGTGGGTAATATTAAAACAAAATACTATATTTCCAAGTACTTAAAGTATAAAAAAGACTTAAAAAACATATAAAATATAAAGTTAGTATAAAAAGTTAGTATTAAATAGGTAGAATAAATGAAAAAGGTTTTGTTTCAGCTATTATAAAAATAAAATAAAAATATGGAGAAAAACATACTGATTTTAATTTTTTTTTTAGTTATTATAAAAAAATAAACAGAAAACATATTTTACTACAGTCTAGAAAGTTACAGAAAGTGAGTTTTAGAAGGATGGATAAATTTATAGAAAAAGCGTTTCGATATCTACATTATTCAACCATAATTTTACCTCTTTTACATATTTTATCATTTTATTTAACATTTGAGTTTGTAGTGGAAGAAGGTTAAATGTTCGAGGACCAATGAAACTGCTATGTGTCTGCAATAATTTAGTATTGGTTTGTGGAGTGTAAAATATATTATTTATTCTTTTGCTCATTCTGTTTTCATTTATTTCGAAATTATTTTTGTTTTTAAATACATATTTCAAAGTTTGTAATATAAATAATTTGCGTATATTAAATATTTTAGTTTCTTTGTATAATAAGTTGGTCGAGAATGTTTTATTTTTGTTATATATGACTTTAATTATGTGTTTTTGAATTATCTGTAGAGGCTTCATAAATGTATCAAGTGCACCACCCCATCCTATAATGCCATAAATGATTGAAGATTGCACCAGGGAAAAGTAGATCATTTTCAATTTTTCAATGTTTAGTACTTCCTTAAGTCTATAAAATATGTAGGTCAGATATCTTAATTTAGAAGTGATTTGATTAATATGTGATTTCCAATTAAGATTTATATCTATTGATACTCCTAAATATTTTATATTTTCGACATTTGTAAGTTCGTTGCACATGAAGCACATTTCTTGATTGCAACTAGTATTATGGATTCTAATTGTAAGGTTGTCTTTAGGTTTATTTTTAATGGTTTTATAAAACGGTAAGTAAAATGTTTTGCTATAGTTTTATGGTGGTTGTCACCAATATGGCATTTGTAGGGTGAATAATGAATCACCTCTGTCGCGGATTGGTGCACCATCAAGATCACGGGATGTGAATAATACACTGATATTTCTTGAATAATAAACTTCAATTTATTGACAAATTAATTAACGGTAAGTAAAATGTTTTGCTATAGTTTTATGGTGGTTGTCACCAATATGGCATTTGTAGGGTGAATAATGAATCACCTCTGTCGCGGATTGGTGCACCATCAAGATCACGGGATGTGAATAATACACTGATATTTCTTGAATAATAAACTTCAATTTATTGACAAATTAATTAACCGTGATTCACCTTGATTAACCTTTTAATCAGAAGGGTTTTCTTAAGATTACACGAGATCGTAATAAAAGCAGAAATGAAGAACCAACAAATCCGGCCGGAGTTCACAAAGCAAGTGGCTGTCAAATCTGTCAGGATAGTTTACATCAACCGGCCGCTCGTGGCGCTAATGTTGTAAATTGCCAGTGCGATAAATAATATTATTAACATCTAAAAATAGTTCCTTCCCACTTTTATTACGATCTCCACAGCCTTCCCCCCAGTGCAAACGATATAATACAAACAGTTTAGGGGTTCTAAAAAATATATAACTTATAAGTGTAGCATGTCAAGCATGACAAAGAAAAATTTAACTTATGATGTCACATTGTGTCCGTGCCTAAGTGTTGTTATTAAATAATATGACTGTCGTTGTTAAAAGTGCCTTGTAATCTTACAATGATGGGCGTCGTGACACGATGTGAGATCATGTGAAAACTTCAAATATTATGTAGAGTTTTTTAAAGAAATGCTATATTTATTATATTAACTACCTAATATAAGCTATACAATACAAGCTGTAGTATAAAATATATGAAACAAGCTATTTAAGCTATAATATGAGCTATACAACACAAGCTATAGTTTGTAATAAATGAAACAAGCTATTTAAGCTATAATATAAGCTATAGTATAAAATACATCCTGTACGTGACATCGTCGCAGAATATATCTTAAGCCTATGCGTTCAGAAAGATATAGCATGTATGTGACGAGTATCTTTATGAATAATATCTCTATAAATTTGTGAACGCATTGGAAGTTCCAACACATATTTTTTAATTGAGTTTATACATCTTTATACTAATCACAAATTGAACATTAACTGTGTAAAAAATTATCAAGTTCTAGAGATATTGCATAATATGTAGTATGTTTTTAAACAAAATATAATTGATTCACATTATTTTGTGATACACAAATGTATGCTGTTGTATATAAATAATATTAATAATACTTGAAAACAAATGGGTGTTTTATTTATTATAAATTTACTCTTTTTTACAGTATTTAAATCTTAAAATATTGATATAATTACTTGCTTGGAGCATATACTGCATCTACAAACTGTATTAACGTGTGTTGTTAAAAATATCAAAGGTGATAAGTCATTATTGGAGCATGCATTTACTGCATCGACAATAATGATGCGGATAGTTCTCGTTAGTTAAAGGTTTGACTTATTTGCAAATAAGTTTTCTAAAAGCTAACATTTATAACAATAATATATTTTCTAGTAAACGTTATAGTACGCTATAGTAAATCATCTTAGGTTCATTAAATTGCAGAGGCATGTATCAGTTGCAAAGATGTAATTTGACACTAAACGTTAAGTGAAGTGTTTATTATTCAGCTTAAACATGGCTGTGTCATAAAAATATCTAAATAAACGCTAATATAGCTGGATACACACAAGAATTATAGTTGAATATATGATTATACAGATGTGCACAATTCAACCCACAAGCAGTTGACGCCACTTCAATGAGCTGAAATGTATCCATCTGTAAGTTCATACAACAAATTAAAAAATTATATATTATTCTATGTTTACTGAAGCACAAGAAGTGATCATTTGTTATACTGTGAGGTATGCTTTCATATTGTAAATAATTAATGAATTTAACAAAATATGAAAACAGATGTGCTTCCGTATACACTATTTATTTTTATAAAACTCAATACTTGTTACATCGAGTGATGTCAAAATCGATGTTGCAATATTGAGCAGATGTATACAGTTATATAATCATTTTTATACATGAATTGTTGTGTTCTATAATATGCTATAATTTAAACACTGTTTAAGGCATCTCACAAAGAGTGCATTAAATGGAAAATAATCCCTTAAAACACATAAGATATTATATTGTGTAATTAAAAGTTAAAGTGTTATATGAGTTATACTACAATAACTACTCACATGTGTCATACATGATTTTTAAAGATGAAAGAGTTTCATCGTGGAAATGATTTTTAACATAATAATTTTATGTATGAAAATACTGAAAGTCAGATTTCCATTAAAAATCTGTGATTTTCGGTATTAACATCATGACAGTTAATTTTAAGTTGAAATATATTTCTATTGTTTTAGATGTGATCAAGCTACTAAGAGTTTTTGGGCTCTAATGTACAAGATTAATGTAAGTTATATAAATGAAAGCAAAAATGTCTTTTATGCGTGATAAATCTGTCCAAGCCTTTTTGGAAAATGCACATGCCGACCTGACCTCGTGGTCGTTACTTTTACAGTAGGTAAGTCTGGAACAGATGCATAATTAGGGACATTTTCTTCTGTGGGAACGAAAGCTGGTTTCAAGCGATCTTTTGATACACATTTTGGTTTTCCTTTTATTATGATGACGTAAGTCTTGTCATTTCGTTCCACAACTTTATAAGGTCCGTCATATGGACATTGTAATGGTCTTTTAACACTGTCTGTTCGTAGAAAGACATGTGTAACAACAGGAAGGTCCTTGTGTATGAAAATTTTCCTTGTACTATGATTAGAGGTAGGAGTTGGTTTTATTTCTTCAAATTTCCTCTGTAAACGTCCGATGTAAGTATCGGGCTCCTCTCGTGGAGTACTTGTGAAGAAGTCACAGGGTAACCGTAGGGTTCTTCCGTAGGCAAGTTCAGCTGGTGAACATTTTAATTCCTCCCGAACTGTTGATCTCAGACCAAGTAATATAAGTGGAAGCGTTTCTAACCAATTTTGCTCGCCACTCGACATGAGCGACGCTTTCAAAGTGCGGTGCCAACGTTCTATGATTCCGTTTGCTTGAGGATGGTATGCAGTAGTCCTCGAATGCTTGATTCCAAACTTCTCTGTAAGTTTTTTGAACAAATGGCTTTCAAATTGACGACCTTGATCTGAAGTTATGGTGATTGGTACTCCATGTCTAGCGATCCAGTGAGTTGTTAGTGCTGTAGCCACGGTCTCGGCGGACATGTCTTTTAATGGTATTGCTTCGGGCCAGCGAGTAAATCTGTCTATTATTGTTAACAGATATTGATACCCGTTGCAAGCTGGCAATGGGCCTACCAGATCAATATGAATATTGTTGAAGCGATCTTCTGGTAATAAATACGTTGACGGTGGGGTAACCGTATGTTTAGAAACTTTAGCTTTTTGACAGGCAATGCAATGTTTGACGAAGTTTCTTATATCAGATTTCATGTTCGGCCACACAAATCTTTGTTTGATTGTGTTTGTTGTTCCTGCCACGCCTGGGTGACATACGTTATGAACGCTTTGTATGACAGTATTTCGCATGTCCTGTGGTACAAAGGGTCTGACATGACCTGTCGAGATGTCGCACCATAATGAAGTGTTTGTGCCAGGGATCACCAATTGACGCAAGGATAGGGCGGAATCATCTTTTGCCTTAATTATTTCGTCGTTTTGATTCTGCGCTTGTCCCATTTCCTTGTAATCAATAGTAGGACAGTTGATCTCTTCAACTCGAGATAGAGTGTCAGCTACTGTGTTCTGGTGACCCGAGATGTGCCTTATATCTGTTGAAAACTGTGCAATGAAATCCAGCTGCCTTTCTTGGCGTGGAGAGCTAGATGCTCGCTTCTTACTGAAGGCAAAGGTGATTGGCTAATGATCGGTATAAATTGTGAAAGTGCGACCTTCAATGTTATTTCTGAAGTATTTTACAGCTTCAAAGATGCCTGTTAATTCCCGATCAAAAGTGCTGTATTTGCGCTGCGGTGCTGTAAATTTCTTTGAAAAAAATCCAAGAGGTTCCCAAGTATTGTTTTTGAATTGTTGCAAAGAAGATCCGATCGCCATGTCCGAAGCATCTACCATGATGGCAATTCTTGAGTTGGGATCTGGATGTGCCAGAAGAGTTGTATTCGCAAGTTGATTTTTACAGTCTTCAAATGCTGCCGTGATTTCTTGGTTCCAAGTCAGTAAACGTTTGTCGTTTTTCTTGTATCCTGCAATACAGTCGAATAGCTTGGCTTGGGTATGGATTGAATTCGGGAGAAACTTGCGATAATAGTTCAACATTCCTAAGAATCTTCTTGACCCTTTAGCTGTTTTTGGTAGAGGAAAGTCGGTAATGGCTTTGACTTTCTCTTTGATTGGTGTCATTCCCTCTGGTGTAATTGTGTGACCTAGGAAGTTGACAGATGTAACACCAAATTGACATTTATGAATGTTTATAACAAGGCCATTGTCGGCAAGTCGTTTGAATAGGATATCCAAGTGTTTTTTATGCTCCTCTTCATTTTCTGAAGCGATCAGTATATCGTCGAGGTAAACGAAACAAAAATCGAGATCTCTTGTGACTGCGTGCATAAATCGTTGAAAGGTTTGCGCAGCGTTGGACAATCCAAATTGCATTGACGTGAATTCGAACAATCCGAACGGTGTGATGATGGCTGTCTTCGGAATATCTTCAGGTTCGACTGGTATCTGGTGGTACGCACGTGTGAGGTCTACTGTGCTGAAGATCTTTGCTTTTGTGAGCTTGTGAGCAAAGTCATAAAGTTGAGGTATGGGGTATTTGTCCGGGATCGTTTGTGCGTTCAATCTACGATAATCGCCACAAGGACGCCACTGGCCATCGCTTTTCTTTACCATATGTAAGGGGCTGGCCCAATTGCTCTTTGATGGCCTGCAGATCCCCTGTTCCATCAGATACTTGAATTCTTTTTTGGCAGCCTCCAATAGGGCCGGTGCTAATCTGCGGGCACGTTCAGTAACTGGCGGTCCTTTTGTTTCTATGCAATGCGTTACACAGTGTTTTTTAAAGTCAGTAATTTTCATGTTGGGTCTTGTTAAAGTTGGATATTTGTTCAAAATTTCTTTGTACTTCTGCATTGTTGACAATATTGATATGGCAGTAGTAGGTCCTTTATGCGTAAATCCGGGGATTTGCAGTACGGTTGAATGATCCAAGAGGATTGCCTTTTTTAAATTCACAGACAAATTGTAATGGTGAAGGAAATCAGCTCCAATAATGGGTCTTGACACATCGGCTACTATGAAACGCCATCTCAAAGACCGGCGTAGGCTAAAATTTAATTCTAAAATCCTAGTTCCATAGGTCTTTATAGGATTTCCGTTTGCGCCAAACAATGTTGCGGGACAATTATCCGAGGTGATACTGTTCTTCTTACTATATGCATTACGTGGTATCACTGAAATATCGGCGCCTGTGTCAATTAAAAATCGTTCAAACCCGCTCAAAAAGGAAGAGACGATAAGTAGGTGGAATCTCACACGTCTCTACAGTGGGCTTCCTTTGTCGTTTCCCGACTGGTTTCTGTGGAATGTGCATGGTTTGAAACATTTATACGCTTTATCTCCATATTTAGCGTGCGCAATGCAGTATCCGTTGGGCGATTTTTGAGGCGATCTACCTCGGGATCCTGGCCTAGGTCTCCACGAGTTGTTTGACGTTGAAGGTGACTGATGATTGTTATAGCGCCTTGGACTTTGATGTCTTCGCCCGCGGAAATTCTTTTGATGGCTGTTGTTATTCATTTTTAATTTCTTCATTTCTTCAGTTAACGCTGTCATCTGATTCTGCAGTTGAAGTAGGATAGTATTTTCGGATTCCATCCTTGAAGGTCCCGGTTGGTTTCTGTTGTCGACTCTGTTGTCTGGTAGACGTCGACAATTTTGTCAGCCGCTGATGCCAACTGATCGAGATTGTTATCCGGGAGTGCTGATAAAATTGCTTGAACATGTTGAGGTAGTCTTTGTAGCCAGAGCGTTTTTACGATGTTGCTTTCTGCAAGTGCTGGACCGGCTAGCTCCAGCATGTGACGTAATAAACCCGTCGGCTTTCTATCCTCCAGTTGTATGCCTGTAAGGAGTCGTGTCAATTTTTTCTCTTTCGAATCTTGTAGACGTTCGATGAGTGCTGATTTAATTCGTTGATATTTTTCATTCGCTGGAGGTTTAATTACGATATCGCTGACGCATTGTAGCGCTTCGGAATCCAATGCTGCTACAATGATATTATATTTTGTAAAATCGTCCTTGACCCGTGAATTTGCAAATTGGCTTTCAGCTTGGGCGAACCAGAGTGCGATATGATGTTTCCAGACAGATGATAATCTCACTGTTACGTGCTGTACATCCGTGTTTGATTGCTCCATTTTTTTTGGTTTATTAATTTCAGGTTCTTCAAAAAGTTTACTTGTGCAAGGATTGCTATTTCCGATGTGGAGTGTGTTGTCTTCATCACCCGATATGATGTCTTCGTCGGAGATCATTTCAGCATTTGTAAAGATTTAAGTACGCAAGACATATTATATTTAAGAGAAAAAAAAAAACATCCCAAATAAAAAATATTTTAAAGCCTTATCACAGTGGAAAAAACACAAGAAATCTAGTAAAAATTGCAATTCATGTAAATATACAGCATGTAAAAAGTATTTGCACAACTAAATTCACCATATGTTTAAAGCGTGGCACACTGCATTTATGTTAAATTATTTTAAAAAAAAATTTGTGTAATTATTTAAAACTTTAAAAATCATTTATTGGATTTGCTAAAATTTGTCTTGCAAACATAATGTGTGCATAAAATTTGAAATGTGACAATTCATTTGTTGGAAAGTTATGTAGCAAATTTTAATTTCGTAACAATGCGTTTGTAAAATTATTGAAAGTACGGATTATCTGAAAAAAAAAAAAAACACTGACTCTGATATTGTTAATGATCGTTAGTGATCTTTATCTGCTAGCAATGGTTTTTCGCTACAACAAAAAAGAGAGCACGTGGACACAAAACTTGTAACATTATTGTTTAATAATTTTTTTTTAAATTTTACGTGGCTTATCCAGGGTACGATAGTATGGACCAGTCTCCTGCAGCTTGAATCCTCAGCGCAATCTGCAATCATCCTGCGAGTCGCTCGAAGTTTCAAATTACACGCTCCACCCTGATGTGCCTGGTATCAGATTGCAGCTCTGCCAGGGATCCATTCTCACTTAAATCAATTGTTACAAATTCATTAGAATTGGTGTCGTAATGATCATTTTAGGACAGATTAGTTGGATGCTATATGAAATAATATTTTTTCTTAAAATTAACTGGGACATTTAAACTACTGACGTTAAATTACTAAAAAATGTACTAAAATCGGAAAAACTTACGGAAAACTTCCCAGGACATTGCTTTGTGAGCTCCGGTCGTATTATTTCGTGATTAGGTCGTGTAATATATGTGTTCGTCGGTAGGTCACCAATATGGTGGTTGTCACCAATATGGCATTTGTAGGGTGAATAATGAATCACCTCTGTCGCGGATTGGTGCACCATCAAGATCACATCAAGATCACGGGATGTGAATAATACACTGATATTTCTTGAATAATAAACTTCAATTTATTGACAAATTAATTAACCGTGATGTTACTCTAAAATCAGAAGAGTTTTCTTAAGATTACACGAGATCGTAATAAAAGCAGAAATGAAGAACCAACAAATCCGGCCGGAGTTCACAAAGCAAGTGGCTGTCAAATCTGTCAGGATAGTTTACATCAACCGGCCGCTCGTGGCGCTAATGTTGTAAATTGCCAGTGCGATAAATAATATTATTAACATCTAAAAATAGTTCCTTCCCACTTTTATTACGATCTCCACAGTTTAATACGAGTTTGTTGTATTTTAGCCATGTTGAAACCGTGAAATACAATCAGTTGCTTTCGAAAAAGTTTCTTTCCAAAGATTACCATCCACTATTATTGCCGTGTCGTCTGCGTAAGAAACAATTTTACCAGGGATTACAAAGTTACATAATTCATTAATATAAATTAAGAATAAAATCGGGCCAAGCACAGTTCCCTGTGGAACTCCATTTTTTATCTTTGACTCTGAACTATAATTATTCCCAATTTTTTGTTTTTTGTGTTCTGTCTTTAAGATAGTTAGAGAGTAGTTTTAGTGTGTCTTTTTTGAAGCCTAGTTGACTTATTTTTGTAATGAGTAAATTATGATTTACGGTGTCGAAAGCTTTTCTTAAATCTAAGAATATGGCAAGACATTTCTTTTTTTTTATCGATAGATGAGTATATCTTTTTTGTCAATTCATATATCGCATCCTCGGTGCTTAGGTCTTTACGAAAGCCGTATTGGTTTTTCGATAGAATTTTATATTTTTCTAAGTGTTCAATGACTCTAACTTGATGCATTTTTCGAATATTTTCGAGAGGTTTGAAACAAGAGATATTGGTCTATAATTGTCTAATTTATTCGTATCTCCAGATTTATGAATAGGGAAGATTTTAAATTGCTCTGGAAAATGACCATTTTTGAGGCATAAATTTAAAATATGTCGCAATGGAGTTAGGACATGTTGTTTTATTTTTTTTAACGTGTCACAAGATAATCCACCATTTCCCTTAGAGTTGGATGATTTTAGGTTATCAATATATTTTTCAATTTCATTAAAAGTAACAGGAGAAAAATATTCTATAGAGTTAATTGAATCATTATTTGAATCTAATTGAGGAGATGTCTCCATATACGCATCATTAACATTAATGCCGGATGATTCAAGTACTACGTCTACTACATTCGTAAAATAGTTATTAAAGCTTTCTGCAATGGTCAATTTGTTAGTTATTATTTCATTATTTATTATAAGCTCATTTACAATATTTGAAGACATACTTTTTTTGTTGGCAATTTCATTTATAATATTCCAAGTTTTTTTAGTATTATTTTTAGCATTTTCAATTTGTATACTACAGTATTTCTTTTTGAAGTTTCGTATCAGCCTATTGAGTAAGTTACGATACATTAGATATTTTGTTTTCAGATAAGGCATTGTTCTGAGATTATTCTTTTGGCAATCTATTTGATATTTAAACATTTCTCTATATAATTTATTTCTTTGTTTAATTGATATAATTAATCCAACTGTTATCCAAGGCTTAATTTTTTTATATTTATTGTTAGTGACAACTATTTTACTTTCACTTTTTAGAGTATGATCTCTCAGAGTTTTATAGAAATTCTCTAGTGCGAGATGTGGATTTTCTATTGATATCACATTTTCCCAGTTTTCTGACCGAAGTAAAGAGTTTAGAGTTTCATAATCAATGTCTACTTTTTCTAGATTTTCAGAATTTCGGTTTAGAGGAGTATTTTTTTAACTTAAAGAGGCACTTTGAAAATGTTTATGGTAGGTAAATAATAAATAAAATATATTTCATGTTGAGAAAATACTACAGGAAACAAACCTTATTTCCAACTAGCAGACCCGGTCACACGTTGCTGTGGCTAACGAAACAACGCCATTACCCAACCTTTATAAAATCCACACCACTCGCTTGCCAGCTGCCCGCTGCCTGAATTGAATATTTGAATTTCTTGGCTTTTCTCTACTATAATAAGCGTGTATTATACATATAAACCTTCCTCTTGAATTATCTCTATACCTTTATTATTACCTCTATCTATTGGTGAAAACCGCATGAAAATCCGTTGCGTAGTTTAAAAGATCTATGCGCACATACATTTTGAGCGACTTCATTTTATACTATGTAATGAGTAATGATGATGATGATGAAACAATCAGAAACAATAATCTATAATTTCGTATTACTGTGTATGTATTCCTACCTACCTAGATATTTCATGGCATCTTTTTTTATTCGGGCATTTCACCCTAAAAAGAGTGCCATGTACCTACCGTTAAAGTTAATATAGAGGGGTTATAATTTTGACGTACCTACAATAAATTTAATGTCAAGCATTTTGTATGCCGTGAATGGCGTCGCGGTGCAGCGAGGCGTCGCGCGACGTTTATTTTTTGAACTTAACAATATTCATAGGTCTCGCCACAAACTCGCCATATCGAGAGAAGACCCTGAAATATCAACATTGACACTGTACTCTACACTCTATCAAAGTGTTGCAAACACCGTGCATTTAGCTTGGTGGGATTAATAAATACCTACGTAGATACCTAGGACATAACCTTTTATAACTTTATTAACATAAACATCAAATTAGGGACAACCATTCCTAATGTGAGGAATTCCAGTTTTGTTTAAATATCTGCCAACTAACTCTCAGTTTTTCCATCACGTTTTCACAGTACAAATATAACGAAAATGAAATTTTGAAATGCTGTAAACTGTAAAGGACAACAGATTCAAAAATGTTTCGATTTAACTAACTAACTAACCATCACGCCGTTTCCCCGCAGGGGTAGGCAGAGAGGACGGACCGCCAAACAACTCGATCTTGGCACACACTCCTTGCCTCGTTCATATTGCGGTGTAGAAATATTTATAGGAAAATAAATACCTATTTTACTACACGTATTAAGAGGATTTTTTTCTGAAGAATTAAATAATTTTATAAACAAAATGTTAAGTGTTCTGAAAGATCTATTCAATGTTATTTTAAAGTAAAATTTCAAACTTGGTCTACAAAAACAGGAGATATGATTTTAAAAAAAAAACTCTCTTTTCGCTCCTCCTGAACAATTAACATTTTGTCTTTTACACTTTACAGCATTTCAAATTTACGTGACATAAAAATGGCCCAATTTAGATTAATTATACGGGGTTTTAAGGAACGTACTTGACTTATTTTAACCAGTGATTCCTGACATTATTTGGAGTAAAAAATGTAAATGAAATTTTGGTCTCCGGTGACTTTTTTTGACGACTTTTTTTTTTCAAAAATTTTCTTCAAAATCAAACAAAAAAAAAAATTCTTCCGCATGTCGTCACTGGTCACTCAGCCGGGTGTCCGACGAACCCCTTACCCCGCCTGTAAATGTTCAACTACTACCATTTTTTAATGTTTTTGTAAAAAAAAAAAAACATCAAAAATGTCACCGGAGACCAAAATTTCATTTACATTTTTTACTCCAAATAATGTCAGGAATCACAGGTTAGTAAGTCAAGTACGTCCCTTAACACCCTGTATAATTTTTCTAATCCGGAGCTTTTAGATTATTGTGCGATTTTTTATTACCGATTTATACCGTGATATTAGGTTAGTTATAGTTAGGTATACATGTCTCCGGACGACAGCCTCCCTGATCGAGGGGTAAGGTTTTCGACCAGCAATCCGAAGGTGGCAGATTAAAATTCCGGCGTGCACAAATAAAAGGTTTTTGACTAATTTGTGTTTTTTCACAAGTAGATATATTTGCGGCCCGTTCCAAGTGGGAGATACTCTCAATATCGCCATGGTGATTAAGATCACCACGCGGAGTTGAAAGGTTGCTAGAAATGGCTTTAGCCTTGTTTGGTGACCAGATCTGAATAGCTAGGTACTTCCCCACGTTTCTTCTCCCCATCTCCTTCCCTTCCCCACTACCTTCAGCCTTACATCATACCCCAATTGAGGATGCCATAATCTCACTGGCCGCAGATGATTGGGAGCAGTTGGGACTCTTGTGCAATATTTAGGGAAAAAAAATTAAAAAACTGTGTATGGGGAAAATATAAACAAATCTACATTTTCCATAATAATATTATGTACGTAGATAGGTACATCACGACGTTATTAGTGCTGTTTATAATGGTGACCGGACAACTCAACAATGTGCAACTTCATCACCCCTTTAAAAATTCATTCGCCTCGTACGTTATACGTTTGTATAGCAATGTTACATTGTCGTGTAAACAAGCTTATGGGTCCGAGTGGTTAAGATGACAATATACCCTAAAATATATTCAGAATCGTAACGACGTAAGTAAAGAAGTCGTGTATATAAATTGCGACTCGCGACCCGTGCATTGGACGGAACTACTGTCGAATTTGCCGTATCAAAGAAAAGAAGACGAAGATAAATAATGTGGGAATCTTAACGACGTAAGTGAAGAAAGCGTGTAAACAAAAATACCCCGCGGCACGGCGTATTGGACGAACGTACGGTCGAATTCACCCTAGCAGGCCCTGAAATACGGCCTTTCCGCCGCGTACATTTTAATTAATTCTGAAGAACGTGTTACAAATATTTAAAACGTGTCTCCATGTTGTCCTCCCGAAGTTATTAATTCATCGTCTAGAAAAATAAAATCTGGTGCCTACCGCTAACTTTATAGTTGAAAAACGGGTAATAAAGTTTTAAAATCGTTGAACGTAAAATATATTAATGGTAAGGTATTTTTTTTATTAATCTATCTATCTTCTTCTTCTATCTATCTATCTTCTATCTTCTTCTTCTATATAAATAAAAATGAATCGCGGAAATGTATGTACGCGCATAACTTCCGAACCACTGCACCAAATTGGATAATTCTTTTTTTTCTGTGTTCGTTTTTGTCAGGACAAGGTTTGTATAATACTACTGGTGTGCTCTGGAATTATGAAATTTGTATAAAAAAATTGCAATGCGTGGCACGCGAGCTGTTTGAAAAATGAATATACAGGGACTGAATATGTGGAATGCGGGAGGGGGAGGTGAACTCGGGAAGGGGGTTCGCGGGACGGTGGAGGGGGGGGGGGAAGGACGGAGTGGGAATGCGAGGGGAAGGAGACGCGGGAGAGGAAGGGGAGGCAGAAAGGGAACGGGACGAATGGGAAAGGACACGCCCGAGTAACAATTTCTTTATAAAATGGCATAGCAACGCATGCCAGAAACCAGCTAGTCTAAAATATAAATAACTCGCATCCCTTGTGCGGCATGGAAATAGAAAACTTATTATAGTTACGAATTTTCCGGAAATGATTAAAATGTAAGTTTTGAGCAAACAAAAAATATTAGGATTGTGTACCGCCTTAAAAGTGATGAAAAAAAACTTGGTTCAATGGGTTACATTGCGAGTTATTTTTTATGTTAGGTTGTGAGCTATTTTTTAAATTATTTTTTCATCACTTATAATGACTTTTCAAAGGGGTGTTGAAATACCACTTTGTTGAGTTGTCATGGAACCATCTATAATATTATCTTGTGAATAATAATTGTTTACATGATGACATTAGATTAATACTCGTGTAGTCTGGTATAAAAATTGATTGGCCTCTACATTAACATTCTGCACAAGGCTGCATTAGTATAAAATATACCTACGTCATGTCACGCAATTGGCACCTACTACACTAATGTAATCAGATCTTTTTAAATACATATATTTGAATATCGATTTTGTTTTCGTGAATGAATGAATGAATGCAAATCTTGGAAGTGGAAATTAACTCACTTCCCGACATCCGGTCAAGCTGAAACTCGGCAAATTGACTCGGTGTCGATGGTGGTTCCATGCCAACTCAGAATGAAACCAACTCAGAACCACCTCAGAAAGGTCATTTTAAAAGCTATGAAAAAAAAATTAAAATGGCCGGTAACCCTAACCTAACTTAACCTATTTAACAATTTTTAAAATAAAACTTCTTTACGCACGCTTAACTTGGGGAGTAAGCTGGTGAATGCGTGACGAGAGCGTTGCGAAAAGTGTGATCGGGCGAGGCGAACGGTCGGGCCTCTGCGCACGCTTGACTTGGGGAGTAAGCTGGTGAATGCGTGACGAGAGCGTTATGAAAAGTGTGGTCGGGCGAGGCGAACGGAAGTTGAGAGGGAGATATAAGTTAGTGAAGTTTTACTTCAGTCGTGTGGTCTAAAGCACACTCGTTTTTTAATATTTTTTTATCATCACTCATAATGACCTTTTTGAGGTGGTTCTGATTCTGATTCTGGTTTCATTCTGAGTTGTCCGGTCACCGTCGATGGCAATGCATTCTGTCGACTTTTGGTGGCGCTCTCGCAGACACGCATTTATCTGAAATTGGATGATATTATAGTAAATACAATCAACTCTTCGATATTTAAAAAATATTCAGCAGTTAATAAATACGAAATAAATATCGGTACCATCCAATAAGGATTTGGCTTAACTCACGGACGTAGCCAGTCAAAATTCGTGTCGGGGGGGGGGGAGGTATTGTCACATTTTGTATTTGTGTTGAAAACTTTTATTTTCTATGTACATTGTTTACTTATTTTTTTTGTTTTTAATAAAATTAAAGTAACAAATGTATACAGAAAATAAAACTTTTCAAAACAAAATACATAATAAACGTTAGTTGTACATATTAAAACATTTTAAGCAGTCAAATTATTCAAATAATCACATTTATGCAAGTACGTATTCACGACTGTGACACTAATCCTGTTATATGTTCATTGAACACTTTTTGCTAAGTGAAATAATAATTTCAAAGTACGTATACACTTAACACTGATTAGAAACGGAATTCCAAATAAAAATCACTTTGCAAAATAAAAATCAACCGCAATCACCGAAAAAACGCAACTTGCAAGTTAATTTTTTTTTCTTTCAGAGGTCCCCATTTACAGATACATAATATATTTTGAGATGTCAGAGTAACAAATAACATTCTCTTAACTCTCCTTATTTTAATATTATTGATGTTGATATTTTAACTTTTCGGGGGGGGGGTTTGAACCCCCAAACCCCCCCCCCCCCCCTGGCTACGCCCGTGGCTTAACTGTTATCGGTGGTCACTCGTTTTAGTCAGTCCCCGGGGGAGGAAGATTCAATCCTCGGTTAAACCAAAAAAAATATTTTAAATACTTACATCTATTTGAATTTCGTTTTTTGTTTCCTTGAATGAATGCAAAATCTTTAAGTACATAATAAATAACAGATGTATTACCTACATATAGTTTTAAACTGTCAACAAAACAACTATCTTATTATTTTTGACATTTCGCGACGGCGGCGCGCATTTCTGAACTATTTCTTGCGGTAAGTCTCTTTAGCTTTCTTAACTTATCAAACTGATTTTATAAGCTGTAAGAAGGCTGGAAATTCGCGCGGGCGTGATTAGACCTGTCAAAAAACTTCCGAAAGAATTAGTTTTGTGACTTGCTATCAGGATATACTTTCAGGATATACTGAAAATCTTCATACAAAATATTGAAATTTTGAAAAATAAATTAATTCATTTTCAGCTACAACAACATCAATAACGTCGTATTTTTCAATCTTTGCACTCTAGCTTACTGAAAACTCACGGACCGCCACTGCTCACTAAGAACCTATTATAAATTATAATATCTATGGTGATTTGAAACTCTAATATAAAAATAAACACAGAGTGCGTTGCTTCTGTTAGTTGTGTTATGTTTATGGTTCGTGTATATGTTAGGAAACGTACCCATACTACGTGACCCACTTTTTGCAATTTTTAACCCCCCCCCCCCTCCCCCCCCCCCCCCCCCCCCCCCTCCCCCACGGTGACCACGTGTAGTATATTCCAAGACTCCCCCCACCCCCTACAGTTTTCAAGTAGTATCATTAATATGGTTTTGAACCATTTCTTGCTGACAAAAAGTTTAAAAAAAATATTTGGCTTATATTTGTCTTTATTAATACGGTGCTTGTTGCGTGACGTCAAGAGTGCATGCATACCTATAATTAAAAGTGGAAAAATATTAAAAAGTTAGTGGAAAAAATATAAAAAGATTTCTAGATTTTGACTATGTGTTAACAACCTAAGCCCCCCGCCCCCCATTGTGACTAAGCGTGGTATTTTAAAGATCCCCCCCATCACTCTAAACGGGTCACGTAGTATTATTACTCTTTATTTTCCAGTTTTAACTAAATTGTTTACTCTGTGGTTTAATTACGACCGGAATAAACGATTTTGGTAGTTGTGCTGTGTCCTTTGTCCAAGAGTGGTATTCATAATTGTAATAAATGGCTATGCGCTATATTGATACATAAATTTCAAAGAATAAAAAAAATCACTCTTTTAGGTATCTTCCCTACAAAAGCTTTACATAATAAAAAAGTTTAAACTTAAAATTGTTTCAGAATATGATGTAGAATCATCTCCTTTCGGAAAGTACCACTAATTTCTAAACTCCCATCGTTTGGTTTTAGAAAAAAATGATCCATGAACTTAAAAAATTATGCTCATTCGCAAACCATTCGTTTTACAGTGAGTTATCTTGGTGTTGCCATTTAATATCTTTTAAACGATCGCAGCGCCCTCAATATTTGTCGTCATTTTTATACCTTTTTTAGTACCTACCCTACATATTTAAAAATGTATTATTAGGTAGGTACACTTCTAAATAACATAAACAAAATTTTATCAAGTGCCTACATACGTATTAAACATTTTTTGTAACCCATCAGGATGTCTCCCCCATCCGGCAAGACCCGCCTGCGCGTGCTGACCTACATGTGCCCCACGCACCCGGTGCAGCTGTACGAGCTGATCATGGAACTCCTGGAGAGGGCACTGGACTGCCACTGCACGCTGACCTACGAGAGCAGGGGTGCGGGTCCCCTGGAGGGGCGCGAGGACCCCTTCGAGACGGACCAGGCTGATATAGGTACAGAGTTTGTGGATACCCTATTTCTCTGGGGATATTGAGAGTTAGGAACATCTTTTATTACTTACTTGTACATATTCTTCGGAATCAGTGTTTAGATGAGGCTGAAAAGGCAAGATTTTTTATAACCCCCAGAATATTTTTTTTACATTTTTAGTACCACACAGGAGGCCCTGAGAAAAACAATTCCCCTCAAGGTCTACGTCATCTTTGAGGATAATGTGTGGAGGGTCTTTTTAGGAAAAGAAGGAGAGGAAGTTCTGGGTAGGAAAAAGGTATGAGGGGTGGGTAGGAAGGAATCTAGGGGTCAGGGTATCCAGGAGTGTCGGACGTGTGAATCCATCCCTCCCACTGCATTACAAGACGATGTTCCGAGAGAGTCCTGGAGAGAGAGAGAGAGAGAAAGAGAGAGGTCAAAGAGTCTTTTTTTCAACTTGTTCCTAACTTTTTTTCAACTTGTTTCTCCCGATCCGGCCTACAACGCAGTAGGTGGGTAGGCGCACTGCCGCCAACACCCGGACAAACCTCACCGCAAGAACCCAGTCACCCCTGCTAAGTAATCAAACGAAGCTTGGGGTGACCTGTGGTAGAAGTGTTGGTTATCCAATTAATGGTTCCAGGAGCGGCGGTACCCATACTTACCTCCTAAATTGACAATGTATTCTAGGGGTTATACATTTTTTTATCGCAATAAATTGAGTTTTTTTATTAGCCATTGCGTACGTAAGTTGATGGTTAAAATTTTACCATATGCAGACTGACCGAGAATCGGCTGTTAAAATCGCGTGCCCCAAGTTTTACACTCCCTTTTCATTATACATACCTCTCTGAATCTAGGCAGTTCGTGGATTATCGATGTTAGGTATATATTTGCATTATTCATTCATCTTATCAGTTTCTATGCTCCTGGTAAATGTTCTTATATTCGAAGCAAAGTTGTGCTTACATAAATTTTGGATGTTTTCTTACCCGTATTGGTTTCTGTGCTCCTGGTAGAATTCTTATAAATTTGAATCAAAATTGGTCCCTTTTGGTTTGGAGTTTTTTTTTAATTAGGCAATTCACCCTGAAAAGAGTGCTTTGTGCCAAAAAAATAAAAAGATAGTTATAATTTTGAGGATAATCTATAAGAGAATAAGACACTTCAAATATTGAAGTAATTCAAGTCTATGAACTTAAATAAAACTGAAAAAACGCGAGAATTGTTGAGAGACAGCAAATATGGAATACTGAGGGGAGAATGGTGGGTGATTTTAATGAGCAAACGATGTATATTATGTTTTGTAGGAAGAATCTTTTTTACAATTAAAAAAGACATGGTCAAGAGTCTCTTCCTCCAAACCGCACTGGCAGAGTGGACTTTCGAGGATTCGAATTTTAAACCAATGCGCTGCAATAGAGCGGTGACTAATTCTCATTCTCGAAATGCAGGAAATAAATCGTTTGGATTTTTTTTTTTGCCGTGGAACCAAGGTTTACTTGGAATGTGTTTGGAGGTATTATTTACCACATCATACTTTCTGTGCTCCTGGTAAATATTATTTTTAATATGACAATAAATGATATTCATGAATTTAAAATTAGGTGTTAAATGTAGGTACCACTCACACCTTTTCATGGTTTCTGTGCTCCTGTTAGAAATTCTTATATTTTTGTTGTTGCTTCATACAGATGTTTATTTATTTATCGAAATTACAAAGCAAAGAAGTGCAATATGATTCATAACATTCTATTAACTAGACAAATCACTCTCTTTAGAGTGAATTAAAAAAAAAAAAAAAAAAAATTATCCAGTCAGTAGAGAAATATTCTCGGTTCTAACTGTGAAGCCAGTATATTTACATATTTTTTTAATGATATTATTTCTATGACTGGTGAATATTTCTCGTATTTCAATGAACCTAGGATATTATTTCAATAACTGGTGCCCTGGGGGTATTCAAATCTCACACTTTCTGTGCTCCTGGCAGATATTCTTATAAATACGAATATACTCATGAATGCCATATTAATAGATTCTAGATTTATTTTATACACATCTCTCTCTTTATTACCTTTTATTTATTCTGTGCTCTTAGTAGGTATACTTACATATTTATAATATTATTTGCAGCATTCATGTCAGCCGCATCGTTTATGAACTTGAGGAAGACCAATCAGTTTGCTGAACTTCTTCCGGTCACCCCCGTGTTCACGCATCCCAAGAATGTCAACAACGAGCCGGGCTACTATGCTGATATCATCGTACACAGAGATAAAATGTGAGTTCACACTGCATTATTTATTGATTGTGATATTATTAACAAATAATTGCTATTAATTAGATTGGTTCTTAATTAGTAAAGAAGATAACATTCCTTGAAATTAATTATCCGAAGGGTTCATAATCAGCTCTTTCATGGATGGCACTAATTTAATTAATTTAGGAAAAAACACTTTTCACAAGTTATGCTTTAAAATATTATGATTAATTATTTGTTTGCACCTGTAAATATGCAAAATGAATAAATGATTTTATCCTTATACAAAATCAATTCTTTAAAGAAAGGCCTACAAATACAATATCCTATTGAATGGTTCCATGACGACTCAGAAACATGCAATTCCAACACCTCTTTGAAAAGTCATTAAAAGTTATGAAAAAAAAAATGGTAATAAAATTCGCACGGGATGAGGTAGACATTTAGCATTAATTACATACTTACTTGGTAATAATTTTATAGTAAAAATAATACGATATTGAAATTACAACGTTTATAACATGTTCCTGTCTGGGACGTCTTATTTCTAGAATTGAAATACTTAGGATGGGTTGTTTCAAAAAATTTGACAGATTCATCAAATATTTGAAGTTAATTTTCGCGTTCTGTGTGAGTTCTATTCAAGTTCTGTGATTATTTCAGTTTTATGAAGCAATTGGCTTATAATGACAGAACTTACACATAGAACGTGAAAATCAACTTTAAATATTTGATGAATTATTTTAAACAACCCGTTCTTAGAATTTAAAAGTCATCAGTCATCATAATTAAATTAATAGTAAGGCGACGATGCAATTTTGTATTCAAAATTTTTAGAGCACTTAAAAAAGTGTAATTTTTTATTTGTTAAGTTTAATGTAACTAATTAAATTTTGTTTTTACGTACGCATATTCATAATTATTTCTTCAGACACACATTTTCAACTGAATATGAAAATATGTGCATATACGTTACTCGTGTTTTTAATAAGATATTAAGGATATTAATCATCGATGTACCCAGGTACTTTATAATATCTTTTTAATATAGATATATTCTATTGTAAAGGTAAAATTATAGAAGATGTCACCCATCAATATTATAAGAAGCAAGTTACGATGTAAGTTTCTTTCAAATGCTCCCTGATGACGCAGATATGAACTATGCCTGGGAACACTTTACTAAAATGTCCAATTGTAATCCGTGAACTCTTAAAAATTTTAACTCTTTTTCATACACATAATTTTTAATTTGTTATTTGTCTGACGAATGAAAGCTATATATATATTTCAATAGTTTTTCACACCGAGAGCATAATTAAAGTGTTGACTTTGAAAATAATTTTCGCATAGTACTAATAAAATAGTACTCAAAATAAATTCTAGCCTTAACTTTAGTATGTTAACAATTTTTCATCATGACTATAATTGAGAGCTAGTGTGTAAATTTATTATTACTTATAAGCGCGGTGTAAATATAAAGCGGCGCATAAGGTCAGGGGAGTAAAAAAACTTAACTTATTACCATGGTGTTTATATAGGTTTAAGGCCGGCTTTACGTATAAGGAAGACAGATTGTTTTAAAGTACATTATGGTGTATTCATCGGAGGTAAATTCAGGAATACGGAGGAATACTAAAGACGGATGTTGTTTGACAGAATTTGAACAATTCATCTAATTTTAAAGTTCATTTTTCAAGTTCTGTGAAAATCCTATTCATGTTTTGTTACTATCCAAGTACAGTAAAACAATACGCCCGTGATGAAATAATAAAAGAATTTAAATAGAACTTTCACTGAACTTGAATACTTTAAGTGTGAAATTTGATGAATTGTTCAAATTCAGTGTAACAACATGTCCTAAGTAAACGTAGGCATATTTATATTATGCATAGTTTACTATCATTACATAGATAAAATGAAGTCGCTCAAAATGTATGTGCGCGTTAATCTTTTAAACTACGCAACGGATTTTCATACGGTTTTCACCAATAGATAGTGTGATTGAAAAAGAATGTTTATATGTATAATACATGTAAATTATATTAAAGAAAAGTCGAGAAATTCAAAGAAAACATATTTTTGTGCGATTTAAAACGGCTGGCGGGCCGTACTAAGTCACTTTTGAAATTCGTTCTACGGAAGAAATTGGAAAATAGATGTCCTAGAGTAAGTAGGTATTTGATTTTCCCTTTTCAAATATCCAGTGTTGCATTGCAAGCATTGTATAATTAGTGGCGATCGCTCGAATTGCATTACATAGTATAAAATGAAGTCGCTCAAAATGTATGTGCTCATAGATCTTTTAAACTACGGAACAGATTTTCATGCGGTTTTCACCAATAGATAGAGTGATTCAAGGGGGAGGTTTATATGTATAATACATGCTTATTATAGTAGAGAAAAGCCGAGAAATTCAAATATTCAATTCAGACAGCGGGCAGATTTTATAAAGGTTGGGTAATGGCGTTGTGTTTCGTTAGCCACAGCAACGTGTGGCCGGGTCTGCTAGTATTACATAATATAATATAAGTATTGCTTACAAGATAAACAACAGTTTTTTTTATTATTGCAACATAATGCAATAAAAACACACATTCATTTGTAAATAAATTTAGGATCGTAAAGCTGTTTTATTTATTGTATTCTTGTACATTGTTTGCTTGAATGTAATAATAATTAATTCTCTATGGCTTTATCTCAATTTTATCTGTAATAGACAGAAGCAACTTGACCCCATAAAGAAGTTGATAAAAACTTCTAAATACAAAGTCTTTGTGCTTTTATAATAGATAATGCAAGTCTTTCTTTTCTAGTTTAATTCTACTGAGATTTAAATGACAAACTCCACAGCAGAGTAGTAAAGTTTTGGATTAATACAGAACCAAATGAAAACAAAATGAAATGCAAATTAGTGAAAAATGACTTTAGCTATATTTAGTAACCAGATGTAAACATGCAGATACTTCGCAATATTCCTCTTTTATTTGAATGAAGCAAGGTGAATGTGCCAATACAGTTGTCAGTCCGTC
This sequence comes from Limnephilus marmoratus, assembly GCA_917880885.1. Lineage (NCBI taxonomy): Eukaryota > Metazoa > Arthropoda > Insecta > Trichoptera > Limnephilidae > Limnephilus > Limnephilus marmoratus. The sequence goes on along the minus strand of OU862919.1, from coordinate 25,320,884 downwards.
CTCTCTATCAGCTAGTTAGTTAGACAAATTGATAAAGTAGCAAATAATAAAGAAAATGTGCAGGTGTTCGGGGGTAAAGTGCACTAACCCCCCCCCCCCCCTTTTAAAAAAAAAACATACAAAATTACACCGGAGATCAAAATTTCATTTACATTTTTTACTCCAAATAATGTCAGGAATCACTGGTTAAAAATAAGTCGTCCATAAGATACGTCCCTTAACACCCTGTGTAATGATTTATAATCACCTCCCAAAGTTGGTGAACTTTACCCCGGATACCTTGTATATGTAATATGAAAAGTTTTACAGATGCCAATGAGAATAATACCATTTATTTAAGTATTTTAAATTTTTAATTTTATTTAACTTACCATTTATTTAAGTATTTTAAATGTTTAATTTTATTTAACTTACCATTTATTTAACTATTTTAAATGTATAAATTCCAGGGCACACAATGTATCAGAGCTTCAAGATCTACGAGGATGCAGTTTTGCATTTAGCAGCGAAGAGTCTCTCAGCGGCAGTGTAGTAATCCTCAAGGCCTTACATGATGCAGGAGAGAATGCTACTTTCTTTGGAAATACACTAGGTAAAAATATGTACAAATTTATGTATTATTATTTGAGAATGTATAATACTACTCAGAAATCCTTAACCGAACATAAAAAATAATAAAGAATTGTGCAAGCGGCTCATCTTATATATAAAATTGAATCGCTGAATGTGGTGGGGAGGGAGAGGGGGGAAGGTGGAAGGGGTTGAGAGGGGAAGGGGGGAGGGGGGAGGGAGGAGGGAGGGCGGTGAGAGGGGGGGGAGGGAGGGAATTTTTTATTATTAATTCCTATCAAATTAATGGAATAAACATCTGACTGAAGTCTTGTATGACAGAGTCAACATGAAAGTGAGAAAACTATAGGTATATTTTAGAGATACCACGAATATTCGGCTTCTATTCGGTATTCGGACGAATGGTTCGCAATATTCGGCCGAATACCGAATACCAAATAATGAAAAAAAAAAAAGATTGCCAGTTTATTGTCTTCACTACAAATTTCATAATATTCCCAAATAGGTGATCTTTTTATCAAATGGCGCCATTTCGTAAAGCTTTTCGCGAACAAACGGTGATGTTTTTTAAGATATACATACTATAAGTATCATAATTTGATGGAATAATCAACAAATAATGCATGTTGTTACACGACCTACTCGCAAATGAAACAAATATGCCCTTGGCGTAGTTACCGCACGCACTTCAATGATGCAGGTCGAAACCTGTCACCCGCGAAATGCACTAAGTGTCACCGAATACTCAGCTCTTCGGCCGAGAGCCCAGCCGAATAATTTCGGCAAAAACCCCAATTTGTGGCATCTCCAGTATATATATATATATAGATAATGCAGAGTTGTACGGTCTCTCTTCATCATCGCTGTCATCCTAGATAAATCAATGTGTCATTTACAACAGTCTATCGACTATTATACTGGCGTCCCAATATCACAGTAAAACTTTAAAGTAGCCATTATCCACCCAATCTTGGGTAGCGCCGCTAATCCGTTGAGCGGTAGACACCTGAATGTATGTCTATAGGTATGAAAAACATTCGTGTATGAATGAGAGAGCATGAAACACCATAAAAGAGCATGTCTTCTGTGTATCTTGTCTTCTTATATCACAGTGTGTCAATTAACAGTATAAATATTCTACAGACACCAAATTATTAATTTAATACCCATTGAATATAAATTTACTTGGTGATCAGCATCATCTCTAAATATATCTAAAAAAATCCCACCACACTACTCAAATTTGGGTAGCTGTAGGCTTCTGAATTTTGTAAAGTAAAAATAATTTATTTTGAACTTCTGCAATATGTTTAGTTATTGTTATTGCTTGATTAAGTTTCTATCGAATACCAAAAGATGACACTAATTTTCCTTTCATTGAATTTAATAGTAGTGTCGTGCACTCCTACAATTTCATGTGACTACAGACATTTCCAATAGACCATAGACAACATACAGAAGTTCAATATTGCCCCAGATAAGTTCAAGGTAGGGCAATTTCAGTTACCCAACATACAGAATTCATGCATTTATAAATTTAACAATTAAATTGTTTTTTTTTATAAAACTTAATGCATGCATAAATACTTCTAAACACTTCTAACACATACTTCATCTCTTTATATTATAAATCTTGTTGTAATTCCTCCAACTTGTTATCGGGTACTTGGTTTATACTTTTCAATACTAGGTACTAACCTACTTACTTAACTCATACACTGTAAATCTGAATATAATATGTTATTAGGTTATTCGGCAAATCCGAACATACTATATGCTACCAGGTTCTTTTTCTATTTTTTCTATTTTATTTTTTTTTGTTATGAAATGTATAATATGAACTAAACCTGTCAATTTGTCTGTCCTGGAACGGGAAACTTTCCTAGTTGGACAGGCAAAGCATCCTACTATGTAATTTGTACTTTCTTTTGTATCTGTATATAGTAAATAAATAAAATAAAAATAAAAATGTATATACATTTGAGAAACGAACCACGAATTATGAGAAAGGAACGAAACAACCGCAGTTTGCATTTGGTTGGTTCCTTTTCCATAATCCGTGGTTCGGCCCAGCAGTTCAGCTCATTTACGTAGCCTAAAATTATGCGATAAAAAGCATTATGCGATATAATACATTAACCTAATGAAATATAGGTGGAATCATTAGTTTAAACCACAGTAAGCAGTTTATATGTTACCATATTAATATTTGGAGGTATGACTTTTGAAATGAGAACGGCCCAATCCAAAATCGGGTGAAATGCAGATCCTGCCACAGTTTGGAAATTTAATAAAAAGGCACTTTCTAGATGAGAAAAGTGTGGAGAAGCTGAATAAAAAAAAAATTAAGGCGCGTTCGACAAAATTGAGGGAGATACAGACGTTTAAAGTATAAATAAAATTTCACTCCGTAAACCGATACTACGACACTCCGCCCGCCATTTTGTCACTGTTATGTTGGTATCCCAGACCTACAAACAAGAGCCAGATACGATTGTAGCCGACTTCGTGGGATAAATAATAAGGCGCGTAATTATGAAAAACAGAATTAATAATATAATGTAAACGAACCTCTAATCAGGTACTGGAATGGAGACAAACCATTCAAATCCTGGGATGTTTTTTAAAATAAAGATAATATAGGTACACAAGCCCGCTACACAAACCCTGCGTAGCCAAACAAACCATTCAAAAACGTAGGCTGTTTTTTAAAGTAAAGATAACATACACAAGCCCGTTACACAAACCCTGCATAGCCAAACAAACCATTCAAAAACGTAGGCTGTTTTTTAAAGTAAAGATAACATACACAAGCCCGCTAGACAAATTTCATAATTACGCGCCTCATCAGTTATCCCACGAAATCGGCTACAATTGTATTTAGCTCGTCTTTGTATCAGGGATACCAACAGTGACGAAATGCCTGCCGGCACTTGCCGGGCTGTCATAGTGTCGGTTCGCGAAGTGAAATTTTATTTAACGCAATTGAAAATTAATTACTTATTCAAATTTTTTTTCTATTGCTTTCCGCACTTTTTTTCATCTTCCAGATTAAAGTTCTCAATTTTAAAACGCGGTGAAAACATGGTTTTTGCAAAAAAACAAACTGTGGCAGGATCTGCATTCCTCCCCCAAAATCAAATGCCTGGAAATCTCTAACGCTCAAGGCTTTGTGCTATCACTCGAGTGATTAAACAAAATACATTATTGTAAAATTTATTGAATGTTACAGAATCCGGATCCCACATGTCTTCGGCGCAGATGGTTCTGACGAAGCAGGTGGAGTGGGCCTCGGTGGATGCCACATCCCTCCTGTACAGCAAGAAATACATGCAAGACGGAGGTCGAGACATTGTCATCCTCAAGTCCATTGGACCCCTGCCGGCCTACCCGGTAGTCATCAATTCTAGATTACCAGGTAACTATAATATTATACAAATATAAACTAGTTGTCCCCTCAGGCTAATTTGTTCAGTTTTCAGAACAACTCATGTAGGTCTCATAGAAATCGTTGGCTTCCTTATTATAATGGTTAGAAATATGATCGAAATGGTGTTAGGCTGGGATTAGACTCGTACGTTTTTTCCTGTAAATCGCTCTTGTAAGCGATTTATGGCCAAATTACCAATGTAAACGACATCAAAAGTCACTTAAAGTAATTTATAGCAAGTTACAGAACTTTTTCTTTCGGAAGTTTTTTGACAGGTCTAATCGCGCCCGCGCGAATTTCCAGCATTCTTACAGCTTATAAAATCAGTTTGATAAGCTAAGAGACTTACCGCAAAAAATAGTTCCGAAATGCACCGCGCTCCTTTGCGAAATGTCGAAAATTAAAAGACAATTGTTTTCATAGGAGTTTTTTCCTACAAAACTAGTAAGTAAGTATTTATTTCCACTTATTTAAGTTTTCTGGAAAATGGGCATCCTTCTATTCAATTATCGGTCCAATCCTTTCCAATCTCAATGTTTTTGTTTTTAACATTTACGTATTTGAAATTTTGAATTCGAAGTCGGTTGCTGTCAGCAGATGTCAGGTAGCTGTCATTCGGATAAAACGATATTAATTGCCGCCTTTGACGGCATAAAAGAGCGTGGAGAATTGTTTAATGAAAGCCAAAATCTATTTCAACACTTTATTGGGGCCTTTTCGTCTTTATTGACAAAATCGTGTAAATTTGACAGTAGCAGGTCGTTGTTGACAGGAAGCCATCTTACCGCAAATAAATTTACAGATGTAAACGGTGGCATGAGCATTTACACTGGTCGAGCTTCCGAACAACTTCCGTGATCATTAATTACCACAAGTCGGATGCATATGTAAACGCTCCTGTGAGTGACCTGTCAAAATCTTATGTAATCCGTAAATTTTAATTACGAGTCTAACCCCAGCCTTAGAAAGAAAAAAGACCATGCTTTACCTTTAAATCTAAAATTTAAACACAAAATAATTAAAATATATCAATACATCTTCATGAATCCAAGTTTCCCACCATAATTTGAAAAAAAAAAATTTGAAGCTTTGGGAATTTTTCATTAATTATTTTTATATGAAAAGACAAAAAAGTGAGTTGACGATCACGTTTATAATACATTTGCTTAATAAAAAGTGTGCTTTCAAAAATTTTACATTTCAAACATTAATGTTTATTTCGAATTATAAAATTTAAAAGCATATTTCATCACCTTTCAAAAACAGTTTTTAGTTTTCGGATGCATTCTGAAATATTCCATTTATTTGGATTTTATTGCAAAGCTGAAATATTTTGACCTTGCGACAAAATAGGTACGAGGCCCGAGTGGTTAAAAACCCAAGAAAAATCTCTAGGCTGAAGCTAAAATTTTACACAGCACACAACGTCCCCTAAGATGACATAGGCCCTGAGGGAAATTATTTTCCTCAGGGACTCCTGTGTGTGGTTAATGTAAAAAATAAAACAAAAATAAATGAGAAGAAAAGTGAAAACATACTGACGTGGAGTGTATTGTAGAAATTATCTGTTGTACAACAATCATGTAATTATTTCCACGCCATAAACAAAATTTCTCACCTAGAGAGTACTGAACGCTAATGCCTGGATCTCACATACTGAGTAGATGACCCAGGCCAAAGCCCTTACAGCCCGATATGATTTGCTTTATAGGCAGCCAAAGGAAGAACTAACAAATTATTTATAAAAACCATAGATTTTTTGAATCCACAAAAATCTACACTAGTGATTGTGAAGTTAACCTTTTCAAGCTATAATATCATTTTGGAATAATTTGTCGCAAAAACATTCTAATTTTTAAATATATTTCTTTGATTCATCATTCAAATAATATTCTTAATTCCAGCCGAATTAAAGGCAACCCTGACCGAAATATTCCTCACCCTGCCCCACGATGGCGAATGGAAGAAACGGTTTGCCAAATACGGGGTGGTGAAATACGCACCAAACAGCGAGGACAGCTATGAGCGACAGACGGAAGCAAAAGATGCGACGAAAAGGACCTCATTTAATGTTTGCTATTATTAGAATTATATTGACTTTGTTACTTTTATATAATCTGTACGTACTGTATTTATATGAGATTAAATAATTTATGAAAATTGTTTCAACATTCCCATAATAGTTGTTGTATATTGTATGTTACGTAAGTATATTTTTTTAATATATATTGTATGTCCATTGAATTAATAATGTAAGGAGATTTTATTAAATGACAATGCAATTTTTATACAGTATTTTCTATACACCCACTCTCCTGATAAAATAATACAAATATTAGGGTGTAGAACCGCGGCACAGAACATTCCGAATCAGGCGAAATCAAAATCATACAGTTCGTATGTAGCAGTGGCGGTCAGTGAGCTAGAGTGCTAAGATTGAAAAATATTGCAGCTGAAAAAGTTTTTTTTTTTTGAAAATTTCAATTTTTATATGAAGATTTTCAGGATCCTTTCAGATTGTGGATGCGCGGCTTCCACAAACTGAAAGGTCTTCATACAAAAAGTTGAAATTTTGAAATAAAAAATCCATTTTCAGTTACAACATCAATAATGTGGTATTTTTCAATCTTAGCACTCTAGCTCACTTAAAATTCACAGACCACAACTGGTATGTAGATGGCGATAAGGTTAAAATTTAAATCAGCTGCCTGTTTTGATTTATGAGAAAGAAAACATGTTTTATGTTATTTTGTGAAGTTCAGGCCCAAGTATTAAAATATTTTCTGATAATTTTCAAAACATCTTAATTTGAGATATTATACAATAAAACCACACACAAAAATGAGTTTGTGAGTAAGGGGGCGTTCAAGTATTACGTAATATAATTTTTTGAAGATTTTTGACCCCCCCCTCCCCCCATGTAACGTGCCGTAACGTTTTTCCGTATCCTCCCCCCCTAAACGTTACGTAATGCCCAAGTCATGAAAGTCACAAAAGTTGCGCAAAGTACTGGAAAGTCGCTTAAATACCTCTTTTCTTGTTCTAATCGCATTTGCGGTAATAAATAAAACAAGAGATTTCGAGAACGAAAAGAGTTGCCAACTTGGAAGATTTTAATTGCCTAGTTTTTTTTATCTAAATAAAGAAAAACATGTTACGTAATATGTTGTTCGAACCCCCCCTCCCCTCCCTGGTAATGCACAGTAACGTTTTACAAGACCCTCCCCTCCCCCAAGTGCATTACGTAATACTTGAACGGCCCCTAAGATTTTACAGATTTTTTTAGGAAGAAAGTTACAAAGGTGTTTAATAATAAATGAGAAATCTATTTGCAACGATAACTGATAACTTTATTTACAAACCTTAACTACAATAAATTACAAATGGACATAGGTGACAAACAAGGCATAGAAACTAATCATAATCACATTATTTTAACAATTATTATTGCAAATTTCCATTAACAATGAAAACAAAGAAAACAAAGAATAATAAATAATGCATGACCAATGGTTAAATAATACTTGATAATCATTATGCTCTCAGTTCTTCATTGAAGCTATTGGAAGTTCTAAAAGCAAATATTAATTATTGTTTGAGATATGTAGACCGTATACGAACTGCTTTCTGAAATTCAAAACAAAAATTAATCAAAATTTGACAAATAACAATATATGTATATATATATAATTTATTTCGAAGCTGCTCTTTAAATGATGTAACAAACAGGGTGTACGGGGATAAAGTGCATTAACTTCGGGAGGTGATTCTGCATAATGGTACAAGTAAAAAAAATAAATAACTTTCTTCGAAATTTCAACTTTTAGGGGTACTTTTTTGGTAAAAAGATAAAATTTAGTCCGGCGTGTGCGGCCAGCATTATTGTTTTCCGCCGTTACGATACGGGCCAATCACAACCATGCAAAGTTGCCACAATCGCGCCTGGCAGGCTCACAGAAAATTTATCGGGTAAGTTTGTACCTCGCACTAAGGATTTTTAGTAGGTATGTCTTTTTTCATGCGAAAAAAAGTTGGAATTTCGGAAAAAGTGTTTAATCTTTTTTACTCCTATTATTATGGTTTAGTGTTTTCAAAATAATTCCGTGTAATACGCAAATATCACAAATTTGTACCAGAGTATGGAAGAATTTATAAGAAATCTTTCTGTACATCTATGAATAAAAAATCTTCAAAGATTGAAGGCACAATATAATTAAATAAATCGGCAATAAATGTCAGCCATGTTAGTACCGTTTCGATGAATCATGAAGAATGACAAGAGAGGATGAGAAGAGGGGCAGTCTAGGGAGCTCCGCCCATGTTGATCATCTCACACTCCTCGTCGGAGATCAGACGCCTCCTGTACCGTCTGGGAAGCTGCCAGTCCTCTATTACTGCAGATGATACCACTGCGTTTGGTTTACCCTAAAAGAAAATTAATTTTGCAATAGATTGAATAAATATCCACGGTCAATATGCACTCATTATTATTAAACACTTGAATAAGTTCACAATTTCATAGAACTTGAACAATTCATCGAGGTTAATTTTCAAGTTCCTTTATTATTTCAGTTCTGTAAAACAACTTGACCATACAATAGAACTTGAAAATTAGCTTTGAAATTTGATGAGTTGTTCAAATTCTATGAAACAACCATAAGACCTACACATAACAATGGGAAACAGCTGTTACTGTAACTGGAAACGGAAAATAATTCTTTTTTCTTATTTCTTTACAATTAAAATTGATTGTTCACTTGGCGGCCATTGTCATTGAAAGTTTTAAAGTTAGTTTTTTTTTCTTATTTAACTCAAACTGTGAACCTAAGAACCTAAAAGAGGTTTTTAAATTGGGTTTAATTAAAAAACTAATTTTAAAAACTAGCCTAAAAAACCCATTTAATTATTTTTTAAATGTCTCCCTCAACCAGTCTCCCGGTCCGGCCAGTCACGCAGTAATAGGACAAAGGCATTCGCCGCCAAGACCTGGACAAACCTCATTCCATGAACCCTGGCACCCCTGCTGAGTCACCACAAGTAGCAAGCCACTTGGTGTGACCTATGGCAGGGGTGTTGGTTATTCAATAAATGGTTCCCGTGGTGACGGTACCCATACCCTGTTCCCAAATTGAAAATTATTACCTATGTCAAAAAATGGCGTGAAGAAATGTTGTCAATATTAGAAGGTAAATATTTCCCTATTGAGTCCATGTCAACTTTTATCGTAGTCGACTATCATAGTCAACTATTATCTACCTAGTACAATTTTTTAAAGTGTGTATTGAGCATGGACTCAATAGGGATATATTTACCATTTATTTAACTACGGTTGACATATCAAACAACACTCAGCTATCTGTTTTCAAAACAAACCAAATAAAATCTGCATTTGGTTTACCCTAAGGCTACGAACGCACAGGCAGGCGGCTTGCTTAGCGCCTAGATAGGTTGTAGATAGCCGATGGATAGCCGCTTAGCGTGTATCCAGGTAAACCAACGTGTTGGTTTTTTGCCACTAGGCAAAAAACCAACACGTTGGTTTACCTGGATACACGCCAAGCGACTATCTACTACCTATCTAGGCGCCAAGCGCGCAGTGCGGCCGGTCGCTAAAATTCGAGAACGTTCGTTTTACTAAGCTACTCGCTAGGTGACTCGCTAGGCTCTAGGCGCTAAGCAAGCCGCCTGCCTATGCGGACGTGGCCTAAAAGAAAAGGACATTGTAATACATGGGTCCAATGGTTTGAATAGGAAACCGAACAAGGCGATAACATGACACATAGCTAAGGTCAGTCCTTTATCCTTTTCTGAGAACTTTATATAACGTCGTTTTCTTAAATTGTGTAATTTTGAGGTTACCGAATTGGTTTTCTGTTTGGGGTGGTGCAGAAAGTATACGTTACGAAAAGGGTCATTCAATAAAGAAAAGAATAATGCATAATTATATAAACATACATCTTATGCGTGGTAATGGAAACACAAGAATTTAATACATAATGTAGGAAAAATAAATATTTCGAAGTAATAAGTTACCTTGACTCCAGCTGGAGCTGGCTGGCTGGCACTGGCGCTCGCCGGTCCATGGGCTGCCCCTTGGCGGAATTTGATCATCGGCACACGATTCGACATCCTTCTCACAGTTTGGGCAAACATTTTTCAAGATTTATCGTTTTGTATTTTGTAATGGAAAAAATATTCGTCAAATTGAAGATAACGAAGACGGAACAGAAAATTTTGACAGATAGCTTCGGGTGTTTTGTAATAGCACAGAGCTATAAGATGACCTAGAAAATATTAGCGTATGCGATAGTAGTCTTTACAATATCATGGTCTAATGACTATTTTCAAAGACTAAATTTATTACTATTTAGGTACCTTGAAAAATGGGCTTTTAAAGCCTCGATTACATTGAGCGAATTTACAATCTGGGAAATTGTCTATCTGTTAGTAAACTCGCTCAGTGTAATCGTATTGCTAGCTAACTTTCATCTTGTGGAAAAACATCGAAAAAAATTGAAAGGGGGTCCTCGATTACATTGAGCGAATTTACAATCTGGGAAATTGTCTATCTGTTAGTAAACTCGCTCAGTGTAATCGTATTGCTAGCTAACTTTCATCTTGTGGAAAATCATCGAAAAAAATTGAAAGGGGGTCAACTTTACTCGCTACTCGCTCGCGTTTGCCACAAGATGGCGGCCCACCAACAGCTGATTTCGTAATTGTCAGAATTAGTTCGCGCGGGAGTCTTAATTCTCGCTACTGGCTAGCGTGTGGCTCTAGCTGCGAGCTCAACATAAATAAACTAATCCCAAGCTCAAGTTTTCTACAAAATGTCGACAGAATTGGTTCGCGCGGGAGTTGTTATTTTAGCTGCTACTGTAGCTACTGAACGAGTAGACAGTTTTGTGTGTCATCATGACAATCTCACTCACCGATTCACCGCTTTTAAACTTACCGGCTAGTGGCTTGTAAACTCGCTCCTCGCTCAATGTAATCGACCTAGTTGCGGGTTGCCGGGATTGGTTTATTTATAAGATTGCCATAATAAGGTCAGTCCAGGCTCACTCAAGGCGCCAGTCTGAATCTGGAAAACTCGAAGCAGATGGCGCTGGTGTGGTTGGATATCATTTCCATGATATATGTATTTTTGAAGGCACTAAAAAAATTATAATAAATATGGTGTTTGGAGGGAGGCGTCTACTAATATCTACAGGAATAACCAAAGTGTTGACGAATATCTACAGCTCAAACTGTTGACTAATATCTATGAGAACCAAAGGAGGCGTCTACTAATATCTACAGGAATTCCAAAAACTGAAAAAATCGAACTAATATCTATGAGAAGGAAAGTGTTGACGAATATCTATGAGAACCAAAGTGTTGACGAATATCTACAGCACTGGCAGAGGTTGTATTTGCAATTATGTATAGCATATTGGAATAACGTAATATTGCGTATGCAGTTTTAAAAAACTTAATTTATGTAAGTATGTATGTAAAAATCCCTAATATCGGACTATTGGACACATTTAGCTGATTAGTCCAACCTACACTCTGTAGATATTAGTTCAACCTACGCTCTGTAGATATTAGTCAACACTGGGACCGTCATAGATATTCGTAGATATTAGTCAACACTCTGAAATTCGTAGATATGAGTTCAACATATGAGCTGTAGATATTCGTCCGACATACAGGCTGTAGATATTAATATCTGGAGTCGGTTGGAGTGCCAAGGAATTATTAAACAAATGAGTTAACCGTCAATTACATTGAGCCAGTTTACAAGCTACTATTTACTTAAGTTTAAAAGCGGGTAAATCGGCGAGTGAGATGGTCATGATGACCTACAAAACTGTCCACTCGCTCAGTAGCGTAGGAAACTGAGCTTGCAGGTCGCTGCTAGCGCCAGTAGCGAGAATAACGACGCCAGCGTGAACTAATTCTGTCAAGTGTTTGACAGTCAAAATCAGCTAATTATTGGCAACCATATTGAAAACATAAATAAATCAATCACGAGTAAGCGTGTCTCGAGTAAAGTTGATGATCTTTCAACTTTTTTCGTAGTCAACAATCTGTTAGTTAGCAAGTAACACGATGACACTGAGCGAGTTTACTAACACATAGTGAATTTCCCAGATAGTAGCTTGTAACGATGACACTGAGCGAGTTTACAAGCTCCTATCTGGGAAATTCACTATGTGTTTTCCCAGATAGTAGCTAATGTGTCATCGACGCTTTAGGTACATAAATGCAAAAGTAATTGGCAAAAGGGAAGATTTAGTTTGCTTATAACCGATTTTGAAATCTAAATATTTGCATTCACACATAAAAAGTTTTAAAAACGGCTCACCTTAAGCCTCGATGACATTGAGCGAGTTTACAAGCTATTAGCCGGCGAATTCACTATCTGCTAGTGAACTAGCTCAATGTAATCGTATTACTAACTAACTAGCAGATTTTACACTGAAGGAGTTTACTAGCAGATAGTAAATTCGCCGGCTAGTAGCTTGTAAACTCACTCAATGTCATGGAGGCTAAAGAGGGTCAACTTTGCTCGCTTCTTGCCAGTGTGTGCCACAAGATGACGGTCAAACAACTGACAGAATTAGTTCTCGCTACTCGCTAGCATGTGGTGCTAGCTGCGAGCTCAGTTTTCTACAAAATATCGACAGAATTAGTTCGTGTGGGAAGAGTTTTAGCTCATGTTATCAAAAAGGTGAAAAAGGAAAGCAAAATGGATATGATTTATGTTCCACTTCATTTTTAACACTAGAACACCCAGAAAAGATAGCAACACGTGGTTTCTACTCACTAGCTAGTTCGCTACTGAGCGAGTGGACAGTTTTGTGTGTCATCATGACAATCTCACTCGCCGATTCGCCCGCTTTTAAACTTGCCAGCTGGTAGCTAATTATTAGGCAAATGTATTATAAACATTATCATCAACTCCCTTGGTTGTCATTTCATGTAAAAATAAAATTAATAAAAAATTCTGAAAGTTTCATAATTTTATTTTTCAAATTGCAGTCGGGAACTTTGGATTCATATAGGTGTACATTTTAATTATTTGCGGTTAACTTTTAGATTTGAATATAAAGCGTGGTATTTAACCATGTAAGGGAGACACGATTTCAATGAGACCTATATGAGTTGTTCCGAAAATCAAACAAATAGACCCGGCGGGTTAAATTGGGACATTATAGATTTTTCGGGCAGAGGGCTCAATAATGGTGACAGTCCTGACATTTCGGAACAAATGGCAACCCATTTGTTATGAAGTGCACTCTACCCAATACATTTTTTCTACCCTTTATGCTTGTGTCACACACAGCTATAAAAAATCGCATATCGCTCCCCATATATATTTCCATTGGGAAAGTACAACAAGCGATATGCCAAAATACGCCAAGCCAAATTTTTTTATTTTTTTTTTAAAAGAAAGACAAACATTCCCGGGTTACGAATAACCCAACAATGTTTGAAAATCTCCTACCACCGCCACAGAAAGCCGAAAATGTTGCTTGTGTTGTGATGGAGGATTTAGCCAGCCGAGGAATCGAACACGCGACGCACGGGTGGGACCCAAGCGCTATGCCCACCCAACCACTGACCGGTCGATGATCGTTTGTAGCTGTGGGTGAAACATGTCTAACTCTTATTTATTTTCTATTTTCTAGATGGTTACCAATGTGTGGTTTGGTTTATTTATGGTTACAACCTGCTTGTCTTTTGTAGATTGGTTTTGATAAATTCAATAGTCGCATAATTTCACCATTCATCTACACATTTGCTTTTAATTTGAACATTTTACCTACAGAAGCTCTGACTGTATCTAGGGCTTCTGGTAGGTTCTTTTTATCTAACGTCTTTTACCAGTTGCAGCAAGCCATGACCAAAAGCCCACTCAAAGCACTATGAAAATATAGACCTCTGACCCGTTTTAATATTTTGTAGGTAAACATAATGATTTGTTTTTCATGCTGATCCTTCGAGAATGATCTCATTTATAAATTTTATATTGCCAGTTATAATACATTGGGATTTTGGGAAGAGGAAATGAATAATAACACTATCATTGTCTTTAACATGTAGTTATAATTTCATTAAAAACCTCGCTGTCATGAGGCGAGCGTACAATTTAAAAAATTCAACAATTATTATCCTATTCAATAGGACAGAGTGAACTAGTTTTCAAAGCAGTACGGCTAAAACCAAAATAAATAAAAATACACTGTTCAAAAATAGAACCATACGCTTATATCACATAATATTATAAAGAATAATCCAAATAACCAGATCAGTAGGAAATAGCAACACTATTAACAGATAAGTGTATTCCTACACGGGTAGTAAAGTGCATTATTTTAGTACACGTACAAATGTCTTATTAAATACAAGTTAATTATTTGAATCGGCATTTTAACGGTAGTATCTAAAGAAAGAAAGACAAGCTAAGTAGCTAGACTTAGTTCCACAACAACAACATAGTCGTACATTTGATACTGTATTGGTTTATGCTTATAAATGCAAAAGCGTAACGAATGATGTTTGATGGGTTTGTTAAGGGCCAACGTGAGTGTTTAGACGGGGTGGCGGAAGTTCTTGCCGGCGTACTTGGCTCCGGGGCCCAGCTCCTCCTCAATGCGGAGGATCTGGTTGTACTTGGCGAGGCGCTCCGAACGGCACGGGGCTCCAGTCTTGATCTGGCCGGTGGAGAGTCCCACCACCAGGTCGGCGATGAAGGAGTCCTCAGTCTCACCGGACCTGTGGGAGACCATGGTGCCCCAGCCGTTGCTCTTGGCCAGGAGATGGGCCTTGATGGACTCTGTGACGGAGCCGATCTGGTTGACCTTCAGCAGCAGGCAGTTGCAGGCCTTCTTCTCAATGCCGGTCTGGATGCGCTTGGGGTTGGTCACCTGCGAACAAATAAACAATCATTAAGAAACAACCGCCTTACTAATGTGCAACATATTAATTGTTATATTTTTTACATATATGCAAAACAACAAAATAACGATAATAGGCCACTTGCATGGACTTCATAACGACTTGGAAAAAATCGTGTGGATAGATTTTTTACTAAGATTACGAAAATGTTAGTAAAAATTTTTAGAAATGTACATTTTTTTTATTTTGAAATAAATAAATCCATTATTTGGACTCGTGACGTCACTACATGAAAATGTCCCGTCGCCGAAAATGTTCCTATTAATTTTATAAAATTCCACATTGATTTATTTTTTTTATATGGCATCACTTTGATTTCAGGCGAATTTTTGAATTTGACATTTAACATTCACTAGATTTATTGTTTGTTCTCTGCGAAAGTATCATTTGGTTTGATTTTTTGACAGATGTTGGGAAGAGAACCCCGTACATTTTACGTTGTCCGTACGTGTTTTAGAGGTATAATGATAATGGTGCGGATTTTAACAAAATCAAATTTTATAATATTCTTATTATTATTATAATTTACAAGTACCTACAAGTATATTACATTTCATTTAGTAATATAGACATTGAACATTATAATGATTTATGATCAATAAGATGGATCAAGGAAAAAAATATTTATGAGATTCAATATTTTTGGTATGCCTCGTTATTCTCCTGTGCCATTCGTGTGGAAAACGTTATTTTTTTTTTTAATGATTTTCGGCTACGTGATTATCGTTTTTTCGCACCTATAAAATTATGTCCCGTCTTTCCGGTTTATAAAAAATTGTCTGATTTTTCAGATTAAAATTTTCAAAAAACGCCAGGGTTTCAAAAATACGATTAAAAAACAAATACAGAATGTCTTAGAATATTTGCCTAAACCGGAATTTTTTTTTTTAATGTGATGCAAGTGGCCTATTACCACGAGATAGCAACAAAACTATAATTATTATTATCTGCCTTATTGAATAAATAAGAATATCTTTTACTGTTGCCAGCTAATTAGTTTCTAAAATAAACATGCTTACTTAGTTCATTGTTTTGTTTTCAGGAGTTAAGATATTTTGAGATCTCCCCCACACTCATTTCACACAACAAACTATGAAATATCTGACTGAGTTGGCAAATGGTTTCAGTAAGTAAATTTAAAAAAAAGTTATATCAAAAAAGTTTTGTAAAAACAATAAGGTGACATAAGGAGATGAATAGTAATTTTTTTTAATATTAGCTCTCTCAAAAAAGAATTTCGAAGAAACTTGGCAGACAAGAGTTGAAAAACTATCACAGTTGACAGCAGAATGAATGATTCAAATAACAGATTTATTCTTTAGTGAAACTAAAGTGAGAGCTTGCATGTGGGAGCGAGAACATTAATTTGCCTATTATCATGAATTTAATCCAGGTCTCAAGACCTGCAGTAGCAAATCCCCTCCTTTCACATTGTCGCTCAATCAAGTACTTAAGATACTTCCATGCTGTTCTATTGTTAGATGACGCACAACTTCCTAGACCAAGAAAAGAGGGACACCAAGGCACACAAAGGCAATGAATATGTAACACGAAGGCCATAATTTGTTCTTCTCTTTAACCACTCGCACCCATAAGCTTGTTTTCAAGCTACCTACAACATTACCAGACATATTGTGTTATGATGTATGAGGCGCACGTCTTTGGACATAGACATCATGCTCAATGACATTTAAATTCCAAGATTCATCACCATTAGTCGTAAGTGACATTGCAAGTTTGCAATAAAAATAGTGTCTTGTATAGGGCTATCCGATTCTTCAATAGTGTCCAGCGGATAACCCTGTACAAATCTCAAGTATTCCCAACAATTAAATTTGGGAGCCACCTTTGGGCTGGAGCCCCACAATGCTTGATAAACCTACTTGAATCTGTGCAAATATGGGTGGTCCATCTGATAGACAATCCGTTGTTAACAGATCGATTGCCTTCTCTAATGTAGGCATGCTGAGTCTGTTCTACAGGTTTTTTAATAAGGTCTGCTCGAAACTCGACGGACACAAGTGGAACTTCCGCTCACATTTGATGTTGGCCTCATGAGAAGGGGTCGTATCTTCGACTCGTTTTTATGAAAGTCACTCGTATCTGGAATGAGCTATCGGCATCTGTTTTGCCTCCTTCATATAATCCGGGCCTCTTCAAGATCTGCATTCATAAATCTCTTCCGTAACCCGCCTCACAACGCTGCCCAACCGGGCACTCATTAGTTTGCCAAGGACTACAATGTAAATTCATACTTACAGTCAAATCATCACCGACGATCTGAATGTCTGTCTTGGCTGTCATGTTGGTCCACGCCTGCCAGTCATCCTGGTCGAAGGGATCCTCGATGGAGACCATGGGGAAGTCCTTGATGAACTCCATGTACAGGGACTCCAGCTTGTCGGGGCTCAGCCAGTCGGCCTTGTTGGAGTTGGGGTTCTTGAAGTCCAGATCGTAGGCTCCTTCCTTGAAGAACTCGGAGGCGGCAACGTCCATGCCGATCTCAATCTGTGAAAATACATAATTGTTTTTAATTTTCTGATAAAACAAAATCAAATTTGCTGAAGAGATTCTTCAAGGTTTGAACCCTAGCCCTGGAGATAAATATCCCCTCGACTGAGTGATTGTAAGAGCACATTCATGAGAAAAATCTGCCACTTTTCGAAAGAGTTTACAAAATTATTTATGCTCTCTGTGGATCATTTTTTAAAAGCAACAAATAAATTTCAAATATAATTCATACAATATTTTGTAGAAAATTTAGATTTATATCTTTATACATAAAAATTAATGTATCTTTGTTTGTCCTGCATATGCGTTTCTATACCATTCTTCCGATTGCGATGAAACTTTGGTGATTTGTTGTGCGCACGCCCTCGAAGGTTTCTATATCGACTGTGTTTTTGTAAAACTCTTCAAGACACATTTTTTTGGAATGTTACTTATCAGTGGTTTCACATAGAAAAGTTGTCTAAGTACAACATGGTATAATAGTTTTTACTGATTTAGGCATTTTTAACTCGTTGAATGCCGGGTTATGCCAGCAAAAAGCACCACCAATAAAAACGCGGCATTATGACACCACGTGACATTTCGTGTTCATTCTGACACTGTCCTTGAGAAATTTAGAACAATAGAAAGGTCAAAACCGCAGTTAAAGGAATTTTTCCCGCGTATGCGCAAGAACTGCGCACGTTCCCGCGCTCCGGTAAATCATTAATATAAATTATATGGAGTGACCAGACGCATTGCGGTTTTCTCTATGGTAAAGAGCGATAATAGAGCAAGCGATTCAGACCGCGTTCTTCATACACTTTCTTTATACATAAGGGTCAAAATCGCGTGTAAAGTCTCATGATACGCCGGCGCACAAGCGGCAAATGATTGGTTAATGCTAAAAACTAAATTTACGCATAAAAATTTTTTTTAGGTTATTTCGAAAAACCATAGATGAAATTACTCAGCCTTCAAATCTTTCATAATTGTAAAAACACTTGCAATATTTTACATCAAAATATTGAAAAACAAAAACCGCTTTTATTTTTAAAAATTTAGTTTTATACATTTGTTTTTATCATCTACTGTAAAGTTTTCATTTTGAGACTTGAAAGGTTTTAACAAACCCCTATATAATAGTCGATATATAATGGTGAGCTCTGGCATTATGAAATTTGTAAACAAATTTTACAATAGGTTGCATGCGAGTTGTTTGAAATATTTGCGTGTATTTCACACAATTTAGAGGCGATGAAGGCGGGAGTTCTCCCTGAAGAACTCCCTGTAAAAAATATTACCAATGAATGTGCAAATGACGACCTTTGCAATGCACTCTATTCCACCACACAGCACGTTTTGACACAATGTATGTGTTATAGCGAAACCGCATGGATCACATATGTCACAGCTGTGAATATAGATCAGGTTAACAATGGCTAAGTAATTATTATTACCTTGCCAGTGTATCCAGCCTTCTCAATGGCGTCCTGGATGAGGAAGAGGGCGTCCTTGTTGTTGAGGATGTTGGGGGCAAAGCCTCCCTCGTCTCCCACGGCGGTGGCGTCCAGACCGAACTTGGTGTTGATCACCTTCTTCAGGTGGTGGTACACCTCAGAGCCCATCTTCATGGCCTCCTTGAAGGAAGTGGCACCTAGAGCAGGGAAAACATGACAGGGTTAATATCATGAAATTTTATATCATATCATGAAATCTTATATAATATCATGAAATCTTATATAATATCATGAAATCTTATATAATATCATGAAATCTTATATAATATCATGAAAGCATTACGAGGTTAATTCTTACACACTGCCATTCTATAATTACTTACAAAGAATCATCTTTTTTGGAACCATAGATACAGACAGTTGAAGATAATCTAATCTAGCATAAGGCTTAAGTCTGTTTAGGTACGTAGGTAAACTTTCAATATAAATGTCGTAACCCAGGACAAAATGGTCATGCTCTTCATTTAAAGCAATGTATGTATAAAGGTGGATCTCCTGCGCACAAAATGTTTTGCTTTTTTTCAAAACATTTACACAAAACATTGAAACAACGGGGCGTGGCCATACACATTGTTTTCCTTTCAAAAATATGTAAATGTTTCAAAATATATATATTTTGTGCGAAGGAGACCCGGCTTTAGTATATCTACAATAGAAAATAAAAATATGTATACATATTTTTTGTAAAATATGATTCATATTCCTATTCTGCTTGTGTCGCTGATAAGGTTGGAAAATATGTATATTTTAAAAATAATTAACACCATGATATCAATCAATCACATTCTATCAATTTCTGATAATAGATTACCCACATTTTAACAGAAGCTATCATGTGCACATCTGTTTAAAGTTTTTCTTTCTTTTAACTTTGACAAGTCATTTACTTCTGTAACATTAATTTTGACAAGTTATCGGCGTGTGATGAGGGTCACAGTTGGGCAACAAGATCCCTGAACCAGTCTCGAACTTCAGGCGTCATCCATTGGACATGAAAGATTTATATATCCGTGGCGGAAAAATCTTTATTCTTACCGGTGGGGAAGATCATGAACTCCTGCATGGCAAGCTTGTTGCCGGCATGGGAGCCGCCATTGATGACGTTGAAGGCGGGCGTGGGCAGGATGATCTCTTTGTTACCGGCGAGGTCGGCGATATGCTTGTACAGCGGCACGCCCTTCTTGGCGGCGCCGGCCTTGCAAACGGCCAGGGACACGCCCAAGATGGCGTTGGCACCGAACTTGGACTTGTTCTCTGTTCCATCCAGGGTGATCATGAAGTTGTCAATCTGAGAAAGAATGAACAAAGATAAGTTTGTATAAATATTATCTTTCATTAAATAAACCTACAGGATGAAGGAGTGTCGGGAGGACTGTGCTTAGATGGCAGGATGGTGTTAAAGCAAAATCCGCAACTTTAGGCAAAATGAACTTGTTAGAATAATCAACCTTAACATCCCTACTGAAATGGTATTTTATTATGAACTCATCCACCTGTTTCCGCTGCCGGCGGTTACCAGCGAGGTAGATCGACTCACTCAGGATCGTGAGATTCTAGTGCGTTCCTGTATACGGAGGGGCAAGGGTAGGGAGTAATTCAATTATAAGAGTAGATGTATAGATAAGGGGGTAGAGTGCATTAACTTCGGGAGGTGATTCTACATGATGGTAGGAGTAAAAAAGATCAACAACTTTTTCTGAAATTCCAACTTTTTTTTTCCCATACAAAAAGACGTACCTACTAAAAATCCTTAGTGTGAGGTACGATCTTACTTGCTGAGAGCCTGCCGGGCGCCCGACTCGATTGTGATTGGCCCGTATCGTAACAGCGGAAAATAATAAATCTGGCCGTACACGAGGGACTAATTTTATCTTTTTACCTCAAAACTAGCCCCTAAAAGTTGGAATTTCGAAAAAAGTTATTTATCTTTTTTACTTGTACTATCATGTAGAATCATCTCCCGAAGTTAATGCACTTTACCCCCGGACACCCTGTATTAATGAGTGCGTTTATTTAAGCGTAATTGGTCCATGGTTGATAGTTCATTAAACTCCTGAAACGACATTAGACTCTAAAAATTTATGATTCAGAAAGAAAAGGCTTCATCGTAGAATACGTAAGGTTATATTTATATTAAACCCTCCACTTATCCAACAGAAACGCTTTTCGCCGATTTCACGGTGCCTCGAGTAGAGAATATCTTCAAGAAAAATGCAATTATCCAAATTTACAAAGATAATATCATCAAAAAATTTGAAACACATCAATCAAAAAGATATCAATACAACTTCAAAATACCAAAATTTAATACCAAACTAATGCAAAACAATTATATCTATTTAGGAATAAAGTTTTTCAACAACCTTCCCATTGAAATAAAAAAAACCAAAGACATCAATAAACTGAAACTCAAACTGAAGCTACACTTCACCAGGAATAATTAACTTAATAATTACCTGCTTTTCTCTTTCTTTCTATATATTATCAATCTATATTTATCTCTATTTTATTTAGATTTTTCGAATTTCTCTTAAGTGCACAATATTTTAGTATGTAACCGTATCCTATGTATGTACACCTACACGTATAGATAATCCAGATGTTTCAATTGTTCCTATTATATACTTACCTATTGCATAATGTTATTCTATTTCTGTTATAATTAGTGTATCTCGCTCATCAAGCACAAGAACAAGCTTCTTCTTTGGTGAGATTGCATTTTAAATAATTTATGTACCGATATGTAATTTATATAAAACCACTGTACTATATATATCTACATTAAATAAAAAAAATATTTACAATCTTGGTGCTGTTTACGTGCGGGGAGTAAGGCAGGGTTTGGCTCGAGCTCAGCGGAGTCACGTGACTTGACGTATTCGCGCATGAACATCGTTTCATTACCAAATAAGTATAGTTTAAGTTGCGAGTTACGTGATACAAGCGTGTTACAGCATAGTGGCGTGACCTCTTTTTGAATAGGTTTTAGCATAAAACTATGCTAGGATCTTGACTACCATAACAAACTGGAGGGAGCACAGGGGAGACTTTTCTTGGCGGAGGCCATGACTCCTCAAGGGTTGAAGCGCAGATGGTCTGATGTGAAGTACATGTATCCTCAAAAACAAGAAAGTATCTCAACACCTTCAAATGTGTGTATGTATAAGTATGGATTATTTTGAAGGGCTTTTTGGACATTCAACTCATTTAAAAAATGGCCACCACCCAAAAGATCCATGCTAGGTATCTCCTTGCGAAATAGAAATATGGATGAGTAAATTAGGAGCAAATCAAAGGTTGCCAATATTGAGAACATCAGCAAAACTGCAGGCTTTTGACGGTTGAAAGATGTTAACAATCCTCATGAAGAGGAATAATAAATCTGGTGTACCAACCTCCGCCTGCTGGGTGACCTCGAAGGACTGCTTCAGCAGCTCAGGGGCAATGATGCTGTTAACATTGCCGATGGCCTTGAGGACTCCCTTGCCGTGGTAGTTGGCCTTGTCATTGTCACGCAGCTCCAGGGCCTCGTGAACCCCGGTGGAGGCGCCCGATGGCACGGCAGCGCGGAAGAGACCCAATTCTGTCACCTTAGGAACAAATAATTATAATAGTTAAATTAAATAATCAAACAATACCAAAAAATATGTGAATTTTTTTTTTGAGGCATGGAACTGGCAGAGGAAGGATGAAAGTAGACTGAACGCTGTAGAAATGAGATCCCTGAGGCATATGTGTGGTAAAACCATGTATGATCGTGTGAGAAATGTGGAAATCCGCAAAGAATGCAAGGCTGATGTAAGCGTAATGAGTAAGATCAATAATAATAATAATAACATTTTATTTATATAGCGCAGTTTTGTGACATTTCACTTCAAGTGCGCTTAACTATAATAAAATTTAAAATAATTCTACAGTGCTCCTTATAATATTAAGAAAATAATAAAAGAATAAACAGTATTTACAAAATAATGACAGAAGAACAAAATTAACTAAAGAATATACAGTATTTACAAAACAATGACAGAAGAACAAAATTAACAAAGATAGTGCTGTTATAGCACACACGGGACAATAATAATAATAGACAATAGCGGTGCTATTGTAACACAGGACAAAACAAGAACTTTAAAACTAAAATATAATATACCAACAGAAAGGCAGTTTGCGTTCAGAAATGAGAGATATTCTGCCATAAATTCAGATACGAAACATAAAATAAAAATACAATTATGAGGAAACCGAAACCAAACAATTACGGGAAGCTTGAGAACATGGCTTATTATAATTACGTATATTGAAAAGATGTAAGGATTCATGGATGGTATGATTTTTTAAATAATTTTGTTTTTAAAGCCCGTTTAAATTCAGCCAAATTCTGGATATTACTAAGAGCTGAGGGAAGTTTATTCCAAATGAGAGGGCCCGTTACATGAAGAAAGGGAAAAGGAATGAGAGGGCCCGTTACATCAAGAAAGGAACGCTCCGATGGTTTGGGCATGTAGAGCGAATGAACGAGGAAAGGAGTGTAAGGAGAATATATGACGCAAATGTGAATGGTAGAAAAAGTTGAGGATGCCCAAGAAAGACATGGCACGATCAAGTGAATCAGATACTTGAGTCGGGCCATGTCAAGAGTCGGAATAATAGAAGAGAATGTATGAGACGTTGTATGAATGTAAACGAGGCAAGGAATGTGTGCCAAGACCGGGATGTTTGGCGGTCTGTCCTCTCTGCCTACCCCTGCGGGGAAACGGCGTGATGGTTAGTTAGGTAGTTACATATTTTACGTTCTTCATAAAACTAGTAATTCACCATAGTATCACCTCATATAAAATACTCATTTTCATTTCCTTAACCCATTGGCCACAAACCCCGGCAGCCTGCCGGGTGTGCAACTCAGGTACTTAACCACAAACCCCGGCGCGCTGACGGGCTAGAGCAGGTCCGCCAAAAAACGAAAACGAGCATGACCGTGACATTTTTTAGTAAAATTTTAAATGCCGAACGCTCTGTAGGTAAGTAATCACTCATTTCGTAGAATTGGAAATAATATCTTTCTTATGTTTTTTCCATGATATTTGTGTTCCAAGTTTTGTATGCAGCCAGACGCCATTTAATTTCTTCAAAATTACGAGTGATTCTAGACTTTTGGCAGTGACCCTGAATGTCCCTGATTGCTTTGAGGACTATCATACCAAATTATTTTATTAGTTTTTAGTATACAACGTGTCCGGAAACTCGTAGTACAAGCGGGAAACTGGTGAATCTACATCACGTAGAGAACCCAAAAAACTTATTTTTTTCGATCTGAGCATTTCAATTATAATATTATTTTTTTACTATTTTTTCATTTTTTCGGCAACTAAAGGGTTAAAAAAAACTTTTGAGCCCGGTTTACCCTTCGATGCATTTTATAAGACATTACACAGCTGAAATCAACCCCCTAGTGAAATTTTTTTTCAAATTTAACAAAATAAATTCCAACTTCGGACCCGATTTACTTGAAAACGAAAGCTCAAATCAAAAAAGTTATATCACAAATCAACTCCGAATGTGATGTAGATTTACCAGTTTCCCACTTGTACTATGAGTTTCCGGACATCGTGTATATGTATGTAAAAATCAAACATTATAAAGTTCGATTTATGAATATTATGTTTTTTTGTAACTTTATGAAAAAAAGGTGTGAAAAAAAACTTACGAAAAAAGGTTATATTTGTATTCTTATTTACACATATTTTAATATTTATTTAATGTTTTTCTTTACCGTAATCCAACATGTAAATAAATTTAAAGAAATAAATTAATTCATTTGAATATATGGTTCAAAAGTTACAATAGATTTGGTACACCAATGCAGGGTTTCAATTATTTCACAAAATTAATTCAGTGGTGAAGACCAATTTTTTAGGTCAATAATTCTGTGACCAATGGGTTAAATCCTAAAGTTTTTTGTTTTTAAGGGAGAACAATAAAAATGATTTCCATCAGTTCAAAAAAAGTATTGTACGGCAATGATGTTACAATATATACAGACACGCTGTAGAAATCTCAAAATGGCAAGCCAAAAGCAAGTCAATTGTAGTGTTTTCGATTCCTAAGTTTTAGTACTAAACTGCCACGCGTTGCGGAAGGCCCGTGTGCCACCTCTGAGTAAATTGTATTAAAAAGTGTCAAATGACCTCGTGTGTGATGAGAAAATGTTTTCTTGTACTCGGCAAACACTAGTAAAAGCCAACGAATAACATTTCACCTGTAAATACATGCAAATTACTTAGTATTATCGATTATTATAAATAATACAATTGTTTTCCTCTTGAAGATTTTATGCATCATTAGAGAATGCAAGGCCTACTAAATTTAGGGTCTGGGCGCGCAACAGCCAAATTACGAAGTCAGTGTTGTCGCTAAGTAAACTTTACCGTTTAAAATAGTCGGTAATATGTTTATTATATGTTTACGGTAAAACATACAAATCAGCAGTAACAAAGTGTATTACAACAATCGCAGCCATTCGCAAACTGTCATTGCTCTATTATAGCGTGATCACTTAACACTTCAACATCCGTCAGGCGCCGAGGCCTCCTACTCCAGTCGGACTTGAGGTAATATTCAATGGAACTTTTGAATACGATTCATTCAGCCACCCATTCTACCGGTTATTTCGTTCATATGCACCTATTCTTTGAATGTCTTAAACGTCCACTACACTACTCGCTTCGACGAAGTCCTCGACGTATTTAGCCGAAGTTCGAAGCGCGTGTCTACACTACACGCTTCGACGAAGTCCTCGACGAAGTTAGCCGAAGTTCGAAGCGCGTGTCTACACTACTCGTTTCGACGCTTCAACGCCCACTACACTACTCGCTTCGACGAAGTTAGCTGAAGTTCGAAGCGCGTGTCTACACTACTCGCTTCGAACTTCAGGGCACTTCGAGTCCTTTGACTCGGGCCAAATACCGACAATTATCGGAAGTCAGGCGAAGCGAAGCGAAGTTGGACGAAGCGAAGTGAAGTTCGTGTCTACACTATCGTATTCGATTAACTTCAATCAACTTCGCGAGTAGTGTAGTGTAGCTATTACATGAACAACTTTTGAATTAAGAATTTACTGGAAACATAAGAATGTTTCTTACTTGCCACATTTTATCTTGAGTTTGTGAGACAATAGTAAGTCTAGATGTATTGTAACGTCATTGTTGTATGATACCTATTTTGGTTGGCGACATCTTGAATCAGTTGGGACTAAATATTATGTCACAACAGGAAGTCATTAATAAGCCAAGTTCTGTTACAATATTAGTATAACCGAAGGGTGAATTAATATGTGTAGACTGCAACTACATATATAAATGAAACAGAACAAATAATATTCCTGTCAGCACAAATAAATAAGTTAAAGTAACTTTATGAAGAATTAATCTTGCAAATTTAATGTTTTTCTTTTGATTATCTGCGAGGCTAGTAAATATTCTATGTTAGAAAAGGCATAAAGTTTTAAAATATAATCAGAAGAAATATTACTTTTCAATGTCAAACAGGAGCGTTACAGATTTACAAAAAAAAAAATGACAATAAAGTTTATATTATTTGTTAAGCAGCAATAAAATTGCATAGGTTTTTCATTTGGTATAGTTAGGTACCTGTCTATTTATTAATTTGATAAGATTTATTTATTATTTATCAGAGTACCATAAATATTGTTATATTTTATCAAATAACATGTAAATTATCCTTGGCTCTGATTTTATTATCAGACTATTGTAGTCAACAAAGTGTTCATATTCACAAAAGGTCACTTAAAGGTCGAGTGTAGAACACAATTTTTATTGAATAAATGCAATTCTGCAGTTAAAAATACAAAAATAATCCAACATCCCACGGGTTACCAAGTGGAATCCAATAAGATTTAAATTCAATAAATCTTAAAGTCTACTAAAATTATATTTTTTATGGAGATTATTACACATTCAAAACATTTCAAATTTAATTTAGAACAAGTTTTTTCAATTTAAAATTTTAAACAATAAATTAGGTACTTACCTACTCTTACAATTTTTATTGATATTAGGGGTGTTGGGATTTGGGATGGAGGTAAACATGTTGTGACATTGATGGTGACATTGAGGGTTAAGGGCGTGATGACATTGGGAGGCATGGGGCGGTGGTACTCACCAGATCAACTTCCACGGTGGGGTTTCCGCGGGAGTCGTAGATCTGACGGGCTACAATACTCTTGATTGGCATCTTGAGGATATTACGAAGTAATCTGAAATGATTGAAAGAATTAGATTTTTATAATACAATACTAGGTATATACTTACTGTTAGTTGAGCAATTTTAAATGGAAAATTTAATTAATTAGTAGAAAAATGGTACAATGCACAGTATTTATTATTGATTGATTGGAAAAAATTATGAAAATTGTGAAATAAAAATTGCAACCAAGCATTTTTTTTTTTTAAATTGAAATTCAATAAAAAGTATTATCAGTAGTTATCGCAAGTAATTTATCAGTAGTTATCGCAATAAGATACGTCAAAGTTGCCGGTAGGGAAATCTAATTTCTAATTCGCGAGAAATTCACCATTTTATGTCGCCAAAAATGGTGATAGTTTTTTTTTAAATACCTAGCTGGCATGATGGAAAAATGATTAAAAAGAGCACTTGTGAGAAGAAAAGATTACAATAGTAAGTTCTTAATATTATTTTATCGATTATTTTCACGAAAGATGATAAAATAGATATGAAAGTCGAAATTAAAAAGTACAAATCCCACCGGCACGTTATTTCGGTGACAGATAATGGTTAAATTAAACTTATGAAACGAATAAATATAAAGAATTACATAAAATTGCCTTAAAAATCTAAATATTGGTTAAAACACTCACAATCAAATGTTAAATAACCGGCTGCCGTGCACTTCTGAAATTGAAGTACGGAAGGCGAAGCGAATTTGACCTTCCCAAGGTGACACGACTGGGGATACCATACTAAAGAATATGTTTTAAAAGTACCTATCTCAAGGCGCTTACCTGGCTGGTGTCCGATAAAAAAATCTGCCGATAACGATAGTTATTGTCGAGTGAAGGGTGTAGGAGACGGTAGAAACTATTACAAATCCCCATAAATCTCCACTTCGCCGAAATTTAATCAGTTTTTCCAACATTTCCACTAAAAAAAATTATCAAAAAGACACCTTACATTATTTTTTTGAATGTGGCTACAACATTGCTGCATGAGATTCCACTTACTTAAACTGATATTCATGTCTCAGTGTCACCTCTAGTGCTTAATATCGCCTTGGTGTGAGACCATCACCCAGAATTGAAACGTTACTTGAAATGGCTTTAGCCGTGTTTGGTTCTCTCCTCTCTCTGGTTTCAATCGTGGGATTGGTTTGCAGCAATTTCATCTATACGTTTCTTCCACTCTTCCCTGTCTTGTGCGGCTCTTTTGAAGTCTGCATATGATGAGCAGCGCACGTCCACCAGCAGGTCCTCCAGGTACTCTCGGCGTGGGCGTCCCCTAGCGTTTGTTCCCTCGGTCATACCCTCCATTATGGCATGCAAGAGGCCTTCTTGTCTTATTACATGGCCGATCCATCTTGCGCGTCTTTCGGACAAGGTCCTGAGCAGATGCCTACCTCCTTCGATTCTTTGGAGAACCTCCTCATTTGTGATGTGGTCTCTCCAGGAAATTCCTAATAGTCTTCTATAGGACCACATTGTCATCTCAAAAGCCTCTAGTCTCCGTTTATCTCTTTCGGATAGGCACCATGTTTCGCAGCCGTACATCAAGATACTCCATACATAGGTCTTGATGAGGATTATTCTCAGTTTTGGGTCTATATTATTCGATTCTATTATTTTCGACCTTTTATTGAATGCAAGCCTAGCCTGGTGTATACGGCTGTCGACCTCGCTCTCAGACCGACCATCCCATGTTATTTTGCTCCCGAGGTAGACAAACTCCTTGGTGTTCTTTAGTGGAACTCCTGACATCTCTACTCTCATCTGATGTTGTGTTCGGCCTACAGTCAGCAGCTTTGTTTTGTCTTTATTTATCTTCATGTTGTAATTTTTTTGAAGAATGCTTTGCATGATTGTTAAGGCCTCTTACAGTTCTTCTTCGCTTTCAGCAACCATAGCAATATCGTCAGCAAACCTTATCATATCCACCTTTTGCCCGTGTATCTTTACACCTTTTTTGTGACTCATTCTCTCTCTCAAGTCGTCAATCGCACTTTGTATATAAGCGTTAAAAAGAACAGGTGACAGAGAGCATCCCTGTCTCACCCCTTGTCTTATACTGGCTTCTTTTGCATAATTGTCACCACTAAATTATAGCGGCCTCATTCTTGTATAGCGCCTGGATTATTCGTCTATCTCTATATTTGATGTCAATTCTCTTCAGAATCTCGAAGAGTCTTTTCCATTCAACTTTGTCGAAAGCCTTCTCCAGGTCTATGAATGCGATGAATGTATTTTGGTTTCTTTTAATCTTTTTTCAAGTAGTATTCGTAGCGACAATATTGCTTCTCTGGTTCCTATACCTCTTCTAAAGCCAAACTGGTCTCCGGAAAGGATGTTCTCTACTTTTGGTTCGATTCTTTTTAGAATGATATTAGTCAAGATTTTTGAGGCATGGGATATTAGGCTAAGAGTTCTGTGTTGTTCACATTTCGTCGTGCCCGCCTTCTTTGGTAATGCGACAATTAGGCATTTCTCGAAATCCTCTGGTATCTTTCCAGTCTTATACATTGTCTGTATCATTTTAAACAGGGCATCTATAGTTCCTTTTCCTGCTGGCTTAATTAGTTCAGCCGGAACGTCATCGATTCCGGGTGCTTTCCCGTTTTTGAGATTTTTCAGTGCGAGGTCAAACTCTTCTCTAGTGATTGGATCTCCCAAATCATCTGCGTCTACCTCATTTTCTCTTTCTATCAATGTTTCGTTGTCATTATTTCCCTTTCCATTGTACAGCATTTCGAGATACCTTTTCCATCTCTCTCCTATTTGGTCATTTTCGAAAAGTATTTTGCCGTCTTCTCCTTCTATTGCATTACCCTTTCCAACTCTCATCCCAAAGAAGTCTTTCACCGCAGCGTGAGCTCTTTCTACATTTCCTCTCTTGAGGTCGTCGTTTATCTCATCGCATTTATTCTGGTAGAATGTTTCTTTGGCTATTCTTGATTCTCTATTTATTTGGTTTCTCAGCACTTTGTATTTTTCTTGTGATTCAGCTCTTTTATCATTTTTGAGCTCTCTTCTATCCTTTATCATATTTAAGATCTCATCGGTTATCCATTCCTTCCGTGCTTGGGGTTTTTCCTTGCCTATAGTTTCCTCTGCCATAGTTATAATCTTCGTCTTTATCACTTTCCAGATTGCATTCACGTTCTCCTCTTCCATTAGGTTGCACTCTTGCGTCTTTTCCCTAAAACTGTCGCTGATCTCCTTTATCTTTAATACTTTTGTATCCCATTTGAATTTTTTTCTCTTTTTTATTTTTTTCAGTTTTAGAAGACTTTTGGCCATTACCATATTATGGTCACTATCTATATCTGGACCGGAATAGCTTCTACAGTCTTTTATTTGGTTTTTAAATCTATGTCTAACCATTATATAGTCGATTTGCAGTATTTGTCTGTCTCCAGGGGATTTCCAGGTATATCGCTGTCTTGGGTGGTGTTGGAAACAAGTGTTTGCTATCACTAATTTGTATTTTTCGCAGAATTCTGTCAATTTGTTTCCTCTGTCGTTTCTTGCACCCAACCCAAAGGGCCCAATGCAAGTTCCTTCACGTCCTTCTCCTACAACAGCATTCCAATCTCCTAGGAGAATCAGATTTTCACCTGCTTTCTCTAATATAAGTTTATCTAGCGAACTGTATACCTCCTCCACTTCTTTTTCGCTATGACTAGATGTTGGCATATAAACTTGGATAATTACAGTGTCTACAGGCTTAGTTTCTATTTGACTAGAATAATTCTTCCGCTATATTGCACGTATCCCTTAACCCGTCTTCCCCACTCCTTGCACAGCACAACGCTGTGTTGTGTTTGGTTAACGGACGTGAATAGACAAGTACTCTCAACCCCACTCTCCCCCTCCCTCTTCCCATCCCCATACACCTCAGCCTCACAAACACCCCAATTGGGATACCATAGTATCACTTGGTCCGGTTAGTAAGGAGCATCAAACAGTATTAATACGCTTCCGTCTGCGTGTTTGAATTTCAGAACCCGACTTCGATTGCATGTCTGACGCCACACCTTACGCGCCGTGCCACAAATAACATCTGTGTACGTGAAATTTCAAGC
Source organism: Limnephilus marmoratus (assembly GCA_917880885.1). Taxonomy (NCBI): domain Eukaryota; kingdom Metazoa; phylum Arthropoda; class Insecta; order Trichoptera; family Limnephilidae; genus Limnephilus; species Limnephilus marmoratus. Next base: position 25,289,596 of record OU862919.1, on the reverse strand, counting down.
AAAGCTACCGTTGTAATTCGGTTTTTAACTCAAGAATCTGTCAAAAGACGTCGCTACTTCCATCAGCATCTCGAATATGGACGTTTCCTTCCGTAGGTATAAGTACTACGGATTTATAGAATTTAAGAATCTTTCCGGATATGGAAAGATTGACGGCAATACTTGACGAGTTGTGAATAATAGTATCACGCGGCTATATATTACATATGACGTCATTGCGTGTTTCGGTTACTTTGTCGCGGTTACTTTGTCTCGGTGACTAGCTGTCTAAGCTGTCACTGGATCACAGTAGATCCGAGGAACCGGCTATTTTTGGAACCAGTTCCTATCGGATTTATAAAATGGTTACCAACACTCAAACTAGGCGAAGCCGAACAAGTAGCCGCCCACAGGGCCTAGCAGCAAAAACCCGCAGAGCGGGTTTTTAACTGCTAGTTTGGTACTATTGTGCGATATTCATATAAAATATAATAACAATTTACAAAACGACCGTGGATGTTCTTTTCCTCTTTATTTTTTAACTTTATAATTTTAGTTCCATTGCCCACGCGCATACCGATTAATCTTGGTTTACCTTTCGACTCCGAATCTTCCACTTTTAACAGTAATCTTCCTTTACATTCAGGGAACTTCTACAAATCTATATATATATATTTTTTTTTTTTAATTTTACACGCGAGTCTGCCAGTTTCTCTAATCCATTAGCATCTCCCACACGCACACTTCAGAGCGACCGAGTCCCGCGCCACTTCAGGCCGCGCGCCGGGCAGAAAAGTCTCACAGTGAACTGCGCTGTAAACCTTTCGGTCTTTACTTTTCTGCGCGGCGGCCTGAGTGGCCCGGGACTCAGTCGCTCCGAAGTGTGCGTGTGGGAGATGCTAATCTCTCTCTCTATGCTTGTTTTTTACATTTTGTCTATGATCATAAATGACAGTTCAACTTGTTAAGGCTGGGCGCAAATGGACGTTTTCCTTGTTCGATTTCCTGATGCGGAATTCCGATTCGGAATTCCGTGAGACTAGCGCAAACGTTCGTTTTTCTTCATTCGGAATGTATACACGTTAGAGGCGGGCAAAGCGTCTCAGTTGAGCGAGCCGGTTCACTGGGTCTCGTTCAATGAAAAGATCCGGGTCAGTGAACCGGCTCGAATGAACGACTGAATTGGTCCATCTCCCCCGTCCCCTCCCTCGGCCCTCCACACTTTATTAAAAAGGGAACCCCAATATTTTGGGGTTCCCTTTTTAATCGGATTCTTGTATCCCTGAATGAAAAAATGAAATCCTTTGTATTTAGTTGAGTTTTGATCTTTGGTGTGAAACCAACACCAACTTTACTTTTTTAACGATTTTTAGAAAGCATGAATTATTGAAAATAAACAATGAATGATTTACTGAAAATAAACAATGAGCATAATAATAATATAACTTTTCCTGTTATAATAAACAAAATAATGTGGCCGGAGCGTCGACGTCACGACTGACGTATTATGCACGCATACCCGCTTGAATTCCGATATTATTATTATATTCATTGTATTTCGGTAATAACATGCACGGCGCACGCACACTACCCAGCAAAGGATAATGTGGCCGGAGCGCTGACGTCACGACTGACGTTTTATGCACGCAAACACGCTTGAATTCCGATATTATTATTATATTCATTGTATTTCGGTAATACATGCACGGCGCACGCACACTGACCAGCAAAGGTACGCCACCGCGTAGAAAAGTGTCATAGTGAACTGAACTGTAAACCGTTACCTTACTTTCATATTTTACCTTTCTGCGTCGCTGACTAGAGTGGCTATGAACGAACGAACGAACGAGCAATCCGCATCAGTACATCTAGTGACCCGCGAGCCGCGAGATCCGTTGAACGATACACTGCTCTCGGCTCCCACGGGTCAGTCGGGTCTTCGGATCTCACGGGTCAGTCGGCTCACCGGATCTGGCGGGTCAGTTGGCTCACCGGCTCACTCGTTCGCGAAGATCCGCGAACCGTGAAGATCGTTCTTTGGGAACCGGATCTTACGGATCAGTATGAAAATCCGGTTCACTGAGCCGACTCGTTCGCGAACGACTCACTTCTAATACACGTCAGTACAGATAGTGATAGCGTGGTGAACGCACGACGATGGAGGTCGAAGATTTATTAGCAATTGCATTTCTGTTAATAATGAAGAAGAAAAAAATAATGGAATGATGAAAAATAATGAAAGTTTCTGCCTCACACATTATCGTGTTGCGATTCTATGCGTAACAAATACAAAGAATACGTCCGATGCACGCGGTGCCGATGCGATACTGAATAGAAATTTCCGAACGTATGCGCCGGCCCAAACAAAATGTATGGAAGCGCTGCGTTCCGCATGACGTCATTAGGTTTTTTCCGTTCGGTTTCTCCGAACGCGCCGGCTTGCATTCGGAACGTACGTACGGAATTTTTTCCGTTCGGAAAAAAACCGAACGTGTGCGTCAGTTAATGTATTTTCTACTGATTACATGCATTCCGGTCTCCGAATACGGAAAACGAATTCGGAAATCGAATAAGGAAAACGTGCTTGTGCGGCAAGCCTTATTTATGGTTCAAATTCAATCTGTCACAATTTGTCATTTCTCAATGTTTGACGTTTATAATTCAGTGTTCAGTAAGTTAATTTATGAAGTCGACTGTACTCTAACAAAATATTGTTGTTTTTAATAAAAATGATTAGAAGACTGTACGTTTTCGCTTTGTAGGACGTTGCTATCTTCAACATCGGTATTCCGTCTTGATTATAAAAAAAGTGTTAGTTATTTAACCTCAAAGTTTGAAGTTTTGGCACCCAGACAACAACAAAATGTACAGCATTTTGGAAGAACTCGATAAAAAGACTAAGGGAAAGCCTCGCCCAGATCCTGATGAGAAACCCAGGGTGGTTAGAGGGCCGGCAGACCTGCAGAGACTACGCCTTGAGAAGTTAATGAAAAATCCTGTGAGCATTCGTTATTTACAACAATATCTCCCTTTTCTCCAGTACTTGAATTTATATATATATGCTTCTTAATTTAAGAAAATTATCGATGATAAACGTTCGTAGGCCATTGTTCTCAAAGCGAGTTTAAACTGTTTACAAAACGAAATATCAATATTCCTTTTTTTGATTTCCAGGAAAAACCTGTGATAATCCCCGAGCGCCCCAAGGGCAAGAACATGCCTTCAGCTCCTGACTTTGTACGAAATGTTATGGGATCAAGTGCTGGCGCCGGTTCTGGAGAGTTCCATGTTTACAGACATCTGCGGAGGAAAGAGTACTCCAGACAAAAGTTTATCCAAGAAAAAGGAGAAAAGGTAAGCATCAATAATGTTTGGCATGTAATTTTTTTATGGCGGCCTGCATACGCTCAACATTGTGTGTTCATGCTGGAAATTCATCAATAATTCTGTCGATCCATCAAGAGTAGAGATTGTGTGCGCTATAATTGTATTGACAATATCAAAAATATATTTAATGTTTTTTAGTTAATGGATTTTCACCCATGGAAATGTTTTCATAACACTGATGATAAATAAAATGATTAAAAAATATATTTGTAAAATGGAAATATATACACAATGCGTTTGGTGGAATTTGTTTTCACCAATTCTTTGTTTTTTCTAGGAAATCCTTGATGATACTTACCATCAGAAGCTGGAAGACAATAAGGAAAAACAGGCTAAGATAACAGCAAAGAAGAGAGCGAAACGATTGAAGAGGAAGCAGGCCAGTAAAAACAAAGGAAAAAAGCCAAAAACTGAAAAGCCCGAAAGCGATGATGAAGAAAGCAGCGAAAATGAAAGCGTTGATGAAGATACAGAAACTTATGAAGTTAAAGTCATACAGAATACCAATAAGGACGAAATAAAAATCAAAGAGAAACCCGTAAATGATGAAGTAAAAATCACGGAGGAGCCTGAAAATGATGAAATAAAAATCACAGAGGAACCCAAAAATGATGCAGCAAAAATCATAGAAGAACCCAAAAATGATGAAGTAGAAATTGTAGAGAAATCTCAACCTGGCGAAGAGACTGATAAAAAAGTAAGTGATGTGGAAAAAAACAAAAGTGAAAGTGATGATGTTAATGATGGCAAAAAGTGAGTTTTCTGTGATTTGGTCTACTGTAGCCATATTATCAGTTTTCGCCTTATCTGTTTTGACTCCTTAAAATTAATTGATGATTATATTTTTATCAGAATGTTGTGTTATTATTGATGTACTTTACAGACCAAAGAAAGGGTGGACACAAACTAAATAGGTTCCACCCAAAGATATTGAAATATAAGTAGATGTGCTATCTGCTGTTTTTACTATGTGGGTCTGCGTTTCCGGGTGTCGCCGATATAGTTTACCAATTAACAAATAAACTAAAAGAACAAATAATTAACGAATAAACCAAACGAACGTTAAACTAAATGAACGAATTCTTTCCTTATTCAAAATATATTGTTAACCAATATTAATGCACATTTTCAAAAAATAAACGAAATGAACAAATTCTTTTTGTATGAAAACTACGCTAATTAGCGCGTAGTCCGGCGACAGTTGCGCGGACACCATAGCATATCTCTTCTGTATTTGAATATCTTTGGTTCCACCATATGTAAAAAATATATAACTAACCATCAGACCGCCAAAATATGGCCTTTTGCAAGTAATATTTTGACAGAATAAGAGGCAATAATAATATGTAGGTTCAGTGTCATAGATAGTACCATTTTCCCTCACACTAATTCAAACTTATTTTATTCTCGAAGATACCAATTAGTCTATGATATAATCATATCTTACCAGTTTATTTTCTTCTTCTTTCTTATGGTGGGAGGACAAAGGAAGACATCCAGGTCTAGGGCCTCAAGGCGTCGCCCTGTGGACCTCATAAATCCTGCTGGGCAATTAATGGAGCGATAATTTGTTGAACACTTGTTCGCAGAGCCGACTCTAAGCCCCTTATCCTTTTGAGGGCGGACCAGAGTTTAGAAGACAGTGAGAAATCAGGCTGTCTCTCAGTGAGGTTATGTACGAGATTGGCATTTCTCACGTCGGTTGATTGCCACTCAAGTTTCCATCTATCTTCTGGAGCGAGAGGTAATCAGAGAAGCCTCTCTCCTTCCATCCAGAAGTGGCCTGCACGCATGAAAGATGACATCATCGTACAAAGCCATTGGGCTATTTTGCAGAGTCTCGTATTCCCTAAGTAAGGAATTCTACCAGTTATTTAATTTTTTTACTACTCTCATCATGTAGAATCTACTAAAGTTAGGTCACTCTACCTCTTGACGCCATACACGTGTAATTAATTTAATCAATGATTTGTTCAAATACAATTTTCAAACATTTTAATAATAATTTTATAATCTGGAATAATATACATTTTTTACGATCTGCATTTTGAGATTATCAATACCGCAATTATCAATCAATAATAATAATAGATTTCAAAACAAGTCTACAATATTTCAGAAACGTAATAAGAATAAAAATGCGGAGGTACTAGTTGATTGTTTCGGTGCCAGACATTAGCCACGTGGACATTTGGTTGGACATTCCCTGGTCTTCTGTTATCGGAGCTTCGATTCTTCACGTCTCGGGAAAATCCTGAATACGTTTCAGACTTTTTCTCTACTTTTTGTTCATCGATGGATTTATTGTGATCGTTTAACAGAATGGTCGGTCCCTCGCAGTATTCCTTATCGTATTCTTCGCTGGAGTTTATGCTTAGGATTGATTTGCTGAAGCTGTAACAAAAAATATTATCATCTTTCGTGTTATAACGCTTTAAGAGTTCTGAAATGCTTAAGCTCTCTTTAAACTACCAGCGTGAAAGAATACTTTTACTTATAACTAGCTGAAGTACTAGTGTCCGAAACAGGATTTTCTATCGAAACTGAAACCGAATCTTCGGTAGCTGTCTCAGTTTCGGCCGAAACCGAAACCGAAACTTTTTTAGACATGTTAAAAATCTATTGTTTACTGAAATTTGGCTTATTTTTTGCAATATACAAACAGTTAACATGTGTTAAATGAAATAAAAAAACAATAATTGAAGTATGTGAAATTTTTTTTTTATATTAAAAAATTAAGAAACATGTTAACTACTTCTTGGAACAAAAATTTGTCAACAATCAACACTTATGTACATTATAAAGGACCTCGTTAATTGAGTATTTTAATTTAAATTGCGTTTACAATCACAACATTCTTAAGACTAAATTTACCAGTTATTGAGATCTTTTGCAGAGTTTCGGTGCGGCCGAAGGTTCGGCAGAAAATCTGCCGAAACCGAAACTGATGCCGAAACTAGATTTTTTTGCTGAAACTTGCCGAAACCAAACCTTCGGTTGGTCACTATGAAGTACCCAGCGTTGTCCGCGCTCAGAGTTTTTCGAAATCTAACGTAGACAGTGACCTTCCTCTTGTATTGAAATCAAGTGTGTAAAATTTCATCAAAGATGGAATGAAACTAAAGACTTTTATAAAAATCAAATTCACTCCGCCTGCCCGGTGTCTTCCCACCCGCCACAGGTTACAGACTTATATTAATAGACAGATAGAAGATTAATTTCTTGAATGACTTTTGGTAAATATTTATTTTCCTGAATGCTTGGGTTATTGTATACGTATATTCAATTGCCAATGTAAATGGAAAACATTTTACCTGTTCATTAAATAATGTATTGACTGCTGGTCATCTTCAATAGCGTATTCTCCGTTAGCTCTGCAAATTGCGCAAGTGGCTGAAGAGGGGTACCTGCCCCTGCAGTCCTCGTCTGACGAGAACCCCACAGCCTTTTGGCGGCAAAACGGGTTCGCGCATGATAGGATCATCGGCTGGTCAAACATGATGTTGTCACTAGAGGGAAAAAGTTATATCTGGTTAGATGGTGTATAAAGGCCTGCTACATCAGACAAGGACCTCCGTAGAAAAATGGTACGCCGTCTGACTCTGGACCCAGAGGTTTCAAATCACGGCGTAGACACATTAGAATTTAAATCATTGAAGAAGAAGATAATACTAACGAAACAGGATATAAAAAAGGTAACGGTCGCAACTGGGAATCGAAAAAACTTAAACCACTCGGCCATTGGGATCTATTTTATTTAGATCACTTTTGTCGATCTCATATTTCAAGTTCAGAATTAACAATATTGGCTTCCACAAAAAATTTTTTTTCACGTTATTGTTAGCTATCTTTTTGAAGGATTATAAAGTCGAATTTATTTAATTTATATTAGATTTGTTCACATAGAACAGCTGCAAATTTCGATCCCTGCCCTAGAGGGCCCTAGCCGATGCGGGGCAGTGTAGACCTAGGCCTAGGGCCCCTAGCCGATGCGGGGCCCCTAGGCCTAGGTCTACACTGCCTTATGTATAATAGCGTTCTGCACACAAGAGCTATCTGAAGCCAGTGTGGACACAACATCTCCAATTGGGGTATATTGTGAAACTGAAGGGACAAAGAAGGTTGGGAAGTACCTAGCTATTCAAATCTGGTCACCAAACATGACTAAAGCCATTTCAAGCGATTTTTCTTTTCTGAATAGTGGTCTTTCACCAGATCCCCTAGCTCCAAGTAATTAGGACAGTATCATGCAATTTCAATAAGGAACTCCAGTCCAATTTTTTTATTTTTAGAGTTAGTTTTAATATTTAAAATAATTGTCAAAGTTTTAATTTTTCAAGATTCCCCGAAAACCACCATTTGTATGGTGAATCGTGTGACGTCATCACTCACCAAAAGTAATTTTTATTTTCAACAGTTGTTGTCATTTTGTATGACAGTTATATCGAAGGAGCTATGATACTATTCGATAAGTAATAACATTAATTATGTAGAATTATTTATTTATTATATTATTAATATTAGATTATATTTTTCAATATTTATTACGGGAGAGTGGTAAAAAATTGTTTGAAATTATTATTATTATAGCTTCACGGATCATAACCAATATTGCGGAAACCAAATAAAGGATCTCCCACAAGCACACTTCGGAGAGACTGAGTCCCACGCCACTTCAGGCCGCCTAAACAAGTTTCACAGTGAACTGCGCTGTAAACCTATAGGTTTTTACTTTTCTGCGCGGCAGCCTGAAATGGGGGACTCGGTCGCTCCGAAGTGTGCGTGTGAGAGATATGACGTCGGATCAGCTGTTCTTCGTCCGCCATTTTGGAATTCGAAGTTCGGAAGATTGGCCGTGCAACTAGGTAGCATTACGATTTATTTGTACAGTAGTTTTTGAATATTTTAAATTATAGAGATAAACTAATAGACTTAGAGTCTATCAAATAAGAGTAGAAAATATAAAAAATTGAACTATAAAATTTGTAGGCTGGCATAATGTAATTTACCTGTCAAATATTCTTTGAAAGTGCAACTATCGCCCTCAGTATCGCCCTGGTGTAAGACCACCATTCAGAATTGAAACATTGCTTGAAATGGCATTAGTCTTGTTTGGTGACCAGATCTGAATATCCAGATACTTCTCCACCTTCCTCTTCCCTATCTCCTTCCCCTCCCCACTACCTTCAGCTTCACAACATACCCCAATTGGGGACGCCATAGTCTCACTGCTTCAGACGGGAGCATTTGAGACTAAAATCAAATCACACTGAAAATGCAGAACACCGTATACACATTTAAAAATACATTTTTTTGTTCCTAAAAAAAATTTAAATCGAGGAAGCAGTGTTGTTAAGGTACCTACTTAATGACATAATTTGATAATTGTGTTCTACAAAGTGATTGGCTTCCATTTAATTTAACATAAATTTGAATTTAACAGTAGGTAGAAAGGAAGAATCATTAATGGTGAGTTTAGTTACACGGAAGTTAGATCGGAATGATTTAAATATATTCAGATCCAAAATTAGAGACATGATCTAAAGCCTGGACAACGCTAGTAGGTACTTAAGCTCAGTGGCGTAGCTAGCATGGGTGGCACCCGGGGCGTCACCCTCCCCCCCCCTTATAAAAATAACCCTAAAATGCAAATTTCGACTTCAAAAAATTGGTCCATCCTGGGGAGGGGGGGGGGGGGGGGGTTGGCTAGGGAATTACAGATTTCTCCACAAATATAGGCTATGTTCGCCTACAAAAAGACCTGGACACAAAATTCGGGGCACTCCACGGGGAACATATGAAAGAAAATAGCAGACCGTGTTCATGTATACAATGCTTTGGTGACAATATCGTTCGTAAATTTTTTTCCACGGTCGAGTGTCACCCCCCTGTCGGGTGGCACCCGGGACGGACCGCTCCCCCCTCGCTACGCCACTGCTTAAGCTAATATTAAATAAACGTGACCAATTTCTAAAGTGTGCTTTATAATTTATTACAATATCGTTATTCTTCATTATGTTAACATAAAATTGGAAAGATATAATAATAATATACCTATATGCAATTCTAATTTGAGATCAGTGGAATGAAAAAATATTTTTTTCCCTTTTATGCCTTTTTAATTTTTAATTAAAATGTAGGTTACACAGCTTTAGATTAACACCATAATTATATTTTTAGTATTGCTATTTGAACGACAGTGACGCCCTCCTATGTTTTCTACTCTTATTTGACAGACTGTACTCTATTTTTGAAACTGAATTATTTAGGCCTAAATAACACAACAACTAAATCCTTATAAACTGTATGTAAATAAACGAACAACTCGAAATGTTGTTACGATTTTACGATTAATACGATTTCTTGTGTCATACATTCCAATACAATGACTTCAAAATTTTGGTGAGCAGTGACGTCACCACTAAACATTTCAATAATACCAACTTGACTTTGTGGACTTTTTATTAATTTTTTAAAAACTCTGCGTATAATATTTTTTTATAAAACTTATATATTCAGAATCAGCGTTTATTGGTCTATATCAGTGGTTCCCAACCTTTTCCTGACCCGGGACCACCTGTACGTTTTTTTTTCGACAGGGACCACAAGCAGTGGCGTAGCGAGGGGGGGTCGGCGCCCCGGGTTCACAATTCTCTACTAGCCCCCCCCCCCTCCCCCTCCGGATGGAACAATTTTTTATGGAGTCGAAATTTGTGTTTGTCAGCTTTAAAGGGCGTTACACCACGTTGTCCGCCCTATCCGTCCCAGGTGCCATGCTAGCCTAAGCCACTGCGATGGCGTAGGCTAGCATGGATGTGCCTCCAGGGACGGATAGCACAAACGGAGGGACGTAATGGGATAGGGTAGGACGGGTTCTAGCAGAATATTTACCACAACGGTGGAGGTGAAGCGGAATATCATAATGGCCACTGACCACAAGGTACAATAGTGATAAACGGAATATTGTCCCGATTTCTTTTTCCGACTTCTCGACCAGGGACCGCCCGCCCGCGCGCTTGCTCGCTTATTGACCGGCGGACCATCCCTAGCCTCTTGCGGACCACTGGTTGGGAAACCCTGGTCTATATGAACATGTATTTTTAAAGTCATAATATTTTTCACTGGAGTTTCTTATTGCTGGTGATAAGTGCAGTGGCAAAATAAATGGGACCCCGGCGTCCTGATACTCTGCAAAAAGTATCTGACGATGAAATTTCATGTATTTATGAAAAATAAATATTTGTAAGAAACGACAATGTTTTTGGAACATTAGCGAGTCGACCTGTCGCATTCAAGGCTAAAAGGTCGAAAGTATTATCAACAAGCTTACCCCACCGTGATTAAAACCGATAACACCTAGTAATTGAAATGCAAATATTTCAACAAAAACTGAAGTAGTCTTATCAATATAAAGTCACGTTTTTAAGCTATTTAACTGCCATTTAATTTGATTTAGAACCGTTTCCGTTTAATAAAAAAATATCAATCTTACTCCAATTCGGATAGGCCATCGCTGATACCAGACGGGATGATGTAGTTTGACTTGGGAGAAGGGATGTAAGTGAAACTGTTGCTGGCCGTGGTACTGGAGGGAATCACGGTGTCCGTTTCCTGAACTGTGTTACATCTCAGATGCTTACGGCAGTAATTCCAACTGAAAAAGAAACTGCACAAAGTGTAAAACAAACTAAAGTTGTAACGGTAGTGTTACGGCGGAAGCAAATTCTTTTTTATTTTATTTTGCATTCATATTTTTGAATGGTTTCATTGAAAACAATTAAAAAAATATTAATAAAAATCATCTTAAAAAAGCCCAATTTACTACCCTACAATAAATATTTTCCAAGATTTCCCGGTTCCCCCACTTACAAAAATTTATGACAAAATTGCACTTCTACAATTACATAAAGATTTCTTTAATAAAAATAATTTACCACAATTAAATATTAGTAAAAGAATAATATCTGTTGGAGGACTAACCATGCCACTAGTACGAACCACAACAGCACAGCATCACTGTATATTCAAGGGTATAAAATTATTTAATAAATTACCCCTTGATATACGATCGGAAGTAAACTACAACAAATATTAAAAAAAAATTAAATTAAAATACTCTAGTACCACCTCATAACTTTACTTATTGTTTAGAAATATGTTTTTGCCTTATCAATTCTTTGAATCATTTATTAACTAACCTATATTTTTATCTGTATTTTCTCATAAAATCACAAATATTTTTTTGTTAAATTACTAATATTTTTTTGTTTTAATTTAAACAGATGTAAAAATATTTAGTTGTCCTCTCCTAAACATAAGCAGCTGCTTTATTCGGAGAGTGATTGAAATGTTGAAGTTATCTTATGTGTTGTAAAATTGTTAAATGTTTCAATAAAAAAAATAAAAAATTGATAGTAGAAACTCAACGGGGACGGGTAGAATAAAAAGTCTTTTAGCACTTTAGTTGGATGAAGTTTGTTGTTTGTATTTTAATGTCAATATTCAAAATTTAACCATGGTAGGAAGTTACATTTAAGAGGGCATTACCAGAGAAAACCAGAAATATGTCATTTTCAAATCAGATTTTAGACCTATTGACTCTTTTCCACAAAAAATTATAAATGGATTTCGAATGATTGTTCTTTTATCTAGCATTCGCATGTAATAAATTTTGAGAAAATTTTTTAATTTTTAGTATAATAAGGTTATTCCATAGGTCGTTGGCAGATTTGTTAAATTTTCAAAAAAGATTTTGTTTTATACCACACCCATTTCAAATAATATAATCATGCAGTAAAATAAATCAACACATTATCTAGCAAACTCATGTTTTAGAATTTTAATTTTAGTTTCAATAAAATCATTAAAAAATATGTACGTACATGTGTTTCATTAAATTTAGACATTATTGAAAAATGATAAATACTTATAATCAAAAAATAACTACAAAAAGTACATTATTTTAATAGTTTTATCATCACGCCTTTCAGCATTTTTGGATGACGGTATAAATTAAAGCTAATTTGAATTGAAATAAATTCGATATTGAGTTATAATTTAAAAAAGCTGGTACAGAGAATAATTAATCTTTCTCGTTGTAACCGCCCTGCACGATCTAAAGAACAACTTTCGACGAAATGTGGATTTTCGTCCGCTGGCTGGTTAAACGCTCTTAACAAAAAGTAATTTTGCCACATTTTCATCCTATAATTTGTTTCTGTGTTTCTCATAATATACAACATAACTTATCCTTTGGAAAGCCGAACTCCAGTAATACCTCTGTGGTGTGCCGAGGGTAAAAATTTCACAAACAGAAAGAATGTATTTCAGATTACCAATCGAATAAGCCTGAGCTCAACATACACAAATTTTTCATATTCGATGGCTACTTTTGGCGCTAGAGAAGTTAATTAATAATTTGAAAACAAAACAAATCACGCAAGGCGCTAGCGAGTGCCATTTGCCTCACGCCCCGCTCTCCGCTCTTCACCCACTCTTACGGCACACGCTTGCTAAGGAACCACTGTTGCTAATGGTCATGGTCTCTTAAACTTCTATTATAATTATGCAGAAGCAGAAGGTGGGAGTGAAAAGAATACAGAACTTCCACGCTAGTGGTATTAGAAGCCGACGTCCATTTCATCTCTAATACACACACGATAAATGTAAGATTTGTAAACTCTGAGGGTGGCATTATTCAGAGCAGGACGTGAAGCGAATGGAGAGGGATTGGAGCCAGTAAAGAGCATTTGTGAAGGAGGTAAAATCTCATCCTGAGATGTAGCAACATGTTGATAAAGATGGCAAGATAAAAAATTATATAAATTTACAAACTGTAGTTTCCTGCCGCAGCAGTGCAAAAAAAATGCAGAGGAATCTTCATAAATATACCAAACCACCCACAGAATCTTTTACATGGGGCTACTGGTCTAGGTGTTGTGATGTGGTTTGTTTAGTTTGATGGATCTTACAAAAATGGCTTTACTGCTAGGTATTGTAAAAGATATTTATTATTATTTATGTAATGTCAAAAACAGCCATAAGTTTGTTTTTCAATTCAATTCAATTTCATTCAATCATTTAGAGAAAAAAAAATGTGGGTGAAATGCAGATCCGGGCACAGTTTGGAAATTTAATAAAAAGGCACTTTCTAGATGAGAAAAGTGTGGAGAAGCTGAATAAAAAAAAAATTAAGGCACGCTCGGCAAAATTGAGGGAGATACAGCCGTTTAAAGAATAAATAAAATTTCACTTCGTGAACCGATACTACATTGCCATTTTGTCACTGTTGTGTTGGTATCCCAGACCTGATACAAACAAAGCTAGATACGATTGTAGCTGACTTCGTGGGATAAATAATAAGGCGCGTAGGTACTGGAATGGAGACAAACCATTCAAATCCTGGGATGTTTTTTTAAAATAAAGATAATATACACAAGCCCGCTACACAAACCCTGCGTAGCCAAACAAACCATTCAAAAACGTAGGCTGTTTTTTAAAGTAAAGATAACATACACAAGCCCGCTACACAAACCCTGCGTAGCCAAACAAACCATTCAAAAACGTAGGCTGTTTTTTAACGTAAAGATAACATACACAAGCCCCCGCTACACAAACCCTATTACGCGCCTTATCCCTGAATCCCACGAAGTCGGCTACAATCGTATCTTGCTTATCCTTGTATCAGGGATACCAATATATCAGTGACAAAATGGCCGCCGGGTTGGCATAGTGTCGGTTCGCGAAGTGAAATTTTACTTAACGTAATTGAAAATTAATTACTTATTCAAATTTTTTTTTATTGCTTTCCGCACTTTTTTTCACTTTCCAGATTAAAGTTCTCAACTTAAAACGCGGTGAAACATGGTTTTTTGCCAAAAACAAGCTGTGCCCGGATCTGCATTCCTCCCCATTTTGTTATTGTTAGTTTCACATCTGCCAAGCCAGAACTGTGTAAAATCATAATTTATATTAAAAATCATAATTTGTACTACAGACTACAACCGATTGAAGTTTCAATTTCAATAAGCAGATATCCAACTTTTAAATATTATGCAACCCGCCTGTACTTGTAAAAAACTTAGTCATAATGTAAAACATATTTACCCTGACAAACTAGAGTAACGCTAGCAGCAGTTTTCAAAAAATGTCGAGTTATAATAATTTGTTTTCAACATTTTCAAGCTGCTTGTACATTTTTTTCGAAAAAGCCATCTCATTGCTGTGAGTGAAAGAGTGCGCTAAGGCTTACATCATTGCACAGCAACATTTTTCGCTTATGATGATGGCAGTAGTAAGAATTCAAATATTGTGAAGTTATCCGTAACATGGGAATGTTTGTCTTTCTTTAAAACAAATACAAGCATCAATTTATCAAGAATAAATGTGCCAACTTCTATTTTTAACCATATTGCAGGAGAAAAATAAACAGAAATATTCATTTTGAAAGTAGTAATGTTTTGAATGGTTTCATAATCCGTAATTACCCACCATTTGTATCCAAGCAGTAGAAAAGTAGCCACTGCAAACACCGCATATCCCGTCCACATCAATATGAGTCCATTCTCCATCGAGGATTCGTGCTTTCAAGGCATAAGACCAAAATGTTTTAGTAATTTTGTTAAAAACTGGTAACCGAAGGAATAACACTTGACTTTAAAATAATGACATTTGACGGAACAATCTGTCAAAAATGTTATTGTTGCATTTAAATTCTAATTTGGGTTCAATTTGATAAGCATAATGTGATAATGTTAAAATATCAGGGTTGGTGTAAATTATCAGGTACTTAATTATAATGATAATGTTTCAATTAATTTATTCAAATATGTATTGAAATTGTTTTTTTATAATGTTGTAGTTCAGTTATTTAACCCGTCTGCTTGTTTAGGAATAAATACATCCCAAAACACGTAATACTTTCATAAGACCAAAAACGTGCCGAGCGACCTTATATTTTAAAAGTTATATACAAGGTGTCCGGAAACTCTTAGTACAAGCGGGAAACTAGAGAATCCACATCACATTTGGAGTCGATTTTGTGGTTTAACTTTTTTTGATTTGAGCTTTCGTTTTCAAGTAAATCGGGTCCGAAGTTGGAATTTTTTTGGTTAAATTTGAAAAAAATTTTCACTAGGGGGTTGATTTCAGCTGTGTAATGTCCTATAAAATGCAACGAAGGGTAAACCGGGCTCAAAATTTTTTTTAACCCTTTAGTTGCCGAAAAAATGTAAAAATAGAAAAAAATATATATTAAAATCGAAATGCTTAGATCGAAAAAAATAAGTTTTTTGGGTTCTCTACGTGATGTAGATTCACCAGTTTCCCGCTTGTACTACGAGTTTCCGGACACGTTGTATATCTCTCTTCCTCTCATGCAAACATATGTATTTTTCTTTTAACCAGAAAGAGAACGAAATAATGCTTCTTATTGTCTTTGAAATATGAAAGCTATCTTGCATAGATATTTTACAATCTCGATCCAAAGTGACGGTTTCAGAATTTACGCGCGAAATCCAGGCTTCTGGATTGTGAGGTTAAAATATATTGAAACAAGCAGATGGGCTAAATTTTAGAGAATTTAAATGCTAGAGATTAAATGCAATTTTTTTTAAATTTAGAGTTCAGTTAGCATCACAAATACATTGATGTTGGTAGATGATATCCAGTATTGAAATGTTGCTTGAAACAACTTTAGCTGTGTTTTTTTTATTTTCATTGTGTACATAGATTTCTTTTACCCACCTCACTAGACAAAGTCTGTTCCGAGTTACTTCCCCACCTCCATCTTCTCCCCCTGTACATGGAAGGCATTTCTAGAGCATGTTACCAATTCAGTGCTCACAATATACCCCAAGATTTGGAATGTCATAGACCCCCCCCCTTAGCTCCGGTTGGTAGGGAGCAGTTGGGACTCTTTGTCGATTATTTTTTTGTCTACATTTTCTTGACAGTCTAGATGAAAACACTAAATAAGTGGTATAAATTTTTTAATATAAGATGCTCACATAGATCAAATTGTTATAATCTGAGATGATATTTATTTCTATGTTATAAATGTACTTCTTTATTTCCTGATGACATAGAACATTCATAAAATACTTGGTAGCACAACTTAACATTACATTAAATTATAAAAATAGTCGATAAAATGTTAGTGATTTCATGCCGTCGAAACAATGTGGTCCTCATTTTTCTTAAGTATTACAAAACCTTCCATAACAGGTGATAGGGGGATATATTCATCGGTGGCGAGCTCTGCCCTCTCACCAACTGAGAGAAGGACCGGGGTAGAGTGAGTGTGGGAACCAGCAATTGTTTTCGGAGTACCTGCCTTTCCAATTACATCGACAGCCTAGAACAAAGCGAAAGTTTTAATAAAAGAACACTGTCAAATCATTTTATGTTAAAAGGCTCGATGACACAGAGCGAGTTTACAAGCTACTATCTACTAAGTTTAAAAGCGGGTAAATCGGCAGGTGAGATTGTCATACAAAATGACACACAAAACTGTCCACTCGCTCAGTAGCGTAGGAAACTGAGGTCGCTGCTAGCGCCAGTAACAAGAAGAAGCCTGCGTGAATTAATTCTGTGATGTTTGACAGTCGAAATCAGCTGTTTATTGGCAGCCATCTTGAAAAACATAAATAAACCAATCACAATCAAGCGTGTAGCGGAGTAAAGTTGACGATCTTTCAACTTTTTTCGTAGATTGTCAACAATCTGTTAGCAAGTAACACAATGACACTGAGCGAGTTTACTAACAGATAGTGAATTTCCCAGATAGTAGCTTGTAAACGATGTGTGAAAAAATAAACGCTCAGTGTCATCGACGCTATAGACAATGTTTCAAGAAGAAAGGAAGTTTGAAAAAATGAACAATGTCATATAATTTATTTAAATACCACAGATAACATTACCACAGAGAAATGAAGTTCAATAAAAGAACAATATAGAATCTCCCACATGCACACTTCAGAGCGACCGAGTCCCGCGCCACTTCAGGCCGCCGCGCAGAAAAGTCTCCAGTGAATCGCGCTGTAAACCTATCGGTCTTTACCTTTCTGCGCGGGTGGCGCGGGACTCAATCGCTCCGAAATGTGCGAGATGCTAATGTGTAGTAAATATAATCATTGAAAAAAGTACATAGCGAGTTTTAAATGAAAATTAAAACGGAAAAAGATTCGGTCAAATCAAGTAATTGAAGCCAGGACTTCAGCCTTGCCAAAGTTTTTATTGTTGTCTTCAACTAGCTATTACAATTTTTTTAGATTTTCCTCCTTTACTTATTTAAAATACTACAAGAAGTTTTCTAAAAGAATCGTCGGTGCATAGATTTATTTATTAAAGCGGAAAACTTCGTAAGTGAGCACTCAGGCCATGGACCGATTCCTTTGAGCTTGTTTCCAGGTCATGAGTATCTAGGTAAATAGAAGGTCCACTCCTACAGAGCCCCGATATGTCTAGATGTGACATCTGTAGATTGGAGACACCATTCATGACACTGTTCCCCGGTGTCATTCAGCCTGAGGACAGTAGCTCACACCTCGGCTTGGGATGGATACTGAAGGTTGTGTTTCCATTCCCCAATCGATGGGTTTGCCACCCTCCCTACGCTAAATGATAGGCAACAATTATTAAGCCTAAAACACTCATCTACATTGAAAAAATCTCCTGAGAAAAGATACATGTCACCGACGGGACTTGAACCCGCGTCCTTCTGATATCCGGCCAACTGCTCTTTAACCTCTGACAGGCCGGAGACGCGCCGGCGCGCGCATCATCTGCGCATGCGCGAGATAATAATTCAAATATTTGAATAATATTTCCCACAAAAAACTTTTGGTCTGCGATTTTGGCCCTTCTATGTACACAATTTGTATGAAGAACAGTGTCAGAATCGCTTGCGCCATAATTACTCTCTGAGACGCTACAAGTTTCATTCGCCTTGCAACCCTGGAATATTTTTAAAACAATTTTATCCATGACAATCCGCTGTCAGAATTTGCCGCGAATTTAACCGTCACAATTACTACGTGTATCGCGAATAAAACATCGATAAAAGTGGTGGTTTTTTAGTGTTTTTTTTGCGAAGTTCCGCGAATTTCCGCGAAATGGCCTGGCCTTTGACCGGTTAACCACTGAACTACGTCGGCTTATCTCCTACCCCCAAATAATTCAATATATACTAGTGTTCCATTCAACAATTACTGCTTATTACATTTTTCCACCTGCAAACAACCAACTTTATTTTTATATGATAGGGATTTATTATTATGTGTATATTACCTGTCCGACTCTAACGGTGACATTGAGTGCCTCCAGGTTCTCATCCAGGGTGACGAGCCAGCGGGGGTGCATGGCGGCGGCCAGTACGTACAGCAGGTAGTGAGACTTGCCGAGGATTACTACAAACAAAATAACGTTAGTGTTAAATAATATTTTCTTCACAATCATAAGATGGCAAAGCCTTTGGTAGGGGCAAGTATGGATGAATGTCAATTTTAATTACTTTTTTTCACATTTTTACTGTCAGTATCGTTCCGGTGAGAGACCACAATTTAGAATGGAAACACTGCTTGAAGCATATTTGGCTATGGCAATGCACTAAATCTGAATAATACATTATCTCTATATATTGCACATTCCATAGAAAAAAGTCGTAAGTCAAAAATTTCTTTTTACGTTTTATCTCTGAAAAATGAAGTGATTGTGATTATCTAATCCCCACGAAAATCGTATTTAAGTTAGATCGCTCCATCTCAGCAAAATGTTGCTGGTATCTCTTTTCATCGGGAATGCTTGTTAACCGGTGACAGGCCGGAGACGCGCCGGCGCGCGCGTCATCTGCGCATGCGCGAGAAAATAATTCAAATAATATTTCCCACAAAAAACTTTTAGTCTGCGATTTTGGCCCTTCTATGTACACAATTTGTATGAAGAACAGTGTCAGAATCGCTTGCGCCATCATTACTCTCAGAGACGCTACAAGTTTCATTCACCTTGCAACCCTGGAATTTTTTTAAAACAATTTTATCCAAGACAATCCGCTGTCAGAATTTGCCGCGAATTTAACCGTCACAATTAATACGCGTATCGCGAATAAAACATCGTAAAACCTATTAATTTACGTAATACATAAATGCAAGTAATGTTGTTTTGGTAGATAGTTTATTGTGTTGTGAACATGTTTCAGTCAATAAAATATACAATAGCTCAAAATTTATTAACAAAACATTCAATTAAAAATTCAAAGTGGTGGTTTTTTAGTGTTTTTTTGCGAAATTCCGTGAATTTCCGCGAAATGGCCTGGCCTTTGACCGGTTAATCATTCGTCTATTTGTAAATTCTACTGAAAAATTTTCCTTTTTTGACTTATGAGTTTTCTACGGGACGTGCGATATTTATCATATGATATTTATCAGGTATGAATCAGACAGAGAAATATCTTCCAAAAAAACTCCAAGGGGGGTAAGGATTCCACTGGTTCCAGGCAGATGGGAATCAAAATGACGTTAGATAAATCCATAAATATACAAACCACCCACTAGATTGATAACTTCAGGCTTTTGTTCGAGAAAAATTTGGTCACTATTTCACCATCAAAATGCAATAATTTTCCGAATGATGATGATGATGACGGGGATTCGTGACGTCACACACCATAGACGAAGATAGAGTAGGCAACAACAAAAAAGGCGCGACCATAAACAATATTATTTTCTTTCGGGGCCTACCCAGTACCGCCCAAATTATTAGCCTTAAGTATTATTTTAAAAATAAAACTCGTAATTACATGATAAGAATTTTATTAAAAACATGAAATACAAACAGGAAATACATATAATTAAAATATGATTGTGCGTTCCTACAAAAACACTGAATTTAAAAAATTTTCATTTTATAACAGAAAAATGAAAAACTCAGAATTACATGTACATATTTTAAACAAGAATACAATGTAAGCAGGTTATATTTCTGTAGCAAATTGCCACATGAAGACATTGTTTTAAAGATAAATTACTTAACGTACCTATTATATCTTTCGTCAGGTTAAAATAAATTTACCATATTGCCAAAATATAACCAAGGTCCATGGAGACATTAGTTTACATAAAATGTTTGACGTTTCATTCGGGGCTCAAATATGTATAATATTTATTAATTTGGAGTTAAGTTCAGTTCAGTTCATCATATTTTTCCTGAAATCATTAAAATTAATGTAACAAACGTACATTGAAAATTAAAACTCTTCAAAACAAAAACAAAAAATATTACTAAAGAAGTTATATTTTATAAAAACTATTTTGGTTCACTTATGGAAATTAGTTAAAAAATGGATTTTTTATTTTATTTGTGTACATGTATATGGTACATGTATATGGTACATGTATGGTACGGTACATGTACACGGTATGGTACTTGTACATGTATTGTGTATATGGAAATTAGTTAAAAAATTGAATTTTTATTTTATTTGTGTACATGTACATATCTATGTATGTATGTAGTTACATTTCCTCCCATGTCATTTAATTTATGATTACTCTCATACTAAACCAAGTTCTAGGATACCTACTTACTTGTATAAAGAAACCTACTCAAATGCATTAAATTTGTCTGACGTTATTAAATTTTTGTAAAATGAAAGTAAGTAATAAAAATAATAATTACCTCTGCATCATTCTCAACGACTGATAGTATTTCCCTTAACCTCATCTAACCATCTCCAGAAACAGAAGCGAATGTATTGGGATGTGGATATAAAATGTTATACTTATTGTAAGTAAAGTTTTGTCGGTTCAGATTCCACTGAAAAATAGTAATACATTTATTAATACTGATAAAAATATAAAAAAAATGTTAAAAATAAAAACATAAAGTGCAAGCGTAGTGATAAATGTGTTGTTCCTATCACCAGGGTTGATGTGTAAAACGGCACAATACCCCCAAAAAAATCTCTTTAATACTTTTTGCCGTGAAAATCTAAAATCATACTTGAATAATAGGTATTTTAGCAAACCTAACTCCTATAAGTAACTTGTGAAAAAAGCAAATTAAATGCTAATTGTTAAAATCTATTTTATATAATAAAAAAAAACATAAGCACTATTGTCAAAATCCATAAAGGAAATTGGGGAAGATTAAATTAATGAGATAGGTAGATGCAATATAGAAAACATGTATACCTTTTTAAGATGTAATCGTGATGTTCGACTGCGTCAATTACTTATTAGATTCCGGGTGGATAAATATGTTCTGAAAACGGAAACATGTACAACACCGATTAAAATACAACTTAAATAACATACCTACTTTAGGAACACTGAAATATCAACCAAAGGAAGTTTCCCACCTGTATTTTCTTCCAATTACGGGGCCTGTTCTTCCGTTTTTCATTCGATCGCGAATTCCCAAAATCCATATTCACACTTATTGCCATCTTATTGCATCGGAAATGTGAATGCATTGCAAATGTCAAACGAAAATAAAGCAGAAAAATCCAACAAAAATCCAAGATTCCTATTGGTGGAGGTAGTAGCTGGGGACCATAAACAAATTGAAGGGGACTTATGATATCACCAAAGATTCGGTTCACTTTTTGGATCGGAGTTATACCCGCCTGGATAAATCTTTCACTTTCAAATGGACACAAGTTTGGACTTTGCGTAGAAGCAACCATGATGAAGGAACTCACTATTCTTGCAGTCCAGGAAGGCGGTGAGTACCACCAGCAAGCCGGCGAGCGCCGTGGGGCTCAACACCTGGCGGTCCCCGTGCAGCGGGCACAGCGACAGGGTGCCCTTGCCCAGGTGGCACAGGCCCTGCGCCAGGCGCACCATGAACAGGTGCACGGGGGACTTGGCGTGGAAGAGGGCCAGCGAGCGCAGCATGGTGGCGAGGCGGGCATTATTGGAACCGGCGCCTACCAGGCCCATGGCGAAGATGGCATTGTAAGCTACGTCGATGTCGGCGTCATGGGAATACTTGTTGAGGACGTCTATGACAGGCAGCTGCGGGTTGGAGATGGAACAGAGGGCTATGGCGAGGGGCACGGCTCTCCGGATGGCGGGTTCTCCGTAGCGACCCTATAAATACACAAACATAGTCATTGATCAACCTATTACAGCAAGTGGATTCAGCGCGCGCAGAAGAAAGGATATACTTCTTTTTTAATTTTTTATTTTATGAGGTACACCTGAATAAGTAAAGTTTACACATATTTCTTACTTTGCGTATCTCACTAGCTAAATTTCAATACTAATTGATAATTGCGATAGGAGTGCAACTGTAGAATGTTGCCTGTTCAGCAACTAATAATAGTTCTTAAAAGCACAGTGCTGAGAACTCTATTGTAAACTCTCTTTCTGATGCACATGTCATTTATGAGAAAGAAGGAGAGGTTATAACAGAGTCCTTAGTGGCAGGATCATACTGCTAGACCATGGAGGTTGACATAAGCGTATATCAATGGATTATGGAACTCACCAGCTGGCCAAATATTCTGGTGGACATCTCTGCTCCCGTCTCCTCGCCCAGTGCGATGACCGCCACGCCCAGCGCTGCCACGGCCTGCATGGAGCTCAGATCTTTAGGGTCCTTGCCCTCGCGCCACTCCTTGCCCTTTGACTCCTTGCTCTTGCCTAAAATATCAAAATAATGTGGCTATGAAAAACAGTAACCATGACTAAGATGAAGAAACTCTTCTGAAGCTGAGGATGGCGGGATGGATTTAGCCAAGGCTAAGAAGAGTTTCTTTGAAAAATCTCTTTTGCAAAAGTGATCTAAGCTGAAGAATCTCTTCTGTAACGGTAACCTAATTAATATATATATTTTTTTTTTACATGAGCTCCACACAGGAGGCTTTATTTTTAAGGAGAGGTGAGTTCTGGTAAAGAAAGGGTTTAAGGAGTGGGTAGGAATCTGGGGTTCAGTGTGTCCTGGTCATCCGCCTCCAAGACCTAGACAAATCTCACCCCATGAACCCGGGCACCCCTGCTAAATCACCAAACGTAGCGAACCACTGTTGGTTATCCAATAAAGGATAACCAACACCTCTGCTATATGAAGAAACTCTTCTGTGGTCTTAGACAAATAAACATTTCTTTAACTGCGAAGATAAAGAATTCCTTCTCTAAGCACGCCCTAAGATAAGGAAGCTGTTCTGTAACCATGAACTGAGATAAAGAAACTTTTCTGTAACCATGAACTGAGACAAAGAAACTTTTCTGTAACTATGATGACCAAAACTATATCAGTGAAGCACAACCTTTTTTGCTGAAGGGCCAAGTTTTCACATTTCTGGGGGTTATTTAATTTTTGTGGAACTGGGTTTCACATTTCCTAGGGTGCACAAACTGGTTCTTCAATTTATTTGTCTTGGCAAAATTTTCTCAGCCAGGGTTTAGAAATAAGAAATTTATCGCAAACACTTTGATTATTTTAGTCAAGTGGGCCGCACAAAATAAACTTGCGGACGGCAAGTTGTGGATTACTGGACTAGGAATAAGGTAATTACTTTTGGTTGGCTTCTCGGCAGCCGGTGCGGCCGCGGAGGTGGAGGGTTCACCAGTGCTGCTGCTGGCGCCACTGCTACCGCTGGCACCCGCCGCGCTCCCACTAGCTCCGGCGGCAGCGCTGGCTGCCTCCTTGTCCTTGTCCTTCTTGTCTGCCTTCTTGCTAAAGGCCGTGTCCTCGGTGGTGGACTGTTCATTCTGGAAAAAATGCACAATACCTCATTTATTTATCAAAGCGGAGACGGTTTACAAATAGTTCCCGTGAGCCATGGCCCATTGTGCTATCTCCCATTTTACCTGTTTCCTTTAATAGTAACCCAGTCCCTTTGATAAAGTTCACCAGGGTTGACATTGAATATTTGACTATATCTCCTTTTCCACGATGTATAATAATCTTCCTAGCCTTGTTCCCATGAGGGGCGAGACATTGGCACCTTAGGTGAATTCCCAACTCCCCAATCCACTCCCCAATTCCCAAATCCACTCCCAACAGCTGCATGTGTCCCCTCCTGAGATGGCAGTGTCCCGTTGTAGTAAATTTAGTTAGTCGTTTCTACAAATCAGTTCATATATTGGTGGAATTATTACCTCAGTGTCGTAATGCTCGGAGCAGATGTGCAGCATCTGTTGGATGACCAGCACGTCTCCGGTTCCAGCGTAGGCGCACATAGACAGCACGGTGAGGGACAGGGACTTCAGGGGGTCGCTCAGAACCTCCAGGGCGGCACTGGTGGCTTCAATCGCCTCCTTGCGACCTAATTAAACAATCAACAAAATATTTTTAGTACAATAAAAATATAATTGAAAGTTCAGTCAGGGACTTTGTTAAATCTGGCACCATTGACCAAGTATGAATTATGTAGACAGGGCGTGTGAACCTTAAAATTAACACCGAGACCAAACATATTTTTCCCTTTTATTGGTTTGCGCAGACCAAATTTGTATTCCAGCAAGTTTGTCCCAACACTCAATAGACTAGATGTGAAGATTATTTTTCAAACACGAATTTGAGGTGGTTAGAAATATTTTAGGTAGGGGCTCTCACAGACTTTATCATTAACAATTTAATCAGCTATATGAATGTTTAACACAAATTTTGATGTATCATATAAAAGATAATGACATATGAAACATTGTGAAACAAAATAATAACCTTTTATCCAAATAAATTAATTAGTGAAACATTATTCTTATACATATATGTATCAATGTACCATTGATATGAAGATATAGAGATGATGAGACTAACCCAAGTAGCAGAGACCGAGGCCAAGAGGTAAAAATCTGGAATAAGTGGATGACTGCAAGTCTTTCCCTCCATTATCAATCAGTCTTTGGAGAATTGCTGAGGTCACCTAGAATAAAATATAGGCAGGTTTATTGATTTAATTTTTAAGATAATATTATCACATCCACAAAAGATAAAATTAAGAGGAAGATGGGTAATTTTCTTTTTTACATAGAATACATTTCTTAAGACTATCCCACCTGTAAAAACAGTTTTTTTTTTTACATTACCTCCACACAGGAGACCCTGTGGAAAATAATATCCCTCAGGGCCTATGTCATCTTAGGGGGTGCTGTGTGGAGGGTTGTTTTTAAGGAAAGTAGAAGAGGAAGTTCTGGGAAGGAAATAGGAAATAAGGGTGGGTAGGATCTGGGGTCAGTGTGTTCAGTAGTAACGGACATATGAATCCATCCCTCCAACTGCGGTGCAAGGCGATGGGTCGAGGGATTCTGGCTGGAGAGGTCAAAAGACCTCCCTGAACCAATCTCTCTCAATCAGGCCCGCCATGCAGGAGTGACGCATCGGCCGCCAAGACCAGGATAAACCTCATCCCATGAACCCAGGCACCCCTGCTAAGTCACCAAACATAATGAACCATTTGGGGTGACCCGTGATAGAGGTGTTGGTTATCCAATAAAAATGATTCCAATATACCCACTTCCCAAAATCTAACTCATTCAGTGATTCATCCATTCATATTCATAAAAAAGTAACTCATTCAGTGATTCATTCATTTATATTTATAAAAAAAGAAACTCATTCAGTGATTCATTCATTCATATTCATAAAAAAGTAACTCATTCAGTGATTCATTCATTCACATTCATAAAAAAGTAACTCATTCAGTGATTCATTCACTCATATTCATAAAAAAGTAAGTCGTTCAGTGATTAAAAGAATACTCTATGGTACCTCAGCATCGCAGGATCCAACGGCGATGAGGCCGCAGGAGATGGCGGCCAGGGCCACTATCTCAGCGGTGCTCTTGGGATCGCTGAGCACCGGCAGCAGCAGGGCGATCACGTCGTCCCTCTTGGTGCCGGCATAGGCCAGACCCAGACCTGCGCAACAACACGAATTATTCATTAAAAGAGTACATTACAGATAATCCGGGAGTCGTACGGGGTTGCAGCCTGCAGGGTGAAGATTGCCCTGATGATAACCAACATCTTCTTCAACTGCCAGTGAAGATAAACCAAAACAAAATTCAATTTGTCTTTTAGTATGGAGGTAATTGGGTAGGGAAATAGGAAACATATCTTTCAAAATTCAGAAACCTCAATCTCCATTAACTTTATTGTCATCAGGAGAACTTCTTGTGTCCCTGTTATGTTAAGTATATTTCCAAAACACCATCTAGTTCTTGTACGGATAGGTAAACGTAATTTTGTACAGTATTATGTAATAATATAAACTACTCATTATGATGCAAACTTCAAACCGATGAAAAGGGTGGGAAAATGTGATATATTTTACCTGTACAGTGTTGCCAAGTCTGAATTTCCATTCCCGATAAATTTCGTATGCATAATATATAGTCTTTTTCGCCTATAAAATTATGTTTATAATAATATTTATTTGATTCCGCCAGGAAATCCATCATCCTGTAAATTCCATTAGCATCAAAATTGTCCCGTTTCGGGACACTCCAATCCGCTAGATATGACGGGAAATTCGTCAAGTTGGCAACACTGTTCCTGTACCTGATAAGTGTTGCGATGTTATATCATGTAAAAATCCCATGTAATAAGTAGGTAGGTACGCACGATTCGATTCGACTCATTCGATTTAATAAATATACCTCCAAATATTAACATGAAAACATATGAACTGCTTACTATGGTTAAAAGCTAATAAATGCACATAAATTTCACCATTCATCCCGTATTTGTAGGTTTTATAAGAAAAAAATTACAAAACCTTTCATTTTAAAATTCATTTTAATTTTTAAAACACACCTAGGTGCCTAAATCTGGGTAGTCATCACTCGAATTGTTAAAAATTCAAATAGGTACCAAGTATAGTTTGGCAAGAAAGTGTAGAAATTAAATAAATTGGAACTAAACGTTTTCATTACTATGGCGGCACCGAATTATATGACGTTTCCTATGGCTGTCATGTTATCGCATGTTACGGTTGATTTATTGTCTTAAATCTGAGTAGAAGATCGCTGATTTGATAATATTTTTATTCATTGTTTGCCTGAATTTAATTAAAATGAATAAACCATTACATAGTGATGCAAGAGGGGTTATATTCTGCGTTTTTCAACGCTGCCTAGCCGAGTGTCACGCAAAGAAGATTCTGTCTGATTTAGAAGATGTTTACAAACGAACTGCAGAAATTACTGGTACGTTATTTGTAGGTTTTATAAGAAAAAAATTACAAAACCTTTCATTTTAAAATTCATTTTAATTTTTAAAACACACCTAGGTGCCTAAATCTGGGTAGTCATCACTCGAATTGTTAAAAATTCAAATAGGTACCAAGTATAGTTTGGCAAGAAAGTGTAGAAATTAAATAAATTGGAACTAAACGTTTTCATTACTATGGCGGCACCGAATTATATGACGTTTCCTATGGCTGTCATGTTATCGCATGTTACGGTTGATTTATTGTCTTAAATCTGAGTAGAAGATCGCTGATTTGATAATATTTTTATTCATTGTTTGCCTGAATTTAATTAAAATGAATAAACCATTACATAGTGATGCAAGAGGGGTTATATTCTGCGTTTTTCAACGCTGCCTAGCCGAGTGTCACGCAAAGAAGATTCTGTCTGATTTAGAAGATGTTTACAAACGAACTGCAGAAATTACTGGTACGTAGAATAGTTTGTTTAATAAATTTCATTAGTATTACAAGATTTATGCCAATTTTCGAGCGATAATAACCATTACAATCTGATTTGAGGTTATGTTAAAAAATTCGAATTTGACATTTCGATTTGACAGTTAATATGCGGCCACAGGAAAAAGGGATTAACTCAATAAAAAAAATTAATATGCAACTTCTTTAAACTCGTAGAAAAGTTACTTTTTTCTCGTTTTCTCTTTTTTTCTTTCTAAGTGAATACATATTATCTAGTGTGTATTTTTAAAACTACCTTCTATAATAATAATTTTAATGATTTTTCACAGGTAAATCTGAATCAACGGTAAGACGAATCGTCAAGGAAGGGGAAAAGGCAGATGGAAAATTTGAAACACCGGGAAAACGGAAAATGGGCATAATAATAATAATATGTAATAGCATAAGTGCTGATGATTGGAAAAATTGTTGCAAACACGTGATGAAAATTGAGGCAGAATATTATGCACGAGGCAGTACTATATATGATGATATCGATAAACTGCGTTTAGATGAAGATGAAGATACGGAAGAAGAAGAATCACACGAGGACAAAGACAATAATTACATGTCGGGTGTTGAATTAACAGACTTAAATTTTTAAGTACCTACGTTTTTATATCAAGATAAACGCCCACTTAAAACTTGTTTTGTTTTATTTTGCTTCTATTAAATTAGTTTTTTTGTGCAAATTTTTTGAAAATACAAATACGCTATGAAATATGCATTTTGCCAGAAGTGTTTTTTTAAAACATACATTCTTTGTCTTATGAGCCATCTTGGTGTTGCCATTTAAAACTAGAAAACGATCGCAGCGCCATCATTTATTTTCTACACTTAATTGCCAAACTGTAGATTCTACATCAAAAACCAACTCCATATTTTTTTTTAATAAATAGGTACCAATTGAACCGAGAAGAATTATTTATTAGTTTAATATTAGCAAGATACGCACCCAAGACACTTCCGATCCTCAGTGTGGGCGAGGAATGCAGCACGTAGTCGGACAGCAGCGCGAGAGCGGGGTCGCACTCGTTGCGCACACCGCAGTTGACAATGCCCAAAGCCAGGAGGGCGCCAGACTTGATATGCTCATCAGCTGTGTACAGGTACTTGTCTATGGGTGTCAGCCCACCGTCCACATCCCACAAGTGGATCATGCCGAGAGATGCGGCAGCAGAGAGCATTCCTGGGGAGAAATTAGGTTTTAAAGTTTATGGTATTAAATTGTATTTTTTAAAATTTCAGCTCCATGTTTGTTTTACCTTAAAAATCGAACAGAGTAGTGGATGCATGGAACAAATTTCAACAACATCGATGCTACTAATATAAACCAATTTAAAGCTCTCGTCACGATAATAATTATTGCCTCTGTAATAATTATTGTTCTGATCAAAAAACCTCTTCTGACTTATTAGCAGAGTGATAATTTCTTGCCTCCTGGCTAGCTATATAATTAATCAACCGCCTTTATTTCGTTTTATCGATTGGCAACTTTGTGAGTTTGTTTTCCGGTAAAGGTACTTTTTGGATGAACGCCGATAGAGGAGCCGGCGTGCATCTGATTGTGTCACATATTTTTTAAGTTATGGAGATATAAAATCCTTTAGAGTTATAGAGGATAGTGCCGTGTGTCAAGTCTAATGCTACGAGATCCGTTATTTCTTTTTTAAAAAAGTGCATGTAATTGTACTTACGTGAATAATTCTCGCGCGGCCGGTTGAATGGCCTTTTCGCGCTAATCAAAGCCATCCGCTGTTTGGAATGGAGTTCTTTTGGAAAGGTGAACGCGCAGTTGCTTTTTGTGGCATTGGTCAGATTACGATCGACTACTCTGAAGGATGTCCCAAGTACTACTCTGATGGATGTCCCGATCCCTTTTAGAAGGAGGGTGCGAATACCTGTTTGCTGGGTTTGTTTTGGCGTGCGGCTCAGCCTGTTTTGAAGTGATAACCTAGCTTGGGTATTCCTCAGGTCTATCAGGTATACATAGTACAATGTTATTTTAAGTTTAAGATTTTGGCACCATGGTAGACTGTCTGTTTTTTTGCTAATATTTATTCTTGTTTTGTTCCTCAGATTCAATTATATTCCATGATTACAATGCCTTATGTATTAAAATATACATTAAACTGTCACCTAGACATTATTAATAACCTTTCTGTAGAAAATCAAATTCCCCATAAATCGGCCCTGAGTCTTATTATGCTTTACTGCTTTTTTTTACGGACTTTAGAGACCTTTGTAGGTTATGCAATAAATGATAATGTTTTGCTTTGAATTCCTGTTATAATTGGCTACAAATAGCCGTGGTATTAATCCACCTGCATTATTTATGAGTTACACTCTGTTGGCTTCATATTTGAAGAGAAGACAGGACTAACTTATTTTAAAATTTAAAACAACTCAATTTAAGGTTACACTTATTATGAAACAGATATGAGCCCATCAGCAGAATGCTGCCTGCTCATTATATAATAATAGTCAATGTAAAAATATTGACAGTATTTTTGATTCTGCCGTACCTAATGAATTATTGAGAAGATCATAAAATTGTAGGTCATGTGAGAAAATGGTTTCAAGGTGCGGTAGTGCACAAGATACCAGCTGTTACCGGAAGAATTATCATCAACAAGACAGGTGATCGCAAATATATGTATTGCCTTTCACAACAACCCATCAATCCTCCATCAGTAACACAACTCACCATGATCCTTATTCTTGTACATCCACTTGTTGCCATCCTCGGTGGTGACGAGCTTGTCCTTACTGAAGCCAGCGTTGACGAAGGCGTTGACAAAGGTGGCCGACAGGTTCTGGCGCGCCGAGTCCACGGGGTGATCCGACAGCAGCGAGGGGCGCAGCGCAGAACCCGCACTCTCCAGCCATGACTTATACACCTCTTCGGGGGCCTTAGGTTCCATTATGTCCAACTGGAATAAGATATATGAGGTGTTAGAGATGTCAAATATTTAAGTGGTACATTAAAGACACAGTGCTCTGAAAAGGCAGAGTATTCTATGATAATTAATACCCCATTTCAGTAAATAAAAAAACATAAACTTTAACTCTCTCAGAAATTAAATAAAACTAGTAGAACATAATACTTGGCCCTTGATAGCAATAATTGGTACAAAGTTATTTGAAAAATTTTGGTATTGAAACTTTTTTTTTGCTTTTCAATAGTTTAGTTATTGCTAATTGCATTTAAAATAACATTAGGTCTCAGAGGGTATGTTTCACATAAAATAACAAATCGTACCTACACTATACACCAAATTATAACATTTTTAATTTTTTTTAAATTATTTAAAAATTAAGCATTGAAAAAATACCTTCAACTTAAGCAGAAAAATCGCCTTTCAAAATACAAATGAAACTAGTGGCTGAAATCCAATAAAATAATATAGGGCAGAAAGCCAGTTATACCAGCAATTGAACGAAAACTGACAATTTTTATTCGCTCTAGATCTGGAAGAACTTTTGATGATCCAAGGTTACTTTTATGAAGGTTTTGTGATACATCAAAGATTGATTAATTAGTAACACATCATATTTTTATAGTGTGGTAACTAGTCTCCGACCAAAACAGGACTTTCCACCGAAACCCAAACCAAATCTTCGGTATCTGTCCCAGTTTCGGCCGAAACTGAAACTTTTTTAGACATTTTAAAATCTATTGTTTACTGATATTTGGCTTATTTTTTACACTTATACAAACGGTTAACATGTGTTAAATTAAAAAAAAAAAAAACAATAATTAAAGTATGTGATTTTTTTTTTTTTTTAAATACCTATATATCACTGCTACAAAACAAACAAAAATTAACAAAACATGTTAGGGAACGTACCCATACTACATGACCTGTTCAGGGGGGGTCTTCAAAACCACGCTTGGTACAAATGAGCGGCGGGGGGCTTAGGTTTTTGGTCACGGGGGGGAGGGGTTAAAAATTATGAAAAATTAATTAATTATTTTTTTGATATTACTGCTATAAAACAAACAAAAATTAACAAAACATATTAACTACTTCTTGGAATAAAAATTTGTCAGCTGATGATGGCGGGTGACGCACGAGCTATGAACTAATCCGAATGACGCGTGATAATTTACGAACGCAGAGTTTCGGTGTGGCCGAAGGTTCGGCAAATTTTCTGCCGAAACTACATTTTTTTGCCGAAACTTGCCGAAACCGAAACTGAACCTTCGGTCGGTCACTAGTAATAACTTAACAAGTATATTGTATTTTATGCTTTATTTTTTATATATTTTTCATTTATGTTATACTCAATGACTAAATAAAATACATAAGCGAAGGACTTGGCATGCCAATCCAAATACATACCAAACATTCCGTCCAAACAGTTATACAAAAATGGCGGTGGTTTCCATAGTTATCATTCAATTTATATAAGTAACTAGCTGGTCCCGGCATGCGTTGCTATGCCATTTAATAAAGAAATTGTTTCTCCCTGAGTGTCCTTTCCCATTCGTCCCATTCACATCCGCCTCCCCTTCTTCTCCTGCGTCCTCTTCCCCTCTCGCGTTCCCACTCCGTCACCTACACCTTCCCTCTCCCCACTCCACTCCCCCCCACCTTCCCCCGTCCCACGAACCCCCCTCCCGAGTTCCCCTCCCCCCGTCCCGCGAACCCCCCTCCCGAGTTCCCCTCCCCCCTCCCAGGTTCCCCTCCCCCTCCCCCATCTCTCCCTCCCTCCCGCTTTCCATAGCAATAGCCGCTTCCTTGCGTGCCACCAATAGCAATTTTTTTTATACAAATTTCATAATGCCAGAAATCACCTGAAGTTCTATAAAAACCTTGTCCTGATAATAATGAACACACAAAAAAAGAATTATCCAATTTGGTGCAGTCGTTCGAAAGTTATGCGCTTAGCAACACATTCAGTGATTCATTTTTATATTATAGATAAATTTTGATTCCATCTTGGCTGTCATTTTGGAAGGAATGAATGTTTTATTGTAAGAAATGTTTAATTATTGTTTGGAAAGAATGTTTTATTGTATCCCAAATCCCAAGTCCTCTCGTAGGGCATTTTATTTAGTCAATGGTTATACGGTTTTTAATTTAATTTATAATCTTTATCTAAAAGCCTAATCACGGAGGAATAATGGTGCTGAAATTTACAAACATATTGTCATAGTTCTAACCTCTCGGGCCAAGCTGAGGAAGTGCTCGTTGACGTGTGCATTGGTCATGATGGCCCTCAGGTCTTCATCTTCAACATCCAGAGCAATCTGCTGTCTGCCCAGCATGTAGCACAGCTGCTTCCGGATTAGCCTGGAATACACAGATCAATCAATTTTAGTAGGCGTTTGGTTTTGAAATGAGAATATGCTTAGTTCCTACCGGGATGTCATTTAGCCAGTTCCTACTTCTCTCTAACCATCATCTTGCTGGAAAAGTATTTGAAATTTGGAACAATGGCAAGAAATATGCACTGCAAATTCGAGTGCATTTGTTTTTGAAAAACAAAAGAAGATTTCGAACTATGTACCTTGGAAACAAGTTGCTAGTGTTTTTGGTGTACACAATCGCTTTTTTTAATTTAAAGAAGGAATTTGACCATCTCGGATGTACATAATATTGTTTTGTATTCATTAGTTTTGTTGTGGCGATAATAACCTCGACGCATCGCGGTAGAACCATATAACTATATTCTGGTTATGTCGTGTGCTCCTTCGCAGATATACGGTGGCAGGTGATTGGTTATCCCTTTTCCTCGCATACCTTGTTTTTCCTATACATACATATCATCACCCAAATCAAACAAATACCATTTCGTCTCGTTTTTAGCATTTACAATCCATTAACCCGTCTGCTTGTTTTGGAATAAATACATCCCAAAACACGTAAACGCATTATACTTTCATAAGACCAAAAACGTCTCGAGCAACCTTACATTTTAAAAGCGATATATCGATATAAGGCGATATATACCTTTATTGGATAACCAACACCTCTGCCATAGGTCACCCCAAGTGGTTCGCTACGTTTGGTGATTTAGCAGGGGTGCTCGGGTTCATGGGGTGAGGTTTGTCTAGGTCTTGGAGGCGGATGACCAAGACACACTGAACCCCAGATTCCTACCCACCCCTTAAACCCTTTTCCTTCCCAGAACTCTCCTCTCCTTCTTTTCCTTAAAAAAACCCTCCACACAGCATCCCCAAAGATGACATAGGCCCTGAGGGAAATTGTTTTCCTCAGGGCCTCCTGTGAGGAGCTCACGTAAAAAAAAAAACTCTCTTTCTCTCATGCAAACATACACGTATATTTTCTTTTAACCAGAAAGAGAACCAAATAATTCTTCTTATTGTCTTTGAAATATGACAGCTATCTTGCATAGATATTTTACAATCTCGATCCAAAGTGACGGTTTCAGAATTTTCGCCCGAAACTGAGGCTTCCGGATTGTGAGGTGCGAATATATTGAACCAAGCAGACGGGTTAAAAGTGCATCTGAAGTTGTAATTAGTAAGCAGTTTTGGATGCCACAGTAGGTAATCAACAATAGACAATTGATAATTATTTTGTAGTTAGTTAGTTAGCATATGATTTAGTTTTAGGCACTTACGGATCCTCGCATTCCTTGAAGATCTCCTCGCACTTCTCTCTATCATTGAGCTGCAGTGCGATGATCATGGCACGTGCATACTCCTTGAAGCGCAGATAGTGCTTCAGAACACCTTGCAGGATGAAGGTGGCTTCAGGCTCCTCCACGTAACTTGCACACCTGAAAGGTTGAAACAGGTTAAACATAAGTTTGATCAAGGATCGATTAATATATCATGACAAATCACGTATCAAGCTCACTTGTGACGGGGAGTTCTGCTATTCATTTGCATATTGTATTTTGAAAGGGAGGTTAAACATTTATAAATAATAAACCCACAATTTTAAGTTAAAAAATAATTTTAACTTAGGCTAAAGTTCGGTTTAGGGGCGAGAGTCCTAGATAATTTTTATTTTATTTTTTATACTAATTATGGGCCGGAAAATCCGAATCTGAAAGAATTAGGCGTCGGCAAGCAATATTAACTGAATTACACGACTTTAAAATTTTCTATAAACACAAAGGAAAACTAACCATTTTTTTTTTATTTTTATTTATTTATTTAACGCCCAATGGGCTTTTACATTTTGGTAGTACAAATGATTCATGACAGATTATTTAACATATACAGAATAATAAAAATAAAATTTGATAAAAAAGCACACAAGTCATAAAAATACAGGGTTTTCAGAAAAACAGATAGGTTTAGGAATAGTTTTGGAATAATAAGTTTTTTAAAAGATCAACAAATTTCGCCAAGTTTATGTCAAATATGTCAATATCACTTAAGTACTGATTTCCCATAGTGTGAAATCGTTGTATTGGAGAGTGGGCAATGTAGTTCCGCTTATGAATGCTACAGTAGAATAGTGTATTTTGTCGTGTAGTTACTGTCGGTATTCGTAAGTTTATGAGTTGCAGTAGTTCGCAACAGTCAAATTTAGAGTTAAGTATTTTGAATAAAAATGTTAAGTCGTTTATTTTACGTCTGTCTTCTAGTGTGTGTATTTTTAAAACATTTAATAATAAATTATATTTCAAGTCTTCTAGTGGGATATTTAATTTAAAATTTATAAAACGCAGAAATTTTTTTTGTATTCGCTCAATGTTATTAATGTGAATTTTGTAAGATGGAGACCAAACTACCGAGTTATATTCCATTAGACTTCTAACTAGAGATACATATAATAATTTAATGACTTGTATGGAATTAAAGTTTTTGGTTGTTCTTAGTACGAAGCCTAGTGTTTTCATAACTTTGTTTACAATTTGGTGGATATGATTAGCGAAACTTAGTTTTTCATCCAAAATAATTCCAAGATCTCTCATTTCCGTGACTCTTTCTAAAGCTGTGTTATTGATGGAATATTCGAATAAAACAGGATTTTTATTTCTGAAGAAAGTCAAAGTTTTGCACTTTTCTACATTTAAGAATAAATTATTTTGAACGCACCAATCTTTAAACATACTAATATTTGACTGAAGTATATGGCAATGATTTACATCAGTTATTTTCTTGTATAGCTTGATGTCATCAGCAAAGAGCAATACCTCGACATCGTTGAAGCAATTGGTTATATCATTGATGAAAATGAGGAACAAAACCGGGCCAAGGTGACTACCTTGTGGTAGGCCACTAGTAGCCCAGAAAGCTTTCGACATCCATGATTTTATTTTCACAAACAGTTTACGATTTAATAAATAGCTAGTAAACCATTTTAGCATGTTATCCCTTATTCCTAGAGCAAATAGTTTTTGGATTAGTAGTTTATGGGATACTTTGTCAAATGCCTTCGAAAAGTCTGTATATATGCAGTCGACTTGTTTATTTTCTGCAAAAGATTGTATTATGAAATTTTGAAATATTGTTAAATTAGTTGCGGTAGATCTACCTTTGATAAAACCGTGCTGTTTTTGGTCAATTAATTTTATTAATTTGGGATAGATTTCATCAAGGACCAGTGATTCAAAAAGCTTAGGTAGTACTGACTGTATACAAATGGGGCGATAATTGGCTATATTAGTGTCGTCTCCTTTTTTGTAGATAGGTGTAATGAAGCTAGATTTCCAGCGGTCTGGAAAGTGTCCAAGGGTCAAGAGACGGTTGAATAATAATGTGAGTGGTTTAGATAATGTATTAGAGCATTTTTTGAGGAATATTGGTGGAATGTTGTCTGGGCCAGTGGATTTGTCAGTGTCTAAGGAAAGTAATTTCTGTTCGCAGTGTTTTTGTGTGATATGGCAATGCGTTAAGTGTGTAGTCTTGCTAAATTTGTAATCAGGTATTTTGTCATCTGGGGTTTCTTCATCATAAACATCTTTGAAGAAATCCGAAAAAAGGTTTACAATGTCCTGTGTATTGTTTACACTGGTTCCGTTCATTTGCATTATTGGCGGGTATTCTGTGTTTTCATTGTTTATTTTTTTAAGAAATTTCCAAAGATTTTTGGATTTAAAGGCAGTCTCCTCGATAGAGGTTATATACTTTTTGTAACATTTTTTGGAAAGATCTTTACATTTTTTCCTGGTTTCGCTAAAGATTATATAATCACTTATGGATTTGCTGTGTTTGAATTTTTTGTGTTGACTCTTTTTTTGCTGAAGAGAGGCAGTAAGCTCTGGTGAGAACCAAACCGGGTAGGTATAGTTTCTCGGTGTATAAAAAGGTACATAGGATTCAATAGTATTAGAAAAGTTTAAATAAAGTTGGTCTATAGATTCATCAATGTTTTCATCGGATAAAAAAGACCAGTCTGTATTTGAGAGATCGCTGTTAATGGAGTCGAAGTCGGCTCGTTTAAAGTTTAGGACTCTTTGTACAGGTATTCTTTCATTATCGCATTTAATATTTAATTTAATGTATAGGGGAGGGTGGTGATTATCTATTGGTAGGAGTGGGTCATTTGAGAGTTCTACAGATATTTTAGGATAGTTTGATAAAGCTAAGTCTAATAAGCGATTGTTATTATTATATATAAAATTATGTTGGTGAAAGTTTAGAAAGTTTACCATGTCCAAAACTTCACGTGCACGATCGTTTTCACTTTCGTTTGTGATGAGACCACAGTTGTTTGCTTTCCATGTTAGGTTTGGTAAGTTATAATCTCCAACGATAACAACTTTCGAGTGAGAATATTTTGAGGAAATTGTTTCGATGTCTTCACAGTGGTTTCTGTATGTTTGAGGGTCAGAAAGTGGTGGTAGATAGGCCGTTCCAAATATAATTTTCTCGAGAGGAGTCGTTACTTGTACAAAGAGATGTTCAATGTTTTTGTGTTTCGTTGTTAATTTTCTTGATGACAACTTCTGTTTTATCGCAATTAAAACTCCTCCACCTCTTGACTTGGAACTTGATCTCACGTTTCTGTCGCAACGAAATATTTTGTAATTAGTAAGACCGAGTTCAGTCGACTTGATATCGGAGTTTAGCCAGGTTTCGGTAAGTATAATGATGTCATGATGATGAGAAGGTAGAGCTGCTCGTAGGTCATCGAGTTTGGATCGCAGTCCGCGGACGTTTTGGTAATAAATTTTTAAAGTTCTGGTTCGATTGTTAGGAGGAATTGCTTGGATATTTTTGTAATTGGCTAGTTTTTTGGCAGATTTGGTACAATTCTGGGAGTGGAGTTTATGTATTTTATGGTGACATCTTCACCATTTTCTTTTCGTATTTCCAGTTGAACCCTCAGATCTTTTAGAAATTTTTGTTGAGCCGGGGTTGAGTCGGGGTAGATTCTGACATTGTTCCTAAGAAGACCTCGTTTGCTGAGAATATTTCTCGTTTGTATTGAGTTTTCCAGTTCGATTTTTATTGGTCTAGGCTTGCTATTTGATAATTTTCCAATTCTATAAAATTTTGAAATGCATTGACATTACAACAGGGTGGCCACAAAAAACGGATTTCAAAATTCCCTGATAATTCCAGGTTTTCCAGGGCAGTTTCTACATTTTTCCCTGATATGTTTAATTTGATATAAGGGGATACCGTTCGTTAGATAAATAATAAAGGGAATTCCGTCATCTATAGCATTTATTATTTCTTTGCATCACAATACTCTATTAAAAACCAAATACACTTGTTACAAATTTATGATATTTCGCCTGAAGACTTTTTCAAGCTTTTGAAACGATAGATAGAGCTATAGAGATAGCCTTACTAATAACAAAACGCCTTCGAGCGGTCAACTGCAACTTGCGCGGTGATCTGCGTTTTTACATCTTTACTAATACAAGTCATAGAAAAACAAGAAAGATGTTACACCACATAAAATTAAGCGTTGCCATTAAGCAATAATATCAATAACTAATTTAAGTAATTATTTTTTATAAATTTTACTCACTTTTGTATCACAAACCATGTTACATAAACCTAGCGTAGCCACTAAACCACTTGAAAACTGGGATGTTTTCTTGCCTTGACGCGAGCAGGCGGTATAAAGGGGCACAAACCATGTTACACAAACCTAGCGTTAGGTTAGGTTACGCATTTTTAAGACTACGAATTTTCATACTTTTGGTCTAAGAATACGGCCGTTGAGATAGTCATAATTCATCAGGTTAATGTGTTATGTGATGAATTATCATGTGAGGAAGTATCGTGTCGGAAAGTTTTACGTTATTGATATTATTGCTTAATGGCAACACTTAATTTTATGTGGTGTAACATCTTTCTTGTTTTTCTATGACTTGTAATGTCAATGCATTCAAAATGGCTAGTTTTCCTTTGTGTTTATAGAAAATTTTAAAGTCGTGTAATTCAGTTAATATTGCTTGCCGACGCTTAATTCTTTCAGATTCGGATTTTCCGGCCCATAATTAGTATAAAAAAAAAAAAATTATCTAGGACTCTCGCCCCTAAACCGAATTTTTTCCTTAACTTATAACCACCTTCCAAATTACCATAACAACTGCTGTCAACAAGGAAGGTTCAAACCGCATGTTCTCAATGACGCAAATAAGAAAATTTTGGTATTGACTGGTTGCTGTAGAATTAACCTTGCAACCTTACAACTGAGGGAACTGTAGAACTACTAATAGGACTCTGCCATCTCAGGAGACACATGCAGTTGCTGGGAGTTCCAACGTCCCGCTCTGTTGAGAACAAGGCTCAGATACCTGGGAAGACACACTGTGTAAGCGAGGCTGCACACCAGACATACATTTGTATTACAATAACTGTGGCACCACACTTAAACCGCTACACATTTAACGCCCCCCTATATTTGCACGCATACCAAGGACATGTTTGTAACTGGTGCAGTTTGTGGCGAGACGTTAGCCTCGCTACATGTATTCAAGATCGAACGCATTCGTTTTTTGTGGCGCAGTGGTTTGCAAAAATGAAAGACAATATTGAATTTTATAAGGAGTTTATTGCAGAGGTTGAAAAAAACCCTATATTATATAACCATGAACTCACTGATTATAGCAATAAACGGATTACAAAAATCATCTAGACCAAAATCGGAGAAAAACATACTTTTTAAATTACTGAATAATTTCATAGACTGGCCTCAAATTTTGAGTGCTATAAATATCCATGTCCCTGTTATATAAATGAAACATTTTTTCGTCAAACTTTAACTCTTGCGAAATTTTGAAATTACCATAAATTGTAAAATAAATACGTGAAGCAAAAACTTTGTACCCCTTTTTACGAAAATTGCGCGGACAGAGGAGTATGAAATTTCGCACACTTATAGTTTATATAAAGAAGGAGTGCAGAATGCTAATATTTTTTTTAAATTATGCATAAAAAAACGTTACACACACTACATAATTTAAATTAATTATGGTCGAATTTCAACCATTGGGCGACCACTAGTCTTGATTAAACTGGAATGAGATAAAATGGGTGACAGCACAATGGGCCTATGGCCTAAGTGCTCACGGGAACTAAACATAAACTGCCTCCGCTCTATAATAATAAGGGGGCATACATTAGATAATTACGTGACCTTAAAAGGGGG
This sequence comes from Limnephilus marmoratus, assembly GCA_917880885.1. Lineage (NCBI taxonomy): Eukaryota > Metazoa > Arthropoda > Insecta > Trichoptera > Limnephilidae > Limnephilus > Limnephilus marmoratus. The sequence continues at coordinate 25,249,034 of OU862919.1, read as the reverse complement.
GGGGGGGGGGGTCCAGCAAAATCTCACGTTACTCAATGTTAAAAAAACCTTACTCAATATTATACTTATCACAATATTTCTGCAGCTCTTTCAAAATATGAGAATTCTTTTCATACAAAATGTATGAGAAAAAGAAATTTCTTCATAATTATTTTTTTTGTGATTTTTTCCAATGCTTTAATAGTTATTCCTATTCGGGGCGGAGACAAATCCAATACCAAATATCATAAAAATCGGTCCAGCCGTTCTCGGGTTATAAATGGTGTAACTAACCCGACTTTTTTTATATATATATTAAGATAAATAAATAATTAATGGAACTTAATTGGTTTATCATAATGTATCTATTTGATTCCTAAACAAAATAAAATAAAAAATACATCTGAAATCGAGAAAATAAGATAAACTTGAATATGTATAAACAAAATCATTTCTCAAATACAATCCAGCAACGATCAATTTTGGTAGAATGAATTTACTGACACCAGCAATCATTTTTTTATTTTTTTTTATTGTTGATACATTATTATTTTACAAATTTTTATAGTACAAACCAGTAATGTTGGCCTCACTGGGTTGTTTACCCGTGCTGAGGCCCCCATTTTATAATATAATACTTTATACATATAGTTTGAAAAAAAAGAAATATACAAAGTTGGTGAAAAAACAAAAAAAAAATCATTTAAAATAAAGATAATTTTAAACTAAAAATAGAGATCAAAAATTAAAATAATTTTAAATTAATAAACTAAAAAAAAAAAAAAATAATAAAGTAATTAAATGAAAATCGGCGTATATTATGTTTTATGTGTTTGTGAGTGTTACGTGTTTTATATTGGTTTTGTGTGTTGCGAGTATATGTTTTATTCTTTTATGTTATGAAATTTTGGTAAAATTGTCTATTTTGTTCTATAATCCATTTTTTTATTTTGTGTCTGAAATTATTTTTGTTTTCTTCAATTTTTGTTTCAAGTGAAATACTGTTGAATGCTTTTATAGCATGGTATATTATGGTGTCTTTTTCCAAAGGTAGAGTTTACCGTCGGAGTTTTTATGTTTTCTTTGTACGCTTGTCTAACCGGTCTATTAGTGATATTTGGTGTTTGTTGGAGTGTGTTTTTTTGGTCAAAAATGTAGTTCAGTGCAGGGGCGTGCACAGAAATTTTAGTGAGCTAGAGGGCTAAGACTGGAAAATACAACATTATTGATGTTATTGTAGCTGAAAATGATTTTTATTTTTTTTCGAAATTTCGATTTTTTGTATGAAGATTTTTTATTCAGGGTAGGTATGCCTTTTATATAGGTATGCCTACGCTAGATAAAAATCTTCATACAAAAAATCGAAATTTCGAAAAAAAATAAAAATCATTTTCAGCTACAACAACATCAATAATGTTGTATTTTCCAGTCTTAGCCCTCTAGCTCACTAAAATTTCTGTGCACGCCCCTGGTTCAGTGGTGTTTTAACATATAATTGGCGTATATCTAGTACGTCACAACTTTTATATATTTGATCTGTATCGGTTAGTCTATGTTTTTTAAGTATTACTTTTAATATCGTTTTCTGTGCGATTTCTATTTGAGCGATAGCTGCGTTTGTTGCTCCTCCCCAAGCAATAGAGAACTCCAGTCCAATTTTTTTATTTTTTTTAATGAATAAAGACCTTCAAACTTAAATAACTGCATTTTTATTTTTATTTTTATAGTTGGTTTTAATAGTTAAAATAATTGTCAAAGTTTTAATTTTTCAAGACTCCTAAAAACGCACCGTATCTATGGTGGTTTATGTGATCTCTTCACCCACCTATAGTTTATTATTTTCAAGTTGTCTTTTTGAATTTTAAAATGGCAGAAGGCAGAAGATGGCCGATTAATACTATGACATTTAGGTGTTAGAAGTCGTTTTTTATTCAAGATTAACTGCTTTTAATATAGAAAAACATTAGTAAAATGTCCACATTTCACCGCTACTGTTATTGTTTTTAATCAAAGTGCAATATAAAAACAATCAATCATCGTAAATATTTGCAATCATTGCAAATACATATAACATCGTGTTTTATGTATAACACATACAGAATAGAATTTATAATACACTGATCATGACGATTGTGTTGCATTAACTTGTATAAAAAACCCTTTACTAAAAATAATTTGAAAATACAAACTAAATGTCAAATATGGTCGACACACTTTAACCTCAAAGGCAAAATTTATTGCAGATTGTCCGCAAATATAGCTCTTTTCGTAAATTGTTGAGGGCCTAAATTGTGTTTCAATAAACACAAAAACTATTATTTATCTAAATCTCTATAAACAGTATGAAAATAAACCAAAAACACGAAATATTGAATTGCATATGTCATTTCAAATGTCAATACAATACTGCAATACTGACAATACAATACACGTGATCACCAGGTGACAGTGGGTGAGTGTGACGCGTGACGTCACCATTCACCATTTCAGTAATGCCAACTTGACACTGTGTTTCGAGGAGAGGTTTAAAAATGCACTTTTTAATAATTTTTTAAAAAGTCTGCGTTTAATATTATGAAATAAAAGTTATATATTCAGAATCAGCGTTTATTGGTCTATATGAACATATTTTTTTAAAGCCATAATATTTTTCACTGGAGTTCCTTCTTAATCCATATTCTATTATTGATTGACAAAGTGCGAAATATATTGTTTTCATTTGTTTTATTTTATATATGTTTCTTATGTTTAGGAAAATGTGTATTGTTCTGAGGAGTTTATTTGTGATTTGTTTAATATGATGTGTCCATCTGAGGTTATGGTCAATTACGATACCTAGATACTTTATTTGTTCCGTTTTTTTCTAGAGGAGGGCAATCGCAGATGTTTGAGTTAATGCATTCGTGTATTTTTATGGTATTTGTATCGTTTTTTGGCTGTCCCGTGTTAGTTATACTGTACGTTGAGAATTTTGTTTTCGATATGTTTAGTGTAAGTGTGTTAAGAGTCCAGCCATGTTTCACTTGCGTGATTCCTAGATTTGCTTTGTTATATACATTATTCCAATCCTTAGCTTTAAAGAGTATAACTGTGTCGTCTGCGTAACTGATTATTTCACCGTCTAATTTAATGCTGCAAAGTTCATTTATATAAATGGTGAAAAGAATGGGCCCTAGTATGCTTCCTTGTGGAACTCCGTGTGTAATCGGCAGTGGTTTGCTAGTATGGTTATTAATTTTGACTTGTTGTGTTCTGTCGCTCATATAACTTTTCAATAGTTGGAGTTCTTTATCTTTGATACCCATATTTTCTAATTTTTTAAAAAGTGTTTTGTGGCAGATTGAATCAAACGCTTTAGCTAAATCTAGATATATCGCTATGCATTTATACCCTTGATCTAAGTTGCTATGTATATAATCTATTGTACTTGCCAAAGCTTCTTTTGTGCTTCTTTTTTCTCTAAATCCATATTGTTTATCCGAGATTAATTTGTTTTCTTCCAGGTATTTTATAATTTGGTTTTTTAATACTCTTTCGTAAATCTTTGATAGTGAGTTTAACAATGTGATTGGCCTATAGTTAGTTATTTCCATTTTGTCTCCGGATTTATAAATAGGTATCACCAGTCCTTTTTTAAGAGTACTAGGAAAGAAGGCGTGTGTTATGCTAAGGTTGATTAAGTGTGTTATAGGTTTTAATATTTCATTTTTTATTATTTTAATGAAATCCGTTGTTATCTCATCTAATCCAGGAGCAATCCGGTTTTTTAATGTGTTTATTATTTTGTTAATTTCCTTTTCCGAAGTTGTTTTTATTATAAATCTGTATTGTGTCGGTTGAGTATTGATGTTTGAAATGTTTGTTTGTGTTATTGTGTTTGTGCTATGCTTTTTACGGTTCGCTAAAACTTTCCCTATAGTTGCGAAGAAGTTATTGACATGGTTTGCTATAAATTCTGTATTTGTTTTGGCATCAATTTTGTTTGAGTTAATATTTAGATGTTCAATAGTATTTTTCTGTTTGTATTTTTGTGTGTATGTAACTTATTTTATTTTTTTTATTTTTATTATTATTGTACAACAGAATAATTCCAATTACAGTACAATTTAGTTACCCTATCAGCATTTAGGCAAGTGACTCTTCAATAATATTTTTAAGGCATATAAAGAACAGTCACTTACATCCAAATGGTTTGCAATTTCATTTAACAGCACCACTCCCCTCGTCATGCTATGCTTTGCCAAGACGTCTGTTCTGCCATTCGGTACTTTAAATAAGTCATGATGTCGACTTCGGCTGTAGTGGTCTGGTACATATAAATCATAGCATCCCAAGAGAAATGGGCTATCGATGAAATTGTTCCAAATTTTGAAAGACAAAATAGCAAGACTTGCTTTCCGTCTAGTTTCTAGACTCACAGAATCAGTTTCCTCAAGTAAGTCAATATGGTGCATGAACCTTAGATAGGTTCCATGCTTACGCATATAAACATACCTGAGGAATTTCTTCTGGATTTGCTCTAACATATCAATGTACTTCTGGTGGTACGGTGCCCAAACATCGCTCGCGTACTCCAACTTACTTCTCAGTATGCCTTTAAATAACGCTAGCATAGCTTCTTGGTTATCAAACTGCTTACAAGTCCTTATGATGAACCCAAGAAGTTTGTAGCAAGACTGAGTGAGCTGCGATATATGGCAAGAGAATGTCAGTTCGGGATCAAAGACGACACCGAGATCCTTTACGGATTTTACACGTGATAACGTTTCGCCTTTTATTTTATAATTGTAAACTATAATGTTTTTACAACGAGTGAAGGACATTGTGACACATTTCTTTGTATTAAAATCTAATTTGTTTGCCAACGACCATTCAGATAATGCATCTAGATCAGTTTGCATTTTAAAGCAATCTTGTTGGCAGCTTATTTCAATCATAATTTTAAGGTCATCAGCAAATAGTAGACATTTGCCGTTCTTAACACAGTTTTGGATGTCATCTATAAGTATTAGAAACAACATAGGTCCGAGGTTAGACCCTTGAGGAATTCCAGATTGCGCTTGGAATTTTTTTGAATTATATCCATTTATCGAAACAAATTGGCTTCTGGATTTTAAATACGATGAGAAAAAGTTCAGTGTTGGTAGATCGAAGCCTATTTTAAACATTTTCCTCAAAAGTATATCATGGTTAACACGGCCAAATGCTTTGGCAAAGTCGGTGTAAACTACATCTGTTTGGTGCCTCGAGTCTAAACTGGTGGCTACCAACCGCGAAAAATTAAGAAGATTTGTGATTGTTGATTTCTTTGGAAGGAAACCATGTTGATTTTCACCAATGAATGGCGCAATCTGGTGACTTAATTTATCACAAATCAATTTTTCAAAAAGTTTGGGCAGCGCTGATAATACGGCTACCGGTCTGTAGTTTTTGACGTCTGTCTTATCTCCAGCCTTGAAAATAGGACTGACTCGGGTCAGTTTCCACATTTGGGGGAACGTAGAAGCCAAAATACTAGAGTTAAATATATAACAGAGGGCTTCACTTATCATTGGTGCTATGCTAATGATAATACTGGAAGGAATTCCATCCGGTCCTATAGCCTTGTCTGTCTTCAGCTTACGAATGTAGGCTTCTATCTCTTTCGGATTAGTTAATCCAAGAGATATGTCACCTAAGTTCCACGGAATTTCTGTTTTCGTAAATTCCGTACTGAGATCCGGGGTTTTACTATCATATACAGACCGAAAGTAGTCTGCGAACATCTGACAAATAGATTCTGAATCTGTTATAAATTCGTCTCCACTCTTCAGGCCATTATGCGACCTGGAGTTTGCTTTCTGTGATTTTATGAAATCCCAGAAATATTTTACATCGCCTTTAATCCCGTCCTGAATTCTTTTTAAATATTGCTGTTTAGTTACGGCAATATCTTTTTTGAGCTCGGATCGCACCGCAGAAAACAACAAGTAATCAGATTGCTTCTTGTGCAATCTATACCTCCTGCGATGCGCTTCCTTGCTTTTTATTTTGTCAATAATTGATTTTGTGAACCATATCGGGTAGGTTACACTCACATTTATTGATTTCTTAATTGGTACACATAAATCAAAAACACTTGCCAAAACATTATAAAAATAATCTACCGCAACATCAACAGATTGTATGCTTTTAAGAAATGTCCAGTCAAAATGTGACAGAATGTTTTGACACAATTTTATATCAGCACGCTTAAAGTTATATTGTGAGTAGCAGTTGGTAGTTTGTGCAGACGATGTCGGGCGAGTGCAGGCGTGGGGATTGTTGTGACCGTTACGTCGTGTACGCGTGGCTCGTGCGAGACTCGCCATGACGGCGAGTGTTGGATGATGACGATCTTCTTTGACGAACGGCTCCTCGCTTCTCGTCACTTCACATACGGAAAGGTTACTTAGGACGAGGTCCAGTATATTGTCATAATTGTTAAACACTTCACTATGCTGTGTTAATCCATTTGAGCAACAAAAATATTGGAAATCATTTAAAATATCTTCAGGTTTATTATGCAGGTTAAAATAATAACTTCTTTTAAAATTCTCCATATTTCCTTTGGGTTATTATTTTCTTTAAGTTTTTCTCTGTAGTATAACTCCTTAGCTACTCTAATAATTTTCGTGCAGATGTTTCTATATCTTTTATAGTAATTAAGTTGTTACATGTCATACGGTGTGTGTTTAATTTGTTTGTGAATTTTGTCTCGTTTACGAATACAGTTTAATATTCCTTGTGTTATCCATAGTTTAATTTTTTTTGCTTTGTGTGTAAGTTTTATATGTTTTATTGAAGTGTAATTATTTATTTCTTGCGTTAACGTATTTGTAAATTTATTCCAGGCCTCTTCGACATTATCTATTTGGTATATTGTATTCCAGTTTATTTTTTGTAATTTTTCTTTTAAGTTTGAGTAGTCAATTATTTTTTTTGTAAATATTTTATGTTGGACATATAACATATAATTATCCATCCTTGAAAACATCTTCCTTTCCAAAGACTCTTTGTAAAGTATCCCCAAAGATGACATAGGCCCTGAGGGCATCCTTTCGGACCTTCTGAAAATCCTACTTGAGAGTTAAAAGATATAACAAAGTCTTACCCAACGAGGTACAAGCAGACCCTGGGGTAGTTGCTCTGCTCCATGTGCTGTGTCAGCAGGTCGAGGCGGTCGATCTCCATGAGCAGGTCGCAAGCCTGGATCTCAGCCGAGTGGCGCATGTCAAAGCGGATGATGTCCTGCACCAGCGGCAGCAGCTTCTCCTTGGTCTCTGCATCTCCGTTTACAGCCCACTCCTCGGCGATCTCGCCTTCCAGCTGGCGCACATACTCGTGGCCCCAGTCTCCGCAATCATTCATCGTACCTGATGGAATAAGACGTGATTTAAAATTCTCATAAACAGATGAATTCTGGAATACCCAGTTTTATAAGATTTGTACGTGTTACCATAAAAGCCCGTAAATTGGCAAATCTTAGGTTTTACTAGTTAATCTTAAGATTTACTGGAAAATCTTAAGATTTACAGTAGTAGGGGCTTTTACAGTAACATATACACAATAAAATTACTATAAAATAAATTCAAATGACATATAAGATACTAAATTACATAAAAGAATTAAAATTATGGCTGAATGATTCAGATGTTGAAATGCTCTTACTGAAAACCATTGGTAAACTTTCATGTTTAACTTTTCACTTTTATTTTATATTTATTCCAAACGGGTTCCAAAGACATTAAAATACAAGAGATATGCTATTATGGCCACCCAACTGTTGGTGGACTACCATCTAATGGACATAGTTTGAATATGGAAAGAATTAGTTGATTTTTTTAAGGTGTGCAGTAGTATTGGTTCTTCTTCTTCTTTCGTATGGTGGGGGGTCAGAGGGGGACATCTAGGTCTGCGAGCCAGTCTAGGGCCTCAGGCGTTGCCCTGTGGACCTCATAAATCCCGCCGGGGAATGAATGGAGCGGGCATTCGTTGACCACATGTTCGGTGGTCTGCACCGCACCGCATTCACACGTCGCCGACTCTTTAAGGCCCCATCTATGCATCATGTGAGCACAACGGCTATGGGAGCACCTTATCCTATTGATGGCAGTCCAGAGTTTGCGAGGCAATGAGAACCCAGGCTGTCTCTCAGTGGGGTCTTGCACGAGATCGGCGTTTTTGACGTTGGCTGATTGCCACTCAAGCTTCCACCTATCTTCTGGGGTGAGAGGTGTTCGAAGGAGTCTTTCTCCTTCCGTCCAGAGGGGTTTTCGAGACTTTAAGCGGCATGCCGGGTGAGAAACGACATCATCGTGCAAGAGTATTTCGCTTTTTTGCAGCGCCTTCTTGTATTCCCTCAGTGTTGCAATCTCTCGCCTGATATTTGGCGGGGTTATATTTGCAAGTACGGGGAGCCAAGGAAAAGGAGTCGATTTTAAGGTTCCGCTGATGGTTCGCATTGTGGCATTAAGCTGAACGTCGACCATGGAAGTGTGGGCGCTTCTGGCCCATACTGGAGCACAGTATTCAGCTGCTGAGAAAACCAGGGCAATGGATGCCGTTCTGAGCGTGTTCGCGTCGCATCCCCAGCTAGTACCAGCCAGCTTATTGACTAAGTTTAGTCTTGTCCTGGTTTTTTTGCCTACTGTTTCCATGTGTTTCCGGTAGTTCAGGCTCCTGTCCAAAGTTATTCCAAGATAGCGGGGATGGGGGTCATGGTAAATATTTTTTCCATCAAACTGAACACAGAGTTTTGCGTTTGCCTGTGAATTACTGAGATGGAAAGCTGTCACAACTGTTTTCGACCCATTTGGCTTTAGTCGCCAATTGAGGAAAAATTCTTCCATAGCCTTGAGGTCAGAATTAAGGATCTCTTCTGCTGCATTGAGGGTTTTGGCTTGGACTGTGATGGCGAAGTCATCTGCGTAAGCAAATTTTCTGCCTTCAGTGTGAGGAAGATCTCGAGTATAGATATTGAAGAGTGATGGGGCCAGCACTGAGCCTTGGGCAAGGCCATTATTCAGGTGCATTTTTTTGCTTTTTAGCCCTCCTAGAAAAACCCTGAAAGTACGGCCAGTTAGTAGTTGCTCAATAAGTCGTACTGTGTTGCCATCCTCTATGGTGTCGTAGAGCTTGACAAGGAGGCCTTTGTGCCACACCGTGTCGTAAGCCGCAGAGAGATCAATGAACGCTGCCGCAGTCTTAAGCCGTTTCTGGAATCCAGATTCGATGTGTGTTGTCAGAGCTAGCACCTGGTCACAGCAGTTACGGCCTGGTCTGAAGCCAGCTTGCTCTTGTGGAACCACTTTCTCCAGAATTGGGGTAAGTCTGCGGAGCACCACTCGCTCTAGGAGTTTATACATGGTTTATACATTAAAAGCGAGATGGGCCGATAGCTGTTTGGATCTTCTGGTGGCTTGTTGGGTTTGAGGATCGCAATAACTTTAGTTTTTTTCCAGATACATATTTGGAATTACTCCAGTTTTAAAAATTTCAGTAAACAGTTTTGCGATCCATAACTTTGTCCGTGGCCCAGCATGTTTCACAAAGTCTGGAAGAACTCCGTCGCATCCAGCTGCTTTCCCAGCTTTTGTTGAAGTGAGGGCGAGTAGTATTGGTTAACAATATAGTTTGAATGTGGAAAGAATTCGTTCATTTAGTTGATTTGCAGTAGTATTGGTTAACAATATAGTTTGATAATGGAAAGAATTCATTCATTTAGGACGGGTTATTTCAAAAAATTTGATGAACTCATCAAATATTTGAAGTTCATTTTCACGTTCTATTCAAGTTCTGTTATTTTATCATCATAGGCCAGTTGCTGCATGAAACTGAAATGATCACAGAACTTGAATAGAACTTACACAGAATGTAAAAATTAACTTTAACATTTAAGTAACATTTTCAACTTCAATGCAAATAGTTGTCTTTTATGGTAATTAAGAAGAATCTAAAGGTTTTATAAAAAAAAGTGCATATTAACCGTTGATGTTTGTTCCGAATATTTACCATATTGGTTAACAATACCAGCGACGCCAGGAAACACAGTCCCACCCAGTAAAAACTGCGGTTAGCACATCTCTTATATTTCAATATCTTTGGTGGGTTCCCATTACTTAAGGGCATATTATACACTTTAATTCTGCCTCGCAATTTGGTTGAAGCAACCAAATTGCACCGTGTAAACAAGAAATTGAATGTTTCGATGTCATTGCGCGTCATCTTTCAACCGTATTGAAAATATTGAGCTTGTTCAATATTTTCAATGCGATTGGTTCTTTTGTCCATTCGTGCGCAAGCGTGATTGCGGCGTTGCATGCGCTCGCAGCTCTGTGCGCGCGTATGGAAGTGTCAAACTGTGACTGTTTATTTTGTAATGAGTTGTCAACATAGAAAATGGTTTTTAAATGGAGGGAAGAGCACACACCTCTGTTCTTAGAGCACTTTAAGAACTATCCAAACCTGTGGAACATTAAATCAGAGGGATATAAGAACAGCAATGGTGCACTTCTGAAAAGTACGTGTAAACAGCACACCCTTTCAATTATACGCCGTTCAACCAAATCACATCAATGTGGTTGAAGTGTATAATATGCCCATTACATTTGTTTTTTTAATTTGTAAAATTATTGGGAAAAAATACAGTACTCTCAATAATCCACCACCCCAGAAACCAGGCAAGTGTCCAGTTAGTGAAAGCAGCAGATTATAGTGCATACTTACAAAATATACTAAAAATTAAAACAAACACCACTATCTCTCAATTTGAGAGCAGGGTATGGGTACCGCCGCCCCGGGAACCCATTTATTGAGTAACCAACAACCCTGCCATAGGTCACCCCAAGTGGTTCAGTACTTTTGGCGACTAAACATGGGTGCCCGGGTTCATGGGGAGAGATTTATCTAGGTCGTGGCAGCACACGTGTTTACTGCGTGGTGGCCGGATCGGGAGAGACCGGTTGTGGGAGACCTTTTTACCTCTTCAGCCGAACTTACTTGACCCATGGCCTTATACCGCGGTGGGAAGGACGGATTCATACGTCCGCCACTCTTGGACACATTCACCCCCAGATTCCTATTCACCCCTCATACCTTTTTTCGGTAAATATTCGGAACAAACGTCAACGGTTATGTAACGGGATTGTGTATGTTATCTTTACTTTAAAAAACAGCCTACGTTTTTGAATGGTTTGTTTGGCTACGCAGGGTTTGTGTAGCGGGCTTGTGTATATTATCTTAATTTTAAAAGTTTTATCAAAAAAAAGTGCGTATTAACCGTTGACGTTTGTTCCGAACTGCAAACAGAGTGATTTGTAAATAAAATTAAAAATGTAACATTTTCAACCTCCCCTAATGCAAATAGTTGTCTTTTATGGTAATTAAGAGGAATCTAAAAGTTTTATAAAAAAAAGTGCGTATTAACCGTTGACGTTTGTTCCGAACAATTACCCTTTTTTCTTCCCAAAACTTCCTCTCCTTTATTTCCTGAAAAAGACCCTCCACACAGCTTTCCCAAAGATGACATAGGCCCTGGGGGAATTTTTTTTCCTCAGAGCCTCCTGTGTGTTGCAGAGCTAATGTAAAAAAAAAATAATCTTTCATAAATCTAAATTTTTTGGTATAAATATTTAAGGTGTCATCAAGACCCACGTTGTAGGAGGGAGGAAACACAGAGGCCGGCAAATCGTTCCACAGCCGAGCCGTTGAACTCAAGAACGAGTCATAGAAACGACCCGTTCTCATGTGACTAATGTCAACCGTGTACAAATGTTGGGCGCGTGTTTGGCATGTTTCCCGACTACGCACCAGTGTCGAGGGATACGTTTGCGTGAAGATTTCATTTTGTAAACTTATCCAAACAAAAAATGTGACAGAAGGAAACAAACAGAAATACATGTGACAGTTGCGAGGATATACAGAGGACTAACAGAAAACCGAAATGTCCTAAAAAAACAATAATGAATTCACCCTAAGACTGGTGGCATGTTTAGCTCTAACAAGCTGATGGCGGTATAGTAACTGAGTGTGTAAAACTAAGATAATCCAACCCATCGGTGTATAAAGCTCGGCCGTCGAGTCCAGGAATGCGCGGGCTACTGAATTTTACACACGAATACTGGAAAAGTTTAGAGCTTGAATTTGTGATTTCAACTAGTAAAAATAATGGTGGATTATAGTAGTTGTTGGAAAGCACCAGTAGATGTAGAAAATGTGAAGAGGATGAAGAGACTCCAATTCACTTATGGTGCCAATGTCCTGCCCTGGTGGGAATTAGGCTCAGATACCTGGGGAGACATGTTGTAGAACCAGAAGACCTAGCCACATATCCGATAACAACTCTGGTGAACTTTATTAAAGGGACTGGGTTATTGTTAAAGGATTGAGGTAAAATGGGAGAAAGTACAATGGGCCCATGGCCTAAGTACTCACGGGAACCAATGGTAAACCGTCTCCGCTTTAAAAAAAAAAAAAAAAATAGTAGTTGTTGGATAATCGAGCGGTGGATTACTGAAATTTGTAATTGTTTAAAAAATACATATAAGCAAACAATAATTTAAGGAAAATATATTTTTTACATTAGCTCCACACAGAAGGCCCTGAGGAAAATAATTACCATCAGGGCCCATTTTAAGGACTGGAAGTTTTGGGAAGGAAAAAGATATGAGGGGTCGGTAGGAATCTGGGGATCAGTGTGTCCAGGAGTCACCGACGTATGAATGGTAAATATTCGGAAAAAACGTCAACGGTTATGTAACGGGATTGTGTATGTTATCTTTACTTTAAAAAACAGCCTACGTTTTTGAATTGTTTATTTGGCTACGCAGGGTTTGTGTAGCGGGCTTGTGTATATTATCTTAATTTTAAAAGTTTTATCAAAAAAAAGTGCGTATTAACCGTTGACGTTTGTTCCGAACTGCAAACAGAGTGATTTGACAGTGTGAAAGCAAATTTTCAATGTACGTAAATAAAATTAAAAATGTAACATTTTCAACCTCCCCCAACGCAAATAGTTGTCTTTTATGGTAATTAAGAAGAATCTAAAAGTTTTATCAAAAAAAAGTGCGTATTAACCGTTGACGTTTGTTCCGAACAATTACCGTATGAATCTATCCCTCCAACTGCGTGCAAGGCGATGGGTCGAAAAAGTCGTGCTGGAGAGGTAAAAATGCCTCCTTCAACCAGTCTCACTCTCCAGGATTAGATATTACTGGGATTTTCAGGAATTCTTTCCGTAAATCGTTTGATGTGGCTGTGATCAATGTTTTTCAATACACTCGGAATTACTGTTAATCATATTTATCAAACGGAATACGAATCATTATTGTTATTACTTTTCAATTTTCTTTTAGGTTAGTGCCAACAATAAATGACAGCATCAACTTTTGCTTACAGCATCAAATTTAACTTACCTAGAAGACAATATTTAAGACATTCTCGTTTGGCTGCGGCTTCGGGGGTTCCGCTCACTCCCATGGCCAGTACTGAGATGACATCTCCACAGAACTTCTTGGTGTCAGAGTCTGTTATTTTTTCGTAAGCTTCCTTGATAGTGGGGTAATGCTCTCTCAAGAATTTTAGGGGCTTGGGCACCGAGGTCATTGAAGTTGTGGACGTCCTTATCAAACTGCTCAGCATTTGCAAGGATGGATTGTAAAGGGTATCATCTGGGCCCTAAAATTGACAGTTGAATGAGTTTGCACAAATTATATTGAACAATATTTTATGACAGATGGAAAGAAATATCTTACTGTTAATTTGTCAACAAGCATTGTTAGCTCTTCTTGGAGCTTTTTGTCCTCCTCAGACTGAAAAACAAAAGACAGACAGAGATTAGGTTAAACAAAAATAAAGAATGAAAGTACATATTAAGTCCAAGATTTTCTGTAAAAACCTACCAAATCATCGCTGGGAGAAGGCTCAACCTTCTTTACTTCTTCGGGTTTCTTTGCGTCTTTCATTTTAACTGTGATTACAAAATTTTAATAAATGACAAGCACGTCAAGATGAGGTTCAGCTTCAAAATTTATACAAGTCACCGCATCGGCAGCTCTACCAACCGAGCAGAAAAATTTGCATAAATAAACCAAACCACTCACGTTGAGTTCCGAAAACAATTAATTTAAGTAGGTACTTGTCGCCTGAAAGAAAAGTAACTTTAGATGGCATACGTCGTCGTTGTTTAATGTCAGTAGTTTTAAAACATAGATGATACGAAGAAATGATACGTTCGAAATTTTATGATAACGTAGGTACTGTTTACTTAACCAGCTAAAAAAATGAAATTGGTATAATTTAAAAAAATACGAAAAACCAACCTAATTTCTATTTGATACAAAATTAGTTGGGTATATTTTTTTAAATTTTTTAAAAATAAACCCAAACCATAGACATCCAAATTGATAGACTTGCCCTAACGCTCTTGTACGCCGATGACATCAAAATATTTGAAGGGTCCACTGCAATAATGATGAATATCCTGTTTTGTTTTAAGATAACTGGATTTTAATTTTGTAAAAGGTGAAAAATAATTCAGACCTGAAGAGAAAAAAATATTTTTTATTCAAGTTAAAGAACATGAATCATGCATTATTTCTTTGTTAAATAATCATTCTTTAGGTATTATAAACTAATTAAAAATAATATAATCTTAAAATAGTCTTCAAAAATCAAGACTAAAATGATCACTGTCCACTTAATTTCTTCAAACAATTTTTTTTTCCGTTTAACAGGCATTTCCACAGAGATGGAGTCGGTCATAATTTTGGCTCAACGGCACCGAACCGACACAAATTTTGGAATCTTATTAAAAATGAAGTTCTGTATACGAATCGCTCAAAATATTTTCGAATAGAAGAATTTTAAAATTTCTTAATACAAATTTTTTTCCGTTTTACAGGCACTTCGATAGAGTTGGGTTAGGTCATTATTTTGGCTCTACGGCACCAAACCGACTCAAATGTTGGATTCGTACTACAAATGACGTTCTGTACACGAATCGCGCAAAATATATTCTAATAGAAATTTTAAATTTCTTCATACTAAATTTTTACTGATTTATGGGCACTTCGTCAGAGTTGGGTTCGGTAATAACATTGGCTCTACGGCACAGAACCGACTCAAATTTTCGATTCTTACAACAAATGACGTTCTGTACACGAATCGCTCAAAATATTTTCGAATAGAAGAATTGTAAATTTCTTCATAAAAATTTAAAAGGATTTATTGGCACTTCGTCAGAGTTGGGATCTGTCATAACTTTGGCTCTACGGCACCGAACCGACTTAAATTTTGGATTCTTACTACAAATGACGTTCTGTACACGAATCGCTCAAAATATCTTCTAAAAGAAGAATTTTAAATTTCTTCATACTAAATTTTTACCGTTTCATGGGCACTTGGTCAGAGTTGGGTTCGGTCATAACTTTGGCTCTACGGCACCGAACCGACTTAAATTTTGGATTCATACTACAAATGACGGTCTGTACACGAATCGTTCAAAATATCTTCTAAAAGAAGAATTTTAAATTTCTTCATACTAAAATTTTACCGTTTCATGGGCACTTGGTCAGAGTTGGGTTCGGTCATAACTTTGGCTCTACGGCACCGAACCGACTCAAATTTTGGAGCCTTACTACAAATGACGTTCCGTACACGAATCGTTCAAAATATCTTCTGATAGAAGAATTTGAAATATCTTTATACTAAATTTTTACTGTTTCATGGGCACTTCGTCAGAGTTGGGTTCGGTCATAACGTTGGCTCTACGGCACCGAACCGACTTAAATTTTTTGATTCTAACTACAAATGACGTTCTGTACACGAATCGCTCAAAATATCTTCTAAAAGAAGAATTTTAAATTTCTTCATACTAAATTTTTACCGTTTCATGGGCACTTGGTCAGAGTTGGGTTCGGTCATAACTTTAGCTCTACAACAATGAACCGACTCAAATTTTGGATTCTTACTACAAATGACGTTCTGTACCCGAATCGCTCAAAATATCGTCTAATAGAGGAATTTTAAATTTCTTCATACTAAATTTTTACCGATTTATGCGCACTTCGTCAGAGTTGGGGTCGGTCATAACTCTGGCTCTATGGCACCGAACCGACTAAAATTTTGGTTTCTTACTACAAATGACGTTCTGTACACGAATCGTTCAAAATATCTGCTAATAGAAGAATTTTAAATTTCTTCATACTAAATTTTTACTGTTTCATGGGCACTTCGTCAGAGTTGGGTTTGGTCATAACTCTGGCTCTACGCCACCGAAACGACTCAAATTTTGGATTCTTACTACAAATGACGTTCTGTACCCGAATCGCTCAAAATATCGTCTAATAGAGGAATTTTAAATTTCTTCACACTAAATTTTTCCGATTTATGCGCACTTCGTCAGAGTTGGGGTCGGTCATAACTCTGGCTCTATGGCACCGAACCGACAAAAATTTTGGTTTCTTACTACAAATGACGTTCTGTACACGAATCGTTCAAATTATCTGCTAATAGAAGAATTTTAAATTTCTTCATACTAAATTTTTACTGTTTCATGGGCACTTCGTCAGAGTTGGGTTCGGTCATAACTCTGGATCTACGCCACCGAAACGACTCAAATTTTGGATTCTTACTACATTTGACGTTCTGTAACCGAATCCCTTAAAGTATCTTGTAACAGAAGAATTTTACCTTTCTTCACTTTACGGTTTTATGGGCACTTCGTCAGAGTTGGGTTCGGTCATAACTTTGGCTCTACAGCACTGAACCGACTCAAATTTTGGATTCTTACTACAAATGACGTTCTGTACCCGAATCGCTCAAAATATCGTCTAATAGAGGAATTTTAAATTTCTTCACACTAAATTTTTCCGATTTATGCGCACTTCGTCAGAGTTGGGGTCGGTCATAACTCTGGCTCTATGGCACCGAACCGACTCAAATTTTGGATTCTTACTACATTTGACGTTCTGTAACCGAATCCCTCAAAGTATCTTGTTACAGAAGAATTTTACCTTTCTTCACTTTACCGTTTTATGGGCACTTCGTCAGAGTTGTGTTCTGTCATAACTTTGGCTCTACGCACCGAACCGACTCAAATTTTGGAGTCTTACTACAATTGACGATCTGTACGCGAATCGTTCAAAATATCTGCTAATAGAAGAATTTTAAATTTCTTCATACTAAATTTTTACTGTTTCATGGGCACTTCGTCAGAGTTGGGTTTGATCATAACTCTGGCTCTACGCCACCGAAACGACTCAAATTTTGGATTCTTTCTACAAATGACGTTCTGTACCCGACTAGCTATAAATATCGTCTAATAGAAGAATTTTAAATTTCTTCATACTAATTTTTTACCGATTTGTGGGCACTTCGTCAGAGTTGGGGTCGGTCATAACTCTGGCTCTACGGCACCGAACCGACGCAAATTTTGGAGTCTTACTACAAATGACGGTCTGTACACGAATCGTTCAAAATATCTGCTAATAGAAGAATTTTAACTTTCTTCATAATAAATTTTTACTGTTTCATGGGCACTTCGTCAGAGTTGGGTTCGGTCATAACTCTGACTCTACGCCACCTAAACGACTCAAATTTTGGATTCTTACTACAAATGACGTTCTGTACCCGAATCGCTCAAAATATCGTCTAATAGAGGATTTTTAAATTTCTTCATACTAAATTTTTACCGATTTATGCGCACTTCGTCAGAGTTGTGGTCGGTCATAACTCTGGCTCTACAAATGACGTTCTGTACACGAATCGTTCAAAATATCTGCTAATAGAAGAATTTTAAATTTCTTCATACTAAATTTTTACTGTTTCATGGGCACTTCGTCAGAGTTGGGTTCGGTCATAACTCTGGCTCTTCGCCACCGAAACGACTCAAATTTTGGATTCTTACTACAAATGACGTTCTGTACCCGAATAGCTATAAAGATCGTCTAATAGAAGAATTTAAAATTTCTTCATACTAATTTTTTACCGATTTATGGGCACTTCGTCAGAGTTGGGGTCGGTCATAACTCTGGCTCTACGGCACCAAAACGACCGAAATTTTGGATTTTTACTACAAATGACGTTCTGTACCCGAATAGCTATAAATATCGTCTAATAGAAGAATTTTAACTTTCTTCATAATAAATTTTTACTGTTTCATGGGCACTTCTTCAGAGTTGGGTTCGGTCATAACTCTGACTCTACGCCACCTAAACGACTCAAATTTTGGATTCTTACTACAAATGACGTTCTGTACCCGAATAGCTATAAATATCGTCTAATAGAAGAATTTTAAATTTCTTCATACTAATTTTTTACCGATTTATGGGCACTTCGTCAGAGTTGGGGTCGGTCATAACTCTGGCTCTACGGCACCGAACCGACTCAAATTTTGGAGTCTTACTACAAATGACGGTCTGTACACGAATCGATCAAAATATCTGCTAATAGAAGAATTTTAAATTTCTTCATACTAAATTTTTACTGTTTCATGGGCACTTCGTCAGAGTTGGGTTCGGTCATAACTCTGGATCTACGCCACCGAAACGACTCAAATTTTGGATTCTTACTACATTTGACGTTCTGTAACCGAATCCCTTAAAGTATCTTGTAACAGAAGAATTTTACCTTTCTTCACTTTACGGTTTTATGGGCACTTCGTCAGAGTTGGGTTCGGTCATAACTTTGGCTCTACAGCACTGAACCGACTCAAATTTTGGATTCTTACTACAAATGACGTTCTGTACCCGAATCGCTCAAAATATCGTCTAATAGAGGAATTTTAAATTTCTTCACACTAAATTTTTCCGATTTATGCGCACTTCGTCAGAGTTGGGGTCGGTCATAACTCTGGCTCTATGGCACCGAACCGACTCAAATTTTGGATTCTTACTACATTTGACGTTCTGTAACCGAATCCCTCAAAGTATCTTGTTACAGAAGAATTTTACCTTTCTTCACTTTACCGTTTTATGGGCACTTCGTCAGAGTTGTGTTCTGTCATAACTTTGGCTCTACGCACCGAACCGACTCAAATTTTGGAGTCTTACTACAATTGACGATCTGTACACGAATCGTTCAAAATATCTGCTAATAGAAGAATTTTAAATTTCTTCATACTAAATTTTTACTGTTTCATGGGCACTTCGTCAGAGTTGGGTTTGATCATAACTCTGGCTCTACGCCACCGAAACGACTCAAATTTTGGATTCTTTCTACAAATGACGTTCTGTACCCGACTAGCTATAAATATCGTCTAATAGAAGAATTTTAAATTTCTTCATACTAATTTTTTACCGATTTGTGGGCACTTCGTCAGAGTTGGGGTCGGTCATAACTCTGGCTCTACGGCACCGAACCGACGCAAATTTTGGAGTCTTACTACAAATGACGGTCTGTACACGAATCGTTCAAAATATCTGCTAATAGAAGAATTTTAACTTTCTTCATAATAAATTTTTACTGTTTCATGGGCACTTCGTCAGAGTTGGGTTCGGTCATAACTCTGACTCTACGCCACCTAAACGACTCAAATTTTGGATTCTTACTACAAATGACGTTCTGTACCCGAATCGCTCAAAATATCGTCTAATAGAGGATTTTTAAATTTCTTCATACTAAATTTTTACCGATTTATGCGCACTTCGTCAGAGTTGTGGTCGGTCATAACTCTGGCTCTATGGCACCGAACCGACTAAAATTGTGGTTTCCTACTACAAATGACGTTCTGTACACGAATCGTTCAAAATATCTGCTAATAGAAGAATTTTAAATTTCTTCATACTAAATTTTTACTGTTTCATGGGCACTTCGTCAGAGTTGGGTTCGGTCATAACTCTGGCTCTTCGCCACCGAAACGACTCAAATTTTGGATTCTTACTACAAATGACGTTCTGTACCCGAATAGCTATAAAGATCGTCTAATAGAAGAATTTAAAATTTCTTCATACTAATTTTTTACCGATTTATGGGCACTTCGTCAGAGTTGGGGTCGGTCATAACTCTGGCTCTACGGCACCAAAACGACCGAAATTTTGGATTTTTACTACAAATGACGTTCTGTACCCGAATAGCTATAAATATCGTCTAATAGAAGAATTTTAACTTTCTTCATAATAAATTTTTACTGTTTCATGGGCACTTCTTCAGAGTTGGGTTCGGTCATAACTCTGACTCTACGCCACCTAAACGACTCAAATTTTGGATTCTTACTACAAATGACGTTCTGTACCCGAATAGCTATAAATATCGTCTAATAGAAGAATTTTAAATTTCTTCATACTAATTTTTTACCGATTTATGGGCACTTCGTCAGAGTTGGGGTCGGTCATAACTCTGGCTCTACGGCACCGAACCGACTCAAATTTTGGAGTCTTACTACAAATGACGGTCTGTACACGAATCGTTCAAAATATCTGCTAATAGAAGAATTTTAACTTTCTTCATAATAAATTTTTACTGTTTCATGGGCACTTCGTCAGAGTTGGGTTCGGTCATAACTCTGGATCTACGCCACCGAAACGACTCAAATTTTGGATTCTTACTACATTTGACGTTCTGTAACCGAATCCCTTAAAGTATCTTGTAACAGAAGAATTTTACCTTTCTTCACTTTACGGTTTTATGGGCACTTCGTCAGAGTTGGGTTCGGTCATAACTTTGGCTCTACAGCACTGAACCGACTCAAATTTTGGATTCTTACTACAAATGACGTTCTGTACCCGAATCGCTCAAAATATCGTCTAATAGAGGAATTTTAAATTTCTTCACACTAAATTTTTCCGATTTATGCGCACTTCGTCAGAGTTGGGGTCGGTCATAACTCTGGCTCTATGGCACCGAACCAAATCAAATTTTGGATTCTTACTACATTTGACGTTCTGTAACCGAATCCCTCAAAGTATCTTGTAACAGAAGAATTTTACTTTTCTTCACTTTACCGTTTTATAAGCACTTCGTCAGAGTTGTGTTCGGTCATAACTTTGGCTCTACGCACCGAACCGACTCAAATTTTAGAGTCTTACTACAATTGACGGTCTGTACACGAATCGTTCAAAATATCTGCTAATAGAAGAATTTTAAATTTCTTTATACTAAATTTTTACTGTTTCATGGGCACTTCGTCAGAGTTGGGTTTGGTCATAACCCTGGCTCTTCGCCACCTAAACGACTCAAATTTTGCAGTCTTACTACAATTGACGGTCTGTACACGAATCGTTCAAAATATCTTATAATAGATGAATTTTGAATTTCTTGATACTAAATTTTTACTGTTTCATGGGCACTTGGTCAGAAATGGGTTCGGTCATAACTTTTGCTCTACAGCACCGAACCGACTCAAATTTTGGATTCTTACTACAAATGACGTTCTGTACCCGAATCGCTCAAAATATGGTCTAATAGAAGAATTATAAATTTCTTCATACTAAATTTTTACCGATTAATGGGCACTTCGTCAGAGTTGGGGTCGGTCATAACTCTGGCTCTATGGCACCGAACCGACTCAAATTTTGGTTTCTTACTTCAAATGATAGTATGTACACGAATCGTTCAAAATATCTGCTAATAGAAGAATTTTAAATTTCTTCATACTAAATTTATACTGTTTCATGGGCACTTCGTCAGAGTTGGATTCGGTCATAACTTTGGCTCTACAGCACTGAACCGACTCAAATTTTGGATTCTTACTACAAATGACGTTCTGTACCCGAATCGCTCAAAATATCGTCTAATAGAGGAATTTTAAATTTCTTCACACTAAATTTTTCCGATCTATGCGCACTTCGTCAGAGTTGGGGTCGGTCATAACTCTGGCTCTATGGCACCAAACCGACTCAAATTTTGGATTCTTACTACATTTGACGTTCTGTAACCGAATCCCTCAAAGTATCTTGTTACAGAAGAATTTTACCTTTCTTCACTTTACCGTTTTATGGGCACTTCGTCAGAGTTGTGTTCTATCATAACTTTGGCTCTACGCACCGAACCGACTCAAATTTTGGAGTCTTACTACAATTGACGGTCTGTACACGAATCGTTCAAAATATCTGCTAATAGAAGAATTTTAAATTTCTTCATACTAAATTTTTACTGTTTCATGGGCACTTCGTCAGAGTTGGGGTCGGTCATAACTCTGGCTCTATGGCACCGAACCGACTAAAATTTTGGTTTCTTACTTCAATTGATGGTCTGTACACGAATCGTTCAAAATATCTATAATAGAAGAATTTTAAATTTCTTCATACTAAATTTTTACTGTTTCATAGGCACTTCGTCAGAGTTGGGTTCGGTCATAACTTTAGCTCTACAACACTGAACCGACTCAAATTTTGGATTCTTACTACAAATGACGTTCTGTACCCGAATCACTCAAAATATCGTCTAATAGAGGAATTTTAAATTTCTTCACACTAAATTTTTCCGATTTATGCGCACTTCGTCAGAGTTGGGGTCGGTCATAACTCTGGCTCTATGGCACCGAACCAAATCAAATTTTGGATTCTTACTACATTTGACGTTCTTTAACCGAATCCCTCAAAGTATCTTGTAACAGAAGAATTTTACCTTTCTTCACTTTACCGTTTTATGGGCACTTCGTCAGAGTTGTGTTCGGTCATAACTTTGGCTCTACGCACCGAACCGACTCAAATTTTAGAGTCTTACTACAATTGACGGTCTGTACACGAATCGTTCAAAATATCTGCTAATAGAAGAATTTTAAATTTCTTTATACTAAATTTTTACTGTTTCATGGGCACTTCGTCAGAGTTGGGTTTGGTCATAACTCTGGCTCTTCGCCACCTAAACGACTCAAATTTTGGATTCTTACTACAAATGACGTTTTGTACCCGAATAGCTATAAATATCGTCTAATAGAAGAATTTAAAATTTCTTCATACTAATTTTTTACCGATTTATGGGCACTTCGTCAGAGTTGGGGTCGGTCATAACTCTGGCTCTTCGCCACCGAAACGACTCAAATTTTGGATTCTTACTACAAATGACGTTCTGTACCCGAATAGCTATAAATATCGTCTAATAGAAGAATTTAAAATTTCTTCATACTAATTTTTTACCGATTTATGGGCACTTCGTCAGAGTTGGGGTCGGTCATAACTCTGGCTCTACGGCACCAAAACGACCGAAATTTTGGATTTTTACTACAAATGACGTTCTGTACCCGAATCGCTCAAAATATCGTCTAATAGAGGAATTTTAAATTTCTTCACACAAAATTCTTCCGATTTATGCGCACTTCGTCAGAGTTGGGGTCGGTCATAACTCTGGCTCTTCGCCACCGAAACGACTCAAATTTTGGATTCTTACTACAAATGACGTTCTGTACCCGAATAGCTATAAATATCGTCTAATAGAAGAATTTAAAATTTCTTCATACTAAATTTTTACTGTTTCATGGGCACTTCGTCAGAGTTGGGTTTGGTCATAACTCTGGCTCTTCGCCACCTAAACGACTCAAATTTTGGATTCTTACTACAAATGACGTTTTGTACCCGAATAGCTATAAATATCGTCTAATAGAAGAATTTAAAATTTCTTCATACTAATTTTTTACCGATTTATGGGCACTTCGTCAGAGTTGGGGTCGGTCATAACTCTGGCTCTTCGCCACCGAAACGACTCAAATTTTGGATTCTTACTACAAATGACGTTCTGTACCCGAATAGCTATAAATATCGTCTAATAGAAGAATTTTAAATTTCTTTATACTAAATTTTTACTGTTTCATGGGCACTTCGTCAGAGTTGGGTTTGGTCATAACTCTGGCTCTTCGCCACCGAAACGACTCAAATTTTGGATTCTTACTACAAATGACGTTCTGTACCCGAATAGGTATAAAAATCGTCTAATAGAAGAATTTAAAATTTCTTCATACTAATTTTTTACCGATTTATGGGCACTTCGTCAGAGTTGGGGTCGGTCATAACTCTGGCTCTACGGCACCAAAACGACCGAAATTTTTTATTTTTACTACAAATGACGTTCTGTACCCGAATAGCTATAAATATCGTCTAATAGAAGAATTTTAACTTTCTTCATAATAAATTTTTACTGTTTCATGGGCACTTCATCAGAGTTGGGTTCGGTCATAACTCTGACTCTACGCCACCTAAACGACTCAAATTTTGGATTCTTACTACAAATGACGTTCTGTACCCGAAAAGCTATAAATATCGTCTAATAGAAGAATTTTAAATTTCTTCATACTAATTTTTTACCGATTTATGGGCACTTCGTCAGAGTTGGGGTCGGTCATAACTCTGGCTCTATGGCACGGAACCGAATAAAATTTTGGTTTCTTACTTCAATTGATGGTCTGTACACGAATCGTTCAAAATATCTATAATAGAAGAATTTTAAATTTCTTCATACTAAATTTTTACTGTTTCATAGGCACTTCGTCAGAGTTGGGTTCGGTCATAACTTTAGCTCTACAACACTGAACCGACTCAAATTTTGGATTCTTACTACAAATGACGTTCTGTAACCGAATCCCTCAAAGTATCTTGTAACAGAAGAATTTAACCTTTCTTCACTTTACCGTTTTATGGGCACTTCGTCAGAGTTGGGGTCGGTCATAACTCTGGCTCTATGGCACCGAACCGACTCAAATTTTGGAGTCTTACTACAAATGACAATCTGTACACGAATCGTTCAAAATATCTGCTAATAGAAGAATTTTAACTTTCTTCATAATAAATTTTTACTGTTTCATGGGCACTTCGTCAGAGTTGGGTTCGGTCATAACTCTGGCTCTACGCCACCGAAACGACTCAAATTTTGGATTCTTACTACAAATGACGTTCTGTACCCGAATCGCTCAAAATATCGTCTAATAGACGATTTTTAAATTTCTTCATATCAAATTTTTACCGATTTATGCGCACTTCGTCAGAGTTGGGGTCGGTCATAACTCTGGCTCTATGGAACCGAACCGACTAAAATTTTGGTTTCTTACTACAAATGACGTTCTGTACACGAATCGTTCAAAATATCTGCTAATAGAAGAATTTTAAATTTCTTCATACTAAATTTTTACTGTTTCATGGGCACTTCGTCAGAGTTGGGTTTGGTCATAACTCTGGCTCTACGCCACCGAAACGACTCAAATTTTGGATTCTTACTACAAATGACGTTCTGTACCCGAATCGCTCAAAATATCGTCTAATAGAGGAATTTTAAATTTCTTCATACTAAATTTTTCCGATTTATGCGCACTTCGTCAGAGTTGGGGTCGGTCATAACTCTGGCTCTATGGCACCGAACCGACTAAAATTTTGGTTTCTTACTTCAAATGATGGTTTGTACACGAATCGTTCAAAATATCTGCTAATAGAAGAATTTTAAATTTCTTCATACTAAATTTTTACTGTTTCATGGGCACTTCGTCAGAGTTGGGTTCGGTCACAACTCTGGATCTACGCCACCGAAACGACTCAAATTTTGGATTCTTACTACAAATGACGTTCGGTACCATAATCGCTCAAAATATCGTCTAATAGAGGATTTTTAAATTTCTTCATACTAAATTTTTACCGATTTATGCGCACTTCGTCAGAGTTGTGGTCGGTCATAACTCTGGCTCTACGGCACCGAACCGACTAAAATTTTGGTTTCTTACTACAAATGACGTTCTGTACACGAATCGTTCAAAATATCTGCTAATAGAAGAATTTTAAATTTCTTCATACTAAATTTTTACTGTTTCATGGGCACTTCGTCAGAGTTGGGTTCGGTCATAACTCTGGCTCTTCGCCACCGAAACGACTCAAATTTTGGATTCTTACTACAAATGACGTTTTCTACCCGAATAGCTATAAATATCGTCTAATAGAAGAATTTTAAATTTCTTCATACTAATTTTTTACCGATTTATGGGCACTTCGTGAGAATTGGGGTCGGTCATAACTCTGGCTCTACGGCACCGAACCGACAAAAATTTTGGTTTCTTACTACAAATGACGTTCTGTACACGAATCGTTCAAAATATCTGCTAATAGAAGAATTTTAAATTTCTTCATACTAAATTTTTACTGTTTCATGCGCACTTCGTCAGAGTTGGGTTAGGTCATAACTCTGGCTCTACGCCACCGAAACGACTCAAATTTTGGATTCTTACTACAAATGACGTTCTGTACCCGAATAGCTATAAATATCGTCTAATAGAAGAATTTTAAATTTCTTCATACTAATTTTTTACCGATTTATGGGCACTTCGTCAGAGTTGGGGTCGGTCATAACTCTGGCTCTACGGCACCGAACCGACTCAAATTTTGGAGTCTTACTACAAATGACGGTCTGTACACGAATCGTTCAAAATATCTGCTAATAGAAGAATTTTAACTTTCTTCATAATCATTTTTTACTGTTTCATGGGCACTTCGTCAGAGTTGGGGTCGGTCATAACTCTGGCTCTATGGCACCGAAACGACTTAAATTTTGGTTTCTTACTACAAATGACGTTCTGTACACGAATCGTTCAAAATATCTGCTAATAGAAGAATTTTAAATTTCTTCATACTAAATTTTTACTGTTTCATGGGCACTTCGTCAGAGTTGGGTTAGGTCATAACTCTGGCTCTACGCCACCGAAACGACTAAAATTTTGGATTGTTACTACAAATGACGTTCTGTACCCGAATCGCTCCAAATATCGTCTAATAGAAGAATTTTAAAATTCTTCATACTAATTTTTTACCGATTTATGGGCACTTCGTCAGAGTTGGGGTCGGTCATAACTCTGGCTCTACGGCACAAAACCGACTCAAATTTTGGAGTCTTACTACAAATGACTTTCTGTAACCGAATCCCTCAAAGTATCTTGTAACAGAAGAATTTAACCTTTCTTCACTTTACCGTTTTATGGGCACTTCGTCAGAGTTGTGTTCGGTCATAACTTTGGATGTACGCACCGAACCGACTCAAATTTTGGATTCTTACTACAATTGACTTTCTGTAACCGAATCCCTCAAAGTATCTTGTAACAGAAGAATTTAACCTTTCTTCACTTTACCGTTTTATGGGCACTTCGTCAGAGTTGTGTTCGGTCATAACTTTGGATGTACGCACCGAACCGACTCAAATTTTGGAGTCTTACTACAAATGACGGTCTGTAGACGAATCGTTCAAAATATCTTCTCATAGAAGAATTTTGAATTTCTTCATACTAAATTTTTACTGTTTCATGGGCACTTGGTCAGAGTTGGGTTCGGTCATAACTTTGGCTCTACACCACCGAACCGACTCAAATTTTGGAGTCTTACTACAAATGACGTTCTGTACCCGAATCGCTCAAAATATGGTCTAATAGGAAAATTTTAAATTTCTTCATACTAAATTTTTACTGTTTAATGGGCAATTGGTCAGAGTTGGGTTCGGTCATAACTTTGGCTCTACGGCACCGAACCGACTTAAATTTTGGATTCTTACTACAAATGACGTTCTGTACCCCAATCCCTCAAAGTATCTTGTAACAGAAGAATTTTGACTTTCTTCACTTTACCGTTTTATGGGCACTTCGTCAGAGTTGTGTTCGGTCATAACGTTTGCTCTACGCACCGAACCGACTCAAATTGTGGAGTCTTTCTACAAATGACGGTCTGTTCACGAATCGTTCAAAAAATCTGCTAATAGAAGAATTTTAAATTTCTTCATACTAAATTTTTACTGTTTCATGGGCACTTCGTAAGAGTTGGGTTCGGTCATAACTCTGGGTCTACGCCACCGAAACGTCTCAAATTTTGGATTCTTACTACAAATGACGTTCTGTATCCGAATCGCTCAAAATATCGTCTAATAGAGGAATTTTAAATTTCTTCATACTAAATTTTTACCGATTTATGGGCACTTCGTCAGAGTTGGGGTCGGTCATAACTCTGGCTCTACAGCACCGAACCGACTCAAATTTTGGAGTCTTACTACAAATGACGGTCTGTACACGAATCGTTCACAATATCTGCTAATAGAAGAATTTTAACTTTCTTTATAATAAATTTTTACTGTTTCATGGGCACTTCGTCATAGTTGGGTTCGGTCATAACTCTGACTCTACGCCACCTTAACGACTCAAATTTTGGATTCTTACTACAAATGACGTTCTGTACCCGAATAGCTATAAATATCGTCTAATAGAAGAATTTTACATACTAATTTTTTACCGATTTATGGGCACTTCGTCAGAGTTGGGGTCGGTCATAACTCTGGCTCTAAGGCACCGAACCGACTCAAATTTTGGATTCTTACTACAAATGACGGTCTGTACACGAATCGTTCAAAATATCTGCTAATAGAAGAATTTTAACTTTCTTCATAATAATTTTTTACTGTTTCATGGGCACTTCGTCAGAGTTGGGGTCGGTCATAACTCTGGCTCTATGGCACCGAAACGACTTAAATTTTGGTTTCTTACTACAAATGACGTTCTGTACACGAATCGTTCAAAATATCTGCTAATAGAAGAATTTTAAATTTCTTCAAACTAAATTTTTACTGTTTCATGGGCACTTCGTCAGAGTTGGGTTAGGTCATAACTCTGGCTCTACGCCACCGAAACGACTTAAATTTTGGATTCTTACTACAAATGACGTTCTGTACCCGAATAGCTATAAATATCGTCTAATAGAAGAATTTTAAATTTCTTCATACTAAATTTTTACTGTTTCATGGGCACTTCGTCAGAGTTGGGTTCGGTCATAACTCTGGATGTACGTAAACGAAACGACTCAAATTTTGGATTCTTACTACAATTGACTTTCTGTAACCGAATCCCTCAAAGTATCTTGTAACAGAAGAATTTAACCTTTCTTCACTTTACCGTTTTATGGGCACTTCGTCAGAGTTGTGTTCGGTCATAACTTTGGATGTACGCACCGAACCGACTCAAATTTTGGAGTCTTACTACAAATGACGGTCTGTACACGAATCGTTCAAAATATCTTCTCATAGAAGAATTTTGAATTTCTTCATACTAAATTTTTACTGTTTCATGGGCACTTCGTCAGAGTTGGGTTAGGTCATAACTCTGGCTCTACGCCACCGAAACGACTCAAATTTTGGATTCTTACTACAAATGACGTTCTGTACCCGAATCGCTCAAAATATCGTCTAATAGAAGAATTTTAAAATTCTTCATACTAATTTTTTACCGATTTATGGGCACTTCGTCAGAGTTGGGGTCGGTCATAACTCTGGCTCTACGGCACCAAACCGACTCAAATTTTGGAGTCTTACTACAAATGACGGTCTTTACACGAATCGATCAAAATATCTGCTAATAGAAGAATTTTAAATTTCTTCATACTAAATTTTTACTGTTTCATGGGCACTTCGTCAGAGTTGGGTTCGGTCATAACTCTGGATCTACGTAACCGAAACGACTCAAATTTTGGATTCTTACTACAATTGACTTTCTGTAACCGAATCCCTCAAAGTATCTTGTAACAGAAGAATTTAACCTTTCTTCACTTTACCGTTTTATGGGCACTTCGTCAGAGTTGTGTTCGGTCATAACTTTGGCTGTACGCACCGAACCGACTCAAATTTTGGAGTCTTACTACAAATGACGTTTTGTACACGAATCGTTCAAAGTATCTTGTAATAGAAGAATTTTGAATTTCTTCATACTAAATTTTTACTGTTTCATGGGCACTTGGTCAGAGTTGGGTTCGGTCATAACTTTGGCTCTACACCACCGAACCGACTCAAATTTTGGATTCTTACTACAAATGATGTTCTGTAACCGAATCGCTCAAAATATGGTCTAATAGGAATATTTTAAATTTCTTCATACTAAATTTTTACTGTTTCATGTGCACTTCGTCTGAGTTGGGTTCGGTCATAACTCTGGATCTACGCAACCGAAACGACTCAAATTTTGGATTCTTACTAAAATTGACGTTCTGTAACCGAATCCCTCAAAGTATCTTGTAACAGAAGAATTTAACCTTTCTTCACTTTACCGTTTTATAGGCACTTCGTCAGAGTTGTGTTCGGTCATAACTTTGGCTCTACGCACCGAACCGACTCAAATTTTGGAGTCTTACTACAAATGACGGTCTGTACACGAATCGTTCAAAATATCTTCTCATAGAAAAATTTTGAATTTCTTCATACTAAATTTTTACTGTTTCATGGGCACTTCGTCAGAGTTTGGTTCGGTCATAACTTTGGCTCTACAGCACTGAACCGACTCAAATTTTGGATTCTTACTACAAATGACGTTCTGTATCCGAATCGCTCAAAATATTGTCTAATAGAGGAATTTTAAATTTCTTCATACTAAATTTTTACCGATTTATGCGCACTTCGTCAGAGTTGGGTTCTTTCATAACTTTGGCTCTACAGAACTGAACCGACTCAAATTTTGGATTCTTACTACAAATGACTTTCTGTACCCGAATCGCTCAAAATATCGTCTAATAGAGGAATTTTAAATTTCTTTATACTAAATTTTTACCTATATATGGGCACTTCGTCAGAGTTGGGGTCGGTCATAACTCTAGCTCTACGGCACCGAACCGACTCAAATTTTGGAGTCTTACTACAATTGACGGTCTGTACACGAATCGTTCAAAATATCTGCTAATAGAAGAATTTTAACTTTCGTCATAATAAATTTTTACTGTTTCATGGGCACTTCGTCAGAGTTGGGTTCTGTGATAACTCTGGCTCTACGCCACCGAAACGACTCAAATTTTGGATTCTAACTACAAATGACGTTCTGTACCCGAATGCCTCAAAGTATCTTGTAACAGAAGAATTTTAACTTTCTTCACTTAACCGTTTTATGGGTACTTCGTCAGAGTTGTGATCGGTCATAACTTTGGCTCTACGCAACGAACCGACTCAAATTTTGGAGACTTACTACAAATGACGTTTTGTACACGAATCGTTCAAAGTATCTTGTAATAGAAGAATTTTGAATTTCTTCATACTAAATTTTTACTGTTTCATGGGCACTTGGTCAGAGTTGGGTTCGGTCATAACTTTGGCTCTACACCACCGAACCGACTCAAATTTTTAATTCTTACTACAAATGACGTTCTGTACCCGAATCGCTCAAAATATGGTCTAATAGGAAAATTTTAAATTTCTTCATACTAAATTTTTACTGTTTACTGGGCAATTGGTCAGAGTTGGGTTCGGTCATAACTTTGGCTCTACGGCACCGAACCGACTTAAATTTTGGATTCTTACTACAAATGACGTTCTGTACCCCAATCCCTCAAAGTATCTTGTAACAGAAGAATTTTAACTTTCTTCACTTTACCGTTTTATGGGCACTTCGTCAGAGTTGTGTTCGGTCATAACTCTGGCTCTACGGCACCGAACCGACACAAATTTTGGATTCTTACTACAATTGACGTTCTGTACCCGAATGCCTCAAAGTATCTTGTAACAGAAGAATTTTAACTTTCTTCACTTAACCGTTTTATGGGTACTTCGTCAGAGTTGTGTTCGGTCATAACTTTGGCTCTACGCAACGAACGGACTCAAATTTTGGAGACTTACTACAAATGACGTTTTGTACACGAATCGTTCAAAGTATCTTGTAATAGAAGAATTTTGAATTTCTTCATACTAAATTTTTACTGTTTCATGGGCACTTGGTCAGAGTTGGGTTCGGTCATAACTTTGGCTCTACACCACCGAACCGACTCAAATTTTTAATTCTTACTACAAATGACGTTCTGTACCCGAATCGCTCAAAATATGGTCTAATAGGAAAATTTTAAATTTCTTCATACTAAATTTTTACTGTTTACTGGGCAATTGGTCAGAGTTGGGTTCGGTCATAACTTTGGCTCTACGGCACCGAACCGACTTAAATTTTGGATTCTTACTACAAATGACGTTCTGTACCCCAATCCCTCAAAGTATCTTGTAACAGAAGAATTTTAACTTTCTTCACTTTACCGTTTTATGGGCACTTCGTCAGAGTTGTGTTCGGTCATAACGTTTGCTCTACGCACCGAACCGACTCAAATTATGGAGTCTTACTACAAATGACGGTCTGTTCACGAATCGTTCAAAAAATCTGCTAATAGAAGAATTTTAAATTTCTTCATACTAAATTTTTACTGTTTCATGGGCACTTCGTAAGAGTTGGGTTCGGTCATAACTCTGGGTCTACGCCACCGAAACGTCTCAAATTTTGGATTCTTACTACAAATGACGTTCTGTATCCGAATCGCTCAAAATATCTTCTAATAGAGGAATTTTAAATTTCTTCATACTAAATTTTTACCGATTTATGGGCACTTCGTCAGAGTTGGGGTCGGTCATAACTCTGGCTCTACAGCACCGAACCGACTCAAATTTTGGAGTCTTACTACAAATGACGGTCTGTACACGAATCGTTCACAATATCTGCTAATAGAAGAATTTTAAATTTCTTCATACTAAATTTTTACTGTTTCATGGGCACTTCGTCAGAGTTGGGTTAGGTCATAACTCTGGCTCTACGACACCGAAACGACTCAAATTTTGGATTGTTACTACAAATGACGTTTTGTACCCGAATCGCTCCAAATATCGTCTAATAGAAGAATTTTAAAATTCTTCATACTAATTTTTTACCGATTTATGGGCACTTCGTCAGAGTTGGGGTCGGTCATAACTCTGGCTCTACGGCACCAAACCGACTCAAATTTTGGAGTCTTACTACAAATGACGGTCTTTACACGAATCGATCAAAATATCTGCTAATAGAAGAATTTTAAATTTCTTCATACTAAATTTTTACTGTTTCATGGGCACTTCGTCAGAGTTGGGTTTGGTCATAACTCTGGATCTACGTAACCGAAACGACTCAAATTTTGGATTCTTACTACAATTGACTTTCTGTAACCGAATCCCTCAAAGTATCTTGTAACAGAAGAATTTAACCTTTCTACACTTTACCGTTTTATGGGCACTTCGTCAGAGTTGTGTTCGGTCATAACTTTGGATGTACGCACCGAACGGACTCAAATTTTGGAGTCTTACTACAAATGACGGTCTGTACACGAATCGTTCAAAATATCTTCTCATAGAAGAATTTTGAATTTCTTCATACTAAATTTTTACTGTTTCATGGGCACTTCGTCAGAGTTGGGTTAGGTCATAACTCTGGCTCTATGCCACCGAAACGACTCAAATTTTGGATTCTTACTACAAATGACGTTCTGTACCCGAATCGCTCAAAATATCGTCTAATAGAAGAATTTTAAAATTCTTCATACTAATTTTTTACCGATTTATGGGCACTTCGTCAGAGTTGGGGTCGGTCATAACTCTGGCTCTACGGCACCAAACCGACTCAAATTTTGGAGTCTTACTACAAATGACGGTCTTTACACGAATCGATCAAAATATCTGCTAATAGAAGAATTTTAAATTTCTTCATACTAAATTTTTACTGTTTCATGGGCACTTCGTCAGAGTTGGGTTCGGTCATAACTCTGGATCTACGTAACCGAAACGACTCAAATTTTAGATTCTTACTACAATTGACTTTCTGTAACCGAATCCCTCAAAGTATCTTGTAACAGAAGAATTTAACCTTTCTTCACTTTACCGTTTTATGGGCACTTCGTCAGAGTTGTGTTCGGTCAAAACTTTGGCTGTACGCACCGAACCGACTCAAATTTTGGAGTCTTACTACAAATGACGTTTTGTACACGAATCGTTCAAAGTATCTTGTAATAGAAGAATTTTGAATTTCTTCATACTTAATTTTTACTGTTTCATGGGCACTTGGTCAGAGTTGGGTTCGGTCATAACTTTGGCTCTACACCACCGAACCGACTCAAATTTTGGATTCTTACAACAAATGATGTTCTGTAACCGAATCGCTCAAAATATGGTCTAATAGGAATATTTTAAATTTCTTCATATTAAATTTTTACTGTTTCATGTGCACTTCGTCAGAGTTGGGTTCGGTCATAACTCTGGATCTACGCAACCGAAACGACTCAAATTTTGGATTCTTACTAAAATTGACGTTCTGTAACCGAATCCCTCAAAGTATCTTGTAACAGAAGAATTTAACCTTTCTTCACTTTACCGTTTTATAGGCACTTCGTCAGAGTTGTGTTCGGTCATAACTTTGGCTCTACGCACCGAACCGACTCAAATTTTGGAGTCTTACTACAAATGACGGTCTGTACACGAATCGTTCAAAATATCTTCTCATAGAAAAATTTTGAATTTCTTCATACTAAATTTTTACGGTTTCATGGGCACTTCGTCAGAGTTGGGTTCGGTCATAACTTTGGCTCTACAGCACTGAACCGACTCAAATTTTGGATTCTTACTACAAATGACGTTCTGTACCCGAATCGCTCAAAATATCGTCTAATAGAGGAATTTTAAATTTCTTCATACTAAATTTTTACCGATATATGGGCACTTCGTCAGAGTTGGGGTCGGTCATAACTCTAGCTCTACGGCACCGAACCGACTCAAATTTTGGAGTCTTACTACAATTGACGGTCTGTACACGAATCGTTCAAAATATCTGCTAATAGAAGAATTTTAACTTTCTTCATAATAAATTTTTACTGTTTCATGGGCACTTCGTCAGAGTTGGGTTCTGTCATAACTCTGGCTCTACGCCACCGAAACGACTCAAATTTTGGATTCTAACTACAAATGACGTTCTGTACCCGAATCGCTCAAAATATCGTCTAATGGAGGATTTTTAAATTTCTTCATACTAAATTTTTAACGATTTATGGGCATTTCGTCAGATTTGGGGTCGGTCATAACTCTGGCTCTACGGAACCGAACCGACACAAATTTTGGATTCTTACTACAATTGACGTTCTGTACCCGAATGCCTCAAAGTATCTTGTAACAGAAGAATTTTAACTTTCTTCACTCTACCGTTTTATGGGCACTTCGAAAGAGTTGTGTTCGGTCATAACTTTTGCTCTACGCACCGACCCGACTCAAATTTTGGAGTCTTACTACAAATGACGGTCTGTTCACGAATCGTTCAAAAAATCTGCTAATAGAAGAATTTTAAATTTCTTCATACTAATTTTTTACCGATTTATGGGCACTTCGTCAGAGTTGGGGTCGGTCATAACTCTGGCTCTACGGCACCGAACCGACTCAAATTTTGGAGTCTTACTACAAATGACGGTCTGTACACGAATCGTTCAAAATATCTGCTAATAGAAGAATTTTAAATTTCTTCATACTAAATTTTTACTGTTTCATGGGCACTTCGTCAGAGTTGGGTTTGGTCATAACTCTGGCTCTACGCCACCGAAACGACTCAAATTTTGGATTCTTACTACAAATGACGTTGTGTACCCGAATCGCTCAAAATATCGTCTAATAGAAGAATTTTAAATTTCTTCATACTAATTTTTTACCGATTTATGGGCACTTCGTCAGAGTTGGGGTCGGTCATAACTCTAGCTCTACGGCACCGAACCGACTCAAATTTTGGAGTCTTACTACAAATGACGGTCTGTACACGAATCGTTCAAAATATCTGCTAATAGAAGAATTTTAACTTTCTTTATAATAAATTTTTACTGTTTCATGTGCACTTCGTCAGAGTTGGGTTCGGTCATAACTCTGGATCTACGCAACCGAAACGACTCAAATTTTGGATTCTTACTACAATTGACGTTCTGTAACCGAATCCCTCAAAGTATCTTGTAACAGAAGAATTTAACCTTTCTTCACTTTACCGTTTTATGGGCACTTCGTCAGAGTTGTGTTCGGTCATAACTTTGGCTCTACGCACCGAACCGACTCAAATTTTGGAGTCTTACTACAAATGACGGTCTGTACACGAATCGTTCAAAATATCTTCTAATAGAAGAATTTTGAATTTCTTCATACTAAATTTTTACTGTTTCATGGGCACTTCGTCAGAGTTGGGTTCGGTCATAACTTTGGCTCTACAGCACTGAACCGACTCAAATTTTGGATTCTTACTACAAATGACGTTCTGTATCCGAATCGCTCAAAATATCGTCTTATAGAGGAATTTTAAATTTCTTCATACTAAATTTTTACCGATTTATGCGCGCTTCGTCAGAGTTGGGGTCGGTCATAACTCTGGCTCTATGGCACCGAACCGACTCAAATTTTGGAGTCTTACTACAATTGACGGTCTGTACACGAATCGTTCAAAATATCTGCTAATAGAAGAATTTTAACTTTCTTCATAATAAATTTTTACTGTTTCATGGGCACTTCGTCAGAGTTGGGTTCTGTCATAACTCTGGCTCTACGCCACCGAAACGACTCAAATTTTGGATTCTAACTACAAATGACGTTCTGTACCCGAATCGCTCAAAATATCGTCTAATAGAGGATTTTTAAATTTCTTCATACTAAATTTTTAACGATTTATGGGCACTTCGTCAGATTTGGGGTCGGTCATAACTCTGGCTCTACGGCACCGAACCGACACAAATTTTGGATTCTTACTACAATTGACGTTCTGTACCCGAATGCCTCAAAGTATCTTGTAACAGAAGAATTTTAACTTTCTTCACTTTACCGTTTTATGGGTACTTCGTCAGAGTTGTGTTCGGTCATAACTTTGGCTCTACGCACCGAACCGACTTAAATTTTGGAGACTTACTACAAATGACGTTTTGTACACGAATCGTTCAAAGTATCTTGTAATAGAAGAATTTTGAATTTCTTTATACTAAATTTTTACTGTTTCATGGGCACTTGGTCAGAGTTGGGTTCGGTCATAACTTTGGCTCTACACCACCGAACCGACTCAAATTTTGGATTCTTACTACAAATGATGTTCTGTACACGAATCGCTCAAAATATGGTCTAATAGGAAAATTTTAAATTTCTTCATACTAAATTTTTACTGTTTAACCCATTGGCCACAAACCCCGACAGCCTGCCGGGTGTGCAACTCAGGTACTTAACCACAAACCCCGGCACGCTGACGGGCTAGAGTAGGTCCGTCAAAAAACGGAAAACGAGCACAATAGTGACAATTTTCAATAAAATTTTAAATGTCGAACGCTCTGTAAGTAATTAATCATTAATTTCATAGAATTGGCAATAATATGTTTCTTACGTTTTTACCCTGATATTTGTGTTTCAAGTTTTGAATGCAGCCAGCCGCCATTTAATTTCTTCAAAATTGCGAGTGGTTCTGGGCTTTTGGTAGTGATCCCGAACGTCCCTGATTGCTTTGAGGACTATTATACACAATTATTTTATTAGTAATTAGTATACATGTATATAAAAATAAAAAATTATTATTGTTCGATTTATGAATATTATGTTTTTTGTAAATTTTTGAATAAAAATGTGGAAAAAAACTTACGAAAAAAGAGAAGGTTATATTTGTAACCTTATTTACACATATTTTAATATTTTTAAAAAATTTTATTTTTATGTTTTCTTTACCTTAATTCAATATGTAAACAAATTTAAAGAAATTAATTCTTTTGAATATACGGTTCAAAAGTAACAGTAGATTTAGCACACCAGTGCAGGTTTTCAATTTTTCGAACAAAATTAATTCAGTGGTGAAGGCCAACTTTTTAGCTCAATAATTCTGTGGCCAATGGGTTAATGGGCAATTGGTCAGAGTTGGGTTCGGTCATAACTTTGGCTCTACGGCACCGAACCGACTTAAATTTTGGATTCTTACTACAAATGACGTTCTGTACCCCAATCCCTCAAAGTATCTTCTAACAGAAGAATTTTAACTTTCTTCACTTTACCGTTTTATGGGCACTTCGAAAGAGTTGTGTTCGGTCATAACTTTTGCTCTACGCACCGACCCGACTCAAATTTTGGAGTCTTACTACAAATGACGGTCTGTTCACGAATCGTTCAAAAAATCTGCTAATAGAAGAATTTTAAATTTCTTCATACTAAATTTTTACCGATTTATGGGCACTTCGTCAGAGTTGGGGTCGGTGACAACTCTGGCTCTACGGCACCGAACCGACTCAAATTTTTTATTGTCTTACTACAAATGACGGTCTGTACACGAATCGTTCAAAATATCTGCTAATAGAAGAATTTTAACTTTCTTTATAATAAATTTTTACTGTTTCATGGGCACTTCGTCATAGTTGGGTTCGGTCATAACTCTGACTCTACGCCACCTAAACGACTCAAATTTTGGATTCTTACTTTAAATGACGTTCTGTACCCGAATAGCTATAAATATCGTCTAATAGAAGAATTTTAAATTTCTTCATACTAATTTTTTACCGATTTATGGGCACTTCGTCAGAGTTGGGGTCGGTCATAACTCTGGCTCTACGGCACCGAACCGACTCAAATTTTGGAGTCTTACTACAAATGACGGTCTGTACACGAATCGTTCAAAATATCTGCTAATAGAAGAATTTTAACTTTCTTCATAATAATTTTTTACTGTTTCATGGGCACTTCGTCAGAGTTGGGTTCGGTCATAACTCTGGCTCTACGCCACCGAAACGACTCAAATTTTGGATTCTTACTACAAATGACGTTCTGTACCCGAATCGCTCAAAATATCGTCTAATAGAGGAATTTTAAATTTCTTCATACTAAATTTTTACCGATTTATGCGCACTTCGTCACAGCTGGGGTCGGTCATAACTCTGGCTCTATGGCACCGAACCGACTAAAATTTTGATTTCTTACTATAAATGACGTTCTGTACCCGAATCGCTCAAAATATCGTCTAATAGAGGAATTTTAAATTTCTTCATACTAAATTTTTACCGATTTATGCGCACTTCGTCAGAGTTGTGGTCGGTCATAACTCTGGCTCTATGGCACCGAACCGACTAAAATTTTGGTTTCTTACTACAAATGACGTTCTGTACACGAATCGTTCAAAATATCTGCTAATAGAAGAATTTTAAATTTCTTCATACTAAATTTTTACTGTTTCATGGGCACTTCGTCAGAGTTGGGTTTGGTCATAACTCTGGCTCTACGCCACCGAAACGACTCAAATTTTGGATTCTTACTACAAATGACGTTGTGTACCCGAATCGCTCAAAATATCGTCTAATAGAAGAATTTTAAATTTCTTCATACTAATTTTTTACCGATTTAT
The DNA here is from genome assembly GCA_917880885.1 of Limnephilus marmoratus. Lineage (NCBI taxonomy): Eukaryota > Metazoa > Arthropoda > Insecta > Trichoptera > Limnephilidae > Limnephilus > Limnephilus marmoratus. The sequence goes on along the minus strand of OU862919.1, from coordinate 25,209,970 downwards.
GGGCACTTCGTCAGAGTTGGGGTCGGTCATAACTCTAGCTCTACGGCACCGAACCGACTCAAATTTTGGAGTCTTACTTCAATTGACGGTCTGTGCACGAATCGTTCAAAATATCTGCTAATAGAAGAATTTTAAATTTCTTCATACTAAATTTTTACTGTTTCATGTGCACTTCGTCAGAGTTGGGTTCGGTCATAACTCTGGATCTACGCAACCGAAACGACTCAAATTTTGGATTCTTACTACAAAACGTTCTGTATCCGAATCGCTCAAAATTTTTTATTGTCTTACTACAAATGACGGTCTGTACACGAATCGTTCAAAATATCTGCTAATAGAAGATTTTTAACTTTCTTTATAATAAATTTTTACTGTTTCATGGGCACTTCGTCATAGTTGGGTTCGGTCATAACTCTGACTCTACGCCACCTAAACGACTCAAATTTTGGATTCTTACTTTAAATGACGTTCTGTACCCGAATAGCTATAAATATCGTCTAATAGAAGAATTTTAAATTTCTTCATACTAATTTTTTACCGATTTATTGGCACTTCGTCAGAGTTGGGGTCGGTCATAACTCTGGCTCTACGGCACCGAACCGACTCAAATTTTGGAGTCTTACTACAAATGACGGTCTGTACACGAATCGTTCAAAATATCTGCTAATAGAAGAATTTTAACTTTCTTCATAATAATTTTTTACTGTTTCATGGGCACTTCGTCAGAGTTGGGTTTGGTCATAACTCTGGCTCTACGCCACCGAAACGACTCAAATTTTGGATTCTTACTACAAATGACGTTCTGTACCCGAATCGCTCAAAATATCGTCTAATAGAGGAATTTTAAATTTCTTCATACTGAATTTTTACCGATTTATGCGCACTTCGTCACAGCTGGGGTCGGTCATAACTCTGGCTCTATGGCACCGAACCGACGAAAAATTTTGATTTCTTACTATAAATGACGTTCTGTACCCGAATCGCTCAAAATATCGTCTAATAGAGGAATTTTAAATTTCTTCATACTAAATTTTTACCGATTTATGCGCACTTCGTCAGAGTTGTGGTCGGTCATAACTCTGGCTCTATAGCACCGAACCGACTAAAATTTTGGTTTCTTACTACAAATGACGTTCTGTACACGAATCGTTCAAAATATCTGCTAATAGAAGAATTTTAAATTTCTTCATACTAAATTTTTACTGTTTCATGGGCACTTCGTCAGAGTTGGGTTTGGTCATAACTCTGGCTCTACGCCACCGAAACGACTCAAATTTTGGATTCTTACTACAAATGACGTTGTGTACCCGAATCGCTCAAAATATCGTCTAATAGAGGATTTTTAAATTTCTTCATACTAATTTTTTACCGATTTATGGGCACTTCGTCAGAGATGGGGTCGGTCATAACTCTAGCTCTACGGCACCGAACCGACTCAATTTTGGAGTCTTACTACAATTGACGGTCTGTACACGAATCGTTCAAAATATCTGCTAATAGAAGAATTTTAAATTTCTTCATACTAAATTTTTACTGTTTCATGTGCACTTCGTCAGAGTTGGGTTCGGTCACAACTCTGGCTCTACGGCACCGAACCGACACAAATTTTGGATTCTTACTACAATTGACGTTCTGTACCCGAATGCCTCAAAGTATCTTGTAACAGAAGAATTTTAACTTTCTTCACTTTACCGTTTTATGGGTACTTCGTCAGAGTTGTGTTCGGTCATAACTTTGGCTCTACACACCGAACCGACTTAAATTTTGGAGTCTTACTACAAATGACGGTCTGTACACGAATCGTTCAAAATATCTTCTCATAGAAGAATTTTGAATTTCTTCATACTAAATTTTTACTGTTTCATGGGCACTTCGTCAGAGTTGGGTTCGGTCATAACTTTGGCTCTACAGCACTGAACCGACTCAAATTTTGGATTCTTACTACAAAACGTTCTGTATCCGAATCGCTCAAAATATCGTCTAATAGAGGAATTTTAAATTTCTTCATACTAAATTTTTACCGATTTATGCGCACTTCGTCAGAGTTGGGGTCGGTCATAACTCTGGCTCTATGGCACCGAACCGACTCAAATTTTGGAGTCTTACTACAATTGACGGTCTGTACACGAATCGTTCAAAAGATCTGCTAAAAGAAGAATTTTAACTTTCTTCATAATAAATTTTTACTGTTTCATGGGCACTTCGTCAGAGTTGGGTTCTGTCATAACTCTGGCTCTACGCCACCGAAACGACTCAAATTTTGTATTCTAACTACAAATGACGTTCTGTACCCGAGTCGCTCAAAATATCGTCTAATAGAGGATTTTTAAATTTCTTCATACTAAATTTTTAACGATTTATGGGCACTTCGTCAGATTTGGGGTCGGTCATAACTCTGGCTCTACGGCACCGAACCGACACAAATTTTGGATTCTTACTACAATTGACGTTCTGTACCCGAATGCCTCAAAGTATCTTGTAACAGAAGAATTTTAACTTTCTTCACTTTACCGTTTTATGGGTACTTCGTCAGAGTTGTGTTCGGTCATAACTTTGACTCTACGCACCGAACCGACTTAAATTTTGGAGTCTTACTACAAATGACGGTCTGTACACGAATCGTTCAAAATATCTTCTCATAGAAGAATTTTGAATTTCTTCATACTAAATTTTTACTGTTTCATGGGCACTTCGTCAGAGTTGGGTTCGGTCATAACTTTGGCTCTACAGCACTGAACCGACTCAAATTTTGGATTCTTACTACAAAACGTTCTGTATCCGAATCGCTCAAAATATCGTCTAATAGAGGAATTTTAAATTTCTTCATACTAAATTTTTACCGATTTATGCGCACTTCGTCAGAGTTGGGGTCGGTCATAACTCTGGCTCTATGGCACCGAACCGACTCAAATTTTGGAGTCTTACTACAATTGACGGTCTGTACACGAATCGTTCAAAATATCTGCTAATAGAAGAATTTTAACTTTCTTCATAATAAATTTTTACTGTTTCATGGGCACTTCGTCAGAGTTGGGTTCTGTCATAACTCTGGCTCTTCGCCACCGAAACGACTCAAATTTTGGATTCTAACTACAAATGACGTTCTGTACCCGAATCGCTCAAAATATCGTCTAATAGAGGATTTTTAAATTTCTTCATACTAAATTTTTAACGATTTATGGGCACTTCGTCAGATTTGGGGTCGGTCATAACTCTGGCTCTACGGCACCGAACCGACACAAATTTTGGATTCTTACTACAATTGACGTTCTGTACCCGAATGCCTCAAAGTATCTTGTAACAGAAGAATTTTAACTTTCTTCACTTTACCGTTTTATGGGTACTTCGTCAGAGTTGTGTTCGGTCATAACTTTGGCTCTACGCACCGAACCGACTTAAATTTTGGAGACTTACTACAAATGACGTTTTGTACACGAATCGTTCAAAGTATCTTGTAATAGAAGAATTTTGAATTTCTTTATACTAAATTTTTACTGTTTCATGGGCACTTGGTCAGAGTTGGGTTCGGTCATAACTTTGGCTCTACACCACCGAACCGACTCAAATTTTAGATTCTTACTACAAATGATGTTCTGTACAAGAATCGCTCAAAATATCGTCTAATAGAGGAATTTTAAATTTCTTCATACTAAATTTTTACTGTTTCATGTGCACTTCGTCAGAGTTGGGTTCGGTCATAACTCTGGATCTACGCAACCGAAACGACTCAAATTTTGAATTCTTACTACAATTGACGTTCTGTAACCGAATCCATCAAAGTATCTTGTAACAGAAGAATTTAACCTTTCTTCACTTTACCGTTTTATGGGCACTTCGTCAGAGTTGTGTTCGGTCATAACTTTGGCTCTACGCACCGAACCGACTCAAATTTTGGAGTCTTACTACAAATGACGGTCTGTACACGAATCGTTCAAAATATCTTCTCATAGAAGAATTTTGAATTTCTTCATACTAAATTTTTACTGTTTCATGGGCACGTCGTCAGAGTTGGGTTCGGTCATAACTTTGGCTCTACAGCACTGAACCGACTCAAATTTTGGATTCTTACTACAAATGACGTTCTGTATCCGAATCGCTCAAAATATCGTCTAATAGAGGAATTTTAAATTTCTTCATACTAAATTTTTACCGATTTATGGGCACTTCGTCAGAGTTGGGGTCGGTCATAACTCTGGCTCTACAGCACCGCACCGACTCAAATTTTCGAGTCTTACTACAAATGACGGTCTGTACACGAATCGTTCAAAATATCTGCTAAAAGAAGAATTTTAACTTTCTTTATAATAAATTTTTACTGTTTCATGGGCACTTCGTCATAGTTGGGTTCGGTCATAACTCTGACTCTACGCCACCTAAACGACTCAAATTTTGGATTCTTACTACAAATGACGTTCTGTACCCGAATAGCTATAAATATCGTCTAATAGAAGAATTTTAAATTTCTTCATACTAATTTTTTACCGATTTATGGGCACTTCGTCAGAGTTGGGGTCGGTCATAACTCTGGCTCTACTGCACCGAACCGACTCAAATTTTGGATTCTTACTACAAATGACGTTCTGTACCCGAATCGCTCAAAATATCGTCTAATAGAGGAATTTTAAATTTCTTCATAATAATTTTTGACTGTTTCATGGGCACTTCGTCAGAGTTGGGTTCGGTCATAACTCTGGCTCTACGCCACCGAAACGACTCAAATTTTGAATTCTTACTACAAATGACGTTCTGTACCCGAATCGCTCAAAATATCGTCTAATAGAGGATTTTTAAATTTCTTCATACTAAATTTTTAACGATTTATGGGCACTTCGTCAGATTTGGGGTCGGTCATAACTCTGGCTCTACGGCACCGAACCGACACAAATTTTGGATTCTTACTACAATTGACGTTCTGTACCCGAATGCCTCAAAGTATCTTGTAACAGAAGAATTTTAACTTTCTTCACTTTACCGTTTTATGGGTACTTCGTCAGAGTTGTGTTCGGTCATAACTTTGGCTCTACGCACCGAACCGACTTAAATTTTGGAGACTTACTACAAATGACGTTTTGTACACGAATCGTTCAAAGTATCTTGTAATAGAAGAATTTTGAATTTCTTTATACTAAATTTTTACTGTTTCATGGGCACTTGGTCAGAGTTGGGTTCGGTCATAACTTTGGCTCTACACCACCGAACCGACTCAAATTTTAGATTCTTACTACAAATGACGTTCTGTACCCGAATAGCTATAAATATCGTCTAATAGAAGAATTTTAAATTTCTTCATACTAATTTTTTACCGATTTATGGGCACTTCGTCAGAGTTGTGGTCGGTCATAACTCTGGCTCTATGGCACCGAACCGACTAAAATTTTGGTTTCTTACTACAAATAACGTTCTGTACACGAATCGTTCAAAATATCTGCTAATAGAAGAATTTTAAATTTCTTCATACTAAATTTTTACTGTTTCATGGGCACTTCGTCAGAGTTGGGTTTGGTCATAACTCTGGCTCTACGCCACCGAAACGACTGAAATTTTGGATTCTTACTACAAATTACGTTGTGTACCCGAATCGCTCAAAATATCGTCTAATAGAAGAATTTTAAATTTCTTCATACTAATTTTTTACCGATTTATGGGCACTTCGTCAGAGTTGGGGTCGGTCATAACTCTAGCTCTACGGCACCGAACCGACTCAAATTTTGGAGTCTTACTACAATTGACGGTCTGTACACGAATCGTTCAAAATATCTGCTAATAGAAGAATTTTGAATTTCTTCATACTAAATTTTTATTGTTTCACGGGCACTTGGTCAGAGTTGGGTTCGGTCATAACTTTGGCTCTACACCACCGAACCGACTCAAATTTTGGATTCTTACTACAAATGATGTTCTGTACCCGAATCGCTCAAAATATGGTCTAATAGGAAAATTTTAAATTTCTTCATACTAAATTTTTACTGTTTAATGGGCAATTGGTCAGAGTTGGGTTCGGTCATAACTTTGGCTCTACAGCACTGAACCGACTCAAATTTTGGATTCTTACTACAAAACGTTCTGTATCCGAATCGCTCAAAATATCGTCTAATAGAGGAATTTTAAATTTCTTCATACTAAATTTTTACCGATTTATGCGCACTTCGTCAGAGTTGGGGTCGGTCATAACTCTGGCTCTATGGCACCGAACCGACTCAAATTTTGGAGTCTTACTACAATTGACGGTCTGTACACGAATCGTTCAAAAGATCTGCTAAAAGAAGAATTTTAACTTTCTTCATAATAAATTTTTACTGTTTCATGGGCACTTCGTCAGAGTTGGGTTCTGTCATAACTCTGGCTCTACGCCACCGAAACGACTCAAATTTTGTATTCTAACTACAAATGACGTTCTGTACCCGAGTCGCTCAAAATATCGTCTAATAGAGGATTTTTAAATTTCTTCATACTAAATTTTTAACGATTTATGGGCACTTCGTCAGATTTGGGGTCGGTCATAACTCTGGCTCTACGGCACCGAACCGACACAAATTTTGGATTCTTACTACAATTGACGTTCTGTACCCGAATGCCTCAAAGTATCTTGTAACAGAAGAATTTTAACTTTCTTCACTTTACCGTTTTATGGGTACTTCGTCAGAGTTGTGTTCGGTCATAACTTTGGCTCTACGCACCGAACCGACTTAAATTTTGGAGACTTACTACAAATGACGTTTTGTACACGAATCGTTCAAAGTATCTTGTAATAGAAGAATTTTGAATTTCTTTATACTAAATTTTTACTGTTTCATGGGCACTTGGTCAGAGTTGGGTTCGGTCATAACTTTGGCTCTACACCACCGAACCGACTCAAATTTTAGATTCTTACTACAAATGATGTTCTGTACAAGAATCGCTCAAAATATCGTCTAATAGAGGAATTTTAAATTTCTTCATACTAAATTTTTACTGTTTCATGTGCACTTCGTCAGAGTTGGGTTCGGTCATAACTCTGGATCTACGCAACCGTAACGACTCAAATTTTGAATTCTTACTACAATTGACGTTCTGTAACCGAATCCATCAAAGTATCTTGTAACAGAAGAATTTAACCTTTCTTCACTTTACCGTTTTATGGGCACTTCGTCAGAGTTGTGTTCGGTCATAACTTTGGCTCTACGCACCGAACCGACTCAAATTTTGGAGTCTTACTACAAATGACGGTCTGTACACGAATCGTTCAAAATATCTTCTCATAGAAGAATTTTGAATTTCTTCATACTAAATTTTTACTGTTTCATGGGCACGTCGTCAGAGTTGGGTTCGGTCATAACTTTGGCTCTACAGCACTGAACCGACTCAAATTTTGGATTCTTACTACAAATGACGTTCTGTATCCGAATCGCTCAAAATATCGTCTAATAGAGGAATTTTAAATTTCTTCATACTAAATTTTTACCGATTTATGGGCACTTCGTCAGAGTTGGGGTCGGTCATAACTCTGGCTCTACAGCACCGCACCGACTCAAATTTTCGAGTCTTACTACAAATGACGGTCTGTACACGAATCGTTCAAAATATCTGCTAAAAGAAGAATTTTAACTTTCTTTATAATAAATTTTTACTGTTTCATGGGCACTTCGTCATAGTTGGGTTCGGTCATAACTCTGACTCTACGCCACCTAAACGACTCAAATTTTGGATTCTTACTACAAATGACGTTCTGTACCCGAATAGCTATAAATATCGTCTAATAGAAGAATTTTAAATTTCTTCATACTAATTTTTTACCGATTTATGGGCACTTCGTCAGAGTTGGGGTCGGTCATAACTCTGGCTCTACTGCACCGAACCGACTCAAATTTTGGATTCATACTACAATTGACGTTCTGTACCCGAATCGCTCAAAATATCGTCTAATAGAGGAATTTTAAATTTCTTCATAATAATTTTTGACTGTTTCATGGGCACTTCGTCAGAGTTGGGGTCGGTCATAACTCTGGCTCTACGCCACCGAAACGACTCAAATTTTGGATTCTTACTACAAATGACGTTCTGTACCCGAATCGCTCAAAATATCGTCTAATAGAGGAATTTTAAATTTCTTCATACTAAATTTTTACCGATTTATGCGCACTTCGTCAGAGTTGTGGTCGGTCATAACTCTGGCTCTATGGCACCGAACCGACTAAAATTTTGGTTTCTTACTACAAATAACGTTCTGTACACGAATCGTTCAAAATATCTGCTAATAGAAGAATTTTAAATTTCTTCATACTAAATTTTTACTGTTTCATGGGCACTTCGTCAGAGTTGGGTTTGGTCATAACTCTGGCTCTACGCCACCGAAACGACTGAAATTTTGGATTCTTACTACAAATTACGTTGTGTACCCGAATCGCTCAAAATATCGTCTAATAGAAGAATTTTAAATTTCTTCATACTAATTTTTTACCGATTTATGGGCACTTCGTCAGAGTTGGGGTCGGTCATAACTCTAGCTCTACGGCACCGAACCGACTCAAATTTTGGAGTCTTACTACAATTGACGGTCTGTACACGAATCGTTCAAAATATCTGCTAATAGAAAAATTTTGAATTTCTTCATACTAAATTTTTATTGTTTCACGGGCACTTGGTCAGAGTTGGGTTCGGTCATAACTTTGGCTCTACACCACCGAACCGACTCAAATTTTGGATTCTTACTACAAATGATGTTCTGTACCCGAATCGCTCAAAATATGGTCTAATAGGAAAATTTTAAATTTCTTCATACTAAATTTTTACTGTTTAATGGGCAATTGGTCAGAGTTGGGTTCGGTCATAACTTTGGCTTTACGGCACCGAACCGACTTAAATTTTGGATTCTTACTACAAATGACGTTCTGTACCCCAATCCCTCAAAGTATCTTGTAACAGAAGAATTTTAACTTTCTTCACTTTACCGTTTTATGGGCACTTCGAAAGAGTTGTGTTCGGTCATAACTTTTGCTCTACGCACCGACCCGACTCAAATTTGGAGTCTTACTTCAAATGACGGTCTGTTCACGAATCGTTCAAAAAATCTGCTAATAGAAGCATTTTAAATTTCTTCATACTAAATTTTTACTGTTTCATGGGCACTTCGTAAGAGTTGGGTTCGGTCATAACTCTGGGTCTACGCCACCAAAACGTCTCAAATTTTGGATTCTTACTACAAATGACGTTCTGTACCCGAATCGCTCAAAATATCGTCTAGTAGAAGAATTTTAAATTTCTTCATACTAATTTTTTACCGATTTATGGGCACTTCGTCAGAGTTGGGGTCCGTCATAACTCTGGCTCTACGGCACCGAACCGACTCAAATTTTGGAGTCTTACAACAAATGACGGTCTGTACACGAATCGTTCAAAATATCTGCTAATAGAAGAATTTTAAATTTCTTCATACTAAATTTTTACTGTTTCATGTGCACTTCGTCAGAGTTGGGTTCGGTCATAACTCTGGATCTACGCAACCGAAACGACTCAAATTTTGGATTCTTACTACAATTGACGTTCTGTAACCGAATCCCTCAAAGTATCTTGTAACAGAAGAATTTAACCTTTCTTTACTTTACCATTTTATGGGCACTTCGTCAGAGTTGTGTTCGGTCATAACTTTGGCTCTACGCACCGAACCGACTCAAATTTTGGAGTCTTACTACAAATGACGGTCTGTACACGAATCGTTCAAAATATCTTCTCATAGAAGAATTTTGAATTTCTTCATACTAAATTTTTACTGTTTCATGGGCACTTCGTCAGAGTTGGGTTCGGTCATAACTTTGGCTCTACAGCACTGAACCGACTCAAATTTTGGATTCTTACTACAAAACGTTCTGTATCCGAATCGCTCAAAATATCGTCTAATAGAGGAATTTTAAATTTCTTCATACTAAATTTTTACCGATTTATGCGCACTTCGTCAGAGTTGGGGTCGGTCATAACTCTGGCTCTATGGCACCGAACCGACTCAAATTTTGAAGTCTTACTACAATTGACGGTCTGTACACGAATCGTTCAAAAGATCTGCTAAAAGAAGAATTTTAACTTTCTTCATAATAAATTTTTACTGTTTCATGGGCACTTCGTCAGAGTTGGGTTCTGTCATAACTCTGGCTCTACGCCACCGAAACGACTCAAATTTTGGATTCTAACTACAAATGACGTTCTGTACCCGAGTCGCTCAAAATATCGTCTAATAGAGGATTTTTAAATTTCTTCATACTAAATTTTTAACGATTTATGGGCACTTCGTCAGATTTGGGGTCGGTCATAACTCTGGCTCTACGGCACCGAACCGACACAAATTTTGGATTCTTACTACAATTGACGTTCTGTACCCGAATGCCTCAAAGTATCTTGTAACAGAAGAATTTTAACTTTCTTCACTTTACCGTTTTATGGGTACTTCGTCAGAGTTGTGTTCGGTCATAACTTTGACTCTACGCACCGAACCGACTTAAATTTTGGAGTCTTACTACAAATGACGGTCTGTACACGAATCGTTCAAAATATCTTCTCATAGAAGAATTTTGAATTTCTTCATACTAAATTTTTACTGTTTCATGGGCACTTCGTCAGAGTTGGGTTCGGTCATAACTTTGGCTCTACAGCACTGAACCGACTCAAATTTTGGATTCTTACTACAAAACGTTCTGTATCCGAATCGCTCAAAATATCGTCTAATAGAGGATTTTTAAATTTCTTCATACTAAATTTTTACCGATTTATGCGCACTTCGTCAGAGTTGGGGTCGGTCATAACTCTGGCTCTATGGCACCGAACCGACTCAAATTTTGGAGTCTTACTACAATTGACGGTCTGTACACGAATCGTTCAAAATATCTGCTAATAGAAGAATTTTAACTTTCTTCATAATAAATTTTTACTGTTTCATGGGCACTTCGTCAGAGTTGGGTTCTGTCATAACTCTGGCTCTTCGCCACCGAAACGACTCAAATTTTGGATTCTAACTACAAATGACGTTCTGTACCCGAATCGCTCAAAATATCGTCTAATAGAGGATTTTTAAATTTCTTCATACTAAATTTTTAACGATTTATGGGCACTTCGTCAGATTTGGGGTCGGTCATAACTCTGGCTCTACGGCACCGAACCGACACAAATTTTTTATTCTTACTACAATTGACGTTCTGTACCCGAATGCCTCAAAGTATCTTGTAACAGAAGAATTTTAACTTTCTTCACTTTACCGTTTTATGGGTACTTCGTCAGAGTTGTGTTCGGTCATAACTTTGGCTCTACGCACCGAACCGACTTAAATTTTGGAGACTTACTACAAATGACGTTTTGTACACGAATCGTTCAAAGTATCTTGTAATAGAAGAATTTTGAATTTCTTTATACTAAATTTTTACTGTTTCATGGGCACTTGGTCAGAGTTGGGTTCGGTCATAACTTTGGCTCTACACCACCGAACCGACTCAAATTTTAGATTCTTACTACAAATGATGTTCTGTACAAGAATCGCTCAAAATATCGTCTAATAGAGGAATTTTAAATTTCTTCATACTAAATTTTTACTGTTTCATGTGCACTTCGTCAGAGTTGGGTTCGGTCATAACTCTGGATCTACGCAACCGTAACGACTCAAATTTTGAATTCTTACTACAATTGACGTTCTGTAACCGAATCCATCAAAGTATCTTGTAACAGAAGAATTTAACCTTTCTTCACTTTACCGTTTTATGGGCACTTCGTCAGAGTTGTGTTCGGTCATAACTTTGGCTCTACGCACCGAACCGACTCAAATTTTGGAGTCTTACTACAAATGACGGTCTGTACACGAATCGTTCAAAATATCTTCTCATAGAAGAATTTTGAATTTCTTCATACTAAATTTTTACTGTTTCATGGGCACGTCGTCAGAGTTGGGTTCGGTCATAACTTTGGCTCTACAGCACTGAACCGACTCAAATTTTGGATTCTTACTACAAATGACGTTCTGTATCCGAATCGCTCAAAATATCGTCTAATAGAGGAATTTTAAATTTCTTCATACTAAATTTTTACCGATTTATGGGCACTTCGTCAGAGTTGGGGTCGGTCATAACTCTGGCTCTACAGCACCGCACCGACTCAAATTTTCGAGTCTTACTACAAATGACGGTCTGTACACGAATCGTTCAAAATATCTGCTAAAAGAAGAATTTTAACTTTCTTTATAATAAATTTTTACTGTTTCATGGGCACTTCGTCATAGTTGGGTTCGGTCATAACTCTGACTCTACGCCACCTAAACGACTCAAATTTTGGATTCTTACTACAAATGACGTTCTGTACCCGAATAGCTATAAATATCGTCTAATAGAGGAATTTTAAATTTCTTCATAATAATTTTTGACTGTTTCATGGGCACTTCGTCAGAGTTGGGTTCGGTCATAACTCTGGCTCTACGCCACCGAAACGACTCAAATTTTGGATTCTTACTACAAATGACGTTCTGTACCCGAATCGCTCAAAATATCGTCTAATAGAGGAATTTTTAATTTCTTCATACTAAATTTTTACCGATTTATGCGCACTTCGTCAGAGTTGTGGTCGGTCATAACTCTGGCTCTATGGCACCGAACCGACTAAAATTTTGGTTTCTTACTACAAATAACGTTCTGTACACGAATCGTTCAAAATATCTGCTAATAGAAGAATTTTAAATTTCTTCATACTAAATTTTTACTGTTTCATGGGCACTTCGTCAGAGTTGGGTTTGGTCATAACTCTGGCTCTACGCCACCGAAACGACTGAAATTTTGGATTCTTACTACAAATTACGTTGTGTACCCGAATCGCTCAAAATATCGTCTAATAGAAGAATTTTAAATTTCTTCATACTAATTTTTTACCGATTTATGGGCACTTCGTCAGAGTTGGGGTCGGTCATAACTCTAGCTCTACGGCACCGAACCGACTCAAATTTTGGAGTCTTACTACAATTGACGGTCTGTACACGAATCGTTCAAAATATCTGCTAATAGAAGAATTTTGAATTTCTTCATACTAAATTTTTATTGTTTCACGGGCACTTGGTCAGAGTTGGGTTCGGTCATAACTTTGGCTCTACACCACCGAACCGACTCAAATTTTGGATTCTTACTACAAATGATGTTCTGTACCCGAATCGCTCAAAATATGGTCTAATAGGAAAATTTTAAATTTCTTCATACTAAATTTTTACTGTTTAATGGGCAATTGGTCAGAGTTGGGTTCGGTCATAACTTTGGCTCTACAGCACTGAACCGACTCAAATTTTGGATTCTTACTACAAAACGTTCTGTATCCGAATCGCTCAAAATATCGTCTAATAGAGGAATTTTAAATTTCTTCATACTAAATTTTTACCGATTTATGCGCACTTCGTCAGAGTTGGGGTCGGTCATAACTCTGGCTCTATGGCACCGAACCGACTCAAATTTTGGAGTCTTACTACAATTGACGGTCTGTACACGAATCGTTCAAAAGATCTGCTAAAAGAAGAATTTTAACTTTCTTCATAATAAATTTTTACTGTTTCATGGGCACTTCGTCAGAGTTGGGTTCTGTCATAACTCTGGCTCTACGCCACCGAAACGACTCAAATTTTGTATTCTAACTACAAATGACGTTCTGTACCCGAGTCGCTCAAAATATCGTCTAATAGAGGATTTTTAAATTTCTTCATACTAAATTTTTAACGATTTATGGGCACTTCGTCAGATTTGGGGTCGGTCATAACTCTGGCTCTACGGCACCGAACCGACACAAATTTTGGATTCTTACTACAATTGACGTTCTGTACCCGAATGCCTCAAAGTATCTTGTAACAGAAGAATTTTAACTTTCTTCACTTTACCGTTTTATGGGTACTTCGTCAGAGTTGTGTTCGGTCATAACTTTGACTCTACGCACCGAACCGACTTAAATTTTGGAGTCTTACTACAAATGACGGTCTGTACACGAATCGTTCAAAATATCTTCTCATAGAAGAATTTTGAATTTCTTCATACTAAATTTTTACTGTTTCATGGGCACTTCGTCAGAGTTGGGTTCGGTCATAACTTTGGCTCTACAGCACTGAACCGACTCAAATTTTGGATTCTTACTACAAAACGTTCTGTATCCGAATCGCTCAAAATATCGTCTAATAGAGGAATTTTAAATTTCTTCATACTAAATTTTTACCGATTTATGCGCACTTCGTCAGAGTTGGGGTCGGTCATAACTCTGGCTCTATGGCACCGAACCGACTCAAATTTTGGAGTCTTACTACAATTGACGGTCTGTACACGAATCGTTCAAAATATCTGCTAATAGAAGAATTTTAACTTTCTTCATAATAAATTTTTACTGTTTCATGGGCACTTCGTAAGAGTTGGGTTCTGTCATAACTCTGGCTCTACGCCACCGAAACGACTCAAATTTTGGATTCTAACTACAAATGACGTTCTGTACCCGAATCGCTCAAAATATCGTCTAATAGAGGATTTTTAAATTTCTTCATACTAAATTTTTAACGATTTATGGGCTTTTCGTCAGATTTGGGGTCGGTCATAACTCTGGCTCTACGGCACCGAACCGACACAAATTTTGGATTCTTACTACAATTGACGTTCTGTACCCGAATGCCTCAAAGTATCTTGTAACAGAAGAATTTTAACTTTATTCACTTTACCGTTTTATGGGTACTTCGTCAGAGTTGTGTTCGGTCATAACTTTGGCTCTACGCACCGAACCGACTTAAATTTTGGAGACTTACTACAAATGACGTTTTGTACACGAATCGTTCAAAGTATCTTGTAATAGAAGAATTTTGAATTTCTTTATACTAAATTTTTACTGTTTCATGGGCACTTGGTCAGAGTTGGGTTCGGTCATAACTTTGGCTCTACACCACCGAACCGACTCAAATTTTAGATTCTTACTACAAATGATGTTCTGTACAAGAATCGCTCAAAATATCGTCTAATAGAGGAATTTTAAATTTCTTCATACTAAATTTTTACTGTTTCATGTGCACTTCGTCAGAGTTGGGTTCGGTCATAACTCTGGATCTACGCAACCGTAACGACTCAAATTTTGAATTCTTACTACAATTGACGTTCTGTAACCGAATCCATCAAAGTATCTTGTAACAGAAGAATTTAACCTTTCTTCACTTTACCGTTTTATGGGCACTTCGTCAGAGTTGTGTTCGGTCATAACTTTGGCTCTACGCACCGAACCGACTCAAATTTTGGAGTCTTACTACAAATGACGGTCTGTACACGAATCGTTCAAAATATCTTCTCATAGAAGAATTTTGAATTTCTTCATACTAAATTTTTACTGTTTCATGGGCACGTCGTCAGAGTTGGGTTCGGTCATAACTTTGGCTCTACAGCACTGAACCGACTCAAATTTTGGATTCTTACTACAAATGACGTTCTGTATCCGAATCGCTCAAAATATCGTCTAATAGAGGAATTTTAAATTTCTTCATACTAAATTTTTACCGATTTATGGGCACTTCGTCAGAGTTGGGGTCGGTCATAACTCTGGCTCTACAGCACCGCACCGACTCAAATTTTCGAGTCTTACTACAAATGACGGTCTGTACACGAATCGTTCAAAATATCTGCTAAAAGAAGAATTTTAACTTTCTTTATAATAAATTTTTACTGTTTCATGGGCACTTCGTCATAGTTGGGTTCGGTCATAACTCTGACTCTACGCCACCTAAACGACTCAAATTTTGGATTCTTACTACAAATGACGTTCTGTACCCGAATAGCTATAAATATCGTCTAATAGAGGAATTTTAAATTTCTTCATAATAATTTTTGACTGTTTCATGGGCACTTCGTCAGAGTTGGGTTCGGTCATAACTCTGGCTCTACGCCACCGAAACGACTCAAATTTTGGATTCTTACTACAAATGACGTTCTGTACCCGAATCGCTCAAAATATCGTCTAATAGAGGAATTTTTAATTTCTTCATACTAAATTTTTACCGATTTATGCGCACTTCGTCAGAGTTGTGGTCGGTCATAACTCTGGCTCTATGGCACCGAACCGACTAAAATTTTGGTTTCTTACTACAAATAACGTTCTGTACACGAATCGTTCAAAATATCTGCTAATAGAAGAATTTTAAATTTCTTCATACTAAATTTTTACTGTTTCATGGGCACTTCGTCAGAGTTGGGTTTGGTCATAACTCTGGCTCTACGCCACCGAAACGACTGAAATTTTGGATTCTTACTACAAATTACGTTGTGTACCCGAATCGCTCAAAATATCGTCTAATAGAAGAATTTTAAATTTCTTCATACTAATTTTTTACCGATTTATGGGCACTTCGTCAGAGTTGGGGTCGGTCATAACTCTAGCTCTACGGCACCGAACCGACTCAAATTTTGGAGTCTTACTACAATTGACGGTCTGTACACGAATCGTTCAAAATATCTGCTAATAGAAGAATTTTGAATTTCTTCATACTAAATTTTTATTGTTTCACGGGCACTTGGTCAGAGTTGGGTTCGGTCATAACTTTGGCTCTACACCACCGAACCGACTCAAATTTTGGATTCTTACTACAAATGATGTTCTGTACCCGAATCGCTCAAAATATGGTCTAATAGGAAAATTTTAAATTTCTTCATACTAAATTTTTACTGTTTAATGGGCAATTGGTCAGAGTTGGGTTCGGTCATAACTTTGGCTCTACAGCACTGAACCGACTCAAATTTTGGATTCTTACTACAAAACGTTCTGTATCCGAATCGCTCAAAATATCGTCTAATAGAGGAATTTTAAATTTCTTCATACTAAATTTTTACCGATTTATGCGCACTTCGTCAGAGTTGGGGTCGGTCATAACTCTGGCTCTATGGCACCGAACCGACTCAAATTTTGGAGTCTTACTACAATTGACGGTCTGTACACGAATCGTTCAAAAGATCTGCTAAAAGAAGAATTTTAACTTTCTTCATAATAAATTTTTACTGTTTCATGGGCACTTCGTCAGAGTTGGGTTCTGTCATAACTCTGGCTCTACGCCACCGAAACGACTCAAATTTTGTATTCTAACTACAAATGACGTTCTGTACCCGAGTCGCTCAAAATATCGTCTAATAGAGGATTTTTAAATTTCTTCATACTAAATTTTTAACGATTTATGGGCACTTCGTCAGATTTGGGGTCGGTCATAACTCTGGCTCTACGGCACCGAACCGACACAAATTTTGGATTCTTACTACAATTGACGTTCTGTACCCGAATGCCTCAAAGTATCTTGTAACAGAAGAATTTTAACTTTCTTCACTTTACCGTTTTATGGGTACTTCGTCAGAGTTGTGTTCGGTCATAACTTTGACTCTACGCACCGAACCGACTTAAATTTTGGAGTCTTACTACAAATGACGGTCTGTACACGAATCGTTCAAAATATCTTCTCATAGAAGAATTTTGAATTTCTTCATACTAAATTTTTACTGTTTCATGGGCACTTCGTCAGAGTTGGGTTCGGTCATAACTTTGGCTCTACAGCACTGAACCGACTCAAATTTTGGATTCTTACTACAAAACGTTCTGTATCCGAATCGCTCAAAATATCGTCTAATAGAGGAATTTTAAATTTCTTCATACTAAATTTTTACCGATTTATGCGCACTTCGTCAGAGTTGGGGTCGGTCATAACTCTGGCTCTATGGCACCGAACCGACTCAAATTTTGGAGTCTTACTACAATTGACGGTCTGTACACGAATCGTTCAAAATATCTGCTAATAGAAGAATTTTAACTTTCTTCATAATAAATTTTTACTGTTTCATGGGCACTTCGTCAGAGTTGGGTTCTGTCATAACTCTGGCTCTACGCCACCGAAACGACTCAAATTTTGGATTCTAACTACAAATGACGTTCTGTACCCGAATCGCTCAAAATATCGTCTAATAGAGGATTTTTAAATTTCTTCATACTAAATTTTTAACGATTTATGGGCTTTTCGTCAGATTTGGGGTCGGTCATAACTCTGGCTCTACGGCACCGAACCGACACAAATTTTGGATTCTTACTACAATTGACGTTCTGTACCCGAATGCCTCAAAGTATCTTGTAACAGAAGAATTTTAACTTTATTCACTTTACCGTTTTATGGGTACTTCGTCAGAGTTGTGTTCGGTCATAACTTTGGCTCTACGCACCGAACCGACTTAAATTTTGGAGACTTACTACAAATGACGTTTTGTACACGAATCGTTCAAAGTATCTTGTAATAGAAGAATTTTGAATTTCTTTATACTAAATTTTTACTGTTTCATGGGCACTTGGTCAGAGTTGGGTTCGGTCATAACTTTGGCTCTACACCACCGAACCGACTCAAATTTTGGATTCTTACTACAAATGATGTTCTGTACAAGAATCGCTCAAAATATCGTCTAATAGAGGAATTTTAAATTTCTTCATACTAAATTTTTACTGTTTCATGTGCACTTCGTCAGAGTTGGGTTCGGTCATAACTCTGGATCTACGCAACCGTAACGACTCAAATTTTGAATTCTTACTACAATTGACGTTCTGTAACCGAATCCATCAAAGTATCTTGTAACAGAAGAATTTAACCTTTCTTCACTTTACCGTTTTATGGGCACTTCGTCAGAGTTGTGTTCGGTCATAACTTTGGCTCTACGCACCGAACCGACTCAAATTTTGGAGTCTTACTACAAATGACGGTCTGTACACGAATCGTTCAAAATATCTTCTCATAGAAGAATTTTGAATTTCTTCATACTAAATTTTTACTGTTTCATGGGCACGTCGTCAGAGTTGGGTTCGGTCATAACTTTGGCTCTACAGCACTGAACCGACTCAAATTTTGGATTCTTACTACAAATGACGTTCTGTATCCGAATCGCTCAAAATATCGTCTAATAGAGGAATTTTAAATTTCTTCATACTAAATTTTTACCGATTTATGGGCACTTCGTCAGAGTTGGGGTCGGTCATAACTCTGGCTCTACAGCACCGCACCGACTCAAATTTTGGAGTCTTACTACAAATGACGGTCTGTACACGAATCGTTCAAAATATCTGCTAAAAGAAGAATTTTAACTTTCTTTATAATAAATTTTTACTGTTTCATGGGCACTTCGTCATAGTTGGGTTCGGTCATAACTCTGACTCTACGCCACCTAAACGACTCAAATTTTGGATTCTTACTACAAATGACGTTCTGTACCCGAATAGCTATAAATATCGTCTAATAGAAGAATTTTAAATTTCTTCATACTAATTTTTTACCGATTTATGGGCACTTCGTCAGAGTTGGGGTCGGTCATAACTCTGGCTCTACTGCACCGAACCGACTCAAATTTTGGATTCATACTACAATTGACGTTCTGTACCCGAATCGCTCAAAATATCGTCTAATAGAGGAATTTTAAATTTCTTCATAATAATTTTTGACTGTTTCATGGGCACTTCGTCAGAGTTGGGGTCGGTCATAACTCTGGCTCTACGCCACCGAAACGACTCAAATTTTGGATTCTTACTACAAATGACGTTCTGTACCCGAATCGCTCAAAATATCGTCTAATAGAGGAATTTTAAATTTCTTCATACTAAATTTTTACCGATTTATGCGCACTTCGTCAGAGTTGTGGTCGGTCATAACTCTGGCTCTATGGCACCGAACCGACTAAAATTTTGGTTTCTTACTACAAATAACGTTCTGTACACGAATCGTTCAAAATATCTGCTAATAGAAGAATTTTAAATTTCTTCATACTAAATTTTTACTGTTTCATGGGCACTTCGTCAGAGTTGGGTTTGGTCATAACTCTGGCTCTACGCCACCGAAACGACTGAAATTTTGGATTCTTACTACAAATTACGTTGTGTACCCGAATCGCTCAAAATATCGTCTAATAGAAGAATTTTAAATTTCTTCATACTAATTTTTTACCGATTTATGGGCACTTCGTCAGAGTTGGGGTCGGTCATAACTCTAGCTCTACGGCACCGAACCGACTCAAATTTTGGAGTCTTACTACAATTGACGGTCTGTACACGAATCGTTCAAAATATCTGCTAATAGAAAAATTTTGAATTTCTTCATACTAAATTTTTATTGTTTCACGGGCACTTGGTCAGAGTTGGGTTCGGTCATAACTTTGGCTCTACACCACCGAACCGACTCAAATTTTGGATTCTTACTACAAATGATGTTCTGTACCCGAATCGCTCAAAATATGGTCTAATAGGAAAATTTTAAATTTCTTCATACTAAATTTTTACTGTTTAATGGGCAATTGGTCAGAGTTGGGTTCGGTCATAACTTTGGCTTTACGGCACCGAACCGACTTAAATTTTGGATTCTTACTACAAATGACGTTCTGTACCCCAATCCCTCAAAGTATCTTGTAACAGAAGAATTTTAACTTTCTTCACTTTACCGTTTTATGGGCACTTCGAAAGAGTTGTGTTCGGTCATAACTTTTGCTCTACGCACCGACCCGACTCAAATTTGGAGTCTTACTTCAAATGACGGTCTGTTCACGAATCGTTCAAAAAATCTGCTAATAGAAGCATTTTAAATTTCTTCATACTAAATTTTTACTGTTTCATGGGCACTTCGTAAGAGTTGGGTTCGGTCATAACTCTGGGTCTACGCCACCAAAACGTCTCAAATTTTGGATTCTTACTACAAATGACGTTCTGTACCCGAATCGCTCAAAATATCGTCTAGTAGAAGAATTTTAAATTTCTTCATACTAATTTTTTACCGATTTATGGGCACTTCGTCAGAGTTGGGGTCCGTCATAACTCTGGCTCTACGGCACCGAACCGACTCAAATTTTGGAGTCTTACAACAAATGACGGTCTGTACACGAATCGTTCAAAATATCTGCTAATAGAAAAATTTTAAATTTCTTCATACTAAATTTTTACTGTTTCATGTGCACTTCGTCAGAGTTGGGTTCGGTCATAACTCTGGATCTACGCAACCGAAACGACTCAAATTTTGGATTCTTACTACAATTGACGTTCTGTAACCGAATCCCTCAAAGTATCTTGTAACAGAAGAATTTAACCTTTCTTTACTTTACCATTTTATGGGCACTTCGTCAGAGTTGTGTTCGGTCATAACTTTGGCTCTACGCACCGAACCGACTCAAATTTTGGAGTCTTACTACAAATGACGGTCTGTACACGAATCGTTCAAAATATCTTCTCATAGAAGAATTTTGAATTTCTTCATACTAAATTTTTACTGTTTCATGGGCACTTCGTCAGAGTTGGGTTCGGTCATAACTTTGGCTCTACAGCACTGAACCGACTCAAATTTTGGATTCTTACTACAAATGACGTTCTGTATCCGAATCGCTCAAAATATCGTCTAATAGAGGAATTTTAAATTTCTTCATACTAAATTTTTACCGATTTATGCGCACTTCGTCAGAGTTGGGGTCGGTCATAACTCTGGCTCTACGCCACCGAAACGACTCAAATTTGGATTCTTACTACAAATGACGTTCTGTACCCGAATCGCTCAAATTATCGTATAATAGAGGAATTTTAAATTTCTTCACACTAAATTTTTCCGATTTATGCGCACTTCGTCAGAGTTGGGGTCGGTCATAACTCTGACTCTACGCCACCTAAACGACTCAAATTTTGGATTCTAACTACAAATGACGTTTTGTACCCGAATCGCTCAAAATATCTGCTAATAGAGGATTATTAAATTTCTTCATACTAAATTTTTACCGATTTATGCGCACTTCGTCAGAGTTGGGGTCGGTCATAACTCTGGTTCTATGGCACCGAACCGACTCAAATTTTGGTTTCTTACTTCAAATGATGGTCTGTACACGAATCGTTCAAAATATCTGCTAATAGAGGATTATTAAATTTCTTCATACTAAATTTTTACCGATTTATGGGCACTTCGTCAGATTTGGGGTCGGTCATAACTCTGGCTCTACGGCACCGAACCGACACAAATTTTGGATTCTTACTACAATTGACGTTCTGTACCCGAATGCCTCAAAGTATCTTGTAACAGAAGAATTTTAACTTTCTTCACTTTACCGTTTTATGGGTACTTCGTCAGAGTTGTGTTCGGTCATAACTTTGGCTCTACGCACCGAACCGACTCAAATTTTGGAGAGTTACTACAAATGACGTTTTGTACACGAATCGTTCAAAGTATCTTATAATAGAAGAATTTTGAATTTCTTCATACTAAATTTTTATTGTTTCACGGGCACTTGGTCAGAGTTGGGTTCGGTCATAACTTTGGCTCTACACCACCGAACCGACTCAAATTTTGGATTCTTACTACAAATGATGTTCTGTACCCGAATCGCTCAAAATATGGTCTAATAGGAAAATTTTAAATTTCTTCATACTAAATTTTTACTGTTTAATGGGCAATTGGTCAGAGTTGGGTTCGGTCATAACTTTGGCTCTACGGCACCGAACCGACTTAAATTTTGGATTCTTACTACAAATGACGTTCTGTACCCCAATCCCTCAAAGTATCTTGTAACAGAAGAATTTTAACTTTCTTCACTTTACCGTTTTATGGGCACTTCGAAAGAGTTGTGTTCGGTCATAACTTTTGCTCTACGCACCGACCCGACTCAAATTTTGGAGTCTTACTTCAAATGACGGTCTGTTCACGAATCGTTCAAAAAATCTGCTAATAGAAGTATTTTAAATTTCTTCATACTAAATTTTTACTGTTTCATGGGCACTTCGTCAGAGTTGGGTTCGGTCATAACTTTGGCTCTACAGCACTGAACCGACTCAAATTTTGGATTCTTACTACATTTGACGTTCTGTAACCGAATCCCTCAAAGTATCTTGAAACAGAAGAATTTTACCTTTCTTCACTTTACCGTTTTATGGGCACTTCGTCAGAGTTGTGTTCGGTCATAACTTTGGCTCTACAGCACTGAACCGACTCAAATTTTGGATTCGTACTACATTTGACGTTCTGTAACCGAATCCCTCAAAGTAGAGGAATTTAAAATTTCTTCACACTAAATTTTTCCGATTTATGCGCACTTCGTCAGAGTTGGGGTCGGTCATAACTCTGGCTCTACGGCACCGAACCGACTCAAATTTTGGATTCGTACTACATTTGACGTTCTGTACCCGAATCGCTCAAAATATCGTCTAATAGAAGAATTTTAAAATTCTTCATACTAATTTTTTACCGATTAATGCGCACTTCGTCAGAGTTGTGTTCGGTCATAACTTTGGCTCTACGCACCGAACCGACTCAAATTTTGGAGTCTTACTACAATTGACGGTCTGTACACGAATCGTTCAAAATATCTGCTAATAGAAGAATTTTAAATTTCTTCATACTAAATTTTTACTGTTTCATGGGCACTTCGTCAGAGTTGGGTTTGGTCATAACTCTGTCTCTACGCCACCGAAACGACTCAAATTTTGCATTCTTACTACAAATGACGTTCTGTACCCGAATAGCTATAAATATCGTCTAATTTTAAATTTCTTCATACTAATTTTTTACCGATTTATGGGCACTTCGTCAGAGTTGGGGTCGGTCATAACTCTGGCTCTACGGCACCGAACCGACTCAAATTTTGGAGTCTTACTACAAATAACGGTCTGTACACGAATCGTTCAAAATATCTGCAAATAGAAGAATTTTAACTTTCTTCATAATAAATTTTTACTGTTTCATGGGCACTTCGTCAGAGTTGGGTTCGGTCAAAACTCTGACTCTACGCCACCTAAACGACTCAAATTTTGGATTCTTTCTACAAATGACGTTCTGTACCCGAATCGTTCAAAATATCGTCTAATAGAGGATTTTTAAATTTCTTCATACTAAATTTTTACCGATTTATGGGCACTTCGTCAGAGTTGGGGTCGGTCATAACTCTGGCTCTACGGCACCGAACCGACTCAAATTTTGGAGTCTTACTACAAATGACGGTCTGTACACGAATCGTTCAAAATATCTGCTAATAGAAGAATTTTAAATTTCTTCATACTAAATTTTTACTGTTTCATGTGCACTTCGTCAGAGTTGGGTTCAGTCATAACTCTGGATCTACGCCACCGAAACGACTCAAATTTTGGATTCTTACTACAATTGACGTTCTGTAACCGAATCCCTCAAAGTATCTTGTAACAGAAGAATTTAACCTTTCTTCACTTTACCGTTTTATGGGCACTTCGTCAGAGTTGTGTTCGGTCATAACTTTGGCTCTACGCACCGAACCGACTCAAATTTTGGAGTCTTACTACAAATGACGGTCTGTACACGAATCGTTCAAAATATCTTCTCATAGAAGAATTTTGAATTTCTTCATACTAAATTTTTACTGTTTCATGGGCACTTCGTCAGAGTTGGGTTCGTTCATAACTTTGGCTCTACAGCACTGAACCGACTCAAATTTTGGAGTCTTACTACAAATGACGTTCTGTATCCGAATCGCTCAAAATATCGTCTAATAGAGGAATTTTAAATTTCTTCATACTAAATTTTTACCGATTTATGCGCACTTCGTCAGAGTTGGGGTCGGTCATAACTCTGGCTCTATGGCACCGAACCGGCTCAAATTTTGGTTTCTTACTTCAAATGATTGTCTGTACACGAATCGTTCAAAATATCTGCTAATAGAAGAATTTTAAATATCTTCATACTAAATTTTTACTGTTTCATGGGCACTTCGTCAGAGTTGGGTTCTGTCATAACTTTGGCTCTACAGCCTCGAACCGACTCAAATTTTGGATTCTTACTACAAATGACGTTCTGTACCCGAATCGCTCAAAATATCGTCTAATAGAGGAATTTAAAATTTCTTCATCCTACATTTTTACCGATTTATGCGCACTTCGTCAGAGTCCGGGTCGGGCATAACTCTGGCTCTATGGCACAAAACCGACTAAAATTTTGGTTTCTTACTACAAATGACGTTCTGT
Organism: Limnephilus marmoratus; assembly: GCA_917880885.1. Classification (NCBI taxonomy): domain Eukaryota; kingdom Metazoa; phylum Arthropoda; class Insecta; order Trichoptera; family Limnephilidae; genus Limnephilus; species Limnephilus marmoratus. Next base: position 25,185,019 of record OU862919.1, on the reverse strand, counting down.
ACACGAATCGTTCAAAATATCTGCTAATAGAAGAATTTTAAATTACTTCATACTAAATTTTTACTGTTTCATGGGCACTTCGTCAGAGTTGGGTTTGGTCATATCTCTGGCTCTACGCCACCGAAACGACTCAAATTTTGGATTCTTATGCGCACTTCGTCAGAGTTGGGGTCGGTCATAACTCTGGCTCTACGCCACCGAAACGACTCAAATTTGGATTCTTACTACAAATGACGTTCTGTACCCGAATCGCTCAAAATATGGTCTAATAGAAGAATTTTAAATTTCTTCATACTAAATTTTTACCGATTAATGGGCACTTCGTCAGAGTTGGGGTCGGTCATATCTCTGTTTCTATGGCACCGAACCGACTCAAATTTCGGTTTCTTACTTCAAATTATGGTCTGTACACGAATCGTTCAAAATATCTGCAAATAGAAGAATTTTAAATTTCTTCATACTAAATTTTTACTGTTTTATGAGCACTTCGTCAGAATTGGGTTTGGTCATAAATCTGGCTCTACGCCACCGAAACGACTCAAATTCGGATTCTTACTACAAATGACGTTCTGTACCCGAATCGCTCAAAATATCGTCTAATAGAAGAATTTTAAATTTCTTCATACTAATTTTTTACCGATTTATGGGCACTTCGTCAGAGTTGGGGTCGGTCATAACTCTGGCTCTACGGTACCAAACCGACTCAAATTTTGGAGTCTTACTACAAATGACGGTCTGTACCCGAATCGTTCAAAATATCTGCTAATAGACGAATTTTAAATTTCTTCATACTAAATTTTTACTGTTTCATGGGCACTTCGTCAGAGTTGGGTTCGGTCATAACTTTGGCTCTACAGCACCGAACCGACTCAAATTTTGGATTCATACTACATTTGACGTTCTGTAACCGAATCCCTCAAAGTATCTTGAAACAGAAGAATTTTACCTTTCTTCACTTTACCGTTTTATGGGCACTTCGTCAGAGTTGTGTTCGGTCATAACTTTGGCTCTACAGCACTGAACCGACTCAAATTTTGGATTCGTACTACATTTGACGTTCTGTAACCGAATCCCTCAAAGTAGAGGAATTTTAAATTTCTTCACACTAAATTTTTCCGATTTATGCGCACTTCGTCAGAGTTGGGGTCGGTCATAACTCTGGCTCTACGACACCGAACCGACTCAAATTTTGGATTCGTACTACATTTGACGTTCTGTACCCGAATCGCTCAAAATATCGTCTAATAGAAGAATTTTAAAATTCTTCATACTAATTTTTTACCGATTTGAGTTGTGTTCGGTCATAACTTTGGCTCTACGCACCGAACCGACTCAAATTTTGGAGTCTTACTACAATTGACGGTCTGTACACGAATCGTTCAAAATATCTGCTAATAGAAGAATTTTAAATTTCTTCATACTAAATTTTTACTGTTTCATGGGCACTTCGTCAGAGTTGGGTTTGGTCATAACTCTGTCTCTACGCCACCGAAACGACTCAAATTTTGCATTCTTACTACAAATGACGTTCTGTACCCGAATAGCTATAAATATCGTCTAATAGAAGAATTTTAAATTTCTTCATACTAATTTTTTACCGATTTATGGGCACTTCGTCAGAGTTGGGGTCGGTCATAACTCTGGCTCTACGGCACCGAACCGACTCAAATTTTGGAGTCTTACTACAAATGACGGTCTGTACACGAATCGTTTAAAATATCTGCAAATAGAAGAATTTTAACTTTCTTCATAATAAATTTTTACTGTTTCATGGGCACTTCGTCAGAGTTGGGTTCGGTCAAAACTCTGACTCTACGCCACCTAAACGACTCAAATTTTGGATTCTTTCTACAAATGACGTTCTGTACCCGAATCGTTCAAAATATCGTCTAATAGAGGATTTTTAAATTTCTTCATACTAAATTTTTACCGATTTATGGGCACTTCGTCAGAGTTGGGGTCGGTCATAACTCTGGCTCTACGGCACCGAACCGACTCAAATTTTGGAGTCTTACTACAAATGACGGTCTGTACACGAATCGTTCAAAATATCTGCTAATAGAAGAATTTTAAATTTCTTCATACTAAATTTTTACTGTTTCATGTGCACTTCGTCAGAGTTGGGTTCAGTCATAACTCTGGATCTACGCCACCGAAACGACTCAAATTTTGGATTCTTACTACAATTGACGTTCTGTAACCGAAGCCCTTAAAGTATCTTGTAACAGAAGAATTTAACCTTTCTTCACTTTACCGTTTTATGGGCACTTCGTCAGAGTTGTGTTCGGTCATAACTTTGGCTCTACGCACCGAACCGACTCAAATTTTGGAGTCTTACTACAAATGACGGTCTGTACACGAATCGTTCAAAATATCTTCTCATAGAAGAATTTTGAATTTCTTCATACTAAATTTTTACTGTTTCATGGGCACTTCGTCAGAGTTGGGTTCGTTCATAACTTTGGCTCTACAGCACTGAACCGACTCAAATTTTGGATTCTTACTACAAATGACGTTCTGTATCCGAATCGCTCAAAATATCGTCTAATAGAGGAATTTTAAATTTCTTCATACTAAATTTTTACCGATTTATGCGCACTTCGTCAGAGTTGGGGTCGGTCATAACTCTGGCTCTATGGCACCGAACCGGCTCAAATTTTGGTTTCTTACTTCAAATGATTGTCTGTACACGAATCGTTCAAAATATCTGCTTATAGAAGAATTTTAAATATCTTCATACTAAATTTTTACTGTTTCATGGGCACTTCGTCAGAGTTGGGTTCTGTCATAACTTTGGCTCTACAGCACTGAACCGACTCAAATTTTTGATTCTTACTACAAATGACGTTCTGTACCCGAATCGCTCAAAATATCGTCTAATAGAGGAATTTAAAATTTCTTCATACTACATTTTTACCGATTTATGCGCACTTCGTCAGAGTCCGGGTCGGTCATAACTCTGGCTCTATGGCACAAAACCGACTAAAATTTTGGTTTCTTACTACAAATGACGTTCTGTACACGAATCGTTCAAAATATCTGCTAATAGAAGAATTTTAAATTACTTCATACTAAATTTTTACTGTTTCATGGGCACTTCGTCAGAGTTGGGTTTGGTCATAACTCTGGCTCTACGCCACCGAAACGACTCAAATTTTGGATTCTTATGCGCACTTCGTCAGAGTTGGGGTCGGTCATAACTCTGGCTCTACGCCACCGAAACGACTCAAATTTGGATTCTTACTACAAATGACGTTCTGTACCCGAATCGCTCAAAATATGGTCTAATAGAAGAATTTTAAATTTCTTCATACTAAATTTTTACCGATTAATGGGCACTTCGTCAGAGTTGGGGTCGGTCATAACTCTGTTTCTATGGCACCGAACCGACTCAAATTTCGGTTTCTTACTTCAAATTATGGTCTGTACACGAATCGTTCAAAATATCTGCAAATAGAAGAATTTTAAATTTCTTCATACTAAATTTTTACTGTTTTATGAGCACTTCGTCAGAATTGGGTTTGGTCATAACTCTGGCTCTACGCCACCGAAACGACTCAAATTCGGATTCTTACTACAAATGACGTTCTGTACCCGAATCGCTCAAAATATCGTCTAATAGAAGAATTTTAAATTTCTTCATACTAATTTTTTACCGATTTATGGGCACTTCGTCAGAGTTGGGGTCGGTCATAACTCTGGCTCTACGGTACCAAACCGACTCAAATTTTGGAGTCTTACTTCAAATGACGGTCTGTACCCGAATCGTTCAAAATATCTGCTAATAGAAGAATTTTAAATTTCTTCATACTAAATTTTTACTGTTTCATGGGCACTTCGTCAGAGTTGGGTTCGGTCATAACTCTGGCTCTACGCCACCGAAACGACTCAAATTTTGGATTCTTACTACAAATGACGTTCTGTACCCGAATCGCTCAAAATATCGTCTAATAGAGGAATTTTAAATTTCTTCATACTAAATTTTTACCGATTTATGCCCACTTTTCAGAGTTGGGGTCGGTCATAACTCTGGCTCTATGGCACCGAACCGACTAAAATTTTGATTTCTTACTATAAATGACGTTCTGTACCCGAATCGCTCAAAATATCGTCTAATAGAGGAATTTTAAATTTCTTCATACTAAATTTTTACCGATTTATGCGCACTTCGTCAGAGTTGTGGTCGGTCATAACTCTGGCTCTATGGCACCGAACCGACTAAAATTTTGGTTTCTTACTACAAATGACGTTCTGTACACGAATCGTTCAAAATATCTGCTAATAGAAGAATTTTAAATTTCTTCATACTAAATTTTTACTGTTTCATGGGACTTCGTCAGAGTTGGGTTTGGTCATAACTCTGGCTCTACGCCACAGAAACGACTCAAATTTTGGATTCTTACTACAAATGACGTTGTGTAACCGAATCCCCCAAAGTATCTTGTAACAGAAGAATTTAACCTTTCTTCACTTTACCGTTTTATGGGCACTTCGTCAGAGTTGTGTTCGGTCATAACTTTGGCTGTACGCACCGAACCGACTCAAATTTTGGAGTCTTACTACAAATGACGGTCTGTACACGAATCGTTCAAAATATCTTCTCATAGAAGAATTTTGAATTTCTTCATACTAAATTTTTACTGTTTCATGGGCACTTCGTCAGAGTTGGGTTCGGTCATAACTTTGGCTCTACAGCACTGAACCGACTCAAATTTTGGATTCTTACTACAAATGACGTTCTGTATCCGAATCGCTCAAAATATCGTCTAATAGAGGAATTTTAAATTTCTTCATACTAAATTTTTACCGATTTATGGGCACTTCGTCAGAGTTGGGGTCGGTCATAACTCTGGCTCTACAGCACCGAACAGACTCAAATTTTGGAGTCTTACTACAAATGACAGTCTGTACACGAATCGTTCAAAATATCTGCTAATCGAAGAATTTTAACTTTCTTTATAATAAATTTTTACTGTTTCATGGGCACTTCGTCATAGTTAGGTTCGGTCATAACTCTGACTCTACGCCACCTAAACGACTCAAATTTTGGATTCTTACTACAAATGACGTTCTGTACCCGAATAGCTATAAATATCGTCTAATAGAAGAATTTTAAATTTCTTCAAACTAATTTTTTACCGATTTATGGGCACTTCGTCAGAGTTGGGGTCGGTCATAACTCTGGCTCTACGGCACCGAATCGACTCAAATTTTGGAGTCTTACTACAAATGACGGTCTGTACACGAATCGTTCAAAATATCTGCTAATAGAAGAATTTTAACTTTCTTCATAATAATTTTTTACTGTTTCATGGGCACTTCGTCAGAGTTGGGTTCGGTCATAACTCTGGCTCTACGCCACCGAAACGACTCAAATTTTGGATTCTTACTACAAATGACGTTCTGTACCCGAATCGCTCAAAATATCGTCTGATAGAGGAATTTTAAATTTCTTCATACTAAATTTTTACCGATTTATGGGCACTTCGTCAGAGTTGGGGTCGGTCATAACTCTGGCTCTACAGCACCGAACAGACTCAAATTTTGGAGTCTTACTACAAATGACAGTCTGTACACGAATCGTTCAAAATATCTGCTAATCGAAGAATTTTAACTTTCTTTATAATAAATTTTTACTGTTTCATGGGCACTTCGTCATAGTTGGGTTCGGTCATAACTCTGACTCTACGCCACCTAAACGACTCAAATTTTGGATTCTTACTACAAATGACGTTCTGTACCCGAATAGCTATAAATATCGTCTAATAGAAGAATTTTAAATTTCTTCAAACTAATTTTTTACCGATTTATGGGCACTTCGTCAGAGTTGGGGTCGGTCATAACTCTGGCTCTACGGCACCGAACCGACTCAAATTTTGGAGTCTTACTACAAATGACGGTCTGTACACGAATCGTTCAAAATATCTGCTAATAGAAGAATTTTAACTTTCTTCATAATAATTTTTTACTGTTTCATGGGCACTTCGTCAGAGTTGGGTTCGGTCATAACTCTGGCTCTACGCCACCGAAACGACTCAAATTTTGGATTCTTACTACAAATGACGTTCTGTACCCGAATCGCTCAAAATATCGTCTAATAGAGGAATTTTAAATTTCTTCATACTAAATTTTTACCGATTTATGCGCACTTCGTCAGAGTTGGGGTCGGTCATAACTCTGGCTCTATGGCACCGAACCGACTAAAATTTTGATTTCTTACTATAAATGACGTTCTGTACCCGAATCGCTCAAAATATCGTCTAATAGAGGAATTTTAAATTTCTTCATACTAAATTTTTACCGATTTATGCGCACTTCGTCAGAGTTGTGGTCGGTCATAACTCTGGCTCTATGGCACCGAACCGACTAAAATTTTGGTTTCTTACTACAAATGACGTTCTGTACACGAATCGTTCAAAATATCTGCTAATAGAAGAATTTTAAATTTCTTCATACTAAATTTTTACTGTTTCGTGGGCACTTCGTCAGAGTTGGGTTTGGTCATAACTCTGGCTCTACGCCACAGAAACGACTCAAATTTTGGATTCTTACTACAAATGACGTTGTGTAACCGAATCCCCCAAAGTATCTTGTAACAGAAGAATTTAACCTTTCTTCACTTTACAGTTTTATGGGCACTTCGTCAGAGTTGTGTTCGTTTATAACTTTGGCTGTACGCACCGAACCGACTCAAATTTTGGAGTCTTACTACAAATGACGGTCTGTTCACGAATCGTTCAAAAAATCTGCTAATAGAAGAATTTTATATTTCTTCATACTAAATTTTTTCTGTTTCATGGGCACTTCGTAAGAGTTGGGTTCGGTCATAACTCTGGGTCTACGCCACCGAAACGTCTCAAATTTTGGATTCTTACTACAAATGACGTTCTGTACCCGAATCGCTCAAAATATCGTCTAAGAGAAGAATTTTAAATTTCTACATACTAATTTTTTACCGATTTATGGGCACTTCGTCAGAGTTGGGGTCGGTCATAACTCTGGCTCTACGGCACCGAACCGACTCAAATTTTGGAGTCTTACTACAAATGACGGTCTGTACACGAATCGTTCAAAATATCTGCTAATAGAAGAATTTTAAATTTCTTCATACTAAATTTTTACTGTTTCATGTGCACTTCGTCAGAGTTGGGTTCGGTCATAACTCTGGGTCTACGCCACCGAAACGTCTCAATTTTTGGATTCTTACTACAAATGACGTTCTGTACCCGAATCGCTCAAAATATCGTCTAATAGAGGAATTTTAAATTTCTTCATACTAAATTTTTACCGATTTATGGGCACTTCGTCAGAGTTGGGGTCGGTCATAACTCTGGCTCTACAGCACCGAACAGACTCAAATTTTGGAGTCTTACTACAAATGACAGTCTGTACACGAATCGTTCAAAATATCTGCTAATAGAAGAATTTTTAATTTCTTCATACTAAATTTTTACTGTTTCATGTGCACTGCGTAAGAGTTGGGTTCGGTCATAACTCAGGGTCTACGCCACCGAAACGTCTCAAATTTTGGATTCTTACTACAAATGACGTTCTGTACCCGAATCGCTCAAAATATCGTCTAATAGAGGAATTTTAAATTTCTTCATACTAAATTTTTACCGATTTATGCGCACTTCGTCAGAGTTGTGGTCGGTCATAACTCTGGCTCTATGGCACCGAACCGACTAAAATTTTGGTTTCTTACTACAAATGACGTTCTGTACACGAATCGTTCAAAATATCTGCTAATAGAAGAATTTTAAATTTCTTCATACTAAATTTTTACTGTTTCATGGGCACTTCGTCAGATTTGGGTTTGGTCATAACTCTGGCTCTACGCCACAGAAACGACTCAAATTTTGGATTCTTACTACAAATGACGTTGTGTAACCGAATCCCCCAAAGTATCTTGTAACAGAAGAATTTAACCTTTCTTCACTTTACCGTTTTATGGGCACTTCGTCAGAGTTGTGTTCGGTCATAACTTTGGCTGTACGCACCGAACCGACTCAAATTTTGGAGTCTTACTACAAATGACGTTCTGTACCCGAATCGCTCAAAATATCGTCTAATAGAAGAATTTTAAATTTCTTCATACTAATTTTTTACCGATTTATGGGCACTTCGTCAGAGTTGGGGTCGGTCATAACTCTGGCTCTACGGCACCGAACCGACTCAAATTTTGGAGTCTTACTACAAATGACGGTCTGTACCCGAATCGTTCAAAATATCTGCTAATAAGAGAATTTTAAATTTCTTCATACTAAATTTTTACTCTTTCATGGGCACTTCGTCAGAGTTGGGTTCGGTCATAACTTTGGCTCTACAGCACCGAACCGACTCAAATTTTGGTTTCTTACTTCAAATGATGGTCTGTACACGAATCGTTCAAAATATCTGCTAATAGAAGAATTTTAAATTTCTTCATACTAAATTTTTACTGTTTCATGGGCACTTCGTCAGAGTTGGGTTCGGTCATAACTTTGGCTCTACATCACTGAACCGACTCAAATTTTGGATTCTTACTACAAATGACGTTCTGTACCCGAATCGCTCAAAATATCGTTTAATAGAGGAATTTTAAATTTCTTCACACTAAATTTTTCCGATTTATGCGCACTTCGTCAGAGTTGGGGTCGGTCATAACTCTGACTCTACGCTACCTAAACGACTCAAATTTTGGATTCTAACTACAAATGACGTTCTGTACCCGAATCGCTCAAAATATCGTCTAATAGAGGATTTTTAAATTTCTTCATACTAAATTTTTAACGATTTATGGGCACTTCGTCAGATTTGGGGTCGGTCATAACTCTGGCTCTACGACACCAAACCGACACAAATTTTGGATTCTTACTACAATTGACGTTCTGTACCCGAATGCCTCAAAGTATCTTGTAACAGAAGAATTTTAACTTTCTTCACTTTACCGTTTTATGGGTACTTCGTCAGAGTTGTGTTCGGTCATAACTTTGGCTCTACGCACCGAACCGACTTAAATTTTGGAGACTTACTACAAATGACGTTTTGTACACGAATCGTTCAAAGTATCTTGTAATAGAAGAATTTTGAATTTCTTTATACTAAATTTTTACTGTTTCATGGGCACTTGGTCAGAGTTGGGTTCGGTCATAACTTTGGCTCTACACCACCGAACCGACTCAAATTTTGGATTCTTACTACAAATGATGTTCTGTACCCGAATCGCTCAAAATATGGTCTAATAGGAAAATTTTAAATTTCTTCATACTAAATTTTTACTGTTTAATGGGCAATTGGTCGGAGTTGGGTTCGGTCATAACTTTGGCTCTACGGCACCGAACCGACTTAAATTTTGGATTCTTACTACAAATGACGTTCTGTACCCCAATCCCTCAAAGTATCTTGTAACAGAAGAATTTTAACTTTCTTCACTTTACCGTTTTATGGGCACTTCGAAAGAGTTTTGTTCGGTCATAACTTTTGCTCTACGCACCGACCCGACTCAAATTTTGGAGTCTTACTACAAATGACGGTCTGTTCACGAATCGTTCAAAAAATCTGCTAATAGAAGAATTTTAAATTTCTTCATACTAAATTTTTACTGTTTCATGGGCACTTCGTCAGAGTTGGGTTCGGTCATAACTTTGGCTCTACATCACTGAACCGACTCAAATTTTGGATTCTTACTACAAATGACGTTCTGTACCCGAATCGCTCAAAATATCGTTTAATAGAGGAATTTTAAATTTCTTCACACTAAATTTTTCCGATTTATGCGCACTTCGTCAGAGTTGGGGTCGGTCATAACTCTGACTCTACGCTACCTAAACGACTCAAATTTTGGATTCTAACTACAAATGACGTTCTGTACCCGAATCGCTCAAAATATCGTCTAATAGAGGATTTTTAAATTTCTTCATACTAAATTTTTAACGATTTATGGGCACTTCGTCAGATTTGGGGTCGGTCATAACTCTGGCTCTACGACACCAAACCGACACAAATTTTGGATTCTTACTACAATTGACGTTCTGTACCCGAATGCCTCAAAGTATCTTGTAACAGAAGAATTTTAACTTTCTTCACTTTACCGTTTTATGGGTACTTCGTCAGAGTTGTGTTCGGTCATAACTTTGGCTCTACGCACCGAACCGACTTAAATTTTGGAGACTTACTACAAATGACGTTTTGTACACGAATCGTTCAAAGTATCTTGTAATAGAAGAATTTTGAATTTCTTTATACTAAATTTTTACTGTTTCATGGGCACTTGGTCAGAGTTGGGTTCGGTCATAACTTTGGCTCTACACCACCGAACCGACTCAAATTTTGGATTCTTACTACAAATGATGTTCTGTACCCGAATCGCTCAAAATATGGTCTAATAGGAAAATTTTAAATTTCTTCATACTAAATTTTTACTGTTTAATGGGCAATTGGTCAGAGTTGGGTTCGGTCATAACTTTGGCTCTACGGCACCGAACCGACTTAAATTTTGGATTCTTACTACAAATGACGTTCTGTACCCCAATCCCTCAAAGTATCTTGTAACAGAAGAATTTTAACTTTCTTCACTTTACCGTTTTATGGGCACTTCGAAAGAGTTTTGTTCGGTCATAACTTTTGCTCTACGCACCGACCCGACTCAAATTTTGGAGTCTTACTACAAATGACGGTCTGTTCACGAATCGTTCAAAAAATCTGCTAATAGAAGATTTTTAAATTTCTTCATACTAAATTTTTACTGTTTCATGGGCACTTCGTAAGAGTTGGGTTCGGTCATAACTCTGGGTCTACGCCACCGAAACGCCTCAAATTTTGGATTCTTACTACAAATGACGTTCTGTACACGAATCGTTCAAAATATCTTCTCATAGAAGAATTTTGAATTTCTTCATACTAAATTTTTACTGTTTCATGGGCACTTCGTCAGAGTTGGGTTCGGTCATAACTCTGGCTCTACAGCACTGAACCGACTCAAATTTTGGATTCTTACTACAAATGACGTTCTGTACCCGAATCGCTCAAAATATCGTCTAATAGAGGAATTTTAAATTTCTTCATACTAAATTTTTACCGATTTATGCCCACTTTTCAGAGTTGGGGTCGGTCATAACTCTGGCTCTATGGCACCGAACCGACTAAAATTTTGATTTCTTACTATAAATGACGTTCTGTACCCGAATCGCTCAAAATATCGTCTAATAGAGGAATTTTAAATTTCTTCATACTAAATTTTTACCGATTTATGCGCACTTCGTCAGAGTTGTGGTCGGTCATAACTCTGGCTCTATGGCACCGAACCGACAAAAATTTTGGTTTCTTACTACAAATGACGTTCTGTACACGAATCGTTCAAAATATCTGCTAATAGAAGAATTTTATATTTCTTCATACTAAATTTTTACTGTTTCATGGGCACTTCGTCAGAGTTGGGTTTGGTCATAACTCTGGCTCTACGCCACAGAAACGACTCAAATTTTGGATTCTTACTACAAATGACGTTGTGTAACCGAATCCCCCAAAGTATCTTGTAACAGAAGAATTTAACCTTTCTTCACTTTACCGTTTTATGGGCACTTCGTCAGAGTTGTGTTCGGTCATAACTTTGGCTGTACGCACCGAACCGACTCAAATTTTGGAGTCTTACTACAAATGACGTTCTGTACCCGAATCGCTCAAAATATCGTCTAATAGAAGAATTTTAAATTTCTTCATACTAATTTTTTACCGATTTATGGGCACTTCGTCAGAGTTGGGGTCGGTCATAACTCTGGCTCTACGGCACCGAACCGACTCAAATTTTGGAGACTTACTACAAATGACGGTCTGTACCCGAATCGTTCAAAATATCTGCTAATAAGAGAATTTTAAATTTCTTCATACTAAATTTTTACTCTTTCATGGGCACTTCGTCAGAGTTGGGTTCGGTCATAACTTTGGCTCTACAGCACCGAACCGACTCAAATTTTGGTTTCTTACTTCAAATGATGGTCTGTACACGAATCGTTCAAAATATCTGCTAATAGAAGAATTTTAAATTTCTTCATACTAAATTTTTACTGTTTCATGGGCACTTCGTCAGAGTTGGGTTCGGTCATAACTTTGGCTCTACATCACTGAACCGACTCAAATTTTGGATTCTTACTACAAATGACGTTCTGTACCCGAATCGCTCAAAATATCGTTTAATAGAGGAATTTTAAATTTCTTCACACTAAATTTTTCCGATTTATGCGCACTTCGTCAGAGTTGGGGTCGGTCATAACTCTGACTCTACGCTACCTAAACGACTCAAATTTTGGATTCTAACTACAAATGACGTTCTGTACCCGAATCGCTCAAAATATCGTCTAATAGAGGATTTTTAAATTTCTTCATACTAAATTTTTAACGATTTATGGGCACTTCGTCAGATTTGGGGTCGGTCATAACTCTGGCTCTACGACACCAAACCGACACAAATTTTGGATTCTTACTACAATTGACGTTCTGTACCCGAATGCCTCAAAGTATCTTGTAACAGAAGAATTTTAACTTTCTTCACTTTACCGTTTTATGGGTACTTCGTCAGAGTTGTGTTCGGTCATAACTTTGGCTCTACGCACCGAACCGACTTAAATTTTGGAGACTTACTACAAATGACGTTTTGTACACGAATCGTTCAAAGTATCTTGTAATAGAAGAATTTTGAATTTCTTTATACTAAATTTTTACTGTTTCATGGGCACTTGGTCAGAGTTGGGTTCGGTCATAACTTTGGCTCTACACCACCGAACCGACTCAAATTTTGGATTCTTACTACAAATGATGTTCTGTACCCGAATCGCTCAAAATATGGTCTAATAGGAAAATTTTAAATTTCTTCATACTAAATTTTTACTGTTTAATGGGCAATTGGTCAGAGTTGGGTTCGGTCATAACTTTGGCTCTACGGCACCGAACCGACTTAAATTTTGGATTCTTACTACAAATGACGTTCTGTACCCCAATCCCTCAAAGTATCTTGTAACAGAAGAATTTTAACTTTCTTCACTTTACCGTTTTATGGGCACTTCGAAAGAGTTTTGTTCGGTCATAACTTTTGCTCTACGCACCGACCCGACTCAAATTTTGGAGTCTTACTACAAATGACGTTCTGTTCACGAATCGTTCAAAAAATCTGCTAATAGAAGAATTTTAAATTTCTTCATACTAAATTTTTACTGTTTCATGGGCACTTCGTAAGAGTTGGGTTCGGTCATAACTCTGGGTCTACGCCACCGAAACGTCTCAAATTTTGGATTCTTACTACAAATGACGTTGTGTAACCGAATCCCCCAAAGTATCTTGTAACAGAAGAATTTAACCTTTCTTCACTTTACCGTTTTATGGGCACTTCGTCAGAGTTGTGTTCGGTCATAACTTTGGCTGTACGCACCGAACCGACTCAAATTTTGGAGTCTTACTACAAATGACGTTCTGTACCCGAATCGCTCAAAATATCGTCTAATAGAAGAATTTTAAATTTCTTCATACTAATTTTTTACCGATTTATGGGCACTTCGTCAGAGTTGGGGTCGGTCATAACTCTGGCTCTACGGCACCGAACCGACTCAAATTTTGGAGTCTTACTACAAATGACGGTCTGTACCCGAATCGTTCAAAATATCTGCTAATAAGAGAATTTTAAATTTCTTCATACTAAATTTTTACTCTTTCATGGGCACTTCGTCAGAGTTGGGTTCGGTCATAACTTTGGCTCTACAGCACCGAACCGACTCAAATTTTGGTTTCTTACTTCAAATGATGGTCTGTACACGAATCGTTCAAAATATCTGCTAATAGAAGAATTTTAAATTTCTTCATACTAAATTTTTACTGTTTCATGGGCACTTCGTCAGAGTTGGGTTCGGTCATAACTTTGGCTCTACATCACTGAACCGACTCAAATTTTGGATTCTTACTACAAATGACGTTCTGTACCCGAATCGCTCAAAATATCGTTTAATAGAGGAATTTTAAATTTCTTCACACTAAATTTTTCCGATTTATGCGCACTTCGTCAGAGTTGGGGTCGGTCATAACTCTGACTCTACGCTACCTAAACGACTCAAATTTTGGATTCTAACTACAAATGACGTTCTGTACCCGAATCGCTCAAAATATCGTCTAATAGAGGATTTTTAAATTTCTTCATACTAAATTTTTAACGATTTATGGGCACTTCGTCAGATTTGGGGTCGGTCATAACTCTGGCTCTACGACACCAAACCGACACAAATTTTGGATTCTTACTTCAATTGACGTTCTGTACCCGAATGCCTCAAAGTATCTTGTAACAGAAGAATTTTAACTTTCTTCACTTTACCGTTTTATGGGTACTTCGTCAGAGTTGTGTTCGGTCATAACTTTGGCTCTACGCACCGAACCGACTAAAATTTTGGAGACTTACTACAAATGACGTTTTGTACACGAATAGTTCAAAGTATCTTGTAATAGAAGAATTTTGAATTTCTTTATACTAAATTTTTACTGTTTCATGGGCACTTGGTCAGAGTTGGGTTCGGTCATAACTTTGGCTCTACACCACCGAACCGACTCAAATTTTGGATTCTTACTACAAATAACGTTCTGTACCCCAATCCCTCAAAGTATCTTGTAACAGAAGAATTTTAACTTTCTTCACTTTACCGTTTTATGGGCACTTCGAAAGAGTTTTGTTCGGTCATAACTTTTGCTCTACGCACCGACCCGACTCAAATTTTGGAGTCTTACTACAAATGACGGTCTGTTCACGAATCGTTCAAAAAATCTGCTAATAGAAGAATTTTAAATTTCTTCATACTAAATTTTTACTGTTTCATGGGCACTTCGTAAGAGTTGGGTTCGGTCATAACTCTGGGTCTACGCCACCGAAACGTCTCAAATTTTGGATTCTTACTACAAATGACGTTCTGTACCCGTATCGCTCAAAATATCGTCTAATAGAAGAATTTTAAATTTCTTCATACTAATTTTTTACCGATTTATGGGCACTTCGTCAGAGTTGGGGTCGGTCATAACTCTGGCTCTACGGCACCGAACCGACTCAAATTTTTTATGTCTTACTACAAATGACGGTCTGTACACGAATCGTTCAAAATATCTGCTAATAGAAGAATTTTAAATTTCTTCATACTAAATTTTTACTGTTTCATGTGCACTTCGTCAGAGTTGGGTTCGGTCATAACTCTGGATCTTCGCAACCGAAACGACTCAAATTTTGGATTCTTACTACAATTGACGTTCTGTAACCGAATCCCTCAAAGTATCTTGTAACAGAAGAATTTAACCTTTCTTCACTTTACCGTTTTATGGGCACTTCGTCAGAGTTGTGTTCGGTCATAACTTTGGCTCTACGCACCGAACCGACTCAAATTTTGGAGTCTTACTACAAATGACGGTCTGTACACGAATCGTTCAAAATATCTTCTCATAGAAGAATTTTGAATTTCTTCATACTAAATTTTTACTGTTTCATGGGCACTTCGTCAGAGTTGGGTTCGGTCATAACTTTGGCTCTACAGCACTGAACCGACTCATATTTTGGATTCTTACTAAAAATGACGTTCTGTATCCGAATCGCTCAAAATATCGTCTAATAGAGGAATTTTAAATTTCTTCATACTAAATTTTTACCGATTTTTGGGCACTTCGTCAGAGTTGGGGTCGGTCATAACTCTGGCTCTACAGCACCGCACCGACTCAAATTTTGGAGTCTTACTTCAAATGACGGTCTGTACACGAATCGTTCAAAATATCTGCTAATAGAAGAATTTTAACTTTCTTTATAATAAATTTTTACTGTTTCATTGGCACTTCGTCATAGTTGGGTTCGGTCATAACTCTGACTCTACGCCACCTAAACGACTCAAATTTTGGATTCTTACTACAAATGACGTTCTGTACCCGAAGAGCTATAAATATCGTCTAATAGAAGAATTTTAAATTTCTTCATACTAATTTTTTACCGATTTATGGGCACTTCGTCAGAGTTGGGGTCGGTCATAACTCTGGCTCTACGGCACCGAACCGACTCAAATTTTGGAGTCTTACTACAAATGACGGTCTGTACACGAATCGTTCAAAATATCTGCTAATAGAAGAATTTTAACTTTCTTCATAATAATTTTTTACTGTTTCATGGGCACTTCGTCAGAGTTGGGTTCGGTCATAACTCTGGCTCTACGCCACCGAAACGACTCAAATTTTGGATTCTTACTACAAATGACGTTCTGTACCCGAATCGCTCAAAATATCGTCTAATAGAGGAATTTTAAATTTCTTCATAATAATTTTTTACCGATTTATGGGCACTTCGTCAGAGTTGGGGTCCGTCATAACTCTGGCTCTAAGGCACCGAACCGACTCAAATTTTGGAGTCTTACTACAAATGACGGTCTGTACACGAATCGTTCAAAATATCTTCTCATAGAAGAATTTTGAATTTCTTCATACTAAATTTTTACTGTTTCATGGGCACTTCGTCAGAGTTGGGTTCGGTCATAACTTTGGCTCTACACCACCGAACCGACTCAAATTTTGGATTCTTACTACAAAACGTTCTGTATCCGAATCGCTCAAAATATCGTCTAATAGAGGAATTTTAAATTTCTTCATACTAAATTTTTACCGATTTATGCGCACTTCGTCAGAGTTGGGGTCGGTCATAACTCTGGCTCTATGGCACCGAACCGACTCAAATTTTGGTTTCTTACTTCAAATGATGGTCTGTACACGAATCGTTCAAAATATCTGCTAATAGAGGATTATTAAATTTCTTCATACTAAATTTTTACCGATTTATGCGCACTTCGTCAGAGTTGGGGTCGGTCATAACTCTGGCTCTATGGCACCGAACCGACTAAAATTTTGGTTTCTTTCTACAAATGACGTTCTGTACCCGAATCGCACAAAATATCGTCTAATAGAGGAATTTTAAATTTCTTCATACTAAATTTCGCACTTCGTCAGATTTGTGGTCGGTCATAACTCTGGCTCTACGCCACCGAATCAACTCAAATTTTGGATTCTTACTACAAATGACGTTCTGTACCCGAATCGCTCAAAATATCTTGTAATAGAAGAATTTTGAATTTCTTCATACTAAATTTTTACTGTTTCATGGGCACTTGGTCAGAGTTGGGTTCGGTCATAACTTTGGCTCTACTGCACCGAACCGACTCAAATTTTGGATTCTTACTACAAATGATGTTCTGTACCCGAATCGCTCAAAATATGGTCTAATAGAAAATTTTTAAATTTCTTCATACTAATTTTTTACCGATTTATGGACTCTTCGTCAGAGTTGGGGTCGGTCATAACTCTGGCTCTACGGCACCGACCCGACTCAAATTTTGGAGTCTTACTACAAGTGACGGTCTGTACACGAATCGTTCAAAATATCTGCTAATAGAAGAATTTTAACTTTCTTCATAATAATTTTTTACTGTTTCATGGGCACTTCGTCAGAGTTGGGTTCGGTCATAACTCTAGCTCTACGCCACCGAAACGACTCAAATTTTGGATTCTTACTACAAATGACGTTCTGTACCCGAATCGCTCAAAATATCGTCTAATAGAGGAATTTTAAATTTCTTCATACTAAATTTTTACCGATTTATGCGCACTTCGTCAGAGTTGGGGTCAGTCATAACTCTGGCTCTATGGCACTGAACCGACTAAAATTTTGGTTTCTTACTACAAATGACGTTCTGTACCCGAATCGCACAAAATATCGTCTAATAGAGGATTTTTAAATTTCTTCATACTAAATTTTTACCGATTTATGGGCACTTCGTCAGATTTGGGGTCGGTCATAACTCTGGCTCTACGGCACCGAACCGACACAAATTTTAGATTCTTACTACAATTGACGTTCTGTACCCGAATGCCTCAAAGAATCTTGTAACAGAAAAATTTTAACTTTCTTCACTTCACCGTTTTATGGGTACTTCGTCAGAGTTGTGTTCGGTCATAACTTTGGCTCTACGCACCGAACCGACTCAAATTTTGGAGTCTTACTACAAATGACGTTTTGTACACGAATCGTTCAAAGTATCTTGTAATAGAAGAATTTTGAATTTCTTCATACTAAATTTTTACTGTTTCATGGGCACTTG
The DNA here is from genome assembly GCA_917880885.1 of Limnephilus marmoratus. Classification (NCBI taxonomy): domain Eukaryota; kingdom Metazoa; phylum Arthropoda; class Insecta; order Trichoptera; family Limnephilidae; genus Limnephilus; species Limnephilus marmoratus. The sequence goes on along the minus strand of OU862919.1, from coordinate 25,166,894 downwards.
GTCAGAGTTGGGTTCGGTCATAACTTTGGCTCTACTGCACCGAACCGACTCAAATTTTGGATTCTTACTTCAAATGATGGTCTGTACACGAATCGTTCAAAATATCTGCTAATAGAAGAATTTTAAATTTCTTCATACTAAATTTTTACTGTTTCATATTGGCATTTCGTCAGAGTTGGGTTTGGTCATAACTCTGGCTCTACGCCACCGAAACGACTCAAATTTGGATTCTTACTACAAATGACGTTCTGTACCCGAATCGCTCAAAATATCGTCTAATAGAAGAATTTTAAAATTCTTCATACTAATTTTTTACCGATTTATGGGCACTTCGTCAGAGTTGGGGTCGGTCATAACTCTGGCTCTACGGCACCGAACCGACTCAAATTTTGGAGTCTTACTACAAATGACGGTCTGTACACGAATCGTTCAAAATATCTGCTAATAGAAGAATTTTAACTTTCTTCATAATAAATTTTTACTGTTTCATGGGCACTTCGTCAGAGTTGGGTTCGGTCATAACTCTGACTCTACGCCACCTAACTGACTCAAATTTTGGATTCTTACTACAAATGATGTTCTGTACCCGAATCGCTCAAAATATGGTCTAATAGAAAATTTTTAAATTTCTTCATACTAATTTTTTACCGATTTATGGACTCTTCGTCAGAGTTGGGGTCGGTCATAACTCTGGCTCTACGGCACCGAACCGACTCAAATTTTGGAGTCTTACTACAAATGACGGTCTGTACACGAATCGTTCAAAATATCTGCTAATAGAAGAATTTTAACTTTCTTCATAATAATTTTTTACTGTTTCATGGGCACTTCGTCAGAGTTGGGTTCGGTCATAACTCTAGCTCTACGCCACCGAAACGACTCAAATTTTGGATTCTTACTACAAATGACGTTCTGTACCCGAATCGCTCAAAATATCGTCTAATAGAGGAATTTTAAATTTCTTCATACTAAATTTTTACCGATTTATGCGCACTTTTACTAAATTTTTACTAAATTACTACTAAATTTTTACTGTTTAATGGGCAATTGGTCAGAGTTGGGTTCGGTCATAACTTTGGCTCTACGGCACCGAACCGACTCAAATTTTGGTTTCTTACTTCAAATGATGGTCTGTACACGAATCGTTCAAAATATCTGCTAATAGAAGAATTTTAAATTTCTTCATACTAAATTTTTACTGTTTCATATTGGCATTTCGTCAGAGTTGGGTTTGGTCATAACTCTGGCTCTACGCCACCGAAACGACTCAAATTTGGATTCTTACTACAAATGACGTTCTGTACCCGAATCGCTCAAAATATCGTCTAATAGAAGAATTTTAAAATTCTTCATACTAATTTTTTACCGATTTATGGGCACTTCGTCAGAGTTGGGGTCGGTCATAACTCTGGCTCAACGGCACCGAACCGACTCAAATTTTGGAGTCTTACTACAAATGACGGTCTGTACACGAATCGTTCAAAATATCTGCTAATAGAAGAATTTTAACTTTCTTCATAATAAATTTTTACTGTTTCATGGGCACTTCGTCAGAGTTGGGTTCGGTCATAACTCTGACTCTACGCCACCTAACCGACTCAAATTTTGGATTCTTACTACAATGACATTCTGTACCCGAATAGCTATAAATATCGTCTAATAGAAAATTTTTAAATTTCTTCATACTAATTTTTTACCGATTTATGGGCTCTTCGTCAGAGTTGGGGTCGGTCATAACTCTGGCTCTACGGCACCGAACCGACTCAAATTTTGGAGTCTTACTACAAATGACGGTCTGTACACGAATCGTTCAAAATATCTGCTAATAGAAGAATTTTAACTTTCTTCATAATAATTTTTTACTGTTTCATGGGCACTTCGTCAGAGTTGGGTTCGGTCATAACTCTAGCTCTACGCCACCGAAACGACTCAAATTTTGGATTCTTACTACAAATGATGTTCTGTACCCGAATCGCTCAAAATATGGTCTAATAGGAAAATTTTAAATTTCTTCATACTAAATTTTTACTGTTTAATGGGCAATTGGTCAGAGTTGGGTTCGGTCATAACTTTGGCTCTACGGCACCGAACCGACTCAAATTTTGGTTTCTTACTTCAAATGATGGTCTGTACACGAATCGTTCAAAATATCTGCTAATAGAAGAATTTTAAATTTCTTCATACTAAATTTTTACTGTTTCATAGGCATTTCGTCAGAGTTGGGTTTGGTCATAACTCTGGCTCTACGCCACCGAAACGACTCAAATTTGGATTCTTACTACAAATGACGTTCTGTACCCGAATCGCTCAAAATATCGTCTAATAGAAGAATTTTAAATTTCTTCATACTAATTTTTTACCGATTTATGGGCACTTCGTCAGAGTTGGGGTCGGTCATAACTCTGGCTCTATGGCACCAAACCGACTCAAATTTTGGAGTCTTACTACAAATGACGGTCTGTACCCGAATCGTTTAAAATATCTGCTAATAGAAGAATTTTAAATTTCTTCATACTAAATTTTTACTGTTTCATGGGCACTTCGTCAGAGTTGGGTTCGGTCATAACTTTGGCTCTACAGCACTGAACCGACTCAAATTTTGTATTCTTACTACAAATGACTGTCTGTACCCGAATCGCTCAAAATATGGTCTAATAGAAGAATTTTAAATTTCTTCATACTAAATTTTTACCGATTAATGGGCACTTCGTCAGAGTTGGGGTCGGTCATAACTCTGGCTCTATGGCACCGAAACGACTCAAATTTTGGTTTCTTACTTCAAATGATGGTCTGTACACGAATCGTTCAAAATATCTGCTAATAGAAGAATTTTAAATTTCTTCATACTAAATTTTTACTGTTTCATGGGCACTTCGTCAGAGTTGGGTTCGGTCATAACTTTGGCTCTACATCACTGAACCGACTCAAATTTTGGATTCTTACTACAAACGACGTTCTGTACCCGAATCGCTCAAAATATCGTATAATAGAGGAATTTTAAATTTCTTCACACTAAATTTTTACGATTTATGCGCACTTCGTCAGAGTTGGGGTCGGTCATAACTCTGGCTCTACGGCACCGAACCGCCTTAAAATTTTGGTTTCTTACTACAAATGACGTTCTGTACACGAATCGTTCAAAATATCTGCAAATAGAAGAATTTTAAATTTCTTCATTCTAAATTTTTACTGTTTCATGGGCACTTCGTCAGAGTTGTGTTCGGTCATAACTTTGGCTCTACGCACCGAACCGACTCAAATTTTGGAGTCTTACTACAAATGACGTTTTGTACACGAATCGTTCAAAGTATCTTGTAATAGAAGAATTTTGAATTTCTTCATACTAAATTTTTACTGTTTCATGGGCACTTGGTCAGAGTTGGGTTCGGTCATAACTCTGACTCTACGCCACCTAAACGACTAAAATTTTGGATTCTAACTACAAATGACGTTCTGTACCCGAATCGCTCAAAATATCGTCTAATAGAGGATTTTTAAATTTCTTCATACTAAATTTTTACCGATTTATGCGCACTACGTCAGAGTTGGGGTCGGTCATAACTCTGGCTCTATGGCACCGAACCGACTTAAATTTTGGTTTCTTACTTCAAATGATGGTCTGTGAACGAATCGTTCAAAATATCTGCTAATAGAAGAATTTTAACTTTCTTCATACTAAATTTTTACTGTTTCATGGGCACTTCGTCAAAGTTGGGTTCGGTCATAACTTTAGCTCTACAACACTGAACCGACTCAAATTTTGGATTCTTACTACAAATGACGTTCTGTACCCGAATCGCTCAAAATATCGTCTAATAGAGGAATTTTTAATATCTTCATACTAAATTTTTACCGATTTATGCGCACTTCGTAAGAGTTGGGGTCGGTCATAACTCTGGCTCTATGGCACCGAACCGACTCAAATTTTGGTTTCTTACTACAAATGACGTTCTGTACACGAATCGTTCAAAATATCTGCTAATAGAAGAATTTTAAATTTCTTCATACTAAATTTTTACTGTTTCATGGGCACTTCGTCAGAGTTGGGTTTGGTCATAACTCTGGCTCTACGCCACCGAATCAACTCAAATTTTGGATTCTTACTTCAAATGACGTTCTGTACCCGAATCGCTCAAAATATCGTCTAATAGAAGAATTTTAAAATTCTTCATACTAATTTTTTACCGATTTATGTGCACTTCGTAAGAGTTGGGGTCGGTCATAACTCTGGCTCTACGGCACCGAACCGACTCAAATTTTGGAGTCTTACTACAAATGACGGTCTGTACACGAATCGTTCAAAATATCTGCTAATAGAAGAATTTTAAATTTCTTCATACTAAATTTTTACTGTTTCATGGGCACTTCGTCAGAGTTGGGTTTGGTCATAACTCTGGCTCTACGCCACCGAATCAACTCAAATTTTGGATTCTTACTTCAAATGACGTTCTGTACCCGAATCGCTCAAAATATCGTCTAATAGAAGAATTTTAAAATTCTTCATACTAATTTTTTACCGATTTATGTGCACTTCGTCAGAGTTGGGGTCGGTCATAACTCTGGCTCTACGGCACCGAACCGACTCAAATTTTGGAGTCTTACTACAAATGACGGTCTGTACACGAATCGTTCAAAATATCTGCTAATAGAAGAATTTTAACTTTCTTCATAATAAATTTTTACTGTTTCATGGGCACTTCGTCAGAGTTGGGTTCGGTCATAACTCTGACTCTACGCCACCTAACCGACTCAAATTTTGGATTCTTGCTACAAATGACGTTCTGTACCCGAATAGCTATAAATATCGTCTAATAGAAAATTTTTAAATTTCTTCATACTAATTTTTTACCGATTTATGGGCACTTCGTCAGAGTTGGGTTCGGTCATAACTCTAGCTCTACACCACCGAAACGACTCAAATTTTGGATTCTTACTACAAATGACGTTCTGTACCCGAATCGCTCAAAATATCGTCTAATAGAGGAATTTTAAATTTCTTCATACTAAATTTTTACCGATTTATGGGCACTGCGTCAGATTTGGGGTCGGTCATAACTCTGGCTCTACGGCACCGAACCGTCACAAATTTTGGATTCTTACTACAATTGACGTTCTGTACCCGAATGCCTCAAGGAATCTTGTAACAGAAGAATTTTAACTTTCTTCACTTTACCGTTTTATGGGTACTTCGTCAGAGTTGTGTTCGGTCATAACTTTGGCTCTACGCACCGAACCGCCTCAAATTTTGTAGTCTTACTACAAATGACGTTTTGTACACGAATCGTTCAAAGTATCTTGTAATAGAAGAATTTTGAATTTCTTCATACTAAATTTTTACTGTTTCATGGGCACTTGGTCAGAGTTGGGTTCGGTCATAACTCTGACTCTACGCCACCTAAAAGACTAAAATTTTGGATTCTAACTACAAATGACGTTCTGTACCCGAATCGCTCAAAATATCGTCTAATAGAGGATTTTTAAATTTCTTCATACTAAATTTTTACCGATTTATGCGCACTACGTCAGAGTTGGGGTCGGTCATAACTCTGGCTCTATGGCACCGAACCGACTTAAATTTTGGTTTCTTACTTCAAATGATGGTCTGTGAACGAATCGTTCAAAATATCTGCTAATAGAAGAATTTTAACTTTCTTCATACTAAATTTTTACTGTTTCATGGGCACTTCGTCAAAGTTGGGTTCGGTCATAACTTTAGCTCTACAACACTGAACCGACTCAAATTTTGGATTCTTACTACAAATGACGTTCTGTACCCGAATCGCTCAAAATATCGTCTAATAGAGGAATTTTTAATATCTTCATACTAAATTTTTACCGATTTATGCGCACTTCGTCAGAGTTGGGGTCGGTCATAACTCTGGCTCTATGGCACCGAACCGACTCAAATTTTGGTTTCTTACTACAAATGACGTTCTGTACACGAATCGTTCAAAATATCTGCTAATAGAAGAATTTTAAATTTCTTCATACTAAATTTTTACTGTTTCATGGGCACTTCGTCAGAGTTGGGTTTGGTCATAACTCTGGCTCTACGCCACCGAATCAACTCAAATTTTGGATTCTTACTACAAATGACGTTCTGTACCCGAATCGCTCAAAATATCGTCTAATAGAAGAATTTTAAAATTCTTCATACTAATTTTTTACCGATTTATGGGCACTTCGTCAGAGTTGGGGTCGGTCATAACTCTGGCTCTACGGCACCGAACCGACTCAAATTTTGGAATCTTACTACAAATGACGGTCTGTACACGAATCGTTCAAAATATCTGCTAATAGAAGAATTTTAACTTTCTTCATAATAAATTTTTACTGTTTCATGGGCACTTCGTCAGAGTTGGGTTCGGTCATAACTCTGACTCTACGCCACCTAACCGACTCAAATTTTGGATTCTTGCTACAAATGACGTTCTGTACCCGAATAGCTATAAATATCGTCTAATAGAAAATTTTTAAATTTCTTCATACTAATTTTTTACCGATTTATGGGCACTTCGTCAGAGTTGGGTTCGGTCATAACTCTAGCTCTACGCCACCGAAACGACTCAAATTTTGGATTCTTACTACAAATGACGTTCTGTACCCGAATCGCTCAAAATATCGTCTAATAGAGGAATTTTAAATTTCTTCATACTAAATTTTTACCGATTTATGCGCACTTCGTCAGAGTTGGGGTCGGTCATAACTCTGGCTCTATGGCACCGAACCGACTAAAATTTTGGTTTCTTACTACAAATGACGTTCTGTACCCGAATCGCACAAAATATCGTCTAATAGAGGAATTTTAAATTTCTTCATACTAAATTTCGCACTTCGTCAGATTTGTGGTCGGTCATAACTCTGGCTCTATGACACCGAACCGACTAAAATTTTGGTTTCTTACTACAAATGACGTTCTGTACACGAATCGTTCAAAATATCTGCAAATAGAAGAATTTTAAATTTCTTCATTCTAAATTTTTACTGTTTCATGGGCACTTCGTCAGAGTTGGGTTTGGTCATAACTCAGGCTCTACGCCACCGAAACGACTCAAATTTTGGATTCTTACTACAAATGACGTTCTGTACCCGAATCGCTCAAAATATCGTCTAATAGAAGAATTTTAAATTTCTTCATTCTAATTTTTTACCGATTTATGGGCACTTCGTCAGAGTTGGGGTCGGTCATAACTCTAGCTCTACGGCACCGAACCGACTCAAATTTTGGAGTCTTACTACAATTGACGGTCTGTACACGAATCGTTCAAAATATCTGCTAATAGAAGAGTTTTAACTTTCTTCATAATAAATTTTTCTGTTTCATGGTCACTTCGTCAGAGTTGGGTTCTGTCATAACTCTGGCTCTACGCCACCGAAACGACTCAAATTTTGGATTCTAACTACAAATGACGTTCTGTACCCGAATCGCTCAAAATATCGTCTAATAGAGGATTTTTAAATTTCTTCATACTAAATTTTTACCGATTTATGGGCACTGCGTCAGATTTGGGGTCGGTCATAACTCTGGCTCTACGGCACCGAACCGTCACAAATTTTGGATTCTTACTACAATTGACGTTCTGTACCCGAATGCCTCAAGGAATCTTGTAACAGAAGAATTTTAACTTTCTTCACTTTACCGTTTTATGGGTACTTCGTCAGAGTTGTGTTCGGTCATAACTTTGGCTCTACGCACCGAACCGACTCAAATTTTGGAGTCTTACTACAAATGACGTTTTGTACACGAATCGTTCAAAGTATCTTGTAATAGAAGAATTTTGAATTTCTTCATTCTAAATTTTTACTGTTTCATGGGCACTTGGTCAGAGTTGGGTTCGGTCATAACTTTGGCTCTACAGCACCGAACCGACTCAAATTTTGGATTCTTACTACAAATGATGTTCTGTACCCGAATCGCTCAAAATATGGTCTAATAGGAAAATTTTTAATTTCTTCATACTAAATTTTTACTGTTTAATGGGCAATTGGTCAGAGTTGGGTTCGGTCATAACTTTGGCTCTACGGCACCGAACCGACTCAAATTTTGGTTTCTTACTTCAAATGATGGTCTGTACACGAATCGTTCAAAATATCTGCTAATAGAAGAATTTTAAATTTCTTCATACTAAATTTTTACTGTTTCATGGGCACTTCGTCAGAGTTGGGTTTGGTCATAACTCTGGCTCTACGCCACCGAAACGACTCAAATTTGGATTCTTACTACAAATGACGTTCTGTACCCGAATCGCTCAAAATATCGTCTAATAGAAGAATTTTAAATTTCTTCATACTAATTTTTTACCGATTTATGGGCACTTCGTCAGAGTTGGGGTCGGTCATAACTCTGGCTCTATGGCACCGAACCGACTTAAATTTTGGTTTCTTACTTCAAATGATGGTCTGTACACGAATCGTTTAAAATATCTGCTAATAGAAGAATTTTAACTTTCTTCATACTTAATTTTTACTGTTTCATGGGCACTTCGTCAGAGTTGGGTTCGGTCAAACTTTAGATCTACAACACTGAACCGACTCAAATTTTGGATTCTTACAACAAATGACGTTCTGTACCCGAATCGCTCAAAATATCGTCTAATAGAGGAATTTTAAATTTCTTCATACTAAATTTATACCGATTTATGCGCACTTCGTCAGAGTTGGGGTCGGTCATAACTCTGGCTCTATGGCACCGAACCGACTAAAATTTTGGTTTCTTACTACAAATGACGTTCTGTACACGAATCGTTCAAAATATCTGCTAATAGAAGAATTTTAAATTTCTTCATACTAAATTTTTACTGTTTCATGGGCACTTCGTCAGAGTTGGGTTTGGTCATAACTCTGGCTCTACGCCACCGAAACGACTCAAATTTTGGATTCTTACTACAAATGACGTTCTGTACACGAATCGATCAAAATATCTGCTAATAGAAGAATTTTAAATATCTTCATACTAAATTTTTACTGTTTCATGGGCACTTCGTCAGAGTTGGGGTCGGTCATAACTCTGGCTCTACGGCACCGAGCCGACTCAAATTTTGGAGTCTTACTACAAATGACGGTCTGTACACGAATCGATCAAAATTTCTGCTAATAGAAGAATTTTAAATATCTTCATACTAAATTTTTACTGTTTCATGGGCACTTCGTCATAGTTGGGTTCGGTCACAACTCTGGATCTACGCCACCGAAACGACTCAAATTTTGGATTCTTACAACATTTGACGTTCTGTAACCGAATCCCTCAAAGTATCTTGTAACAGAAGAATTTTACCTTTCGAGTTGTGTTCGGTCATAACTTTGGCTCTACGCACCGAACCGACTCAAATTTTGGTTTCTTACTTCAAATGATGGTCTGTACACGAATCGTTCAAAATATCTGCTAATAGAAGAATTTTAAATTTCTTCATACTAAATTTTTACTGTTTCATGGGCACTTCGTCAGAGTTGGGTTCGGTCATAACTTTGGCTCTACAGCACTGAACCGACTCAAATTTTGGAGTCTTACTATAATTGACGGTCTGTACACGAATCGTTCAAAATGTCTTCTAATAGAAGAATTTTTAATTTCTTCATACAAAATTTTTACTGTTTCATGGGCACTTGGTCAGAGTTGGGTTCGGTCATAACTTTGGCTCTACAGCACTGAACCGACTCAAATTTTGGAGTCTTACTACAATTGACGGTCTGTACACGAATCGTTCAAAATATCTTCTAATAGAAGAATTTTGAATTTCTTCATACAAAATTTTTACTGTTTCATGGGCACTTGGTCAGAGTTGGGTACGGTCATAACTTTGGCTCTACAGCACCGAACCGACTCAAATTTTTGATTCTTACTACAAATGACGTTCTGTACCCGAATCGCTCAAAATATCGTCTAATAGAAGAATTTTAAATTTCTTCATACTAATTTTTTACCGATTTATGGGCACTTCGTCAGAGTTGGGGTCCGTCATAACTCTGGCTCTACGGCACCGAACCGACTCAAATTTTGGAGTCTTCCTACAAATGACGGTCTGTACACGAATCGTTCAAAATATCTGCTAATAGAAGAATTTTAACTTTCTTCAAAATAAATTTTTACTATTTCATGGGCACTTCGTCAGAGTTGGGTTCGGTCATAACTCTGACTCTACCCCACCTAAACGACTCAAATTTTGGATTCTTACTACAAATGACGTTCTGTACCTGAATCGCACAAAATATCGTCTAATAGAGGATTTTTAAATTTCTTCATACTAAATTTTTACCGATTTATGCGCACTTCGTCAGAGTTGTGGTCGGTCATAACTCTGGCTCTATGGCACCGAACCGACTAAAATTTTGGTTTCTTACTACAAATGACGTTCTGTACACGAATCGTTCAAAATATCTGCTAATAGAAGAATTTTAAATTTCTTCATACTAAATTTTTACTGTTTCATGGGCACTTCGTCAGAGTTGGGTTCGGTCATAACTTTAGCTCTACAACACTGAACCGACTCAAATTTTGGATTCTTACTACAAATGACGTTCTGTACCCGAATCGCTCAAAATATCGTCTAATAGAGGATTTTTAAATTTCTTCATACTAAATTTTTACCGATTTATGCGCACTTCGTCAGATTTGGGGTCGGTCATAACTCTGGCTCTATGGCACCGAACCGACTAAAATTTTGGTTTCTTACTACAAATGACGTTCTGTACACGAATCGTTCAAAATATCTGCTAATAGAAGAATTTAAAATTTCTTCATACTAAATTTTTACTGTTTCATGTGTAACAGTTTGGATTTACACTGGCCAAATATTCACTCGAAGTAAGCACCCATTAATAATTACCTAATAAGTAGGTTGCTACGTATCAATTCAAATTGAAATTTGAATTCCTAATTGAAATGATTCTATGAGCAAAATGAATCGAGATTTTCGTTTGTTGCCCAAAAACATACTAGGAACAAGAAAATTTTCCTTCAGCAGTTCCAAGCTAGCAGCCAGAGGGTCCGGAGGTCTGTCTCAACGTGGGAAAGCACATACTTCGGTGAAATCTTAATTACTGTGAGCTTATAACTTCTGTTAGTTTAATTTCAATTGATTTACCATTTAATATTTTGTTCTACTTGAACTGGCGCCCATATAATAATTTTAACATCTTAAGATCATTTTTAAAGTCATAACAAACTATCGATTCATTTATTAGATTTTAACTATTTAGTTTCTTCTTCTAAGGACTAATCACGCCCCTGAAGAATTATAATATTATTTTATTAAGAGTCTCATGTTCTATTTTATTTAATTATTAATATAATTTGATTGTTGTCTCAACTCTTTTATTTATTAACTATAAATATTCTGTTTTATTCATTCTTTTATGAAGTATTACTCACTGTTGATTAACAACCATTACATTGGCGTCCACCGTGGTCCAATTTAATTATATTTTTATTAAGCTTTACATGGATTTGTACAGCATTACATTGGCTGGCCCATCGTGGTAGAACCTGGTTAGCTTTGATAGCATTGTAGGTTAGGTAATTTTGCAACGTGTTTTTTTAATAGAATAGTTATAATATTGATAGAAAGTATTCGTTTACGGGTAAGGTGATTGTACGTGCCTCCTACGTTGAGCGGACTTCCTAATTCTCTGGTAAGTTATTTTATAATTATTTTCATTGGGAACTCCGGATATTTTGCGTTTGTTAAAATATTCGTTATAAATATATTTTTTTTATATCGGTATGCTGGCGGCATATTTCGTACGGTTTTTCGGTTGTTTTCGTGTTGTGCTAATTTACGTTTCAAAATTGGGACTATTTATTTTATTCTACTAGGAAATAATTTGATATTAGATTCATATCGGATTTGTTTTCTGTTTGAAAAGCATTAATTTGTACTTTTGTTTTCTTTTAAAATCGGAATTAATTTTGATTTTGTATTTTAAGTTTGATACGGAGCTACGTGTCGACTCGCTGATGTTTTCTCAAGTAGGGATTTTTTAAATATCAGACATTATTTTTTTTTTAGCGAAAAATTTATTTCGAAAGTGATTGAAAATAGAATCTGGGTTTCTAATGTTATTTTGCATAACATTTACATGAAAACCTAAATACTGTTTTGCATCGTTTCCTCGAGTTGGATTTTAGAGGTGAAATATTTATTCGTTTGGATTACGTGAAAATATGTTCTTCATTTTGAATTAATATAATCTTCGATTGCGGTCATTTTTATTTTCAAGTTAACAATCGGAATATTATTTGACATTTCTTTTAATTAAGGATCTATAATGTGAAATATTTTCTGTTTGTTAAGATTTGAAATAAGACGTCATTAGCGATTTGTTGTTTAAAGTGTTGAGAATTTTCTCATATATTTTTTAATTAAAAGAGGATTGTGTTTTGGTAATTTCTCAAATGGGTATTTTATTTAACAACGTAATTATTGGTTAATAATTGGTTTGGTTTTACTGTTTAATGAAAAGAAATAATTATTTAGATGTGATATAATATTATTAACATTCTACAGGACGTGTTGCTTGTGTATTTTTTTTAATAGTGTTTGGAAATCGGGTTGTTTTGTTTTCTTCTTCTAGGAAATCAATTATTAATGTTGGGTTCCAATTGGAATTCATTTTATTTTCGGTTATTTGGAAATGCATCTTTTTGCATTGGTTTCGTTTCGTAAATCGGAATAATTTATTAATTTTTATTTCGCATTATTCTTGTTTCGGTTCGGAGTTTTTTTACTATATAAGCTAGGTTTCGCCTTATATCAGAGGAACAACGGATCACTCGTAGCCGTGCCAAATCCGAGAGGGGATGATTCAGCGGGCAAGCCGCAAGAAGTTTTTCCTCTGTCAGCCAAGGTGGTGCCTATTTACAAATGGTACGTTGTATATGATCATCTTGCGTGCGAAGTTTTATCGAACGGGTATTTTTTTTTTTAATTTTTTTTCTATAGTGTTTCGAAAAATTTGGATTTCTTTTGATCACCGCAAAGGAAATCTGATAATTTTCTTACGCAAATTCAAGGCGCAAACATTGAATGCATATGTTTTCACATTGAATGGGTGTTTTGTTTTTTTTTTCATGTTTCGTTCTGTCTGTTATTTTAAAATTGAGTTTTTCAATTTGATAGTTTTCCTTTCCTTAAAATGGAAATATTTTTCTTATCTTTGCAGCGTTGTGATAATTAGCCGCGTTCCATGTTTATAACCTCTGAGTCGTTTAGCTTTTTTGTTTCGGGTTCCACGCACAGTAGAGGCCCCTGGTTCTCGAACACAATTCTTTATTGATTTGATCACGGAGATTGTTTGAGGTTTATCCTTTACCTTCTCAACTCGCGGGAAGACAGAGGAATCCTTGGCGTAGATGTGTTTCCTATGATGAGGATAGGTCTGTTGTCCCACAGCAAGTAAGATAAATAATTGGAATTAAAGAATGTTTTACATTAGTTTGGGGAAAATTTAATTTTTATATCTTGGGCTTTGTGTGAATTTTCCGTTTATTCCATCTCTTTATTGAGGATTTTATATGGGAGCGGTGAACAATTTCGTCTGTTCAACGATCGGTTTATTTTGAATTGTTCTAATTATTGAATAATCTAGTTTTGAATTTAGCTTGGGGCTATTATTTCAATAAACAGCATTTTGGGAATTTTATTTCGTATACTAGACACCGTAGGCGTGTTCAATATACCAATACATTATATCGTTAGGTTTTAGTGTGTGGTTATTTGTGGTGGTTAATTCCTTCATGATATAGAGGAACTATGGTTTGACGATATTCGAAAATGAATATTTGAAAATATAACATTAATTTGTTCATGGGAACATGGGAACGTATTTTCTAAGCAGAGAGATATGGAAGAATATGCGTATTTCCATCTCGGTTATAGAAGATTTATTGGGAAGCCACGCATGATTTTGTTTTCTGAGGATCTCAGGAATAATTAGAATTTTTGTTTTGCAAAATACTTTGTACTCAGGATTAGTTTGTTTACTAGAGAAGCTTCTAACCTTTGGGATTTGAATTGAAAGCATATAACTACCGTATGTGGTTACTAGTAAATATAAAAAAAAAAACTAACGATAATTTGTGAAATGGAATTCTTCTTTTAAAAGAGTTTCTTGGGGTGAGTTTACAAACTATAATCATCATTTTTTTTAAATAAATCTTATTCCTTTTGCAATTCTCCATGACGTCGGGAAATTGTTTAACGAATTTGTTGGTAATAATTGTATGTTCAAGTTTAATGATTCAAATTTAAACATTCAATTGTTATTTTTATATTCAAATATCGTATATATTTTGAATAATGTGCTCATCACAATTGTGTGAGAATTTCATCAAACATTGAATTCATATTTAATGCTTGTATATATTTAGTATATTCCTTGTATATATATATGTATATTGATTACTTATACGTATGTATAAATAGAACGAGTTAGAACTTGTAGTTTTGATTTTTAGCAGATTAGAGGTATATTTTCTCGTATCATGTATTTACAATTTGTGTTTTGGAGTTATATTTACTTTCCCTGTAAGTAAATCTACCTTCGACCAAATTCTATTTAATTATATTTCTACACGATATGATTCTTATTTAATTACTATAAATAGTGTTTAATACGTATGATATAATACAATTATTTGTATTGTAATTACCATATAGGATTTGATTTTGTGTATTTGGAACTAGTAATAGTTTTACTTTGGAGTAATGTTGGTAGCTGTGATTACTTTCATAATTTGAGTAATTCCATTAATATTTATATATTAATAGTTTTAATGAACAATTGGCTTAACTTTTCTAAAAAAATACATGATAGCTACAGAAGCTTATAATATCTATTTTATGGGAATTTTAGGAAACTCCTAAATATAAAAGCAAGCCAATAGTTTAAAACATCATATGGTACATTTTTCTCTAAACCAGGAGAGCATTTTAGATAGCTCTACCTATTTTGAATGAATTTTAGGAAATTCTTTATATAAAAAAAAAACAAAGGCTCATCTTGTGTTTTGAGACTTTTGAAGAATTTTAATTACCATATGGAATCTGAATGTGTAGATTTGGAATTAGTAATAGTTTTACTTGTTTTGGAGTAATTTTGTTAGTTGTGATTACTTTCATAATTTGAGTAATTCCATTAATATTTATATATTAATAGTTTTAATGAACAATTGGCTTAACTTTTCTAAAAATACATGATAGCTACAGAAGCTTGTAATATCTATTTTATGGGAATTTTAGGAAACTCCTAAATATAAAAGCAAGCTAATAGTGTATAATACTTCATGTTGTACATTTTTCTCTAAACCAGGAGAGCATTTAAGGTAGCTCTACCTATTTTAAATGAATTTTAGGAAATTCGTTATAAAGAAAAATAAAGTCTCAACTTGTGTTTTGAGACTTTATTATCATTTCATTATACTCATTTTACTTTGTAAAATAAGTTTTTGGGTTTAGCTTGATATTGCTAGATAATACTTTATTTTAACTTTGAAGAATTTTCAAGTTAATTTTATTTTAATTTTTTTTTTTTTTTGCTTGCATCTTGTTGGAAAATGGAAAAGGCAACTTACGTTGTTAACCTTATAATAATATTTTATTTATTTTTCAATTTAACTATCAAATTGAATTTGAAGTTATTGTTATGGTGAACCTTGGGATTTTCTCAAGAGCTCAGGGAATCTCTCAACGTTCCGGAATAACAATAAATATATTTTTTTTTCTTCTCTCTTTGATTTCTACAAGTTATAGAATCATAAATTGTTATATATATTTTTTTTATTATTATAGGAAATAAATGGATAATTAACATGCTAATGACACGTACGGAATTTTTGTGTCGTATTTCAATTTTGTTTTTTAAAACATTTGAATTATAAATTTTAAAAATAGTTCCTTGCTAATTGGTTTTTTTGTTTTATTTCAAACAACATTCTATACTGGGCTGATACCTACGGATATTTTC
Source organism: Limnephilus marmoratus (assembly GCA_917880885.1). Lineage (NCBI taxonomy): Eukaryota > Metazoa > Arthropoda > Insecta > Trichoptera > Limnephilidae > Limnephilus > Limnephilus marmoratus. The sequence goes on along the minus strand of OU862919.1, from coordinate 25,150,934 downwards.
CTTTTGCAATATTAATTGATATTTTAGTTGAATTCTGGCACGAGTCTTGATTAGGAAGGTATTTTATTTTTCATTATGGTAATTTTCAATTCTTGAAGGGGTCAGTTTATTTTTAGGTTACTTAAATAATGAATAGATTTTCTTGCATATTAAGCAATTTTATTGAGTCAATTTAATAATTAATTATTTCGTAAGTTAATGGTAAATCACGTTTAGGAATATTAGCAATAGGGCTGAAAATCCACATTTTGAAGAGTCCGAAGAACAACATAAATCTATGAAGAAAGAAGATGTTGCAGCTATTTAAGTGACACACACAGCTCCATTAGAAACGATGGGACAATCAGGACGAATTTTGGTTTTGGCATATTACAGTCTACAACTCCAGAAGAAATAATGAAACAATTGAGACGAATTTTGGTTTTGGCATATTACAGTCTACAGCTCCATAAGAAATGATGGGACAATCAGGACGAATTTTGGTTTTGGCATATTCCAGTCTACAGTTTCAGAAGAAATAATGTACATTTGAGATGAATTTTGAAGCTGGATATTCTAATCTACAGCGGCGGAAGAGGATGGTGTTGAAGTTCATCGGGAGGAATTAAATTACATTCTTGGGTTGTAACCACTTCATGCTTGACAAGATGGACCATCATGTCTCCAGTAATTGACGATGCCGGGAGGATCGTGGAAAATTTCAAGTTTGAAATTTTTTCTTTGTGGAGGGGCAATGTAACAGTTTGGATTTACACTGGCCAAATATTCACTCGAAGTAAGCACCCATTAATAATCACCTAATAAGTAGGTTGCTACGTATCAATTCAAATTGAAATTTGAATTCCTAATTGAAATGATTCTATGAGCAAAATGAATCGAGATTTTCGTTTGTTGCCCAAAAACATACTAGGAACAAGAAAATTTTCCTTCAGCAGTTCCAAGCTAGCAGCCAGAGGGTCCGGAGGTCTGTCTCAACGTGGGAAAGCACATACTTCGGTGAAATCTTAACTACTGTGAGCTTATAACTTCTGTTAGTTTAATTTCAATTGATTTACCATTTAATATTTTGTTCTACTTGAACTGGCGCCCATAAAATAATTTTAACATCTTAAGATCATTTTTAAAGTCATAACAAACTATCGATTCATTTATTAGATTTTAACTATTTAGTTTCTTCTTCTAAGGACTAAACACGCCCCTGAAGAATTATAATATTATTTTATTAAGAGTCTCATGTTCTATTTTATTTAATTATTAATAGAATTTGATTGTTGTCTCAACTCTTTTATTTATTAACTATAAATATTCTGTTTTATTCATTCTTTTATGTAGTATTACTCACTGTTGATTAACAACCATTACATTGGCGTCCACCGTGGTCCAATTTAATTATATTTTTATTAAGCTTTACATTGATTTGTACAGCATTACACATGGGCACTTCGTCAGAGTTGGGTTTGGTCATAACTCTAGCTCTACGCCACCGAAACGACTCAAATTTTGGATTCTTACTACAAATGACGTTCTGTACCCGAATCGCTCGAAATATCGTCTAATAGAAGAATTTTTAAATTCTTCATACTAATTTTTTACCGATTTATGGGCACTTCGTCAGAGTTGGGGTCGGTCATAACTCTGGCTCTACGGCACCAAACCGACTCAAATTTTGGAGTCTTACTACAAATGACGGTCTGTACACGAATCGATCAAAATATCTGCTAATAGAAGAATTTTAAATTTCTTCATACTAAATTTTTACTGTTTCATGGGCACTTCGTCAGAGTTGGGTTCGGTCATAACTCTGGATCTACGCCACCGACACGACTCAAATTTTGGATTCTTACTACATTTGACGTTCTGTAACCGAATCCCTCAAAGTATCTTGTAACAGAAGAATTTTACCTTTCTTCACTTTACCGTTTTATGGGCACTTCGTCAGAGTTGTGTTCGGTCATAACTTTGGCTCTACGCACCGAACCGACTCAAATTTTGGATTCTTACTACAAATGACGTTCTGTACCCGAATCGCTCAAAATATCGTCTAATAGAGGAATTTTAAATTTCTTCATTCTAAATTTTTACCGATTTATGCGCACTTCGTCAGAGTTGGGGTCGGTCATAACTCTGGCTCTATGGCACCGAACCGACTAAAATTTTGGTTTCTCACTACAAATGACGTTCTGTACACGAATCGTTCAAAATATCTGCTAATAGAAGAATTTTAAATTTCTTCATACTAAATTTTTACTGTTTCATGGGCACTTCGTCAGAGTTGGGTTTGGTCATAACTCTGGCTTAACGCCACCGAAACGACTCAAATTTTGGATTCTTACTACAAATGACGTTCTGTACCCAAATCGCTCAAAATATCGTCTAATAGAGGAATTTTAAATTTCTTCACACTAAATTTTTCCGATTTATGCGCACTTCGTCAGAATTGGGGTCGGTCATAACTCTGGCTCTACGGCACCGAACCGACTCAAATTTTGGATTCTTACTACATTTGACGTTCTGTAACCGAATCCCTCAAAGTATCTTGTAACAGAAGAATTTTACCTTTCTTCACTTTACCGTTTTATGGGCACTTCGTCAGAGTTGTGTTCGGTCATAACTTTGTCTCTACGCACCGAACCGACTCAAATTTTGGAGTCTTACTACAATTGAAGGTCTGTACACGAATCGTTCAAAATATCGTCTAGTAGAGGAATTTTAAATTTCTTCATACTAAATTTTTACCGATTTATGCGCACTTCGTCAGAGTTGGGGTCGGTCATAACTCTGGCTCTATGGCACCGAACCGACTAAAATTTTGGTTTCTTACTACAAATGACGTTCTGTACACGAATCGTTCAAAATATCTGCTAATAGAAAAATTTTAAATTTCTTCATACTAAATTTTTACTGTTTCATGGGCACTTCGTCAGAGTTGGGTTTAGTCATAACTCTGGCTCTACGCCACCGAAACGACTCAAATTTTGGATTTTTACTACAAATGACGTTCTGTACCCGAATCGCTCAAAATATCGTCTAATAGAAGAATTTTAAAATTCTTCATACTAATTTTTTACCGATTTATGGGCACTTCGTCAGAGTTGGGGTCGGTCATAACTCTGGCTCTACGGCACCAAACCGACTCAAATTTGGGAGTCTTACTACAAATGACGGTCTGTACACGAATCGATCAAAATATCTGCTAATAGAAGAATTTTAAATTTCTTCATACTAATTTTTAACTGTTTCATGGGCACTTCGTCAGAGTTGGGTTCGGTCATAACTTTAGCTCTACCACACTGAACCGACTAAAATTTTGGATTCTTACTACAAATGACGTTCTGTACCCGAATCGCTCAAAATATCGTCTAATGGAGGATTTTTAAATTTCTTCATACTAAATTTTTACCGATTTATGCGCACTTCGTCAGAGTTGTGGTCGGTCATAACTCTGGCTCTATGGCACCGAACCGACTAAAATTTTGGTTTCTTACTACAAATGACGTTCTGTACACGAATCGTTCAAAATATCTGCTAATAGAAGAATTTTAAATTTCTTCATACTAAATTTTTACTGTTTCATGGGCACTTCGTCAGAGTTGGGTTCGGTCATAACTTTAGCTCTACAACACTGAACCGACTCAAATTTTGGATTCTTACTACAAATGACGTTCTGTACCCGAATCGCTCAAAATATCGTCTAATAGAGGAATTTTAAATTTCTTCATACTAAATTTTTACCGATTTATGCGCACTTCGTCAGAGTTGGGGTCGGTCATAACTCTGGCTCTATGGCACCGAACCGACTAAAATTTTGGTTTCTTACTACAAATGACGTTCTGTACACGAATCGTTCAAAATATCTGCTAATAGAAGAATTTTAAATTTCTTCATACTAAATTTTTACTGTTTCATGGGCACTTCGTCAGAGTTGGGTTTGGTCATAACTCTGGTTTAACGCCACCGAAACGACTCAAATTTTGGATTCTTACTACAAATGACGTTCTGTACCCGAATCGCTCAAAATATCGTCTAATAGAAGAATTTTAAATTTCTTCATACTAATTTTTTACCGATTTATGGGCACTTCGTCAGAGTTGGGGTCGGTCATAACTCTGGCTCTACGGCACCGAACCGACCAAATTTTGGAGTCTTACTACAAATGACGGTCTGTACACGAATCGATCAAAATATCTGCTAATAGAAGAATTTTAAATTTCTTCATACTAAATTTTTACTGTTTCATGGACACTTCGTCAGAGTTGGGTTCGGTCATAACTCTGGATCTACGCCACCGAAACGACTCAAATTTTGGATTCTTACTACAAATGACGTTCTGTACCTGAATCGCTCAAAACATCGTCTAATAGAGGAATTTTAAATTCCTTCATACTAAATTTTTACCGATTTATGCGCACTTCGTCAGAGTTGGGGTCGGTCATAACTCTGGCTCTATGGCACCGAACCGACTAAAATTTTGGTTTCTTACTACAAATGACGTTCTGTACACGAATCGTTCAAAATATCTGCTAATAGAAGAATTTTAAATTTCTTCATACTAAATTTTTACTGTTTCATGGGCACTTCGTCAGAGTTGGGTTTGGTCATAACTCTGGTTTAACGCCACCGAAACGACTCAAATTTTGGATTCTTACTACAAATGACGTTCTGTACCCGAATCGCTCAAAATATCGTCTAATAGAAGAATTTTAAATTTCTTCATACTAATTTTTTACCGATTTATGGGCACTTCGTCAGAGTTGGGGTCGGTCATAACTCTGGCTCTACGGCACCGAACCGACTCAAATTTTGGAGTCTTACTACAAATGACGGTCTGTACACGAATCGATCAAAATATCTGCTAATAGAAGAATTTTAAATTTCTTCATACTAAATTTTTACTGTTTCATGGGCACTTCGTCAGAGTTGGGTTCGGTCATAACTCTGGATCTACGCCACCGAAACGACTCAAATTTTGGATTCTTACTACAAATGACTTTCTGTACCTGAATCGCTCAAAACATCGTCTAATAGAGGAATTTTAAATTCCTTCATACTAAATTTTTACCGATTTATGCGCACTTCGTCAGAGTTGTGGTCGGTCATAACTCTGGCTCTATGGCACCGAACCGACTCAAATTTTGGAGTCTTACTATAAATGACGGTCTGTACACGAATCGATCAAAATATCTGCTAATAGAAGAATTTTAAATTTCTTCATACTAAATTTTTACTGTTTCATGGGCACTTCGTCAGAGTTGGGTTCGGTCATAACTCTGGATCTACGCCACCGAAACGACTCAAATTTTGGATTCTTACTACAAATGACGTTCTGTACCTGAATCGCTCAAAACATCGTCTAATAGAGGAATTTTAAATTCCTTCATACTAAATTTTTACCGATTTATGCGCACTTCGTCAGAGTTGTGGTCGGTCATAACTCTGGCTCTATGGCACCGAACCGACTAAAATTTTGGTTTCTTACTACAAATGACGTTCTGTACACGAATCGTTCAAAATATCTGCTAATAGAAGAATTTTAAATTTCTTCATACTAAATTTTTACTGTTTCATGGGCACTTCGTCAGAGTTGGGTTTGGTCATAACTCTGGCTCTACGCCACCGAAACGACTCAAATTTTGGATTCTTACTACAAATGACGTTCTGTACCCGAATCGCTCAAAATATCGTCTAATAGAAGAATTTTAAATTTCTTCATACTAATTTTTTACCGATTTATGGGCACTTCGTCAGAGTTGGGGTCGGTCATAACTCTGGCTCTACGGCACCGAACCGACTCAAATTTTGGAGTCTTACTACAAATGACGGTCTGTACACGAATCGATCAAAATATCTGCTAATAGAAGAATTTTAAATTTCTTCATACTAAATTTTTACTGTTTCATGAGCACTTCGTCAGAGTTGGGTTCGGTCATAACTCTGGATCTACGCCACCGAAACGACTCAAATTTTGGATTCTTACTACAAATGACGTTCTGTACCTGAATCGCTCAAAACATCGTCTAATAGAGGAATTTTAAATTCCTTCATACTAAATTTTTACCGATTTATGCGCACTTCGTCAGAGTTGTGGTCGGTCATAACTCTGGCTCTATGGCACCGAACCGACTAAAATTTTGGTTTCTTACTACAAATGACGTTCTGTACACGAATCGTTCAAAATATCTGCTAATAGAAGAATTTTAAATTTCTTCATACTAAATTTTTACTGTTTCATGGGCACTTCGTCAGAGTTGGGTTTGGTCATAACTCTGGCTCTACGCCACCGAAACGACTCAAATTTTGGATTCTTACTACAAATGACGTTCTGTACCCGAATCGCTCAAAATATCGTCGAATAGAAGAATTTTAAAATTCTTCATACTAATTTTTTACCGATTTATGGGCACTTCGTCAGAGTTGGGGTCGGTCATAACTCTGGCTCTACGGCACCGAACCGACTCAAATTTTGGAGTCTTACTACAAATGACGGTCTGTACACGAATCGATCAAAATATCTGCTAATAGAAGAATTTTAAATTTCTTCATACTAAATTTTTACTGTTTCATGGGCACTTCGTCATAGTTGGGTTCGGTCATAACTCTGGATCTACGCCACCGAAACGACTCAAATTTTGGATTCTTACTACATTTGACGTTCTGTAACCGAATCCCTCAAAGTATCTTGTAACAGAAGAATTTTACCTTTCTTCACTTTACCGTTTTATGGGCACTTCGTCAGAGTTGTGTTCGGTCATAACTTTGGCTCTACGCACCGAACCGACTCAAATTTTGGAGTCTTACTACAATTGACGGTCTGTACACGAATCGTTCAAAATATCTTCTAATAGAAGAATTTTGAATTTCTTCATACTAAATTTTTCCGATTTATGCGCACTTCGTCAGAGTTGGGGTCGGTCATAACTCTGGCTCTATGGCACCGAACCGACTCAAATTTTGGATTCTTACTACATTTGACGTTCTGTAACCGAATCCCTCAAAGTATCTTGTAACAGAAGAATTTTAACTTTCTTCATAATAAATTTTTACTGTTTCATGGGCACTTCGTCAGAGTTGGGTTCGGTCATAACTCTGACTCTTCGCCACCTAAACGACTCAAATTATGGATTCTTACTACAAATGACGTTCTGTACCCGAATCGCTCAAAATATCGTCTAATAGAGGATTTTTAAATTTCTTCATACTAAATTTTTACCGATTTATGCGCACTTCGTCAGAGTTGTGGTCGGTCATAACTCTGGCTCTATGGCACCGAACCGACTAAAATTTTGGTTTCTTACTACAAATGACGTTCTGTACACGAATCGTTCAAAATATCTGCTAATAGAAGAATTTTAAATTTCTTCATACTAAATTTTTACTGTTTCATGGCCACTTCGTCAGATTTGGGTTCGGTCATAACTCTGGCTCTTCGTCACCGAAACGACTCAAATTTTGGATTCTTACTACAAATGACGTTCTGTACCCGAATCGCTCAAAATATCGTCTAATAGAAGAATTTTAAATTTCTTCATACTAATTTTTTACCGATTTATGGGCACTTCGTCAGAGTTGGGGTCGGTCATAACTCTGGCTCTACGGCACCGAACCGACTCAAATTTTGGAGTCTTACTACAAATGACGGTCTGTACACGAATCGTTCAAAATATCTGCTAATAGAAGAATTTTAACTTTCTTCATAATAAATTTTTACTGTTTCATGGGCACTTCGTCAGAGTTGGGTTCGGTCATAACTCTGACTCTACGCCACCTAAACGACTCAAATTTTGGATTCTTACTACAAATGACGTTCTATACCCGAATAGCTATAAATATCGTCTAATAGAAGAATTTTAAATTTCTTCATACTAATTTTTTACCGATTTATGGGCACTTCGTCAGAGTTGGGGTCGGTCATAACTCTGGCTCTACGGCACCGAACCGACTCAAATTTTGGAGTCTTACTACAAATGACGGTCTGTACACGAATCGTTCAAAATATCTGCTAATAGAAGAATTTTAACTTTCTTCATAATAAATTTTTACTGTTTCATGGGCACTTCGTCAGAGTTGGGTTTGGTCATAACTCTGGCTCTACGCCACCGAAACGACTCAAATTTTGGATTCTTACTACAAATGACGTTCTGTACCCGAATCGCTCAAAATATCGTCTAATAGAAGAATTTTAAAATTCTTCATTCTAATTTTTTACCGATTTATGGGCACTTCGTCAGAGTTGGGGTCGGTCATAACTCTGGCTCTACGGCACCGAACCGACTCAAATTTTGGAGTCTTACTACAAATGACGTTCTGTACACGAATCGTTCAAAATATCTGCTAATAGAAGAATTTTAAATTTCTTCATACTAAATTTTTACTGTTTCATGGCCACTTCGTCAGATTTGGGTTCGGTCATAACTCTGGCTCTTCGCCACCGAAACGACTCAAATTTTGGATTCTTACTACAAATGACGTTCTGTACCCGAATCGCTCAAAATATCGTCTAATAGAAGAATTTTAAATTTCTTCATACTAATTTTTTACCGATTTATGGGCACTTCGTCAGAGTTGGGGTCGGTCATAACTCTGGCTCTATGGCACCGAACCGACTAAAATTTTGGTTTCTTACTACAAATGACGTTCTGTACACGAATCGTTCAAAATATCTGCTAATAGAAGAATTTTAAATTTCTTCATACTAAATTTTTACTGTTTCATGGGCACTTCGTCAGAGTTGGGTTTGGTCATAACTCTGGCTCTACGCCACCGAAACGACTCAAATTTTGGATTCTTACTACAAATGACGTTCTGTACCCGAATCGCTCAAAATATCGTCTAATAGAAGAATTTTAAAATTCTTCATACTAATTTTTTACCGATTTATGGGCACTTCGTCAGAGTTGGGGTCGGTCATAACTCTGGCTCTACGGCACCGAACCGACTCAAATTTTGGAGTCTTACTACAAATGACGGTCTGTACACGAATCGATCAAAATATCTGCTAATAGAAGAATTTTAAATTTCTTCATACTAAATTTTTACTGTTTCATGGGCACTTCGTCATAGTTGGGTTCGGTCATAACTCTGGATCTACGCCACCGAAACGACTCAAATTTTGGATTCTTACTACATTTGACGTTCTGTAACCGAATCCCTCAAAGTATCTTGTAACAGAAGAATTTTACCTTTCTTCACTTTACCGTTTTATGGGCACTTCGTCAGAGTTGTGTTCGGTCATAACTTTGGCTCTACGCACCGAACCGACTCAAATTTTGGAGTCTTACTACAATTGACGGTCTGTACACGAATCGTTCAAAATATCTTCTAATAGAAGAATTTTGAATTTCTTCATACTAAATTTTTCCGATTTATGCGCACTTCGTCAGAGTTGGGGTCGGTCATAACTCTGGCTCTATGGCACCGAACCGACTCAAATTTTGGATTCTTACTACATTTGACGTTCTGTAACCGAATCCCTCAAAGTATCTTGTAACAGAAGAATTTTAACTTTCTTCATAATAAATTTTTACTGTTTCATGGGCACTTCGTCAGAGTTGGGTTCGGTCATAACTCTGACTCTTCGCCACCTAAACGACTCAAATTTTGGATTCTTACTACAAATGACGTTCTGTACCCGAATCGCTCAAAATATCGTCTAATAGAGGATTTTTAAATTTCTTCATACTAAATTTTTACCGATTTATGCGCACTTCGTCAGAGTTGTGGTCGGTCATAACTCTGGCTCTATGGCACCGAACCGACTAAAATTTTGGTTTCTTACTACAAATGACGTTCTGTACACGAATCGTTCAAAATATCTGCTAATAGAAGAATTTTAAATTTCTTCATACTAAATTTTTACTGTTTCATGGCCACTTCGTCAGATTTGGGTTCGGTCATAACTCTGGCTCTTCGCCACCGAAACGACTCAAATTTTGGATTCTTACTACAAATGACGTTCTGTACCCGAATCGCTCAAAATATCGTCTAATAGAAGAATTTTAAATTTCTTCATACTAATTTTTTACCGATTTATGGGCACTTCGTCAGAGTTGGGGTCGGTCATAACTCTGGCTCTACGGCACCGAACCGACTCAAATTTTGGAGTCTTACTACAAATGACGGTCTGTACACGAATCGTTCAAAATATCTGCTAATAGAAGAATTTTAACTTTCTTCATAATAAATTTTTACTGTTTCATGGGCACTTCGTCAGAGTTGGGTTCGGTCATAACTCTGACTCTACGCCACCTAAACGACTCAAATTTTGGATTCTTACTACAAATGACGTTCTATACCCGAATAGCTATAAATATCGTCTAATAGAAGAATTTTAAATTTCTTCATACTAATTTTTTACCGATTTATGGGCACTTCGTCAGAGTTGGGGTCGGTCATAACTCTGGCTCTACGGCACCGAACCGACTCAAATTTTGGAGTCTTACTACAAATGACGGTCTGTACACGAATCGTTCAAAATATCTGCTAATAGAAGAATTTTAACTTTCTTCATAATAAATTTTTACTGTTTCATGGGCACTTCCTCAGAGTTGGGTTCGGTCATAACTCTGGCTCTACGCCACCGAAACGACTCAAATTTTGGATTCTTACTACAAATGACGTTCTGTACCCGAATCGCTCAAACTATCGTCTAATAGGGGAATTTTAAATTTCTTCATACTAAATTTTTACCGATTTATGCGCTCTTCGTCAGAGTTGGGGTCGGTCATAACTCTGGCTCTATGGCACCGAACCGACTAAAATTTTGGTTTCTTACTACAAATGACGTTCTGTACACGAATCGTTCAAAATATCTGCTAATAGAAGAATTTTAAATTTCTTCATACTAAATTTTTACTGTTTCATGGGCACTTCGTCAGAGTTGGGTTCGGTCATAACTCTGGATCTACGCCACCGAAACGACTCAAATTTTGGATTCTTACTACAAATGACGTTCTGTACCTGAATCGCTCAAAACATCGTCTAATAGAGGAATTTTAAATTCCTTCATACTAAATTTTTACCGATTTATGCGCACTTCGTCAGAGTTGTGGTCGGTCATAACTCTGGCTCTATGGCACCGAACCGACTAAAATTTTGGTTTCTTACTACAAATGACGTTCTGTACCCGAATCGTTCAAAATATCTGCTAATAGAAGAATTTTAAATTTCTTCATACTAAATTTTTACTGTTTCATGGGCACTTCGTAAGAGTTGGGTTTGGTCATAACTCTGGCTCTACGCCACCGAAACGACTCAAATTTTGGATTCTTACTACAAATGACGTTCTGTACCCGAATCGCTCAAAATATCGTCTAATAGAAGAATTTTAAATTTCTTCATACTAATTTTTTACCGATTTATGGGCACTTCGTCAGAGTTGGGGTCGGTCATAACTCTGGCTCTACGGCACCGAACCGACTCAAATTTTGGAGTCTTACTACAAATGACGGTCTGTACACGAATCGATCAAAATATCTGCTAATAGAAGAATTTTAAATTTCTTCATACTAATTTTTTACCGATTTATGGGCACTTCGTCAGAGTTGGGGTCGGTCATAACTCTGGCTCTACGGCACCGAACCGACTCAAATTTTGGAGTCTTACTACAAATGACGGTCTGTACACGAATCGTTCAAAATATCTGCTAATAGAAGAATTTTAACTTTCTTCATAATAAATTTTTACTGTTTCATGGGCACTTCGTCAGAGTTGGGTTCGGTCATAACTCTGACTCTACGCCACCTAAACGACTCAAATTTTGGATTCTTACTACAAATGACGTTCTGTACCCGAATAGCTATAAATATCGTCTAATAGAAGAATTTTAAATTTCTTCATACTAATTTTTTACCGATTTATGGGCACTTCGTGAGAGTTGGGGTCGGTCATAACTCTGGCTCTACGGCACCGAACCGACTCAAATTTTGGAGTCTTACTACAAATGACGGTCTGTACACGAATCGTTCAAAATATCTGCTAATAGAAGAATTTTAACTTTCTTCATAATAAATTTTTACTGTTTCATGGGCACTTCCTCAGAGTTGGGTTCGGTCATAACTCTGGCTCTACGCCACCGAAACGACTCAAATTTTGGATTCTTACTACAAATGACGTTCTGTACCCGAATCGCTCAAACTATCGTCTAATAGAGGAATTTTAAATTTCTTCATACTAAATTTTTACCGATTTATGCGCTCTTCGTCAGAGTTGGGGTTGGTCATAACTCTGGCTCTATGGCACCGAACCGACTAAAATTTTGGTTTCTTACTACAAATGACGTTCTGTACACGAATCGTTCAAAATATCTGCTAATAGAAGAATTTTAAATTTCTTCATACTAAATTTTTACTGTTTCATGGGCACTTCGTCAGAGTTGGGTTTGGTCATAACTCTGGCTCTACGCCACCGAAACGACTCAAATTTTGGATTCTTACTACAAATGACGTTCTGTACCCGAATCGCTCAAAATATCGTCTAATAGAAGAATTTTAAAATTCTTCATACTAATTTTTTACCGATTTATGGGCACTTTGTCAGAGTTGGGGTCGGTCATAACTCTGGCTCTACGGCACCGAACCGACTCAAATTTTGGAGTCTTACTACAAATGACGGTCTGTACACGAATCGATCAAAATATCTGCTAATAGAAGAATTTTAAATTTCTTCATACTAAATTTTTACTGTTTCATGGGCACTTCGTCAGAGTTGGGTTCGGTCATAACTCTGGATCTACGCCACCGAAACGACTCAAATTTTGGATTCTTACTACAAATGACGTTCTGTACCCGAATAGCTATAAATATCGTCTAATAGAAGAATTTTAAATTTCTTCATACTAATTTTTTACCGATTTATGGGCACTTCGTCAGAGTTGGGGTCGGTCATAACTCTGGCTCTACGGCACCGAACCGACTCAAATTTTGGAGTCTTACTACAAATGACGGTCTGTACACGAATCGATCAAAATATCTGCTAATAGAAGAATTTTAAATTTCTTCATACTAAATTTTTACTGTTTCATGGGCACTTCGTCAGAGTTGGGTTCGGTCATAACTCTGGATCTACGCCATCGAAACGACTCAAATTTTGGATTCTTACTACAAATGACGTTCTGTACCTGAATCGCTCAAAACATCGTCTAATAGAGGAATTTTAAATTCCTTCATACTAAATTTTTACCGATTTATGCGCACTTCGTCAGAGTTGTGGTCGGTCATAACTCTGGCTCTATGGCACCGAACCGACTAAAATTTTGGTTTCTTACTACAAATGACGTTCTGTACACGAATCGTTCAAAATATCTGTTAATAGAAGAATTTTAAATTTCTTCATACTAAATTTTTACTGTTTCATGGGCACTTCGTTGGGTTTGGTCATAACTCTGGCTCTACGCCACCGAAACGACTCAAATTTTGGATTCTTACTACAAATGACGTTCTGTACCCGAATCGCTCAAAATATCGTCTAATAGAAGAATTTTAAATTTCTTCATACTAATTTTTTACTGATTTATGGGCACTTCGTCAGAGTTGGGGTCGGTCATAACTCTGGCTCTACGGCACCGAACCGACTCAAATTTTGGAGTCTTACTACAATTGACGGTCTGTACACGAATCGTTCAAAATATCTGCTAATAGAAGAATTTTAACTTTCTTCATAATAAATTTTTACTGTTTCATGGGCACTTCGTCAGAGTTGGGTTCGGTCATAACTCTGGCTCTACGCCACCGAAACGACTCAAATTTTGGATTCTAACTACAAATGACGTTCTGTACCCGAATCGCTCAAAATATCGTCTAATAGAGGATTTTTAAATTTCTTCATACTAAATTTTTACCGATTTATGCGCACTTCGTCAGAGTTGGGGTCGGTCATAACTCTGGCTCTATGGCACCGAACCGACTAAAATTTTGGTTTCTTACTACAAATGATGTTCTGTACACGAATCGTTCAAAATATCTGCTAATAGAAGAATTTTAAATTTCTTCATACTAAATTTTTACTGTTTCATCGGCACTTCGTCAGAGTTGGGTTTGGTCATAACTCTGGCTCTTCGCCACCGAAACGACTCAAATTTTGGATTCTTACTACAAATGACGTTCTGTACCCGAATCGCTATAAATATCGTCTAATAGAAGAATTTTAAAATTCTTCATACTAATTTTTTACCGATTTATGGGCACTTCGTCAGAGTTGGGGTCGGTTATAACTCTGGCTCTACGGCACCGAACCGACTCAAATTTTGGAGTCTTACTACAAATGACGGTCTGTACACGAATCGATCAAAATATCTGCTAATAGAAGAATTTTAAATTTCTTCATACTAAATTTTTACTGTTTCATGGGCACTTCGTCAGAGTTGGGTTCGGTCATAACTCTGGATCTACGCCACCGAAACGACTCAAATTTTGGATTCTTACTACAAATGACGTTCTGTACCCGAATAGCTATAAATATCGTCTAATAGAAGAATTTTAAATTTCTTCATACTAATTTTTTACCGATTTATGGGCACTTCGTCAGAGTTGGGGTCGGTCATAACTCTGGCTCTACGGCACCGAACCGACTCAAATTTTGGAGTCTTACTACAAATGACGGTCTGTACACGAATCGATCAAAATATCTGCTAATAGAAGAATTTTAAATTTCTTCATACTAAATTTTTACTGTTTCATGGGCACTTCGTCAGAGTTGGGTTCGGTCATAACTCTGGATCTACGCCACCGAAACGACTCAAATTTTGGATTCTTACTACAAATGACGTTCTGTACCCGAATCGCTCAAAATATCGTCTTATAGAAGAATTTTAAATTTCTTCATACTAATTTTTTACCGATTTATGGGCACTTCGTCAGAGTTGGGGTCGGTCATAACTCCGGCTCTACGGCACCGAACCGACTCAAATTTTGGAGTCTTACTACAAATGACGGTCTGTACACGAATCGATCAAAATATCTGCTAATAGAAGAATTTTAAATTTCTTCATACTAAATTTTTACTGTTTCATGGGCACTTCGTCAGAGTTGGGTTTGGTCATAACTCTGGCTCTACGCCACCGAAACGACTCAAATTTTGGATTCTTACTACAAATGACGTTCTGTACCCGAATCGCTCAAAATATCGTCTTATAGAAGAATTTTAAATTTCTTCATACTAATTTTTTACCGATTTATGGGCACTTCGTCAGAGTTGGGGTCGGTCATAACTCCGGCTCTACGGCACCGAACCGACTCAAATTTTGGAGTCTTACTACAATTGACGGTCTGTACACGAATCGTTAAAAATATCTGCTAATAGAAGAATTTTAACTTTCTTCATAATAAATTTTTACTGTTTCATGGGCACTTCGTCAGAGTTGGGTTCGGTCATAACTCTGGCTCTACGCCACCGAAACGACTCAAATTTTGGATTCTAACTACAAATGACGTTCTGTACCCGAATCGCTCAAAATATCGTCTAATAGAGGATTTTTAAATTTCTTCATACTAAATTTTTACCGATTTATGCGCACTTCGTCAGAGTTGGGGTCGGTCAAAACTCTGGCTCTATGGCACCGAACCGACTAAAATTTTGGTTTCTTACTACAAATGACGTTCTGTACACGAATCGTTCAAAATATCTGCTAATAGAAGAATTTTAAATTTCTTCATACTAAATTTTTACTGTTTCATGGGCACTTCGTCAGAGTTGGGTTCGGTCATAACTCTGGCTCTTCGCCACCGAAACGACTCAAATTTTGGATTCTTACTACAAATGACGTTCTGTACCCGAATCGCTATAAATATCGTCTAATAGAAGAATTTTTAATTTCTTCATACTAATTTTTTACCGATTTATGGGTACTTCGTCAGATTTGGGGTCGGTCATAACTCTGGCTCTACGGCACCGAACCGACTCAAATTTTGGAGTCTTACTACAAATGACGGTCTGTACACGAATCGTTCAAAATATCTGCTAATAGAAGAATTTTAACTTTCTTCATAATAAATTTTTACTGTTTCATGGGCACTTCGTCAGAGTTGGGTTTGGTCATAACTCTGGCTCTACGCCACCGAAACGACTCAAATTTTGGATTCTTACTACAAATGACGTTCTGTACCCGAATCGCTCAAAATATCGTCTAATAGAAGAATTTTAAAATTCTTCATTCTAATTTTTTACCGATTTATGGGCACTTCGTCAGAGTTGGGGTCGGTCATAACTCTGGCTCTACGGCACCGAACCGACTCAAATTTTGGAGTCTTACTACAAATGACGTTCTGTACACGAATCGTTCAAAATATCTGCTAATAGAAGAATTTTAAATTTCTTCATACTAAATTTTTACTGTTTCATGGCCACTTCGTCAGATTTGGGTTCGGTCATAACTCTGGCTCTTCGCCACCGAAACGACTCAAATTTTGGATTCTTACTACAAATGACGTTCTGTACCCGAATCGCTCAAAATATCGTCTAATAGAAGAATTTTAAATTTCTTCATACTAATTTTTTACCGATTTATGGGCACTTCGTCAGAGTTGGGGTCGGTCATAACTCTGGCTCTATGGCACCGAACCGACTAAAATTTTGGTTTCTTACTACAAATGACGTTCTGTACACGAATCGTTCAAAATATCTGCTAATAGAAGAATTTTAAATTTCTTCATACTAAATTTTTACTGTTTCATGGGCACTTCGTCAGAGTTGGGTTTGGTCATAACTCTGGCTCTACGCCACCGAAACGACTCAAATTTTGGATTCTTACTACAAATGACGTTCTGTACCCGAATCGCTCAAAATATCGTCTAATAGAAGAATTTTAAAATTCTTCATACTAATTTTTTACCGATTTATGGGCACTTCGTCAGAGTTGGGGTCGGTCATAACTCTGGCTCTACGGCACCGAACCGACTCAAATTTTGGAGTCTTACTACAAATGACGGTCTGTACACGAATCGATCAAAATATCTGCTAATAGAAGAATTTTAAATTTCTTCATACTAAATTTTTACTGTTTCATGGGCACTTCGTCATAGTTGGGTTCGGTCATAACTCTGGATCTACGCCACCGAAACGACTCAAATTTTGGATTCTTACTACATTTGACGTTCTGTAACCGAATCCCTCAAAGTATCTTGTAACAGAAGAATTTTACCTTTCTTCACTTTACCGTTTTATGGGCACTTCGTCAGAGTTGTGTTCGGTCATAACTTTGGCTCTACGCACCGAACCGACTCAAATTTTGGAGTCTTACTACAATTGACGGTCTGTACACGAATCGTTCAAAATATCTTCTAATAGAAGAATTTTGAATTTCTTCATACTAAATTTTTCCGATTTATGCGCACTTCGTCAGAGTTGGGGTCGGTCATAACTCTGGCTCTATGGCACCGAACCGACTCAAATTTTGGATTCTTACTACATTTGACGTTCTGTAACCGAATCCCTCAAAGTATCTTGTAACAGAAGAATTTTAACTTTCTTCATAATAAATTTTTACTGTTTCATGGGCACTTCGTCAGAGTTGGGTTCGGTCATAACTCTGACTCTTCGCCACCTAAACGACTCAAATTTTGGATTCTTACTACAAATGACGTTCTGTACCCGAATCGCTCAAAATATCGTCTAATAGAGGATTTTTAAATTTCTTCATACTAAATTTTTACCGATTTATGCGCACTTCGTCAGAGTTGTGGTCGGTCATAACTCTGGCTCTATGGCACCGAACCGACTAAAATTTTGGTTTCTTACTACAAATGACGTTCTGTACACGAATCGTTCAAAATATCTGCTAATAGAAGAATTTTAAATTTCTTCATACTAAATTTTTACTGTTTCATGGCCACTTCGTCAGATTTGGGTTCGGTCATAACTCTGGCTCTTCGCCACCGAAACGACTCAAATTTTGGATTCTTACTACAAATGACGTTCTGTACCCGAATCGCTCAAAATATCGTCTAATAGAAGAATTTTAAATTTCTTCATACTAATTTTTTACCGATTTATGGGCACTTCGTCAGAGTTGGGGTCGGTCATAACTCTGGCTCTACGGCACCGAACCGACTCAAATTTTGGAGTCTTACTACAAATGACGGTCTGTACACGAATCGTTCAAAATATCTGCTAATAGAAGAATTTTAAC
Source organism: Limnephilus marmoratus (assembly GCA_917880885.1). Taxonomy (NCBI): domain Eukaryota; kingdom Metazoa; phylum Arthropoda; class Insecta; order Trichoptera; family Limnephilidae; genus Limnephilus; species Limnephilus marmoratus. Next base: position 25,132,819 of record OU862919.1, on the reverse strand, counting down.
TTTCTTCATAATAAATTTTTACTGTTTCATGGGCACTTCGTCAGAGTTGGGTTCGGTCATAACTCTGACTCTACGCCACCTAAACGACTCAAATTTTGGATTCTTACTACAAATGACGTTCTATACCCGAATAGCTATAAATATCGTCTAATAGAAGAATTTTAAATTTCTTCATACTAATTTTTTACCGATTTATGGGCACTTCGTCAGAGTTGGGGTCGGTCATAACTCTGGCTCTACGGCACCGAACCGACTCAAATTTTGGAGTCTTACTACAAATGACGGTCTGTACACGAATCGTTCAAAATATCTGCTAATAGAAGAATTTTAACTTTCTTCATAATAAATTTTTACTGTTTCATGGGCACTTCCTCAGAGTTGGGTTCGGTCATAACTCTGGCTCTACGCCACCGAAACGACTCAAATTTTGGATTCTTACTACAAATGACGTTCTGTACCCGAATCGCTCAAACTATTGTCTAATAGGGGAATTTTAAATTTCTTCATACTAAATTTTTACCGATTTATGCGCTCTTCGTCAGAGTTGGGGTCGGTCATAACTCTGGCTCTATGGCACCGAACCGACTAAAATTTTGGTTTCTTACTACAAATGACGTTCTGTACACGAATCGTTCAAAATATCTGCTAATAGAAGAATTTTAAATTTCTTCATACTAAATTTTTACTGTTTCATGGGCACTTCGTCAGAGTTGGGTTCGGTCATAACTCTGGATCTACGCCACCGAAACGACTCAAATTTTGGATTCTTACTACAAATGACGTTCTGTACCTGAATCGCTCAAAACATCGTCTAATAGAGGAATTTTAAATTCCTTCATACTAAATTTTTACCGATTTATGCGCACTTCGTCAGAGTTGTGGTCGGTCATAACTCTGGCTCTATGGCACCGAACCGACTAAAATTTTGGTTTCTTACTACAAATGACGTTCTGTACCCGAATCGTTCAAAATATCTGCTAATAGAAGAATTTTAAATTTCTTCATACTAAATTTTTACTGTTTCATGGGCACTTCGTAAGAGTTGGGTTTGGTCATAACTCTGGCTCTACGCCACCGAAACGACTCAAATTTTGGATTCTTACTACAAATGACGTTCTGTACCCGAATCGCTCAAAATATCGTCTAATAGAAGAATTTTAAATTTCTTCATACTAATTTTTTACCGATTTATGGGCACTTCGTCAGAGTTGGGGTCGGTCATAACTCTGGCTCTACGGCACCGAACCGACTCAAATTTTGGAGTCTTACTACAAATGACGGTCTGTACACGAATCGATCAAAATATCTGCTAATAGAAGAATTTTAAATTTCTTCATACTAATTTTTTACCGATTTATGGGCACTTCGTCAGAGTTGGGGTCGGTCATAACTCTGGCTCTACGGCACCGAACCGACTCAAATTTTGGAGTCTTACTACAAATGACGGTCTGTACACGAATCGTTCAAAATATCTGCTAATAGAAGAATTTTAACTTTCTTCATAATAAATTTTTACTGTTTCATGGGCACTTCGTCAGAGTTGGGTTCGGTCATAACTCTGACTCTACGCCACCTAAACGACTCAAATTTTGGATTCTTACTACAAATGACGTTCTGTACCCGAATAGCTATAAATATCGTCTAATAGAAGAATTTTAAATTTCTTCATACTAATTTTTTACCGATTTATGGGCACTTCGTGAGAGTTGGGGTCGGTCATAACTCTGGCTCTACGGCACCGAACCGACTCAAATTTTGGAGTCTTACTACAAATGACGGTCTGTACACGAATCGTTCAAAATATCTGCTAATAGAAGAATTTTAACTTTCTTCATAATAAATTTTTACTGTTTCATGGGCACTTCCTCAGAGTTGGGTTCGGTCATAACTCTGGCTCTACGCCACCGAAACGACTCAAATTTTGGATTCTTACTACAAATGACGTTCTGTACCCGAATCGCTCAAACTATCGTCTAATAGAGGAATTTTAAATTTCTTCATACTAATTTTTTACCGATTTATGGGCACTTTGTCAGAGTTGGGGTCGGTCATAACTCTGGCTCTACGGCACCGAACCGACTCAAATTTTGGAGTCTTACTACAAATGACGGTCTGTACACGAATCGATCAAAATATCTGCTAATAGAAGAATTTTAAATTTCTTCATACTAAATTTTTACTGTTTCATGGGCACTTCGTCAGAGTTGGGTTCGGTCATAACTCTGGATCTACGCCACCGAAACGACTCAAATTTTGGATTCTTACTACAAATGACGTTCTGTACCCGAATAGCTATAAATATCGTCTAATAGAAGAATTTTAAATTTCTTCATACTAATTTTTTACCGATTTATGGGCACTTCGTGAGAGTTGGGGTCGGTCATAACTCTGGCTCTACGGCACCGAACCGACTCAAATTTTGGAGTCTTACTACAAATGACGGTCTGTACACGAATCGATCAAAATATCTGCTAATAGAAGAATTTTAAATTTCTTCATACTAAATTTTTACTGTTTCATGGGCACTTCGTCAGAGTTGGGTTCGGTCATAACTCTGGATCTACGCCATCGAAACGACTCAAATTTTGGATTCTTACTACAAATGACGTTCTGTACCTGAATCGCTCAAAACATCGTCTAATAGAGGAATTTTAAATTCCTTCATACTAAATTTTTACCGATTTATGCGCACTTCGTCAGAGTTGTGGTCGGTCATAACTCTGGCTCTATGGCACCGAACCGACTAAAATTTTGGTTTCTTACTACAAATGACGTTCTGTACACGAATCGTTCAAAATATCTGTTAATAGAAGAATTTTAAATTTCTTCATACTAAATTTTTACTGTTTCATGGGCACTTCGTTGGGTTTGGTCATAACTCTGGCTCTACGCCACCGAAACGACTCAAATTTTGGATTCTTACTACAAATGACGTTCTGTACCCGAATCGCTCAAAATATCGTCTAATAGAAGAATTTTAAATTTCTTCATACTAATTTTTTACTGATTTATGGGCACTTCGTCAGAGTTGGGGTCGGTCATAACTCTGGCTCTACGGCACCGAACCGACTCAAATTTTGGAGTCTTACTACAATTGACGGTCTGTACACGAATCGTTCAAAATATCTGCTAATAGAAGAATTTTAACTTTCTTCATAATAAATTTTTACTGTTTCATGGGCACTTCGTCAGAGTTGGGTTCGGTCATAACTCTGGCTCTACGCCACCGAAACGACTCAAATTTTGGATTCTAACTACAAATGACGTTCTGTACCCGAATCGCTCAAAATATCGTCTAATAGAGGATTTTTAAATTTCTTCATACTAAATTTTTACCGATTTATGCGCACTTCGTCAGAGTTGGGGTCGGTCATAACTCTGGCTCTATGGCACCGAACCGACTAAAATTTTGGTTTCTTACTACAAATGATGTTCTGTACACGAATCGTTCAAAATATCTGCTAATAGAAGAATTTTAAATTTCTTCATACTAAATTTTTACTGTTTCATCGGCACTTCGTCAGAGTTGGGTTTGGTCATAACTCTGGCTCTTCGCCACCGAAACGACTCAAATTTTGGATTCTTACTACAAATGACGTTCTGTACCCGAATCGCTATAAATATCGTCTAATAGAAGAATTTTAAAATTCTTCATACTAATTTTTTACCGATTTATGGGCACTTCGTCAGAGTTGGGGTCGGTTATAACTCTGGCTCTACGGCACCGAACCGACTCAAATTTTGGAGTCTTACTACAAATGACGGTCTGTACACGAATCGATCAAAATATCTGCTAATAGAAGAATTTTAAATTTCTTCATACTAAATTTTTACTGTTTCATGGGCACTTCGTCAGAGTTGGGTTCGGTCATAACTCTGGATCTACGCCACCGAAACGACTCAAATTTTGGATTCTTACTACAAATGACGTTCTGTACCCGAATAGCTATAAATATCGTCTAATAGAAGAATTTTAAATTTCTTCATACTAATTTTTTACCGATTTATGGGCACTTCGTCAGAGTTGGGGTCGGTCATAACTCTGGCTCTACGGCACCGAACCGACTCAAATTTTGGAGTCTTACTACAAATGACGGTCTGTACACGAATCGATCAAAATATCTGCTAATAGAAGAATTTTAAATTTCTTCATACTAAATTTTTACTGTTTCATGGGCACTTCGTCAGAGTTGGGTTCGGTCATAACTCTGGATCTACGCCACCGAAACGACTCAAATTTTGGATTCTTACTACAAATGACGTTCTGTACCCGAATCGCTCAAAATATCGTCTTATAGAAGAATTTTAAATTTCTTCATACTAATTTTTTACCGATTTATGGGCACTTCGTCAGAGTTGGGGTCGGTCATAACTCCGGCTCTACGGCACCGAACCGACTCAAATTTTGGAGTCTTACTACAAATGACGGTCTGTACACGAATCGATCAAAATATCTGCTAATAGAAGAATTTTAAATTTCTTCATACTAAATTTTTACTGTTTCATGGGCACTTCGTCAGAGTTGGGTTTGGTCATAACTCTGGCTCTACGCCACCGAAACGACTCAAATTTTGGATTCTTACTACAAATGACGTTCTGTACCCGAATCGCTCAAAATATCGTCTTATAGAAGAATTTTAAATTTCTTCATACTAATTTTTTACCGATTTATGGGCACTTCGTCAGAGTTGGGGTCGGTCATAACTCCGGCTCTACGGCACCGAACCGACTCAAATTTTGGAGTCTTACTACAATTGACGGTCTGTACACGAATCGTTAAAAATATCTGCTAATAGAAGAATTTTAACTTTCATAATAAATTTTTACTGTTTCATGGGCACTTCGTCAGAGTTGGGTTCGGTCATAACTCTGGCTCTACGCCACCGAAACGACTCAAATTTTGGATTCTAACTACAAATGACGTTCTGTACCCGAATCGCTCAAAATATCGTCTAATAGAGGATTTTTAAATTTCTTCATACTAAATTTTTACCGATTTATGCGCACTTCGTCAGAGTTGGGGTCGGTCAAAACTCTGGCTCTATGGCACCGAACCGACTAAAATTTTGGTTTCTTACTACAAATGACGTTCTGTACACGAATCGTTCAAAATATCTGCTAATAGAAGAATTTTAAATTTCTTCATACTAAATTTTTACTGTTTCATGGGCACTTCGTCAGAGTTGGGTTCGGTCATAACTCTGGCTCTTCGCCACCGAAACGACTCAAATTTTGGATTCTTACTACAAATGACGTTCTGTACCCGAATCGCTATAAATATCGTCTAATAGAAGAATTTTTAATTTCTTCATACTAATTTTTTACCGATTTATGGGTACTTCGTCAGATTTGGGGTCGGTCATAACTCTGGCTCTACGGCACCGAACCGACTCAAATTTTGGAGTCTTACTACAAATGACGGTCTGTACACGAATCGATCAAAATATCTGCTAATAGAAGAATTTTAAATTTCTTCATACTAAATTTTTACTGTTTTATGGGCACTTCGTCAGAGTTGGGTTCGGTCATAACTTTGGCTCTACAGCACCGAACCGACTCAAATTTTGGATTCTTACTACAAATGATGTTCTGTACCCGAATCGCTCAAAATATGGTCTCATAGGAAAATTTTAAATTTCTTCATACTAAATTTTTACTGTTTAATGGGCAATTGGTCAGAGTTGGGTTCGGTCATAACTTTTGCTCTACGCACCGAACCGATTCAAATTTTGTAGTAACAAATGACGTTCTGTACACGAATCGTTCAAAATATCTGCTAATAGAAGAATTTTAAATTTCTTCATACTAAATTTTTACTGTTTCATGGCCACTTCGTCAGAGTTGGGTTCGGTCATAACTCTGGCTCTACGCCATTGAAACGACTCAAATTTTGGATTCTTACTACAAATGACGTTCTGTACCCGAATCACTCAAAATATCGTGTAATAGAATAATTTTAAATTTCTTCATACTAATTTTTTACCGATTTATGGGCACTTCGTCAGAGTTGGTGTCGGTCATAACTCTGGCTCTACGGCACCGAACCGACTTAAATTTTGGATTCTTACTACAAATGACGTTCTGTACCCGAATCGCTCAAAATATCTTCTAATAGGAGAATTTGAAATTTCTTCATACAAAATTTTTACCGATTTATGGGCACTTCGTCAGAGTTGGGTTCGGTCATAACTTTGGCTCTACGTCACCGAACCGACTCAAATTTTGGATTCTTCCTACAAATGACGGTCTGTACACGAATCGTTCAAAACATCTTCTAATAGAAGAATTTTATATTTCTTCATACAAATTTTTTTCCGTTTTACAGGCATTTCGACAGAGTTGGGGTCGGTCATAACTCATAACTCTGGCTCTACGGCACCGAACCGACTCAAATTTTGGATTCTTACTACAAATGACGTTCTGTACACGAATTGTTCAAAATATCTTCTGATAGAAGAATTTTCAAATTCTTCGTACTAAATTTTTACCGTTTCATGGGCACTTCGTCAGAGTTGGGTTCGGTCATAACTTTGGCTCTACGGCACCGAACCGACTCAAATTTTGGATTCTTACTACAAATGACGTTCTGTACACGAATCGTTCAAAATATCTTCTGATAGAAGAATTTTCAAATTCTTCAAACTAAATTTTTACCGTTTCATGGGCACTTCGTCAGAGTTGGATTCGGTCATAACTTTGGCCCTATGGCACCGAAACCACTGTAATTTTGGTTATTACTAAAAATGATGTTCTGTACAAACACACTATAAAGTTGGTATTATTAAATGGTTAGTGCTGACGTTACGCCACACCAGTCATAGTATTGAAATGTAAGTATGACACAAGCCATCAGTATTAACAACGTTACGCCACACCAGTCATAGTATTGAAATGTAAGTATGACACAAGCCATCAGTATTAACAACGTTACGCCACACCAGTCATAGTATTGAAATGTAAGTATGACACAAGCCATCAGTATTAACAACATTTCATGTTATTCGTTATTTCATACTGTTTATAAAGATTTAGTTGTTGTCTTTATTGAAACAATATTTAAGCCTAAATAATTCAGTATCAAAAGTAGAGGTATCTCTATTTGTTTATCTCTATTATTTAAAACATTGAAAAACTTTAAACTGTACGAAAAAATTGTATAATGTGCTACATCATAATGCTACCTAGAGAAGGGCACAGCGGCTCAGTTGAACGAGCCGCTTCACTAGGTCTCGTTCAATGAAAAGTTCCGTTCAGTAAACCGGCTAATTGAACGACTGAATTAAGCTACGGACACACTTGCTCATTAGAAGCCAAAAAGCATCCTACCTAGTAGCAATTGGTACCCGCTTACTCGTTCACAAAGATCCGCAAACCACGAGCAAGTGTGTCCGTAGCTTTGAAGGTCGGTCTTACAGAACCGGATCTTACGGATCCGTATGAAAATCTGGGTCACTGAGCCGACTCGTTCGCGAACAACTCACTTCTACTGCAAACTTCGAAATCAAAATGGCCATCGATCAGCTGATCGGCGCTGTATCTTATTTGTGCAGTGTGTAGGTTATGCTTCGTTTGAGATAATATTGATTTTAAAAGCTAAAATATTGATTTTAAAAGCTAAAAAATAATAATTTCAAACAATTTCTATACCACTCTCCCGTAATAATATTGAAAAATAATTTGAATTAATATTTATACCGATTTTATACCGATCCCTCAATATTTATATTGAGGGATCGGTAGGATTTATAGGTTCAATTAGAAATGCCACAGAGCCGAACCCTCTGATATGAAAATATCTGGAGTCGGTGAATTATATTCCCATTTGGTCTCTAGAAGGTTGACATGTTGTTCTTGTATTGTTTTGTATTTATAATACTTATATAGTGCAATTGCATAGCGTGGATTCACTAGATGATCATTTGGATACCGTGTATCCTAGCAAGTAGCCAGAATGCAAGCCACTAGGCTCTAGGCTCTAAGCCGCCTGCCTGTGCGGACGTAGCCTTTGAGGTCACGGGATTTTTCATAACAATCATGGATACGGTTAGATTTACTTTTATAGTTTGTGGAGTAGTCCCTAATGTGAATGATGTCGGTCTGCCTGCTCTCAGTGGTTGCATCTTCGAGTTATAGAGCTAACAAGAGGCTTCATTGTTGCGAAAAAAAAACAATCAGAGAAATGGTCAGTTTTAATACATATTCAAAGTATTGCGTCTCCGCAGATGAAACAAGTTGGTCTGGCGGCTCTCAGTGGTTACATTTCAGAGTTATGATACGCGCAAGTCACTGCATTGTTGCGAAAAAAAAAAACGATAACAGAAATGGTCAGTTTTAGTACCTATTCGAAGTATGGTGTATAGTTTTTTATGCAGCCAGCAATTTGTGCACCATTGTGAAAAGGGCTAGGATTCTTAAGCAGATTTTATTTTCGAGTACTAAATGGGAATTATTGCGATGCGAGTTGACAGTATCAGATTCATTTATTAACAAATCACTGAAAGGAAGGTCGCGCCGCCCCTCCTCGCTCCGCACAACTTGGTTTGTACCCCTTTCCTTGATTGACTCGTCTATCAATTTGGATGTCTATGACCCAAACTAAGAACCTAGTTTATATTTAACCCATCTGCTTATTTAGGAATAAATACATCACGTAATCTCGTTATACTTTCATAAGACCAAAAACGTCCCAAGCCACTTTACATTTTAAAAGCTATATATCTCTCTTCCTCTGATGCAAACATGTGTATTTTTCTTTGAACCAGAAAGAGAACGAAATAATGGTTCTTAATGTCTTTGAAATATGAAACCATCTTGCATAGATATTTTACAATCTCGATCCAAAGTGACGGTTTCAGAATTTAAGCGTGAAACTGAGGCTTCCAGATTGTGAGGTGCGAACATATTGAACCAAGCAGACGGGTTAATAGAAAATAGGTTCTTAGTTTGGGTTGATTATTTAATCCTAGTTTATTTATCTATTACTATTACCTAGTCTATTTATCCCCGATTAATTATTAATAATTAACTGGACCTACTGAGGCTGACAAAAGTTGATCTTGGAAACTGTTAGTCGAAATAGTGAATAATTACTGCTTCTGCTTCTCAGGTGTTTAGACTTTATGTGCCTTCCCTGGTTATTTTTGTTAGTTACTGACCTGTGGAATTTTGCAACCAAAGGGAAAAGGATTGCGAGGGAATAGAAAAAAAAATGCTGCATTTTATTTCAGACATGTTTATTTACAGAAAAAATATATACCATAGTCACAAAGTGAAGGTAGTAATAGATAAGTAGCGTAATATAATATATATAATTTAGACAGGCTGTCTGGCTGGCAAAAGCACGCCTTCCCTCCACTCTTCCATTGCCCGTCACCCCCGAGTGGCGAGGCTGAATACTTTTACACATGCAAATCATCTTGTTCCATTCCACGTTCACATACAAATCCTAGTTAGCAATGCAAACGGTGCTGCTAATTTTAATATTAAATATAAATAAGTTGAATTGTATTGCAGCCACGCAATTGCAAACATTTAGCTGCGGGTGGACTATTCTAGGAATATGTAAGAAGCTCTAAAAGGTACAACATAACCGGTTCGTTTGTATCCGCGTTTCCACTTCAACCCCTGTACTGTGTGCAATGCTCTTTCATAAGTTACAAGTATAAATAAGTTACGATCAATATTTTTATGATAATAAATTGTTGAACAATAAAAGCATTTGGTTATGTGGCTACAAGAATGGGTTTGTAAGAAAGTTTTACAATGGGCAAGTGCAGAGAAAACACATATTTTAAGCTTAAAGTATTAAATTATTGACTAAACCTACCCTAACATGGAGTTCCCTTCTGGAAACATTGAGTACACGATAAGCCATTTCAATTAAATACTTCAGCTGGTAATTTAAGTGGATTATGAAAAATTACGAATATTTGAGTGGTTTATTATGTGATTACATATTACAATATACAAGTCTTCCTCAGGTTACAATAATTATTACAGTTACATCATACAAATTTCTAGTGAAGCAGAACTAAATCTTCTAGAATGCACCGCATTCGGTTTACGATAGAAAAAAGTTGTGTTGGAAATATATTTGTATCAAGCAAAACACTACGAATTGAATCATTATTAAAGAATTCCATTCAATTTAATCCTATAAAACGTTATAAAATAGGAAAAGAATCTCCGTAATATCTACAAAAGTTTGTCATTGAAATTTATAAAGGAAAAGGTTAACTGCAAAGGACTTTGAAATGGCTATAATTCCTTGTATTCAGAGTTTCACTTGTATTTGGTAAAGATTGAATGTCAACTAAATATTGATTCTACCAAAACTACAAACAGCTTTTAAAGTACATCACAAGTAATGTTTCAAATCATCAATATTATTTTAATTATTTATTGAAATTTGAATTCTATCTCTGCTACCCTGATTAATATTTAATAAAATCAAACTATGGTTAAAAAGACATCACTGCACTGAGCAGTGCAATATTTTTAAAGTTAATTCTATGAGTAAGTGATTTACCAATTGAGCCAGCAACTCTTCACATTCAATAAATAACCGTTTTTTACTTTAAATTACTTAAGTAAAAATGTATTACAAAGTGAGCATTTCAATATTACATACGTGAAGATATCGTTTACTTTGTCGCATGTCCAATTTCTTCAACAGCGTGTTATCTCTTTCCACAAATATGCGGACAAGCTTGTTGACAAACTCATTGACAATTTGTTAGATACAAATATGTGTAAGTCAGGAGAATTATTAAAAGTAATGAAATGCATAAGAGAAACATTATTTCTTTCACTAAGTATCCCGTGCGGGTTTCATCAGACGAAAGACCAAACGTCCATGAAATGAAGTTGGCATCAAAACCAACTGCCACAATGAACCAATTGTTAGCCAAATTCCATCCAAATTTAAAAAAATAAAAAGAAACAAAAATATCAACCAAAAAGAATTTATTCTAATTGACTTAAAATAACATACAACACATATATTTATAATTTCCTAACTTATAACACAGCTAGGACAGGGACACGGGGCATTATATAATTCCTGTTAAAAGAAGTTTTAAATATTTTCGAGGCACGTGAAAAATAAAATAATGTCTAAACATGATAATAGGGTTGCCGCCTCGCACACAATCCCCAACAGAATAAACTTCCGACATCCCAAGGAAATAATATTTACGTTGGCACTTCTTATTGTACCAAATTCTCGGCATTCTAATCGGCCCTACTTATATATTCCTGTATCTGTGCACATGATACAGAGCAAACTAGATAGGGAAATTAGCAAACAATCATACAAATGCAGCCTTTACAAGTTTTCACATCATTCTTACAGCTACAAATCAACATGCCACCCAATGCAAACTTGTTATTTGCGTTTTATACTTCCTGTACACGATAAGTCCACTTTGGTTAAATGTTAGCAAACCAATTACAGTGATTTATTTTAGGGGTATAACGCCGTTATAGCATAATATCCCAAAAATAAATCACTAATACTTTTGGCTGTGAAAATCTGAAATCCCTTTAGCAGAGCAATTTTTTAAATTTATTACTTTATGAAATTATTTATTTTGTGTACTTTGTAAATGAAGTACGATCGATGTTCAGAATAAAATAAATTACATTTATTAGTACGGGAAATAACCTCTAGAGTAAAACTGCATTATTACTTCAATTTTTAATCATAGTGGACTTACCCTACATAGGAACTTTAAAAAATCATTTAACCTTTACAACGCTGGCCTTTTCAACGCAATTTGTTTTGACACGATGTGTGCATTTGTTACAAAGCCATGAGGTAAACAGATTTGCGGCACTTTACATAGGCCAACTAAAACCCTGACATTAGCCCTATTAGGCTGTAGTATGGCATCATGATTGCAGCTGTTAATCCCATCTTGAGTACTCTATACCACTGCTGTATCTGTATATATTGTAGCATCTGTCCCAATATATAGTACACGCTGATATTGCAAGCACCGTCTCACATAAAGAATACCTTAAAATTAAGCCAGTGAAATGTTTATGCTCAATTATTAAACAGAATGAATCAACGTCTCCCCGACCATCATCCATCATTCATTATCCGTCATTCTCGCGGCAGAGACTTTATATAAATAATGATTACTGATAAAATAATATTTGAGAACACATTATAAACAAATGTTGGTGGATGGTTGGTGAGGGCGTGCCGATTTGATGTACTTTGTTTGAAACATTACGTGTTATTAAGATTTATTCCCAATGGCTACATAAAGTTGTATGGAATTAATTTAGCGGCACTCCCAAACTTTTATATTCTGGTCTACGCTGCCAGAGATAACGTACGGCAGCACTTTGTGGAAATCTGAAACACAAATAGTCAACGTTACATACATTTGACAATTAAGAGCGTTTAACCAGCCAGAGGACGAAAATCCACATTTCGTCGAAAGTTGTTCTTCCGATCGTGCAGGGCGGTTACAATGAGAAAGATTAATTATTCTCCGTACCAGCTTTTTAAAATTATAACTCAATATCGAATTTATTTCAATCCAAATTAACTTTAATTTATACCTTCATCCAAAAATGCTGAAAGGCGTGATGATAAAACTATTAAAATAGTGTACTTTTTGTAGTTATTTTTTTATTATAAGTATTTATCATTTTTCAATAATGTCTAAATTTAATAAGAATGTTAAAAAAATCTGAAATATATGTATTAGTTTGTAAGTGCACAAATAAATACACAAATGGACCAATTTTCGTCAAGAAACACATGTACGTACATATTTTTTAATGATTTTATTGAAACTAAAATTAAAATTGTAATACATAACTCTGCTAGATAATGTATTGATTTATTTTACTGCATGATTACATTATTTGAAATGGGTGTGGTATAATACAAAAACTTTTTTGAAAATTTAACAAATCTGCCAACGACCTACGGAATAACCTTAATAATAAAAAATTTTAAAAATTCTAAAAATTTATTACATACGAATGCTAGATAAAAGAACAATCTTTCGAAATCCATTTATAATTTTTTGTGGAAAAGAGTCAATACGTCTAAAAACTTTTTTGAAAATGACGTATTTCCGGCTTTCTCTGGTAATGCCCTCTTAATTAATTATACATCGTAAATGAGAGAAAAACTTTCTTCCTTTCTTAGGAACATTTGTTTCACAGAACTTGAACAATTTGTCAAATTTCAAAGTTTACTTTTTTTTTTACATTAGCTCCACACAGGAGGCACCGAGGAAAACAATTTCCTTAGGGGCCTATGTCATCTTTGAGGATGCTGTGTGGAGGGTTTTTTAAGGGAAAGGAAGGAGAAGAAGATATGGGAAGGAAAAAGGTATGAAGGGTGGGTAGGAATCTGGGGGTCAGTGTGGCCAGGAGTGACGGACGTATGAATCTATTCCTCACACTGCGGTGCAAGGCGAACGGTCGGGAGAATCCGGCCGGAGAGGTCAAAAGGCCTCTATCAAACAGTCTCCTCCGATCCAGCCCGCCACGCAGTGGTTGGGCTAACGTATCTGCCACCAAGACCTAGAAAAATCTCATCCCATGAACCCGGGCACCCCTGCTAAGTCACCATACGTAGCGAACTACTTGAGGGAACCTGTGGCAGGGGTGTTGGTTGTCCAATAAATGGTTCCTGGGGCGGTGGTACCCATACCCGCCTCCCAAATTGAGTTCATATTCAAGTTCTGTGATTTCTTGAATTTGAACAGAACAATCACACAAATTTAATATTAACTGTGAAATTTTATGAATTGTTACTGTGAAATAAGCGGCCCTTATTTTTGAAACTACAATATTAAAATAAAATGTTGTTATTCAAGCCGTTCTTTAGGGGGTATTTCACCACCTCTGAGTAGGGATGTCTAAAGTGAAAAAAAAAATCGATATATCGATGTATCGATATTTATTAAAATATCAATATCGACGTCGATATATTGAGGAAAAAATATCGATATATCGGTCAAATTTTAAAGAGATTTTGCGTTTTTAAAATAATAGTGTATTCAGCTCAATATTATCAATAGTAATTTTTGTACACAATTTGCTTTTTTTAATGTACAAAAATCTCAATAAAAATGAAGGTATTTTTATCACTAAAAATTAAAAAGCTGTCTTCTAACTTATATGTAAACCGAGACGCATACAAAGTTTGTATGCGTCTCAGTAACATTCTATTGGCGTATTAATCTTCAAAAAGACTTCGTATTTGGAACAAGTTATAGTCAATAATCATAGACAATTGGGAACCAACACATAGAAGTGGCTTAGAAAAAAATGGTGAAAAATAGCATACATTTCTATGTATGTATCTACACACATGAGATAGTATTGGTGATCACAAATACTAATGCAAAGACAATAGATTTGTAAGCTATTAATAGTTAAAATTTCAACCGCCAGATGTCATGACCCAATACAGTTACTTTTTTCCGTTCGTTCCTATACGGTTTTGGATTCTAGTGACTTTAAATGTTTAAATTTAAAAAATATCATTTTTGATACAATTTTCAATATTGGATATTTTGTATCGATATATCGGATCAAAATATATCGGCTAAAAATATCGATGTATTGAATTAAAAATATTGATATTTCGATATATATCGATACTTTTTCAACAAGCCTACCTCTGAGTAAACTATCACTTGTTATTATCTAAGCTACCCATCAAGTGAATGCCTATTTTTTCATGAAAGTTACTTGATGAGCAGTTACTCAGCAGTACTCAGAGGTGGTGAAATGCCCTTTATGCTAACATTCTAATAAATCAAATGTGATGTAATGTCACTCTGCAAATTGCAGAACTTTACAAGATCATATTGTGTTTGACATATAATTGGTGTTGGACATTGTTTTGGCATTTATGTATGTATAGGAAGACTGCCATACGGGTATCCTGTTCTCCCGTTCTAATTAGAACAATTTTACCAATAATTCAAGGTTGGCTTCAGCTGTAGGACCACTGCAATGGTGGGATATAGACAATATGGACGTCTAGAAACTTTAGAAATATTTATAGAAACCTTAGAAATTAAATTAAAAATTAAATTAGTTTACAATTTGGGAGGCGGGAATGGGTACCGCCGCCCCGGGAACCTTTATTGGATAACCAACACCTCTGCCATAGGTCACCCCAAGTGGTTCACTATGTTTGGTGATTTAGCAGGGGTGCCCGGGTTCATAGTGTGAGGTTTGTCGAGGTCTTGGAGGTGGATGACCAGGACACACTGAACCCCAGATTCCTACCCACCCCTCAAACCCTTTTCCTTCCCAGAACTCTCCTCTCGTTTCTTTCCTTAAAAAAACCGTCCACGCAGCATCCCCAAAGATGACATAAGCCCTGGGAAATTATTTTCCTTAGGGCCTCCTGTGTGGAGCTCATGTAAAAAAAAAAAAAAAATGTTAACAAAATAATAGCAACCTGTAAATCACCATTATTGCCAATGTTCCCTAGCAATTTTTAACTCCTCCCACCGTTCCCCCCTCCCCCATAAACACCCCTCCCAGAGGACCGTCACCTAACAAAATCTAATCTTTTCTATACTTGTATAAATTTTAAGTTAGTTTTAAGATTGTTAGTGAGTCGAAACCGGTAGCAGATATATAAAAATTAAATTAAAAATTACATGTGAAATAAAACTCTTGGAAACAAAATGTCTAGAAATTGTTATAAAGTTAACCTCTTACTTGCCGGAGACGCGAGGATACGCACGGTGCGTGCATATGAGCGCAGAACAAATTTCGAAAAAAATATTTTTGAATGCGATTTTGACCCTTCTGTGTACAGAATTTGTATGAAGAACAAGGTCAGAATCGCTTGCGCCAACATCATTGATGATATAGCCACAAGTTTCATTTACCTGGCGACACCAGAATATTTTTAAATGATTTATCTGTGGAATCGAAATGTCAAATTTGCCGCAATTCAAACTTGTCAAAGTTCGATGCGTGATACATGACAAAAACATGATAAAACCTATCAATTTACCAAATTAACACAAGTAATGTTGTTTTGATACATAGTTTATTGTTCTAGGAATGTGTTTCGGTAAATAAAATATACGATAGCTCAAAATTAATCCACAAAACTTCAATTCAAAATTCAAAGTGATGCTTTGCATAATTTCCTTGTTTCAGGGCAGCCCGTGACAGGTTAATGCCCAAAAATTAGAAAAAATAGTTTATTTTAATAGTTTGATTTTTCTTATGGCAGGAACAGCTTTTTAGCCTTTATGGACTCTACGCCACTGCTACATACATAACCCTTATTGACCACAAAATAGCAATTAAAGAAAACACCACCAGAGAAAATTCATTTTGACCCAAAATTGGAAAATAAAATCAGTTGATGTTTGGCGAATGGTAGAAAAAAATAATTAATTAAAAAAATAATAAATAATTTTGCTATATAAATAAAACTTGTACAGTTGTCTTGGCCTGCCACATATGTAATGAATGTCCACTTACCAATACTGGTGATAAAGTGCTGGTGCGCGTACAGCGTCTTGAGGCAGCGCTTGTTCTTGATGTCCCAGACGCGGATAGTCTTGTCATCGGAGGCGCTGAGCAGGTAGCGCCCGCCCGGGTGGAAACTCAGCCCACGCACCCAGTTGTCGTGGCCGGCCAGCGTCATGAGACATAGCCCCGTGCCCACGTCCCAAACCTGGACACAATTACATAAACTCACGTTAAAAAGACACAAATAATAGTGTTAACATTTGATAAAGCACCAACCAATCTATAATACGACTGTTATGCTTGACAGCTGGTTGACAATTTCGCAAAATGAAACGCTCGGAAAATTTGGTCTGGTAAGCAGATATGTGTAACCAAACGAACACCGCCCCGGGAATCATTCGTTGGATAACCAACAGCTTTGTCGTAGGTCACCCCAAGTTACTCAGCAGGGGTGCCTGGATTCATGGGTTGAGTTTTGTCCAAAACTTAGTGCCGGAAACGTCTGCCTACCAAATGCGTGGCAGGTCAGATCGGGAGAGACCTGTTGAGGGAGACCCTCTGACCTCACTAGGTGGACTCTCTCGACACAATGCTCTTCTCCGCAGGGTTAGGATGGATTCATACTTCTCTCACCTCCAGATTTCTACTGTAAAATGCGTGGCAGGTCAGATCGGGAGAGACCTGTTGATGGAGACCCTCCGACCTCACCTCTCTCGACACAATGTCCTACTTCGCAGTGTTAGGATGGATTCATTCTTCTCTCCTGGATATATTGACCTCCAGATTTCTATTGTATGTGGTGTACTCACCCTGATGGTCTTATCGCGAGACCCGCTGGCGAGGAAGGGTCCCAGATGGGCCCCCTTGCGGTTGTCGTGGCCGGCCGCCTCGTTGATGGGCCCCGCCGCGCTGTCGGGCGCCCACGCCACACACTCCACCACGTGGTCATGGTCTCGCAGCTCCACCTGAAACACACAACAAGTTTCAAAATATAACACCACATAACACCCCTCCTCCTTTCACCCGTGGTTCGCCCAATGGCGGGCACAAAAAAATATTAGTTTTTTTTTAAATGCGATTTTAACCCTTATGTATAAAGAAACTGTATGAAAGACAAGCTCAGAATCGCTTGCGCCAATATAAATCTGGGACCTATGTTCTATTTGATTATTGTAGCTACTCTGGAATGATTTTAAAAGAATTTTCTACAAAATTTGGCAGCTGTCAATGGCGGAAATATTGATATTTTACATTTTCAAATTTGTACAAACGTCATTATTTCTTTAAATACTTCTTTGAATTGTGTTTTTTCATTTGGGTATGTATTCAGGTTTGTGTAGAAATAATAAAATCAGTTAAATGAATGCATATTTTTTTAAATTATTTCCAAAATGGGATATTTATTAAAAAAAAATTTGTAAGCTATTCTGGAAAACTTCTTATGATATAATCATGTAATATACGTGAATAATAAGATATATTATCTGGTAAACAGAAAAAAATTGCAATATAAAAATAATTGCTTTGTTTTTATATCGATATTTGACCAGAGATCATCAAGGTAATTTTCGCGCGGTTTTCAAAATATCACCCCACATTCAACAGATTAACCTGTAATCGGCCGGAGACGCACAGGCGCGCGCGTATTGGGCGCATGCGCGGAAAAAAAAAAAAAAAATTCGAATAAATCATGTTTGTCTGCGATTTTGACCCTTCTATGTACAGAATTTGTATGAAGGAGAAGGTCAGGATCGCTTGCGCCAACATTTCCCCATAAGACGGGTAAAAATTTCATTCACCTTGCAACCCCAGAATATTTTTAAACGATTTTATCTGTGGCATGAAAATGTCAAATTTGCCGCGAATTTTATCTGTCAAAGTCAATGCGTGTTCCTCGACTAAAACATCGTAAAACCTATTAATTTACGTAATTAACGCAAGTTATGTTGTTTTGGTACATAGTTTATTGTTCTAGGAATGTGTTTCGGTCAATAAAATATACAACATCTCAAAATTAATCCACAAAACATTTAATTCAAAATTCAAAATGGTGATTTTTTAGGAAATTTCTGTATTTTTCCTGGAATTTGATGGCCTTTGACAGGTTAAGTTGTTAGATTATCTGATACATAGGCAGATTTTTTCTACTAGCTGTTTTATTTCATTGTTGACCGTCCTCCCACATACCGCTTATTAACCATATGTGACGGATTTAGTCAATATCATTGTGATAATCAACCAAAACACGTAATCACGTTATACTTTCATAAGACCAAAAACGTCCCGAGCGACCTTACATTTTAAAAGCTATATATAGGGTCCTCTCATGCAAACATATGTATTTTTTCATTTAACCAGAAAGATAACAAAATAATGCTTCTTGTTGTCCTTGAAATATGAAAGCTATCTTGCATAGACATTTTACAATCTCTGATTATGAAGATGATGAATTCTTACCTTGCAGTCCTTGGAATCAGTGTGCCACACTCGCACTGTCTGATCATTGGAGCATGAGGCGAGCAGAGAGCCGTCCGTGGAGATGCGCACCATCCGTACCCACTCCCGGTGGCCACTATACGTCTTCACGCAGTACCCCGTGGTGACGTCCCAGGCCTTGATGGTCTTGTCGCGACTGCCCGAGAAGACCAGGTCGCCGCTGGGCGCAAAGGCCACCGAGGACACATTGTGGTCGTGACCATGCATGGTCTTGATGCATTCATACGTCTGCTGGAAGTCCCACAGCTTTATTGACATGTCTGCACTACATGAGACTGGAAAAAGAAAAGAGACATAAATAATAGAAATTAAAAAGAAAAAACAATCTGCAGAAAAAAAATATTATTCTCAACTTTTTATTGTCATGAAAAATATGAACACTAGCCTTATAAAAAAAAACACTTAAAAACTGTTAAATGGTGTTTTTGTTACACATTGAATAAAGACTGTACATTTTCTTTTTTGAATTACATATGTATTACTAATAAAACATATCTCGGTAAATCTGGCAACATTGCATGCGTGGATACACCAATCTACCAAAAATATCATGGCACATCCACGCATGTGTGTCAGTTTCCTGGCAAAATTTGAGTTTTGATTTGTGATATTTGATGAGCGATCATGTCATGTTTTTGTTAATAATTTCTATTCTAATGACGAATTCACTATTATATTTGTATAATTCAATATATGTATTATTATTTGTGTTATTTTTCGTCAGTTTTAAACCATTAATAAATGTGACATGTTGTGAATTAAGTTTTATTTTTAAGTGAGGTTATTTCTGATACATTATTTTTTAATCGAATTTTGCCGCGTAAATTTAATAAAACTTCCATGAAAATAATATTTTTTTTAATAATATATAAATACAAATTCCAGAAACCAACATTTAAATTGCACAACAATGATTCCAAATAGTCGATTTTTTTTTTTGGTGTTCTCGGAGAATTATTGTTATAATTTTTAATTGCACGAACGAGATAAAAAATTGTGACAGTTTTGTCACAAATGTTTTTTTGTGAAAACGGTGCTAAAATCACAGATTATGTAAAAAAAAAAAAAAAAAACATATTCTATTGTATAAATATATAATAAACAATTTTGTAACCCACCTTTTTTACCATTTTATACAAGAATATTTTTAAAAAAATTAACACTGTCTAACAGTAGGCAATTTGATGGGTGAAAACTTTACAAAATAAGTCTTTTTTATGTACTTCTGTGAACAAATTTGAAAAGAAATGTGAAGCTTGATTCAATATGGATCTTCTACTTTTTGTTTTGGGGTTATCACTAAAACAATAACAGAGTTATAACTATTTCTATTGGAACACATGCATTAACGTGAAAACACGCTTATTGTACTTGACTTGTACTTGAGGTGGTTAAATAAAAGGACTGTGTTTTTTTTAATTTTTGAAGTACATGTATTTCAAATACAAAAATCTAAAACATATTTTTTAGCTAGTTTGTAAAATGGTTTGTTTTTACAATATCTTCAAAAATAAGAAATATATAAGACATTTAAAATACCTTGGAAAAATTCCGAAATTTGATGAAAAATTATTATCAATAAGAGTGTACACAATGGACAAACAGTCCCTTTTGGCTGGATAAGCAATGTATATCTCTTTCCATGAACAATTTTTTATCAGTAGTAAGGTTTTCATATACACGGTTGCTTACCAATTGTATAAAATATTCATGACGTTTTTTAGTAAGGCTGTGAAACGTTAACATCCCCATAGCAGCAGCAGTGCGTGGCCTTTGAAATGTACTTGAGGATGATAAGGACATCTTTAAGAGGAATATAAACGCTAGAAATATTTCGAATCTCATGCCTGCAAAATTTTAAAATCGAGCGTCTTTTTGCACGAGGCTAGTAAGCAAAAAAGTGGTTTTTATTTATTTTGTACATAATTTTATAAGAACGAAAAAAGTTAGAACATGGAAAACCTCAAAAATAGTCTTAGCCTTAAAGGGGTATTTTTTAAAAATTGTTTCTTGTATTACTTCATGGTTAAGTCACGAAAAAACATTTTTTTTGGTGGTTTATGCTTATATTTTTTGTTACGTAAATAATAATTTTATTGTAATTCCAATACATAGAAAAGCTAGTAAAAGCTTCGATTTATCCGTAGCATATTTTTTGATGTTCATACTGTAAGCCGATTCGACGTAAAGATTAATCAAAATAGTATCTAAATAGGATTTCAGGTATATATTCATCTTAAGTACATTTACAACACCTTCCTTGGAATACTTTTTAATCTGTAGCTTATAAAGGCCTATCACCGAATGATTTTATAGGAAGGTTAAACTAAAAATACGGCCAGGACATCTTGGTGAAATTTGATCATTAGACTGACGTAAGTTTATTTATTCAGTTCACTTTTTTTTACAATAGCTCCACACAGGAGGCCCTGAGGAAAATATTTTCTCTGTCGTCTTTGGGGATGCTGTGTGGGGAGTATTTTAAAGGAAAGGAAGGAGAGGAAGTTCTGGGAAGGATAAGGTATGAAGGGTGGGTAGGAATCTGGGGGTCAGTGGGTCCAGGAGTGACGGACGTATGAATCCATCCCTCCCACGGCGGTACAAGGCGATGTTCCAAAAGAGTTCTGCTTGAAAGATCACAAGGTCTCCCTCAACCAGTCCCTCCTGATCTGGCCTACCACGCAGCTGGCGGGCAGACATATCCGCCTCCAAGACCCCCCGGACAAACCTCACCCCATGAACCCAGGCACCCCTGCTAAGTCACCAAACGTAGCAAACCACTAGGGGTGACCTACGGCAGAGGTGTTGGTTATTTAATAAATGTAATTATCATTGGGGCAGTGGTATCCATACCCGCCTCCCAAATTGTACCCACCTTCTCCAACGTTTATCTCTTAGTTAGACCCCTCAACATGTATCTCTTTGATCCAGCAGATCTAGGGTTCCCTTTAGTACAAAATGACAACCTCTGTAGCAGACTGTGGTTCTCAACCCAAAGTTTGCAGACAAATAGGAATTTATTCAATATTATTGGGTTTATCACACATAATATTTAATAATAGGTATGTTTTATTTGAACCTCATTCAAGGGTTGAAAATACGCTCAGTAGTAAAACATTATTCAAAATGCTGCTTGAAATGTTCCGTTCTTGTCAATATGTCAAACTTTACATGGCACATTCCTTAGGTATGTATCAAAGTTTAATTCTAAAGTGGTGGTCCAATCAATTTTCTTTTCACATAAATTTGATGCTGAATGGGTGCGAACATAAAATATATTTTGGATATGTTGGAATTCAAATAGATCAGTAAAATCATTCATTTCAAGCAAGCATATGATAGCATAGATTGGGAGTGTCTATATGACATACTACTTCAATTCCAGATTCCACCTAAATTGGTTAGGCTCATCAAAGCCACAATGTCAGACTCAAGATGTCAGGTCAAAATAGATGGGGAATTGTCGGAAGAATTCACAGTATCGCAGGGACCAAAACAAGGGGACGGTCTGGCTCCCACTCTCTTCAACATTGTGCTCGAACATGTAATAAGAAAAACGCTAATAGACACTGGCTCCAATATTTGTTTCAAGAGCAGTCAAGTTGTCGGATATGCGGATGACATTAACATTGTCGGAAGATCAATTTCAGCCATTAAGGAGGTCTTCGATCCTTTAGAAACAGCGGCACGGGAAGAAGGACTGCAGGTTAATGTCAACAAAACGAAAATGATGATACAGAGCAGGAACCCTTCACACAGAAGAAGAAGTAGTGCACAATTCAAAGACAAATACTCATACGAAGTGGTCGATCAATTCAACTACCTGGGCTCCAGTCTGACAGAGAACAATGAGGATCCAGCAGAAATCAGAAGGAGAATCACAGCAGCCAACAAAACATACTTCTCTTTGCTGCCAGTGTTTAAGTCACGTAGTGTCCACAGAAAAACCAAAATAACCATATATAAGACCATTGTTAGAATTGTATTCTCATATGGATGTGAGGCGCTGACACTGACGGTAAAGATGGCTGAAATGCTGGATACTTTTGAAAGAAAAGTGCTGAGAAGAATATGTGGACCCGTGAAAGAGGGTGAACAGTGGCGCATCCGGCACAATACAGAATTGTATGATATATATAAGGCACCTAGCATCTCAACACATATGAGACTCCTCAGGCTGAGATGGGCTGGGCATGTACAGAGAATGCCGGATACACGCGTCCCAAAAAGAATTTTGACTGGACACCCAGGTGGAAAGAGAAAAGTGGGAAGACCCAGACTGAGGTGGGAAGACGAAGTAAGAGGGGATGCAGCACAGCTTCTCCAGGTACCAAATTGGAAGTCAGCCGCTGAGGACAGGAGGAGTTGGAGGCGACTGTTGCAGGAGGCCAAAGCTCGATATGGGCTGTAGCGCCATCGCAGAAGAAGAAGAAGAAGAAGTAAAATCATTCAATTTCACACTATCAGTGAAATAGTGTGAAATTAAATCAATATTACATCTCAAAAGTAACCCCAAAATAGTTGAAAATTGAATACCTATAACAATAAACATTATCTTTGCTATTGTGCTAGTGTCGTCTAACTGGACTTCTCAATCATAGAGTAGAATCAAATGTTCAATAGTGATAATTCTACAAAATTAAAAAAAGTTGATATTGAAACAAAACAGACTGTAAAATTTGTTGATCTAAAAATTCATAGAGGGTGGTAACTTACAAAAACAAATCAATTGCTTTAGCTATGTTTAGTTATCAGATTTGAAAAGCCAGGGAATCCCAAGCCTTTCTTTTGATCCCGTTCTCTTTGATCTTCTTCTCGGCTTCCTTCAGCCTCAAACATTCTCCAAAATGCAATAATTTTATATCACTAAACAATTGTGACTTGTGTGTAAATTTTTAAACTAACCTAGTAATTTGCCGTGGTGGTCGAATGCTATATCCTGGATGGGATCTGTGTGGCCCTTCAGTGTTCTCTCGTATTCGCCCGTCTCAAAGTCCCAAACCTTTATGGTGGCGTCCTCGCTGGCCGATACCATCATGCTGAACACCGGGTGAAAGATCACCTGGAACGGGGGAACATTGTTTAGGATACAAAAACTATATAAAGTTACATAATTCCATGCAACAACTAAACGCTTTGTGGAAATAATTTGCACATAATACAACTGTTTTCTAATAGGGATTGGTGATGTGCAGGAATATTCCCCGACCTAATACAAATTTCCCAAATCAGGAAAAAATAATGTATTATGAAAGATATTCTAAATGAGGTGAAAATTTTATGTTTATTTTTTATATTTTGATGAAAAAGTATTATATTTTAATAGCTAATAGATAATAGAAACAGTTTTCCGATATCTCTAAAATTTACGAAGATGTCAGCATTCAAAGTGAACTTGGATAAAATGAATACAATTATTATGTCTCTTGACGTTATAATTAGTGACCAACCGAAGGTTCAGTTTCGGTAAGTTTCGGCAAAAAAATCTAGTTTCGGCATTAGTTTCGGTTTCGGCAGAAAATCTGCCGAACCTTCAGCTGCACTGAAACTCTGCATTCATGAATTATCGCGCGTCTTCGGGTGAGTTCGTTCACCCGCCATCATCAGCGGCTGGCGGGTTACATATTTCAAAATTATTGTTTTTTTATTTCATTTAACACATATAATAAAAATGTTGTGATTGTAAACGCAATTAAAATTAAAATACTCAATTTAATAAGGTACTTCCTTTATAATTATATTGACAAATTTTTGTTCCAAGAAGTTCGGTTTTGATATCGAAGATTCAGTTTCGGTTTGGGTAGAAAATCCTGTTTCGGTCGAACACTAGTTATAATAGACACAATTCAGTAAAATTCGAATTCTGCAGTACTGCTACATAAGACATTGTATGTATCGTGACATCACGCACTTATTGGCTGGCCGCAAACATCAACATTTGACAGCTTATATCTTAGGGAACGTACCCATACTACGTGACCAACTTTTTGCAATTTTTAACCTCCCCCCCCCCCCCCCCCCCCCCCTAAACATGTCACGTAGTATGGGTACGTTCCCTTAGGTAATATTCAATATTTTCCGAAAATTCTAAAAGTTTTGACCTCCGCACACTCTAATTAATATTATACATTATTTGTAAATAACTTGAAATTTCATTGTAGGAGAAGACAATCACTTTGGTTAGTCTGGGTATTTTACCATTTAGATGAAAATTTCCGCAATATTCTCAGTTTCAGGAATATTCTCCAAAAATAAATTTCCAGAAATTTACCCATCACTAAAAAACATACCCAACACCAAAACAGAAGGTTCTTGCCATTTTTTGGATGCCATATTTATGTATCTGAGAGATGTAAGAAGATTTGTGAAGTTTCATGTGGAGGTTACATTGTTCTACTGAAAAGTAGAGGAAATACCAACAAATACCCTTTTTTTGTATATTTTGAATAATACAGAAAAGTAATCAATTGATTAGGACCAACTTATTGAAGCTTATAAACCTCATTGTAATATTTAATCATTGAAGAAGGTAATAATATATAAACAACAAAGATACAGAACATAAAAGTGTTTTACAAATCTCCCGTCAGCTATTGTAGTGAGTTTTTGGTCAATTTAAACTGAAAACAGAACACAATGTTACCTTTGTGATTGGCGCCCTGTGTCCCATGAGGCAAAACTTCTCCGGAGGTCGTGGAATCCACTCTGCGGGGGTCCTCTTGGCGCGTGTGGGAGCTCCCTCGATATATTCCTTCTGGGCCTCTGACAGTTTGGATTCCAGCTCCATAACCTACAAAGATTTAACATTGGGTTTACCAAAACTCAATCCATTTCCCATCCTTTCAGCCTCACAACAAACCCCAATTGGAGATGTCATTTTCTTGGCTGTGGTTATTTGGGAGCATTTACGACTCTTGCGCGGTATTCACATTAAAAAATATATTTTACAATCACCAAATGAGATTTATTATTGCACGCACATTTCATTGAATCAGGAACACTTCAAAGAGTCAACATCCGTCAATTTAACTTTACTTAAGTATAACATTTATTAAAAATTGACACTATATCATGAATACAAGAAGAAAGAAGATAGCAACCCGGTACTTGAAATACAAAAAAATGCCTTTTTATCTTGCGTACCAGAAGGTATAACAAATCTATATTTTTTTTATTTTTTTTTTATTTATTTATTTTAGCATATAAAATATAATATACATTTAGATAATGTAGTAATTTGCGTACATGTTCATTTTAAAATACGTTAATACCACTCTTCCATGGAAGCATTAGCTTGTGTCTGGAAGAGTAGTGTACATTTTTAATGCTATATTTAAGTTCTTAAATTACAATGTGAATGTAAAAAACAATAAGTTGTAAGTTCTGTGATATGTAATTAGTTGCTAAAAACAATACAAAATTTAACTTATTTGAAGAACAGAGTATCACTTGGAAACTGAGTTATAAGTAGTTGTTCTTGAGATTAGATTAGTCGGAAACTTTTTTTTTTAGTTTTTTTTTTATATTATCTTTAAAATATTTTTTAACAGTGTTTATTAATAGGATTTTATCATTAATTTTTCTAATTTCATCCGGTAATCGGATGAAAATAAGTCTTCCTTGATAAGTATAATAATTTTGTGCAAAGGAAGTGTTTAATTTTGGGCATGAGAAAATATATTTATGTCTAGTACGGTTTTCAGTTATAAATTGATATTTTTCTTTTTCTTTTATAGTTTGAATCAATGCATTTCTATTGTATAGATCTTTGAAAGATGGTACTTGGAATTCCTTAAATAATTGATCCGTTGGGTAGTCAGAAGGTTTTTTCAATATGATTTTAATTATTAGCCTCTGCACAACTTCAATTGGGGAAAGATTAGTTTTGTATGCGGATCCCCAGCTAATGATAGCATATTGTAAAGTTGATTGAACCAAAGCGTAATATATTAGATATAAGTTTTTTACAGATAAAAAATTTCTGATTCTTAAAAATATATAAATCAATTTTCTAATTTTTTTTACAACTTGACAAATTTGTTCCTTCCATTCAAATTTTTAACGATAATAACTCCTAAATATTTAATTGTGTTTGTTGTTTTTAATATTGTGCAGTTTTGGATACAATAATTTTTACTATGTGTTTTGGAATTATCATGGATGATGATCAGTGGCGGCTCGTGACTTTTGGTTGTGCTAGGGTGCTAATATTAAAAAAATGGCATCATGGATGTTGTCGTATGCGAAAAATATATTTTTTTTTTTTTCAAAAATCGGTGTTTTGTATGAAGATTTTTCAGGAAATCGGTGCGGCGCACCACCAAACTGAAACAAACCTGAAATTTTTCATACAAAAAACTGATTTTCAAAAAAAAAAAAAAAAAATTTTTTCGGCTACAACAACATCAATAATGCCATTTTTTTTAACATCAGCACTCTAGCACACCAAAAAGTCACGAGCCGCCACTGATGATGATGTCAATGTTTTTAGGGGTATCATTTTTGTGTATTGCAAATGGAATTACAAATGTTTTATCACCATTTAGTGATAGTAAATTTACGTCGAAGAAATTCTTTAAAATATTTATGTCTTCGGTGGCTTTAAATGTTACTTTTTCCCAAGTTTTATCGCTAATTATTAATACCGTATCATCGGCATATGAAGTAATTTGGCCATGTAGTGGTTGAAAAAAAATGTCATTAACATATATGGTGAAAAGTATTGGTCCGATTACTGTACCTTGAGGGATTCCAAAGTCTGATATTTCTTTATCGCTATTAATCTGATTTATTTTTACGACTTGCGGTCGATTTTTTAGGTAGTTCGAAATCCATTTAATTGCATTGTCTTTTATACCTACATTGTTTAGTTTTTTTAGTAGAATCTCATGGGATATACTATCAAAAGCTTTTCTGAGATCAATAAATATACCGGCACATTTTTCACCTTTATCCAATGATTCGTTGATGTATGAGGTTACATTAGCAATAGCATCTTGTGTGCTGAGTGACTTTATAAAACCAAACTGGTTTTTGTGAAGAATTTTATTATTTTCTAGGAAACTGACTAATTGATTTTTCACAATTTTTTCAAAAATCTTTCCAATGTTTGAGATTAGACAAATTGGGTGATAGTTAGTTACTTGTTGAGGATCTCCAGATTTATAAATAGGTGAAATAATTGTATTTTTATAGTTTGTCGGAAATATTCCCTCTGTTAAACTTAAGTTTATCAAATGAGTAATTGGTTTCACCAAATGAATTTTCATGGATTTTAGAAAATGTACTGTAATAAGGTCAAATCCGGGAGACGAACCTCCTTTCATGCCTTCTATTATTTTTAAAACTTCACTTTCTGAGGTTTTTTCAAATTTTGATAAATTACTATGATTTTGTACATTTTCAATCGTTTGTGTTTTCGGGTTAAAAGATTTATTGATATTTTTCGCAAGATTTTTTCCTACATTAGCAAAAAAAGAATTAAAGATGTTTGCACATTGTTTAGGTTGATTATTAGCATCTATGATTTTATTTTCATGTTCAATGTATTTTATTTTTTGTGTTCTTTTAGTGTTATCCATGGCTAAGTTAACTGTTTTCCATATTTGTTTATTGTTATTGTCTGTAGAAAGTATTTTATTTTTGAAATAGTCTTCTTTATTTTGTTTGATACAGCTTGTTAATTTATTGTTAAATTTTTTGTAAAAAGTGTATGCTTTTTCATTTAGAGGATTTTTCAATGTTGTTTTGTAAAGTTTTTCTTTGTTTCTAATTGATATTATAAGTCCTTGTGTTATCCAAGGCTTTAAAATTCTTAGTTTAGATTTAATGCGGACTGTAGTTTCAGTAGTTGAATTTTTTATGTGTTGAGACAATATATTTTCAAAGTTTTTTGAGCAAGTCTCGGTATCATAACTATTTAACACGTTGTTCCATTGTTCATTTCTTAGTTTTTTGGATAAAATAGTCATATTTGTGTAGGATTTTGTCTTTGTTAGATTAAGTTTTTTATGTTTAATTTTGTTATCATAGAAAAGAATGCATGCATGGTGGTCAGTTATACTCGTTTTCCAAACAATTGATTTCATTTTGTCGATATCTTTAATATTTATGTTAGTCCATATATGGTCTAAACAAGATGGAGTGTGATTTTTTATCTCTCTCGTATTTTTGTTAATGCACGATATGAAGTTAAATTCAGTCATACAATTAATATATTCATTTTTGAAATTATTTTCTACGTTTTCATTAATGTTTATATTAAAATCTCCTGCAACAAAGCAAAGTTTATTTCTAAATTTTAACAGTATGTGTTTAAATTCATTTATAAATGACGAGATATTCGAACCGTGTGTTCTGTAAACAGCTATTATGTGGTAGTTTGTTTTGTCGAGTTTTAATTGTATTTCAATACAGTTTACTAGATGTATAGGATGTTCAGTTAGTTTGACAATACTAAATTTATCGTGAATGAATATGACGAGACCACTATTTTTATTGATGTTTATTTTGGTTGTAACATAATTATATTCTGGCAAATGATAGGTGGGTGATTCGTCATTAGTAAAAGTTTCTGATAATATTAGGATGTCAGGTTTTTTATTTAGATTGTTTAATTTTAGAATTAATTCATCCCAATTTCGTTCCATACTTCGTATGTTAATATGAAAAATGAAAATATTGTTGAGATTCTTTGAGATTATGTCATTACATGAATCGGTGTATACACATTCATATTCTTGTATTTTAAAATTATTTTCTAATTCATTAGCTATGAAGTCATCCATTTAGTAAAAATATTAATGTGATATTGATTTCTTTTAAATATTGTATAGAGTATTTTCAAAGTAGAGTGTGACATAGAGTTAGTAATACAAATACGGATTTTATAATGTGCAGATTGTTGAAGAATATTCCGGTTTTTATTGTTCATATATTGATTGATCACATCTTTATCATTACTAGCATAGTCATTTACAATATTTAAATGCATATCTCGTATAATAATATCATTTATATTTCTAAAATTCAATAAAATGTTTTTTGATTCTACTATAAATTGTTGTACTGTAGACTTATGTGTAGGATAAATAGCAATATAATGCGATAATTTATTTACGTCTTTAAATTTTATATTTAAAATATTAACATCGTAATCATTAAATACTTCATTAATATGTATTGAGATATACTGGTTGGAAATAGATATTCCAATATCAGAGTTTTTGTTTATACTTATTATTGTTACCTGGTACCCTGGTATGGAGTAATTAGTTTCGCCAGTAGAGTAGGTCTTTGTAAACCCAATCAAGCCCGGGAAAAAAATTATTTCTTTTAAAGATATTATTAATTTTTCAAAAAATTTTTTTACGCTTTTAATATTTTTATGAAATTGAGTAATTCCTTTTTCAGTGCATATAAAATAGAAATCTCTTATAGAGTGATGTAAGTTTTCTTCAATACATATTTTTTTACCTAATGCGTTACATAAAAAATCATTCATTGTTAATTTATAGATAAGAGTTTGAGGAAATGAAAATTTACAATATTTATTCGTAGTCAATGCGTTCTTTAGCAATTCGAAGCATTTTTTGCCGGTAAAGGCATTTTATGCTATCGACTCTATGATCGGTGGAATAGTTCATATCAAACCTTTTGTTTTGGACACAGCAGTTGTTGCAGATTGGAGTTTGTTCTTTGTTTTCACATTTAGATAGTATATGTTCCTTAGTGCAATGAGGGCAAATGGGAGGCTGCGTCCTGGCGAAACATCTTTGAGCTGTGTGGCCGAACTTGAGGCAATGTAACATTGTGTGATCGGGCTGCAGTCGTTGACGTACACTCTCTGGAATTTGATGTTTATTTTTTTTTTTTCTATAAGTTTTTTCCTTAATTTTCCCGTTGTTTCGATAATGTAGTTAGTGGTGTCGTTTTCTTTTCCTTCATTGTACTTATTTTTTAATTCCTTGATAAGCTTAATGTCTTTTTTGTCTTCTAGGGTTAATCCTTCATTTTGTTGTACAATCCCGTAAATAATTTCTTCTTCAGTCAATTGGCATTGCAGGCTTTTCAACATTAAGCACGGTTTCCTTTTTTTTATTTCTTCGGCCGATACTTCTTTTCCAATTACTTTATTTATCTCTTCGGTTAATTTTTCTGCATCTTCTTTTTTTTGGCAAGAAATCACTAATTTTTGTTCTCCGATCTTTTTTACTCCATTTACTCCAACTTTTATTTTTGTTAAATTAATATTTTTTTGAATTTTTATTTTTATGTCCTCGGCCTTCAAGGTGTTTTTTGAGGTAATTAAAATGGCGTATTTCTGTTCTGCATTATATGAAGTTTCTACGAAGTTTTTATTGTTACTTAGCGCACTTGCGTATGATTTTTTGTTATTTTGATGAATTTCTTCAAGTTTCTGTGTGTAGTGATGATTATTTTTAATATTAATTTCTTGTAATTCTATGATCTTCTTTTGTAGACTAATTAGTTCGTGTTGAATTTTTTCTTCCAGTGATACAATATTTTGTTCCAGTGTTAATTTTATTTTTGAGTCTTTCACTGAAGTTATCTTATTAACTAAGTCTTTAATATTTTTAAAAACTTCTTCGGTTTCCATATTTAATTAATGGAATCGCCCAGGTGGGCGAGTTATTAATGTGAGTAACTATATTTATTGTTTTACTTCTTACAAAATAATGCGACTGTACTCGTTCGGTGCTGAGCGAGCATATTCTTTATATGTATATAATATATATATAATAAAAAATTTTAAAATTTTTATGTATATAAAAATCTCGTGTCACGGTGTTTGTGGTCGAACTCTTCCGAAACGGCAAACAAAAGAAGTAAAATGTACGCCTTTATGAAACCAAAGTTTTGGATCGCATTTGAAAAAAAAAAATTTAAACTTTGGGAAATTATTAATTTTATTTACATGGAATCGCAAAAAAAAAGAGGTTACTATAACGTTAATAATACATTTGTCTGATAAAATAAGTATGCGTCTTTATTTTTTTCATTATCAGTCATTTTAGTTAGAAAAAACGTAACACAAACTTTTTTATGTTTGCTTGGAAATTTTTAATTTTAAAAAATTATGTTTATTTCGAATAATAAAATTTGAAATCGTATTTTACCACATTTCAAAATCAGTTTTTAGTGTTTGGATACGTTCAGAAATAATTCATTTAATTGGATTTTATTGCGAAGCGGAAATATTTTGACCTACGACAAAAATGGCCGAGGCCTGAGGGGTTAAGACACTCTAATTAGTGAGAAGGTTACCTTCTTTTGTAGCCTTATAACCGAGGTCCACTTCTTCTCCAGCAGTCCCCCAAACTTGCGGTCCATCTCCCCGGGCATGTCCGCCTCCTTCTTGAACGCCTCCAGGGCGTCGTTATAGCCATTGCTGCTCAGGTAGTCTGCGATGGCCTTGTTACTGAAATAAAACAAAAAACATCTATTAGTAAAATAATCCATTATTAGAAATGGTACGAGTGCAGTTCTGCTGGATCGGTGCATTGTGCAGCCTGCGGGCTGAAGATTTTCCTGGTGATAGCCAACTTCTGATAGGAGAGGGATTCAGAAGATAACGCCTGTATCGACACACTTATCCTAGTGAGACAGGCATCGAAAAATCGCCTGTACATAAATAAACTATTTTTAAATTTAAAAAAAACTTTTGGTAATATTTAATATTTCTTCTTCTCTTATTACTCCTTTCTTCATCCACATTCAAATATTTTCACTGTTATTTTTTACATTGGAGACAGTGAGACTATGGCATCCCCAATTGGGGTATGCTGTGGGGCTGAAGGGAGGGGAAGAAGATGGGGAAGAGGAAGATGGAGAAGTACTTGCAAACATGGCTAAAGCCATTTCAAGCAACGTTTCGATTCTGAATGGCGGTCTTTCAACAAGGCGACACTAAAAGTATGTACCACTCGGGAAAATTTATACCTTATAATGTTACCTATTATTTTAAATGAATAAATTGTAAAACAGCAAAAATTAATTTTAAAAATAAATATTTGAATCCACGACCTCCGGATTCTTATCCGAGTATCGTAAGGGGGCATACATTAATTACGTGAGCTCGAGAGTCCAGCAAAATCTCACGTTAATTGAAAAGAATATACGAAGTGGCCCAAATTTATCTCACCAAGGGGGGGGGGTCTAGATTGGCAGAAAAACTGCTCACTTAATTAATGTATGCCCCCTAATTACTCAACCACGGAGGCCATATTGTGGCATTATCCTGGCACATCTTCTCTATTTTTTCGTAACTTTTTGTTTTATGTGAATTATGTATGTAGGCTGAAATGAAGGGAAGAAAATGGGAAGAGGAAGGTTGGGAAGTATTGTTATCATTTAATTAGATTTTTTATGATACAAGGAAGATAAAAAGGTTTGGGGCATTTTACCAAAGCTGCCATTGCGAAGATAAAGTAAAAAAAATCCAGTTAACCCTTCCGCAGCCAACTGGGGCCGAAGGTAGACCCAAAATAACTATCCTTCTTATATCTACTTAAATACATGAAATATATTTTTAGTATTTTAGGTATTCCTGCGCAAAGGATTAATACATAATATGCCATTTAAAAAAAAATGTGAAAAAATCGTTGATCGCAGGAAAAAATATTTTGTCAAATATAGGTAGGTAATATTCCCTGCAAAAACATAAAAAACAAAAAAAAAAAATCAAAAAAAGAAAAAGTGTTTTCTTTGGTTTAAAAGTAAAAAAAAATAAAAATAAATGGGGTCATCAGCCGACCCCCACGGTTACGGACGTCCTGTTTGGCATCTTGGCCTGTCAAGAGTTAAGAAAAGTAATATGTTAGGCGTTCTATCCGCTCTGCCTAACCCTATCTCAACACGATAATGCGAATGACAAATTCCGTCTATTTCAAGCTTCAGAGAACACTCGCACAGTCAG
This sequence comes from Limnephilus marmoratus, assembly GCA_917880885.1. Lineage (NCBI taxonomy): Eukaryota > Metazoa > Arthropoda > Insecta > Trichoptera > Limnephilidae > Limnephilus > Limnephilus marmoratus. Next base: position 25,098,897 of record OU862919.1, on the reverse strand, counting down.
TATGGGGGGAAACGCCTCCACGTTTAACCGCGCCGGTGAAGAAAACGCATCACGAAACCGAACAAATTATTTTTCTTTTTGCGATGATTTTTTGCGTCAGGAAAAATGTTATTGCTTTGAAAAGTGATACCGTCCGGTGATGATACTGCGACATACGCGTGAGAGAAATTTCTTCATACAGTCGGGGATATGAAGAGGCGCATTCAATTAATTGAGCGGAAAATTATTGGAGGCGCCAGAACGCAACGACTGACTGACAGACAGGCCGTAGCACGTAAACTATAATATATAGGCGTAATCGTCCGCTGTTAAGCTGAAGTCACAAAGATCACTCGGATGAAGGTTTACTCGATGAAATATTCCATTCTCGTGTCACCGAGTGTTCACACGGTTCCTTCGAAGGAAGAGTTCACTCGACATTCTCGCTGCGAAGTCGTCGAGAGTAGTCGCGGCCGCATTGGAATTCGTCCGGCGCTGACGGCTATGTTCGGGAATATTTACGATTTCAATTGACATTTCCGATAACGTCAAACTAAATTACGAGAAATTGGCGATTCTTGTAAACAGTAAATAAATTTCAGCACCATAAAATGAACATATGGTTAAATAATAACCTGAAAACTGATATCTACCACTATTTTTGCACCATGAAAATATTTTTATTCCAAAATAGGCCTCGGCTTGCAATAAAATCCATATAAATGGAATATTTATTAACGTATCCAAAAACTAAAAACTGTTTTGGAAAGGTGATGAAATATGCTTCCAAAATTTATTATTAGAAATAACCACGTAATTTTTTAAATAGAGTAATTTTTAATATAAACTTTTAAAAGTTTAAAAAAAGGCTCTCCTTGCTTTTTATTTTAACTAAAATTACTGGTTAACAAAAGAAATATAAAAACACACACTTATTTTGTTAGACAAATAAATTATAAACGTTTCTGTCACCTCACTTTTTTATCGTTTCATATAAAAATAATTCATAAAAAAATCACAATGTTTCATAATTTTTTTTTCAAATTCGATCAGAAACTTTGGTTCCATAGAAGTGTATATTCGTATTCGTTTGTGGTTAATCGTTATATTGATTTATATAGAGCATTATTTTCTCTTTCCAATACCGTTTAGATCATATTTTTCACTATGATAGTAAGGGAGAAACAACAATTTCTATGAGACGTGTAGGAGTTATTTCGAAAAGCGAACTAAACGGAGCATTTTGACGTTTAAGCCGTTCCGGCTACTCGTCCTCACGCCAGAACATTTCGGCCGACTGATTTGCGAGTGAAAGACTGTTCACTTGAGTGTTCACACACATCATTCGCGTCACGTGGTGTTAAATTCCGGTGCGAGTGAACAGTGCCGAAGGAAGCATTCCAACATTGTTGGAATGCTTCATTCGGAACTGTCTCTATTCACTTTCGTGTTCACACGGTTCATTTCGAGGGAAAGAGGCGGAATGAAATCACGAAATGAACGATAAATGAATGGTGTGAATGGGCTATTAGTGTTAACTCTCTCTCTTTCTCGTAACACGAAACATGCAAAAGAAAGAGGGTTACATCCAAAGATATTGGAATATAAGTAGATGTGCTATCAGCTGTTTTTACTGTGTGGGTCTGCGCTTCCGGGTGTCGCCGATATTGTTTACCAATTAACAAATAAACTAAAAGAACAAATAATTAACGAATAAACCAAACGAACGTTAAACTAAATGAACGAATTCTTTCCTTATTCAAAATATATTGTTAACCAATATTAATGCACATTTTCAAAAAATCAATGAAATGAACAAATTCTTTTTGTATGAAAACTACGCTAATTAGCGCGTAGTCCGGCGACAGTTGCGCGGACACCATAGCATATCTCTTCTGTATTATAATATCTTTGGTTACATCGAACTCTTAGCGGCAGGACCAGTGATTGATTGTGTAAAAACAAACAAAAAAATTGGGTGCAGTTCACACGCGGTAGAAGTGTAATCGTCAGAAAAATAAAAGTAGACAAAAGTGGAGAGGCTACGAAACACCGCACAAAGAGTAGACCGATTATTCTATCTCATTCTCTCCTATAGAAATACGTTTGTCTCTTTTTAGTGTCGCTTTTTCGTTTCATCGAGTTTCAAATCACAACGGTGCTAAATAAGTTTTCACTTCAAAATACAAGTGTGCAGTTCATACGCGGTAGAAATGGAACCTTCAGAAAGCTAAAGTAGACAAGAGTGGGGAGATTACGAAGCACCGCACAAAGAGGAGACCGATAATTCTATCTCATTATCTCGCAGGCTAAATCTTGTGTACGTATTTGTCTCTTTTTAGTGTCGCCTTTTCGTTTCATCGAGTTTCAAATCACAACGGTGCTAAAGAAGTTTTAACTTTTAAAAAATGTATATCGAACCTATCGAAATATAAATAATATTCTATGATACTATACTCCAGTTAAATGTATAGATATACGCCCCAGTAATTGAACAAGCATCGTGGTAAGTCATGTATTTATAAAATATAACTTATAAGTCTTATAACTTATAACAAAGCTGGTCATAAGTCTGGATTTTTTTATTTTTTTTTAAGTTTTCTTTATTCATTGAAAAATTTTTTTTACAAATGTTGGGGATTTTTCGACCACCATGCTAGGCACATGCCCGTGTTGTGGTGGTCGACTGTCCTGAGTTTCGGCCGAGAATTTTGTCGTTAAGATAAATTGGAGAATAACCAAAGAGCAAAGCGCCAAGAAATAGTCAGAAAGTGACTCAATTTAACGAATTAACTTTAAAATTATGCCAACCCATGTTATTTATAGTTTATAATGTACAACTTAACCCTCCGCCCGTCGCGCCTTTTTTGTAACGCGAGGTGTAGCGTGGGGTCGCTTAGGACCCCAAAAATAAATATGATTAAATTGTTGTTGTAGCATACATTTTATATGTTATTTTAACTGATTACAGTCAGGTGATAATGATTGCTTTGAAATAAAAAGAAATGTTGAAAATTAGTTATTTATTTTCAATGCCAGAGCTTAAAAATCAACAAGGAACATTTTTTTGAAATTTTGAATCATATTTTTTAATAGAAAACTTTTTTAAAAAATCTAACCAATTTCCATCAAACTCATAACTATTTGAGGTTGATATAGACTTATTATTATTACAAAAAAAAATCAACAATATACAATTAAAAAAACATATAAACTTGATTTTTCATGGTATTTTGTTGATTTTACTTATTATTATTACAACAAAAAAAAATCAACAATATACAATTAAAAAAACATTTAAAAAAATACTTATTATTACAACAAAAAAAATCAACAATATACAATTAAAAAAAACATATAAACTTGATTTTTCATGGTAAAATACTTATTATTATTACAACAACAAAAAATCAACAATATACAATTAAAAAAACATATAAACTTGATTTTTCATGGTAAAATACTTATTATTATTACAACAAAAAAAATCAACAATATACAATTAAAAAAACATATAAACTTGATTTTTCATGGTATTTTGTTGATTTTTTTAGCCTCACGCCGAATCACAAGTCTGTATCTCACATCGCACATGCGCAAACTAAATTTTCTCGGCGCTTGCGTCGTCAAGTATAGTCCCTTTTAGGAAGCTACCAAAAGTAAGAAATCAGTGGGAACATTTAAAATGAACATAATTAGCATTTCTGTGAAACCTGGGCTTTTTAAGACCCCACGCGACGGGTCGAGGGAAGCAGTATGACAATTTTCGTAAAAAACCAGGATGGATTTCTTTGTAGTGTTTTTTGGATGCTCCTAAATCTGGGAAGGGTGGATAGTTGTTCAGATGTCTGTCTTTTACAGACTCTATTATAGTGCGCAAATTACAACCTTTGATGAACATGACCATAGAATTGACCGATACATCATTCAAATATGAATACCTGAATTAAATAAAGTGCTATGTGCTAAAAATATTCAACCGAATTATAGGGTTTTAATTACATAATAATTATAAGAACTTACGGAAACATAAGTAAAAATTTATTCGATTTTTTTAATGTTTCAGTCTACAAGGTGCCAGAATACAAATTATGACAGAACTTTATTATTACTGTTGACCATTGAACCGGGAAATTATAAATAATCAAACACTGAACAAACAATAACACTGGTTCTGTTAGTTGATATTCAAAATTAATTTTGTTTATAAAGATTGGAATAATTATTTGTAGTTTTGTTCAGAATCCGCAATAAACATCCTAAGACCAAGTTCATTGAATAAACCATGTCATCATAACATTAAACGTGGTAGGTGATCTGACGATTTAGGTCGTTACTGAGATTTCTGAGGCGTATGTGTTGTAAAATAATGCATGGCCTTCTTACGAATTAGGAGATCCAAAGATTATACCTCAGTTGGGTCATGCCAAGTGTCAGAAAAACGGAATGTTATGAATGAAGCAAAATTTTTGCTAAGACTGACTTGTGTGACAAGTGGCAATCCATCCTCTCTGCCTACCCCGCCGATAAATAGAGTGGTAGTTAGATAGCTGATAAGGCAATTTGGGAGGCGGGTATGGGTACCTCCGCCCCGGGAATCATTTATTGGATAACCAACACCTCTGCCATAGATCACCCCAAGTGGCTCGCTACGTTTGGTGACTTAGCCGGGGTGCCCGGGTTCATGGGGTGAGGTTTGTCCTGGTCTTGGCAGCGGATGCGTCTGCCCATCAGCTGCATGGCAGGCCGAATCGGAAGAGAATGGTTGAGGGAGTCCCTTTGACTTCTCCAGCCGTACTCTCTCGGAACATCGCCTTGCACCGCAGTGTTAGGGATGGATTCATACGTCCGTCACTCCTGGATACACTGACCCCCAGATTCTTACCCACCTCTAACACCCTTTTCCTTCCCAGAACTTCCTCTCCTTCCTTTCACAAAAAGACCCTCCACACAGCATCCCCAAAGATGACATAGGCCCTTGAGGTAATCCAACCGCTTTCCCGTCCCGGTATAAGTAACAGATGGTTACTCCTTCAGGGCTCTCACAAGGACTTTAATTTTTTTTAATAAACGAAGCTACACTTATGATGCACGAAGCTAAACCCTCAAATGTCCCTGTAAAACAGGAAAAACATAGGCCCTGAGGGAAATTATTTTCCTCATGGCCTCCTGTGCGGAGCTAATGTAAAAAAAAATCCGGTTAGTGGATTGAGTTCGAATCTCACAGCTAGTGTTAATTTCAGCCCCGGATCTAATGGGGGGCAAGCCGGGGCCCGTGCCCCGGGCGGCAAGTTCAGAGGGCGGCCAAACTCAACTTTGACCACGGAATAAATAATAGTACAAGTAGAGAAATTTCACGGCCATATTAACTCGACTGATACCCAGAGCCCTGAGTGAGACGTGCTGCACGAACATTTATTATTCGCGAGGCGCGTAGACATAGTTCAAAATACGCACCCGACCCGCTCGCCCGCAGGAACCACAGATCGCGGCAGCACGCGTCTGCTCTGGTTACCGTGCGTGCGAAAGAGATGAAGCTATATTCGAAAACTCCCTCGTCGATCTCTCTCCACGACAGTGTTTTGTTTTAAAAATGTGTCAAAAGTGTGTTGTTTATTTTTACTCTTTAGTACTTGTTGATCAACCGAAGGTACAATACTGATGTCATTAGTGTCGCATCAATAAATCTATCACAGTTCATCGATCGCTTTTCTGGGTAAGTATTTTATATAACTATCTTATGCTTTTTAAGTTACTATATTTATTTTTTAAACTCAATTTAATACGTGCAATCACTTACGTCGTCAATTCGTCATTATTCAAACTTACTTAAAATTTTTACGTCGTTATGCGTGTCATGATTTATTTATTACACGATGGCAGCCATCATATGACTGAGAAGTAAAACAGCCTTTTTATTTCAGCTTTTTATTTAAATACAATGCAATGTAGCAGTTTAAAACGAATAAGCAGCCAGCAAGATAAATTTCAGTTGTGATTTCATCTGCTAAAGCATTTTGATGGAAACCATTCTCGTGTTCAAAGTGCAGTTTTAAAATTCTGGTTGCAGACTATATGCAGCCAGAATTTAAGGAAAACCATTTGCATGTTCTGGGTGTAGCTATAATTAAATTTCTTAATTAGTTACAGTAAAACCAGTTCTTTGATTCGAATATGCCCCCCCCCCCCCCCCCAGCAAGGTTAAAATAAATATAGATACCTAAGTGGGCGGGGGCGGCATTTTTCAGTTTTTGCCCCGCCTAAAAAAAAAACGAAGATCCGGGGCTGGTTAATTTACACCATTTTCAGAGTATGTTAATATTTATAATACTATATGTTAATCTACAAAATAATCAATGGCCATACGTCTATTGAATTCCTAAGAAAAATTGATAAACTACAAAGCAAACATACACATGAGACGAGGAAAACAAATGAACTAAGACTCCCCTTCAGGAAAAAAGTCAAAAGTCATTGATGTACGGAGCATTGAAGATATTTGGAGAATTACCAGAAGATATAAAATTGGAAGAGAGCATAAAGGCATTTAAAATTAAATTGCGAAGATATGTGATTGATTTGGTATAGATGTGTTATTTTAAGTGTATGTATATATAAGGATTGTATTAGGACAGTGATGGGCAAAGTACGGCCCGCGGGCCAGCTCCGGCCCGCAAAAGTATTGAATCCGGCCCGCCGACGATCTTTCAAAATTATAAGTATACCTATTATATACTATAAATTTCGAAGGATCCTCGGCGTCAAAATATAATTATCGCGGGCTATCATAGCCAGCTGTATAAAGTAAATTATTTGAATTTGAAAAAGAAGCCATTTCTAGACTAACCACGTAGTTCGTGTGTTGCGTTGCGATGCGAATTTGAAACTAGGTTTCAAAATTTTAAGAATATTCAGTCATCGCTTGATGTTTTTTCAATGCCGTTTAATGTGGACCCGGAGAATGTCTCTGCAGAATTGCAGTTAGAAATTGTTGAAATACAGTGCAGCTCCCGTTTAAAACAATTGTTCTTTTTCCGAAAAATTAGATTTTTATGGAACACTGCCGAAAACTGAATATCCAAAGATAATTGATCACGCCAAGAAAATAATAGCGATGTTTGGGTCATCGTGTGTCGGCGAACAGACTTTTTCGACCATGAAATTGGGGAAAAACTCAAGTCAGAAATCGGTTAACTGATGAGCACCTTTTCTCGCTGCTAAAGGTTACTTCGTCGCAGCTCAAACCTGCATTTGAAGACATTATGGCCAATCAAAAATTTCGTATGTCTAACACACCAACCATAACAGAGCCTTCAAATAAAAGTTAAATAATTGTAATCTGTAACTTATATTAGCGTTTGTGTGTAAAGTTTTATATTTAAAATATAGATTTTAAAACAAAATGCATTTTGGCTCCTGGCCCTCCTCTGAAATTTTTTTAAACTTTCTGGCCCGCCATGAAGAAAGTTTGCCCACCACTGTATTAGGATATTGATAACTATGTACCTATTTAAAATACCGCAATAAACAATAAACAATTTATGTGTTTAATTGTAATTATTAGGAATGCTTGTTTCATAATAACAAATTTTGCATTACAACTTAAAACAATAGGTAGCGAATAAAAAGTAAATCCTTGAAAATACCGCATATGACACGATGGGAATTCCTGTAAAACCACAGTTTCTGGTACGCATGACATAATATTACACTAAATCCGCAAGCGCGCAATAATTCACAGAAAAATACTAATTCCACTATTTTTTTTATGTGAATACCGCACATGAGTCACTACTGCTCCCAACCGTTCGAAGCCAGTTAAAACTATTGCATCCCCAATTACGAAATATTATGGGACTGAAACCAGTGGGGAGGGGTAGGAGATGAGGAAGAGAAAGAGATAAGTATCGGGCTATTCAAATCTAGTCAAAACACGGTCAAAGCTCTTTCAAGCAACATTTCAATTCTGAATGGTGGTCTTTTACCGGGGCGATACTGAGAGTATCTTCAACTCTGGAACGTGCCGCAAACATAGTACATATATATTATTTTTAATGAGAAATTAGCAACATGACAAAAATTGCCTTGTGATCTAATTTCCGATACAAATCACCCCTATGTCTCGATTACTAAGCACATATTTAAAAATGAAACACGATATTAATATTCCTATCTGTCATCATAGAAAGAATTTTCCGGAGAATGCGGGTCCATTGTTTTTAAAATTATATAGCGTATAATAGTAGAATAAATAAGCTGTCGTGAAATCATTAACACCAAGTAGTAAAGTAGGATCGGTCACAAGGCCGTCAGATATCGCCGAAGGTCACGAAAATAAACCGGATCGCCGGAAAGTGTGCTAAGAACTCGGATAAGGAAAGCGAATTAAGGTTTACTTATACCAGTCTGATTGACAAGACGGCAATGAAAATGTCTAATCGAGTTTCCTTCCGGAACACTGTAATGAATTGACGGAAAATTTACGATAGGCACCATAAATTACAGCACTATAATATGACCCTGTGTTTTGTTGAACACCTTTGCGTTACTAAATAATGAAGTCGAATCAAATAGTTCTGTTATAGGATAACTGTCTTATCATTTGTTCCTATTAAACCGTATAGGCAGGCATGCGAATGAAAAATCGATGCGCCCTGCGGTAAAGTAGGTACTCTAATAACTACGAGTATGTTTGAATTCAATTAATTTACAGAAGCTTACAATTAATAAGAAGGTTAAAAAAATATATTTTTCATTATAGTTGCACTTTCACTCTTCATACTTGTATGTTAATGGCGATGTTGGTAGGTATACGAAAATAAAAAATAATTGGTTTAACAATTTTTTAAATCAATTGCTGACGTAAATATTAACAATAATTAGGTTTTAATTACTAGATGTGTCAAAGAATTTATACATAAAAATGCAAAAATCAGTCATTTTAAATATACTTACGTAAGAATTACGAAAGATTTATCGGTCCAGATAGGAGTTCTACAGAGACGAACCCTCTGATATGAAAATATCTGGAGTCGGTGAATTATTTTCCCATTTGGTCTCTGGTAGGTTGACATGTTGCTCTTGTATTATTTTGTATTTATTATACTTATATAGTGCACTTGCATAGCGTGGATTGACTAGATGATAATCTGTGGAAAAGTGTGAGGAAGGGTTTAGTTTTTCCTGTGGGGAAGATTTAACCCGGACATAAAGTCGTAAGATATATAAAAATAATCGGATATTTGTAGAGCGCTGTCATACTATCCACTCCACTCTATGATAAATGCACAACAACATATTGCAATATCTCGAGTTTAGTGATAGAAAGCAAAACCGAAATAAAATATATAGGAATTACAGTAGACCAAAACTTAAAATGGTCCACACACATAAACATACTCAAAGACAGAGTGAAGAAACTAACATACAACTTTAGAGTCTAAAACATATCTGTAAAGTTTTAAGGTAAGGAACTGGTAAAAGAAAGACTCATCTTCAGGACAATTTTTAAGGGACTCTTGAGTTTATTGATTCTATTTCCAATTACATTTTTATAATCGGAAGATGCAAACTACCCGTGACAGACCAAGGAGTTAGTAGTTAATTAGGTGTGGTTTCAGCGAAGCGACGAGGAGAAAGAAGGTATATCCCCTTACAAAAACGCCATTTATAGAACAATCTCCTTGGCTGGCCAGAGCTTTGTACCTTCCGGAGACATCTGTTGATAATTTATCTAACTAGCTATGAGAGTTCTCACCTAATGCTTTTACGTAGGATCTCGAGAGGTGTGAGTCCTGGCTAAATTCGATTTTTTAAAGGTCTGAATTTCAGACAATATCCTAAATAAAGATTTACTCAGAATGACGTAATTTGCCTTCTGAAAATCAATAATACAATATGGCATTACAGAATGGGGTGGAACTTATAAAGAAAACATCCACAACCGCTTTAAATAGCACAAAAAATAACATTAAAAACAATTCTGCACTTAAACCAAATGCATATTCATCAGGACTGCTGTTTAAAGAATTTAAAGTCAGCAAACTAAATGCATTATACATCTACCGTGCAAAATTACAAATTTACAAAGATAATAGTCTAAATAAAAATGCACCATTTAAAAATAATAGAAACCATCACATCACGGGCACGTGACGAAAGTGGTGGTCGAAAAATTCTCAATAACTGTCATAAACAATGCGCTGAATAAAGAAATAAAAAATCTCCCAAATGTGCAATTCAATTATAAATATCTTGGAGGATAAGGAAGTTTCAGTAATAATAATAACTAATAACAAATTAAAAGATTTTAAAAATCACCTTAAAAACGCACTGAAAATGTGAACTGAATACTCAACTGAATAATTAATAACGAAAATATAATAACACATCCCCCATACATACAAGCCTAGCTATACGAAATTATTATTGTGGACATAGTGACATATTTACTGCAAATTATGAAAAATTGCGTTTTTTGAATAGGCATATACAAATGAATAAAAATGAAATATCAAAAATAACTATAATTAAATAAAATTTTAACATAAAATGTAATCTGAATCACATTGAACTTGAATCAATACAACTAGACTAAAATCAAACTGGAATCAAATTTAACCAAAATCAATTAGAACTAGTCAAATCGCTAAAATGAATGGTTGAGATAAAAAGAACAGTTAAAAGTGGGAAAAATTGAAGGGTTTCCAAATATTCTTCCCTCCTCCCTGAAGAACGTCACAGCTATTAGTCATCTAGAAATGGGTATCTCGAAATTACTAGTGAAAAGTAATATCTTGCAAATTACATAAATATAAAACTTAACAACTAAGGATGCTGCCACGGAAATGAAAAGTCAAAATTAGCGGTGATAGATAACTGTCAATCAAATAAACTAACCATAGCGAGTCTCACTCATCGCTGCAACTACAACACGAGAGATTCCTGGGGCGTTAAAAGGTATCTAAAATTAGGATCATCGTGCGTGCAATACGAAATACTACGATGCCGTGTAACTCTTCCCACCAGAGCTGGTCATACAGCCTTCTTTAGCATAGGATTAAGCTATTTCTATTTACATCCGTAAGTGGCTGTCGCTGTACCACACGTTACCACACAACTTGTGTTAAGATTTTTGACCAAGGTCAACAGACTCAGGTTCGATAATCATGTGCTCTCATTGGTAAACAAACAATTAAAGCGGGAGGAAACCAAGGCAGATTAGATCAATATTGGTTTCGGATAGTGACCGACCGAAGGTTCGGTTTCTGTTTCGGCAAGTTTCGGCAAAAAATCTAGTTTCGGCATCAGTTTCGTTTTCGGCAGATTTTTTGCCGAACCTTCAGCAGCACCGAAACTCTGCAAAAGATCCCAAATAAACGGTAAATTTAGTCTTAATAATGTTGTGATTCTAAACGCAATTAAAATTAAAATTCTCAATCTCAATCTCAATGAGATCCTTCCTTTATAATGCACATACCTAAGTGTTGATTATTGACAATTTTTGTTCCAAGCAGTAGTTAACATTGTTGTTATTTTTTAGTAATATAAAAACAAATTGTTTTTTTTTCATACTTCAATTATCGCTTTTTTATTTCATTTAACACAACATGTTAACTTTTTGTAGAAGAGTAAAAAATAAGCCAAACTTCAGTAAACAATAGATTTTTAATACGTCTAAAAAGTTTCGGTCTCGGCCACCGAAGATTCGGTTTCGGTAGAAAGTCCTGTTTCGGTCGGACACTAGTTTTGAACTGAGAATTTTCGGCCAAGCAAATACCATACATAATAAGTGGCAAAAATTACAATTATACAAGGTCAATGCCTAAATATAAGAATCCATATTTTCAAAAAAGAATTTTAACGAACTTTTAGTAATTTCTAATGCCAATAAATAGACTTTGTGTGTTCACGTCTTTTCTTGATGAATCAAGAATCAAGGTAGGTTAGTCCGTGAGGTTGTGGGTGTAGTCAATATACACGAGACAAGACCATTATTTTAATTCCACAACAAACAAATCAAAGTCATTGCGAAATGCAATAATTCAACTGGGACAAAAGCCGAGGTTTAGTTTACCAGTTCTTCGCAATCGAAAGGAATATAATTTAATAGCACATTTACGATGGGCTCTAGCCTCCACGAACAATTCTAGAGGCGTATTGCGTTTTACTTTGTGAAAAAATGGTTAAGTGTGTGCCATTTCACAGGCGGGCGGATAAAAAAGTAAAAGTGCGAAACGGAAAGATCGTCGACCTCGCGGATACCAGCGCCAATCCGATGGCTGATATGAATGGGCGGTGGAGGAGTGTCGCCTTTTCAACTGGGTGACGCATGTTCGAACCCCGTGGAAGACCACTAGTGCATGACTAATGCAGAAACCCACCTTTGATTCAAATGCTTTCTTTGCATACAAAATTTAAGAACTGATAAAATTGGAGTGCAAACTCAATTTCCTTTGAAATATTAAGTATAATAAATATAAATTAAACTTTTTGGCATCACCTTGTTAAGCTCGTATATTTTTAAATATATCTATATGAATTTGATTCTGTTTTCTTGATTGAATGAAGTGGAATCTTGGAAACGGAAATTAATCCACTTCCCGACATCCGATCGAGCTGAAACTCCACTACCCGAGCTACCCACGCGGACATTTCTCTGAAATTGGATGACATTACAGCAGTTAATTTACGAAATAAATGTCGGTCTTATCCAAGCGTTGTTGACTCCGGTTCCTGGGGAGGAAGGTTTAAGGTCTATGCCCACTACACCGTTCCATACCGTGACCGTAACCGTAGCGGTGCATGCAAAAAAATATTCTTTGTATCAATCAGTATGAAACGCTGCCCACTAGACCGTTCCGTCACCGACCAACACCGTCGCATACCATGACCGGACTGACGGCGAATTCTCGATGACAATATTTTGCAGGTGCCGGTCCGCTCTATGCCTGGCACGCGACGGAACGGAACGGTTTAGTGGGCAGCGTTTCATACCGATCAATACAAAGAATACTTTTTTGCATGCGCCGCTACGGTTACGGTCATGGTATGGAACGGTGTAGTGGGCAGAGACCTCTACGTATAATACGGTGTTAGCACGTTCTAGTGGGCATAGTAGGGCGTAGCGTGTTTATTTCGTGTCTGATACGTTCATAGTACGGTCATGGTATGGAACGGTGTAGTGGGCATAGACCTTAAATCCTCAGTGAAATAAAATATATTTTTTAAGTTTTAAAAGTTCACAACAAGAAAGGGCGCAACTAGGACGAAAATTGAAAACCGGTGTAGAATTTCCCTTGAGGTGATTTTCCACAAAAACTGCGCTCTAAGAATTATCCAATTAAAAAACAAAGTTTTTTACAGGTCGATTTTTTATCTTTGTATTATACATATATAAAAAGCTGTTTGTATCTTACAATAATTTCTTACTTACTTTCTTAAAACTAACTAACTAACAGGCAGGCAGAGAGGACGGACCGCCAAAAACATCCCGGTCTTGGCACACATTCCTTGCCTCGTTTACATTCGTACAACGTCTCATACATTCTCTTCTATTATTCTGACTCTTGACATGGCCCGACTCAAGTATCTGATTTACTTGGTCGTGCCATGTCTTTCTTGGGCGTCCTCGACTTCTTCTACCATTCGCATTTGCGTCATATATTCTCCTAAAATAAATTAATGAAATTTGGTTTGAAGTGTCATTTTCCAATACGAATTCTATTAATACAAGCATTTGGTTTTCAAAACGTCTTAGCACCCCTTTTAGAAGATGCCAAAAATAGTTTCCATCGGATGAAACGAAATATGAAGGCTAAGGGCTAAACGAAACCCCTAAAAAGATGCCAATTAAAAGTACCAACAAAACTTAAGTTGGGGTTGGGGCGATGAATAAAAAAAACAATAATTTATCGTCATTCGTCACCATTTTATTTTAGGCATAATTGGAACACGATATGGGCTGGTGTTGGAGGGTTTTAGAATTCTTGTCAAAATAGAACTGTGGCATTCTAGAATTTCCATCTACCCTTGCGGAGAAAATTGATAAGTTAGTTGACGCGGTACCCACAAGACCGAGCATTATATTTCAGAACGGGGAAGGAATACATTAAGCACTTTGCCACACACAACAGCTGGAAGACTTACCATTATGAAATACCTAAATTCCAACCGACAGCACATCAATCTTCATTAACTTTCGTACCATTATCAACTAAGCTTTACAACTTTCAATCATTGAAGGCAATATTAACAACTCTCAAACGAACATTCGAATCAGAATAAGATTCGGTCGCATCTAGGAATTGAACCCAGGATCTTAGCCTTGCCAGGACTCTGCTATAACCACTGAGCTAATTCGACGCTATTTACTTCGGTCATATTTAACTGCATCATATTTCGACTAAGAACTACCAACATTATCTTCCTTTACAACGCATATTTTTATTGGCTGCTATCTTTAATAAGGTGCGAAAGTGAAGTTTAGAGTATTGAGAACTGTTTTCGGAGCGGCGTGTGTTTTATCATTATATCATAGATGTAATATGGAAAGCTGTTTGGATTTGAAATTTGAATATTAATTCGATAAGAGTGATTCAAAACAAAGACAGAGATATAATTTTTATTATTCTAGGATATTTTTTAGTCTGATTTAAGTATGATTGAATTTTTTTTTTACGTGAGCTCCATACAGGAGGCCCTGAGGAAAATAATTTCCCTCAGGGCCTATGTCATCTTTGGGATACTGTGTGGAGGGTTTTTTTTAAGGAAAGGAAGGAGAGGAGAGTTCTGGGAAGGAAAAGGGTTTAAGGGGTGGGTAGGAATCTGGGGTTCAGTGTGTCCTGGTCATCCGCCTCCAAGACCTCGACAACCTGACCCCATGAACCCGGGCACCCCTGCTAAATCACCAAACGTAGCGAACCACTTGGGGTGACCTATGGCAGAGGTGTTGGTTATCCAATAAAGGTTCCCGGGGCGGCGGTACCCATTTCCGCCTCCCAAATGAACGTCAACGTGAAAAAAAACGAGCAAACGTTATGTGATTGTAAAATTTTCTAAGTAAAAATAGTAACGTATAAGTTATAATATAAATGTATATAATTTTAACCTTGTTTTTAGTTTTATTACGAAAAGTAAAAATATGCTAACACATATCCTGTAATGAGTACAATTTTCAACAAATTCTGTTAAGAAACATGCAAATTTCGTGAATTGAATGAAAATTATAATTTTTTCTTATAAAACCTACTAATAAAAATCAGAGGGTCAGGTCACACGCGGTGGACGTGAAACCTTCAGAAAACTAAAGTAGACAAGAGTGGGGAGTTTACGAAGCACTGCATCTTTATGCAGGAGACCGATTTTTGTATCTCACTCTCTCGCAGGCTAAATCCTATAGATGTATGTGTTTGTCTCTTAGTGTCGCTATTTTTCGTTTCGGTGCTAAAGAAGTTTTCACTTCAAAAGAAAAATTATGACGTATAGGTAAATTCTATTTTAAACACGGCTAAAGCCATTTCAAGCAATGTTTCAATTCTTGATTCAATCTTACATCAGGGCGATACTGAGAGTATCTTCCACTCTGGTGCCCAACGCACGTTTTTGTAAATCTTTTGGCGTTCCAGTGGATAAAGGGAAAACCGCAAAAATAATAATAATTTCTCATTTTAGTAAAAGTGTTATCGAAACGCTACCAAACGAGCAACATTTCAGTGGCGTGAGACGAAATTTTTCAGTCAATCGATTTTATTATAATATTCACGTAGGTCCCGGTGTAGGTACCTCTGCTTTACCCCACTAACTGTGCTGGCTGTATTTAACTGCGGTTAAGAACGATTTATTTATAGGAATAAATTTCAACTTTTTACGACCATCGATTCGCTGTGGTCAGTAAAGGTTATACCTATATATAGTTATAAGTTATAAATATCAACGATTTATAATTTTAATCACGGCACGGTTAAAAAATAGGTATTTATGATTTTGAATAATTAGAAGGTGTCGTTTAAAAAGCACAATTAGATAAAAAATACTATTTAGTGGTTATATTTAAGAGGGCATTTACCAGAGAAAACCAGAAATATGTCATTTTCAAATCAGATTTTAGACGCATTGACTCTTTTCCACAAAAAATTATAAATGGATTTCGAAAGATTGTTCTTTTATCTAGCATTCGCATGTAATAAATTTTGAGAAAAATTTTTAATTTTTGGTATAATAAGGTTATTCCATAGGTCGTTGGTAGATTTGTTAAATTTTCATAAAAGATTTTGTATTATACCACACCCATTTCAAATAATATGATCATGCAGTAAAATAAATCAATACATTATCTAGCAAACGCATGTTTTAGAATTTTAATTTTAGTTTCGATAAAATCATTAAAAAATATGTACGTACATGTGTTTCTTGACGAAAATTGGTCCATTTGTGTATTTATTTACGCACTTACAAACTAATATATTTCAGATTTTTTTAACATAATTATTATATTTAGACATTATTGAAAAATGATGAATACTTATAATAAAAAAATAATTAAAAAAAAGGACATTATTTTAATGGTTTTATCACCACGCCTTTCAGCATTTTTGGATGAAGGTATAAATTAAAGCTAATTTGGATTGAAATAAATTCGATATTGAGTTATAATTTTAAAAAGCTGGTACGGAGAATAATTAATCTTTCTCATTGTAACCGCCCTGCACGATCGTAAGAACAACTTTCGACGAAATGTGGATTTTCGTCCGCTGGCTGGTTAAACGCTCTTAAGCAGTTATGATTTGTTAATTTCCACGAATCTCAGGTTCTCGATCTCGACGATCTCTATGTATTGTTATCAAGTTTAATTTGCAAAGCTCACTATTATATTATAAAAGTTCGCGGGCGTACGCACCACAACTCGCAGTTTCGGGTGAATGGTATAGGAAATAATTTCATAAAGCCAGAGCTCACCATTATGTGTAGAAACTTTCTCGGACATGCCCCCTTTTTTTACATTAACTCCACACAGGAAGCCCTGAGGAAAATAATTTCTCTCAGGGCCTATGTCATCTGGGATGCCGTGTGGAGGGTCTTTTTGAGGAAGGAATGAACATTGGTTTTGAAGAGACCCATGTTGTAGGAAGCAGGAAACACAGAGGCCGGCAAATCATTCCACAGCCGAGCTGTTGAACACAAGAAAGAGTCGAAGAAACGACCCGTTCTCATGTCACAAATGTCAACCGTTTACAAATGTTGGGCACGCGTTTGGCGTATTTCCCGACTATGCACCGGTGCCGAAGGGATCAATGACGCTAGTTCCTCGGAGCAGCTTCCGTTGTAATACCGGTAGAACAAGAATAGCATTCCCATCCGACGCCTGTGCTCTAAAGATTGCAATCCCCTAACAAATCACCGAAGTTTCATCGCAATCCGTTGAATGGTATAGGAAAGCATTAGGAACAAACAAAGAATCATACGTATTTATCTACGACCAAGTATACCCTACGTCAGGGATGGCGAACCTTTACGTATCAACGTGCCATTTTTCTAAAGAAATGTTTAATGAGGTCATAGACGTGCCACCAAATAATTTTGACTTTGTGATTATTGGGAAAATAATAATAATAAATACATAGTATCAATTAAAAACTCTTTATTTACTAGTACTAAATAGGAAATTTAGCATTATAGGTACGCGTAATTTAAATTAAAGTAAAATTAGTGTGACTTCTGTTGTTGCAGGTTAGATGACAAATAAATGTTAGGGTTGTAAGATGTTACTTTTAGCAGAATGCATGCTGAACTGGATTCATCTGTCAAACGGTAAACAACCGACTCGTTAATGTTATTCATCTCTGAAAATAATGACTCGCAGGCACAGGTTGATGAAAATATTGTTAAAATAGCATGAGCCAGCTTCTTCAAACAATTAAATGTGTCTGGTAACGCATTTCATGTTTCCAAAATGTTGTTATTAGCATTTTCACTTATATTACCTGTAATTCTTTCTGTTTCAATTAATTCTAACTCTCTCCTTGTTTCAACAAATTTTAGAATCCATATTGAACTAAACTGGAAATCAATCAGCTGCATTTCAAATTCATCAATTTCCAACCAATCGAATGGGGACAAATTCAGTTTATCAAATGACGTCACATCACTTCACACTTTTTTCGTAGTGCATAATAAATTTTGTACATTAAGATTAACTCCATTTTAGGCATTATCCAACTGTAACGGACAGTTTGACAATGCTTTCAGAAGGCGAAACAGCTGTCACGCATAATAATAATTACTTAGCAGAACTTGTTCAGAAATAAACTGTTTTTATAACTCAAATACCTAACCTTATCTAACGATCTCATTAATCTTGGTTATATTATTCTGCCATTTAAAGCTCAATTGAAAAACTCTTTCTGATAAGCGATAGCGAGAAAAAACGTATTACAAAGGATATATGTGCATAAATCGTACATAAATCGAATTCATGGATTCAAACGAATCGTTCGCCGATTACGTATTATCACCCGGATAGATATCAAAACATAATTGAAACATTAACGTTAAAGTCATTCGAATTGATTCGATTCGTATCTAATGAATGAATTATTTATAAACGAGTGAATCGACTTCACACCTCTAGTATTAGCTGGCTGCAGTCAGATTAGGTACAAAGATTGAGAAGTGTAATAATAAATAACTAGCGGGGCCTGTTGCAAAAGCAACTAACGGGTTAAAATACTATGCGATTTGACGTGTGAACGTGGATGAAGCGAGGAGTGTGTGTTTAATTAAAAATATGAAGAAATTTGAGGTTACAGTGACCTTGCAACGCATGCCGGGTACCCGTTGTAAATAATGTTATAATATTGTGCAGGCGTTTGCATGGCGCTTGCATTATAATGTAGTTTCGCGGAACTTGGAATGGAACCATTACAGTTAAGTTGACCCCGAGGTAAGAGT
This sequence comes from Limnephilus marmoratus, assembly GCA_917880885.1. NCBI lineage: Eukaryota > Metazoa > Arthropoda > Insecta > Trichoptera > Limnephilidae > Limnephilus > Limnephilus marmoratus. Next base: position 25,079,970 of record OU862919.1, on the reverse strand, counting down.
TATCTTGCAACGCATGCCGGGTACCTGTTGTATATAATGTTATAATATAGTGCAGGCGTTTGAAAGGTGCTTGCATTATAATGTAGTTTCCCGGAACTTGGAATGGAACCATTACAGTTAAGTTTACCCCGAGGTGACAGTGATCTCGCAACGCATGCCGGGTACCCGTTGTATATAATGTACTGCAGTGCTGGCGCTTGCAATAAAACGTAATTTCACAGGAATTGGGATGGAACCATTACAGTTAAGTTAAGTTGACCCGGAGGTTACAGCGCCTTGCAACGCATGCCGGGTACCCGTTGTATATAATGTTATAATATAGTGCAGGCGTTTGAAAGGTGCTTGCATTATAATGTAGTTTCCCGGAACTTGGAATGGAACCATTACAGTTAAGTTTACCCCGAGGTGACAGTGATCTTGCAACGCATGCCGGGTACCCGTTGTATATAATGTACTGCAGTGCTGGCGCTTGCAATAAAACGTAATTTCCCAGGAATTGGGATGGAACCATTACAGTTAGTTAAGTTGACCCGGAGGTTACAGTGCCTTGCAACGCATGCCGGGTACCCGTTGTATATAATGTTTTAATGTAGGGCAGGCGTTTGCAAGGCGCTTGCATTATAATGTCGTTTCCCGGAACTTGAAATGGAACCATTACAGTTAAGTTGACTCGGAGGTTACAGTGCCTTGCAACGCATGCCGGGTACCCGTTGTATATAATGTTATTATATTTGCAAGGCGCTTGCATTATAATGTAGTTGGGACTTGGGATTCTAGTAAATAATTTAAAATCGTGACGCGTGGATCCACGTGACCAGGGTCTACCGTGATGTCAGAATACGTCAATATCTAGCGAAATGCGGCAATTTGGATTCTTGGACTTCGGTCAACAATTCCTTGTAACTTTATACATAATATTTCAGATATTACGCATGCCTGTCTACGAATACTTGCGAGAGTGGAATATTAATCAAAAGCGTCAGATCTGAATATTTAGATACTATCTAAATTGAAAATATTTCTTGAAAGCTCGAATCAAATAGCCGGTGCTTTTACTTTTAATAACCGGTACTTTTACTTTTGAATACACGAGTTTGATAATGGTAAAAAAATAAAATGCACAAAATCACAAGTTTTATCTCTGTACTCGACGTCGGGTCCACTTTTTTTTACGTGAAACGTTTTCCAAAGCCTTTACACAGATAAATAGAGTTGACCTTATCCTACGACGAACTTCGACGAAGTTAGGTCACCATAAAAGGTCGCATGTCTACAGAAGCGGCCTTATAATGTAAACTAGAATGAATACCGAACGACATACTGTGGATAACATACGGGTGTCGTTATTTATATTGTTATTTTAAAATATATAAAACTAGAAAAAATTGAAAAATCCCTCAACAGAAATCCTACTTGGACTTTTTTACAATGTACAAATTTTAATACAATGTACAGAAAACCAAATAAATATAAATACTTATTTGTGTAGAATAATTGACGGCATCCGTGGTAGAGGGGTAAAGCTCTCGACTGGCAATCCCAAGGTTGCGGATTCAAATCCCGACGTGCTCAAGAAATTCAATTTGCGGCACATTCCAGAAGAAACCTACTCTCGGTATCGCCCTGGTGTAAAATCACCATTAAGAATTGAAAAGTTGCTTGAAATGGCTTAAACCGACTGACATTTAAAATCGTATAAATAAGTCGTCTCAAATTGGTTTAACCACATTTTGAAAATGGCCTTGTGAGCCGAAACACCTATAATAAAAATAAAACTAAAATACTTACAGAACTTGATAATAACATTATTAATTTAAATATATATACATATATATTTTAAATTAAATAGAGTTCTACGAATTAAACAAAAGAAAAACAATTAATAATAGTTTTAAATTGTGTTTGGTGACCAGATCTGAATAGCCAGATACTTACTCATCTTCCTCATCTCCTTTCTCTCTTCATTACATTCAACCTCACAACATACCGCAATTGTGGATGACTCCAGGCGATTGGGATTCTTTTACAGTATGGACATTAAAAAAATGTAGTAAGCAACGGTACACACCTGATAAATTCAATCGGAATGCAATCTAGTTCACTAAATCGATTTGTGGAAGTTGAATAAAGTAACTACAGTCTCATCTCCACTGCTGCCTACACTAATTAATGGCTTATTAACGACCATTTCGTAAAATAGCCCAGGTAAACTGAGTGTTCTGCGCAGGCCGTTTGAGCAGATTGCACGCTGCAGCATATTAGCCACGACAGATGGGGGTGAGGTGGGGATTCTATAGGAGTGGGAGATTGTGTGGGGGTGGGAGGTTGCAGTGAGCTGGCGGGCGTCTAATTTGTCTATTAGGGTTGTTATCTGAAGCCTGGCGTCTGGAGGAGGCAGGCAAAAAGTCGCCGGCTTCTTGACTTTTCTTGAAATTGTCCGGGAATTTTAATTTTCCGGGTGAGAGCAACAGAGATTTTGGTGAGAGGCAGAACCGTGTACCTAAGGATACAGACGGTTTCATGTTTCGATATTTTATTGGTTGATAGTGTGTAATAAAGCACTTATTTGTAATTTATCAATGAAAAATACCCTTCTAATAAATCGCTGGTTCCGCAAAATCTAAACAATTTAAATGATAAATACAAATTCACAACTGGTACAAAACTATACATTATAAAGAAGAGTGTCTGTGGGTGGTTCTCTCTTTATAAAAAAAATATGGCTTTATTCTGAGCGTGATAAAATTTGCATCCTCGACCTTCAAAACAAGAGGAACGCCACCGTCTACATGAAATTTCAAAAAACCACCTATATCTTCTTTTCCCATCCTTTAAAGCGGAACTTAGATACTTCTTGATGAAATTTTGCACACTTGACGTAATTGGAACAACGATGTTTTTAACTTTATATGAAAGACGTACCTACAATATCAACCTTTATTTACATTAACTCCACACAGGTGGCCGTGAGGAAAATAATTTCCCTCAGGGCCTGTCATCTTTGAAGATGCTGTGTGGAGGGGTCTTTTTGGGGAGAGGAAGAGGTGAACATGGGTCTTCATAAACAGATATCCACATTGTAAGAGGGAGGAAATACAGACAGTGGCGTGCACAGAGTTTTTGATCAGGGTAGGCAGTAGGAAAACCGTCGAATTGATTCAAATAAATTTAAAAAACTTACAACAAATAAACTCCCTTCGTACAGGTTTTCGCTTAGTGTGCTTGCTGCTGGTAAGACAACTAGTTGATAGAAATAGATAATAACTGATGTCACTGTCGTCACTGATTGCCATTTGCTAATTTTGTTCCAGAAAGCAATGCCTAATACTAACATAAAAAACTCATAGAAGCAAATTCAAAACGACAGTTCTACTCTATGCTACGTTCATTTCGTAAACATTTATATTATATCTTGTATGAAGTTAGTTCCAAGCAGAAATAATTCCTGCTTAGGCCGCATTTTAGTGAGGCAGTCGGGGGCGCGCGTGTAGTTTATAGATACAGTTTATGCCACGTTTGTAGTATTCTGTTGCTCAGCTTTTTCGCGCTTATTTTTGAAAGTACGCATTTATTTTTAGCAACAATTTTAAATTATAATATTATTTACATGCTTATATTTTACAAATATGATAGGGTAGGCAGTGCTTATGTGCCCTGGGAGTGCACGCCCCTGAATACAGAGGCCGATAAATCGTTCCACAGCAGAGCTGTTGAACTCAAGAACGAGTCGTAGAAACGACCCGTTCTCATGTGACAAAGTCAACAGTGTATTGATGAGTTTAATTGTTGCCTTTTGAATTTTTTATACTGGGTCTATTGCTATAATCGTGACACTTCCCCAAGTCATTATGCCATATATGATAATAGATTGACAAAGTGCAAAAAATATGGTCCCGAGGATTGTTCTTGGAAATATGTTTTTAATTGAATTTATGAGATGCATACTCGTTTCAGTTTGTTTGTGATATAAATATGTGGTCAGTCCACCTTGGGCGTCACCGTTATAATATGACAATAAGTTGTCTTCTTGTATTCGGATACTTAATAATATCACTTATTGATCTAAGATAATACTATATCTAAACACCAGCTCAATAAAACATCAGGAATAACAAATAAAAAAGTGTTCCGGCTTCGCACCAACGCTCTAATAACTACGCACCTACCCCAAATGTTATCTTATCTAATGCACTTATCTTATTACATTCATAAACATCTACGCTTATCAATTCATCCGAGATACGCCCACTTTCGCAGAATTACGAATGCGTCCAGCGCCCAGTGTCCATACAATATACAAAGGAAGTGTGATATCATGACCACGCACCGGTTCAGGTGAGCAAGGTCAGCCGAGGTGTGAGATGTGGCCATATCGGGTATCTCCAGCGAGCGACCCGAGCGCGGAGTGATTTATGAACAAGGGAAGTCGATAACTCCGAGTCAACGGTACTAAACAACGACTATTTGAATACTACAAGTGAGTAACGAGTTAATATACTGATGCAAGTTATCGCGAATGTCGGTGAACTGCCACTATCTATTGTGCAGAAAAGACGACATAATATATTATATTAACTCTTAAAAGGTATAGTACATACATATTAAGCCTCCGTGGTCGAGGAGTAAGCCTCTGACTCGCAATCCGAAGGTCGCGGGATCAAATTTCATTAATTTGTGTTATTTCACAATAAATACATATAAAATCAAATACAGTACATTTGCGGCACGTTTCAGAGTGGAAGATACTCTCAGTATCGCCCTGGTGTAAAACCCCCGTTCAGAATAGAAATGTTGCTTGAAAAGATCTGAATAGCCAGGTACTTCCCTACCTTTCTCTTCCCCTCCCCACTACCTTCAGTCTCACTGGCTCCAAATGGGAGCAGCTGGGACTCTTGAGAGGTATTCACATAAAAAAGGTACATTCAAACGAGTAGATTTAAGACGAGTAAATGAGAGACGAGAATTTGAAATCACATGACAAAGCTAATAAGAATAGGGTATTTTCATAATCTTTGGACAATTTTAAAATGGGTGGCAGATTTAGAGATTATTTTTCTTATTCTGATTATCGAACTAAAAATCTGTAATCTTAACATTTTCATTAAATAATAAAAAGCGATCTAAAACAGCCCATTCGCGCGGTTTGGTTGGTCGGCGTGACGTCAACAACGTCACTTTCAAGCACAAAAACAAACATGCTGTTTTGGCGGCAAATCAAAAATGACACAAGGTAAAAATAAAAAAAAAATTCTAATAATATCGTAATTTTTTTCAGAAAATAGAAAAATTCTGTGAAAATACCCATCGTTTACAATCTTTACTGTTCTGACTTTATTTTAATTTTGATAAACTCGAATATTATACGCCATAACTAATGTGACAACTATACAGGGTGTTAAGGGACGTACTTGACTTACTTTAACCAGTGATCCTGACATTATTTGGAGTAAAAAATGTAAATGAAATTTCGGTCTCCGGTGAAATTTTTGATGTTTTTTTTATTTTATTTTTCTACAAAAACATAAAAAATGATAGGTGTTGGACAGTTGGAGGCGGGGTGAGGGGTTGGTTTGTTACTTGGCTGAGTGACCAGTGATGATATGCGGAAGAATTTTTTTTTTGTTTAGATTTGGAGAAAAAAATTTTGAAAAAAAAAATCATCAAAAAAAGTCACCGGAGACCAAAATTTCATTTACATTTTTTACTACAAATAATATCAGGAATCACTGGTTAAAGTAAGCCAAGTACGTCCCTTAACACCCTATATGTTACGTTGTATATTTCGGTTGTATATAATATAATTCAAGTATAATGATTTCACATTTACTGGAGATTAAGCTGAAATTATTTACCGATATGATCATATTAATTGAATTTAATGAATCCAATCACAAACGATTTCGATTATTCGACGCAAGGGTGGGGAGGGGGTGGGGGGGGGGGGGGGGGTTCGAGCATTCTAATCGATTATTGTACCCCGCCACTGATGCAACTACTATTTTATGTTACATGAATTCAATTGCAACGATTCAACATTGCATGTTGTGGAAGATTAAACTGAGGTTGTTTACCTATATGTCGTCATTTATTGATGAACGAAAGCTATCACTGGTGTATTATTAGCCTGCACTGGGAAACAATCCTTATTGTCGTTAATTATAATATAATATAATAATAATACATATTTAATTGAGTGATATAAAAGCATTAGAGTATAAAATCCTCAAACTGCTTCGACTCGCAGCAATAACTTACTTCCATGTCACTCTGTGTACCCAATAACTTACAGGCTTTTGTTTGTTTTTGTTATTAGATAAGTCATCATCACTACAACTAACTCTTTAATATTAACTTAACATAAAAGTTTTTACTTTGATGTCATTTTATTGTCTATGAAAGTGAGCGGGGTCACTTAAGATAATCAACGATAAAATATTTGGGAACAACGCGAATCGAGCGTTACCTTTAAAATACTTACAAATCGCTTAGCTGATTGCACTCAGATTGATCGATCGAAAAGTGGGAAACAACGGCCGTTAGTTACAGCTGTAAATGTACGTCATTAAGTCAGTAGTTATAAGTCTTAGTCGTAATTCACTAGCTAAAAGACAGACAGACTTAAATGGAAGTAAATTAAAAATCATAGTTGAAAGCTAGTTAGGGGACACACATTAATTACGTGAACTCAAAAGGGGGGGGGGGTCCAGCAAAATCTCACGTTACCTGAAAAGAATACACGAAGTGGCCCAAATTTATCTCACCAAGGGGGGGAGGGGTCTAGATTGGAAGAAAAACTGCCCACGTAATTAATCTATGCCCCCTTATATTAAGTTTATTACATATTTATGTGTACAGGCGCCCTTTAGGTGATTTGGTGATTTTTCACAAAACGGCGCTGTATAAATCAGCCAAATATTATTGAACTTTACGCACGTTTGACTTGGGGAGTAAGCTGGCGAATGCGTGACGAGATCGTTACGAAAAGCGAGGCGAACGCTTCTTATATTACTGCAGGGGCAAGTGAGAGAGAGGTACGAGCACACATTTTCTTTCTCTCTTTCCCACATAGCCACTTACGTTACACAATGCAGGCCTATTGTCCGTATCACACTGTAGGAGCAAGAGAGAGCAGTGCGCGCGCACATTTTCTTTCTCTCTTCCTATCATATAGTAGGAGCAGAAGTTTTACTTCAGTTGTGTGGTCTAAAGCACACTTGTTTTTTTTATTATTTTGTAAAAATACAAGGTTAAAATACAACTCAAATAAAGTGACATTAACTTATCAGAAAACGAGGTTAATAACATTACGTAAACGTTATAATTACGCTGCATTATCAACAACCATTTTTGTATATCACACACAATAATTTATCGTTTAACCGTGTGCATTTTGCACCAGTTAAATCTTTCTGAGGCGCCACAATAAGCGCTACTCTACAGGCAAAGTCATGTCATGTTTGCAGTTTGGAATACGTAGCAGTGAACTTCGTGGTATGAAGAATGAGGCTATCAACGTGCGTTGTACAGGCGATGCCAAGTAAACTAGTCCCAGCGAGAGCTCATACGCCCTCTTCCTTCTCAAGCGCCTTGTTTGAAAAGTAACAAGACGGTAGATACTAGAAAGATGAAGTCACGAACGACTCTCGTTGGAACCAGTATACGTCTATCTGCATACTTCGTCTGCTATTGTCGGTCGGTAGAAGCTAGTCTGCCGTACAAACTATTAAAATAATACCGGGATCAATACCGGCTCGGAAGCGGGGCTTTATAATATTTCCCCTACAAAAGGAATAAGAACCATTGTTACACGAGCCACCATCAAATTTGAACTGAGTGCAGAGAACGTGAGCTTTTTCACCCATTTTCACCGCTATGTTGAAGAAAACTAGAAAGTGTTTTACGATCATTTACTATGTAACATAGAACAAAAATGACGTATTTAATTTAATGCTTGAAGAAAGGAAAACTTGACACGTGTTGTGCGACGCTGTGAGTCGAGAAAAGGAAAATGCTGTGTTGGTCTTAAAGAGTAAAGGATTAAGACCCGGCATTCCGAATTTCTTCCGATAAAACACTATTTCCTTGAATACTTTACGTTTTTAAGTTCTTAAACAAATATGTCATTTTGAAGATAATATCAACGCATTTGCTAAGCCGAAACGGTAATTATATGAAATTCCCTCGATAGAAAAAACTCGCTCCGAAAAATTATAAAAAAACACATTTTGTTCTCTTATTTAACTTGTTATGGGTATGACTAAAATAAAAAAAATCACAATTTTCGTTATTTGTTTTTGGGGTGTTATGCCGTGTTGCGCTACCTCCTTCTTTAGCCAACGTTTCGGACATGGTTGCAGTGTCCATTATCAAGGCAGAGCCGGCAGATCCGGTAGACACAACAACGAAAATGCTTTTGGCCGTGAAAATCTTAAAACGTATCAAAATCAAAATTGTTCTTTAAATGCTACTTAAAACATTTGCCGAGAGATTTTTGCAAAATTTTCAATGAGTCGATAAAAATTTTCACTTAATTATTAGTTTTTTTTATATTTGCGCGCTCCTTCTCACATCCGTATTTACATATCTCCCATTCAAACTACCTTCTTCTACAACACATCTACCGGATCTACCGGATCTGCCCTGATGATGGACACTGCAACGATGTCCGAAACGTTGGCTAAAGAAGGAGGTAGCGCAACACGGCATAACACCCCAAAAACAAATAACGAAAATACCTTCTTCTTCTTTTTGAATGCTTACTACGGAGCCTTAAATGGTAAAATCTACACACATGCTCGTGTTGTTTATATTTGAATGAAATACTTACTGGTAAAACTTCTAAAGAGAAATTAGCATAATCATTACATTACATAGTATAAAATGAAGTCGCTCAAAATGTATGCGCATAGATCTTTTAAACTACGCAACGGATTTTCATGCGGTTTTCACCAATAGATAGAGTGATTCACGAGGACGATTTATATGTATAATACATGCTTATTATAGTAGAGAAAATCCGAGAAATTCAAACATTCAATTCAGAGAGCTGGCAGCGGGCTGCTGGCAAGCGGGTGGTGTGGATTTTATAAAGGTTGGGTAATGGCATTGTGCTTCGTTAGCCACAGCAATGTGTGGCCGGGTCTGCTAGTAAACAATAAAATTAGGTTTCCCGGTCTGTTCACCGCTGTTATTGTAAAAACATATAAAAACAAAACCATTCGGAAACAGTCATAGTTATTAAAGTCGTGGTCTGATATTGAATGCAATTAGTCACCCTTTGGCGCTAGAGACCACCGGTTAGGTATCACTGCCCCTAACTGCCTGAGGGGGAGAGGGTGGAAGTGACACGTCATCGCTGGCTCCATAGAGGGACTCCAATGCCAGAAGTCATTCTACAGTCTACATGGCGCTCACTACACATTAAACTTTAAAGCTAAATGCAAAGGAGTCAATTGCATTTTTAATTTGAGGTATTCAGAAATGCTATCAATCAGTTAATCTTGTCGGGGTTCATACCAGAGAGCAATCTGACGAACGTAAATATATATAATAAACACAATAAAATAACTTTGTTTCAATTCCACTTTATTATTTATAATCCAACTGGTTTCGGTTCATCCTGAATCTTCCTCAGGGGTGAATAAAAATATATTGAATTATTTATATTTAATATCCCTAAAATAATTTTATTCACCCCTGATAAATAAAATGAAATAAAAATATATTGAATTATTTATATTTAATATCGTCTATATTATTTAATATCCCCAATATATTTTTATTCACCCCTGAGGAAGGTTCAGGATGAACCGAAACCGGTTGGATTAAGAAATAATAAAGTGGTATATCGAACGTGTCATAGGAATACGTGTGCATTGAACGAGTGCGCGAAAGCATATGACAACCCTGGAAATTCAAGATTGGAATTTACGCTGTCACAGAGTACCGTGCCGCGAGCACGACAATCTGAGTGCTGCTATTGGCTAGCGGAACAATGTGCATGTGGTGCCCCTTCCAAATGATTTGTCTACAACGCAATTATGTCCTTTCTAACTAATCAATTGAAAACATTAATGAAATTGATAATGAATACGTGCGGCAGCCTCATTGGACTGGAAAACACATCTAAATAACCACCTAATACTTCCACAAGGGAGTCTAGACAGCAATGATCAACGCCAAGGAATTGGCTGTCTATTTACGTCACCCCCACCATGCGAAAAGCCGAGCCACTATTGGTCAATTCTGAACAAAGGAAAAATCTGAATCGTAAATATTTACGAGAGCGAATTCATGTTCCGAAAAATTTGGAGCTCAATTTCGAGAAATTGGGAATAATTTGGATCAAGAAATAAACATCATCACCTAAAAATGAGTATATGCTACAAAAACAACCCAAAAACTGACGTCTATCACATATGTATACTTGTACCTTTTCTTGTAAACACAATAAAAATGATGTGAGGCTTTGGTATCCTAAGTTGGTAAGATCATGGCAAAAACTATCACACATAATTTTGACACAGCTGACTTCCAATCGTAGCGACCAGGGAAATTACCTAAAACAAGTACCTTAGAAAAATTAAGGAGGTTCTGTCCTCCAAAAGTCCGACCTGAGTTTGCCCTATAAAAATAGAAGTCAAACCGGTAGGAAGTCAGTTCAAAACTATCAGCCAAGAAGAAAGATACCAACTCAAGATACCAACAGTCTCCAAGTTCAAACCTCTTTTCAAGTGTTTTAATCAGTCTTAGATTCAGTTTACCTATCCCAGTATCCCAGTAACCTAAAAACCCCAGTCTCCCAGTCTCCAAAGTGAAAAATATTTATTTTAATCCAGTACTCAAATCAGTTTTGCCATTATACCTAGAAGCATTTATTGTCAAAGTAGTAAATTCATTTAAAAGACCAGTGGCGTTCCAAAATCCACTGGCGTACGAAACTCCATTGGCGTGTCATTGTGGCCAGCTCCCTATTATATTTAGTTTATGTACAAACGTCTAGTACAAGTGGAATTGAAACAAAGTTATTTTATTGTGTTTATTATAATTATGTATTCCCACAAAGTGTTTGCTACATGTGAAGTAAATATATATTTTAAAATGTGATTACCGCCCTAGCTCCCAGCTGTCTGGAGCCACTGAGACTATGGTATGTTAGGGTATGTTATGATGCTGAAGGTAGTGGGGAGGGGAAGGAGATGGGGGAGAAGATAAGTATAAACCCAGGTAAGTATGTACCTGAACATTTTCTGCCTGTACAGTACATTTTTACGCAGCATCGCGTTCATTAATCAAATCATTGTATAGTTTCGTATCGGTGATCGATGAACCGGTGCGTGGATGCAATTTTTAGCCATAAGTTGGTATAATGGATTGTCTAGTTTGTAGTTAAGTAAGATTATAGTATAAGTTTGTACAGGGCCCTTGAGGTGATTTTTCACAAAAACGGCGCTACACAAGTCATCAAAATATTATCATTTGTTTTATAGTATTTGGCCACTCAGATCTAGTTGTTGAAAGAACCATCTTTGTCAGCACAAAAAAAACTTTGTGTGTTATTACTTACAATTTGGGAGGCGGGAATGGGTAAATGGGTAATGGGCCGCCCCGGGAACCTTTATTGGATAACCAACACCTCTGCCATAGGTCACCCCAAGTGGTTCGCTACGTTTGGTGATTTAGCAGGGGTGCCCGGGTTCATGGGGTGAGGTTTGTCTAGGTCTTGGAGGCGGATGACCAGGACATACTGAACCCTAGATTCCTACCCACCCCTTAAACCCTTTTCCTTCCCAGAGCTCTTCTCTCCTTCGCTTCCTTAAAAAACCCTCCACACAGCATCCCCAAAGATGACATAGGCCCTGAGGGAAATTATTTTCCTAAAAAAAAAGCTGACTGCGAACTTCATACCGCCTCAGAATCAATAACTGTTGTTTAAACTTATTAACTGAATTAAATAGAGTTTTTTAAAGTTAAAAATTACACAATGAAGCAATTATCGATGCGCAACTATCGGTGTTTAGTTTTGTCAGTATCAGAGATGGAGTTATATTTTTTGTGATTTTATTACTTTTCCACTAATCGCGTTTCATTTTCTTCATACGTGTGAGGGAGATTAATTATAATTATTGTATTTTTCATTTGGAGGGGTGCAGACATAAGTTCACCGTTTGTCGCATTTACGACTGTTGACATTTAGTGTGTAAGAAAAAAGGGGCAGCATTATATGTTTTAAGAACGAAAGCAAAACAATCAGAGCATTGACATTTGAATTTTTGGAGTTCACTCACTACTCAATATTATACTTATCACAATATTGCTGCAGCTCTTTCAAAAGGTGAGAATTCGATCCATACAAAATGTATGATGAAAAGAATTTTCTTCATAACTTTTTTTTCGTGAATTTTTCCAATAATAAATTTAATAGCTATTCGGGGTGAAGACAAATCCAACAAACCAAAGATCATCAAAATCGGTCTAGCCGTTCTTGAGTCATAAATGGTGTAACTAAACTTTTTAATACATATATTAAGAGGAAATACTAGCTGCGCTTTTCTATACAAACGTATTCCCCGTTTATCTCTCTGGATTTTGACCCTAGAGCAAAATTTTTTTTTACATAATATAGATATTGACCACTAGCGTGTCGGTACGTTTTGTTTTTTTTTGATAATTTACTTCTCATAGAAGTTACGACCTTCCAAAAATGAATAAAATTGCCTAATTTAAACGCCGTCAAAAAACGTTCAGTATACAAACTAAACAATGTATTTTGAAAAAAAGCAAAACGTACCGACATAGAATATTTTCTTTTAATACAGTTAGTAAAAAAAAATTTTTAAATCCGTCCAGTTTTGGAGAAGAAAAATGGGGAATACAAAACATCGATTTCGAAGATTTTATTTAGGTATTTTCGGCCCGACGTGCAGGTGTCCCTTTCGCTCATTTCTCCTGAGGGGGGCCGGGGAACGTGGGTTTTGACAAATACATACATATAATGCGAAGTAGTGATGTAAAGAATTTTATCGGTAGACTAGTGTTGTCCTTGCCCGAGTAATCGATATTTTTTATTCGTTTTTTTTCTGTTTAGTGACTCATCGCGGTATACCAATACTGACCGAGCTTTCATACTAAAATTGTGCAAAATTAAATTTTTTTATGTCAAGTACTATAATAAATTTTCAATTTGGGAGGCGTTTTAGGTACCATCGCCCCGGGAACCATTTACTGGATAACCAACACCCCCGCCACTTGGTCACCGCAAGTGGTCCTCTATGTTTGGTGACAGAGCCTGGGTTCCCGGGTTCACGGATGAGGTCTGCATGGGTTTTGGTGGCGGATAATTTTGTCCACTTACTGCGTGGCGGGCCGGATTGGGAGAAACTGGAAGAGGAAGATCTTTTGATCTCTACAGCTGGACTCTACACCATCATTTCATACTTTTACCTACCTTTTCCCTACCCAAAACTTCCTTTCCTTCCTTATCCTAAAAATACCCTCCACACAGCTTCTCCAATGATGTCCAACAACTTCTCCAACAAAGTCCCTGAGCGATTATTTTTCCTCGGTGCCTCCAATGTGAGGTTTATGTTTTTAAAAAAAATCTGTTTCAAATTTTTAGTTGAGAGTCGCTTACATTGCCTTCAGTGATTAATTGAAATTTTTTGTTTGTAAACACTTTATTGTACAAAATTTTTTACCACTATACAATGAATTTTAAACAATTTATGATTTAGATCTTTCTCTCGCCGGTAAATTTCTTGATATGCGACCGTCAATTGTTTCTGGTAAAAGGCATTGGTGGTAGAAGTTTTTCTAACAGTGGTTCAATTTTTTGCCAGATTGAATCGTCCCTTTCAATTTTTTCATACGGCAAACCTTTAGGACTCCACACGACAAAATAACAGTATTTACGACGAGTAATGTGTAACTGGCCTTGTACTTGGTAGAAGTAATTGTGATTCCGTTTTAATGTTGAAGCATTGTCTTCAATTTTACAGTTATCAATTTTTTTTGTTCAAATCCTTCTTCTGGTGACATATTTACTATACTATATGGGCATTTCACTTCAATTATAGAATCCTTGCCAAAAAGGCCATCCGGACTTGCCGCTAAAAAGTTTTTGTTTTCATCGATAAATAGTCCACAGGCGAATACCTCTAATTTTGTTTCTTTTGTAAATTGCTCAATTGCTTGGTTTTCATTTTCTTTCCCATAATTTGTGGCCATATTTCCTTTAAATGGCGAGTACAGTAGCGAGTTTAATACTCTCGCAACTGAAGTTTTTGGCCGTAGCTTACATATTTTTGTCCAAAGTTAGAAGCTGTAAGCCGCTTACGCCTTTCAATTGTCCACAAATTATTATTGCTTTGGCCCACCGTATTCCTTTCGAGTTCATCCTTATTCGATGGAGATAATTCTTTGAAAAATTCCTCTTTATCGTTTCAAATAATTCAGCTGGCATATCTGGATCTAATTCCAATTGACCATAATTTTCATCAGGCCCTGTAACTTTTTTTCTCTTTTCTGTCGTGTTTTCGTAATACCTTAGTTTTATTTTTCGACACCTCTGTATTGTCTCCTTCGAACGTCGTTTTCTTTCAATAAAATGCTTCGTGTAGTTGCCAGGACTGTGGCCTTGGATTTTTTTTGTATTCGTGAATGGGTTGTCATTTCACTATTCCACGAAGTTACTGCTCAAGAAGCTCAACTGCTGAAGTTATCCCATTTTTGTAAAATTTGCTCTTTTTCCGCCTATAAATTTGGCTATAACGTTGTTGAATTGCTCCACAGTGTTATTTGTCACGTTAATAATAAGACTTTCTGCATTTGCTATTAGAGACGACAATAATTGTTGAATATCAGTCCTGTTCCACAATCTTGAAGATCGCTTACTAAATTTGGATCATTAGTATACTTCTCCGACTTGCAATAGTATGACGAACATTTTGTATGATCACCAAAAACATGGTTTGCGGCATTTTTTTGTCCATTTTCAGATTTTTTACTTTATCACTTTGTGCCGTGTTTTCTTGCTCTTTTCTGTAATTTACTGCTCAAACTATAGCTTTTCTCATACGTAAAACGTTTGCTTCAACCTTTTTCCTTATGTGAACTGGTACAAAGCCTTTAGCGTTGTTGGTTTTTTTTCTAAGTGCTTTTATTTTATTGCAAAAATTGCGAAGTAAGTGATTTTTGCACTTTTTTTTTGTACTATGAAGTTGGGCCTGAAGCCTTGGGTTGAAGTTTCGCTAATATTGTCTTCATGTAATTAAATATTACAATTTAAGGTTTTATAAAGTTGTAATTAAATATTACAATTTAAGGTTTTATAAAGTTGAAAATAAAAATAAAAAGTTTTGAAGTTTAAAAAAATTATATATTTGTTTCCTTTATTTCAAACTGACTGTAATAAATATTTAAAAAATGTGTAGGTAAATCTATCTATAGGTAAAAGACCAACATTTTTGATTGAATTTTGAACGAACTAACACATCCTTTTTTGTATTTACTGCTTAAAGAAACTCAAAAATACAGGAGTACAAATCAAACCTCAGCAAGCGATATATCTAACATTTTAAACATTATTATTTACAAACATGTCAACTCACACGTATGATACACACAACACAATAAATCCATTTAGATTTAATTGTCTAATAAAATATGTAAGTGCTTTTATCTTTTTCGTTATCGTAATTTTAATTAGAAAAAAACTTAAGGTGGGCTATTTTTAAACCTTTTTTATCTGTACATATTATAAAGTAAAGTCCCCCGCGCCGTCTTTCTGTCTGTCTGTCTGTCTGTCTGTCTGTTCGCGATAAACTCGAAAACTACTGAACGGATTTTCATGCGGTTTTCACCAATAGATAGAGTGTTTCGTGAGGAAGGTTTACGTATGTAATTTGTCAAGGATTTGTGTAAATTGGTTGAAACATAACGATAATTGTTAGAAGTGTCGGAAAAATTCCAGCCGCCTGGTAGCTTTCATCGAAAACGCTGCCTAATCCTTTTGGGATATAACAAAACAACGCTTGGTGGGATATTCCTCTTTTATAGATCTACAAAAAAGTCCGCGATGGCATATATCTATCTTTTACTATACGCATTCTATCTTCTTATCTTATTATTCTTATCAATTGCATTTTAGATATAATGTGTATAGTAAGCTATCCGTAAAAGATAGATATATGCCTTCGCGGACTTTTTTGTAGATCTATAAAAGAGGAATATCCCACCATTAATTGTTTTGTTATATCCCAAAAGGATTGTGCAGCGTTTTCGATGAAAGCTACCAGGCGGCTGGACTTATTTCCGACACTTCTAACAATTATCGTTATGTTTCAACCAATTTACACAAATCATTGACAAATTGCATACTTAAACCTTCCTCACGAAATACTCTGTATATTGGTGAAAACCGCAGGAAAATCCGTTCAGTAGTTTTCGAGTTTATCGCGAATAGACAGACAGACGGCGCGGGGGACTTTATAATATGTAGAGATAGAGATAATCGGTCAAAAATACATTTTTGTTGCATATGCATTTTTGAGTTTTTTTTTTAATAAGATAGGTAAGTGCCAAATTATATGAGTAGAAATTTAAGTTTTGTGGTATCATCATTACATAGTATAAAATGAAGTCGCTCAAAATGTATGTGCGCATAAATCTTTTAAACTACGCAACAGATTTTCATGCGGTTTTCACCAATAGATAGAGTGATTTAAGAGGAAGGTTTATGTGTATAATAAATGCTTATTATAGTAGAGAAAAGCCAAGAAATTCAAATATTCAATTTAGGCAAAGGGCAGCGCGCAGCGGGCAGCTGGCGAGCGGATGGTGTGGATTTTATAAAGGTTGGGTAAATGGCGTTGTGTTTCGTTAGCCACAGCAACGTGTGGCCGGGTTTGCTAGTTATTAATAAAATAAAAACAAAATTATATGTTTATTTCGAATTATAAAATTTGAAAGCGTATTTCATCATCTTTCAAAAACAGTTTTTAGTTTTCGGATGCGTTCACAAATATTATTTGGAATTTATTGGAAAGCGGAAATATTTTGACTTTTCGAAAAACAGGCCCGAGGCCTGAGAGGTTAATACTAATTTTCAATAATAACTAATGTATCATAGAGAATAATCTGACTGCATATTTATAAACGCAAATACAGTGAAAACTTTAAAACTACTAACCTACATAGAGTTCTAGTAAAATAATTCGTAATTTGTCGGTAATAAGCGTGAACAGAAGACATTGTTACAATACCTATCGACGATATTTATAAATAACCGACAATAGCAGACCTCGTGCGTTTAAAAATAATGGGCCCTTTTTCTGTCACACCGCAAGGCCGATTCAAAAACTTCATTAGCGACGAAATAAGTCGAAACATGCTTTATCTAAACAGAATATTGGATATGGCGGTATGAGGCGAAAGACGGTAGGCATTAGACATGGGCAAAATTGAATGACCGAATTAAATGAATAAATTCAATCTTGTGACACACTTGATCTGATTCTCAATTTCAAAAAGAATTGATTCTTCGTTCCTTACCTTTGGCCTTGTATCGTACGATTTTTAACGGCAACATAAATGTTTAATTTCCATTTATTTTACTGTTAAATTATTTCAATGAATAATGTGTCCCGTAAACGATTTAAATATTATAATGTTTCATTGGTATTTTTAAAATATATTAAATACCGTATTTAAATATTATTCAATGGGCGGCGCGCCGCGAAGTTGTCGACGGTATTGTGAACGACTCGTATCCCGCTATCGCCGGCCGCCGTTCTAAAAACCCATAGATCAAAACGCGGCCGCGATTCAGCCGAATTGTCCGAGCGTCCCTTTCACGCAAGGAATTATTCATTTGTCGTAGTCAATGTCCTGAGATTGTCCTAAGGTCCCCGCGCGTCCCGTCCCGTCCGCGTCCCAGGTACTCGTAGCTAGTCTGTCGCTATCGGAAATTGTCCGAAGCGCTTTATTCAGGAATTAAAACTAAAAGTCTTTTTCACTTGTGACGTTGTTGTCTCTAGTTAACCTCAGACTTAGAAATGACGTCAGATGTCATCGTCTTACATCGCCATCGATTCACGTCAATCTCGGCTCGAGTGTATCCGAAACGCAGCTCCTCGCGAGTCTCTGCGGGGTAAGACACAAGACACTAGTCAAAAGTGACTAATTCATTGCTCAGTGCCGGCCCTTAATCCGTCCGAGCGCAGCGGTTCACCAATTCCTCGGCGGGCCAAGCCTTCAATTTCATTACACAGTTAACCGAAAACTTTCGACATTGAATCCGAACATTGCGGCATCGGCTAGAAAATTGAGAAGCAAAAATAGTGCACTTGTAATCGTTTTTTTGGCACGTATGAAAGATATTGGAATACAAGTACCTACCTACTTTTAGACGTGGATCTTGGGTAGATGTAATATGTAAATTTGCATATATTATAAGGCCGATCAGCTGTTGTCAGCTGTCATAAAATACTTTTAAGTTTAATAAATAAAATAAGTAAAACTTTAGGGGTGAAACAAAAAACTGTTTAATTTAAAGATTTAATTGCTAGCTATAAATACATTTTACATATGAAAAATAACGATACTAAAAAAAGACAAACATATACATCTAAGTATAGGATTTAGCCTGCGAGATAATGAGATAGAATAATCGGTCCTCTCTTTGTGTGGTGCTTCGTAGCCTCCCCACTTATTGTGATTTGAAATGAAATCAAAAAGCGACACTTAAAAGAGACAAATATATTAATCTATAGGTTTTAGCCTGCGAGGTAGTGAGATAGAATAATCGGTCTCCTCTTTGTGCGGTGCTTGGTAGCCTATCAGTCTCCTCTTTGTGCGGTGCTGCGGTGTTTCGTAGTCTCCCCATTCACTCTAGTGTTTTTTTTTTTTTTTTTTTTGAATTAATTGAATTAAAGGAATGAATAGAAGGAATCAATTCAAAAGGCCGGGGGAATTAGACGGGATCTATTCACTCCTGGGAATCATTTTGCCCACGTCTAGTAGGCATGAGACGCAGAGGGGGCGAGAGGGTGTACAAGCCAAACACTCACGTGGTCTCACCAACACATCGATAGCTAGTTCTTTTTTGAGCGCGGTGCGATAGCGAGAATTTTTTAAAATACCTACCGTCGAGATTTCTCACCGGTGCTATTACCTCTTAAGATTGATGTCTTCTGGAACTGACCTGAAAGGGGGCATACATTAATTACGTAAGCTCAAAAGGGAAGGGGGGGTGTCCAGCAAAATCTCACGTTACTTGAAAAGAATATACGAAGTGGCTCAAATTTATCTCACCAAGGGGGGGGGGTCTAGATTGGAAGAAAAACTGCTCACGTAATAATTGTATGCCCCCAAATTGCAGTTCATAGCAGACATATTATACGCCTTGCCTTCATAATCTTCTAAAGCGTTTCGTATTCTTTATTCCTTGAATTTGAGATCTTTCATTGCATTGATTCTATTCGTGACTTTTACAGGTAGAAGCTGCTTCCTCTTTCTCACAAACAACGCAGCATACCACAGAGAGATACAGCGGAGCTCTCAGTGGCAGGTCCACGTACATGATCTGTTCAATGGCTATTGGCTATGTACATATAGTTTAACACGCGTTATAAAATAGGCGGTGAAGAGTCACGGCAACGCTGGTTAAAAGATAGAGAACTAAGGTCTGTAATCTCAAATAGCATCTACTCGTACTTTCCAAATTAATATATGTACCTACGTTATTTAAGAGCGTTTCACCTGGACTGGATTTTACATAAATCTTTTAAAAGATGTCTACGGTCTTTAATAGTACTAAGTAATCTTAAGAGGGAAAACCAGAAATATGTCATTTTTAAATCAGATTTTAGACGAATAGACTCTTTTCCACAAAAAATTATAAATGGATTTCGAAAGATTGTTCTTTTATCTAGCATTCGCATTTATTAAATTTTGATAAAAAATGTTTTTTTTAGTATAATAAAGTTATACCATAGGTCGTTGGCAGATTTGTTAAATTTTCAAAAAAGATTTTGTATTATACCACGCTCATTTCAAATCATATAATCATGCAGTAAAATGAATCAAATATATACGTACATGTGTTTCTTGACGAAAATTGGTCCGTTTGTGTATTTATTTGCGCACTTACAAACTAATATATTTCAGATTATTTATATTATTATTTAACTTAAGACATTATTGAAAAATGATAAATACTTATAACCAAAAAATAGTTACAAAAAGTACATTATTTTAATAGTTTTATCATCATGCCTTTCAGCATTTTTGGGTGTAGGTATAAATTAAAGTAACTTTGGAATGAAATAAAATCAATATTAAGTTATAATTTTAAAAAGCTGGTACGGAAAATAATTAATCTTTCTCATTGTAACCCCCATGCACAATCGTAAGAACAACTTTCGACGAAATGTGAATTTTCGGCCGGTGGCTGGTTAAACGCTCTTAATCAGTTACAAATTCTCCAAAACAGGGCAATGAGTATAATACTTCGACGAAATAGATTTTCAAAAATAATTAAAATGTTAAAGGAACTAAATTGGTTAATCGTGAAACAGATGCTGACCTTGAACACGATGGTATGTATCCACAAAATATTAAACAACAAGTTACCAAAATACTTCTCAAATAAAATTGTGTACAACAAGGACATTCACAGACATAACACAAGGACGTGCAAGGAAATCAGGCTACAAAAAAGGACAAAGCAAATATGACACGCTACCAGAAACTTTAAAGTCCACACCCATTGGAAAGTTTAAGGTGTATTGTAGGAGCTACATAAAACTAGAAAAAATATAGGGAATATTAAATATAAATTAATTAGCTGCAATGTGAAATATTATAATTAATTAGAAATTTGTAAACTTAAATGTACAATTTCTAAACATTATTATTATCAGTTCTTTTCCAAATAATGTATGTCGATTAATACAGTTTTCACCTGGACTGAATTTAACACAAATTAAAAGTTTGGTTATGCAAATGTAATAAACCATAGCTACGCTACGAGTATCACAACTCGTAATTTGAGCGCTTCAGCTGCGTTTGCTACACAAAAGCAGGAAAAGCCATACATAAGCGAAGGTATTCGATTGAATAATATATTGTTTAATTACGCCTAACAGGATTAAATCGAAAACCTGCGCATTTACCGCAATTGGGTATTAATGAATCTGCTGACAAAGTATTTAGAGATATTTACTTCGGTGTGACCTTAATCTACCCGTAAGGTGGAAGTAATCTTCATACTGTTAGATTCACCGAAACCCTAGCCGCTATTGCGCCCTTGTATGTTTTCACAAAACAGTTAGGTCTATCGAATAACATCATATCGGATTTCGTAAAGTAATATCGGCCTTCATTTACTGGCAAAGATGCGATAAATTTTCATATTGTGTTAAAACTTGCACAATAAATACATAAAATCCTAATACGTAACGTTTAAATTGATTTCACGCAAGTTATAAATATATCAATTATCATCTTGGGGGACGTTATGTAGAGGGCCGTTTTGAGGAGAGGAAGGAGGGAACCAGTGTCTTGAAGAGCCCCATGTTCTAGGAGAGAGGAAAAATAGAGCAGGGATAGTTATTCCAAAGCCATTTTGAACGGACAAAAGAACGAGCCGTAAAAACAATCCGATAAGTAGAAAATGGGTACAAATGTCGGGCACATGTTTGGCGTGTGAATTATATTATCTTCCCCCATGTTTTATCTACATATTCAATTTACATAATTTTCTAGGTTAGTCGTAAAAACAGAAAAATGCGAAAAGATACGTAAATCATTCGTGAAGAATTTTGCATTATTTGGGTGTACAATAAAGATAATTTTGAGAAAACACATCGGCAGAAAAATTTTCTTGAAAGTTTGTGAATATTAACTTTCTTGCGACGCCATTCCCAGCAAACACGTCAGCGATGTAAACTGGTATTATGACATCAAATTAATAAAAATAAGATCTAGCGAAAGACACGTCAAATTGACAACAGTAAGTCGTTTTTTTAGCTTCGTAAACCGATATTACATCAATATAATATTATTATGTTGATGAGTTTGTGGACGGATAAAAAATAAACAATAAAAGGTCAAATTCATTTTGACAGTATTAGAATATAGTGTGGTGTTGTTATCGATTGCAGAATATCTCATTTGCGTAAAGCGATTGTCTTATTTGTTTTCCACGTGAGTGCGCCAGAACGAATAATATCTATTTAGGGAATATCCACTCCACGCAACTAACTATTAAGGAATGCTTTTCGCAGCTAACGAAATATACGAGTCTGGTAGATTTATATAATTAGGTGAGTCGGTATACCAGTTTAGGTCTTGGAATGTGTCAGCTCGGATTCAATGTTCGGGGTTATTCACTTCAATGGATCTGGAATAGTTATTCACTTTAGGCCGAGAGGTTGAAAAACCAATCTGGATTATCTATTCAATCGTGGTTGAAAAGAACAAAGGGTTTGTTCCCTTGGGTTTTGTACGAATTTCGTACGAGACCGACGTACCTAAAATAAAACAAAAAATAACACGTCTACTTCAGAAACGATTTGTCCCAAGAGGGTTGAAACCATAATAACATGCTTTCCAAGTCGTGAAAGTGAGAAAGAGACGAGGGTATACGAGAAGTAGTTAGTGGTATTCATCGTAAGATGTAAAGGAAAACAATTTGAAATACCATGATAATATAATGTTAGTTACCACCTAAATTATCTAGTTAGTATCTGGGGCACCATTACTAAGGACGAGTTGTTTCAAAAAAACTTACGGATTCATCAAATATTTGAAGTTAATTTGCACGTTCTGTGCGAGTTCTACTCAACTCTGTGATTTCAGTTTAATGAAGCAATTGGCCTATAATTATATAATAACAGAACTTGGATAGAACTCACAGAGAACGTGAAAATTTACTTCAAATATTTGATGAATCCGTCAAATTTTTTGAAACAACCCGTCCTAAGAAACAAATATATCTGAAATACAAATTATTCATAATAGAGGCATAAGGAATATTAATTTTAACTTTAATTACGATGCACACCAGCACAAAACACGTTCACAAAATCAAATGCATTTATCGTCATCTACTCACACGACTAAATTTGGAATTATCTCCTTAGGGAACGTACCCATACTACGTGACACGTTTAGGGGGGGGGGGGGGTCTTCAAAATGTCACGCTCCATACAAATGAGCGGCGGGTTGCTTAGGATTTTGGTCACGGGGGGGGGGGGGGGGGGTTAAAAATTGCAAAAAGTTGGTCACGTAGTATGGGTACGTTCCCTTACAATACGTCGCACACTCGCAATACAACACATAACCTAATAACCTAAAACTTCCAGCACCAAATAAAAAAACATTGGCAAAAGCTCTTAAAGGATATTTTCCCAGCAGCTTTATTAACCAGTGATATGTTTAGCAATTCTTGTATTTATTTTTATATTTTTCTTTACATATATGATATATTCTTCAATGAACTGTATCAAATGTGTCTAGTCTGTTTAAACATATACGTATGTACTTTTTTATTAACCAGTGATATGTTTAGCAATCTTTCTTTGTAACTCTTGTATTTATTTTTATATTTTCCTTTACATATATGATATATTCTTCAATTAACTGTATCAAGTGTTCTCTTCTGTCTTAAAATCTATGTACTTTTCATTGAACCCCCCTTTAAATTCGTGTTCTTGTGTAAAAATAATTTTCTTTTAATTGTATAACGTTGTCCTTCCCGAAATGGTGTTTTATTAAACTCGCTGGGAATAATGTATTATAAATATTATTGTTATGATTTCGTAATATATTATCAATAAATAAAAAAAATATATATAAGTTAGCATTTCACAACCGGTGGCTGTTGGTGGTATTCCATATCGTTTAACTTTAAATCGTAAGTTAGCATTTCACGTAAGTTAGCATTTCACGTAAGTTAGTTTTCAACCAATCAGAGCCAGTGAAACGATCCATATCCATTTCGGGAACGCTCTTGGACTAAAACAAAGTGGGGACGGCGAAGGAGATGTAGAAGAAGAAGGTTGCGAAGTACCTACTATTGAGACTTAGTCATAAAATTAAGATAAAGACAAAATCTCAAGCAACTTTCAAAATTATAGTCTCTCACCATGGTCATATTGACGATGTTTTCCACCCTCAAACGAGACGCAAAACTTTAGCGGGATATCAATCGTGATGTTATTGATGCTGAATGCTGCATCACCCACCCACCCTATCAAATTTGTCTTTAAAACAACAATATGACGATGCCGTGCACGTTGATTATTCGTTCATTGCAGGGAGAAATCCGCCCACCAGCGTGGAGGGGAGCGCAGACGGCAGCCGGTGTGGGCGGGCTGGTATTGATTTCGGTGGTGGCGTAGGCGGGCCGCCCCGTCAAGGGTAGCGGGTAGCGCCAGGGCGGCAGATGGGCGGGGAGGCGTGGGAGGAGCCTCCACCGCACAGATGAGAGAAACGACGTCACGGACCTAGCCAACAGAACTGCGACTTCTACCCTGGCATGGGATGGGGTGGTATTTCTGTTCTCCCGGTGACCGCTACCCCCTCCGACAACACTGACTGCAAACAACCACCAATGCGATATAAAGAGACCTAGTACCATTTTCTTATACATATAGATCGGTAGATACGTCTCTCAATACAATTCGACGTAGTATGTTTCCACTGCGCATTTTTTAATGAAAATTCTAGAATTTTCCGCAAAATTACTTACACCCCTTTCTCCCACTGAGTTCTCCGCGAAATTATTCACACGCACTTGGAAATTGTTTCTTGGAAAATGGTAAAGAAAACAAACACTACTTCCGACTCTTTCTTTATTGCTCCACCCACAAACCCAAAAGCTTCCCATGACCTTTCCATCACTATAATATTATTTACTCGTAAACTAAATTGCGCATATTATATTCAAATTGTTGGCTAAATACCGGGATAAGGTTACTTTAGTTACAATTTGTTACAATGATCTTAAATTATTATGTTTGAAAATGAGATTATTACAAGCCATATAATAATCAACATCTATTAATATTTTTAAATTTAATGTCACTGATTTATCATTTTAGTAATGGGGATAAGGTGATAGTGGTGGGGATACGATTATCCCCACCACGGAAACATTTTTATGCGCGAGATAATCGCTCGGGTAAGACGAAGGAAGGTCTATTAATTTGACAACTGGTTGCATTGCATTCGATACGATACGATTGTACCACCCCAGCCAGGAGTACTCCTATTCCGGTGAGACCGGTACACCAGGGGGCATTGATTTGTTAGGACTGGAACACGTGCTCTGAGGATAGGAAGGAGGTTGGAGTTTAATCGACCGGTATACATGGCAACCTAATAAGCCAATATTAGAAATTAGGATGGGCAGGAATAAAGGAATGGATTGAGCGTTAATTTTTTCTCCTTCTTTACGACTTCCTTCTTCTTGCCTCTTCTCGGTTTTTTGTGGATCTTCTCGTCTCTTCTTGGCTCTTCCTGCTTCTTCTTGGATCTTCTCGTCTCTTCTTGCCTCTTCTTGGATCTTCTCGTCATTTCTTGTCTCTCCTTGGCTCTTCCTGCTTCTTTTTGAATCTTCTCGTCTCTTCTTGCCTCTTCTTGGATCTTCTCATCGTGGTTTTTCTTGCCTCTTCTCGGGTCTTATCATCTCTTTTAGCCTCTTCTTGATTCTCCTCCTCTCTTCTCATCTATTCTTGACTCTTCTGCTACTTCGTCACTCTTATTTTCTCCTTAGCGATTAATTCGAAAGATCAATCATTATACTCGCACTAATCATTATCATTAAGACATTTAAATAAATTATAAAGGTGTACCGACCTCACGAATTTCATAGCTATCCTGTACAATATACCTGCAGATCGAAAATGATAATAATTGCTATTATGCATATTAACTTCCCTTGCGAGGCATGGTCCAAATTCAATATTGAAAGTAGAAGTATTTTCGTAATGCCGCATCGGATAGAAATGACAAAAATACCAACTTCCATGACATTCTGGTTCGTCTAAATGTCAAAATAATAAACGAACTAAGCCCACGGCGCAGTATGACATAGATTACCTAATAAAGGGATTATAGGTCGTTACACCGAAGGCTTTTTGCGGCTACAAATTAAACATTCCTAACTTTGTTAGATCAATACAAGAAAAGTTAATCCGTCAGGTTGATCGATGAGTGAAATTAACTAAACATTTGATCCGTCCCACGGCAAAATAGCATCACAAAAGCGTCGGTAAGCCGAAAACAAAGAACCGTTACGTTAGATGTTAGATTTTTACGTTAGAGGTATGTTATATAATAATCCGCCATGTCATTAAGTTGTATGCATAATTGCTATTGGAGAATGTTCAGTGAAGGAAAAAAGCCGTTTTAAGCCGAGAGTAGCGGTCGTGGCCTGTGACTTCTGCTTTATTCAGTGTAATGAAATGGTATTATTTAAACAGTACAAAAAGTATTTAATCGTTTTTCAGTTTTATTAAAATACCGCAGACGTTTTGCGAGAAGCTAATGAGCGTGAAGAAAACAAACCAAACACACAAAAATAATAACAAGGTAAACGTAGCAAGACAAATTTTGCTGGATTATAAAGAAAAAAGAATTTATGTTTTCAGATAGACAACTACAAAATTATTTTGAGAATCGAGTGACCGAATAATTTAATGTAATTTGTTAAAACGTTAGTAGCACTTTTTAATGACTCATGAATGACCTTCGAAGGAAAGCACTTTTTGCACTATTCGAAAACATATTTTTTTAGTTCGCTGAATAGGTAGGTACCTACTTAAGGCGCCGCAACCGGGCTCAAAAAGAAGAAGATTGAGAGATAAAAAATTACGAATGTTGAGAAGCTTGCTAGTATTTAAAGCGACAAAATCGATGCGAAAATTGTGAAAATGTTTAATAAAATACGACTCGTTTAAAATAGAGCAAAAATCTCGCAGGGGTTGTCTTAAACAGCATTTAAAGAAACACTGAATTTTTTCATACTTATAACTTGTAAAATAACCGAAACAAACGTTTGTTTATAATAATTTTTGGAGCATACTTTGCGATTTTTTTCTATCGAGGGAATTTTACATAATTTGCGTTTCGGCGCGGGGAATGTCTAGATATTATCTTCAAGAATAACATATGTTTTTTAGATATGTAAGAAATCGGTAGAAATTCGGGTAGCGGCGGTTTAAATACTAATCCAAACGTGTTGGAGAAAAGGTATTACCTTTGCATATTTAGGAACAGTAAATAATACAAGTTTGATGGGAATTAGAAAACGTTGAAGGTATGGCAATAATCGAGAAAATTTCGATTAATTAATTGGAAGAGCTTATTAACATTTCGAAATTATCCTGTTACGTAAAAAATTCTTATTTTAAACTGAATTTTCAGACTTTCAATTATTAATTAGACGTGAGAAAAATTCAGTAAGGATTTTGAAGTTTTTGAAAATTAATTTCTAGGTACTTTGTGAAAGAAAGCACAAATTATTAGATAATAAGACTGTAAAATGAACTGAATAATGGTCTCTGTTCTTCGTGAAAGCAGTTATTCAATTTGCCTTTAAACCTCTCAGGATTAAGTGAACTCGAATCCCGCATAGCTTATTCAATTCCACGGAGAAACCTTATTCAGTTGCACAGAGATACCTTATTCAGTTCCACAGAGATACCTCATTCATTCGTTCCGACTGTCTTTCTTTATGAATACGATAATGAAGTCAAACCAAATAGAGCCCACTCGGATGGATTGAAAGAAAAAAAAACAGTTAAACCGTATTGCAGTGGGTCAAGAAGTTTATTCAAACGGTTACAATTGAATTAGGAGGTCTTCATACCAAGGTTCAAGTTCTCATTTAAATAATCTGCGCGCTCGAATCATAGAAAGGTTACCATTGCTACTTCGTTATGATTGGGAGCTATTTATTACGGAGCGGGCGAGTACCACTTATGCAAAAAAGGGTAAAGCGTTGAAATGGAACAAAATAGATGGGTCCTTTCCTTCGATCAAGTATATCTAGATACGGCCTATCTTAGTAAGCAAGCCAGTAAAATTGACCCCGTGTAAGTAAATGTTAACAATACAACTATTGTACGTATTCCAGCGCCTCGCCTCGAAGTTCGTAAATCCGATCACAAAGTTCATTCTCAAATCCCATAATGTAGTTTTACCATTTAGCAACCAATCAGATATCGCGCGTGACGTATTATGGAGATGAATTTATCAATCCTACTTGGTATAAACTAGCCGTACACGCTCGTAAAGAAAATAACCCGAGAGCGTTCATTGTGTGACAAGAGGTGTTCTTTTAATTTTAAACAAACGTCGAGAAAATACGTCACGAAACCAAAGAAGGGCTGAATTGGGAGAGGATTAATAAATAACATGAAACATTTTAGTTTTCATTTTTAGTTTTTACATTCTGAACAGGTCCTCTAGAACCAAAAACGGTAGGTAAACCTACATTTTTTATTATTGGGCAAAGGTTTTATCTTAGTGAAAAATATTTGGTAAATAAATATTAAATAACCACTTGGAAAGACCCATTGCAGGGGTGTTAGTTACCCAATAAATGGTGGTTATGGGTTTCTCCCAACCGCCTGGAACCAGTTAGACTATGGCATCCCCAATTGAGGATGTGAGGCTGATTGTAGTGGGGAGGGGAAGGAGATGGGTTAGAGCAGCCGTATTTCTATTTAGTTCAGTCAAGGAAGGAGGTGTAGAGTGCGTGAGCAGGAACCTAAGCGATTCCTTCAGAAACTTGTTCAGGGTGCTTAGGGTGTGAACATACTAATAGTCCTGACGTCTAGGTGGTGAGCTAGGGGAGGAAGGGGGGGGGGGGGAGAAGGTCCCAATTTTCAGATGTGCGCTTATATCTCGAAAACGGTGCGTCGAAGAGGACAATTTTCTTATAATAAGTAAACGCTCATAAAATTATGTACAACTTTTATTCTATACGTAATTTTCTAAATCCAAGCTGAAAATAAATTAAATCCAAGTCTAAGTCCCACAATCTGTTACAAACAAAAGTGATGTGTCAGTAATAAGATAAAAACAGCTTTTTCTGAAAATGACGACATTTTACTAAAAAACTTAAAATTGCTGTAAATATTTACTGGTTAGAGATTAATTTACATATGTTTATTCCAAAAGAGAATTAAATTCTTTACAACTTCTTTCAAATAAATTTCTTTCATTGATGAATATTTTAGACGATATGAAGGAATGTTTGATTCAAAATGTGAGGTAAAATGATTTTTTTCGAAAATATCTAAATTTGTGGAGCGTGAAGTTTCTGTTCCTGCTCACGCACTCTACAACACCTTTTTGACCTTTCATTGACTGGACTAATTGTGGGATATTCCTTCGAAACTTCGAGGCAGAAATCTACCAGAAACGTTTTTTTTTTCAAAGTAAGTTTTCAGTTAAAAAATAGTTGATACTTAGTCTTCTCCCACTAGCTCAATCGGAGAGTTATTTGCGGTGTTTTCAGTTTGTTGATGTTCGATTTGGGAAACTACCAAACAAGGTTGGAAAATGAAAAGATTGGTACATAAAATAAAGAAATGTTTATCAATAAAACCATGTCCTTTGATATACAAATGCCCCTTTAGAGATATTGCAGCAAATGATTTTCTGACGCTTCTAGGAAAAGTTTTAATCTCTTTATGGACGGATTTGGAAGCTTATTTACTGATTTTAAAATTTATTTTATCGGAAGCAGATTTTTGAACAAACCAAAGCTTGTAACAAGAATTAAATTTACGGTACCCATCGCGTTGTTGCATCGCAGCCTGGGCAAGGGACGGCGAAATTTGACTTTGATCCTTTTTTTAAATACATACTAACTAATATATATATATATATTTTAATCTACACGAATCAATCATAATCTTATTTCATAATCTTTTTTTTAATTAAGTAAACGCTGAGGAAGTGAGCATTGCTCAGGAAATATGTCGGTTTTTTATAAACAAAAAACGTGGTTAAAACTAAGAAAATTATTAATTGTGAAAAAGAAATTCATTCAGCAAATAATACGTAGGTAATGGGCTATTATATTTTGTGCTTAAAATACGAAAAAAAAACTGAGAAACGTTTTTTTTAATTAAAAAATAAATTAATTAATGAGCCCATTACCAGTTCGGCCCTTCCCTGTAAAGCGCTCACCCCCCCCCCCTCCCCGCTCGCTGAGCGGTAACACCGTTCTATCTCAACTCCCCGCCACGTGTCGAAGCGCGAATGACGTCAGAATATTGCTTGACAAATTTTAAAAACTATAATGTTTTTCACGTTTATGAATGCGCTGTGTAAATGCGATCTGTAACACATATATTTTCTTCTGTATTCTGATAGCTGACTACGTTTTCAAAAATAAAGTCCGCGGTGTATACCTTGTAAAATATTCGGTAGTGGTATATTTTTGTGTTTCAAAAAATTTACCCCCGTCTGGACGGCTGGCAATGCAAATTAGTTTCAGTGTAGCCCTCCAGCCCAATAAAAGATACAATTAAGAACTGTGCCTTCTAAACGGTGCAATACGATGCATATACTTTTTCATAAATGGGCCGTAAGCCAATTTTATTCTGGTTTCGGGAGTTTGAGGGCCATTATTATTTTTATACGGCCTGTCTAGATATCCTTGGTCGAAGGTCCTTTCTAATGCAATTCGACACAATATATGTTATTCACATCTCGTCATTATTTGCAGTTGCATTGTTGAATTACGGCATCTTTAAACTGAAGATGACGACAATAGATTGGACATATTTAACCTTTACTCAACTGAGGTCGAATCTGAATAACAAAAGCTTTAGGATTTTTCCAATCACTGTGTCAACGGTGATGAAATTTTTGTAAATGCTTTATACAATCTTCCTTCAACACCCTTTATTTTTTCCGCCACACTATCACATGTTTTTACACCTAAAAGCTTGTAATCAAGCCAATAATGCCATAAAAAAGTAATTTACACTTTAGGGAAGGTACCCATACTACGCCACCAACTTTTTGCATTTTTAACCCCCCCCCCCCCCCCTCCCTCCCCCGGTGACCAAAAACCTAACCCCGCCGCCGCTCATTTGTACCAAGCGTGACATTTTGAAGATCCCCCCCCCCTTAAACGTGTCACGTAGTATGGGTACGTTCCCTTAAGACATTAGAGGGCATACATTAATTACGTGAGCAGTTTTTCTTTCAATCTAGACCCCCCACCCCTGGTGAGATAAATTTGGGCCACTTCCCCCTTTGAGCTCATTTGAGCTCATGTAATTAAGTTTTTTTTATGTGAATACCTCACAAGAGTCCCACCTGTTCCCGTCTGAAGCCAGTGAAACCATGTCATCCCCCCAATTAAGGTATGTTGTGAGTCTGAAGAAAGTGGGGAAGGAGATAGGGAGGAGTAAGGTGGGGAAGTATCTATTCAGATCTGGTCAATACTCACGGTTAAAACCATTTCAAGCAACGTTTCAATTCTGAATGGTGGTCTTACGCCATGCCAGGGCGAAACTGAGGGTATCTTCCACTCTGGAACTTGCTACAAATTTAATATATGTATATTATTTTAAATGAATTAATTGCAACATTCAAATTCGTCAAATAATATGTATTTGCGCACGCCGGGATTTGATCCCGCGACCTTCGGAATGTGAGTCAAGAACCTTAACCCTCGACCACGGACATAGTGTAAATTGTTTACGTTAAAAATCTGAATATCTCACAAAATACACATCAATCAAATATGTACCAGTAGGGTCAAATAAATATCAGCATGGTTTAAGTCCATCAATTAATTTAGTTCCATTAATTAATTCAAATGAAAAAAGGTTTTTAAAATAATTCTAAATTTGAATAGCAAATGAATGAGGATGAAATGATCTTTCTTCGAAATGTTCAGACTGTGGGGCACTCCTGCGTTTTTTTATATCGCTGGTTAACTATATATGAAACTGACTTTTAGATCGCTAGAGAATTTGAAGATACGTAGAAAGGTCACAGAAACACTTCGCCAGTATACTGAGTACAGTTTGCAAATTAAAGGGGTGAAATATCGATTTTCTTTGACGTCAAACAACAGGCAGACGGGTGCAAAATTAGTCACGAAAATAAACCACAGGTACAACGTTTGTTTTTTCGGCATCAAAAACCACAATGCTGATCCACAAAAATGATAATGGTCTTGTGCTGAAATTCGGGCCAAACATGCAAAGTTAGGCAGAGGCAGTTTCATTGATAAACGGACCTAAAAGGCGTGTTAATTAATATGATAGTGCCTGGAACGGGCAAAAAAGAGGACACATCGTTTTATAACACGACATGCAAAACCGCTATAAGGAAAAACATTTGTCAAGGTTCTTCGTGACATCTGAGCGTAGCAAAGTTCTATTTTAACCTCGAACGCATTGCATTTCGTTTATCTGGAAATTTGTTTGTGTCCGATCACTCCTGTAAAGATGGTAGCCGTGTTGGATAGTACCTTTTTACTCCGCCAGAGTTCGCATGAGCGTTAAGAGCTGTCAAATCGAGATAATCAACTTTATGCGAGGTCTACTGTTCACAAAACTCCTAGTTAATTAAATTAGTAACACGTTGCAAGGCTTATCAACATTAACAATCAACATCACAGTCGCCGGCACAACAAGGCGATAAATAATTGTTATGAAATTTAAAAAAAAACAGTAACCAATAGGTATATGTATTACGACTAGAAACGAACCCGTAACTTCTTGAACCAAAACTAAGTACGCAAGTCCTGTCGTTACTAGATCCGTTATCAGTTCTCTTTACATGCATGGTTTATGAGAAAGATGGTTGCAAAGGAGCTATCGGTGGTGTGCGAACCTAAGCAGTAGGGTGAATACTCGCAGCAGTAACTGACTTTAACCTTTTCAGTGTTATGATAAGTCAAACGGTACCTACAACATACTTCTCGGTGAACAAGAGCACATTTTATTATTGTGCGTTTCATTTAATTATTGATCATACATCCATTATGTTACTTTTTCGATCAAATGTTCGTAATAATGAATTAATAATAATATGAAATGCTTCGGCCAGCTTGCTCGGTTCGGTTTCAAATTTTGATAACTGCATAATTATTTATGTTATCCAAAATTGGCTAATCACGTGAAGTTACAAAATCTTATTATCGTTAGAATGGTAAATAATTATTCAGTAATGTTAATATCTGAAGAGAAATTTTCTTAAAAGGCTAGACAACTTATCGACATCGGCAAAGATAAAAATGAAATTTATAAAACATAGTAGAGTAGATCGCCAAACAGGTTAGCGCCTGAAGTCTGTAAGCTCAATACCTCCATTGCTATTATCAAAGAAAGTCGTCACAATACAATATTTCGCGAGATGAGAACAGAAACATTATTATTATTAATAATAAATGAACCGACAATGACTTTCACTCTAGAAAACTGGTTCAGTATTCTGATGGTTAATGTGATCGCGAATTCAATTGGTAGACGAGATTAAAGTTAATCACCTTTGAGTTTTTTATACGTTGTCGTATTGGCAATGAAAATGTTAACGGATTAACAGTTAAAGAGTAACTATTTGCAGACCTTGGATTTGATACTAACGATGATAAAATAATTCATATTTTGACAATGAACAACAGTAATGTTATCTTAATGCGATCGCTATCGAAGCGAATCGAATACAAGATATTAATGGAATTTAAAATTTATCGTCCCTCGCCTGTAAGCAAAATGAATTAATAAAAATTGCAAGTGTTCGTAACGTTATTAGATTCACGCCTACTTCTGTAGCTTAGACCGTTGTGCGGTAATAGATATCACGGTGTTAGACATTTCCAAAACTATTCTGTAGTGATAACTGGTAAAAAATGTGTTTTATTTACACTACGACTATTTTTAAGTATACTCGAGGTACCAATAAAGTTTTGTAGTATTTTTGGTGTAGGTTATGGAGTAATTATGTTTACTATCTGCTTTTGAAGTCGAACCGAGAATCAGATGTAGTTTAACATAGCATTACAACACTCGTGGGTCAAAGACATTTAAAGAAATATTGCGAGTTTACGTCATTAGGTGCTAAATTATAATAAAATGTTTGGTTCAGTTAAATTTGATTGTTTAAGAAAAGTTTAGGATAACCTCTAAATATCGTAGAAATTAGTTTGGTTAAGTAAAACAGTACCTATTACGTAAAACTCTTGAAAGCAGATGTTGATTATTGTTTTCAATAATAATAATAATGACTCAATCGGTATCTGTAGTATGGGTACATTCCTCGGAGAGTAGAAGAAAAATGCAGCGATATTGGGACATTGAACCCGGCCCGCATTCCGAGGAAATGCCGGATTCGGCGGCCACACGAAACTGCGCATTCTGACGCACACAAAAAAGTTCGCCATGCCGTCGAACATTGACGAAAGCAAAAGTTCAAGAAAGTGCTAAGTAGTGTTTGGCACAATCGAGGATTCGAAATAATCAAAAGAAACATTTTTAAATCTTCAAAAAATTATTCAAACGAATTATACTAATTTATTAAAATGTCGACTTTATTTAAATGAAATATAAGTAGATAATTGAAATGTCCAAATCCAAATTGGTAATTGAAGTATTGCAAATTAAACCATAACTGGTCACTAGTGAAATAAGCTAAATCGTTTCAAAATCAATGCACCTATCTCTTCTGGGAGGGTAGGGGATATTTTTTCAGCTTTGATAGGGGGAGAGAGTGTCTGATTGGTCGAAACATCTTTCGATTAAATTAAAAAACGAATGTCTCGAATGTGCCCATCACTACATAATGATTGCAATACAAAACAAATAATTTCCAAGCAAAATGCGGACTACAAAAACCCAGAATAAGGCTTTTCTAAAAACAATAATAATTGCGAATGAAAATTTCTTACCACGAATAGTTGATAAACACCGTGTTCTTTACAAGTAATATACACTCGTACATGATTGCCTGAAACTGTGATGAATTTGAAAGCTTTCGGTTTTATTTACTGTACGCTGGAAATTTTCTTAATCTGCGAACCATAAAGGAATTTCGTGTGGTTAAATCGTCTGCTGTAGACATCGTGATAAATTATATCAATACATAAATGGAATTATATTTCATGAAAAACTTGTAGGTACTCAGAGAGAAGCTGTTATGGAGTAGTTTGGGACGATTCATTTTTAAAAGAGAGTACCACCTTGTGTACAAAATTTTTGAAGTTTTTTATGTGTGCGTACCCCTACTTACCCAAATAACAACAAATCAAGAGAGGTCCAAAAACTAAAAGTAAAGCAATGTGAACTGGAGGAACGCATACTAGGCACCAACTAAAGACATCAGGAAAATAAGGAAAAAAGAAGAATGGATAAGGAAGCAAACAAAAATTTATAACGATAATGTGATTGAATTTGCCAAAAAGACAAATTGCAATGGGAAGGGTACATCACTCAGAGTGTGACCTAACGATTATAATAGACAAATTTAGTTTTTCAGTGGCGACTCAAGGCCATCCTAAAACCCCAAAGATAAACAGTTAGAGAAGTCGGAAACACGTGATGTGGCGTAAACGAGAATTGTAGAAACAGCTTGGGGAAGCGTTCACCCAGGAGCGGAGATATAGGCATAATGATAAGTGGAGGCGAAATAAAGATACTTATAGATTTTTACATGGAATCATTACATTTTTAATATTGTACGAGTAGCAGTTGAGATGAACCAATTAACAAACGATGTATGGATCAAATAAAAAAATACTTTTTTTAAATTTCTCATTCTAAATAACTCCGCGTAAGCCCACCCACATACATAATAACAATTTAACTCGTATTTCGAAGAAAAGATTTCAATCAATAGAATTAATTATATTCCTTTCAAATTTGCCAACAAAGAAAACATTTCATTTCACACACACAAAAAGGTATGCTTTGAAAGAATATAATTGAAATAAATTCTAAGTGCCATAACCAAAAGGTTAAAAAAATATCAATATAAGTCACAGTTAAAAGTATGTTGACACTTCAATCCAAAGTAACATAAAAAATTAAAATTTTCCTGCAAAGAAAACGTTAATACACAAAGTTACGCAATTACGAAATATTAACGGACCGACACGTTAACCATAATAAGACAATAGGTAACAACAGTGTTACGAAACAGGTTGTGCATAGTGTTAGTAGAAAGAGGTGTATGTTCGCTATTGTTCGCTCATCAGCGCGTTTCCAAATGTCAACCTGACATTAGATGTTATTTGATCGAAGTGCTGCTTTCACGCTGGAAGTGGAGGACACCTTACAGACCCTGGAAAGGTCAGACTCGTTACGGGTCAGGCGGCCTGTTAGAGCTCATGAGATAGCATCCGTAAAGAAAATGTCTATAACATAATACCCGACAATTTCCGAGACGAGTTTTGAATGAGGGAAAGGGTAAAGAAAAACATTAAAATAAAAATTTAAAAAATATGTATAAATAAGGATCCAAATATAACCTTCTCATTTTTCGTAAGTTTTTTTTTCCATATTTTTATTCAAAAAGTTACAAAAGAACATAATATTCATAAATCGAACAATAATAATTTTTGGTTTTTATATACATGTAAACTAATTAATAACAATAACTAATAAAATAATTTGGTATGATAGTCCTCGAAGCAATCAGGGACGTTCAGGGTCACTACCAAAAGCCTACAACCACTCGCAATTTTGAAGAAATTAAATGGCGGCTGGCTGCGTACAAAATTTGGAATACAAATATCAGGGAAAAAACATAAGAAACATATGATTGCCAATTGTATGAAATTAATGATTAATTGCCTACAAAGCGTTCGGCATTTGAAATTTTATTCAAAAATGTCACTATCGTGCTCATTTTCCGTTTTTTGGCGGACCTACTCTAGCCCGTCAGCGTGCCGGGGTTTGTGGTTAAGTACCTGAGTTGCATAACCGGCAGGCTGCCGGGGTTTGTGGCCAATGGGTTAAATGGTTAGGCGTTTCGAAGTGTCAGGTTCCCAACCCAGGTGTCGCGGTGAAATCCACAATAGTTTCGATTTGAAATGATGGTAGCAAGAGGAATTCAAATATTGTCATGTTATTCGTAACCTGGGATTGGAAAATAATTGTTTTCGAAAATCAAGGTTGACATTTTAGCGATCATATACCTATTATTTAAATGAAAATATTCCGCCAGAGCTTTTTCTTTCTGAATTTTTGATAGCCCATTTAATATATCTCCATCCGACCTGTCATTTCTTTCTTTTCTCAGTTACCTACCACTTCATTCGGCCTATAACATTCCACAATTGGGGGTGCCACAATCCCACCGGCTATGGCAAATAGAAAGTATGCGTGGTTTTTTCGCGCCTTTAATCATTCTTATCCACACCAATCTACCTACATCTACTGGCTGTACTCTGATAAATAATTAAATTATTGATGTTTAAAATTTTTAAAAATCCAAGAAAAATCACGGATAAAAAATCAACAATAAAATATACTCCGAAAACAGTGTAAAAACGATCGTAGCTTTCTACTCATTATATACAAAAAAATATATCTA
This sequence comes from Limnephilus marmoratus, assembly GCA_917880885.1. Classification (NCBI taxonomy): domain Eukaryota; kingdom Metazoa; phylum Arthropoda; class Insecta; order Trichoptera; family Limnephilidae; genus Limnephilus; species Limnephilus marmoratus. The sequence goes on along the minus strand of OU862919.1, from coordinate 25,042,392 downwards.
ATGTGAAAAATTTCCCTCAATTAAGCGATACAATGACAGTCTCTTTCGCACTCACCAGATGACAATTGACTGACTGACAGTAGTTAGTAGGTAAAGAATACAACACGTCAACAGATCGCCATCCAATAATGCTAGCAATGCCCTGGTAGGACCGAGGGATTAAAAGTAATATATAGTAATAATGTAAGAGTGGAATGACACAATTAAAGGCGGAAAATGTCATTCCCATTCGACGAGCGGCGGTTTCTCTCTCGATGTCACACGAAAAGCCGCCGTTCGGATGTGATCGGAGAACCGCTTGTTCCAGATACCGGAAGCTAATGCACCTAATAACCCGCAGCTTCTGTGAACGGGGCACAGGAGTACTTTATATTAGTGATGGGCATAAATAGTGATAATCGAAATAAATGTTACGAAAACTTTTAAGATGATACGCGGGAGTCAATAAATTTGAATGATGAGTACACTGTCGACGTTACTCCCCCCCCACCTCCTATCGAATACAGAGCGAAAGGAACAACTTCAGGCTGATTATATGTTTATGTTTAGACTTACGGAATTCCATACTTCGTTTGTGTGAAAGCACTATGAAACCATACGTGATTTTACTTCAATGGCAAGCGGTATGAAAATAAAATAGTCAAAATCTAGTTTTGGTGTGGTATTCTCCGGCTTTGTCCTCCAAAACTGGACCGATTTTTACGATTTTTTACAACAATTGTAATTAGAAGAAAATATTCCATGCCTACAATTTTTGCTTTTTTTAAAAAAACATTGTCAATTTTTTTTCTGAACATCGTGTTGGTGGCGTTCAAACTCAACGATTTCTAGGATTTTGGAGGGTCTAACTCCTATACATATATGGACATGCCAGTTGTCATATTATATTGAAAAAAAAATATTTGCCCCAGTGTTAAAATCCAGGCAGAAAAAATTTTCAAAACGCCGCCCGCATTCCTCTTTAACCGCAAATTTGACATAAATATTATCAATTCTCACATGTGCATTAGAACTGTCAAAATTGGTTTTTTTAACAAAATTGGCAGTATCGTGGGTTACAATCAGACCCATTGTCAACGATCGAAAGATGTCTGTAATTAACACACAAATACGGACAATGTCGATTTTGATAATTACGGAAAGTAGAATATATCTCGCTTAACAACTTGTCTGCCAAATAACTTGACTCATCTAATTGTCGAAATTGAAATATCTGTGTTGTTTCCGGTACGATACGATTGTAAAACTCCAGCCAGGAGCACTCGAATATCTGTGTTGTTTTCGAGGAACTAATTCGAAACATAAATAATCGACACATTTTTTTTCATCTGAAAGCTTTTATAAAAATTTAACATAAAATTTTTACTTACTCTTGAAATAATTATTTTAAGCAATGTTTCGATTATTAAAAAAATCGATGTTTTCGAAATGAATTCCAACATGCCCATCCCTACTTGAAACCTGTTTCAATGCACCGTGAGAGCATGCAGTTGCTGTTATTATTTTATTTGACAAGCGGTTTACTTCATCTGATGCAGCTTTTAATTAAGTCACGAGTAGAGTGGCTGCCAAATAATATCATCCAAACGTATTTCAAATAAAAGTTTCCCTCTTTTTTCATCAGTTTTGGATGATGCACTGATAAATGAAAGAGTACCTATCAATTCACCGTGTCGATAAAAAATGTCAAAATCAAATGTGTTTGATACATACACCGATTTATAAAAGTATATAGAAATACAGACCGATGAAAATTCGTAATTGGTCAGACTGGCAAAGAAGATGGTTTGAAAGGGAGATATATAAATACGAATGTCAGAGGGAGAGTGCAAATATTAAAAAAAAAAAACTAATATTAAATTAATGTGCTAATATTAAAACAAAAATAATTAAAACGCGTAAGCGAAAACATTTAATAAAGCATGACTTATTTAAAATAGAGAAAAAACCTCGCGACAAATGTCCAACGGAGCATTTAGAAAGCATTGAAATTTTTTTCATAATTATAACCATATAACAGAACAAAACGTGTTCATAATAATTTACCGAGCATACTTTGCGATTATCACAAAAAAATACTTATATTTTTAAAGAGATTAAAAATCTAAACTATTCCAAGGGAAATATGTTATAAATCGGTAGAAATTCAGAATGTGGGGCCTTAAAAAGAAATCTCGTATGCTGCGTATAAACAGGAGAAAAAGTGCGCGAGCCGAACCACGAATTATGGGAAAGGAACGAAGCAACCGCAATCGTCGTTTCGCGCTGTTTGGTTCATTCTTTTCCCATAATTCCAGGTGCTTCTCGCGCATTTTTCTCTTGTTTACACGCAGTCTTACACGGGTGGCAGGAATAAAGGAGAGGTAGCAGCAAATGTGGAAATGAAACCGTTTTAAGGTTACTTTATTTCCTATTCTCATTTCGCATTCAATCTTAAATTAGGACTAATAAATAATGAATAGAGTTCGCACAAAGGGGGAGACATTAATATCAAAAAATTATTTTCATGATCCCAAAACACAATATAATGTGATCTGTGGTTTACAAGAAAGCGGTTAATCTATGGACTTATTCGAAAAAAAAACCATTTAGATATTCATCATGATTAGATTAATGCTAGATATTACTGGCATTTTTAGTGTCCACAATAAGGGGGGCGTACATTAATTACGTGAGCAGTTTTTCTTCCAATCTATAGATTGGAAGAAAATTTATCTCAAAGATTGAAAGAAAATTTATCTCACCAAGGGGGGGGTATACCCCCCCCCCCCTTGGTGTGATAAATTTGGGCCACTTCACATATTCTTTTAAAGTAACGTGAGATTTTGCTGAACCCCCCCCCCCCCCATTTTGATTAATGTATCCCCTAGGACCTAGGTGATACCGTCTGCCCAAAGGCAGTGGAACTACAGCATCCCCAAATTAGCCTGAACCTGAACAAACCTCACTCCACGAACCCTGGCACCTCTGCTAAGTTACCGAATGTAGCGGACTACTTGGGTTGACTTATGGCAGAGGTTTTGTTCATTAAATAAGTGGTAACTTGATGTAAATTAAAATATCTGTGAAAAACCCATCAAAACTGAAGAAATGTTTATTTAATCAAGACGACCCTGAAGCCTTGAGCCAAGGAGCTTAACACTTGAGCCACAGAGGTTATGCAATAAAAATATAACAAAATATGATAAGATATGATGACTAATAAACAATGCTGTTTCCGGAAAATAGATACAGAGGCTTGCAACTTGCACCTTTGCCCGTCAAATAAGCAATAGACGATAAAACAGTTCATAACAAAGCACCAGGCACATACATGCTGCACATTATTTTGCGGACGTTATTCATCCAGTCTGTGGGCGTGGGCGGACCGATAAGTAAAGGAACATCAACTCTGACATAGCGGCCAGTCATTTCAAAAGGTTAGTTCATTCCCAGAGTGGCAGAGTTGGAATGTCTTGCACAATTATTTCAGGCTTGAAAATAACTGCGATACACTTTTCCTATGCCATGAATAGCCGCGTAATTTTACCCTTTCGGAGTAAAGTACGCTTTCCACGTGCCCAGTTAATAATAACCTAATCCAAAAAATCCTAAAAAGAACGTGTTATTGTGAGAACTTAAACTAATTTGCATTTTAGATTCCCATCATTTTTAGATTAACTCATTTCGGAAAGTTTATTATTTTTAGCATTCGAAAATAAGTTTAGTTAGGTTACATTTTAGACTGCTGTTTTTTATTATAACAAACTCTTTTGACTTAACTATTTAGGGTTACGCATTATTGTGTATTTACAGTCGAGAGACACGACAAATGCGTGCGTGTAAGGCTCTTGACTTGCACTCCGAAGGTCGCGGGATCGAATCCCGGCGTGGCAAATAAATTTTATTTGATTAATTTGTGTTATTTCACAATGTATTTTGTCAATTTGGGAGGCGGGAATGGGTACCGCCGCCCCGGGAACCTTTATTGGATAACCAACACCTCTGCCATAGGTCACCCCAAGTGGTTCGCTACGTTTGGTGATTTAGCAGGGGTGCCCGGGTTCATGGGGTGAGGTTTGTCTAGGTCTTGGAGGCGGATGACCAGGACATACTGAACCCCAGATTCCTACCCACCCCTTAAACCCTTTTTCTTCCCAGAACTCTCCTCTCCTTCCTTTCCTTAAAAAAACCCTCCACACAGCATCCCCAAAGATGACATAGGCCCTGAGGGAAATTATTTTCCTCAGGGCCTCCTGTGTGGAGCTCATGTAAAAAAAAAAAAATGTATTCATTTAAATAATATATGGTATATTTGCGTCACGTTCTAGAGTGGAAGATACTCTCAGTATCGCCCTGGTATAAGACCACCATTCAGAATTGAAACGTTGCTTCAAATGGCTTTAGCCGTGTTTGGTGACCAGATCTGAATAGCCAGGTACTTCCCCACCTTCCTCTTCCCTATCTCCTTCCCCTCCCCACTGCCGTCAGCCTCACAACATACCCCAATTGGGGATGCCATAGTCCCACTGGCTCCAGACGGGAGGAGTCGGGACTCTTGTGCGGTATACATGTAAAAAAAAAACATCAGTCGCTTGAAAATTGATTGCTTTCACGACTCGTTAGTGTAATCAAAAGTTATATTGCGGAAACATTTTCCGATTTCTTCTTCAAGATCCACGTTCACTCCTTCATTTCCTTAAAAATATCCTAAAAACAGCCCACCAAAAGATGACATTGCCCTTGAGGGAAACCTGCAGACTTCCTGGAGTAAATAATAATAATAAAAAAATTTTAAAAAACTATACGTGTTAACCCCTCAAGCTACGAAAGGACATTACTAGCCACAAACATCATATTTCATTAAAATCTCCGAAGGATAGATCTGTCCGGGCTTCCAAACATTTTAAAAGCATTTTTTTCTATATTGGGGAGATATGTAATTTGCCCCAATTGTGGAAGGCCATAGCCTCACTGGCTCCAGACAGAAGCAGATAAGGACTCTTGTGCGGTATTAACATTTAAAAAAAATTAATTTCCAAAATAGTATTTCTTTTTATGATAACTTTAAAAATATTAAATATATAGCAGATTTAAAATACTTTGGAAGCATTCCGAAACCACTTGAAATTTTCAACAGTGTCGTTAAGACTTTTAGGTAAAAATATTTTTTTAAAGACTGAAGGGTTAATAACAACCTTTTTTATTTTCTTCGTAGTAATATCTCTCAGTATCTCCGTTTAAACGTGATCGGATGGCATAATCTCTACAAGTACGGTAAGTTCTCTCGTACCGCTGGTTCGAGTAGGAGATGCAGTAAGTAGATAGAAGGAAAGTCGTGTCGGAAGAGAATAGAAGAGGGGAGCGATGGGAAGGGAGTACCTTCATTCTGAGGTCGTGATTGCCGATCTGAGGTATTGAAGAGATAGTGGGAGAGAAGAAACAAGGAAATATGAGGCTGTCCGCAGCTATCGGACAGATTATTTCAAAAGTGATAAGCGTTGGGTTTTAGATAAGAAATAAGAGGAATATAAGGTAGAAGAAGCTTCCTAATAACAATAACTAATAACTAAGGTGAGAGATAACAGGGAGAAAGAGGATTTTGAAGAAAATTCCTAAGATAAGAATAAATTATATCTAGTTTTCACAGACTTAAGATTGCATCACGCTACGATGTATGAACGGGACAGATAAACAAATAACGTCTTAGATTTCTAAGGTAGATATGGAATGATTGCCTTATCTTCTATCTTGTGCACAGTGATCGTTATCATAACCTTAGGAAACAAGTTGCATCAATGTTGCAAATAGACAAAGAAAGAGATAAGTTTAACGTACCTACCTAATCAAGCCTTTAAGATATCAATCAGCCGAAAGGCGAAAAACCAAACAAAAAATGTCACTGTGAAAGGTCAACGCTTAGCGAAAATCAATCGATGAAAATGTACATAGCTTAACTTTAATTGTACCATTGTGAGAAAAATACGGTTAGTCGCGCAATGGTTGCAACGAAATTGTGCGATTGAGCCAGTAGCTGAATTCAGAAAAAATAGCTAATTATGGAATAACGCTTAATCGGTGTTTATAAGCCTAGCTTATTACCATAATATAATATGAATAATAACCCACTGTCTTGGAATTAACGACTTATTGCACATTGTATTATGATTCAACTCTACTATTAATCTTACCACAAAAAAACATATCTAATATAAAAATGAATTCGTTTTTCTCAACAAAAAATTATACACTAATGTTTATACACATTTATTTGTTTAAAATAAAACAATAACTTTGTAAACACCACTCTTATTTTTTATACTTTATGCCGACCGGATTTCGCTACAACCGTAGCTTCATCAGGGCAGTATAATACATGTAACCTAATGCTAGTAGAGTATTATAATGCCCTGATGAATCTTCGGTTGTAGCGAAACCCGGTCGGCATTAAGTAGAAAAATAAAAGTGGTGTTTACAAAGTTATTGTTTCATTTTAAATTAATAATGTCACATCAAAAAGTATCCGCTTCATATGAACATACATTTATTTGTGTATGTGTTTAATGTCCTATGGTTTAGCAGCAGATTTTAATAAATTAATTTTTTATCTCTCTCGTATTTTTGTTAATGCACGATATGAAGTTAAATTCAGTCATACAATTAATATATTCATTTTTGAAATTATTTTCTACGTTTTCATTAATGTTTATATTAAAATCTCCTGCAACAAAGCAAAGTTTATTTCTAAATTTTAACAGTATGTGTTTAAATTCATTTATAAATGACGAGATATTCGAACCGTGTGTTCTGTAAACAGCTATTATGTGGTAGTTTGTTTTGTCGAGTTTTAATTGTATTTCAATACAGTTTACTAGATGTATAGGATGTTCAGTTAGTTTGACAATACTAAATTTATCGTGAATGAATATGACGAGACCACTATTTTTATTGATGTTTATTTTGGTTGTAACATAATTATATTCTGGTAAATGATAGTTGGGTGATTCGTCATTAGTAAAAGTTTCTCATAATATTAGGATGTCAGGTTTTTTATTTAGATTGTTTAATTTTAGAATTAATTCATCCCAATTTCATATTGAAATCATATTGAAAAAACCTTCTGACTACCCAACGGATCAATTATTTAAGGAATTCCAAGTACCATCTTTCAAAGATCTATACAATAGAAATGCATTGATTCAAACTATAAAAGAAAAAGAAAAATATCAATTTATAACTGAAAACCGTACTAGACATAAATATATTTTCTCATGCCCAAAATTAAACACTTCCTTTGCACAAAATTATTATACTTATCAAGGAAGACTTATTTTCAACCGATTACCGGATGAAATTAGAAAAATTAATGATAAAATCCAATTAATAAACACTGTTAAAAAATATTTTAAAGATAATATAAAAAAAAAAAAACTAAAAAAAAAGTTTCCGACTAATCTAATCTCAAGAACAACTACTTATAACTCAGTTTCCAAGTGATACTCTGTTCTTCAAATAAGTAAAATTTTGTATTGTTTTTAGCAACTAATTACATATCACAGAACTTACAACTTATTGTTTTTTACATTCACATTGTAATTTAAGAACTTAAATATAGCATTAAAAATGTACACTACTCTTCCAGACACAAGCTAATGCTTCCATGGAAGAGTGGTATTAACGTATTTTAAAATGAACATGTACGCAAATTACTACATTATCTAAATGTATATTATATTTTATATGCTAAAATAAATAAATAAATAAATAAATAAAAAAAAAAAAATAAATAAAAAATATATATAAAAAGCAACGAAGGAATAGCGTATCTAATTGTACATTTACAGGTATAATATGTGGAACTACTATCCAAGTACAAAGCAAACAGAATACAGGTAGATTAAACACGTGTGTGTTCTACAACGATGCGGCGTCAGGTGTTATGTAAATGGTTATTCATTACAATGTCATATGGATTAAGATACAACACACACATTCCTGAATCGAGTATGAACAGATTGTTAGAAATTGTAGTTTTTTTTTACTAAACTGTACAAGCAATTTTTTTGTCAGGTTGGATGTATTTTCACAAAGTTGAATATTCTTTTTATGCTTCGTTAATTTAAATAATCTTCCCAGCATCACATCCGGCCGAAGAAGTCTACCATAAAGGAAGCATTACTTTAATGGAAATAGGATGTAGCTTTCGCTTAGAATTAAGTACACGAAACTGAAAAAAAAACATTACGTTCCTTTACAAGTTAGTTTACAGCATCAGAATATAATATCAGCAGATCATTATCGAAACAGATTAAAATCTAAATATTTGCGAACGGATGAATGATTTTAAATGGTCAATTATAAACTTTCACATACTTACACCGCTATTATTCTGTCTGCCACCGGTTTCAAGAGCTACACATTATAAGAACCATGCTGTTGTTGAAGGTAATCTGCAATTTGCAGGTGCACTGACAGGTGAAAATGCGCCCTTTCTAGTCTGACTGGCTGTAATCTATCCGCTAGGCACGAGGAAGATGCCTCGCGAGAAATTTAAATGATAATACATAACTTGTTCGTAAAAAGCAGTTAATTTATGGCAAGTCATAGTAATTCTATATATAAAAATGAATGTTTGTTTGTTTTCCCGTACGCGTTCCTACTGCGATTCAATTGCGATGAAATTTTGGTGATTTGTTGTGCAGACGCCCACGGTTTCTATATATAATTGTGAGCTCTGGCATTACGAAATTAGTTTACAAAAGTTACAATAGGTGTATAAAAGTTACGCGAGTTGTTTGAAAATGTGTATTTCATGTAGTTTAGCGGCAGGGATGGAAGGCGAGAGGGGGGAGGGGAATGGGTGCGGGAACGGGGGCGCATGGGAGAGGACACAAGGGAGAATATATATTTTTTTAAATGATATTCAACGCATACCGGGTACTCCCTAGGTCCCTAGGACGAAAGAAAACTAACACTTTTTGAGAGATTTCACTTTTCGACTGATAATAAAAAGCTCTTCGCAAAAGATTGATGATTTTATTTTTAAATATTGATTACCTTAAAATATGATTGTAAGGATTTAGTAAAAAATATAAATAATAATGTTGATGTTGGGTTTTACAGTAACGAAATATCTATTTATTGGTAGGTAAAATTTTTTTTATCAAGGTGTTGGCGGTTTGGATTTCTATTGCAAATTAATAAAGAAACAAACATTAAATATTATTTTCCGTGTTTATAAAAAAGCTAACGTTTCTTTGTATCAGGATATGATGTATGTATGAGGACACATTTGAATATTTGTATTTATGCAAACCGATAATAAAATAATTATTTACTTGTATCTACGTACTACCAATCTGCAGCTTTTCTTCTTTCCAGGATACATTCCTATTGATTGTTTTTAAGTTTAATTTACACATTCTCATAAAAAAAATACTGTTCCTTCGCGATCTTGGGTGTTACGAGGAGATGACATTGCGAAAACATTTTCAATCAATCACAAGTGTTAATTATTCAAAGTTGGAATTGATACACGAGGATGTCAACGTCAACATGAATAAGGTGGAACTAGAAACAAGTCACTTCTCACCCCCGAAGAAACTGTTCCCGGCGGCCGAAAATCCACATTTCGTCGAAAGTTGTTCTTACGATCGTACAGGGCGGTTACAATGAGAAAGAATAATTATTCTCCGTACCAGCTTTTTAAAATTATTACTCAATATCGTTTTTATTTCATTCCAAATTTGCTTTACTTTATATCTACATCCAAAAATGCTGAAAGACGTGAATAAAACTATTAAAATAATGTACTTTTTGTAATTATTTTTTGATTATAAGTATTTATCATTTTTCAATAATGTCTAAGTTAAATAAGAATGTTAAAAACAACTGAAATATATTAGTTGGTAAGTGCGCAAATAAATTCACAAACGGACTAATTTTCGTCAAGAAACACATGTACGTATAGTATATGATATAATATTTTTTTAATAATTTTATTTTAACTTAAATTCTAATTTTAATTCTAATGCGACACCCAGATAGTGTATTGATTTAATTTACTTTACATTATATGATTTGAAATGGGTGTGGTGTAATACAAAATCTTTTTTGAAAATTTAACAAATCCGCCAACGACCTATGGTATAACCTTAATAAGTATACTAAAAATAAACATTTTTTCTCAAAATTTAAAACATGCGAATATGCTAGATAAAAGAAAAAAATTTCGAAATCCATTTATAATTTTTTGTGAAAAAGGGTCAATACGTCTAAAATCTGATTTAAAAATGACATATTTCTGGTTTTCTCTGGTAATACCCTCTTAAACTTTCTCGTAAATTCGTTAGCCCTTTTCCCAGACAGAATGGTAGACAATAGACAGGTAATGTGGTAACAATTCCATAGAAGAAAGGTAGCCACGAAAGTGTAGCTGGCTTACTAATGAACAGACCAGTAAGGCCAGGTACAAGGTGGCACGCTTCCCGATAGTCGTATAGACAGACAAACGAGGACATAATGTTGTTTTTTTATTCATAAAATATTACTCTTCACAAGAATCGAATAATTTATAGTCAAATATTAGCATAGTGTGTTTCAGATTGAAACTTCTAAACTGCACGCATACCGTATTTTTATTTAAATATCCTTTGTTCTTCCTGGGCCATGCCATTGATGTTTTTTGCGTAACAAATAAACAAATACAACTGCATGGCGTAATATAATTGAAATCGCTTGAGTAGATAACTAGATCCCTGGCACGGTAGATGGATAAGGATTGTATTGATAACTTTCCATGACTGCTCATCGTTCCCTAATATGACTGAAGATCACCAACTAATAAATAACAGATCACTATCACTAATAGCCCATTCACACCATTCATTTATCGTTCATTTCGTGATTTCATTCCGCCTCTTTCCCTCGAAATGAACCGTGTGAACACGAAAGTGAATAGAGACAGTTCCGAATGAAGCATTCCAACAATGTTGGAATGCTTCACGTGACGCGAATGATGTGTGTGAACACTCAAGTGAACAGTCTTTCACTCGCAAATTAGTCGGCAGAAATGTTCTGGCGTGAGGACGAGTAGCCGGAGCGGCTTAAACGTCAAAATGCTCCGTTTAGTTCGCTTTTCGAAATAACTCCTACACATCTCATAGAAATCGTTGTTTCTCCCTTACTATCATAGTGAAAAATATGATCTAAACGGTACTGGAAAGAGAAAATAATGCTCTATATATTCAATATAACGATGAACCACCAACGAATACGAATGTACACTTCTATGGAACCAAAGTTTCTGATCGAATTTGAAAAAAAATTATGAAACATTGTGAATTTTTTATGAATTATTTTTATATGAAACGACAAAAAAGTGAGGTGATAGAAACGTTTATAATTTATTTGTCTAACAAAATAAGTGTGTGTTTTTATATTTTTTTGTTACCAGTAATTTTAGTTAGAATAAAAGCAAGTAGAGCCATTTTTTAAACTTTTAAAAGTTTACATTAAAAATTATTCTATTTAAAAAATTACGTGGTTATTTCTAATAATAAATTTTGAAAGCATATTTCATCACCTTTCCAAAACAGTTTTTAGTTTTTGAATACGTTAATAAATATTCCATTTATATGGATTTTATTGCAAGCCGAGGCCTATTTTGGAATAAAAATATTTTCATGGTGCAAAAATACTGGTAGATATCAGTTTTCAGGTTATTATTTAACCATATGTTCATTTTATGTTGCTGAAATTTATTTACTGTTTACAAGAATCGCCAATTTCTCGTAATTTAGTTCGACGTTATCGGAAATGTCAATTGAAATCGTAAATATTCCCGAACTTAGCCGTCAGCGTCGGACGAATTCCAATGCGCGCCGCGACTACGCTCGACGACTTCGTAGCGAGAATGTCGAGTGAACTCTTCCTTCGAAGGAACCGTGTGAACACTCGGTGAAACGAGAATGGAACATTTCATCGAGTAATCCTTCATCCGAGTGAACCTTGTGACTTCAGCTTAAGTAATATATATTCGACGTCAAGTGTTGGTTGTACGTTAGCGAACTGCAGTTGTTCTAGGGAGTGTTTCCCAAACATTGTTCTGCCGTGGCCCGGTAATTTTCACACTGCCCTTTCGTGACCCACTTAACACTTTTAAACCCAAGCTGGTTTCATTAGGTAAAATAATACACATTTATTAACAGTAAAAATGTTTTATTAATATTACATATTTTGGTATAGCCTATATGGTCACTAAATTTTAGTACGAAGTATGGAGCTGCTGCTTAATTGTTACTAAAGAATCCAAGTTCGCGGAAAATGACGAAAATTTTATCCTAAGGTCTGGTTCCACTTCAAGTCGGTTTCTATATTTATTTTCAAGATAAACTAGTGTTGAAAACCCAGCTTCACATTTGTAAGTTGTGACAAAAGGCATTAAAAAAGTTATTGCTTGATGAGCTAATGTTGTGTATTCTTGACGACAAGATAACCAAAAATCTATCAATGGTCTTAGTCTTGTGTCAAATATATCCTTGAGTGACTGTCAGTTGACAGTTCAATTAACGAATCGACATCTGAATCTAGCAATTCGTGGCAAATTAGTTTCGGAATCTAACTTGAATGGAAATGGGTTTCTTATCCAAGCTTTGTTGCTGTCGATTGGAGGAAAATATTCTTGAAGATACCTCTTCAGTCCTAATAAATGTTCTTTAATTTGAGTTAAGATGTCTTGTGGCAATGCAATCATGTTGCACTCTTTTTGTATTTCCCTTAAATTACTAAATGCTTTGAAGTTCCCTGTTTCCGCGCGTTGTGCCCACACATTAAGCTTTTTTTCTTGCAGCTTCCACCTTGTCTTAAAACAAGGCGATAATGTTGCGACCCGGTATTTTATTTTGATGGCCCGGTACCGGGTCGCGACCCGGCAATTGGGAAACCCTGTTCTAGGGTCCGGTGGGATTGCTGTCTGTTTTACAAGTATTTAAAATGTGGGCTGTGAGGAGAATCTGCTGAATGCTGCTCTCGGCATCATTTTCAAGTGAATACCGTAAAATATTCTCAACTGCTTTCTACTGTTCGAAGCCACTGGGTCTACGGCAACCCTCTTTGGAGAACTTTTTGAGGCTGAAGGGGGTGGGTAAGGAAAGGGGATGGTTGGTAGTAGCTAACCATTCAGATCTGGCCATCAAACAAGGCAAAAGTCATCTCAGGCAACGTTTTAATTCCAAACGGTGGTCTTCCGGCAGGATGATACTGAGAGTATCTTCCACTCTGAATAAGACGGTTCCATGACCACTCAGAATCATGCAACTTCAACACTCCTTTGAAAACACCAAACACACACAAAACAAATGCAAACTCACAGCAGCTTTATTAGACCTCGTACCTTTAATAGTTTACCAAAAAATATTCAAGTTGCAACTAAATTTCCGCATTACATAAAAGAGTTAAAATTATGGCTAAACCATACAGATGTAAAAACTCTATTTATTTAGTTTTATTTCACTTTATGTTTCTAAAAACTCTATTTATTTAGTTTTATTTCACTTTATGTTTCTAAAAACTCTATTTATTTAGTTTTATTTCACTTTATGTTTCTAAAAACTCTATTTATTTAGTTTTATTTCACTTTATGTTTCTAAAAACTCTATTTATTTAGTTTTATTTCACTTTATGTTTCTAAAAACTCTATTTATTTAGTTTTATATCACTTTCTCACAAACTTTACACCTATTATTACAATGTATGTCATTTATTACACTATACACGTATTTAACCGTACGTACACTATTGTATACACTTTTTGCACAAACTGTAAAAACAAATTTTGTTTTTGCTTTATATACCACTGTTTGTTTTTTTCTAGGTACTAAATAAAACTTATTTTAACTATATTACCCACGCACAGGCTGCGCCTTAGTGGGTTCCCACATTTTTGTTATGATTTTCAAAATATGTAAATATAAATTGTAAAATATGGGAAAAACAGAGGAATTTAAAAAAAAAAGTCATTAAAAGTTATGAAAAAATAATTTAAAAATAGCACGCAACCCAACCTAACGTAACATATTTTTTCAAAGGAGGTGTTGAAGTTGCATGATTCTGAGTTGTCCGGTCACCGAATAAGACATTACAGATGACATTTTTTGCGTACGAACGCCCAAGAGCATTTGGTAGAAGTTAGCTAACTTGTGAGCAGTGATTACGTTCCAATGAAAAGGTGTCGAGAAATTATAAATGAATATTCATTGCAATAAAACTACAATGAATATGCAGATTGGCGACTAACACACGCGGACGTAACGTAACAGTGTGAAAATTTTAATTGTGTTATACTAATTTATTACCTACAAACAGAGATAGATTAACATGACGGTTACTCCCAAAAAATGTTTAATCAACAAAAAACAACCGTATTTAGATGAAAAATATATTTGCGTAGTATCAAATTTTATATTATCATTATTACTCTTTATTCAAACTTTATATTATTAACTAGCTGATCCGGCGAACTTCGTACCGCCTCAGAATTAAAAACTGTTGTCAACTTATTAGCTGAATTGATCTAAATTGTTTCTCCCTGCGTATCCTTTCCCCTCTCGCGTTCCCTCTCCCTCTCCCCACTCCACTTCCCCCTTCCCCGTCCCGCTAACCCCCCTTCCTGAGTTCCTTTCCCCCCTCCCCCCTCCCCCGGTTCACAGTTCAATATTATACCCCTTACAATATTGCTGCAGTTCTTTCAAAATAGGAGAATTCGTTCCATACAAAATGTACGGGGAAAATAATTTTCTTCGGAGTGGAACACCCTTTACTTTTAGGGGTATGAAAAATAGATGTTGATCGATTCTCAGACCTACCAGATAAGCACACAAAATTTCATCAAAATTGGTCCAGCCGTTTCGGAGGAGTATGGTAACAAACACCGTGACACGAGAATTTTATATATTAGATATTATTTAAATTTTTATATTATCACTAGTACTGTGTATTTCCTACCCAACTTCGTACGAGCTTTAACACTATTTAAACTTAAACAATAAAAAATATCGCGATTTGTCTTATTGGTTTGACAGTGAATTGGTATTTCAAAGCTCCATATCTAAAAACAGTTGCGTCAACATTCAGACAGAAAAGTGACGCAATTTTTTTTGCTTGATTACTTACTTCACAATGTATGGATACGACGCTGCCATCCTAAAGTCGGGTCCATAGCTTCGTCATTTGCCTTGACAGTCCCATAACACAATTCAATGTTTGTTATCAACATCATAAATATTGCCAACTTTTGTTGTGTTTCGAGCTTTCCATGTTCGACGGAAAACATTTCCTAAACATTCCATCCCGGGTGAAGCGAGATGGCAGGCGGGGGCCGGCGGGGGGGAATAGTTCATTTTTTGACAGATGCCGCGCAATGCGGTCGTGTATGGAGAATTAACGGAACGGCCTTTTGTAGTTATGTGCAAAGAGCGGGCATAATCAGGAGTTTAAAATATTATTATACCTAAATACCTTATACCTAATAAAAATATTTGATAATAAAATTATAATATAATATCAAATATTTAATTATTCTGTTTTTGACGTAAATATTTACGCACTCTAAATTCTTAATAGTAATAATCGATATTAGTCGGAAATCTTTCCTGATAAATAAATATCTACTAAAATATCTGTGTTTTCTCCCTGATGCATCTCTTTTTCATCAGAACGCATTTTAACATTGATGTAAACACCAAAAACGTCAAACGTCAAGTGCTCATTGCAAGCGTCGACACGTCCTTATCGCAGACCACAAGCCAAATTGGGTGTGATCGCGCGCACCAATCTTTCAACCGTGTTTAGTGTTTTAACAAACGGAGGAGACGGAAAACAAAAAACGTTGATGTGATGTTTGATGGACTTTCACGGCAAATCGTGACAAATGTTTGAGCTCTGGACCTGTCTTTAGATAGTAACATTGACAATTCAGAAATTCGGGCAGAAATATGTGCAAACTTCATAACAAGATTAATGCATTATTAGTGGGAAGAATCAAATGTGATGGCAGCAATAAATATGACTTCATGCATACAGCGCCCTTGGGGTGCGCTTTTTTACATTAACTCCACACAGGAGGTCCTGATACGATACGATTGTACCACCCCAGCCAGGAGCACTCCTGTCCCAGTGAGACCAGTACACCAGGGGGCACCGATTTTTTAGGACTTGGAACACTTGCTCTGAGGATAGGGAGGAAGTTGGAGTTTAATCGACCGGTATACATGGCAACCTAATAAGCCAATTGGAATTTAGGATGGGCAGGAGTAAAGGAATGGATTGAGCGTTAATTTTCCCTTCCTTCTTCTTGCCTCTTCTCGACTCTTCTTGTATCTTCTCGTCTCTTCTCAACTATTCTTGTCTCTCCTTGGCTGTTCCTGCTTCTTCTTCGATCTTCTCGTCTTTTCTCGCCTCTTGGCTCTCCTTGTCTCTTCGTGGCTTTCTTGTCTCTTCTCGCCTTTCCTTGGCTCTTATCGTCTCTTTTAGCCTCATTATGATTCTGCTCCTCTTTTCTCATCTATTCTTGGCACTTCTGATACTTCGTCCGTTTTTTTTTTACTTCTTGGATGTTCGAGTCTCAGAGGAAAGAGAGGAAGGTCTGGGAAGGAAAAAAGTATCAGGGGTGAGTAGGAAACTGGGGGTCAATGTGTCCAGGTGTGACAGACGTATGAATCCATCCCCCCACTGCGGTACAAGGCGATGCATCGAGAGTCCGGCTGGAGAGATAAAAAGGTCACCCTCAACTAGTCTCTCCCGATCCATCCCGCCACTAGTGGGCAAACGCATGTGCTGCCAAGACCTAGACAAACTTCACCCCTGTTAAGTCACCAAACGTAGCGAACCACTTCGGGTAACTTATGGCAGGGATATTGGTTATCCAATAAAGGGTTCCCGGAGCGGCGGTACCCACACTCACCTCCCAAATTGGGATATACAAATAATTATTTTCAGAGATATCTCAAACTACGATTCAAACTTACTAATATTGAAAGTTTGAAGAGGTCTTCAGTGGCCCATCGACCAAATTGCCCACGGATAGAGGCACTAGTACAATCTATTCACCACTCGGATGTATAAGTGGTTTTGGTCGTTACCGTTGCGCGTTGGTCCGAAGCAGTTCGCTAGAGACGGCCATAAGTTTCTCACTCAATAGCTTGGCTTTATATCGCTGCTTGAAACTTTCGACTTGCGACTTACAGCTTTTCATGTTCAAAGGGCGCTAATAACGAATGACGTAAAGCAGGAAATGCATTTTTGGCTTACGTTGACATTTTAACAACATATTTATTTATATCTTTAGTAAGTTTGTTCGCTAAACAAATTGACGGCTTCGTGGTGTAAATATTTGATTATAAACGAAATCAGTGCAAAATCTTAATATGTAAAAATGACTGTTTCTTTATTGTCCCTTATGCGTTCCTAAACCACTCAACCGTATGCGATGAAAGTTTGGGACAGATATTTGTAATAGGAAATCTAAAACATGTCGAACCACCAAGGAAAGAAGATTCAGAGTATTTTGATTTCACCAAACCTCCTCTAGGATGTTTTTTAAATTTTAAAACATCGCCGTTCTGTGCGTTAAGTATAGGGTTGCCATCCATCCGGGTTTCCCCGGATTTGTCCTAGTTTAGAGGCCGTCCGGGGAGCGTCCGGTCGGGGTTTCATTTGATGTCTGGGTTTTAAAATAAAAATTAAAATCTTAAAATTTAAAGTCAAACGTATACGTTTGCCCTGAGGAAGGAACGGTCGTTCTGAAACCGGTCGGCTTTAAACAAATATAAAAGTGGTTCAAACAAAGTAACATTGTTTCATTTATCAAAATTAAATTCAATTTCCAAGAATAGATACAGCTGCATTGATTTTTACAAATTCCTTTTAAAAAGGGAAGATATTCTAAAAGCTATCGGAAACAGTGATAAATAAGGAAAAAGCTTTAATAGCTAGATAATCAAGTAATGTACTTATGGGTGCAATAATTTCTTTTCATTTTTGTATTTAAAGTTTTGATTGTTTTTTATTATGAAAAAAAAATTTACAATATGGCTGTTGATTAAAACTTTAAGGTGATATAAATGAGTATAGTTTTTGATTATTTTATGCTTAAAAAAATTTATAATGTAACTTATATTACAGTAAGTCTAAACTTTTAAAAGGTTCAGTTTTGTTGCTAAGATTTAAGAAGACTGAATTTAGTTCATATTATGTTAAGGGATATTTTGTTGTTTAAATGTCTGCTGATAAAAATTTAAAGATATAATTATTATTGAGTTATAGAGTTACCTCAAAAATTGTAAGACTGAATACTAAATGGTCTCAGTACTTATAAGATTTTTGTTTAAAAATTTGATTGAATTTTGTTAGGCTTAATATTTTAATAAGGTTTTGTTTTCATAACAGAGTATATATTATTAATAATTTGTGTTTTATTTTAAGAATAAAAAAATTCTAACTGATTATTAAAACAATTTGTAACAAAATGTGATAAGATTCTGTTTTGTTAGGTACATTTATAATGATGACAAAAGATGACTAAATTTAATTTGAAAATAAATAAATAGGTGATTTATGACATTTTCAACTGTTTTTTATTACCGTTTAAAAAAACCTGTTGACATGTCCGGGTTCTGGGCCCTAAAATCCGGGGTTTTCACGCTTCTTGTCCCGGTTGCCAAATTTAGGAGATGGCAACCCTAGTTAAGTAAGACGATTATTTCCGCGCTGATCGCATTAATTCATGCAACGTCCCTAATTCCCAAAGCGGATTACGCCCGACGAATTCCCCTAGCTGCTGAGGGATGATGACGTCGGCGGAAAATAAGCCTCGGCTAACTGGATTGGCGAAAAAATTAACGCACGCTCAGCTCAGCCTTGCCGCCACGCTATATTAATAATGATCATTAATTTTATACGACTTGTATAATGTTACTTACTTACTTTGGTGGTTACGATATTTCGTAAAATTACGAATATTCATTCAGTACCTATTTATTCCATTACAATTAACCATTTAAAAACCTTAGAATTCGCATTCTGAGCATGATAAACAACATACCTAACTAGATGCATCTAATATATAAAATTCTCGTGTCACGGTGTTTGTTACCATACTCCTCAGAAACGGCTGGACCAATTTTGATGAAATTTTGTGTGCTTATCTGGTAGGTCTGAGAATCGACCAACATCTATTTTTTATACCCCTAAAAGTAAAGGGTGTTCCACTCCGAAGAAAATTATTTTCCCCATACATTTTGTATGGAACGAATTCTCCTATTTTGAAAGAACTGCAGCAATATTATAAGGGGTATAATATTGAACTGTGAACCGGGGGAGGGGGGGAGGGGGGAAAGGAACTCAGGAAGGGGGGTTAGCGGGACGGGGGAAGGGGAGAAGTGGAGTGGGGAGAGGGAGAGGGAACGCGAGAGGGGAAAGGATACGCAGGGAGAAACAATTTAGATCAAGGTATGGTATACGCAGAGAGAAACAATTTAGATCAATTCAGCTACTAAGTTGACAACAGTTTTTGATTCTGAGGCGGTACGAAGTTCGCCGGATCAGCTAGTTTTTTTATAAATTTCGAAGCATTTTTTGCGATTTTTTTGCTATCCAGGAAATTTCATGTAATTATTTTTCCAACCTAGCATCTGAATAGATTATCTCCACAAAAAATTTTTTTTTTTTATGAACTTAGAAACTTCCAGCTGTTTCGGAAAATAATATTACACGTGGGTAGAAATTCGGAAAACGGGAAAAAGTACAGCCGCGAAATCGATTTTTTTACGCATTTTCTGGTAAATTTATCTTACGTCTAGGTGGTATATTAAATCCAGAAATAAATGCTTCGATATTTGTGAATCTTAGATAAAAAAAATACATTATAATATATGATTTCTAATTAAATTTACAAGTGAGCATCCATCGATGTTTTCCAGGGTCAAGTGTCCCATACTCCACGTGCTATTCGTTTTTATCTCGCGCTGAACAAGTCAATTTGTATGGATATTACAATTTTGTAATAATGATGGTGAGATCATAACTTCAAAATTCTATGAATAATTTGTGGAGTCCGTTGAGCAGAATAATTTTTACGAATAATAAATTCGTGAATAAACTTCTCTAACGACAGCGAAGTAATCTCGCTTGCTAAAACTTTGATGGTTTTCTGAATAAATACATAAATAAAAGTATTTTTGGTGCAAAAACACTTCATAATTTTTGTAACTTTGAAACGGTGACCGGAAACTCAGGATGAAACAACTCCGAACCACCTCAGAAAGGTCATTAAGAGTGATGATAAAAAAATGGTTAAGTTAGATTAGGGGTCGTCCATTAATCACGTGAGGCTCGAAAGGGGGGGGGGGGGGGGTTCGGAAAAAATCACGAAATATCACGACGGGGGGGGGGTATAATGAGATATCACGTGTATTTATTTTTCGTAATAATATTCTGAAAATCAAAATACATTGAACTAAAAAAAATACACGTGATTTGGGGGGGGGGGGGTTAGTCTAAAACCTTACCACATATCACCAGGGGGAGGGGTTAAAAGTTGCTAAAAAAAACATCACGTGATTAATGGACGACCCCTTCGGGTTACCGGCTATTTTAAATTATTTTTTCATAGCTTTTATTGACCTTCCTGAGGTGGTTCTGAGTTGGTTTCATTCTGAGTTGACATGGAACTATATGAAACATGTACATATCAAGATTTTTCAGGATTTTAAAACAGTGTGATTTAAGCTTCCGTGAATCTTGCAGCTCAGTTTTTTAAAGGGTATCTAAGGCATATATAAAGGTACTTTCGAACCTCTTTCCATTGCCCACTTCTTTCCTCCTGGCAAAATTTCCCAAAACTGGGATCTCACTGTAATTAAACTGAAAAAAATATCATCAAACACACTAATTTTGGTTGTCCGTGCTGAGCATTAGTTCTGCGTGAAATCTGGTTATTGAACCAAATTTACCTTAAATTTAAGTGTCATTTTAAAAATTGGAAATAATTGTGTGAAGAATTCAGTTAAGCGATGAAGGTACCTCTACCTACTGATTTATTATATAATATTTTACGCAAAGGATTTTCATACGGTTTTCACCAATAGATAGAGTGATTGAAGAGGAATGTTTATATGTATAATACATGTGAATTATATTAGAGAAAAGCCGAGAAATTCAAAGAAAACATATTTTTGCGCGATTTAAACGGCTGGCGGGCCGTACTATAGTCACTTTTGAAATTCGTCTAAGGAAGAAATTGGAAAATAGATGTTCTAGAGTAAGTAGGTATTTGATTTTCCCTTTTCAAATATCCAGTGTTGCATTGCAAGCATTGTATAATTAGTGGCGATCGCTCAAAATGTATGTGCGCATAAATCTTTTAAACTACGAAACAGATTTTCATGCGGTTTTCACCAATAGATAGAGTGATTCAAGGGGAAGGTTTATATGTATAATACATGCTTATTATAGTAGAGAAAAGCCGAGAAATTCAAATATTCAATTCAGGCAGCGGGCAGCTGGCAAGCGGGTGGTGTGGATTTTATAAAGGTTGGGTAATGGCGTTGTGTTTCGTTAGCCACAGCAACGTGTGGCCGGGTCTGCTAGTTTAAAATAAAAGGCTAGATTTAAAAAAAAAATCTTCGGTTCTATTCATTAGGCCTCGGAGTTCAAATTTAAGATGCAGCAACCCCTTTTGCGTACGACGATTGCGTAATTTTATACATTAAAATGCTTGTATAACAAGTATAAAAATTGACAACAAAAACCTCAGTAACCTTTAATTTTAGATGAAACAAATTAATGTCCATCACATGACATAAATAACAATCTATGGAACTCGTCCAACAAACAAAAACAAATAATATAACAGCTGTCAATAAAGGTGAGGAAATTTGACAGCTCGCCAACAGACGCAAATGCTTGAAATCGTGTGATTTTCGCGACTTTTCCGTCTGCCTACTCTTTCGGAGAAAGATTGGCAAAACACACACCAGATGTTGCCAGCCGCGTGAGAGGAAAAATAACCTATTCGCAACATGCAAACTTAACCACAGGTGAGCACAACATACATAAAAATGTTAACTTGCAGAAACGTAAAACTGCAGACGGCCTGGGGCCACAGAAAGAAATGAAACGGTTATGATCCATACAAAATGAAAAGGTCGAACTCAATTATTGATAGAATGCTTATAAATCATCCAACACTTTTACTTTAATCTAAAACTCGATATTTGGCAAAACCATGTTTGTACATAATAACACGAAGATTGGAAAGATCAAATAATAAATCAAAGCATGAATAACGCATACGTGTAATTTACATACATAAATATACGTTCAAGCAATACCACCAAAAAAATATTTATAATTTATACTGCAGTTTGATTAAAAACAGTTTGTGAGATTCAGTAATTGCGTATAGGAACAAAATGTATGTACGAGTATATTATTTAAATTACCGTTAGCGCAAATTTGTAGACACAGTGGAAATGTGATATCACGCACAAGGCATGCAATTTTTTGCTCGGTAATTGTTATCACGGCAAGGCCAAATAATTGTACATTTTACCGAGCACTGGGTCAATGAAACAATCAATAGGTACGCTAAAAGTTAATTCTTTAAAACATCGTAAGTTAATACAGAAAATTGTGGTATAGTTACTAGATTTTACAATGAAAATATTTTTAACGTATTCAAAGCGTGTTTATTTTTTAATAATATTTCTGTGTGATTAGTGATTACATTTGACTCCAGATACTAATATCTACAGCCTATATGTCGGACGAATATCTACAGCTCATATGTTGAACTAATATCTACG
The DNA here is from genome assembly GCA_917880885.1 of Limnephilus marmoratus. Classification (NCBI taxonomy): domain Eukaryota; kingdom Metazoa; phylum Arthropoda; class Insecta; order Trichoptera; family Limnephilidae; genus Limnephilus; species Limnephilus marmoratus. The sequence goes on along the minus strand of OU862919.1, from coordinate 25,019,551 downwards.
AACTTCAGAGTGTTGACTAATATCTACAGAGCTAAGGTCGAACGAATATCTATAACGGTCCCAGTGTTGACTGTTGACTAATATCTACAGAGCGTAGGTTGAACAAATATCTACAGAGCGTAGGTTGGACTCTAAATGTGTCCAATAGTCCGATATTAGGGATTTTTACATACATACTTACATAAATTAAGTTTTTTAAACTGCATACGCAATATTACATTGTTCCAATATGCTATACATAATTGCAAATCCAACCTCTGCCAGTGTTGTAGATATTCGTCAACACTTTGGTTCTCATAGATATTAGTTCGATTTTTTCAGTTTTTGGAATTCCTGTAGATATTAGTAGATGTCTCCCCCCATTTGCCAGGTTCCAATGGGATTATAGAAAGGGGTCGGATAAAGCAGGGCGTATGAGATAACTGACTGTGTGAGTGTGTTAGGTGTCTAGATTTGCTACTTCGCTGGTTGCACCCATTAAGAGTGTTATATTTCGAATTAATTTTAGAGGGGATTGTAATGGGTAAATGGGTATTATACTAAAACAACAAAACACAAAAATTCAATTAGGATAAAATTTCGCTTAATCGGTTTTGAATCATAATCATAAGCAATCATCGCAGAATCATATAATGTAACTAGCTGACCCGGCCACGCGTTGCTGTGGCTAATAAAACACAACGTCATCTACTGGATGGTTATCCAACCTTTATAACCACCGCCGTCTTTGAGTTTATCGCGAAGAGACGGACAGATGCCGCGGAGGACTTTAATTTATAATACGTAGAGATGGTGTGAAAGATTATAATAATGTGCATGAAATGCTTGAGGTAACTAACGTATTTAAGTTAATAAGGATTAATTCTGTATCCGTCTAAATAACTTTTCAATTACCGCAATGTACGTGACCATTTTTTTAGAAGATAGAATGGGTATAGTAAGCTATCCGTAAAAGATAGATATATGCCTTCGCGGACTTTTTTGTAAATCTATAAAAGAGGAATATCCCACCATGCATTGTTTTGTTATATCCCAAAAGGATTAGGTAGCGTTTTCGATGATAGCTAACAGGCCGCTTGACTTTTTCTGACACTTTTAACAATTATCGTTACGTTTCAACCAATTTACACAAATCCTTGACAAATTACATACCTAAACCTTCCTCACGAAACACTCCATCTATAGGTGAAAACCGCATGAAAATCCGTTCAGTAGTTTTCGAGTTTATCGCGAACAGACAAACAGACAGACGACGCGGGGGACTTTAATTTATAATATGTAGAGAAGTTTAACAGCAATAATTTTAAGTGTGGTTCGACACACATTTGGATACCTACTTAGGTACTGTGAGTTTTAACATACCATTCAATTGATATCTCTGCATGAGTCATACATGAAAAAACTTTTTTTACACTTTGTTTGACTTTCTCATGATGTGTTAACTAATGTCCTACGTCAGCCACGAGCATCACTACTATGCTACGGAACTGTGGCAAACAACAATGTTAAAAAAATGTACAAAATAAAACAATTTAACAGAGGATGCAATATTTATGTGTGTGAATTTATTTATTTATCCAATTTGTAATATGAAATATAACACGACATGGCTGACACCTTGATGTTAGTAGTGTTGAGTACCTCATACAAGAGGCACCTCAAATGTCCCATACAAACACGTAAAATGTCCCCCCACCTCACAATATGTATTTGTACCAACTCTTTTTCTTTGTATTACTACAAATATGAAGGGGGGACAAATATGAAGGAGGGACAAACATGAGGTGTGAGGTGATTTGTTTTGTTGGACTACATTCATGTCATGTACGGGATAAATATGAGGTGAGGTGTGAGGTAGTTGGTGTATTGGACTACATGTCATGTCACGTTGTCACGTATGGGATAAATATGAGGTGAGGTGTGAGGTGGTTGATGTATTAAACTACATGTCATGTCACGCATAGTTTGGGACAAATGTATGAGGTGGTGAGGCGTGAAGTGTTTGTATGTTCTATGACATTTTTGTATTAGAACCGTGAGGTGGTGATGGGGTAAGCCAATTCATATATTGTGAATACCGCAGAAGCGTCCCAACTGCTCCGAAATTTTTATTTTTTTATTCTAAATTATTGTTAAGTGAATACCGCACAAGAGTACCAAATGTTCCAAAAAAAAAGTTTTTTTAAATATTTTTTTGTTTTAAATTATTGTTATGTGAATACACAAAACAATAATTTATGAGCACAAAAGTCCCAACTGCTCCAAAAAAATTTTTTTTTTTGAAAATTTTTTTTTATTGTAAATTATTGTTTATGTGAATACACAAAACAATAATTTATGAGCACAAGAGTCCCAAATGCTCGAAAAAAATATTTTTTTAAAATATTTTTTTATTGTAAATTATTGTTATGTGAATCAACAAAACAATAATTTATGAGCACAAGAGTCCCAACTTCTCAAAAAAAATTTATTTTTTATTTTTTTTTAATTGTAAATTATTGTTTTGTGAATACACAAAACAATAATTTATGAGCACAAGAGTCCCAACTGCTCTAAAAAAAAAATTATTTTTTTTTATTTTTTTATTGTAAATTATTGTTATGTGAATACACCTAACAATAATTTATGAGCACAAGAGTCCCAACTGCTTAAATTTTTATTTTGTTATTGTAAATATTTTTTATTGTAAATTATGTATTGATAAGTGAATACCGCACAACAGTACCAACTGTGCCAATTTTTTTTTGTTTTTTAATATATTTTTATTTTAAATTATTGATATATGTTATGTAAATACCGCACAAGAGTCCCAACAGCTCCCAAGGGAGGGAGGATAAGGCAGTGTTGAAATGAGGTGGAGGGGGTTGCTGAGGAGGGGGAGGGATAAGAGGGGGGGGTGCAGGGGGGGGGGTCAGAGAGGGGTTGCAGGGAGGGGATCAGAGAGGGGTTGCAGGGAGGGGATCAGAGGTGGTGAAGGTGGGGAGGGGGTAGGCCTTTTTTATATCCATTTTTCGTATTACAAAAATAACAGACACGGGAGGCGGGTATGAGTACCGCCACCCCGGTATTTATTAGAAAACCAACACCTCTGAACCAAGAAAATCAAGCTGAAGGAAAAAACCAGCCACCCCCCCCCCCCCCCCCCGTAGGTAAGCGAAAATATTTTGTAACACCTCACCTCAAATGAGGTGGGACACCTCAACACCTCATTTCAATATTTGAGTACCTCATACAAACTCATCCTGATATCGTGTCCTACCCAACACTAGATGTTAGTCGGAGAAGGAAATATAAAGTGGATATTCTTGAATTTAATTAGAAGAACCTCTGCGGTTTTCTGGTCCTGGGTGGGTTGCCAGTAACCTTTGGAGAAGAACAAAAATAACACACGTTTTAAGGGGGTTACGACTTACGACTGATCTATCGGTGTTTTGTTTGTTTTGGAGAGTTGAGATTTGCGTCAGGTCATTAAACGGAAATAGAAACAAAGATGGATGTAAGAAAAACAGACAGTTGACTTTATTTATGTATGGGATAATGATTAAAACATTTAAATTGAGTTAATGTAACAGTAGGTAGTAAAATTTTCGTATCGATTTCCATACAAATGTTACGTTAGAGCAGGGGTTCCCAACGTTTTTGTACTCTAGAGCACATTCTAAAATATCGGTAGGGTGGCGGGCGCCACCTCTTTTTAACCGACAAACTTCTTCCATAACTGATATTATTAATGTTTCGGACAGCGTTACAGTGTCCATTATCAGGGCAGTTGTCTAAAAAAAAAATTTAAAAAAAAAAAATAAATAAATAAATAAAAAAAAAAAAAAAAAAAACAACAACAACAACAACAACATTCTTCCATAACTTCTCATTTTCCCATAATATTTTCTTATATTCATAATTTAATAAATAATACACAAAAATGTTTCAAAATAATAAAATTATTATTCAAATTGCATACTCACAGAGTTACAAAACGTAAACGTCGTAAAACATAGTAAACAAAAAACACAAATACAAAGAAATTTTTTTATAAAAAAATATACTATCAATATGTCAATGTGATCTTTGGCATTGCATATCATTGGCCAGTGCCTCATAATTAGGAGAGTATGTCGATATTCCTGTTAGCAAACAATCATAAAGATGCTCATCGGTGAGTCGAGATCTATATTTTGATTTTATGAAGTTCATGTTTGAAAACAATGATTCGCATAAATATGTCGAACCGAAAAATGAATTAATTTTATAAGCCGCTTTTTTCGAAAATGGGAACTTTTCTCTATCCACTGTATTCCAAAAGTCCTCTGATATTAAGGATTTTAGCAAAATATCATTCTTAAGGTCCAAAATTTCTAACTCTAGTAACTCTAGTTCTTCTGTCTTAGCTTGAACAAAATCTGCAATACGTGCGGCCATTTCCATTACATTTATTTGGCAAGTAAAAGGATTGATACAGAAGGAAACAATTGGCTCGATATGCGTAAACTGCAAAAATCTCTCTTCAAACTGATTTTTTAACACTTGAAGATGCTTAATAAATAATAACCCGTTTAATTCATTGTTACCTAGCATTTTCTTCATATGTGGGAAATGCACGAGAGAATTGATCTGCAGATGTGATATCAACAAATCCAATTTAGCTTTAAATGACTTTACAGAGGTAATCATTTCAGCTATATTTTTGTTTTTCCCCTGCAACTCCAAATTTAAAGAATTTAATTTTTCAGTGATATCTGTGAGAAATCCCAAATCAATCAGCCAGAAAACCCGAAGTAAGCCGATGATCGCCGAAGCAATCGGGACGGTACGAGCACTACGAGCACGTGACTATTGTTAGTTTGGCTGTTGGCCGCGGCGCCCGCGGGCTCATTGCTTTCACTGAGTCGCGTGCCGTGTGTTTTGTTTGGCGCCTCGGAGTTCAAAAACTCTATCTCTGTCGAACAGTGGCGGGCGCATGCGAATCGCTCCGCGGGCGCCATGGCGCCCGCGGGCACAGGGTTGGGAACCCATGCGTTAGAGGAAGAAAATAAGAAATAGCATAATGAAAATTAACTCGAATCTCAACGTATTCGAGGATATAAAGTAAATTTTCGACGACCTCCGTAGTCCAGTGGCTAAGACTCTTGACTCACATTCCGGAGGTCGCGGGTTCGAACCCGGCATGCGCAAATAAATTTTATTTGATTAATTTGTGTTATTTCACAATTAATTCATTTAAAATAATATATAGTATATTTGCGGCATGTTCCAGAGTGGAAGATACTATCAGTATCGCCCTGGTGTAAGACCACCATTCAGAATTGAAACGTTGCTTGAAAATGGCTTTAGCCGTGTTTAGTGACCAGATCTGAATAGCCAGGTACTTCCCAACCTTCCTCTTCCCCACCTCCTTCCCCTCCCCGCTACCTTCAGCCTCACAACATACCCCAATTGGGGATGCCATAGTCTCACTTGCTCCAGACGGGAGCAGTTGAGATTCTTGTGCGGTATTCACTGTAAAAAAAAAAAAAAAAAATAAAGTGATATAAAGTGACGTAAAGTGATAAAATGAGATTAACGAGCAACGATCGTATTGTTTTGTTCGCCAGATTCCGGAAGACCTCGTGGATGTGAAACAGGTCATAAATATTTGACCGTTAAATTCGTATTTTATTACGGCGGAACATCGAATTGGGAAGGTTCGGATGGCTTCGTAAAAAGCTAATGAAATGCCATAAACCGTAATAGTCCGTAGAATTAGAGGTACTAAATATTTGTACGTATCGTGAATAATCATTAATAACTTCATTATTATTTAGCGAGAGGAAATCTCGATCAGATAAAGAAAAACTAACACTACAAACTTTAATAAATCAGCGCACAAAAATACTACTAATTTTAATAAAATTAAGTTTTAAGCATTACCGCTAGCATGGTTATATAATAACGACGACATAGTGCACACATGTGCGACACGAATATTCAACGTTTATGTAAGGATTAAAGCAACGTAATTAATATTAATATCGATGTTAATGAATTTATTTTGGGTGAATTAAGTAATGTAAATAGTCATCAAGCATTTATTATTTTGTAAATTAAATCACCTTTAGAGATGCTTCACAAATGCGGTAATAATTGTACTTGCATGACTGCCCTTAAGAGGGCATTACCAGAGAAAACCAGAAATATGTCATTTTCAAATGAGATTTTAGACGTATTGACTCTTTTCCACAAAAAATTATAAATGCATTCCGAAAGATTGTTTTTTTATCTAGCAATCGCATGTAATAAATTTTTATGTATTTAATTTTTAGTATAATAAGCTTATTCCATAGGTCGTTGGCAGATTTGTTAAATTTTAAAAAAAGATTTTGTATTATACAACACCCATTTCAAATAATATAATCATGCAGTAAAATAAATCAATACATTATCTAGCAAACGCATGTTTTAGAATGTTAATTTTAGTTTCAATAAAATCATTAAAAAATATGTACGTACATGTGTTTCTTGACGAAAATTGGTCCATTTGTGTATTTATTTGCGCACTTACAAACCAATATATTTATGATTTTTTTTTATATTCTTATTAAATTTAGACATTATTGAAAAATGATAAATACTTATAATCAAAAAATAATTACAAAAAGTACATTATTTTAATAGTTTTATCATCACGCCTTTCAGCATTTTTGGATGAAGGTATAAATTAAAGCTAATTTGGATTGAAATAAATTCGATATTGATTTATAATTTAAAAAAGCTGGTACGGAGAATAATTAATCTTTCTCATTGTAACCGCCCTGCACGATCGTAAGAACAACTTTCTTGCTTAGTAATTAAGAGCGTTTAACCAGCCAGCGGACGAAAATCCACATTTCGTCGAAAGTTGTTCTTCCGATGCAAGATTAATTATTCTCCGTACCAGCTTTTTAAAATTATAACTCAATATCGAATTTATTTCAATCCAAATTAGCTTTAATTTATACCTTCATCCAAAAATGCTGAAAGGCGTGATGATAAAACTATTAAAATAGTGTAGTTTTTGTACTTATTTTTTGATTATAAGTATTTATCATTTTTCAATAATGTCTAAATTTAATAAGAATGTTAAAAAATCTGAAATATATTAGTTTGTAAGTTGGGATGGTCCGATACTCTGTAGGGAACCCGCTTGCACAGCGCGGGTGTAAACTGTGCGCCCTAAAGTTTAAGTTTAGACTTACGGAATTCAATAGTTTGTAAGTTCGCAAATAAATACACAAATGGACCAATTTTCGTCAAGAAACACATGTACGTACATATTTTTTAATGATTTTATTGAAACTAAAATAAAAATTCTAATACATAACTCTGCTAGATAATGTATTGATTTATTTTACTGCATGATTACATTATTTGAAATGGGTGTGGTATAATACAAAAACTTTTTTGAAAATTTAACAAATCTGCCAACGACCTATGGAATAACCTTATTATACTAAAAATTAAAAAAAATTCAAAAAATTTATTACATAACTTCACTAGATAAAAGAACAATCTTTCGAAATCCATTTATATTTTTTTGTGGAAAAGAGTCAATACGTCTAAAAACTTTTTTGAAAATGACGTATTTCCGGCTTTCTCTGGTAATGCCCTCTTAAAACTGTTTGAATTGGCAGATAATTGAAACTTTTACTGAGATTGCGTACAAATATTATACAATTGTCATCTCATACGTACAGACGAAACGTAGACATGCTAATTCTGATGAAAATGTAGACATGCCAATAAAAACTAAGTAGCAAATGTGCATGTGAAACAAAACTCTTCAAAACAAAACGCTAATCTTGCTTCACAACCTCCAGTTGAGGGTGCTATCGTCTGACTGGCTCCAGACGGTTGGGACTCCTGTTCGGTTTTCACATAAAAAAACATTTTTTTAAGAAAACTAAAACCTAACCTAACACAAATATAAAAAAAATAATAAAATATAAAAAAACGAGTGTGCATTAGACCACACGACTGAAGTAAAACTTCACTAACTTATATCCCCCTCTCAACTTCCGTTCGCCTCGCCCGATCACACTTTTCATAACGCTCTCGTCACGCATTCACCAGCTTACTCCCCAAGTCAAGCGTGCGTATAGAAATTTTACTTAAAAAACATAACCCAGTAAACTTAGCTAATTTCGTTGAAAGTAACACTTCTCAAAAGTATTCTGATTCGTCACAAATGTCGAAGGTCACAAATAATTTAACAAGTAACCTAGTAAACTATTTTTTCATCACTTTGCGTGACTTTTCAAAAGTGTTCTAATTTGTATGGCTATCCTATTTATGTACAGCATAAAAAATTACAAAGCCGTTGATTTTCACAGCTATTGATTACTCTGCGACGCCGACGTAGCGGAAGGAGTGCTGACACTGGGTCATGCAATTTTTATATTAGAACGTATGAAATCGTAATGAGGGGGCGTTTCATCTAGCAGCGTAAAGAAACTACCGATAAAGATGATAAAGATAAATACAATCGACACACACAAGCACATTCTACAGTTCTACAGGGCAACGAAACACAACAATACACGAGCGCATACATAACAATGAAGACTGAAATATGCTGCGAGCGATTCACCGAATGATTTCGTTTTCGGCGAAAGTGGTTCCTGCTCTGCAATCATTAGCAGCGAGATATTATTATTATTCGCAATATTTGGGGCTCGATTTTTCTTCTAATCGTTATTCGTTATGACCGGCGGGCGGCGTTACGTGGTGGAAATTAAAGATCTGGGTAAGAGTTCATATAACTGGTTGGTAGACCAGATGGCGCTTTTGCACTAAAATTAGCATTCATTCAATAATTCTAATAAAATACCTAATTTGTTTCAATAGATTTCTTTGCACACAAATTTGGTTGGGTCAAGAATTGAGTTAAGGTATCTGTAAGATACTCGTATGTGTTAAGATTGCAACATTTTTGTGACGAGACAATTTTTTCCTAGCAATGTACTAGATGCCTAACAATGCCTAGATGTGACAATTTGATGTGAACATAATTCAAATAAAACTTAACGATAATTATTATAAAATAGAGGGACACGTGATGAGAAATGAAATAAGCATTATATGTATAACCAAAAACGCAAGAAGATATTTCAGACGGTTCGGCGACATAGAGCCTGCGAAAACGGTTTTCAAAGTTCGGCCCAAAGCCTTGCATTTGGCCCCGTAAGAATGATTTTTCCACAAATGCTGCTTTATGTAGATTTTCGATGATTCCTCTTCAGACCACAAATTTTAGAAAAAACTCAAAATTTCAGTCGGTTCGGCGTTAACCTAATAATTTAATTTCATTTTAATTTTTACTTTATTTGGGAATAAAAAAGACATTTTAAGAATCAGAACACTTTTAAAACAGCAATTCAATATACGATACAATGATAATGGAATTGAGAGAAAAAGAAAATCTAAAAAAAATAGATAAAAATATGTACATAGATAAGACTAAACGAATCTTAAAATAATGTTAATAAAATGATCAAAGATAAACAAAATAAAGAAAGGAAACAACATTATAAAAATAATTCAAAGATCTTACACACAGCAGGGGTGATTATTTATTATTATTGTAATTAATGATTATTAATCCTGTAGAAACAATCAATAAATAAAATGAAAACATCAAAACAAATAAATAAAAACCTCCAAGTAGTAGCATTGATTGATACACATTAGAAAACAATCGTGATAAAATAATCTAACTTACGGCCAACTGATAAAATAGAGATATATTTTTTGAAAATGATGTCGTGAGGTTATAAGGGGCATATTTTCTGGCCTAGGGATATTGAGGCGCGAGGTTGAACTTTCTTTCATAATACGTAACATCTGCGCAAAGACATAACATCGCTACAGTGATAAATCTAAAAAATAACGTATTACCTGACTGAAGTTTTGCATAGGATTAATACCGTTACTAAATCACGGATCATGTGAATGCACGATCATACCTATTGCCCAACGTTTTGTATAGCGGCAAGAAAGTTGTTTGCAAGTGGAAAAAACACATCGCCGGCAATTAATTAGTTCGGCGGAAGTAGACGTATTGGGCAAGTTAGTGCGCGAAACAGATGCTGGGTCCATTCACATTTCCTCTATAAATAAATTACACGAGAGTAAATAGCCAATTACGTGTATCATTCATCGCACTGCCGAGGCAGGAATTATTGCTGTATTCAATGGCAAGGGTAAATCGGCGGCACGGCGATTGGAGAAGAAAATAAATGAGAAAGTTATCAGCGGAGGTTTTGTTACTTTTCCATTTGTGTTTTGACACGTGTGGGGTCCGGTCCGGTGAAAATAATCTGAGGGTTACCTAACCACGTGGCAGATGGATTGTTATTATAGGAACGAGGAAATTAATTAGGATAACAGGAAATGACAGTTAAAAATGTGTGATTTAAACGTGAAGCTAAAAGTATGTCAAAACAATACAAGTTTTTTTTGACATTACATAATTCATCGCATTCGATCCATTTCTGGATGAATACGTCCCCAGACTTCTCCCACCTCTTCCTTCTGATCGTGGATGTGGCGGATCGATTCGCGGCGATTACAATAGCCTGATAAATGTATTTTTTGTGGGTTTGTCGGTAATCGAACCCGAGACCACCGGCCAAGATTTAAATCCCTTAACTACATCCCACCCACATCGGAGGTTAAAGAACTATTGACGTAGACAATTGAGAGTTTTCCACGACTAATTGCGACAGCTCGAGGGTAAGGTTACACGGACGAAATGAAAATGCGTATACACACCAATAATTTTAACTTTTCAGTATAATTTGGCACCTATTTTGATTAAGTGCGATAAGCAAGACATCATTACTGAAGAAATACAATTATATTGTTAGGAAGTTTACCCAATCAAGAAAACTAATCCAAATATGATTTAGAGTGCATTGAAATGCACCAACCGGAGCATATCAAATTGCAACCTACTAAGAAGTGCATAATAAACGAAAAACATTTCATTTCCGTACTCTACTTTGTTTTGTAGACGGGTTTACAAAATGGGTTAAGATGACAGAACCAGGAAGATGAAAGAAGTAGAAAGTGGGGAACAGGGAACATACTGACACACCACAACAATTAAAAAGGAGGTATTTACAGACGAGGGTACCAGGAGAACACAGCTCACGAGAGTGACGTGGGCCACCTGCTTTTAGAAATTGCGTAATGATACAAAGTTGACAAGGCGGTTCATTATTATGCAAAAGTGACTCACTCGAGGGACCTGTTTGTGGTAGATCTTTCAAATAACAGATATATACCTACATTATTTTATTGTGTGCAAACAGTTGGGCGAAAAGAAATGTCACCACCAGTCAAATACCGAGAAACCCTGTTACCCATGGGAAAACTTTGATTTAGTTTTGATTCGTCTATTACTTTCTTAATCTCTTAAAGATTTTTATCTATATCTCATAAATATTGACAGGGAAAAGTAAACTAACATTTTTTGTATTTGATTACAATATTATTATCTGTGGCAAAATACATATCCTGGCGAAGGAATGGGTGTCAAATTCAATAAGTACGATAAAACATTATTTTGATAAAATAAATATACCTTTTTAACCAAAATTCTCACCGAGGTAGGTGCATTTTACGATAAGGAAAAGTCGAGATAACATGCCAGACAGCTCGAACTAAATTATATTATTTATTGTGAAATTTCACGGTCAAAAGTGCTTTATTTTTGAGGTATTCTTCTTTAGCCAATGTTTCGGTCGGTTCCATGCCAACTCAGAAGAACATTATTAAAAGTTATGAAAAAATAATTTAAAAATAGCCGTTAACCCTAACCTAACTTAACCTATCTAACCATTTTTTTATTATCACTATTAATGACCTTTCTGAGGTGCTTCTGAGTTGGTTTCATTCTGAGTTATCTGGTCACCGTTTCGGTCAGCGTTATAGTATCCATCATCAGGGCAGACGTGCCCTGCTGACACATCTTGAAACACACATGCTGAGACTTGAAAGGTTTGCTATAGAAGGAGGTAGGTAGGCAACACGGCATAATGCTGCAAAAATAAATCAATCATAATATCTATCGAAATAAACTTTTGTTTTCGTGATTGAATAAATATGAGAATATAGTGGATCTTGGAAGTGGAAATTAATCCACTTCCCGACATCCGATCGAGCTGAAAGCTCGGTAGACAGATTCGTTATCGATGATGAGATATGACAATGCATTCTATCAACTTTTGGTAGCAATCACGCACACACGCGCATTTCTCTGAAATTAGTTGACATTAATAGCATTTAATATGAAATAAATGTCGGTCTTATAAACTCAGGATTTGGCCCGATTGGTAGCGTGGTCGATTTCGATCCCTGGGTAGGAAAGTTCAATTCTCAGTCAAACCATTTTTTTTAAACAAACTTAAAAAATATTTCAAAAACGATTTATTATCGTAAAAACGGTGATTACGGGTTGCTTTTTCAATCACTTTGTAAATGTGGGTTGCTCCCTTCCTTCATTACACACGTGGTAATTAGTAATTACACATCCGTCATCACCCATTCATTCATTTACTCGTGATGCTTATTTACATTTTATAAATAGAGCCTTCAACAGTAGTTTTCTATCAAAAAAATAAACCGATCTGTGATCGAAAGCTTCAACTCGTGAAACTGTCACATTTCTATTGAAATTTTAATCGAGCGAATTTTAACCTCGTACAATCATGGTTTTTGACCAACCCACAAACTACCAACCTTGTGTGGAACTATTACAGACTATAAAAGCAGACAATTAAATACTGAATACTCTTGTCGTATCCGGGAATATATCGTAGAAATAAAAAGCCATCAAACAAGAATCATCACTCATCATCATCACCAATTGATTCAAGTTTTTTTTTAATAAATTTATAAATTAACGATCGGATCCTAACACTATTTGAATTGCGAGCCGAGCTAATGTGTTAAACATATATTGGAATAATACATGTGAGATTGGTAACATAATGCTCGGTTCCAACATTCAAGGTGTTGTTAGTAACTTCTCACCTTGACTTTAGCTCACAGCTGACTTGTGTTGTGTTGTACAGACGGATATAAAACACACAGGGTACGCGATGTATTAATACTTTGGAATATAAGCGCAAGGTGGCGGCAGGGTGTCACAATATTATACCAGGAAGAAGTGTGATTATATGTATGTAATTAGATATAATTTATAGTATAAAACTGAGGTGTTGAAATTTCATTGTAAATAATACGGTATTAAAGATGGAGGACGCCTCACAAATCTTCGAATAAGAGAGTTGAGATAATACGTGTGATAAAGGGGGTAAGGAAGTTTCGGCATAAATTGGTCAGAATATTTTTCCACTTAAAGTTTTTCTTGTACACATATCGATCGTCCAGTTGATTACCAGTCATTTTTGATTTGTCAAATTTATCCAAGACAATTTATCCAGGTAGCATTTAGTTCGAATTGAATCTTGAAATCATACATAAATTTGAAAATAGTTTTGGTAATTCTTAGTCGAAGTATGATACAGTTAAAAATGACCGAAACGTTAGGGTCCCATCAGAGTAGCACCCCGGCAAGGCTAAGGTCGTAAGTTTGATTGGTGTTTCAAATATTCGATCGAGAGTCGCTAATACTGTCTACATTAATTCAATATAAATAGGAAGTGGGTAAATAGTATTAATCATAGAATAAAGATGAAAACTAGAAGTGCCTTCCATACAAATTTGAATGGGACGAAATTTTCCATTTAGCACGCGCTATGTCTCACTTGTAAGGAGAATATATGACGCAAATGTGGATTGTAGAAGAAGTCGGGGACGCCCGAGCAATACATGGCACGACTAAGTGAATCAGATACTTACGTCAGGCTATGTGAAGAGTCGGAATAATAGAAGTGCATGTATGAGATGATGTATGAATTTGAACGAGGCAAGGAGTGTGTGCCAAAATCGAGTTGTTTGGCGGTCCGTCCTCTCTGCCTACCCCTGCGGGGAAACGGCGTGATGGTTAGTTAGTTAGTTATGTCTTACTTACAGTCACCTTACATTGTAGATCTCTATCCACAATGTTAACACAGTTTGCATTGGAAATTTATGCCCGATTGACAAAATTTTTGGAAAACAGCACACGCCCGAAAGGCATTTATTGTGGTTTTCTTTCTTCTACGATATTAATACTTCGTTTTTTTTTTAAATATTAATAACGCGGAAGCCTGGATTGTGTCTTCACCATTTTAACACTGCGAACGCTCATCGTATTGTATTTTTTACCAATGCTCTGACGTCAAACTAATGACAATTACTTGTACGAAGATAGCATTGAAACATAATTTGATATTCATTTTTACATATTACTTTTAATTAATAGCTACGAATAATATGAAATTGAGAAATCGCCATTGTATGTGGGAAGATTTCGATAACTTTGGCTTGTAGTAGGTATTAATTCTTTTTAATGACGATAATATGAAACGAATGGATAATAAATGGGACCGATGATTGGCGGAGGTAATCTTCAAATAGCAAAGGACGTTCGCATGATCAGAGGTCGTAGCCATCATTACGACTATCATTCTGTAAATTATATAATAAACATTACAGCATGATCATCATTGAACGGACTTACGAGAAGAACCCAGTTGCAAGAAATTGAGGTAAGATATCCATAATCTCATAATAAATTCATGTTGCTTTACTACCCGGTTTCGCCAGAGTTTCTTCTAACCAAATCTGTTTCTTTATCACCTTTTTCGTCTTATTTCAAAGCTTCATAGCCCTTGTCGGAAATTACGTCGAGAATTAAGTTGCGTTCATCTAGAAATTTCCGATATAGAAGGTTAGGTAATTTCAATACTCCAGAGCTCACGGTTGAAGGTATATGCTGGTTCTAATACCAAAAAACAATTTAAAACCAAAGAAAAATTTATTACATTCAAATTTGTATGGAAGACACTTGCAGTTTTCTTCTTTATTCTATGACTAGCAGACCCGGTCACACGTGGCTGTGGCTAACAAAACACAATGCCATTACCCAACCTTTATAAAATCCACACCACCCGCTTGCCAGCTGCCCGCTGCCTGAATTGAATATTTAAATTTCTCGGCTTTTCTCTACTATAATAAGCATGCATTATACATATAAACCTTCCTGTTGAATCACTCTTATCTACTGGTGAAAACCGCATGAAAATCCGTTGCGTAGTTTAAAAGATCTATGCGCACATATATTTTGAGCGAGTTCATTTTATACTATGTAATGATTAATACTAATTTACCCACTTCCTATTTTATATTGAATTAATGAAGACAACATTAGCGTCTATCAACTCTCAATTAAACAGATTGTCAATTTTGCAAAGGAATCTATAAATTCTAAATATATTGATTAAATTTTTCGCGGTCTATCCTAATCCTAGCAACTCGCATATTGAGAATATCTGGTCTGAATTACAATGAATGGTACATGGAACAGAGTACAGAAAACGAGAGAGAAGCTTGTAAGTACTTAAAATAAAATTAATATAATTATTTATGAGAAACTTTACAAAGAAGGGGTCATGTTTGCTCTCTCAAGAATATTATAACAATGTTGGAGTCATGTATTGTTGCGTATACATTTGCGAACATAAATGCGACCCGAGCTACGCATTATGGGAAAGGAACGAAATGACCGCAAGCGGCGTTTTACGACGTTTGCGGTTTCTTCGTTCCTTTCGTACATGCAGCCTTAGAAATTAGAGCACACTTTGATACATGAAACACAGCCAACTAAGAACAAGGAGCTAGTTGTCTCGTACGCCCATAAATCAGATAGATACATGGTTGCAATTAATTTCAGCACATGCGGTGTATCGATTATTAGTCAAATTGTCGGTTCTTTAACGGTAGTCGGTAGATAAGAACATGATAAATCAATCAAGATATAGAAGATAAGTGCACAAATGATCTGATTATAATAATTATGGACAATGTGTTCCAGCGCACGACTTTAACTAATTTTGGAATATTATTTTAGGAAGGAGATTTTCAGCTAAATAAGCGTTCCTCAAAATAAAATAGTCATATGAAAGTTTTCCGTAAAAAATACAATAACAACAATGACTTTTCAAAATGAAAAATTAAAACATTAACCCAACCTGCGGCCCAATTGAAGATTTTTTGCGGCCAAAACGAAATTTTCAGCTTCATACGTTTTGGATTTTGGTATTCTTACAAAAAAAGAATAAAGAAATAGTAAAAAAAATAATAATAAATAAATAAAATAGTAAATTTATCACATTTATATTACATTTTGTGAAATTAGAATTTTCTTGTTATTAGATCTCCATAGGACTTTTTTTTGTATTTCTTGGGCACTGACTACGTAACAATTTCTAGACATTTTTGTTTTGAAAATTAATTTTCGATGTACATTTGTTACTTTAATTTTAAATTTTTTTGCGACGGTCGAAAAAAATTTTTAAATTAAAGTAACAAATGTACATCGAAAATTAAAACTTTTCAAAACAAAAAAAATCTCCATAGGACTCTTGATGGTGGTTTTGATTTATTGATTGAAAAGTGCCAGGCGCATGGCCAAAATAGGAATTTATTTTGGCAATCAATTCAAACCAGTATATTTTTTTCGCACGTTTCTCGTAAGATCGAATTCAACTAACCTGATTTTAACAAGTGGAGGGTGAGTGCAAAGGACACACGTATAGTCAGTGTATGCCTTCTAGCATTGAAGGTCGCGGTTTCACATGGACATCCGCCATTTACCTATATGTATGGACGGTTCTAACGGTCAGCATTTCAGCAAATGCAACCCCCTCCCCTCCGTCTTAAGTTTTTATCGTTTCGCAAATTTCAATTTTTTTGGCGATAAACGATTTGGGTTGGGCACTCCTGAGTTAGAATAATAGTAAGATACATTATTTCCTTGCCAAGCTAATTAAATAAATGCACGTGGATAACCATTCGGATAACCAAATGGCCACCCTCACATTTCAAATTTTAAATAGAACAGCCGACCGAGTGGGAAGATATAATCATAAAATTATAATCATAAAGATGTGTTTATCACAACTTTTTGATTTGGCAACTAACGAAAAAACAGTCTACATTTTTTCTAAGCTTTTCATGAACTCCCCAAGTTTCGCGATATAAGCTTGAAACACGGTGTATAAAAGATTTAATGACCTAACTCTAGATAAAAATGTACTGACTCTAGACTAGACAGATAAGGTGACCTGTAACTATACCGAGTAACAGGTACAGTAATATCTGCTCTGTAATGTTCCAGGTAATGGCTGGCGGAGGGAATTAAAGTGGAATTGGATCATTATCCGACCTATCTGATTATAGATCCTATCTGACAGCCAGTCTTCTCGGAAGAATGTTGGGATCAATGTGCTGGGACAATGGGTCAATATAAACCGAACCTTTATATTTATTATTATGATCATCAATATTAATTTTATTATAAGAAAGGGCTAAGATTTATTATAAAAATATATTATTATAAACCTGCATTTAGATCGAATGAGAGTGCACTAAGCCTAAGCAATTAAAAAAACAAACCTACACCGGGACACTCTTCTTTATAGTATAGATGTTCACACTAATAAATATATACTGTTATGGTTATGTTGTTTTGATTTTGGTTAAGTACGGTCGTTTAGACAATGTAATAAGTATCTTACCTTGGGTACGATGAACTTTACATTTCAATTCAAAATATATATCCTCCTGAGATTCTTGGCAAAGATGGATTCGAAAAATTAGATAGAAAAAGCTGTGGATAGAGGTTTCGTAGAACATGGACAATGTATCAAATTTCAAAGTTAATATTCAAGTTCTTGAAACAACTGGGCCAAAATTGGATTATAAGAGAACTTGAATAGAACTTTCACAGAACTCAAATATTAACTTTGACGAATTGTTGAAGTTCTCTGAAACAAAAGTCCTAAATGTGTTTTGTATTCGTGCGTAGCATAGCTCTAGAGTGGCTGATACTCTCAGTATCGCCCTGATGAGAGACCACCATTGAAAGTGGCCCTTGCAGAGGGTTATCCCTATGTTTAGTATCCAGATCTGAATAGCTAGATACTTTCTAACCTCCCTCCCGTTTTCCTTCCCCTCCTCACTTGCTTCAGATTCTCACAACATCCAAAGCCCAAATTGGGATGTTATAGTTTTATAGTTCAAGGGTTCTTAACTTTTTTAGGTTGGGAGCTACTTTTTACCTCTTCACAGTTTAAAATCTTAAAAACTTTCGACTATTGAACTACGAATATAGCAATACCGATATTTTTCCTACGAAAAGTATTGTCGTTTATTTATCCATGTTTGAAAACATAAAAATAAAAAAACTGATTAAAAACGAAAAATTATCGGGATGGACCAAATTTCTCCGCCAGAGAACCGTCTGGGAACCCTTGCACAACAAACCAAACTCCGATCAGTAGGTAGGTACTCACGGGCAATAAGGGAACGTACCCATACTACGTAACCAATTTTTTTGAAATTTTTAACCCCCCCCACCCCTCCCCGGTGACCAAAATCCTAAGCAACCTGCCGCTCATTTGTACCAAGCGTGGTATTTCGAAGACCCCCCCCCCCCCCGAACAGGTCACGTAGTATGGGTACGTTCCCTAATATTTAAAATAGGTATTTTACGCGCTTATTCAGACTTTGAAATGCATCTTCCCAAGACAAAGAAATCAGTTCACCATAAGTTGTACACTGATTAAAAGAATACTAATAATTAGTATCTATTTACCAAACAAAACTAAATCATCAAGCTTCTAATACGGTAGTTACATTCCTACGCTATTCATCAACAGGAATAACATACAACAATCTGTTACAAAGTAATATACACAGGTGCTGTACTGCATACAACTTTTGGGCCACGCTGTATTTTCTATTCCGGTACACTCATTGTTCACCAGAGTATCGAAAATTGTTTAGGATCATTCCACGTTACAGATGTTATTTTGTAATGACGGCTAATGTAACGTTTTGTAATGGGTACACGATGAATAATGCAAATCGGAATGGAAATGTTCCGAATAAATAAAAATGCTGCATTTGATGCAACTTTATACAAATTTAGTTAACGAGAAAACTTACTGCCATTACGAAATTAGATCCATATACGAATGGAACAAACACACGCTGCATATTAACTCTTATATTCCGGTGGATCCAAAGAGAAAAGGTTTAGTTGTGGTGGATGGTGGACCATATCTGACTTAGTAAATAAAATGGGTTTAAAACAATTTTTATAACCATCTTAAAATGATGATTTTGGATTGCACGAGGTGAGCTTTCTGTTAATAAAATCAAAGTTTTTTGGAACGCTAATGCTAAATTGAGATTAACCGATCAAACGAATCATTTGCAACATCGCCGAAGAAAGCAATGTATTTGTGGTTTAACATTACAATTTAAATTAAATATTAATTTGGATACGTTTTAAGATTTTCACGGCCAAAAGCATTTTCGTTATTTGTTTTTGGGGTGTTATGCCGTGTTGCGCTACCTCCTTCTTTAGCCAACGTTTCGGACATCGTTGCAGTGTCCATCATCAGGGCAGATATGTCCATCATCAGGGTGTGACACACCTCCCACATCTACCGGATCTCTATCATCAGGGTGTGACACACCTCCCACATCTACCGGATCTGCCCTGATGATGGACACTGCAACGATGTCCGAAACGTTGGCTAAAGAAGGAGGTAGCGCAACACGGCATAACACCCCAAAAACAAATAACGAAAATATTAATTTGTTTTAAATCACTTTATTAAACAATTTGACAAAAAGTCGACTGGTTTCGGTTATGTTATAACTAACCTTATTGAATCATTTGTATTTTAATTTGCTTGCAAATTTTTGAAAAAATATTACACAGGAGACAAATGACAAAAAAAGAAATATCTAGTACTGATGCAATTAATATTTTTAATTAACAATCGGGTAACATTTGACCCATGATGGTAAGGGGAGGGTTAACGCATTGGCTAATGACTTCAAGAATTATCTCGGGAAATTCCTCAAAGGCGAGTGATGTATGGTTATTTTAGCACTGACAGATTTGCCTCCGTCGAATGAATTAATCAAATGATGAATAACTAATCTGACAGATGGCCGCTTAATTACTGTAATTATTAAAGTAGGAATAAAGCATTGAAAAAGTAAATTTCCAAAGAAATTTTTATTATTTCTTAGACCCGAAGATGAAACACTCAAACGGTGTAAAGTGTATACCCCCATAATGCAACAGTAAGCTTGAACCAAGGCATGGGCGTAGGATATCATCCAGCCTCGTAATAATAATAGCAATTAAGAATTAGTATCCATTGAGATGGGAGAGAATAAAAATAAATACACACAGCGCCCGATGGCTATTAACTGGAAATTCAATAAACAGTTAAAAACAGCTTTTATCTTATGTGATGTATGGAAGAGAGAGTGGGATAAACCGGTGTATGCGCAGATGGGAGATTGTTAATGGCGATTGACCGCGTATCTTGAATTGGGGTGGTCCCATAAATTGTACCAAAACTAAAAGAGTTTAATAAATAGTTTTTTTCTAAATACGTGTAGGTACTTGGTGTGAAATATATGTAGACACATATACTCGTACATAATGGTGAATACGCGTGTTCGGATGTGCATTGGTCGGATGGGTGCTGAGTTGACTTTGCCCCCTTTATTCTAAATACAAACAATGCATTATTTTTGTTTCAGCATCAAAAAGCAGGACAGGTTTGTTGTAGTTTTGAACAATGCGTACAGACGATGAGAATAGGCAGTTCATAAAGCCTGAAAAGTTGTGCACGCTCCAGTAAAACAGAACGTAAAATGTTTTCCCATAAATAAGTTTCGATTCTCCATAAAATGTTCATTTTTTAATGAATCGCATCGACTAAACATATTTAAATTACTGACCCTGTTCAGCTGTACCGGTCAATTTAGATTTCCATGGTGATTACACGTCCTCCGCTACATTCGGTACCAGATACGATTGTATGGAGATAATCCAGTACCCGAACCGTGCAGTGTTTTAAAATCATTATAAATTTCGGAGAACGGTAGTAAAGAAAAGTGAAAAGGGGCGTGAGAAACGACGTGGAAGCACTTAGCTCTTAGTTACGATGGAATTCGTGAGTTTTCAGTCAATATTTTGCAGTAGTAATTAGCAACCGCGTTCATTCACATAGAAGATTTTTACAAGTTTCACGTTCCGTTAACAAAACACTTCCACGACCTGAGATCGAGAGATTATAAGATCTGCAAAAATGGGATTAAAACGGTCTCACAATTCAGCAAGTGAGAAGAAATTAAAGTCAATCTAACAAGCTTCCATAATATATACTGCACGAAGAACAGCATACCTCTAGTTCTGGGTGATTCATAATAATATAATTTTTGCCACATTTCAACAACCGTTTTCGCTACACATAAGTGGTCGCGGAGTACGGAGCAATAAGGCTGGAATTATAGAATCGTGTTTCAAAGTCATGTCGATGTTCGGATATGAGTTGCAGAGTGGCGAGTTGTTGTGTAGTTGGGTTGGCATGTGTGTTTGTTGCCCCAATGACTCGACGCGGTTGAGTAATCGGCCGTGATGCACTTACCACTACTACCTACCTACCCACCACGAGTTGATCACTTCACACGGTGGGCGATTTGTGGAATAATAACCATCAAAGGCATCTATCGGATTTGTTTATGTGGGATTCTTCCTTGGAAATGGGCCAATAGCGTCAATACAGTTTAGTTCATCACACAATATTTTGTACGTTGTGGTAATTTCAATATTATCACAGAAAAAGAGACCATCTTCTATCACTGAAGCCATATGACCCCATCTCATTCCTTTGACAGTGTTTGACGGTGTATCCTGGATTTGCGTAAAACCAAGGTATCGGATCCTACTATTCATAAGAAAGAATATTATAACCATAGATAAACCGCTGTTTTTTTCAACCTCTTCTATCCTATAGCTAATTAATTGCAAACATTCAGGAATACCCCAAGGTACAAGACAAGGACCTAAAGTATTTACTATTGAAACCTCGAACAACATGACCCCCAAAACACGCCTTTCTGGTTGAACAAATAAGATTAAATTTCTAACCATAATTATTTCTAGTAGACTCATAAATACTAGAAACGAATTTAGTAAGCTTAATGATAATGATTTCTGCATTGGATGTATGTATTCACAAAAAGTTTTCATTAATAAAAAATCTAAAAACGTATCTCTTCCTTTTAATTCAGGAGTACATCAAGGTACGAAACATAGTAAAAAATAGATCAGATATTTTCAACAATTTGCTTTATTAACAGCGATGTACACAACATGACATCCAAAGCACGCCTTTCTGGTTAAGCGAGTATGAAGTATTAAATTTCTAACCAGACCCATTTCCAGTATTCCAGTCCAAGGAGAGCCATAAATTGAGCGACTGAAGCGAGTAGGCCTAATGATTTACAGATTTCTGCTGGGTATTAATTTCCCGAGCAGGAGGACGACTGATGTTATCTTCAAGAAGTAATACGTTAAATTATATATAATATTATCGAAAAGGGGAGAATCGGGCTGCAGACCCAGACCGATGCTGGAGATCACGGAACAGACAGAAATAGAATCCAAAGGTGGGCAGGAGTGATTCATTACTCAGCCAGTATATATGAACAGATGGACGGAATCTCAGCTTTCAAGATACATATTTGCGGAAGTTGATATGATAAATGAATGGAGGAATATTATGCATCGATCATCGAGCGGATTGAAATCAATCATTCCATCGACAGATGGGCTTTGATATCAATCTACACACTAGAAAATAAAGCAATATTATGGACAGAAAAAAAAATTATTTACATTAATTCAGTGATATTTTAAAAATTGTGATTTAACACGCTTTCATAATAGTGTCGTGCTTCATTGTGGGGTTTAGAGTTAGTGTGTGAATATTGCATTTTTGTTGTATTATATTTTGAAAGACGAATTTAATTAATATTAACAGGAAACCCACGAAGCACGCTTACTTACAGCCACAGACCGCATAACACTGCAGAGTCTAGTAATTATGGACCCTTTGGCATTAAAGTCTGAACTAAGTGCTAAAGGTTTTCTCCACACTCCCAGTTTGCTGTAAGTTGCCATTAGTTCTCCGTTAGCAAGGCAGTAATTTACCTGAGAGCCCGATTCCCCCTAAGTGTGCGCATACATAATATGACATAAATCCCCTCAAACGTGGTTTCGCTCCTCGCCGTAAATTCCATCTTCCTTTCAGAAAAAGCCACTCGCTTCTGCGGCACCTGAGAAAATCATTTCACAGCGCGAGGAAATCAATAAAGTTAATTTATTCTACACAACGGGTAGTTTCGAGCGGTCACGGGCGAAAGCTTATTAAATTAAAATCTTATCGACACAATCGTACATAGCACTTGGTACTCCGCACGCCTCGTCGTATTATATTATTTGTAAATCTCTTTCTACGGTCTATTGCAAACTTTCATTCTTGATGGAGCGAACACACGCGGCCAGATTGCTTTCCTCTTGCATCCAGCGAGGTCAGAGCTTCGCCTTTGAATTCAGTCTATATGCACCATAATTATTATTATAACAGGTTCTTATTTGGAGCAATGCTTTATCGAAACATCTGAGGTTAGCCTGCCAGCTGACTAGCTAAATGTCGTGGGAATTTGTACAAGGAACTAATAACGAAAAGCCATTGCAAGCGACAGAAGGAAACTGTGGTATAAGGCGAGGTCAATCCCATTCTCACACTAGCACGATCTAATACGGTACACAAACAATAAAAAAAAAAACATTTAAACGAGCGGATTAAGTCCACCATAAAGTTGTAGAACAAGAAGTTTCTTTACACTAAAAATACCAAGATGTTTTAACCGTTTAAGCCCATTACATAATTCTTCAAAGGGTTTTTTAATGACGCGTAATGAGGCCGTCCGCTTCGGCAGACAGACATTTTGATTGAGAAAATTATTTTAATTAACCTTGCAATGTTGCACATCTGGCTGAACCCGTCTGATAATTATTTGGATTGTCTACTCAGTTTCTACTTGTGGGTTCGAAGTGTTATGTGAAAGATCGTTCCGCTAACTTGTATGGTGGAAAACAATAATCAAGAAAAACATATCAACAAATTGGCTAACACAGTTGGGCAGAAAAGTAGATTAGATTCTAAGTTGTTGGTATTGTATGGTACCTACCTGTAATGTTTGAACAATAATTGCAGCAGAAGTTTTAAACATACGTTGGTGATGCACAGCAGATCCGGGACAAGGTATTTTGACTCCTGGGGCATCCGATCGAAAATACACAAACGCTAAATGTGCGTAAAAAGATTTTCAAAACCGAATAAAAAAAGCATCCCCAACGTAAAAGTGTAAAATAAGAAGGCATGGCGATGCACTGCGAATTATTTCAAAATAATGTGATTTTGGTTTGAAAATTGGATCGCTTGGAAATATTATAAATGCTTTACTTAAATACTGTGAGTAGAACAGATTTTGACTTTTGCTATATAATAATTGAATTATGTGTAAAATAGTGTGATAAAAAAATATTTTTTTGTTTTTAATTGAAACAATATCGTCGGACACCAAAATGACCCAAACATATAATTTACTCCAAATATGGTCACGAATCACTGGTTAAAATCTTTCGGGTATATACTGTGTACATCCTGAGTAGGTTCGCCCCTCCAGTTCAAAATCGAAGTGAACTAGCTGTTATGTCTTCCACGCGTTCCTGATTAGAAGTGTTTCTGGTCTAAATAAAGACACACACATATTTTGTTGCGAATGTGGTGCTGGAGAAAAATGCTCAGGATTAAATGGATGGTCAGAAGCACAAATGTGCCTATCCTGGAAGAGCTAGGTATCCACCATAGGCTTTCAACTATCTACCTACAACGTTCCAAATTTCACTGGCGCCTGGTACATCGGTGTCCGCAGCTCGCCACGCAGCGCAGGACCGCGAGGGGTCGAGGAGCATTGTCCACCATGGAAATTGGAGTAGGGATCACGATCCTCAGCAATGAGGAACCGACTTGAGAAGAAGTTTTGTTACGAAAAGGGAGATAGTATTTATCAAGATCCATTCACAATAACATTTTTTAAAATATACTCACAGCTCCTCCCGTTGACGCTGCGACAGCACCATTTTCATTGTGCCCGTGTCCGGCCTGGTGTACTGTAGTGTACAGCTCGGCGGGCGGCCCCGCGGCTCTGCGCGGCTCTGCGCGGCTGGGTGCGGGGCCGGCGGGCGCTGGCTGCGGGTGCGACTGCTGCAGCGGGTACTGCCCGCGCGTGTCCACTGCACCACACCACCACCCACTACTTGCGGCACTGCACACACACTACTGATACCGTCCGCACTGGCACTGTTGCTGGTGCTGCTTTCTCAGTTAATGCCGGACCAGAGAGGATCCATCACCTGTGGACAATCAAATACACTACTGAACTTCATACAATTACAACATGTCTAGATGGGTTTAGTCAAGGACTCAAACCACTAATATACTAATACAGAAGGATTTTAACCAGAGATTCCTGAGCATATTTTTGGA
Source organism: Limnephilus marmoratus (assembly GCA_917880885.1). Classification (NCBI taxonomy): domain Eukaryota; kingdom Metazoa; phylum Arthropoda; class Insecta; order Trichoptera; family Limnephilidae; genus Limnephilus; species Limnephilus marmoratus. The sequence goes on along the minus strand of OU862919.1, from coordinate 24,993,932 downwards.
GTAAAAAATGCAGGGGTCATTTTGGTGTCCGACGATATTTTTTCAATAAACAAAAATTATATATTTTTCCATCACACGTCGCAACTGAGTAGTCGGGTATAGTACGTGATAAGTACTTCGTCTCGTTCCAACAACACGCTAACACAAGTAACAGCGCGCGTATCACATGGTCCCGTTGCGACGGTAGGAGCGTGATTGAAAAATATTTGTTTGGCTTTTCATAGAAAAAAATCGGGTGAAATGCAGATCCGGGCACCATTTGGAAATTTAATAAAAATGCACTTTCTAGATGAGAAAAGTGTGGAAAAGTTGAATAAAAAAGAAATTAAGGCGCGCTCGGCAAAATTGAGGGAGATACAGCCGTTTAAAGAATGTATGAAATGACACTTCATGAACAGATAATGTCCGCCATTTGATACTAATTTGTTGGTAGGGAATAAATAATAAGGCGCGTAGGTACTGGAATGGAGACAAACCATTCAAATCCTGGGATGTTTTTTAAAATAAAGATAACATACACAATCCCGTTAGACAAACCATTTAAAAAGTAGATTGTTTTTTAAAGTAAAGATAATAGGTATTATACACAATCCTGCTAGACAAACCAATGCCTGAAGTGGCGCGGGATTCGATCGTTCTGAAGTGTGCGTGTAAACGGCGCTTTAGTATACATACGAAGGGGGCATTTTCTTTTCTATCACAAACCATGTAACACAAACCTAGCGTAGCCGCTAAACTACTTGAAAACTGGGATGTTTTTTTTTGCCGTGACGCGAGTAGGCGCTACGAAGGGGGCACTTTCTTTTCTATCACAAACCATGTTACACAAACCTAGCGTAGCCGCTAAACTACTTGAAAACTGGGATGTTTTTTTGCCGTGACGCGAGTAGGTGCTACGAAGGGGGCACTTTCTTTTCTATCACAAACCATGTTACACAAACCTAGCGTAGCCGCTAAACTACTTGAAAACTGGGATGTTTTTTTGCCGTGACGCGAGTAGGCGCTACGAAGGGGGCACTTTCTTTTCTATCACAAACCATATTACACAAACCTAGCGTAGCCGCTAAACTACTTGAAAACTGGGATGTTTTTTTGCCGTGACGCGAGTAGGCGTTATAAAGGGGCACTTTCTTTTGAATCACAAACCATATTACACAAACCTAGCGTATTTGATGTTTTAAATAATTTATAAATAAAGATTATTAAAAAACATTACAGCTTATCATTTATTCATTATTATTCATTATTTTTACAAAAAAAAAATTTTTAGGGGTATTTTCAAGTAATTTGCCGGTTTCTAGGGGTTTTTGAGTTTAGTTTAGGGATAAATATTTTTGGGAGTTGGCAACACTGACTTTCTTTTCTTAGGTTAGTATGACTGGTTTATTTATAAAATGGCGGGCGTACTGACATAATCTGTTCGTGAAGTGAAATTTTACTTAACGTAATTGAAAATTAATTAGTTATTCATTTTTTTTTTATTGCTTTCCGCACTTTTTTTCACCTTCCAGGTTAAAGTTCTCAACTTAAAACGCGGTGAAAACATGGTTTTCTGCCAAAAAAAAGTGGTGCCCGGATCTGCATTCCTCCCAAAAAATCAAATAGCAAATTGACGTCTACTTTTATTATTCTAAATATGCTCAGAAATTGCTGGTCCTTCGGTTACGTGTTGTTACTTGTTACACCCTATATATAAGCACACGGTTGGTACAGGTTGAATTAAAATACTATCCGAACGGCCCTGGTGAGAGGTCGCCAATCAGAACCGAAACGTTGCTTGAAATGGCTTTAACTAAGTTATGGTAACCATTATGGTTTTTCAACTTTCTGCCTTCGAGAAAATTTTTGTCTGAAATTTGTTATTTATATCGTACGCCGACAATCTGAAATTAAAGAGGAATATACATTTTTAATCTTATCTTGTTAAAAATGTTTCCATACATAGGTTAATATGAAAACAATCCAATAGAATCTTCCTTTTTCCTAATTACTTTTGCATTTCTATTTCTAAATTGATTTTTTAACTGCTTGACACTCCAACCACAATATACTATATCAACATTTTTTTAATGTCTTTAAATCCAAAACAATATATTTTAAACGGTTCCATGCCAAGTCAGAATGAAACCAACTCAGAAAAACCTCTTCAATATAAAGGGGTGCCATAGTCACGCAGGCTTTAGGCAGTTGGCATAACATAAATACCAAATGGATAATTCGTAGCAAACTTCCACGAATAGATCCAAATTGGTCAATGATCCGTTGAGCCAATTCTCACCTCAACCGAGATTATTATACATATGCATAAAAAACCGATTTAATAAAAAAAAGTAAGATTTATGTCTCACTTTGCACAGATTATGTTATTTTTTCAATGACCTTAGTTCAAAACATAAAGCACCCACCGTAGCATCCAAACTAATGGACACATAATCACATACAAGCTAATGATCATCGTCGTCCTCAGGCGTTGTGCCTCATGATTCATCGCTAGTTCAAAAAATACCATCAAATACTCCACCAAAATAGGAGGACCAAATATGAATAAAGTCGTGATGAACAAGATATATTTCGACACATATTGCGATCTGATTGGTTCGATTTGTTTAACGTATAGTATATATGTCTCTAGGTATAGTTATCATATGCTTGTGTTTGACGAAATTCTTTTTTAATGTGAATACAGCACTAGAGTCCCAACGGCTCCCAAGCGTCTGGCGTGCGAAAATACATTTTATTTGATTAATTTGTGTTATTTCACCATTTATTCATTAAAAATAATTTATAGAATATTTCCGGTACGTTTACGAGTGAAAGCGACTCTCAGTATCGCCCTAGTGAACGACTACCATTCAGAATTGAAACGTTGGTAGAAACGGCTTTAGCCGTGTTTAGTGAACAGTTAGCCAGGTACTTCCCCACCTTCCTCTTTCACATCTCCTTCCCCTCACCACTACTTTCAGTATCACAAAATGCCATGCCCCAATTGGGAATGCCATAGTCTCATTGGCTCCAGATGGGTGAAGTTGCGACTCTCATGCGGTGTTCACATAAAAAAAAATCAGTAACATATACTTATTTACTCGTATGTGGTTACTACCTGGCTTCACCTGACTATCAACACCCTTCCTATGAAATATATACAATTATGCTAATAGTTCTGTGAACAGTAGACCTCGAGCCCGCGTCCTAAAAAGCAGGTTTCTAATTTTCTCTCACAATAAATCTTAATCAAAATTTCCCCTTAAATCATAAGATTTACGTCTCTAATACTTAATTAGAAACCATATAATATTTTATGTTACTTTTTTTATTTCAATGAAGGAATTATACATTTTTCCAAAGAAACCTTACTATCTCAACGACCCTTTTCAAGCTTTCTTCAGGCAGGCAGGTAGCAGGTACCATAATACTGAAAAGTTTAATTAAAGTTAGCCATCTTGTCAAACTAAGGCTTGCTTGAGTAATAAAGTGTAGATTATCGAAAATTAAAATCCGGTCGACCATCTTTTTTTATTTTATTTTTTATTTTAGTGACTATATCAAATAATTGTACAATGGTGAAATTAAGGAAGTATAAAATATTGTACCTAAAGTTATTTAAATATAGTTTACTTGTCTTCTATGTCGTTTTTAGTGTCTTCAGTTTTTTCATTGACCTCTTTCAGCCATATTTTTATTCTTGATTTTTGTATTAATTAGGATTTTTTATTAGTTTTATGTCTCTCTATCTAATCAAAACTTAGCCATCTAGTCAAAGTAAAGCTAGCTTCAATAATAAAGTGAAGGCAGCAGATTTTTGAAACCGGAAACGGAACGTACAAACAAATAAATAAACAAATGAAATGCCAAACAGTCGGGTTAAAACAGGACTTCGGTGCATTATGTCAATTACATATACATATTTTGACGTACCTCTATGAAAATAGTATTTATTGTTAACCAATAACTTCTAAGGGAACGTACCCATACTACGTGACCTCTTCGGGGGGGGGGGGGTCTTCAAAATGTCACGCTTGGTACAAATGAGCGGCGGTTTACTTAGGATTTTGGTCACCGGGGGGGGGGTTAAAAATTGCAAAAAAATTGGTCACGTACATTCAAATTTGATGACGCCAATGTTCACCATTAAAGAATAATTATTGGACCATAAAAACAATTTTTTTCATGAAATAACGTTTTTTGGAAGTAACATTCTTATCTTTTTTACCTGTAAATATTTACAGGCAGATAGTTATCTAATCAAGTAGTTCCATTAAGCCGTACATTATGCACAGAGGTAGGCCACATAATTTTACAATTGAATCTATTTACAGCTGATTAATTTACATTAATCATGACGCGTTATCGCGTCAAGCCCGAGAGAAATTCTTCACAAAGACTGGTAATAATAATTAATAATTACTATTCATAGTATGTCCCTAATCAGTGCTCTATGTTTAATGATTCAAGGAAATACTGTATACAATAATGAATACAATATATACAATAATGAATACGCCACGTTTTCGATAGTGTAATCAAAGGCACGACAGTCGGGAGATGTGCACATAAATGAATGTGGAAATTTGCATAAAATTATATAGATGGCGTTTGATTGATGCATTTTAGAAATACTCAAGAGATTTCAAAGTTAAAATTCTGTGAAAGTCCAAGTACTGTGAAGCACGATGAAAGAATAACAGAACTTGAATAGCACTTTCAGAGAACTTGAACTTCAACATTTTATAAATTGTTCAAATTCTGTGAAAATAACCCTTAACAGGAAAGCCGGTCGCCGAGAAATTTAAACAATAGGTATTCTACCAAAGTGTTGCTGTCACTGTCGCTCTTACTCCCCGAATACTGAGCGAAAGAGACAACAGCACCTCAAAATAAGGAATTGTATTCCCCATTTTTCTCCTCAAAAAAACTGGACCGATTTTTAAGATTTTTTTTTCTTTATATATAATTCTTTATGCCCGTACGTTTTGCTTTTTGAAAAATGTCTTTGTATACTAAACGTCTGTTGATGACGTTCATCCAGGCAAAACTCCTTGAAGAAACTTATCAAAAAGAGCAAAAACTTACTGACACGCTAGCGGTCGATACCAATATTATATTTAAAAAAAGAGTGTGCAATTCCCACGCGGTAGAAGTGAAACCTTCAGAAAACTAAAGTAGAGAAGAGTGGGGAGGCTACGAAGCACCGCACAAAGAGGCATGATTATACTATCTCATTCTCTCGTAAGCTAAATCCTATAGATCCTTGTATTTATCTCTTTTTAGTGTCGCTATTTTTCGTTTCATCGAGTTTCAAATCACAACGGTGCTAAAGAAGTTTTCACTTCAATTTTTTTTGTAAATAATAATAGTGTAATTTATGTAGAGAGGAAATTGGGGAATAAGTTTGTATAGACAAAACGCCGCCCGTTTCCTCTTAATAACCTTGACAATTTAGAGGCCTTTTTGGTTGATGAGTAGTTCAACATTTATAGTACCCATTGACGTCAGAAGATCTCATGCCTATGGTAGTACCTAATACAATACTTTTATTTGATTACCGCACAAGACTCCCCACTACACCAAACTGTAAAGGCGGCGGTTCGCGCGAGCGACCGCGGCACGCGACACAGACCAGTGACGCAAACAGGCGACCGCATCGAGTACTTGTCCTATAGCTTTGTATGGGGGCCAGTTCGTGCGCGCGACCGAGGCAGGAGACAGAGACGGGAGACGGGAGACAGCAAGACGGTCGCTGCCCCGGACAAGTAGTGTCTCGCGTCGCGCTTGAAAAGTATGTGTGTTTGTTGCAAAAAATTACCGTCTTTTCTGACTAATACTGTAAGAAACTGATTGAACTGATCAGACAGCATATACAATGCACAATTAGATTCCGAAAAAAATTAATTAATTAAATTAACAAATTTAAAAAATTAATAAATTATTAATTTTAAAATTAAATTAAATTTATTTTCAATGATATTCTTCCTTTTGTAAACATTGTCTTTTTGTAACTGTGTTTTATTCAGCCTAAAATAAGTCCTGAACATATTATTGTCAAACAATAGGTGATAGGTGAACGAAAAATCGCCTAAAATAAGTAAAAATCATCGTCTTCTTCTTCCTCCATTAGTAACTCTACTTGGGTTTCCATTAGTGTAAATTATCAGTACAACACAACTGATTTCATCGACAGACTGCGCTATACTGAACTCTGAAGGCGAAGCCTGTCGCGGTCTTTGGTCTTCACCCACAGTAGTGTCGAAGAGACCGAGACACTTGTCGCGGTCGCCTGCCTCCGCCTCTGGCCTCGGTCTTCGGTCGCGGTCGCGGCGCGAACCGCCGCCTTAAGAGTGCAAAGAGGACGAGAAGATAGAGATAAGGGGTAAAACCTAACTATGGGGGGCGAAGGGGAAAGATGACTGTGATTCGTTAAAAAATCAATCTGACAGTATATAGGCATCTCGCATTACAATATCACCATTTAGTTCTTAAAAGCAAAATCTGCTTTTGAATGAATAGACCTTTTTACATAGGAGCGCGAATTGCTCGCCACGTAATTAACATTTTTGCGAAAGTTAAGTTCGCCACTTTTTACAGACGAATATTTTGTTGCCGTATTTAGTTAAGACACTTTTGTGAACAAATGTTTCATAATTTACTTACCCCTGTAATCAGCGACGAGCTTACTGGAGAACCGCCCGCATTCGTTATGATCAGCATATTTTAGGTATAATGTACCTATAGCACAAGCTATCATTTTTGCCGTGTTATTTCGTAAAATGTACGATGTGAGCTCGACGCTGGTCAGGACAAGAATGATGACGTCACATTTTTTAGATTCAAGCGAGGCTCTCGTAAGCCCAGCCGGCTCCATGGAACCGGTATGGGGAGGGGGAAATAATACGCTTTTATCACTTAGGGCAGGTCTATACATATTCATATGTCTATGGGAAGCACCAAACCAACTTTTTGCAATTTTAACCCCCCCCCCCCCCCCTCCCGGTGACTAAAAACCTAAGCCCCCCCGCCGCTCATTTGTACCAAGCGTGGTATTTTGAAGACCCCCCTGAACGGGTCACGTAGTATGGGTACGTTCCCAAACATGTGTATTACCGATTGTTATTAGTTCACAATTCGTATTCGAAATAAAATACAGAAAACACCACACACACACACACTGATGTCTTCAAATACTCCTTTCTCCTCGTGATTATTATCTATCAACAAATAATGAAGAATCACTAATATACTTCCAGATTTCCATATTACTCAGAGTTCGTATGACATAAATAGCAAATTCCTCTATCAACCAGAGCGGAATTCCATTCAAGAATGCTGAACGCTGAATACAAAATAATAATGAAGGCGTCATCCACAAAGACGAAACAGCTTATATCAACTGCGTAGGAAATCAACGACTAATTATAAGTTTAAATACTCTATTCAGAAATCCTTTCTGTTTCTGTACACATTTCTGACCGCTGTCCATAACGGCCCACACAACTGGCAAATGCTTCATAGATTTGCATTTTAAAACAGACTCGCCATCCTTGAGGCTTACTTAGACCAGTATAATTAATGTGTTTTGGTGAGATAACACATAAGAATAATTTGTAAAAAGACATCTACTAGTCGAATGGAGAAAAAATACAAAACGATTCAAAATAACTGTTTTTCAAAGTGCCTAAGATAGAAAAAAAATTATACACAGTTTACACGCGGTAGAAGTGAAGCTTTCGGAAAACTAAAGTAGACAAGAGTGGGGAGACACCGCACAAAGAGGAAACCGATAGGCTAAGAAGCACCACTCAAAGAGGAGACCGATTATTTTATCTCATTCTCTCGCAGGAAAAATCCTATAGATATGTCGTGTCTGTCTCTTTTTTCCGTTTCATCGAGTTTCGAATCACAGCGGTGCTAAAGTTTTTCACTTCAAAAATTATTTGTTAAGCATATATTTATATTATTTTTAGAAACATATATACATATAAATGTACTAGAATTGTAATAGCAGCTTCAAAATGTTCTAAAAAAAATAACTTAACGAGTGTTAGAGGGCAGGAGTACCAATGGTGGATATCCACCCAATTATAGACAGTCAAATTTAAACAGCAAATAAGAACGTTTCCAGCCAGTTAAAATAATTAAATAGTTTTAGAAGAAGTTTTCTTCGAAAAATTAAAATAATTCTAAATTATTAAGGAATCTGAGTTTATACATCGGGAATAATTTTATTCCAAGTCTGGCAATATTGAATTAAACCTATTTTTTCCCGCATTTTATTATTCATGCCGTGTCAAAGAAGTTGGATGGCACTGCATTTTTTTAATGAAATCAGAGAGGTGAGTGCGCTCCATTAGACTTCATGTGTTTATTAGATTAATCATAGTAATTGCAATGATGTTTTCCATTTAATAAGGCACTTCCCCACCTTCCTCTTCCCCACCTCCTTCCTCTTCCCACTACCTTCAGTCTCACAACATAACCCAATTGGGAATGCCATAGTCTCAATGACTTCAGGAGGTTGGGAGCAGTTGGGACTCTTGTGCGGTACTAACATAAAAAAAAATCAAATTGCTTTTGTCCATGACTGGTATTTCAACTTTCCACATTAAGAACGGACATTTTTTTGCCTGCCCAACACTGGTCCACAAAGGTGTCAGGTGTTTTTATTTTATAATTTTAATATAGGTTTATGTTTTGTAATTTAGCCTCACTACGTTTTTCCTCAGCCATTATTCCGCAATCTAGACTACAAAATATGCCCATTTTTTTAATTGTAAAGTACTAAATAGCACAATTGTTCAATGGACAATCCAACTGTTCAAGACTGGTAGGTATAACTACCATAGATAATCTCAGAATTGTCCTGGTGAAAGGCCACCATCGTGTTTGATATTCAATCAGATTTGAATAGCCAGATATTTCCTCACCTTCCTCTTCCCTATTTCCTTTCATCACCACTCCGTTCAGCCTCACAACGTATCCAAATTAAGGATGCCATAATCCCACTGGCTCGGAGCAGTTAATATTCATATAAAAAGGCAAGATTTATAAATGCTCCAGAATTTTTAAAAACAGCTCCAAATTGTATTTTACGTTACTGTTACATGTTTACTAATAATTATTTCATATTTCGTTTTTTAGCGATAGGTGCCTATATTATTTCATGCTTAAAAGCTTTTTGTATAATTTTCGTTAGCCTCACTAAGTATATTTTGTTATAACTTTATGTAAAAACCCAGCTGGGCGTAAAACCAAATAAAACATACAACGTAAATGTAATTTGATTTCGCGATTTCTTTTAATTCACCTACTCGATTTAATGGCGAATAACGGATTAGAACACTTTTTCACACAGATAATAATAGTTTACAGTGTTCTATTGTTCTGCTTCGATAGTAGTAGGGCTAGCAGGTAGAGTAGGTGTGTGAGAAAAGTTGCCCGCATAGAGAACATTCTTGCGGGGAGAATATCGCAACAGCGTGCTTGACAGGAGAAAAGAACATTTTGATTACAATATTCGAAAAACGAAAGGGAAGAATTTACACAACACTGTAAGGTCGGGTTAGTGTAAAATTTCGCAAGTGATCACTGATCAGTCTGTGCACTGATCGGTGTCATACACGAAAAACCATGTTAGTAGTGTATGTTGATCACAAGACAGTTTAGTGATGTCACCTTTCGCGGAACTCAACGCACATGGGTGATATAAATTATTCGAATGTGTAAGCAGATTGGAGTGTCACGCCTTGACTGTTTCGATGAAGAAAAAGATGAAGACAATAATAATTAGCAATTTGTCTGCGCCATCGTCCTCGAATTTGCCCATAGTTGTAAATCCTGGCCTTTTGTGGATGATTTGTATAAACGAAGAAGGTTATAATATAGGTATCTACACTGAGTAAATTCAACTAAAAAATGCAGTCATATGCAGAATTACACAAAAGGTTGAAACAAAGAATAACATTAAAATGAAATAATAATAAATAAAGATATATTGCTTTGCAACTAAACACAATCATTAGTATTTTATAAGTCATGATGATGGTACGGAGGTACCGAAACCGGTAGACTAAAAAAATAACAATAAAGTGACTTAAAAAACAAAGTATTTTCTTTTTATTTATTTAAAATGTCAAATCAAAATGTGTTTGCTTCTTTTAAAAAACAATTATTTGTACCTAGCAGCCAAGATGTTAAGGCGAGACATAACCACGTCTATCGGGGGTTTGCCCGAGGCTCACATTTTAATTGATTTCGGCGAATTCGTAATTGAATTATCATTTTTATTTCCATACAAGGGATGCGAGTTATTTATATTTTAGAATAATAAAAACAGTACGTTGCCATCATTTTCTTAACGTACAACGCCATTAAAAAATTATAATACGTTGTACAACTAAAGTTAGCGGCGAGCACCAGATTTTATTTTACTAGACGATAAATTAATAACTTCGGGAGGTATTCATTTAGAAACATCTTAAATATTAGTAACACGTTCTTCAGAATGAATTAAAATGAACCCGGCGGAAAGGTCGAATCTCCAGGCCTGCTAGGGTGAATTCGACCGTACGCGGGCGCATATTTGTTTATACACTTTCTTCACTTTACATCGTTAAGATTCCCACATTATTTGTCTACTTCTTTTCTTATTATTTAATCACGTTACATTAACCAGATATTCCCGACATTATTTGGAGTAAAAAATGTAAATGAAATGTTGGTCTCCGTGTCTTTTTCGATTATTTTTGGTTTTCAATTTTTTTTTCAATACCGACAAAAAAATGTCTTCCACATTTCATCACTGGTCAATCAGTAACCGCCCAACCCTTCACCCGCCCCTCTGTCTCAATACCTAGGTAGGTACTATATTTATGTTTCAATTTTTTTTTAAAGTTACCGGAGACCCAAATTTCATTAACATTTTTAATCCAAATAATGTCAAGAATCACCAATTAAAGTAAGTCAAGTGTGTTCCTTAACATCCTGTATAGAGTTGTGTAGGTGTTATAAGTCACAATCAACCACCAGTTTTAGAGCAGAGAACAAAAAATGGCAAAACCCGACTATCTTCCTTGGTGGTGCAAACTAGTTATTTTAACATATAAGTGGCCGAGCATCATTATATTCTAAGTAATTGAGTTTAAAATTCAATTCATAAAGAAAATCTAAAGGGTACCTACCTAGGTAAGATAAAACATACATCTAACTCGTGTAGAAAGTAGAGAACCTGCTCAGGCATGCAAAATGTAATTTGTTATGAAAACATTCAATATAAAGTGTAAACTGTTACAGCTAAAGACGTCTTGCTAATTAAGTATTAACAATAATTATTGATGTACTAATAAACTTCTGACATAAATAATGTTTTGACAATTTCCAGTTTATAATGTAAACTTAGCGTGAAAGTGTCTACATACTGATAAAACATAATGGAAACTATAATCTGGATAAAAAACATGATTGTTTTATTACCACGTTAGAATAAATAATACTTCTTCAATCGAGTGATTCATAATTTTGCAACTAGACCGTTATAAAATATTATGGTAGAGCAGACTGATGAACGACCATCCTGACCTTTGACAAGACCATTTCGCAGCTTGACGAAAAGTAGAAAATAACTATACAAGTACACCTATGACATTGCGAACAGAATTTGGTGACAAGAATCATTTTGCATGTCGTCAAATCTAAGCAATTCATGAGGATGATAAACAATGAAATTCAATTCTAGGCGTATGGAGAAATAATATATTATTGACGATTCGAAAATATCCCAACTTCGCAGTTTTAACATACGCGGATGCAAAATTTAACAAGCGGTGTTGTTGGACAACTGTATACGTTATTGTACAACGAATTGATAAAATATCGGATTTCGTCTACAGCTGCTAGATAATTCTGCAGAATAGACGTCAGAAAAATCAATCGATGAAGGTGTACAACAGCATCGCACATTTCCGTACTGCAGGGGGAAATCTGTGATTTTTTGGTACAAAATCACGGGAATACATTTAACTTGATAAAAACCTACCGATTTTGCGAAACAAAACACAAATATTGCTAAATTCAGTTACTTCATCACAAAAATATTTCGTCACAACGGCCATTTTGGAAAAATGACGGATGTCGTTTTGCGATAATTCAAATTATTTCAAAGACGATCTCAAACAAAAACGTCATTAGACGACCAAGAAAATCGGATAACGTAATAAACAGCTACTTACAATTAAAACAAGTCGAATATATCCAAAATCCAACGGAATATCAAACACAACCGACACTTTGCACAATCGAGCACTTTCGTTAGATCGTTTTTTTAAACTGGCGACAGAGGGAGAAAATGAAAATGCCAGGCTATTTGGCTCAAGTTTGAATGGCAAATACAGCGCCGCTACGTGGATTTTTTTATAACCTGAGTTGTACGTCGGTAACGCAGATTTTATAGAGAGGTTCCTCGACGGTGGGTCGTATTTGTACGGTGTTCTAACATTGACCGATATGATAACTTTGAACATGACACTTTTTAATACGTTGTATATTTTTTATGGTATGTTCTGATTGGACTCTATTTAGCGCTGTCATTTTTTTATAAAATAAATATTTATTACACATATAATTTAAGAAAATCTTAAAAAAAACTTCTTATTCTAGTTATGGCGCTGTCATTTTTTATGTAAAATAAATTTTTATTACACATAATTTACACGGAGAATCGGATGTTTTCTGAAAATTGTTAAAAAATTCTTCTTATTCTAGTTACGGCGCTGTCATTTTTTTTATAAAATAAATATTAATTACATATTGTATAATTTACACAGAGATTCGAAATTTTCTGAAAATGGTTAAAAATTAAGTTCGTAGTTCCATTTTATTTTTACTTTAAAGTAAATAAGAATATTATTATACAATTTTTTTTAAGTTTCTGGGAATTAAACTAGAATTTAAAAAATATATACCTATTTGTGATTCTTTATTTTATTTTAATTGTTACGATTACTCATAAAATACTGTACATATTAGTATAAAAAAACACAATCGTGAAATGTGGAAATTAACAGATGTATTATCATATCAGTTTTTTAATTTTATTATTTCCGTAATCATTTTTTCAAAATATACGGTAATAAGGCTAATTAGTGACAAAAAAACTTGAATGGATTGATCAACTGTATTACGTAAAATCTTTATGGTACTTATTAACACCTAAAAACTACATTTTATAAATACCTAGTAAAGTTTTTTTCCCCACAAATTTATGCGAAAATTTGTATCCCAAGAAAAAATGAGCAATCTGACATTTAGGTACTATTGTCCAATTTAAATTTTTCTTATGGTAACACTCAAATACAAATGAAAATCTAACATAACAAATGTCCTATGTGCGCTAGAGGCGGGCAAAGCGTCTCAGTTGAGCGAGCCGGTTCACTGGGTCTCGTTCAATGAAAAGATCCGGGTCAGTGAACCGGCTCGAATGAACGACTGAATTGGTCCATCTCCCCCGTCCCCTCCCTCGGCCCTCCACACTTTATTAAAAAGGTTTGGGGTTCCCTTTTTAATCGGATTCTTGTATCCCTGAATGAAAAAATGAAATCCTTTGTATTTAGTTGAGTTTTGATCTTTGGTGTGAAACCAACACCAACTTTACTTTTTTAACGATTTTTAGAAAGCATGAATTATTGAAAATAAACAATGAATGATTTACTGAAAATAAACAATGAGCATAATAATAATATAACTTATCCTGTTATAATAAACAAAATAATGTGGCCGGAGCGTCGACGTCACGACTGACGTATTATGCACGCATACCCGCTTGAATTCCGATATTATTATTATATTCATTGTATTTCGGTAATAACATGCACGGCGCACCAGCAAAGGATAATGTGGCCGGAGCGCTGACGTCACGACTGACGTTTTATGCACGCAAACACGCTTGAATTCCGATATTATTATTATATTCATTGTATTTCAGTAATACATGCACGGCGCACGCACACTGACCAGCAAAGGTACGCCACCGCGTAGAAAAGTGTCATAGTGAACTGAACTGTAAACCGTTACCTTACTTTCATATTTTACCTTTCTGCGTCGCTGACTAGAGTGGCTATGAACGAACGAACGAACGAGCAATCCGCATCAGTACATCTAGTGACCCGCGAGCCGCGAGATCCGTTGAACGATACACTGCTCTCGGCTCCCACGGGTCAGTCGGGTCTTCGGATCTCACGGGTCAGTCGGCTCACCGGATCTGGCGGGTCAGTTGGCTCACCGGCTCACTCGTTCGCGAAGATCCGCGAACCGTGAAGATCGTTCCTTGGGAACCGGATCTTACGGATCAGTATGAAAATCCGGTTCACTGAGCCGACTCGTTCGCGAACGACTCACTTCTAATGTGCGCTCATTTTGCTACTCCCAGATCTAGTGGATCAGAGTGGAATATTTCACACCCACATCTCAACATTTATGTATATAAATGTTAAAGTCGATGTCGATTGAATCGAACGAAGAATGCGAAAAAAAATAAAAAATGAGGTAAGTTTTTACATGAACATATTGGGTGTCTTTCACTTATTCGATGTTCGTGTTAATAACTATTTTAGAATATATACATTTGACCATATTCAGGACGTGGGAATCATGTTTCATTATCATTTATGAATGTTTATACGCCGTCGTCAACAATACGAGTGTTTTTCAGTGTTTTAATTGCAATTTTGTCGTTTCAGATCAAAGAAATGGTAGCGAATGTGGATTGGGCGAATGTAGCCCCTGATAACGATAATAATAACACGATGGCCTATCTATTCCCAACCGAGGTCCCTTCCAACAGGGTTGGTGTGGCTAAAGCTGTCCTCACATGCAGACCAGATTCACACCCTTTCCCTGAGAGGACGTTACTCCTTCACCAACCTGTCAAGGTAAGGCTAGATGTGTTTGTCAATTCTCTTATTGCCCAATGCCCACTGCCTGCCTATGTTATCATGCCCACGCTCGTCGTTTGGGCTTTAATTCATTAATCAGTTCATGATCTCTGATTACAATCGTAATTATATCGCGAAACATACAATTTTTACATTAATTATTATCAAATTTTATGACCTGTCAGGTAGGTAGTAGGTAGGTATTTACATGTTTTTTTCTAATTGGAATGAAAACGATTGTAGTAGGTATTAATTCTTGAACGTCCAGTGTCACTCCTTGTTTTTTTTTTTGTCTTGTTTAGGATGACCAGTTGATACATAATACAATAATTGTTGATTTATCTGCCCACTCATTGTGCTGATTGCATTTGTATGATTGAACAGAACAATTCAAGTGTATGTTGTGTATTTGCACCAACACAAGGCTTGTTTGTCGTTTGCACAATAAGTCATACAAGGCAGTTAATTGATTGATTCATTTTTCTTTATTTTTTAAAGTGTGTTAATCAATTTAAACACATCTTAATAATGTGTGGTCAAGTTATTCATAACCACATTATGGTAATCACATATTTTTTTCTCGCTACCATATTCATTATATTTTTGTTTCTGTGAATATTATCTTTTTTCTCTCCGATATCATTTTTAAAGAACAACTGTTGCAATTCATACACCGTTTTTTAGTTTAAAATTATAACTGCATGATACAAACTACGCTGTTTTGTAGCTAAGGCATATAAAATTTGTTTTATTGTGTGATTTTTAAATTGTATGGTTTAATTGGCTAAATTGAATTTTGACCACCTGCTTATCGGAATTGAAACTTTGAACAAGCCTTTGTACAGTGTCGTATTTTAACACTAGCTCCGGGCTTGGTAGGAGTGAAACTATTATCCCATCAGCTCTATTTGTCCGGTTTTTGGAACAATTCGTATAGGTCTCATAGAAATTGTTGTGACTCCCTTACTATCATGGTTAGAAATATGATCTAAACCCATGGTTGTCAAAGTGCGGCCATTTTGCCATTTTCTTTCTAATTTTTTTAAAATTTAAAATTTTAATCATATAAATTTTATTCATATATAATCTTTTTAAATTTAAATTTTTTCATGTACAACTATACTAACCTGCTTTTTTCAAATATTTTGCGTACGTATATCCTTATGATTTTAAAACGTTGGTTTTAATTGATTAACATTTGGTTTTAAAACGCCCAGCTGGTTTTTAAACGCCCAGCTGGTTTTTAAACACCTCCTAAGTCGATTTTGAACGCTCGCATAATGGAGGTCATAGGTTCTCAACGGGGAGATAGGATAACGCCCCCTTGTGGGCGTTTGAGTCTTTCAGGGGGACAGTAGAAGACCCAGAGAAAATTAGAGGGCGTTGGGATGGCACAGTGAGTGCGTGAGAAGGTAAAAAAATGTGGACTAAAATAAGAAAAAAACACGCTAATCACATACTAATAAAGCAAAATAAACTTTAATTTTTGTTGTTGTATGTATTGAATTGGAAGATTCCATTACAGATCTACATTAATTTTTATTATAATATTATCATTTTACGTGTATTATTTTATTACTAAGAATTGACAATATATTTCATGAATACAAGAAGGAAGGAGGTAGCAACCCGGTACTTATATTCAAAAGAATTGCTTTTTGAGCTTGCTAAACGAAAAGGTACAACATCAACCTCCCCCCCCTCCCCCCGAATTCATAAGTGTGCGGCCCGCGGTGATACTTCATATTGTCCTATGTGGCCCTTGACCAGAAAAGTGTGACGACCGCTGATCTAAACGGTGCTAGAAAGAGAAAATACCACTCTTTATATTCAAATCTAAAAGTACACCTTTATAAATCCAAAGTTTCCGACTGCAAAAAAATAAAATTATGAAACTTTGAGGATTTTTTTATTAATTAATTTTACATGAAACGACGAAAAATTGAGTCGACGATAATGTTTATAATACATTTGCCTAATAAATTATGTTTTATTTTTTTTCATTACCAGTTATTAATTATAGTAGACATTTGTAAAGCTTTTTTATGTTTGCATCCAAAATTTTTATATTTCAAAAACAGTATGTTTAAAATTTTAAAGCATATTTCATCACCTTTCCAAATCAGATTTTGAATACATTCAGAAATTTTCCATTTATTTGGATTTTATTGCAAACTGGAAAATTTTGACTCTGATAAAATACGATGGAGTCCCGAGGGGTTAAGTACCATAAATATTTATAAATGGTTCATTGCACGCTGTAATGAATCTAAAAACCATACCACTAACTTTTCAGTTACATATTGTAAATAAATAAAAAGCATTCTGTTATGTCTTTTTATTGCATGCAGTAATTTCTTACACTAACTTTCTAACCCCTTCTACTTAATTTTTTTTATCTACTTAAAGTAGGACACTGCGTGAACGAAAAATTTTATCAGCTTTGGCTTGAGAACCGCAGTTGTGGTACACATTCGCCTAACCCAGGGTTCGGCAAACTTATTAGCCAAAGAGCCAAATATATACATTACAACGATTCAAAAAAGACATTTGAGAGCCAAATCTGTTTATTCATTTAGAAAACATTTATTATACAAGGGATGTTCAGAAAGTAGGTAAGTGTACTGTGACCATAAGGGGCTTTTTTGTTTTTTCGGGGTTGGCAGCACTGACTGGTAGAGGAGGGTCTCCCGACCAGAGCATACATCGCAGGAACATTGTTGTACGTAAACTCAAATTGTAGCCAGTTGCGTGAAAGATATCGGCGAAAAGTATCGGCAAAAAATGCTGTGATCCGCTTTTTACTCACGGAAGGAATAAAACCGGGAAGAAAAAAAGAAGGATTTTTGATTTCTGAACTCTATTGTGAATGGAGATGATAGTACACGCCTGGGAAATAAAACAGTCGTCAAAGTGGCGTCACACCAATTCCCCATCCACCAAAAAATTCAATACCACAATTTTGGGCAAAAAAATCATGGCTTTAGTGTTGTGGGACCGAAAAGACGTTATTTTGGTAGAATTTCTGCGTCAGGTGGAGACCATCAATGCACAACGATATTGTGATACCCTAAAAAAATTCAAAAGCAGCGTTCAAAACAAAAGTAGAGGAATGCTGACAATCCGACAGCAAATGCGATTTTTTTCAACTGATCATAAGAGTCAGGAATACTATTCCGGGCGTTGAAGATGATCAAGTCTTCCTTCTCCAGGTCTTTCAAAGCAGACCACATGTGTTGTGCACTAAATTCACATTTGTTTTTCTCCAATATTTCCAAATCAACACAAAGACGTTCAAATTTAGAGCTCCACATTTCTATGTTTTTTTTCAATCCAGCAATTGTATTTCAAAGTTACCAATGTCAAAGCTAAAAGGAGAAAATTTCAAATCTGTTATCGAAGCATTAAGAGAGTGTTTGAATAATGCTAAGATCACTCTGCTGTTTTTAAATCCTGAAACCTGCTGAGAAATGCTTCCCTCATTTTTAAAATGGTTATTTTGAAATTGCGTTTGCAATAGAAGAATTATTTTCTTTGCCATCTTCAGCAGAATCGGAAAGCGAAACAATGTTTCCCTTTCAAAATCTTGCAAAAATGATACCATCCGTGCGTCTTGCGCGCCTTTCCTTGGACATTTGTGCCAGAGCCGCACTTGACGGGCCAAAGAGCCGCACTTTGCCGACCTCTGGCCTAACCGATAGTAAAGGCGAAATTGAATGAATGAATCAAAAGAATTAATTCAATATCATGACATGCTCGGGTTTAATTCTCAATTAGAGATGGAATTAATAAAACAATTACAGCATGGATATTACGAACAGCGCTACAAAGTCACCAGAGGTTTTGTCTTATTGTTGAGGATTTCGTAATCCATAAAAACTATGGATGTCATCGTTAGTCCGCAGCCCGGACATTCCCCAGCGCGCAAACCGCCGCAGGTCACCAAACCAGTAATTCCAACTTGATTCGTATTCGCTGTCGCAGTTTGTATTCACTTTTCAAGGAATTAAGAAGTGTATTCGGTATTCAGTTGTGACGTTGTAGTTACTATGTAACTGGTCAGTTAGTATTGAGTCTGTCGATAACTAAAGTCACTGCAAGACACTAGTCAGAAGTTTTTATTTCATTCCTCAAGGTCTGCGGCGTAATCATTCGTCGTCGCGCGACCAATCCTTCAATTTTTCCAAAGTAATCAGTAGACAAGAAACCTGGGGTGCGTCGATTTTATACTTATAATAGTACAGTGTCATGATAATAACATCATATTGTTGTATTTCGTATTGTGTTTTCTTTGATTGAGCGTCACTCACTTTTAGTTAGTTTTTGCTTAAAAAAAACCTACCATTTTTACTTAGTTGAGGCATAAATACATTGATTTAGTAGTTTAGTAACATTGTTTTTTTTTTTTTTACATATCCATTTTTTTACTACCGCAATTTCCGAAGTAATCCACTACAAAAGCAAGATCTCTTTATTCTGATTTATGTATTTGTAATATTTGTAATATGGAGATTGAATGATTTTTTTTGTTTATTTATTTATTATAGGTTGGAAGAGCAGTTGCCAAAATAAAAGCTGCCCCCGACAATGCCATATTTGATTGCAAAGTTCTTTCAAGACACCACGCCTCCCTGTGGTACAACAATGGACACTTCTACCTTCAGGTATTTATTACATTTCAATCATTTTACCTGGATGAAATAGCCTGTTGCTAATTTATCTGTCATTTGGAATAGCTGCAAGAGGGCAATCAATTAAGCAGCACTCACAAATACACACTATTACTCTGCTAATGAAAAAAATACCATAAGTGTTTTTTTTTTTACGTCAGTTCCACACAGGAAGCCCTGAGAAAAAAAAAATCCCTCAAGGCGTACGTCATCTTTGGGGATGCTGGTGGGTGGTGGGTCTTTTCAAGGGAAAGGAAGGAGAGGAAGTTCTGGGAAGTTAAAATATAAGAGGGTTTGGTAGTGATGGACTTATGAATCCGTCCCTCCCACCGCGGTCCAAGGCGATGAGTCCAGAGTCTGGCTGGAGAGGTCTAGGTCTCCCTCAACCATTCTTCCATTCTTCCATTCTGGCCTGCCATGCAGTAGGTGGGCAAACGCATTTGCCGCCAAGACCTGACTAAGTGCTAATTCACCAAATGTAGCTAACCACTTGGGGTGACCAAGGTCTATGGTAGGGGTGTTCTTTATCCAAAAAATGATTCCCGGAGCGGCGATATCCATAACTGGCTCCCAAATTGAGGATCTGTTAATTCTATACAGGCAGTTAAGAAAATATATAAGGTTTCCAGTCACATGTTCTTAATACATAAGCTTTTACATTATATATAAAATACATACTGGAATTTTAGATAAAACATTCAAAAATGTCTTCACTGATTTTCAAACTGCATTTTTTGTTATGTATTTCATGGAATTTAAAAGATTGCAGTTTTAGGATTTTTGGCACTGGAAACATTTATGTTCCTCCATATAAAATTTACAGATAAATACATCAATAATAGTATTTCTTGAGTTAGCAGACTGCAGAGTGATGTTCAGGGTCATTTTTTAGTGCCAGATCTTAATAACTGTCTTAATTGTTGTACATATAATCGATTTAAAAGATAAGGAATTAAAGATTTTATCAAAGAGAGTTGGTTACTATGCCTAGAATACTATAAAGCAAGGATCATACTGAGCAGACGCAACGCCACGCAACATTCCTGTACCGTTCACACTGGCCGACGTACGGACCACGTGACAAGGGGTCTCTGGTTGTGCGCAGGCGCGTTTGATTTGACACATTTGACATTTATTTTTTAGGTTATGTTTATGTGATTCTCTTAGCAGATGACAGCTTTGCCATATCTTGAAAGTGAATTTGAAGATGATTTGCTACGATTATTATTGTTAAATCAATATTCTCGTAAAAAGAAAAAAAGTGGGAAGTATTTGGGTCCACAACATTAACAAACAAAGACAAATGTTTGGAGAGTTCCATACTTTAGTAAAGGAACTAGAATCTGATGACGGACGATTCTTCATGTACTTCCGTATGAGTAAAGTGGTATTTGAAGAGCTTCACAGCATAATTGAATAGGACATAAAAAAAGAAAACACACATCTTCGAAAGTCAATTGGGACCAGAGAAAGACTGGCAGTGTGTCTAAAGTTTGATTGACATTCATTATAGGGGTATAATATTGAAAATCATGCCATGAATGGCTGAAATTTCTTCCTAAGTTGCACTGCGTATGCAGAATCTCTATAATCCTGTAATTTGATTTTATAAATAACTTCGTGCCGTCTAAAAGCTTCAATAAACTGTTCGTCATCCATTTTTTAATAATATCTGTCAAAAAAACAACCATAGATATAGCGAAACAACGTTAGATGCTCAGATAACACCAAAAAGATGTAAAATCATCTCGTAGTAGGCGTGACCATACCCCCTCCACCTTCCACATGGTCCACGCCGATCTGGCTGTGGCAGATCAACGTCGCGTAGGGGGCGTCGGTTTGCGTTGCGTGGAGCTAGTCTGATTCTAAAGCACCCGTTTCCATAGAAAATGTGTGGATGGTAAGCAGTCCAGATATGGAAATGGTGACGTCTACCCACGTGGCGTGGCGTTGCGTGGGCTTAGTGTGGTTTTACCCTAACTCGATTATCAGCGAATTGTTTTTGATCCCCTTATAATCATATCCTCTCATACCATCATCATCATCCCTCACTTCTCTGTGACCGAGCCCTGTAATGATTTACTGCCGTTATCTTTTAACCTAAGATATTGAAATACAAAAGTGATATGTAATGATGTCCGCGTGACTGTCGGCGGAATACTACCTAATCGGATTAGTTTGCATATGAAAATAATTTATTCATTTCATTGATTTTTTTAAGGTGTGCATTAGTATTGGTTAACAATATAGTTTGATCTTCACATGCAGCAAACACTTTGTGGGAATACATAATTATAATAAACGCTATAAAAAAGCTTTATTTCAATTCCACAACCGGTTTCGCTTCATCCTGAACCTGAGGAAGGTTCAGGAAAGAATTCATTCACTTAGTTTAACGTTAGTTGAGTTTATTCGTTAATTATTCGTTCATTTAGTTTATTCGTTAATTGGTAAACTAAAAAATAAAAACTGCGGATAGCACATCTCTTATATTTCAATATCTTTGCGTGACCAATATTTTTGAATAAGTAAAAAATTTTTGTCACCGGAAGTATACATTTTGAGAATTGGAATTGTTTATATAAACCTTCATGAAAAGATTTACCTTCGCTAGTATGTGTGTTTTTTTTTTCTTATCAGTAATTTTAGTTTAAAAAACATAAGGTGAGTCACTTTTAGAACGTTTTTATGTTAGCATTAAAAATTTTAATATTTAAAAAATTATGTTTATTTCTAAAAATTAAATTTTAAAGCTTATTTCATCACCTTCCAAAAACAGTTTAGTTTTCAGGTTCATTCAGAAATATTCCAGTTAATTAGATTTTGTTGCAAAACGGAGATACAAATTCTGACAGAAAACGCCAGAGGCCTGAGGGGTTAAAATAAATAGGCTTTGTTATGAGTTAATAGTCAGTTTCTTTTGACCTTTCTCCATTCTTTCCCATCTCCCATTGCTTTAGCTTTGCATTTCATGTTTCAATTCTTAAAATGTAATAATCTAACACATTATCAATATTTGCCATTTGTAGGATACTAAAAGCAGTAACGGGACCTTTGTCAACAACCACCGTCTTTCTGAAGGATGCAAGGAGTCTGCATCTTACGAAGTCTGTTCCGGAGACATTGTCCAGTTCGGAGTAGATGTTCTGGAGAACTCTTGCAGTGTAAGTATTGTATGTTGTTTTAATGCTGTTTTATTACTAATTTATGATTTTATATCAACTAATCTATTAAAATATATTCTATGCTCTGTTCAACCACAAGAAATCTTTTTCTAAAACAATTTTAAAAGTCAGACGCTACTTTTTAATGCCTTAACCCTTTGAACCCTAAGGCCCTAAGCAAGTTCTTCCCCTCTTCCTGCACTCGATACGATAGTCATAGCGATGATGTCGCTAATGAATCAAAACTATTCCAGGCCGTAGGGAAATACAGATAGATGTCGAGGCTAGTAAATCGGCCATTAGGGTATACGCCTTGCCAAATCAGGCCGGTTTACCGGCCTATAGGGTTCAAAGGGTTAATTATTAATTGTACCAGGCACTAGACACTTGGAGATTAAAATCTAATTTGCTTTCACAGATAACATTCATAATTACACATGTTTTAGTCCTTTTAATTTTTTTTTGTTTATTTGAAAATTATCCGTTCTCGGTGAATAGAATATAAATATTGGTAAACTTTCGAAATCACTGAACACGCTTAATAAGAATCTTCTTCTTCTTCCTTGCGCTGTCCCAACTCATTGCCTAGGTAGGCTGTTGGGTTCGGCTCTTCTCGTTCTCAGGTTGTAATTTCTTCTGTTCTGAGTATCGCCTTCATCCAGGCCGTTTCTCTGAAGAATTTTGGAGCATTGAGTCATTCAGGAGTTCTTCGGTCCTCCTCTGGATGACTGTCGATGAAGCTCCATAGACATTGCCTGCCTAACTGTGTGGTCTGATGGTCTCCATCTTATGTGCCCATACCATCTCAACTGTCGTTCCTCCAGCTTACTATTTATGTCTGTGACACCCAGGCTACCACGAATGCGTGAACTTTTGATCTTATCTTAAATAAGAATATTTTTTAGAAAAAAATCTTTTGATTCATCTTAATTACTAACAAATAACTTTTGAATAATTAATTACTGCGGCCATTCGTGATCGACATTTTATGTAGTTAATTGAAATTTTGAATGCAGTATTTTCCATCGCCCCAAATGCAAAAAGTTGTTTTTTATAGTAATTAAGCTGAATCTAAAGAATTTTTTCAAAAAATATTTGTATTAAGCGTGTCCAGTGATTTCGAAAGTTTACCTAAATATTTTGTATATTGCATGCCTGAAGATCAATTTCATCAGGTTAACCATAAAAGTGGATGATATTAAGACGTATTATTATGACATGAGCTCAGAAAAACTAAGACAAAGTTTATGAAAACATAAAAGAAGAAGTTTACAAGTTGCATTGTGCTTAATAAAAACAAGTGAAGAGCCTAAGTGTAGGTACGCACTGACCGGTTTGCCGCAATGTGGCTATCCGTCCGGCTAGCCGCAGGACGCGGTTGCAACTGCGGCCAGCCGGGTGGCGGTTAGCCGTAGTCGCAACCGGAAAGTGCGGATGAAAATGCTTCAGTTTCTCGATTGATTGGCCCATTCTCAAGATGGACGTTGAAGAAGTCGCAGCTATTTATTATATTTACTTGTGCTATATAAAGAAAGAAATGAAGAAAAAGGTACTGGGTGCATCCTTATTTGCAAACACGAATGATACTAAACATTTTGAAATATTTTTCGGAGAGCTTAAAAAGCATGAAGACAATACACTAGACAATACACTAGAATGAGTCGGAAATCATTTGAAGAACTTTTAAGCATTTTAAGAACCAGTATAACAAAACATGATAAAAAAACAAAATAACGCAAACTATTAGCAACCGCGTAGTGTGTATAGCAACCGTCCGGATGGCCGTCACTCGGGCCGCAGTGCTGCGAGCGACCGCAACGGTATAGCGGCAGCCGCATGACAGTGCTCATAAAAACTAATTTTTCATACATATTTTTGACTGCGGTTAACCGGACGGCTGACCGCATTCCGGCTAACCGCATAGTGTGTAGTTAGCCTAAGTCTGTTTATACACACTTGAGCCGAATCTGTGACCCGAACCATGAATCATGGGAAAGATACATGGCTTGCGGTTGCTTTTTTCTTCGGTTTGCAAATGTATACGCAGCATTATATCTTATATCACATGAAATTTTTGTCTGTAAAATATGTATCTTTTTTATATTGCCACTACTTCGCATCGAACACCATTCACCTTGTAAATAACAATATCTCCATGTTTGTCGTTAACACTACCTACACAATATGATATTAGCATTTTTTCATTATAAAAATTCAGTGTTGAAACAACTTGGTATTTGAAGAAATACATTTTTGTATCGGTTTAAAAGAATTCTGTTGTAATAAACCTTCTTAAATTACAAACACGATTTGTCAACAACTAAAATCTTTCTTCACTTATTGTTGCATCAAACAATTCCACCATATGAATGACTCACATTTTAAAAATTTCCTGCACACCAGTAAATACATATAATAATTACATATTTAATTAAAACATGAATTAATCAAATGTGTGTATGTATATTGCCATTCATAATAATGTTATATAAATAATATGATATCATCTTTGTACGTAAAGAATTTCCAATGTAACTGTTAAATCTAACCGCTTTACATAATTAACTCGCTGGCATTGTTGATTTTTAGCATGCTGCTCGTAAAAATACTAAGAAATGCACTTTGTGTTATTTAATTATTTTAACTCTCCATCACCACAAGGTTATCGATTAAAATACAGGTATCTCTCGTAGTATGTAATTTAATTGGTTCTGAGACAAAATTGGTTTGATTCAAAACAAAAACTTTTTTAGAGGTAACCAGAGAGTCCTGAAGAACAATGTTGGATCTGAGATTTTGTAGCTTTGCAGTAGAGCTGTGTAAAGTTTCGTTTCTACATTTTTATTGTTTTTGAGATCAAGAAATATACTTTTGTTTTGATATTTTGCATTTCATTTCATTTTACTCAATTCCTAAAATACAGACTTTTAAATCGTCAAAAGGAAATTAAAATGAGCTAACACAAAGATTTTCAATTTTTAGTAGATCCGATATTGTTCTTTGGGACCTTCGAAGTATAAATCTTATCTATTATTAATGCTATAATCTGCTTAGTTTGAGGTTCTGTTTTCCTTCAAACATATGATTAATCAACTAGGTCTGAATCGTCACTGGTACACAGTAGAGAGATACACTAAACACATGCACAACATTTGTACATAGTTGACATTTTCGGCATGAGAATTTGTTGTTTTTATTAACCCCTTGTTTGCCGGGGTAGTTGGGGTTGGTTGTCTACCAATTAGCGTTCGCAAAAAACGGCATCCATGACACCCAATGACATTTCGTGTCCAGCGATTCTGACAGTGTCCTTGAGAAATTTTGTACAATAGAAAGGTCAAAATCGGAGACAAAGGAATTTTTCCCGCACATGCGCAAGAACTGCGCACATTCCCGCGCTCCGGTAAATTATTAATATAAATTATTTGGAGTGACCAGGCGCATTGCGGTTTTCTCTATGGTAAAGGGCGATAATAGAGCAAGCGATTCTGACCGTGTTCTTCATACACTTTCTTTATACATAAGGGTCAAAATCGCGTGTAAAATCTCAAACACACCGGTGCACGAACGGCATTCTAGCGGTTAAACTCATTTTCATCCTTAACAGCCTGGCTGTGTTACAAATTGCTGTCTTTATATTTCCGCCCTTTTCGTATGAGTTTCACTCATTCCTCTCATCAGAAATACCTTTTTTACACTGAATTTGATCAGTACCTTACCTTTTTTACACTGAATTTCTTCAGTCAAACTTTAAAATGATGTGCAATTTATAAAAACATGACAATACAATGCAATAATTTTAATTTACCAAGCTGTTTTAAAGAGTTCACTCATTAGTTTTAACATTTAGTTTCTGTCAGTGAAATGAAAAGTATATTATTTTAACTCTATTATAATTTGGGATTAATAAAAGATGGCATTCTTATTGACTGATTATTTGGACCGTTGATCTGAGGATATTGTATTGATTTTCAGGTGACCCACGGATGTATTGTAGCCACGCTGAGGTTATATCTTCCCGATGGCAAAGAAGCGAAAGCATCCCAGAGCACCATCGTCAAGTCTCCGACGCACGTCGAGGATCTCTGCGTCCTCAATAATATTATACAGGTTAGACTTTACTTCGACTTCATTGATTAATATACGGGCTAGGGCAGTTTTAAAGATGTCCCCACACACATCCCACTTGCCTCTCGTTGTCTGGTTTTTAACATGGGACGGGATCGAACAATAGGCTGGACTTAGGGAAATGCCCGTGGGATGGCTTCAATTGGTACTGGGCAAACTGTAGTGTAATTTGACAAATCCAGCCCTAATAGTTGCAGAAAAGAGGCATGTCATTTCAATGAATGTTTTGAGGTGAATAAATTCTACCTCTGTTATTGCGACCAGCCTAGAATGGTGGAATGTATCAAAAAATGTGCTTTCTACTTTGAAAGGTTTATTTAATTTTTCAATTATATAAACACAAAATATTGATTTTGGTCTGATATTTTGAAGATGTGCAAATTACCTCTGTGTTTACAATTATTTTATACATTGTTTTATGCATCTTTTTAAAGTTCTTTTTTGACTTTTACGTCGTTGTATACCTAATTGGTATAAATGTATAAGTGTATTCTCAGAACTAATGTAAGCCTAGACCTCTCCAGCCTGACCCTCTTGAGGCATTGCCTTGCACAGCAGTGGGAGGGATGGATTCGGATGTCTGTCACTCCTGGACACATTGATCCTCAAATTCCTACCCACGTTATACTTTCCAGAACTTCATGTCCCTTCTTTCCCTAAAAAAAACCCTCCACACAGCATTCCCAAAGATGACATAGGCCTTGATAGATTTTTTTTCCTCAGGGCCTCCTGTGTGGAGTATTGTAAAGAAATAGAAGATAAACTACTATGTTACTCGCTGATAATGTAGCTTTCTATTGGTGAAAGAATTTAAGTCGGTTTAGTGGTTTAGGCATGAAAGCGTAACAAACAAACAAATGCACTTTCGCATTTATAATAATATTAGCATGGATTTATTAACATTTAAACCTACTAAGTTAAGGCTTACGCTGCTATTTACATATTTAGTAAACAAGTACAAATGAATTGTCAGTTACATGTTTGTCAGTTATATGTCAAACAAGTTTCATATATATGTATATAGGTAGTTACATGAGGTATTTCAAAATTATAATTATTTTCCATTTCCTTAAAATATTAATTAGTACTACAAGGGCTTCAGTAGGGCATCAATGTAAATCATTTGTTTCCTTAGACTATATTTTACTTAAGCAGTATAAATGGTATTATTTTTAATTCTCATTGGTAGTTTACTAATATGGTGTAAACTGATTGGTAATATTCATTTTATCTTACCATTCCAGGAGGCAGTCCAGCGCGAGCAGCTGCTGGAGGCCAAGCTGCGTTCGCTGCACATGGTGGTGGAGAACTGCAGCGGAGCACTGGGGCAGGCATGGCAGGCGCTGTGTGCCGAGGAGAGACTGGTGGCGCGTGTCACCTTCCTG
This sequence comes from Limnephilus marmoratus, assembly GCA_917880885.1. NCBI lineage: Eukaryota > Metazoa > Arthropoda > Insecta > Trichoptera > Limnephilidae > Limnephilus > Limnephilus marmoratus. Next base: position 24,965,667 of record OU862919.1, on the reverse strand, counting down.
GAGCGCCGACTGGCTGCCACCCAGCAGCAACCGCCCACCGACATCCAGCAGCTGATTGATGACAAGCACCAGTATGAGGTACACTAAAGCTTTGCTGACTGAATATATTTTTATAATCGACCTACTGAAATATCTTTCAGAATTGAAACATTATCACTTACTTTTTTGGCTGTTGGAGTCGCAGCCTTACAGTGTCACCAAGGTACAGGGTACATATCATGTAGATATTATTGAAGTTTCTGATGATTGATAGTTTAAGGTTGGTTTATTTTTGCAGTGTTAACCAGTCAAACGTTTTTTATAACTGTGCTAGACTCGCTCACCGGTGAGCGCTCTAATACATTCCATGCTGGAATTTTTTAAAAGCTTTATGCTTTGAAAACTGTAGAGGACAAAATCAGAATCCAAGTGCTAAGAATACTGTATTTGATTGCTTTTTATTTCATTAACGTAGCCTCTCTGACTTTCTAGAAAACATTTTGTATGTGCATTACAAAATACATTTTCGTTCAACTGCTCCCCAAAAACGAAAACATTTTTGAATTTTGAAAGGAGTGGTGGTCATTTCTTTAAAAACGTCTTTTGATTAATGTTTTTCTTGCAAGGTATTTCAGGTTTATGTAGAGATAATTAATACCATTCAATAATAAAACCAGTTTATACATTGGTAAAGGTAAAGTTAGTTATTCTAGGTGAACTTCTTACGATTTAAACGTGGAATATAAATGAATAATAAAACACATTACCTGGTAAACAGAAAACATTTGCAAAAAAAATAAATCCTTGTTTTTATTCCAATATTTGAACAAAACTCATCAAGATAATTTACGCGCAGCTCCGCGGATTCTCTGTCGACAGTCGGTTAAGGCTACAGGATTCCCTGAGGTAAAAATTTCCTACTGAACCTATGTCTTTTCCTATCGAGGGATGTTGTGTGAAGGGTCTATAACTGATATCTGAAACTAACAATAATCTGTGACCTCCTAATGATGCACACAAAGTCTTCTGATTGTCAATAACATTAGTGGTGTTAATTCCAGGTGAATGCAACGGAAGCCCTGCGCCTAGCCCAAGAGGACAAGCTGAAACTCCTGAACCAGCTGGGAACCATCCAGTGGTCCATCTGCTCATCGGAAGAGGAATGCGCTGTGCTCAGAGGACATGTGGACAGAGCCCACCAAGATTTACAGGTTACTTAACTTTCATTCTTAACCCTTGAGGTGATTTTTCACAAAAACGGCCCTCTACAAATTATCCAATTATTATTATTTACCAGCGGCTATCCCATATGTGGATTTCACATACTTGATTCATAAAGTTTCATTAAAACATATACCAACATTGCTTTGAAAAGGCCAGCATTGAGATGGTTAATTATGATCAGGATAAAATAATTTTGTTTGAATACCACTTTATTGTATAAATAATGGAAGACTTGTATCATTTATACATATTTATATGTTTTACGCATTCTATCTAGTTGGGAGAAAGAGATTGGTGTACACAGTACAATATTCATATAAAAATATTTGACAGCAATGCCTGATTAGGCATTCAAGTATGATCAGCATAAAAGGTTGAATTATCCTTCCCACCCAAAGTGTGTTAACATGTACATTTTTAAGCGCCTATATATATTTAGTTAACAGCTATTTTGGTTGTTCAAACAAGTTTATTTTAATATGTAATAAAGTACGTACATAAGTACAGAAAATGAAAAGTTTTACTTTTCGGTTTCTTGAAAACTGAAATTTAAAAATTGACCTATAGTCTGTCAAAAAAGAGTAGAAAATATATGAGGGCGCCACTGTTGATCAAATGGCAATACTAAACACATAACTCATGGTGTTAAAGTAAAGCTGTGTAACCAACATTTTCATAAAAAATTAAAAAGGCATAATAGTGGAAAAAATATTTTTTCATTGCAGTATTAATAGTGATACCCGCCGACCTCAAAATTAGAATTGAATATAGGTATATTATTATTATACCTTTGTAATTTTGTGTTAACATAATGAAGAATAACTATAATGTAATAAAATATAAAGCACAGTTTAGAAATTGCTCACATTTATTTAATACTAGAAAAAGTACTTAGCGTTGCCTGGGCTTTAGATCATGTCTCTAATTTTAGATCTGAATATATTTAACTCATTCAGATCTAAAAGTAGTCTAACTAAACTCACCATTAGTGATTCTTCCTTTCTATCTATTGTTAAATTCAAATTTATGTTAAATTAAATTAAAGCAAATCGCTTTATTAATCACCTTTTAATAAAATTTATGACATGAAGAAATTTGTTTTTTTTTTAAATTTGGTTTACTGTGTCCTATACATTCAGTGTCATTGCACTTCAAAGAAATATTTGACAGTTAAATTGGTGTTGCCAGTCTACAAATTTAGTAGTTCCAGTTTTTATATTTTCTACTCTATTTTGACAGACTATAGTTTGGATCCTACAATCCTACACACCGATCATTTAACTCGTTGAATGCCGCGAGCAAATGGGGTTGGTTGTAACCAATTAGCGTTCGCAAAAAGCGGCAGCCATGACACCCAATGTCCGGCGATTCTGACAGCGTCCTTGAGAAATTTTGTACATAGAAAGGTCAAAGTTGAAGACCAAAGAATTTTTCCCGCGCATGCGCAAGAACTGCGCACGTTCCCCCGCTCCGGTAAATCATTAATATAAATTATATGGAGTCACCAAGCTAATTGCGGTTTTCTCTATGGTAAAGAGCGATAATAGAGCAAGCGATTCTGACCGTGTTCTTCATACACTTTCTTTATACATAAGGGTCAAAATCGTGTGTCAAAATTAGGACACGCCGGCGCACGAGCGGCAAATGAGTGGTTAAAACCAAGACATTGTATCTCTATAAACCGTTTTATCTAGGCGATGTGTTTATAATTTTTTTGCATGTTTCAGGAACTGGGCGAAAAGAGGTCCGAAGTGGAAAAAGAGCTGATGGATTCGAAGGAGGCGTTACAAGAAGCCAAGCGACAAATAGCTCATTACGAGGTGATACTGATATCCGATATCATCGGGTACAAGGATGAAGTTAGTACCTCTCATTTTAATAACTACAAAAAAACCCACTCACAAAGTTTCATTTTTTGGTTCCTTAACTTGTTATAGGCCAGGAAAAACACGGAAATTTCCTAACAAAGCACCACTTTGAATTTTGAATTGAATGTTTTGTGGATTAATTTTGAGCTATCGTATATTTTGTTGACCGAAACACATTCCTAGAACAATAAACTATGTACTAAAACAACATTACTTGCGCTAATTACATAAATTGATAGGTTTTACGATGTTTTCGTCAAGTAACACGCATCGGACTTTGACAGAAAGAATCGCGGCAAATTTGACATTTTGATGCCACAGATAAAATCATTTAAAAATATTCTGGGTTGCCAGGTGAATGAAATATTTGCCTATCTTATGGGTAAATGTTGGCGCAAGCTATTCTGACCTTGTCCTTCATATAAATTCTGTACAAAGGGTCAAAATCGCAGACAAATCTATTTTTTTCAAAAAATTTTCCGCGCGTCTCTGGCAAATAAGAGGAAAGACGGCAATTTAAAAATGGCCTAATTTTTCCACAAAATATTTTCCAACATAGGTATTTTTTTTTATTTCCTTGGAAAATCTTATGACAGTTTCGCTGTTTATTTGACTTTTCGGCATTTTTTTTTTTTGCATTAACTCCACACAGGAGGCCCTGAGGAGAATAATTTCCCTCAGGGCCTATGTCAACTGCTGTGTGGAGGGTCTTTTTGAGGAGAGAAAGGAATGAACATTGGTCTTGAAGAGACCCATGTTGTAGGAGGAGGTATTTGCAAGTATTCATTGATACGTGTTTGCAAGACTATTGCTGTGTGGTCCACGCACAATGAGATAATGCCTTCAATTGGAATGAAATAGATGTGTATCAATTTTGGAACACTAAGGGTGGGTTTCTTCATTTACCGAGAATGCTAAATGCAATGCTAATTGTAAAAGTAAGCGATCGAAATTTAAAAATTTCTATGCATTTGACCGTTTACTTTTACAATTAGCATTGCATTTAGCAGTCTCGGTAAATGAAGAAACCCACCATATATGTAGAATATTTATTGTATATTATTTTCATTGACTTTCAAGAAGATTGTTCTAATATAATCATTTTGTTTAGGTGATAAAGCAGGACTCGATGGATGCGCTTGTGAAGCATGGCACGGAGAATGGCTACGGCGAGGACGTGGTGGAGAAGAGACTGTCAACGGTCGGCACGGACAACTCGGAAAACATTGCCCTCATTTGGGAGAAGCTCGGCAAGACGGACCAGAAGGAGACCTCGCTGTCGGAGGCCATCAAGGGACTGTCTGAAAATATTAAAGTAACCACCAACGCTGTCTTTTATTTCGATAATGATTTGTGATTCTATAGTTATGATTTGTTTATTTAATTGTACCTTAACCTTTTGGCCGAGTTAACTAGCTCAGGCTTCAATACCCCCACGCTAGTATTATCGGCAACCAAAGTTGCTGTATCAAGGGTTGATACGCCTACCTATTGATGCTGATTTTTTTCCATATCAACTTTTGATACGATCGTGGCGAAAAGGTTAATAGTAACGAACTTAGGAGAGGTTGTTTAAATACATATTTTCCTTCGCACAGCAGTCACTTATTTATAGATAATTTTATTTATTATGCATATTTTTGGTGTGAATTTTGTTATGCTTGTCATCCAATCCAAATTTGTTCAATAGGTGAAACGCACCGATAACCGGCATTTAACCAATTACCCTAGAATATTACAATACGCCCAACTCCAGTAAAATATTGGCAGTATTTATTTGTATTGGCTGGCAATTCTGGCTGCTAGGGGTACTAGTGTAAAATGGCATCTTTCATACATTTTAAATCTGTCAAATTGTATGAAAGAAAACCAACCCGCACAGCTCACGCCGTTCGTATCCTTAGATTCTTTCTCACTAATTTCTTCTTCCACTTTTCTAAAATATCCTTTACAATCAGCTTAATGAGCCTATTTACTTTGTTTCGCAGTAGCCCTTTCATCTTTCAATGCGCTACTCGCTAATGTGAACTTACTCACTACACAACCTTATTTTTGAACACTTTTTGGCAGTCACTCACCACTCGGCTAAACAACTAGCCTAGTTCGAACAAGCCTTTAGGGATATTACCAAAATGTTTCCACTTTTTGCGTTTTGTTTGAAGGTCATTGATAGAGTTAATCTGTCATGTTATTAAAATATTCATGTTTGTTTTAGGTTGGATCTAAATTTAAAATACCGAATCATGTGAAGGAATTGGAAGTGAAACTCTACAGTCTGAAAAACGAGCTGTGGAAATTAGAAAATAATAAATCAGGTAAAATAAAACAGTTTTCTTTTTCACACATAATGTAAAGGGAAACACATTTCAAAGGTGAATTAGAGTGGTGTGTAGGAATTCCAAAGATTCTCCCATCACTTGAGAAAAAAAGAGCTTATTTTTTCTATTTTGCAGAGGACAAAGCAAATGACAACTCGGTTCCTCAGCCCCACCCTGCCGCAATCGACTCGGAGACGGAGAGCGAGAATAAGACCAACAGCGACTACAACTCCAGCGACTCGGACTCCTCCAAGATGTCCACCATCATCGGGGACGAAGAACAGAACCACCAGGAGGTTTCCCTCCAGGAGACCAAGGAAGACATTGAAAATCAAAATGAAACTGTAAGATAATTTATACTAACCATGATAATTTATTTTTCAATGTGACCCCTAAGCCAAAAGTGTACTGACAAACAGAGTGGAGAACGATTACCATTCAGAATTGAAACATTGCTTGAAATGAATTTATTCAAAGAGGGCATCTCTCACCATCTCTTCAAACACATAATATTCATCGTGCCCTCTCCCTTGTGGCAATGACTCAAGCTGTCTTCAGCATGCGAGAGTATTTTTACTAGACGACATGGTGCCATCTCTTCTATCATATGGCGCATAAAGAGGCGGAAGATGACTTAATAATAATAATATAATAATAATAATAATAATATTTATTTCGCATAAAATTATACAATGAAACATATGTGGAAACTTTGACTAGCCAACTAGGAATGGATCCTGTTTTAGGCCAGTCAAATTGACAAATTTAGTTCATATCATAATTTCATATTACATTGATAAATTATATACATATTATTTATTGAATGAAACAAGTGTTACGATTAAATTCCTCGTAGAAGCTTTAGTTAATAACTACAATTTTGAACTCATAAAAAAAAGAATAAGCGAAGAGAAAAAAACAATGTCTTAAAGTACAGATTTAGTATCGAATGCTTGTTTAACAATAGATAAATGTTTGGACATGTGAATCGCTAGCAAAAATTGAGAATCGAGACCAGCTTCAAGTGTGATGACAAAATCCATATTATAATTAAAGTGGATGTTTAAACATGATTACAAAAAATAAGTATAATTAACGTGAGTGACGTATCCCTCAACTTTACGAGCGGGTAAAGAAACTCAAAAAGAATGTGACTCGAAAAGGATGCAGCAAATGAATAAAAACAATTTGTATATAAATATGTCTTAAGTTAATGTATAAATAGTGACATGAGAAAGGGGTTGATAACCAATTGTATTTATTTTCCTTTCCTTGCGTCATTTTTTCATCCTACTAAGATATTTTCCCTTAGAGCACTTAATATAAAATAAAACAGGTAAAGTAAGTAAAATCCAGATGGTAATAATAAAAAGAAAGATCACCGCAGGAGATGAATGTAGAACAATGGGAAGGGTATTGATAAAATAGTAGACAATTATGTTCTGAAGTGATAAGTACGTGTTTTTGTAATATTACGCATAGTACGTAATTTTGTATAATTTTATACGTATTATGTATATAATTTACGTAATTTTGTATAATAAAAAGAAAGAAAGATCTCCCCAGGAATTGAATGTAGAAAAAAAATGGGAAGGGTATTGATAAAAGAATAGACAATTGTGTTCTGCAATGGTAAGTACGTGTTTTTGTAATGAATGGAACTATGAGTGAGTGTTTTTTTTTTATTTTGTTTTTTTTTATTTTCTTATATATTTTTAATTTTGTTTTATTTTATATGATGAGACTAACTATTGGTCAACATATCTTCGCTTTTGATCCTCCCTAAATCAAGGAGCCAGTCGTTGATCAATTTGCGCAAAACATTTGCACTTTTAGTTTTCCAATCATTAGGAATGATATTAAATAATTTAGGTCCTAAGTACGAAAATTGCCGTTGGCCGAGGGACGTCGTGATTTTTATTGGGACTATTGGATTGTTCCTTGAAAGTCGAGTGTCGTGAAGATGGTCAATGGACGGGAAGTGTTGACGTTGTTTTTGCACATGTAATATAATCTTTCTAATATACAATTGTCTAACATCAAGTACTTTTAATTCCGTGAATAATGCATCACTGGGGTACCTGAATGGTTTTTTAAGGATGACTCTTAGTATTGATTTCTGAGCTTTAGCCAGGGAGTCTAATATTGTTTTGGCACATCCACCCCATCCTAGGGATGCATATTCGAGTAAAGAATTACACATAGCATAGTATATTGATTTCATATCTTTAACAGAGAGAATATTTCTGATGGTTATAAAAAGATGTGTAAGTTTTCTGACTTTTGAGGCCGTTGCGTTAATGTGTTCGTCCCATCTCAGATATTTATCTATGGTGATCCCTAGATATTTTAAACTATCCACGCATTCTAGGTTATTGCAAGTACAAGAGTTCGGTTCATTGCAAATGTGAATAGTAATATTTAGTATAACCTTGGGTTGACCCGCTTGTGTTGCACTAAAACGTATAAATTTTGTCTTATCCGTGTTAAGAGTAAGAAGATTATAGTCTAGCCAATGTTTGACATTGTTTATTCCAATTTCTGCTTTTCTGTGCGCTTCATACCAGTTTTTGCCCTCAAATATTAAGACCGTATCGTCAGCAAAAGTGATGATATGATCGGCAAGGTTGCTGTTGCAAAGGTCATTGATATAGATATTAAACAATATCGGTCCTAAAGTACTTCCTTGTGGTACACCAAATACGATGTTGGCTGGATCGCTTAGAGTACCACTAATAATAACTCTTTGGCTCCGATTTTCCAGATAGCTTCCTAACCATTTAAGTAACTGCCCCTGTATACCGATTAGCTGTAATTTTTTCAAAAGGATTTTGTGCGAGATGGTATCAAAAGCTTTAGCCAGATCCAGGAAGATCGCGATGCTTTTGATTCCTCGATCGATTTATTAGAAATTACTTTAGTCAGATTGCCAATGGCATTTTCAGTACCTAAACCCGGACGGAAGCCATATTGTCTCTCAGAAAGAATGTTATTATCTTCAAGATAAAAGCTAAGACGATTTTTGACAATTTTCTCTATAATTTTTGAGACTGAATTGACCAAAGATATCGGCCGGTAATTTTGAATCGCAGATTTATCTCCATTTTTGTGTAGTAATACAACAACTGAATGTTTTAGATGGTTAGGGAATATTCCTGATTTGAGACTTAGATTGGAAATGAACGCTATCGGAGATGCTATGAATGACTTAGTTACTTTAAGCAGATTAGTCGAGACTTTGTCTGGTCCACAAGCGTTAGATGGCTTTAGGTCGTCAATTATTTCCAAGACTTCATTCGTCGATGTTTGTATATTGTCTATTTTATGGACGAGGCTAGAGGTGACCAACTTGGCAAGTTCGATTTCTGTTTTATTGCATTTATCGAGAATTTTTTTGGCAAGTGTGGTTCCCACCGATGTGAAGTATTTATTAGCAAAATTCGCCATATTTTTAGGATTAGAGGAGTTTACGTTACCGATATCTAACGATTTAATTTCGGAAGACCTGTTTATTTTTGTTTTACTAATATTTCGAAAAGCTTCCCACATACGTTTTGGAGAATAAGAATTTTCGTAAATGAACGTTTTAAAATAATTTTCCTTTGTATATTTAATAATCTTTTTGCATAAGTTCCTATATTTCTTGTAGTGAGTTTGTACTAAAATATTATCTGGAAACTTTTTGGCCCTTTTGTGAAGTTGGTTTCTTTTGTGAATCGATTTTAAAAGGCCGGGAGAGATCCAGGGCGTAAGTTTAAACTGGCTGTTCGATATGTGTTTGTTACTTGTATGTTTAGATATATATGTATGTAGAATACAAATGAATTCTTTCATCGCAATGTCAGTGTCAATTTGATCAAATACTTTTTGCCAGTTTTCTAAATGCAAGTCCTCAATTAAATTATTAAAATTTAATCGAGGGACGTACTTGATTTTAGCAGGGGGGGGCGGTTTATCTTTAAAGCACAGGGCTGTCGTATAGTGGTCGGAAATTGACGTGTGGATAACGAATGAGTCAGTGAAGTTAATATTTTTTACGTTGATGTGATCCAAACAGGATTTGTTCGTGCCCTGTTCTCGAGTTGGTGTATTGATTGTCAAAATGAATCCGTTTTCTGTGAGCAGGCATATGTAGTTGTTGAATTGGTTGTGAAATGGAGATAAGGTGCTAATATTAAGGTCTCCTATAATGATTTGACGTTCAAATTTATTGGAATTGCTAATAATTGTTTGGAGTGAATTCAAAAAAGAATCTATGCTCTGGAAAGAAGGTGATCTATAAATAGCGAAAATACATAAATTATTATTCAGAACAATTCTGAGGCAGTTACCTTGTGATAATATAATTTCTTCGACTTGTGCTTGTACACCGTCTTTGATGTAGACAACAATCCCGCTAGATTTATTTATATTTTTAATTGAGTGATATTCCGTGTAAGTTTGTATTATTTTAGAGGTGTAGTTTTTATTGATCCAACACTCTGATAAAATTAAAACATCAAAAGTATGATTGAATTGATCTAGAAATATCAGAAAATCATCAAGGTTTGACATACTTCTGATATTCTGATGGATAATCTTTAAATTATAAGACTTCCAACTGAAATTATTTAATTTGTTGAGATCGTCAATCACATACGTGTTGCACGTTACATCTGTGTCATTGTAAATATCAGGAGGTAATTGAATCATGATTATTCAGGTGAGATGTGATGCAATGGAAATTTCACTACTATACGATTAAGATCCATTTCTCGTGAGTAGGTATATTTGATTCGAATGATTGGATGGGGATAATCACAGGATAATAATAGCAATAATAATAAAAGAACCTTCAACTTGTAGTCGTTGTCTGAAGTAGTAGTAAGTAGTAGTAGTAGCAATAGTAATAATAGAACCTTCATCTTGTAATCTTTGTCGGCAGTAACCTTCATCTTGTAATCGTTGTCTACAGGAACCTTTATCTTGTAATCGTTGTCGGTAGTAGTAATAAGTAGTAGTAGTAATAATAACAATAGTACCTTCATCTTGTAATCATTGTCAGCAGTAGTAATAAGTAGTAGTAGTAGTAGCAATAATAATAATAGAACCTTCATCTTGTAACCGTTGTCGGCAGTAGTACTAAGTAGTAGAAGTAGTAATAGTAATAATAGAATCTTCATCTTGTAAACGTTGTCGGCAGTAGGTATATTGTGTTTGAGATAATCATAGGGAAGCCAGCTTGCTTTCATCGGATATAAGAATTGCGCCTGAACCTGTCTCCCTCCGCAGGTATATACGTCCCTGTTGGATCCATGCAAATTGAAATTGTCTCGCTCTAGCAAATTGGCGAGTTTTATACCAAATTTGTTTCGCCCGAAATGTTAACTGCTCAGATACATAGATCGGCAACCGTGGGCCGGCGAGACCGATATTTAACGTGTTGAGTTTATCTTCGGTATTGGGTTTATTCTTGTTGAAAGATTTCACATCAGCTAGCAGTTGATTTCTAGCCATGTTCGATTTTAGTTTAAGAACAATTGTCCTGGGTTGCTTCTGATTATTGTTATTTTTTTGAAGACGATAAACAGCATCGATATCCTTAGTTTCTAAGGGAGATCCTGTTGTTTTGAAGATGTTGAAGACCACGTCTTTTAGTGTTTCGTCCTTGATGTCGGGGATGCCTCTTATTTCTACATTACAAGACTTTAAGGCCCGCTCTTGGGAATCAAGACTATTCTCCAGTATTACGATTCTAGCTTCCAGTGCAGTATTCTTCGCTGTAAGCTCATCATTACGGTGCTCGACGTCGCGGATTCTGGCCATAAAGTCTTCATATTGTGCGTTCATGAATTGTATGCTTTCCAGTATCTTGTTGTTTTGGTCCATGATGTCGTTCTGTTTTTTATCCAGGCTGTTCGTTTTGGTCATGACTAAATTCTGGATATCTTCGAGAATAGCGGGGGACGAAGGTGATGATGGAGCTGCTTGATCCTTAGTGGCCGTTGTTTTTTTGGGCGGTTCCAAAGATGTGTTATCGCTGACGGCGGTCGACCGTGTGTCCCTTTTACACTGCTTACACTTCTGTTGTTCTCGACGTTCTTGAGTGAGTCGACGGAAAGTGCTTTCCGTTATTCCTCCACAGGCTAGATGGTAGGTGCCTTTACACACTGAACACACAAATATCGACTCATCCGATAGAATAACTTCAGGGCAAACGCGGCAGTGCATTGTAAATGATTTATAATGACTACCCACACGACGTTATTATAATAGAATAGTGTTTATTCTGAATTAAAATAAGTGCGACAGTAAAACACCTAGATATTATTTGAATATGTTAGACTATGATGCCACAAACAGGAAGCACTATTGTTTACTTGCTGAATATTGCGATTTAACGTTTAAAATAAACTTTAAGACGGAGTAAAATTGATATGAACTAGTCACAATGATCTATGGTGAAACTGAACTTAGCCGGACATTTCATAAATTGACCGAACCATAGGTACCTGGGTAAGGGAGCTTCTATCTGATACATTAGATGTCACTACTCACCGTTGCCCGCTATCTCGTTGTACATTTTCAAATAAATTAGAATAAGACCAGTTGTTTTGATTTTTTTAATATTTCATAATAATAATATGATCTATTGTCATCTTATAATTTTGGGGATTTGAAGGGCCACCTAAGGATTTGTTTATTTTAATCAGATCTAATAGCCAAGTTCTCTCTTCCTCCTTACTAAATCCTTACCCTAATTATTTCATCTCAAAGCATTACCCAACGATAGGGTTATCATAGTCCCACTAAATCTTCACATCACCAAATGTTTTGATTTTTACAGGTTTTGGAAAGCAGTAATATCTTTGACAAATTGGACGAAGAGGAAACTAAAGAAATGAAGACGAAACTCTTGAGAGAAAAGATCAGTGAAATCACAGAGCAACTGGACTCAGCTTACGATAATGGATTAGCCCTAAAGGTTGGTAAACCATTCATATTTTACATTATAGGTTCGCACAGACACAGGAATACGCAAGAATCCGATACTGATTTTGTGTATTCACATCGCAAACAACAACAAACAGCACAGTGTGTACACATTGCCACCACCTTTCTAAACATCAAAACTAACTTTCATAACCTCATTCACAATTGTAGCTGTCTTTTTTTGAAGACTGTTTTGTTTCTAACACTGATCTAAAGCAGTTTCTTAACCTGTTGTCCGCGAACCCCTGGAGGTTCGCAAATACGTGTATGGGGGTCAGCAGTCTCATCTTTGAATCATTTACAATAATAAATAAATGCCACTAAAAGTCTGTTAATCGCTACGCATCTTTGTTTCGGGATTATTTTCCAGTATCCGAAAACAATAAAAATTGAATATTAGACCCTTTCAACACAGATGTTGCTGATATTACTGGCTTGACAACGGCACAGAAAAACCAATTAATAGGAATATCTTGTGATTCAGCTTTGAAACATAATTCCAAAGAATCCTCTTTATCAAGTTTTTGGGTGAATGTAAAGAAGGATTGTAAGGAAATATCAGAAGAAGCACTGAAACATTTACTGCTTTCTCAACCACATACATCTGTGAAAAGGCATTCTCTGCTCTTGTATATACTAAAAACAAATACAGAAACAGATTACAAGTGGAATCCGATTTGAGATTACAACTTAGTATGTAGATCAACCCGAATATATATGTATATCAACCCGAATATCACTAATTAGTTGCGAAAAAGTAACACCAACCTTCACATTAATTAATGTGAATGTTGATGGTTGCTGTTGTAGTTTTTTTTGTTGTATTTGTAGTACTAAAATAATTTGTCTGAAATTTATTGCTAGTTTTTTTTATTTTATTTAGGGGGTCCTTGAAAATTGTGCTTGATTTTTAGGGGTCCGTGGCTGAAAAAGGTTAGGAAACGCTGATCGAAAGAATTCTAAAAATCTAAAGCATTGTTACAAAATGTCTTGCACAAGTGACGATAAGATTATCGTGTTTATTAATTGCTTCGTCATGTTTAATGTCTCGACGACGTGAGTAGTAATAACTTCAAGAGACTTGACGGGTGAGTGGCGGCACTGACGAGTTTACAAAATGTCGGCAACTTGTGCCTGCATACGAACCTCTGTGCAGATGTATGGCGGTAGTCGCCATCGCCATTTAGTCGTTGAGTATTAGATGATTGCATACCCCGTGGAAGAAGGTTCTTACCGTGTGCTTCATTGACGATTTTTAAAAATAAAATATTTTTGACAGAGTATTGTTTATTTGGCTACTATCAAAGCACCCCACTAAATCATACTTTCTTGAATGTTACAGTTGGTCCTGCTGCAAAAAGAGCTGGCCTTTGCCGAGGGCCACATCGCTAGCCTTACCAAGGACCTTGAGGTCACCACCAACAAGCTGAAGCAGTCCCTCTGCGAAGTGGCTCAGCTCAACCAGATAAAGGAGCAGCTATCTACTGAAGTCTATGATCTGAAGACAAATTTTTCAATGAAAGCTGAGGAATGCAGTAAGCTGGAAATGATTTTGTCACAATCGCCGGTTGAGGAAAAAGAAAAAACTGACGAAGACGAAACCTCCAAGTACAAGGAGGAAGTCGCGCAGTTGCAGAAGAAGCTCGAAGAGCTATTGAAGTCAGAAGCCGACGGTTCAGAAGAGATTGAAAGGTTAAACTCTCGGATATCAGAGTTGCAGAAGGAACTGCAGGAACGGTCCCTCAGCTCAAATGTTCAAGAAAGCACCGCTCGCATCGAGGTGTTGAAGCAACAACTAGAATCCAAACAAAAAGAAGTGGAAGACTTGAACAAACAAGTCGCCGTTCTTATCGAAATAGAAGTACGCCTCGAAGAAAAAGTTAACTCTTTGACGTCAGAGATGTCTGTATTAACGCAAGAGAAAGAACAACGAAGTGTAGCCGATAAGATGACCGAAGTGGTAGATTTGGAGTACAACACACTGTCTCCTAGACAAAAATCCAGGAGTCCCTCCGTAATACCCTCTAGTTTAAAGGCAGCTAATTACCTGTACGATAATGCCAGCAGTTTACTGTCGAGCGACGACGAGCCGTCCATCTCAACCATATCCATCGACCCCAAGCGGTTAGCAGAACTGGAGGAGGAACTGGTGGTCACCAAGGAGAAGTTTGCCCTCATCAGCCAGGACAACGTGCAGCTGACGTCTCGGCTGCGCGGGCTGGAGAAGGGCCAATTGGGCAGGAAACCCTCGGTGGACATGCTGGTGTATGTGTTACCCGTGGCCGCCATGTTGATCTACATACTAATGTACCAGTATATTTCCTGATTTACGGCCTCATGGGATCCCCCAAACTTTCGTCCATAGTATTTGGTGCAAGGCTCGTTCTTTCTGTTTGTGGACCTCAAAAGGTAGTCGGTACATTATCTGAACAGCCAGGGAGTTAGGAGTTTAATAGTTAGTGATGGTGACCAGAACGTTTGTGGAGCGCCGTGGACAATTGTATAAATATTGGAATAAGTAATAAGGTCACGCCACTGTTTAGTCGGATAGTTGTACATTCACCGTGTAATTTGTTACATTTGTATACATAATAATATAATTAATTGTCACATAAAGTAATGTTCACCACATTGTAAATATAGGTAATGTAATGGCGACTGGCTGTATTGAGTATTGCTTCGTGAGATATACCAAGTGCGCCGCCCTCTGTGACTTGTGTCGTTAGTTTCCCTTAATTTATGGTTTATTCTCCGCGTTATGGAGGTACATCTCAGTGCAAGTTTATGTTAAAGTTATCTTATTAGTAAAGAGTATATCATTTTTAATGTTTCTGTGTTATCCGGTGTTGATTTGTAAAAATTGATTTTATTTGTCAAAATCTCACTTTAAAATATGAATCCGCTGTTTGTATTCAGGGTAATTTCTAACAGTGGTTTGTTAGCATCGCATGCGGCGGCGCGTGGCATGCGGCGGCGCGTGGCATGCGACCCACCAAGTTACCGCAAAATCTGATGAAATGATCCCCGCAAGATAATTGAATATGGATAGTTAATCGGTGCTCTTCTTTAAATTGTTTTGTAGACTTGTGTTATACATTTATGTTAATAATATTTATTATCAGTTTTATTCTAACTTATTGATTATGTTTTTTGATGTTATTAGCCTTTGAGTATAATGATATGAATACTTGTAAATAAAACTACAAAAGTACTTGCGGTTTTTAAATATTTAAGAGTAATATATATTTTTCCGCAAGGTGTAAATAAAATTGAATAAATATCAAGAATCTAAAGTATTTTATATTTAATTTATCACCTAGAATGTAAATTATCTACGATTAATTGAAATCAAGACTAACGAAGTTCGCACCTGTGCCATACAATTTTGGTGTTTTTCTGTTGGCATATTTTATTATTTTTATAGTTGATTTTGGCACAGCGTGTTAAATGGTCAATGTTTGTATAAAACATTACTTTAATGTGATCTATTTAATGCAGAACTAAAATAAACTAATATATTTGAATATCTTATGAGTTGGACAGCTCCATTATAGTATAAGTCATTTGGAAGTTGCCAATGGAACTATTTTATTTATTACTTTTTCAAGTGCCCAAACAGTTGTCACAATAATAAAAAAACTAATATACTTGCCGAACTTAATAATAACATTATTAAATTTGATTTAAATAAAAATTTTCACAAATTAAATGGAGTTCTACAAATTAAACACAAAAACAATTAATAAGAGGAGGTCAAATATCAAACTGGTCCTGTTTTCTTTACTCATTTTGTGCATATTTTAACCTATTAATAATATCCTTTTCCTTCTTTCCATCTATTTCCTAGTTGTTTGGAAACAATTGCTTCACTTGCACTATTTCGGTGGGCCTGGTTCATCTATTGCAAGTTCAGTTTCTCCTTGCGCAGTCTTTTCTTTTATTTTCCTTAGATTTTTCTGGGGCGACTAATTGGACGTCTTCGTTACGGAATTGCCTACAGAATTAAATGCAGTAATTATTGTATGTGCTGAAAATTGCAAATGAAACGTGCTGAGACACAATTGGAATAATACGCTTGAAGTAAAATAAAAGATAAAAATAAGTTATTTCTGTTTGCAAAGCAATATGCAAGATAGGTGGACAAAATCATACCCTAGACATGTAAAGACCGGATCTTAACGATTATCACTTCTGGTTCTTTTGAAGACAGTGGAATTACAATACGTCGTCTTATGAGAATATGCCCCAACATATCATTTATTATTTTCGTTGATGGTTTGAAGACTAATTCAAAGAGCAATAATCCAAATAGCAAATTTCACTATGAATATTATTATTGAATAATAATTTAGCTAGCATGTATACTCACTCGCAAGGTTAGCTAGATATTATTTTAATAAACTAATCCCAGCGAGAGGTTGTTTTCAAGCAAGACTCGTGAGAAGGAAGAGGACAAACGTCAATGACCTCCGTACAAGCTCTCGCTGGGACTAGTTTAGCAAGAGAATTTGCAGAAATTGATATTCAATAGAAACACAAGTTTGTAAAGCTGTGAAAGTAATAAATTACTTTTTTGATATTTGACCGTTGAGAAACTATCATTGTTATAATGTGTATTACAGCATTATTATAATTTTGCGTAACAATGACCTTATATATCTACTATTAATTTTAACACAAAGCAAGAACATGGCACTAAGTTTTAATCATTGTGTTGTTTTTAAAATTCAATTCAAGTAATATAGTTCATTGAAATATTCCAAAATCATATTTTCATCCTTATTAAATAAAGTACAATAAGTAAATATAAATTTATATTGAGATTAAACTTTTTATGAACGTATCGCAATAGAGCTAGAAAGTAATTTTCACTACTGTGAGTATGTAGCTGGAAGACAATTGCATTTTATAACATTTTTACATCAAGATATGTGTAAGATAAATAATACGGCAGAGATCCATCGGTGTAACAACTTGCGATAGACGAGGAAACAAGCATTCACTTCAACAAACAATGTCGATTCAATGGGAAAATGATATTCTAAAATAAACTGTCTATTAATTAATATTATGCGTTAAGTAATACATAATATATTAATTATTATAATTGGATTCCGAGTGAGTTGGTTTCTTATAACCAATTCCACCGATGGAGATTTGGGCTGCGACATCTCTGTTTAATTAATTATCGTCATTTGGAAAAATTTCAACTCCATTCTAAATTAGAAAAAAAAAATGGCGCAGGGATGTAATATAAAGCGTTCATTAAAAAATATATTCTTGAGGTATGAAAAAGAACCAAGCTCGAGGACCTTATTTAGAGTTCTGAATATTATGTATTTTTAATGTACTTTGTTCTTACTGGCTATTCTGAAATCTACGTACCGTGTGGATTATGTTTGAACGTCGCGTGGCGTTTGAAGGAGACAACTTGTTTAAAGATGGCGTTTGATGTCTGTCTGCTTGACCTGGAGGTTGGATTTTGCAATAAATGCTGCCGGCTGAGTACAAACTATTTAAACTGACTGCAATATTATGTATATTTGATAAGGACTCTCCCTGCGCCTGTCTAAACACTGCCATTTGGTCGTAGAATAATTTTAAATGGATAGTGTTGTCATGTGAATAGATTTAGAAAATTGTAAAATCATTCAGATTGGTTTTGTTAAAATCTTGATGATCAAATGCTTCATTTTGTGCATATCCCAAGTCGGACACCATGAAGATGGACTCTATAGAAAATGTAATATAATGGAGAGCATTTTATATCAATAAAGTTTAATTCATGTTTCGTTTATTACCATGTTTTATTTCTCCAAAATCTGATCAGTTAAACAACATAATATATTTAATTATTGTAATAAGCAAATAACTAAGTAACCATCAAGCTGTCTCACGCAGGGGTAGGCAGAGAGGACAGACTCAAACAACTCGGTCTTGGCACACACTCCTTGCCTCATTCACATTCATACATACTCTTATTATTCTGACTCCTAATGTGACCTGCCTCAAGTATCTGGTTCACTTGACCATACCATGTCTTCCTCGACTCCAATTCACTTATGGTGCCAATGTCCAACCCTGGTGGGAAATAGGCTCAGATACCTGGGGAGACAGGAGTTGTAGAACCAGAAGACCTAGCCACATATCCAATAATAATAATAAATTTGGACAACTTATATAGCGCTGTTTTTGCGAAAAATCGCCTCAAGAGCGCTGTGACAACTCTGGTGAACTTTATTAAAGGGACTGGGTTATTGTTAAAGGATTGAGGTAAAATGCGAGAAAGTACAATGGGCCCATGGCCTAAGTACTCGCGGGAACTAATGGTAAACCGTCTCCGCTTTAAAAAAAAAAAAAAGTCTTCCTAGGGCGTCCTCGACTTCTACCATTGACATTTTAAAATATATTATTCCGCTTACCATAAATAAACCTTTCATCTCCTTTTTTCATTCATTCGCTCTTCATGCCCAAACCAACTTAGGGTCCTTTTCTTAACCCCTAGGGGCCAGAGCCCCGCAATTGCAGTATCGACCATATTTATTTTGCCTTCGGATATAGGAGGCGCTCAGCGCAATAGTGGCCCAACCCACAAAAATTCATAATCAGCAAAAACATCATTTTTTATATACTTTTGTCATATCTAAGAAGCCACAGCGGCCTAATTTTATTTTTCACTATTTCAAAGATCCTTTGAAATCAGTGAAAACTAAAATCGGGCCACTGTGGCTTCATAGATCCATCTATATTAATATTATAAATTCGATAGTGCTTGTTTTTGTTTGTTACGCTTTCATGCCTAAACCACCAAGACGATTTTAAAAATTCTTTCACCAATAGAAAGCTACATTATCAGCGAGTAACATAGACTGAATATAATGGTAAGCTCTGGCGTTATGAAATTTATATAAATGAAAATGTGTGTATTTCATATATTTTAACAGCAGGGAGGAAAGGCAGGTGGAAGGTTGGGTTTGCGGAGAGGAATGAGATGAGGTAGGGGGAAGGTGGAAGGGCAAGGACATGCAGGGAGAATCAATTTATTTCTTTGAATGTCATTACAACGTATGCCGGGTACCAGCTAGTATCCATACTAATATTTGTGTTTGTTTGTTACACTTTCACGCCTAAATCACTAAACCGATTTTAAAAATTCTTTCACCAATAGAAAGTTACATTATCAGCAAGTAACTTAGGGTGCATATAGTGGTAAGCTCTGGCGTTATGAAATTTGTATAAATGAAAATGTGTGTATTTCATATATTTTAGCGGCAGGGAGAAGGTGGGGTTCGCGGAGAGGGAAGAGACGAGGAAAGGGGAAGGCGGGAAAGGTTGAAGGGAACAGAACACACGGGAAAGGACATGCAGGGAGAATCAATTTATTTCTTTGAATGGCATTGCAACGCATGCCGGATACCAGCTAGTATGACAAATATTTTAAAAATATGATGCTTTCACTGATGCGGTTGGGCCACTCTTGTGCTGAGCACCTCATATTATTACATCTGCTAGGTTCGTAAAAAAAAAAAAGTTATTTTATCAAGAATGGTTTACATGTTGGATTTAACAATCTTTTTATTTGTTGACATTTCTTGCCTTCCCCTACGGGTTAATCTTACTCATTAAGCTTACATATCAGCCTTGCGTTCTTTGCGGATCTCCACATCTCTCATTATAATATGGTTTTACCACACATCCACATCAGGGATCTCATTTATACACCGTTCTGTCCACCTTCAGCCTTCCTCTGCCAGTTGCATGCCTCACTGCCTTACATCGGGGTAGGTACCAGCACTCCATTGCACGACTGCTAGCAACCGCGTTCAGTCCTCCATTAATGGGAGTTACCTGCATTTACCCTTCTTTCAAAATATTTCGCCTTTCTATCTCTCATAATAACTACACACAAGGGCGGATCCAGGATTTTTTTCTGGGAGGGGCACAAGGGGCAGACGAGAAAAAATCAACAACTACTGTTAGAAATAAACTTGAAATATCCTACTTCAAGTTTATTTCTATAAGTTCAAGTGTTTATAGGAAGGTTTATGAAAGTCAAAACAATAGAAAAATTAAATGTTTAATAGACAGTTTTTGTGATGGAATCTCCACAGTAGACGTGGGCAAAATTGAATGACCGAATTAAATGAATAAATTCAATCTTGTGACACACTCAATCTAATTCTCAATTTCAAAAGGAATTGATTCTTCATTCCTTATCTTTGGCCTTGCATCCTACGATTTTTAACGACACCATACATTTTTAATTTCCATTTATTTTACTGTTAAATTATTTCAATGAATAATGTGTTCTGTACACGATTTAAATATTATATTGTTTCATAGGTATTTAAATATTATTTAAAGGGCCGCGTGCCGCGAAGTGATCGACGGACGGTATTGTGAACGACTCGCCTATTACGATTGTATTCCACTACCGCCGCGCCGCCATTCTAAAAACACCCGAACATCATCAAAGTCCATGTCCCAAAATGGCCAAAACGCGGCCGCGATTCATCCGGGTTGCCCGAGCATCTCTTTCACGCAAGGAATTAATCATTTATCCTAATCAATAGTCCTGAGATTGTCCTAAGGTCCCCGCCGTCCCAGGTCCGTGTTCAATGTCCGCGTCCCAGGTATCTAGTCTGTCGAAATCGAGATTGTCCGATTCCAACAGACAGAGGAATTAAAACAAGTCTTTTTCACTTGTGACGTCATGGTCTTTTGTAATTCTTAGACCTAGAAATGACGTCAGGCGTCATCGTCACGTCAATGTCACGATATGTCCCAAACGCATCCCAGTCCTAGGTCCGCAGCTCGCGAGTAAATCAAGTCACTGCTAGGTAAGACACAAAACATTAATCAAAAGTTACTAATTCATTCTCAATGCCAGCCCTTAATCCGTCCGCGCGGTTCATTTATTCCCCCGCGCGCCAAGACGTCAATTTCATTACATAGTTAGTAGAAAACTTTCGACTTTGAATCTGAACATCAGCTAGAAAAGTGAGAAGCTAAAATGATGCTTATCGGTTTTTTGGTACGTACGAAAGATATTGTACCTACCTACTTTTAGACGTAGATCTTGGGTCGATATAATATGTAAATTTGCAGATATTATAAGGCCAATTAGCTGTGGTTAGCTGTCATAAAATACTCATCTTAATGTTAAAATGATGATTATATTAGATCACGTGAAATGGAACGAAATTATAAGTTTAATAAAATAAAATCAATAAAATTTTAAGGGTGAAACGAAAATTTGTATAATTTTAAGATATAATTGCTAGCAATAAATACATTATACATACGAAAAATTACGACACTAAAAAAAGACAAACGATATAGGATTTAGCATGCGAGATAATGAGATAGAATAATCGGTCTCCTCTTTGTGTGGTGTTTCGTAGCCTATTGGTCTCCTCTTTATGTGGTGCTTCGTAGCCTCCCCACTCATTGTGATTTGAAAACCGATGAAACGAAAAAGCGACACTAAAAAAAGACAAACAATATAGGATTTAGCATGCGAGATAATGAGATAGAATAATCGGTCTCCTCTTTGTGTGGTGTTTCGTAGCCTATTGGTCTCCTCTTTGTGCGGTGCTTCGTAGCCTCCCCACTCATTGTGATTTTGAAAACCGATGAAACGAAAAAGCGACACTAAAAAGAGTCAAACACATTAATCTATAGGTTTTAGCCTGCGAGATAATGAGATAGAATAATCGGTCTCCTCTTTGTGTGGTGTTTCGTAGCCTATTGGTCTCTTCTTTGTGCGGTACTTCGTAGCCTCCCCACTCATTGTGATTTTGAAAACTGATGAAACGAAAAAGCGACACTAAAAAGAGTCAAACACATTAATCTATAGGTTTTAGCCTGCGAGATAATGAGATAGAATAATCGGTCTCCTCTTTGTGCGGTGTTCCGTAGCCTATTGGTCTCCTCTTTGTGCGGTGCTTCGTAGCCTCCCCACTCATTGTGATTTGAAAACCGATGAAACGAAAAAGCGACACTAAAAAAAGACAAACAATATAGGATTTAGCATGCGAGATAATGAGATAGAATAATCGGTCTCCTCTTTGTGTGGTGTTTCGTAGCCTATTGGTCTCCTCTTTTGCGGTACTCCGGGTACTCCGTGGCCTCCCGGTCTCGTGTGCGGTGTTAGCCTCCCCATTCATTTAATTTTCAATTTTTTTTTTTTTAATTGAATTAAAGGAATGAATAAAAGGAATCAATTCAAAAGGCCATGGGAATCAGACTGAATCGATTCACTCCTGGGAATCATTCTGCCCACGTCTACTCCACAGTACACAAAAATACCGTCTGGGGGGGGCACGTACCCGTGCCATGTGCCCCCCCCCCTCCCTAAATCCGCCCTTGACTACATCGTTACGGCAATAGGACAAAAGTAGAGAAAATAAAATAGATAAAAATAGTTAATTCACAAATTTTATTCAAATAATTGTACGTAGCGATTACATATTATAAAATGTCTGAATGAATTGATTTACATACACATATATAATACATTCAGAATTGTGTGAAGACTCCTGAACCCTGTTTCAAATACTTGTATGGCTTTATCCGGTTTCTTCCTTTGACAGGGCGGAAGATCAACTTCTTTGGCGGGAATTCTGAGGAGCCTACCGCTTCCAGCAAGATGTCCAAACAGCACAGGAGCCTTGTTAACTGCCCGGTTAGAGTTATCTTTGGCTTGGATCCTTCTGGGATGCACCAGTCGGTATTTACACACCTTTCAATGTCTCTTATATCGTCATCTGTTCCAGCATGGTGAGCGCCGTTCCAATGCAGTGTTAAGGAGAATATGGGCGATTCTTTTGGATAATCACTCTTTAGACAGACGAGAGCAATCAACTTAGCCGATTGTCTGGTGATGATGGCTCTGTAGAACATGTCGTGTTGCGTCACTAATCCCAAGTTTTGCAGCTCCTTAACAGAAGCTGCCTGGCCGTACTCCGACCAGGAGATGGCCTGCCATCTGGTCAAGGATCCCGGAAGGTGAACCTGAGAAGATCCCATTACTTCGAAAGGCGGTATTTTTAAAGATTCTAAATCTTGCAGTTCTTTCATCAAGGATATCCTGGCCTTCAGTCGCTTCTGCAAAACAATCAGCACATTCTCCACACTGATGCTGCTCAAGTTAGGGCACGGCTCATTTTGAATTTTAGATAGAGGTCCCGGTTTGTCTCCGTCGATGGATGTCGCCAGAAAGTCTAAGCCGCACATCCGCTGTGCCCAGACATAAGGCTGACCTAACTTTGGGATGAACGTTGAGAATTCTTTGTCCACACCGGCTGATCTTAGAATGTATCCTGTAGCTGGATGAGGTGAATCAGCTCCGAAATCTTTGGGATATAGTCCACTGAGAATGCTCTGACTGTTGAGAACATCTGCCGATGAAACTCCGGAAGGTTTCTGGATTTCAATAGAACTTTGAACAGTAACAATCTTGAGGTTTATCAAATATGCAAAAGTCAATGTCAACGAAGCTTCTTCGAATTTGATGGTCAACTTAACGACTAGAGGATGTGATTTGGTGACAAGTTTTAATTTCTCATCTGCCCGTTCTTGTTTGGTGGCGGCAGTTTTAGTTCCGCTCCTGTGGTGGCGTTTCTTCTTGTCCTGGTTATCCTCTTCTTCCTTGGGGTCCTGGTCAGATTCTGAATCCTGGAACAAGTTAAGAGATTCACCTTCCTGCTCTAATCTGCGCGCATCATCCTCGTCCCCAGAGATTGCTGCAAAAGAAGAACAAAAACATTAATTATTTAATTGGTACAATAATTAACATTTTACAATATAATTTAATTATGTTGGTCTCACTGGGTGGCTTGCCCATGGTAAGGACCCCATTTTAAAACACAAAATTCAATAAGATGAAGTAATACATTTTAATAAAATATGTAAAGTAGGTAGGTACTTAATGAAAAAAAAAATTGGCATATATTATCACAAGAGTTATGATTGTGTATACTGATGTGTTTTATTATGGTATTGTGTGTTGCGTGTATTCGTTTTATTCTTTATAGTTAGTTAATGTAGTTTGTGTTTTTTGTGCTGTTCAAAAATGTATTTTCGTAGTATTTTAACTTTTATTGGCGTGTATCTAGTACATCGAATATTTGGTCTGTATCAGTCAATGTTTCTTAAGTCCTTTGATGGTTTTCTGTGCGATTTCCATTTGATCGATGGCTGAGTTTGTTGCTCCTCCCCAAACAATGATTCCATATTCTACAATGGATTGATAAAGCACAAAATATATTGGTTTCTTTATTTTAGTTTATATATGTTTCTTATGTTTAGGAAATTGTGTATTGTCTTCAGGAGTTTATTTGTGATTTGTTTGATCATCATCATCACTCTTGGCTCTACAACCCCTGGTGGGTCTTGGTCTCCTCAAGAGTCTTCCTCCACTCATCTCGGATTTGTGCCAGCTCTCTCCAGTTTAGCTTCATGGCAGATATATCTTTGAGGACGTCGTCGCTCCATCTTAACCTTGGTCTTCCCAGGCTCCTTAGCCATATCGGTCTTGAATTCAGCAGGGACTTTGGTGCTTGATGCTTGGTCATTCTCTCCACATGACCCGGCCACCGAAGTCTTCCCAGTTTTATAAATTTTGTGACATTTAGCTCCTAGAGTGTACAGTTCATTGTTGTAACGTCTGCGCCAAAATCCATTTTCTAGAACCGGTCCGAAGATGCGCCTCAGAATTTTTCTTGATTTTTTTGATGTGATGCGTCTATCTGAGGTTATGTCAATTATGATTCCTAGATATTTTATTTGGTCTGTTTTTTCTAGAGTAGGGCAATTGCAGTTGTTGGTAGTTATACATTTTGGACCATACATATTTGTATTGTTCTTTGGCTGTCCCATGCTATTTATACTGTATGTTGTGAATTTGTTTTCAATATATCCAGGGGGTTTTTCACCATCCTCCCAATAGCTTATCCATACACATAATGAATATTTTGGATTAATTCTACAGGATTTATTTATTTAAAAAGTCTTGAGATTGCTGTTCGGTACTTGAACCTATGAACAATGGCTACATATAGGATAAATTAGCCGAAGTTTTTACCTGTTGCTAGTATTTATTTGTTTTTTTATTAATATTCGTTATGTGTATGGATAAACTATTAGGAGGATGGTGAGAAACCCCCTTAGTGTAAGAATGTTTGTGTCTAAATTCATAAAAGAAAAACAAAAGCCTGACAATGGAGATTTCCGTGTGTTCGGTTTTTGATTCGGCCATTCCATATTAATAAGGGGGCACACATTAATTGTGTGAGCAATTTTTCTTCCAATCTAGACCCCCCCCCCCCCCCTTAGTGAGATAAATTTGGACCACTTCGTATATGCTTTTCAAGTAACGTAAGGTTTTTCTGGACCCCTCCCCCCCCCCCTTCTGATCTCACGTAATTAATGTGTGGAAATAAGGAAATATACAAACTCCACCTAGATTTCAACATTTATCCAATGTTTGACGATTTTTAAAATTAAAAAAAAAAA
Source organism: Limnephilus marmoratus (assembly GCA_917880885.1). Classification (NCBI taxonomy): domain Eukaryota; kingdom Metazoa; phylum Arthropoda; class Insecta; order Trichoptera; family Limnephilidae; genus Limnephilus; species Limnephilus marmoratus. Next base: position 24,939,788 of record OU862919.1, on the reverse strand, counting down.
CTTTGTTAAATTTATAATTCATAAAAATCACCTTCCTAAATTTGGGTAGCTATCGCTTGAGGGGTTAAGTGGTTTTCTATAGTGGTTGCCTGCCTCGTTTGGAGTTTGGACCATCTATTAGCATTTTGAAGATGTTTTAAAGAGAGATACGTTTTTAGATTTTCACGGCCAAAAGTATTTTCATTAGGAGGTAGCGCAAACGGCATAACACCCCAAAAACAAATAACAAAAAAATGTTTTAAAGAGGTTTATCTATCCTGTCTCATCACAAAGCAGATTACAGGCACTGTACAAGATTTAAACTCGATTTGCTAAAACCAAATGCAGATGCTTACCGACTTGCACCAGCCGATGTCTGAACGCCTCCGTGTATGCCAGCACCCTCGCGTGCAACAAGAACAGGGGCAGCGGTAGCAGGCTTGCGGACCCTCCCGTGCCCCTGACTGGCCCCGCGCTGCCCAGCCCCAGGGCTTCACGCAGCGGCTGTGCAGCGGCTAGGGCCTCTCGCAGGCGCGGGTTGAGGCTGTGCAGGCGCGCGCGGGAGGCGGCCAGCGAGGCGGACACGGCCTGCGCGCCCTCGCCCAGCTGGTTGCACGCCTCCGTCAGCTTTTGGCGCTGCTGCAGCTCCCAGTGCAGGCGGGCCAGGCGCAGCTGATGACTGTCTTTCTTTGTTACCTCCTGAGGAAAGAATAAAGGATATTATTTAATAATTTAATTATGTAGTTATCTGACATTAAATAGACACAACTGAGTATAATCAGGGTTGGCATGATTTTTCCCAATCCACTTAAAAACACCCATGGGTGTTTTTTTTACTAAAAGTGTTTTTTTTTTAAATACGGGTTATAAAATCATACTTTATTACATTTCGATAAACATACACACTAGAGTAATTGTGAGTGATTTTACACAAAACAATATAAAATATGGTGACCGGACAACTCAGAATCATGCAACTTTAACACTTCCTAAAGACATTAAAGTGATGAAAAAAATTGGTATAAGGTGCGTTAGGTTCGGTTATGGGCTTTTTTTCTTAACTTTTCAAAGGGGTGTTGAAATTGCATGATTCTGAGTTGTCAACGAACCGTAAAATATATCCTTTTTTATTTTTGGAATAACTTAATGACAAAACCTAAAATTATATCAGACACAAATAATATTAAAATGTTTTCCGATCACGATCTTCATAATCAATACTTAATTTGCCACATTATACAATAAAATCATATCCGAAACTGGTTTGTTAGTAGGAGGAGTACTTATTTTGGGTGAAATGCAGATCCGGGCACAGTTTGGAAATTGAATAAAAAGGCACTTTCTAGATGAGAAAAGTGTGGAGAAGATGAATAAAAAATAAATTAAGGCGCGCTCGGCAAAATTGAGGGAGATACAACCGTTCAAAGTATTTAAAAATTCACTTCGCGAACTGATATTGACAGTTCGTTCGCCATGTTTTCATTGCTTATGTTGGATCCCAGACCTAATACAGAATTAATAGTACGCCAAAATCACAAACCATATTACACAAACCTAGCGTAGCCGCTAAACCACTTGAAAACTGGGATGTTTTTTTGCCGTGACGCGAGCAGGCGCTACGAAGGGGGCACTTTCTTTTCTATCACAAACCATGTTTAGCGTATTAGGTTATAAAAAAATGGCGGGCGGACGCGGGCGAACTGTCAATATCAGTTTGTAAAGTGAAATTTTAAATACTTTGAACGGTTGTATCTCCCTCAATTTTGCCGAGCGCGCCTTAATTTTTGTTATATTCTGCTTTTCCACACTTTTCTCATCTACAAAGTGCCTTTTTATTCAATTTCCAAACTGTGCCCGGATCTGCATTCCTCCCCTTATTTTTTATATGCTGTTCCTTTATTTTTTTTTCTCGGCTTATAAAAAGACAACCGATTAAATTTTCGAACCAAATCACTTTTTTTTGCATTTCATCGCCTTAAGACCGAAAAAACCCAAAGATGCCGGAAAAAACCCCTTAAAAAAACCCATTGGGCAATTAATTTTTGAAAAATCTCAGGTTTTTTCCAACCGTAAGTTTAAATGCTGCAGCTGAGAACTTCGTTATAACCACTGTTACTGCTACACATGTCATTGAGAAAAAGAGGTTAAAAAAAACTATCTTTGTTTACTGTACTATCTTTGTTTTGAGCAAGTAAAAATAAATAGGAAGGTATTGAATCTCTTACAGGAGGCACAAAAAAGGGTTGCCTAAGATTGATCAATCAGGTATTTTCTAAGTGCACTCTTTCCCGAATTAGGGAAGTCATAATTCCCGCTGGGTACAAGCAATTTAGACTATTGATGTAAAAAATGTAATAAACTCACTGGTCTTGACACATCTTCCGGGGCATCTCTATAAAACTCCTCCACCGGGACAAGGACTATCTCTTCATCCTTGGACTTGAACTGGAGACACTTGGTGACCTCCTTCTCGAGGTGGTCTGTCTCGTAGTGCAGGTTCTGCAGCAGGAGGTGTGTGGAGTCCAGTCGCAGCTTCTCCTTGTGCAGTGCGTCCCGCCCCGCCTTGGTGCGGATCTTCTCCAGCCGGTTCAGCTTCTTCAGCGCCACTAGAGTCAGGGTCGCTTGGATGCGCCTTGAAGCGATTTCTTCGCAAGCCTGAGGGTTATTTAATAATAAGAATGTAGATTTGGTATGAAATCCACACAAACTTTTGTGATCATAATTAATGGGTGAAAATATGATAATTATTCCTCTAACCGCCGCACTTTTAGGCACAGATTGTGGAAATTACACTTTGTTTTAACAATTACCACAAGAAACAATATTTGCATGCACAAAATAGGTTTTTAGGTTCTTAGTTTGGGTAACAACTAATTACAATAGGAAATATGGTAAAAGATGCATTAAAATTCCATTTTCACTCAATCAAACTTCAAAATATCCCGTACAAAACGATTCCTTTGCTGCCATTTTAATTTATTTTTGTACGGGTTGACATTTGCTTGAATTTCGTTTAAATCTAAAAATTCACATGAATTACTTAGTTTACCCAAACTAAGAACCTATTTTGTTAATGTAAATAATTGTACGATAATTTGACGACCTCCGTAGTCCAGTGGCTAAGACTCTTGACTCACATTCCGGAGGTCGCGGGTTCGAACCCGGCATGCGCAAATAAATTTTATTTGATTAATTTGTGTTATTTCACAATTAATTCATTTAAAATAATATATAGTATATTTGCGGCATGTTCCAGAGTGGAAGATACTATTAGTATCGCCCTGGTGTAAGACCACCATTCAGAATTGAAACATTGCTTGAAAATGGCTTTAGCCGTGTTTAGTGACCAGATCTGAATAGCCAGGTACTTCCCAACCTTCCTCTTCCCCACCTCCTTCCCCTCCCCACTACCTTCAGCCTCACAACATACCCCAATTGGGGATGCCATAGTCTCACTGGCTCCAGACGGGAGCAGTTGAGATTCTTGTGCGGTATTCACTGTAAAAAAAAAAAAAAAAATGTTTCTTGTAGTAATTGTTAAAACAAAGTGTAATTTCCATAACCTGTGCCTTAAGAGTGCGGCGGTTAGTGGAAATTATCGTCTCTTGTAAAAGTTGAAATGTAGTTTAATTTACAAAATCTGTAAATAAGTTCGGTTAGTTCTATATATCATTTGAATGATATATATTTCACATCAAAAAAAGGTGAACATAGAGCTAAAAATATATTTGGGAATGTACTGCAACACTGTTATTTTATACACTGTGACACAATAGGTGTACTGTAACACTGTTAATTTATAATGATAAGTTACCTCTGGAGTGTTTTTCGTCTTGAGTTCAGCAATTTCAGCGAGCAGCTGACGTATGTCTCCGCAAAATTTGTGGAATAAAGCAGCATCTTTCTCCGCTGATCTTTGACGTGCTTCAGCCTCTTCGAAATCTACAACTCGCTGAAAGTAAACGTATTGATGAAGATAACAAAACATAAATGTATAATGCATTAGACCGATAAATACACTAATAAATACAATATTGAGGGTTATACCTGGTAAACATCCACCGGCTTGGTAATTTCTGCGGGAACAGAAGATACACTAGTAATTTTCCTTCGCTTTTTAACTGTCAGCTCTGAATCTTCTCCCATCTTGTGTTGTTATACACTATTTATTTAAATTAATAATATAAAATGGCTATATTATGTACGCACGCAACACAATTGTAAATTTTCGACCGCTTCTGACAAATGGAAAAGCAATAATGGCATAAATAATGTACCTAGGAACCTAGAGTATATCCATAGAAACAGAAGTAAATAAAAATCATAGACACTGACTAAAAGTAGAAACCGCAACCTCCCATAGAGTAAAATATCTTGGGAGACAACCTAATAATAAATGTTTATTCCGGATTCCGGGATCGAAAAATCTTTTATTTATTATAAAGGTAAGTAAATAAAAAATCTTTTATTAATTATAGGATTTTAAGTGTAAGCCAACTTTTTTTGGAAAGGTAAGTGGTTAAATTTTTTTTACTACAAAGAAACAAATAAATTAAAAATGTATGTTTATTGTGCGGACAGTTTGACAAAAATTTACTAGAAATATAAAGTGGAACCAAAATAATCCATTACTACACTAATATTATTATTCCTGTTACTAGTATATTATTATTCCTCTCCAAAAAGCTTGAATTTTGTATTTCATTCATACAATTTTAATTTGTCTTAAGTCTAATAAATGGTTTACTTGATGTACGTAAGCCATTGACGTATGATATAAAATGTAAGCTTATAAATTCAAAATTTCCATACAACCATCGAACTTACAAAGCGTTAAAAATAAAAAGGCCGAATTTTGTCACCTTGAAATATAATTTTCTTTCGGAAAATACTAGGAATTTCTAAACACGTACGTTTGTGAAAATGCACTAGAATAAAATTTATTTATAGTTATAAATTCTGGAGTGTGGCGGTACTTTTGATCCTGGGAATTTATGAGGAAATTTCCTGTATTTTGTGGGGAAAATAATCATACATTTTTTACATGAACTTAAAATGCTTTGGACAGAGAACAATTTGTAGCCGCGTGGTGATATGTATGAAAAATGTATTAACCCACTTGATTTTATCATTACATTTGTCCTATTGCCTGTGTCATCATATTCCAAAAAAAATCATCAACCGTTATACATTATGCATCAACAAAATAAAAATAACAGTTCATTAATTTTATACCACTTTTCATAAGTACAAATTCATAGAAAGTTTGTCATACAAAACGGCTGGCTCCTCACCCTAGAATTGGCTTTAATGTCATTCATACAAAATCGCACTAATGCCCTGTCCAGGGCTTTTTAGGTTCACGATTTTTTAATAAAATATCACCATGCATGGGCTTTTTAACTTTTTAGGTTCATGTTCACGTGCCACGCAGAATGTACTGCATAAATATACCAACCCCTTGCAGTGTATGCACGGGATTGGTTTATTTTATTTATGGTATGCGGCAGTATGCGCACCGATCCACGACCAATTATCTCAAATTATCTTCTTCTTCTATAACATTCTAACGTCATATTGCGAGTGGTTTATCTATGGGTAGGGACTAGGGATAGGGAATAAAATATAAAATAAAAATGGCAAATTTATTTAGGTTAGGATTTCAATCTCTAACAAGAAATATTCCTTCGTTAATGTCTAACCGTGGAATTACGGTTTCCTCGGTTAGTCGATTAAAAGAAAGTAAGTTATTTTTGTTACAAGTACCAACCACATTTTTAAACGAAGTTCTGTTTACACTACATTACAATCATTTTTGATTTTTTTAAAATAAATTTACCCATTTGGGAGATCTTATCATTTTCCCATATATTTAGATATAATATTGGGTGAAATGCAGATCCGGGCACCGTCTGGAAATTTAATAAAAAGGCACTTTCTAGATGAGAAAAGTGTGGAGAAGATGAATAAAAAATAAATTAAGGCGCGCTCGGCAAAAGGAGATACAACCGTTCAAAGTATTTAAAAATTCACTTCGCGAACTGATATTGACAGTTCGTTCGCCATGTTTTCATTGCTTATGTTGGATCCCAGACCTAATACAGAATTAATAGTACGCCAAAATCACAAACCATATTACACAAACCTAGCGTAGCCGCTAAACCACTTGAAAACTGGGATGTTTTTTTGCCGTGACGCGAGCAGGCGCTACGAAGGGGGCACTTTCTTTTCTATCACAAACCATGTTTAGCGTATTAGGTTATAAAAAAATGGCGGGCGGACGCGGGCGAACTGTCAATATCAGTTTGTAAAGTGAAATTTTAAATACTTTGAACGGTTGTATCTCCCTCAATTTTGCCGAGCGCGCCTTAATTTTTGTTTTATTCTGCTTTTCCACACTTTTCTCATCTAGAAAGTGCCTTTTTATTAAATTTCCAGACGGTGCCCGGATCTGCATTCCTCCCATAATATTTTATAATATAGTTAGTATGACATTATGTTGTTTTAATCGTAATACAATCAGTACGACTCTAATTACTGCATTATAGTTCAAGAAACAAAGAATGGAAAGGAGCTGATTATAGAAGGGGTGTATGTAGAATCACCCCGTGCACATCTGTTGGTAAAACCCGAGATTCCCGTTCTCGAAGGCGGCAAGAAGCCCTGCTTCATGTGTGCCCTGGACTTGGATCTAAAACACACCGATGTGATGATTCTCAGCCAGTTCCAGAGGACCGATGGCTGCGCCTTGCCTTCAAGAATTACAGGACTCTGTAAAAGGCAGCAGAGGAGAGTAGTCCACATGATCAGAATGGCACAGAAAGCAGGTAATGTATTCCTTCACTTCTGCTATCCCATTCTAACTAAATAGTCTCATATAGATAGATACGTGTATCTCATTATTTGTGGCACTAATTATGCCAGTAAGAAGTTCCTAACAACAAAAAGCACACCCTCTCTTGTGAGTGGATTATTATTTGTCATTATTTCGATAGAATTATTAACATTAGATTTTTAAAAAGAGATTGTACTTCTTTACAACAGCATTATACTGGTGAATAGACGAAAACGCACTTGTGTTTTACATTTTTTTTTAATTCTACGCATTCTTTCGTAATCCTCTAACTAGCTAGGGCTTTGCAATGCCCTTTCATGTTTCTAACTAACTAGTATTACGGCTCATTCGGCCTTTTAACTTATCTTCTGAAGGTGTTATTTACTTGACCGAATTTACGTTACATTAACGTCATTGTGAGGAAAAAAGTCTTTACTGGATAAAAACCTTTACATAAATCTTGGCAACTTATATAGGGTTAATTTGTTACTGTTTTTATAATTTTTAGGGCTAATGATGAACATGGCACCTAAAGGCAGTAACCTTAACCCAAGGAAGCGCAAAGATGACAAGAAGTTCAACACCTACTTTGATGAAAGGACAATATTTGCACCAAAGGAACCCAAACAGAGAGATAGATTCAAGCGCTAATGATTGTTATGTATTTTAGTTTGTAGATTGTCTTCAGCATTGTGTTTTATATGCAAATAAATTGGTGTTTTAGGTTATGTTCATTAAAAACTTAAATCCTTACCATTGTGATAAAAGTTTCCTTAATATCCTCCCCTGGATCAAATTAGAGTTGATCTGAACACACACTTAGGATTGTGTATTGGGCGCTTATCCCCTTAGGGGGCCATTCATTAATTACGTGAGCACAAAAGGGGGGGCCCAGCAAAATCTCACGTTACTTGAAAAGAATATACGAAGTAGCCCAAATTTATCTCACCAAGGGGGGGGGGTCTACATTGGAAGAAAAACTGCTCAAATAGTTAATGCCCCCCCTTAGGGGCCATCCTTAAATTACGTTGCACCTTAAAGGGGGGGAAGTAGAGAAGTGCGACAAGGGTTTATGAGCTTTATGACGTCACATGCACAAAACGACTGCCACAAAAATATTTTCCCTATCCCATTACACCCCCTCCTTGTGTCAACTATTATTTTTACATGTAAAATTGCAAAATATGTGACATCATGCTGAGGGGGAGGGGGTTCACAAATGTGACAGGGGGGGGGGGTTTCAAAAAGTCATGAACTTCGTGACATAATTTATGGATGGCCCCTTACAACCATCTGCATTTGATTGTGTTTGTCTTTTAAAAAATCCCGACAGAAAATATATGTTTTTGGGAACAGAGCCGATGTTGATCGAATGTGCGGGAGGTGCTTATTTATAAATAATATGTGGTTTATAAAGTAGGTGGGTATTTACTTACAAATCTTATGATTTCAGAGAAAATTTTGTTTCGATTTGTTAAATAAGATTAAATACATACTTTTTTTGGAGGCGAGGTCTACTGTTCACAGAACTACAAGTTTTATCATTTAGTTTAAAAAATTATATAACAAATTGCGGGTTTGTATAATTTATTTCATTTAATGAACAATTTTTTCAATACAAAAAGCTTTAAAAAATAAAATAAAACATTCTCATTTTCCCGAGAGCGGGAGAGCTTTGTTTTGATAATTAAATGCTAGTTTATAGTTGGTTTAGCAATCACAGTCTTTCGTATAGATAGAGATAGCCCAGATCCTTGGGCGGGTTCTCTGAGAAGGCCACCTTGTTGTCGTTGAAGATGACCCAGCGGCCCTCGTGCAGAATGTGGCACACGTAGTGGCCCACCTGCGTGGAGGTTCCCATGTGGGAAATGAACGCTATCAGCTTGTATTCTGCAACAAAATAACAAGTGTATTGTGGCATGTTTTATGGAGTCCCATATGTCATAAACATTAGTAAAAAAATATTAAATATCAGGGAAATTATTTAATGTAAAGAAAAATCGAGGAAAAATGCCTGGGCTCAGTTTTGTAGCGGCAATAATGCTTGCCTTCGAATCCAGACGTTGCTGAATGGTTGGACTCTCATTGAAATTGCAAAAGTATGCATATAAACTTCTCAAAAGTACTCATTGGATATGAAACATTTGTATCCATTGAGCGCTGTAATCTGAAAACAATGCTTTCTGTTTGTGGGATTTTACCCTCAGCACACAACAGAGGGAGTCATGGGAGTTCGGCATTTCAAAGTTTAACTATTTCCACTTCAAGTCTTTTTTTATTGTTATTCCACCGTCTCCACAACAAAATTGCGTTTTTTTAAGTTTTGGTTTTTTTTGTAAATAAAATTGATATTAGTTCATCCGTAAAATTTTTTTCGGCTTTTGGCCTTTTCGATATATTTTGCTTTATTTTTTTAGACATGACGGGATCGAGGAGTATTTCACCAATACACAATCAAGCTATAGAAAATAGAAATAACAAATAATCCATTCAACGAGTCTTTGCACAAAAACAAACATGATAATGCACAGTTGGAGATAAGATGTTGACGACAGCACGGTACGATAACTGCTAGTGTACTTTTGTAACATCAATACCTGCGCCTCTACCTGTGGCGAGTTGCGGACCTTAACAAAATACATTCTTCCCTCAACCATGGTAGGTTTACAGCATCTTGAGGTGATTTTTGACAAAAACGGCACTATATAAATTAGCCTAATATTATTATTACAAAATTATTGTGTGATTCTAGAATATATCTTTGAATCGTGAATCAAAAATTATTGTAAAAACAATCCCTCGTGTTTTTAAATTGTCCGCAAAAAGAAGTATTACACGATGTCGAGTGTCACTCGACATTGGAGCTGGTGGAACAAAATCACATTGACATTGGAGTGCAAAGGGTTAATAAACTCGTCCACAAAAATACACAGGAATTTCTGTCTTGTATGAATGTTGTTTGATGAATACAAAATGTACTTCATTCTTCTCTGGATATCCTTTCATCCAGACATTTTTGCATTGAACAAATTATATGACTTGAAAATATCCAAAATATAACTTACTAGCATCTCCGTCAGTGAATTCGGGTTCCTTGGGCTCGGCACTGTTCCCCGCCACCTCCATCTCCTCCTCAAAGTCCACGGCATTGCTGAAAAGGCAGTCGGCGGCGCGCTCCACGTTGTTGTTGGTCTGCTTCAGCGCCTTCTCCGCCTGGCGCCGCGTGAAACCCATGGATGTGATCATCTCGATGTCCGCCTCGTTAGCTGATGGCACGCTGTTCTCTGCACAAATACAATAATAATGCGATACAAAAATAATAATATTTTCAAATAAAACAAACACTTACAGCCTTACTAAAAAAACGTTGTGAATATTTTATGCAGTTGATAGACAACTGTGTACGTGTCCTTAGTAATATGGAAACTGACAAAAAAATAGTTTATGGAAAGACGTACACAGGGCTCATCTAGCCAAAGAGGATTGGGTATCTGTTGTATACACTATTTTTGATAATTTCTCATTGAATTTCGAAATTTTTTCAAGGTATTTGAAATATCTTATATATTTCGTATTTTTTAAGACTTAATAAATACCAAATTATAAACTAGATAAAATTATCTTTTAGATTTTTTGTATTTGAAATATACTTTAATATTTAAAAATTAGAGGTATTACTATAAAAAAAAAATCATTGCAGCTAAGTTTTCAAAATAGAGTGGCTTAAATTATCACTTAGAAAAATTCCCTGGCAATTTAGAATTATTCAGCAATTTACTAATTAGAGATTTCCTTTCAGTCGTTGGGATATTAGGGAACAAAAGCACCATGACACATGAAATTAGTTTACTGTTACTCAAATAAGCACTTTCCACAAAAACTAATGTAGTCAGGAAATAAAATCTTTTTAGATGACTCACATAACCAAATAAATTTTTTGGCAAAAATCCTAAGTCCCCAAGCTGTAACGAGTTCTAAAATCCATAAAGCTAAAAACCCTATCACACCTGTTGTTTCCCGCTGTGAGTCACCAAATTTTAAATAAGCATCTTTTGTCACTAATGTCTTTAATAATTTCAAAGTGTTTTCCCCCAAACACTATTAAAAACTCATTAGAGTTAATGAATCAAAAGACCTAATTTTTCCAAGAAACAGTAAACTAATTTCATTTGATGCATTTTTTTTAGAACTCTAATATCTTGTAATGAATTTGGGGTTTGTCAAAATTTTTACATGGTTATGTGAGTCATCTATAAAGATTATGGTTTTGCATGATTTTATGGCCTTTTTAATTTTATTGAGGTATTTATTTGTCTGGTCTTGTGGCATCTCATAATAATAATTTATTAATAAAATCAATCATTTTTGAATTGACACCTTACCAGTTGCGAGAAGTGTATCTTTTCATATAGTTTAGCAGCAGGGAGGGAAGTGGGAGGAGATGGGGAATTCGGGAGGGGGAGAAGGATCCGGGAGGGGGGAAGGGATGGAAGGAGGGGGTGTTCGTTGGAGCGGGAAGGCGAGAAGCTGGAAGGGAAATGTGGGAGGGGAAGGGGACGCGGGAGGGAAACTGGGACGCATGGGAAAGGACATGCAGGGGAGGTGTGACGGTGGGGTGAGGGACGAGGGAGGGTCAGAGGGAGGGATTGCAAAGAATACAGTATTGGTAGGGGATAGAAGTTACGTTTGGAAAATCCATGCTTCCTACACGGACAGCTGTATGTGACCTTGCTTTGGAAAACTTTCTGATGACAAGACGGAAAAACAAAAAATATAGTGTAGACGAAAGCACTTTAATAAATGGAATTAAAACAAACACTTTCTTTCTTTGAGTGGCATTGCAAAATGCAACTCATGCCGGGTACTCGCTAGTAGAATCTCGTTAATTCGAAGCCCGATAATTCGAAAAACCTGTAATTTGAATTTTTTTTCCATTTGATTTTTTAATTCGAAATTTATTTTTACCCCGGGCACAAGAAAATTTTTTTGTAAAATTCGAAAAACATCCAATTTCTAAATAAAATATATTACAATTTTGCAAATCTGAAACGAGGTTAACATTGTCATAATTCGTATCATTGTTTTGTAAATCCGAATTGGTTTACACCAATATGTAGTATTTTTATGAGTTTACTTTGATTATCTGAATTTTAAGGACCGGCTGCGGCGGAAATCGGCCGCAAAATTTTGGTTCACGAAGAAATTTATTGTATTTTTACAAATTTACTTTGAATATCTGAATTCGAAGGGTTGGCCGCGGTGGTAAAATGAGAAAATTTGATTTACAAGAAAATTATAGATTTTTTAACGAAATTTCGATTTACGTAGAAATATCATATATTTATGAATTTCTAAATTTAGAGGGCCATCCGTGACGGGATTCGAAATGCAATTTCGATTTACGCGGAAATAAATCTTATTTTTACGAATTTACTTCAAACATCTAAATTTCGTCCGCATCGGTAAGCAGCTGCGAAAATTTGATTTATCAGAAATTATGTGGAATTTTTTCCATTTTTTTTTTCGTCCGCGAAATTTAGATTTTTTCGGAAATGTCATATTTTTACGAATTTACTTTGATTTTCTAAATTTGAAGAGTCGGTTGGTAATCAGCCGCGACGGGATTCGGCTGCAAAACTTCGATTTCGTGGAAATATATTGTATTTTTACGAATTTACTTTGACTATCTGAATTGGAAAGGTAGGCTGCGATGTAAATCGGCTGTGAAATTTCGATTTATGTGGAAATAATCGCATTTTTACGAGTTTAAAGGCACAGCCGCGACGGACATCGGCCGCAAAAATTTGATTTATGCGGAAAATATTGTATTTTTAAATTTTTTTTTTCAAATATAGGGTCGACCGCTGCGGTTAACGCCTGCGAAAATTCGATTTACAGTGGTATAAGTCGTGTTATTACGAATTTATTCCAAAGAACTTACTCAAATTTGAATTTGCGGCCGAGAAACTCAATTTTCGGCGATTTTCACGATTTTTTTTTTTTTTAAATTTAGAATTACGTGGGGGAATTTGTTAATTCGAAATTTTATTTTTGATGTCCCGTGGATTTCAAATTAACGGGGTTCTACTGTAATCAAATAAATTTATCCAATAAAAAAAATACATCTAGGTATATTTCACTTATTCTCTGCGATCCATCCCATCCCGTGATATTATGTGTATGTTATTTTGTCATTCTCAAGTGTTTAATTATTATTATACATGTATCTAATTATTGTAATTTATTATAACGTAAAATACAGCACACATTCAATATCTCATTATTTATCCATTAACTGTTGTTTGTACATTTACCTGTGATTAGTTATGATTAGAAAAGGAATTATGATCAATGAATCGTGCATCAAATATCATAAATCCAAACTATTATTTTCCGGGAAACATCCGCCAAATGCAATGTTGCCAGTTTTACCGCAGCAAGATAAAGACATTTTTTATTAGCAATAATTCGAAAAAGAAAATGTAGTCTTTATTTAATATGTAACTAAATCACCGTTTAACGGTTGGAAATAGTTTTCTTTATAAGTAAAGAGCGGTAAGTGTTTGTTTTGATTTGAAAGAGTAAAAATCTGATTAGGTTAAAAATTTAATGCCTAATTGATTGTGTCTTATGAAAAAAAAAATATATTAGTTAGATTGATGATGGTATGGACATTGTTAACCACTGAAGCGACCCCGCGAAATAAATAATTTTCCTCAATTGCTCAAGATTTTCCAAATCATTTTTAAAATTTTTCGCCAACATTAAAAAAATCATACCTTCGAATTTCAACAGGGAAACATAAAAACTGCTATACAGAAAATATTTTACCGTTTATCTCATGTTTGTAGGATTTATAAAAAAAATCGTAATACTGTGCAAATCCTTTGTATTTTTTACTTTGAAACTGTCTTGGGGTATCAACATGGAATATTTTCGATTTCTGTATATTGTCTGTCGTATACTTGATAATGAAAGGTGCATATCTTTGGAAAAAGGACTTCATTTTAATCGCAAACAGTTGATCAAAAATTCGGCGGGAAAAAATATTTAAAAAATTTATTTTTAACATTGTTCTAAAAGGGTCTACAAAGTTCGGATTTGTGACATCTATGGTCATAAAAGCTAAGGCATTCAATAGCTTCGTTTTAAAATAAATGACTGCCAATGGAAATGTTTTACGAATGGTAGCAAAATGTGGTCCAATTTTGGACCGCTATCAATCGCAGAAAAATAAAAGTGGTCCATTTTTCGACCATAATCGCTCCAGTAGTTAATTGGTTATTTGAAGATTTTTGATGAAAAAGTTCAAAAATAGAAGACTTACGAGCTTTGTTTGTTCCTGGTGGTACAAATGTGTCAGCGAAGTCAGCATCAGCAATGTGCTCCATGATCCAGTTGGTGGCGGGTTCCAGGCCACTGTTCTTGGTGAAGAAAAGAGCGCGCTTGCACGCCTCCGGGGGGAAGCCCATGTCCAGCTGAAATTATATTGTATAGTGTTAGCTAATGAAACACTAAGGGGGTATTTCACCATCCTCTAGGTAGCTTATTAATTAATATAGCAACAGCATAAAGTATATTTTTGATTTTTTTTTTAAAGTCCGAGTTTACTATTCGGTACTCAAACCCATGAATAGTGGCTATGAATCCCCTCAGGCTAATTTGTTCGTATTTAAAACTGTATGATGCTTCGACTAAGAACTACCAACACATTCTTCATTTTCTTTACGCTTATTATTTTTTGGCTGCTATCTTTAACCGGTTAAAGGCCAGACCATTTCACGAAATTTCCCTTATAAAGCACTACTTGGAATTTTGAATTGAATGTTTTGTGGATTAATTTTGAGCTATCGTATATTTTATTGACCGAAACACATTCCTAGAACAATAAACTATGAACCAAAACAACATTACTTGCGTTAATTACGTAAATTGTTAGGTTTTACGATGTTTTCTTCAAGTAACACGCATAGACTTTGACAGAAAGAATCGCGGCAAATTTGATGCCACAGATAAAATCATTTAAAAATATTCTGGGGATGCAAGGTGAATGAAATTTATGCCCATCTAATGGGTAAATGTTGGTGCAAGCGATTCTGACCTTGTCCTTCATACAAATTCTGTACATAGAAGGGTCAAAATCGCAGACAAACACATTTTTTTCGAAATATTTTTTGCGCGCATGCGCACAAATCACGAGCATCTGCGCAGCTCTGGCAAATAAGAGGTTAAATGTGATAGCATGATTTTACCCAAATTTAATTTTTCACTACTCACCAATTCTTTGAGGAAGTTTTCATTGTATTTTGGTGCGGGAATTTCTGTGGTTACTTCTGGAAGCAAAATTTCACCTTCCTTCAGTCCCAGGCCTCTCAGTTCATTCAGGTTCATCTCCCAAGGCATCTGAGGAACAAAAACAAACATTGTTAACAATGTGTCTCCTTCAGTGTAGTTCCCCTCAGTTAGTATTAGTTAAATCCATGTTGAACAGTTGGGGTAAGGTATAACTTACATCTACTTCTACGTCCAGTTTGATGGGTACCCAGTCTGAGCGAAGAGTAAATTTCTTCAGTTGGATCACCAAGTAATCGGGGAAGGTGGCCAGTCTAGTCGTCCTGTTCAACCAAAAGTACTTACATATTAGAAATTAATACTTAGCAAATGAGTATTTGTTTTCTATTAATTTTTGTTTTCAGTAATTTATTGTAATAACCATGGCTTTATTTTTCATACAAATCTACAGTTTTATTAGAAGATTGAGGAAATTTTTGCACTCTTGACTTTCAAAATAAGAGAAAGGTCACTGTCCACATGAAAACTTGAAATCCAATTGCACATTTGACCTTCAAAATAAGAAGAAAAGTACTGTCTACATCTGATTTTGAAAATCTCCAATTAAATTCCGGGCTTCAGCTAGTCCTCTCCGCCTCGTAGACCTCCATGGCTCAATTTGGAAGGCGGGTATGGATGCCACCGCCCCGGGACTCGTTTATTGGATAACCAACACCCCTGACACCAGTCACACCAGGTTATTTCACTACGTTTAGTGACTTAGCAGGGGTGTCTGAGTTCATGGGGTGAGGTTTTTTTAGGTCTTGGTGGCGAATGCGTTTGTTCATTTACTTTGTGGTGGGCCGGATTGAGGGAGACTAACACCCCTCATATCTTTTACTTTCCCAGAACTTCCTCTATTTCCTTTACCTAAAAAGACCCTCCACAAGATCCCAAAGATGACATGCCCTGAGGGATTTTTTTTCCTCATGGCCAGGAGGCCATTTCACCTCTTATTTGCCGGAGACGCGCGGTTTGTGCTCATGCGCGCAAAAAATATTTCGAAAAAAATATGTTTAACTGCAATTTTGACCCTTCTATGTACAGAATTTGTATGAAGGACAAGGTCAGAATCGCTTGCGCCAACATTTACCCATAAGATAGGCAAAAATTTCATTCACCTGGCAACCCAGAATATTTTTAAATGATTTTATCTGTGGCATCAAAATGTCAAATTTACCGCGATTCTTTCTGTCAAAGTCGATGCGTGTTACTTGACGAAAACATCGTAAAACCTATCAATTTACGTAATTAATGCAAGTAATGTTGTTTTGGTACATAGTTTATAGTTTATTTTTCTAGGAATGTGTTTCGGTCAATAAAATATACAATAGCTCAAAATTAATCCACAAAACATTCAATTCAAAATTCAAAGTGGTGCTTTGTTAGGAAATTTCCGTGTTTTTTATGGCCTTTGACGGGTTAAAAATAATAAAAAAATGTACTGACTTAATTCCTGTGACTTTTTTGTTGACGGCTGCACTGAAGAACTGCTCTATTTTCTCCTCTTGTGCAAAAGCCTCGATGCAAGCCTTGAAGGGGATATGTGGCCGAACCAATAATGATGGATCACTAGAAAAACATACACGTATTATTTTTTAACACAATTGAAATTAACATATTTAAGATTCTCACGGTCAAGAGAATATTATAATAATAATTTTTGGGGAATAAGCTGAGTTGCGCTTCTTCCTTCTTTAGGCCAACTTCTTTCTACTTTAAGCCTGTCCTAAGCCAACGCTTAGGACAGGCTTAAAGTATCCATCATCAGGGCAGATGTGTACTCACAGTCTCTGCCCCATGTCCTCGACGCGCTTCCTCTCTGCCTCGTAAGCCTCCACGGCTTGTCGGTTGTCGGCGGCAGCCAAAGGCACCTGCAGCGACAGGCACTGCTCGGGGCGCAGAGAGTAGCGCACCTGCCCCGTCTCGCCGCACGCCAGGCGCTCCTCCATGCGCATGGACAGGCAGGCGGAGGGGTTGGGCGAGTTGCGGCTGTTACGCTGGGGATGATGCCACATATTTAGGTTAGGTATTAGGTTAAGCGAAGCTTATGCATAAAAAAGAATATATCTTCGGGGAGAGTTCAATACTGCAGAAGAACCATTTGTAAAAATGTTCAGGAGGGACAAAACTATCCAGGGCTCTTGCTAGCTTATGTACTGGGGACGTTTCATTCGCGGTATCGACTTTAACCCAGTACTGTGCTGTACAGGCTTGTGCTGTTTAATCGAAAGTGCAAAAAAACGTATCTGATAGTATTGATGCCCTAGCGTCTGTACGGTTGAAATTTAAGAACCTACTTTTTGTCAACTCTCATATATTACTTAACCTATATTTTGTTTCTTGCATTTTAAATACCTGTATTTTGTAAACTCTTTATTTTCATTGTAATTTGAAAAAAAGAAGTACCGAATTATACAGGGTGTCTGGGAGTTCAGTGTACAAATTTCGGGAAATGATTCTACATGATATAAAGATAATTTTTTTTTTTTAACTGAGCTCCATACAGGAGGCCCTGAGGAAAATAATTTCCCTCAGGGCCTATGTCATCTTTGGGGATGCTGTGTGGAGGTTTTTTTTTTAGGAAAGGAAGGAGAGGAGGGAAGAGTTCTGGGAAGGAAAAGTGTTTAAGGGGTGGGTAGATCTGGGGTTCAGTGTGTCCTGGTCATCCGCCTCCAAGACCTAGACAAACCTCACCCCATGAACCCGGGCACCCCTGCTAAATCACCAAACGTAGCGAACCACTTGGGGTGACCTATGGCAGAGGTGTTGGTTATCCAATAAAGGTTCCCGGGGCGGCGGTACCCATTCCTGCCTCCCAAATTGAAAACTAAACTATTTAACTTAACTTTTTTTTAATTTTTTCGAAATTCCCATGTTTTAACCTGTTGAATGCGACGTATTTCGAATTGCTTTTTTTGCGATTGTTTTCTATTTGCCAGATAAATATATCTTATTATTCATGTACATTACGTGACAATTCGTAAGAAGATTTTCCAGAATAGCTAAGAAATAACTAAAAAAAAAATTAAAATATCTCGCATTTTGGAAATAATTGTCAAAATATATAATCACACAAATATAAACTGATTTTATTATTTCTACACAAATCTGAATACATATCCAACACGGAAAAACACAATTCAAAGGAGTTTGCAAATAAATAAAGACCTTTATACGCATTTGAAAATGTAAAAATTCGATTTTTCACCTTTGACAGTTGCAAAAAATGACCCGCCAAGTCTTAGAAAATTCATTTAAAAATATTCTAGAGTAGCTAGATTAATGAAACCATCAGTTACGACAAGAATGATATTGGCGCAAGCGATTCTGACCTTGTCCTTCATACAGTTTCTTTATACATAAGGGTTAAAATCGCAAAAAAGCAAATATTTTTTCTTGGCAGCCGATTTGAGAAACGATCGATAGAGATTTCATGTCCATGAGTTTGAAGATATATCATATCAATTAGTCATGTGGAAAACTACTGTTGCTTAGCTTGCATTTGGATTAGAGGCTACATTTTAGAGGTTAAGTGAAACAGGGCAGATAACACAACATCACGACCATGTCTTATTGGAAAAGCAAAAGACGTTAGAAGAGAATAGTAATGCATACGTAAAATATTGAAAATCAATCCAACAACTACCTCTAGAATCTCCAGGAAATGCAAGTAGAATTCCTGGGCATCTTGCTGCCGCTTGGTGCTGAACTCTTGGTGGCCCTTACCTACCAGACTCTTGAACATCTGCGGGGAGATACCCTTCTGGGACCCATCATCAGACGGGAAGGAGTATCTGCCAGATATGAGACCGACTCCCAGTTTGGCCCTGTTAACATAAATATGTCAGTTGAGAATCATTTATTCTTGCACTACATGAATATGGAAATTGCCTTGAACTTACGTCTGAATGTTGAAGTCGTTGACAGGATCCGAAGGAAACTTGCTATACAGTTGTGGGGCCTCGTCCACAAAGCGTTTGACGAAGTTGGGGATTCTGAAGATAACCTAGAAATAGAGCAGACAAACTTACTACTAAAATTCACCACAAACCAACTTAATATTTCGAAAATAAATACTGTATAAAATTTGTACATAGGCTTAGCTAGGACTCACACCTCTCCAAATAATATATAAAATGATTTGAAGGTTCAGGTGAGAACTAATATAATTAGTTGGAAAAAATATCCATAGATGTCAGTAGGTGCAAATTTCCCTTCAGCCAAGTAGGTAACGTTATAAAAACCTCGGTTTTTGGTTTTTATACTCTCTTCTCTTCGCTATAGCTTCCTAACAAGTAAACATAAACTCCTTGTAATTGGGAATAGAGCAAATAAAATTACGAGTCCTTTTAAAGTTTCCTGAAGATGCGTTATCATTTACAAGTTCCTTCCTCCAAAATTTTACAAATACATACATAGATCTTTTGGCCAGAAAACCAAAAATGCCATGCAAAAAAATTATATTATCGCCCTTCCAAATGAAATTAAAAATACCATAGAGATAAACAAGTAATCATGAAGACGAGGAAATTAAAAAAATATATATATGAAAATATATATATGAAAACAGCGTAAATACATAAAACAACAACACAACAAACCTAAAGCCTCGGAAGAGGGAGTAGTACTGAGGAGGACTATGAATATAAAGAACTTCTATTATTCTATACCCGTACTTAACCCCTCAGGCCTCGGGCATACTTTGTTGGATGTTCAAAATATATCCGCTACAATAAGATAGAAATAAATGGAATATTTCTGAATTCATCTGAAAACTAAAAACTGTTTTTGAAAGGTGATAAAAGAAGCTTTCAAATTTTAGAATTCGAAATAAACTCGTAATTTATTAAATATAAATATTTATTTATTTTTTATTTTTATTTTTAACTTTATCAGTAAAACCTCAAATTGAAATATTTAATGTGCGTTAAGAAAATGAAGATAATGTTGGTAGTTCTTAGTTGAATGATACAGTTAAAAAGTGACTGAATTGGACATAGACACCTTAGCTCAGTTGGTAGACTATTTGCCTTGTAAGCAGAAGGTCCTGGGCTCGAGTCCCGGAGGTGCCAATATCTTTTTCTGTCTCCAGATTTTCCATCGAGTTTCGCTAATATGGTCTTCATTTAATATCGACTTACAGCTGGTCGTCAGGGGGCAGGAAACCAGAAGGCAGGCCATGGTCAGAGTAGGCAGTTCCATCACTCTACATGGTGGTGTCAACTCAACATTTCGACAGTATAGTAGAGTGGAGTCATCAAAATAAACTTCTTTTTAACAGTAGTAAGTGTACAATTATGTGCATTACAAGGGCAAAGCGTACTTTATATTTTAACTATAAAATGTCTGGTACCTCTATAAAACATATCTCGATAACGAAGGATTTAGGAATCACTTTTGACACGCGTCTGACTTTTCGAACTCATATCGATTCGGTGTGCAACTCTGCAATACGAATGCTGGGTTTTGTTATATGTAATTCGAAATCTTTTATGAATACGGCAGTCATAAAAATGCTTTATTTTACTCTGGTTCGCAGCATTCTTGAGAGTGGATCGATAATATGGGGGACCCGAAGATACCCTTTACTCAAATGATGTAGAAAAGGTGCAAAAAAAGTTTATGCAATACCTCTACATGCGAGAGTTCGGATATTACCCTTTATTGTATCCTTCTGATTTTCTCGCTGGAATGCTGGGGATAGAACGTCTAGACGTCAGGAGAAATATTGCAATGGTGTTAGTGGCGCACAAGCTACTAAATGGGCACACTTGCAATCCAGATATTCTGGAAAGAATTTCTTTTTATGTCCCTGATAATTTCATCAGAGCTAGACAGCACAGATTATTTATTTTTCCAAGGGGCAGGACCAACCTACCAATGATCGTGCCTTTGGGGAGAATAACTACTTTGTTAAATCACATTTCTTCTGTGATTGACATTTTTAATTTGAACCAAAGAGAATTTAAGACAGCAATAAGCATACTATTTACCAAATCTGGCTAATCAGATAGTATTGATGTAATTACCCATGCAAATAAATATATATACTTACTTATTATAAACTGTAATTTATAAACTGTTATTTGTGAAATGTAAATGGATTATACTGTTTTTCACAATAAATCAATAAATAAATAAATAAATAAACATAGAGTCTCACACCTGCGACCCGTAATTACTGAGTTCAAATCGAGTTCGATAGTTTAAATAAAGTTTTTTAATGCAAATATAAAAAAAGGATTAAAGATGGCTCACCCTCATGTTTTTTTTTTACTTCAATGAAAAAAAATTAAAAACAAGCTCAATTTTTTGTCATTTCATGTAAAAATAATAATAAAAAATTCCCAGTTTCATAATTTTTTTCAAATTGCATTTAAAAATTTTGGATGCATAAAGTATAAATACATAAAGTGGAAATTGGGTGAAAATTGGGGTGAAACATAAAAAGTAGGAGTACCTGCATGACGCTGTTGAGGTAGCAGGAATTGCCGAGGTTGAGCAGACCGGTGAGACCCGCCCCGTGGGTGGGCTGCAGCGAGCTGGATGACTCCTGCAGGGCGCCCCACTCCCAGGCGCGCTGGTTCACCTCCAGCTCTAGCTCCACCATCGACTTCTCTGTCTGTACAACAAACAAACAACTCACTAACACACGTACATCGTTGCAATACATAGGTGCAATACATACACAGATTACATAGATGCAACCACCAACTTTACAAGATAAACTGATAAAAAAAGACATGGATAGATACATTACTGGCGAACGGAATAATAGTCTTCTCAATTTATTGATGTGAACAGTGAAACTATTTTATTATGTTTCCAGAGTAAAGTTTGCCTCCCAAAAACTGGGCGTACTGTACAGGGCCCGCAGATACTTTAATAGTACCCAACTGCTAACCCTGTACAAATCACAAGTGCGCCTCACGGTTGAATCTGGCAGCCACCTCTGGTCTGGAGCTCCAAAATACTTGAAAAATACCCTTGACTCTGTGCAGAAACGGGCACAGGCGGGTTCGGGTGGGAATGCTATCCTTGTTCTACCGGTATTACAATGGAAGATGCTCCGAGGAACTAGCATCATTGATACCTTCGGCACCGGTGCATAGTCGGGAAACACGCCAAGCACGTACCCAACATTTTTACACAGTTGACATTTGTCACATGAGAACAGGTCGTTTCTTCGACTCGTTCATGTATTCAATAGCCCGGCTGTGGAATGATTTGCCGGCCTCTGTGTTTCCTCCTTCCTACAACATGGGTCTCTTCAAGACCAATGTTCATTCCTTCCTCTCCTCAAAAAGACCCTCCACACAGCATCCCAGATGACATTGGCCCTGAGGAAAATTATTTTCCTCAGGGCCTCCTGTATGGAGTTAATGTAAAAAAAAAAAGGGACTGGAAAAAACTTCTTATGTGGGAAAACCTTATATTATGTACATTTGGGATAAATTAGACCATTGTTCAAATTCAGCCTTCAAAGGACAGAAAAATTGCATGAAAACTTTAATCTTTAACTGTTGACGTAGGTTGGTAGGTGCACTTTTGCTGATGACCCAACTGAGGGAAAAATTATGAAGGTACTACTTACTGCCTTCAACATTATGTACAAAATATTTATCTGGATCTTTATTAATTTGAGGCGGAAATATATAATTAAATGTCTGTATGCCGTCTGACAGACTCCTTTGTCAGTAATTAAAGATTAAGCAGGAACTTCTTAAACAAGTTTCTGGTATGTTCAATAACTTAAAAATGTTTTTAGATTATTAACCTGACTTAGGATGCAAAATGGCTCTCCAACAGTTTTTCTAACTAAAATGTTGTTTAACTCGTTGAATGCCGGGAGTAAATGGGGTTGGTTGTAACCAATTAGCGTTCGCAAAAAGCGGCAGCCATGACACCCAATGTCCGGCGATTCTGACAGCGTCCTTGAGAAATTTCGTACATAGAAAGGTCAAAGTTGAAGACCAAAGAATTTTTCCCGCGCATGCGCAATAACTGCGCACGTTCCCGCGCTCCGGTAAATCATTAATATAAATTATATGGAGTGACCAAGCGAATTGCGGTTTTCTCTATGGTAAAGAGCGATAATAGAGCAAGCGATTCTGACCGTGTTCTTCACACACTTTCTTTATACATAAGGGTCAAAATCGCGTGTCAAAATCAGGACACGCCGGCGCACAAGCGGCAAATGAGTGGTTAAGGCAATTCACCCTAAGAAGAGTGCTATATGTAGAAAAAAAAAAAAATAATAATTAGGCAAACGTGTTATAAACATTATCGTCAACTCACTTTTTTGACGTTTCATGTAAAAATAATTCTCAAAGTTTCATAATTTTTTTTCAATTTGCAGTCGGAAACTTCGGATTCATAAAGGTGTACATTTGAATTAATTTGCGGTTAACTATTACTTGAATATAAAGCGTGGTGTTTTCTCTTTCTAACACCGTTTAGATCATATTTCTAACCATGATAGTAAGGGAGACACAACGATTTCCACGAGATCCGTAAGAGTTGTTCCGAAAATCGAACAAATATACTTGACAGGTTGTTAAGTGTCTTACGATAAAGTGTACACCCAAAAACGAAAAGTAAACGAAGCGCCAAGCTAGGCTCTGCATTCCATTTGCCATAATTCCTACAAACACAATCAAATAACCTACTCACAATGTCATAAATTACAGTTCATTTGGAGCCGGACCAACCTTTTGCATATTCTGGACATTGATTCCCCAGTGGCCGAGATGGTTGGCTAGGTTTGGGTCCTCCACCATGTCATCCTCTTCGTAGGAGAATACATCGGCCTTTCCCTCAGGGGTGATGGTGCCAAGCTTCACAGCCAGGGGGTATGTTGTGTTCACATAGTGCTGGACCTGGAAAAATACAACAAATATATTTCAATAATGCTTCCGTAACAATAATCTTGATTTTTTAATTTAGAACATAAAAAAATCTGTCAATGTATCGTGTGCTTATTGCAAAATCTAAATTGCTGTGTTTTGTAATATTTATTATGCCATGCGTTGAAATGATGTGAAAATTGTTGTTGCAGCTAATCGAAGAGAGACTTGGAAACTGTTAATCCTTCCCCACCGGTGGGGGGGTAATTCACTGCCCCAAATGAAAGTTTTGTGCGATATATCTAAGTTTTTTTTACATCACATAATTTAGGTAAGGGAACGAACCCATACTACGTGACCCGTTCGGGGGGGTGGGGGTCTTCAAAATACCACGCTTAGTACAAATGAGCGGCGGGGGCTTAGGATTTTGGTCACCGGAGGGGGGGGAGGGGTTTTGTACTTTCTCTTTAACCTTTTCCCTTGAACTACTCCGTTTTTTCAATACCCATACGCGGTACATGTATATGTCATATTTCAAATACCTATCCATCCAATTTTATGTCAAATTACAGCATATTATGGCATGATTTATCATACTATATAAACAGATGAGATTATTATCTACAATTTGAAACCAAATCGTCGTCTGTAAACACTCCTAGATGTTTATAAAAAACAAAAACATTAAATTCCATACAAAAACGTACCCATATTATCTTAAAGACGGCGCCATTTATCCGCGTGCTTGTACTCAGGACACTGCGTTGATAGACACAAGTGGTACCTTAATCACTTATTATTATTAATTCGTATAAACAAGTTCTAAAACTTCTGATGACACTAAAATTAATAAAATTTTTATGTAAATTCAAAATCACAGTTTCACAACATAAACAAACGTGTGCGAATACGCGCGATCTCGACAATAAATGTTATCGACGCTTGTCCAATTTGGTCAGTCAGAATTGCGAGCATGCGCGTGCGCAAACTACTAGCGCCATCTGTGGAGTAAATTGTGAACTATGCATTCAAAGGCACGAGGACACATTCACTTGATTATAGATGTTTTTTACGAAATACAATTTTACTTTCGAAATATGCCTGAAGATGTCAGCATCGTGATAGTTACACGAATGTCCTAGCGAGCGGGAAAAAATACTGTGACATAGTAGCGCTGTGATATCGGCAGTCGAAGTTAGCGTAACAAGGGCTGATACGGGCGCGTGTGAGGCATGGCTTTTGCCGTATCAACTGTTGTTACGATCGCGTGGAAAAAGTTAATCGTTTTGCAATTCTTAATAAATGCCCGC
This sequence comes from Limnephilus marmoratus, assembly GCA_917880885.1. Taxonomy (NCBI): domain Eukaryota; kingdom Metazoa; phylum Arthropoda; class Insecta; order Trichoptera; family Limnephilidae; genus Limnephilus; species Limnephilus marmoratus. The sequence continues at coordinate 24,914,484 of OU862919.1, read as the reverse complement.
TGGGCGAAAATGGACAATGTCCGGTTAAAATGGTGGTTATTAGTTATTGGATGTTAACCCAGGTGTTACTGGAAAGGAAAAAAGGAAATTTAAGACACAATCGCTCCGCGATGTATGGGGGAGCCTAGTAACCCCCTTCGGGTGATACGTGATTTTTCCATTCAGGTAAGTACTAAATAAAGGTTAAAGAAGATAAATGTCACCTTGTTTGTCTGTTCTTAGCCTGTGTTTCTTCGAATCAACAGTGTAAATTAAAGGGTTAAGTTTGTAGCTACCTGCGCTGTGAGAAGTACTTACTTAAGAATTCAAATTCAAGCAATTCAAATTCCAATTCTTTTGAACAGCAAGCTGAAACAAATTGTACTGTTTATTTTTTTTTACTGTCACACTCCATATGTTGATAACATTGTGAAAATTTTAATGGCACATAAAAAACTATCAACCGATGATTCTAGAGCTTTCTTTTAACTGTGTTTACGTAGCACGTTCAATTGCTACATTATCACGTCGGGGTCACCAATGTAGCAATTGAACGTGCTACGTAAACACAGTTAAAAGAAAGCTCTAGAATCATCGGTTGATAGTTTTTTATGTGCCATTAAAATTTTCACAATGTTATCAACATATGGAGTGTGACAGTAAAAAAAAATAAACAGTACAATTTGTTTCAGCTTGCTGTTCAAAAGAATTGGAATTTGAATTGCTTGAATTTGAATTCTTAAGTAAGTACTTCTCACAGCGCAGGTAGCTACAGTACTCACCACTCCATCTGTGTTAGTAGTGGCTGATTGATGGGTTTACCCATTTCCTCGGATGTACCGCTCGTGAGGGACATGATGATGATGATTGGTGCGCGAAATTTATCACCGAAGAGTTTATTTCGTGCGCGACGTGCTCGCGGTAGACGTACTGGCACGCGTCGTGTTCACTGTCGGATTCACAAATGTAAACTTCGTGGTCACTAATGTGAACGTCGGTGTCACCAATGTTTCATTGGTGACACCGACAAGGTTCATTTGGTTTCATTCTCGGAGCCTTGGATCCCGCCCACGCCCAAGAAGTCCGGGACATCATTGTGAAGCCCCCTGAGGTCGGTGCATATGCACTATTAAAATACGAATTAACCAGACGCCTCAGCTCCACGCAGGAGCAGAAGACAAGGAGACTTCTGAAACATGAAGAGATCGGAGACCGTAAACCCTCCCAATTCTTGAGACACCTGCGCACCCTCGCCGGCAGCGCTGTGCCCGATGAGGTTTTGAGAACCCTATGGATGGGTCGTCTTCCTAGAAGTATGCAGGTGGTTCTGGCTACGCAGCAAGACACTCCGCTTAACAAGGTGGCCAGCTTGGCCGACGCCATAGCAGACTATGCTGGTAGACCGGCAGTTAACTCAGTGGCTGTTCCATCGTCCGAAGATTCATTGGTTACACAGATGGCGCGGTTGATGCAGCCTCTCCAACAAGAGCTCGCTACCTTGAGGCGCGAAGTTTCGACACTACGCTCTGGCCAGCATAGGAGGAGCGCCACCCCGCATCGTTGGAGCAATCGTTCCCGCAGTCGGTCCAGAGGTCGTCAGCCCGAGGGAACATGCTGGTACCACTGGAAGTATGGGACGAAGGCAAGCAAGTGCACCAAACCCTGCAACTTCCAGCAGGAAAACGCGCGGGGCCCAAACTGATGGCGACCAGCGCCAGCCCCAACCAAGTCAGTCGCCTTTTTGTTACCGACAGGGTAACCCGTACCCAATTTCTTATAGACACCGGCGCAGATCTCTGCGTTTTCCCACGACGCCTTGTCCAGGGACGCCCCACTAAAGCGACATACGAACTGGCAGCAGCAAATGGCAGCACAATCGCTACTTATGGCAGCCTAACGCTCAACCTGGATCTGGGATTGCGACGCGACTTTACTTAGAGCTTCGTCATTGCAGACGTCTCCAGGCCAATCATCGGGGCAGACTTTCTCGCCAAGTACGAGCTACTGGTGGATGTCCGAAATAAACGGCTGCTGGACCAAGTGACGAATTTGACCATCACGGGAAAACGAAGCGACAACAAGATCGCTTCCATTAAGACGGTCACAGGAACGTCCCCGTATCATAAGCTTCTTCAACAGTTTCCTGACATCACTCGCCCTGACGGCGCCAGGAGGGAAGTTCGTCACGCAACACTGCACCATATTAACACCACGCCAGGACCTCCAACAGTCGAACGCCCACGACGCCTTGCTCCTGACAAGTTAAAACGCGCCAAGAAGGAGTTCGAGGCCATGGTCCGTCTCGGAATCGCTCGACCTTCCGAGAGCTCTTGGGCATCTCCCTTGCACATGGTACCCAAGAAGGACGACCAGTGGAGACCATGTGGCGATTATAGAAGATTGAACGCCAGAACTATTCCGGACAGATACCCCGTACGCCACATCCAAGATTTTGCACAGGCACTGAGCGGCACCAAGATCTTCTCAACGATTGATCTGGTGCGGGCATATAATCAAATCCCTGTGGCTCCCGAGGACATTCCGAAAACAGCAATCACTACGCCATTCGGACTCTTCGAATTTCCGGTGATGTCTTTCGGCCTACGCAACGCAGCCCAGACCTTCCAACGCTTCATGGACGAGGTTACCAGAGGCTTAGATTTCTGTTACGCCTACATAGACGACATCCTTATTGCCTCAACGTCAGAGGAAGAGCACCTAGCCCACCTCAAGATATTATTCCAGCGCCTGCAGGAATATGGTGTTGTCATCAACACCGCCAAATGCCATTTCGGCCTGACTAAGGTCAAATTCCTAGGATACTCGGTGTCCGACGCTGGCACTTCACCCCTCCCAGATAAAGTGGAGGCCATCAACAACTACAGCCAACCAGCTTCCATCAAGGATCTCCGCCGTTTCCTGGGAGCAATAAATTTTTACAGAAGATTCATTCCCAACGCCGCGAGGACACAAGCTCCACTCAATGACCTCCTAAAAGGGAACCAAAAAGGCAAACAACTCGTGTCTTGGACTGCCGAAACAGTAGAAGCTTTCAGCAAGTGCAAGGAAGCTCTGGCCCAGGCAACCCTGCTCGTTCACCCGAAGTGCGACGCCCCACTCTCTATCGTCAGCGACGCGTCTGATACTACAGCCGGTGCCGCACTCCACCAATTCGTCGCAGGTCACTGGGAGCCTCTAGCATTCTTTTCGAAGAAGTTTTCGGCAGCTGAAAAGAAATATGGCGCATACGACAGAGAACTACTAGCCATCTATCTCGCTGTGAAATACTTTCGCCACATGGTGGAAGGCAGGTCGTTCACCATATTTACAGACCATAAGCCTATCACGTTCGCCTTCCAACAAAAAGCAGACAAATGCTCACCAAGGCAATTCCGCCATCTGGACTATATCAGCCAGTTCACAACTGACATCCGACACGTCTCCGGAAAAGACAACATCGTCGCGGATGCTCTCTCCAGGGTCGAGACGATAGATACTCCTCTGGACTACGCAGCGCTGGCAGCTGACCAGATGTGCGACCCTGAACTGGAACAACACTTGCAAGGAAGTTCTAGCCTACAACTTAAAAAGATTAATATTCCGGGTACTGACGCGCATCTCTACTGTGACGTCTCAACTACCATAGCCAGACCCTTCGTCACGAAGAAGTTCAGACCTGCGGCATTCAATGCGGTCCATCAGCTGGCTCACCCTGGAATTAAGGCCACGGTTAAGCTCATAACTCAACGTTATGTCTGGCCGGCCATTAAAGCTGAGACTATTAAGCTCGCACGCAATTGCCTTCAATGCCAACGAAGCAAGATTACACGGCACGTGTCAGCACCCCTGGGAGCCTTTCCCAGACCCTCCGCTAGATTCGAGCACGTCCACATCGACATAATCGTCATGCCTTCTTCAGAAGGATGCCGATACTGTCTCACGTGCGTAGACAGATTCACGAGATGGCCAGAGGCATTCCCGATCCCAGACCAAGAGGCTGAAACAGTGGCGCGTGCTTTCTACAAGGGCTGGATAACAAGATTCGGCACTCCACTCCGCATTACTACGGACCAAGGGAGACAATTTGAGTCGAGGCTGTTCAGGCAGTTGAATTTCCTGGCAGGCACGACGCAAATCCATACAACTGCATACCACCCCGCAGCAAATGGCATGGTGGAACGATTTCATCGTCAACTGAAAGCAGCGATCAAGTGCCATCAGAATAACCGTTGGACGGAAACACTTCCCACCGTACTCATGGGAATCAGAGCAGCTTGGAGAGATGACCTCGCGACAACCTCAGCCGAGCTAGTATACGGCGAGCCGCTCCGCTTACCCGGCGAATTTCTATGTACAGCACGACCTAATGTTAACGACGACACCGGAAGCTTCCTCAAGGAACTACGGAAACATTTCAACGAGCTGAGACCAGTTGAAGGTACCCGCCATGGTTATGGACATCGTTTCGTCTTCAAAAATCTTCCCACAGCTTCTCACGTCTTTCTGAGGGACGACACAGTCAAGAGCCCGCTTCAACAACCCTACAGTGGCCCTCATAAAGTCGTTCGTCGGCACGAACGAACATATACCATACTGGTAAAAGGGAAGGAAATCACCGTGAGCATCGACCGCCTCAAACCAGCATACGTTGCTCAAGATCTTGAGAGTTTCACATCACACTCGCAAACCGCATCAGAGTCACCAGCCGCCACATCACAACCAACCCTTCCGTTGTTCGATGGCAGTAAGGATCGGACACACACAACCACTCGTTCTGGAAGGCGGGTTCGATTTCCCGATCACCTCGGTATCTGACTATTCCTCTTTCCACCGCAGCCATGTCTGCGTTGTCTGGGGAGGGAGTACTGTAGCTACCTGCGCTGTGAGAAGTACTTACTTAAGAATTCAAATTCAAGCAATTCAAATTCCAATTCTTTTGAACAGCAAGCTGAAACAAATTGTACTGTTTATTTTTTTTTACTGTCACACTCCATATGTTGATAACATTGTGAAAATTTTAATGGCACATAAAAAACTATCAACCGATGATTCTAGAGCTTTCTTTTAACTGTGTTTACGTAGCACGTTCAATTGCTACAAGTTTTTTAAAAATGATTACTGCCAAATATTAAAATATATTTCCGAAACTACTATCAATCTTACCAATTAACTGCAAGAAAGGACATTCCATCATCTTCTTATTTTTTTTCCATTCATCTGCTTTGCTCAAAGGGATTAGAATTATAATCTCGTTGGATGTCAATTATCATGAGCTGGCATAAGAATATTAAAATTATTGAAGAATTTATAAAAAAATTACACTGTCATAATATGTACCTACAAATAAAATTTAAAAGATTATAAAAAATGTTGAACTAACGGCATGATCGTTGCCCCCGGAGCCGTCAAAGAACTTGCGTCCGCACATAATGGAGCCATCGGTGAGGTTGACCCACAGGTTGGTGGTTAGATCGCACTTGGCGCACTTCCACCCTGTGGGCGGCACTTTCACCCCGTTGTCCAGCTGTAGCAGGTTGGCTGCATGTCTGGAACGTGAATAGAGATGATCATAGTATGAGAACAACGAGATCTGACTGGTGGATTAAACCTAGAAAACTAACGCTAATCTCAATAAAGTAACCATTCGACTTTTCAAGATCATTTTTGTAGAACGTGCAGGAATTTTTTTTGCATTACATTCGATAACAGATAAATTAGCTGTTTCGAATGTTTTTCAAAATAAAATACTGTTTTAGTAAAATACTGTAAAGATTTGAATGCAAATACAGATACATTTTTTTTAAGTTGCTTATCGGTGGTTTTTATTGTGTAAACCGTAATTATCACTTCACACAAAACAATTTTTTTTTTAATTAGACAAAGGTTTAATAAAAGTTATTGTAACTTAATTTTTTATCATTTTATATAAAAATATTCATTAAAGAATTTTCAAATCTTGAAAAATATTTTACAAATGCTAAATGTTGTTTCGTAGAATTATTTAAATTTTTCTGGAGCTATTAACTTTTAATTGCAAATACAAAGCGTGGAGTTCCCTCTTACTAACACTGTTTAACCCCTCCGAAAATCGCCATTTAAGCCCTTAAAATGTCTCAAACGAAATGACATTTTACGAAAAAATTTTGTTATTACCGCTTCACAATTAAAGCTCTATAAATGAAACATTTCTGAACGTAGCTGAATAGTGAAAACTGTTTTAGAAAGGTTACAAAATAAGCTTTCAAATTATTGTATTACAAATAAATATTAAAATTTAGAACGCAAACATTAAAAATAGGTAAAAATGATTCACGTAATGTTTTTATGTGAAAACGGTACTAAAATCACAGATTATGTAAACAACAATACTTATTCTACCAAATAAATGTGTAATAAACACTTTCGTCACCTCACTTTTTTATCATTTCTTATAAAAATATTTAATAAAAATTAACAATTTCGAGCGCGGTCGAGCTGCCGGTAGTAAATTTGGGCGGGTAAATATTTGTGTCACTGACAGCATAATTCTTGTTATGTATTTCTATAGACAACTTGATAGGGATTAACAGCTTGATCTACTATCGACCTTTTACTTTTTGTTTTAGGGATGCAACTAAAACAATAACGGAGTTAGAACGATTTCTATGGAGACACACGCTTATTGTACTTGACTGCTGTCGTATTTTTAATGCATATTTCTGCTTAAGTTGCGGAGGGGTTAAATCATATATCTCACCGCAAAACGAGATAGCATGACTTTTATGACTCCGTTTCAGACTGGGAGAAATATCTTTCAAAAAGACTCAACAGATGTTTGAAATATCTCCCAAAATTGCTCTAGGGGTCAATATTCAATTTGCTCTCGATAATAATTAATCTGTTCTACCTAACTCCATATATTATATTGGTAGCATAAAATTCTACACAGAATATTGATTAGCAATCCCACTTTTTGTTTTCATACACTTACAATATCTAATTACTGAAATGGAATTAAAAACATAAGGAAACACTATCCAATCTAGATACTCACTTGGAAACCCGTCTTTCTTCTCCGTCCCATGTACCGGCCATGGACTCCAGATCTGCCAGCCGCATCGGGGACTCTGCATCCAGGACACCTCGGACTGAGCGTTGGACCTGAATTGAAACAACAGACCACTTGTAGCTAAAACTGTTCATTTCTCAAAAGCAACTATTTACCCAGTTCCATGACAACTCAGAATCAACTCAACTCAACACCAGGCGCTGTCCCTCTTATTATTTATTATTAATTTATTTATTTTTTTCTAGACATAAACAGCACTAGATACTGCAATTTAACGACACCGTCCCAACCTCAGAGACCAACAACAACACGAAGCACGGAGCGGGTTGAAATAGCATTTGTAATACGCCTTCTCCACGCTCAAACGTCGCGTAACCTCACCAACAACAGCAACAGTGGATGCTTCGTTCATTCCATATCCACAAAGCTGAAAAGGGTTTGATAATTTTGATTTTTGCGCACGCTCATTTAGTCAAGCCTGCCTAGGTTTGATTAAGGCCGAATACGGATTCAACAGAAGCATCCAACGCACAGAAAACGACTTTAATGTTTATAGGCACCTTGCACAGAATAGCTTATGCAAATATGTTTGCAGATTTGTTTGCCTGACCATTTTTTGACAGTTTAGCTCAGAATGGTTTGTCTTGAATAACCGAATCCTATTGATACATTGAATATCTTTCGAATACCTATTTATTTAATTTAATAAGGGAACTGTAATTATTAATGTGAAGCATAAATAAAGGTTGGACAGCGCTAATTAGACATACTATTTTGTCGGTAATAGAGAACTCCAGTCCAATTTTTTAATTTTTTTTAATGAATAGTGACCTCCTATCTTAAATAACTGCATTTTTATTTTTAGAGTTAGTTTTAATAGTTAAAATAATTATCAAAGTTTTAATTTTTCAAGACCCCCGAAAACCACCGTATGTACGGTGAATCGTGTGTCGTCATAACTCCTGGAGAATTAGTATAGGAACGGGCAATCAGCTGATCTACTGCCGCCGAATTCGGTTGTTCGAAGTATTCTCCTTAGCATTACTATTTTTTTTGTGCAGTAGTTTTTGAATATTTTCAATAATAGAGATAAACTAATAAGAGATACCTTTATTTTTGACACATTATTTAGGCCTAAATAATGTTTCAGTAAACACAACAAATAAATCTCTATAAACAGTATGTAAATAAACGAATAAATTAATACGATGGCTTGTGTCATATCATACATTCCCATACAATGACCTTACGGTGACGTCACGACACAAGGAGAGTGACGTCACCTTGACGGCGTCTTTTACGACTCGATTAAAAATGGACTTTTTAATAATTTTTTAAAAACTCTGCGTTTAATATTATTAAATAAAACTTATATATTCAGAATCAGCATTTATCGGTCTATATGAACATATTTCTTTAAAGTCAGAATATTTTTCACTGGAGTTCCTTATTGTACCTTGTTTGTGGACTAGTTTGTAGATTTTTATTTTGATAGTAGGTATTTACTCCGGCATTCCTTATACAAAAAGTCACCGACGCGCCACTGCTCAACACCTCTTTGAAAAGTCACCAAAATCTAAGAAAATTTTTCATTGCAAAATAGCCCATAACTAGGGGTACGTAAATTTCGCAAATAAATCGTGATTTCGCATTTAAAAAAACTCAAAATAGAAAATTTTGCATTTATTTCGCAAAAAAAAAATACAATGTTAAAAACTCAATTAAAGGCTAGTAGCATTGTTGTAAATTCTACATTTTCATCTTTCATTGTTTGCCTGCGATCAGTTACGACAATGTTGTAGATACTAAAGTACCTCTCGGCATCAACACTATTGACAGGGCAATTGAGACATTGAATAGCTGCTTTTGCAAATCCAGGATAGCAAGATTTTGATGTAACTAAAACTTGGATTACATCCACAGGAGCTTCTTGGCCGACCAATCGAAGTAATTGTCTGTGAAAATGAGAGTACCCGTCAATTAGTTCTTCTTGTGGTACACTTTTGAAAAACGGAATTTTTGCGAAGCTTTCCACTATGGAATTTGAATTGACAGGAAGAAGATGGCACATTTGCTGCTTCCGATGGACAAAATAATCTGCCAATGTGCTTGTAGCACTCATTTGTTGGATTCGAGTAAGAAGAACTCGTGCCGTCTCTGTCTGTTTTGAAGAGAGTTGTAATAATTGTTAGCGCGTCTGATCAACATTTGAAAGCACGTAACGTAAAAAGGTGCGAAAGTATTTAATTTTCAAATTTCACTTTTATCGCAAATAAAATGCAGATTTCGCTTTTATCGCATCTATTTCGTAAAAACGAAATTTACATACCCCTACCCATAACCTAACCTAACGTAACCTATTTAACCAATTTTTTAAATATATTTTTTTGTCATCACTTTTAATGACTTTTCAAAGGAGGTGTTGAGTTGAATTCATTCTGAGTTGTCAGGTCACTGTTATCACCCCTACCATTATGGTTAATTGAATATCCTGAAGAGTTAAGCTTTTTAGGGTTAATTGTCACTGCCGTGAAAACGAATAGCAAAAAAAGAAAAAGCTATTTTGAATGCACTCTTTGTTGTTGTTTCATTTTCTTGAACCCCCCGCTCCCTGAACATCGGATATGGACATAAAAGTAATTTTATTTTACCACTTCGGGAAGACTTTCATTGGGCCACGGAATAGTGGTGAACGCCGGCAGCACAACCACGGCGAGGTGATCCGTTATCTCGTACTTGGGCTTGGCCGACTCGGGGTCAAATCCTCCCTCTACTCCGATGGCCAGTCGGGTGATCTTCTTCTCGGGCCCATCTCCTTTCTGCTCAGGCGCAATCTGGAAGTAAATAGTAAAGAATGTATGGGCCACAAACATACCATATTACTTATCGAGACTTTTCCAAGTTAGCCTGCATTAAATGCATTTTGCAGACAATTAAATAATTCTGTGCTCAAAGTACTGTTATATATTAATTTATATAATCGATTCCACTTAATTGGGACACATCGGGCACAAGAATTTTGCTTGAACAGCAACGCTTACACCTCTTTCGATCTCGCTTATCAATGATTTTATGTTTCTGGAAGTGAGCAACTTTATGTGGACGAATATTGGCAAACAGCCGGCGTGGACGAAGTTGTGATGATGACTCCCGAATGAACTCAGAATCCCTCCCGTCACCCGCATCGCATACCGCACGCCCGCCCTCTTTACTAAAATTTGTTTACTGAGACACTTTTGCATCGACTTCAGATGTCCCAGATAACCGAAGGAAATTAGTATTAGTTTCTTTATTTGGTTTCTGTTCCTTGGGCTTTGGCCCGAATAACCAACTGTACCGATAAATTGGTATACCAATTAAACAGAATTGATTGTATATGTTTTGTTATAAATGGAAACAAGATACATAGATATTAGGGAATGATTAAGGTGAGTACTTACGGCTTTCTTTTCCCTTTTGATATGCAGAAAAACTGGGTTTCCTGAATGCAGTTGGTATTGCTCCACATACTGGCGGCCGAAACTCAGGAAACTCGTCAGGGATATGTACAGCCCTGTTTCAAATTCCTGCAATGGGAAAATAAGGCTATCAAATCAACAAAACACATTCATCTTCATCAATGACGCTACAACTCGTGAAAAGTTCTGACCACCTCTAAGAAATGCCTTCACTCCTGCTCGAATGTGCCCACAGCTACCCTGATAAAGAACTCTGCAAGGCTGTCTGAAATGTTGGCTCAAGTATCTTAATACTCCAAGAGTCAAACTTAAGAAATTATTCTCTTGTAAGGTTTTGGGCAATGATATAATTTATATTTATTGGATGACCAACACCCCTGCCATAGATCATCCCAAGCTTCGCTACGTTTGGTGACTTAGCGGGGGTGCCCGGGTTCACGGGGTGAGGTTTGTCTAGGCCTTGCCGGCGGATGCATGCCCACCTACTGCGTGGCGGGCCGGATCGGGAGACTGGTTGAGGGAAACCTTTTGAACTCTACAGCAGGACTCTTTCGACCCATCGCCTTGCACCACAGTGGGAGAGATGGATTCATACGTCCATCACTCCTGGACACATTGACCCCCAGATTCCTACCTACCCCTCATACCCTTTTCCTCCCCAGAACTTCCTTTCTTTCTTTCCCTAAAGACCCTCCACACAGCATCTCCAAAGATGACTGTTTTTTCCTCAGAGCCTCCTGTGCGGAGCTAATGTAATTTTTTTTTCTTTTTCTGTTTAACCTTAGATCACTAACCTTATTTTACAACGCTTATTACCAACCTTCGTCATTTCGGCTAAGCCGTATAAAAGGGAGGCTTCTAAGGGTTTATGGAATCAATATTTATATGTGTTTTACTTATTTATTACATTTATCATTTGTTAACATGTTTATAAGATTTTTATTTACTAAAATCACATTTTAATTACTTTGACAGTCTTTTAATTAAGACTGGAGTTTTTACTCATTTGAACATTTTTGTTTTTTTAAATGCTTAAATCTTATTAACTAAAAAAAACAAAGATATTAAAATTAAGTAATAAAATCAATAAAAGAAAGAAATATTTTAGAAAAAAACTATTAATTAATACATTTGTGACAAATGTTAAGTTTGTGTTCGCCACACAAGGATTTGTTGCACTTGGGCACATAGGGAACACAGGGCCCCTACACAAAAAACACATACGTGCGCCGCGCGAGCTGCGGGTCGTTTGAGATTAGCCGGAATCTGGAATGCGTACGATGACGCACTCAAAATTTATACCACTTTTTTCGAGTCTGCGTCGTCATTTTGACGAAGGTTAGTGATCTAGGGTTAAATGCTGTGCGGGTTGTAATTTATGTGAGTTACAATGAATAATTTATAAAAGAGAAACACATTTTTATGCACCCACATGTTTAGAAAATTGTCTTATAAATGTTTTACATAAATGAAAGGTTTTCTTATCTTGTTTTTATAACTGTATGTAACCCCTATTGTTAAACCATTTGACTGAAGGAAACAAAACAAGGGCATTGAACTGAATATCAGCATTCAGTAGAGAATATTAATTTACTTGAAACAGTCGATATTATTTGTCAAAAAAATGTTTCTACTTCCGAATTTGTTTTTGGGAATTTTGCTGATCACGGCGGGCATCTTATTTATTGCTCTGAATATTGCCTCCTTGGTGAAGTCAAAAGAGCGGGAAAAAAGTTTAAAATGGTGTCTCCTTTCTGAAAATATATTTATCTTTGGAATGGGCGTGCTTTTTATATTGAAGTATTTAAACAAAACAAATGATTTATTAAAAACATTCAAAATTGCAATACCTAAATTTAAAATTGCAAAAAGATCAGAAGTTTCTTTCAGCCATGAGTGTACGTTTATGGACTTATTTATTGAATATTCTCCAATAATCTTGCCATTTGTGAATAGTATTGTGAATTATTTGGGAATGAGTACAAAGTGTTGGAAGGAGGTTTGTGATAGTGAATTCACGGAAAATATGTCCAATGTAAAAGAGGATGGGGTATCGTCTTCAAAGGGAAGTCAAGTTGGCACCCCAAAACAGTCAACATCCAGAGAAATGGACAAAGATAGAAATGAAACCATAAATATTAACAAAAAAGAAGACTCAATTTTAAATCAAAAAAATGGGGCAAACATGATTGTCAAAATGACAAAAAACCAAGTGATGTTCTTAAGTGTTTTTGCACAATGGTTAATACCAATTCTGACATCAGCTTCAATGTATCCGATGCAAATAAAAAATCTTTCAAAACAAGACATTAATTTAACATTTCATGATAACTGCATGGAAAACAAACTGGTTTTTAAAACAAAATGTTATGTAAATGAATATAACACAAATGGCAACCAATCAGAGGGTATTCAAGCTGCTACAAGAGCATTTTTGAGTAACACAATGGAAGATGAAGAATTACTCAACATAATTAAACATCCGCCAAATATAACCAACATAAATAATAATAGTTCCTCTGAAGGGAGAAATATTGTAGATAATATTTACAAGATTGTGAACGATTTTAAAAATCTCGATCCAAACTATTTGAGCATTGATGATGAAACAGATTTCTTCAATACGGAGCCTAAAGAATTTAATCTGAACCTAAGTGTGGCGGAATGGATGGAAAAGAACAAAATTTCTGCCGGAGAAAATTATCTACAAGATAACTGTGTAAAAACTTGCTCCATAAGATCTAACGACTTTAAAGTGTATTTATTATTTTTATTAATTCTAGCATACTTTCTACCTATTTTAGTGACAAGTATTTTATTTACAAAGACAACTGATAAAATGTGCAAGAACGTTGTTGCGAATAATGACAACTTCATGGTTGGAAGAGCAAAAAAGTCTTTCCTGTGGAGTATATTCTTGTGGTCTCCCATGTTTTTCGATTTTATATTATCTGTATATCTTTGTAATTATTCTATAAATTCGGTAATGTCTACCATTTTTTTGATAAGTGCAAATTTGTTCCAAGTTATAAAAGCTGCAATGAATCTGAATTATATGAAGAAACGTGCTAATAATAATTCTGTTGATCCAATTATTTGAACATACATCTAACATATTTTTTCTAGAGTTTTTGTAGGGATAAATTATGGAATTATAAATTTGGGTAATGTGCAGAAATAATCCCAAAATAAATTAAACTTATCACAATATTGTCATAGCATATAGGTATACTGCGATAGCATGAGGACAGTGAGCTCAATGATTATGTTGTGGATGTTTTACTTTCCTGAGGGTTTTAGAAATAAAACTTCAGGAGAGATATAGCTGTTAGTATTTATTAGTACAGAACTTTATAGAAATTAACTTAGTATGTATTTAAGAAAACTATAATTCCATAAAGCCGCAAACACACAAGAAAGAAAGGTTAATTTTTGTGCAACTCACCGGGTCGTCGAAAGAATAAACGCATTCATCCTTGTAGATTCTGTCCTGCTGAGAGGGTATTTTAATTTTAGAAAGATGAGGAATAAGCGCATCGATATTCGACATCTTAACCACTTCAAAAGATGTGTTTATAAATAAATCTAAACTAATTCACAAATCTCACGGCGGATGACAGTTTTCTGGCGTTTGCGATATATTTTCTCCACAGACAAAAATAAAGATGTGTTTATGGTTTATGGGAAGTTTTGTTTTATGTATTTTATATTTATTCAAGCTCCACACTGCTCGCGAAGTTGAACGAGGTTAGCCGAATACGATAGTGCGGAGGGGCACTTCGTCTAACTTCGTCTAATTTCGTCCAACCTTGGCTCGTCTCGGGCGACCTCCAGTTTTTGTCGGTTTTTGTGCCCGAGTCAAAGGACTCGAGGTTGCACGAAGTGCCTACACGAAGTGCCTTTCTACACTACTCGGTTAACTTCACTTCGCTTCAATACGTCGTCGTGAATAGACGTGCGCGCTAGTAATTATTATTTATTATATTGTCATACCGTCGCTTTAGTTCGTTTTACTCCAACAGACCAAAACGTAAATCGTGAGAAACAGCGCTTTAAAGTTTTTTTTACGAAAAAGGCATATAAAATTAAATTAGCTAAATTGTAAGTCTACTAAAATGTTTTAATGTATTACAAATTGATTTTTTTTAAGTACAATATGTTCTAAATGTATAAAATTACGCAGAAAACACGTTTTTAATTTGGATGTTGGCCAAAGTGACGAATTCTTGTTTGCGAAAGTTGGATATTGGACAAAGGACACTGGATGTTAGACAAGAGCACGTACTCTTGAGTGAAGTTACTTTATCTAACGTGCTTGGTATTACAGGGATATCGGAAAGCATTTCAATTCATTGAACTTTGATAGGTACTTATGGATTTAGCTTATGTGTCTTATGTTTTCACGGTGAGACCTAAATATTCGGGTGTGATTTTTAAATAGTTTCTTATAACATTCGACAATTTTTTAGAAATACTTTGTTTCTTGGTTGGGAAACAAGTTTCAAGAGTAAGTTTTTGTAAAATAATAACATCGTAAAATCATCAATGAAAACGTACGTATTCAGACAGTTATACTTATTAGATAATGTTTCAGGCGTGTTTTATTGTTGGCTGCTAGTCGTCAACCGTTAGTCATCAGATAGGTCCTACATTTATTAGTTATTATTTGAGAGGCGGGTATGGGTACCGCCGATCAGGGAACCATTTATTGGATAACCAACACCTCTGCCATAGGTCACCCCAAGTGGTTCGCTACATTTGGTGACTTAGCAGGGGTGGCCGGGTTCTGTCTCGTTGTGAGTTTTGTCTGGATCCTGGCGACGGATGCGTCTGCCCACAAACTGCGTGGCAGGCCGGATCGGGAAAGACTGGTTGAGGAAGATCTGTAGACCTCTCAAGCAGGACTCTCGGAACATCGCTTTATCCGCAGTGGGGAGGGATTGATTCATACGTGCGTCACTCTTTGACACACTGACTCCCAGATTCCTACCCCCCCCTTATACCTTTTTCTTCCCACAACTTACTCTACTTCCTTCCCAAAAATGACATAGGCCCTGAGGGGAATTATTTTCCTCAGGGCCTCCTGTGTGGAGCTGTGAAAAGGTCTCCCCAAGTGGTTCGCTACGTTTGGTGACTTAGCAGGAGTGCCTGGGTTCATGGGGTGAGGTTTGTCCAGGTCTTGACGGCGGATGAGTCTGCCCACCAGCTGCGTGGCGGGCCGGATCGAGAGAGACTGCGTGAAGGAGTCCTTTGGACCTTTCCAGCCGGACTCTCTCGACCCCATTGCCTTGCACCGCGGTTGGACAGTTTCTTACGTCCGTCACTCCTATACACACTAACCCCCAGATTCCTACCCACCCCTCATTCCTATTTCCATCCTAGAACTTCCTATTCTTCCTTTCCTCAAAAAGACCCTCCACACAGCATCCCCTCGTAGGCCCTGAGAACATTATATTGTAAAGCGTTTTGGCACTAAAACAATGCTATTCAAATTATCCATATATAATATACACTCGTATTATTTTTATCATGTTTATTACGGCATATAAATCGGAGATTTAGTATGATCAGACCCGAAAGGTTGGATTGATTTACGTGACTTTATTTTTATGTTAATACTGCACAAGAGTCCCAACAGCTCCCAACCGCCTGGACCAAGTCAGGCTATACATAGCATACCTAATTTTGTGAGGCTGGATGTAGCGGGAAGGGGATGCAGTTATGAAGGTTGGTAAGTACCTGGCTATTCAGATCGAGTCAACAACCACGGCCCACGGCTAAAGCCATTTCAAGCAATGCTTCAATTCGAAATGGCGGTCTTAAATCAGGGTGATACTGAGAGTATCTTCCACTCTGGAACGTGTCGCAAATACAGCATGTATATATATTTATATGTATATATTTTTTATTGATTTGTGTTATTTCACTATTTAAACATAAAAAACACATAGGTATACCTACACGTACGTTTTTTTAATGGTTAAAGTTATGAAATATGTATATATATTTTTAGATTAGCTCCACACAGGTGGCCCTGAGGAAAATAATTTCTCTTTGGAGGAGTCTTTATAAGGACGGTAAGGATAGGAAATTTGGGAAGAAAAAGGGTATGAAGGGTGGGTAGGAATCTGGGGGTCAGTGTGTCCGGGAGTGACGGACGTATGAATCTATCTCTCCAATTGCGGTGCAAGGCGAGAGTCGGGAGAGTCCGGCTGGAAAGGTCAAAAAGCCTCCCTTAACCAGTCTCTCTCTCGCCACGCAACAGGTGGGCAGTCGTATCCGCCGCCAAGACCTGGACGAACTTCACCCCATGAACCCGGGCACCCTTGCTAAGTCACCAAATGTAGCGAACCACTCGGGGTGACCTATGGCAGAGATGGTGGTTATCCAATAAATGGTTCCCGGGACGGCGGTACCCATACCCGCCCCCCAAAATAAACAAATCTACCAAAATAAAAATTACTTGTGCACGATGGGATTGAAATTTGCGACATCCGGATCGCTAGTTGAGAGTCTTATCCCTCGACCACAGGAGGCCGTGCGTCGTGTGATAACAGAAGTGTAGTATCCAACATTTTAAAATAAAAAGTTAACTCGAAGGATTTTGAAACACAATAGATAGCTACAAGTTCTTTATAAATGTATAAAACAATAGACGACGAGTTCTTTGTAAAAATGATCCCATGTTCGAACACATGGGATGTGATTTACGTCTATTACACAATACAGACTTGTAAAAAAAAGAGGTCATAAAACAATCCTAACCACTAACCACATTTTTAGCTTCATAACAAATGTATTCCAGTATTTGAGGTACCACTTAGTTGGGCCAGATTATTAGAAGGGTTACAAAAGGGGCTGAAATTAAATAACTGGAAATTGATCTAGGTAAAAAAGTCAAATGAATGGGATACCTAATCATTAAAAATGTGCGAATAGTAATAACGTTTTTATTGACAATCCAAAGCTCGAACAAAATAAAACTCGAATAGGTAAGAAATAAACAAACACATAAGAAATATGAGGCACTCAATGTATAAAATAATAGAAATGCTTTCATTGTCATTCGGTGTACAATTCTCCTATGAAGATTTCAATAATAAGATATTTATAGGTACACAAATACAACTGTTCTTTGGCACTAAATATACCAAAAATGTTTTCATTGTTACACTAAGATTTGGTTGATTAAAATAACAAGATACTTTAGGCATTAAATGTACCGAAAACAAAAACCTCTTTATTTCCTTATTCTAATAATTAACATGTTTAAAATATCTCAGGTAGAATTCTGACACAAATATTTGGTAGATAAACACATAAATATTAGGTACTAAAAGCAAAAAAAACTCCTGCATTGTCTTTATTTTAATAGTTGTGTTTTGTATTACAAGTAGGTATTCTTACACAAAGACTTAAATAATTAGGTAAAGGTAGATAAACATGAAGCTATTACTCACTAAATATGCCAAAAACAATAATTCCTTCGTTGTACTTATTCGAAAAATTGCCTTGTTTTAAATAGGTATCATAAGTAGAATTTTTACACGATGATTTGGCTGATAAATATACAGATATTTTAGGAACTAAATGTACCGAAAATGAAAACTCATTGATTTCCTTATTTTATTAATTGACTTGTTTTAAATATGATAAGTCGAATAATTACATGCAAATTTGGTTGATAAACAAACAGATATATTAGGAACTAAATATACCGAAAATTAAAACTCCTTCATTTCCTTATTCTAAATTGTTGGCTTGTTTTAAGTATCTATCTGAAGTAGAATAATGCTTTCACTAAGATTTGGTGGATGGACACATATATTAGGTACCTACTATAATACATCAGTCCTTATTCTAATAATTGTGTTTTTTAAATATCACAAGTAGGTATTTTTGAACAAAGATTTAAATAATTACGTAAAGATTGATAAACATATCGATACTACGCATTAAATGTGCTTAAAACAAAAGCTAATTCAATGTTCTTATTCTTATAATTATTTTAAATATCATAAATAGGTATTTTTACACGAAGATTTAAATAATTACGTATAGGTAGATAAACATACCGATACCTCTTTATACACATACGCCTTAAGGATCAAATTCCGAGTGTATTTCGTATAATGTCGTCCTTATACTCTTCTTTAATTGATTTTTCTTCAATTTCAGTCAATTCGTTTTAATATTTTAATTGGTTAAATTAAATTAAAACAGCGACGAAGGTTATTTCAATTTTTAGTACGATATTTCACCACAATATAGAACTTGGCATTTATTACAATATTTTCTCAAAAAATACACAACTTTATTATAACCACCCTGTAACGGACGACAAGTTGAAACAATTTGCTGAGAAAATATTGTAATATTAATTATCTGTTATGTTTTCCTTAAAAATTTTTATTCTTTTCCACAGTTTACATCTTTATGCATTTTGTCTGAAGAAATCTCCTAGAAAACCACTAAAGTAACTTGGTAACTAGCATAATCATAAGTGAAGATATTTACTTTCGTGGCGCGAAACGAACGAATGTTTGGAATGAAAGCAATCACGTGGTCCTCCGCTGCGCTGCTATTGGCTGTGTGGTCTGTTAGAGCAATACGCCCGGAACCGAGAGTTTCAATTTCGCACGTTGGCTAAGATACAGCTTGGATGTTGGAGAAATTCCTATGAAATTTGACTGAACGGCCGGTTTAAAAACGGGAGTCCTTTTGGCCAACGTGTGGATGTTGGATAAATACGCTCGAAATGTTGTTTCATTTTGGAGGACGTAAGACAAAGTGCGTTTTGAAAACCCCCTAAATAAATTTTTTAAATTTTTTTTTTCACTTGCATTATATACATAAAGACTTTCTGAGAACAACTGCATACTTAACTCAATTTCGCTAAAAATGGTCTGTTGGAGTAAAACGAACTAGAGCGACGATACGGCACGATTATGAGTGGAATACAGTGGTCGCAGGAGCAAATTCTGTTGCTCCTGCGACCAGGGCATGTTAGAATTACCCGTAGACGAATTAAAGAAAAAGAAGGATTAGCTTTTTGCTATGTACAGGAGCTACCGTAGAAAAAAAGATGCGTCAATAAATCATAATAATGGTTTATTGTCTTCATTTCTTAGTAACAAGTAGAGATAATGATATCCTCACTCCGATCTCCCGTGCTGAGGATTTCACTTACATATTATAATTTAATTATAAGAAATTAATATGAAATAGACATAACATATATCATGTAGCATATATTTTTTAAATAATTATAAATAAAATAAGATAGTGTTTTCTTTATAATTTAGTTCACTAGATTTGGTTTTAGTCTGTATTTGATATCAGTATATTTTCTATTTCTGATCTCCCTATATTTAGTATCCAGCTTTTTAATTGAAAATTAAATGTTATAATGTTGAGGTTTTTGAGTGAGAGTGGTATTTTATTGTAGAGTTTAATGCCATAATATAAGAAGCTTTTTGCCCAAATGTTGTGTTAGTAGTTCCTTATTTTATTTCTTCGTTTGATAAATATGTACATAGTTATAATAAGCGAGCGTGCACATTGCAACGGCAGCTGCTACTTGAACGTCCATGACGTGCGAGCCGTGACGGCACCACCGCGCGAATGAGCTTCTCGCGAAGTTGAACGAGAGTGTAGCAACGTACTTCGAACTTCGGTCAACTTTCCCGAATATTTCGTCGAAGAACTTCGCGAGCAGTGTAGAGCTTACGATTTTACCCATTACGGGGGATCTTCGGGGACTCCAGATACTAATATCTACAGCCTGTATGTCGGACGAATATCTACAGCTCATATGTTGATCTAATATCTACGAACTTCAGAGTGTTGACTAATATCTACAGAGCGTAGGTTGAACTAATATCTACAGAGCGTAGGTTGGACTAATCAGCTAAATGTGTCCAATAGTCCGATATTAGGGATTTTTACATACATACTTACATAAATTAAGTTTTTTAAACTGCATACGCAATATTACGTTATTCCAATATGCTATACATAATTTCAAATACAACCTCTGCCAGTGCTGTAGATATTCGTCAACACTTTGGTTCTCATAGATATTAGTCAACAGTTTGAGCTGTAGATATTCGTCAACACTTTCCTTCTCGTAGATATTAGTTCGATTTTTTCAGTTTTTGGAATTCCTGTAGATATTAGTAGACGCCTCCTCTTCGGGTATAATACACGCCAAACTTTAATACCGATCTGACAAACAGAAATCGTCGCAAAAGGCGAGTTTAAGGTCAGAAAAACGGCATGCCTGGCCGTCGATTCTTTCTCTTTCACTGACGGTCATGTAAAGTCATATACAAGCGCCAGAATGGATCGTATCATGTTCAGGTCGGCATTAAAGTTTGGCGTTTACTTTATAATGTATTATTAGAGTCTATATTTTTGTTACGATAGATACATGACTGTGTTAAATTTCAATGCCTTTCGAATATTTTTTTGTTTGAGGAACATTGAGATATAGGTCACAGGGGTGGGCAGTTATTTAAAATGTTCAAAATGTTGAAAAACAATCCTCACTCATCTATACACAAATATACATAAATACTATGAAAAAAGATTAAATACTCGCTGTATTCGAAACAATAACAAAGAATTAGTAAAAATTCCCATGACTCATACTTCTTTTGGTCAACGAAACTTCAGATACCTTGCAACAAGACTTTATAACATTTTTCCAATTAGTATAAAAAATGTGATTCACAAAAAAAAAAAAAAAAATTTGGATAAAAAATAATGATAGAGCATTTAGACTACAGATACTAATATCTACAGCCTGTAGTATGTCGGACGAATATCTACAGCTCATATGTTGAACTAATATCTACAGAGTTAAGGTCGAACGAATATCTATGACGGTCCCAGTGTTGACTATTATCTACAGAGCGTAGGTTGGACTAATCAGCTAAATGTGTCCAATAGTTCGATATTAGGGATTTTTACATACATACTTACATAAATTAAGTTTTTTAAACTGCATACGCAATATTACGTTATTCCAATATGCTATACATAATTGCAAATCCAACCTCTGCCAGTGCTGTAAATATTCGTCAACACTTTGTTTTTCATAAATATTAGTCAGCAGTTTGAGCTGTAGATATTCGTCAACACTTTGGTTCTCATAGATATCAGTTCGATTTTTTTCAGTTTTTGGAATTCCTGAAGACATTAGTAGACGCCTCCGAGCATTTACCGGTGCACTCACCCAAATTCGAAATTAGTAATGAACCAATGCTGTTATTATTGTACCAATATTATTGTTATTATTAATGCAACCAATATATTGTGCGATTATATTCTAATATAAGTGTAGGTATGTTCACAGAATTATAAATTGACATAAAATTACTGCCTCAACACAGGCTAGCCTAGTGAGGCAGGTTACGAGAAACCTACGTTTATAATTTGTAAATCTCTATTCCTTGAGTACGTACTGTTCCCGATTCACAAATATTAAGTTTTGTTTCAACAAGCACAGTTGACGGCCGGCGTGGTCTAGCAGTAAGGCTTTTGACTCGCAATCCGAAGGTCGCGGGATCGAATCCCTGCGTGGGCAAATAAATTTTATTTGAATAATTTGTGTTATTTCACAATTAATTCGTTTAAAATAATTTATAGTATATTTGCGACACGTTCCAGAGTGGAAGATACTATCAGTATCGCCCTGGTATAAGACCACCATTCAGAATTGAAACGTTTGGAAACGTTCAGAATTGAAGTGTTTGGTGATCATATTTGAATAGTCAGGTACTTCCCACCTTCCTCTTCCCCTCCCCATTACCTTCAGCCTTACCACATACCCCAAGTGGGGATGCCATAGTCTCACTGGCTCCAGACGGGAGCAGCTGAGACTTTTGTGAGGTATTACTATAAAAAAAAGTTCAATAGACCTAACATTTTGACTATTTTGAGTGGGCGAATCATAGATATATATAGTTATATTTATAAATCATTAACGCCTCCCACACGCACACTTCGGAGCGACCCCGGAGAGTCCCGCGCCACTTCAGGTTGCTGCGCAAAAAAAGTAAAGACCGATCGTAAAGTAACGGCTTACAGCGCAGTTCACTGTGAGACTTTTCTGCGCGGCGGCCAGAAGTGGCGCGGGACTCGGTCGCTCTGAATCGCGCGTGTGGGAGATGCTTATGGGCCGAATAATATTAAAACGTGAAAATGGGTAATGTTATATATTATTATTGTCTATGAATTAAATTTCATAAAAATACTGCATGACGTTTGGTTTGGCCGGTTTGGCGCCGTTTCTTTTCTTGTTTGGTTTTGTCCGTTTGGTCCAGTTCAGGGGGGTATAACTCCGATCCAAATTTTCAACCAAGACCGAAGATAGATAATATCTATGACTGTGTGACGTCAACTTTGCGCAATCTCTCTCCACCAATGGTGAACCGTTGACTTTTAACGGAAAAACTTTTGAATTTCTATGGTTTATTGCATCGTTGTTTATTTATGTTTGACTGACGTGTGCTGCAAACGGTTCCAGCGTAAACATTTGGATTATTTTTTGTGAAATGCCTTCTAGATATCAGTGTTGTGTAAAAGGTTGTGTAGACGTAAATTCAAGGCGGCATAGGTTTCCGTCCTGGGAAAACAAAGAGGATCTGTTTCGAGAATGGTCGATAAGAATCGGCAGATTCGAATATATTGATTACCCGATTTTGGGAACTGTCTCATATGTATGCGGATCTCATTTTGCTATCGAATGCAAAATCCGTAAGAATAAGGATGACTTAAAAGATAATTCGTTACCCACGCTAAATCTTCCCGACATCCGAGAATATCCGGATTTTTCTCGCGCAAGGAGGACCCGTGGTCGGCAAAGTACAGGTGGGTAGCTCTCTTGGTTTATTGTTTTGTGTTCCTGATGTCTTTTATCTTTACTAATTATATTTTCGTTTTTTAGACCGCATCCCTGTACCTAAAATAAGACCATGCAACACGAATTTTGATGTCGCCCAAGATCATAGTTACACATTAAAAGGTATAATTGTCTTCTATATTATATTATTATTATGCTTACACTTATTATTAATTTTATACAAAACCGGGACCAGCTCATTTTACACTAAAAAAAATAAATTTTTACCCCAGTAGATAGGTAATAATTAGATGTAATTAATTCCGTGAGCGGAAATTGAAAAAAATGTATATTATCGTTAATTTCTTAAATTTAAAAATACGAAAATGTCATTTTTCATTGACCTCCATGTTGTAAATATGCACTTTTTCACGAAAAAACACTTTGCAGAAGTTGAATAATTGTTATAATTACGTATTTCGGAAACTTTTGGCATTGGGGGAGGCGGAAAATGATGCATTTTAAATTTCAATTGCGTAAAATCAAAATTCACTTCGCGTCTTTGCAAACTGACATGGCGCGGCCGATCTGTCACACAAACCCGCTAGACAAACCCTGCGTAGCCAGAAAAACCATTTAAAAACGTAGGCTGTTTTTTAAAGTAAAGATAATATTCACAAGCCCGCTATACAAACCCTGCGTAGCCAGACAAACCATTTAAAAACGTAGGCTGTTTTTTAAAATAAAGATAACAACATGGAGGTCATTGAAAAATGACATTTTCGTATTTTTAAATTAAGAAATTGACGATAATATACATTTTTTTCAATTTCCGCTCACGGAATTAATTTCATCTAATTATTACCTATATACTGGGGTTTATATTTATTTTTTTATGTCCAAAATGAGCTGGTCCCGGCTTTGTATAAATTTACCCACTTATTGATATCCTTTTAACAACTTCATATAATAAGGAAACTACTAATGCACTTGTATTATACATACTTATATCTATATCTTTCAGTGTCCAGGAGTGACGGATGTACAAATCCATTCCTCCCAAGGGTATTGGTTATCCATTAAATGATTCCCTGGGTGGCGGTACCCGTGCCCGCCTCTGAAATTTAAGCTTATTATGTTATGTAATATACACTTATTATTATACTCCTAAACGACCTTTCCTGATAATACATAATTATCCAAAAATATATAATAATCTAATATCGTATTTCATGTAAAAACCTTCAAGGCGTTAATAAATAAAAATAAAATATTTGGTGAAAGTAAATAAGTCTGGTTCGCGAACGTTAAATAATATGATAAATACATATTATATATATATTTCAGAGGGCAATGTCTCCGCTGCGCCCAGCAGTGTGCCCGCAGATGCCAGATGGATGGTGGAAGCGTGCAATGGTATACATCTGTTTTATATTATGTGAAAAGATATAATATCCTGTTTGGTTGACAAATGTTGGATAATGCGATGAATATATTTATTTCAGAAGGCGACATCTCGCCCGGTCCCAGCAGCTTGGCCGTTGGTGCTCCATGGATGGCAGAGACTTGGAAAGGTAAACATCTGTTTTATATTTTGTGTAAAGATATAATTTCCTGTTTGGTTGACAAATGTTGGATAAAGCGATGAATATATTTATTTCAGAAGGCGACATCTCGCCCGGTCCCAGCAGCTTGGCCGTTGGTGCTCCATGGATGGCAGAGACTTGGAAAGGTAAACATCTGTTTTATATTTCATGAAAAGATATAGTATCCTGTTTGGTTGACAATTGTTGGATAACGCAATGAATATATTTATTTCAGAAGGCGACATCTCGCCCGGTCCCAGCAGCTTGGCCGTTGGTGCTCCATGGATGGCAGAGACTTGGAAAGGTAAACATCTGTTTTATATTTCATGAAAAGATATAGTATCCTGTTTGGTTGACAATTGTTGGATAACGCAATGAATATATTTATTTCAGAAGGCGATGTCTCGCCCGGTCCCAGCAGCTTGGCCGTTGGTGCTCCATGGATGACAGAGACTTGTAAAGGTAAACATCTGTTTTATATTTTGTGTAAAGATATAATTTCCTGTTTGGTTGACAAATGTTGGATAAAGCGATGAATATATTTATTTCAGAAGGCGACGTCTCGCCCGGTCCCAGCAGCTTGGCCGTTGGTGCTCCATGGATGGCAGAGACTTGCAAAGGTAAACATCTGTTTTATATTTCTTGAAAAGATATAATATCCTGTTTGGTTGACAAATGTTGGATAATGCGATGAATATATTTATTTCAGAAGGCGACATCTCGCCCGCTCCCAGCAGCTTGGCCGTTGGTGCTCCATGGAATGCAGAGACTTGCAAAGGTGAACATCTGTTTTATATTTCGTGAAAAGATATAATATCCTGTTTGGTTGACAAATGTTGGATAATGCGATGAATATATTTATTTCAGAAGGCGACATCTCGCCCGGTCTCAGCAGCTTGGCCGTTGGTGCTCCATGGATGGCAGAGACTTGCAAAGGTAAACATCTGTTTTATATTTTGTGTAAAGATATAATTTCCTGTTTGGTTGACAAATGTTGGATAAAGCGATGAATATATTTATTTCAGAAGGCGACATCTCGCCCGGTCCCAGCAGCTTGGCCGTTGGTGCTCCATGGATGACAGAGACTTGTAAAGGTAAACATCTGTTTTATATATTGTGTAAAAATATAATTTCCTGTTTGGTTGACAAATGTTGGATAAAGTGATGAATATATTTATTTCAGAAGGCGACGTCTCGCCCGGTCCCAGCAGCTTGGCCGTTGGTGCTCCATGGATGGCAGAGACTTGCAAAGGTAAACATCTGTTTTATATTTCTTGAAAAGATATAATATCCTGTTTGGTTGACAAATGTTGGATTATGCGATGAATATATTTATTTCAGAAGGCGACATCTCGCCCGCTCCCAGCAGCTTGGCCGTTGGTGCTCCATGGAATGCAGAGACTTGCAAAGGTGAACATCTGTTTTATATTTCGTGAAAAGATATAATATCCTGTTTGGTTGACAAATGTTGGATAATGCGATGAATATATTTATTTCAGAAGGCGACATCTCGCCCGGTCCCAGCAGCTTGGCCGTTGGTGCTCCATGGATGGCAGAGACTTGGAAAGGTAAACATCTGTTTTATATTTCGTGAAAAGATGTAGTATCCTGTTTGGTTGACAATTGTTGGATAACTCGATGAATATATTTATTTCAGAAGGCGACGTCTCGCCCGGTCCCAGCAGCTTGGCCGTTGGTGCTCCATGGATGGCAGAGACTTGTAAAGGTAAACATCTGTTTTATATTTCGTGAAAAGATATAGTATCCTGTTTGGTTGACAATTGTTGGATAACGCGATGAATATATTTATTTCAGAAGGCGACATCTCGCCCAGTCCCAGCAGCTTGGCCGTTGGTGCTCCATGGAATGCAGAGACTTGCAAAGGTGAACATCTGTTTTATATTTCGTGAAAAGATATAATATCCTGTTTGGTTGACAAATGTTGGATAATGCGATGAATATATTTATTTCAGAAGGCGACATCTCGCCCGGCCCCAGCAGCTTGGCCGTTGGTGCTCCATGGATGGCAGAGAGTTGGAAAGGTAAACGTCTGTTTTATATTTTGTGTAAAGATATAATTTCCTGTTTGGTTGACAAATGTTGGATAAAGCGATGAATACATTTATTTCAGAAGGCGACATCTCGCCCGGTCCCGGCAGCTTGGCCGTTGGTGCTCCATGGATGGCAGAGACTTGCAAAGGTAAACATCTGTTTTATATTTCTTGAAAAGATATAATATCCTGTTTGGTTGACAAATGTTGGATAATGCGATGAATATATTTATTTCAGAAGGCGACATCTCGCCCGGTCCCAGCAGCTTAACCGTTGGTGCTCCATGGATGGCAGAGACTTGCAAAGGTAAACATCTGTTTTATATTTCGTGAAAAGATATAATATCCTGTTTGGATGACAAATTTTGGATAATGTGATGAGTATATTTATTTCAGAAGGCGACATCTCGCCCGGTCCCAGCAGCTTGGCCGTTGGTGCTCCATGGATGGCAGAGACTTGCAAAGGTAAACATCTGTTTTATATTTCTTGAAAAGATATAATATACTGTTTTGTTGACAAATGTTGGATAAAGCGATGAATATATTTATTTCAGAAGGCGTCATCTCCGCCGGTCCCAGCAGCTTGGCCGTTGGTGCTCCATGGAATGCAGAGACTTGCAAAGGTAAACATCTGTTTTATATTTCGTGTAAAGATATAATTTCCTGATTGGTTGACAAATGTTGGATAATGCGATGAATATATTTATTTCAGAAGGCAACGTCTTCCCTGGTCTCAGCAGCTTGGCCGTTGGTGCTACATGGATGGGAGAGGCTCGCGAAGGTAAACATCTCTTTTATATTTCATAAAAAGATATAATATTCTATGTTCGCCAACGTTGGATAATGTGGTGAATATGTTTATTTCAGAGGGCAACGTCTCTGTACCTTTCAGTGTCCCTGTTGCTGCAGTCGCCACATGGAAAAAAGATGGTTCCTCGCGTAAGCATATTTTAGCTTTTTTGTTTGATCATCATTGTTTGATATCTTTGGTTTTGAATAATGTAATCATTGGCCTGAAAAATGCTTTCTTCTAGGTAAGAGGATTTCTTGCTATGGGCCGATGTCAAAACTAACCCCAACAAAAAAAAAAATGAAATTGGAGATTTTGGGGACCAGGCGGCGGTTACAATATCTCCAAAAGAAAAATGTTTCATTAAAACAACGGCTTCGAATGGCAACTCGGTATAGAAATAGAACCCGCTTGGAAGATTCTCTTTCAAATCTGAATCCGGTGCTCTTTAGATTCATAATGTCACAAAAAAAACTTAGCCCGCTTCATAAGAAAGGTCGAAGATACAGCCGCGCCGACAAATCTTTGGCACTGGCTGTGTATAAGAGTGGCCCTAAATGTTACAGGTTTTTGTCAAAGCTTTTTGCTTTACCTTCTCCGTTGACCCTGAAAAATGAGTTGGCTCTGATATCTCTTAAACCGGGGATTAATCAACACTTTTTTCACCATTTGAAGCTAAAAGCAGATTCTATGAAGGATAAACAAAAATTCTGCATTTTAATGTTTGATGAGATGAGTATTCTCCCTCATATTAACTTTAATGTGAAAAGTGGAAATATTGAAGGGTTAGAGGATAACGGTGATGCAAGAAGAAAAAAATTTGCTGATCATGCTCTAGTCTTAATGATTAAAGGCCTGACCGTTCCTTATAAGCAGCCAGTTTTTTATTCGTTTTCAGAAAGTGGAACTAATTATTTTGACTTGAAAGAAATTCTTCTAACTGTTTTAGGCAAATTGTTCGAGTGTGGTCTCAAGCCAGTTGCAACTGTGTGCGACCAAGGCACCGTTAACTGCAGGGTGGTGAAAGCCTTGCTTGAAGACACTCGAACAGGTTGCCTAAGGGATGAAATAGAATATAGGGGTGGATACTTCATGGTAAATGAAAATAAAATTTTTCCTTTGTTTGACGCGCCCCATCTTTTGAAGTGCGTGCGTAATAATCTATTAGATAAGGATATGGTGTTTTATGAAGACGGGATAAAAAAATTAGCTTCATGGGATAATTTGATGACGGCTTACAAATTGTTACCGACTGAAATATTCAAGAGGATGTACCGGATAACAGATAGCCATGTAGTCCCAGAAAAAATTAAAAAAATGAAAGTAAAATTTGCTACTCAAGTTTTTAGTGACCGAGTGTCTGCCGCACTGGAAGCACTGAATATTTTACGTCCAGATTCATTTAGTAAAAATCCATTGGATACTGCAAGAATTTTAAAATTTTTTGATGTATTATTCGATAGTGTCAATGGTACATCAATTAATCCCAAAGGAGGAAAAAAATATCGTGTGGCTTTATCGAATGCCTCCCCACACATTCAATTGTGGAACGAGTCGTTGAAGGTTATGAGCACGATGAAATATGTCCATCAGACAACGGGCGAAAATATCAGAACTTTAGCCCCAGTCTTAAAAAATTGGGTTTTTTCAATAAACGGTATAATTGAATTGTGGCGCTTCCTGCAAAACAAAAGCTTCAATTATTTAAAACTGCGGTATCTCAATCAAGACCCCGTAGAAAATTTTTTTGGGACAATTAGAAGCCGTGGTGTCCGAAACCCATCGGCTACCCTATTTATGGCTGCTTATAAGTCACTTATGATTTGTAATTTAGCATCCGCACGATCACCTGGTACCAATTGCGAAGCCGATGATTCTACAGTACTTTTATCAAATGTGGCGAATTTTATATACCGTAATAATTCCATTTCTTCCACTTTAAATCCAAATTGTTCTTTTTTAACTATACCGGACATCGATGCCCGATTTGGAAAAATTTTTGATTCATTTTCTAGACAAACATTGAGTATCGACGCTTATGTGGCGGGATTTACGTTAAAGAAGATATCAAAAGATATCCGAGGGTGTGATGAATGCAAATCATCTTGCATCGGTGATCCATACGATTCCATGAATTCCTTAATTTTATCTAGAGAGTACCGCATCGCGGAAAGACTGTGTCTGAATTATCCGTCAAAAAAGTTTGCTCTCAATCTTCTGGAAATTCATCATGTCATTGAGTATGTACTAAATCATAATTGCGAAAATTTAAATCTTGTGCCCATTATTAATAAAACTATTGCCCAATATGTATGTTTTGATTGGATTCATTGTGAGGAACATAAAAACAAATTGATGAAAAAAATTATTAAAGTCACTGTGCCCTTCATAATTAATATTTGGTGTACGGACATCAATAAAAAATTATCTGGCAGAGATACTAGAGAATATAATGGACCAGATTCTATGAGGAAAATGGCAATACTACGACATTTAAAATATGCTAAATATAGGAAGAAATGGTCGTCTTAATTTAGTGTATTTTATTTGTCTAATACGTTTTATAACATACTCGACATCATAATGAATATCTTTCAATATCTTCTTTCGTGTTTTTTTTTATACCGTGTATCTGTGTCATATTTCTTCCAAAAATGTTTAATATGTTATTCTCATTTTTCCTGTTTCTGTGTTATTATATTACACACCTTCTAAATGAGTTTCGTGCTACAAACCATATGGGTTTTCATTTAAAATGTTGAGCTATAAACACCAAGATATTTTTTCCTGTTTCTGTGTTATTATATCAAACACCTTCTAAATGATTTTTGTGCTACAAACCATATGGGTTTTCATTTAAAATGTTGAGCTATAAACACCAAGATATTTTTTCCTGTTTCTGTGTTATTATATAAAACACCTTCTTAATGATTTTTGTGCTACAAACCATATGGGTTTTCATTTAAAATGTTGAGCTATGTACACCAAGATATTTTTTCCTGTTTCTGTGTTTTTATATCAAACACCTTCTAAATGATTTTTGTGCTACAAACCATATGGGTTTTCAATTTAAAATGTTGCCCTATATACACCAAGATATTTTTTCCTTATTATATCAAACACCTTCTAAATGATTTTTGTGTTACAAACCATATGGGTTTTCATTTAAAATGTTGCCCTATATACACCAAGATATTTTTTCCTTATTATATCAAACACCTTCTAAATGATTTTTGTGCTACAAACCATATGGGTTTTCATTTAAAATGTTGAGCTATGTACACCAAGATATTTTTTCCTGTTTCTGTGTTTTTATATCAAACACCTTCTAAATGATTTTTGTGCTACAAACCATATGGGTTTTCAATTTAAAATGTTGCCCTATATACACCAAGATATTTTTTCCTTATTATATCAAACACCTTCTAAATGATTTTTGTGTTACAAACCATATGGGTTTTCATTTAAAATGTTGAGCTATGTACACCAAGATATTTTTTCCTGTTTCTGTGTTATTATATAAAACACCTTCTAAATGATTTTTGTGCTACAAACCATATGGGTTTTCATTTAAAATGTTGAGCTATAAACACCAAGATATTTTTTCCTGTTTCTGTGTTATTATATAAAACACCTTCTTAATGATTTTTGTGCTACAAACCATATGGGTTTTCATTTAAAATGTTGAGCTATAAACACCAAGATATTTTTTCCTGTTTCTGTGTTATTATATCAAACACCTTCTAAATGATTTTTGTGCTACAAACCATATGGGTTTTCATTTAAAATGTTGAGCTATAAACACCAAGATATTTTTTCCTGTTTCTGTGTTATTATATAAAACACCTTCTTAATGATTTTTGTGCTACAAACCATATGGGTTTTCAATTTAAAATGTTGCCCTATCTACACCAAGATATTTTTTCCTTATTATATAAAACACCTTCTAAATGATTTTTGTGCTACAAATCATATGGGTTTTCAATTTAAAATGTTGACCTGTATACACCAAGATATTTTTTCCTGTTTTTGTGTTATTATATAAAACACCTTCTAAATGATTTTTGTGCTACAAACCATATGGGTTTTCTATTTAAAATGTTGACCTATGTACACCAAGATATTTTTTCCTGTTTCTGTGTTATTATATAAAACACCTTCTAAATGATTTTTGTGCTACAAACCACATGGGTTTTCCATTAAAAAGATATTTATTTTTGGTAGTTGGTCTAAGTTATAGAATATACTTGATTGCAATTAATTCTGCTAAATTTGGTGAATTATAATTTTTTAATTATTATTTTTAATTTATAAACTAACGTTTAAGACAAGATTTTTATGCAAAGCACAAAGGGTAACAATTATTATAATCAGCCTGAAACACCCATCTACATTGAAAAATCTTCCGAGAAAAGATACATGACGCCAACGGGACTTGAACCCGTGTCCTTCTGATTGCCGGTCGGATGCTCTGACCACTGAGCTGTGGCGGCTTATCTAATACCCACCAAATAATTCAATATGTACTGGTGAATCATTCAACAATTACTGATTATTACATTTTTCCACCTGAAAACAACCAACTTTATTTTTGTGAGGGAGGCATTGTTACTACTATATCTCTCGCTAGGTGGCGTCGAGACATATTACATATGTCTACATTTTTTGGTGAAATACTTTTTACTTGTTAAATATTAATTATTTTTTAAATTTATAAACTAACGTTTGAGACGATTATTTGGTGGATATTAGATAAACTGCCATAGCTCAGTAGTCAGAGCATCCGACCGGCAATCAGAAGGACACGGGTTCAAGTCCCGTTGGCGTCATGTAACTTTTCTCAGAAGATTTTTCAATGTAGATGAGTGTTTCAGGCTGATAATTATTGATTATAATAATTATAATTTTTTATTCTGGTTTTTATTTAAATTTGATAGAGAATATGATAAATTTTGTTTTTTCAGTGTTTTGTGCTTATATTGTATATCATGTTTGTGTCTTATCTGCTTACGTGCGTGCATGAATAAAAAACCTAAACATGTAATTCAGAGTTTTTCATTTTTCTGTTACACCAGAGAAATGTCAAAATTCGATACTGTCGTAGGAGAAAGCTAAATCTTATTTGAAGTTCTTCCTCTTTTGAAGGGATTGAAATTTCAATTAATTTTAGGTTATTTTTACGACAGTTGGTTTCTTCGTAGGGCAACAGGTTTCAATCTGACAAAGCTCTGTCCGGAGAAAATGAGCAGTAAAGAAAAGTAAGCTCATTTTCTCAAGGCAGCGATCTGTCAGATCCAGCTCTGTTCCCTGGGGAACATTTTGACATTTAATTTTATTTTTAAAATAATATTTTAGGCTAATAAATTGGGTAGGTACTGAAAGATAATTATATTGTCTATGGTCGAGCTTTTTATTTTGTTTCCTCTATCCCCTTGTCTATGGTATGTGTGACGACATTGTTGCGCATATCGAATAAAAAGTAGTCAAATATAGGTATGTATATGGTCAAATAGCGTTGACACTTGGTCCATAGTAAAACCACGAAGTTATCAATCTAATGACTGGTTTATTTATGGTCCAGTTTCTCGTTTGTCAGTTTTGTCTCACCAATAGTTTTCTGAAAATGGATCACGAAGATGACGATAACCAGTTTCCTGATTGCGAGGAGCTTGTTCCATATGTTATCGGGAGCAACATAGTTCAACGCAACGGAGAGAAAATATCTTGCTGGGGCCGAATCACTTCCATCAACCCGGCCGGTGACAACTTCTCAATTCGCACCGTCGACGATCAGGATATTACTGTTCGATTGAGGAGTCCCTTATCGGAGCCCCTCGAAGGATGGGTGGAGGTCCACGGCGTGGCACAAGGAAAAACAATCAACTGCAAAGACTTCATCGTGTTTTCTGCGGAGCAGGCTCAAGATGTCGACAAGGAAGGTCACAAAGCTTTTGTGCAACTTCTGACCGCCCTCGATGAGCCATGGAACCTGGGAGAGAGCATGAATGGCCACGATGGAGTCACGCCAATGGAATGAAAAGGATAATAAGGAAAGTGAATAGCTGGCCTAAGGTTGAATTATTATTCCTGTTGAATTGTCAAATGTCATTTAATATTTATAAGTTATATCCATAAGCTGTACGTTGAAAATATAAGTAAGTAATTTTAATTGTCAAGTCTTTTATTTCAAAATCTTCAAATGGTAACGATACGGTAAAAATATAACAATATGGTAATCACAGATGTTCTTTCTGAAATTTTGCCATCATTGAACATGTTGTTTCTGCTGTCGGGAGCTCTGTTGTAACAGTTTCTGTTTCATGCGTCATTTGTGAGAAAGGGAAGGCCATCCTAGTTTCACATTCACAACATAGTCTGTCAAAAAAGAGTAGAAAATATAAAAACTTGAACTACTAAATTTGTAGACTGGCAACACCAATTTAACTGTCAAATATTTTTTGAAGTGCAATGACACTGAATGTATAGAACACAGTAAACCACATTTTAAAAAACATTTTTTCTTCATGACAAAATTGATTAAAAGGTGATTTATTAAGTGATTTTCTTTAATTTAATTTAACATAAATTTGAATTTAACAATAGATAGAATAGAAGAATCACTAATGGTGAGTTTAGTAACACCACTTTTAGATCTGCTGAATGAGTTAAATATATTCAGATATAAAATTAGAGACATGATCTAAAGCCCAGGCAACGCTAGGTACTTTATCTAATATTAAATAAATGTGAGCAATTTCTAAACTGTGCTTTATATTTTATTACATTATAGTTATTCTTCATTATGTTAACACAAAATTGCAAAGGTATAATAATAATAAACCTACACGCAATTCTAATTTTGAGATCGGCAGGTATCTATACTACGATGAAAAAATATTTTTTCCACTATTATGCCTTTTTAATTTTTTATAAAAATGTAGGTTACAGAGCTTTACTTTAACACCATGAGTTATGTGTTTAGTATTGCCAATTGAACAACAGTGGCGCCCTCATATATTTTCTACTCTAATTTGACAGACTATAATAGAGCGATTCAGTCGCCTACATCTTTTTGTATATAAAATGCAAGCCTGCACACAACACATTATATTTATCGCTATCGATTTACACACAAAACGATGTGCACGGCTGAATAGTGTTGCTAAATCAAGCTGCCAAGTCATCAATGTGAAAGTAGCCTAACTGGCTCATTGATATCAAAGTATTTAAATGCTTACTCTATGGTGCCATTTACTGATACATATATTACAATATTTTATTTCCAACAACAAACTACAACAGCATGGATTTAATTTATATTAGATTCAATTAAAGTTACATTCTTAAATTAAAATTATTCATTATTGTCTTGTACTTGATGTATCCTTGAATGGTCCTTGTAAGATCGAGAAGTGTTGATAATCTGTCGCATTTCACCAGCACTGTCTATGAAATAATATAATCTCATCTACAAAATACATATTTTTTTTATTTATTTTTTTTATCATTTTATCATATGATATCAGAACACTTTCGTGCCTGTAAACTTGGCCACCCTGACAAATCGGCAATCGCCGAGCACTTAATCGAAACCGGCCATTACTTTGGATTTGTCCCTGAGGTCCTGGGAAGACCCAAAACTCATAGAGCACGCCTGATTACGGAGGCAATTGAAATTCACAAAAATCCTATAAATATTAATAGAGACGACGGAGCTAAGCTCAATAGTTCTTGGTATCCGGTAATTGACAGTTACATCAAGGCTAAACCCAAAAAAACATGTTGAAGTATATTGTAGCGCCAGCTCGTAGAGGAGTGGAGCTGGCGACACGGTATCGCTCCTAAGTAGATAAGTACAAACATCACCCCTAACTATTACACATCTGCCCTGATGATGGACACTGCAACGCTGTCCGAAACGTTGGCTAAAGAAGGAGGTAGCGTAACACGGCATAATACCCCAAAAACTAATAACAAAATAATTTTTGGCCGTGAAAATCTAAAATCATATCTACAAAATATTTACTTATAAAATGTTGTTGATAATGTGGCAATTTACACCAGAAGTGTCTTATGAAACATTTTCGTATCGTCTTGAATGTCCTGCTCCTAGTCAGATAAAGAAGTGGTGGTAATCCGTGTGTGTTGGCAGTTCACCAGCAGTGTCTGCGAACTCGGATCCCAGCCGTGGCCTGGTCCTGGCGCCTCCACTGCTGCAGACGCCTCTCGTGTTGCACGGCATTGCAAGTGCTGGCTTCTATGCAGGTCACCGGACGCTTTCGCCTGAAATAATGGAAGAGATAGTCACTAATAGACAAATGATTGTGATTACTGAGTGATAATAGAAAGCATGCTGGATTGAAACCCCTCCAACTATAAAAAGGTTTTTTTTTTAGCGCTTTGCCTTTGTTTCAACTGCCCTACTATGGCATTCCCGTTGTTGGGATGTTCATGTTTAAAGAGGTAAGGAGAATGAACATTTGTAAATATGCTATTAAGGCGATCCACCTCGAGGTGTAACATTCGGAATTGGACGAAATCACGCACTCCTTAAGCAGATGGCGGGTTGAAATTCCCGCTTGGCACTGGCCACCTGTTATGATTTATGCAAAAAAGTGGCCAAAATGCATGTTTTATTTATTTTTGTGAAGTTCAGTTACAAATATTAAAATGTTTTGCAATCTAAAGAACTTAATTTGCAATACTAAACAACACCATATGGGTTTATAAGCAGGAGATTTTGCACTTCAAAGCATTTTTTATAGGCTTCTAAAAACACTTATTTGCCAATACTGGTTCCGCAACTGCAACCCTGGTTGAAGAGCTGCTACAGTGCATAATAATAATAATAATTTTTGGATGATTTCTATAGCACCATTTTCGTGAGACAAGGGCGCTTTACAAATTCATTTATACATTTAACTATTTATATTACAAGTGCCTTATAACTAAGATTGATAACTAATGATTTACAATTACATGTGATACCTATTTTTATCCTTTCCATCAAGCAATGCAATATAACGTTAGATAGTGGGACTTTTGTTGTATCTAACAAATGCAGAGAAAATCTTAAAATACAGTTTTTTTTTTTTTTTTTAAAGCGGAGACGGTTTACCATTAGTTCCCGTTGAGTACTTAAGCCATGGACCCATTGTACTTTCTCCCATTTTACCTCAATCCCTTAACAATAACCCAGTCCCTTTAATAAAGTTTACCAGAGTTGTCATTGGATATGTGGCTAGGTCTTCTGGTTCTACAACATGTCTCGTCTGAGCCTAGTTCCCACCGCAGGACATTGGCACCATAAGTGAATTTGTGAGTCTCTTCATCCTCTTCACATTTTCTACATCTATTGGTGCTTTCCACTCCCAATAGCTGCATGTGTCTCCTGAGATGGCAGTGTCCAGATGTTAGTAGGCCTACCAGTTCCCTCAGCGAGTTTCTGTCCACATCGAGTAGTTTCCTGGTCCATCTGGGGTCGGGTCCGTTTATGATAACTTTGGATTGCCTCATTCCGGGTGCCTTCTCCCATTCCTTCCAGTGCTGGGATTTGACCCACCTCTCAATATGTAATTTGGTATGGCAAGCTGCTACTCCTATGGCCGGCTCGGATCCCGCAAGTGGTGCTTTCGCCCCTTTCCTTGCTAGTTCGTCAGCCTGCTCGTTGTCCTCAATACCCTTATGTCCTGGTACTCATATCAGGGTTATTTTATTGATGGTAGTGAGTTCTGTAAGAACGGTCCTGCATTCCATCACCAGTCTGGAATCGCATCGGTTACTTTCCAGTGCCATAAGGGCTGCCTGTCAGAACAAATAGTTATGTTCTTATAAAACGCAGTTAGTAAAGTCTCTAAAATTTTATATTTACATGGTAGCAGCTTCATTCCCCGACAGTGGTGTGATCCTGTACATCTTCATGCTGCTGGGCCGGCCGATGGCCGACGACTTGATGGTGCCGCTCCCCTCAAGTGCTGCCTTCACCAGGAACGCCTTCAGGTACCCCTTCATCCTCCTGTTCTCCCGGCGCAGGCTGTCCCGTTCCGCGCGAAGAGTCGCCGTGTGGATGCTCACGCGGTTGTGCTTGAACCAGAAGTTTTCCAGCTTTTCGTATGTCTCAATGTCATCCTGAAAGTATTTGAATTTATAAACTACACGGACAGCATGCCAGGAAGATTGGGAGAGGAGAGAGGTGGTCGTTAGCCTGTTCGTAGGACAAACGATTTTGAAGCCTGGAGCAACTACGTGAAACTGTACTGAAAACTAGGGTAAATATTCAGATACACGGAACATGGTTAATATGGGCATTTTATTTTTAAAAACACTTTGTATCATTAGATAACAATGGGAAAAAGCTATTTCAGTAATTATATTTTAATTTTAACAAAATAGTTTTCCTTTTCCGGTGACCGAAATAGTTGTTTGTTTTTTGAATCAGGAAATTTACCCTAAAAGATAAAAAGAGGAAATAGTAGTTTCTCATGTTATTAACCCGTTGATCGTTGGATCGTATTTCGAAAAAATGCCTGCAAATTTCATAGATAATTCTTTTAAAATAATTCAGAATAGCTACAATAATCAAATAGTACTTAGGTCGTAGATTGAAATTAGCGTAAGCGATTCTGACCTTGTCCTTCATACAGTTTCTTTATACATAAGCGTTAAAATCGCATTTAAAAAAGAACTGATTTTTTTGGGGCCCGCCGGCGGGCTTGCGATGATGAGAGGTATTTTTGAAGCCCTGGCGATTTTTTAAAAATTTCAGCATATCCTCTACGCTGTCCCACCTTAATTTACTGATTAAAAGTGTTTTAAAAATTATTTGTGCATATTAACCGTGTCCCGTGTATCTGCATACATATAACCAAGTATTTAAATAGTAGTCTACAAACTTCGTAGTACGAAGCCATAAAGGGCAGCGTAAAATTTTTTACTTAGTGAAAAGGTCTGTATTATAAATCTTAGCGTTTATAGAATCTCATTTTGTTGTTAAAAGTATTTAATTTGTTAGATATTACCATCATGCCTTTCGTCATTTTCGTGTCCTCCTTCATCAACATTGAAGTGCTCCACTGTAGAACATTTTCCCCGTCCATTTCATACTTCTTGCACATGGCGTCCATTTGCTGTACCTTTTGGCCCTTCTGCAATAATCTCTCCAATTTCTAAAAGACAAATGTGGCTGAGGTATTTGGTGTTAAAACTTCATCACATTTGATGATGATCAGCGCCATATAATGAATTTAATTTTTACAGTTCAAATGTCTAAAATTAAAAATGGCGGTGATTGTCTATTTGATGGTCATAAAAGGCGATTGAGTTTGAAACACTTAAAGATAGGTTCTTACGTTACGTAAAATAAGTACTCATTTGGGTAGAAATTAAATTACATTAATAATAACTGGAACTTTTCATACCTTGATCGCCTCATAGCTTTCAACGCTCAAGGTTGTCAGTTGTTCTTTATCTTTGATATGGTTTTGCATCATTTGTATCTTAGCCTTGGCGGACATCATGGTGATGCAGTCTCTCTTATCCCGGGCATTCCTCGTCTTCTGCTCCAGCTCTCCCGAGAGAGTTTCCCAATCGTGTTGGAAGAAAGCAATCATATCCTGAGGGATATAAGTCAATACGGATATAGATAAATTATTATTAGAAGGAATCTTGATCGGTTCAAAGAGTTACCAATGTATGAGATTTTAATTAAGTTGCGAGCTGAAAATAGTTGCATTACTAGAAATTCCTAATATAAAATGGTTGTGTTACTAGAAATTTTTAATATAAAATGGTTGCCTTACTGGAAATTCCTAACCCAAAACGGTTGCATTACTAGAAATTCCTAACAGAAAATGGTTGTGTTACTAGAAATTCCTAATATAAAATGGTTGCGTTACCAGAAATTCCTAACAGAAAATGGTTGCGTTACTAGAAATTTCTAACAGAAAATGGTTTTGTTACTAGAAATTCCTAACAGAAAATAGTTACGTTAGGGAACGTACCCAAACTACGTGACCAACTTTTTGCAATTTTTAACCCCCCCCCCCCCCCCCGGTGACCAAAATCCTAAGGAACCCGCCGCTCATTTGTATGGAGCGTGACCTTTTGAAGACCCCCCCCCCCCCCCCCTAAAAGTGTCACGTAGTATGGGTACGTTCCCTTAGTAGAAATTCCTAGTGATGTCCTTCCGGTAAGTGGCATCCTTTTGCCTCAGGATTGTAGTAGTTTTAGTTAGAGAGATTTCTAGTATAGAGACGCATTATTCAGATATCCTTACACTAGCGGCTAGCAACAGTTCCATATTGTGATTGATGTCCTTCCGGTAAGTGGCATCCTTTTGCCTCAGGAGGTGGTATTGCTGTATTTTTGGACTGTGATAATTGACATAGTCACAGAAGACATGTTTCAACTCATTCCACACTCTTTCTATCAGGAGCTGCTTGGGAAGTATCATGTCGTTCAGCTCTTGCTCCAACTAGAAATAGTAAAGAAACAATGGTTAGGTACTTTGGTTTTCTTGTAAGTAGGTTCCATAAATTTATGACTGGCATGAAAGAGTAGGTTTCTACAATTTAGCCACTTATTTTCATATACTTTTGTGAATTCGAACCTCCTGCACTCCTACCAGCTCCTACTATCAGGGACCCAATTCTCATTTCAGTAGATAATTGCTCGCATGCGATAATTATGTACTTTGTCTATGGTTTTTCTATCATCTAGTAATTATCTACTAATTTTCGATGTAAAGCGTATTTTGGAATTTCTAATAGATAATTATCTATTACAAAGCAGTAGATAATTAGACTATTGGTTTTAGCAGTAGTTCAACTGTCAAAAAGTGTCACTTGTACGGTTTCACCTTACTTTACTTCCATTCCAACACAGTGGTACGATGCATTTTAGTAAGCATGTGTGTGTGTTACAATGCAATATTTGATATCAAATAACTCAGGAAATTTGGTTATAATTAAAAGAAATATTTATTTTATTTATTTATTACAAAATCCTTTTTAAAATGTATAACAATTTTTGACAATAAAATATAAAACTATACAATAATAAGTTTAAAAGTTGAGTAATCAGTATACTATTTTATTGTATTTTTGTTTAATTTGTAAATTATGCTATTCTACTAAGTTATGCCTGTCCCAGAGTAGCGTTATAGAATGTAATTCTATTTTATTGCATTTGTCATAGTATGTATTTATTTTTATAAGAACCTACACATTATGCATTTTTATTAGTTCCCAGTATGCAAACGATTGAAATACATTACCTAAACAAATGTTATTTTATTAATACAGTTTCATTTAACTCTTAATTCAACACAGCCAATGATCAAATACTAACAGAAAGTCCAAAGGTAAAGCAAAAGTCGGTAATATTTTGAAAAACACGCAAGAGGAAACAACTACTTCTTCAACGAACAACAAAGTGAATTGACAGATTGACAGCCGTAAACAGAAAAATGTATCAAATCTATGGAGTCAAAGACACGGGTTACCATATAAAAAAATAAAATTGGTACATTTTTATGTTGGTATTAATATCGGTTGATTTACATTATCTACGACGGTCGAAAATACGCATTTATCGAAACAGTAGATAATTTATCGTGCGCGATCCTCGCATGCGAACAATTATCTACTGAAATGAAAATTGGGTCCCAGGGTCGGTTCTAGATTTTTTGTGAGCTAGTGTGGTAAGATTAAAAAATACAACAT
Source organism: Limnephilus marmoratus (assembly GCA_917880885.1). Taxonomy (NCBI): domain Eukaryota; kingdom Metazoa; phylum Arthropoda; class Insecta; order Trichoptera; family Limnephilidae; genus Limnephilus; species Limnephilus marmoratus. The sequence goes on along the minus strand of OU862919.1, from coordinate 24,873,004 downwards.
ACTGATGTTGTAGCTGAAAATTATTATTTTTTTTTGTTCAAACTTTTAGCTCACTGAAAAGTCATAGACCGCCAATGCCTATTTTGTTGTCCAACTTTATAAAAACAATTATCCGGTTTTGTGTACAATATTGTGGAAAATAAAAACAACTTTTGAATGATGCTAGGACATTAATAATAATAATATATATCTATTGAACAAAAATTTAAAGATTTATAACCACAAGAAAAAAAAGAACATCTTACAATATTTTAAAAGTAACATTAGTACAAAAGTTAATAACATAAAACAATATACATATAAACAGTAGGTACTTAGAGAGTAGACATTTATAATTATAAATTTAGGTTTCTCGTAACCTGCCTCACTAGGCTAGCCTGTGTTGAGGCAGTTATTTTACATCAATTTATAATACTGTGAACATACCTACACTTATATTAGAATGTAATCACACAATAGATTGGTTGCATTAATAATAACAATAACATTGGTACAATAATAACAGCATTGGTTCATTACTAATTTCGAATTTGGGTGAGTGCACCGGTAAATGCTCTATCATTATTTTTTATCCAAATTTTTATGTTTTTTTTTAAATTTTTTGTGAATAACATTTTTTTATACTAATTGGAAGAATGTTGTAAAGTCTTGTTGCAAGGTATCTGAAGCTTCGTTGACCAAAAGCAGTATGAGTTATGGGAATTTGTAGTAAATCTTTGTTATTGTTTCGAGTACAGCGAGAATTTAATCTTTTTTCATAGTATTTATGTATATTTGTGTATAAATGAGTGAGGATTGTTTTTACATATATCTGACGAACGTCAAACACATTCATAATATTAAAGATAAAGTTCGAGTCCGTAATTAGGGGTAGTCTAAGAATTATTTTTATATTCGTTTTCTGTGCCTTTATGATTGGATCTAGTGCTGATGCAGTACCGCCTCCCCATGCTATAATACCATACTCAATAATAGATTGACAGACTGCAAAATAAATCATTTTCAAGTGTTGCAAGTCGAGAAAGTTTTGTATCGTTCTGAAAAAGTGCATGGTTTTTCTTATTTTGTTTGCAATTATTTGAGTGTGAATATTCCATTTGAGATATGGATCAATTGTGAGGCCGAGATACTTCATCTGTGTAGTGCGCTCAATGTAGGGACACTGACAAGATTCATTGGAATTCAAACATGTGTGTATTCTAATAGAGGCATCATCATGAGGTTGACCTGTTATATTATTGCGAAGATAACTGAATCAATCAAATTAGCAGAGCGAGAAATATACCAAAACACATTTAATTTTAGTCTAGCAACTATGAGACTTACCGTTATTGCCCTGTAATTAACGAAATTTCCTTTAACATTTATAAACTCTTTTGTATGTTCATTCATGTTCTGCTCCTGTTGATAAACAACCAGCTTCATGTGGTATTCTGCATCTCTTTGCTTCATTTCAAGATTTTGAAGTTCATCTTCCCAGCTTTCCATCATGGAGAACTTTTGCTCTTCAAAACTGTCTTGGAAGAATTTTAGGCGGTCTTCTCGGATAGCTGTAAATAAAAACAGAGCACCTTTAACCAGCTACCTAATCATTTCATGGTCATGCTAATGCATGTTAAAAGGCCAAATAATATGTTTTAAGCCATGGGTCTCTTTTAAGTCATCCCAAAAATGTGTGATTAAAAAAGAAATTACAATAGTCTACCATTAGACATCTAAATTGATAGCTTTGTCTTAACATGAAGTCTGGGTATCATTTCAACGAGCTGCAGGCAAACCACGTGACCATATTTTTGGCACCAGGACGAGATTCGGGGATGCTTTGAATAAACTATGTCATCAGTCGTACACTGACCACCGAAGAGCACACTTTTAAATAACCAGACCCCCGCAGAAAACTAAAGTTCGCTAAAGCAAGGTAACAGTTTGCAGCGCAGTCCACTGTGTGACTTTAGTTTTTAAATGAACCGCCTGGCGTAGCGACCCTAAAATTGAGTGAGGTGGGTAAATTATAACACACTAGCAGACCCGGCCACATGTTGCTGTGGCTAACGAAATTACCCATTACCAACGCCATTACCCAACCTTTATAAAATCCACATCACCCGCTTGCCAGCTGCCCGTTGCCCCCTGCCCGCTGCCTGAATTGAATATTTTAATTTATTGGCTTTTCTCTACTATAATACGCATGTATTATACATATAAACCTTCCTCTTGAATCACTCTATCTATTGGTGAAAACCGCATGAAAATCCGTTGCATAGTTTAAAAGATCTATGCGCACATACATTTTGAGCGGCTTCATTTTATACTATGTAATGATGATAATGATGATATGTAAAAGTGTCTAAATAGTATAACAAAATGTTACATTTTGGAAACAAGCCTGAACTTTTATTAACTCTATTTAGGATTTAGGCCACCAATTTGCACGCTGTTCTAAAAAGGACTAGTAATTCATAAGCAGATTTTATTTTCGTCGGCGTCAATTCGAGTTGCCTGTATAGTGTCGGATTCCATTATTGACAAAATCACAGACTTTCGCTCTCCACTGAACTTGGTTTGTTCCCCTTTTCCTGATTAGCTGGTCTATTAATTTGAATGTCTATCCAATCTACTAATTATTAAATCACCTAAAAATTGGCTAATCATTTCCATGTGTGACTGCAGCATGTAGGAATACTGTTCTTCAGCTTCTTCCAAAGAATCCATCAGCTTACAGATGACTGCATTCTTATCGTCCGTTGTTCTCTTGAATATCCCTATCAGCACCTGGAAATGGTTGGAAAGGCGATGTAATTTTTTTTTAAATTAGCTCATTTTAAATGGCATTAGATGGCAACAATGCGAACCTGTAGATCACTTTGCAAATCTTTGACTTTTAACTTCCTCAAGATGTAACGCCATTGTTGATTGATTTTGGCCAGGTTGGTTCTTGAAAATGCCTCCTCTTTGTGCAGTTTGTTCTAAAAAAGATATCAAATAAACACAATCAAAATTAAAAATACTAATTTCAGTTTTTTTCAATATTTGTTAGATGTCTTAATTTTTCAAGTTTACTACATAAAAGGTAAATTTCTGACCGTCTCCAAAATTGACAAAGTTTGTTTTGAAAGGCAATGATCCTGACGAAAATATTTTATCTACTTTCAGCTTCACAAAACCTACAATTATAATTTTCTGTGCTTTTTCACAGGTAAGTACTAATTTAGTCAATCCACTGAAGGAATGTTGTGCAGTACCTAGATAGAAAAAATATAAATTATGAGATTTTACATTCAAGTCCATATTTACATAGGTATAGATTATACAGAATTCTTTAGGAATATGTGACCCTCTAAATGGCATGCGGTGCTATCACAGTCGCTAAGCTATGATGCACAAATTAATTAGGCATTAGAGATTTTGAATGGTGCGAATGAAGGCATTTTTTTTCAAATTGGGAGGTGGATATGGGTACCGCCACCCCGGGAACCAATTATTAGATAACCAACACTTCTGCCATAGGTCAACCCTAGTGGTTCGCTAAGTTTGGTGACTTAGCTAGTGTCAGTGGCGTGCACAGAGTTTTTGATCAGGGTAGGCAGTAGGAAAACTGCCGAATTGATTCAAATAATAAAAATAAAACTTACTACAAATAACTCCCTTCGTACAAGTTTTTGCTAAGTGTGCTTGCTGCTGGTAAGACAATTAGTTGATGGAAATAGATAACAACAGATGTCACCGTCGTCACTGATTGCCATTTGCTAATTTTGTTTCAGAAAGCACTGCATAATACTAACAAAAAAACCTCATGGAAGCAAATTCAAAACGACAGTTCTACTCTATGCTATGTGCATTTCGTAAACATTGATATTATATCTTGTACGAAGTTAGTTCCAAGCAGAAATAATTCCTGCTTCTGCCGCATTTTAGTGAGGTAGTCATAATATGTAGTATGCCATTTGATGTGGCGCTCTCGTAGTTTCGGTTGCTCAGCTTTTTCGCGACTTTTTTGAGAGTGTGTATTTATTTTTAGCAATAATTTAATATTCAAATTAATATTAAACTAAATTAATTTAATTTAATATCAATTAATTAAATCATATTAATAATTTAATAAATTATAATATGATTTACAGAAATAATTCCTGCTTCTGCCGCATTTTAGTGAGGTAGTCATAATATGTAGTATGCCGTTTGATGTGGGGCTCTCGTAGTTTCGGTTGCTCAGCTTTTTCGCGACTTTTTTGAAAGTGTGTATTTATTTTTAGAAATAATTTAATATTCAAATTAATATTAAACTAAATTAATTTAATTTAATATCAATTAATTAAATCATATTAATAATTTAATAAATTATAATATGATTTACATACTTATGTTTTACAAATACGGTAGGGTAGGCAGTGCTTATGTGCCTATATGGAGTTCACGCCCCTGCTGGGTTCATGGGGTGAGATTATCTAGGACTGACTGAATGATTCCCATTACAAACTTCACCATACGAAGAGAATAAAGATAACAAACCGTCATGTATCTCGATATCAATTCTTCCTTCCGTCTTCTGGCTTCCTCCTTGATATCTGCCTGATGCTGCAAGTATCGCATTCTATCCTCATCGGACATTTTAGCCAGTTTATCTTTCCCTTTTTTCTTTGGAGCCATTTTGTATAGTGAATCACAGCCGCTCTCAAATAAGTATTAAAATATGTAAAAATAATTGTGCAAATATAATTTATGATGTAAAAACTGTTTACTTAGGTCACTAGGTATAAAAAATAGTTTTTTCATAAATATTAACTGAAGATTTTAAATTAAAATATACATCACAGACATTACTAACTTAATTTAGACTGAACTCTAGTAGAAACTAATAATTTGACACACTTGTATCCATGGTAATAAACAGACTTCCAGTTTTCAAGAGACATTTTTCATGTACACTTTTTCTAATAGGATATGATTTGATAGTAACCACATCAACCGACTTTATTTGCTTTTCTTTCCTTAGCAACCCTGAAAATTAATTTCCCTAATGACCCCCAAAAAGGTTTTTCTGCTGTTATCGATTTTACTCCACGTAAGTATCAACAGTTATTTTATGTTTCAAGTGATGTTAAAAAGCCGAATCTACAATGACAGAGAGTGAAGAGAGCTCCTCTGTGTCTCTGGGGTCCGATAGGGTGGCTAGCGTCAATTTGCACAATAAAGCTGGAGCTGAAGAGAAAGGTAAAAAAATCTAATATATTTATATTCAGCTTTTTTTTGTATGTATTCTGCCATATTATTTTAGAATTGCTGCAAATATTTTAAGTTAGCGTATTGAATACCACACCGTAGCAGCGGAGGCCTACTCCCACTGCTTGGGTAATGTATACCGCACTGTAACAGTGGTAGACCTACTCCCACTGCTTGGGTATTGCGTACCACACCGTAACAGTGGTAGACATATTCCCACTGCTTGGGTATTGCGTACCACACCGTAACAGTGGTAGAACTCCCACTGCTTGAATATTGTATACCACACCGTTATAGACTTAATCCCACTGCTCGGGTATTGTATACCACACCGTAACGGTGGTAGACCTACTCCCACTGCTTGGATATTGTACACCACACCGTTACAGACCTAATCCCACTGCTTGGGTATTGTATACCACACCGTAAAGTGGTAGACCTACTCCCACTGCTTGGATATCGTATACCACACCGTTACAGATCTAATCCCACTGCTTGGGTATTGTAGACCACACCGTAACTGTGGTAGACCTACTCCCACTGCTTGGATATTGTATACCACACCGTTACAGACCTAATCCCACTGCTTGGGTATTTTTTGTGAACCTGTGTCCCGAGGAGGACCTTGTTGTAGGAAGGGGGAAACAAAAAAGTCATCAAATCGTTCCATAGTTTGACCGGTCAGTGTTGAGTGGGCATAGCGCTTGAGTCCTACCCGAGCGTCGCATGTTTGATTCCTCGACTGGCTAAGTCCTCCTAAGTCCAACACAAGAAACATTTTCAGTTTCTGTGGTGGTAGTAGGAGATTTTTAAACATTGTTGGGTTATTCGTAACCCGGGAATTTTTGTCTTTCTTTAAAAAAAAAAAAAAATAGTCAAGTTACTGAGCTCAAAAACGATTCGTAAAATCCATTCTCAAGAAATTCGAATTTAATTAATGTATTTTCAGAAAATGTCGATGTCTTTGGACATAAATACATATAAAAAATGTCAACATTTGCATTCCTCAAATTTTACATCTTTGACTTACAGTGGTAGGCCAGGTAGATAAAGCTTACCTAAATTAAGTTAGTGCTTACATAATTACATAACACATATTTTATTTCCTGTAATTTAGGTTTTGCGCCGATTGATATAGAAATCCAAATACAAAATGAAAGAATACTAGCCATTTTCACAGAGGCAATAACGAAAACCGAAATAGCAGTATTCTTGTCCCTGTGTACTTTGAAAGAAGTAAACTTTGCCATCAGGAAGGTTATTACTCATGAAGACTTTGAGTTTATCAGAAAAGTTTTCAGCGACGGTAAACTCAACCCTGTTGAACCTAGTAAAGATGCCAATGATGATGATGGTAGCAACGAGGCTGACGGTGACGGTGATGAGATTAATGCTTATAAACCAATAACAGATGAACAAATACAGGAGGTAAATTGATTAAACTTGATAATTTCCTTTGTGAATATGAATGTAGGAGCGCGTTTTATTATTGAAAATGATAATATTTTCGATTCAATAAGGGGGGAGGGTGCAAATACTAACATCTCAGAGTTTTTCGCATTTCTGATGAATTTTGAGAACCATTGCTCATAATTTTGTAAAAAAGTCTCCAAAACAAGAGAGACTTCGCCGATACCGAGTTCTCCCTAAAATTGTCAAAAACTCTCTTTCTCTACTCAAAGCTCTCAATTTCTCCCTTCATCTAGGGATTTCTCCCTAGACATGGCAACTGATAGATGTGTTGAGAAAAATATAAAAAGAATCTTTTCAAATTCAGACAAACAACAAAGTACCTACCTAGGTGCATACAAATGGCTTACTTTTACAGTCCGGATGAACTTATCATTTTCGTAATTTGCAAAATCATTTATAATTTAACAATGCCACAGAAACTTTCAGGTTCGCTTTTTGCTTTTATATCCCTAACATAGTCATATTGAACGATTGGTTGATTTCCGTTAATAAATCTGTTATCTAACCATTATTAATAATACTCACGATTCATCTATATTTATTTATTTTTTATTTATTTAAGTTTTTATTCCAGCAGGGCTGGGAGGGTAGTGCAAACCCAGTCTGCCATATTACATAGACCATAGTATAATATATTTTACAGAGCAAATAAAAAATCTAAAAGAAATAAAATATGATAACGTATTAGGTTAGGTACCTAACGATAACAAAAAATGAAAATAAAATTCGAACATAAACAATATTAATAAAAATTAATCACAAAATTAAAAACAAAATAAAATTAAACAAAAATTAAACAGAAATTAAAATTAAAAAAATAAATATTAGTTTTTTTTTATCGTCCATCAGGGAGGTCGCCTCATCATTTGCATCCATCGCTCATTTAGTGGGGAACTGAGCCACCCGGATGCAGCCACGACAATGATGTTGTTTGATTTCCGTGTCCTGCTCCAGAAGCTGGCTAGCCGGTGGCGAAGTAATGCTGGGAATGAGTGCACCCTCCCTTCGGTGAACATCGTGGAGGCGCTACAGAACCTCGGTAGTTGCATAAGTTGCCTGTATGCATTGTTGTAGCACACCCTCAGTTTGTCCCATTGTGCTGCTGGGTATTGTGTCCATAGTTCAGATGTATACAGGGCAGTGCAGTATGTCTTGAAGAGTAATTTTCTGACATCATCGCTACAGTGGTAGAACCGCCTTGAGAGCTATAAATTATTGCTCAACCAGATGACAAAATGATGTCAGACTTATTTTTATATACATAAATCCCTAACTTGTATTAAACAATCGATTGATTTTTTTATTTATAAAACTGTTGTCAAACCATTATTGATAATATTCCTGTTTCATCTGCAGATCATTGCTCGACCAGATGACAAAATGATGCCAGAATTATCCCAAGTAATAAAAGTCCTTATGGGCTATCCTGAACTACAGCCTGCCATACAGCGAGAGATTCAATGGGTTTGTTACTGAATAAAGAAAAATGTTTAAACATTTTCCCAACATACTTATGTAATATGTAATATTAATATCAATTTGATATTAACTTTATTCTTTTTTTATGTCCACAATATCCCGATGGGCAAACGCAAAGTTTCGGCACATATCAGAGAAGGTACCGAATCAATGTTACATATTTTTCCTAACATATTATCTCAATTTCCACATGCCATATTTATGAATGTTTTTTTAAATATGCACATTGTTTTCTTCTTTACATTGTAAAATTTTCATTTAATCATGGTAATAATCTAGGAAAAGACTCACATGCACGATTCTGTGCTATTTTTGGATTCCTTAATCCGTTTCAAAAACCGTATGGAAGAAAAGTTGACCATGACCGCTGTGGAAAAACTCAAGAAGGAAATTGTCCAAAGGAATTTGAATAGGACCAATAAAATCCTTAAAGCTAAGATTATGGGTAAATAGATTTTACATTACATACTATCCATTCAGATCTGCGATTCAGTTCAAAATTAAGATAAGCGTAAAAGAAATACATACTCTCATTGTCATTGTACACACACAGATACACATGGTAAAATGCATCAGCACAGTTTGACACTCAATAAAATTTTATAAATACCATTTTACTAAATCAAATTGTTTAAATGCAGTTTCAAACTCAATGAAATTGTATAAATACAGTTTGAATCTCAATAAAATTGTATAATTCAGTTTGAATCTCAATAAAATTGTATAAATATAGTTTGAATCTCAATAAAATTGTATAATTACAGTTTGAAACTTAATAAAATTGTATAAATCTCAATAAAATTGTATAAATACAGTTTGAAACTTAATAAAAATGTATAAATACTGAAATCAGTAAGTTTTACTGATTTGGTCTTAGATGAATTAAAAAGTGGGTTTGGTGGATCATTTTTATAGAGGGTGTCCAGGGGTAAAATGCAATAATTTCGACAGGCGATTCTACATGATAGTACAAGTAAAAAAGAGTTTTAAGCTAAAAATGTTAAATTTTTCGAATGGGAAAAAACTTATTCTACGGAAATTTTTGAAACAATGAAATTTCGAAAAAAGGTACTCGTACTATCATGTAGAATCTCCCCTGCCAAAGTTACTGCACTCTACCCTCAGACACCAGTATAAGTTTAAGAGCGTTTAACCAGCCAGCGGACGAAAATCCACATTTCGTCGAAAGTTGTTCTTCCGATCGTGCAGGGCGGTTACAATGAGAAAGATTGATTATTCTCCGTACCAGCTTTTTAAAATTATAACTCAATATCGAATTTATTTCAATCCAAATTAGCTTTAATTTATACCTTCATCCAAAAATGCTGAAAGGCGTGATGATAAAACTAATAAAATAGTGTACTTTTTGTAGTTATTTTTTGATTATAAGTATTTATCATTTTTCAATAATGTCTAAATTTAATAAGAATGTTAAAAAAATCTGAAATATATTAGTTTGTAAGTGCGCAAATAAATACACAAATGGACCAATTTTCGTCAAGAAACACATGTACGTACATATTTTTTAATGATTTTATTGAAACTAAAATTAAAATTCTAATACATAACTTTGCTAGATAATGTATTGATTTATTTTACTGCATGATTACATTATTTGAAATGGGTGTGGTATAATACAGAAACTTTTTTGAAAATTGAACAAATCTGCCAACGACCTATGGAATAACCTTATTATACTAAAAATTAAAAAAAAATCTAAAAATTTATTACATAACTATGCTAGATAAAAGAACAATCTTTCGAAATCCATTTATAATTTTTTGCGGAAAAGAGTCAATACGTCTAAAAACTTTTTTGAAAATGACGTATTTCCGGCTTTCTCTGGTAATGCCCTCTTAAGATAGAAGAGTTATTATCCAGATCAAACGAAAGAGGACTGAAATGACATAAAAATACTTAATAAAGTTCAACTAAATTACATTTTTTGCACTAACTTGACCCCAGTAGCGTAGCATGGGTGGCACCCGGTGCGGATAACATGGTGTCACCCCAAAAATTAGTAATCCAAACTAGATTTTGGATAATGACCTACCTAATACATACACATGCCAGATGACATAGGCCCTGAGGGAAATTATTTTCCTCAGGGCCTCCTGCGTGGAGTTAACGTAAAAAAAAAAAAAAAATATATTGAAGAAAATAATTAGTAATGCGAAGGTGGCCTCTTATCTGAGGGAGCTCTTACACTTGGTCGACGAATTACCTTCATTTGCTCCAGCGTAAGCAGCTAGTAGTTCGACGTCGAGAGTTCGCAGTCAAAGTCGACCAGGCACTCTAGCACCGTCGATCGATAAGGATTGATGGAATAACTTTCGGTAACTTTCCTTCATTCCCTAGGATAACTGCAGATCTCTAAAGTACAAACAATAGTTGACGTCAAATATATTAAGAACACTTAGTCATTGTGAACAGTTACTATTTCGTTGGCGATTTGCAGTCATGCTAGGGAACGATGTGAAATTACCAAAAATTATTCTATCAATCCTTATCAATCAACCGTACTAGGGGGCCAGGTGTAAATCTTTTTTTATCAGTCAGTTATCGATCGATTCTGCTATAATTGTATTCAGATTTTGCGTTTATTACGGGTGTCACCCCCGTCGGGTGGCACCCGGTACGGGCCGCCCCCGCCGCCCCCCCCTAACTACGCCACTACTTGACCCAAGACAGAAATGTTGGTTTCAGTTTTCTTTGCTCATTCTTTCCGTGTATTTATATATTATTGTGTCGATACATATATATATATATGTATAACGTGATGATAATCATTTCACAGAGGTCACAAAGAACCTGAAGGAAGAGAATGGGACCTTTACCCATATTTACAAACAAAAAGATGCTGTTATCAACCATCACCAAGAAGAATTAGAACTCTTGAAAAATGAATGTGTAACAGTTATCAAAAAGAAAATGTAGGTAGATTCTTATTTCATTAAATATAATTTTAGTAGAATTACTCGAGCGATAGAGATTTCTTGGCGTTTTGGTTTTGGATTTATTATCCAAAACCAAATTTCATTACGGAATAGATCAGGTGAGATCCCGGCTTTACCACAATTTACTGTCCTACATGGTCTAATGGAAATGTATATAGTCAAAGACATTAAAAAATTTAATTTCTAACATGTAAACCAATGTTCAATTTTTGCGTCTTCACACAGACTTCACCAAACAAAACACTATCCAGAATAATCGGTAAACTTTCGAAATCACTGGACACGCTTAATACTAATAATTTTTAGAAAATACCTTTTGATTACAACTTTCTTAAAATACACCTTTTTGTTTGAGGCGATGGAAAATACACTGCAAATACTGCGGCCGTGAAAAGCCACAAACTCATACTAGTAGTTGAAATTTTGAAGCAAACATTGAAGCAAATTTTGAATGCAAACAGTTGTCTTTTATAGTAATCAAGGTAAACCAAAAGGTTTTTTCTAAAAATTATTCATAATATACTGATTGGAATTGATTGCAAAAATATATTCGTAATGCGGCTATGCGCCTGATAGTTTTCTAAAAATTATTCATATTAAGCATGTCCAGTGATTTGGGAAATTTATCAAATATTCAATCATGCAAACATTAGTGGTATCTTTTGGTATTCAATAGACTAAACATATTAGGGCATTTACCAAAAAAATTGACCACTCGAAAATGACGTGTCCTACGACTTTCAACAAGATATTCTATAGGTTAATAATTTTAGAACATGTTTCTTAAAGTAAGTCCTATAAAATAATTTATAAAACTATTTATTTACATAGCAAAAACCATAAAATACATATAATTAACATAAATATTCGTCAAATAAGTTAGAAGATAGGCGATTTTTTGAGTGTCCTACCCTACTTTTGCAAAATTCTGAACGCATAATATTAATGTTTACCCAGTCCCTGTTTTACATTTTGTGTTAATTTAAATGGTCATAAGTTCCAAATTCATTAACATATATTACTTTTAGCAGAGTAGAGTTAAAAATAATAAAAAAAGTCTGTTTTATTCTGTGCCTAAAAATGATGTAGGTGGAAAATTCCTCAACGCTACAACAATAAATCGATTTTAAACGAAAAATTACCTTTAAAATCATTGTGGGAATCGGTTTATTTTGATAAATGGCAACATTTGCACTATAAACAATCGCCATCTTAGTTTTGAACCGCAGTGTATGTCTCCTGTGACACGCTGAGTATTTGGGCGTCACGTTGTGCTGTTTTAATTTTCCACTACGAACTTGGTTTTTGTTGGTAAGTAATAAAGATTTTACTTACAGCATTTGAAGGTTAATTACTTAAGTCATGTAGAATATGATTAAATATGCCAATTAGTGAAATCGGTCTTAAAAATAAGTGCTTTTTGAGTTTGTTTCTATTCCTGCATCATACGTCACATCCAAAACGCGACGTGATGTACTAGTGGAACGCAAAATGTGACATAATGGCATAATTATTAAGCATGGTTTACATTGTGCCAAATGATTTATTTAATTATATATATATAGTAACTACTGCTGGTTTTTATGTTTTGTCATATTATTTTATTTTTATTTTTAAGTATATTAAAAGTAGGATTTAAGTTTTTATTTACAGTTTATTTCTGAAAATAATCCCTGGTGAGAGGTGTCTCGGTAAAGTTTTCGTTATTCAGTTATTAGTTACGTCAGTATGGCGTTAAAAAAATTGGAAAAAAAACTACGAAATCAATTTGAAATAAAGGTTTCTAATTCATAAGCTTATAACTCACTTGAACCATCAGAGACTTCGTTGGCTAGAAGTGATGTTATGAAAAATGAAAAATATTTAATTAAATTGGTTATCTTAAAACTTATGGTTGAATTTATGTGGTTAACTTACTAACTAATTAAATTATAAATTTATAATGCAAATTGTTCTTAAAATTGTGCAGGATGTAAACCTGCCTTTATAGTTCCTAAACCGTGACGTCTTTTCCATTAACGTCACTTGTCCTATTGTGATGTGTTAAAAGATTCAACTTTTTTATATTAATTTGTTTAGAATAGTGCTCAATAATTAGATTTATAAAAAACATGATAATTTTATTATCTGTATACATTTAAAATTATATTACTTTAAAACAAAAATTCCAAGGTAAAGACTAAATTGTGCCACTGAATTTACCATATAGTAGCGTTGTGGAATAGTTTTATTAAGAAAAGATATATTTTCATTTAATTACCTATCTTAAGTTCAGTGTTTTTTGAAGACTGTTTAATTTAAATGATAGTTTAATAAATAATTAATTAAAATTTCCACAGAATTTTACATAAATCTTACCTAAAGTTTGTGACGTAATGGAACTTTGCATCACCTGTACTTCATTAAAACATTGATTTCCCGCTAAATAGTAGACTTTTCTTATTTATATTTACTATTTTTACGAAGTTAGATATATTATCAACTCAATAAAAAATCGTTTGTTACTAAAAAAAAATTTTTTTTTGGTGGAATTCCATTACGTAACGGACATTTTTTTTGGTAAACGCCCATTAGCTGATTGTGGAAAGTTCAAAATAAATCCATTTTAATTCATAAAAATCATCTACCCAGTACCTACAGATTCCCAAATTTGGGTAGCTATCGCTTAAGTGGATAAATATTTGATTCTTATTATGGGTCCTATTTGAACAGTTTGGATTCAGAAAGGAAAATGATGAGGGACACGGAGGCACATAATACCAACTATGAAAATCTGGTGGAACAAGAGAAGGAAATCAAAGAGAAATATGATGATCTTTTAAAAAATCACCTGGAAAGTGAAAAGGCATTGAGGGCTAAAAGGTGACCCTTGTTTATCAGATTTTTATTATTTTAGAAATAATTGCATTTAACTTTTCACCACATTCTTGATGTACCTACAGAAAATATCACTTGAACTTTTTTGAGCACTCTTTTTGACAATTATAACAAATTTTTAAAATTGTTGTAACTCCCTTATATCTTGACAGATTTACGAATTGCTTATCTTAAAAGGTCCATTAATTCATTTGAATTATGTTCAAACACATAAATATTACAAACACTGAGGCATAACAAAAAATCAGGGGTCGCCTCAGCTGAGATTTCAACACTATTTTTCCATATTGAAAAAAATTTCAAATTTATGGAACAAAAAATTTTGCGCCTTGTCTAATTCGTGGACAAAATTGAAGTAGTACAAATTTCACAATGCAAAATTAGGATTATGGTTGAAGATTATGTTTTCTATTTTAATTGCCTAATTTAAAACAATTGATTCCATTTTACAATAGATTCAAGATTGAAACGCAGCTAGTCAATTGGCTGCGAAAATACGACAATGAAGTAGGTGACAAGCAAGATCAACTGGACGAACTGACCAAGAATTATGAAGACGAGAAAATAGCATTGGCTGATTTACAAGTAAGCCGTACACCATATTTCTTAAAAAATATAACCTAGCCATTAAAATATCACATTTGGAAAAATGGTCACATTTGCGGTATTGCATGATGAACGATTAGGTATTTATTATCAGCTGTTAAATAGTCCAGTTCCTTCCATCGGGATTGTCATTGGGTTTTGTGATGTATCCTGGTTCCACAAGGCGGTTTCCCAGGTACCTGAACCTTCTTCCTTTTGAGGCAGAACCCTGACATAAGTGAACAGATGTTTCCTCACTTTTAATATAGCCGGGGCCGTCCTGAGCCAAACGGCGCCTGGACCCCTAGCATGGTCGATCGATAAGGATTGTATCGATAACTTGCAGTAACTTCTCATCGTTTCCTAGCATGACTGCAGATCGCCAACGAATAAATAACAGTTCACAATTACTATACAAATATTTGACGTCAAGTGTTGTTTGTACTTTGGGGATCTGCAGTTGTCCTAGGAAACGATGAAAAGTTACCGAAAGTTATTCATACAATCCTTATCGATCGACCGTATAAGGGGTCCTGGGTATCTAGCATGGTCGATCGATATAGGTTTTATCGAAAATGTCGGTAACTTGTCATCGCTCCCGAGCACGACTGCAGGCCGCTAACGAACAAACAACAGTTCACAACAACTAAGAGTTCCTAATTTATTTGACGTGAACTCTTGTTTGTTCGTTGGTTACTTGCAGTCATGCACGCGAATGATGACAAGTTACCGACAATATCAGTAAATCCTTTATCCATCGACCATGCTAGGACCCCAGGTATAAATAAAATTTTGGTGGCTCTTGTCAAAACCAGTAGGTGCCTTAGTACACCTACTGTAATCAATAGTATTTGAATGATTTTTATTTTTGTGTAGTGCCGTTTTTATGAAAAACTAGCTGGTTCCGACATGCGTTGCTATGCCGTTTAATGGAGAAATTGTTTCTCCCTGAGTGTCCTTTCCCATTCGTCCCGTTCCCCTTCCGCCTACCATTCTTCTCCTGCGACCTCTTCCCCTCTCGCGTTCCCACTCCGTCACCTCCACCTTCCCTCTCTCCACTCCACTCCCCCCCCCCCCTTCCCCCGTCCCGCGAACCCCCCTCCCGAGTTCCCCTCCCCCCTCACACGTCCCCTTCCCCTCCCGCGTTCCCCTTCCACCTTCCTCCCTCTTTCATTTCCCGCTCCCTCATCTCGCCAACCCTCCTCCCGAGTTCCATATATTCGATCCTAGTACATTCAGTTTTTAAACAGCCCGCGTGCCACCTTTTACTATTTTTATTCAAATTTCCATTTTTCATGTATATTAAATTTGCTACCTAACGTAGGTAACTATTTAAAATATCTAAAATTCTTGATTCGATTCAAACTATTAGCGTAGTACCTACTTTAAATAAATTTATCAACTTTTTTTTTTTTACTTGAATACCGCACAAGAGTCCCAAATGCTCCCGTCTGGAGCCAGTGGGTCTATGGCATCCCCGATTGGGATATGTTGTGAGGCTGAAGGCAGTGGGGAGGGGAAGGAGATATGAAAGAGGAAGGTGGGGAAGTACCTGGCTATTCAGATCTGGTCACCAAACACGGCAGAAGCCATTTCAAGCAACGTTTCAATTCTGAATGGTGGTCTTAAACCAGGGCGATACTAAGAGTATCTTCCACTTAAAGATTTTCAAAAATAGAATCCTGATTTAACAATCATTGTTTTGCAAAATGTCATTCAGTCATTCTTAAACACGCGAACAGTCAAACGTGCGATAGTCGTTAGGTTTTCTGAAATTATCCAATTTTCTGCGCAATTTTCTTAATTTTTCTCTCTATAAGAACCATCCTCATACTTCAAAGGAATATTCTAAAAAAAGAATTAGTGAAATCGGTTCAGCTGCTCTCGAGATTTGCGCTTAGCAACACATTCAGCGATTCATTTTTATATATAAGATAATCTCAAGGGCGATGTGTTAGGTATTATCAGTGCTATGGCAATTCGGCGCCCAGAGCGGACTACTCCAGTTGCTCCCACATAGGGCTGACCCTGACTACAGCTATTGGTGCTTTCCACAATTTGTAGCAGCATCCTGTTATCTGTATCTACTTGGGGCGATTGTGTTTGGTCGTGAGGTTAAGCTTAACTTCAGTTTGTCTATGCATTTTTCAGAGGCGGTTTGACGAGCAGGAGGAGCTGTACAAGCCGCTGATGGCGGACAAGGAGGCAGAGTACCAGGCCGACCTGGCCGTCAGGGTGCTCCGCTTTGCCATGAACTACGCCGCGCGCAAGATACAGCGCATCTGGAGGGGCATCCTCGCACGGGAAGCTGCCAGGAGAAAGGTAAATAATACTTCTTGTTTACATAATATTTCCTCTTCTATCAACTACTTCTTATTTTAATATTTCCCTTTTCACATCAATCAAATGATGCCAATAAATACCTCACTTTATGACCGATATACACTAGGAATATTTATAACAAAAAATAATTCATTTTGATACAAACTCTTTCCATAACCATTCTATGTAATTCTATTCATGCAAGTTTTACAAAAAACACGTTCCTTCAAGTGATCCCAATTTATATTGATGAAAATGTGTGCTTTGTTTTTTAACAATACCACATTTATAACATAATTTATTTATTTTTACAGAAAAAGAAGAAGGGAAAAAAATGAATCTTTACACTAACACCTGTTCTAATTTATTTCACGTTACTGCAATGGTTAAGATATAATATATGTTATGAATACTTTCCTTCAAATATGAACTTTGATTTTACTATCGTTATTGCAATGGTTAGGATACAATATATTTTATGAATCCTTTCCTTTAAATATAAACATTGTTTATACTAACAATGATTAATAATACATTGATTAGAATACAGTATACAATCAATTTGGGAGGCGGGTATGGATTCCGCCGCTCCGGGAACTATTTATTGGATAACCAACACCACTGCCATGGGTCACCCCAAGTGGTTAGCTACGTTTGATGACTTAGCAGGGGTGCCCGGGTTTATGGAGTGAGGTTTGTCCAGGTCTTGGCGGCGGATGCATCTGCCCACATGCTGCGTGGCGGGCCGGATCGAGAGAGACTGGTTGAGGGTTACTTTTGACCTTTTCAGCGGGACTCTCTCAACCCATCGCCTTGCAGCGCAGTTGGAGGGATGGATTCATCCTGGGCACACTGACCCCCAGATTCCCATCCCTCATACCTTTTTCCTTCCCACGACTTCCTCTCCTTCCTTTCCCTCAAAAAACCCTCCACACAGCATCCCCAAAGATGACATAGGCCCTGAGGAGAATTATTTTCCTCAGGGCTTCCGTGTGGACCTAACATAAAAAAATAAATATATGTTTTATGAATACTTTCTTTTAAATGTGAACTTTGATTATACTAACGTTATTGCAATGGTTAGGATACGATATATTTTATGAATACTTCCCTTTAAATATATACTTTGTTTGAACTAACAATGATTAGAATACAATATACACCGTGTCCGGAAACTCATAGTACAAGCGGGAAACTGGTGAATCTACATCACGTAGAGAACCCAAAAAACTTATTTTTTTCGATCTGAGTATTTCGATTTTAATATTATTTTTTTTCTATTTTTCCATTTTTTCGGCAACTAAAGGGTTAAAAAAAATTTTGAGCCCGGTTTACCCTTCGATGCATTTTGTAAGACATTACACAGCTGAAATCAACCCCCTAGTGAAAAATTTTTTCAAATTTAACCAAAAAAATTCCAACTTCAGACCCGATTTACTCGAAAACGAAAGCTCAAATCAAAAAAGTTATATCACAAATCGACTCCGAATGTGATGTAGATTTATCAGTTTCCGGACACCGTGTATATTATGAATACTTTCCTTTAAATATGAACTTTGATTATACTAACGTTATTGCAATGGTTAGGATACGATATATTTTATGAATCTTTTCCTTTAAATATATACTTTGTTTATACTAACAATGATTAGAATATAATGTATATTATGAATACTTTCCTTCAAATATGAACTTTGATTATACTAACGTTATTGCAATGGTTAGGATGCGATATATTTTATGAATACTTTCCTTTAAATATATACTTTGTTTGTACTAACAATGATTAGAACACTATATATATGTATTATGAATACTTTCCTTTAAATATGAACTTTGATTATACTAACGTTATTGCAATGTTTAGGATACGGTATATTTTATGAATACTTTCCTTTGAATGTGAACTTTGTTTTTGAGTTTATTGTGATTGTTTTAAATTTATATAATATTATGTTTATGAAGTTTTCAATTCGTTGCAATTTATTTGTAATAGTGCCAAAAATGTATCATATATTCTACTAATTATTGTTTAATAATAAAAGTCTTTCAATTTTTATCTATCGTTGTCTTTTTATTGAGAAATTGATGAAAACATAATTTTACTAATAAAATAATTATTTATTAACAATCATAAGAGCAGTTTCACATTCCGATGAATAAAAAGTAGTTTTTTCTTGTTATAAATAGTAATACATATTTATTATGTATTAAAAAAATACTCTAAAACATACTGAGAACAGGAATATTTTAGTAGCACCATAAATCAAATAAAACTAAAGATAAAACTTTATTAAAATATTGGTAAATTTTATTAAAATGTAAAGTTTGGCACAGAATCACTGTAATGAGAAGATAACATGTGGAAATTAACAAAAATATTTAGACACCATTATTACATTTACAATGTATTTTACATATCGCTGGGTAATTGGCCACTTGCATGGATTTCACAACGACTTGGAAAAAATCATGTGGATAGATCTTTTTACTAAGATTACGAAAATGTTTGTAAAATTGTTTAGAAATGTACAGTTTTTATTATTTTTAAATAAATAAATCCATTATTTGGGCTCGTGACGTCACTACATGAAAATGTCCCGCCTCCGAAAATGTTCCTATTAATTTTGTAAAATTCCACACTGATTTATTTTTTTTATGTGGCATCACTTTGATTTCAGGCGAATTTTTGAATTCGTTCACTAGATTTATTGTTTGTTCTCTGCGAACTTATCATTTGGTTTCACTTTTTGACAGATGTTCTGAAGAGAACCCCGTACATTTAATGGGTACGGGGTTCTCTTCAGAACGTGAAGATGATGTCGGTACGTGTTTTAGAGGTATAAGGATTATGGTGCTGATTTTAACAAAATAAAATTTTATAATATTCTTATTGTTATTATAATTTACAAGTACAAGTATATTAAATTGAATTTAGTTATAAAGACGCTGTAGATTTTAATGATTTATAATCAATAAGATGGATCAAGGAAAAAAATATTTATGAGATGTAATATTTTTGGTATGCCTCGTTATTCTCCTGTGCCATTCATGTGGAAACGTTCTTTTTTTTTAAATGATTTTCGGCTATGTAATTATCGTTTTTTCACACCTATAAAATTATGTCCCATCTTTCCGGTTTATAAAAAAATGGTCTGATTTTTCGGATTGAAATTTTCAAAAAATCCCCAGGGTTTCAAAAATACGAATAATAAAAAAATAAAAATACAGAATGTCTTAGAATATTTGCCTAAACCGGAAAAAAAATTAAAAAAATGTAATGCAAGTGGCCTATTACTATAACCAAGTACATATACAGTTTGTCAAATAAGAGTAGAAAATATATGAGGGCGCCATTGTTGATCAAATGGCAATACTAAACACATAACTCATGGTGTTAAAGTAAAGCTGTGTAACCTACATTTTTCTAAAAAATTAAAAAGGCATAATAGTGGAAAAAATATTTTTTCATCGCAGTATAGATACCAGCCGATCTCAAAATTAGAATTGCGTATAGGTATATTATTATTATACCTTTGCAATTTTGTGTTAACATAATGAAGAACAACTATAATGTAATAAAATATAAAGCACCGTTTAGAAATTGCTCACATTTATTTAATACTAGATAAAGTACCTAGCGTTGCCTGGGCTTTAGATCATGTCTCTAATTTTAGATCTGAATATATTTAACTCATTCGGATCTAAAAGTAGTGTAACTAAACTCACCATTAGTGATTCTTCCTTTCTATCTATTATTAAATTCAAATTTATGTTAAATTAAATTAAAGCAAATCGCTTTATAAATCACCTTTCAATCAGATTTATGTCATGAAGAAAAAATGTTTTTTAAAATGTGGTTTACTGTGTTCTATACATTCAGTGTAATTGCACTTCAAAAAAATATTTGACAGTTAAATTGGTGTTGCCAGTCTACAAATTTAGTAGTTCAAGTTTTTATATTTTCTACTCTTAATTGACAGACTATAACTCCGAAATCAGCTTTATCGAGTTTTACACAAAACCATACTTTTATTTCACCACTCATATATTAAAAAAAAAAATTATCTAATGCGGTAGATAGTAGGGAGGGAAAGGGGATGGGGAAGAGGAAGATGGGGAAGTTCCTGGCTATTCAGATCATTTCAAGCAATGTTTCAATTCTTAATGGTGGTCTTATACCTGGGTGATACTGAGAGCATCTTCCACTCTGGATTGTGCCGTAAATATACTTTATATTATTTTAAATTAATGAATTGTGAAATAAACACAAATTTATCAAATAAAATTTATTTGCACATGCGGAGATTTCAACCCACGAACTTTGGATTGCTAGTCGAGAGCCCTATCCCTCGATGGATGAGAAAATACAGGAATGGTTTTGTGTGAAATAGAAAAGTTGATTTCAGAGTTAATTAATTGTAGTAATATACCAATAATACCCAACAATATTGTATTTTTTTTCTTCAATTTTATTACCAACAAAAATGGAGCATCGTTTTACTAAAAACTTATATCACAACCGTTTATAACAATTTTTTATGGCTGTTGAATTATATTAAAGCATTATGATTTTTTTTACAAATAAACACCATATATAATGGTAGGCATTTGAAACGAAACCTAAAAATAAATAATGTTAAATTTATAATATAAATTTGTGTTTTACAAAAAGTGGTTTATTAATATAAAAAAAAATACTTACATGACTGTTATACAGGGTTTAACAGCACCTACCTGAAGGCTTTCTAGTGATTCCTGAGCATATTTGAAGTAAAAAAATGTAGATGTCATTTTCCTGTTAAAAACAATAAAAATATGTTTGCATCATCCCACCCGCACACCCCCCATACACACAAGCCCTGCTTATTTATGGGGGTAAATCAAATACATATATTAGGTCCATACATATGAAATTGACGTTTTGCCGTACTGGCAACTTTGATCTCAAATATCTTCTCTTTGGTTAGGAATTCCAAATTCAAATTTATACAGCTATTAAAGCGTCGATGACACGTGGCGAGTTTACAAGCTACTATCTACTAAGTTTAAAAGCGGGTAAATCGGCGAGTGAGATTGTCATGATGACACACAAAACTGTCCACTCGCTCAGAAGCGTAGGAAACTGAGGCCGATGCTAGCGCCAGTAAGAAGAATAACGACACCTGCGTGAACTAATTCTTCAGATTCTGACAGTCAAAATCAGCTGTTTATCGGAAGCCATGTTGGAAACATAAATAAACCAATCGCGAGCAAGCGGAGCAAGCGTGTAGGCGAGTAAAGTTGACGACCTTTCAACTTTTTTTCGTAGATTGTCAACAATCTGCTGGTTAGCAAGTAACACGATGACACTGGGCGAGTTTACTAAGAGATAGTGAATTTCCCAGATAGTAGCTTGTAAACTCGCCACGTGTCATCGACGCTTTACTCATGTATTTGTGTTTCGAAAATTATAATTCATTTATTTTTTTTCTTTGCGTCACTTAGTTTACAAAATGGAAACTTGAAATATCGCGTTATTTACGAGTACGAGTTTCACCGTGGCACCAGTGCTGCAGAAACGGCTCGAAGGATTAATGATGTGTATGGCGACGGTGTCGCAAAAGAAAACACACTGCGTTTTTGGTTCCAACGTTTTCGTTCTGGAAATTTCGACCTGCAGAATAAGTCCCGTGGACGGCCGGAGACCAAAGTTGATAATGAAGAATTGAAGGCTGTTGTGGAAGCGGATCCATCGCAAACCACGTCCGAGTTAGCTGCAGGCTGCGGTGTTAGTGATAAAACTGTTTTAATCCACTTGAAGCAAATTGGGAAGGTGAATAAGCTTAAAAGGTGGGTACCTCACGAATTGAGTGAAGCAAATCAACAAACGCGCGTTAGAACGCTAGACCACACACTGCACAACAGACGGCTACCAAATTAGAGGAGCTTCAATTGGAATGTCTAAGACATCCACCGTACTCTCCGGACCTTGCCCCAAACGGATTAACATTTTTTTCGAAATTTGGAAAACTTCTTGCAAGGGAAAACATTCAACTCCGATGGGGCAGTCCAAACCGCCTTCAAAGATTTTATTGATTCCCGTTTGAATGGTTTTTTTAGTAAAGGGATCGATGAACTACCTATGAGATGGCAAAAGTGCATAGATAGCAATGGTACATACTTTGATTAAATAAATATATTATATTAAAAAAAATCGACTTTATGTTCCTCCCATACAAAACGCCAATTTCATATGTAAGGACCTAATATTATGTAATTAATTATTGTACAAAATTTATTGTAATTTATGTATTTTTTTGTAAATAAAAAAAATCACATGTTCCAATTTTCAATTTTGGAGACGGGTATGGGTATCGCCGACCCGGGATCCTTTAACTTGATAAGCAACACTCAGGGCCGGATCTACGAAATCTGGCGCCCTGTGCAGTAGGTACCGATGGCGCCCCCCCCCCCTACATTCTCCTAGAGACTTAAATCGTACAAAATAAAACAATAGCGAGCGTACGCTAACTAAAATTGTCAGCATTTTGAAAGGCGAAAGCCGGTTTGTTTGATTCACTAGAACAAAAATACGGCGCTGTGATTGGTTATTGAATTTGGATCGCACCCATTCATCGTAAAAGACGGTAAAATATATATGGAAAAATAGATCTTACGTTTAAACTAAATATATGGAATTTGTAAAAAAATTCTGTAACTCACTATAAATTCGTAAGCCGTTGATACCAACGTGATGCGTGCGCATTCTGTTTCTTTGGAAATTGTTGCTAGAGCATAATAATTATTTCGTACTATGGGTAATTTTTAAACGATTCAGGGAATATTATAACAAAATTTTAATACAATATTTATTTTCTCACGGCGCCCCTTCGGAGTTGGCGCCAGGTTTTTTGCACGTTTTTGAACGTATGGCAGATCCGGCGCTGGCAACACTCCTGCTACAGGTCACCCCAAGTGGTTCACTACGTTTGGTCACTTAGGAGGGGTGCCCGTGTCCATGGGATGAGGTTTGTCTAGGTCTTAGCGTGGATGCTTTTGGCCACCTATTGCATGGCGGGCTAGATCTGGTTGAGGGAGGCCTTTTGAACTCTCCATCCAGTCCCACTTCAGTGGGAGGGATGTCTTGTCACTCCTGGACATATTGAACCCCAGATTCCTGCCCATCTCTCATACCTTTTTCTTTCCCAAAATTTCTTCCCCATCCTTTCCCCAAAATGACACCCCACACAGCATTTCCAAAGATGACATCTCCTAAGAGGAGCTAATGTAAAAAAAAATTAGTCAGATATGGTCCAGTGGGTCACGTGATAATCATTCCATCTCAAAACAGCACGCGTATCACATAATCCCATCGCGACGTGTAGGGATGTGATCAGTTGCGTCGTTAGTTCGAAATTTTTTTTGTTGTTTCTAATAGAAAAAAATATCATCAGACAGGAAAATGACATTCACTTTTTTTACTCTAAATATGCTCAGGAATCGCTAGTTAAAATCCTTCAGGCACGTGCTGTTTCACCCTGTATGGAAGCAAAATACAATTTTAAGTAAAAATGTAAAAGTTTGTTGCGTGGCTATGTTGACAGGCTCATGAGAGCATTGTGCATGTGCATTAGGGATGTTATGGAGCTCCGTAACCGTAACTGAAACTATCGGATATCCGAAATAAAAAAATATCCATAACCGTAACCGAAACCGATATAAAAGTTTCGGATAAAGGCGGAGTCTAAATGACAGGTTTTTGGTTGTTTTGCCCGGCCGAGCCGTCACTTGTCACACAAGCCGCGCGTCTCTCTTGCAATTTGCATTGTTTATGATTTATTTTGTGAATGTGGGTGTACAAACATTAAACCTTATTATTTACGAGAACCTACTTACTTAGTTTCAAAGTGTTGTGTAAATAAATTGTTATAGTTTTGGGAAAAGGCAAAATGCGTCCTACGTCTAGTTTAGTTTGGACATTTTTTGATGAAATTAATGTAGATTCATTGATATATTACATCTCTATGTGTAGATTCTGCAAAATGTAAACAGTGCGGTAAAAACTTTTTACGCAAAGTAGGTGACACTACTTCTCCGAAACTTTATCTTAAATCAAAATATATCTTTTTTTCAAAGAGTCTGTTATTGACAACTGTTTTTTACACTCTTGTAAAGATGTTAGCTGTTGAGGTGGTTGTTGTTTTTGTTGAGTATCTTTCCAGAAACAACAGTTCTTCATATAATATGTATAAGAGTGTGAAAAACAGTTGTCAATAACAGACTCACCTCAAATCAACAGAAATAGAGGTTCCTGGGAAAATTCTAATATCTGTAACCGAAATTATCCGAAACTAGCGGATAATCCGAAATAATTTCATATCCGTAACCGTATCCGAAACCGATATAATATTATTCCTATATCCGTATCCGTATCCAGATCCGAAATTTCATATCCATAACATCCCTAATGTGCATACACTCTTAACCTATCCAGGCTTAACTCAATAATAACAACAATACATAGGGGGTATGCAGTAGCGTAGCGAGGGGGGGCGGGGGGGGCGGACCGCTCCGGGTGCCACCCGACGGGGGGTGTCACTACACCCGACTATAGAAAAAAATTATGAAGGATATTGTCACAAAAAAATTGAACACGGTCTGTTATTTATATTGTAGCTCTATCCGTGGTGGGAGAATTTTGCTCCTGACGGTCATTTTATAGGTGAACAATGGCCCTTAACTGAAATTCTCTAGCCCTCCCCCAGGACGGACCAATTTTCTACACATTTGTGAAGTCGAAATTGGGGGGGGGAGGGGGGGGGGGGGGGGGGAAGGAGGTGACACCACGTTATCCGCCCCGGGTGCCACCCATGCTAGTTACGCCACTGGGGGTAGGTGAGATGGGCCTTTGGGCTAATACTAAAAGAAGACGGATGCTATCAGGTAATGTTAGGTTAGGTTAAGGGTATAAACAATGCAACATGGTTTGGAAATCTACTTGACTGGAGTGAGTGCAGTTCTGCAGAGTTGTTCCTGTCTGCAGCTTCCAGGGTAAAGATTGCCCTGATGATAGCCAACCCCGATAGGATAGGGTGGCAAAAAAATGAAGCACAATGCAATTGTCAGTATTTCATAAAGCCACGTGACATATTATACTTTTGATTGTATTTTTATCTGCACGAACAGTCATAGATAATAGAAACAATGGAGATGGGTCATGAACAATTATTAGTATGAAAATGCATGCACAAAAGTGTCTTCATTATTATTTGTCCACCCGTACTACTGCAAATCTCAGATGCACATAGTGGTGCTCCCCCATTTTTATATTTACAATAGTCCCAACTGATCCCAATCGTCTGGATCCAGTGAGACTATGGAGAGACTATAGTGAGACTATGGTATCCCTAATTGGGGTATGTTGTGGGGAAGTGCTTGGCTTCAGATCTGATAACCAAACATGGCTAAAGCTATTTCAAGCAATGTTTCGATTCTGAATGGTGGTCTTTCATCAGGGTGATACTGAAAGTGTCTACTATTCTGGAACTTGTCGCAAATACCCAATATATTATTTTAAATTAATAAATTGTGAAATAACACAAATTAATTAAATAAAATTAAGTTGCGCATGTCGGGATTTGAACACGCGACCTCCGAACCATAAATCAAAGGCATAACTTTAATTGGTTCCACTACTTTTATAGTATGTTCAGTTTGAATGCATTGACAGTCGGCACGCTCCACATCTGTTTCTATTATCCCTTTGTTTCTATTATCAATGGTAACAATCATGTATCTAAAAAGAGTGGTTTGTAAACGACGGGTGTCACGTATCGGTGTGGGAGTCAGAGGTGGTCAACTTCTTGTCCTTCTTGTGACGTTTGAGGGTGGCGGCGCGGGCTTGCAGGATGGGGGAGTTGTTATTGTTGGTGGTTGGCATGAAGGAGAAGGCTCTTCGAATGCCTTCCGTGTCCTTTCTGTTTGGGGAGAGGACCTGATCACAAAAGATACATTTTAATTAATAATTTCAATAAGTTCCATAATCATAAACTCCAAGATATATTGTGTTGAAAAGGGAGTGAGTCGGTAAATGTCCAACTCGGCCAGTCCAAATGATAGAACGGGTTGTTTCACAGAATTTGATTAATTCATCAATTTTAAAAGTTAACATTCAAGTTCTGTGAAAGTTATATTAAAATTTTGTTATTTACAAATTACGGTGAAACAACCGGCTCGTGATGAAATAATAATAGAAGTTGAATAGAACTTTCACAGGACAGAATTTTTACTTTGAAGTTTGATGAATTGTTCAAATTCCACGAAACAACCCGTCTTAGTCACCAAAGTTGTACATGGTGTCCGGAAACTCTTAGTACAAGCAGTAAGGGGGCGTTCAAGTATTACGTAACGCAATTTTTGAAGATTTTTGACCCCCCCTCCTCCCCATGTAACGCGCCGTAACGTTTTTCCATACTACTCCCCGCCCCCCCCTAAACGTTACGTAACGCCCAAGTGACAATTTTTACCTCAAAGTCACAATTAAGTTGTACAAATTACTGGAAGGTCGCATACCTTTTGTCTTGTTTTAATCGCGTTTGCGATAATAAATAAAACAAGAGATTTCGAGAACGAAAAGGATTGCCAACTTGGAAGATTTTAATTCCCTAGTTTTTTTTTTATCTAAATAAAGAAAAAAAATGTTACGTAACGCGTTGTTCGAACCCCCCCTCCCCCCTCCCTCGTAACGTAGAGTAACGTTTCACAAAACCCTCTCCCCCCAAATGCGTTACGTAATACTTGAAAGGCCCCTAACTGGTGAATCTACATTATATTTGGAGTCAATTTTGTAGTATAATATTTTTTAATTCAAGCTTTTGTTTTCCAGTAAATCAAGTCCAAAGTTGGAATTTTTTGTCTTATCTTGTCAAATTAAAAAAAAAACTGTTATAAGGGGGTTAATATCAGCTGTTTTATGTCTTTTTAAAATGCATTGAAGTATACACAGCTCCAAAAGTTTTTTTAAACTTTTTTTAAACTTTTGGTTGACGAAAAAAGGGGAAAAAAAAATAAAATTCTTCTTTATTTTGGTATTTTACAAAAGCTCCACACAGGAAAATAATTTCCCTCAGGGCCTATGTCATTTTAGGGGATGCTGTGTGGAGGATTTCTTAAGGGAGGGATAAGGAATCCATCCCTCCAACGGCGGTGCAGTGCTTCGATTGAAAATATATATTTATTCAAGTCACTATCTAGATTGCATTTAGTTCGGAATGAATCTTGCAATCATACATAAAGATAGCAGCCAATAAAAATGTGCATTAAAAAATGAACATAATGTTGGTAGTTCTAAGTCAAAGTATGATACAGTTAATATGAAGAGCCTCGGCAGGGCCAAGGTCCGGGGTTCAATCCCTTGATGCGACCGAATCTTTTTCTAATTGTTCTGTTTCAAATTTTCAACCGATTCACTAATATTGTCTTCAATGATTTAAAAAAAATTACTTCAAAATAAATAAAATAGAGAGTTTTTTTCATCTCCTAAGAAATATGTTTTTGTGAATACGAAGTTAAGTCAGAACACAGACGTTATTACCTTAAAAATTATTCATAACTTACCATCAGGTGTTCTTCTAGAATTTGTTTTGAATTTTCACTTAGTTTTATTTTATTACACGCTAATTTTAATTCATTATCTAGCCGCTGTTTCTCTGCTTCTAATTGTCGGAGTCGGTGCTCAGCTTCTGTAAACATAAGACATAAATTCAATAATTGCTGCACAGTATGTTAATACGTAATATTGATAACTTTAAGTCAATGAGGAGTCATTTTGTTGGAAACACATTGATTTCTATTTTTATACCTTTAAGTTGAATCTCTTTCGCTTTTTGGATTTCTTCAAACTGTTTGCGTTTAAGAGTTTCTGTGGCCAGCATCTGTCTCTGTTCTTCTTGTAGTCGCTCCAGTTCCTCTCTCTTTTCCCACTCTTCCGTCAGTACTCTACAAACAAATAGAATAACATGTACCATTTATTTTAAAATTGGGAGGCAGGTATGGGTACTGTTTATTGGAATACGAAAACCTTTGACGTAGGTCACTCCAAGTGGTTTGGTACGTTTGGTGACTTAGTAGGGGTGCCCGGGTTGTGCGTGGCAGGCCGAATCGGAAGAGACTGGTTGAGGGAGACGACCTCTCCAGCAGTACTCTCTGGGATCATCGCCTTACACCTCAGTGGGAGGGACTAGACACACTGACCCCCAGATTCCTACCCACCCCTAATACCATTTTCCTTCCCAGAACTTCCTCTCCTTCCTCCTCTCCACACAGTATCCCCAGAGATGATATAGGCCCTGAGGGGAATTATTTTCCTCAGGGCGTATTTCTCCCATGTAGAGCTAATGTAAAAAAAACCTACAAAGTATTCATCTGATAACTTTGCCGTCATGAAATAATACACAATTATGTAATGGTTAAATAATCATTTTCCCGCATCTGCCGTATATTTCTTCCAGTCCCGAATAAATTTCATACAAAACTTGTAAAAATATATTGCATCAATGGCAGTGGCGGTTTTCTCTAAAGTGCATTTGTGCGGCGAACCCCCATCAAACAGATGAGAAAATAAAACAAACTGGTTTTATAATAATGTTATAAACGCATAAAAAACTAATGTAAAATAAATATATGTAATATAACAATATTAAAAACACTACTATAAATAACTCGGGCGACTTCGACTCATTTTGTGCGTGTGAAATTCCGCATTAAACGCTCCATACAAAAACATACTACTTGTACAAAACGCTCTGACGGTGGTTTTAACAGAACTAGGCCTTTCTATATGCAACTGTTGTGCGACGATCCCGGTCATGATGTCCGAACATTGTCTGAACAAGATGTCCGATGAGGCGAGTGTCACTGTTGCCGGGATCCCGGGGGAGCGCAGATCGTGCCTTTAAACCATAGATTTTGACTTCTGTTTTCGTATTAATTTTTTTTAGATAAAATGATGTATCCTTCAGTTACATTTACGATGATTAGTATAGAGATTAGAGAAGGAACTACTGATAACCTCTATACCTGATTTTAATACCTGCGTAATTGAAGTGTTTTCAAATACAAAAGTCGGCGCATGGATTTTTTGTATAAGTGAAAAAACTAATTTTATTTCGTACCACCTTTATTTGTGTTTTTGGTTTTTACTTAATGTTTTAAAATATCAATTTTACATTCTACGTAATTATTCTTGTTGAAAAACAATAACAATAGCTAAGTACATTGAATGCTGTGAAAAACATTGAATAATTTAAATTCTCTGAATTTTTTCTCGTTATTTAATAATTGTGTCGAGTGTCAAGTGATTTGAAAACAATAATATGTAGGTACTACTCCCACTAACTTTACTAATTTAAGTTTAACGATTTGACGAAGGACAACATTTTTGATTAGATATTTCTTCTCTTGAATTTCTGAACCCCCTGTTAAAAAGACCACGAACCGCCACTGATCAATGGGGTATTTCCACAAATGAAAATGTACGAAATATTTAAAGATCATTTTTCTGATTTTAATCCTACTAAAAATGTTTGTTTTATATGTTTTCATTCAATATTATTGATTTTAAAACGGTCTAAAACTGACAAAATCAAAACGGCCCATGGTTTGAAAATCAGAATGTGACGTCACAAGCGTCGCTTAGCTGGGCCAGCATAAATTAACACTGTCAGTGAGCCTCCACGCTCATGACGTCACACGATAGCCCCGCCCCAAATCATCGTTTTGGCGGTAATTCAAAAATGGGAAACTTTGACTCGCTGTAGAAAATTAATTCGTCGACATAAAAATAAAATAAAAATGCTGTAATCATCGTAATTTTTTGCTTAATTTTTTGAAGCAATTAAAAAAACGTGAAAATACCCCATTTTTCCCCTACGCATCATTTTATCACAATAATCGTTTAAAGCATGCAGTTTTTGTATTATATTACTTGATCGGTCGCTGCCAGCGGTCGCTTTTGACAACTGTCACTAGACATTCAAACACAGCAGTATGAGCATGCGGTTATCTTTTTACTTTCTAGTACTCATGCACTTTTTTCAAGGAAGATTAAATACTGTCGAAGAAGTGAAAAAATATCCTGCTAAAAAACGCATCGTATAAGATGAGCACGTTGATGGCACTACCTTACAAGGGTTAAGTGAAGTTGAATGCTCGCTCTATATGAGTTATGCTTGTGGATCTCGATCGACTATGTTTATTGAAACAAATACAAAGATATATCACAGAGGGACTTACGATACTGATGGCAATCTTGCCCGGTTTGTGGGTCCCTCGTGGTCGTTTGGCTGGTCCACAGGCAGTCGTTATTTAGTTCTTATGCGATGAGATGGTCAATTACCGGCGGTAAATTCACTATACGGATTATGATAGCTTGTCACGATATAGACGGTAATGTTGACAGCTGCATTACGATCGGAAGACTGACGAAAAACAAACACTTGTTTTTGCTCCTTGACAACGGTTGACACCGGTAATTATCAGCCAAATAAGTACCCAGTGTGCGAAATTCACCAATAGGTTTGAATTCTGGTCTTTGTACATGAATCAGAACAAACCTATCAAGATCTTATTAAGCGTTATGAAACACATCGATTTAGCCAAGCGTTTAGGAATTTTTTTTTTTAGACACTTTCATTTTGTATGTCAAATATGTATTTTTTTTATATTGTTGGGTAACTTCAATATCTATAAATGCGATGTTCCAACTAAACATACAAGTAGATGAAAATTTACTTAAAGAATGCTCACCTTGCTTGCAATGCTCTAACTATTTCCTCATCTTGTTTAGCTTGCGTCTCTTCTGCTAAAAGTCTCTCTAATTCCTGCTGTGCGTCTTGCATCTTCAGAATTCTTTTATTATCTTCTTTAGCTATGATGGCCAGTTCATGGGCCTGGTTCTCTGCCAGAACTCTGGCCTTGACCTCCTCCTGCAGTAGT
Source organism: Limnephilus marmoratus (assembly GCA_917880885.1). Taxonomy (NCBI): domain Eukaryota; kingdom Metazoa; phylum Arthropoda; class Insecta; order Trichoptera; family Limnephilidae; genus Limnephilus; species Limnephilus marmoratus. The sequence goes on along the minus strand of OU862919.1, from coordinate 24,841,115 downwards.
TTCTTTGTCATCTGCATTTCTTGGATGTAATCGTCTCGTCTCTTCTTGTCTTTGCATCGTTTCTCTTTCTGACCTCTCTGGTAGCCTTGCTTCCCGCAGGAGTGCTCTATTGCTAGCTGCAGGGCAGATAGCCATTGTAAGCGGCTCCTGGAATTATCAATAAGTATTAAACATATACATTTATTTATCATATTAGGATGTGCAAATTGGTAACTTTGCGATAGAGGTGTTTAAAGTTTTCGAATCTACATTTTGTTTTTGAGAGCAAGAAATAATAAATGTACTTGCGTTGTTATATTATTTTACAACAACTGCTACTCATTACTAGGAAAAATATATTATGGTAAATTTAAACATTCCGTTCTAATGCAAAGTTATCAATTTTCACTTCCAACATTTTTCATTGGGAATGTCGATTTATAATATATATTTTTTTAATTTGGAAAATCAAGAGTAATAATATTTTATAATGTATGGCAAATTATATGTACATTATTCAACCAATAATAGAGTCAATGCCAAACACAAAATGAAACCCTCGCGCACCGGAGGGAGGTAATACACATCCCCAACGAGAGTTTGGTGTGATATCTAAGTTGTCTTTATATGACTTACTTTATAATTTAGGTAATCCTAGAAAAACTGTTCGGTAAATTATCTGCATTTAAAAAAAATATCCTGTTACCATACTATATTTTAAGATATTTAATACAAATAATATGTAATCTTCACATTTAGCAAACACTTTGCGGAAATACATAATTATAATAAACACAATAAAATAATTTTGTTTCAATTCCACTTTATTATTTTTTAATCCAACCGGTTTCGGTTCATTCTGAACCTTCCTCAGGGGTAATATATTTTTATTCACCCCTGAGGAAGGTTCAGGATGAACCGAATCCGGCTGGATTAAGAAATAATAAAGTAGAATTGAAGCAAAATTATTTTATGGTGTTTATTACAAATAATATGCATTTGAATTGTGCTCAATTTTGTACATCTCTTTTACCTTTTGCATTGCCTAATGATCGACTGCTGGGCGAAGATGGGCATTGCCAGGTTAAAACGGTAGGTATAAAAAATTGTAACTACTAGTTAATAATAGTCTTACTGGAAATGGCAAAAAGAAGAGACACAAAAATTCGCAATATTTGGGAGACCCCAGTGACCACTCTTTCGGTAATACATGATTTTTACCTTCAGGATTGTAAAGGTTAAAAGAACTGGGCTAGTGTCAAAGGAATAGGATGATATACCCCTGGAAGGTAGCACAACGAATGATCTGAGTACTTATGGAAGTAATGCATTATTTTTCTCTATCAATAATATCTTGTTCATCTGCATATAATTTTTTTTATTTATAGAAAGTAACAAGAGTACATTCCAACCACCTAATTAATGATGATGCCTTTGATTATATAAATGTCTAGATATAGCGCTCGAGTGACGAAGCGCCAAAAAAAAGTGCCAAAGGTTGGCAGATAAGCTCGGCCTGTCCGCTCAGTGGCGACACTATCGTTGTACGTGAACATGTGTTATGTGACATTTGAAAATGACGATTTGCCCTATATCAGTGTGCAGGAATTACATAGGACGATTGAAAACAACTAAAAATGTTACCTATCATCGGTTAGTTACCTTTAAATAACCATTTAGTTAAAACAACAATTCAGTTTTAATAGTGTAATTTGGTCTTAGGACAACGCCATTTGACGCCATGTTTACAGGGTTGCCTGTTCTTCAAATTAAACTTTCCCGATAATTATTTCGAAGTAAAAACCGATCATATTTACGGTCTTCTGCATCAAGTTAATTTGATAAGATTGGTTGTGGAAAAATATTTGGCTATAAGACAAAATTCGATAATATTAACCGGGATGTAAAATCTATACGAAAACTGTTTAAAAAATAAATTCGAAGGGAAGGTCATTAAGAATAAATAATAACTATCGATAGCTTTAGTTTTAAAAAGTTGCATTGTCTTTTTTAGTGTGACATGTTTAGTGTGACATGTTAGTGTGACCCGGCGATGTACTGTGTACTGATTGGTGGACAACAGTTCTGCATCGAATACAGAGGTTTGCAACCATGTTTCAGTTAGAGCAATAACTTCAGTATTTTGTGAAATAACATTGTTCGAAAATTCACCTATTTTCGTATTTGAACCACGAACATTTTGGTATTTTAAAGATAATTTTGCCATTTTTAGGTAGGTATAGATTTACCTGGACATTCTTTATTTAATGATGATAAAAATTTAAATTTAGTTGGCAGCGCCTAGGAATGTATCTTTCTTATTTGTTAAAAATAATCAAATAAAAATAAATTTCTTTTAACAATGATTTTCTTTTCATTTATATCATTATATGTAGAAAACTATCTTACTTAAATGAATTCAAAATTAAACGAATTATAGGTCCCGCAAAATCGAAACATATTTTTTACCCACTTTTATGGGAAATAGGTACTCGGGAGCTGGTATCACTCGACACGCCTAAAGTGACGTTAAGCGCTTCATCAACATTATAAGTTACGCATACTTGTGTGCGTGTCACGCACACAAGTGTTTCAAATCTGGCCTGTTCTTTTTGCCGGAATTACAGCGCAACACTCTATCTACACATTTATACATATAATCAAAGGATGATGCATACTAAAATCAGAGACAGCTTGTAATTTGTTAACCTTATTCAAATTGCCAAGCCTCAATGACAACATCACAATAATTCTAGGAAAAACCAAACATGATAACATACACATGCAATTATTTATAAGATCATTATTATGGAATTTTACTTGTGATCTTGTGTGGCCAGCTCGAAAGACCTTTCTCTTGTGCAGAGGTGCAGTTTGAGTGGCTTGGTTGTGCCAGCCACCGACTCCACCAGGCAGTGGGGCGTCAGGGCGATGGTCCCACTGGGCATCTTCTCCGATGGACTCTTGTAGTAGGTCAGCTCGCATGGTTGTAGGACAAACCAGTATTCCCTCAGTGTTGGAAGGAGGTAGCCTCGTTTGAAAAGATAACCCTGTCATATAAAAGAGATTAAAAAATTATATATGTAATACCCACATTAGACAAGTAATGATAGAAGAATAAGTGTGGCAAGCAGTGTATTGCGCCCTCTCTACAGCTCAGTGATAAGAAAAGTCGAGCTCACCATCAAGACAAAGATGGCAGTGTTTAAAACGGTTTACCGCCCGACGCTCACTTACGGCCACCAGACATGGATGCTAAATGAACGAACACGCTACAGCGAACAGCGAGGAGTGGCAGGGGTTACGAAATGGGATCATATAAGAAACTCGGTGATCCAAGATGATCTGAGGTGACTTGGGCATGTACTAAGAATGTCTGATGACCGAATTCCGAGGAAGATACTGAGTGCGATTCCAGAGGTCCAGTGGGCCGCCCCAGACACAGTTGGGCGAGGCAACTCCAGAAACTGTGTGAGGAGAGGATGGGTCTACCATGGACAGAGGCCGAGCAATCAGCACAAGACAGGGACGTATGGAGGAGCCTTGTCGATGTCGATGGGTCCCCGACCCAAATAGGATTAGGGGAAGAAGATGATGATGACGATACCCACATTTTATTATGATTTTTTTTTGTGTGAATACCTCACAAGAGTCCCAACTGCTCCTGTCTGGAGCTAGTGAGACAATGGCATTCCCAATTGGGGTATGTTGTTAGGCTGAATGTAGTGGGGAAGGGAAGGAGATGGGAAAGAAGAAGGTGGAGAATATCCCTGACTATACTGCTCTGGTCACCCTACACGGCTAAAGCCATTTCAAGCAACTTTTCATTTCGGAATGGTGGTCGTAGGTATACCAGGGCGATATTGAGAGTATCTTCCACTCTGGAACGTGCCACAAATACACCTTATATTATTTTTAAATGATTCAATTGTGAAAACACAAATCAATCAAATAAAATTTCGCTAGTTGAGAGCCCTGTCCCTCGAACATGGAGGCCACCTTAACCTAATTGAGCATGAAGCCATTGTGAGATTCTGCTGGTCCCAAGATTGCGGTGGACTGATCGTGTGCAAAGGATGCCAGATGATAAGAGCACTGAAAATCATGATCAAGTGGGTTACTAATCTAACCACTTGTGTGACAGTGAATTAAAAAATAGTGATTTCCAGTTTTATATTCGGCCCCACTTTTTGCCAAAATATCTTTCATTTAAACTGCTTACTGTGGTAAAGCCAATGAATCCACCCATTTACCAATATTTTTAGGTTTCATATAAAAATTATAAATTTATTTTTCTTCTTGATCACTGGTGCTAAATTTTCAAAGAGCGCCAGCTAATTCTATTTTCACAATAACTTGAATGTTTTTGTAAATTATGCTCAACCTATTGATAAGTAATAGCTAAACCATTCACAAATTCTGAGTACAATGTTTGATGGTGGACTCAGTTAAAACAAGACTCGCATTTAGAATGCAATATAAAATTATCTTTGCGGATTCATCTGCAGATGCATTTCAAAGGAAACCATTCTCGTTTTCCAAGTGCAGTAATAAAATTCTAGTTATACCTTTTTAATAACGTCCTTAATAAAAGTCTGATAGATCTCATCAACGGCTTCGATGATTGGCGCCTCATCCACGCTGCCGTCCCCGCAGTACTTGGCCTCCAGCACTGTGATGAAGGTCCTCAGCTGGAAGTCGCGCACGGAGCTGCTGAACACTTCCCACTCGTCCAGGGACCACACCAGTCCCAGGGAGCTGACCAGCTGCTCGGCCACGAGACCCGCTTCCGATGCTTCTATAGTCACCTGGAATTTTTTTTAAAGACTAAGGAAGGGTGTTTCACAGAATTTCATCAATTCATGAAATTTCAAAGTTAATTTGCAAGTTCTGTAAAGGTTCTATTCAAGTTCTGTTATTATATTATTATTGACCGTTTTTTTCACTTAGAACTTGAATAGAACATTCAGAGAACTTGAAAATTAACTTGAAATCTGATGATTTATTCAAATTCTGTATGTGCGGAGATTTGTATACAGGCGATGTCAGTCTCCCACAACCGGCCGGACGAGGTGGTTTCGACTCACATTGTCAAAACTTTAAATATGACTCACTTGTGTCTTGTGTCAAAGACATTTTGTAACAATGTGTGTGCTTTAGAACAACGTTAAAACAATGAAACATTTGAACAAAACAATCAACAACGAATGACTTGGATATAAAAATGACAGATACTTCCATATTCAAGGGCTTTTCACCAATTCTGAGTAACTGTCGATTAGCACTACTCCTCGAGTAGCATAAACATATTACCCTTTTCACCACTGCTCATTAACATTACCCTTCAAGTAAATGTTTGTTTTTACTGCCATGTTCATCCTTTGATTAAAGTTATTTAACGAGTAGTGACTCAACAGTTTAATCAGATGTGGTGAAATTCCCCCAATCATAAGATAACTGAGATGGGCTGTCAACATGATGAGAATAACATAAACCAAAAACAAATTGAGGCGTACGAGGTGCCATATTGTGCCACAGTGGAAATGATTTAAAGGTAGACCGAGGACGAGATAGACTGATTTTGTAGAAGAAGAATGGAGTACAAATTAGAAGTTCTGAAGGTAAGTTATGAAGCTGGCTACTAAGTTCTTATAATAATCCTTAAAAACGTAGCGCTAAGTTTTCGAAGTCATTTTAGTAGCATTGAACAGTTTAGATTTTCGGCAGCACGCCAATTTAGTGAATTTGGATGTTTAAGGGCCCGCACCCCAATTTCTACCGATTTCTTGCATATCTCCCTTAAACACGGTAAGTTTTAAAGCTCTTAAAATATATATGTTATTCTTGAAGATAATATCTAGACATTCCCCACGCCGAAACGCAAATTATGTAAAATTCCCTCGATAGAAAAAAATCGCAAAGTATGCTCCAAAAATTATTATAAACAGGTTTGTTTCAGCTATTTTACAAGTTATATGAATGAAAAAATTCAGTGTTTCTTTAAATGCTGTTTAAGACAACCCCCGGGAGATTTTTGCTCTATTTTAAACGAGTCGTGTTTTATTAAACATTTTCACGCTGCAAATGTTAGCGCTCTCCTCTAACATTCGTAATTTCGTATCTCTCCATCTTCTTTTCGAGCCCGGTTGCAGAGCCTTAAGTGGGTTCATGGTGCCAGAGCTTAATATTCGAGAGTTTTTGAAGCTTTGAACAAACAGATTTCATGTTTAAAGATGATTAGCATATTATGCGTCAATTAGGATGCTATAAAACATTTAGATTGGCTTTTTGGGTGGGCATTTTGAATCATGGATGTGGTTATGAGATAAAGCAGGAATAATTAAAAAGTAATAATTCCACTCTTCACCAGATAAAACAATATTTGTGGTGACATTATTTATTAAATTATGAAATAAACACACAACTATACTGAATTATTTTTAGGTGATTTATTTTTGTTCCTCCTTTAGCCAACGTTTCGGACGGCATTATAGTGTCCATCATCAGCCTAGCGATTCTATATCTTTTGTGGGATCGAGATCTCCTGATGGACGAGATCTCCTTTCAGATTTGTGTGATTTTCTATGGCTGTTATTTGCCTTTTCTATGGGCCGTTGTCAGATTTCAACTGTGAGCTGTCAAATATTTTAGTTTAGATCGTTTTAAATCGGCGAAGCTGGCCTGATACCCATAGAAAAAGCAAACAACAGCCATAGAAAATCACACAAATTCGACAGGAGATCTCGATCCCACAAAAGATATAGAATCGCTCGGCAGGTCAGATGTGTAATCGAAGGATATGTAGATATGGATATTATATACATATGTATAGTGTACAAAATACTTTTTGCCGTGAAAATCTGAAATTACATCCATCTAAAGATATTGAAATACAAGAGATAGGTGTGCTATGATGGCTGCCCGACCATAGGCGGACTACCGTCTAATGCAGTGGTTCCCAACCTTTTTCTGACCCGGGACCACTTGTACGTTTATTTTTTCGACAGGGACCACATTTTTTATGAATTCGAAATTTGTATGTCAACTTTAATGGGGGAGGGGGGGGGGGGGGGGGATGACACCACGTTGGCACAATGGGAGGGACGTAATGGGACAAGGTAGGGAATAGGGAGGGTTCTAGCAGAATATTTACCACAACGGAGGGGGTAGAACAGGGTAGGATGAGGTGGGGCAAAACGGAATACCATAATGGCCACTGCCGCAAGGTACAATAATGATAAAGTGAATATTGTCCCGATTTCTTTTATTCAGACTTCTCCACCAGGGACCGCCCGCAAGTTGGCTCGTTTATTGACCGGCGGACCATCGCGGACCATCTTCTAGCCTGTTGCGGACCACTGGTTGGGAAACCCTGGTCTAATGGGAATAGTTTGAATATGAAAAGAATTCGTTCAGTTACTTGATTTTTTGAAGGTGTGCAGTAGTATTGGTTAACAATATAGTTTGAATACGGAAAGAATTAAATCATTTAGTTGATTTTTTTAAGGTGTGCAGTAGTATTGGTTAACAATATAGTTTGAATACGGAAAGAATTAATTCATTGAGTTGATTTTTTTAAGGTGTGCAGTAGTATTGGTTAACAATATAGTTTGAATACGGAAAGAATTCATTCATTTAGTTGATTTTTTGAAGGTGTGCAGTAGTATTGGATAACAAAAACGGCGACGCCAGGAAACACAGTCCCACCCAGTAGAAACTGCCGATAGCACATCTCTTATATTTCAATATCTTTGCATTCAACACACAATTATTTGCATTTGATGACTAATCTAGTAATTATAAAGGCAAATTCTGAAAGTTAGTAAGTTGTTAATCACAAATAAAAAGAATGTTGGCAAATAGCGCATCACACATTATATATTCAATAAAATTATGCTTCAATCCATTTGAAGATATTATAGGTAGTAAACAATTCTGATAACACAATGGCAGGATCTTAAATAAATATTTAAAATACTTAGGTACCTACCTATTCATTTGTGCTGGTGCCTTTTATAAACTTAATATTATTCTACTTGTAATTAAATGCAGCTGTCTACTGCATGTTTCAATGCACAATCAAATAGACTTTAGAAAATGTAAGTTACAATAATTAATACCTATTATCAAAGAAATAATTTACACACAGTATTTCAACATTCCGTTACCTGTCCTTAAATAATCACACGATCAAACAATAAAATTACTTCATTAGCAATTTATACAAAAGTAATTAATCACTAACATCTTAATTAAACCACGCTGTTTCATCTCAGGCTAATTTGTTCGCTTTTCGGAAAAACTCATACAGGTCATAGAAATTCGTTGCTATCATAGTGAGAAATATGATATAAACTATGTTAGAAAGAGAAAACACCATGCTTTATATTCAATTCTAAAAGTTAACCACAAAATCAGCAAAATGTACAGCTTTTTGAATTGCATCTTGAATTATGAAATTTTGGGAATTTTTTATTAATTATTTTTTGGAAAGACAAAAAAGTGAGGTTCCTATACCTAATGTTTATAATACATTTGTCTAATAAAATAATTAAGCATTTGTTTTTATTTTTTTTTCATTAAGTATCAAAACTTTTTATATTTTTATACTTACTTCAAAAATTATATGTTTATTTCGGTGATCGGACAACTCAGAACCATGCAACTTCAGCACCCCCATTGAAAAGTCATTAAAAAATATATTAAAAAATGGTTAAATAGTATACTTTAGGTTAGGTTACGGCTATTTTTAATTTTTTTTTCATAGGTAACTTTTTAAAGGGGAGTTGAAATTGCATGATTCTAAGTTGCCATGGAACCGTTTATTTCGATTTATAAAATTTGAAAGCGTATTTTATCACTTTCCAAAAACAGTTTTTAGTTTTCGGATAAATTAAAAAATATTCCATTTATTTGGATTTTATTGCAAAGCGGAAATATTTGGACCATCTGACAAAGTTTTCACGTTTTATTTCAATTTGGAATACAAAAAAGTTGGTTTTGAGTTTGGCTTTTGACAGGTGGATTTTCGGCGGGAAAACGCATTTTTGAAATCGAAATGCTTCGATTAGTAAAAAATTGAGTAGGTACTTACTTCAAATAACAATATAGTACTTACCTATTAAAATATGTACAATTAGGTACGTAGGTACTTTTATTTCTTCAAATAACCGGATTGTCATTTTTTTATCGAAAGAGTTAATGTTTTCTAGTGGAAAAAATATATATTTTTTAACGTAGATGAATAATAAAAAGAGCCTGCGAAGGGAAGAGAAACGGATAGAATGACAAGTGACAGGACAACGAAAACCACGATCAAATGTCAAATGGCTGTCCCATGGCGGACCGAGGAAGAGCTGGACTCAGTGGACTGAAGGCGTGGAAGATAATTATTGAAAAGCCTGAGGGTTCGAGGCGAATGGCGAGGGATCGGAGCAAATTAGTAGCGAAATTTTTTTGGAGGAGGCCAAATCCCTCTCTCGGATGCAGTTCCGTGGTAAGTGTTGATAATGGCAAATTAACAGCTTTATGTTATAAGATATTTTTGTGTATACCTGAAAGTTTCCTTCATTCTCTTCATCTGGCACCAAGTCTCCTAAAAGACAGAATATTCTGAAGAGCTGGTAAACGCAGGCCTTGGGAAATATGGGCCTCTCCCTCTGCAGGAACTGTTTGCGGCAAATCAACCAGCAAACCTAAGAAGGGAAACAACGAAATTTTGTCAGTAATTTTAAAAAATAATATTTCGAGTATATTTATTGACTCCAGTTACTAATTTATTTTTATTTTTTTTTTATATCAAACGTTTATTGATTATAGCATATAAAATATAATGTACATTTAGATGATGTATTAATTTGCTTACATGTTCATATTCAAATATGTTAATACCACTCTTCCATGGAAGCGTTAGCTTGTGTCTGGAAGAGTAGTGTACATTTTTTAATGCTATATTTAAGTTCTTAAATTACAATGTGAATATAAAAAACAATAAGTTGTAAGTTCGGTGATATGTAATTATAAGTATTTATCTACTATCAAAACAATTTTACTGTTTGGATAATGTGTCCAGAATTATTGTAATTAGTTGCTAAAAACAATACAAAATTTAACTTATTTGAAGAATGGAGTATCACTTGGAAACTGAGTTATAAGTAGATTAGATTAGTCGGAAACTGTTTTTTGTTTTTTGAGATTATCTTTAAAATATTTTTTTACAGTGTTAATATCTACAGCCTGTATGTCGGACGAATATCTACAGCTCATATGTTGAACTAATATTTACGAACTTCAGAGTGTTGACTAATATCTACAGAGCGTAGGTTGAACTAATATCTACAGAGCAGTAGGTTGGACTAATCAGCTTAATGTGTCCAATAGTCCGATATCGGGATTTTTATATACATACTTACATAAATTAAGTTTTCTAAACTGCATACGCAATATTACGTTATTCCAATATGCTATACATAATTGCAAATCCAACCTCTGCCAGTACTGTAGATATTCGTCAACACTTTAGTTCTCATAGATAAGTCAACAGTTTGAGCTGTAGATATTCGTCAACACTTTGATTCTCATAGATATTAATTCAATTTTTTCAGTTTTTGGAATTCCTGTACATATTAGTAGACGCCTCATATTTATTAGTGACCGACCGAAGGTTCGGTTTCGGTTTCGGCAAGTTTCGTCAAAAAAATCTAGTTTCGGCATCAGTTTCGGTTTCGGCAGATTTTCTGCCGAACCTTCGGCCGCACCGAAACTCTGCAAAAGACCTCAATAAAATGGTAAATTTAGTCTTAAGAATGTTGTGATTGGAAACGCAATTTATTAAAATACATCAATTAATGAGGTCCTTGCTTTATAATGTACATACGTGTTGATTATTGACAAAATTTGGTTCCAAGAAGTAGATAACATGTTTGTCTAATTTTTAGTAAAATCAAAAAAAAAAAATTTTTTCACATACTTCAATTATTGTTTTTTTTTTTTTAATTGCTTTTAACACATGTTAACTGTTTGTATAAGTGTAAAAATAAGCCAAATTTAATTAAACAATAGATTTTTAACATGTTTAAAAAAAGTTTCGGTTTCGGCCGAAACTGAGATAGCTACCAAGGATTCGGTTTCAGTTTCGGTAGAAAGTTCTGTTTCGGTCGGACACTAATATTTATAATTCTATAAGTAATAAAATGTTCAACAAACGTAAATAATATAGGGTAAAGGGACGTACTCGATTTACTTTCACCAGTGATTACTCACAATTTGGAGTAAAACATGTAGAGTCTGTCAATTAAGAGTAGAAAATATTAAAAATTGAACTACAAAATTTGTAGGCTTGCAACACCAATTTAACTGTCAAATATTTTTTCAAATCGCAATGACACTAATGTATAAAACACTGAAGTCACATTTAAAAAACATTTTTTTTGGTATTAAAGAAAAAAAAATAATTCGAAGAAGCGCTGTTGCCCTTCGAATAATAAGAAAATAATTTTCTGTCAACTTTTGCCTGTCGAAGTTGGCGCGCAAAATTCCTGGTTCTTCCCATGCATTTTAAATGTTCCTTGTTTTTTTTACGCTTTTGCAAAAACAAAAATTGTTCTAAAATTTAGATACAATAATCTTTCCAATTTGTTTATTAGAAATCAACATTTTTGTTTCTAAATATTAAAATTTTAATATTGGAAATGTAAATTGGCTAAAAATGTATACCTAAGAATATTCGAATTAAAGTAATTAAAATAGAATAAACTTAACATTTTAAATACAGATTCCTTTTCTAAGCAAAATTTGTAATAAAACTGTCACCTCACTTTTTATCACTTTCATACAATTTTATTTTAAAATTAAACGTGTGATGCGTTACAAATTGGCGCAAAATTAAACTGTCACTTTTGATCGGGTTTGTAAAATATCTGAACAACCTAGCTCATATAATTCTAAGACAATGAGAAGCATTATTTCATTCCGTTTCTAACATAAAAGAAATCACAAATATTCACATGACAGGAAGAGAGATATCTAACTTTTAATAATGCACTGTTGCTCTGGGACAATCTGGGTCCCCTGTTATTATAACGGCATATGATGTTTTGGGACAACTTGGGTCTCCTGTGATTAGACGGGTTAAGGTATCTTATAAATTTGATTAATTGGTGTTTTATAAAGTGATTTTCTTTCATTTAATATAACATAAATTTGAATTTAACAGTAGGTAAAAAGGAAGAATCACTAATGGTGAGTAGTTACATTACTTTTAGGTTGGAATGAGTTAAATATATTCAGATTTAAAATTAGAGACATGATCTAAAACCCGGACAATGCTGGCTACTTAAGCTAGTATATAAATGTGAGCAATTTCTAACCGAGCTTTTTATTTTACTATAATATCGTTATTCCTCATTGTATTGACAAAAATTGCAAAGGTATAGTATAGGTACCTATAAGCAATTCTAATTTTAAGATCACTAGGTATCAAAATTGCAATAAAAAAATATTTTTCCCACTTTTATGTGTTTTTGATTTTTTACAAAAAATGTAAGTTACACAGCTTTATATGGAGGCGTCTACTAATATCTACAGGAATTCCAAAAACTGAAAAAATCCAACTAATATCTATGAGAATCAAAGTGTTGACGAATATCTACAGCTCAAACTGTTGATTAATATTTATGAGAACCAAAGTGTTGACGAATATCTACAGCACTGGCAGAGGTTGGATTTGCAATTGTGTATAGCATATTGGAATAACGTAATATTGCGTATGCAGTTGCAAGTATGTATGTAAAAATCCCTAATATCGGACTATTGGACACATTTAGCTGATTAGTCCAACCTACGCTCTGTAGATATTAGTTCAACCTACGCTCTGTAGATATTAGTCAACACTCTGAAGTTCGTAGATATTAGTTCAACATATGACCTGTAGATATTCGTCCGACATACAGGCTGTAGATATTAGTATCTGGAGTCCTTTATATTGCCACCATGTGTTGTATTTTTAGTATTGCCATTTGATCAACAGTGGCGCCCTCCTATGTTTTCTACTCTTATTTGACAGACTGTAAATGAGATTTTGTTCTTCGGTGACATGTTTCTTTTTTTTAATCTAAAAACATAGAAAATCAGTAGGCATTGGACAACTAGGGTCGATGCGAGGGGTTGAGGGGTTAAAAAATTAAATAAATCGTGGTTCAAAAACAAAGTTATTAAAAATAATATATATAGTATATTTGCGGCATGTTCCAGAGTGGAAGATATTCTCTATCGCCTGGGTGTACTAGCACCATTCCGAATTGAAACGATGCTTGAAATGACTTTAGCCGTGTTTGGTAACCAGAACAGAATAGCCAGGTACTTCCCCATTTTTTCTCTCTCTATCTCCTCCTCTCCCCACTACCTTCAGCATCACAACTTACCCCGATTGGGTAACCCGAGTTAGTTACCCCGGTTACCCTGATACCATAGCCACACTGCCTCCAGACGGGAGCAGATGGGACTCTTGTGCGGTATTCACACACAAAAAGAATTAAAATAGTAGGTAAGTGTGCCTATGCGCACAGCAATAATGTCTTCTTTTACCAATAAAAGTAGGTACCTTTCTTTTATGTTATGACTTATGACTTATGACCTTAGTAGTTACGACAGAAAATATATTAAATTTAATACTCACCGAGTTTATTTGGAAATAGAAAATTAATAAACCAAACAAAAAAGTAGCTATATTTTTACTAGATATCCGTATCAATATAATCTACAATGTCATTAAAAACATCGCGGTTTTGCAATACCACTTCGTCCACTTCGATATATTTTTGATGAATCACAATAATTCGTAAGAATTTCTAAAAATAGCGTTGAAGCACGGTTTATGTTTACTAGTTGTTACCAACCGGTTTCGGTTTCGCGGAAAAAAATCGCCAGAGTTTGAGCACATTTTAAATATCAAAATATTTTTTTAACAAAAAATTGCTTTTGCAAAAATCTGTCTTATTTATGACATTAAATGCTAAAGCTCCTTACCCTTTTATGGAAATGAAGTTGAAAATAGTTGTATTGAATACAAAATTATCGACTGAAAAACTACACAAAACATGTATCTATAACCTGGGTATTACTTAGATAGATATGTGATAACTTGATAACACTCGAGCAAACGTCTTCCAAACACTTCGATTAGGTAGGTAGGGGAGACCTAGGAGAGTTGTGACAATTTTTAATTTAAGGGACATATCTCGCTCAAGAAACATTCCTCAGTTATGACCTATGTGAATTAATGTAGCACCATTCCTTTCCTTTCCAAAACAATCATCAAAATTAATTAAAGTATTACGGTTTCCGAGAAAACCAACAAAAAGAAAAACTACTCCCTCTGTCACAACTGCCCTATCACCGAGGTAAATTGTGACAGCTTTGTATTTAGACTATTTGAGCATTTCGACACTAGCAATGCCTTTATCAGTCTTTCGTGTATAGTTATTAGGCATTCTGAAACAAAAAAAGTAGTCATCCAGCACGCAACATTACACCACAAGTCCAAATATTTTTTTAATCGAAAATGATTTTTTTGAGACAAGCTTTTATTGCGGACTGTACTTGCAAGATTTGACCTTAATATAAGAATGCACAAAAACACATACAGACATCGCAAATTAATTTTTAAAAGTTTTGAAATAACCCAGCAGAAAAATGAAGTCAAAAAGGAGAGTTGTGACAGGCTATTACAACTCTCCTAGGTGCTCAAAATTACGACTTGGTCCGAATAATGATTCATATTTTCTAAACACGATGCAAACACAAAAGATCAATGCAACGCTTTGAGATTTAAATAACAAACATCTTAAGAAAAAATAACACAACATCGCACGTATAATAAGACACAGTGGCGGCGTAGGGTAGATTGGCACCCGGGGCGCTTTTGTATTGAGCACCCCTACTTAAAATAAAATACCAAATAGTTTTTTTTTACATAAGCTCCACACAGGAGGCCTTGAGGAAAGTAATTTCCCTGAGAGCCTATGTCATCTTTGGGGATGCTGTGTGGAAGCTTTTTAGGGAAAAGAAGGAGAGGAGGGTTCTGGGAAGGAAAAGGGTTTAAGGGGTGGGTAGGAATCTGGGGTTCAGTGTGTCCTGGTCATCAGACCTAAACACACCTCATCCCATGAACCCGGGCACCCCTGCTAAATCACCAAAAGTAGCGAACCACTTGGGGTGACTGACCTATGGCAGAGGTGATGGTTATCCAATAAAGGTGTCCGGGGCGGCGGTACCCATTCTCGCCTCTCAAATTGAACATAACATGATTACGAGACTTTATTTTACTAAAATATTCGATCACATTATCAAATTTTATTTCCGTCTCTCTTTCAATTGAAAAAATCGAAAGATTGGTTTGTCGCACTCGGCTCATTGTGTACTTTAAGTAAGATTCTATCAATTTTAATTCTGAAAAGCTTCTTTCATATGAGCCACCAAAACACATTGTTAAAAAAAATCTCTAGCCTCGATTACATTGAGCGAGTTTACAAGCTACTAGCCGGCATATTCACTAACTGCTAGTGAACTCGCTCAGTATCATAATCATATTATTAGTTAACTAGCAGATTTTTACACTGAAGAAGTTTACTAGCAGATAGTGGCTAGTAGCTTGTAAACTCGCTTAAT
This sequence comes from Limnephilus marmoratus, assembly GCA_917880885.1. Classification (NCBI taxonomy): domain Eukaryota; kingdom Metazoa; phylum Arthropoda; class Insecta; order Trichoptera; family Limnephilidae; genus Limnephilus; species Limnephilus marmoratus. The sequence goes on along the minus strand of OU862919.1, from coordinate 24,825,470 downwards.
GTAATTGAGGCTTAATACATAGCGCTAAACTCACAATAAATTTGAGAAGCTCCAATGTAGTCCATTGAACTGCTTCTTGGGCAGAAATGTTGGTGGCTTCCAAGTTTTTAAGCACTTCCAAGCACTCCATATTGTCTCTGATACTTGTTTAACGGACACGTCTACATTTTTCATTAATATTTCCCACCGCACTCGATGTTACTTGCGGTATAAGATCAGACCAAGCGCAACATGAATTCATTCTTTTAGGGAATTAGAAATTCTATTCGAAAAAAAATTAAAATATAGTTGCGATGCGTTTCCAAATTTGATATATCAGTTTGTAGGTAGCTAGATACAAGAGTAGGTAGTTATTTATTGATCTGTTTGTATAGACGTATAGAATTCTTTGGCTGTACGAGTGAGTCGTCGTTGTCACCCCTTGGTGCTTGGTACCCGGGGCGGACCGCCCCCTCCGCCCCCCCTTACGCCGCCACTGATAAGACATGATATAAATTCAATCAAAATTTTGAAGAAAAACTTACTTTTTGCATTTTTTTGCACGCAGACGTCGTAATTACGTAACCGCTTCTCGTGCGCCGCCGCGCCGGCGGGTACCGAGTGAAGTAGCGCGTCTCTAAAGCGACAACCGGGCGTTTTTACAATATCGCTAACTATTATAGGTTGGGAGAAATCGTCTTTGTCACAACTCTCCTCTGTCACAACTCTCCTAGGTCTCCCCTACCTATAATCGATCTCGTCGAAATGAATGTTGCACATCACTAGATCGATCAGTCGATAAAAGTGTTGAGAATACTATAACATAGCTGCTATCATAGTCCTTCCGCCGAAAGCTCTGTTGTGACCTATTTTTCTGTTACTTGGTTCTGTTCATGAGAACGAAGAATATGTTACCACGGAGCTAACAACAATACGCTTATAAAGATATTACCTCTTCAATTTTCTCCTCGAAGTTCCTCTGCTCCGAAAGATTCAGCTTCTCTGAGAGTTGTGAGAAGACCTCCTGCTGCAGATAGTACTGGAAATGCTGGAAACTGAGCTCCGACGTAGATCGGTAATGATCCAATCCTCTCTCCACCCCGTAGAGGTCCAATAATGTCCCGATGTTAGCTGTCAAAACCTTTAAAAACAATATATTAATTAATGTAATATTAATAATTCCAAATGAAATGAAAAAAATAAAACATAAAAAAGGTAACGGTCGTTACTGGAATCGAACCCAGAACGTCAGTCTTACCGGGACAACACTCTACGACTCTACCGCTGAGCTTTATCGAAGTCAAAAATCAAAAACCCTCCATAAACCCGTGACAGTAAATAACTAAGTACCTAATAAGGAACTCCAGTGAAAAATATTATGCTTTAAAAAAATATGTTCATACAGACCAATAAATTTTCTGATTCTGAATATATACGTTTTTTCATAATATTAAACGTAGAGTTCTTAAAAAAATATTAAAAAGTGCATTTTTTAACGTCTCGTTAAAATATACTGTAAAGTTGGTACGATTGAATGGTTAGTGCTGAGTCACCAGTCATTGTATCACATTGTATTGAAATCAATTGAAATGTAGGTGAATGTAGGTATGGCACAAGACATCAGTATTAACGACATTTCATGTTATTCTTTATTTCGTACTGTTTATAGAGATTTAGTTGTAGTGTTTATTGAAACAATATTTAAGCCTAAATAATTCAGTATCAAAAATAGAGGTATCTCTGTTAGTTTATCTCTATTATTTAAAATATTGAAAAACTACTGCACAAAAAAAAATAGTAATGCTTCTTCTAGGGAGAATACTTCGAACAACGGAACAACCGATTTCAAAATGGCGGCAGTAGATCAGGAGGCGTCTACTAATATCTACAGGAATTCCAAAAACTGAAAAAATCGAACTAATATCTATGAGAATCAAAGTGTTGACGAATATCTATAGCTCAAACTGTTGATTAATATCTATGAGAACCAAAGTGTTGACGAATATCTACAGCACTGGCAGAGGTTGGATTTGCAATTGTGTATAGCATATTGGAATAACGTAATTTTGCGTATGCAGTTTAAAAAACTTAATTTATGTAAGTATGTATGTAAAAATCCCTAATATCAGACTATTGGACACATTTAGCTGATTAGTCCAACCTATGCTCTGTAGATATTAGTTCAACCTAAGCTCTGTAGATATTAATCAACACTCTGAAGTTCGTAGATATTAGTTCAACATATGAGCTGTAGATATTAGTATCTGGAGTCGTAGATCAGCTGCTTGCCCAATCCCATACTAATTTTTCTGGAGTGATGACGTCACACGATTTACCATATTTCCGGGGGGTCTCGAAAAATTAAAACTTTGACAATTATTTTAACTATTAAAACTAACTCTAAAAATAAAAATAAAAATGCAGTTATTTAAGTTAGAAAGTCATTATTCATAAAAAAATTTAAAAAATTGGACTGGAGTTCTCTATTGTGTAAAAATGTACGCAAATTCTTATTTGTAAGCCTTTTAGGTAACTTTTAGTTAGTCAAATTCTTATTTGTAAGCCTTTTAGGTAACTTTAACTTTGTAAGTCATTTCATAAAAATTCTTCAGACTTAAAGAGTCCTAAATTCTCCAGTCTTTCAAAATAAACATTAACTCAACTTTTGACACTAATCATCTTATTAATATAATATCAACAGTGATGGGGGTAGCAAGTAGTCATGCAATGTCCAGTTTTTTTTAAATAAAATGTCCTCCGCGTGCAAAGTTGTATCTTCTCCAAGCACAAACTTTCCAATTATAGTGTGTTTACCGGAAGTGACCAGTCAGGTAGGTAAGTATGTTTTCGGTACCTATTGGTACACAATGAAACAAGACAGAGCCTAAGAATTCATAACAAAGTGTATAGCGCCCTTGAGGTGATTTCACATAAAAAAACGGTGCACTACAAATCATTCATTTATGATTTTTAAGTCATATTTCAAATTATCCTTAAATAAAGTACCTACTTCACATTGTAACATGTAATTTCATTGTTAGTATAGTTTGGCAAGAAAGTGTAGAAATTAAATAAATTGGAACTAAACGTTTTCATTACTATGGCAGCACCGAATTATATGACGTTTCCTATGGCTGTCATGTTATCGCATGTTACGGTTGATTTATTGTCTTAAATCTGAGTAGAAGATTGCTGATTTGATAATATTTTTATTCATTGTTTGCCTGAATTTAATTAAAATGAATAAACCATTTCATAGTGATGCAAGAGGGGTTATATTCTGCGTTTTTCAACGCTGCCTAGCCGAGTATCACGCGAAGAAGCTCTATCTGATTTAGAAGATGTTTACAAACGAACTGCAGAAATGACTGGTACGTTGTATAGTTTGTTTAATAAATTTCATTAGTATTAGAATATTTATGCCAATTTTCGAGCGATAATAACCATTACAATCTGATTTGAGGTTATGTTAAAAAATTCGAATTTGACATTTCGATTTGACAGTTAATATGCGGCCACAGGAAAAAGGGAATAACTCAATAAAAAAAATAATAATATGCAACTTCTTTAAACTCGTAGAAAAGTTACTTTTTTCTCGTTTTCTCTTTTTTTCTTTCTAAGTGAATATTATCTAGTGTGTGTTTTTAAGACTACCTTCTATAATAATAATTTTAATGATGTTTTTCACACACAGGTAAATCTGAAACAATGGTAAGACGAATCGTCAAGGAAGGGGAAAAGGCAGATGGAAAATTTGAAACACTGGGAAAACGGAAAATGGGCATAATAATAATAATATGTAATAGCATAAGTGCTGATGATTGGAAAAATTGTTGCAAACACGTAATGAAAATTGAGGCAGAATATTATGCACGAGGCAGTACTATATATGATGATATCGATGAACTGCGTTTAGATGAAGATGAAGATACGGAAGAAGAAGAATCACATGAGGACAAAGACAATAATTACATGTCGGGTGTTGAATTAATAGACTTAAATTTTTAAGTACCTACGTTTTTATATCGAAAAAACGCCCACTTAAAACTTGTTTTGTTTTATTTTGCTTCTATTAAATTACAGTTTTTTGTGCAAATTTTTTGAAAATACAAATACGGTATGAAATATGCATTTTGCCAGAAGTGTTTTTTTAAAACATACATTCTTTGTCTTACGAGCCATCTTGGTGTAGCCATTTAAAACTAGAAAACGATCGCAGCGCCATCATTTATTTTCTACACTTAATTGCCAAACGTACAAGTGCGACATTTAAAATTAGAACTGATGTAGAATGTTGTGTGCTGTGACAATTATATTATAAAACTAAAGTAGGTACCTATTTACGGAGGTACTAGTCTACTAATATCTAATATCTACAGGAATTCCAAAAACTGAAAAAATCGAACTAATATCTATGAGAAGGAAAGTGTTGACGAATATCTATGAGAACCAAAGTGTTGACGAATATCTACAGTACTGGCAGAGGTTGGATTTGCAATTATGTATAGCATATTGGAATAACGTAATATTGCGTATGCAGTTTAAAAAACTTAATTTATGTAAGTATGTATGTAAAAATCCCTAATATCAAACTATTGGACACATTTAGCTGATTAATCCAACCTACGTTCTGTAGATATTAGTCAACACTCTGAAGTTCGTAGATATTAGTTCATTCATATTAGTATTTGGAGTCCCTATTTACCACGGTGGAAAGAATGGTACTTATTTCCTTTGTGGTGTGCCTCCCGATAGTAGGTATGTATTTTTCACGAGGACGTTTTTTAAAGGACAATAAATCCAAAAATGAGTTAAACATGTAATTTTTTTCCGTTTTTTTCTCTTTCGATCTGTGTCGTCGAAATATTTATGGGAAAATAAGTACCTACCTACGTGCTTTTTAAGAGGATTTTTCATGAAAAAGTAAAAATGGTTTAAATATTATTAAAGAAATTTACAAAAAATGTTAAGTATTCTGAAATTTCTATTTAATGACATTTTATAATAAAAAATCATAATCACCAATTCAAGTAAACATGATGATTTGTTATCATATTTTAGGCAGAAAGGTACTTTTTATTATTTTTTATGTGAATACCTCACAAGAGTCTCAGCTGCTCCCGTCTGGAACCAGTGAGATTATGGCATCCCCAATTGGGGGTATGTTGGAGGCTGAAGGAAGTGGGGAGGGGAAGGAGATAGGGAAGAGAAAGGTGGGGAAGTACCTGGCTATTCAGATCTGGTCACCAAATAAGGCTTTTTTTTACGTTCCATATCAAGCAATGTTTCAGTTCTGATTGGTGGTCTTATACACCAGGGCGATACTACGGTCGGCGTACTGTCGCTTGTCCGAATTTTTCACACGATCAGTTCCAATTTTATAAATGACACTTACATTCATAACAAGGTCTTACACCAGGGCGATACTACGGTCGGCGTACTGTATCGCTTGTCCGAATTTTTCACACGATCAGTTCCAATTTTATAAATGACACTTACATTCAAAACAAGTCCGAGTTCATTAAATTAGATACAAATAAAATTAGAATTGTTGATCATAGGCACCAAGCAGATAGGCAGTAGCGTAGCTAGGGGGGTGTTATCCGATTGGGGGTGACACCCGACGGAGTATCACTCCCCAAGAGCACAGTGTGTAGCTCTATGGCTTCCCGTGAAGTGCCCCGAAACTGGAGAATTTTGTGACGAAAGTAGCCTATATGTTTGGAGAAATTCTCTGGCCACCACCCCCCTCCGGACGGACCAATTTTTTGCACATTTGACTTTTTTTTTATGAAGTAGAAATTAGCGTTTTTTTTCAAGTTAACTTTAATGTGGGGGGGGGGGGGGGGGGCCGCCCATGCTAGCTACGCCACTGCAGATGGGTACTGGGTACGTGTGATATATACGTGTGGTATACTGGGTGTATGGTACGTAGATGGTACATATAGTACGTGTGGTATACTGGGTGTATGTACCTTCTCCATTTACATAAGGAATTTGTGACTAATTCGCATTATTTAGACCCCCCCCCTATCCTTAGAAATAATCGTGCGGTTCCGCCACTTCACCGAATACACATAGATTAAATACTTGGGATGGGTAATTATGGGTTGTTTGAAAAATTTAAGACATTCATCAAATTAAGTTCTATTCATGTTCTTCGATTATTTAAGTTTTTTATGAAGCAACTGGACTTTAATGATATAATAACAGAACATGAAAAGAACTTAAGTACACAGAAAGTAAAAATTAACTTAAACATTTGGTAAATTTTTGGGATTGGTGGCCAAGGCTATTACGAATAATTTTTAGAAAAAAACTTTAGATTCGCCTTAATCACTATAAAAGGAAACTTATTGCATCATGGCTGGCGGAAAATAATGCATTTTAATTTTCAATGTCGTTAACTAAAATTACTTCGCGAACCGAAACTATGACAGCCCGCCCGCCATTTTGTCGCTGTCAAAATACGTTTTTGAATGGTTTGTTTGGCTACGCAGGGTTTGTGTAGCGGGCTTGTGTATGTTATCTTTACCTTAAAAACAGCCTACGTTTTTGAATGGTTTGTTTGGCTACGCAGGGTTTGTGTAGCGGGCTTGTGTATGTGACAAATGGCGGGCGGCAGCGGGCGGGCTGTCGTAGTTCGGAAGTGAAATTTTATTTAACGACATTGAAAATTAAAATGCATTATTTTCCGCCAGCCGTGATGCAATAAGTTTCCTTTTATAGTGATTAAGGAAAATCGAAAGTTTTTTTCTAAAAATTATTCGTAATCGCCTTGGCCACCAATCCCAAAAAATTACCAAACATTTTTATGAATTGTTAAAAATTTTTAACCGACCGATCCTTTGATTTATAAAATATGAATGCATTTTATTATTGTGACTATCATTTTGTGTGAGCAACTGCACGCTAGTTGCAAATGTATAACTTATCTTAAACAATAACTAACCAACCATTCGTTTTGATGATAAAACACGTCGTCGTATACATTTTTATAGCAGAGTTTCTCAAACTATTATGTTTTTAGGTAATTATACCGCAACACAAACGACTCCAGATACTAATATCTACAGCCTGTATGTCGGACGAATATCTACAGCTCATATGTTGAACTAATATCTACGAACTTCATAGTGTTAACTAATATCTACAGAGCGTAGGTTGGACTAATCAGCTAAATGTGTCCAATAGTCCGATATTAGGGATTTTTACATACATACTTACATAAATTAAGTTTTTTAAACTGCATACGCAATATTACGTTATTCCAATATGCTATACATAATTGCAAATCAAACCTCTGCCAGTGCTGTAGATATTCGTCAACACTTTGGTTCTCATAGATATTAATCAACAGTTTGAACTGTAGATATTCGTCAACACTTTGATTCTCATAGAGGAGGCGTCTACTAATATCTACAGGAATTCCAAAAACTGAAAAAATAGAATTAATATCTATTAGAAGGAAAGTGTTGACGAATATCTACAGCTCAAACTGTTGACGAATATCTATGAAAACCAAAGTGTTGACGAATATCTACAGCACTGGCAGAGGTTGGATTTGCAATTATGTATAGCATATTGGAATAACGTAATATTGCGTATGCAGTTTAAAAAACTTAATTTATGTAAGTATGTGTGTAAAAATCCCTAATATCGGACTATTGGACACATTTAGCTGATTAATCCAACCTACGCTCTGTAGATATTAATTCAACCTACGCTCTGTAGATATTAGTCAACACTCTGAAGTTCGTAGATATTAGTTCAACATATGAACTGTAGATATTCGTCCGAGATACAGGCTGTAGATATTAGTATCTGGAGTCCTCATAGATATTAGTTCGATTTTTTCAGTTTTTGGAATTCCTGTAGATATTAGTAGACGCCTCCACACAAACAACTCTCAATATGGCCGCAAATTGGATGGAAAATTATCCGCAATATTAATTTGAACGAAATAGCTTACTATTTTTAATGCATTATTTTCAAATTCCGGTAATATTAATATCTTTTTCTAACAGTAATTATGTTGAAACGATGTAGGTACCAAAGGGTAAACATAAAGAAAAATGGGACACGGTTATTGCACATTTTTTTTATTATTTTAAATTACATAAAAAAGAAAAACAACTTTTTCAATTTGGGTACCGCCGCCCCGGGAACCTTTATTGGATAACCAACACCTCTGCCATAAGTCACCCCAAGTGGTTCGCTACGTTTGGTGATTTAGCAGGGGTGCCCGGGTTCATGGGGTGAGGTTTGTCTAGGTCTTGGAGGCGGATGACCAAGACACACTGAATCCCAGATTCCTACCCACCCCTTAAACCCTTTTCCTTCCCAGATCTCTCCTCTCCTTCCTTTCCTTAAAAAAACCTCCACACAGCATCCCCAAAGATGACATAGGCTCTGAGGGAAATTATTTTCCTCAGGGCCTCCTGTGTGGATCTCATGTAAAAAAAGGGAAAATGATGCATTTTAACAGCTATTTCGTTAAGAAAAACGGTAATTTAATGTCTTTTTTTAACTGAATTTAAAACTATCACGTCAATAGTAATGGCCGCCGAGTGAAAAATCGATTTTTATTTTAGTGAAATAACTTTTTTTTACATGAATACCGCTCAAGAGTTCCAACTGCTCCCATCTGGAGCCAGTGGGATTAGTGGCATCCCCAATTGGGATATGTTGTGAGGCTGAAGATAATGGGGAGGGGAAGGAGATAGGGAAGAGGAAGGTGGGAAATACCTGGCTATTCAGATCTGGTCACCAAACACGGCTAAAGCCATTTCAAGCAACGTTTCAATTCTGAATGGTGGTCTTACACCAGGGCGATACTGAGAGTATCTTCCACTCAGGAACGTGCCGCAAATATATTATATATTATTTATAATTAATAAATTGTGAAATGTCACAAATTAATCAAATAAAATTTATTTGCCACGCCGGGATTCGATCCCGCGACCTTCGGGGTGCTAGTCAAGAGCCTTACCACTGGACTACGCCGGCCGCCAAAAAAACCTACAAATTAAAAAGCGTTATTTTACTCTGGAAACTGAAACACTCACTTCTCATTATTATTTTTTCGGCTTTTCTGTATATTTACCTAAGTAAGTATTGTTTTTGGTAATTATGCGTATTGAGAGTGTGGCAGAATAGGAAAAAATTACTTGATTTTATAGGCACCTTCGTATCAGTAGTAAGTTTTAATATTGTGTTTGGGGGCCATTCATAAATTACGTCACACGAATTTTTTGATCGCCCCTCCCACCCCGTCCCTGTCACACATCGTCACATTTGTGAGACCCCCTTCCCCTAGTGTGAAAATTTTGCAATTTTACAATATTTTTTTTAATAATTTAGATTTTTACATGTGACGTCACAGAGCTGATGACCCCCCCATACCCTTGTCACACTTCTCTACTCCCCTCCCTCCCCTTATCCAATTGCGTCGCAACCTTCCTCTTCGCCACTCCCTTCAATCTCCCAACATATCCCAAATTGGGGAAACCATAGTTCCACTGGCTCCGAACAGCTGCGAGCAGTTGGGACCCTTTGTGCGATAGGTGTTCATATACCTAATAAAAAGGGGGCTTGTCCATAGAATGTTTGAGAAACGCTTTTATATTATATACGATAAGAATAATTATAGTCAGTCTTTCCCAACAGTTGACCTCAGAGTTTGTTTCCATATTTGATTTAACTCCATTAAGGTTCTCAAGGCAGTCAGGAAATATCTTTTCAGAAATAATGATTCATTCCTCCTTTATAAAAGAATCTCGTATTTTTAAATCATGCGTTTCACACTGTTCATAGAAAACTTTTAAAATATACTTTCCTGCATAAAAGATATTTACTTAAAACTGGACATGTGATATTATTATGACTTACCTAAGTATGTCATAAACGCAGCCAATATCAAAACTGTAAACACAAAAACGTATATTTTTTTGTACCTAATTCAAAAATAGCTGTATTATTATTTCATGTGTGTTACATTATTCCCGTACACCTTCCGTTAAAACTTTTTCAATCCAATTTCTTATACGAAAGATATTCAAATAAAACTGAACATGTGATGTTTCGATTGTTATGACACATACGTGCCCAACACCAAAACTGTAAACATAAAAAAACACCAAAACGGTTTACCTTCAGTTTGGATTTGTGAACAGTCTCCGAATGTCCCTGTCCCTGACGAAGAGCAGAAAAAGCATGCCAGATGCTGTTAGTCACATTCACCAGAATGTCAGCCATTTCTGAACACACAATAACAAACTAAAACAAAGTCTGAACACACAATAACAAACTAGAACAGTCCCCAACAAACAAAACGTTGATGAAACTTTATCACGTTATCTTTGATTGTTTCAGTCACTTCTGGTTTCTATACCATCTCGCGAGAGAGGCGCCGGCAAAGTGGAGAGAAAGAGAAGTCGCGAAACCAGACGAATGTGCACGCCCACTTATTGCATTTCTGCTAAAAAAGGAAATACAACTTGCCGACAAGTTTATTATTGCGTGTACTTCGGAAACTTATCGAAAGTGGTGTAACACCGACCCTGTGAGGCGACGTACACTGCTAAAGGCCGGCGTGAATGTGATAATGTGATTATGGAAGTGAAATCACAATTCTAGCAGTGACTACATATCCAATACTCAGTTGTCGAGATGAATCATGCATAATACGAAGCGATTGTTATTAAATAATGAGGCATAATTATAGTTTATTCGCCACCCTACTGCATTCAAAGGTTCAACACGACACAATATTGTTTTACGCAGCTTTAGTGCGTGTCTTACTTTTGGAACTAGACAGAACAAATAAATTGGTGTCAATCGTCCAGGATTTACGTAGGTACTTAAAACATTAATTAACTAATTACGACTATCAAGCTAGAATGTTTTTTATGGGAGTCGTTTGCACTTTGCTTTCGTATTCTTTATCAGTTTACTGGAGAATGTCCGCAGTTCCGAGGAAGTATTGACTTTATTTGCAACCGTTTACAGAAATAGGCTACCGCCTAAAAATAAATAATGTTATAATAAATTATATTACGCGAGTTTTCAAATTTCTAGTCGGTTTCTACTAAGATTCTAAATTAACCCCGTTCATGTATTTACTATCTACTGGCAGCTATAAACGGTAAACAATAAACAAGGCCCGTTTTTCTTGTAATTTGAAAGTCGGGGAATTACGCTTAGTTGTTATGAAGTTAAATATGGAAGTCTATTATGAGTACACAAATGTACACAATTTCAAGAATCCCTATAAGTATATACGTAATTTGCTATACTTAAGTAGGTACTTACGCTTATAATAGTTGTTTAGATTTGAAAATATTGTTAATACAAAAGCTAGACTCGTACGTGCCAGACATGGGGCCGATGATCCTTACGATTTTGAGGCCATTGTAAGGTTTGTGAAGAACAGTGTTCTGGATCCAGAATCCAGAATCCAATCATCACCATTGTAATTTAATTCCTCTTTCTATTCCTATCTGGAATCCATCGCTTCGATAAGACACCTCCAGGCCTCTCTGTCCTATGTTACTTTAGCGGCTTCAGTCCTTTGCAAGTTCTGAAACCTAAACTAAAAAATAAGAATGAACTACGGGGGTTCCACAGGGCTCGGTTCTTAGAGCTCTGCTATTTCTTTTAAATTAAACAAAATGTAGGAACACTGTGAACAGGAACAGGAACCTCAGGAACACTGTGAACATGCGAATGGCACTGTGATGCATTATCATAATTAATATCAGCAATACCTTGAAGTGCACAAGAATGAAGATGTTTTTAGTCTAGCGGAATGTTTAGCTTAGAGTAAACAAATTAAACTCGAGTGCAGTCACACGCGGTAGAAGCAAAACTTTACCAAAAGAATATCAACCAATAGAAGCCTTGAAAAGTGAGGTCATAATCAAAGCGGCCAATGAGCGCAGACTTAGGAGCTCAACCAATAGGAGCCTTGAAAAGTGACATCATAATCGAAGCCAATGAGCGCAGTTTAATGCTTCCCAGGTGCTGTAATGCCTCATTTCCGTTTCATCCTAATTTTAAATCACAACGGGGCTAAAGAAGTTTCACTTAAAAAATCACAATTTTTATTTCGCTAAAAGTGCTCAGAACTTTAACATCCTGCTTGGAAATGATAATCTCGAAAGAAACAATTATAACCAAATATTTAGAGCTACGTGTACCTACTGTTCGCAATAGACTCAAAGCGTGAGATACATACAACGTATCGCTTCCTTCAACTGTCTTAAGTTTTCACAAACTTTCTTTTAAAATACAACTCATCGACCCTAAAATGATCTCAGATCTGACGACATAACGTACAACACACATATTATATAGATAGATGGACACAGGTACCTAATATTATAACAATACGTACGTATAATTGAATAGGTAACTATGTCAAACGGGACTGGTGATTTGTGATGAGAAAAGCAATAAAACGCCACCTGTCTAAGGCAAATAAAATAAAATAATGACGGTGAGTCAGCTCACAGCAGGCAGAAGCAAGAGGCAGACTGAAGTCAAATAAAACGCAAAACAATGCACAAATTCCCAACATACTGCTGACATGCAAATGCAAGCTACAGTCTGCTACAGACAATACGACATTATACATTACAATTTGCAAAAACAAGCATGCGTTTGCTAAAATACACTATTTTTAAGTAGGAATCAAATTAAGCAAGTACCTACTAGGTAAATTAAATAATTACCTAGGTACTATTATTATTTAATGGCGTCTTATTTTTTCAATGGATTATTGTTTATGTTATCGTGTTTAGAATTGAAAAGAAATACATGTCGTGGGATCTATTTCCCAAACTTAACCACTCGCGCGATTGGTGTTCCGTTTTAGATTTGGCCACTGATTAAGATGAATATATACGTGAAATGCTATTTAGATACTATTTTGATTAATCTTTACGACGAATCGGCTTACAGTATGAACATTAAAAAATATGCTACGGATAAATCGAAGCTTTTAATAGCTTTTCTATGTATTGGAATTACAATAAAATTATTGAATAATGAAATAATTCAACTTTGTATAAACCACTTATATGATGCGCAAATCCGACCGGTTTCGGAACAAACGTTCCTTCGCTAGGGAAAGCTTATACTAATTTGACATTTTTACCATAATAAAACATTGTTCTAAACTGTCAAATTAGTATAAGCTTTACCTGACGAAGGAACGTTTGTTCCGAAACCGGTCGGATTTGCGCATCATATAAGTGGTTTATACAAAGTTGAATTATTTCATTTTTCTATAATAAATAACCACAAAGTAATAGCTACATTAAAAAAAAAATATTATTTACGTAACAAAAAATATAAGCGTAAACCACCAAAAAAAATGTTTTTTCATGACTTGACTATGAAGTAATACAAGAAACGATTTAAAAAAAATACCCCTTTATGGCTAAGACTATTTTTGAGGTTTTCCATGTTCTAACTTTTTTTCGTTCCTATAAAATTATGCACAAAATAAATAAAAACCAGTTTTTCGCTTACTAGCCTCGTGCAAAAAGATGCTCGATTTTAAAATTTTGCAGGCATGAGATTCGAAATATTTCTAGCGTTTATATTCTTCTTAAATTTATATCATTTTCTAAATAAGCGCTTCTGCGATTTAATAAAGCCAATGAATCCATTTAGATTTCATAGTTTATCCCATATTTTTACGTTCTATAAGTACTCTAGGTAGTACCTAGTAGTACTATATAGGGCCCGTTCTCACTTTCTTTTAAAAATGGGATGACAAAACACCGGATGTCGGACGTTCTGTTCACACTTCCGTTTAAAAAACGGAACGACAATAAAATCAAATGATCGCATAGACGGTCGGGGTGTAGTGCGGCTCAAGCCGGAACGACATGGCGGTAGGTGTGAACGGCTTCATACAAACCTATGGAGGATCGAGTTCCGACACGATTTTTAAACGAACGCGCTGAGCTGGCCATCCTTCCGCCAAAACGTTCCGGATCCGTTTTTTAATCGTGTCGGATATGTGTGATCAGTTCCATTACAATCTCTACAGTCACTAGGACCATGCCACCCGACGGGGGGGGGGGGGGGGGGGGGGGGGGGGTACACCCGATCGTGAGAAAAAATTGGATGTTGTCACAAAAAGATGTTGTCACAAAAAAAAATTGAACATATCGTAGCTCTATGGTTCCCCGTGGAGTGCCCCGAAATGTGGGAATTTTGTGTCTTGACGGTTTTTTTAATAGGCGAAAATAGCCTATGTCTGAAATTCTCTAGCCCCCCCATTACGGACCAATTTTCTACACATTTGACTAGGTTGAAATGTTTTTATTTTTTATGAAGTCGAAATTGGGAGGGGCGGGGGGGATAAAACAACGTTATTCCCCCCCGTGGCGGACTAAGGGGGGGGCGGTGGGGGCGGCCCGCCCCGGGCCCCCGGTCCTGGGGGCCCCCCAAACGCCTCCATGTTACCTTGATCCAACCCCATGTTCACTCTAAAAAAAAAATTATGATTTTTTATTTCATTTTTTAAAATAGATGCACTTGTTAAAAACGCTCTCACCAAATTTTTAAAGAAATTCGAAAGACTGACGGAGATACAACATTTTCATAATCAGTCATAATTAGGGCCGGATTAAACGTGTCGGGGCCCCTAGGCAATGCACGTCTCGGGGCCCCTTTACCATAGGGGTCACTAGCCGATGCGTGGCCCCTAGTCAGTGGCCTACACTGCCTTGTGGACAATAGGGCCCTGCCAGGGCCGACTTACACACGTCGGGGCCCCTAGGCAATGCACATCGTGAGGCCCCTTTACCCTAGGGGCCTCTACCCGATGCGGACCTCTAGGCAGTGGCCTACACTACTTTATGGACAATACACGTATCGGGCCCCCTTTACTCTAGGGACCCTACCCGATGCAGGGCACCTAGGCAGTTGCCTACGCGTTTATTGAATAATACGGCCCTGGCTACAGTGACTGGATTTTAGAAGGTAGTGGTTTACACTACCTCATGGACAAGACGGCCTTGCCAGGGTCGGCTTAAACATGTCGGGGCCCCTAGGCTATTCGCTTCTCGGGGTCCCTTTAACCTAGGGGGCCCTACCCGATGCGGGGCCTCTAGGCAGTGGCCTACTGCCTTATGAACAATAGGGCCCTGCCAGGGCCGGCTTAAACATGTCGGGCCCCTAGTTAATGCACTTCTTGGGGGCCCTTTACCCTAGGGGGCCCTACCCGATGCGGGGCCCCTAGGCAGTTGCCTATATGTCTTATGGATAATTCAGCCCTGGCTATAGTGACTGGATGTTCGAACTGTTTAAGACTTGGTGCATGGTGCATGCAAATCAGATGTTGAAAAACGTAGTTTTCAGTAAAACGCGTTCAAAGTTTTGCTGGAGGATAATTCAACGCACAAACTGTTAAACGGTTTCCTATAAGATGCTGTATCTCCGTCAATTTTACGAATTTATTTACAACATTTGGTGAAAGCATCATTAACAAATGCATCTTTTAGAAAATAAAATAAAAAAGTGTTTTTTTTATTTATTTTAGGGTCCTGGTGCCTTTAAAATATGCTTAGTCCCTATCTAAGAGGTGATTTGGAGTTGGGAGGTCCCATACAAACATCATCCCATACAGATAAAGTAGGAATAAATAAATACAGCCTGAACCGGTAATTTACAACTTTGAAAATAAAAATACTACTACTAATCTTTCTAATGTCTGTACAGTTTTAGTTCCTGTTTCACTTACGTTTTGCACTTCATATTATTTTTACTATCTTAGGCCCTTTGCTAAAGATTACCTCATCATTACATATAATATAGATAGGGGGGCCTCCAAACGCCTCCATGTTTCCTTGATCAAATCCTAAACAAGGCTTTAAGACACCAGGAAACTGTAAACGAAATGTTTGTAATTTTTATTTTTTATTTCATTTTCTGAACTTAACAATGCTCTCACCAAATGTTTTTACAGCATTTTATGTGAAACCGTTTGAAACAGTGTATATGTTGAATTATTCTTCAGCAAAACTTTGAATGCGTTTTTCTCGAAACGTTTTTTAACTCTTTTTTCAACCTGGTTGACAACATATTAAAAAAAACTATACATCCGTCTTAAACTGTTCGAAAATCCAATGTCTATGGCACCACGTAGAGGGATTTTCATAACTAAAAAAAAAAAAAAAGGTGGACCACCGAATTTTTTATTCGATTTTTTATGGAAAATTTTCAGCATTCTTAAAAAAATAGAAGGGGGCCTTTTGTAAAAAAAACCCCTGTGTGGTGCCATAGCGACTGGATTTTCTAACAGTTTAAGACTTGGTGCATGCAAATCGGATGTATAGTTTTTCTAATATGTTGTCAATCAGGTTGAAAAACGTAGTTTCGAGAAAAATACGTTCAAAGTTTTGCTAAAGGAAATTCAACATACAAAATGTTTAAAACTTTCTTTAAATTTTCTAAGAATTTCCTTAAAACATTAGAAGATAGCATTATAACAAATTCATCTTTTAGAAAATGAAATACAAAAAATGACGTTTTTTTACAGTGCCCTGGTGCCTTAAAACCTTGTTTAGGATTTGATCAAGGGAACACGGAGGCGCTTGGAGGCCCCCCCAGGACCAGAGGCCCGCGTGAATAAAAATATTGTAAAATTACATCAATTTTTTTTTGGGGGGGAGGGGGCCTCATTCAGCTTTGCCGCCCCGGGCCTCTGACAGGCTTAGTCCGCCACTGATTCCCCCCGGGGCCACTCATGCCTACACCACTGACTAGGATATCCAATTTTTAAACGGAAACGGGAACGGGCCATAAGACGTTTTGAAAACTTACCATAATATGCCAAAAATCACTCGAGTGGTTAACTAGATGTATTTTTATGCGTTACTACCGCACAAGTAGGGTTATCAGATCCGAAAATGAGTTTTCCTGCCAAAATCCCTGAGCCATAATAATCCTGACATTTTGTGTCAGTTGATTTGTGGTAGGTACCCACATGTTCAGATGGGTACAGATGTTCAGATGAATGAAGCGATTTAATTATTAGACTTGATTATTTTATTTTTTGCAATTAAACTGTTTAATAAATATTTTTTCTTCTATATTTTTCTTTGTTTTTAAAAATTCCTGACAATTTCCAATTTTTCCTTTTTCCCTGACAGACAGCTAAAATTCCGGACATGCCAGGAAAATACCTGATATCCGGTAAGGGAAATACATTAATTACGTGGGCTCAAAAGGAGGAGGGGGGTCCAGCAAAATCTCACGTCCAGCATAAATTATTATCTAATTATTGTTATTGCCATGGTGACAGAACGACAGGCATACAGATTGACAAGTTAGGCTCAGTCGTGTTTAGTAACCAGCTTTGAATTTGCCAGGCGCTTTTCAACCTGCACCTTCTCCATCTCCTTCCCATCCTCACTCTACTCAGCCTCCACATATTCCAAACGGGGATGCCATAGTCCCACTGGCTACGTAGTCCAGTCAAGTTAAACATGAAAAGGGGGTTGTGCTTGCAAAAAGTCCGGTCATTCTGAATTTTTTATATGTTGTTAGGACCTAAACCAGTAATAAAAAAAAAAAATTGCAACTTCGAAAGTGCTGTGCGAGCGGCGGTGGACCCAAAAAAACCAAGAAATTTTCGGATTTATTTCAGTTTTTGCTCAATATCTCAGTGAAGGAAGGGTCTGACCGGTATAGTTAGTATACATACTTTTAAAGTAGACTAAATTTGCTACAATTTGAGACCAAAGCAAGCTATATACAGCCTTTGTTTTTCAAGATACAGTTCTTCGAAAATAGGCCATTTTTTCCAAAAAGTGAAATTTTTTCGAAATGGTCACTTATTTTGTAAAATATTTTCTAAAACACGTATCCCACGTCAAATATTATATGAAATAAAATTGTAGTAAATTTAATTAGCTTTCATTTAAAACTAGATTGATATCTGTAGACCTAACGGTTCTCTCAAGAACGCCAGATAACCAAAAACAGTCATAGGCGGGTTTTGGGGGGAAATGCAAATAAACTGTTCTCACGTCTTTTTATGGTTTTATTTATCACACAGTTTTTTTTGTTATTGTTAACACATTTTTGATGAAAAAAAGAAAAGATAATACATCTATCGGGAATTACGTCCTCTTCAAACATTATTTTATAAACCTACATACTAAAATGCTTGTACAAACATCATGGTACCTACTGTAAGGACAAGTTATATGTACACAAAAAATAAAACTAATATAAATCATGTAGGTATTGTGTCTTGGTTGCCAAATCATGTCTTTCTTTTTATCTTAGATGGCCCGGGCTTAGGCTCGCACGAAGAAGGTGTCTCGATATCTGTGATGGACGCTGGGAGAGGCGCCCAGTCTGTAGTCGGGTCATCTTCATCGTCCGAGCACTTCAGCTCCACATCCGGGACGTTATTGCACAATTTTCCACCGCATGACTGACAGAGGACTGAGCAGTGGAGCCCAGCCTTTCTGCACGAGCAGCTCCCAGAGCATCCTTTCTTGCATTTACATGAAATTTTTCGCAGAAGGGCAGAAGGTGCGGGATCCATCGTGGTGGGGATGGGGGTGAGTCCTTGAGAAGACAGCTTTCACCCCCATTCAGTGGGATTCAAGTTGATTCCTCGCCACTTCTGTACTTGAAGGTAGCACCTTGCTGCATGGTGGCCTGCGGCATCTTCCGTCGGTGGCAAACGGGCGAGGTTTATGCTTGTTGAAGTGACAAACGTCTTATACCTCAGGAAATCCAAAGTATCCCTCGCGATGTCACCCCCATATAGAGCCACAAAGCACTTGATGCCTGCTTCACTTATGGCTTGTGGGGTGGAGTCTGGCCGAAGAAAGACCTCCACTTGCTCAGCAAGTGATTCACTCTTGCTCAGAAGTGTGGTGATTTTGGTCTTTCCTTGGCCAAACGGTGCTGAGGTGGTATCGCACCCGGTAAACGCGTGGGTGAATAGTACCGTTCCTGGTAATCGCCGGGAGCCCTGGTGATTGTAGGAGGTCGTAGAGTAGTGACAGCAACCAGCTTCACCCTTGGTGCTCTTCTGAAGATAGACGTTTGTCTCTTCAGCACCTAAACCATTGAGAAGAACGAGCAGGTCGACGTCTTTTCCCACTATGATGACCCGATCGGCTACTGCTCGTTTTGAAAGCGCCAAAATGACGATCTCTCGATCCGCATCTTTTTCTGCAACAGCCACTTCTACTCCATCCTTCTGAAAGGCATCACAGAGAAGAGTTATAAGGCGTCTCTTATTGTTCTCATTGCCCAATACATGCTCTTGAGTAATTTGAATTACTGTGGATTCATCGAACGTCAATTCGTAGCTGGAATGAGCTGCGTAGCGCCGGAGTCTTTCCGCTGTTTTGGTGTTTTTTTTGGTAGCATCTTTGGGGTAGCCGTCAAAATGATGGAGACGTTCTTCCCAAAGTGGTTTCGGACATAGGTGGTTTAACGCGTCAAAAGTGCTCGAACCGTACTCTTCCGCTGCCACACGACCTTGTGCAAGAGGTAGCCACCATCCAAAATGACGTGAGTGCTGGCATCTATCGGCGTGTGGCTGGAAAGAGGAGTGAAGGCAGAGTACAGAGTAGATTTTGTGCCCTTGCGCATCCTTTGTTCATTGAACAGAGACATCGGGAACGGGGCCAACTCATACTTGAAGTCATCCTGTAAATCCTGTTCAGATTGCTTTGTAATACACACTCGCTGGAAAATTGTGAGCGGATCCACAGCCACTCTTCTGTTTTTGTCCGGCAGTTTAACGGTTGAGGTGATCGATGCCAGCGTGGTAACTTTATTTTTCCGCTTTACTACTACCTTGTCGTACATTTGCCCCACAATCTTCATCACTCCCTCCGTTCCAACTCTCTGGGCTATGTGGCAATTAATTTCAGGACCTGCCAGTAAACCACTACTGATAGAAATCAAACTGTCAGTTTTGAAAAATGGAGGGTGGAGAGCAAACCAGTTTTTTTAGTTTCTCCACGTCACTATTATCTCGGATGATTCTAGAAGGTCTCACGTCTACATGCTGCTCTCCAGTAGGACATGAGATGCTGCAAAAACTTTCCAGTTCTTCACAAATGTTCAACATAAACACCATTCCTGTTGTCCACCTTGCCTGAACACTGTCGGAGATTCCCCTTCCTTGGGTCAACCCACCGTAGGTTTTCATGGATCGCATCAGCTTCTGCTCAATTGTTAGATCTGACCACAACCCAGACCAAAACTTGTCAGACCGGCGAATGGTGAAGGGTCCTTTTGTGAACATGTCATATTCACTTTTATCCATCCGATCTTGTAGAGCCATCATATCCTGAAGGTAGAGGTGCGCGCTCTTAGCATACAAAAAATGTCCAGCTGCGTGGAAAAAAGGGAGCATCTTGTGGACAGTGTACAAATGAAGGTTCCAATCACCAGCACGCTCTGCCTGGTTGAATAGTTTGAATTAATAGATGACTAATGGAATTACTTCACAGCACAATAAAACCATAAAAAGACGTGAAAACAGTTTATTTGCATTTCCCCCCAAAACCCGCCTATGACTGTTTTTGGTTATCTGGCGTTCTTGAGAGAACCGTTAGATCTACAGATATCAATCTAGTTTTAAATGAAAGCTAATTAAATTTACTACAATTTTATTTCATATAATATTTGACGTGGGATACGTGTTTTAGAAAATATTTTACAAAATAAGTGACCATTTCGAAAAAATTTCACTTTTTGGAAAAAATGGCCTATTTTCGAAGAACTGTATCTTGGAAACCAATGGATGCATATAGCTCGCTTTGATCTCAAATTGTAGCAAATTTAGTCTACTTTAAAAGTATGTATACTAACTATACCGGTCAGACTCTTCCTTCACTGAGATATTGAGCAAAAACTGAAAAAAATCCGAAAATTTCTTGGTTTTTTGGGTCCACCGCCGCTCGCACAGCACTTTCGAAGTTGCAAAATTTTTTTTTATTACTGGTTTAGGTCCTAACAACATATAAAAAATTCAGAATGACCGGACCTTTTGCAAGCACGGATGTACATCTTGACTGGGCTAACAGGCATTTGGGACTTTTGTGTGTATTCAAACAAACAGAAATACCCGTATGTGTAATGATAAAAAACTCACTCTTTGCATACAATTTTTTTTTTACATTAGCTCCACACAGGAGGCCCTGAGGCCCCCAGGGCCTAGGTCATCTTTGGGTATGCTGTGTGGAGGGTCTTTTTAGGAAAGGAAGGAGAGGAAGTTCTGGGAAGAAAAAGGGTATTATGGGTGGGTAAGAATCTATAGGTCAGTGTGTCCAGGAGTGACGCACTATGAATCCATCTCTCCCACTGTGGTGCAAGGCGATGTTCCGAGAGAGCACGGCTGGAGAAGTCAAAGGGACTCCCTTAACCATTCTCTCCCGATCCGGCCTGCCATGCAACTGGTGGGTAGACGCATCCGCCGCCAAGACTCGGACAAACCTCACCCCATGAACCCGGGCACCCCGGCTAATTCACCAAACGTAGCGAACCACTTTGGGTGATAAATGGTAGAGGTGTTGATTATCCAATAAACGGTTCTCGGGGCGGCGGTACCCATACCCGCCTCTCAAATCTATTACAATTATTGGAAGTTCTTTTAAAAAAATTAATAACATCATGACTGATTAATTTTCTCCGCCATTATTAATAGGCCTTCTCATAGTTACAATTAATTAATTGCTTTCAGATATTAATAATTTAAATGCGAATAAGTAATGATGTGTAAATATAATATTGTTGGTTTTGAATATTTTCACCGCAGACTTCCTGTCCTTTATGGCGGACAATCGCAGAACCGCACAGATTATAATTTAAATAATACGCTATTCTCTTGTGATGCATTATCCGCATTTACATTGTAAGACAAGGCTTTTAGGATGCCATCGGAATATTAAATTTAGTTTCCATTTTGAATATGTTCGAATTGTTGTGCCTAAATGTAGCGAAATACATTCATTGAAAAGCCACAATGGATTAAAATGAACAAAAATCAGGAAAGGATAAAATAATGTACTTTCAAGTAGGGATGTCGAAAGTGAAAAAAAATATCGATATATCGACGTCGATATATCGAGGAAAAAATATCGATATATCGGTCAAATTTTCAAAAGATTTTGCGTTTTTAAAATAATAGTGTATTCAGCTCAATATTATCAATAGTAATTTTTATACACAATGTGCATTATTTGAATGTACAAAAATCTCAATAAAAATGAAGGTATTTTTATCAGTATTCATTTTTATATAAAATATCAAAAACTAAAAAGTTGCTAAAAAACATCACATATTTTTGCATATTCGCATTCGCATTCGCAAAGTTCGAGCGAATGTTTTGCGAATATGAACATCAGAAAAAAGAGACGAGACTTTAAATTATAGGATGGACAATGCTTCATAAGATAAGTCTTACGAATCCAACACTTTCCACGAAACTAAATGGCAAGTCTTTCAAGGCAACCATTTCACTGATTTTTGAATTATCAACGGCCAATGACTTCATAGATTTATTATCCCACTGTTTCGTTTTATCGACACATTCTGGAAGCGATATCTGTTTCATATAGGATTTGGTACTTTGATGGGAATATGATGCTACTTCAAGTGTTTTAGATGCACCCTGTTTTCGTTTTTCACACTTTTCTAATTCGGAAAACTTTGTTTTATGCATATTTCTCACAGCCGTTGTAGTTCTTCCTTTTCTAGAATATTCTTTATTACACAGCTAGCATTTAGCTCGTTCAGCGTCGCAAAGTGTAAAATTAGTCCAAATTTCACTAGAATTTGATTTATTCGTGTTAATCACTAATCAATCACACTCTAACCTAAAAATTCACTTGCTTTTGTTTACTAGTAGACAAATGAAATAAGACAACCGATTCTCAGAACAAGATGCAAACTTGAGCCGCTAAGCCATACATAATTTTTTTTTTTTTTTTTTACATTAACTCCACACAGGAGGCCCTGAGGAAAATAATTTCCCTCAGGGCCTATGTCATCTGGGATGCTGTGTGGAGAGTCTTTTTGAGGAGAGGAAGGAATGAACATTGGTCTTGAAGAGACCCATGTTGTAGGAGGGAGGAAACACAGAGGCCGGCAAATCATTCCACAGCCGAGCTGTTGAACACAAGAACGAGTCGAAGAAACGACCCGTTCTCATGTGACAAATGTCAACCGTGTACAAATGTTGGGCACGCGTTTGGCGTGTTTCCCGACTATGCACCGGTGCCGAAGGGATCAATGATGCTAGTTCTTCAGAGCATCTTCCATTGTAATACCGGTAGAACAAGGATAGCATTCCCACCCGACGCCTGTGCTCTAAAGATTGCAATCCGTCTGTTAAGATGGGAGAATCTATCAAACGGACCGCCCGTTTCTGCACAGAGTCGAGGGTATTTTTCAGGTATTTTGGAGCTCCAGACCAGAGATGGCTGCCAAATTCAACCGTGGGGCGTACTTGTGATTTGTACAAGGTTAGCAGTTGTGTACTATTAAAGTATCTGCGGGCCCTGTACAGTACGCCCAGTTTTTGGGAGGCTAACTTTACTCTGGCTTCGATGGAGCCCCCATACCTGAGCTGGTCACTTAGGGTTACACCAAGCATATCAATGGAGGGCCTGTTCGGAAGATTGCTTCCGTTGAAAGAGACTAGATTTTCATTTCGATCCCTTTTAGACGTAATCAGACAAGATTGGGTCTTTGAAACATTAAATTCAACGAGATTATTTTTACCCCAAGAGAAAACACTCTCGAGGTAACCGTCCATTCTTTGCTTCAAAGCCCTACGAGCTGTTGGAGTTTGTGAGCCCTTTGGGGGCTTGTCAAACAAAAAGCTATCATGAACTGTACTGTCATCCGCGTAACAGTGAATTGGTGCACATGACAAAAGGTCGTTGATGTGCAACAAAAACAAAGTCGGAGACAGAACCGATCCCTGCGGGACGCCAGCATTTATCGAGTGTGAGGAAGAAGTGAAACCATCGACTACCGTCTGAATCGACCTCTCCCTCAAGAAGTCGGCAATCCACATACACAAGGATGCGGGAAGTCCGTAAGAATGCAGTTTGTTGACAAGTCCTCGGTGCCAAACCCGGTCAAAGGCCTTGGAGATGTCCAGTGCAACCGTTTGGGTCTCACCGAAACGTTCCAGGCATCGCCCCCAAACATGCGTCACATACGCGAGAAGATCACCGCACGAGCGGTTCCGCCGGAATCCGTATTGACGGTCGTTAATAATTTTGTTCTTCTCGAGGTATGTGAGCAGTTTGTCGTTGATCACACGTTCCATCACCTTAGACAGAACTGATGTGATCGCTATGGGGCGGTAGTTGGCCGGGTTGGAGCGGTCACCCTTCTTTGGAATAGGATGGATAACCGCTTTTTTCCAACCAGAGGGCACAGAGCCAGTCTTCAGGGACAATTTAAAAAGCTTCGTCAAAATTGGAGCTATTTCTGCAGCGCACCTCTGCAGTACCAGGGCAGGTATTCCGTCAGGCCCACTAGCTTTATTAACATCAAGCCCTCGTAAAACATGGAGTACTTCCCGATGCCGAATCCTCAGCTTTTTCATACGAAAACCGCAGTGAGGAACCGACGTCGGGACAGCACCTTGGTCATCGAGGGTTGAGTTATCCGCAAACATTTTACCTAATAAGTTTGCCTTTTCGGTGGCGGTGTTTGCTAGTGAGCCGTCAGGTCTGGTGAGAGGTGGCAAACTGGATTTGCAGAAATTGCGACCTATTGAGCTCGCAAGCGACCAGAATTGCCTGCTGCCATGCGGGCATGCAGCCAGCTTTCTGCTGATCTGCAGGTCGTGCTCCAATTTCGACCTATTTATGATTCTCTTGGTTTCCTTTGCCATTTTGTTGTAAGCTGTTCTGTCTTCGGATGTTCTAGATGTGTTGTAGGCTCGGTAAGCCGCGTTTTTTCGTCGCACTGCTTCAGCGCATTGTCGACTGAACCACGGCTTTGAGCCCACACCAGTTTCCTTAACAGTAGAATGGATGAAGCCATCCATCGCGGATGTGATGACTTCACCAATTTCCTGGGCACATCTTGAGGGATCCGAAGTCCGAAAGCAGACAGCTGACCACGGAAAAGCATTAAAATGTGCCCGCAGACCGAACCAATCTGCTGACCTATAGTGCCACACTTTTCTCTTCAGCCTCTCGTTTGGTGGTCTGAAGTTTACAGGGATTGATGTCGTCACCAGGAAGTGGTCGGACGATCCTAAAGACGCTGTGACTTCAATCCTGTAACCGTGTGGCACAGTAGTTAAAAATAGATCTAACAGATTGGAACGGTGAGTCTGGACATCAGGAACCCTTGTAGGCTCCTGAACCATTTGTTCCAGTCCGTAGCAAAGGGCAAAGGATTCCGCTTGGCGTCCAGCCGAGTCTGTTGATCCTGAGAACTTCAACCAAGGTTCGTTATGAACATTGAAGTCCCCCCAGGACCACAAACTCTGCCGTAGGGTAGCGGGGCAAGAGGTCATCAATAGTATCGCTTAAGTGTTTGAAGAGCTCGGACGTGTCTGATTCGCTAAGGTTCGGTGAGCGGTATAAACACGCGTAGAATCTTACCGTACTGGCAAGATTGACGCGTACCCACATTCAGTGGCGGACTAAGCCCGTCAGAGGCCCGGGGCGGTAAAGCTGAATGAGGCCCCCCCCTAGTTGAAAAAGATGATGTAATTTTAAAAGATTTTTATTCAGTTCACACGGGTCTCTGATCCTAAAGGGTCTTCAAGCGTCTCCGTGTTCCCTCGATCAAATCTTAAACCAGGCACCAGAACACTTTAAAAAAATGACATTTTTTTAAATTTAATTTTCTAAAATATGCATTTGTTAATAATGCTATCACCTAACGTTTTAAGGAAATTCGTAAAATTGACGTACATACATCATTTTTTATATGTCACCGTTTTAACCAGCTTGTGTGTTGAATTATCCTTCAGCAAAACTTGGAAGACGTTTTTCACGAAACTACGTTTTTCAACCTGGTTGACAACATATTAAAAAACTATACATCCGATTGGCATGCACCAAGTCTTAAACTGTTAAAAAATCTTGTTTCCATGGCACCACATAGGGATTTTTTTATAAAGGGACCCGGTATATTTTTTATGAACGCTGAAAATTTTCATAAAATACGCTGGTCCGCCAGGACCAGAGGCCACCGCTTCAGCCCTCCCGTTAGTCCGCCAATAAATCTTTTTAATTACTTGCCTATTTTATTACTATCCACATTATCTGTAATGAAAAAATAACCTTTTGCAAAGGGTCTAAGATAGTAAAAAAATGCAACAAGTCTTAAACTGTTCGAAAATCCAGTCACTATAGTCAGTGCCGTATTATCCATAAGACAACTGTAGGCAACTGCCTAGGAGACCCGCATTGGGTAGGGGCCCCGAGGGTAAAGGGGCCCTGAGACGTGCATTGCCTAGGGGCCTTGACATGTTTAAGCCGGCCCTGGCAGGGCCGTATTGTCCATAAGTTAGCCACGTATCAGCTAGGGGCCCATATGGAAAAGGGGCACCGATACGTGCATTGCCTAGAGGCCCCGGCATGTTTAAGCCGGTCCTGGCAGGGCCCTAGTGTCCATAAGTCAGTGTAGGCCTTACTGCCTTCGAAAATCTAGTCTCTATAGCCAGGGCCGTATTATCCATAAGAAGTGTAGGCATTTGCCTAGAGGCCCCGCATTGGGTAGGGGCCCTGAGGGTAAAAATGGGCCCGAGACGTGCATTGCCTAGGGGCCCGACAGTTTAAGCCGGCCCTGGCAGGGCCGTATTGTCCATAAGACAGTGTAGGCCACTGCCTAGAGGCCAAGTATCAGCTAGTGGCCCCTATGGTAAAGGGGCCCCCAGACTCGCATTGCCTAGAGGCCTCGACATGTTTAAGCTGGCCTTGGTAGGGCCCTATTGTCCACAAGGCAGTGTAGGCCACTGCCTAGGGGCCCCGCATCGGGTAGGGGTCCGTAAGGTAAAGGGGACCCGAAACGTGCATTGCCTAGGGGCCTCAAGATGTTTAATCCAGCCCTGGCAGGGCCGTATTGTCGATAAGGCAGTGTAGGCCACTGCCTTCGAAAATCCAGTCACTATAGCCAGGGCCGTATTATCCATAAGAAGTGTAGGAAACTGCCTAGGAGCCCCGAGGGTAAAGGGGCCCCGCATTGGGTAGCGCCCCCTAGGGTAAAGGGGCCCCCAGACTCGCATTGCCTAGAGGCCTCGACATGTTTAAGCTGGCCTTGGTAGGGCCCTATTGTCCACAAGGCAGTGTAGGCCACTGCCTAGGGGCCCCGCATCGGGTAGGGGTCCGTAAGGTAAAGGGGACCCGAAACGTGCATTGCCTAGGGGCCTCAACATGTTTAATCCAGCCCTGGCAGGGCCGTATTGTCGATAAGGCAGTGTAGGCCACTGCCTTCGAAAATCCAGTCACTATAGCCAGGGCCGTATTATCCATAAGAAGTGTAGGAAACTGCCTAGGAGCCCCGAGGGTAAAGGGGCCCCGCATTGGGTAGCGCCCCCTAGGGTAAAGGGGCCCCCAGTCGTGCATTGCCTAGGGGCCCCGACATGTTTAAGTCAGCCTTGACAGGGCCGTATTGTCCACAAGACAGAGCCTAAGGGCCACGTATCAGCTAGGGGCCCCTATGGTAAAGGGGCCCCGAGACGTTCATTGCCTAGGGCCCCGACATGTTTAATCCGGTCCTGACTATGACATCATGTAGGGATTATTTGGTTGTATAAAGGGCCCCCTTCTATTTAATTTTTATTTTTATGAACGATGAAAATTTACCATAAAAAATCGCAAATAAAATTCGCTGGTCCACTACTTCTTCTTTTTTTAGATATCGAAATTCGCCTACATGGAGGCACTGGATTTTCGAACAGTTTAAGAATTGATGCATCCAAATTGGGTGTATAGTTTGTTTAATATGTTGCCAACCAGGTTGAAAAACGTGTTAAAAAGTTTCGAGAAAAACGCATTCAAAGTTTGGCTGAAGGATAATTCAATATGCAAACTGTTTCAAACGCTTTCACATAAAATATTCAACTTCCGTCAATTTTTCGAATTTCTTCTAAAAAAAATGGTGAGAGCATTCTTAACAAGTGCTTCTTCCAAAAAATGAAATTAAAAAAATGACAAAAACATATTTACAGTCTCCTGGTGCTGTAAAGCCTTGTTTAGGATTTGATAAAGGGAACATGGAGGCGTTTGGGGGCCCCCCAGGACCGGGGGCCCGGGGCGGACCGCCCCCCCCGCCCCCCCCCTTAGTCCGCCACTGCCCACATTACGTCGAATCTGGAGTTTTCCAGATTCAACAGTCGCACACAGTTGACGTCAGCTCGACTATAGAGACAGACACCTCCTTTAGGTCTGAACTTGCCTGCGAGGGTGAAGCCCGGGCAGTTCAGATAGGAGGTGTCTACAGGCTCAGCTATCTGGGTTTCAGACAGGAAAAGTAGGTTTGGGCGTTGGGAAAAAAGGTGGTGGTGGACAGAATTTAAATTGGTGTGCAGGCCGCGAATGTTGGTGTAATTCACCAACAGTTTTGGCCCGCACCGGGGACGCCTACTCCTCGCCGCTGTAATGACGTTGGCGCCAAATTAAGAAAAAACTCAATATTCGCATTCGCATTCGCGAATGTCGGCAGCAGATATTCGCATTCGCATTCGAGAATGCTCAAAAAATGACATTCGTTACATCACTAGTAGGTATAAATTTTGAGTGCGTCGTCGTACGCCTTCCAGATTCCGGCTAATCTCAGTCGATCGCGATCCGCAGCTCGCGCGGCGCACACACACATGTAGTGTTTTGTAGTAGGTTTGTGTAGGGGCCCTGTGTGCCCTATGTGCCCAAGTGCAACAAATCGTTGTGTGGCGAACACAAACTTGTCACAAATGTATTAATTAATAGTTTTTTCTAAGATGTTTCTTTCTTTTGTTGATTTTATTACTTAATTTTAATATTTTAAGTCTTTGTTTTTTTTAGTTAATAAGATTTGAGCGTTTAAAAAAACAAAAATGTTCAAATGAATTAAAACTCCAGTCTCAATTAAAACACTGTCAAAGTAATTAAATAGTGATTTTAGTAAATAAAAAACTTATAAACATGTTAACAAATGATTATTGTAATAAATAAGTAAAACACATATAAATATTTGATTCCCTAAACCCTTAGAAGCCTTCCTTTTATACGGCGTAGCCGAAACGACGAAGGTTAGTAATAAGCGTTGTAAAATAAGGTTAGTGATCTAGGGTTAATTTTGTGTGTTTTTAAAAAAAAATATTAATTTAAAATAATTTGTTATAGTATATTTGCAGCAGGTTACAGAGTGGTAGATACTTTCAGTATTGCCATTCAGAATCGAAAAGTTGCTTGAAATGGCTTTAGCTGTTTTTGGTGGCCAGCTTTGCCAGTCATGCCCTTCACCTTCGTCATCGCCATCATCTTCATATCCCCACAACCTTCAGCCTCACAACATTCTCTAATTGTAAATGCCGTAGTCTATCTGGCTCCAGACGATTGGGAGCAATTGGAACTCTTGTGCTTTGGTACTTGCGTAAAAACCTTTTTGTCCAATAATTGGCCAATTCAGTCATTTGTCCGTTTGGATAATGGTCCAAATCAAAGATATTGGAATATAAATATCTTTGGTCCAAATGGACAGTTCCAAAGGGCAAAATTTCATAAAATTTGTCCATTTGCACCAGTTCTCTTTGAAAATTATAGAAGGCAGCACTTTTTGTAGCTACAATGTGAACGATGTTTACAACAGTGGATGCTTTAGTGTCACTGAATCCAGACTGGGCAGCTGGGACTCTTGTGAGTTAAAAACATAAAAAATCGCATTACTTTGTGAAGCATGCACGGCACACATTAGTTTACCTAATAATGAATAGATAATTGGAATTAAAGAAAGAAAGGTAAATATTTACTATTCTGCCACAATCTTAATACGCATAATTACCAAAAACTACTCTTCGTTATAACTTAATTACTATAAGAAAAACATTTTCAAATTACAGGAAATTGAAAATAATGTATTAAGATAAGTAGTAAAAAATCAATTAAATTTAATTATTAGTTGAAGTCCCCGGTGCTGCCAGAGGTTTTCGCAAAATTTTTCGAAAACTAGTAATTTTCCTCTTATTTTTAGCAAGCTTGCAAAATTTCATCAAGACCTATCAAAATTCTAATCTTTTGTAATGTCTGTACAGTTATAGTTCCAGTTTCACTGGCTGTATTGCATTTCGCGTTTTTTTACTATCCTAGGCCCTTTGCTAAAGGTTATCTTATCATTTTAGAAAATATAGATAGTAATATAAATAAATAAAATAACCACAAAAATTTTGTTTTTCAAATACACACTGAATTTAAAGATTGAAACACGTTGAATGCATTACTAATTCAATTATTATTGCACTGGTATACAAATATGTTAGAAAAATCCACTAAAACACGATAAAAAGCGGAGGCGCATCTAATACCATTTCGTAAAATGACATAATTCGTAAATAACTAAAGTACACTGCCATCTGTTGAATACGAATATAAGTAGCATCTTTTACGTACTAAAAAACGTCAAAATTGAAACGCGGCCGTGTTTGAAAATATTACAAAAAATGTTTAATGTATCTAGGGAAAATTTGCTGCAATTCAACAGCAAAGCAATCCGAGGTTTTTTTAAATGGCGATATATCGTGGCAGTGGTTAGAAAATTGTCACTGTGTCTACGTCAAATGGTTCCAGTCTTTTTTTAGAAAATGGTCACTGTGGATACGGTCCACGTGAAATGGTTCCAGTCTTTCTTTGGAAAATGGTCAATGTGGATACGGTCAACGAGAAATGGTTCCAGTCTTTCTTTAGAAAATGGTACCTAACTGTGGCGTGTGGATACGGTCCGGTGAATGGTTCCAGTTTGTCTTTAGAAAATGGTCACTATAGATACGGTTCACATGAAATGATTCCAGTCTTTCCTTAGAAAATGGTCACTGTGGATACGGTCTAGGTGAAATGGTTCCAGTTTTTCTTTAGAAAATGGACTTTATCAATATGGTCCGTGTGAAATGGAAATTTTTTTTTGAAAATGGTCACTGTGCATACGGGTTCTAGCAGAATATTTACCATAACGGAGGTGGCGGAATGGGATGGGGTGGGAC
Organism: Limnephilus marmoratus; assembly: GCA_917880885.1. Taxonomy (NCBI): domain Eukaryota; kingdom Metazoa; phylum Arthropoda; class Insecta; order Trichoptera; family Limnephilidae; genus Limnephilus; species Limnephilus marmoratus. The sequence continues at coordinate 24,794,278 of OU862919.1, read as the reverse complement.
GGGTTCCAGCAGAATATTTACCACAACGGAGGGGGTAGAACGGGGTAGGATGGGTTGGGGCGAAACGGAATACCATAATGGCAACTGACCACAAGGTACAATAATGATAACCTGAATATTGTCCCGATTATTTTTTATTCAGACTTCTCGACCAGGGACCGCTCGCGCACTGGCTCGCTTATTGACCGGCGGACCATCTCGGATCTCTTGCAGACCACTAGTGGTCCGCGGACCACTGGTTGGGAAACCCTGGTTTAGAAGCTACGATGCCAAAGACAGACACACAGACAGTCAGACAAACAGAAAGTCAAACTTATAACACCGCTCCTTGCGTTGGGGGTTAAAAATAGGTAAGTAATTAAAAAGATTCAGCGGCGGACTAACGGGGGTCGGAAAGGGCGACCTCTGGTCCCGGGGGGCCTCTAAACGCCTCCAAGTTTCCTTGATCAAATCCCAAACAAGGTTTTAAGGCACAAGGACACTAAAAAATTATTTTTTTTTAATTTCATTTTCTGAAGGACGCATTTGTTAACAATGCTCTCACCAAACGTTTTTTACAGCATTTTATGTGAAACCGCTTGAAACAGTTTGTATTTTGAATTATCCTTCAACAAAACTTTGAATGCATTTTTCTCGAAACTTTTTTACACGTTTTTCAACCTGGTTGACAACATTTCGTATTAAAAACAAAAAACTATACATCGGATTTGCATGTACCAAGTCTTAAACTGTTTAAAAATCCAGTATCTATGGCACCACGGGAATTTTTATATTTAAAAAGAAAAAATGGCGGACTAGCGAATTTTAGTATCGATTTTTATGGAAAATTTTCAGCATTCTTTAAAAAAATAGAAGGGGGACCATTATAAAAAAATCCCTGCGTGGTAGGTACCATAGTGACTGGATTTTCTAACAGTTTAAGACTTGGCGCATGCAAATCGGATGTATGTTTTTTTAATATGTTGTCAACCAGGTTGAAAAAAGTTTCGAGAAAAACGCATTCAAAGTTTTGTTGAAGGATGATTCAACATACAAACTAGACATGGGCAAAATTGAATGATTTAATTAAATGAATAAATTAAATCTTGTGACACACTCGATCTGATTCTCAATTTCAAAAGGAATTGATTTTTCAATCCTTAGCCTTGCATCCTACGATTTTTAACGGCACCATAAGTTTTTATTTTCCATTTATTTTACTGTTAAATTATTTCAATGAATGATGTGTACCGTAAACGATTTAAATATTATAATGATTCATGATTATTTAAATATTATTCTATGGGTGGCGCGGCCCGCGCGGCTATAGAATAATATTTAAATAATAGTGCAAAACACGTAAAGTATCCTTTTCCCGCGCGCCATTTGTAAAAACACCCGTAGGTACCTACATCATCGTGGTTCTCGGCCTAAGCGAAATACGATCGCGAATCGGCCGAGTCTAGTTCCGAACGCGTCTCTTTCACAACGCAGGAATTAATACATTGGTTCTATTCAGTACACGATCCAGTCATAGTCCCGCCGCGCCGTCCCAGTCCCATCCCCGTCCCGTCCCGTGTATATAGTCTCTAGTTTATAGGCTGTCGCTAACGAGTTTGTCCGGAGCGCGGTGTCTTTTTCACTTATTCAGGAATTAAATCTCAATTCAGTTGTGACGTCATCGTCTCTATGATCTCGTCACTCTCAGACCCCAATAGGTCCGAAACGCAGTTCCTGCTAGGTCCGCAGCTCGCGAGTTATCAAGTCACTGCGAGGCAAGAGGCAAGACACTAGTCAAAAGTTACTAATTCATTCCCCAATGCTCGCCGCGAATCTGTCCGTGCGGTTCACTCATTCCTCTCCGTTGGCCAAGCCGTCAATTTCATTACATATTTGATTGAAAACTTCCGACTTCGAATCCGAACTTAGCTAGAAAACCGGGAAGCAAAAATGATTATCATTATTTTTTGGTACGTATCAAAGCCATTGGAATACAAGTACCTATCTACTTTGAGACGCAGAACTTCGGTAGATATAATATGTAAATTTGCAGATCTTATAACTTATAACGCCAATCGGCTACCAGCGTCTTAAAATCATGTCTTTAAATGATAAAATGTTTGTTTCACGTGAAGAGGAATAATTTTAAGTTTAATAAATAAAATAAAATTAGTAAAACTTTAGGGGTGAAACAAAACGCTGTTTACTTTTAAGATTTTATTGCTACTATAATGTAAGTACATTTTTCTTGTCATTTTTTTTTGTTAAAATATTACATTTACCCCATAGTACAATTTTTCAGAACGACATAATTCTTAATTTTTTTTAAAAATTGAAATAGGAAATTCACCCTAGGAAGAGTGCTTTGTGTAGTGAAAACTTCTTTAGCACTGTTGTGTTTTAAACTCGATGAAATGAAAAATAACGACATTAAAAAGAGGCAAACACCTACGTCTATAGGATTTAGTCTGCGAGAGAATGAGATAGTATAATCGGTCTCTTCTTTGTGCCGTGCTCCGTAGCCTGTCGGTCCTTAGTGCGGTACTTCGTAACCTCCCCACTCATGTCTACATTGTTTTCTGAAGGTTTCACTTCTACCGCGTATTAGATAATACATATACACTTTTTTTTAAAATTAATTGAATTAAAGGAAAGAATAAAAGAAATCAATTCAAAAGGTCATGTGAATCAGACTGAATCTATTCACTCCTGGGAATAAATCTGCCCATGTCTACGTGTGGATACGGTCCGGTGAATGGTTCCAGTTTTTCTTTAGAAAATGGTCACTATGGATACGGTTCACGTGAAATGATTCCAGTCTTTCCTTAGAAAATGGTCACTGTTGATACGGTCTACGTGAAATGGTTCCAGTTTTCTTTGGAAAAAAAACATTATCAATATGGTCCGTGTGAAATGGTTCCAGTCTTTCTTTTGAAAATGGTCACTGTGGATACGGGTTCTAGCAGAATATTTACCACATCGGAGGGGGCAGAATGGGATGGGGTGGGACGGGTTCCAGCAGAATATTTACCACAACGGAGGGGGTAGAATGGGGTAGGATGGGTTGGGGCGAAACGGAATACCATAATGGCAACTGACCACAAGGTACAATAATGATAAACTGAATATTGTCCCGATTTTTCTTTATTCAGACTTCTAGACCAGGGACCGCCCGCGCACTGGCTCGCTTATTGACCGGCGGACCATCTCGGACCTCTTGCAGACCACTAATGGTCCGCGGACCACTGGTTGGGAAACCCTGGTTTAGAAGCTACGATGCCAAAGACAGACACACAGACAGTCAGACAAACAGAAAGTCAAACTTATAACATCGCTCCTTGCGTTGGGGGTTAAAAATAGGTAAGTAATTAAAAAGATTCAGTGGCGGACTAACGGGGGTCGGAAAGGGCGACCTCTGGTCCCGGGGGGCCTCTAAACGCCTCCAAGTTTCCTTGATCAAATCCCAAACAAGGTTTTAAGGCACAAGGACACTAAAATTTGTTTTTTTTAAATTTCTTTTTCTGAAGGACGCATTTGTTAACAATGCTCTCACCAAATGTTTTTTACAGCATTTTACGTGAAACCGTTTGAAACAGTTTGTATTTTGAATTATCCTTCAACAAAACTTTGAATGCATTTTTCTCGAAACTTTTTTACACGTTTTTCAACCTGGTTGACAACATTTCGTTTAAAAAAAAACTATACATCGGATTTGCATGTACCAAGTCTTAAACTGTTTAAAAATCCAGTATCTATGGCACCACGGGAATTTTTATGTTTAAAAAGAAAAAATGGAGGACCAGCGAATTTTAGTATCGATTTTTATGGAAAATTTTCGGCATTCTTAAAAAAAATAGAAGGGGGCCCTTTATAAAAAATCCCTGCGTGGTGCCATAGTGACTGGATTTTCTAACAGTTTAAGACTTGGCGCATGCAAATCGGATGTATATTTTTTTAATACGTTGTCAACCAGGTTGAAAAACGTGTTAAAAAAATTTCGAGACAAACGCATTCAAAGTTTTGCTGAAGGATGATTGTACTAGACGTTTGTACATAAACTAAATATAATAGGGAGCTGGCCACAATGACACGACAATGGAGTTTGGTACGCCAGTGGATTTTGGAACGCCACTGGTCTTTTAAATGAATTTACTACTTTGACAAATGCTTCTAGGTATAATGGCAAAAACTGATTTGAATACTGGATTAAAACACTTGAAAATAGGTTTGAACTGGAAGACTTTGGTTGTAGAAGACTGTTACTTCGTTGGTGGTAGATTTTTAACTGACTTGTGGCGGGAGAAAGGGCCCTATTTATAGGACCGACCCGTGTTGAACTTTTGTTCTAAGAAAACTCCCTGTTTTTTTGCAGGGTGTGTAAGTTAGGCAGTTTTCCTGGTCACTATATTCGGCGATCAGATGTTGCACAATTGTACGCAATAGTTACGCATACAATGATTCAACAAACAAACTGATTAAAACGGTTTCATATAAAATGCTTTATCTCCGTCAATTTTACGAATTTCCTTAAAACATTTGGTGAGAGCATATTAAGAAATGCATCTTTTAGAAAATGAAATTAAAAAAAATTACCATTTTTTTACAGTGCCCTGGTGCCTTAAATCCTTGTTTAGGATTTGATCGAGGGAACATGGAAGCGCTTGGAGGATCGCCGAAACAAGAAGCCCATGTGAACTTAATAAAAATCTTGTATAATTACATCAACTATTTAAACTAGGGAGTGGGGGAGGGGGGCTCATTCAGCGTTGCCGACCCGGGCCTCTGACGGGCTTAGTCCGCCACTGAACCTCGGAATAAAACAGTATAAATATCCTATTCATGTCGCCCACCACAGACACTCTTATTTATATAAGCAGATTTTGAGCTTTTCGATCCAATTAGTTCTATTTGGCAGTACCACGTAGTGGGACACAACTTGATTAAGTGGTTTGGGCAAGTGCATTTTTATATGTTTTTTGAATGACGAACGTGAATCACAACTGATCCATAACGGAACCAGTGAGACTATGGCATCCCTGGTTGAGATATGTTGTAAGGGTATGGGGAGGGGAAGGAGATGGAGAAGAGGAAGGTGGGGTAGTGCCTTGCTATCCAAACATGGCTAAAATCTGTATTCAGTGAGGTCTTAATCTTAAAAAATAACACTATTTTTGGGTACCTTTCTAAATGGTATGTATTTAATTTTTGTACACATATACACATTATCTTCTACAACAAACAAAAGCAAAGCTTATATATTTCTTATTTCTTAAGGCATGAGTAGGTAAGCTTAAATCTACAACATCAACATTATAAAACTTATCTGATTTTATAAAAGAAAACTACTTTCCTGAAATAGCACCTAACATATCTTATTTATGCTGAACCTACATCAAAGATAGTGAAATACGAGAGATGCTAAATGGCCGCCCGACCGTTGGTGGACTACCATCTAATGGGAATAGTTTGAATAAGGAAAGAATTAGTTCATTTAGTTGATTTTTTTAAGGTGTGCAGTAGTATTGGTTAATAATATCGGCGACGTCATGAAATACAGTCCCACCCAGTAAAAACTGCAGATAGCACATCTCTTATATTTCAATATCTTTGACCTACATTATACGTAGGGTTATATCTGGTTATGAAAATATCTTTTGTACCTAAGTTAAATTGGTTTACGCACATTTTAAGATGTGCCTGAATAGATAATAAAATCAATGGGAAATATGAAAATTGTGATTTTGTGGAAGCGCAGTAAAGCAGCAGAACCAACAAAGGTAGTATTTGGTGTGTCGGTAGAAACAAAGTGGAGCATCGCTGTGCTTGGATATGATTTACAGTAGTACGGATGACTTATGTTGGCACATTGTATCGATTTATAGTAGTATGGATGAATTCTGTTGACACATAAATGCATCAATTTACAGTAGCATGGATGATCTGTTGATGTATGATATGCATCAATTTACAGTAGTATGGATAAATTATGTAAACTTATATTTCAATTTACAGTAGTATGGATAAATTCTGCTGATATATGCATCAATTTACAGTAGTATGGATAAATTCTGCTGATATATTCATCAATTTACAGTAGTATGGATGAATTATGTTGATATACGCATCAATTTACAGTAGTATGAATGAATTATGTTGAAGTGTGTTTCAATTTACAGTAGTATGGATGAATTATGTTGATATACGCATCAATTTACAGTAGTATGAATGAATTATGTTGAAGTGTGTTTCAATTTACAGTAGTATGGATGAATTATGTTGATATACGCATCAATTTACAGTAGTATGAATGAATTATGTTGAAGTGTGTTTCAATTTACAGTAGTATGGATGAATTATGTTGATATACGCATCAATTTACAGTAGTATGAATGAATTATGTTGACGTATGTTTCAATTTACAGTAGTACGGATAAATTCTGCTGATATATGCTTCAATTTACAATAGTATGGATAAATTATGTTGACGTATGTTTCAATTTAAAGTAGTATGGATGAATTATGTTGTCGTATATGTTGATTAACGTTGGTATGGATGAATTATGTTGGCGTATGTATCGATTTACAGTAGTATGGAGGAATGGTATTGGCGTATATATCGATTTACATTAGAAATGGAATATAGTTGAATTATGTTGGCATATGTATCGATTTACAGTAATACAGATAAATTATGTTGGCTTGTGTATCTATTTACAGGAGTGTGGATGAATCATGTCACCATATGTTTCGATTTACAATAGTACGGATGAATTAAGTTGGCATATGTATCGATTTACAGTAGGGTGGATGAATTATGTTGACGCATGTATCGATTTACATTACAGTATAGATTTTTACACGCAGTTTCATACTAATAATGGTTCATATCCCATTTCCCTTGTTTCTATTACCTATTAGTGCCTGATACCAAAAATCAGTTATAAATATGTACCAAATGTAAATTAATAAATAGTTGAACATTTTATCTTATATTTACTAGAATGTTTTATTTTAATTTGGTAAGTGGATGTCAGTTTTCGCTCATTTTTCCATACAAAGTAATATGAATAAATATTTCACTGTAAAAATCATTTAATATAAGATCCCACCTCGTCTATTTTATGATCTATTTGCCATAGAAACCCAAAGTTGAATCAACTTCAACTTTCGTTCTTTATAATAGATAATATGGGAGCCCAGAATAACTTTTTTTTTTCACCTTTTTTGTTTGTTTTTTTGTTTCTTTTGGTTTGTTTTTTGAAGGAAATGAAAATATTTTTACATTAGTAGGTACCTAAATACCAGTGTGCGATTAACTTAAAGCTAAAGAATCAATAATAATTTTAAAGGATATATCATTCACTTTGTTTGATATTGATTCAATAAATAATACATAATAGGAAACATTGTATGAACCTACCCTAAATCACTTATCTCTTCATTCGAGGCTTGGGTCACTTAATATCACATTCACTAATATACATATTAATATATTTTTTAAAATGTGTAAATATTATTTAAAGTAGATTTTTTTTACATGTTCCAACATTTCCATGGAAAATTAGCCTCCAGACAGTTTATTTCATTGAAAATCTTTATCAAACCAAACACCATCGGTCCAAGAATCATTATCTGATATGGCAAATGTTAAAAAAATCAAAATGGCTTTCAGTGTCGATTTATGGGGAGTGTAAAAGAAGAAAATAAAATGATTTAAATTAATAAATTACTTCGTTTTTACCACTTTTATTGTTTACAAAACCAAAATGTTTCGTGAGCAATGTTCACTTCTTCAGGGTTTTTATTGATAACAAAATAAAATGGCTTTGATGGCCGAATTATGGCAAACGTAAAAGAAATCAAAATGGCTTTTATTGCCGATTTGTGGCAAAAGTCAAAGAAATCAAAATGGTTTGATTGCCTATTTGTGGCAAATGTCCAAAGGAGTCAGAACGGCTTTGATTGCCTATTTGTGGCAAATGTCAAAGAAATCAAAATGGCTTTGATTGCATATTATGGCAAATGTCAAAACAATCAAAATGGCTTTGTAATACGCACTTTTAATATTCTCACGTTTACGGAACGGCGACGGTTAAAAAATGGCAATAACATACGTTCCTTATGAAAATTATGCTGCAGTTCTTTTTTACACATTAAATACTAGTGAGACAAAAGATGAGATACAATGTATGTAAGTCTGTTTCCATCAAAGCACTACTTTTTCCCTTTGGAGGAATTAGACATTTGTACACTGTGTGTCTCATCTTTGTCTCTCAATTATTTTGTAAGAAAGAGCTGCAGCTTTTTTGTGATAAGGAACAAATGTTTATTGTCTTTTTGTACGGTCGCCATTCCGTAAATGTGGGAATATTAAAAGCACCAATTTGCCTATTTGTGGCAAATGTCAAAGAAATCAAAATGGCTTAGATTGTCGATTTGTGGCAAGTGTTAAAAAAAATCGGAATAGCTTTGATAACCAATTTCATGACAACATCAATGTGATTTTGAAAAATTTGAGTTCTCCTTATTAAATTTCTACATTATTATCAAACTGGCGGAACTGTCTAGGTACATAAATTAAATACAAAGTATCCTAAAATTTGGTCATTTGCTTAGCGTCTGGTGGAACAGTATTCTCATTTTCTGTAGAATATGAGTAGTCAGGTAGAGCCCTCGTAGCCCCACTGTTGTTGGCCGCTTTCTTGAAATCAGAAGCTGTTTGGTCACACTCTTTTCGGTAAGCCCCTTCTGAGCTATTTTGTATTCCGTAGGTGAAGTAAATCATGTATCCTGTAAAGAAAATGTGAATTTATATTCATTTACCGAACACCCGTAGGGCTTTTGCAAACAAAATACAAGTCAAAATTTCACAAAAATCCTGTTTAAATGTAACAATACCAGGCCTGAGTATTTCACACATTTGCTTGTACCCAGATTACATGAAGTTAGTATTAAATATGCAGATGTGGCCGTGGCAGATCTATCTGCACTGAAGGTTTTTTTTTTTTTACATTAGCTCCACACAGGAGGCCCTGCGGAAAATACTTTCCCGCAGGGCCCTTATCATCTTTGGGTGGAGGGTCTTTTTAGGATAGGAAGAAGAGGAAGTTCTGAGAAGGAAAAGGGTATTAGGGGTAGTTAGGAATCTGGGGGTCAGTGTGTCCAGGAGTGCACACTGCGGTGCAACGCGATGTTCCGAGAGAGTACAGCTGAAGAAGTCAAAGGGACTCCCTCAACCATTCTCTCCCAATCCAGCCTGCCACGCAGCTGGTGGGCAGATGCATCCGCCGCCAAGAATTGAATAAACCGGATAAACCTCCCCCAAACCACACCAAACATAGCGAACTACTTGGGGTGACCTATGGCAGAGGTGTCGGTTATCCAATAAATGGTTTCTGTGGCGGCGGTACCCATACCCGCCTCCCAAATTGATCAAGTGCAACTTGTTCAGAATTAAAACTATTACATAGCTGTTTGAAACAAAGTTGCTGTTGTTTTATTTTTATATTTACAGGTAATGTCACCACGAGGCGTTTGCTCGCCTAACCCGAAAGTATAATAAAAGATTTTTCATTTTTTTTTACATTAGCTCCACACAGGAGGCACTGAAGAAAAAAACATTCCCTCAGGGCCTAGGTCAACTTTGGGGGTGCTGTGTGGAGGGTCTTTTTGGGGAAAGGAAGGCAAGAAAGTTCTGAAAAGGAATGGCTAGGAATATGGGGTTCAGTGTGTCCAGGAGTGATGAACATATAAATCCATCCCTCCAAGTGTTGTGGAAGGCGATGGGTCGAAAGAGACCAGCTGGAGATGTCAAAAGGTTTCCCTCAACCAGTCTCTCCAGATCCGACCCGCCACACAGTAGGTCGGCAAACACATCCGGCGTCAAAACCTAAACAAACTTCACCACATGAGCACCCTTGCTAAAAACGTAGACACAAAACGTAGCGAACCACTTGAGGTGACCTGTGGCAGGTTCGTAGGGTGGTGGTACATGTACCCGCCTCCAAAAATTGAAAGCATTACAATCAAAGAAAATATTATTAAAAATTATTCCTACCTAGGATCAGCCAAATGATGAACCGAACCCACGTTGGGGCGTCCAGTTGAGCCATCAAGTACATGTTCATGAAGATGCTGACACAAGGCAAAAGGGGCACCCAAGGTACCTGCAAATTAAACATCACAATGAGATATTTTCACAAACTATGAATACCGTTACAAATGTGTTGAAGATTTAAAATTTATTTTTCTGATTCTGATCATTCCGAAAACTGCACATTCCGAAATGATTCGAACTGGTTACAATGTCTTTATGACATAGAACACGCCAATGTCTGGTGAGACGGCTGTCACGACATTGCCCGGCGTAATGTCAATGCCGCCGAATTCACAAATAAAAACGAACATGTCGTTTTGGTGGCAAAGCGAAAATGCATTCGTCAACACAAAAATAAAAGAAAGATACTTTCCTTATCGTAATTTTTTTTCAAGAATATAAAAAAAAAACAATGAAAATACATTTAAAGATTCTGAGATTCCAAGATTCCAAATTACCCAGACTCCTGGATACCTGGGAAACTGGATACCTGAATTCGTAGATCCTTGGATTCCTCGTTTCCCCAACTGCAGATTCCCAGATTCCAAGGATCCTGAATCCTAGCTAGAAACCTAGATTGCTAGAGAATTTAGTAGCCACCCAGGAAAAAAGCATGCTATTTATCAGTATATATATTATTTTCAAAAACAATTATAAAAAATTTACCTTAAATGTCAATTCCACTTCTTGCATTGGCTGGCGAAATATAACAATGAAGCTAAGCAGAAGAAGTGTACTGAACAGGGCAATGGTTACAATCCAGGCGGGCCCAGTGGCGAAGGTAAGGCAGATACAGAATAATATGGCGGTCACAACTGAAAAGAGTTAAAAAAAGGTTTCCATGTCAAAAAAGAACAATAACAAAATAGAACATAGGACGTGTTGTTTAAAAAAATCTGACGGATTCATCAAATATTTCAAGTTAATTTTCACGTTTTTAAAGAACCCGTCCTATAAATTCGGGTCGGTATAAACTCCGTCACGTTTGAAGACCATTAGATCGATGTACAGCACCATATTGAATTTTTTATATTTAAAAGGTCCTGTTTAAAATGTCATTCTCGACCAGTTTTAACTTTTGATGTTTTTGCTTGACGCTATACGCTCTGTAGAGTGTGTGCCAAGACCGAGTTGTTTGGCGGTCCATCCTCTCTGCCTACTCCTTTGGCATGATGGTTAGTTAGTTAGTTAGTTAATTTGTTTTGCTTGATAGTTGATCACATTTTGATCAAAAGCTCAGTTGTTTGAATACCCCTTTCCCTTTTGTCATCGTCATCTTGTCGGCTATTAATCCCATTTAGATTATATTGACATTTGCCACTTCAAATATAGCAAAGGACTGATAATAATCTTTGATTCGGTCAGCCATTGCGTGTAAACGTTATTTCAAATGAATTTGACTAGAAATTGCAGAATGTAATGCCATAGTAATGGCATGATAGAACATCACACTAAGTGAAGTATTCCCTCATGTTGGAGAAGGCTCTGAAGAATTTTTAGAGATTTTTCTACCTGAGGGAGTATATCTACTACCCGTGGCTCTATCCTACCAACTTTATCCAACTTTTTCTTGGGCATGCTCGGAATGAACCATTTAAGGGTCAGAAGCGATGTGCACATTGCTTCACATTTCTTCAGACTGATTCGTGGATGGTTCAAAAACTATCACGGAGAGCATTAATTTCTTTCCCGATGGTTATCTCCGTCACTGACAGCACATATTGTTCTTATTAGATCTCCTGACCTGCAGGACAAACTTGCTAATGATCATACCGGTAGAGAGAGCTATCTAGTTGTTAAGTAGAATCACTTTGTACTTGACGTATTATTTAACTTCAATGAAGTAGAGTATACACGGTAAACGTTGTTGTGGCTTGTATAAAACCTGATTTTTATGTATATTTGTTTTCTTTGCTTTTCTTGATTGATCATTATTAACTTAATTAAAAATTGAATTTTGTAATGTTTTTTGAATGAATAAATAATTGAATTGAATTAAATGGAACTCCACCGTACAAATTCATTATCATACTTACAGAAACACAGAATAGTAACTTTGGTAATGGCGTATGACAGAACAGTCGGACGCTTTATTCCATTGAGGTTCCAGGTTTGCTTGCAGACAGTCCACAAGGATTCATTATAGAAGTTCGATTCACCAGTGGGAGAAACGTATTGTCCACTCTCGTCTTCTTGGTATCTAAAATCAATTATTGTTTAATAAAATTAATACAATTATGCCCTACTTGAATCGTTACTTTGCTTCATTGCTGAGGATGGTGACCCCCACTGCATTTGCTATGAAGAACCGCTGTCATGTTCTGCATGGAGAGCACTGCGGACAATGTCGTTCCGAACATAAGTGACAAGCTGATTAATTCAATGCATTGGTGAAACTTATTACCACTTCTACTTTACCCTAGGCCGAATCCTGTGCAGGCGCAATTGGAGCAGTCCGCTCCGTACGCCGACTCGTTAAGGCACCAAGGACAGAAGGAGCCAAGGCGCTGATAACACCTATCACCTAAGGTTTTTAATACCCTGGCCCTGCCTTTACCAATATCCATGAGCTTCTACAGATTCGAGATTTCAGTTTGGCAAGCAACGTTTCCAAAGCAGATATCTTAGGATACGTTGTAAACGGGCAGTGAAAGTAGATAGATTAGTGCGCCTGGATGTTCAGGTCAGTGAAAGTTCTTAAATTATAGATAATTGATTAGACAAGTTCGTAATTAATTGCTTAGTGGCTGTATGGGACTATAAATATTTAAATATTAAGGTCTATTTATGAGGGCGTGTTTGTCTGATAGATTTTTTGAAAAGATATCAATTCCCTGTTAGGGACCTTACCCATACTACGTGACCTGTTTAGGGGGGGGGGATGAATTTGTCATCTACTGTATGTATGCTGAACCGGCGCGCAATAATCTAACAAGACTGATTGTTTTTAATTATTATTTATTCTTACCTCAGAAGAAGCACACTTATAGCAACTATAGTGTAAGCCATGAGGGTTCCAATGGACATCATGTCAATGAGTTGAGACAAATTGAAAACAGTTGCCATAATACCTGCAAATATAATAAAAAAATATCAGAATTATATCTTGATATGCAGAAAGAACTTGCATACAATGTATCCATCAATATTTAGTCGATGGATGTTTCTAATGATACACGAAACAGAAGATAGTTTTATTATTATCAAATATGCTGCATTTTAAAAATCTAAGAATAAAATACGAAAGGGTTTTGCAACAAACTTTTATCTGTTTATTTTGATTCAGCCGCCCAGAATTGTGAATAATTTTTTATACGTTCTTTTATTTCAGAATGATAAATCGACAGCATTTATTGGTTTGGTGTTGGAGATATAAAATTTTCGTCTGCAGCGTTTTGTTTTTGCTCTCTTTAATTTTTTTTATTAATAAAATACTGTTTTAGAAAATACAAATAGGTTTGTCACACCACTGACTGCAAATTTAGTCAAGTCATAGGTACCTTACCCTCTGCGACCCGCAAACAAATTGAAAATGGATAAATGAATCTCCAGCCAAAAGGTTGATCAACATTATATTTGTGGTAATCCAGAAAGTTGTCAGTTTTACCTGCCAGTATTCCAGAGATAACGGTGGCAATGAGAGGCGTTAAGGTCCATGGGTGGACAATGGCGAGGAAGCGGAAGAGAACCCCATCCGTCCCCATGGCATACAGGACCCTGGGCAGTGGGAACAGCGCCCCCAGGAGGGTAGTGCACAAGGCGGCGATGGCACCGATCGTCACCACCCACTTAATCACATACATGTGGACCATTTCGAACACGTGGGGGAAAGGCGCATCGGCATCCTGATAAAAAAACATGTACATTTTTTAATATTAATTTCGGTTGCAAGGGCTGGCTCTGAACATGTCAAACGATGGTGTATATATAATACTATAAAAAATGAACTAACCTGTAAATAGTAGGGCCACATTAGCGTCAAGACGGTCGAAATGCAGAAGTACGCTATGAAAATGATGATCAGTGAGATGACGATGGAACGGGGGATGTTCTTCTTGGGGTTCTTAGCCTCCTCACCAGTGGTGGCGACACAATCGAAGCCAACGAAGCCGAAGAAACACTTGGATGCCCCTGCCATCACCCCGGCCATACCGAAGGGAAGGAAGCCGCCCGAACCAGCGTAGGGCTTGTATTCTTCTGGAATCTCATCTTCAGTGATGTACCAATTCTTGATGTCGGCTGGGAATTTAATTAAATTTAAATTTTAAGTCAGGTGGAGTCTGATGGCATGAGTAAATGTAACATACAAGGAGAGTAAAAAATCAATGGTTTGTAGACACTAAATAAGTTCATATTCTTATTCGTTAGACAATACATAAGTATGTATTGTTGTTCATTAGATATTAAACAAGTACATATTCTTACTCCTTAGAAACTAAATAAGTACATATTCTTATTCGTTAGACAATACACAAGTATGTATTGTTGTTCATTAGATATTAAACAAGTACATATTCTTACTCCTTAGAAACTAAATAAGTACATATTCTTATTCGTTAGACAATACACAAGTATGTATTGTTGTTCATTAGATATTAAACAAGTACATATTCTTACTCGTTAGAAACTAAATAAGTACATATTCTTGTTCGTTAGACACTAAAGAGTACATATTTTTGTTCATTAGACACTAAATAAGTGCATATTCTTCTTCGTTAGTTTAGAAACACAAAGAACGAGGTTTCGGTTTTCTGATTAGTCTGCGCATGGGTGGCTGATTGGCGTGAGTGCGCCGAGTCAAGATTAATAAAGAATTTAAGATTTAAAAAATATATCTATGTATGTATATAAACACATATATCGGCAGATTTATTCGTATTTACGAAATCCACAGTCACCGACTGCAAAGTATGTCAATCTGTATTTGTTTAAAATATATGTTACCTTTTGTCGCTCCCGCCACGACCACAACGACGACTGTGACAATGTTCAGAGCCGTCAACACGTTGTTCATGGTTGTCGACTCCTTCACGCCGAATGCTAGCAGAGCTGAAACAATTTTATAAATTACTAGCTGATCCGGCGAACTTCGTACCGCCTCAGAATCAAAAACTGTTGTCAACTTATTAGCTGAATTGATCTAAATTGTTTCTCCCTGCGTATACCATACCTTGATCTAAATTGTTTCTCCCTGCGTATCCTTTCCCCTCTCGCGTTCCCTCCTCCTCTCCCCACTCCACTTCTCCCCTTCCCCCGTCCCGCTAACCCCCCTTCCTGAGTTCCTTTCCCCCCTCAGCTTGTTTTTTATTTTATTTTATATATGAATACCGCACAAGGGTCACCAACCTGCCCCGGTGCCATGTGCCACCCGATGGGGGATGACACCCGACCGAGTGTCACCCCCATTCCCAGCCAATTTACATTTGACAAGGTAGTAATGCTTTTATTTTTTATGAGGTCGAAATTTGGGTTTTGAATTTCTCAAAGTCAACTTTAATGAGGGGTGGGGGGGCGGAGGGGGGTGACACCACGTTATCCGCCCCGGGTGCCACCCATCTACGCCACTGGCTGAAGGTACTGGGGAGGGGAAGGAGATGGGGAAGAGGAAGCTGGGGAAGTACCTGGCTATTCAGATCTGGTCACCAAACACGGCTAAAGTCATTTTAAGCAACGTTGATTCTGAATGGCAATCTTACACCAGGGCGATTCTGAGAGTATCTTTCACTCTGGAATGCCGCAAATATACTTTACATATATTATTTTAAATGAATTAATTTTGAAATACCACAAATTAATCAAATAAAATTTATTTGCGCACGCCGATTCTGGTTCGAATCCGCGACCTTCGGATTGTGAGTCGAGAGTGTTACCTCGGGACCACGGAGGCCGTCAATTGGTCATGTCAGTTAAATTAGTATTCTAAAGTCCCAATTACCGGGAACCAGTAGTGGACCCGTGCCATCTCCAATTGAAGTACGTACCTGCCTATATTGTGAGTCTCTAGGAATGGTTTGACTGAATTTTGTTTATTTTTTTGTATGTACTGTACAAGAGTCCCAACAACTCCCAACCGACGGTTAAACTATGGTATCCCCAATCGGGGGTATATTGTGAGGCTGAAGGAAGAGGGGAGCGGAAGGCGATGGGGAAGAGGGAAGTGGGAAAGCTATTTCAAGCAAAGTTTCGAGTTGTGGTCGTTCATTAGGGCGATATTGATAGTGTCTCCCACTATGGAATTTGCTGCAAATACTTATAACACTACGTAATATTTTTATTTAACATATTGTGAAATAAAACAAATTAATCAAATAAGATGTCATTACTTTACTGTGTTCGGAACCGTTAAATAAAATAATATAACTCGTATAATTATAGAATATATTAATGTAATCTTTATGTGTTGTGGTCAAAGGAGAAGAGACCGTTTCTCATACAAGACTTGCCTTTTATAACATCCATTCACGATTCACGTCCAAACAAAGAATCCCAAACATTATTCTTTTGTTCCTATTTAAACTTGATCCATATTCATTACATCCATTAAGGGCAAAATACATGCTTTGCTGTAATTAAAATACAAATTACAAAATACTTTTTCACTTGTATTTAAATTACGAAATACAAAATACATTCAAGTTGTGTTTTTGAAATACAAAATACAGTATTTTAATTTTTTTTTTTAATTTCAAATACAAAATACATTTGGTTTTGGTAGAACCTTTGGCTGCAATAAATTGTCGTAAGTGCCCTTATCTAAGGGTGCGTTTCCATAGAAGCAAAGTTGAGCAGAACGAAAGAGAGACATGCAAAAATTTACCAATCATATTGCTCAAAAGATACATCTCATCTCCGCTCCACTTGTAAAGTTTTGTAGTATAGATAAATACATTATTATAATAACACGACATTTGTATAGCGCAGTTTTGTGTTATTTCACTTCAAGTGCGCTCTACTGTAATTAACTTAAAAATAATCTAGTATTCAGTCAAATTATTCCTATAGTGCTTGATACAAGCATAATATAATATGATACAAATATGATAGAAAATGTACAATAACAGTGCTATTATATAGCACAGGACGTGTTGCCAACTCTAAATATTAACATAATATATAATATATTGCTCTGGATTCTAGCGTTTTTTGTCTACGTATTATCTGTCAGTTTATTTTTCATTATCATTATTAAGATCGCTAAATGTATTTGAAAATGTATTTTGAAGCCATAAGTATTTGAAATACGGGTGAAATGCAGATCCCGCCAATGTCAGGGAATTTAATAAAAATGCACTTTTTAGATGAGAAAAGTGTGGAGAAGATGAATAAAAATAAATTAAGGCGCGCTCGGCAAAATTGAGGGAGATACAACCGTTCAAAGTATTTAAAATTTCACTTCGCGAGTTGATATTGACAATCCGTTCGCCATTTCTTCATTGCTTATGTTGGATCCCAGACCTAATACAGAATTAATAGTACGCCAGAATCACAAACCATGTTACTCAAACCTAGCGTAGCCGCTAAACCACTTGAAAACTGGGATGTTTTTCTTGCCTTGACGTGAGTAGGCGTTATAAAGGGGTACTTTTTTTGTATCACAAACCATGTTTAGCGTATAAGGTTATGTCAAAATGGCGGGCGGACTGTCAATATCAACTCGCGAAGTGAAATTTTAAATACTTTGAACGGTTTTATCTCCCTCAATTTTGCCGAACGCGCCTTAATTTTTGTTTTATTCAGCTTTTCCACACTTTTCTCATCTAGAAAGTGCCTTTTTATTTAATTTCCAGACATTGGCGGGATCTGCATTCCTCCCTGAAATACAAATTACAAAATACCTCAGCATCAGGTAATTGAAACACCAATTATAAAATACATTTTTAGAAAGTAATTGAAATACAAATTTTACGTATTTTAATTACAAGTAATTCAAATAGCCCAGCCCTGATTATATCAAATAAAATTAATTTGTAACAGAGCATCGTAACCACTCAACCACGGAGGCCGTCAAATTTTATAATCCATTTATTAATCTTCTTGCAATATATTTGAAAACTCTGTGCAGTTTGTTATCAATGTAATATTAGACAAACTTGACATGTTTATATTTACAATGAAAACCATTCTGTCTAAACTTGGTCGTAAAAGCAGGGGTGAGATTTTCTCCTTCCAAGATTGTATGATGTTTACTCCGCGTGCAATTCCACGTGTCGAAACTATTAGGCTAAGTAGTGGACTAAATATTTACTGTGCAATTTTAATAAAATCGGTCGATAAAAAATAAGTAAGTAATACATATTTATGAATTTCTATGAAAAGTAGATGCAAACAAAAACTTGTGAACGATAAAACAGATTAATATTTGTTTTATAAAGATAATTGATATTTGTTTTCACCAGTTTGAAAACGACTCTGCCTAAATAAACCGTCTACCATTTTTGTAGCAATCAGGAAACGTCTGAAAAGATATAACGCATATTCCATAGAAAAGTGTAGTAAGTCAAAATTTTCTATTTTTCGTTTTATCTCTGAAAAATAATTTGATTGTGATTATGCTCCACGAAAACCGTATTTAAGTTAGATCACTCCATCTCCGCAAGATGTCGCTAGTATCTCTTTTCAACGGGACCGCTTGTTTCATCAATCATAATTTGTTTTCGCTCTCCTGTAAAATTAATGTTTTTTACTTACGACCCTTTTTTACGGGGTATGCAACTTTTGAAGGTTATTACCATCAATGCAATATGTAAATATATCATTGAAGAAGAGATAATTCTAATAAATCTAAAAGAAAATATGAAAAAGAACAAGACACAGATTTTTTTTAAAGATATCTAATATTGTTAATTCTGAATTTGATATATGAGATTGACAAAAATGACTTAATTATAAGTGGTCTCAGTGGCCGACATAATTAAAGCGCTTGTCCCGATAGGACGAGAGATTCTGGGTTCGAGTCCCAGTTACTACCATTACCATTTTTATTTTTCTGTTTCTTGTTCTTTTTCAATTTTCGTTTAGATTTCCATGTAGTATCATCTTCAATGAAATATTATACGTATATGTTTAGAAGAGTTGTTGATTTGCTTGGTTCTATTAAGAGTATTATTTGCTTTTAGCGTATATCATTGCTTATCACACTGTTCTCATTTAATATATAAGTTATTATTTTCTATATTTACTTGGGAATTCCGTCTATCTAAACCAGTGATTCCCAAAGTGGTCCAGGTGGACCCCCAGGGGTCTAAGGGAGGCTCCACGGGGGTCTATGTTGGCGTGATAAAAAAATGGGGGTTCACAAGTTGTAATTGGGGGTCCACGAAAAGTAAAGATTTCGATAGTAAAGAACAAAAATGTTGACTTGGCTTTACCTATTAGTGTAATCAAATGATACACTAGTCAAAAAAATTAAGGGAGCAAAAAAAACAATTTTTCGAGCTTAGTACCAATGAGGAGCTGAAGGTGAAATTTAAAATAAGGCTATCTAAAATTTTGGCAGCAGGCAGAAATACCCGAAAATATCCTGGGCTGTGGGAAATTGCGAGAAAACTTTCGATAGCATTTCCCTCATCATACCTTCTCGAAAAAAGTTTTAGTGTCGTTACAAACCCATTAACAAAATAAGGAGCAGATTGAACATCACAGAAAGGGGAGGTTTGCGGTTATTCCATACAAAACTGAAGCCAAAAATTGATAATTTGCTGTTAATCCATCAAGTATATCCCTCCCATTAAAATTATGTTACGACTATTGTTTTTTTATTGTTGATTTGCATTGTTGAAGTTACGATACGTTATTAATGTTTAATTTTAATTCTGTTAAGTCTGTAATCATAATATTTTAATACAATAAAATATACTATTTTTATTTTTTATTTAACCACTTCGAATAATTTAGGGTTGGAACTTGGACTCAAATTTCCATCGTTAGATCTAATCTTCACATTTTTGACGAGTTTTGGCAATATGGTAGAAATGTAGCAACAAGGGGTCAAACAAACCAATAAAATTTTGAAAGCGGTCTACGAGAAAAAAAGTTTGTAAACCTCTGATCTAAACTATAGCGGAGCATCTGTTATTAAAAATACAAACCACAGCCAAATCCTCAAACAGTGTCATGATAACTACCTTATTCTATCCAACATTCCCTAATTGTGGATGCCATAGACTTACTGGCTCCAGGCGGATGGGAACATTTGTGAATCTTTTACGGTACTCACATGAAAAAATCTGAAAATTTCACCAGGAGATGTGTGCAACGTTGAAATACCAATTAGTTAGACACCATGTTTGCGATATATTTTTAAATTTTTCAATGACAAAAACAGAATGACAATTTTGTGTTCAAACTATTTTTATTGCTTTTCCCGTACTTATAGGGACTCCAGTTACTAATATCTACAGCCTGTATGTCGGACGAATATCTACAGCTCATATGTTGAACTAATATCTACGAACTTCAGAGTGCTAACTAATATCTACAGAGCGTAGGTTGAACTAATATCTACAGAGCGTAGGTTGGACTAATCAGCTAAATGTGTCCAATAGTCCGATATCAGGGATTTTTACATACATACTTACATAAATTAAGTTTTTTAAACTGCATACGCAATATTACGTTATTCCAATATGCTATACATAATTGCAAATCCAACCTCTGCCAGTATTGTAGATATTTGTCAATACTTTGGTTCTCATAGATATTAGTCAACAGTTTGAGCTGTAATATTCGTCAACAATTTGATTCTCATAGATATTAGTTCGATTTTTTCAGTTTTTGGAATTCCTGTAGATATTAGTAGACGTCTCCCTTATAGGTGTATACGAGTAGATACTACAAACGCTAGAGGTGGAGAGAAATTTTTGGTTATCCATTAATCATGTGAGGCTCAAAAGGGGGGGGGGGGGGGGGGGTTCGGAAAAATCACCAAATATCGCGATGGGGGGGGGGGGGTATAATGAGATATCACATTATTTTTCGTGATAATATTCTGAAAATTTCAAAATACTTTGTACTAAAACAAATATACGTGATTTGGGGTGGGGGGGGGGGGGTTAGTCTAAAACCTCACCACATATCACCGGGGGGGGGGGGGGTTAAAAAGTTGCTATAAAAACATCACGTGATTAATAAACGACCCCTAGTCGGTAAAGATGCTCTTTTTGTTAATAGGCCACTTGCATCACATTTTTTAAAAAAAATTTCCGGTTTAGGCAAATATTCTAAGACATTCTGTATTTTTTTTTTTAATCGTATTTTTGAAACCCTGGGGATTTTTTGAAAATTTCAAACCGAATAATCAGACCATTTTTTATAAACCGGAAAGACGGGACATAATTTTATAGGTGTGAAAAAACGATAATTACATAGCCGAAAATCATTTAAAAAAAAAGAACGTTTTCCACACGAATGGCGCAGCAGAATAACGAGGCATACCAAAAATATTACATCTCATAAATATTTTTTTCCTTGATCCATCTTATTGATCATAAATCATTATAATGTACAGCGTCTATATTACAAAATTCAATGTAATATACTTGAACTTGTAAATTGTAATAATAATAAGAAAATTATAAAATTTTATTTTGTTAAAATCAGCACCATAATCATTATACTTCTAAAACATGTACCGACATCATCCTCACTTTCTGAAGAGAACCCCGTACCCATTAATTGTACGGGGTTCTCTTCAGAACATCTGTCAAAAAATCAAACCAAATTCGCAGAGAACAAACAATAAATCTAGTGAACGAATTAAAAAATTCGCCTGAAATCAAAGTGATGCCATATAAAAAAATAAATCAGTGTGGAATTTTATAAAATTAATAGGAACATTTTCGGCGACGGGACATTTTCATGTAGTGACGTCACGAGCCCAAATAATGGATTTATTTATTTAAAAATAAAAAAAAACTGTACATTTCTAAAAATTTTTACTAACATTTTCGTAATCTTAGTAAAAAACTCTATCCACACGATTTTTTCCAAGTCGTTATGAAGTCCATGCAAGTGGCCTATTAAAACTGCACGATTTTTATTTTGGTATTTTTTATTCTTGTACTCCCGCAGAAGCTCCATTTATTAGTTTTAATTTTTACGATTTTATCCAAGTATTCATGACTTTAGCGAACTAAAACGCACATTAAATTTGTGTTTTATTACCATTTATTTTACATTTATAAACTGATAAAATAGAACAAATATTGAGAAAAATACTTGTCGGTAATATATGACATACATTGTTGATAAACCTAATATGACATAAGGTGCTTAAAAATGGGTGTTTTTTTTTTTAATTTCCAACCTTGTTTTTACTAAGCCATCTCGTCTCAAGGTTCCACAAGCAGTAGCTGAGGCTTTTGTTACAATTTTTACACATCTCACTGTGGCTTGAGTATGACAAGAAAAAATCTTTATCATTGATAGTATGACATTGTCAATATTATGATCGGTACCTAAAGGCTTGTAAAATTTTCTCGTCATTTCAAATTTGATGAGCAGTGGATCGGTTACATTTTCTTATTCTATGATATAAAAAAAAACAGGCACTTTGAATGTACGCACAGCGTCTATTTGCATTTTCCTTTGTCGGGCTTTAAATATTCTCTTCAGCGCCAACTATCTTATACGAGACATATAATATTTTCGGTTATCGGCTAACATGGCTAATGTTTTTGTGAGACCTAAAAAACCATGACGCTGGATTACTGGATAAATAATATCCTTTAAATCGCTAGAAAAATAGCATAGCTTATCCTCCAAGTCCATCGAAATACATACCTAAATTGTTTCTGCACTCAATCTTATGGTTCATGTTTTCTTACAGATATTTTTATCAAAATTCAAATTGGTTGCGGGAGTACTAAATATTAACACACATGTTTAATATTTTTTATTTGAAATAATTACATGAAAGAATATCATTCCCGCGTTTGCCAAAATTATTAAAAAATTACGATAAAATCTCCATACCAGACCGCTCAACTCTCAACTCTAATATGCACACAAGAATTATTTTCACTATTATTCCTATCACAAGAATTTTGTATAGGCTCCATTACGTTCATCATGTAATTTGTAAATTGTATGGGTTCCTATTAGATATATGTATTTCGCATTTGATAGGTAGGTAGGTACTGCACTTTAATCGATATAAAGTAAATGCTCACAAATCCACAGTACCTACCTAATTACCCATGGTATGGCACTAAATGCCAACGGTCTTTTACCCATGACCGTATTATGTACAAATTTCTATTATTTAACCGGTTAGTACCTAAGCAAAAAAAAAACACTTTGATGTAGGTATTTACCTGTCGGAATAAGGTTTACATTTTATAAGCATTTGCCCTTGATGCCCTGGCTTTACCTTGGTTGCCCTTTCATATATTTTTATAATGATCCTAATCAAATCATACCTACAGACGGACTACCCGGAAATAAATCTGTTGGTACTTATAAGGTATTGTGTTATCCAATCTACTTAACCTTAATTTGCAGGTTTCATTGGTGTCCATATATGTATATATGTGGTTAGGTATCAATCAGTTATCTACTGGAGCGTACCGTTAAATGTAGGTATAACCAATTTCAGTCTTGAGCGCTCGGAAATTTGTAAGCGTTCAGTTTGGAAATTTCCCGCCTTCTTTCAAAAAATCATACCTCCGAATTTTAATATGGAAAAATAAAAACTGCTTATAGTGTTAGGTAGCCTTTGAATGCACCTTATTTCATATTTACACATTTATTTCATATACTAGCTGGTTCCCGGGCGTTGCTATGCCATTTAATAAAGAAATTGTTTCTCCCTGCGTGTCCTTTCCCATTCGTCCTGTTCTCCTTCCGCCTCCCCTTCCTCTCCCGCATCCCCTTCCCCCTCTCACGTTCCCACACCGCCTTCCCTCAAACCACTCCCCTCTCCCGCTCCCTCCGTCCCGCGAATCCTCCCCCCGAGTTCCCCCATCCCGAATTCCACACATTTAGTCCTGGTGCATTCAGTTTTCTAACAGCTCGCGTGCCACCTGTTGCATTTTTTTATACAAATTTCGTAATGCCAGAGCTCACCAGTAGTTTTATACAAACCTCGTCCTGACCACTACAAACACAACAAAAAAAGAATTTTCCAATTTGGTGCTGTCGTTCGGATGTTATGCGCGTACATACATTCCGGCGAATCATTTTTATTTATATAGATAGATAGATAGATAGAAGATAGAAGATAGAAGAAGAAGATTTAGGATTCATAAAACATTTATAAAAAAAAATCGTTAAATTTTTAAAAGAGTAAATTTTCCAATTATTTACTTTCGAATTGCCGTTTTTGTACCTACTCGGAGTAATGTTAAAAATTATGACTTCTGCGTGTTAACTATGGCCTGGTTGATAACCACAGATATAAATTTTAATTTGAACACGCATTTTTTTAAATATGTATACACATGATCAATGATCTGTAAGAAAAAATATTTCAATAATTTCGGTTCGCGTAATGTCAATAACACATAATTAAGAAGAGATGTGAGACATCTCTGTTAAAATGTGAAACTTCTAAGTTAGCTTGAAGTGAAATAATAATAAACTGCGATATATGTATAAATATTACGTATTATTATTAGCTTTGTAATTAATCGAATATTTGAACGCGCGGGAAATTTTGAAATAATGAAATAAATGTTTTAAAATATTGTTGGGATGTTTCACAGAAAAGAACTACGTTACTATAAAAATCCGAAAAATGGCAAAATGCGAAAAATCTTCCGCAATAATTATCCCACATCTTTATGAGATTTAGATTTTCGTGAATTGTAACCAAGAACCATCTCGATCACGTCAGCTTTCAAACAAAAAAGCGCATCATAATCGGTCCATTCATTTAGGACGGTGCCACAGACAGACACACAGTCAAACTTATAACACCCCTATTTTTGCGTCGGGGGTTAAAAAAATTTTTTAAGCAACCCCCGACACAAAAAAGAGATGGACGACCTTGAAACGCCTAAACAAATTTTCATGAATTGTAGCTAAGAACCATCTCGATCAAGTCAGCTTTCAAACAAAAAAAACCGCATCACAATCGGTCCATTCGTTTAGAAGCTACGATGCCACAGACAGACTCACACAGACACACAGACGCACAGAAAGTCAAACTTAATAGACTATTTTTTTTTAAATTCAGTATTGGAGAACCTACGTAATTTATGAATTATTTTACACTTTTAAGGGGGCGTTCAAGTATTACGTACCGCATTTTTTGAAGATTTTTGACCCGCCCTCCACCCCATGTGACGCGCCGTAACGTTTTTCCGTACCTTCCCCCCCTCCTAAACGTCACGTAACGCCCAAGTGACAATTTTTACCTGAAAGTCACAATTAAGTTGCGCAAAGTACTGGAAAGTCGCTTAAATACCTTTTTTCTGGTTTTAATCGCGTTTGCGGTAATAAATAAAACAAGAGATTTCGAGGATGAAAAGGATTGCCAACTTGGAAGATTTTAAATCCCTAGTTTTTTTATCTACATAAAGAAAAACATGTTACGTAACGCGTTGTTCGAACCCCCCCCCTCCCCCCCCCCTCCCCCCCCCCCCTCCCCCCCCCTCCCCCCCCCTCCCCCCCCCCTCGTAACGCACAGTAACGTTTCACAAGACCTCCCCCAAGTCCGTTACATAATACTTGAACGGTATGTCGAATTAAATATTTCGTTTTATTGTTGTTAAGGCGCTACACAATCCTAATAATTTTTGAATGCTCAAAACTCACATTTTAATCATTTCCGGCGAATCCGTAACTATAATAACTTTTTTATTTCCATGCCGCACAAGAAATGCGAGTTATTTATATATTAGATTGATAAAAACAGTACCTTACCATTAATATATTTTACGTAAAACGATTTCAAAACTATATAACCCGTTTTTCAACTATAAAGTTAGCGGTAAGTACCAGATTTTATTTTTCTAGACGATGAATTAATAATTTCGGGAGGACAACATGGAGACATATTTTAAATATTTGTAGCACGTTCTTTAGAATTAATTAAAATGAACGCGGCAGAAAGGTCGAATCTTCAGGCCTGCTAGGGTGAATTCGACCGTACGTTCGTACAATACGCCGTGCCGCGGCGTATATTTGTTTACACGCTTTCTTCACTTACGTCGTTAAGATTCCCACATTATTTATCTTCTTCTTATTTTCTTTGATACGGCAAATTCGACAGTAGGTCCGTCCAGTGCACGGGTCGCGAATCGCAATTTGTATACACGGCTTCTTTACTTACGTCGTTTAGATTCTGAATAGATTTTAGGGTATATTGTCATCTTAATTGTTAGGCAAAAGTGTGACATACGTTGGCTTCTTTAACCGATTTCTCTTGAGTTTTTCTTTGCAGGTAAGATTACTTTGAATATAATAAGATATATTATATGGGTATATTTATGACGGCGACCGGACAACACGGAATGAAACCAACTCAGAAGAATTTTAAATTAGGTTAAATAGGTTAAGTTAGGTTAGGGTTACCGGCTATTTTAAATTTATTTTTCATGACCTTTCTGAGGTGTTTCTGAGTTGGTTTCATTCTGAGTTGGCATGGAAGCATTTATGACAAGTGACGCGGGACAGGACGCCTGCAGGCGCCTTGTCGAGGCAAATGGTTCCAAAAATTTGACTGATGAGTGATAATAACATAAGATCAATTTTTACTTACCACTAACTAAAACCACCAAGAGGAATGCGAAAAAGTCCGGATATTCAGCCAAATATTTGACATCAATCGGCATTGTGTCCGTGAAGAAATCTTTCATCGTGTTGTTGGTCAAAGCGTCTATGTAGTTGCTCATTCCTTTGGCAACGCTAGCCGTTCCTGAAATAAGATTTAATATTAAAAAAAAAACAATTTGATATTTTTATTAGATTTAGACAAAACAAATTTGATATTTTTTTGATTTCAATAAAGTCCAAAACATTTGCGTACGATTTCCTGAATAAATTGTTGGAGAATGCCAACACTTTGAATGAAAAAACTGTAATTTGATTTTGTTGCAGGGTATTTATAAGAAAATAGTCTTTCAGCGTTGGTCAGTTTATTTCTCTTATAAACAGCTTATAGTAAAAAACAGAGTACAGGAAAGTTGTAGCACAAAGTAAAATCACTTAGAGTTTAAACAATGTTCACTAACGTTCTCGCTAAACACTTAGAGTAATAATCTCAACAGAGGACCCGTGGTCTCTTAGTTGGGTTAAGGTTTTCCCGATAAGTAATGTCCCCGAGGGCGCTGTTGGTTGAATTCCCAAGGAGGACCCAGAGGGCTCTCTCGGCTTGGTACTGGGGAGGATTGGGGGAAGGTTAAGGTTTCCCTACAAGTAATGTCCCCGAGGGCGCTGTTACTTAAATTCCCAAAGAGGACCCAGAGGGCTCTCTCGACTTGGTACTGGGGAGGATTGGGGGAAGGTTAAGGCTTCCCTACAAGTAATGTCCCCGAGGGCGCTGTTACTTGAATTCCCAAGGAGGACCCAGAGGGCTCTCTCGACTTGGTACTGGGGAGGGGAGACAGGATACTCTGGCTCCATATAGGCCTGCAGGGTGTTCTATACCCTTTGGGGCGGGGTAGTGCCGGCCGATGACGGAGGGGTGGGGGTAGCTCGGCCAATGGGGTGTCTTCTTGTCCGGGTGGTGAGCCGAAAGTCGCCGAGCGAGACGGCGCTATGCGTGTGAGGGAGAAAGTATTAGGATCCGTGCGTCGGACCAAATACCGCACAGTACAATTTTCTTTTTTGTTTACCCACACCCAGGTACCGCCAACCTAGAACCATTCATTGGATAACCAACACCTCTGCAGGTCACCCCAAGTGGTTCGCTACGTTTGATGACTTAGCAGTTTGAGGGAGACCCCCTCACCTCTCTAGCCAGACTCTCTCGACCTGCATCGAAGTGGGAAGGATGGATTAATTCGTCCGTCACTGGACACACTGACCCCAGATTCATACCCATCCCTCATACGTTTTTCCTTTCCAGAACCTCATCTCCTCCATTTCCTTAAAATACCCTCCGCAAAACATCCCCTAATGACATAGGGCCCGAGCCTGATATTCTGGGTGAAGCTGATGTAAAAAACAATCAAACTTATAGCTCTCAGTTTTATACGAGTATTAAAAATGAAAGTGGGAAAATAATTCCACTCAGGGCCAATGTCGTCTTTGGGGATGCTGTGTGGAGGATCTTTTTAGGAAAGGAAGGAGAGGAAGTTCTGGAAAGGAAAATGGTGTTGGGGGTGGGTAGGAATCTGAGGATCAGTGTGTCAAGGAGTGACGGACGTATGAATCCACCCCTTCCACTGCGGTGCAAGGCAATGTTCCGAGAGAGTACAGTTGGAGAAGTCAAAGGGACTCCCTCAACCATTCTCTCCAGATCCGGCCTGCCGCTGGTGGGCAGACCGCCGCCAAGACCCGGATACACCTCACTCCATGAAAACGGGCACCCCTGCTAAGTCACCAAACGCAGCAAACCACTTGGGGTGACCTATGGCAGAGTCATCCAATAACTAATACATTTCCATGACTTACCAATGATGTATTCCAATATTAAGTTCCATCCAATGGTGAAAGCAATGAACTCTCCAACACTGACGTAGCTGTAAATGTAGGCTGAACCTGCTTTGGGGACTCTGGCTGCAAATTCCGCATAGCACGCCCCTGGAATTATTACAAATATTGGAATGGTTTTTAAATTAGGTCAATTGGAATTAACCAAAAAAACTTTTCATTGAAAAAAGCATCACGTCTGATTTAATTTTAAAACATTTTTGTCATCTCGTTTGTAAAGCGGAAATCTGCTTTCTGAAGGAGCAAAAACCATCCAAACGATGAGATCTGGTGTCTGGAAATTTGTGTAGCTTTTATATTAATGTACGTAAGTACATCGATCACGGAAATTTGAAATGCTGTAAAGGACAAAATATTAATTGTTCAGGAGAGGGAAAAGAAAGTTTTAAATATTTTTTTAAAAATCATTTCTCCTGTTTTTGTAGACCTATTTGAATTTTTATTATAAAAATAATATTGAATAAATCTTTCAGAATACTTAAAATTTTTAATAAAAATAAAAACAACATATAATTTATTTTTAATTTTTCAGAAAAAAAAAATCCTCTTAAGAATTCATATTTCGTCGAAAGATGTTCTTACGATCGTACAGGGCGGTTCCAATGAGAAAGATTAATTATTCTCCGTGCTCTTTAAATAATAACTCAAAACCGATTTTATTTCATTCAAAATTTGCTCTAATTTATACCTACATTCAAAAACGCCGAAAGGCGTGATGATAAAAGTATTAAAATTATGTTATTTTGGTTATTATTTTTTTAACATAAGTATTTATAATTTTTCAATAACGTCCAAGCAAAAGAAGAATGCAAAAAAAATCGTTAATATATTAGTTTGTAAGACCGTAAATACATAGACAAACTGAAGTATTTTCGTCACGAAACACGTGTGGTGATGTTTTTTTAAATGATTTTATTTAAACTAAAATTAAAATTCTGAAACATAGCTTTCCCAGATAATTTATTGATTTATTTTACTGCATTATTATATATGATTTGAAATGTGTGTTGTATAATACAAAAATTTGTTGGAAAAATTAACAAATCTGCTAACGACTTACGGTAAAACCTTATTGTACCTGTACCTACTAAAAACAAACGTATTTTCACAAAATTAAAAACATAGCTTTACTAGATAAAAGAACAGTCTTTCGAAATCAATTTAATTTTTTGTGGAAAAGAGTCAATATGTCTAAAATTTGATTTAAAAATGACATATTTCCGGTTTTGTGTGGTTATTCCCTCTTAAAATGCACGTCGTAACAAAGGCACTTATTTTCCTAGAAATACCTACTTCGTCAACGCAGATCGAAAGAGAAAAAGCAATGGAGAAAATTGGCATATTTAACTCATTTTTGGATTTATTACCCTTTACAGCGTTTCAAATTTCCGTTATCGATATGTATATTTTCTGAGTAACAGCATTGTAGCTCGCAATGTCTTTTCCACAATTAGCTAATTAGGTATTATAGACAAAATAACGCATTTTTCTTTGTTTCGCGTTTTTCAAATGATATATTATGGAAAAATTATATTTCTGGAAAATACTGACTAGAATTCGCAAATTTTCTGAAAATTTATCGAGCTACATAAAAAGGAAAGATGTTTTTACTTGAGTCTTCAAAAGAAAAGAATTTAATAATTATAATGTACTTATTTGTTTATTATTAATTTAATTAATTAATTTAATTAATTTCAAGAAAAAAGAATTTAATAATTATAATGTACTTATTTTTTTATTATTAATTTCTTATTTGGAATAAAAATTAAGGGTAATACAAGAGAGAGTAGTATAGTTTCACATCTATTATATATGGATGATATAAAATAATTTTCAAATTCTGAATCAAATTTAGAGAAAATGATTAAGGTAGTTAAAATTTTTTCAGATGATATTAAAATGAATTTTGGTTTAGATAAATGTAAAACTATCCATATAGAGAAAGGCAAAATTGTAGATGGAGACGAGGGTATATTTAGAAATTTCAAAATTCAAAGTATGAAAGCGGATGAGGTTTATAAATATTTAGGATACCCGCAATCGAATAGATTAGATCACACTAGTATTAAAAATGATATTAGGATTAAATTTCAAACTAGGATCAGAAAAATTTTAAAATGCAATCTATCTGCTAAAAATTTAGTAAAAGCAATAAATACTTGGGCAATACCTCTACTAACGTACTCATTTGGCATAATTAAATGGTCCAATACAGATTTAGATAGTTTAGAACGATTAATTAGAACTACGTTAACAAAATTTAATTGCCATCATCCAAATTCAGCTATAGAACGAATTAATTTACCTAGAAATTTAGGAGGTAGAGGTGTAGTCAAAATAACGTCTTTGAAACACAATCAAGTAGAAATGCTTAGAAATTTTTTCCATAGGAAAGCTAATAGCTCAGAAATGTACAAAATAATTTACAAGGCAGATAGAAATATTACACCTTTAAATTTATATGACGAGAATGCCAACATTCTCATAAATACTAACCAGGAATTATTAGATTCCTGGTCAAATAAAATTATTCACGCAACACACTTCAATTATCTCAACCAAACGTATGTTGACAAACTTTCGTCAAAAAAATGGTTGAGTATTGGAGAGTTGAGCGCAGAAATAGAAGGATTTATGCTTGCCATTCAAGATAGAGTCATTAATACTAAAAATTATAGAAAGCGTATAATCAAAGATATAAATCAAATTGATGATTTATGTAGAAAATGTTTGGCTTTTCCCGAAACTATAGAACATATTATATCGGGATGTTCTATATTAGCGCCTTCCGAGTATACATTTAGGCACAATCAGGTTTTAAAAATAATTCACCAAAGTTTGGTAATTAAACATAACTTGATTGACTGCCGTAATATAGTACCATATTATGAATATGAACCAAATTCATTTTTAGAAAATGAATTTTATAAAATATATTATGATAAAACTATACTAACAGACAGAACAATTAGTCATAATAGACCTGATATAGTTTTACATGACAAAATTAAAAAAATAACTTATATCATTGATGTAGCTATTCCAAATTCCTGTAATATTCAAAAAACTATTTCTGAAAAAATAAGAAAATACACAGATTTAGGAAATGAGATTAAAAGAATTTGGCATTCTCGGACTATAAAAATATTGCCATTTGTTATTTCGGCCACTGGCATAATACCTAGGAATCTGATTCAAAATTTAAGCATATTAGATTTGTCAAAGAATTTGTATATAAAAATGCAAAAATCAGTCATTTTAAATACATGTAGGATTACAAAGGATTTTTTAAATATTTATATTGAGGGATCGGTAGGATTTATAGGTTCAATTAGAAATGCCACAGAGCCGAACCCTCTGATATGAAAATATCTGGAGTCGGTGAATTATATTCCCATTTGGTCTCTAGTAGGTTGACATGTTGTTTTTGTATTGTTTTGTATTTATAATACTTATATAGTGCAATTGCATAGCGTGGGTTGACTAGATGATCATTTGGGGAAGTGTGTGAAAGGGTTTAGTTTTTCCTTCTTTTTTTCCTTTTTTTTTTTTTTTTTTGGGGGAAAATTTAACCCGGACATTTAAATCTGGTGCAAAAATTAATCTTAGTTGTACATTAGGTAGATGTATTATACGGGTTTTTTAATTAAATATAATATTCAATTAGTCGCTGGTATGTATGTGCGCATTCTATAAATAGATCATGCGTGTAAATGGTATACATTTATAAATTTATAATTAATGAACGATTTATAACCAGGAAATGAATGGCATTGCGTTTTCGAAAATTATGCAATTAATGCCGCATACACCGCAACCAGTATGTTAATGCAAATTTATACTACAGTGCGTAGGTACCTAAACTAGTTATTTTTAATCAACGTGAGAAAGATACCGAGAACCCTGGAAAATATAACATTCATTGTGTTAAAAAAAAACGTAAATAAATGATTACAATAATTACATAATTTCAGGAAACAAACAATTTGTTAGTCCAAACTAACAATAAAACTGCCGAATCAAGCATTAAAAAATATCTACCGATTATGTCGGCAAAGAAGATAACATGACAAATAAAAAAAAAACGGCTTGAAGAGCTTCTTGCGTGATATTATTCCGTTCAGGAAGGATTTAATTTAATTTTTTAAGACGATCCCCTAGTCCTGGATCCATTCGAAATTGGGCGGAGCTCCTTGACTTTAGCGTTGACCAATCAATAGCCAACAACGTGTTTTTTTTTAATTCCGGGAGACTACTGACTGGGACAATACAACGCGCTTTCATTCCTTCTGCGGATCGCATAAGGGTAAAATTTGCAGTTGGTAACGCCACTTTTGATTTCCTGTAAAAGAACATCGCCAAAGTTCATGTTTTATTTTTTTGTGAAGTTCATGCATAAATATATATTTTTTTGCGATTCTAAATAAAAGAAACTGAATTTGCCACATAATACAATAAAACCATATCCGAAAATGGGTTTAAAAGTAGGAGATTTTGCGCTTGAAAGTTTTTTTATAGACCTAATACTTTATTTTTTTCTAGGCTTATTAAGACTTATAAAAAAATTACCGATATTGTTAAGGGCCAAGAATGCTAAGATATGTTCTACACGCAGTATTTAATTGAAGCATCTATAATACTTCTGCGATTAAATTTTCAAAACAAAAATACATGATTTTGTATGATTTTGCAATATTTCGCATGGCTTCATCTTAATATGTATTTATTGGCACGTCAGCAGAATAACAGTAATAGTATAGATACATTTTCAATATGGTTATAGCGATTATTCTAATTATAGGTGAGCACACCATTCATTTCAATATTCTTTGTGTAACGATTGGTTACCATAAGTAGTACTAATTACTGACGTGACTATAGTTAATCGTTGGTTTCGTTCGTGTACTTGATGACGTAAAATTTACTATTTTTTATCCCACTTTGACACCGGCTGCCTGCGAACGTGCCAGACTTCCAGTTGGCAGACCTGCTTTTTTCTCATCCACTATTCGACCCCTGTCGTAAGAAACCATTCCCGTTTGTGTACTCGATGACGTAATTTTTTAGAAAAAAATCGCTAACTATTTCAATGACTGCGCAGAACCTGCCAAGAGGCGCACCGACAGATCAGCTATTTTAAGGGTTACTAAACGTCCATATTCTCGCTACAAAGTAGTTTCATCTGTGTACTCGATTACGCAGGGTTTGTCATTGTCGATGACCCGTCATTTGATCCGGCGACATTTGGTCCGGCGACAGTTGGTCCGGCGGACAGTTGATCCGGCGACAATTTGTCCGGCCTGATCCTTTAGAAGATTTTTTCTTCAAGTAAGTATGTAAAGAGGATATACAGCCGTACAACCAAAGTCGATGTACTTATATCTGAAGGCATCTTGAGTGAAAATGCGCTGTAAAAATATTTTTACTAACAATAATTTCGACTCTCCGAAGAAGCATGCGACAATACAAAATACGACATGCTTATAGTATACAGCTTATAGTACAGTCTGTTTAACAAAAAAACCGTAAAAGATTCCTACTTGTGTATAACTTTTTTATCTGAAAATTACACTAGAGTCCCAACTGCTCTCAACCGTCTCGAGCCAGTGAGTGCCAATGGCATCCCCAATTTTGGTATGGTGTGATACTGAGGGTAGTGGGGAGGGGAAGGAGATGTGGAAAACGTACCTGGCTATTCAGATCTAGTCACGTCATTTCAAGTAATCCGATTAAACCTACATACACTGTACACCAGCAAACATCAGCAAAATGTTCCACATCTCCTTCCCCTCCCCACTATCTTCAGCCTCACAACATATCGAAATCGGGAATGACATATTCTCACTGGCTCCAGACGGTTAGAAGCAGTTGGGACTCTTGTGTTATGTATAATATATAAAAAAAGTTATAACACATGATTTTAAAAATTTTTTCGCTGTTGTTCAGTGTATGTAGGTTTAGTCTGATTACTTGAAATGGCTTTAGCCGTGTACGGTGACTAGATCTGAGTAGCCAGAAAAATTGCGGTGCAAGGCAATGGGTCGAGAAAGTCCGGCTAGAGAGGTCCTGATTCTAAAGAATTCGAGAGTCGAAATTATTGTTAGTAAAAATATTTTTACAGCGGATTTTCACTCAAGATGCCTACAGATATAAGTACATCGACTTTGGTTGTACGGCCGTATATCCTCTTTACATACTTACTTGAAGAAAAAATCTTCAAAGGATCAGGCCGAATCAATTGTCGCCGGATCAACTGTCCGCCGGATCATCTGTCCGCCGCGCCGGATCAAGTGTCGGCCGGATCAAATGTCGGCCGGATCAAGTGTCGCCGGACCAACTGTCGCCGGACCAAATGTCGCCGGATCAACTGTCATGGAACCGTCATTGTCAGATCCTAGTCTACTAGTGATTCTGCAATACGAATGAAATTTATTTATTTGTAAGAGACAAACAGCTTATACAAAAAATAAATACATACATTAAGTTTAATGAAGGCAAGCCAAAAAAGTATCTTATGTTAAAGTTGCTTGGAGATGTAGTAAATAATAGCTCAAAAAGAAGAAGATGGAGAGATATGTAATTACGAATGTTGGAGAGAGCGCGCTAATATTTAAATCGATAAAATTGAAGCGAAAATTGTGAAAATGTTTTATAAAACACGGATCGTTTAAAATAGAGCGAAAATCTCGTAGGGAACACCTAAAAGCATTTAAAGAAACACTGTGAATTTTTTCATATATACAAGATTAGTTAGTAACTTCTAAAATAAGTGAAATGAACGTGTTTATAATAATTTTCTGAGCATACTTTGCGATTTTTTTTCTATCGAGGGAATTTCATATAATTTGCGTTTCGGCGTGGAACACGTCTAGATATTATCTTAAAAAAAAACAAATATTTTTTTAAGAGCTTAAAAACTTCAAATGTTTAAGGGAATATGTAAGAAATCGGTATAAATTCGGGTAGCAGTGACTTAAAATTAATTTTAAGTGAGGAGGAGATGAAGATGAGTATAGGATAAGGATAGGAGATGCTCCCAATACATTCCTAACTCGATGAATATTAAATGAAATATACCTGCGAAAGCCGACGCAATAGCGGCCACCAGGAAAGAGAGACAGACAGCCGGGCCCGCCACGGTCTTGGCCACGGCTCCGGCTAGCACGTAGACTCCGAGCCCGAGCGTGCTGCCCACCCCCAGCGCTGTCAGGTCCATCAGCGTCAACACCCTCGCCAGCTTGGTCTCTCCCTCTATCGCCGGCTCCTCGTCGCGGTGCGTCTTCGTGCGCCCGAGGGCGTTGAAGAATGACTTCAACGTCATTTTGGGACGGCTGGAAAAAATATTTCAGTTAGTACTCTGAAAGGAGTTTTCAATTGTCTGTCTGCTTACAATGTAACTTACAACTGGAAACACGACGCGCGACGGAGCCAACGATCTAGATGGATCTGCGCCGAGCCAAAACGTTTTCGAGTAAATCATAATACATATCAAAGTAGGTACCTAATTTATTTTTGATAAGAGTATAACAAAAATGCCAACATTTTATTAAACACACTCAACGTATTTACACACGTGTCTCAGTGATTACGTTGGAGGCATTTTATCATGTTATGCTAATTTAAGCCGGAGTCGCTTGCATATAATAAGTCGCCTTGATACTAATGTTGATATTTTAGGTCATTAGAAGAAAAATCCATATTATATCAGCGGTGTGGTCTGGTCACGTGCAACAATGCTATTTATTAATATATTTGTTTTTTGTTTTGTTTTGTTTTGTTTTGTTTTGTTTTTTTTATTTTTTATTTTTATTTATTAAGGAGAAAATACAGATACAGATGTCAATTGACAAGAATATACAAAACAATTAATAGAGAATTCACCTGCATCCAAACTATTTCTCACGAATTAACATTAACAGCAGATAAAATCATATACAAATATTTTTACCTTTAAATACGGAAAAGACGTACCTATGTAAATATTATTTTAGAAATAGAGAGATGAAAAAAATGCGCAATATCCTTATAAAAGTTTACAAATTGTTTTTGGAAAAATTTTGATGGTAAGACCAAAAATATATATAGATAAAAATAATGCCATTCAGAAATTAAAAAAAAAAGAAAAGTAGTTAAAATTATAAACCAAGCAATGTCTATTGTATTGTACTTAGTAGGAAAACAGCCTTCAATTTTCTACTAAAAGTACTGCGTGTATCAAAAAATAAGTCGGAATCCTTGAGGTTTTGATTTTGATTAAACGATTCGCACATTCTTCTGATTGGATCCCTGACACCAGCATTTGTACGCGTCCGGCTAATGTGGAATAAGTCGTTAAGCCTTGTTACTCTGGGTGGTATTTTGAAGTTTATTAGTTTCAGTAGGTCAGGACAGTCGATAACGTTATTGCAGATTTTATAAAGCGTCATGAGGTCAAGGTATGTTCGCCGGTTAGTTAGAGTGGAGACGTTATAATTCGAGAGCATATTTATGTACCCCCGTTTAGGTGCGCTCATTTTGTAATTGAGGTATTGCAGAAATTTCTTTTGAATACTTTCAATGTTGTCTTTATAGACACCGTAAAGTGGTGTCCATATGGAGGTGCAGTATTCAAGTTGAGAACGGACGAGCGTGTAGTAAAGTAGAAGATAAGTTTCAGGTTTTCTGATGACAAATCCTAGCATACGGTAAGCTTTATTTAAATGTTGCTTTAATATGTTTTGGTAAAATAAAAATTCCATTTTTTTTCGCGTTTGAATCTTAATATATGGCAGTTTTTTTAAAACTAAAGCGTATTTGAATTACACAAATCTAAAAGGTAATTTTATCTAGTTTTCATAAATGGTATTTGTTTTTACGGTACCTTCAAAAATAAGAAATATATAGAACATTCAAAATACTTTGGAAAAATTTCAAATTTCGTTAGGATATCATTACTAAAACAGAGATAAACTACCCTCTCAGGCCGTGTAAACCAAGTGTATTTTTTTCCATGAATAATTTTTTAATTAGTAATGTTTTCACATCCGCGGCCGTTTGTCAATTGAATAAAATTTTCACTGGGTTTTTTAGTAAGGCTGTATGGGTTTAAAATTTTTTGTTTGAATTCTTTCTATTCTTTCAATATGAAATTAATAAAAACGAGTTCAGATCGGTGTTCAGTGTTCCAAGTGCGGGCGAATATATGACGAGTAAAGGGAATATAGAGTGTGTTGCTTCGGAAGGGTTTTGCTATACGAATTATAAATCCCAACATTTTATTGGCTTTGTTAATGACCTCATCAGTGTGCCGGAAAAAGTTTAATTTAACATCCAGTGTTACCCCAAGGTCCCTGACCCTGATATTGTCTACTTCGTTGATATGTGTGCTGTTCAATGTGTATACAGAGGAAATTTTATTTTTTATTACGTGTACAGTTTGTCAAATAACAGTAAAAACATAGGAGGGCGCCACTGTGGTTCAAATGGCAATACTAAAAATATATGGTGGTAATCTAAAGCCGTGTA
Source organism: Limnephilus marmoratus (assembly GCA_917880885.1). Classification (NCBI taxonomy): domain Eukaryota; kingdom Metazoa; phylum Arthropoda; class Insecta; order Trichoptera; family Limnephilidae; genus Limnephilus; species Limnephilus marmoratus. Next base: position 24,756,102 of record OU862919.1, on the reverse strand, counting down.
ACCTACATTTTTATTAAAAATTAAAATGGCGTAAAAGTGAAAAAAAATATTTTTTCACTCCATTGATCTTAAATTTAGAATTGCATATAGGTATATTATTATTATATGTTTGCAATTTGTGTTAGCATAATGAAGAATAACGATATTATAAAGCACACTCCATGTTTTACGAGGGCTTGATGTTAATAAAGCTAGTGGGCCTGACGGAATACCTGCCCTGGTACTGCAGAGGTGCGCTGCAGAAATAGCTCCAATTTTGACGAAACTTTTTAAAATGTCCCTGAAGACTGGCTCTGTGCCCTCTGGTTGGAAAAAAGCGGTTATCCATCCTATTCCAAAGAAGGGTGACCGCTAAACCCGGCCAATTACCGCCCCATAGCGATCACATCAGTTCTGTCTAAGGTGATGGAACGTGTGATCAACGACGAACTGCTCACATACCTCGAGAAGAACAAAATTATTAACGACCGTCAATACGGATTCCGGCGGAACCGCTCGTGCGGTGATCTTCTCGCGTATGTGACGCATGTTTGGGGGCGATGCCTGGAACGTTTCGGTGAGACCCAAACGGTTGCACTGGACATCTCCAAGGCCTTTGACCGGGTTTGGCACCGAGGACTTGTCACTTGAAAGAGCTGCAGGAATATTTGATAAGTATAATATTATTGAGTAGTGAGTGAATTCCAAAAATTCAAAAGAATCAAATGTCAATGCGCTGAATGTTTTGCTTTTATTCTTAAACATATAATGCCGCCTCTTTTTTTTACACACTAAATGTAAACAGTGGAAAATGGGACAAATGTCTGCACCCCTCCAAAGGAAAAATACAATCTTACTAATATTATAAACGCGAAATTTTGTATGGATGTAAATGTGTTTGTTACTTTTCACGCAAAAACCACTGAATGGATTTTAATATAGCTCAAACATCAGAATAACATATACTCTATATATGGTAAGCTTTGGCGTTATGAAATTTGTATAAATGAAAATGTGTGTATTTCATATATTTTAGCGGCAGAGAGGGAAGACAGGGGGGAGAGAAACGGGGGAGGTGGGGTTCGCGGAGAGTGAAGAGACGAGGGAGGCGGAAGGCGGGGAAAGTGGAAGGGAACGGGGACGCACGGGAAAGGACACGGGAAAGGGAGAATCAATTTATTTGAATGGCATTGCAACGCATGCCGGGGACCAGCTAGTATTTATATAGATAAACTAGCTTTTGCGCCCTGCTTCGCATGGTATTAGGGGGGTTTCCACTCCGCCTCCGCCCTCTAGTCCTCCCCCCTCTGCCCCTCCCCTCCTCCCCCCTTCCCACTCCTTCCCCCTCCCCCACCTCTCTCGCCCCCCCCATGCCCCGCCTCCACCTCCCTCCCCCCGCCAACTTTTCTGACGTTTTTTCTGACGTAGTACGGATAAATTACAAAACTCGCGTATAGATAGCGCTACTTTCATCTGCGTCTCACACACGCATAATTCCAACAACCTGATTTATGTATATAAAAAATTTGCTTAGGTCCGGTACTCTGGTTTACCTTGAAAGAGTGACGGTAGTACTTAGTTGTATCACGCGGCTATACATTACATATGACGTCATTGCCCGTCCCGGTGACTAGCTATCATCGGATGACAGTGGATCCAAGTAACTGGCTATTTTTGGAACCAGTTCCTATTGGATTTATACCAACACTAACTGGGCGAAGCCGAACCACAAGCCGCCCGCCGTAATAATTAATACTAGAATTCAGAGAGAATCGTAATATCAAAACTTTCTTTAGAATATTAAATCCAATGATTCATTGAGGATACTGTTTGAAAACTTTAACGCTACTTTTTGAAAATAACAGGGGGGCCCCACTTCCGTTTACAACAATTCTAAACGTACAATCATTAAGATAATAATTAATCAGATTCAATAGATCGTAAATTATGCAGTTATTGCACAGCCATTTTAAATCCCACAAATACTCCCACATAGGCAGGTTACATGTTGAGAAAGCTAACTCGCAAAATGCTGTTATGTAGGTATTATCGGAAATTAGATAACTGAGGTCAATGCATTCATATTTAGTTATTCTTCGATTATTTCACACATTCATATTAATATTATCGCAATAGGGGAAAACCCGTACATTATTACCTTTTTGATTAGATTTTACCTACACCTGAAATGCACCTGAAATAGTGGAACGATAAATACTTAATAGATCATTGAAGAAGAAGATAACAATAATAATCTAAATGAAAATACGAAAGAGAACAAGACTCAGAAAAACAGAAAAAGACAATGGTCGCAACTGGGATATGAAATAACTTAATAGATATTTTGGGTTTTTCTTTGTATCTCGTGGGCATTAACTGTGCAACAATAAATAGACATTTTTTTTAGAAAGACAAACATTCCCGGGTTACGAATAATCTAAGAATATTTGAAAATTTTCTACTATACCATCACAGAAAGTGGAAAATTTTGCTTGTGTCGTAATTGAGGATTAATCCAGCCGAGGAATCGGAAGGAACGGGACGTCTGGGTGGGACCCAAGCGCGATCAGCAGCCACCGACCGGTTTTGTTTCGAAGAGTTTTATTTCACATTTACAGTTGTTACTTAAATTAAATTAAGTTAAATATTAAATTAAATATTATTTAATATTAATATTACTTCCAATTAAATTAAGTAACAAATGTAGATGTGAAATAAAATTATTTAAAACAAATTTTTGAAAGTAATTTATAATTTGATCAAATTTATATTTGAGTCACGCTTAGCGACCAGATCTGAATAGCGAAGTACTTCCCAATCATCCTCGAGCCCATCTTCTTCACTTGCTTCACCAGGTACCCCTAATTTAGATGCTATAATCCCACTGGTTCCGAAAGTTGGGAGCATTTGGGACTTTTGTGCAGTTTTCATTTAAAAAAAGAATTAACAAATTAGATGTAAAAAATATGTAAATTTTTATTTTTTTATTTTATATGATTGTAAAAATGTAACTATTAAATCGCTATAACAAGATCTTTAATATAAAGAACCCGTTACACAAACTGCTAAAAAGTAGATCATCGGGACGTCACAGACACCCGTGTAAAATTAATTCATGTTGCCAATTAAATGTCATGACTTCGCATGAGTTAGGTACAAACTTACAGACAGGAAAAGCCGTGCAAATTTCATGAAGCCAAAGCCCATGAGAGAGTTTTTGCTGTGCCAGGGAATTAGATCTCTTTATTATTATTATTCTGCTTTATTTTGTTATTTGATATAATTTTCCTTATAATATTCATCAATTAAAAATATACGGATATTTATATTTTTTCTATTGTAAATATCTTTGGAATTTAATGTTATCTTCGTATTAAGAAGAATATAAAGGCTAGAAATATTTCGAATCTCATGCCTGCAAAATTTTAAACACGAGCGTCTTTTTGCACGAGGCTAGTAAGCGAAAAAGTGGTTTTTATTTATTTTGTGCATAATTTTATAAGAACGAAAAAAAGTTAGAACACGGAAAACCTCAAAAATAGTCTTAGCCATAAAGGAGTATTTTTTTTAAATTGTTTCTTGTATTACTTCATAGTTAAGTCATGAAAAAATCATTTTTTGGTGGTTTACGCTTATATTTTTTGTTACGTAAATAATAATTTTATTGTAATTCCAATACATACAAAAGCTAGTAAAAGCTTCGATTCATCCGTAGCATATTTTTGATGTTTATACAGTAAACCGATTCGTCGTAAAGATTAATCAAAATAGTATCTAAATAGGATTTCACGTATATATTCATCTTAATAAGAAATCTAAATAAAGAAATCCGTAGAAATAAACATGACAGTGCGTTCAACTGTTTACGCTGATAGCTTTAAAAACGTTTGTGTATAAGGAAAAGCGTGTACAGAAACCTGTTGGCATTAATAACGGCCAATAATGGGAAATCCCTACCGCATAGATTTACCAAAGATTACATAGCTATACTCAAAGAGTAACAAACATCACATCACCAATTAAGTCATTAGTTTTTACGTACGTATGTCACGTAGGCAATTTCTTTGAACAATTGGTAAACCCTAAATAGTAATAATTATCTTTTAAAGAGTATAATATAGACAAAGGAAAAAAAGTACCGATGAACTACTTTTAAGTTAGATACGATTTTAGATTTTCACGGCCAAAAGTATTTTTGTTATTAGTTTTTGGGATATTACGCCGTGTTGCGCTACCTCCTTCTTTAGCCAACGATTCGGACAGCGTTACAGTGTCCATCATAAAGGCAGATGTGTCACGTTGTATGTGTCACGTTGTTAGATGTGTCACACATCTGCCCTGATGATGTTACTTTTAAGTTGTTTGTCAACATTCATTAGCCTTCTATTAGCTGTAGGTAATATAATTGCTCTTAAAATTGGTCACCGAGTTAGGTACCCCATATGCAAGTGTAGTTGAATTCCTGCGCAAATGCGTGTTATTTTATGTTTCTTGTGGTCTATGCGAAAAACGAACTCGTAACCTCCTGACTCAAAGATTAAGAGCGTTTAACCAGCCAGCGGACGAAAATCCACATTTCGTCGAAAGTTGTTCTTACGATCGTGCAGGGCGGTTACAATGAGAAAGATTAATTATTCTCCGTACCAGCTTTTTAAAATTATAACTCAATATCGAATTTATTTCAATTCAAATTAGCTTTAATTTATACCTTCATCCAAAAATGCTGAAAGGCGGGATGATAAAACTATCAAAATAATGTACTTTTTGTAGTTATTTTTTGATTATAAGTATTTATCATTTTTCAATAATGTCTAAATTTAATAAGAATGTTAAAAAAATCTGAAATATATTAGTTTGTAAGTGCGCAAATAAATACACAAACGGACCGATTTTCGCCAAGAAACACACGTACGTACATATTTTTTAATGATTTTATTGAAACTAAAATTAAAATTCTAAAACATACGTTTGCTAGATAATGTATTAGTCCAGTAAACGAATGGTCCAAAAGGAGGTGTAGAGTGCGTGAGCAGGAACCTAAGCGATTCTTTCAGGACTTGTTTAGGGTGCTTAGGGTGTGAACATACTAAAAGTCCTGACGTCTAGGTGGTGAGCTAGGGGGGAGAGGGGGGGGGGGGAAGGTCCCGATTTTCGGGTTTCCGTTTATATCTCAAAAACGGTGCGTCGCAGAGGAAAACTTTTTAAGAATAAGTAAAAGCTCATAAAATTATCTACAACTTTTATTCTATGCGTAATTTTGGAAATCGAAGCCGTTTTGGAGTTATACGCTCCACAAATGTCAATATTTTCAAAAAAAAACATTTTACCTCACATTTTTCGTCAAACATTCCTTCATATCGTCTAAAATATTGATCCAAGAAAGAAATTCATTTAAAAAAAGTTGTAGATAATTTAATTACCTTTTAAAATATGTATACATATCTACATAAATCTCCAACCAGTAAATATTTACAGTAATTTTAAGTTTTTTTGTAAAATGTCGTCATTTTCAGAAAAAGCTGTTTTTTCTTACCAAAATGTTAAGATGGGTTTTTTCTTCATGGGAAATTCCTTATTAATTGTTGCACGCAAGAAAGCAGGTAAGTTGTTCTCGAACAGATGATTAGTGGAATTCATTTTATAATCATTATTATTGTGATGGGTGATTAGGTTAGTCGTCGGAGATGCTACAATAACGTGCTACGATGCTGTTCGAGTTGGTGAAAAGGCAATGAATGCTATAGTGGGCTTGACATTCTCATACATCAAGTTGTCCCGCAAAGATCGGGCATTCCCAATGTCTTCTGTCAGCTCGTCGATAAAAATTCACGATGAAAGGATTTGATGAAATTCTTTGAGTGTGAGTTGGCCCCATTTCCCTTGGCACTGTTCAATGAAAGTGGGATGCGAAAGACAACTAAATCTGTTCTGTATAGCTTATTCGAGCCTACCAAAAAAACTGTTCTACTCTCTCAGATGAACATAGTTGTGGACGGAGGATTTCTACTATACAGAGTAATTTGACAAAAAGATGCCTCCGTTGCCGCAATTTGTGATCGTTATATCACTTATGTCAACCACCACTATCCTGGTATGACTCGCACTGTGGTATTTGATGGGTACGCAAATCCAGTCAATAGTACGAAATTACAAGAACAGATGCGACGATACAGACTGAGAAGGTCAGCCAACATCAATTTGACATGTAACAAATCAATACTCGTTAAACAGGAAGATTTTTTATCCAATCCTACCAACAAAAGTAACTTCATCTCATTACTACAGACAAAGTTTCGGGAGAATGGGATACAGATTCTTCAGGCCACCGATGATGCTGACGTCCTTATCGTGAAGACTGCTGTGGAACTATCCTTTCACAACTCAGTGGCTATCTTTAGTGAGGGTGTTCACCTCAGTGTCCTTTTGATTGCTTCCACTCCTCCCGCCTAAGATATTCTGCTGCTGAAACCCTGACGAGGGAAAACCAAAACAATGGCACTGTCCACCCAAGAGATGCAGCATCGTGGATTTGAATACATCATATTTTTACATTCATTTACCGGATGCGATACAACGTCTGCAACTTTCAGGAGAAGCAAGGTGGGCTTTTCAAAATTGTACTTGGAGTCAGAAATGATCAAGCAAGCGGCAATGATCTTTTACAACCCCTCCTCTACTCACGACGAGGTTGAAGAGGCTGTAAATAAATGCTTCCTGAAATGGTATGCGGCGCCAAAAAGACAGACCTCCCTTAACCAGTACCGCTTCCAGTCGTTCACAAAGGTCCGTGGCAAATATGAAGTCTGACATCAGCTCCCTCCCTCCAACAGAGAGTGCAGCTAAACAGCATTCCCGGCGGACATACCACCAAGTTCAGCAGTGGCTCGGGATTGAGCTGCCCCTGAAGAATGGGGGTGGAAACATGGTCCTTTTGAAAATGATATTTTGCCGCTGCACCAAGGATTGTGCAATTGGCAAATGTGGATGCCTAAAAGCAATGCTGACCTGTTCTGCAGCGTGCCTTCACTGCCAAGGGAGATGCCTCAATAGCGTGCCTGTTGCCGAGGGCGACGATGAAGACGACGTAGAGCCCTTTCAGCAAGAACCATCCACCACTGAGAATGACGATGCCATGGATAAACAACGTTTGTCAGGACCCTCACGTCCAAAGAGGATATGAAAACGTGAATCCATATAAAGTTGAGAGTGTAACTTGATGTTATTGAGAACAGTGCCAAGGGAAATGGGGCCAACTCATACTCAAAAAATTTCATCGAATCCTTATCTGATCGTTTACTTATACACATCCGCTGAAACAGCAATGTTGGGTCAACTGCAACCTTTTCATCGTGAATTTTTATCGACGAGCTGACAGAAGACATTGGGAATGCCCGATCTTTGCGGGACAACTTGATGTCTGAGAATTTCAAGCCCACTATCGCATTCATTGCCTTTTCACCAACTCGAACAGCATCGTAGCATGTTATTGTAGCATCTCCGACGACTAACCTAATCACCCATCACAATAATAATGATTATAAAATGAATTCCACTAATCATCTGTTCGAGAACAATTTACCTGCTTTCTTGCGTGCAAAAATTAATAAGGAAATTCCCATGAAGAAAAAACCCGTCTTAATTATTTGGTAAGAAAAAACAGCTTTTTCTGAAAATGACGATATTTTACGAAAAAACTTAAAATTGCTGTAAATATTTACTGGTTGGAGATTTATTTAGATATATATATATATTCTAAAAGGTAATTAAATTATCTACAACTTTTTTCAAACGCATTTCTTTTTTGGATGAATATTTTAGACGATACGAAGGAATGTTTGATGAAAAATTTGAGGTAAAATGATTTTTTTCGAAAATATTGACATTTGTGGAGCGTATAACTCAAAAACGGCTTCGATTTCCAAAATTACGTATAGAATAAAAGTTGTAGATAATTTTATGAGCTTTTACTTATTCTTAAAAAGTTTTCCTCTGCGACGCACCGTTTTTGAGATATACACGGAAACCCGAAAATCGGGACCTTCCCCCCCCCCTCCCCCCCTAGCTCACCACCTAGACGTCAGGACTTTTAGTATGTTCACACCCTAAGCACCCTAAACAAGTCCTGAAAGAATCGCTTAGGTTCCTGCTCACGCACTCTACAACTCCTTCCTTTACTGGACTATATTGATTTATTTTACTGCATGATTTTATTATTTGAAATGGGTGTGGTATAATACAAAAACTTTTTTGAAAATTGAACAAATCTGCCAACGACCTATGGAATAACCTTATTATACTAAAAATTAAAAATTTTTCTCAAAATTTATTACATACGAATGCTAGATAAAAGAACAATCTTTCGAAATCCATTTATAATTTTTTGTGGAAAAGAGTCAATACGTCTAAAAACTTTTTTGAAAATGACGTATTTCCGGTTTTCTCTGGTAATGCCCTCTTAATGTGTAGACCACCATTTTAAAGAGATCCTGAAAAAAAGAGCGGCAGCACCATCTAGCACCTCAGCGCTTTTCGTTTATATGCTGATTATAAGAAAAGAACACGAAAATAGACAATGAGAAAGATAGCCACCAGACTATAGATGCCACTTGGCACAGGATTTGTATTTAAATTAACCTTTTATGATTTTTTACAATTACTTTCTTAGTAGTTATTAAGATAGTTGTGATAGTGGAATAAGTGGGGTTACAGAGATACCTCCATGGGGATAAAAGATAGTTGAGTTTCAGAGGGTTAATTCACATCCCATTAAGTATTTTATCGTTAATTGTAGCATTTTTGGAAATGGTGAAAATCTTTTGTATGTGAAAGTTAGACAATATTTAAGCTGGTAGGTTAGGTTAGGTTAAATCACCTTGAATATATATTAGTTTCACCAACTGACCAAATAAGGAACTCCTGACCGAGGACAGGACAAAACAAGGATAATCCGTGACACCTTACCTTTCTTTAGTATTATTTTATTATTATAGAAAATTAACGATATTTTCTTTTTTACATTGGAATTTTGCGGTAATGAGACATCAAGAGAAAAAATACGCAAATAGAGACATACGTGTATTCTGCGCATTAAAATAATGTTGAAATTAAAAAAAAATGAGACGTAGTAATTAATTAAAATATATTAATTGTTTTTGTGTTTAATTCGTAGAACTCCATTTTAATTTTTAGAAATTTAATAAAAATTAAATTTGATAATGTTATTATCGAGTTCTGCAAGTTTTTTGGTTAGTGTTTTAGTTACAGCTGTTTCGACTTGTAAGGTCATTTTCAAACTGTGGTGAAGCCACGTACGGACGACTTATTTATAAGATTTTAAATGTCAATTTTTGAAGGTGTCTAAGTTGATTTATTACCGGTTAAACCAATTTGTCGAGACACTAATTGAGAGAGTGCTAATGTGGGAATCGGAGTATTTCCCTTTGGTTTGCCTTGCACTAAGTGTAAGGGTTTTCTTAATTGATTTAGAATGACGTTATTGCTATGACTCATTTAAGTGCATTATATTTTTTAGGTTTGGTAAACATACTAAGCAGTGGGGAATAAATAATTTTCCTTACTTTATTAATTAGCGTTATGTTGGGGTCATTCGTTCATTTATTGATTTCTAATTGTTCAAGCAAATTTAATCTAAGACCCTTTCGTTCTATATGTAATGGTTTTGGCTGGTTATTTTTAATTGGAACGTGATTATTCACTAAGAGATGTTCGGCGAATTTTGAAGAGGTGTTTTTATTTTTATAACATCTTATATGTTCTTTGAATCTAGGGCATTCTCAACTAGATTCAAAGAACGTAGTAAAGCAATGAACATGCATGTATTCGAAACCTAGGGGTGGTACGAGTGCAGTTCCGGACTGCTTACATCAGGGCCATACTGAGAGTATCTTCCACTCTGGAACGTGTTGCAAATGTGCTATACATTATTTTTAATGAATAAATTGTAAAATAACACAAATTACTAAAATAAAATTTATTTGCCCACGCCGCGACCTTCGGATTGCGAGTCAGAAGCCTTACCGCTGGACTACGTCGGCCGTTGATGAATTGACTGTGAAACAACACAAATTACCCAAATAAAATTTACTTGCGCACACCGGGGTTTGAACACGCGGTTCGTAATCAAGGATCGTAACCCTGGGTCTAAAAGCACCATTCTTATGAAGTTATTCAAGAATTACCTTTGTTCTGTTTGTTTGCTTGTTTGTTTTTTGTTTTTGTTTTTTCAGTGAAAGGAAGTTTTAGGAAGGAAAAAGGTGGGTGGAATTCTGGGGGTTAACGTGTCCAGGAGTGACGGGCGTATGAATCCATCCCCCACACTGCACAAGGCGATGGGTCGAGAGAGTCCGGCTGGCTCAACCGGTCTCTACCGATCCGGCCCATCACGCAGTAAGTTGGCAAACTATTTCGCCGCCAAGACCTAGACAAACCTCACCCCATGAATCCGGGCATCCCTCAAATCACCAAACGTAGCGAACCACTCGGGGCAACTTATGCCAGGGATTTTGGCTATCCAATAAATAGTTCCCGGGGCGACGGTACTTACGGCGTAAAGATAAATAAAAATGTTCAACAGATTAAAAAGTTATTTTAATATAAGTATTTAGAATGTTTTGTAAAATACAGTAGCTTTTTTTAATAACGCTATAATTACATTTATGAACTGTACTTTATGGCCTTAGAGATTATAAGTAAACATGAGTGTTAATACAAACGTGATATTATCAACAATTTATAGCGGAAACCTGTTTTTAATGCTATTTGCCACATACCTTTTATATTAAAAGAGTAGGAATCAGATAAGTTGCACGAGTATTAAGTACACCAGGCATGCTCAACCAGACGCCCAATTATTTTTTCTTCTTCTTCTTCTTGTGCCCTGTTCGTTCCACGGACGTTGGCTAACATGTTGGCTATGCGGACTTTAGCTCTACGGTAGACTGGCCAAACCACTATCTCAGGTTTTTCAGCCATGAGGTTCTCCTTCTTCCAAGGCCCCGTCTTCCGGCAATTTTGAGATGCAAGATCTCATACTTCTCTGGATATTAAAGTTTTCGGATTTTTATAGTTTTGATAACTTCTTTTTCTTTAACATAACATCTTCATTCGTAACCCTGTCCATTTAAGTATTCTTCTGTAGATCCACATCACGAATGCCTCAAGTCGCCTAATTAGTTCTTCAATAAGCGTCCATGCTTCCATTCCATAAAATAATATCGAAAACACGTAGCATCTGACCATTCACATTCGTAATCCAAGGTTGAGATCATGACTGCAGAACATCTTTTTAATGCGGATAAAGGTTGCACGAGCTTGCTCAATGCGGCATTTGATTTCAACCGAAGGATCCCATCTATCATTTACATTGCAGCCCGAGTATACAATACTCTGTACCTTCTCTAGTTTTGTTTCAGCAATATAAAGATTTTCATCCAATGCGTTATTTTTGCTTATGAGCATGTATTTTTTTTTGCGGCCCAAAATTAAGTTTTCAACTTTCTTCGTTTTGGATTTTGGTATTCTCACAAAAAAAGAAAAAAAAATCGTTAACGAAAATTTATCATATTTACATATACATATTATATTTTGTGAAATTAGAACTTGTTTGTTATTAGACCTAGGACTCTCAATGGGTGTTTTGATTTATTGCTCGAAAAGTGCCAGGCGCATGGCCGCACTATGAATTTATTTTAGCAATCAATTCCAACCAGTATAATTTTTCCGCACATTTCTCGGAACATCGATTGCAACTGACCCGATTTTAATAAGTGAAGGGTGAGTGCAAAGGACATGCATATCGAGGTCGAGGTTTAACGGTAATATTCACCATTTACCTGTATGCATGGGCGGATCCTACGATCAGCAAATGCTGACTGCCACCCCCACCATCCCCCGAATGGCCCTCCGAAGTTCAGTATTTTTTTGGCCCACCAAACGATTTGGGTTAGGCACCCCTGAAGTACACGATAGTAATTGTCATTAAGAAATTATATACAATAATTTACAATCCATGAGTATCAGAATTAAAAAGATATTAAAATTTGTAGACAAAGGCATCAATCAGCAAGGTAAGTAGCACCTAGTGTGCAATTTTTCTATGAAACTTATCAGCGAAAATAGATAACATTGAGTGTAATAGGGCCGGCGTATATCAATATTGTTTAGTAATGGTATCACTATACTTATCTTGCTATTTGATGGACGTAAATCTCTCTCACAGCGAGCATAAAAAGCAACTGATATAGGTACTGCCCATAATGTGTTAAGCGTGGATTGATGACAATGTAAAACCATAACTCGTTGCTATTAAGGACCAATAATTTTGTTATTAATGTTTTTTTGTTCGACACAATAACTTAAATGTACAACTCGTGGGTATATACAACTTATGTACGACTTATATGAATATAAATGTATATTTAAACGTAAATTCAATAGGGATGCAAATTATTTCTTATTTTGTCATCAATTGCAGAAATGTAGATTTAAGCCGCCGCATCCCGAATTTCTACCGATTTCTTACATATCTCCCTTAAACATTTGAAGTTTTTAAGCTCTTAAAAAAATATATGTTATTTTTGAAGATAATGTCTAGATGTGTTCCACGCCGAAACGCAAATTACATGATATAGAATTTATTTTATAAGTTACCAGATGGTACCCTATGCCATTTAATAAATAAATTGTTTCTCCCTGCGTGTACTTTCCCATTCGTCCCCCCCCATTCCTCTCCCGCGTCACTTTCCCTCTCCCCCCTCCACTCCCCCCTTCCCACATCCCGCAAACCCCCGTACGAGTTCCCCTCCCCCTCCCAGGTTCCCCTCCACCGTGCCAGGTTCCCCTCCACCCAACCTGCGTCCCCTCCCCTCTCCCCCCCCCCTCCCGCGTTCCATAAATTATTTCCCGGTATATTTAGTTTTCAAACAGCTCGCGTACCACCTATTGCAATTTTTTATACAAATTTCATAATGCCAGAGCTCACCAGACAATAATGAACATAACAAAAAAATAATTATCCAATTTGGTGCATTCGTTCGGAAGTTATGCGCGTACATACATTTCGGCGATTCACTTTTATTCAAATTTCATAATGCCAGAGCTCACCATTAGTTTTATACAAACCTTGTTCTGACAATAACGAACACAACAAAAAAAGAATTATCCAATTTGGGGCGGTCGTTCGGAAGTTATGCGGGAACATACATTTCGGCGATTCATTTTTATTAGTATAGAAGAAGAAGATATATGTAAAAAAAATCACAATGTTTCTTTAAATGATACTTAAGAGCGTTTAACCAGCCAGCGGACGAAAATCCACATTTCGTCGAAAGTTGTTCTTCCGATCGTGCAGGGCGGTTACAATGAGAAAGATTAATTATTCTCCGTACCAGCTTTTTAAAATTATAACTCAATATCGAATTTATTTCAATCCAAATTAGCTTTAATTTATACCTTCATCCAAAAATGCTGAAAGGCGTGATGATAAAACTATTAAAATAGTGTACTTTTTGTAGTTATTTTTTGATTATAAGTATTTATCATTTTTCAATAATGTCTAAATTTAATAAGAATGTAAAAAAAATCTGAAATATATTAGTTTGTAAGTGCGCAAATAAATACACAAATGGACCAATTTTCGTCAAGAAACGCATGTACGTACATATTTTTTAATGATTTTATTGAAACTAAAATTAAAATTCTAATACATAACTTTGCTAGATAATGTATTGATTTATTTTACTGCATGATTACATTATTTGAAATGGGTGTGGTATAATACAAAAACTTTTTTGAAAATTTAACAAATCTGCCAACGACCTATGGAATAACCTTATTATACTAAAAATTAAAAAAAAATCTAAAAATTTATTACATACGAATGCTAAATAAAAGAACAATCTTTCGAAATCCATATATTATTTTTTGTGGAAAAGAGTCAATACGTCAAAAAACTTTTTGGAAAATGACGTATTTCCGGCTTTCTCCGGTAATGCCCTCTTAAGACGCCTTCCACAAGATTTTTGCTCTTTTATTAATAAACCGCGATTAATTAAATATTTTAAAACAGGCGCTTACCTTACATAAACCATAACAAAAAACCAGAACTGTTAATCTTTTGCAAGGTAACCCCCCCTTTTGACGACCCATTGACTGGGCTAGTATGCCGTGCGATAAGTATGTTGAAATAAAAGAAAATCAGGGCAGGTAGGTACTATCTTTTGACAACTACATTAATCATAATTTGAATCTCGTTCAATCCGTCACGCAAAAAAAGAACAGCATTTTTTGCACACAACATTACAGATAATTAGAAATTGCAAACTAAGTACTTAAGAGAATGTATGTCAGAGAAGATTGCTGGTCAGAGATTTTTGTGTTTTGATTTTTGAACAGGAGAAAGACTAGCTGGTTGAATGCTCAATAATATTATATATGACCTCATCACAGTAATTATTTAGAGTCATGAGCGACTCGTGTTATTTTAATGATTTGTTTTTAACCGTCTGCTATATTATTCACAGCCGAATAAAGTTCGTTTACTGGAGTTTTTACTGGAGTTCTACTTCTTCTAAACAGAAGAGAAAGAGATACCTAATTTGAGAAGCGGGTATGGGTATCAAGTGGTTAGCTACGTTTGGTGAGTTAGTTCATGGGGTGAGATTTGTCTAGGCCTTGGCGACGGATGTGTTTGCCCGCCTAATGCGTGGCAGGCACGATCAGGAGAGACTGGTTGAGGGAGAGATTTTGATCTCTCCAGCTGGACTCTTACGACCCACCATCTTGCACCGTAGTGCAAGGGATGGTTTCATATGTCCGTCATTCCTGGACACGTTGAACATCAGATTAATACCCACCCCTCATACCTTATTCCTTCCCAGAACTTCTCCTCTCTTTCCTTTCTATAAAAAGACCCTCCACACAGCATCCCGAAATATTGCAAAGGCCCTGAGGGTTTTTTTTCCTCAGAGTCTTCTGTGTGGAGTTAAGTAAAAAAAGGACGTACCTACTATTTTTTTTACAGTAAGGGAACGTACCCATACTACGTGACCAACTTTTTGCAATTTTTAACCCCCCCCCCCCCCCCGGTGACCAAAAACCTAAGCAACCCGCCGCTAATTTGTACCAAGCGTGACATTTTGAAGACCCCCCCCTAAACGTATCACGTAGTGGGTATTTTGTATGACGGGCTTATGGAGCACCGGGCCAATTTAGGCCCCTTTCTCCTTCAACTGAGTTATTTATGGTTGTAGAAAGTGAGATTTGTTTTTGTTTTTGTTAATTTTTAGTTGCAAAGGATATGGCTGCAATATTGGGGAGGATTATTACGGAGGGGATGTTTGAGGTTGGTTTTCTTTTTAACTGCGGGGCGAGGGAACAATTGGGTGGTTACCACTATTTGAGGGACGGGGAGGGGGGTGAGGGGGCTTTGAGGGGAGGGGGAATTTAGTGGGGTAGTGGCAGGTCGGTGGGTGGTACGTTGTGGGGTGGGGATTTCTTTGATCTGGACGGGGGTGTTTTGAAGAATTGGGGGGAGTAGTTTGGGGAGTAGAGAAGAGATTTGGGGGGGGTTGGGGAAGCCGAAGGGTTGGGGGGTGGTCGGCAGACGAGAGGTGATGGGGTAGATGGTTGGGGAGGCTGTGGGGTGGCGAGCGGTTTGGGGGGCGAAGGGGGCGCTGACGGATAGGGGGGGCTGTCGGTAGGGGGTGCGTTTGGAGGGCGATCGGTGTTGGTGATAGGAGAGCAAACGGTTTGGGGGGCAGTAGTAGTGGGTACGTTCCCTAAGAGTCTCAGCTGTTCAGGCTGGAGCCAGTAAGATTATGGCATCCCCAATCGGGGTATGTTGTGAGGCTGAAGGCAGTGGGGAGGGGAAGGAGATGGGGAAGAGGAAGGCGAGGAAGTTAGAATTTGTTACTCCCGTCAGTAATAATGTATTACCCATGTATTTATAATTTTTTATTAAAAATGTTTCATAATCTGCTCGTTCGTGTGAAGCGGTAGAATAATTATTTTCGGAAAAAACCCGTTTTGTAAGTTATGCTGAAAAATGTTAAGATATATTATTTGTTTGCACCCATAAGTATGCTAAATGAATATGAACAAATAATTTCGACCATATAAAGAATTAATTCTTCCAAGAAAGGTTTACAAGTATAATATTGAATTGAATCATCGATACAATATTTCATTTGCTGGCCTTTCTTCTAAGAATTTTTGATATTCATTAAAACTATTTATTCATATTCATATTGCTCATTTATGGGCGCAAACAAACAATTTATTTTAATATTTTACAACATAACTTAAAAAAGAATTTTTCCTAAGATAATTAAACTACGCCATCAACGAACAAGCAAATCATGAATCATTTTAAGTTTACCCATAAAACTATTATTTGATATATTTTTTAGCTCTAGAGCGAACACGCTCTAGAGTCCAAGCTGCCGAAATGAGGTACTTGAGAGGAGTGGCAAGGGTTACGAAATGGGATCATATAAGAAACTCGACGATCCGAGACGATCTAAACATCGAACCACTGCTACTCTTCGTAGAAAAATCGCAAATGAGGTGGCTTGGGCATGTACTAAGAATGTCTGATGACCGAATTCCGAGGAAGATACTGAGTGCGATTCCAGAGGGTAGACGTCCAGTGGGCCGCCCCAGACACAGTTGGGCGATGCAACTCCAGAAACTGTGTGACGAGAGGATGGGACTGCCGTGGTCAGAGGCCGAACAATTAGCACAAGACAGGGACGTATGGAGGAGCCTGGGTCCCCGATCCGAAAAGGATAAGGGGAGAAGATGATAATATTTTTTTTAAACCATTTTAGCGTGATTACCGCACAATTTACACAATTACTCCCAAATTTTCTGAGCATATTTGGAACTTTGCCACCCCCAGTTTTTGTTTTCGAAATTTTGATGTAGATGTAAGTCGTTAATATTTTCATACGTCTAGGAAAATATAAAAAAATACGATTTACGAAGTACAGTAACATTTAAAAATACATTTAAAAAAAAAAACTAAATAAAAAAGATAACTAGACAAAAATACATTATATAAGAATAAAATTGGCAAGTAATCAAAAAATATTTTTTACATATAATGCACATATCCTACGAAAAGTTCTGAGACTAGAGGCTTCGTTATGAGCCTGAAGCTTGTGGAGAGGAGAAGAAGATGAGAAAGAGGATGTTAAAAAACGGTTAAAGCCATTTTTGGCAATTTTTAATTTTTAATGGGGTTCACCATTACGGTGATATTGACAGTATCTACTAGAAATAATGAAAAAAGGCATTTTACCAAATACCTTCCTGTACGTTTTTACATCTGTTTTTTATAAATTCCGTTAAAAAAATAAAATTTTCGCAAATGCTTATTTATTATAAAATACCTTAAAATACCCACTTTATGAACAAACACAATCAATCAATTTGATCATTAATAAAATTGACATTAATTCTTTCAACAATCCATGGAATCACTCGTACTAATACTATTCGTATAATCCGACAATTTTTTATGCCAATGTTTTTTTAGGTCTGGGTAACTGTAAAACTAGTTCTCGAGAGTTTGTTTTTGCAAGCGCGTTTGATTTCAACATACCCAATCATTCATCGACATATATTTATTTATTTTTGTTAGTTAGTTTTTGTTGATATTAATTATTTAAGTCCGAGATAAATTAATCATCATAATCGTGACAAGTGAAAACAAATCGGCAACGAAGAAATTGAATGTGGTGAAATCAGGAACTAATATTTATTTGGTACTGAAATTGTACGCTAACATTTGTAGTTCCTGATTTAATCACGACCGATCTCACATCGGTGGTAAATATAATATCAAATATCTGTGAATCCGTCCCACTATTTATAGCCTTTTTACACCTTCTCTTTTTTCAGCCCGATTCCCGTATAGAGTTCAAAGACAAAAATTTTCGCTTTACGCGATCGCTATTTTCATTTCTATTTTCATATCTACGATTTCAGTTGACATCACTGCAACAATTGCACGACACATGAACCATGTTGTTTGCAGTGATGCCAACTGCAATCGTAGATATGAAAATAGCGATTGTGTAAAGCGAAAATTTTTGTCTTTGGTCTCTGTACGGGAATCGGGCTTAAAAAAGAGATGGTGTAAATCGGCTATTACAAATATAAATTATCAGTTGAATTTTTTTTTGTAATAAGATAAAATGTTTTTTTCAAGATAGGCAAGTATCCCCAAATTACGAAAACATAACATTATTTGAGTTCCTCCTGCTATCATTATCCTAAGCGCAAAGTGTTGCTTGTGCAATGATGAAGGACTTAGGTATCAGAGGATTTAAGGCAAAATAATATCTCTCGGGGCCTATGTCATGTTTGGGGATGTTTTGGCTAAGGAAAAGTAGTTCTGGGAAGGAAAGAGGTTTGAGGGACACAAGGAATCTGGGGGACAGTGCGTCCAGGAGTGACGGACGTTGAATCTATAAAAGTGAATGAGTATAAAAAAATACAAATAACAAAATAATACGAAAACCGATAGACATTTATGAACGCATATTAGGCTCATATTATTAAATATGTTCGTAGATGTAATGTTGATAATACGGCAACCTTTTATGTATTTAGCCCGATAAGTTATTGGTAAAGTTGCCGAATTCCGTTTTTGCGTTTTTCCTAACCTTCAAATTTAACATTGATTTAGAAAACTAAAAATAATCTCTCCCCCGACATAAATAAATACTGTTTCTTGTAGTAAATAAGTTGAAATCGAGCTATTTTACTCAACAAAATATCTTGTAAATCCTCAATTGCAGGTTGAATGATGAAGTGACAGCCGATAAAGCACGACGGACGCATTCTGACAATCAACGGATTTTGCCTTTTTGTTTGTCACGTAACGCTGTTCAGAATCACCCTTCTGGGCAAACCTCTCCGCTTGATCCCGGGCGCGTATTTACAATCCCTACCGCGTTTCAGTCGCTTTAAATTTTCAATATCAAAATTTAAATATTTAGAAATAAAATTATTAATTTCTAATATACACATTGGAAAGATTATTTTATCTAGATTTTAGAACAATTTTTGTTTTTGCAAAGTGATAAAAAATTATCAATATAGAGGTGTGTTTACAATATATGGGAATAATATTAAAATTTAAATATTTAGAAATAAAATTATTAATTTCTAATATACACATCAGAAAGATTATTTTATCTAGATTTTAGAACAATTTTTGTTTTTGCAATGTGATAAAAAATAACCAATAAAGAGGTATATTTAAAATGTAAATTATCGCGACTGAATCGGTATAGGTTTTGGAAATACGCTGCCCGGGATGCGTATTTACAAAACCTATACCGATTCAGTCGCGGTAACGACAATTTACATTTTAAATATACCTCTATATTGGTTATTTTTTATCACATTGCAAAAACAAAAATTGTTCTAAAATCTAGATAAAATAATCTTTCCAATGTGTATGTCAGAAATCAATAATTTTATTTTCTAAATATTTACATTTTGATATTGAAAATGTAAAGCGACTGAACCGTTATAGGTTTTGGAAATACGCCCCAGGGCATCCCTGCCAAGTCAATGGAGCTAGCCACTTGTGCCATGTTTATTTTAGTTTTGTTTTTTTTTTTTTTAAAAAGAAAGACAAACATTCTCGGATTACGAATATCTCGTCAATATTTGAAAATCTTCTACTACCACCACAGTAAGTCGAAAATGTTGCTTGAGTCGTGATCGAGGAATCGAACACGGTACGCCCGGGAAGGACCCAAACGCGATGCCAACTCAGCCGGTCTATTTTTTTTTATATATACACCTAATGGTTAGTAATACACAATATATTTAGATATTATGTTTGAGCCGACAACGAGATAATAACGCTTAGAAGATTTTTCTAAGCGTGCGTAGAAGTTAATTAGCCACAAAAGCCTAGCCACTGAAGTCTTGCGGTTATACCTTATAATAAATCACATATATTTTATTGAAATAAATAACTATTTATTGCCAGTATTAGAGACAGTAAGTTAGATTTAAGTATTTTCTTGTCTTCTATGACAAACGTAAATGTATCCAGTAGTTTTATTTCTCACACAAACGGATTTCCAACCAAAAAACCCTTTCTCTGTAAACATATTATTCAAAATATATAATGCTAACTGCTAAGAAACTGTTAACGGTCGTCGGAAAATTTGAATCAAAGGTATTTTACCAAACTGTCCCCCACCCCTTCTCCTCCGAATACTGAACGAAACCGACAACTGCATCTAAGGCTGATAGTACCTAAATAAAATCACACAATCGAGGTTTCGTATTCCCAATTTTCCTCCTCCAAAACTGGACTAATTTAATTTATTTTACCAACAGTATCAAAATAAAATATTCTACGTACGTTTTGCTTTTTTTAAAAACACGTTTTCAAACATACCTACTAAACTAAGTTTGATGGCGTTCAACCAGGTAATTTTCAACAATTTTTGGATGTGCCGAAACACACCGAAACGAAACCCGATATCTATATTATATTAAAAAAAATAAAGCATTAGCATCAAAAGCCAAAAAGTGTACGGCATTAAAAAAACGCCCATAAAACGCCGACCGGTTTCGTCTTAACAGCAAGATTCAATTTAAGCTAGATATCGTTTCGATCCTTGACCTCTGCCGGAAAGGCGAAATATTTAGTTAGTTTAAAAAACGATAACAGTTTTTTCCGATCTTAAGATTTACTTTATTTTATTTTTATGTTTAAATTTATTGGTTGTTTTATTCCAGTTATTTTATTTAATTTATTGATTTTTTATACAACTTAACGAAAAAATATTTACATTAATTAGATCCAGTATACTTTTATTCACAATCTCCAATGTTTACTAATAACCCTCAATAACCGCGAGCAACGCCGGATACATGACAGAAAATCTTCTAAATATATAAAAATGAATGTTTCTTTGCAAGGGCGGATTTAGGGGGAGGGGGGGGGGGGGTATTTTTGTGTACTGTGGAGATTCCATCACAGTACATATGTACTTAGAAGCAAAAGCTGTCTTTATTAAACATTTAATTTTTCTAATGTTTTGACACTTTCATAAAACTTCCTATACATACTCGAAATTGTAGAAATAAAATTGAAGTATGATTTTTTTGTGCGTCCGCCCCTTGTGCCCCCCCCCTTCCCAGAAAAAAAACTTACTGTAATTGTTGATTTTTTGCCCGTCCGCCCCTTGTGCCCCCCCCAAGAAAAAAATCCTAACAGTAATAGTTGATTTTTTTGCCCGTCCGCCCCTTGTGCCAAGAAAAAAATCCTAACAGTTATCGTTGATTTTTTCCCGTCCGCCCCTTGTGCCCCCCCCCCAGAAAAAAATTCTAACAGTAATTGTTAATTTTTTGCCCGTCCGCCCCTTGTGCCCCCTCAGAAAAAAATCCTGGATCCGCCCTTGTTTCTTTGTTTTTCCCAAATGCATCCCTAAACCGTTTACCGATTGCGGTGAAACTTTGGTGATTTGTTGTGCGCATACTAGCGAAGATTTTTATACAAAATTGTGAGCTCTGGCATTATGAAATTATTTCCTTCACCATTCATACAATTGCGATGAAACTTGTGAGCTGTTAGGAGCACGCGCGCGAAGGTTTCTATATACAAGGGCGGATCCAGCTTTGGCGCCAGGGGGGGTCACATAGCGCCAGGGGGGGTCACATAGTCGTGGTCAAGTCACTAGAAGTTATAATTTGATTTTTATAATAATAGATACAAGTAAAAAGTAGGTCCACCTAGGTCCTGGACCCAGCCCAGGGGGGGGTCATGACCCCATGACCCCCCCCCCTGGATCCGCCCTTGTCTATATATGATGGTAAGCTCTGGCATTACGAATATGTTTAATGAAATAAAAATACAATAGGTGGCGCGCGAGATGTTTGAAAAATGTGTGTATTTCATATAGTATATCGGCAGGGAGAGAAGTATTCAAAAGCGCTTTAATAAAGAGAAATAAATCACAAACATTTTAATTCTCGGAGTGGCATCGCAACGCATGCCGAGTAATCGCTTATCATCATCATCATCAGAGTGGAAGATACTATCAGTATCGCCCTGGTGTAAGACCACCATCCAGAATTGAAACGTTGCTTGAAAATGGCTTTAGCCGTGTTTGGTGACCAGATCTGAATAGCCAGGTACTTCCCAACCTTCCTCTTCCCCACCTCCTTCCCCTCCCCACTACCTTCAGCCTCACAACATACCCCAATTGGGGATGCCATAGTCTCACTGGCTCCAGACGGGAGCAGTTGAGATTCTTGTGCGGTATTCACTGTAAAAAAAAAAAATCATCACTATTGGCTCTACAACCCCTGGTGGGTCTTGGCCTCCTCAAGAGTCTTCCTCCACTCATCTCGGTTTTGAGCCAGCTCTCTCCAATTTTGAAGCTCCAAGATAGATATGTCTTTGAGGACGTTGTCGCTCCATCTTAGTCTTGGTCTTCCCAGGCTCCGTCGCCCTATTGGTCTTGAGTTCAGCAGGGACTTTGGTGCTTGATGCTCGGTCATTCTCTCCACATGACCCAGCCACCGAAGTCTTTCCAATTTTATAAATTTTGCGACGTTTAGCTCCTTAAACAAAGTATAGAGCTCATTATTATAACGTCTGCGCCAAAATCCATTTTCTAGAAGAGGTCCGAAGATGCGCCTCATAATTTTTCATTTCGCTTATACATAATAAAAGAGATTCGTATTAAGCATAAATATAAAAATAGTAAATATTGTTCAATAAAATAACCCAGTTATGAAAACCTTTGTTTAGCTGACCTTCCGTTACTTACAGTCATCTCAATTCGCTGGAGGCCGTAAACGAGAGTTGACCTAAAATACAAAAGTTATTCCGATCATTTTTTATAGTCTGTTATAGATATCTCTTCATAGAATAATATTATCATGGAGAACAACTAAGTTAATAATGGAAAATCTGTATAATATTGCAAACTATAAGATACTGAGTTGTCTCCCACTGAATAGATTAACCGATGAAAGTGTGTTGTGGGCGTGTCAGCGTGCCCGAAGTAAGCTCAATTTTCCTAATACCTCAC
This sequence comes from Limnephilus marmoratus, assembly GCA_917880885.1. NCBI lineage: Eukaryota > Metazoa > Arthropoda > Insecta > Trichoptera > Limnephilidae > Limnephilus > Limnephilus marmoratus. The sequence continues at coordinate 24,733,027 of OU862919.1, read as the reverse complement.
AAAGTCCCAGCTGCTCCCGTCTGGAGACAATGAGATTATGGCTTCCCCCATTCGAGTATGTTGCGAGGCTGAAGGTAATGGGGAGGGGAAGGAGATGAGAAAGAGGAAGGTGGGGAAGGAACTGGCTAATTAGATCTCGTCACCAAACACGACTAAAGCCATTTCAAGTAACGTTTCAAATCAGAACTGTGGTCTTACACCAGGGCGAAACAGAGTATCTTCCACCTTGAAACATGCCGCAAATATATTATATATTATTTCAAAAGAATTAATTGTGAAATAACACCAATTATTCAAATAATTTTTTTTTGCGCACGCCGGGATTCGATCCCGTGACCTTCGGATTGTGCCTTACCCCTCGACCATGGAGGCCGGTGAAATAGATTGAATATTTTCATTTTTGGGAATGCTATGTGGAGGGTCTTTTGAGGAAAGGAAGGAGATGAAGTTATGGGGAGGAAAAAGGTATGAGGTGTGGGTAGGAATCTGGGGGTAGTGTCTCCAGGAATGACGGACGTATAAATCTATTCCCCCTACTGCAGTGTAAGGCGATGTTTCCAGAGAGTCCTGCTGGAGAGATCGAAAGGTCTCTCTCAACCAGGGACGGCTAGTGACTTTTCAAAGTGATTGTGTGCTAAGTACGACATTATTGATGTTGTTTAGTCCAAAACAATTTTTATTTTTTTTCGGATTTTTTTTTTGTATCTATTATTAAGATTTTCAGAAATTTTCAGTTTGGCAGCGTATTGCCCCGACTTTCTACAAATGTCTACACAAAAAACCGAATTTTCAAAAAAAAACTTTTCGAGTATATAAAAACATCAATAATGCATTTAAAAAAATATATTAGCACTCTAGCCCACCCAAAAGTTGCTAGCCACCGCTGCTCTCAACCAGACTTCCGATCCGGCCTGCCATAGAGTTGGTCGGCAGATGTACCCACCACCAAAACCAGGACAAAACACAGCAAATGAACCCGGGCGCGTATTTACGATCCCTACCGCGTTTCAGTCACTTTAAATTTTCAATTTCAAAATTTAAATATTTAGAAATAAAATTATTAATTTCTAATATACACATTGGAAAGATTATTTTATCTAGATTTTAGAACAATTTTTGTTTTTAAAGTGATTAAAAAAATTATCAATATAGAGGTGTATTTACAATATATGGGAATAATATTAAAATTTAAACATTTAGAAATAAAATTATTTATTTCTAATATACACATCTGAAAGATTATTTTATCTAGATTTTAAAACAATTTTTGTTTTTGCAATGTGATAAAAAAATAACCAATATAGAGGTATATTTAGAATGTAAATTATCGTTACCGCGACTGAATCGGCATAGGTTTTGTAAATACGCAACCCGGGCATACCTGTTATGTCGCCAAACCTAGCGAATCATTTGGGGGTAACTTATGGCAGACGTGTAGGTTATCCAATTAATGGCGAAAACCATACCCGCCTCCCGAATTAGACAGCAACAGTTGATTTTCAATCAAAGCTCAATAAAATACCCATCATTCGCCCGTCAATGGGAAATTGCAAATGTCAATCGCTTCATTTGATACTGCAAACGATCAATTAGCAATAGTCAATAGCATCAATGACATAAATTGACAGAAATATTGATAATAGGCCACTTGCACGGATTTCGGAACGACTTGGAAAAAATCGTGTGGATCGATTTTTTTACTAAGATTACGAAAATGTTAGTAAAATTTTTTAGAAATGTATATTTTTTTTTAATAAATAAAATTAATCCATTATTTGGGCTCGTGACATCACTTCATGAAAATGTAGCATCTCCGAAAATGTTCCTATTAATTTTGTAAAATTCCACACTGATTTATTTTTTTCATATGGAAACACTTTGATTTCAGGCGAATTTTTTAATTCGTTCACTAGATTTATTGTTTGTTCTCTGCGAACTAATCATTTGGTTCAATTTTTTGACAGTTATCATGAAGAGAACCCCGTACATTTTATGATGTCTTCATGTGTTTTAGAGGTATAATGGCGATGGTGCTGATTTTAACAAAATCAAATTTTATAATATCCTTATTATTATTGTAATTTACAAGAGTACAAGTATATTACATTGGATTTAGTAATATAAACGTTGAACATTATAATGATTTATGATCAATAAGATGGATGAAGGAAAAAAATATTTATGAGCTGAAATATTTTTGGCATGCCTCGTTATTCTCTTGTGCCATTCGTGTGGAAAACGTTCTTTTTTTTTTAAATGATTTTCGGCCACGGACATATGAATATATCTGGACCTGCCCTAAGTGATAAAAACGTATTATTTTCCCCTCCACATGGCGCCGGCTGTAGCTCCTCCTTGGAACCGGCTCGCTCCATGGGGAGGGGATATAGCCTCGCTTGAATCTAAAATGTGTGACGTCATCATTCTTGCCGTGAACAGCGAGAAGCTGACATCCATACATTTAACGAAATAACGGCAGCTTGTGCTATACAATATATCTACGTATCAATGTACACATAGCGAATGTGGGCGGTACTCCAATGTGCTCGTCGCTGGTTACAGGGGTAAGTAAATTATGAAACATTTGTAAAAGTGTTTTAACTAAACACGGAAACAAAATATTGATATGTGTATTGGCGCGAGTCTTTTTGGGGCGAGCATTTGGCCTTAGCAAATATGTTTTGAACGTGGCAAGCAATTCGCGCTCCCATGTAAAAAGGTCTATTCATTCAAAGCAGATTTTGCTTTTAAGAACTAAATGGTGATATTGTAATGCGAGATGCCTATATACTGTCAGATTGATTGTTCAACGAATGACAGTCATCTTTCCCCTCTTCGCTCTCCATAGTTTGGTTTTACCCCTCATCTGTAACTGCTTGTCTATCCATTTGGATGTCTATGTTTTCGGCTATGTAATTATCGTTTTTTCGCACCAGTAAAATTATGTCCCGTCTTTCCGGTTTATAAAAAATTGTCTGATTTTTCGGATTGAAATTTTCAAAAAATCGCCAGGGTTTCAAAAATACGATAAAAAAAAGACGGAATGTCTTAGAATATTTGCTTAAACCGGAAATTTTTTAAAAAAATGTAATGCAAGTGGCCTATTGATATTGTTTGTCTCCGGGCCGCTTGAGTACTCTTCTTGCTTCATTCCCAACAAATAAATTGGCGTCAGTATTCTTTCATATATTGATGACCACTGATAACATTTCCCTTCTAGGTATTTTGTGTTTAGTGTTGTCCTCAAACACCTTGCGACTGTTAGCTGTTGATTTCCGATCATTGCCCTGTCGGCCTTGACACAGTTAACTAAACAGCCATCATTCCAACAAGCTACCACTTCACGCCCGCACACTCGTGCATACTTAATTATTAACTGCAAGCTTGTTTGTGACGAACACACACCAGAGTGGTCTTCCCGCGATCCGCCCGCGCCTCCCCCATCGTCATGCGTAGGCCTGAGGCGTAACCGTGCGGTCTCGATGTCCTTCCGTCCCCCCTCCGGTAACCCGACGCTCATCTTTTCCTCAAGGTCTTCAAAATCTTCCCCTTCTCTCCCAAGTGCATTTCTTCGAGGCAAAATCGGGGAACCGGCTAAAGGGCGCGGACTTCGAGCATCGTCTGCGGTTGGGCCGATAGCTATACGTATTCTCATTGGGACTGCCCGGTGGTCAATGGAATACTTTCTCTGGCTCTTCTTTTTATATATTTTATTTTCTTTCCGCTATTATAGTAATTACTTACATTATAACATAATCATATAACTGTTTTTTCCTCATTACTTATTTTATTTACAGAAGGTTTCTTCGACTGGTCTAGCCGTTATTTTTATTTTTATTTTTCTTTTACTAACACTGTTTTCTCTTATTGATGTTACCTATTTCAGAAGAATTATTCCACGGGCTGCTACTTCTATTTATCTTTTGTATAATTTTAATGTAAGTACTTGCATACTGCTTACTAACCCCGTATGCATGGACATTGGAGGGTCTAGAGTCGTTCAAATAAATGTAGCTTCGTTCAAAAAAAAAGTAGAGTCTTGAGGTGTGCGGTGAAGGAGGAAACCATATGTTTCCTTATAACGCCGTTGGGAAAGTGGTGGGTCCCCTCCAATGCAAGCTTGTTTGCTAATACAACAAAATATTTAAATAAAATATTTTTTGCTGCTGAATATTATGAAATTATGCAATTTATGCTTACATTGTGTGTCGCTATTTTGCATTTTCTGATGCAATTTTAAACCAATCCTTTACTAGCAGTTAAAAAACCGCTCCGCGGGTTTTTGCTGCTAGGCCCTGCGGGCGGCGGGCGACACTACAGTAGTAGCTTTGTGATAAACTTCTTGTAAGAATATGGTTTTGCATAAGGCGCGGCTTTTTTAAAATTTTAACCATACAGACGCTAGCGTATTAATACTATTAAAAAAACAAAATAATAACAACATATTATCTATTGTTACAACGCGGCATCGCTCGAAAAATCTCGCATTGGTACGAAAAATAAATATTTTCTACAATTTAATAAAAAAAATAACTTCAAAGCTCCATAACCCACAATGAAATTACGAACTAAAAGTGTTTGCATTGATCTAGAAATTTCATTTAAGAATAGCCTTAAAAAAAATTCACAACGCCAGAGCTCATCGTTTGATTTTGTTTTTTTTTATATGATTACCGCACAAGAGTCCCAATTGCTCCCGTCTAAAGCCAGTAAGACTATGGCATCCCCAATTGGGGTATGTTGTGAGGCTGAAAGTAGTGGAGAGAGGAAGGTGACAGGGAAGAGGAAGGTGGGGAAAGTACCTGGCTATTCAGATCTGGTCACCAAACACGGCTAATGCCATTTCAAGCAACGTTTCAATTCTGAATGGTGGTCTTACACCAGGGCGATACTGAGAGTATCTTCCACTCTGGAACGTGTCGCAAATATACTACATAGTATTTTTAATTAATAAATTGTGAAATAACACAAATTAATCAAATAAACTTTATTTGCTATGCCGGGATTGATCCCGCGACCTTCAGTGTGCGAGTCAAGAGCCTTACCGCAGGACTACGCCGGCCGTTTTTTGCTTTAGACTTAGACAAACAAAGAGATTTCTGCTTCGTAGTTCAGATTATTCCATGGGAATAATTGAACATACTTCTAAAATGAATTAGTTAAAAATATATGTTTTTTTACTGCTTACTATAACATAGAACAGGAAATTTGAGGTTGTGTACAGTGTAGGTATATTTTAACCTTCATAGTATGTTATTTAAAATTACCCGCAAGTGTGTTGCTTGTTGACTCAACATAGAACTAATAATAAATAATATGAGCTGGTACCTTTTACAAGCATCAGATTAGTCACAGTTTATAAAAAGATAATGTTTTCTCATTATAAATTTATTACCCGCTCAGATATTATAACGAGTCTAACTACCTGAGATAAATAAACTGTTGCGTAGTGCATTGTTCGCAAATCAAATTCGGTTATAAAGTAATTTGTTAGGGCACAAGGCACATTACCGACATTAGCACCTGACAATGAGCTTGGTTTTTTGTTGACAAAATTGATAAATTTGTAATGTAACCTAACCGTGTTATAAATAAATTGTTGTAATTTGCATTGTCTGCAAATAAAATTCGGTAATAAATTACAAAGGCCGCCAGTGGCTGAGTTGGCATCACGTTTGGGTCCCATCCAGGCGTCGCGTCGCGTGTTCGATTCCTCGGCTGGCTAAGTCATCATCACGATACAAGCAACATTTTTGGCTTACTGTGGTGGTAATAGCAGATTTTCAAATATTGTGAGGATATTGGTAACACGGAAATGTTTGCCTTTCTTTTAATAAAAAAATAGCCATATATTTATTATTTAACCGCTAGAGGGTTTTTAAGTGAATTTAGGATATAACAATTTTTTTTTATAAAATAGTATTTTTGCTTCCCATTTTTTCCTTCCAAAACTGGACCGATTTTTAAGACCTTTTTTTACCAACTGTATTAGAAGAAAATCTACTGTCTGAACGTTTTGCTTTTTTTTAAATACGTTGTTTAGTTTGTTGGTTTTTGAAAATACGTTGAAAACATATACATACGCGATGTGATGGGATTATACTATCCCATTCTCTCGCAGGCTAAATCCTATAGATGTATGTGTTTGTCTCTTTTTAGTGTCGTTATTTTTCGTTTCATCGAGTTTCAAATCATAACGGTGCCAAAGAAGTTTTCACTTCAACTAGGTTATATACGCTACTTTACGTGACGTTATTTTTTAGCAATATAAATGATTTTATATCACATTTCAAAGGTGTAATTGTCACGGAACCAAAAAAACGTACAGGAAATAAGAACACAAGATTTTTAAAATTTTTAGTTAGGTTTGCAAAGAAACATTAAAAGGTTTAAAAATAGGGATGAATTAAGTAGTATTTAATAACATGATTTACAAAATTCACCATGAAACATGTCTATATCACCTAAGTATTGGTTTCCCGAAGTGTGAAACCGCTGTATCGGGGAATGAAAAATGTAGTTGCGCTTATGTATGCTGCAATGCTGAAATACTGAAATAAGATTTTGAGGTGTCCCACCTCGTTTGAGGTTAAGTGTGACAATATTTTCGCTTCATTCTGAGTTGTCCGGTCACAACACCAATCACCTTATACCTCATCTCATACTCTTGTACAAAAACGTCGCATGCACGAAATGTGGTGATTTAGTGCCACTACACTAACCATCTCTATTTAACTAAAACTATTAAACATTGCAAAATTAGACTATTTGCAGACGATACCTTAATCTATATTTCGTGTGAAGATTACATAGAAGCAATTAACAAAATAAACGAAGACTACAAAATATAGCAAAATGGCTGAAATTAAACAAGTTGAAACTGAACGTAAACAAAACAAAATATATAGAAATGGGCAATAAAACATGTAACACAGGGTTAAATTTGACAATCAATGGTGAAAAAATTGGAAAAGTAAATGAAATCAAATACCTGGGTGTAATACTCGACTCAAAACTGACTTTCACAGCAAACTTTGAATATGTGCTAAAAAAGGTATCAAAAAAGGTAAATTTTCTTAGAAGAGTAAGACGTAAATTAAATAGAAATACTATGGAGCTCATTTATAAAACTATCGTTGCTCCACATTTGGACTACTGCTCTACGATATTATATTTGGCCAATGAAGGAAATTTGAACAAACTAGAAGTTATACAAAACAAACCTATGAGATGTATACTGGGGAAAGGCAAATACTCAAGGATTAATCAAATGAGAGAGGAGCTAAATTGGATTCCAATAAAAAGAGACTACTATTTAATGTGTTAATTTTTGTGCATAAAATTATGAAAAACCAAATGCCAAAATACTTTAAGGATGAAATTGTTTTTAACAGAGACATTCATAATTACGAAACAAGAAATATAAATAGAGTTCGATTGTCACAAATGAAGAAATCAAAATCACAGAACTGCCTAACGTACAGAGGACTAAAGATGTATGATGAAATGCCTGAAAGTATGAAGAATGAAGAAAGAATGAATATGTTTAAAAGGAAATGTTATGCTTACTGTAAAAATATTTCAATTTATTAAACGAAATGTTACATTGTGCTTATTAGTTTATATTCATGTAATATAAACTAACTCAATAAAAAAAATCTCACACCTCGCCACCTAATTTGTAGTAATACGAGTACAAAGAAAAAGAGTTGATACAAATACATGTTGTGAGGTGGCGTAGGCGTGGCGTGGCGTTTCTGAGGTGGTTTTTGTAAGGACATTTATAGTACCTCTTGTGTGAGGTACTCAACACTAGTAGAATCGACTCAAATAGAGTGTTATGTCGTGTCGTTGAGTTCTGAGAAGAATTTGTTGTTTATTATTTTAAATAAGAAAGAAAAATCATTTATTTTACGTCTATCCTCTAATAACAGCCGTCGGATGACTTTAATCTCAAATTTCATACATGCCAAGGAATCTACAAGCAAAATCAAGGCTTATCGTGCGTCTGTCGCACACTCCAAAAGCATCAAATATCTTGGAATTGATGGCATGAATTTTAACGAGTATTTAATAGCACATTACCGATTTTATTCTAGGTTTTTGTAGACAGAATCGACGAGTTTATAATCTAACCTAACCTCGTGATAAATAAATTGTTTTAATGTGCATTATCTCCAAATCAAATTCGGTAATAATGTAAATAGCTATGGTACATTACCGATATTAGCGCCTGATAATGTGCCTGGTTTGTTGTTGACAGAATCGACAAGCAATCAGCAATCTGGCAGTTCACAAGCGTAATCATAATTATTATTCAGGATGACATCAGACTAACAATCATTTTTTATCACTAGAATTAGATAAAGCATTTTCTGACGTTCTCTACTAATGCCTCAATAACTTTGTCATTTTTATTAGACGGTTACTCGTAAATAAGCTTACAATAAAAATGCGATTTATATCGGCATATTATTGTAAAATATTATATACAATGCATTGAAAAATGAAAAAGAACATGATTTAAATTAAATTACCTTATAACATTTTGTCTATCTATATATACATATGAAGAAAAGTTTTCTCTGCATAAATTTTGTACTTCTTGATGAAATATTTGCTCCTTGATGTTCATAGCAGAAGGAAAATTACTGTCGGGATTTCAGCTAGTATTTTCATAGATAAGGTTTCGCTTAACATCAAAATTCATCTGCTAGGTAAATACTCCAACATTGCACAAGTTGGGAAGCGGATATGGGTACCGCCGCCCCGGAAACCATTTATTGGATACTTGCTGGTACCCGGCATGCGTTGCTATGCCATTTGTAAAAGAAATGGTTTCTCCCTGAGTGTTCTTTCCATTCGTCCCGTTCCCCTTCCGCCCCTCCCCCCATTGCTCTCCAGCTGTCTCTTCCCCTCTCGCGTTTCCAATCCGCCTCCGCCATCTTCCCTCTCCCCACTCCACTCCCCCCCTTTCCCCGTCCCGTACACCACCCTCCCGAGTTCCCCTCCCCCCTCCCAGGTTTTGCTTCCCCCTCCCTGATTCCCCCCCCCCCCCTGGTACCCCTCGCCGGGGGGGGGGAATATAATATAAATTAATTCCTGGTACAATTAGTTTTCAAATAGCTCGCGTACCACCTATGCAATTTTTTTATACAAATTTAATAATGCCAAAGCTCATCAGACAATAACGAACACAACAAAAAAGAATTATCCAATTTGGATCATTCGTTCGGCAGTTATGCGCGTACATACATTTCGGTGATACATTTTTATTTATATAGAAGATAGAAGATTGAATACCACCGCCATATGTCACCTTAAGTGGTTCGCTACGTTCGGCGACTAAGCAGGAGTGCCCGGGTTCAGGTCTTGGCGGCAGATGCGCCTGCTCACCAGCTGCGTGGAGGGAGGTCGAGATTGAGAGAGGTCGGTTTAGAGAGGCCCTTCGTGCACTTCAGCTGCTCTATCTTTCGATTGATGGATTCATACGTCCATCACTGTTAACTGAACACACTACCCACCCCTCATACCTATATCTTCCCAGAACTTCCTCTCCTTCCTTTCCTTAAAAAGCCTTCCACTTCCCGTAAGATAACATAGACCCTAAGGAAAATTATTTTCCTCAGGGCCACTTGTGTGGAGTTAATGTTTAAACGAAAATAAAGTAACATTTTCTGTTTGTAATGACGGAGTTTTTCAAATACTGTAATATTGTCATTGAAATATTGTCTTTATTTACAAAAACGGAATGAAATTAGTTACTCACCGTAATTAAACAACACGTTATAAGATAAACAACAGGTTTTGGTAGCTTGGTGCGTTTTTAGCATTAAAGTTGACTTTGACAGAATTTGTTTTGGTATAAATATAGCAACGTCATTTTAATGTCATGGCTTTGCTATATTGAATACTTCTAGAAATATAATGTCATGTGCAAAAAAAACACGTTTTCAAAATTTATTTAAGTTTGCGTTTAAAGGTTCGCAACCCGGATTTATTACATATTTCCCTTAAACACAGTAAGTTTTAAAGCTCTTAAAAAAATATATGTTATTCTTGAAGATAATATCTAGACTTTGCCCGCGTTGAAACGCAAATTATATAAAATTCCCTAGATAGAAAAAAATCGCAAAGTATGCTCCAAAAATTATTATTAACACGTTTGTTTCAGTTATTTTACAATTTAAATGTATGAAAAAATTCACAGTGTTTCTTTAAATGCTGTTTAAGATAACGCCCGCGAGATTTTTGCTCTATTTTAAACGAGTCGTGTTTTATTATACATTTTCGCAATTTTCGCATCGATTTTGTCGCTGCAAATGTTAGCGCTCTCTTCTAACATTCGTAATTTCGTATCTCTCCATCTTCTTCTTTTCGGGCCCGGTTGCAGAGCCTTAACGTTGGAATAAAGGCATCAGAGGTCTCTAGAACCATTTATGGGGAGAACGTCATCATTACAAAAGCGTGTTATACAATGAGAGGTTATTCAATGTCGAATTTCGCATTTTCCGATCCATATAATAATATCCGACAATCTCTTTTAAAAAAGGGATTTTTAAAATTAACAATGACTTCTTGATCTCGGCTGCTATAACATAGAAAGTCAACAATGCAGGAGAAAATATACTTTATAACCAGAGAAGTTTGAGTGTTTAAAATCTCTGTTCATTCAAAAAAATGTACCTGTGCAGGTAATGGTGACCGGACATTTTAACACAGTGGCTCAACATTTGGGATGCGAGTATGGGTGCCGCCTCCCCGAGTACCATTTATTGGATGACCGCACCTCTGCCGTAGGTCACCCCAAGTGACCTATGGCAGAGATGTTGGTTACTTAGTTTTGTGACTTAGCAGGGATACCGGGGTTCATGCCTGCACCTGCTGCGCGGTGGGCTGGATCGAAAGAGACTGGTTGAGTGAGGTCTTTTGACCTCTCCAGCCGGACTCTCTCGACCTATCCATCACCTTGCACCGCAATTGGAGGGATGTATTCTGTCACTCTTGAACACAATGACCCCAGTTTCCAACCTACCCTCTCATACCTTTTTCCTTCTTAGAACCTCCTATCCTTCATTTTCTTAAAAACACCCTCCATACAGCATCCCCTAAGATTACGTAAGCCCTGATGGAAATTATTTTCCTAAGGGTTTCCTGTGTGGAGATATCGTAAAAAAATCTTTTGAAAAGTCTTTAAAGTGATGAAAAAAAAAACTAATTTAAATAGGTTACGTTAGGTTAGGTTAAGAGGGTATTACCAGAGAAAGCAAGAAATATGTCATCTTTAAATCAGATTTTATACGGATTGACTCTTTTCCACAAAAAATTATAAATGGATTTCGAAAGATTGTTCTTTTATCTAGCTTTCGCATGTTTTAAATTTTGAGAAAAAGTGTTTATTTTTAGTATAATAAGGCTACACCATAGGTCGTTGGCAGATTTGTTAAATTTTCAAAAAAGATTTTGTATTATACCACACCCATTTCAAATCATAATATAATCATGCAGTAAAATAAATCAATACATTATCTGGGTATGGCAAGTTTTAGAATTTTAATTTTAGTTTGAATAAAATCATTAAAAAATATATACGTGATTAATTAAAAATATATATTGAGTTATAATTTTAAAAAGCTGGTACGGAGAATAATTAATTTTTCTCATTGTAACCGCCCTGCACGTTCGTAAGAACAACTTTCGACGAAATGTGGATTTTCGTCCGCTGGCTGGCTGGTTAAACGCTCTTGAGGGTTATGTTTTTTTTTTATCACTTTTAATGACTTTTCAAAGGGGTGTTGAAATACCACTTATTAAGTTGCATGGAACCGTAGGTAGTATTAAAACCGATTAGAACATAATATGCATAATTTATCCATTGCATATTTTCAGAAGTTAATTATTTATACAGGGTGTTAAGGGACGTACTTGACTTACTTTAACCAGTGATTCCTGACATTATTTGGAGTAAAAAATGTAAATGAAATTTTGGTCTCCGGTGAAATTTTTTTTTTTTTTCTACAAAAACATAAAAAAGGTAGTTGTTGAACAGTTGGATGCGGGGTAAGGGGTTCGTCGGATACTCGGCTGAGTGACCAGTGACGACATGCAGAAGAATTTTTTTTTGTTTGATTTTGAAGAAAAATTTTTGAATAAAATAAAAAGCTCATAAAAAAAAGTCACCGGAGACCAAAATTTCATTTACATTTTTTACTCCAAATAATGTCAGGAATCACTGGTTAAAGTAATTCAAGTACGTCCCTTAACACCCTGTATAATATAATTTCAATATGAAAGTAAATACGGTAGGTAGATCCAAGGAATTAAATTATTAATCCTGCAGGTGCTCGAAATAAGCCGATAATACATTAAATAATTTATTTGCCCATTATCGTAAGTTTATGAGAATTACACTAATAAATGGTACTTTAATATAATAAATTATGATATGATAAACGAGGAAATAACTATCTAACTATATGTAAGAGGTAAGATGTGAAGCTAGTGCGAGTAAGTGCAGATAAGTGCAACAGATTGTAAATTATTTAATTAATTGCAGTGCAATTAGGTACCTACTGTGACAGTACAATACCTACGAGTATTGAAACTGATTTCTACTGAATATGTTCATTTTAGCGTTAATTGGTCTCTCAATTTACTAATTAAATTCATTTAGGCTTCACGAACTGATTCAAACGATATGTATGCCAGAAATCGACGGGTGTGCACAATAATTAACGGTGGTGGCTGATTTTTAATTAGTAATTTGAAAACAGAAAACAAGTGAAATTTTTTCAACACCACCGGTGTCACCCAGATAGTTCCTCGGAACATGCTACCGCCATTGGTTGGTAGGGACTATGCGAAAACGTACTAAACAGCGTTGGCCACTCAGGAAGGTGATATAATTTTTCGATTCATGAGGTGATCATATAAACGCTGCCGTTGCGCTCACGTGCCGGCCAATTAGTCTGGTACTCAAATACAGTCAGTCTAGTACTGAACAACTCGCGTTGCAACTATCGACATTCGCGTCGCACAGTGATTCGTTTCATACAAGCTAGACGCTAATAAGTCACTTTTGAATTCCCAAACAATGACGCCATGGCGACATTAACAGGTAGACAGGATAATAAATGCATGCTTAATTGGGGTGATTAGTGCACGCATTGACTCATACCAGTCATAAAGTCGAATAATGTGTTTTGAAATGATCATTTGCATTTATTCGCTTGTCGCAGTTCGACGTTTAAAATTGTGTACTAAGTTTGAAAAGTGTTTTTTTCGGTTGCGTAAAATGGTAAGTAACTACTTTGGAAGGTATGTTTTAAAGTTTTTTCTTAATACTTTAGTGTAAATAATTTTAGTTGTTTTTTAAATAATAAATAAGTTATGTGTTTTTTTTCGGCCTAAAAAATATTAAATTTCTAACTTCTCGAGAGTTTATCTCGGAGAGTATATCAAAACCGCACAATAATTTTCTTTTTTTTTTAATAGTGCAACTAATATTCTATTCACATCAGTTTCGATATTAACCCACACGAATCCACATTATTATTATTTTTTCATTTTAGAGGAATTACATACGAGATTTCCAGGCTGGAATTGTTCGTGGCATGGAAGAGTTTGCCGAAGAAAGAAAAGCTTGAGGGAATGTTTAAAAAAAATTTTAAGTACATTTGAACTTGATAAGCTCAGTGCAAGTGGTGAAAAAAAGTTGAAAAACCAAATAAGGCTTAGGTATATCTTTGAATATAAGCAGAAAATGGACCGTAAATTTAGCAATTTATTAAAATCAAAATACACTTTTTTTTACTTTTTACATATAATTGATTTATTATAAACCTCAAATACTCTATTCATACATTATTTAAAAATTATAAAAAAAATAAATAAAAAAAACGATAGGAAAAAAAATTAATCTTTTTTAACCCTAATTTTCATAAAATTAGTATTGACTACACCTCAATAGAGGGTTAAAAATAATTTAATCATGTGTAAGTAATTAGCGTCTAGCATGTATGAAACGAATCACTGTGCGTCGGGTCGCCGCGCGCCGGTCCTTCACGGTGTCCGCCGTTCGAGATCTCGCGTCTCCGACCTTGCACACCGTCCAGCCTCGAGGTATTGCGTCGAGGACCGACTGGATCACTACGACCACCTTCAACGCCGTTTATCTCCACTACTTACGGTGTCGAGCATCGGCCTGGAGGAATTCGCCAATTCATTTCCACCAACTACGGCGTCGAGCACAGATCAACCTTTCACCGTGATGGACCTCGTGTTATGCATCCCATACTGCTTACTATTGTCTACATCAGCGGTTGGCAGTTTGTCAAGTGAGAAGAGCCAAATTATCATGGAAACAGGATAACAAATATAATATCAGAGAGCCATATTAAAATGGAGCGGGGGGGGGGGGGCTTGTAATCGTTTGACTCGCTTGACTCGTTCAATAAATCAGGCGTTCCATGAGCTGAGTTGGTAACACTGATGCTGATCGTATCAAAGTTCGTTCGGCGGCTCCATCTCCATAAGGCTGGTTGAGCTGGAGGTGAATGCAATTGATGTCTGAAGAGCCGCAGAAGCCTATGTAAAGAGCCGCAAATTCCAATCCATGCTACATAATTCAACATCTTCCACTGTCTAATGTCTACCCACCATTACCTCCGTAGTAATAATTGCTTGGCGCTTACTCTATCGTTGACATATTTCTATTTTTGACAACTTTGCGAAATAATTTAAGTGAAAAATTACAGGACACGCTTTAAATAATAAAAAAAATACATTAGCAACGCATATAAAAAAATTGGAAAAGTAGGCGTGCAGTTATCTTAAAAAATATTTGCAAGTGCTTGCATACTTTGATTGTGCGCCGGGATAAATGACATTGTTTCAAATCAATTCATTTCAATTTATTCATTTTTAAAACATTACAAAATTAAAAAGCGTTTTAAAAGGGATAAAGTACTAAGATTAAAAAAGATTTAAGCAATGTTTGAATACTTCAATGAAGCACAATCATACTAACAGCAACAAAACTTGTCGTCTGAATTGTGCTTCATTGATGTTAAACATATCGATATTCGAAGCGATTCTATTTAACAACAAGATATTAAATTATTTAACATTTGCACCACCGACTTTCAAAACAAGAGAAATGTCATGTTTAAGAGCGTTCAACCAGCCAGCTGACGAAAATCCACATTTCGTCGAAAGTTGTCCTTACGATCGTGCAGGGCGGTTACAATGAGAAAGATTAATTATTCTCCGTACCAGCTTTTTAAATTATAACTCAATATAGAATTTATTTCAATCTAAATTAGCTTTAATTTATACCTTCATCCTTTCATCTTCTTTCATCATCTTCATCCAAAAGCTGAAAGGCGTGATGATAAAACTATTAAAATAATGTACTTTTTGTAATTATTTTTTGATTATAAGTATTTATCATTTTTCAATAATGTCTAAATTTAATAAGAATGTTAAAAAAATCTGAAATATATTAGTTTGTAAGTGCGCAAATAAATACACAAATGGACCAATTTTCGTCAAGAAACACATTTTTATTTTTTTATTTTTTATTTTATTTTTTTATTTTAGCATATAAAATACAATATACATTTAGATGATGTAATAATTTGCGTACAAGTTCATGTTCTAATATGTTAATGCCACTCTTCCATAGAAGCATTAGCTTGTGTCTGGAAGAGTAGTGTACATTTTTTTATGCTATATTATGTTATAAGTTCTTAAATTACAATGTGAATGTAAAAAAAATAAGTTGTAAGTTCGGTGATATGTAATTATAGGTATTTATCTACTAATAAACAATTTTACTATTAGGATAATGTATCTAGAATTATTGTAATTAGTTGTTGAAAACAAAACAAAATTTAACTTATTTGAAGAACGGAGTATCACTTGGAAACTGAGTTATAAGTTATTCTTGAGATTAGATTAGTCAGAAACTTTTTTTTTTGAGATTATCTTTGAAATATTTTTTAACAGTGTTTATTAATGGGATTTTATCATTAATTTTTCTAATTTCATCCGGTAATCGGTTGAAAATAAGTCTTCCTTGATAAGTATAATAATTTTGTGCGAAGGAAGTGTTTAATTTTGGGCATGAAAAAATATATTTATGTCTAGTACGGTTTCGTTCGTTATTGATACTTTTCTTTTTCTTTTATAATTTGAATCAAAGCATTTCTATTGTACAGATCTTTGAGAGAAGGTACTTGGAATTCCTTAAATAATTGATCCGTTGGGTAGTCAGAAGGTTTTTTTAATATGATTTTAATTATTAGCCTCTGCACAACTTCAATTGGGGAGAGATTAGTTTTGTATGCGGATCCCCAGATAATGATGGCATATTGTAAAGTTGATTGAACCAAAGCGTAATATATGAGATATAAGTTTTTTACAGATAAAAAATTTCTGATCCTTAAAAATATATAAATCAATTTTCTAATTTTTTTTACAACTTGACAAATTTGTTCCTTCTATTTTAAATTTTTATCGATAATAACTCCTAAATTTTTGATTGTGTGCATAATATTAAAAACAACAAAGTTTTTAATATTATGCAGTTTTGGATACGATAATTTTTACTATGTGTTTTGGAATTATCATGGATGATGATATCATCCATGATAATCATATGTATCATATAATCCATCATATGTATCATATAATCCATGATAATCATGATATCACACATGTACGTACACATTTTTTAATATTGAAACTAAAATTAAAATTCTAAAACATGCGTTTGGTAGATAATGTATTGATTTATTTTACTGCATGATTATATTATTTGAAATGGGTGTGGTATAATACAAAATCTTTTTTGAAAATTTAACAAATCTGCCAATGACCTATGGTGTAACCTTATAATACTAAAAATAAACACTTTTTCTCAAAATTTAAAAAACGCAATTGCTAGATAAAAGAACAATCTTTCGAAATCCATTTATAATTTTTTGTGGAAAAGAGTCAATACATCTAAAATCTGATTTGAAAATGACATATTTCTGGTTTTCTCTGGTAATGCCCTCTTAAGTCCGATTTCGAAAAGCTCCGTGTCAGGCCCGGGCAACGCCAGGACCTCAGCTGGTAAAAAGATAAAATATTTTTCATTTGTAAAAATAATTAAATCCATGATATGAAAAACCAATTTGAAATATTTTTTATAGTCGAACAATCCCGGGTTGCGAATAACATGAAAATACATGAAAATCTCCTAATATTACCATCACACTAAGAGGAAATGTTATTTGCGTCGTTATGAAGGACTTGGCCAGCCGAGGAATTAAACTCATAACGACTGGGAACTCAGTAACCGACCTGTGTAGTTTCAATTTCCTACAAAGAAAACGTTATGTCACGATGACGGACAACAAATACCTACTCTACATTACAATATCATCAATACCATAGACCTATGGCCAAGGGCGTAGCTAGGATTTTGTCAAGGGGGGGGGGGCAGGTGTAGACAAACCACGAATATATCTAATGTAAATGCTGCAACAAAATAATACCTACTGGTGGGGGGGGGGGGGGGTGGCTAGAGAATTTCAGAAATAGGCCATTTTCGTCTATAAAGAGACCGTCAGGCACAAAATTCTTCCCGATTCGGGACATTCCACGGGGAGCCATATAGCTACGAAAATATAAATAAAACCGTATTCAATATTTTTGCTTAGTAGTGTCTCCGTCGGGTGGCACCTCGGGCTCTCTGTCCCCCCCCCCTCGCTCCACGCTCCTCGCTAAGCTACTGCGTTCAAATGGTTTTTAGTCATCGTTGATCTCAGCCATGTTTTAACACGACGCAGTGTAGAAAAGGACCTCACTATGTTACTTGTAGTGCAAGGTTGTGCCAAGGAAATAAGTATTGCTTTTTTTGTTGCGGAAAAGAAAATGTTCGAAGAAACACTTCAGTAAAATCTAGTTTTTCGAGATCTTTTCTGGTCATACCCTTGTTCTGCCATTTTTTATACCATAGTTCGGCTTCTTGATTAAAATTAAGTAAATCGTAGGTATATGAAATAACTCTGTGCTTTTTCTTTAAAACCAATTAATGACGTCTTCAACAATGCATTGTACAGAAATGTAGCGACATTAATCCGAAAGCAGGCAAATTTTGGTCACCAAAACGCTGCTTCAATGCAGATTTTAGGGAATCTAAATAAGGAATGATAATCGATCGCTTCCAAAAATCGCATGGAGTCTCAACAAGGTAATTGGACCGATGTTGTTGGCAAGATGAAATGCGTGGGACTTGTATATCAGTTCCAAAGGCAGCTGCAGTTCTAATTGAAATATCTAAAATATTTTGGCTCTCTATGTCTACGTTACTTCGATGATCATTTATAACCGAAATTAAACCATTAATATGACTCATACATGCGTACATATTGATAGTTTCCGATTGTAAAGCATTGGCAATAGGTTCCAATATGAGCGAGTACTTGGCTATCAGTTGAACACATATAATGAAAACTGATTTAATAACAGCGCAATGTAACTGATAGGCACGTTTTCTTGATGCTTCATTAATCATGATAAACTAAAAAGGTAATAATAAAAATAAAATTGATTCTCACAAACAATAGGCTACTGACGTAAACTTTACGTTTTGTGAGCATTCCTGCACCTTCTAGGGGGATGGGGGGGCAGCTGCCCCCCCCCCTGCCCGTACCTCGCTACGCCCTTGCCTATGGCTGTGTCCGTGGCAAAATGATTTTCGCTACTACGTAATCCATTTATTATTCAATTACCGGTCTCCGTGATTTGTCATCGGACCGGACGCCAGACAGGTGACATGATTTAATTTTTATTTATTTTGAATTTCACGCCCAGTTGAGCTTTTACACGTTTATTTATTTTTTTACTTAAACAACATGAACCAAATAAGCGTAGCACCACAAAAACATAAAAATTCCACCATGCAGGATGGATAAATAGTAGATAGGAAATAGTACAATAAATAAATGAAATAAATCGAAACAGAGCAAAGCAGTTTATTTAATTAGATTTGTAGTTCTGTATATATTTAGTAATTGATACGTTAAATATCTCAAAAACATCCTTATAATAAACTAGCTGGTTCCCGTCATGCGTTGCAATGCCATATTCAAATAAATAAATTGTTTCTCCCATCTCCCGCTCCCCCGTCCCGCAAACCCCCCTCCCGCGTTCCATATATTCAGTCCTAGTACATTCAGTTTTCAAACTTAACCCGCTTTTCATCAAACCTGGGTTGCGTGGTCCCAAAAACTAACACCTCATTCGCTCAACGACAATTCTGGTTCATCGCTCCTAAAATATATAATGCTCTGAGTACTGACATAAATTCAAGTAATTCTAATTCTCTTTTTATAACACGTGTACAACATTGGATTTTTGAAAGGGGACGAATGTACTTTAAAGAATTCATGAGTTCTAACACTACATTTTAATTATTCATTTTTGCATTTCAAAATTTTAATTTCCATTTTTATTTCTATTTTTCTTTAAAATGTTGTTATTTTTTTCTCTTAGTTTTTCACTAAATTTATTTATGTTTTTAATTTTGATTTATATACTTATATGTTTTAATTTATACAGAACACTTGAGTTCTTAACATTTAATCTTTATTATTAATTTTTGTATTTCAAAATTTGAATTTGAATTTTCATTTTTATTTCTACTTTTCTTTAAAATATGATCTTTTTTTTTTCTCTTTAGTTTTAAGTATTTCTTAATATTTTTTGAAATGTTAAAATATTAAATGTACGACTACCACAACACGGGCTTAGCCTAGTGTGGTAGCCAAAAAAAAACAAATATCTGTTACTAATAAAAAATTTATGAAATAAAAATAAAAAAAAAATAAATTAAAAAAACAGCTCGCATACCACCTATTACAATTTTTTTATTAAAATATTATTTTTTTATTATTACAAATGTTCATTTTTGTATATTATAAGAACAATCAATCTAATTGGTACCTAACATAGGTACCTATTTAAAATATCCTTGATTTAAAAAATCCATAGATAATTCTTTTAATACAAAAAAAGGTGCCTGTTGGATAAAAAAATTTTAAACGAGCGAAATGTCAAACGTGCGAAGTTAAAATAGTCGTTAAGTTTTCTGAAATTATTCAATTTTCTGTGCAATTTTCTTAATTTTTCTTTCCGGAAGAACCTTCTACAAAATATTAGAAAACTTTAAAAAAGATGAATGAAATAGGTAAAGTCGTTCTGAAGTTATGGCGTGACCAAGGGAAACAGGGATTCATTTATATATGTATAGATACCCAAATTCTGTGTACGGTGAACGGGAGTACATGATTGTCATTCGATGTTGGAGTTATCAGAATAAAACGGTAAATTGACTCGGTGTTTGTTTGCGAGGTACGTGGAAAGAAATCAAGAATACCTAATATTCGTACTTTAGGGCTGTCAATTATTGAATTTATATAAAAAAAACTTTTTAACTATTCTACTTTCGGAAAATTTTTATTAATTTAGTTGACGCAGTAGATAATCATAATTTTTACAATACCGATATTGAAGTAAATAAATCATAAGAATTTATTTTGAATTTTTTCTATCACGAGTGAATGAATAGCACAACTTTGAACCCACACTGTTGAGTTGTTTTGAATTATTTTTCAATTATTTCTATCATCAAGAATTTATTTTGAATTCTTTCTATCATGAGTGAATAAATAGCATAACTTTGTACCCACACTTGTTATGTCTCCTAACTGATGACATGTATAATTTTTTATGGTTCAAATAATATTAAGGACGGGTTGTTCAAAAAATTGGACAATTCATCAAATTTTTCTGAAAGTTTTTAAGTTAATTTTCAAACTTTCTGTAAGTTCTATTCAAATTTTGTGATTATTCCAGTTTTATGAAGCAACTGGCATCTACTTTTATAATTATAAAACTTCAATAGAACTTACATAGAATTTGAAAATTAGGTTCAAAATTTGATGAACAGTTTTTTTTTTAATCACCCGTCCTAATTGACTGCATATTCTTAATACCTAATCCAACATTTTCAAAGCTTTATTTGATATAAATTCAAGATGAATAATAACATTTAATTTTTGATCAAAGTGTTCACCCAAATCATTTACCCCGGTTACAATAGTTAGCACTGTATCATTTAATTTTTGATCAAGGTGTTCATCCAAATCATTTACCCTGGTTACAATTGTTAGCACTGTATCATTGACGGAGTAATCATAAGTTAACCAATTTTTATTCCAAGAAATCTCATAATTAGACATTTAGTTGTAAATTGTTCTCTTGGTACCATATATAAAGTTTATCGTGAATTAATATTTAGTGACAGTCATTAATATTTCTTATAGCATTGTACATTTTCATATCCTCCACAAAAATTAAAACATGGACACGTTGAAGATAGTAAGAACATAATTCACAAATAGCAAAAATAAAATGGTCCTAAATGTGACCCTCGGGGAATACCCCCGGTAGCGATAAATTTATATGAAGTAAAACCATCAATTTTCAATTATGACAATCAATTGCGTGTAATTGTTTAACAACTTTTATAAATACCCTGCCGTTCCAAATTTATGAAGTTTCATTACCTTTGCAATGTGGCCACTTGAACTCACAACGCCTGGATGAGAACCCAATGAATTTGTCCACTGTAGTACCTCACTGATTTAAATTCAATATGTGAAGAATTCAATTTATTAGAATTTGAAATTAAAACACTTTTGTACTTTCTTCCACTAATTTATATTTCACCAGGACTTATTTCATCCTATTACGGACATTTTCAGACTGGTAGTTGAAATCCTTATGCTACGGTATTTATACACTCTTAGGCAGGGGTACACAACATTGTCTCTATATAATGAATATTTCTATTTTGTTAATTTTAAGGTATTATAAGTTATTTTGTTAATTTTAGGTACATACAGGTAATTATAACAAGTACAAAAGTGTTTTAATTTCAAATTCTAATACAATGGAATTCCACCACGAATTATCAGTGCAAAAACTAGACTCATTAATTCAATTTATATTATGTGACTAGATTCATCGACCGTTTAAACAACAAGCATGCTGAATATATACAAAAGAAAGTTGGGAAAAAAATATCTTTTTTGGGAAGAATTAGGCAAAAACTATCTAGTAAAACTGCAATCACTATCTACAAATCAATTATTGTTCCACATTTTAACTATTGCTCAACTATCCTTTTCCTATGTAACGAACGAGAACAAAATAAGTTTCAAAGTCTCCAAAACAGGGCAATGAGAATAATACTACTGCGAAATAGATTACAAAAGTAAAAAAAATGTTAAAGGTACTGAATTGACTAACCGTGAGAAACAGACGCTGACCTTGAATACGATGATATTTATACATAAAATAATTAACAACATTTTACCAAAATACTTCTCAAATAAAATTATATTCAACAAGGACATTCACAGACATAACACAAGGACATGCAAGGAAATCAGGCTTCAAAAAAAGGACAAGGCGAATACGCAGAACAGTTTACTGTACTAAAGGATGAAGTTATATAACACGCTACCAGAAACTTTAAAGTCCACACCAATTGGAAAGTTCAAGACGTATTGAAGGAGCTACATAAAACTTCATAAAATTTAGTTTGCAATATGAAATATTATGATTAATTAGAAATTTGTAAACTTAAATGTACAAATTACTAAAATAAAATTAATAAATTAAAACAAATTAAAAAAAAAAAAACATATGTTTATATCTATGAAAAAATATGCTTTGAAGAATAGGATGGTTTTTTCGACATTTTAATATTACGTTAGGGGTATATTCGATTTTTGTAGGTAGGTCGGTACCATAAATTAATCATTTTATAACTTTTTTTTGGTTTCTATTTATGAGTTGTTGTACTTCACCTGCCTGTTTTTTTTGTTGCATATATGTATATTAATTTTAAACTAGGGGCGCCCACGCCGAGAGTACCTGGAGGACCTGCTGGTGGACGTGCGCTGCTCATCATATGCAGACTTCAAAAGAGCCGCACATGACAGGGAAGAATGGAAGAGAAGAATAGAGGAAATTGCTGCAAACCAATCCCAGGATTGAAACCAGAGAAAGAGAGTATATTTATTAGTTTTTGATCTTCGAAAAGAACCTTCCAAATACAGACTAAACTTAAGAGTCCTACCAAAACCGGATTTCTTATTTTCGGCCGAAATGAATTTTTTTCTCGTTAAAATTTTCAAATCCTGATACGGGAAGATGATCCTAGTTTGAAAACAGGTTATCAATGGATACTGTTATTACTGTAAATTACTGGGTAGTCATTCATTATTGTAGACATGGATGTGTGGATTCATTTCCCGTTAAAGAGTTAATATTTTATACGGTCATTTCAATGGATAAATTAAGTTTAATGGCCACACAATAAGCTGTTTGCTAACTAGGTACTGCAATCTATACATGTGGTGTAATCTTCAATTTCCATTGGAAGGTTTCGCCTTACCCAAGTGTGTGACATATAAACACTCTACTTTTAATATTCGGTGATTCAACGCGTGATTCAAACGACAATCAGGGCTGGGCAAAATACATGCGTTGCTGTAATTAAAATACAAATTACAAAATACTTTTTCGCATGTATTTAAAATACGAAATACAAAATACTTTCAAGTCGTGTATTTGAAAAACAAAATACAGTATTTTAACCATTTTTTAATTTCAAATACAAAATAAAAATTACAAAATACATTTGGTTTTGGTAGAACCTTTGGTTGCAATAAATTGTCGTAAGTGCCCATATCTAAGGGTGCGTTTCCATAGAAGCAAAGCTGGGCAGAGTGAAACAGAGACGTACTAAAATTGACTAATCATATTACTCAGGAGACACATCTCGTCTCCGCTCCACTTAAAAAGTTTTGTGGTATAGGACTTAGGTGTTAGATTATAATAATAATTATTATTATTATTTACAAATTGTTTCTCCCTGCATGTCCTTTCCCGTGCGTCCCCGTTCCCCTACCCCATCCCTTTCCCCTCTTGCATTCCCCTTCTACCTTCCCTGCCTACCCTATCCCCTCTCCCGCTCCCTCATCCCACCAACCACCTCCCGCGTTCCATATATTTAGTCACAGTACATTCAGTTTTCAAACAACTCTTGTGCCAGTTATTACAATTTTTGTATTCAAATTTTAATTTTTTTCATATTACAAATATTCATTTTTCTATATTATAAGAACAATCAATCAAATCTGGCAGGTACCTAACATAGGTACCTATTTAAAATATCTTTGATTTAAAAAGACAATTCTTTTGTTACAAAAAAAACAGCTGCCTGCTAAATTCAATTTCATCAAACGCGCGAACTGTAAGACGTGCGAAGTTAAAATAGTCGTTAAGTTTTCTGAAATTATCCAATTTTCTTTATTTTTCTTTCCGTAAAGTATTAGAAAACTTTAAAAAAAAATAATGAAAAAGGTAGTCATTCTGAAGTTATGGCGTGACCAAAGGAAACAAGGATTCATTTTTATATTTATATAAATGGATGACATTTGTGTAGCGCAATTTTGTGTTATTCCACTTCTCTGCCTTCTCTACAGTAATTAACTTAAAAATAATCTAGTAACCAGTCAAATTATTCATATAGTACTTGATCTAATACTATGATACAAAAATGTACAATAAAAAGCAATGACAAGTATACTATAATATGATACAAAATGTACAATAACAGTGCTATTATAGCACAGGACAATAATAATAACTAGCATGACGTAAATAAAACATACATTGTACAGTACATTATAAAGCAATGATAAGGGGGCATACATTAATTACGTGAGCAGTTTTTCTTCCAATCTAGACTCCCCCCGCCCCTTGGTGAGATAAATTTGGAACACTTCGTTTATTCTTTTCAAGTAAGGTGAAATTTTGCTGGAGCCCCCCCCCCCCCCTTTTTGAGCTCACGTTATTAATGTATTACTAAGAGAACTACAAATAATCATTAGTAAGAGTGCTATAGCAAAGGACATTAGTACAGGATTCTAGCGTTTTTAGTCTATGTATTATCTATGTGTGTTTATTTTTCATTATCATTATTAAGATCGCGAAATGTATTTGAAAATGTATTTTGTAGCCATAAGTATTTGAAATACAAATTACAAAATACCTTAGCAGCAAGTAATTGAAATACCAATTACAAAATACATTTTTAGGAAGTAATTGAAATACAAATACAAAATACGTATTTGTATTTCAAATACGTATTTCAATTACAAGTATTTCAAATACTGCCCAGCCCTGACGACAATAATACCACAGAGGAGATCCAGAAGCGCATAGTGAACGCAAATCGCTGTTATTTCCGCCTACAAAACCAATTAAAGTCCAGACTGCTGTCCAGAAACACGAAGATATTAGTGTACAAAACAATTATCAGACCAGTAGATACATATGTACGCAGCTGAGACTTGGGTACTAACTAAGAGGAATGAGCGAGCACTGGACGTTTTTGAAAGAAAATTTTTAAAGCGCATCTTCGGACCGGTTCTAGAAAATGGATTTTGGCGCAGACGTTATAAAAATGAGCTCTATACTTTGTTTAAGGAGCTAAACGTCGCAAAATTTATAAAACTGGGAAGACTTCGGTGGTTGGGTCATGTGGAGAGAATGACCGAGCATCAAGCACCAAAGTCCCTGCTGAACTCAAGACCAATAGGGCGACGGAGCCTGGGAAGACCAAGACTAAGATGGAGCGACAACGTCCTCAAAGACATATCTATCTTGGAGCTTCTAAACTGGAGAGAGCTGGCACAAAACCGAGATGAGTGGAGGAAGATTTTTGAGGAGGTCAAGTCAAGGCCCACCAGGGGTTGTAGAGCCAATAGTGATGATGATGATGATTCAACGTGTATTTACCAGAGCCAGAACTAACATTATAAAAATATGTTTGTCACGAACCATAAGAGACGTAAAGCACAGACGATCGATAAAACCCTATATCAATAATAAATCTCGTGTCACGGTGTTTGTGGTCACACTCCTCCGAAACAGCTTGACCGATTTTTACGAAATTTTTTATGTACATATGGTAGGTATGAGAATAGGTTTTAAAGTATATTTCATACCTCTAGGTGATTGTGATTAGGGTATCCCTACCCAGAAAAATAGATCATTTTTTGACAATTTTTTTATTTGTATTTTTTTTTATTTGGCATCATAAAATACCTATAACCCCAAATTTTAACCCTCCCACCCACATCATCCCATATTTTAATTGCGATTTTAGTATTTTTGTATGAACAAATTGAACCGTCTGTCACATTTCGAACAGGACGAAATTATGTATGTTGTTGAATGACAGGTGGCGCTACGTCCACCTCATCGAACTTTCATCCACACATGCGTAAGACATTCTTGAGAAGCATCGCGCCATTTTGATATTTTCATTTTGATATTTCATTCGGCATCATGTTCTCGCTTGGGCAAACCATCGAGATTATTTGTGTTGACAAAAAATATCTTACACTCAATTGCTCTTCGAAATTCATATTGATTTTCTTTAATTCATTTTCCTACTTTAGTTGGTATTTTTTTTGTTTTTATTGGCGGTCATCATCTACAGCGCTCCATTTCTCTTTCTTTCATAGATCCCATCACCACACACTTACAATACATTCGTTATTTTTTATATAACAACCAAAATATTCACTTTAAATAATTAATATGGCAGAACGACGTTTGCTGGGTCAGCTAGTATATATATATATATTATTGATAAGTAGGATTAAATGAAATTATTACATGGTGTGGATTATTACGTGCGTCCGTAGATTAACGTAATTTCGCCTGGGATTTGAACGGTTCTTAAAACTTAACTAATGAATGAATGGTTGAGATGGTTTTCGTGAAGTTTCGCTTCTACCGCGTGTGAACTGCACTTTATAATTATTTTTTTATTTTTTATTATGCGACGTCTATTAAGTTTCGCTAATACTATTTTCATTTAATTAAAATATTACAATTTGAGTTTTACTCAAGTTAAAAATAAAATGTATTCGACTTACGAAATGTAATATGTAATGTAACAAGCAATGAAAGAATTTGCCGCCCACATTGTCGCAATGTTTCATGCAACTTAACAGAATTCCCATAGTGTGGACGCCTTGCGCGCACGAACCGTGTACACTACGTGCACGAACAGAGCATTTCAACTCGGGCGCGCCGCAATCCGCCAAGTGTCGGTTTTTTCGCCGAACACAAAAGGGCGCGTCAGTGTGGACGGGTTGTTTGTGTCTATACTGCAGAACGCGCGCAAACTAGGGATGGACGATATACATCAATGTATTGTAAACACTCGATGTAAAGAACCGATGCATCGTATTGAACCGATGTATTGTTTATACTTCAACATCGAATATATATCGATGTTTTTTTATTCGACGCATCGAATAAAAGAACTATGAGATGAGTGTCTGTGAGTATAGACTGACGAGTGACGACTGCAGTGACTTTCACGACATTTCGGAACGTAATAATTAGTTCAGCCAATATAACACACCTACCATTTATCGGTTTGACTGAATGGGTTATGTTCCATTTGCCGCCAAGCCGGCAAAGTCAAACTTAAAAATAAAACCAAAACAACAGTATGGCTGACCGAGTTTCCGCTGTGTAAATGTGTATTGGGTTGTTTGTTTGTTAGGATACGAGTGTTTGCCTTGAAAAAGACAAGAAAAGAACGGGCTAGTTTTGACTGAGCGAAGAAACCGATCGAAAGAAAAAAGATTAAATAAACTTTTGTTTTTACATAACATTGAAAAAATAATTGGAATTTGTAAACAAAATAAAGTTGTGTTTGCTGTGTGATTGTGAATTTAAATGAATATTTTTCCTTGTGCTTAACTTACCTAGTTTTCTTTACGGCCTAAACATGTCCATTGCGAAAAACAATCGATGTTTTGGAAACATCGATGTATTTCTCGTATTAACATCGATGCAACCGTTCGATGCATTACATCGGAAAAAACATCGATGTATTTTTTTAATGCCCATCCCTAGCGCGAACAATGGAGGACTTGTTCTCGGCAGACTGAGCTATGTTCACCGCGCGCATGCCGGAAACAGATGCGAGTAGGTACATGCTCGGTTCGTGCGCGCGCTGCGTCCACACTTATGAAATGGTCCTTTCATGTTACGTTACAGCAGTCTGTACTCGGCTTTACATTATTCACATATGTTGCATTGATATTGTAACGGACGTGTTCGCACCCTCCAAATATCTTTCATCAAGATTCATCGTTGGTGGCATCCTTTACATTTCGGGGTCATTTCTTGGAAATTTTGCTGAAATTTCTGGCCTCGAAATGCTAATATACCGTGCCGCCAACGACTGAGTTTGGTGAAAGATATTTTTCTTTAGGTTCAAATTATTACCTATTTTTATAATCATGTAAAATAATGTTCTCCTTTTTATGTACAATGCCCCGGTGCAACCAAATAAAGCTTGCGTGCCAGGTTGCCACCGGGAGACATTTTTAACAAATTGTTATTATTATCATTATGCCGCCTCTAAGGCGACCAGGCTGCCTAGCCTCCATTTTTTAATTGCGGCACCCTTGAAGGGCCGTTTTTCCTAGCTCGAAGCAGAGGTCAGTATTACGGCCCTCTGGAGGGCCATAATCTCTGGCCTTAAACTTCGGCACCCTTAAAGGGCCATTTTTCCGGCTCAAGCCAGCGACTAATTTTGGTGAAAAGATATTTCTTTTCTTTAGGTATAAACTACCAAATTACTTGTTTTGTAAAATATAATTAAATGTTTCCTAACAATGTACATGTTCCCGGTGCGACAAATAAACTCTACCTGTCGCAGGTTGCCACCGGGGACATTTTATAAATTATCATGTAAGAATTTATATTTTAACCTTTGCTATATATTAAATCCTGCGAGCCTTGTAGGGTAGTGACATTTATAGTCCCATTACTAAAGCCCTACAAGGCATCCAGGAGAAGCAAACCGGAGTCACTCCTTGGCCGGCTTCGCTGCCAGGGACAACAAGGGCCTGCCTCAGGCCGGCTTCGCTGCCAGGAGCAACAGGGGCCTGCTCTAGGCCGGCTTCGCTGCCAAGAAAGAGCAAGTCTGCTTTGGCTGCCTTGCCTCTTTTTCACTTTCCAATATTTAGCCCCAATTAAGGGCCGTTATTTAGCCACCAAGGAGGCCAGAATCCCCTCCACATTTTTTATAAAACAATGCCCGATCGCCGTCGGGTTCAACTAACCCAATAAATAAGTCGATTTTTTCAAATAAATCAGTTCTTCTTCAACAGTCAACTTGTCTTTTACTCTTCAAAGTTTTCCTACAAACGTCTACCTCTGGAAGTCTTCCACCTGCTGCCTCCTGCTGAAGTTCTGCCTGAACGAGAACCAGGTGCCTACCGCTGCAGTCGGCCCTGACTCTGGGCACTGCCAAGGCACCGCTCAGGCAGGAACTAGGCGCATCCAGGACCATTACCACTGGATGTAGGGAGGCCAGCCAGCTCACTAGCATCATCATCAGCGTGTACCACTGGAAGGCGTGCACGAGACCGGTCCCTTTTTTACAGTTCTTGTAAAGGCGCTATACGTCTGTTACAGATATTAATCACATTAAGTATCATAACACATGGTTCGGGGGCTGATGGGTGAGTAAACCCTCGCCAACCGGTGAATAAGCAGTGACTAACTTGTGGTGCAACATCCATCATATAAATCAAATGTAAGTGGGCCGATGATGCACAAAACCGTCAGAGGACGTTGATTGCTTTCTATTGGCACTGATTGTTGCAAGTTCACCGTAGTATTATTTATTTATTTTATTTTTTATTTATTAATTTTCAACGCCCTGATGGGCTTTTACATGACAAGTTTATAATAGAGAGACAGTTTTTAAATAAAAAAAGATAAACTATAAAAATATTACTAGTAAACATCATATGAAAGGTAGGTATACAGATAAATTTAAGGAAAGATAGTGCATTACAATAAAAGAGAAAGTTTCTAAGTTATAAATGGCATAGAAATAAACTTGTAGGTATGTTAGTAATTACAAAATTTACAGGTGACTAATTAAATGTGATGAAAAATACATGACAAAATGCAAGATACATAGAAAGAAAACGGTAATAGGTTTTTATATTGTAGATTTATAGAAATACACAAATATATGCAATAGATCCTATGTGATGCTCCTTAGATATCAAAACATTCTACATAAAAATATTGTTCAGATATTTCTTGAACAAAGGTAAACTTGTATTGAATACATCGATATTTGAGGTAAATTTGTTCCCTAGTGTGTGCAATCGTGAAATTGGTGCATGTGTGTGGTAGTTGGTTACAGAATTATTGTTGCAGAATAATATGTTTTGCCTTGTTTCTCGAGTAGGTACTTTAAAATCAATGAGATGCAGAAGTTCGCAACAATCTAATTCGGAGTAAATAATTTTAAACCAAAAAGTTAGATCGTTTATTTTTCTTCTGTTTTCTAGTGAATGCAATTTAAGTGTGTTTAGTAAAGATGTGTAGTTAATGTGTTGAATAGGTATGTGTAACTTGAAGTTAATAAATCTTAAAAATTTGTGCTGCACTCTTTCGATATTTCTTATATGAATTTGATAATATGGGGACCAAACTATGGAATTATATTCCAACAAGCTGCGTACGAGTGACAAATATACGATTTTTATAACTTCCAGCGAATCGAAGTCTTTAATTGTTCTGATTATAAATCCTAGTGTTTTCATGCCTTTATTAGTTATTTGTTGTATGTGATTTATAAAGTTTAATTGCGTATCAAACACAACTCCAAGATCCCTAATTTCTTTGACTTTTTCTAAGATTTTATTATCTATTGTGTATTTGAAAGATAGTGGAGTCTTTGTTCGACAAAATGTTAGTGTCTTTCATTTATCGATATTGAGGAATAAGTTGTTTGCGACACACCAATTTTGTAATTTGACGATGTTTGACTGTAGGATTAGGCAGTCACCTATATTGGCTATTTCTTTGTATAATTTGATATCATCGGCAAAAAGCAGAACTTCTACATCGTCGAAAATACTTATGATATCATTTATGAATATTAAGAAAAGGATGGGGCCGAGATGACTCCCTTGCGGTAGACCACTAGTTGCATATATTAATTTAGACTTATAATGTTTAATTTTAACAAATAAGATTCTGTTAGACAAATAACTTGAGAACCAATCCAACAACTTGCCTCTCAGTCCTAAGGCATACAGTTTCCTAAGTAATAATTTATGTGATACTTTGTCGAATGCTTTTGAAAAATCTGTGTAGATACTGTCAACTTGTTTTTTTTTTGTAAAAGATTCTGTAATATAGTTATGGTAAAGTAACAGGTTAGTAGCAGTTGACCTACCAGAAACGAATCCGTGTTGGTTTTTATCAATTACTTTTAATACTGATGGATAAATTAAATCGAGAACAAGGGATTCAAAGATTTTCGGGAGTGCTGATTGTATGCATATAGGACGGTAGTTTTTAATATCTGTGTCGTCACCTTTTTTGAGAATCGGTGTAATATAACCAGATTTCCAACGGGTTGGAAAATGTCCAGAAGAAAGTAGGTGGTTAAATAATGCGGTGAGTGGACCCGGTTGCAGAGCCTTAAGATAAAAAATACATACATGATATAGAAATACAAACAACAAAAATTTTAAAGTAAGGTGATCAGAGGTTTACAAAATTGCAACATTAACCGTGTCTAATAAAACCTAACTATTAGTTTCGATTGTACCTCTGCAAGTTGCAGGAGTTCGGAACTGTCCAATTTGGATTTTAATATTTTAGATAAGAAAGTTAAATATATTTTTTTTAAATAACTAAATAATACTACTACAAGTTATGACGGTTTATAATATTTCCATTAATGTACTAAGACATTACATTTAATTACATTAATAATACCTATAGGTAGAGATAGTTTAGTAAATTCTCTTGTAACTACGATATTCATTTATATACTTGTACTCCTGTCTCGACACAGGTATATTCTAGTGAGACAGGCATCAAAAAACCCAATGTATATATACTTTTTTATAGATAAATAAATAAATAAAATTAATAAAATCCGCCGCCACTGATGTCACGCCCCGCTTTCCAATTAAGAAGGTTTCGGTGAATGCGCATATGAAACTGATGGGGTTCAGTAAAAAAGGTTAAGATACACTGATCTAGACAAACCTTACCCCATGAACCCGGGCATCCCAAAGTCACCAAATGCTGCGAATCGCTTGAGGTGATCAGGGGTGTTGGTTATCTTAATAAATGATTCCCGGGGCAGCGATACCCATACCTACTTCCCAAAAGGTTAGTGCTTGGTTCTATGACAAAACCGATCAAAACATGGAAATACAAGAAGAGCGAGGAAAATGATCACATGAACATTAAAACCTGTTGAACCAACTTAACTTAATCTATCATTTTTTATAATCTAACTTTATTACATCACATTAGCTATGCGGACGACATGATTCTCCTAGCTCCATCAATCAAGGGGTTGAGATACTATTACAAATCTACGAAGAATACGCAAATGACCACAACATGATATACAACCTCAAGAAGACAGAACTAATCGCATTCCACCATGGAAAAAATCCCGAGAAGATGCTCCCCGAACAACTCAATGAGGAAAACATAAGCACATCTACGAATGTAAAATACTTAGGTCACGTAATCACTGAAGACCTCTCGGCTGATGGTGATATTGAACGACAGAGGAGAAGTATCAGTGTATCGTCCAATATGATTGCCCGAAGATTCTTCCAATGCAGTAATCATGTAAAAAAACATTGTTCAATGCATTTTGCACTAGTCTATACACGTGTGAAACATGGTGTCACTACCGAACCAACTCGATGGAACGACTCGGGATCCAACATAACAATGCTTGCAGAATTATATTTGGATTCAGAAGATATAGCAGTGCATCGACAATGTTTACGGAACTAGGATTCAGTGGAGGTAATCCACCTCTTACCCGCCCTGGTATAAGTAACTGATGGTTACTCCTTCAAGGCTCTCGCAAGATTATAATTTTTTTTGTTAAACGAAGCTACATTTATTTATTTTGAACGAATCTAGACCTCCAGTGTCCATGCATACGTTGTTAGTAAGCAGTATGCAAGTGCTTAACAGGAAAAACAAAATGCAAAAAATAGGTTAGTAAGACAAAGATAAATTAAACAGGGCAAAAGAAAAACTCATTCATGAGGCTCCATGAGACGGCATTGCATCTGTAAAAACCCGCAAGCACCTGCATAAAATAGAGAGCATAAGTAATACAATAAATCTCAAATCAATTGGCAAGTACCAACAAAAAATGTGAATGGCTTTCGGTCTGATCATAAACTACACTTAGCTTCCGTGTCCCTTAGATAACCACTCAGTGAAGCCTTAAAGAATGTTAACTGAATATTTGGGGTAAAATACCCGAAGACTAAAAGAAAATTCAGCGTTGGGTAGTCAGAGGCAGGACAAAGGATAGTCAAGGTCGTCTGATCAAGCCTCAAGCCTGCACATGTCATTGGGGGAGGCGCAGATAGAACTAGGATTGCACGGATTCGCCGGTCTGATGAGAAACCGGGTCGCTGGAACCAGGATGCGGCTAATGGCTTCCGACAACACATTGGTGACCGCAGCCTTCCAGCACCAAGCGCCACTCCTGAGTGAGCGATGGGCCACGCCCACGCCCTGCATAATAATAGATTATTTATTTTTGTTATTATTAATATATTTTTTTCGATTTATGTTCTTGTTTCTTTACGGTGTAAATATATAAATATGTATAACTATATGGGACGTCTGGGATTGCTCTATCCTCCCACATCCTGGAATAAAGAATTATTATTATTATTTTATTTTTTATTTTAACTTTATGAGTAAAACCTCAAATTGTAATATTTAAATAAATGAAGACAATATAAGCGAAACTCAATCGAAAATCTGGAAACAGAAAAATCAGAAAAACATATTGACACCTCTGGGACACGAACCCAGGACCCCTTGCTGTCAACGTCCCAGAGGTGTCAATATGTTTTTCTGATTTTTCTGTTTCCAGATTTTCGATTGAGTTTTGCTTATATTGTCTTCATTTATTTAAATATTATTATTATTATAACTTTATTATGTTCCGTTTTATCACTGTTCTGTTTTATTCAGTTACCGATTTATACCATTTTGTGATTAACGCCCAAGAGTACCAAATGCCCCCAAACTCCCAACCATCTGGTGCCAGTGACTATTGTATCCCGCTACAATGCTGTGAGGCTGATGGTAGTGGGGAGGGGATGAAGATATGGGAGAGGAAGGTGGGGAAAAGTACCGAGCTGGTTCAGAGTTCAGAGCTGGTCAACAAATACGACTAAAGCCTTTTCAAGCAACGACGTTTCCATTCTGAATGGTGGTGTGTGTTCATTCCGAAAGATGACATAGGCCCTGAAGGGAATTATTTTCCTCAGGGCTTCAAAAATCTTCCAATGCTTAAAGACAAATTAAGCATTGAAAGACCGAAATATATCATGTAATTATTATGTTCATATAATGAAAATATTGGGGATTGATTTATGTAATCGATACAGATTATACAATAATCTTATACCTAGAGTGGAAGATACTTCAGTATCGCCCTGGGGTAAGACCACCATTCAGAATTGAAACGTTGCTTGAAATAGCTTTAGCCGTGTTCGGTGACCAGACCTGAATAGTCAGGTACTTCCCCATCTTCCTCTTCCCCATCTCCTCCCCCTTCCCCTAGTCTCACAACATACCCCAATTGGGGATGCCATGGTTTCACCGGCTCCAGACGGAGGCGTCTACTAATATCTACAGGAATTCCAAAAATTGAAAAAATCGAACTAATATCTATGAGAACCGAAGTGTTGACGAATATCTACAGCTCAAACTGCTGACTAATATCTATGAAAACCAAAGTGTTGACGAATATCTACAGCACTGGCAGAGGTTGGATTTGCAATTATGTATAGCATATTGGAATAACGTAATATTGCGTATGCAGTTTAAAAAACTTAATTTACGTAAGTATGTATGTAAAAATTCCTAATATCGGACTATTGGACACATTTAGCTGATTAGTCCAACCTACGCTCTGTAGATACTAGTTCAACCCACGCTCTGTAGATATTAGTCAACACTGGGACCGTCATAGATATTCGTCCGACCTTAGCTCTGTAGATATTAGTCAACACTCTGAAGTTCGTAGATATTAGTTCAACATATGAGCTTTAGATATTCGTCCGACATACAGGCTGTAGGTATTAGTATCAGGAGTCCTCCAGACGGAAGCAGCTGGGAAGCAACTTAACCTAACAAGAGCAACTTAAAAACCGAAATAGGATACTCGACCGAATTCAATTAAATAAGCATTTGAACAAACAATGTGCATCCAACAAGATCGTAGCTATGTTAATTATTTAATTAGGTATGCAAAGAAAAAAACGTATTCAAATAATACATCGTGCCAAAGCATTGCAATATTAATGTATGCATTATTAAATTAATGTTAGCCATTTTGATATTAGCATATTTTTAAGCCACTAGCTGTATTTCGTTGTTACGTAAGGTAAATGCAAATTTTATACTGAAAAAACCTTACTCGTTGTTTACGAGTATGTGGGATTTAAAATATTGAAATTGAACATGTTTCCTTCAAAACAAACCGGTAAAGCAACAAATCTAAAACATTTTTATAGATACAAGATTGGCATGCTATTTGAGAATCCTATCTCGGTTATCAATTGCGATCCCGAGAGTTCTTACAATTCTGTATCGGAATTTTAGGGCTTTTTTAAAACACTTGCTCGGGTTTCCCTGTTTCCATTTTTGGATTAAAAAACCTTGTTTAGTTAATATACTCTTGTATAGCTTATTACATTAAAAAATATATTACAAAGGTTTCAATAAAACGCATTTTTTGGTTTTTCACAAATCAAACATATTATAAAAGATTTTTTTAAAGTTTTTCTCTGCGTGGGAACCCAAAATCACATGAAATGTACGCTATGAAACAAGAAGCTACCTAAAGACTTATATTTTATCACAAATAATAAAAAAACGAGTGTACTTTTGACAACAAAACTGAGGTAAAACTTGTGCTCCATCTATATAATAGTAAGAGAGAAAGAAAATGTGCGCGCGCACTGCTCTGTCTTGCTCCTACAGTGTGATACAGACAATAGGCCTGCACTGTGTAACGTAACTGGCTATGAGAGAAAGAGAGAAAGAAAATGTGTGCTCGCACCTCTCTCTCTCTAGCCCCTACAGTAATATACGAAGTGTTCGCCTCGCTTTTCGTAACACTCTCGTCACGCATTCGCCAGCTTACTCCCCAAGTCAAGCGTGCGTAAAAAAGTTTTACTTAAAAACAAAATTTGGTCATAAGAGCGCTAGAGCTAATCGTAAATGATCGGTTCTACTTCGGAACTATTCATTTGAGGCGCGCCTCAAACTAAACAACGCGCAACCGCGCAACGGCTGCCGTTCATTTTGATTCCATGTGACTTCCCCACTCCCTTCCACCTATAAAAAGTCAGCGGCTCCCGGAGGCGGGCCATATCTCTGCCTCACTAGCGTATTACTTTACTGCATGCGTAGTACAGTAAAACGCTAGTTACACCGTCCGCGTTACAATGCAATGGTGTGATGAATTACATAATATAACCAGTCTAGGCGAACTACGAAAATATTCACGGGTAATATTTAAATTATTATAATAATTAATTAAACTTTTATAATTTAAAATTTCGTATTATTTAAATTAAAGTTTTATTATATTTTGTTTATATGCATACGTAAAAGCCCCTAAAAAGGGCATTAATAATTAAAAAAATCTTTTCCCCCTTTTCTTCGCTTGTTTTTTCGTGAGGCACAACCTCTCCTGCCTCATAGCATGATCCCAGTCAACTTATTATTTCGCTCCATATACTGAACAGATAATTCATAGAAAGCGCTCCTAGGCTCCAGAATGACCGGCTTGATAAATTGTTCAAGAAAATGATTTGATCAATTTCAACAGAAGTAAGGAAAATTTAAGCTTACTTCGGGCACACGGACACGCCCAGAACACAGTTCAATCGGTTCACTCTTCAGTGAGTTGTTGTAGGGTATTATTGAATCAGGTTGGGTATTCCATATTATTGAAACTGTTTATATACTAATGTTTTAAATGTGAATTGAAAGTATCAACATTGTGAATTCAGAATTGAATGTATCAGTTACGGAAGTTGTTGCCATAATTATTTTGAAATCAAAATTACACCTCAATATTTAACTAGTAAATACTTTACCAAATAATAGTTAGCATTAATCTCTTTATAATTTTATAATGCGAGTTTGTCACGTTTTTTACTCTTGTAAAAATACAAAATTTCGTTGGAGGCGGTGAGTCGAATAAATGGCAAATTTATTATTGTTATTTTATGACATTATAAGAGGTGCGAATTAACTAAGGTGAGTATTTGATTTGTTTTTAATTTGGTATTTTTTTTATTTTATTTTTACTCTCATCAGAATACAGAAGCGCATAATTAGAGGAAAAGTACCTACTTAAGAGGGAATAACCAGACACAACCGGAAATATGTCATTTTTAAATCAAATTCTAGACGTATTGACTATTTTCCACAAAAAATATAAATGGATTTCGAGAGATATTTAGTTTATCTTTCAGTTTGTCTTCTTGTTTACAGTCTCACAAATCAGGTTTTTTAAACACTTATTTTGCTTAGACATTATTGAAAAATATAAATACTAATGATGAAAAAATAATTACAAAATAATTTTATCATCACGCTTTTGAGCATTTTCATTGCTAACTTGTATGTAAATATAAAATAAAAATTTGAATGAAATAAAATCGATATTGAGTTATTAGTTAAAAATGCTGGTACGGAGAATAATCAAACTTTCTCATCGGAACCTCCCTGTACAGTTGCAATGGTAAGATCGAAAGACCAAATTTCGAACTTTCGACCGCTGCTTAATGAGCCTTAAGCTGCTTAATAAACTATGACTTAGGATGGGTTGCTTCACAGAAAGTGAACAATTCATCAAATTTCAAAGTTAAAATTCAAGTTCTGCTGTTATTTCAATTACTTTTGTGAAAAAACTGGCCAATAATTACATAAAAACTGAACTTAAACGTACCTTCACATAACATGATAATTCACTTTGAAATTTGATAAATTCTTCAAATTCTGTCAAACAACTGGCTCTTAATTACAATGACTCATCATTGGAGGGGTAGGCGGAGAGGGTAGACCGCCACAAAGCTCTGTCTTGGCACACACTCCTTACTACAGACACATTCACGCATCGTCTCGTACGTACAGTACATATTCCTCTGTTATTCTGACCCGACTCAAGTTTTTTATTCATTTGGTCATCCCACATCTTCCCCGGGCCATGTCTTTCCCGACTTTTTCTACCGGTTCATTTCTTAATCTTGTTCACTTCGCATTTTGTTAGTTACTTATATTTTTGTATCAACCTAATTGTTTTACGCCTGTTGGAAAACTTTAACGTGAATTTATTGTCCACTATGTAAAGGATTATGCAAAAAGATAGATTTTAGTCCGTGAATAAAAGCTCTTAACGTAAATACAGACGATAAAAGTTTTATTCATTTTTTAACTATCTTCTAACAATGCTGATCAAAAGCAAATCTCAAAGGAAATTCTCCAAACGACATAAACAATATGTTACCGATTAAAAATGCCTAATAATACAGAATATGAAATTCAAAATTAGAATTATCATTAAGGAAGTGCATCCTGAGGCTTCTTTTAATCATGATTTATATGAATTAAATCTTACGTTTGTCGTGAATACGGAATTTTCAATTCTTAGCTAATGACAGACAGCACATTGCTATATGAATGCACTTGAGATGTCAACGGCTCTAACAATCGTCAACAAGGCACGCAATCATGAACAAACTGGTTATTATCGCAAATATTGACACTACAAGCAGATAAAACATAAACCCTCGAATTTAAGTCATTACAAGCATGTAAGTCATAATGGCTAGTCCTATAACTACCTAAACACCAATGATAATATGAGCAATGAATTTTCTTTAATTTGTACATTTGGGCTTATGTAACTTATGGATTACATCAATGACATTTTTATTGTCGGTAATTTTTTCTTGTGCATAAACCGCCTCACTAGACAATGGCTGTTCTGAGAAAGGTTTTTAGTAAATCTACACGTATATGTATTGTACTACATCACGGACGTAGGAATTTGGATGTCTATGTACTACATAGAATTTCAAATACCTTATGTATTATTCCTACGATTACAACACTTCGCCCTAATGATAAAGGCTGTCCGAAGACTACAGAAGAAGGAAGAAGAGAAACGAGTCTTAATACCCCAAGAACAACATGACACAAAAAGATTTTAGAGGATTACAGGAGCCAAAACTGTGTGTATTCTTATGTGCCTTATAACACCGCGAATATAGGTAATAGGCATAAAAATCGCTAGTCAAACCGAGTCTAAAACAGGTGATTTTAGCGCAAAAGTGTTTTTTTTTGTGGATAATTAATTATACAAGAGAATCTATCGGAGATAATTTTTGCCATAAAATTACATCTCTTATGTATTCATCACAGACATATATTTCTGATGAATTTTTTTTTTATATTGCTGGTGTTTTTTCAAAAGTAATTAACAAATATAATTTAACTAATTTTATGATTTTTTTTTTTTATATCGCTTGTGTTTTTTAAAAAGTACCTAATTAACAATTATAATTTAACTAATTTAATGAAAAAAATTTTTTTTTTATATCGCTTGTGTTTTTTAAAAAGTAATTAACAATTATAATTTAACTTATTTAACGAAAAAAAAAACATTTTTTTATATCGCTTGTGTTTTTTAAAAAGTAATTAACAATTATAATTTAACTAATTTAATGAAAAAATAAACATTTTTTATATCGCTTGTGTTTTTTAAAAAGTAATTAACAATTAGATATAATTTAACTAATTTAATGAAAAAAAAAACCTTTTTTTATATCGCTTGCGTTTTTTAAAAAGTAATTAACAATTATAATTTAACTAATTTAATGAAAAAAAAACTTTTTTTTATATCGCATGTGTTTTTTAAAAAGAAATCAACAATTACAATTAACTAGATTTTTCCCGCGGCTTCGCTCGCATGGTATTAGGGGGGTTCCCACTCCACCTCCCCCCTTTCCCCTCTTCCTCTCCATCCAACTCCCCCTCCCCCCCTCCGCCCTCCAACCCCTCCCCCCTCCACCCTCCCCCTCCCCCCCTCCCGCATTTATTTGAAGTACTCCCCTAATAATTTGAATCGAATAAACAATTATAGATACCTTACTAATAGTGCCACCTATCGCAATTTTTTTATACAAATTTCATAATGCCAGAGCTCTGAGCTATATGTTATTCTAATGTATGAGCTATATATTATTGTAAAGTTTCATTAAAATCCATTCAGTAGTTTTTGAGTGAAAGAGTAACAAACATACATACGTCCATACGTCCATACAAACTTTCGCCTTTATAATATTATAGTAGGATTCTACTCAAGGGAAACGATAGAAAGAGCTTCAATTTATTTTATTTTATTTTTATTTATTTATATTTAAACCCGCTAAACTACTTACGTAGTTTGTCAGCAGGTACACAATGACAACATTGGTACATTTTCAAACATTGTATATCTACATATCATTTTATAATTTTGATGCTAAATATCAATTAAATAGATTATTTAAATTACGGAAATAGTATATACATGTAAGTAGCACTATAAGCCTTATATAATAAAAAAGTACAAATGGATTTAGTATGAACAAATGAAATATATAAGTAAATTAAAAGTTTCATATACATGAGGTATTACAAAAATTGTAATGAATTTACCAATTCCTTCGAATGTGAGTTTCAATAAAGAATACAAGGACTTCGGTAGGGCATCAATATAAACCATCCCTATCTAATAGCCATTTCCTTAGATTAGATTTGACTTAACCATTAAAAACGTTATTATTTTTGATTGTCATTGGTAGTTTATTAAATATTTTGGGTAAAATATAGTTTAGGGTCCTTTCACCGTATTTATTGGTACAGTTCGGAACCACCAATCATTCATTTTGATTGAATCTTGTATTATGTTTATGGTAAACTCTTTCCCTGTACAAGGAATCGGACAATATAAAAGCGCATTTTTTAATGTTCGTTATATAAACCAATTCATATAAAAAAATTATCCAAAATAGTGATTTCACGTTAAGTTTCGCTATGATATATTTTAAAAAGAAACTGAAAAAAAAAATATTAACCTTTCGGGGGAGGTTAATGAATAAGTTTTTTTCACTATTTCAGTATTTTCTAGGTCATGAATTTTGAATAATATTGACTGTTACCATATAAAAAAATGTTGTAAAGAAGTAAAAAATTTAAATGAACAAGTAACCTTATTTTAATTATGAAAATCTCAGAAAACCATAGACAATGGAAACTATCATCTGGGGACCGATCCTGGTTTTAGTATGCAAATCAAGTTCTCATAGGTGCGCGTGTGCTTAGATTATTACGTGAGTTTCATTGGACTTGTATTTAAATCACATCAAATGCATTTATAATCAACGTCCACTTCAATATTATGCACAATGACAAGTTTGAGCGCAGCGTAGTCCTGCTTCAACTCGACTATTTAGCTTTTCATCTGTCTGTAAATGTATTTGTTACGTTTCAGCTCCGGTGTTAGAAGCTAGCCGTGTCGGACACTACATTTTTATCCTGCCAGAGTTAGCATTATCGTGTTTCCTACGAGCTGAAAATCCGAATGGCGGACCGGATCGGGAGAGACTGGTTGACGAAAACCATTTGGCCTCTCCGGCAGTACTCTCTCAACCCATCGCCTTGCACCGCAATGGGAGGGATGGATTGGACCCGCTGACTCTCAGATTCCTACGCACCCCTCACACCTTTTTCCTTCCCAGAATTTTTTCTCCTTCCTTTCTTTTAAAAGAACTTCCACACAGCATCCCTTAAGATGATATTGGCCCTGAGCCTCCTGTGTGGAGCTTCTGTAAAAAAATCGGAATATACGTAGGTAGAAGCTGATAAAACATACAGATTTAGGTATGCAGTACAAGATCATTAAAATGACTTTTTTATTTTTCATGTTACTACAGCACACCAAGAACCTGCAGAACTATGAACTACGTTGAGGCACTGTGAGAGGCTAAATGATGTAAGGAGGGAAAGAAGAAGAGGAAAAAGAGTAAGGTTGGGAGGTAACCGGCTATTCAGTTCTGATCGCTAAACCTTCCCCATCCCACAAGGTTTTCATTCTGTTAAAATGTATTGTTATAAAAAACTTATAAATAAATTCGAATTTGCCCTGCCTTGTCTGGTTTTGAATACAAGTCCTCTGGCTCAGAGCCAATGAGCTGACTGCTCTACCACGGAGGTCGTCGTTCAAAGCAAGGATTAGATACATTACTGGGAGTGGAGGGTCACAGAAAAATGCGTCCATGAACTTTATTTTACCGCCACTGAGTCTTGGTTATGACACAAAAGGTAACAAAAAAGTGTTTATTTATATAACCTATCGAACATATTAATATTGTTTATTTACGTATATTAATTTGTGGCATTCAATGCGACCTTGACCTACATTATCAGTTTCCAATGGCATTTGGTCGTAAATGTTATAACCACGCTATTCTAAATGTTATATAATATATTATTATGTATATTATTGACTATGCAAAATGTAATATGTTTATTATTAGAAGTGAAATAAATGAGGAAAATTTATGCACACTAGTTGGAAATGACGTATTCTTTTTTTATTTTTTTTTTATTAGTGACTATTTAATTAATAATAATAATAATATATATCTTTATTGAACAGAAATTTAAAGATTTATAACTACAAAAAAAAGTATACAATAGTTTAAAAGTTGCATAAGTACAAAAGTTAATAATGGAAAACAATATACATATAACAGTAGGTACTTAAAGAATAGAGATTTATAATTATAAACGTAGGTTTCTCGTAACCTGCCTCACTAGGCTAGCCTGTGTTGAGGCAGTAATTTTACGTCAATTTATAATTCTGTGAAAATACCTACACCTATATTAGAAAATAATCACACAATAGATTGGTTGTATTAATAATAACAATAACATTGGTACAATAGTGACAGCATTGGTTCATTACTAATTTTGAATTTGGGTGAGTGCACCGGTAAATGCCCTATCATTATTTTTTATCCAAACTTTTATGTTTTTTTTTTAAATTTTTTTGTGATTCACATTTTTTTATACTAATTGGAAGAATGTTGTAAAGTCTTGTTGCAAGGTATCTGAAGCTACGTTGACCAAAAGTAGTATGAGTTTTAAGAATTTGTAGTAATTCTTTGTTATTATTTCGAATACAGCGAGTATTTAATCTTTTTTCATAGTATTTATGTATATTTGTGAATAGATGAGTGAGGATTGTTTTTGCCTATATCTGCCGAACATCAAACACATTCATAATATTAAAGATTAAGTTCGAATCTGTAATTAGAAGTAGACTAAGAATTAATTTTATAATAGTTTTCTGTGCCTTTATGATTGGGTCTAGTGCTGATGCAGTACCACCTCCCCATGCTATGATACCATACTCAATAATAGATTGACAGACTGCAAAATAAATCATTTTCAAGTGTTGTAAGTCGAGAAAGTTTCGAATCGTTCTAAAAAAGTGCATGGTTTTCTTATTTTGTTTGCAATTATTTGAGTGTGAATATTCCATTTGAGATATGGATCAATTGTGAGGCCGAGATACTTCATCTGTGTAGTGCGCTCAATGTAGGGACACTGACAAGATTCATCGGAATTTAAACATGTGTGTATTCTAATAGAGGCGTCATCATGAGGTTGACCTGTTATATTTATGCTTGATGTGACATATTTAGTTTTACAGGTATGATGAGAATTACAAGGTATATGTGTATAAATATTTTATCTGTTTGTTCTTAGTCCTCCTCACTAGGTGGTCCTGTGCTGAGGGGGACTGGTAGATTTCTTTGATTTTCCGTTATTTAGTTTCTATGATGTTTTTAATACATTCTCTAGTATGTCTGCATTAATTTCTTTCACCCATGTTTTGATTTTTTCCTTAAACTTATTTATCTTTCTATTTTTTCAAACTTGGAGGAAGGATGTTGTAAAGTTTGGTTGCCAGATATATGTGGTTTCTTTGGCCAAAACTTGTCTTGAATTTTGGAACATCTCGTATGTCCTTTTTTGAGGTTCTTGTGTCATGTATCCGAGTTTCATTAGGAGATTTTCTGTTTTTAAAATGATGTATAAGAATATTCTTGGCATATATTTGTTTTAAATTTAGAATG
Organism: Limnephilus marmoratus; assembly: GCA_917880885.1. Classification (NCBI taxonomy): domain Eukaryota; kingdom Metazoa; phylum Arthropoda; class Insecta; order Trichoptera; family Limnephilidae; genus Limnephilus; species Limnephilus marmoratus. The sequence goes on along the minus strand of OU862919.1, from coordinate 24,688,553 downwards.
TCAAAACACTTAAAAATATCTTTTGAGGGGGTTCTGATGGGTAATTTTAGTACGGTTTTTATAATGCTCTTCTGAGCAATATCTAAGTGGTTAATATGATTTGCTGTAGCAGATCCCCATACTAGAATTCCGTACTCAATTCGTTTCTAGCGAAAGAATCCTAAATTATAATTGAAATACATTGAGAGGTATCGCTTCGAATTATGACAAAGATGTATTAGGTGTATAATGTTATAAATGTATTGGGTGTATAAGCTGTTCCAAACCTTTTTTTCGGCTTCAGAAAACGAAATTCCAGTGAAATTGAAAAAGCATATTGTAAATCTTTTGAAATAACTGTAAAATCTTCTCCGATAAACTTAAACCCATTTTTGGCTAAAAACAAGAAATAGACGTATGCAAGATAAAATGCTGTTTTTCGGTGACGCTTTTCAAGGAAGTCACTGTTTATAATGTACACTACTGTTCGCATCTATTCTAAACTGTTACCTGTACATTGAGAGTGCGATTATATTAATTTTATAATAAACTAGGTGGTTTCCGGCATGCGTTTTTTTTTACATGAATACCGCACAAGAGTCCCAACTGTTCCCGTCTGGAGCCAGTGGGACTATGGCATCCCCAATAGGGGTATGTTATGAGGCTGAAGGTGCTGGGGAGGGAAAGGAGATAGGGAAGAGGAAGGTGGGGAAGTACCTGGCTATTCAGATCTGGTCACCAAACACGGCAAAAGCCAACAATTTCAATTTCAAGCAACGTTTCAATTCTAAATGGTGGTTTTACACCAGGGCGATACTGAGAGTATCTTCCACTCTGGAACGTGCCGCAAATATACTATATATTATTTTAAATGAATGAATTATGAAATAACACAAATTAATCAAATAAAATTTATTTGCCACGCTGTGATTCGGTCTCGCGACCTTCGGAATGCGAGTCAAGAGCCTTACCGCTGGACTACGCCGGTCGTCATGCCATTCAAAGAAATAAATTGTGTCTACCTGCATGTCCATTCTCATGTGTCCCTGTTCCCTTTCAGCGTCCCCTTCCCCTCCTGCGTTCCTCTTCCACCTTCCCCGAATTCCCCCTCCCTCGTCACCCTTCTCGTGAACTCCACCTCCTTCGTTACCCTCCCCCTCCTGCCTTCTCTCCTTGCCGTTAAAATATATAAAGTACACACATTTTAAAACCACTCGTGCAACAGCTGTAGTTTTTTTTTTTTTTTACAGTGAATACCGCACAAGAATCTCAACTGCTCCCGTCTGGAGCCAGTGAAACTATGGCATCCCCAATTGGGGTATGTTGTGAGGCTGAAGGTAGCGGGGAGGGGAAGGAGGTGGGGAAGAGGAAGGTTGGGAAGTACCTGGCTATTCAGATCTGGTCATTAAACACGGCTAAAGCCATTTTCAAGCAACGTTTCAATTCTGAATGGTGGTCTTACACCAGGGCGATACTGATAGTATCTTCCACTCTGTAGTGTTTTTTATACAAATTTCATAAGCCCACAGTTTATAGAAACACTCTTCTGCTAAAATGCAATGTTCCGTAAAAATTTTGAGTCAATCCATCGATTTGCGGACCCAAATATACGGAATCTAAATTTTAATTTTTTTATACAAATTTCATAACGCCAGAGCTTACCGTTAGTATTTTTTATACAAATTTCATAAGCCCACAATTTATAGAAACACTTTTCTGCTAAAATGCAATGTTCTGCAAAAATTTTGAGTCAATCCGTCAATTACTTTCCGAGATTTGCGGACCCAAACGTACGGAACCTAAATTTTTATTTTTTAATACAAATTTAATTACGCCAGAGCTTACTATATTATATGTATATAGAAACACTTTTCTGCTAAAATTCTGCTAAGATTCAAAAAAATTGAGTCAATCTATCGATTACTTTCCGAGATTTGCGAATGCAAACACACGGAACATAAATTTATATAAAAGAACTCGTATATAGATAATGTCATGCAAATATAAAAGGTTTGTCTCTCAGCCGGTAGTCAAGGGTTCGATTCCCGACTTAACACAAAATACGGTTCAAAACGAAAAACGGACTGTTTTTCTCGTAAAAATATTGTCATGTATTTTGTGCATGCGTTTTCACGACAAAGAAAAGCCTCTGCGACCTTCATGTTTTACTAAGAAAATCATAAATTTCAGAAGTAAGGTTAAATTGAACTTGCTTCGGCAGCATGAACAAATCCACAATCGGTTTATATCGGCAGCCTAATTAGGTATTTAAAAGTTAATGTTTTTAATGTATTTTACTCTAATATAGCATTCACGCTGTTTGTTACCCATAATAGGAGTTCACTTCCGATGTGGAATTCATCAGTGTTTTGGATTTGACCCATGTTATGAACTGTGGAATTTATTTGTGTTATTGAGCTCACCTACATTCCTGCACGAGTTGTGGAATTTTGGTTGTTATGGAATTTACCTGTTTTATAAACTAGTAACTACATATTTTTTACAGTTGTGGTGATATTTTAAAGAGTCCTCCATTAGCTACCTATGTACTACGATTCTGAAAAGTATATACGTATTATGAACATATTTCTTTCACCCATCCATTTCAATCTCTCTTTCAGTCACGTGCATCGTTTTCAAGAAAGAGGCTGAAGGGAGACGAGTTTATTGTATAATCAACACCACTGCCATAGGTTGCCACAGTTGGTGCGCTACTTTATGGTGACTTAACCCGGGTTCACGGGGTGAGGTTTGTCCGGGTCTTAGCGGCGGATGTGCCAAAGACTGGATCGGGAGAGAATGCTTGAGGGAGATTTTTAAACATCTCATGCAGAACTCTTTGCACCGCAACAGGAGGATGGAAACAGTCGTGCTACCCGAATTTCTACCGTTTTCTTACACATCTCCCTTAAACATTTCAGCCTTACTGAAAAAAAAACCACAGCGCGACCGATTAACTGTGTTATTGCAATAACATAAATAAACCTCGTATACACTAAAACACGTTTTATTACCAATAACGTTTCTTACGTGGTCACGCTGTTAAAACGCATTGAAGATGTGACAACGTTGTATATGGTTTTAATTTACTAGGAAACAATGTTGTTTTAATTTTTCTCCGCAAGGGGCATTATTGGCGCGCCTATGCATTAGTTTTAGTTCTTCGGCCCGCGACAGCCCGCGATGACAAAACAGCTCGGTGTGTTTTATGGCGGGATATCGAAAATGTTATGATTTTACTTAATACTTTCTATTGTACTGACGAATTTACTCTTCTGTTCACATAATTGATATATTTACCATGTTATTTGTGTGGTTTACATCAGTTTAATCAAGTTATTGTACAAACGCCGTACTTTCAAAGTTGAACTGTCAGAATATTGTTTTTTATTTTTATTGTTTTAGGTTACTTAAAAGATAAAATTTTCATTTTAAGATCTTTATTTTAAGAGAATATCTTAAAAGTGATAATTTTTTATAATATTAAAATCTAATACATGTGTTCGTAAACGTATCAAAAAAATTAACGTCTTTAGAGATGCAAGAAATCTGTTTTAAATTTCGGTATTATTTCTAAGTTATTTTTTTGGCAATAAAAAAAACTTTGAAATTTTTTATTATTTTTTTATTTTATACACGATGAAAAAGTGAGGTGATTGTTTCCTTCCAAATATATTACATAAAAGGACTGTGTTTTTTAAATTTTGATTTTATTTAAATTTCTCTACATTTTGGTCAAAAATGTTGTGGGAGGAAATTTTTTTACATTTTTTTCCGAGTTTGAATCTTAAAATATGGCAGTTTTTGAAAACTAAAGTGTATTTCAAATACACAAATCTAAAAGGTAATTTTATCTAGTTTTCATAAATGGTATTTGTTTTTACGACACCTTCAAAACTAAGAAATATATAGAACATTCAAAATACTTTGGATTTCGTTCCGACATCATTAATAAAACAGAGATAAACTACCCCCTCAGGCCGTGTAAACCACGTGTATTTTTACCATGAACAATTTTTTAATTATAGTCAAACAGAAACTAAGTGAACGGTCAAAGTCCAGAGTCAGTAATAAAATTTACAGGTAAAGCAACACGAGAAGGTTCACGACTTAAAATTAATTTTACTAAACAAAATGTTTTTATTATGTTCGGGACTGAATTTAAGTCCGAATAAGGATTGAATGAAAATGCGTAGGTGTTTAAAAATACCTGTAAGGTGTCCGGTGACTAATATTACATATATATTTCAGAATCAAAAAAATTCTTTGACAGGTTTTATTAGATGCTAATTAATAAAGCGGTAACCAATTTACGAGATATTTAAATTCTAATAATATTTGATTTTTACCCCCGGCTGTGCATAGATAGCAATGGTACATACTTTGATTAAATAAATATATCATATTAAAAAAAAACGACTTTATGTTCCTCCCATACAGAACGCCAATTTCATATGTAAGGTCCTAATATTTAGTTTTAGCATTGACAAACTAATAAATGGTTTGACAGGTTTTATCAGATGCTAATTAATAAAGCGGTAACCAATTTACGAGATATTTAAATTTTAATAATATTTGATTTTTACCCCCGGCTGGGATTTTACAAATTTATTTTTTTTAACGACAAAAATACCTAAATGTGCACATCAACATAAAACAACATACTTTCTACAGTACAATGAACTTGTATTTATTTTACATTCCAATTACAGAGGGTTCTTCGAGGAATGTCGCAAACTGATTTTCAAACCAATTTTTGAAGACTTTGGAATTCATTTCAGAATGGTAATCTGTATTCGACATAACCTTTTTCGTACGGAATATAAATTTACTCCCCTTGATAAAACCCGCTTTTGCTGAACCACAATGCAAAATGATCAGCCGGCTTCCTTTTCCAATTGGCACTTTTAAACCCCCATTGCCCTCACTATTTTGCTACATGTGTGATTTTGATTCACCGAAGTCTAGTCCAAATAGACTATTTGCCGTCAGTCGTTAGTTCATTTTCATTTTGATTCATTTTTCTCAAAAAGTCTACACGCGCTGTAGCAATGTCTAATCTTCCCATTAAATACTTTCTTTCATCTTGGGTATTTTGAATTTTAAACCAATATGCAAAATACATCGCAATTAGATCAAAAAAAAAATTTCCACCAGAACTTTGTTAAGATTTGCAAGAGTGGGATATTGTCCATGTCCATTGTCATAAAAATCCATCATACTGCGACGCACAACATCCTTTTTAAAATCTTCCAATCCCGTTGATGCCGCAAGCCTGCTGCCAATAAATGTATGGATGTCGTCAGTCCTGCTGCCAATAAATGTACTTGCTTGAAGTTCAATGTTTTGATATATTCTGGATTGTCACGGATTTTTTGGAAAAACTTGATAACATTATAAACTATCGTTTTTTCACCTGCCGGCAATTCATATCGTTGATTTACATCCACCATTTTAAATATGTATTATCTACTAAACACACTGATATTAGATCACACAACATGTAATTACAATCACATCGATTAAATAAACGGAGTCAAAATGACGTTAATAAAGTATAGGTATTAAATCGAAAATAAAGTAATGGGCTGGTTTTTGATCTTATAAAGTCAATACAGTACTTATTACTGAATGTGGAATCAGAATTTGAAATTAAAACACTTTTGTACTTTCTTCCACTAATTTATATTTCACCAGGACCGGTTTCATCCTATTACGGACATTTTCAGACTGGTAAAACTGTCTGAAAATGACCAGTCTGACTGGACCAGGTAGAACTGTCTGAAAATGACCAGTCTGACTGGACCAGTCTGAAAATGTCCATAATAGGATGAAACCGGTCCTGGTGAAATATAAATTAGTGGAAGAAAGTACAAAAGTGTTTTAATTTCAAATTCTAATACAATGGAATTCCACCAAGAATTATCAGTGCAAAAACTAGAATGTGGAATCATTAATTGTTTGCTTTTATAGTAAGTAGCATGATATAAATAACAATGGAATTTCCAAAGGATTTAGTCGCCTAATTCACGGGAATAACCGCCAATGGAATTTCTAAATTTTGTTTTGCGGAGTGTAATTATTAGGTATCGATAGAAATATTGTTTTTAGAATCCAGTTTAATGTATTTTCGAAAATAGGGATTTACGAGGGACGTATAAATAATAAGAAATGAAAAATGGTGGAGTGCCATTCGAGTTTGGGTTTTTCGGAGTTTTGACTGTACGTTAATCCCCGTGTGAAATTTTGGGAGTGCATTTGGTATCTGTTCGACTATAGTAATGTTTTCACATCCGCGGCCGTTTGTCAATTGAACAAAATTTTGAAGAAAATTATTATAAACAGGTTCATTTCACTTATTTTAGAAGTTTTATGTATGAAAAAAATCATAGTCTTTCTTTAAATGCTATTCTAGATGTTCCCCACGAGATTTTTGCTCTATTTTAAACGAGTCGTGTTTTATTAAACACTAGCAGACCCGGCCACACGTTGCTGTGGCTTACCCAACCTTTATAACCAACTAGCTGGTACCCGGCATGCGTTGCTATGCCATTTAATAAAGAAATTATTTCTCCCTGCGTGTCCTTTCCCATTCGTCCAGTTCCCCTTCCGCCCCCGCGTTCCTCTCTCTTCCCTTCTCGCGTTTCCACTCCGCCTCCTCTATCTTCCCTCTTCCCACTCCACTCCCCCCCTTCCCCCATCCAGCAAACTCCCTCCCGAGTTCCCCTCCCCCCTCTCAGATTCCCCTCTCCCTCCCTGGTTCCCTACCCCCCTCCCGCGTTCCATAAATTAATTCCCGGTACATTTAGTTTTCAAACAGCTCGCGTACCACCTATTGCAATTTTTTTATACTAATTTCATAATGCCAGAGCTCACCAGACAATAAAGAACACAACAAAAAAAGAATTTTCCAATTTGGTGCATTCGTTCGGAAGTTATGCGCGTAAATACATTTCGGCGATTCATTTTTAAACAAATTTCATAATGCCAGAGCTCACCAGTAGTTTTATACAAACCTTGTCCTGACAATAACGAACACAACAAAAAAAGAATTATCCTATTTGGTGCAGTCGTTCGGAAGTTATGCGCGTACATACATTTCGGCGATTCATTTTTATTTATATAATATAAATAATATATAATATATATAGATGCCATCTGTTAATTTACATACATGTCAAATTCACACCGCCCGCTTGTCAGCTGCCCGCTGCCCGCTGCCTGAATTGAATCTTTGAATTTATAAATTTTTTTCTACTATAATATGCACGTATTATACATATAAACCTTCCTCTTGAATCAGTCTATCTATTGGTGAATCCGCATGAAAATCCGTTGCTTAGTTTAAAAGATCTAAGCGCACATACAGCGGTAGCGACTTCATTTTATACTATGTAAAGATTTTCACAATTTTCGCTTCAATGTTATCGTTTCAAATATTAGCGCGCTCTCTCCATCATTCGAAAATACACATCTCTCCATCTTCTTCTTTTTGAGCGGGGATACGGCGCCTTTTCTATAATTCCTGGAGACACTGACCCCCAGATTCCTACCCGCCCATCATACCTTTTTCTTTCCCAGAACATCCCGTCCTTCCTTTACTAAAATTGTGACATAGGCCCTAATGTAAAAAAAGAAGATAAGATAAAGTTATCTAGACGGCAAGGATTTGTACTTGAAGGTAACAGGTCATACACCTAACTACAAGTGAAGTTCCGAAGGTAGCGCAAGCAGTCAACTTCCTAGTAAGTGTCGGAGGTACGTGATTGGAATTCGAATAGCAAGTACATACCTACATCAGTAGTTACTTGGGGTAACCCCGTTTACGTTTAGAAAGATGCACGCAAGTGCGGTGTTTGTCCTTCATGCAATGACTGGAACTGGTAATTATTGTAATAAACCGCTACAAAAAGCAATGATTGGCAGCCACTTATAATATAACTAGCGAGTTACCGGCATGCGTTGCAATGTCACTTAAATAAATAAATTGTTTCTCTCTGCGTGTCCTCTCCCATTCGCCTCCCCTTTCTCTCCTGCCTCCCCTCCCACTGACACTTTCTCCTCCCCCCTCACGCGTTCACTTTTCACCTTCCCCCCTCCCGCAAACCCCTTAAACTATATGAAATTCATTCATTTTTCACAACTCTCGCGCCACCTAATGCAATTTTTTATGCAAATTTCATAACGCCAGAGCTCACCAGTATTATACAGAAACATTCGCGGGCATGCGCACAATAACTCACCAAAGTTTCATTGCATTGGAATGAATAGTATGGGAAATTATTTCATAAGAGATCACTATTATACCAGAGATCATTATAGGTATAGAAACCATCGCGGGCAAGCGAACATCAAATCCCCAAAGTTTCATCGCAATCGGATGAAATAGCTTAGGAACGCAAAAGGGACAAACAAAGAAACATTCATTTTTATACATTAAGGTTATTTTGTACTTCTTTTTTATCATCATAAAATTAATCGCCCTGAAGTCTTGGCGCTCATAAATTTTAATGTACCAGCCAGAAACACAAGGTCAGTACTACCGTTTTATTGTTGCAATACTACGACCATGTCCCCTTTCAAAATACCACTACACAGAATTCAAAATTTAGGCAATATGTTTTCGCACATAGATGTATGAAATGTGTCGCTGATAAAATATAGGTAAGTATGAAATAATAAATCATTTATCCTCTTTAAGATAAGTTATTTGCATGTATTATATACAAATGTATTTTTTCATTTTTACAATATTGTAATATTTAAATATCTGAATTTCTACATTTGTCTTTCTCAACTATTTCTTTCTGTTTTACAAACTCACTAGAGCTATATTTTTCACGTTGTTGCTATACACTATGTTATATTATGTAAAAGCCGAAAGGCGTTAATATTATATATAAACTAGCACCACACAAGAAAATAATTCCCCTCAGGGCCTATGTTACCTTTGTTATTTTTAGGAAAGGAAGGAGAGGAAGTTCTGGAAAGGAAAAAGGTATGACGGGTGGGTAGGAATCTGGGGTCAGTGTTTATAGGAGTGACGGACATATAAATCCATCCCTCCCACTGCCGTGCGACGCGATGTTTCAAAAGAGTTCTGCTGGAGAGGTCAAAGTCTTTCTTAACCAATGTCTCCCAATCCGGCACGCCACGCAGTAGGTAGGCAGGCAAAATTACAGCCAAGACACGGACAAACCTCACCCCTAGCCTTGGGGTGACCTAATGCAGAGGTGTTGGTTGTCCAGCCTCTCAAATAAAAAATACACCTAAGATGTCCAACCATATAGTGCCATCATAGTTGACAAATGCGTCTTCAGCATTTTTCTTGTATTTCATTTTAACCCTTGAATTGGTCGTTTTAAGATTTGGCGCATTTAAACGCGAATATTTTAAATTCTTTCCTTGTTTTTTTCGCTCTTTAGTGATGTGATGACCGACAACAAGTATGAACGAAAGTAAGAACTACTTACTTTCTTTGTGCTAGCGAGTTCCGTAGAATACTAATCGTTTTGAATTTAACCTCATTATTTTTTACTAGTTAGCTTTTGCCCCCGGCTTCGCTTGCATAGTATAGGGGGGTTCCCACTCCGCCTCCTCCACCTTCCCTATCCCCACTCCACTCCCCCCTCCCCTCTTCCCCCACCCCTCCCCCACCCCTCCCCCTCCCACATCCCCAATCTCCCCTCGCCCCCTTCCCCCTCCCCCCCTCCATACCCGTTCCATTCATTTTTTAAAACAGCTCGCGTGCCACCTATTAAAGCGTAACAATCTAACACACGCAGTTTCGCATTTATGACATTAGTATAGATTTGTTGTAATTTATCTATCAAAGGGATCTCCATAGTAACCCAAAAAAATAACTAAATGACAGCGCACGTCCAATAATTACCCACAGTTACCAAGCAACGCTTTGCTTTTCGTCTGGATAATAAACGCAAAATAAATAATTTCATAACGCCAGAGCTTATTCATAACGCCAGAGATTACCAATATATACAGCCTATATTACTCGCAAATAATTTAGCTTTCCATTAGTGAAAGAATTTTTAAAGTCCCTTCAGTATTTTTTGCGTGAAAGAGTAACAAACATACATCCATACATCCAGACATCCATACAAACTTTCACCTTTATAATATTACTAGCTTTTTCCCGCGGCTTTTCTCGCATGGTATTAGGGGGATTCCCAATCCACCTTCCCTCTCCCCACTCCATTCCTCCCCATCCTCCCCCCTCCCCCTCCCCACTCCACCCACCCTTTCCCCCACCCTCTACCCCTCCACTCTGGCATACCTGGGCACAACATTCCAAAAAGAGTGTGCCATAGTTCCACCAGTTTGCTACAGTTCATACAGCTCATAACTTGATATTTCCATCCAAATTCGTTTCTCTCATCCCCCTACCCAACGAAATTCCCCAAATGCGGTTGCCTTTTTTTTTCATTAGCTCCACACATGAGGCCCTGAGAAAAATAATTCTCCTCAGGGCCTTTGGGGATGCTGTGTGGAAGCTCTTTTTAGAAAAGCAAGGAGAGGAAGTTCTTGGAAATAAGTATTTATTAGGGGTGGGTAGGAATCTGGTAGTCTGTGTGCCCAGGAGTAAAGGACGTACGAATCCAACCCTCCCACTGCGGTGCAAGGCGATATTCCGAGAGAGTCCTGCTGGAGAGATCAAAAGGTCTCCCTCAACCAGTCTCTCCCGATCATGCCTGTCACTCAGTTGCTGTTCAGATGCCGCCAAGACCCGGACAAACCTCACCCAGCGCACCCGGGCACCCCTCAACATAGCGTGACATGTGGCAGAGGCTTTGGTAATCCAATAAATGGTTCCCGGACGGCGGTACCTAAATCCGTCTCTCAAATTATACAATTTCTGTGTCCACTTGCTGCACGAGTTACTTAGTTAGGTACCTGATTTGAATAGTAAGTATTTTCCAACAATTCTTTTCCCTCCCCAACTGTAAGTTAAACAACATTTTATAAACATGAATGCTATTTATAGTGCAACTGGTTCCACGAAGACGCTTTTTTCGCCACTTAGAATATCGTCCGCCATCACAAAGGTATAAATTAAAAAATGAAAAAAATGTCGGGTTTTCCCCTATCAGAAGCGTGAACAAGTTATTGCTTCCTGATTGTAATTAAAATTAGAGAGGTACATACCTAATCTTTAAGTTTTATATTATTTTTATGGACACCTTGTATCATAATTTGGGAGGCGGGTATGGCTAATGGATAACCCACACCTCTACCGTAGATCACCCCAAGTGGCTCGCTACGTTTGGTGACTTATCAGGGGTGCCCGGGTTCATGATATGAGGTTTGTTCAGGTCTTGGCCGATGCGTGTGGTGGACAGGATCGAGAGAGACTGGTTGAGGGAGGTCTTTTATCCTCTCCAACTTGCACTGCACGGCTAAAGGGCGCGGACACCGGGTTTCGTCTGCGGTTGGGCCGATAGCCATGCACATTGTCATTGGGACTGCCTGGTGGTTTGTGGAATACCTTCTCTGTATATTTTCTTTTTATGCATTTTATCTTCTCTCAGTTATTATTGTAAATACTTGCATTATATTATCACTGTTACTTTTACGTTATTTCTCTTATCCAGGTTTCCTCAACCGGGCGCAGCTCTCATTTTTCTTTTTATTTACTAACACCTTTTTCTGTATATATTTTTCTCTATAAATTTCAGAAGAATTATTAATTAAGGACTTGCATACTGCTTTCTAACCCCGTATGCATGGATATTGGAGGGTCTAGAGTCGTTCAAATACATGTAGATTCGTTCAATAAAATAGATTCATGACGTGTGCGGTAAAGAAGGAAACCATATGTTTCCTTATAACGCCGTTGGGAAAGTGGTGGGGTTCCCTCCAATGCAGTTGGAGGGATGGATTCATACGTCTGTGGTGAAGCCAACACTCAGGTACGTACCTACTTAAGGTATATACCTGTGCAGCATGGCGACGTCGCCGCCTGGTACCATCGGAACGGCACACGAGTAATACCTACCTACCTATCTGGAATCTCGTCGCACTTTATGGAAAGAACCGGAGCATTTACATTCCTTGTTCATTAGGCGTCAGAACTATCGAGAAGCGTATCGTATTCTCTCGATATTATCAGCCGAATTATTAAACCGTTACCTCCGCCGCGGCATTATAAAAGCCGGAGTAATGGTTTGACCTAGTCAGTCGATAGAATAGCAAGCCAAACAACTTGTACCGTTATTTACTACGTTCACGCTCTGTGTATTATTTGAATTATTAATTCTTATTAATAAACGATCAACAGTTAATTCCAGTGTTTTCTTTACGCGTTTACGTAGCACGTCTGTTTGCTACAGTGGTGACCTCCGACACACGAATTTATTAAGTTTTTTTTTTTAATTACGATTTAAATTAATTATAATAATATATCTTCCAATGTCTCTTCCAATCGGATCATCGACATCGACAAAGACGTCGCCAGAAGTTAACCGGGTAGCGGTAAGAATACCGCCCTTTTGTCCGAACGATCCAGAATTATGGTTTGCGATGGTTGAAAGGAGTTTTGAGGCTTCAGGAGTCACAGCTGACGCAACCAAATTCGGATTCGTCCTTGGAGCCTTGGACCCTACTTATGCACAAGAAGTCCGGGACATTATTGTCAAGCCCCCTGATACCGGAGCCTACGCCCTCTTAAGAAGTGAGCTGACCAGACGCCTCAGCTCCACACAGGAACAAAAGACAAGGAGACTTTTGGAGCACGAAGAACGGGGAGACCGTAAACCATCCCAGTTCCTCCGTCATCTGCGCACCCTCGCGGGCAGCGCCGTGCCTGATGAGGTGTTAAGAACTCTCTGGATGGGCAGACTTCCCCGGAGTATGCAGGTTGTTTTGGCTACACAACAACAAACCTCGTTGGACGAGTTGGCGAACCTTGCAGACGCTATTGACGACTACGCCGGCAGGCCAGCAATCAATGCAGTTTCAGAGCCGACTCTTGATAATAGCTTGATCAGCAGGTTCGAACGAATGATGCTGCCACTCCAAGAGGAGTTGACCACCCTAAGACGAGAGATAGCAACGCTGCGCTCAAAAGACCGTCAATCACGGAGTATCAGTCCTCGTTGGCGGAGAAATTCCTCCCGCTCCCGTTCGAGGGATCGCCAATCCGAAGGCATGTGCTGGTATCACAGCAGGTTCGGGGCTAGGGCGCGTGCATGCAATCAACCTTGCAACTTTGTGCAGGGAAACGCCCCGGGCTCACACTGATGGCGACCAGCACCGGGAGCCCTACTCAAATAAGTCGCCTGTTCGTCACTGACCGGAAAACACGTACTCAGTTTCTCGTGGATACTGGGGCGGACCTCTGTGTTTTTCCGCGGCGTTTGGTTCAAGGTCGTCCAGCCAAGCAAGCTTACGAACTGGCGGCCGCAAATGGCAGCACCATCGCAACTTACGGTAGCCTGACGCTCAACCTTGACTTAGGTCTACGACGCGACTTCACTTGGAGCTTCGTCATTGCTGACGTCTCCAAGCCCATCATTGGAGCGGACTTCCTGGCGAAATTTGAGTTGCTGGTAGATATCCGCAACCGACGACTGCTGGACCAAGTGACTAACCTGACAACCACAGGCAAGCGAAGCAGCAACAATATTGCTTCTATCAAGACTGTCACAGGAACGTCCCCTTTCCACAAAATTTTACAACAGTACCCTGATATCACGCGCCCTGATGGCGCCATGAAGGAAGTTCGCCATGCTACCCTTCATCACATCCGAACTACTCCAGGCCCTCCAGTTGCCGAACGACCCCGCCGCCTCGCTCCTGATAAACTCAAACGGGCCAAGAAGGAGTTTGAGACCATGGTCCGTTTAGGAATCGCCCGGCCTTCCGAGAGCTGCTGGGCATCGCCACTACACATGGTCCCCAAGAAGGATGACCAATGGCGACCATGCGGTGATTATCGCGGGCTGAACGCCAGAACCATTCCTGACCGATATCCTGTACGCCATATTCAGGATTTCACTCAGGCATTGAGAGGCGCCAAGATTTTCTCAACCATAGACCTTGTACGGGCTTATAATCAGATTCCGGTGGCTCCTGACGACATTCCAAAGACGGCCATATCTACTCCGTTCGGACTCTTTGAATTTCCAGTGATGTCTTTCGGCCTCCGTAACGCAGCTCAGACCTTCCAACGCTTCATCGATGAGATCACCAGAGGGCTGGATTTTTGTTACGCCTACATCGATGACATACTCATCGCCTCGTCAACAGAAGAGGAGCACATGACCCACCTCAAAATCTTGTTCCAGCGTCTTCAGGATTATGGTGTGGTCATTAACCCTGGAAAATGCCACTTTGGTTTGCCTGAGGTTAAATTCCTGGGATACCTGGTGTCTGGCGCAGGCACTACACCCCTGCCAGAAAAAGTCGATGCTATTAGAAGTTACAATCGACCAGAAACTGTAAAGGATCTCCGCCGGTTCCTCGGAGCCCTCAACTTTTATAGGAGATTCCTGCCCAAAGCTGCAGATACTCAAGCCCCACTCAATGATTTCCTCCAAGGAAATCAGAAAGGCAAGCAACCAATACATTGGACCAAAGAGACCGTGGAAGCCTTTGACAAGTGCAAGGAAGCACTTGCTCAGGCAACCCTGCTCGCTCACCCCAAGTGCGAAGCTCCACTCTCCATAGTCAGCGACGCATCTGACACCGCAGCTGGTGCCGCGCTCCAGCAGCTCATCGAAGGTCACTGGGAGCCGTTGGGGTTCTTCTCCAAGAAATTCAGTCCAGCGGAGCGAAAATACGGCGCTTATGACAGGGAGCTCCTGGCCATCTACCTCGCTGTAAAACACTTTAGACATATGGTAGAGGGCAGGATGTTCACCATCTTCACCGACCATAAGCCCATCACCTTCGCCTTTCAGCAAAAGGCTGACAAGTGCTCACCGAGACAATTCCGTCACCTAGACTATATCAGCCAGTTCACCACCGACATTCGCCACGTGGCAGGTAAAGACAACATCGTCGCAGATGCCCTCTCCAGGGTCGAGACAGTTCACGCTCCCTTGGATTACGTAGCGCTAGCAGCTGACCAAGTGAACGACACGGAACTGGAAAAGTGCCTACAGGGAGGTTCTAACCTCCAGCTAAGAAAAGTGCGCATTCCCGGCATCGACACGCAACTCTACTGCGATTTATCGACAAATATAGCCAGACCTTTCGTCACAAAGAAATTCCGTTCTGCAGCTTTCAATGCGGTTCATCAGCTGGCTCACCCAGGCATCAAGGCAACGGTCAAACTCATAACTGAACGTTATGTCTGGCCGGCCATCAAAGCTGACACAAGGAAACTCGCACGCAACTGCCTCCAGTGCCAACTAAGTAAGGTGTCACGACACGTGTCAGCACCCCTTGGAACCTTTCCTAGAACTTCATCCAGATTTGAACATGTCCATATCGACATCATCATCATGCCCATGTCAGAAGGATGCCGGTACTGCCTTACATGCGTAGACCGGTTCACGCGATGGCCAGAAGCGTTCCCTATCAAGGACCAAGAAGCAGAAACAGTGGCGCGCGCATTCTACCAGGGTTGGATCACCAGGTTCGGAACCCCGCTTCGAATCACCACTGACCAAGGAAGACAATTCGAGTCTAGGCTGTTCAGGCAATTGAACTGCTTAGCAGGTACGACGCAGATTCATACCACCGCATACCACCCTGCGGCAAACGGCATGGTGGAAAGGCTACACCGCCAGCTCAAGGCTGCGATCAAATGCCACCAGAAGGACCGTTGGACCGAAGTGCTTCCCACTGTTTTAATGGGAATAAGAGCAGCCTGGAGAGACGACCTCGCTACCACCTCGGCCGAGCTGGTGTACGGCGAGCCGCTCCGTTTACCAGGAGAATTCCTCGTTGCACGACCAGCAACCTGCGACAATACGAGCAACTTCCTCAAGGAACTTCGACAGCACTTCAATGAACTTCGACCGGTTGAAGGTACCCGCCATAGTGAAGGACGTCATTTCATCTTCAAAGACTTACCCACAGCGACTCACGTTTTCTTGAGGGACGACACCATTAAGAGCCCGCTTCAGCAACCATACAGCGGCCCTCACCAAGTCGTCCGCCGGAATGGTAGGACCTATGTCATCCTATGCAGAGGAAAAGAATTAACCGTGAGCATTGACCGCCTCAAACCGGCTTACATCGCCAAGGAACCGAAAGAAGCCGCAACAGAGCTACCACCAACCCTTCCAAAACCAGCCATCAAACAGGATCGGACTCATACGACTACTCGTTCAGGAAGGCGTGTTCGTTTTCCCGATTACCTTAATGTCTAAACTACTTTTTTTTATCGCAGCCCTTATCTGTGCCGCTGGGGGGGGAGTGTGTGGTGAAGCCAACACTCAGGTACGTACCTACTTAAGGTATATACCTGTGCAGCATGGCGACGTCGCCGCCTGGTACCATCGGAACGGCACACGAGTAATACCTACCTACCTATCTGGAATCTCGTCGCACTTTATGGAAAGAACCGGAGCATTTACATTCCTTGTTCATTAGGCGTCAGAACTATCGAGAAGCGTATCGTATTCTCTCGATATTATCAGCCGAATTATTAAACCGTTACCTCCGCCGCGGCATTATAAAAGCCGGAGTAATGGTTTGACCTAGTCAGTCGATAGAATAGCAAGCCAAACAACTTGTACCGTTATTTACTACGTTCACGCTCTGTGTATTATTTGAATTATTAATTCTTATTAATAAACGATCAACAGTTAATTCCAGTGTTTTCTTTACGCGTTTACGTAGCACGTCTGTTTGCTACACGTCCGTCACTCGTGGACACACTGACCCCCAGATTTCTACCCACCCCTCATACCTATTTCCTTCCCAGAACTTCCTCTCCTTCCTTAGTTAATGTAAAAAAATACGTTAAACCACCGTAGAGTTAAAACAAGCAATTATACTATTATACGAGTATTGTCACGAATAATCATATCTCACGTCAAATAACATTATCTTTGAAAGTTTCCGTAGTTATTTTTTAATGAGACATATTAATTTCTGTCAATACATGCCTGCCCTAGACGTGCTAAGTAGCGCGTAATGGCGTCACAATATTTCCACTGACAATATGCGCGTAATTGTCTCGAAAACAATATATAATATTTTGATCAGATTTGAAATTATATCGACCACGGGAATTTGAAATGCTGTAAAGGACAAAAAATTAAATAATGAGTTAAACATGTCATTTTCCTCCATTCTCAGGAATGGTATTTCTAGAAAATAAGTGTGTACTTTACCACATTTATTTAAGACCACACAGTGAGGCAGGCAATGTCTATGGAGCTTCATCGACAGTCATCCCAAAGGAAGACCGAAGAACTCCCGAATGACTCAGTGCTTCAAAATTCTTCAGAGAAACGACCTGGATGAAGGCGATACTCAGAACAGAAGAAGAAGAACTTTCTTTTCTCTCTCCTAAACAATTAACATTTTGTCCTTTATAGAATTTCAAATTTCCATGATTGATATTTCCATGCATTTTTAGGAAGTTTTTTAGTACCTAATGTATGTTTTTCTTTAATACATTTTTTCGAATTCTGAAATTTCGAAATCACTGATTTGATATAGGCTAAAGCAACTCTTACTCCTCTGAACACTTAAGTTTCGTGCTATAACTGAGCGATATATAGAGGAGATATACACGATGTCCGGAAACTAGAGGTAAAAACAGGATACTGGTGAATCTACATTACACAGAGGACCCAATTTTTTTGGATTTGACTGTTTTAATAATTTTAAGATTTATCGGTAACTAAAAGGTCAAAACTTAATAAAAAACAGAGAATAGCAACTAGCAACCCCTTTACAAGTACGTAATCGATTTTTTTTTTTCATATATGATTTAGAAAATTTCAACTTTGTTTCCGATTTTTTTTTTTTACACGAGCTCCACATAGGAGGCCCTGAGAAAAATAATTTCCCTCAGGGCCTATGTCATCTTTGGGAATGCTGTGTGGAGGGTTTTTTTAAGTAAAGGAAGGAGAGGAGAGTTTTGGGAAGGAAAAGGGTTTCAGGGGTGGGCAGGAATCTGGGGTTCAGTGTGTCCTGGTTATGCGCCTCCAAGACCCAGACAAACCTCACCCATGAACCCGAGCACCGAGCACCCCTGCTAAATCACCAAACGTAGCGAACCATACGGTTTACTCGAAAAAGACAGTTAAAATCAAATAAGTTTTATCCACTCGCAATTGTGATGTTCCCTGATTGTACCAACAATTTCTGGACATCATGTATAGATAAATAAGTAATAATAATAATAATAATAATATTCTTATTCAATCAAATTATGTGGTATTTATTTATTTTAAATTGACACTTCTCTTAAATTATAAGCATATTTTCCTTTCAAAATGCGTACAAAAACGCACTTTACAAACACTTTAATTAGTAGTAAGTGATTAGTGATTGATTTGTGTTAGGATAAAACCGGGAGAGACGTCACCATTACAAATCACGTATTTGTATTTTCCATAATTGAATGGCGTTTCTCCTCGTTTACCCTAAGCCTATATACATATACCCTAGCACTAATTCACAGCTACTAATCAAAGTGTAATTCGGCCCTTAGGAATCTGCTCACATTTCTCATTATCATTGAACATTGTAATTTCGGCTACGATTTGAGTACGTAGCTAGGTAGGTACGTAACAATCTTAAATTTAAAAATAAATAATAATTATTATTTTCAATATCTACATATAGTATAATGTAATTTGTTCCACCGTTCTCAAAATAATTGACAAGTTGCCTTCCATCGGGTTATGATTCTCGGAAAAAAAAATCTTTAGACATTTCCGTTGCTTTTCACTTTTATTTATTCATTTATATACACTCAAGACCAATAGGGCGAAGGAGCCTGGGAAGGCCAAGACTAAGATGGAGCGAAAACGTCCTCAAAGACATATCTATCTTGGAGCTTCCAAACTGGAGAGAGCTGGCACAAAACCGAGATGAGTGGAGGAAGACTCTTGAGGAGACGAAGACCCACCAGGGGTTGTAGAGCCAATAGTGATGATGATGATTCATTTATATATATAAATTACAATACATACATTACAAAATGATACTTTGTCCAACTGGGAAGGATACCCGTTTCAGGAGAGCCAAATTGGACTCCAGGTACTAATTTCTACAGCCCGTATGTCGGACGAATATTTACAGCTCATATGTTGAACTAATATCAACGAACTTCAGAGTGTTGACTAATATCTACAAAGCTAAGGTCGGACGAATATCTATGATGGTCCCAGTGTTGAATAATATCTACAGCGCGTAGGTTGAACTAATATCTACAGAGCGTAGGTTGGACTAATCAGCTAAATGTGTCCATTAGTCCGATATTAGGGATTTCTACATACATACTTACATAAATTAAAAGCGTTTAAGCAGCCAGCGGACGAAAATCCACATTTCGTCGAAAGTTGTTCTTACGATCGTGCAGGGCGGTTACAATGTGAAAGATTAATTATTCTCCGTACCAGCTTTTTTAAATTATATCTCAATATCGAATTTATTTCAATTCAAATTAGCTTTAATTTATACCTTCATCAAAAATGCTGAAAGGCGTGATGATGAAACTATTAAAATAATGTACTTTTTGTAATTATCTTTTGATTAGTATTTATCATTTTTCAATAATGTCTAAATTTAATAAGAATGTTAAAAAAATCTGAAATATATTAGTTTGTAAGTGCGCAAATAAATACACAAATGAACCAATTTTCGTCAAGAAACACATGTACGTACATATTTTTTAATGATTTTATTTAAACTAAAATTAAAATTCTAAAACATGCGTTTGCTAGATAACGTATTGATTTATTTTACTGCATGATTATATTATATGAAATGGGTGTGGTATAATACAAAATCTTTTTTGAAAATGTAACAAATCTGCCAACGACCTATGGAATAACCTTATTACACTAAAAATTTAAAAAAAATCTCAAAATTTATTACATGCGAATGCTAGATAAAAAAACAATCTTTCGAAATCCATTTATATTTTTTTGTGGAAAAGAGTCAATACGTCTAAAATCTGATTTGAAAATGACATATTTCTGGTTTTCTCTGGTAATGCCCTCTTAAGTTTTTTAAACTGCGTACGCAATATTACGTTATTCCAATACGCTATACATATTGCAAATCCAACCTCTGCCAGTGCTGTAGATATTCGTCAACACTTTGGTTTTCATAGATATTAGACAGCAGTTTGAGCTGTAGATATTCGTCAACACTTTGGTTCTCATAGATATTAGGTCGATTTTTTCAGTTTTTGGAATTCCTGTAGATATTAGTAGACGCCTCCGCCAAATTGTATATTTAGGTCATAATATTCTTAACAAAGTAATGGTTTCGTTCAAGAGATCACGGGAATGAGTTTCTGTCGACAACTTTTGGGAACATTAATAATTTTATAGTTATGTAGAAGATTCACTCCAAAATAAACAAGTAAAGTAAATACCTACCTATCCATCACCCATCACATTTTTTTTTAATTTGCTTACAATGAGTGTTACGTTAGCTAAGATTTAAAGTTACAAATGGCTAATATATTTTAATAAAAATTCTAACGCTTGTAACTTTCGAATCTCCTTTCGAGTCGCCTTGCTTTTTTGATTGACATATGTATTCATACATGTCTGTCTTGGAAATTAGCTCCTAAAGTAGAAAGTCATAGATGTAAAAAATTCGCACTACCATTAGTATTCCACGTAGGTACCTGCCTACCAATTAAATGTGGCGTGGAATGGAATAAATGTGGATAGTGCGTGGTGTGATTTTTTCCTGCTTTTTCAGAGAAAAATCATCTTTTTTTAAATATTTTTTATATGAATACCGCACAAGAGTCCCAACGGCTCCCGTCTAGAGCCAGTGACACTCTGGCATCCCCAATTGGGGTATGTTGTGAGGCTGAAGGTAGTGGGGAGGGGAAGGAGATTGGGGAGAGGAAGGTGGGGTATACCTGACTATTCAGATCTGGTCACCAAATACGGCTAAAGTCATTTCAAGCAACGTTTCAATTCTGAATGGTGGTCTTACACCAGGGCGATATTGAGAGTATCTTCCACTCTGGAACGTGCCGCAAATATACTATATATTATTTTTAATTAATAAATTGTGAAATAACACAAATTCATCAAATAAAATTTATTTGCCATGCCGGGATTCGATCTCGTGACCTCCAGATTGCGAGTCAAGAGCCTTACCGCTGGACTACGCCAGACGTCAAATCTTGCTTTGACACAAGTTTTTCCTCAAATTATAACACAAGCCAAACTTTAATTCCGTCCTGAACATTGTACGATCCTTTTTCGCATAGTACTGACTGAACGTAAGCGAAAGAGAAAAGATTCGTAAAAACATGCGTGAAACTTCTATAGCCCCGCTACGATTTGGCTTTCGGATGAAACGGAAATGACGATTACTGTACATGTGACGCATCAACTGCGTTCGTTGACCACTTTGATGATCTCACTTTTAAAAGCTCCTATTGGTTGACATATGAAACGGAAATTACGCTCGTCTGCGCTCATTCGTAGCTTTGATTATGACCTCACTTTTCAAGTATTGGTTGAGATTATTTTGGTAAAGTTTCGCTTCTACCGCGTATAAACTGCACTTGATTTTTTTTCAGCCAAACTCGCCTATTGCGATGATTTCTGCATCAACATCAGGCCGGCATTAAAGTTTGGCGTGTTCTATACAAATGGTGGAAATGAAAGAAATACAAATCGATCAAGGAGATTTTGTTTTGAATAAAGTTAGTTAAAAATAGCTATTTTTTTATCAGAAAATTGAGTTGCGTGGAGGTCCATCCCCTTAACCTACCTCTTCAGAGGAAACGGCGTAGTGGTTATATCTTCTTTTTTTCGTTTTCATACAAGTCTTGTGAGAAGGAACCGGACAAACGTCAACGGCGTGTGTACGAGCTCTCGCTGGGACTAATATAGTTACCAAACGTCATAGTTAGGAATAACAAATCTTCTCACTTTTTAAAAAATTTCTCTCCAGATGATATAAGATTTAACTAGATTCATTAAATAAGTTTTATTATTTGCGTACATTATACCAGCTGCGTAACCACTAAATGTGTGAAATTATTTACCTACTTATAAATTATAATTTAATACGAAGGCCTCTGTGGTCGAGGGGCAAGGCTCCCGACTAGCAATCAATCATTAAAAATAATATATAGAGCATATTTGCGGCACGTTCCAAAGTGGAAGATGCACCCAGTATCGCCCTGACACCAATCACAAATGAAACGTAGCTTTAAATGGCTTTAGCCGTGTTTGGTGACCAGATCTTTACCAGGTACTTCCCCACCTTCCTCTTCCCACTACCTACAGCCTCACAACATACTCCAATTGGGAATGCCGTAGTCTCACTGGCTCCAGACGGAGGCAGCTGGGAGTCTCGGGAGGTATTAAAAATAAAAACATCACCAATTACGGACATTTTTTTATTATCATTCGGAACCGCTACGAGTATATCTATCTATGTATTATCCATTAGTAACACTATGATAATAAGATGGCGCATCACAATAAGGATAATTTATTTGTTGGTTTTACGAATTAGCAGACATTTATTACGTTGTTAAATAAAATAATTCTAAAAATAAGCAAGTTCGCTACCTTCATTTTTTTTGCCTCTACTCTAAATACTTTGTTTACGTGTTCAAAATAGAACACGTATCATAATTTGATTCATTTTGTAGGTAGTTACCAAAAATATAAGTAGGTACTTAAAAACGAGTTAAGACATTCTTTAGTTGTGATTTTCCAATAACCATGAGGGGTTATTGCGTTACTCCACCATGGTTTTTTTTTAAACAGTCAAAATTATTTTAATTTCTACTTCATGATGTATAAATGCGTGGGGTATATGAGTGACACAACACAACGCCTAATTCATATGCCCACAAATATAATAGGGCAAGGCTTTACAAGACTTTGAGAGATTTTCGAGGAAACAAGTATAGTTTCTGGACAAGGCTGTGATAAATACTGGTTTCAGGCATGAAAACAATAGTTTTACGGACAACAATTTAATTCATACTAGTTTCAGATTTGCAAGGACTTTAGTAATTTAATTTAGTTTCCGGACAAGGCTTTGATAAATACTGGCTACAGGCTATACAGGTATGAAAACAAATAGTTTACGGATAAGAATTACATTCAGATTTTCAAGGAATCGACAGTTTCTGGACAAGGCTTTGATAAATACAGGATTCAGGCATGAAAATACGATCAAGAATTTTATTAATACTAGTTTCAAATTTGCAAGGAATCGACAGTTTTTGGACAACACGTACAATCCTAATGGTTCCAGGCTTTCAAGAAAAAAAATATTTTTTGATCTAGGTTGACTCATTCCGCTTCAGACTTCATTGGGAAACTTTCAATTTTCTAGGTTTAATATAATTATAACTGCATTCTTAACAGTTTAGCAATAATGATTGCATATCGACCCAACGTATATAACCCTTTTAAGTTCTTTAGATAAGAGACTATAAACTTTGCCACATTTGCACATAAATACCTCAAGTAAAACACGAACGAAGAAAACCGGCATTCTAAAAAAGGTAATTTTGAAATACCTTTACAATGTTTTCTTATTACAATTATTGACTTATTTAATAGTTTCGGTGTTTCCACCACTAAAAGCTACCAAAACTACAGCTGAAATATTGCGAACTATTATTAAGTAAACCCCACATAAAACTGTAATGAGCAATAATAAAAAAACAAACACTTATTTTATCAGTTGAAAAGTTATCAGAAGAATGTTGAACAACACAAAAATTTTAAGCAATCATACGCACCTCATAATAATAAAGGAATTTTCACGACATTCATTCAAATTAACGTAACCTAAAGTTCGTCATTCAAAATTTGTTTAAATTTTGAAAAAAACTAATTGGAACAATATTACCTATTCTAAGCCAAAAATTCAATTTACAGCAAGCCACAATGTAACAAATTTTCTTAATAAAGGAATTATAAATACTTATTTAAATCTTTGAAGTAACTTACATATCAGTAGATGTCCTTTCACTGAACTTTCAGGTTCACGACACTTGGGTAAAGTTTGTAAAAATCAGCCAAGTTCGAATTGAAAACACTGCACGAGTCGAAGCGCGTTGACGAGCGACACAGGCCGATATTTTCATTCGACTGACGAGGTGGGATTTACCTGCGGGTCTGCCGGCCATATTATATCTGCTGAAGGCTGTGTTGTTGTATACCTACATAATGCACATTAAATGTAATGACAAGTAATACAGCCTGAATCTTTTTGTTGTTTTCATCTTGAGACGAGCGTTGAAATCAGCTGTTCACAACGTATTTAGCAGCTATATACATTTGGATAAGAATTTTAACGTGCCGGAGGAAAAATTTGTCGTACCTACAACTATTCAATGAATATAGCTGAGATTTCAGGTTTAGAATAGTGGCATAACACCACAGTTGAAATTTTAAATTTTTATGTGTTCAAATGTTCAATTTTTTTTGTATTTCACTACATTTATAGCGCGCCGTAGGCAAAGTTTTTTTAAATCAAATATTCTAAATCAGGTTTAGAGGATGATAGAGTGACGATAAATGACGCAGTCAATATACCTACATACTTTATTTTATTCACTCTACAAAATAACGTCATCGTGAATTTAAATCGCGCCGCAGGCGAATATTTTGAAATTTTCAGTTTATCTAGTAAACTCTTTTATCTCCAGATTTTAACAAGTCCAACTGTGGATACAACTATATGCACATACGTTCCAGCATTCTCCCACTCAACATAATATTACCGTGAGCGGTTTGGTTTATTATATTTATTATTTGTTTATTTTATCAAATTAAAAACAAATTGAGAAAGTTCAACATGAATTTTTAAGGTTCATTAATTTCAAACTCTCCATACCCATTGAACAAATTAATTATGTTAACTTAATGAAAATACTTAATTTAACTGACCTATCGTGTGGAAGAACCAAGAGCGATTTGGTTCTTTTATTCAAATTGGTTAATGGATCACTTGACGCACCTGACTTCACCAAACTAATAACATTCTGAGTACCAAATCGTGACATGAGACTTCCAAAGCTGTTCTTTGTTTATCCGTCTAAAACTAACTATTTCTTAACTCCCCAATCCAATGACTACATAGGCTCGGAAATAAATTCAGTTCCGTTGATATTTTCATTTATTCCTAACCTAAATTTATATCAGAAATTTCATAAATTCTGATCTAAATTTTATTATTATTCTTCGTATTGTTTTTGTTGTTATTTCTTTTTAATTCTGCTTCCTTTCTATTAGTGTAAAGGAAGAGAAAGAATAATTGGTATTTTATTGTTTCTATTTCTATTATTACTATGTTACACGATTGATGTAAATGCTCCAAGGGCGTAAATAAATAAATAAAATAATTATAATTATTTTATGTGAATACCTCACAAAAGTCCCAGCTGCTCCCATCTGGAGCCAGTGAGACTATGACTATAGACAATTGGGGTATGTTGTGTATTGAAGCTGAAGGTAGGGGAGCCTAGTGGTAAGGAAGGGGAAGGAGATAGGGAAGAGGAAGGTGGGGAAGATCCTGGTTATTCAGATCTATTCACCAAACACGGCTAAATCCATTTCAACCAACGTTTGAATTCTGGATGGTGATCTTACACCAGGACGACATTTGAGAGTGTCTTCCACGCTGGAACGTGCCACAAATATACTACATAATATTTTTAATAAATTAATTGTGAAATAACACAAATTAATCAAATATATTTCGCCCGGGATTCGATTCCGCGACCTTCGGATTGCGAGTCAAGAGCCTCACCCCTCAACCACGGAGGCCGTCAAATTTATTTTATTAAAATATATTTGATATTACCCGTCCCATTGTGACAGTGTTGGAAAACATAACTGAGTGACCTTGCAACAGCCAGTCTGTTACTGAAGCTTGTGCAGTGATCAACCGAGTGATCCTTCAGTGACATAATAATGTATTCTCACCAAAACGCAATAAAACATAAGGTAAATCAGATAGTTTCCCAAGTTCACTCACTGATCAACACGCTATTCCTGTAGTTGTGTCACTTTTTGATGACAGTTCGCATTATTTGTAAGAAGTATAAATTAATTCCCAAACAAATTTTCCAGAGATCCCATCGACATTTTCTTTTACTTTTACCTTAGTTTTCCGAAGGGATAGGTGGTGGATGACAGGATCTTTGCGAGATTTTCACACCACTGTGTCTGGTGCGGGGGTGCGTATAAAGACTAACCTTGTGTATATATCATAATATACATAAGTAGGTATGCGCCTATTTGGAATAAGTGATCTATTGGAATTCCCCGGGGTGTAGAGGTAGGCTGAAAAGTAATGGGCTCTACACACGACACTGCATGTTGGCCAGCAGGCAGTGACTGCAAAGAGCGTGGAGTTGAGCGAACTAGCACTGACTCGTTCTAGCGGCCCTTTAACACAAACGAGACAGCGCTAGTTCGCTCAACTCCACGTTCTTTGCAGCCACTGCCGCAGTCACTAGAAATTGGATGGTGTGGAGACCCGTTTATGCACACATGCTTGCAGAAAACGAATAAAACCAAATACCAAGATCGGGCAAAAAGTACATAGACTAACATATTTCTCTCAATGGATAACAAATTGTTTATTCCATCACTGAAAAATTCTTTCGACTTTTCTCAAATCCAGGACTAGACAGCTGCCTCCCCCTCATCGACCGAGGTGTAATCTATCTATCTATATAAATAAAAATGAATCGCCGAAATGTATGTACGCGCATAACTTCCGAAGGACTGCACGAAATTGGATAATTCTTTTTTGTGTGTTCGTTATTGTCAGGACAAGGTTTGTGTAAAACTTCTGGTGAGCTCTGGCATTATGAAATTTGCAATAGGTTGCACGCGAGCTGTTTGAAAACTGAATGTCCCGGGAGTGAATGTATGGAATGCGGGAGGGGGGAGTGAACTCGGGTTGGGGGTTCGCGGGAGGGGGGTAGGAGGACCAGGGAGGGGAACCTGGAGGGGGGAGGGAAACTCGGGAGGGGGGTTTGCGGGACGGGGAAGGGGAGTGGAGTGGGGAGAAGGAAGGTGGAAGGGGATGCGGGAGAATGGGAAAGGACACGCAGGGAGAAAAACATTCTTTATTAAATGGCATAGCAACGCATGCCGGGTTCCATCTAGTGTAAAATAAAAGAAGAAGAAAACGCAAGACCGGGGGAGTAAGGAGGGTGTGGATGTTCAAACTTCAGGTTTCGCAGTCTCTGCAGTTGCGAGGTGTATGGACGAGCGATGTCATTTTGCAACCCAACGTGCACACATTTCGGTATCCAATTGTCAATAATCAAGCCGACGACACGTTTCTTGGATATTCCAATATATATTCTTGGATATTAAAGTAGAGAAAAGTTTTATATTTGTTTTATTATAATATAATATTCCAATATGGTATGTGATCAAGGACGGATTTAGGCACGTGCCCCCACATACCGTATTTTTGTGTACTGTGGAGATTCCATCATAGTACATACTTAGAAGCAAAAACTGTCTTTATTAAACATTTCATTTTTCTATTGTTTTTACACTTTCATAAACCTTCCTATACATACTTGAACTTGTAGAAATAAACTTAAAATATGATACTTCAAGTTTATTTCTAACAGTAACTGTTGATTTTTTTGCCCGTCCGCCCCTTGTGCCCCTCCCAGAAAATAATTCTGGATCCGCCCTTGTGTGATATGCTTTTGAGTGATTCGCCGATCATTTTCAATTAAATCGTCGATGAGTTTGCGGTGCTTGTCGTATATCGTATGTGGCAGTGTATGTGGCTTTTGGCTTTGACAGGCTCCCAATCACGAAATTTTATTACACATCGATAGACAGTTAGGCAGTAGACCTATCAGCCACCATAAACATCCTTTAAACGGCGATAAATCTCAGTAGAAGTCATTTTTCAGCAGATACAAATTCGATATAGTTGACGTAACACTAAAATACGTCTCCATACTTCCGCTTCTCAAAATGCACTGCGCACTGGATGAATTCAACAACCTCAAGCCTGCACATTTGTATAGAGGGGAAATGTCACTACACATTCCATCTGGTGCGCTTCTAAAGGACATTTTGTTCACGCTGTACAAGCATCAGTGCATTACTTTTCAGCCTACCCTCGTATATTACAAAGCTGTATTAAAATAATAAGTTTTGATCTGTAATGTTAATATTAGGTCCTTACATATGAAATTGGCGTTTTGCCGTACTGGCAACTTTGATCTCAAATATCTTCTCTTTGGTTAGGAATTCCAAATTCAAATTTATACAGCCATTTATTTACTCATGTATTTGTGTTTAGAAAATTATAATTCATTTGTTTTTTCCTTAATTGTTTTTTTTCTTTGCGTCACTTAGTTTACAAAATGGAAAACTGGAAATATCGCGTTATTTACGAGTACGAGTTCCACCGTGGCACCAGTGCTACAGAAACGGCTCGAAGGATTAATGATGTGTATGGCGATGGTGCCGCAAAAGAAAACACAGTCCATCGCAAACCACGTCCGAGTTAGCTGCAGGCTGCGGTATTAGTGATAAAACTGTTTTAATCCACTTGAAGCAAATTGGGAAGGTGAAAAAGCTTGAAAGGTGGGTATCTCACGAATTGAGTGAAGCAAATCAACAAACGCGCCTCTAGAACGCTAGACCACACAGTGCACAACACACGGCTACCAAATTAGAGGAGCTTCAATTGGAATGTCTAAGACATCCACCGTACTCTCCGGACCTTGCGCCAACAGATTACCATATTTTTCGAAATTTGGATAACTTCTTGCAAGGGAAAAAATTCAACTCCGATGGGGCAGTCCAAACCGCCTTCAAAGATTTTATTGATTCCCGTCCGAATGTTTTTTTAGTAAAGGGATCGATGAACTACCTATGAGATGGCAAAAGGGCGTATATAGCAACGGTACATACTTTGATTAAATAAATATATTATAATTAAAAAAAATCGACTTTATGTTCCTCCCATACAAAACGCCAATTTCATATGTAAGGACCTGAGACCAAGAATAATGTGTTTCTCGCGTTGACGTGTGCTTAATAACGTCGATACATTCTTTTGTTGCAATATTTTGGCAAAGGTGAACTCTTACATGCACAGGTAGGTAGTTATACACTGTGTCAATGTTCGAAAGCTTGGTGATTTATTTACTGGTTCGACGAAATTCACAATCTACAATAATAATTATTGCTGTCGAGTTTTATCACTTTCGCAAGATACAACTTATAAAGAATATCGACATATATATTATATAGTATCGGTTATTCAACCCAATATTGCATTTGTTTGCCTTTCTCGAAAGAATTGAGTTTGTATGTGGACTCTAAAACTCTTTATTTGTAATATTCATATTGGGTGTGTGTGTGGGTGCAAACAAATCATTCTTCATGGCATAATTGCAAAAGGCCTTTTTTACTAAAATAATTAAATTGGCATCATCTTTGAAAGAGCAGAATTAAAATTCTTTTTATCACCCTAACATATTTTACATCCAGGCTTTAAAATCCCGAACGCCTAATAAAAAATAAATGTTTTGCGATGAGTTTGGGAGTGACCGGACAACTCAGAATTCAATCAACTCTTTTGAAAAGTCATTAAAAGTGATGAAAAAAATATATTAAAAAATCTGTTAAATAGGTTACGTTAGGTAGATTATACACCAGGCTAGTCTTGCATTCAATAAAAGGAAGAAAATAATAGAATCGAATAATATAGACCTAAAACTGAGAATACTCCTCATCAAGACCTATGTATGGAGTATCTTGATGTACGGCTGCGAAACATGGTGCCTATCCGAAAGAGATAAGCGAAGAGGCTTTTGACACGTGGTCCTATAGAAGACTATTAGGAATTTCCTGGAGAGACCACTTTACAAATGAGGAGGTTCTCCAAAGAATCGAAGGAGGAAGGCACAAGATGGATCGGCCATGTAATATGACAAGAAGGCCTCTTGCATGCCATAACGGAGGGTATGACCGAGGGGACCAATTCTAGGGGACGTCAACGCCGAGAGTACCCGGAGGACCTGCTGGTGGACGTGCGCTGCTCATCGTATGCAGACTTCAAAAGAGCCGCACAAGACAGGGAAGAATGGAAGAAAAGAATAAAGGAAATTGCTGCAAACCAATCCCAGAATTGAAACCAGAGAGAGAGAGGTAGATTATCATCTTTATCACTTTTGGCTCTACAACCCCTGGTCTTCCTCCACTCATCTCATTTAGGTAGATTATAGGCTATTTTAAAATTATTTTTTCTTCATAGCTTTTAATGACTTTTCAAAGAGGTGTTGAGTTGACTTGATTCAGAGTTGGCATGGAACCAAGTTTGGGAACCTTATATAC
This sequence comes from Limnephilus marmoratus, assembly GCA_917880885.1. Classification (NCBI taxonomy): domain Eukaryota; kingdom Metazoa; phylum Arthropoda; class Insecta; order Trichoptera; family Limnephilidae; genus Limnephilus; species Limnephilus marmoratus. The sequence continues at coordinate 24,658,077 of OU862919.1, read as the reverse complement.
AATTTAGCTACGGATGTTGTATGTTGTAGCCACTCTTTCAGCTATTCAGTTAGATCGCCAGAGCGCTAGCTTGCAAAATAAATGCAATATATTATTAACATGGAAGTAGGTTAGTTCATTGAGAAATTGGAGAATTTTTATTAGGAATGCAGTCGACGTGTATGCACTTAGCACTGGCGGAAATGTTCAACATCAGACAGTCCTATAAGTCCATCCAATGAACATGGTTGCGACGTGCTGATCTTAACTGATCGGAAATCTGTAGATACACTAGTTTGTCCAGTGCTTCGATTCAACAATTTTAACAACCGGAACGCTGCAATCTAATTTTTCATCGACTGAAAAAAAGGTGACCGGACAACTCAGAATGAACCCAACTCAACACCTCCTTCGAAAACTCATTAAAAGCAATGAAAAAAATATATGAAAAATTGGATAAATATGTTATGTTCGGTTGGGTTATGGGCTATTTATAAAAAATCATAGCTTTTAATGACTTTCCAAAGAGGTGTTCAGTTGAGTTGATTCTGAGTTGGCAAACCGAAAAAACGACTCCAGTTACTAATATCTACAGCCTGTATGTCGGACGAATATCTACAGCTCATATGTTGAACTAATATCTACGAATTTCAGAGTGTTGTCTAATATCTACAGAGCGTAGGTTGGACTAATCAGCTAAATGTGTCCAATAGTCCGATATCAGGGATTTTTACATACATACTTACATAAATTAAGTTTTTTAAACTGCATACGCAATATTACGTTATTCCAATATGCTATACATAATTGCAAATCCAACCTCTGCCAGTACTGTAGATATTCGTCAACACTTTGGTTCTCATAGATATTAGTCAACAGTTTGAGCTGTAGATATTCGTCAACACTTTGATTCTCATAGATATTAATTCGTTTTTTCCAGTTTTTGGAATTCCTGTAGATATTAGTAGACGCCTCCGAAAAAACCCGTACCCTCACAGATCTTTTGTATCTTCTTTCTCGTAAACGACTCGTGTAACAGAATTAAAAGGTTCATTATAGCTCTTAGTGTCAATCTGTCTGCAAGACATAAAATACATTTCACAAGTTCACAAGGGTGACCTTTCTTATAACTTATTTTATTTTATTTATTTATTTTACTTTATTTATAAGTGTTATAAACAGTCTTTATAAATTCATAAATGACAGAGATAATAATATGTATGTCATTGACCAATAAAATAACGACAAATTGAAACTTAGAAGCATAATACAAAAATACACAACAATACCTATACCTGATATAAACAATTCTGATAAAGTGCATTTATTTTATTTTTTTTTTTTTTCATGTTCTCCGTAAAACGGTTATTCACCAATACATTATGGAGAAGATTACAAATTAGACAAAAAGTATAGCAAAACACATAAAAAGGTCAGTTTCACTACTTTGTGACATACGTCAAAAGATAATTGTTAAACTGCCTGTAGGTTACGTTAAAAATGTCAATGGTCAATGCAGACTCGTTGAGCAGTTCAGTCGCTCTGTTGACTGGCGCGTTCTGATAGGCAGAAGTCCTCGCTTTTGGAGCATAAAAAAGGGTATGGGACCTTCCACGAGTATACTTGTCTGGGATATATAAGTTAATTTCATTCAAAATAGGTGGATTATGTATAGTTCCAGAGATTATCTTAAAAAAATGTTTTCCTAAAAATATTTTTCGGCGGGCTTCTAATGTATTAAGATCGAGCATTCCTGCTAAGAATAAGGATGGATACTAGCGATGTGTCAGTTCAGCTGGAATGGGCTCATGTGATCCGCTCCTTTGCGGGAAGCGGTTCCTACTCCCACTCCTTTTTCAAATCGACTACTCCCAGAGAACCCGGCCCAGTCCCAGTACTCTCCGCATCCAAATAAATCCGGCGGTAAATAAAAACGCCGAAGCGCGAAAACCGCACTCGAATACAAGTCCCGGGTTCCTTTAAACCCAAGCGCCTTGTTCCAAGCTACGTGAATCGCGACACAATCCATTCATTCCGCCCACTCCCAGACTCGCGCGAACACGATACATTCGCCTTGTTCCAAGCTACGTGAATCGCGACACAATCCATTCATTCCGCCAACTCCCGGACTCGCGCGAACACGATACCCCCGTGGCCGCCGGCTTGCTCCGCGATCCACAGTCCGGCGTCACTCACCATTCCACTCATGAGTCGCGGGTCTCGGTGAGTTCCCGACACTCCCCGCTACCCGCGGCCGGCCAACTATGCGCTGGGCGTTCATTCGATCGCTGTTCGTTGATCGACACACACGTGCGTGACGTGACGTGACAATTAGAGCGTCTTATCTGGTATCGTTAATCAACGGGTGACGTGCATTATAAAATAATAGTTTATAGTAAAGCATTACAGCTTATTAATTTACTTATTTAAATTCTCAATAAAAGACCGTGCAGTGTAGATACATTGAATGTACCTACATTGCACGGGTGACGGGTTCTTGTCCTCGTACGGGTCTTGTCCGACTCCGGGGTTCTGAGTTCTCGTGTGGGTTCTACGAGTAGGTCCTGGTTCCGAGTTCTTTGAACCCGTGCGTCCCGTTTCGGTGCGCCGCAACAATACCCAGTGCCCAGTCCGCACCTAAGAACTCGGACCCGGGACCTGCTCCTAGAACTCGTGTACTTTTAAAAGGAAGCAAGTCTCGGAGGCTTCCGGAAAAATGCAGAACTTACCCACCTCTAATGGATACAGGAAAGGGTAGTACATATATTCCCTCATATATAGGTAACGCATGAATCTCTTTTGTACTTTGTAATGTTTCACCTTTCTTCCTCTTTTATATTTTACTATTTTTGGAATTCTTTCATCCCTTCAAGTTTTCTTGAACTTTTCTTTTGGCTCTGATCGATATTTAAATTTTTAAGGCTTTGCATGTGTGTAGTAGGGATGGAAAATTCCTCCCCTACGTCACACAAGCTTTCATGAAAATTGGACCCTTATTTTCTTTGATAACTACAGAAAGCTACTTAAAGCTCCCTTGTACTACATACCTTTAGAGATATGTGTACTTAACTAATTAATACGTTATTTACGACCTTGAACGTAAATATTTTCGTATTTATGTTGTAATTAAACTCCATCAAACGTTGTGTAATTTTTTTGATTTATGATATAGGATTTTAATTACTTTCTTCTTTGTGGTAACCTGTTGATTCTAACAGAGCGTTGAGTTTCAAACTGTATTGGTCTCTCCCTTGCAAATCTAACTTTAAATAATTTCTCTAAATGAGCTAACTTTCCTCCGTCGCTTATTATGTTTCCATACATCCTAACAAACTCGTAAATAAACTGTACTAATCGAAACTACGCATGTTTAATTGAACAGATAATTAAGTATGACTCAAATGGTTAATTGTTAGTAAATTTGATTATGATTGTTTTGTGTCTGCTTGGCATCCCTCCAATCCGATTCAGCTGCTATAAGGTACATATAAAAATGGGTTTAGTAGGTTAATGTAATTAATAGATTGCATATTAGACGAACTCAGAATACCCTTTTTCTGCCGAAAATTTGGCTCCTATCCTCCTGCAAGTTAACAGGATGGTCAAGGATCAACTAGAACTTCGCACAGTCAGCCGACGCGATTTTCCAGAGGGTCTTAGTACCTTGTTCTGTCAATCTTCCATGTCGTCGTGCACGTCATTCAGGTCTTTCCCCAAGTCCCGAAACCCCCAAATTCCAACTCCTCCAAGGTCTACTATTTACTTAGGGCGAACCGGTTTCGTCCTATATGCAATCATATACTCACGGTGTTGTGTAGAGTTACGGGTCGTGAATCCTCACTCCACGTACAGAAAATGATGTGAGAGTAACTCTGTCGAGTCTAAAACGCTAGCTGTAAGCGGGTCCACATCAATCAATGTACAGTACATAAAAAGATATATATGTAAACTTACGTTTGGGTAGGATTATAACTCACAATATGAAACTAGCTAGTCTCATATTCCGAGCTCGGATTTCGTGAAAAGGGATTCTGCACAAAACCTTAGCCGATGACCGAATATATACATATTAAAAGTGGGTGATATTAATAGATACTAGTAGAATAAGAAATTATTTTCGGTTTGTTCTGGAGTGCCGAAAATTCCAAGCTTTTTGATTTGTTTGGTTGACAATTTTATTTAAGAGATTGCCATCTCTATTATGTGTTTGGTTAATGGTCCTTGGTTTTTTAAGGAGCGACCACTGCCTCCTATTGTTGAACTGTTTTCTAAATTTTCCCCCAAGGTTCAACTTTTAGTAAAATTTTTACTATCCCGTGATTTTTCAGTTGTCTCATGTAAATGATTGATACCTTTTATTAGGCTATCCCGTGATTTTTCAACTGCTTCTTGTAAATGATTGATGTCTATGAGAGTAATTACTCCACAAAATTTTACTCGAATCTTCCTTGTAATTCTTCAATACTCTTCTATTTGACTATCCCGTGATTTGTCAACTGTTTCATGTAAATGATTGATACTTTTTATTAGGCTATCCCGTGATTTTTCAACTGCTTCTTGTAAATGATTGATGTCTATGAGAGTAATTACTCCACAAACTTTACTCGAATCTTCCTTGTAATTCTTCAATACTCTTCTATTTGACTATCCCGTGATTTGTCAACTGTTTCATGTAAATGATTGATACCTACGAGAGTAATGGTTCTATAAATTTCTCCTCGAATATTCCATGTAATTCTTCAATACACTCCTAAACTAACCCGTGATTTTCCAAATGTTTGCTGTACCTATTATTTGTCTAGCTTATAATAAATCTATTTATTTTCAAATTGTTCAATCCTAAAATAATCTCTTCATGTTCAAATTAAAGATTGTGTTTAAAACTTTTCTATAATTGCGCAACTTCATGGCTTTGTCCCATTCTAAAAGTTAATACCTAAATACAAAACTAATACCTGTCAACTACCTATTAAAGACCCAGGTACATCTTCCTTTAAAAGCATCTGACCCAGTGCCCCAATGACCGAATTGTTTTATAAACAATTTCAATTATGAAAACATTCCCGCTGGCCTCGTGACCTAGATTCAAAACGTGTGATATTTGTTTACTTTTAAAACATTCTCGAACGTGAGATTTATGGTCCTAAACTTTTCTTTTGAATTTAATAGTGGTAATTTCTTTTTCGCAATTGCCCTAACCTGATCCCAAATAAATATAGTTATAATTTACATACATATACACACATATATATATATATATATATATACATATACATTTTGTCTCAATAAAAATATACTGATATATACAATTATATTATGGTTGAAATAAATTCTCGTTCACAACCTAATATCAATCGTTACGTATTAGCTGAAATTATAATAGTACATATATTAATAAAATAAGTATAAAATATGAACTTGAAATTTTATCTAGCACACAACTATTTTTTAAATAGCATAGTGCGTTCTAAGTAGGTATTCGTAATCGATACCTTTTACTTTTATTTAAGTGTGTTTCTTTTTGATTAAAATTTTCTTGGGATAAATATAATTATACATATAAATATACATACTTTATATATAATATTTTAATATAGGTACATATCACATATTAAGCAAGTAATTTTTTTGTTATAAAATTTATTCAAATACCAACTGTCTGCTGCATGCCGCTTTCTCCTTGGAACCTCGAATTTTTTTTTTTTTTTAAATAAAAACTTACCCCGTCAAGATTTTCCTACAAATAATGGAGCTATATTCCAAGATACTGCGAACAAGTGCTTCATACGTTCTTCGGATTGCGATTCCGTTGGTGAATGATCTTGAATTACGAAGAACATATCCAAGCATTTTGTTGGCACGGGAGAACATATCAGATATATGGGATTTGAAAGAGAGATTTGCTTCAAAAATTACGCCAAGGTCTCGAATCTCATTTTTACGTGTTAATTTATGTTTATTAATGTGGTAGGGGAACAGGAATGTATCTTTGGATCTTGTAAATGTAACGACACTGCATTTCTGAATGCTGAAGGGTAAGTTGTTCAGTTCCGACCATTTGACAAGAGAATCAAGATCGTTCTGCAGAAGAATGGAATCGATGTAACTTTTGATTGCTTTGAAAAGTTTTATATCGTCAGCAAAAAGGAGATATTTTGAGTGGTTTATGGTGTTGCCAATGTCATTGATGAAAAAGAGAAAGAGAAGGGGTCCTAGATTCGATCCCTGGGGAATCCCGGAGTTAGTTTTGTATTAGTGAGAGAGATGGTATGCATCTTCTTACTTACATCTACAAAAATTGTTAAATAAAAATTTCAAGGGTTTGCATTTAAATTTTAATGGATATCAATAATATCTTTCAGGATGTGATTTTATTTAAATTCAAACTGCTAAAAGTGGGAGAGAAAATGTGTTGAATTAAAAAGAGAAACATAGAAATCAATGATATATTAAGTTATTAGTTAAACATGTGGCATTCAATAGTGTTATTTTTTTATGAATGCTGTGAATTTAGCTAGGTTCATATTTACCCCAACGATATTTGGACATAATCTGTTAAATGTGCTACAGCTTCTTTTTATAAATACATTTCCAAAATAATTTGTGTTAGGGATATAAAATGTATATTGTGTAACCCAGATATCTTTACATTTGTACTGTTAAATTCTTTTTGTTCTTGTACTTTTTATCTTGTTGTATAATTTATAAAATTGCTAAACTTTATTATACTTAAGTCTTCTAATGTATTATTTTGATCAAATGTATTATATGTATACCTATTTGTATAAAGCATTAACTTTTTGGCTTGCCATAATTTACAATAAAAACACATAAATTTGTTGTAGACCACTTTTATTTTATAAACACTCTACCGGTTTCAGAAGCACCCTTCCTCCGTCAGGAGAATATTATAACTAACCTATGATACAGAATATTGACAGATATACAAATTTCATGTGTTTGAGCAGGAGGTAAGCAAGGGGGTGGGAGTAATTGCGGGATTTCCCGGAAGAACAGAGCGGTTTATTGGAAAAAAAATAAAAATAACTTATCTTTCAGTCCCATTCTAAATATTTTTCCAAATATCGCCGGTGTCGCCGCGCATGTACAATGTACAGGTACAACAGTGATCAGTGATGTTGTCTCATGCTTATCGGCCGGCCGCAAATATCAATATTTTGACAGCTTATATTACGTATCTTCGTTTTTTTCCAAAAAATTAAATGCTCTGTTCTCAGCATGCTGTAAGTATGGTGTATTTATAAAAAAAACATGACACTTTGTTGTGGGATAACCTCATTTATATAGATAACCTCGTGTTCTTTCTAATTAAAAATTGACTGAGGTCAAAAACTACTCGCGATTTTCAGTTTTCGTAGGTCAAATTAGGACAGTATTTTTTTATAAATATGCCCTTTTCACATTGAAGGTGATCTTTTCCTAGCCAATCCTCATATTCCCCAGTCCTCATTTTCTATCTAATTCCTTATAAAGTTTCTTCAACAATGATAAATTGTTGCCATTGACAAGAAAACGACTGCGGGAACTTTTTCGCTCCCAAATTGAACAGGGCAACATATGTTTTAGAACTGGAGCGATTTTTTTATAAATTTTCACGTAAACGGCGGGGTCAGTGGATTTCATAATCCGGAACCGCGTTCCGGTATACCGTCTTGAAAGCGAGCACTGATTTTGCTTGAACATAAAAACAATAAATAAACACGAATACACACAAAAACACGGCCTTGACGGAGTACCGGTAAAACGCTGACCTTGGATTCGAAGGTTTTAGTTTATATCCAGTGCCAGTCGAACTGTCTTATCAGTCTTATTAAGAATGCAAAGTATACCACAGACGAACTCATTGCAATTGTTTACCTATGTATGTGATTTTATGAAGAAGATGTAGATATGTATCTATACCAGTTAGGCCGGTTTTTCTCGTTATCAGTTCCTTTTATAATTATTTTATTTTGTTAATACAGGAAACTTCTTTTTAAATTATCAACACATGAAACAAGTTTAATGCATAAAGCATTTCGTAGTGACATAAAATAAATAGATAAATAATAGAACAAGTACCTACTGCATGTCGTAAATTTATATTTTTATTTTAATTTTTGTCACGGTAGAGCACAGGGGCGCATTGGGATTTGACCTATTTTTTTCACCAAACAACTGTAAGGGGCCGTTCAAGTTTTACGCAACGCACTTAGGGGGGGGAGGGGGGGGGGGGTGTCTCGTGAAACGTTACTGTGCGTTACGGGGGGGGGGGGGGGGGGGGTTCGAACAACGCGTTACGTAACATGTTTTTCTTTATTTAGATAAAAAACTAGGGAATTAAAATCTTTCAAGTTGGCAATCCTTTTCGTTATCGAAATCTCTTGTTTATTTATTACCGCAAACGCGATTAAAACAAGAAAAAGGGTATTTAAGCGACTTTCCAGTACTTTGTGCAACTTAATTGTGGCTTTCAGGTAAAAATTGTCACTTGGGCGTTACGTAACGTTTAGGAGGGGGGGGGGAGTGGGGGGCTGATACGATACGGAAAAACGTTACGGTGCGTTACATGGGGGGGAGAGGGGGTCAAAAATCTTCAAAAATTGCGTTACGTAATACTTGAACGCCCCCTAAACCATAATTAAAAATAATAATTTCGGTGAATTGAACTGGTGAACTTTTGTGGTATGATGTTGGAATTGATTTGGAGTAAAGTCCGAAGTTGGATTTTTTTTGATAAAATTTTTAAAAAATCTGTCGTTAGTGCAGTTACAGTCTTTCAAAAGAATCGAAATGTAGATCGGGATCTAATGCTACGTTCAGACTGGTTCAGACTGAAGCCAACCCCGGAAAGTTGACCGATCGTGTGATGGCTGCGGCCAACCCCCCAACTGCGAATTCCGAACTCCAAAATGGCGGATGTCGAACAGCTGATTCGGCGCCGTAACTTATCAGTTGCCTACAATTATGCAGGCGTTTCCATAATATTGATTTCGATTCGTAAAGCTTAAAAAATAATAATTTCAAACAATGTTTATACAACTCTCCCGTAATAATATTGCCATTGCAATGTTGGACCAACTCGCACGAACCAGCCATCGAGAGGCAATCCGGCCCAACTCGAACTCCAACCTTCCAACTCAAACTTCCAACGTACGAACTACCCCTCCACACAATCGTCCAAACGTTTGAAGTTGGCTGCAGTGTGGCCCTACCATAAACCTTTTTTTAAGCCCGAATAAAACAGAAAAATGTTAAAAAATATATTGATTTTTTTTTGTGTTCCTATGTGATGTGGATTCGCCAGTTTCCCTCTTTCTCCCCAGGAAAAATCTCATAAATTAAAAAAAATCTTTTTGTTTTCTTGAGAGATTACAGCTTTAAAGTCTCTATGATCTTCTCACCTGAATGGGTGAGGTCGATACACTAAGTAGGAAAGGTTGTGTTAACATGTGGCAGAATAAGCATAGATCTTCTCCCTCTTCTTCTGGTACCCTCTCGTGTCGGAGGTTGGTTATCATCAGGGCACTGTCTCTCCCTGCAGGCGGCGGACCTGAACAACTCCACGGAACTGAACTCATACCAGTCACATATATTACAAAGTCACGGACTAGGTACTTACAGCATCTTCCTAATAACAAACAGGTCGTGGTATCGACTCCGGCTGTAGTGGTCTGACACATAGGTATATGTTGCATGAATCTTGGATAGGTTCAATACATTCGCAAATAGAATTTCTTCTGATTTTGCTTCAACATTCAACTGTACTTCTGGTGGTATGGTGCCCAAACATCGCTCGCGTACTCCAGCTTTTTTTTTTTTTTTTTTTTTTTTTTAATCGGAGACGGTTTACATATATATAGTTCCCGAGAGCACTTAGGCCATAGACCCATTGTACTATCTCCCATTTTACCTCATTCCTTTGACAGTAACCCAGTCCCTTTTATAAAGTTCACCAGGATTGTCAATCGAAATGAAGCTATATCTTCTGGTCCGACAATGTGTCTTCCCAGGTCTCATTTCCCCTCTTCACTCCTCTTTGGTTCCCTGAAGGCCCCACGACGGAAGAGGGCCTCATCTCCCCTCTCCACTCCTTAGTTCCCCGAAGGCTCCACGGAAGGAGAGTACAAGGGAAGACCCACTCCACCTTGGTTCCCCAAGGGCCCCAGGAGGGAAGAGAACTTCATCTCTCCTCCTTGGTTCCTCTAAGGCCCCACAGAGGAAGAGTTCACCAAGATGGCCTCATTTCTCCTCTTCACTCCTACATGGTTCCTCGAAGGCCCCACATGGGAAGAGGACATTATCTCTCCACTTCACTCCTCCTTGGTTCCACAAAGGCCCCGCGCTGGAAGGGTGCCCTTCCCTTTGGTTCCTTGAAGGCCCCACAAGGGAAGAGTTTATGGAGGTGGCCTCAGCTCACCTCTCCACGGTTTCTCCTCTTAGTTCCTCCTACGGCCCCAAGAAGGAAATCCACAGAGGTGGCCTCAGCATTCCTAGGTTCCCAAAAGGCCCCTAGTTTTCGAATGGTCCAATTTTTTTTTTGTCCCACGAGTTACCAGGGAAATAGAAGGTCCACTCCAGCAGAACCCTGAGTGCTGGCCTCATTGCTCCTCTTCACTCCTACATGGTTCCTCGAAGGCCCCACATGGGAAGAGGACATTATCTCTCCACTTCACTCCTCCTTGGTTCCACAAAGGCCCCGCGCTGGAAGGGTGCCCTTCCCCTTGGTTCCTTGAAGGCCCCACAAGGGAAGAATTCATGGAGGTGGCCTCAGCTCACCTCTCCACGGTTTCTCCTCTTGGTTCCTCTTACGGCCCCAGGAAGGAAATCCACAGAGGTGGCCTCAGCATTCCTAGGTTCCCAAAAGGCCCCTAGTTTTCGAATGGTCCAGTTTTTTTTTTGTCCCACGAGTTACCAGGGAAATAGAAGGTCCACTCCAGCAGAGCCCTGAGTGCTGGAGTGAGGTCTAAATACTCCGAGATGCGACCTTGTTTCTCGGAGGCACCGTTCGTGACGCTGTTCCCCAGGACATTCAGCCTGAGCACGGTAGCTCACACCTTGGCTTGGGATGGCTATTGCAGGTTTGTGTTTTCCACTCCCTGAGCGATGGGTTCGCCACACTCCCTACGCTATAGTACTCCAGCTTACTTCTCAGTATGCCATGGAACAATGCTAGCATAGCTTCTTCGTTATTAAACTGCTTGCATGGCCTGGTAATGAACTCAAGAAATTTGTAGCAAGATTCAGTGAGCTGTGATATTATGTGATCAGAGAATGTCAGTTCAGGATCAAAGACGGCACCAAGATCCTTCAAGGATTTTACATGTGGTAACGTTTTGCCCTTTATCATTATAATCGTAAACTATAGTACATATTTTGAGAATGATTGAAGGACATGTTGACACATTTTTTTGTGTCGAAATCTAATTTGTTTGTCAACGACTATTCAGATAGCACTGGATGCTACGCATTTTAAGGCAATCTTGTTAGAACATTATTTTTATCAGAATTTTAAGATCATCAGCCAACAGTGGCGGATACAGAGGGGGGGCGCGCGCCCCCCCCCCCTTGGCCCCTCCATAAATATAAGAAAATCTTTCTTAAATCATTTGCTCTACATGTCTAAACCATCTAAGCGTCCCTTTCTTAATCTTACTTATTACGCTTGCATCAGCCTTGCATTATTTTCATATTTTTCAGCCTTGCATTATTTTTACATGGCTTTACCACACATGCGCCACAGGGATCTCAATTCTATTGCATTTAGTTCTTCCTCTGCCAGTTTCATGCTTCACTGTCATACATCAGGGACGGTACCAGCACTCCATTGTGGACTGCTAGCTTCGCTTCTTTAGACAGTTTTTTGTTAGCGCCAACGGCGTTCTGTCCTCCATAAATGCGGAGTTACCTGTATTACCCTTCTTTCAATATCTCTATCAACCTTCGCATCTCTCGTGAACATACTTAGAAAGGAAATAATGGAAGGAAAAAGGTATGATAGGTGGTTAGGACTCTCTGGGTTAGTGTGTCTAGGAGAGATGGACGGATGAACCTTTCCTTCCCACTGCGATGCGAGGCAATGGGTCGAGAGATTCCTGCTGGAGAGGTTAATGTTAAATAGTCTACCTCGACCAGTTCTTTCCAGCTCGCCACGCAGTACGTGGACAAACACATCCGCCGCTACCTTGAAAAACCACATCCCATGAACTCAGACATCCCTGCTAAGTCACCAAACTTAGCGATCCACTTGGGATGACTTATAGCAGAGGTGTTGTTTATCCAATAAATAATTTCCGTGGCGGCGGTACCCACACACACCTCCTAAATTGAAACTTTTGCTTCATTCACATTCACACGTCGTTTCATGTAAAGGTACCTTTAACATGGCCGGACTCAAGTATTTGATTCACTTGATCGTGGAATGTAGCTCTACTGCTCCCTGTGGCCGGCCAAGTTTTAAATGTGCGGTCCGCCAATCTTTTATTTATTTATTAAAGTGAAAACTTCTTTAGCACCACTGTAGCATACATCTATATGTTTTAGCCTACGAGAGAATGAGATAGTACCTATAGTCGGTCTCCTCTTTGTGCGGTGCTTCGTATTCTCCACACCGTTGTCTACTTTTCAGTTTTCTTAGGTACTTTTTAGTTTTCTTTTAGCGCCCCCCCCTTGAGTTTTTTCTGTATCCGCCACTGTCTGCAAACAGTAGACATAATTTACAGTTTGTACAATTGTATTGTAATAAAAAATGTCAGTGGAATGAGAACAAGATAAGTCTATGCACAATTAAGCATTGTAAAAGAATTGAGCCGAATTAATGACAATCGGCATAATGATGACCTTAGACGTTTAATGTTTCTTCTACCTAATTCCTCACAATTTGGGAGGTTGGTATGGGTACCGCCACCCCGGAAACTATTTATTGGATAACCAACAGCTCTGCCATAGTTCATCCCGTGTGGTTCTCTACGATGTGGAATGTACAGGTCTTGGCGGACGATGCTTCGACCAACCTACATGCGCAGCGGGCAGGATCGGGAGAGTCTGGTTGAGGGAGACTATTTACCTCTCCAGCAGAACTATCTCGACCCATCGCCTTGCACCGCAGCGGGAGGGATGGTTTCATACATCCGACACTTCTGGACCCACTGACCCCCAGAATCCTACCCACCCCTCATACCTTTTTCCTACCCAAAACTTCCTCTCCCTACTTTCCTTTAAAAAACTCCCCACACAGGAACCCCAAAGATGATATAGAACCTGAGAAAAATTATTTTTCTCTTAGTCTCCTGTGTAAAGCTTACGTAAAAATAAAAATAAAATATGCTGATCATTTTTCCTTAAGGACAGACGCTAACATGTGTCATAGTTTTTAATTTACCGTAGTAACTGCAATGATATTGGCTTAAAATTTCTTAACATTGTGTAAACTGCTCTAGTTTGTGCCAAGCCAGGACAGGATGCAGACATACTAGCTTGTTATTCTGGCTTAAAATACTAGCCTCGTGGGTACCGGACATAAGTTCTCAAAAACAGTAACATGTACAATTTCATATTAAATAAATATTCATACCTCTAATGTCGCTAATCTTTAAATAGTGTGAATAATTAAATTTATACATTGCACTCCTTGGATAAAATACCACAATTGATTAAAAATATTTCATTTTAATACCTTTTTATCAGAAGAAACTAAATTCTCAGATATTTATTCTGCATTTAATAAAAATGTACGGTAGAATCGTATAATCTATGTATAGAGATTCTTGCTCTTTAACCCTAGATCACTAACCTTCGTCAAAATGACGACGCGGACTCGAAAAAGTGGTATAAATTTTGAGTGCGTCGTCGTACGCATTCCAGATTCCGGCTAATCTCGGACGACCTGTAGCTCGCGCGGCGCACGTGTGTTTTTTGTGTGGGGACCCTGTGTGCCCTGTATGCCCAAGTGTAACCAATCCTTGTGTGGCGAACACAAACTTGAAATTTGTCACAAATGTATTAATTAATAGTTTTTTCTAAAATGTTTCTTTCTTTTGTTGATTTTATTACTTAATTTTAATATTTTAAGTCTTTGTTTTTTTTAGTTAATAAGATTTAAGCATTTAAAAAAACAAAGATTTTCAAATGAGTAAAAACTCTGGTCTCAATTAAAAGACTGTAAAAGTAATTAAAATGTGATTTTAGTAAATAAATAACTTATAAACATGGTAACAAATGATTATTGTAATAAATAAGTAAAACACATATAAATATTTGATTCCATAAACCCTTAGAAACCTCCCTTTTATACGGCGTAGCCGAAACGACGAAGGTTAGTAATAAGCGTTGTAAAATAAGGTTAGTGATCTAGGGAATATATAAGTACATAAGAATATTATTTTACAAATAGAGATATGAAATAAATGCGCAATATCCTTATAAGAATTTACAAATTATTTTTGAAACAAAAAAATATAAATATAGATAAACAATGTTATACAGAAATTTAAAAAAAATATATATATATAAACGAATGTATGTCTAAGTTGTTTACTTTGAACTTTGTAGGAAAACAGCCTTCATTTTTCTACTAAAAGTACTGCGTGTATCAAAAAATAAGTCAGAATCCTTGAGCTTTTGATTCTGATTAAGTGATTCGCACATTCTTCTGATTGGGTCCCTGACACCAGCATTTGTACGCGTCCGGCTAATGTGGAATAAGTCGTTAAGCCTTGTTACTCTGGGTGGTACTTTAAAGTTTATTAATTTCAGTAAGTCGGGACAGTCAATAACGTTGTTACAGATTTTATATAGAGTCATGAGATCAAGGTACGTTCGTCGGTTAGATAGCGTGGAGACGTTATAACTCGAAAGCATATTTATGTACCCGCGTTTAGGTGCGCTCAAATTGAGGCACTGCAGAAATTTCTTTTGAATACTTTCAATGTTTTCTTTATAGATACCGTAAAGTGGATTCCATATGGAGGTGCAGTATTCAAGTTGAGAACGGACCAGCGTGTAGTAAAGAAGAAGATATGTTTCAGGTTTTCGAAATTCACGGCTGTTTCTGATGACAAATCCTAGCATGCAGTAAGCTTTATTCACAATATTATCAATATGCGCATCGAAATGGAGTTTGGAATCAAAAAGTACGCCTAGATCTCTTATACAGTAAACGCGCTCGAGTAAATAGTTACCAATACAATAATTCTGTATGATGGCGTTATGATTTTTAGTAAAACTTATTTGTTTACATTTGTTGTAACTAAGGTAAATTTTGTTTTCATTGCAAAATGCTTCGAACCTTACTAAGTCGCTTTGGATTAGCAGACAATCGTTTAAATTCCTAACAATGGCTAATATTTTTATGTCATCGGCGTACAAAAGAAATAAATAATGCAAGAAACATTTAGTAACAGTGTTAATAAAGAGTATAAACAACAGCGGACCCAGGATTGACTAACAAAGAAATCATTTTATCTTCGATTAACTTACTTTATTCGCTTATTACAAACCTTGGTCAATTCGCGCTATAAATTCGTAAACCCAATGCATTAATTTGTTATACTAGATTCCAAATGAGATTACCAAAGGTATGTTTTTAGATTTTCACGGCCAAAAGTATTTTTGTTATTTATTTTTGGGGTGTTATGCCGTGTTACGCTACCTCCTCCTTTAGCCAAAGTTTTGGACAGCGTTACAGTGTCCATCATCAGGGCAGATGTGGGAGGAGGTAGCGCAACACGGCATAACACCAAAAAAATAAATAACAAAAAAGAGATTACCAAAGTTTAAAATACGTACATATGTAAATGCATTCAAAATTATATGCATGACAATTACATAAGGTTTTTAACAAACTTAAAACCGTGCTAAAAATGATAATTAAAAAATTCCCATACATACAAGTTCTCAGATAATATAATATTTTATTATAACTATTACAAGGCAATATTATTAATAACATAATAACTAACCATTTTTAACTTTGTTACTTTTTACCTGACTTTCTAACTAACATTCTATAAATTGACCGTAGATTCTCATAGATTCTAGTGATGTGTAGGTTCAGCAGGAGTGGGCTTTTGAAATCGTGTTCTTCTCGGGAAGCGGATCTTACTCCTACTCCTTTTTCAAATCGATTGCTCCCAGAGAAACTGATCCAGAATTCGGACCCAAACCCGGAACTCGGCGCCGGACCTGGAACTCGGAGCCGGAACCCGAGTGTCATGTCCGCGCCACTCATGAGTTCTTCTGGTTCTAGAGAATGGTGAATCCTGGTGACACATCACAGCCCTTCCTTAGTTAGCGGTCAATTCTGTTTACGAACTTTACAGTGAGTGAATGTTTGTTTATTGTTCAATATCTAGTATTGGAGTTATATGGGGTTGTGAGATTCCTTCATACCGATGAGTTAACTAGTTATAATAATATCGACTGATATGGATCTGTAAAATAAGGTCTCCAAGGTGCAGCGGTCGCGAGGAACAATATTAGGTGCAATCCTGCAATACTTATGTGTAGCCTGGTTTCCCCTTGCCAAATATCCACCACTTTGCACCCTCTGTGGCGGTTAGTCTCGGCGTGGCAGCTGTTAGCTTCCACTCGCCAGGTGTGAGATACGCTCTGTAATTCGTTATTAAACTTTGCTTTGGCGAATCTGAATGACGCCACTGGGATTGTTCCTTTGTCTCTGGTGTCATGAAGTGTATCCGGGTCTCGTCCCCAGTCACAATTGAGTCCAAGAATTCTTCGCCATCGATGTCGTAGCACTCAAGGAATTCGAGAGTTGCTTCAACCCGTTGTTGTTTATGATCTTCGGTGAGCATTTTGGGATCCACCTTGGGCAGACTTTGTGGTCTCCCAAATTTTCTGTCAAAATCTTGTCAACACTGGTCTTACTGACATCAGGAATCATATCGATATCACAGAGCTCCCGAACGATCATTGTTTTTTCCACTTTGGCAATTTTTTCATCTGAAACCGATGGCCGTCCGGCACGCTTTTAAATTCTCTGCACCATTCGCAAACTCATACACTGTTTTCCACACACTTCAAGTAGCTGAGAATGAATTTCTACCGGGGTTTTGTTCTTTGTACAAAAAGAATAATTATAGAGCGTAATTCACACCTGGCAGGTGCGGCGAGCAGACGCTACTTCGCGAAGGAGTATATAATAGTATAATATCGCGAAGGATTATATAATATACATATATAAGTATTTTATTTAACCCTTAGGCCTTTGGTGAACTCTTCCTCTGTGGGGCCTTTAAGGAACCAAGGAGAGATGAAGTTCTCTTCCCCCCTGGGGCCCTCGGGGAGCCAAGGTGGAGTGGACTCTTCCCTTGTGGGGCCTTTAGGGAACCAAGGGGAGGTGGACTCTCCGTCGTGGAACTAAGGAGTGGAGAGATGAAGCCCTCTTCCGTCGTGGGTGCTTCAGGGAACCAAGGAGTGAAGAGGGGAAATGAGACCTGGGAAGACACGTCACTGTCGAACCAAAAGATATAGCTTCATTTCCAATGACAATCCTGGTGAACTTTATAAAAGGGACTGGGTTACTGTCAAAGGAATGAGGTAAAATGGGAGATAGTACAATGGGTCTATGGCCTAAGTGCTCACGGGAACTATTGTATATATGTAAACCATCTCCGATTATTTAAAAAAAAAAAAAATAAAATAAATAACCCTTAGGCTAATTTGTTCACTTTTGGGAACAACTCATACATTCTTATAGAAATTGTTGCGTCTCCCTTATTACCTTAGTGAGAAATACGATGCAATGTTAGAAAGAGAAAACATGCTTTATATTCAAATCTATAAGTTTGCCAAAAAAGAAATAAAATGGACACCTTTATAAAACCAAAATTTCCAATTCCAGTTTGAAATGCATTTGTTCATATGTAATACATTTGTCTGATAAAATGTGTTTTAATTATTTTATCAGTAATTTTAGTTTGAAAAAACGTAAGGTGAGCGTATCCATTTTTAAAACATTTTTATGTTTGCATTCAAAATTTTCACATTTAAAAAATTACATATTAATTTCTAATAATAAAATTTGAAAGCACATTTCATCACCTTTCAAAAACAGTAAAAAATAGTTTTCACAGTGTTCAGAAATATGAATACCATTTATTTGGATTTTTATTGCAAAGTGGACATATTTCGACCTTCTGACAGAATATGCCCAAAGCTTGATGGTTAAAGAGGGAGTAAAAAAACGCAGGGTATTGTAATTAACAATAATTTATTTTCTAGTTATTCTACAAACATTTAAAAAAAATTGATAACAATCTCAAATGTGAATATTTTCAATAAATACATGAAATAAAAGAGAAAGAAACGGAAGAGAGAAAAAATAGCATTTAGTTATGTACATTTTTAGTAAAATCTTGCAAATCATGATTTTGCAGATTCATGATTTAATCGGTACCATTCAGGAACTTGGAGAGGAAGTCGGTCGGTTTGGGTTCGTGGGTTTCCTTGAAGTATGACATAATGTGACCCTTTTGCTTCCAGATTTTGGCCGTTTCCTTCAATTCCATTTGCCCCTGAAATAGACACAAAAATAAAATACAATTACAAATTCATATTAGGTAATAAACCAAACATCCGGTACATGGTGGCAGGAGTAGCGAAACAAGGATTATAACCATGAACCATTTTTAGTATGCATCTGTATGCATAAAAGTGTCGCAAACATCGTTCACCCTTACTGATATTAGCATCTAAGCACAGCAATACCCTGCTTTTGTTTCTATCTTCACATCAAATGCATAACTTTCATTGGTCTCGCCACTTTGAGAGTCCTTGCAGTTTGGTCGTAGCTTGGCAACAGTGCTTAATGGTCGTAGCTTGGCAACAACTTAAATGCCGTATCTCTCCATTTTTTCTATTACCCATGGAGCAAGCCAAATAAGATAAACAATGGACTGATGATTGTTAACCCGTTTGCTTGTTTAGGAATAAATACATCCCAAAACACGTTATCCTTTCATAAGACCAAAAACGTCCCGAGCGACCTTACATTTTAAAAGCTATAATCTCTCTTCCTCTCGTGCAAACATATGTATTTTTCTTTTAACCAGAAAGAGAATGAAATAATGTTTCTTATTGTCTTTGAAATATGAAAGCTATCTTGCATAGATATTTTACAATCTCGATCCAAAGTGACGGTTTCAGAATTAACGCGCGAAACTGAGGCTTCCGGATTGTGAGGTGTGAATATATTGAACCAAGCAGACGGGTTAATATAATAATCTTGTTAAATCACACCATTGTGCTCTATAATATACAATCTTACAGGTACATAAATTAATGTTTATTGTTTAAAAATTGTTGTGATCATTCTGGTTATAATAAAATTCCTCCACAACAAACTTGGTATCTTTTTATTAGACTGAAATACTCCTTACAATGATGACGAGTGTTTTGGTTAGCGAACTAATGTCTGTTCTCTAGTAATATAAGTCTCTCTGACCTGGATTTAACCTTGTGTGCCTATTCCAACTGAAAAACTAGCAATCTACTTCACTGACCAGTTACTTACTCTGTCACCAGAGCCATCTATGCGCAATGACGGGAACTAAGACCTCAAATAACATAAAAAAATGTATTATTTCTTTTTATCTATAATATTTATGGATTTGATCGAGAAACCAGTTGATCCAAGATTAGCTTGGCATCGAACTCCTAGTACTCTAGATGGAAGTCACAGATGAGGTAGCTTAGACATGTACGCCAGAAAACTGACATCCGTATAAAATAGTAAAGGTGAACCAGAGGGAGAATGTCCAGTTGGCAACAGACAAGCTGGGGAAAAGCAACTCCAGAGATTTATAAAGTGAAGTTTACATACATAGCTTCTGGCTGTCCACCGCAAGTGAAATAAATGTTAAATTATTTCAGAAATGACAATATGATATTTTTACTATTTAGAATCAAAACTTTGGACAATGTCAACATAATGTATGAATTTAACTGTAATAATCAATATATATATATATTATGAAAGAAAGTGTTCTACAATGTGCGTGCCGCTAAAACTCAGAAACGAGTCCCGGTACGATCTAGGGCAGGGGTGGGGAACCTGCGGCCCGCGAGGCCTTTTGGTGCGGCCCGTGGGCACTTTTGGTGCGGCCTGCTGAAAGAACAACAAAAAATTACACAGAACGGGGTGGTTTTTTCACGGTGTTTCAGATGCATTTTTAAGACGTTATTACAAAATCATTACTATAGTCGAACAGATACCAAATGCACTCCCAAAATTTCACACGGGGATTAACGTACAGTCAAAACACCGAAAAACCCAAACTCGAAAGGCACTCCACCGTTATATTATTAATATTTTTATATTTTTCATTTCTTATTATTTATACGTCCCTCGTAAATTCCTATTTTCGAAAATACATTAAACAGGATTCTAAAAATAATATTTCAGAAGATACCTAATAATTACACGCTGCGAAACAAAATCTAGAAATTCCATTGGCGGTTATTCCCGTGAATTAGGCGACTAAACCCTTTGGAAATTCCATTGTTATTTATATCATACTACTTACTATAAAAGCAAACAATTAATGATTCCACATTTAGTAATAAGTACTGTATTGACTTCATAAGATCAAAAACCAGTCCATTACTTTATTTTCGATTTAATACCTATACTTTATTAATGTCATTTTGACTCTGTTTATTTAATCGGTGTAATTGTAATTACATATTGTGTGATCTAATATCAACGATAGGAATTGCAGGCAGGTGAAAAAATGATAGTTTATAATGTTGTAAGTTTTTCCAAAAAATCCGTGACAATCCAGAATACATCAAAACATTGAATTTCAAGCAAGTACATTTATTGGAAGCAGGACTGACGATATCCATATATTTATTGGTAGCAGGCTTGCGGCCTCAACGGGATTGGAAGATTTTAAAAAGGAAGTTGCGCGTCGCAGTGTGATGGATTTTTATGACAATGGACAATATCCCACTCTTGGAAATCTTAACAAAGTTCTGGTGGATAAAATATTATTTTTGGATCTCATGAGTCATTGCGACGTATTTTGCATGATATTGGTTTAAAATTCAAAATACGTAAAGATAAAATAAAGTATTTAATGGGAAGATTAGACATTGCTACAGCGCGTGAAGATTTTTTGAGGAAAATGAATCAAAATGAAAATGAACTAGCGACGGACGGCAAATAGTCTATTTGGACGAGACTTAGGTGAATAAAAATCACTCGATTACACACATGTGGCAAAATAATGAGAGCAATGGGGGTTTAAAAGTGCCAGTTGGAAAAGGAAGCCGGCTGATCATTTTGCATTGTGGTTAAGCAAAAACGGGTTTTATCACGGGGAGTAAATTTATATTCCGTATGATAAAGGTTATGTCGAATACAGATTACCATTATGAAATGAATTCCAAAATCTTCAAAAATTGGTTTGAAGTTTGTGACATTCCTCGAAGAACCCTCTGTAATTGGAATGTAAAATAAATATTTTTTAATCACAAATAAAAATTTACCAATGTAACAAGTTCATTGTATTGTAAAAAGTATGCTGTTTTATGTTGATGTGCACATTTAGGTATTTTTGTCTTTAAAAAAATAAATTTGTAAAATCCCAGCCGGGGGTAAAAATCAAGTATTATTAAAATTTAAATAGCTCATAAATTGGTTATCGCTTTATTAATTAGCATCTGATAAAACCTGTCTAAGAATTTCCTTGTTTCTGAAATATATAGGTATGTAATATGAGTTACCGGACACCTTGTAGGTATTTTTAAACACCTACGCATTTTCATTCAATCCTTATTCAGACTTAAATTCAGTCCCGAACATAATAAAAACATTTTGTTTAGTAAAATTAATTTTAAGTCGTGAACCTTCTCGTGTTGCTTTACCTGTAAATTTTATTACTGAGTTTGGACTTTGACCGTTCACTTAGTTTCTGTTTGACTATAGCAAGCAGTTCAGATACAAATAAAAACGTGATAAAACCTCCCATTTTACTTTTATTTTAATTTGTTATTGTGAAACGATTGTGAAATTCCAACGGAACTTTTAATTTTCTTGTACGGGATAGTCCCGATATTTCTGGATTGATGGCAACTCTATTCGGAAAAATTATTCAAATACAAAGCGATGATGAACTAAAAGTTACATATAACAATCTCTCCAAATAAAGTCAGAAATCACTGGTTATATTAAGTCAAGCACGTCCCTTAACATTTTGTATATAATAAAAACATAATTGCCATAATAATTACAACACTTCTTGCATAAAAAAATTATTACATCTAATTTATTGTAATTAGTTATATAAATATAAAATTATATCGCGGACAATAAATATGCTACAAAATGTAGAAAAACCATTCACGTAATCAGAGTACAATTTAATTTAAGCTGGTTGATTAGTGGACTCCTATACAGATTCATTCTAAAGGTAAAACCAATATTGTATTCACAATGCAAATTCCTGTTGCGGATCATCTACTATCCTTAACGCATTTGGAGGATAAAACCATTTTGGTGTTTTAGGTGCAGTATTAATTAAAGCTGGGGACTCACAAAAACCAGTTTTGTGTTCAAATTGCAATGAAAAAATTCCATGTGTGGTTTCTTCTGCTTACGCATTTCGTAGAAATCCGTTCTAGTTTTTGATAAAATTCTAGTTGCTTTTGTGCTGCCAGTATTAGAGAAAAGCCATTTTCATGTACTCAGTAGAATGGCTACACTCGGTACTTTTAAGTCTCCGCGTATAGATTCACCCTATAACTGAAACCAGTTCTGTGTTTAGAATACAACGAAAAAATTCCAGGTGGGGTTTCATTTTTGGACGCATTCCTCGTGTTAGAAGTGCATTTATAAAATTCTAGTTGCATACTTTGTGCTGCCAGAATTGGAAGAAAGCCATTTTCATGTCATGAGTGGAGTTTTAATTCCCCGCTTACAAACTCACTTTATAAATAAAACCAGTTCTGTGTTTAGAATGCAACGAAAAAATTCCAGGTGGGGTTTTATGTAACGAGTTTCGTAAGAAACCATTCTCGTGTAAGTGCAGTTTTAAATTTATAGTTGCGTATGTGCTGCCAGTATTAGAGGAATGAAATTTCATGTTCTGAGTATAGTTTTAATTCCCCGCATACAGATTCAACCTATAATTAAAACCAGTTCTGTGTTAAGAATGCAACTAAAACTCATCAGGTGTGATTTCATTTGCTGACGCATTTCTTATGTTGGAAGTGAGTGCATTTATAAAATTCTAGTTTCTTAGTTTATGCTGCCAGAATTAGAGGAAAGCCATTTTCATGTTCTGAGTGTAGTGTTAATTCCCCGCAAGCAAATTTAATCTAAATTGAAACTAGAACCGTGTTCAGAATGCAACGAAAATTTCAATTGTGGTTTCACCTGCTCATGCATTTTGACGGAAACCATTCTCGTATTCAAAGTGCAATTATAAAATTCTGGTTGCAAACAACGTGCAAACAGAATTTTAGGAAAACCATTTGCATGTTCCGAGTGTAGCTATAATAATATAATTAGTTTTAGTAAAACCAGTTCTTTGATTCGAATGTGGCTCCCCCCCCCCCCCCCCCGAGACGGAAATCGGAGTACGGCCCGCGGGTTAAAGTATGAACATCCAAATGGCCCGCGATGCTAAAAAGGTTCCCCACCCCTGATCTAGGGAGTTATATTTATTTAATTATTTTTTTTTTTCAGGTTCTCCATAAAACAGTTATACACCAAATTATTACGGAGAAGATTACAAAATATAAGAGAAAAAAAAGGTCAAGGGGGCAGTTTCACTATGTTGAGACATATGTCAAAAGATAGTTACTGAACTCTCTATAGGTAACATTGAAGATGTCAATGCTCAATGCAGAATCGTTAAGCAGTTAAATTGCTGGGTGAAATGCAGATCCTGCCAATGTCTGGGAATTTAATAAAAAGGCACTTTCTAGATGAGAAAAGTGTGGGAGAAGCTGAATAAAAAAAAATTAAGGTGCGCTCGGCAAAATTAAGGGAGATACAGCCGTTTAAAGTATAAATAAAATTTCACTTCGTGAACCGATACTACGCCATTTTGTCACTGTTATGTTGGTATCCCAGACCTGATACAAATGAAGCTACATACGATTGTAGCCGACTTCGTGGGATAAATAATAAGGCGCGTAATTATGAAAAACAGAATTAATAATGGTAATTTTTGGAGATCGCTGGCAACGGTTCATAAACACTTTTTTTTTTAAAAACCTTTTGATTCACCTTAATTACATTAAAAGGCAACTATTTGCATTGGGGGAAGTGGAAAATATTTCATTCTAAATTTCGATTACGTAAAATTAAAATTAGCTTTCGTCTTGTGAGATTGTACGCCAGAATCACAAACCATGTTACACAAACCTAGCGTAGCCGCTAAACTACTTGAAAACTGGGATGTTTTTCTTACCTTGACGCGAGTAGGCGTTATAAAGGGGCACTTTCTTTTGAATCACAAACCATGTTACACAAACCTAGCGTAGCCGCTAAACTACTTGAAAACTGGGATGTTTTTCTTGCCTTGACGCGAGTAGGCGTTATAAAGGGGCACTTTCTTTTGTATCACAAACCATGTTTAGCGTAATCTTAGGTTAGGTTACTTTAATTTGGAAGGTGAAAAACAGTTCAAAAAATCGTTGAAAAAAAGCCCGCTAGACAAATTTCATAATTACGCGCCTCATGTATCCTACGAAGTAGACTACAATCGTATCTAGCTTCGTTTGTATCAGGTCTGGGATATCAACATAACAGTGACAAAATGGCGTAGTATCGGTTCACGAAGTGAAATTTTATTTATACTTTAAACGGCTGTATCTTCCTCAATTTTGCAGAGCGCGCCTTAATTTTTTTTTATTCAGCTTCTCCACACTTTTCCCATCTAGAAAGTGCCTTTTTATTAAATTTCCAGACATTGGCAGGATCTGCATTCCTCCCAAATTGCTCTATATATATGGTGTGATAGCCCTCTATCCCCCATCCATGAAGAAGGTTCCCGTTTTTACCAGAACATTTGAGAGTATTCGAGAGAATTCCACAAGATTCCAGAACATTCTGGAATGTTCAGGAATAGCCTGGAACTTTCGGGATCATCCCGGAACATCCCAAATCATTGTGGAACATTCCAGAACACTCTCGAATGTTGTTGAATGTTCTGGAACATTGTGGACCATTCGAAGCCTTTTTTGTGTAAGTGGGGCTACCCATTGGTAGGAGTATATAAAGCAATATCCATCGTGGGTTCGAACATCAGTTCAATCTCATCAGTTAATGAGACAACCCGAGCAAAGCCGGGTACCCTAGCTAGTTAAGAATAATCAAAGGGTTAAAGTACCTTGATGACAAGCATGTCAATTACTCTGATGTCTGTTACATCTTTGTTCTTATAAAACATCTCTCGGAGTTTTTCTTTCACTTGCTGCTCATTCTTGGGGATGGCATATTGCATCACTAGAAAATTAAAATATTGACACATTATTATTGAAATGATTTAAAGAAATTTCAAGGCAGGTGGGGATACTTGATTTGGTACAATTTACGGTATATACGGTAATACAAAATTAATTTATATAAAGTTTCTATTCTCCTCTTACTTTGTAATTTGCACAAATTATTTAAATAACACTTTGATTCAACTTCATTACAACAAGAAATAACCATTTACATCAGGGAAGATGGTAAAAGATGGAATAAAGTTCCAAGTTCCAAATCAATTTACAATACAAAACCAAAGACTCTCGCCAAGTTTGATTTGGTAAACTTTCGAAATCACTGGACACGCTTTGTGAATATTTTTAAAGAAAAATCTTTTTATTTACCTTAACCCTCGGCGGAATTGTGGCATCCCAGTGATAACACATACAAAATAATTATAACCTAGTACACCAGTGGACTTTTTAATATAACACATATATATTGAAGTAACTAATATTGTCAAAAACTTCATAAAAAAATCTAATAACATCATATTTACCGACATTTTTGTCATTCAGTTCAAAATTTTGAAGTAAAAAAAAAAGTCATGAGTTCCGCTAAGGGTTAATTACTGTAAAAGACAACTTTTTGCATGCAGGGAGATGGGAAATACTGCATTCAATATTTCAATTACGTAAACTGAAAAATTTGTTTTCGTCTTATGAGATCTCAGATTATATTAAGAGTGTCCAGTGATATCAAAAGTTTACATTCGATTTTATTAGTTTGATGAGACATTTGTGGAAGGTTCTGTGTCCATCTAAATACGCACTTAATTTGTGAATCAATTCGAGTTGCTAACTAAGAACCAGAGATAACTTATTTATTTAGTAAATAGTTGTTTCTTATACAAAATAAGTTGAAACGAAGAATTATTTCAATAATTTGGGCACATTTAGAAGTAAGCGGAGTACGGAAATTTGACTTAACTTTTGTTATAAAATAATCATTTTAATTACATATAAAACAGTATAGTAGGAGAGGGTATAAAACGGAGGTAAATATCGGTTCGGACTGGCCACGCTTATTACGAATAATTTTGAGAAAAAAACTTTAGATTCGCCTTAATTACTATAAAAGGAAACTTTTTGGCTTTGGGGCGGCGGAAAATAATGCATTTTGATTTTCAATTGCATAAAACCAAAATTCACTTTGCGAACCGACACAGCGAAAATCCGCAGCCGTACCTGTCACTGTTATGTTGGTATCCTTGATAAATTAACAAGAGCTAATACGACTGTAGCCGACTTCGTAAGATAAGGCGCATAATTATGAAATTTGTCTAGCGGGCTTGTTTGTGTAACATGGTTTGTGATACAAAAGAAAGTGCCCCTTTATAACGCCTACTCGCGTCAAGGCAAGAAAAACATCCCAGTTTTCAAGTAGTTTAGCGGCTACGCTAGGTTTGTGTAACATGGTTTGTGATTCGCGGTATTTCATGTAAGTATCCCACGAAGTCGGCTACAGTCGTATTAGCTCTTGTTAATTTATCAAGGATACCAACATAACAGTGACAGGTACGGCTGCGGATTTTCGCTGTGTCGGTTCGCGAAGTGAATTTTGGTTTTATGCAATTGAAAATCAAAATGCATTATTTTCCGCCGCCCCAAAGCCAAAAAGTTTCCTTTTATAGTAATTAAGGGGAATCTAAGTTTTCTAAAAATTATTCGTAATAAGCGTGGCCTGTCCAAAACGATAATTACCAAAACGGATATATAGATACTTCTGCTGAAGAATAACGACTGAGTGCAATAAAACAATATTTTTTTCGACAAAATAAGGATTTATAAAATATCCTACAGTAGTAACCTCTGAAACGAACTGGCTTACCTAAGCATTTGAATAATATTTAGAGTATTTAGTAATACACTCAAGTGGTGCTTAATTTCTTATGTTTACTAATTTGACATTAGCCTATAAACTGAAATGACATTTGATGTTATTACATCTCTTCAAAATACTTCTAACAGAAAAAAATTGAACAAATTAGAGTAATTCAAAGTAGTTATTCATTTTATGCTGCTATTTAATCGTTTAATAAGGTAAAAACTAATTTTGATGACATAACCATAACACAACTACGAATTTAATAATAAAGAGATGTAAATACTAACCTATGTAAGGAACTTGCCTGTACCATACTCGATACAAACTCAAAACTCTTCGGCGAGCCTCTGCGGCATTTAAAGATAAAACTGGCTTTACAGTTTTTTGGGCCAATTTCATTGCCTCTCGAGCCGCCATGTTTTTCGATTTTTGTCCAAATGAGAAGTGTTGCCAATGACTCCAAATCAGACGTCAACACAAAAAAATAATATTAGTGAGTAGGTACTGACAAAATGCTGCCAGTAGCATAAAATACCCCCATAAGAGGCTACGGCCACGTTCAGACTTTTCCGAATTATAAGAGTTATGTTTTATTTTAGTTCAGGGCGTTTTATGCTATTTCTTTATTTTATTTATATTTTATGCGTATTCAATTTCAATGCCTTAATTGATAGGTTGTCAATACTTACATACAAAGTACTTCCTAGTAATATTTCAGGATCAAGCCTCGAAATAAAACATTTATGATCCCGATAAAATAATATTTCAAGTAATCAGGCAACGTTTAGGCGCCTGGTCAAACAGATACCAAACGCACTCTCAAAATTTCACACAAGTGAACATTAAATTGGGGTTTCTAAATCTATATTTTCAGACAATACCTAATAATCATTCCACACAAAACAATTTTCTGAAATTCCAACGGCGGTTGTTTCCACGAATTAGTATACGAATCCTATAGAAGTTTTTATTGTTGTTATATCTATTATCCCTCTATAAAATCGAACAATAAAATTATTATACTTTTGAATGTAGCTATAAGTGGTTATCCATTATAAATAAATAAAACAATATTTCTTTGTTAGAACCATTTATACAGGTATATATCTTCTTCTTCTCAAGTTAAATTGTTGAGGATCGTGATCCCTACTCCAATTTACATGGTGGACACGGCTCCTCTACTCATTGCGGGTATGCGCTGCGTGGAGAGCTGCAGATACCGACGTACCAGACGCTAGTGATACTTGCAGTGGCGGATTTGCCCTAAGGCCCCTTCGGCCCGGGCCTGGGGCGGCCAGATATTAGCCAGATAATCGAGACAAAAAGTCACTGATGATAACAAGAAATAATAAAAATATAAAAATGTATTACTAACTTCACGAAACTAAGCGCGCCTGAAGTCGAAGAAAAGGTCAGAGCATTGCAAATAGTTTATAAACCTGTAGTAAAACCAGTTAAATAAACAAAACCTAAAACCGTTTTAAATGTTTTATTTAAACGTGCTATTATCTTTGAAATCTTAGAAAGTATTACGAACTAGCAGCGATTATAGTTAACTATATTCCTGAATCGATTTCGATAAAAGTTGGCAATAAAGTAAATTCATTATGTAGTCTATTACTGAGAAACGGGCGTCTGGTAGGTACTTACGTAGGCCTGGGGCCTAGGGCGGCCGAGACTGCTAATCCCCCACTGGATATTTGGCCCCTCCAGGCAGCGCAATGGTGACCTTTCTCTGCTTCTTCTGTCTTCAACTTTACCAGTGGCTATGAGTTTCTCAAGTCGGAGTCCTCAGTTTGGCGAGCAACGTGTCAGAAGTATCTTAAGATATGTTGTAGGCAGATAGTTAAAATCCATTGTGGATGCATACCTCTTCCAAGAAATATGGTGAAAATCAATGCCCGGACGTGTCTCATCTTGATGGTCTTCGTTAAGCCTCTATCACTCCAATACATTTCGCATTTTACTCATGGCATCGTTTGCAAATTCTTCTTTTTTCTGTCTAGCAACCTCCTTCGTCACTCCTACAGACGAGCCTAGGCATATTAAGTCGTTCACCGTTTCCAAGTATGTGAGAGCATTATTTGTTCTTACAAAGATGTTTGCCCAGTCTATCACCGTTGAAATAAAGATTTGGAAAGTGGTGGGTATTCCTTTTATTTAGGTAAACTTTTTTTGTATTTTTGGGCATTGTATAAATATCAGAAGTGATGTTTTTACTTTGATTAGTAATAAAAATAATTTGGTTTATTTCATTTTTTATATCAATCTCCACTTAATTGTAGAAATTCCAGAAAATTTTAGAATTCCCCCCGCATTCCGGACAAAGATCTATATTTCCGGACTTGTCCGGAAAATTCCGGATGTATGGCAACCCTAGGCGCACCTGAAGTGAAATAACACAAAACTGCGGTATACAAATATTACATTATTATTATTTTTTGTGCTTCGTAGCCTCCCCACTCTTGTCTACCTACTTTAGTTTTCTGTAGGTTTTACTTGTACCGCGTGTGAATTGCACACTCTGATTTTTTTTACATTTGATTGAATCGGTGCTTTTAGCAGAATTACTCAAACTCGTGGATATTAATCAATGTTACGAATTACCTATAGATGAAAAGACATAGTGACGAGGATGATGCGTGTAGTTTTAATTAGTTGGGGAATAATATATCTATAATTTTCTTTTTTTTTTTTAACTTAGAAGGAACATGTTTAACCTATAATAAATCAATATTTTCGTGTTTTACCTACATGTTGAAATATTTTGGGTTTATATCTCCATTATTCTGTTAATTTATTTGTTATCTTATTTATTGTCAAACATGGAATATAGGCGCTGCATTACACTACCCGCTCTATACCTTCTGGAATGAATTCATATTATTCAAAATACTAATTTCGGTTGTAAGGGAACGTACCCATACTACGTGACCAACTTTTTGCAATTTTTAACCCCCCTGTGACCAAAAACCTATGACCGCCGCCGCTCATTTGTACCAAGCGTGACATTTTGAAGACCCCCCCCCCCGAACAGGTCACGTAGTATGGGTACGTTCCCTAACTCTGCCTCTAACTCCGGTTCAATATTAGGTACTTATCACAATATCGCTGCAGCTCTTTTAAAAAATGAGAATTCGTATACAAAATGTATGGGGAAAAGAATTTTCTTCAAAACTTTTTTTTCGTGAATTTTTCCGATGTTTTAATAGCTGTTCTGCTATTCGGGGCGAAAAGACTTTTGCTTCGAATTAAAGATTCATTTTAGAAATTGGAAGTTTGTCTGGGGAATTCAGTAAAGTATCTACCTACAAAAAATATAAAACTATTTTAATTGTCATTTTCAAAAATGGAATTGATTTGTCATGCCATTATACAAAGTTAAAGGGTCACGTATGGAATGTGGGAATCATAGAAAGCTATTAGCTTGCTTAGTAAAGTAGGCAAGCTGTACGGTAGAATATTTATTGAAAGGGTAAGAATGGAAACAAAGGATAAAATATGGGATATGCAAGGTGCCTTTAAAGTGGAAGGGACTAGATTTTCTCATTGCGTATGCTCACTGAGAAGTTTCTTGCAATAAACCAGAAACTCTTCTGTGTCGTAGATCTACAAAAAGCACGGCCGAGTTGACTGTGCATTCAGACTATTCCATGTAGATGAGCCACGAAACAAAAAAACTTGGTTCTACGTTTTTACGTCCAATTTCTCCTTCGGACTGGTGACTTCTACAATAATTGACTTCCACAAGATAAAACCTGTTCAAGAATCTCCCCAATCCAGAAATATTACCTTGAAGGTCTTGAATTTGCTTTAATACCTACTATTTTAATTCAGATTTGAAATTCAGACTTGTGGATATTTGAATTTTGCCCTAAAGATAATACAAAGATATTTTGTTATATAAACCATACTTTAAGTCGACAACCTTCTTGTGAAACTTTACCTGCACATGTTACGATCAAGTTTGGACTTTGACCGCTCACATAGTTTCTGTTTGACCATAGTAGAAATGCCTACCATTCCTACCAAACAACCCAAAAACACCGGCCTATCAGACAAGCAAGAATAACTTTTCACAAAGACGGGTATAATGGGTAATAATAAATAAAACATCAATGTTTATTTTATAATATAATATTTTATTTTATTCAACAATCAATACAAATGATATTGTGATCAATGTTAGAGATAAAACTAGATAAATAAGTACTGATTTCCTTAGGTAGGTATGTTTGCAATTATTCGTGTTAGTCAATAATGCAGAACATTATTAATTATTACAAAATGTTTTTCACAGTAAAGAAAAAAAATTACAACAAAATGTTTTTAATACTATTGACTAGTACGGCTTTAAAAATTTAATGTAATTCGCTGTCTTGGTGTAATGTTTATTAGTTTTACAATAAAAGAAACACGTTTTTCGTAGATTGCGATTTCAAATATTAAAATTGTGGTGACATTTTAGCAGATCTTTCCCACATTTTGTTTATATCTTTGAACAAAAATTTTGCATGATTTTTCGCTAATCGTCGTCAATAAAAATTATTTGTGTTTATTACGTTTTTCATACTTATTTATTAACAATAATTTTCCTTACTTATAATAATTAATAGCGATGAAATAATTTGAAAGTGCCATATTTCAAAAGCGTTATGTATGACTACGCTTTAAAATATTGAAAAATTATCACACATTATACAAAACAACATATTAATTACATTATATTCATTTTAAATACATATATTATGTCTGAAACATATATTTTATATTTACAAACAAATTCAACTGGACAAAATATGTTTATAAAATTATGAATCTTTTTTTACGTACAAATCTAACAGGAACTAATAATTTGCTCGACGCTAAAACTTTAAAATTTGACATAGAAAAATATGTAAAATATCAGTACATGAAAAAAAGTGTCCATGTCTTTTATAAAAATATCATATTATTTTTTTTTTTTATTTAAATTCAACCGTTTTTCTACTTGTTACAATTAAAATAATATGGGTAAAACAACCAAAATAATCTCTTTGATATTATAAATTATTTAAATTTATGTATACTATATTTGTCTTTATAAAAAGCTCATACGTTTAAATTAAAAGTGTGGCATGAAAATATATTCCAAATCTTCTAGTCTACCAAATTAACGTGCGCCTACCGATTTCTGTTGATAAAGGTAGGAGCACACACGATAATATGTGTTTAATGTAATACACTATGTATAAAATCACTATAAACATAATATGAAGGTAGATATTATTCATTTCTGGGATAAACTAACAGCGGTAGGCGGGAAGACGTCTAAAGAAGCAGCCTGACGAACTCTGAAAGAATTAAACAAAAATGTAATTAATTAATTATTTTGATCAACACCAGCTTCTGCTCAGTTGTTTCGCTGAAATGCAAGTATGACACAGTCATCAAATGACCATTGGGCGCCATTTTGTTTTTTTTGACGGTTGTAAAGTTTTTTTTTTACATTAGCTCCACACACTAGGTCCTGATGAAAATAATTTCACTCAGGGCCTAGGTCATTGTAGGGGATGCTGTGTGGAGGATCATTTTAGGAAAAATGAAGGAGGGGAAGTTATGGAAAGGAAAAAGGTATGAGGGGTGGGTAGAAATCTGGGGTCAGTGTGTTCAACAGTGATGGGGGCATGAATCCATCCCTCCAACTGCGGTGCAAGGCGATGGGTTAAGAGAGAGCAGCTGAATTTGGTCAAACTGAACTCTACCTATCCGGTCCGCCACGCAGCTAGTGAGCAGTCGCATTGGCCGCCAAGACCTGAACTCACCTCACCCGGCAAAGTCGCCAAACGGAGCGCACCGCTTGGGGTAACCTGTGACAGAGGTGTTGGTTGGACTCCAGATACTAATATCTACATCCTGTATGTTGGACGAATATCTACAGCTCATATGTTGGACTAATATCTACGAACTTTAGAGTGTTGACTAATATCTACAGAGCTAAGGTCGGACGAATATCTATGACGGTCCCAGTGTTGACTAATATCTACAGAGCGTAGGTTGAACTAATATCTACAGAGCGTTGGTTGGACTAATATCTACAGAGGGCAGCTGAGCAAGAGGTTGTACGGAAAAGCATAAATTATTTCAATTACGTAATTACTAATTACGTAAAGGCTTAAACGTTTTAAAGTACGTAGGTACATGAAGTTTTTGCATAATGTTACGTATTTTGCTGTTTACGGGGACAATAATTTATTGAACAAACATGGAGGTCATAATACAAAGATATTTATTTATTTCGAAATACACGGCACCACAACCTAACCTAACCTAACCTAACCTAACGGACATAGAAATGGTCATGGTAACAGACTAAATAATTTAGAAGCACTCGAAATAAAGACACCTGTTAAAACAAAAACCCAAATCCAAAAATCAACAATTACTGTTAGAAATAAACTTGAAGTTTCATACTTCAAGTTTATTTTTACAAGTTTAGTATGTATAGGAAGGTTTATGAAAGTGTCAAAACAATAGAAAAATTAAATGTAGAGACAGTTTTCTGTACTGTGATGGAATCTGCCCCCCCCCCCCCGCCCTTGCTTACATAGCTATTCGCATTGGCGTATTTGCCACAGTTACAGAGTTAACATACTATCTATGCTATACTATTATGCCATACTATTACGGCCATTCATATACGCTAAAATGAATAGCCGTGTAAGGTGCCACTAACAGCCGCTGTTCCCAATTGTACTAATCATCTGCTAAGCCGAAACTAAAGTTCAACACTATTTAAGTATCACTTAATTTAAGGAAGCCGGAGACGTGGATTAAACTCGACTGAGCAAAGCAAAGTTATAAAAAGTGTCGTCACGAGATATAGACGCCACTCTGGTGACACTTTTTATAACTTTGGTTTGCTCAGTCGAGTTCAATCCACGTGTCCGGCTTCCTTAGATTAAATGATGCTTGAACAGTGTTGAACCTTAGTTTCGGCTTTGCAGACGATTAGTAGAATTGGGAACAGCCGCCGTAAGTGTACAACGTTTGCAAATGAGGCGCACATAAACGTACCTACTTATCATAATTTAGTTGTTCTAAAAGTGGTAAACTGTTGTATCTTATTTAATTGAAATTAAAAAAAGATTATTTCATCATTGAATCATGATAATTCAATACCGCTGGATCTATCGTAGATGCAAAGGTAATGTAAAATCAGGGTGGAACATTAAAAAAAAAAACGCTGGAAAAAGCTTACGGCCGTTGTTCCCAATCCTACTCATAGGCGGATTTAGGGGGGGCACGGGGCATGTGCCCCCCCCAAATCCTGGATCCGCCCTTGATCCTACTGATCAATTGTTGAGCCGAAATTTTGGCTCAACACTCCTCGACTCCACAAATACGCTTTTCCCAACGCAACTCTCCAACTATCATCAGGCGAATCAAGCTTTGCTAAACAAATCACTTCGCTGATCGGAGACTCAGATTGATCGATCGAAACATTGGGAACAACGGCCGCTATTATTTTTCTGGGAACCATTCATTGGATAACCAACACCTCTGTCATAGGTTGCTCTAAGTTTGGTAACGTAGCAGGGGTACCCGGTTTCATAGGGGGTGTCGTGGTATTGGCGACGATGCATCGGTCCACCAAAAGCGTGGCGGGCCGGATAGGGAAAGGCCGGTTGAGGGATACCTTTTGACCTCTCTAGCCGGACGCTATCGACTCATCGCTCTGCACCGCAGTGGGAGTTCATACGTTACTCCTGGGCACACTGACTCCCCAGATTCCTACACACACTCACCCCTCATATATTTTTACTTCCCAGAACTTCCTCTCCTTCCTTTACTTATAAAGACCCTCCCATGGCATCCCTAAAGACCTTGTAGAAGTAGACCTTGAGGGAAACGTTTTTTCTCAGTGCGTCCCGAGTGGAGTTAATGTAAAAAAAACGTTACTTGACATGGTCACAAAGTATACTTGGTCGAAGTCACAAACTCATAAACACAAATAAATAAAATAGCAATTCTTACTAGATATTTGCCACATTTTGTGAAAAAAAATTTTTTTCAGTATTGTTAAGTATTTTGGCTTCAAATCCAATTTTTTTTAAGGTGACTCTTTTTAGGGTGAATTGCCTGATACAACAAAAGTCTTCCATCGTATCAAACTCCTCGAAGACCCGAAGAATTGTTTCCTTGGGAATTTAGCCGTTTATAGACATTGCAGATTTTATGTGCACTCTGTTATTATTATTTTCAAACGTAAACTGCCTCTTATTCTTTATTAAAATTTAGTTTTAATGATTCTTTTTGATAATATTGTTCTTTAGGAATTGCTTTGTATATACTGTATATTCTTTGTTTCACACTGTTACTCTGTGCACTCTGTTATTATTATGTCTAAACGTAAACTGCCTTTTATTCTTTATTATAATTTAGTTTTAAGAATTCTTGTTCTTAATATTTTTCTCTAGGAATTGCTTTGTATATACTGTATATTCTTTGTTTCACATTATTAAATCAATTTCGTATTTTGTAAGGACTCGTAAGGAACACTTTAGGATTAATTTTATGTTTATTATAATTAAGCGCACTTGAAGTGAAATATCACAAAACTGCGCTATATAAATACTACATTATTATTATAATAGCCGGGTAGTACCTTCGTAGTTGATTTTGCCATCTTTGTCCACATCCCCCAGAGTGAGAACCTGGGACAGCTGTGCGTCCGTGACGGGTTCTCCGATCATCTCCAGCGCGCTGCGGAGCTCGTCCTTGGTGATGTAGCCATTGCAATCCCTGTCGAACACCCTGCAATGGAGAAATTACGAGGTCTTAGTACTATATTAATATATTTTTATTTAAAATATTTTTATTATATAAAATTAACATATTTTTAATAATAGCAACTCTATTCAATTATTAAAATCAAAAATGTGATGCGTCTCCAATAATGATTACAAACTCCGGAAACTATATGCTCCTTAATCCTAATTTCAAAGTTCTTTTTATTTAACGAGTAAAAATGAAAAATGCAAGCAAAGAAATTTTACATTAGGTTTAATGTAAAATTGCTTAAAATCTTAGTTAACTGGTACCCAACATGCGTTGCAATGCCATTCAAATAAATAAATTGCTTCCCGTTCTGCGCCCCCTTCCACCAACCCCGCCTTCCCCCTCCCTCGTCACCCCTGCTGCTAAAATATATATTGGAAATTCTCAGCACAGGTATTTGGATTTCCGATTCAAATATTGATGCCCAAATTTCCATATAAAATTTTTTTTTTCATGTATTTTTTTGTCAGTTGTGTTAGAGTTGGTACTTCTTCTATCAATGTTGGTAACAAATATACAGGCGTAGTGACAGGTTGTGCTGGTTTTCCATAATATTGACATATTTTTTTCATTGTTATTTGAGTTGCACCATATGTGATCGACGCAGGAAGAAATTTGTCCGCTGACATTCCGTGTTGGATTATTTATAAATGATTTAGCGATGTCATTACATTTATATAATCTTCCTTCATTTTACCTCTTACCTCTTTCAAAATGTTCAGGTTAAAACGCCTGTGACAACGTTACAAGTACCTTTAGGTTGTAGCAATAATTGTTCCAATTCCATAATGAAACTGTTTGGATTCGATCCGTGTGTGCGGTAGATAGCTATGATATTGTATATAACTTCATTCACTTTTAAGTTCAGTTTTAGACAGTTTGCTAGCTTCATGTTGATTTCAGTGATTGTGACATTATTGTGTTTATTTAAGATGAAAACAGCAATACCACAGTTGTGGACGAGTAATATGTATAGTCAGGGATGTCGTACAGTGCGGCAGCATTATTTATATTTAAGTGTGCTTCTGTTAAAACAATGAGGTCCGGTAAAGTTTCAAGGAATGTATATAGGAGTATATACATTTTTTACACCAAATATGCCCAGGAATCGCTGTTACACCCTGTATAATAGCATGTGTCGCTCTCCATAGAGAGAAAACAAATGGCCTTATATTTAAACGCCTGGGGTCTCAAAAGTTTCGTATGATCTGTAGCTATTCGAAAACGTAAAAAAAAGAAATTATTGTTCACTATTAGCCCGCTAAAATGGCCGGAAGTTTAGAAAAAAAATAGATTTCGTGATTTGGAAAAAAAATAAAACAAAGGGTTCATATTTTATATTTTGTACCAAACTTATTTTTCATTACATAACTGCAGTACAAAGAACCAAAAAAAAATTTTTTTAAACATATGTGATGTGTTGGTTAAAAAAATAAAAGGGGAAAATAAGACTTTCTGGATAAAATCAGAATTCTTGTTGACTTACTTGTTTGTAATCATAAAGTAGAACATTTTTTTCATTTTTGTCAGTTATACGCATTTTTTAATAATAAACAAACGTTAAAAGGTTAGATTACTGAAAAAAAAAAATTAAAATTAAAAAATAAAATGGTTTTAGGTTTGTTTTCTGATTCTCAATGCATTTTAGCGGGCTAATAACCATTTAAAAAAAAAAAAAATTAATGCAGTTCTCATTTTCTTTGCAAGACGCAACTTTTTAGACCCCGGGCGTTTCTGAATTCAAAAGTTGAAATAATTGACACACCCTACTGTATAAATAGAAAGACAACAGAAAAATCAAATTAGCATCAATTTCAAGTGGTATTTATACGAATTTCTACTCACAAACTTCAAAGTAAAACTCCATGAAAATGTTTAATTGCTTATTCCTTTATAATATCTGAAAATGGTAAAGTTTTCTAACTCCGCTTACTGCTAAAGAAGGGCATAGCTATAGCATTCACTTGTGGGGGGGGGGGGAGGGTGAACCCAAGGGGGTGGGGTAGATCCTGGGAGGAGGAAGAAAGGGGGAGGGGTTGAAAAAATATCTAGTAAACGCATGTTTCAAAATTTAAATTTTAGTTCAAATAAAATCATTAAAAAATATATCCGAACACTTATTTATGATGAAAATTTCTTTATTTTGTCTATTTATTTACGGTCTTACAAATTAATGTATTTAAGATTTTTTTACATTGTTATTTGGCTTAGATATTATTGAAAAATGATAAACACTTTTGATCAAAAAATAATTACAAAAAGTACATAATTTTTATAGTTTTAACATCACGCCTTTCAGCATTTTTGGATGTAGGTATAAATAAAAGCAAATTTGGAATGAAATAAAAACGATATTGAGTTATAATTTTAAAAAGCTGGTAAGGAGAATAATTAATCTTTCTCATTGGAACCGCACTGTACGACCGTAAGAACATCTTTCGACGAAATGTGGATTGTCAGCCGCTGGCTGGTTAAAGGCCCTTAATAACCAGGGGTCCAGTAAATCTTGAACAGTTTTTCTGCGTGTTGTCGCGATCATATTTACCTCAACGGGGGGGACGTAATGGGATAGCATGAGGCGGGATGGGATAGGGTGGGAGCCCAGATACGCCACTGATCTTAAGTGAGGGGAGGGGAGGGGTCCCATCAAATCTTACTTAATCTCACCAAGGGGGGGTGGGGTCTAAATTGGAAAGTAAACGTAATTAATGTATGCCCCCTAAGGTATGATATCCAAATAAACTTGTTATTAAAGATATTACATATATAAAGTCGACTTTACGTGTGAAATTGGTAAATGAAGCACGAAAAAATATAATTTTCTGATAATTAAAATTTCGGGGCCAACTGTTGAGGGATAAACTGTCAGGTCATGTGGAAACTTTACCCCGAAAATCTCTTGCATCCTGATTTTTTAAAAGGATAATGCTCGAAGCTTTTCAATGGGTTCCATTTATCATAACTGTATTGAAGGAAACCGTGTGGAGAGTCTTTCTTAGAAAGAAAGGAAGTTCTGGGAAGGAAAAAGGAAACCGGAATCTTGGGGTCCTTGCCTAAAGAATCTATCCCTTCCTCTGCGGTACGAGGCGATGTTTCGGGAGAGCCCTGCTGGAGAGGTCAAAAAATTTCCCTCAACCAGTCTCCCCCGATCCTGCCTACCACGCAGTTGCTTGGAAGACGCATCCACCGCCAGGACCCGGACAAACCTCATAACATGAACTCTTACTCTCTTGCTAAGTCACCAGAGGTATCAAACCGTTGGGATGACCAATGGCAGAGGTGTTGGTTATCCAATAATTGTTTCCCGGGACGGCGATACCCACATCCACCCCCCAACTTGCCTCCACACAATCAAGAGATTTTCTTTGTACTTTTGGTTTAATATATTTTGAAACCGTTGCCAATTTCGCAAGTTAATTTACGTTCACTGATAATATCTAGTACAACCCAATTACGAGTAATATATTGTAGTCTAATCATGCCATAAGGTCGGAGGGATTAATGCTTTCGCGATAAATCCACCGCCATATTGTGTGTCATGACGATGCGGGTTTAAATTGGGTTAATCGACTTGTTTTTGATACTTGATCACTGACCTTCGAAATAATTATTGTGTTCTTTTTAATAAAGCCGATGTTAACCCCTCTAGCTAATTTGTTTGCTTTTCGGAACATCTCACATATGTCTCAAAGAAATCGTGGTGATGTGAAATGTCATGGTGAGAAATATGACCTAAAGAGAAAACACCACGCTTTTTATTCAAATCTAGAAGTTAACAACAGAAAAATTAAAATGGTCCCTCTACGAAACCAAGGTTTCTGACCGTAATTTGAAAAAATATTATGAAACTTCGTGATTTTTTTATGTACGAAATGACAAAAAATTGGTTACAGGTCGGTTCGGATCGAAGGTTCGGTTTCGGTTTCGGTTTCGGCAAGTTTCGGCAAAAAATCTAGTTTCGGCATCAGTTCGGCAGAAAATCTGTCCAACCTTCGGCCAAACCGAAAATCTGCATTCGTGAATTATCGCGCGTCGTACGCTAACTTCGGGTGAGTTCTCGGCTCGTGTGTCACCCGCTATCATCAGCTGAGTTCGCCGGCCGGTCTGGCGTGATTGTGTTGTGAGTTTATGTGTTATGTCTCGCGTATAGTGATTTTTATTTTTTTTTATGATTACCTCACGAAAGTCCCAGTTACTCCCGTCTGAAGCCAGTGAGACTATGACTTCCCCATTGTGGGGCTGAAGGTAGTGGGGGAGGGAAAGGAGATGGAGGAGAGGAAGGTGGGGAAGTACCTGGCTATTCAGATCTGGTCACCAAACATGGCTAAAGCCATTTCAAGCCACGTTCAATTCTGAATGGTGGTCTTACTGTAAGACCACCATTCAGAATTGAATTGGTGTAAGACTCTTACACCAGGGTGATAATGAGAGTATCTGCCACAGTGATTAGGGAACGTACCCATACTACGTGACCTGTTCAGGGGGGGGGGGTCATCAAAATACCACGCTTGATCACAACGGGGGGGCTTAGGTTTTTATCACGTAGTCAATCTAGAAATCTCGCGTTTTTTTTCGAGCTACGAGGGGAGGTTTTTAAGTTCGCGGAATGGGAAGGTAAGTGATTAATGGGGGTGCCGCTGAATTAGGTACTAATTGAACAACTCATTTTTAGGATAAACACCGGGTTTTATCGTAATTAGGTCATTAGTCTTTGAGCTATCGTCGACCAAACACTTCAATCGGGAAGAAATTGTGAAATGTGGAGAAAATTGAGTTCCGCGCTGTTATAAAGTTCCTTTAAGTTAATTTAAAGATCGGAAAAATGTATTAGGGTAGTAGGTGAATATGTTGAAAAGGAAAAATAATTTTGGTTTTTATTTCCACTCCTTACCCAATCCACAAACTTAAAAACCCACCCTCGTACATTCAAATATGGCGCGCAGTGTTTGGCGCTTTTTAAACTCGCAGGTGGCAAAGCAACTATAACAACGAATGGATTGATGCTGAGAAAGTGTTTATTGAAGATGATTGAGATATAAAAATAACAAGACTTTCGTTTCCATAAATTACGTTCCGGTTTCAATATATTTTGACATAAGTTTTATCTTGATAATATTTTTTCCACTTGTAATGCATGCACTCTTGCTGTCACGCAGCAAGGGCCGTATTAATAAAGTCGAATATAAGCCAAATAATGCATCTTTTATTTTTTGTTAGCAAAAAATGATTCGAAACCATATTAATGAAATACTACGTGAAAACTGTAGGGGGGGGGTCTTGGAATATACTACACGTGGTCACCGGGGGGGGGGGGGGGAGGGGGGGGGGGGGGTAAAAAATTGCAA
Organism: Limnephilus marmoratus; assembly: GCA_917880885.1. Classification (NCBI taxonomy): domain Eukaryota; kingdom Metazoa; phylum Arthropoda; class Insecta; order Trichoptera; family Limnephilidae; genus Limnephilus; species Limnephilus marmoratus. The sequence continues at coordinate 24,616,605 of OU862919.1, read as the reverse complement.
AAAGTGTGTCACGTAGTATGGGTACGTTCCCATTAGTTAATTGTTTGTTTTGTTATTACTTCTGTCACGGACATTTATTGAGCATTGAAGTTCTTTCCGTTGAGTTATTCACTCGGATTTATGAATGATGAGAATTATGTAAAAAAAAAAATGTTTTTCATTTCATTTAACATGTGTAATAAGAATGTTGTGATTGTAAACGCAATTAAAATTAAAATACTCAATTAATGAGGTCCTTCCTTTATAAGTTTTGTTAATTTTTGTTTGTTTTACAGCAGTACAATTTAAGAGGCGGGTATGGGTACCGCCGCCCCGGGAATGTATTGGACAACCAACACCCCTGCCATAGGTCACTCCAAGTGGTTCGCCACGATTGGTGACTTAGCAGGGGTGCCCGGGTTCATGGGATGAGGTTTGTCTAGGTCTTGGTGGCGGATACGTTTGCCCAACCACTGCGTAGCGGGCTGGATCGGAGGAGACTGATTGAGGGACTTTGACCTCTCCAGCCGGATTCTCCCGACCCTTCGCCTTGCACCGCAGTGTGAGGAATAGATTCATACGTCCGTCACTCCTGGCCTCATTGACCCCCAGATTCCTACCCACCCCTCATACCTTTTTCCTTCCCATATCTTCTTCTCCTTCCTTCCCCTTAAAAAACCCTCCACACAGCATCCTCAAAGATGACATAGGCCTCTAGGGAAATTGTTTTCCTCGGTGCCTCCTGTGTGGAGCTAATGTAAAAAAAACAAGTAATATAAAACGTAATTATTATTATTTTTTCACATAGGTATTTCAATTATTTTAAACACGTGTTAACCGTGTGTATAAGTGAAAAAAATAAGCAAAATTAAAGTGAATAATAGATTTTTAACATGTCTAAAAAAGTTTCGGTCACGGTTTCGGTTTCGGTTTCGGGCGAAACTGAGATATATACCGAAGATTCGGTTTCGGTTTCAGTGGAAAGTCCAGTTTCAGTCGGACACTTATTAGTTACAGGCTTACAGTTTACAAAATATTTGTCTAATAAAATATTTGTGTTTTTTTCGTAACTTTCAAAACTTTTTTATGTTTGCATTAAAAAAATATATATTTAATAAATTAAGTCACTATTTCTAATAATAAATTTTAAAGTCGTATTTTATCACTTTTCCAAAACAATTTTTAGTTTTCGGATACGTTTAGAAATATTCTATTTATTTGGGTTTTATTGCAAAGCGGAAATAATCTGACCAACTGAAAAACTATATTCGGCCTGGGGCCCTACTCTCTATCTTTCGGTTTCACAAACCCAGCACGTTTGTGGTTTAACCTTCATTAGCGGGCACTGTCAACTAAGCGGACACGGTCTATAATTACTGAAATATCTCCGTAAATATACTAAAAATAGAGTTCATATTTTAGGTATTCCTCCGTAATACATTTATGTATTGGATTAAACAATTACAACATATAAATATTAACTGAGTGTACGGCATCCTCCTCATATCGTGCTAAAAACTTCCTCGCGCTCCGGTGCCGTACACTCAGTAAATATTTATATGTTGTAATTGTTTAATTAAGAGGAATACCTAAAATATGAACTCTATTTTTAGTATATTTACGGAGATATTTCAGTAATTATAGACCGTGTCCGCTTAGTTGACAGTGCCCGCTAATGAAGGTTAAACCACAAACGTGCTGGGTTTGTGAAACCGAAAGATAGAGAGTAGGCCCCCAGAGGGGTTAAAAAACTGCCATCCATTAACTAACTAACTAACCATCACGCCGTTTTCCGCAGGGGTAGGCAGAGAGGACGGACCGCCAAACAACTCGGTCTTGGCACACACTCTTTGCCTCACTCACATTCATACATCGTCTCATTCATTCTCTTCTATTATTCTGACTTTTGACATGGCCCGACTCAAGTATCTGATTCACTTGATCGTGCCATGTCTTCCTCGGGCGTCCCCGACTTCTTCTACCATTCACATTCGCGTCGTATATTCTTCTTACACTACTTTCTTGTTCATTCGCTCTACATGCCCAAACCATCTGAGGGCCCCTTTCTTAATCTTACTCATTATGCTTACATCAGCCTTACATTCTTTGCGGATATCCACATTTCTCACACGATCATACATTGTTTTACCACACATACGTCTCAGGGATCTCATTTCAACAGCATTCAGTTTACTTTCATCTTTCCTCTGCCAGTTCCATGCCTCACTGCCATACATCAGGGTAGGTACCAGGACTCCATTGTGGACTGCTAGGTTCCCTTCTTTTGACAGTTTTTTATTAGCGCCAACGGCATTCAGTCCACCATTAATAGAGTTACCGGCATTCATCCATTAAACAACATATATTCGCGTCGTTTTATTCGTTTTAACGGCATTCAGTCCACCATTAATAGAGTTACCGGCATCTATCCATTAAACAATACATATTCGCGTCGTTTTAGTTTTTAGTTTTAATTTAGTTGTTACCTTAAATCTATCTTCACGATTCCATTCGTGGTACGATTCCACAAGAAACGGTATTCATGAAAAATTTGTTGGGTTCTAAAAGTATGACATTGGATTTTTCTTGAACAGTTTTTAAAGTAAACTGAACTTTAAAAATAATACAGTCCGTATTTTAACAGATTGAAGAGATCTTTGTTGAACTTTGTTCCAAACTTTGTCGTCATGTTGCCATAAAGTAGCTTCGTCCAATTGTTTTGTCGACTCTTTTTATTATATTTACAAAGAATAATTTTTTCCTCTTATTTTCTCTGTTTTCCGTTATCATATATAAGTACATATATATATATAAATATATATATATATTTTTTTTTTTTAAAAGAAAGACAAACATTCCCGGGTTACGAATAACTCAACAATGTTTGAAAATCTCGTACTACCACCACAGAAAGCCGAAAATGTTGCTTGTGTTGGGACTTAGCCAGCCGAGGAATGGAACATGCGACGCTCGGGTGGAACCCAAGCGCTATGCCCACTCAACCACCGACCAGTCTATCCATATCTGGTTAATTTTAAATTAAAATGTGTACACGGTGTTCCGTAACTCATCGTAGGTACTAGCGGGAAACTGGTAAGCCTTAGTCACATTTGCAGTCGATTTTGCTTGAGTCAACCTTTTTTTATTTGATCTTTCGTTTTAGAGTAAATCGAGCCCGAATTTGAAATTATTGAAAAATTAGAAACAAATCGTTCGCTAGGGGGTTAATATTAGTTGTAAAATGTGTTGAAGCGTAGACCTTCCGAGTGATTCTAAATCTTTTGTGGGGTCTCTTTTGTGGGATTTTGTGAGATCTCCTGTCAGATTGTGTCATTTTCTACTGTTATTTGCTTTTTTCTATGGGCCGATGTCAGATTTCAACTGTGAGCCGTCACAAATCGGCGAAGCTGGCCTGATACCCATAAAAGCAAATAAAGCCATAGAAAATCACACAAATTTGACAGGAGATCTCACAAAATCCCACAAAAGAGATCTCACAAAAGATATATAGAATCGCTCGGCTGGCTCCAAAAAATTTTTTCAACCCTTTAGTTAGATACTCAGACAGAGGTTTTGGGTTTTATGACAATTCCACCAGTTTCAAGGTTGGGTTTATGTGATATATTCACCAGTTTCAAGGTTGTACCACCTTTTCAATTTTTTCTACGTACCACTATGTACCACCTTTTCAGAGTTTCCAATCATCTCTCAGGCGTGGTAAGTTCTAATCCTCTGCTAGATAAGTCCTCCATCATGACACAAGCAAATTTTCCGCTTAGTAAGTCGGTAGTGTTATATCCGCGAATGATTTTATTTTATTTATTTTTATGTGAATAGAGCACAAGAGTCTCAACTGCTCCCAACCGTCTTTAGATAGTGGATCTTTAGACTGGCTTGAGTCAGTGAGACTATGCCATTCCCAATTTGGGTACGTTGTAAGGCTGAAGGTAGTGGGGAGGGGAAGGAGATGGGGTAGAGGAAGGTGGGGAAGTACCTGGAGCTGATCAGCAAATATGGCTAAAGCCGTATTAGTTCTGAACGGTGGCCTTACACCAAGGCGATACTGAGATTATCTTCCACTGCCGCAAATATACTACATATTATTTTAAATGAATAAATTGGGAAAAAACACAACTTCTATATATGTATAAATCTTGTGTCACGGTGTTTGTGGCCACACTCCTCCGAAACGGCTCGGCCGATTTTGATGTATATTTGGTAGATATGAGAAAAGGTCGTACATAGTTCGTACCGCCGCGCTGGGTGATTAGGGTGTTCCTATCAAGATTTTTTGCAGAATTTTTTTTGTTGTATTTTTTTTCAGTTGGCATCAAAAAATCCCTAAAACCCCAACTTTTCTACCCCCACCCCATTTTTTAATCGCGATTTTAGTATTTTTGTATGAACAAATTTAACCTTCGTTCGTATTTCAAACAGAACGAAATTATTTATGTTGTTGAATGACAGATGGTGCTACACTAATATATTACTTTTTTTCAATTTACTTTTGATTTTTAAGAGAATTTAAGTTTGAATGAAATTCATTGAATTGAGAAAATGAATGGTTGGTGTTTTTTGTTTATATCGGCGGTCATCGTCTACAGCGCTCCATTCCTCTTTCTGTCATTGATCCTATCCCCACACGCTCACAATACATTGTTATTTTTTTATTTAACAACCTAAATATTCTCTAGAAATAATGTATACGGCAAAACAACGTTTACCGGGTCAGCTAGTAATCATTTAAAATTTACTTGCGAATGCCGGGATTTAGACCCGCTACCGCCAGATTGCTAGTCCAGAGCCTTACCCATCGATCACGGAGGCCATCATCATTTATCAATCTCTCAAAAGAGCCTTCTATCAAATTTTAAAAGTAAGCAAATATATAGAACACAAATGCAACTTTGATTTGAACAAATGAAATTTCTCTGAATACTCCTTCAGCTAATACTTTATTTTATTGTTTCACGAATTCCATTGGATGTAAAGAAGTTGTAGAGTTGTGTACCTGAAAGCGGCCAGGAGATCTCTGGTGATCTCATCCTCCGTGTCCCCGGCCTCCCCAGTCAGGGTGCCCTGCAAGGCCTGTATCTTTGTCACCCACTGCAAGAACTCTGCTTCGTCTATCAGACCGTTTCCTGGAACACAAAATAACAAACATATTTTAGTACAAGACGAAATAAAGTTTATTACTGCTGCTGTTTTATCAGTCTACTAGGGGTCTAGGTAAATTGAACGAATTGCAATTTTTCGGAATCAATTTTCGAATTCAATTGTTCGAGATGCAATTTTTCGAACTTAACCGAAACACTAGTTTTTCGAATTGATATAAGTATGTATGCAGTACGTACAAGAGTATTTTATTATAGGATGGACAATATCAACTAACCTAACAGTATCTCGTTAGTCATAAGCAAGTGAAATATATATTTAAAAGTTGATTAACAAATTCGAAAAATATGTCTTTCGGCCAATTGCTGTTCGAAAAATTGAATTCGTAAAACATGTGTGCTCCCGATTACTGGTACCGAGTTCTGTGAACATTAGACCTCTTGTTCAAAAGTGTTTCTATTTTTCTCTTATGTAATAAATTAAATCTAAAATTTCCCACTTAAATTCCTAAGAACAAAATGTTAAGTGTTACAATGGAAAGTGAAAAGAAAGTTTATTTTACTTTTTCCAAAAACATTTATCCTGTTTTAGTTTACTTTAATTATAATTTTTTATTTGAATAAATCTTTCACAACATTTAACATTTTTTGAAAATTTCTTAAATAACAATATTTATTTTGTTTTCAATTTTTCAGACAAAGTTCTCTTAAAAGGCACGTCGTAAAAATGCATTTATTTTCCAAGAAATATTTAAAGGACACATATCGAAAGAGGAAAAAAATAGAAAAAGACGTATTTAATTTAATTATTTAGTTATTTATATTTTATTATACTATATGTGTTAAATTGGAAATTTGATTTAATTATTTTTGATTTATTAGGTAATTGAATTTAATTTATTTATTTTAATTTAATTATTTGTTTTATGTATTATACTTATTATATTAGAGGCACTGCTGAAAACCAGCTACATTGGAGAAATCCTGGAATGTATAGTGACCTTTAGAACGTATAGTGACCTTTTTGTCAATAGAATAAATGAAAATGAACCAAATGTATAAAACTGTAAATGCATATTATATTGCTTATTCTTTTATAAATATTTAGAGGACACAATCATATTAATATATTATTATTGTCCTTTACAGCATTTAAAATTTCCGCTATCGATATCTTTGACAAATCTATTTTCCAACTTTTTTCAGGAAGGTACCACAATATTGAAAAAATCAAATAATTAGAGTCCAAGTAAACATGACTATTTCGCATTTGAAAAAAGAATCTTTACTGAACAAGGGTCAAAGTTCTAATTCTTGGCAGATTTTCGAAAACGGAACTGCTTTCCGCTTTCCGATTTTCGCCCTCTGCCCTCCGTCCTCCTCTCAAATTACACAGGAGTATCTATAGTACACTTTCAATTAAAAAGGTTCATCTTGGTGTCTTGGTGTTCTCTCTTTCTAAATATAGTATATTATATTATGCCCGACCATAATATTTAAACAGACATGAGCTTTATGATTTCGTGTAGTTTTGTGACAGATATGGCACTATGTGGATTGAGTGGGAGTGTAAGTTACTGTAGGGATACGATTCGATTATTTTATGGCTCGCTGCAGCTGCTATTTACTTCCCACCTTTCTAGAAATTTAATCCATCAAATTGGTTTTGTAGGATACGAGTGCTTTTGAAGTCAATAAAACTAGTAAGTTTCCTGGAAATTCAATGCGCTCGGGAATCGTAAATTTAAGCACCCACCAAGAAAAGTTTATTTCATTCCGATAAACCTACATAGGTAGAACTTGTAACATATCGTGCACTTTTAGGTAAATGTGATTATACAGGGTGTAACAGCACGTCCCCGAAGGATTTTGACCAGTGATTCCTCAGCATGTTTGAAGAAAAAAATGTAGATGTCATTTTGCTGACCGATAATATTTTGTACAATTAAACACATTTTTCCATCACACATCGCAACTAAGTAATTGGGTACACCTTGAGCCTAGCTGGTCACGTGCTACGCACTCCGTCTCGTGCCAGCAGCACTGTAACGGACGAGACAGAACACGTATCATATGTAGCAGGGTCAGTGGCGTAGTGCGATAGATTTTTTTGTTTTTAATGTGAAAAAATCGGAAAGCAAAATGTCACCTACGTTTTTTATTACAATTATGCACATTAATCACTGGTTAAAATTCTTTGGATGCGTGCTGCTACACCCTATATAACGAATGTCTAATAGTGACTACCCCGTGCCGATCGATCATCAATACACTTTTGAAAAACAGATTGGCGATTCTCCTAATTATTGCCAGTTTAAGAATTTAAAGTTCAAAACACAAGGCGCAACTCTAACGATTATCAGCATAAATAGTTGAATTGACCCAGATATTAAAAAAAAAACAACGCTGTGCAAATTTCATGACCCCAGAGCTCACCATCTGAGATTTTTAGCTGTGTAAGAAACCGTGTATTTTTCCTTAAAATTTTACAATAATATTAAGCAATCTGTTATTTTTTTCCAATTTTCCAATAAGGTTCCAGACAACTCAAAAAATCAAATCTGTAAATACCTTCATAAACCTTTAAGTAAAATTAAACAAAATGGAAAAAATACATGTTTTAAAGAAAATAGAAATTAAAACTATTTAAATATTATCAAAAAATCTGATTAAAATAATGCTTGCGTTAGTTAATGGTTTTTTTATGCGAATACCGCACAAAAATACCAACTTCTCCCGTCTGGTTCCAGTGAGACTATGGCATCCCCAATTGAGGTGTGCTGAGAGGCTGGAGGCAGTAGCGTAGCGAGGGGGGGGCGACAGGGGGGTGACACTCGACCGTGGGAAAAAATTCACGAAGGATATTGCCACCAAAGTATTGTATATATGAACACATATGTTCCTCGTGGAAGGCCCCGAATTTTGTGTCTAGGTCTTTGGTCTTTGTATAGGCGAACATATATTTGTGGATAAATCTGGAATTCTCTAGCCACCCTCCCCCCCAGGATGGACCAACTTTATGAACTCGAAATTAGCGTTTTGTCACGGACATATGAATATATCTGGACCTGCCCTAAGTGATAAAAACGTATTATTTCCCCCTCCACATGGCGCCGGCTGTAGCTCCTCCTTGGAACCGGCTCGCTCCATGGGGAGGGGATATAGCCTCGCTTGAATCTAAAATGTGTGACGTCATCATTCTTGCCGTGAACAGCGAGAAGCTGACATCCATACATTTAACGAAATAACGGCAACTTGTGCTATACAATATATCTACGTATCAATGTGTAGGTACATAGCGAATGTGGGCGGTACTCCAATGTGCTCGTCGCTGGTTACAGGGGTAAGTAAATTATGAAACATTTGTAAAAGTGTTTTAACTAAACACGGTAACAAAATATTGATATGTGTATTGGCGCGAGTCTTTTTGGGGCGAGCATTTGGCCTTAGCAAATATGTTTTGAACGTGGCAAGCAATTCGCGCTCCCATGTAAAAAGGTCTATTCATTCAAAGCAGATTTTGCTTTTAAGAACTAAATGGTGATATTGTAATGCGAGATGCCTATATACTGTCAGATTGATTGTTCAACGAATGACAGTCATCTTTCCCCTCTTCGCTCTCCATAGTTTGGTTTTACCCCTCATCTGTAATTGCTTGTCTATCCATTTGGATGTCTATGCGTTTTGTCAACTTTAATAGGGCGGTTAGGGCGGGGGGGAGGGGGGGGGGTGGGGGGGTGACACCATTCCCCGGGGGGTGATATGGGTACCACCCATGCTAGCTACGCCACCGGCTGGAGGTACTGGGTAGGGGAACTAGATGCCGAAGAGGAGGGTGGGAATCAATCATGGTTAAAGCCATTTCAAGCAATATGTTAATTCTAAACGTTGCATATGTCCACCTTTTGTAAGACGTGCCTTTTGAAAGTCAAAATCACAGAAATCATTACTGTGCAGAGAGGTAAAGAGTTCCCAAGAAATATCGACCAATGTAAAAAGAGAGAAAAGTGGATTAAAAGTTTAAAAAGAAGTAATGAAATAAGAGAAACGTAATTTCGAAATTATGTATGAGTATGTATAGTGTATAGTTATGAAACGGGTAGTAAAAATGGAGTATAGTTAGGAAGTTCACATCCTGGTTTAGTATAAGAGCCAATCGATTGTGGATGGCGCTATAGAAATAAATAAAGTCGTCTAGTTTCCGGATGAATGGGACAGGATGTGCGACGTAACACTTCCGTGTTTTTCGCAAAGTTTATTTTTATTTCACATTCACCTCAATGAGAATATATGCATATTTTATTTCGTTCGCATACAATTGAACAATAATATTTTGTAGTATTTATTTTTTAATTCAAATGCGTACATATCATCATGTACCGAAACGAAACTGTTCCTTTATTATTTATTTGATTCTTACGCGCCGGTTCAAGTTAGGTTAAGTCGGCCTTAAGACCGATTTAACTATACTTATGCAGTGTTTTAAGTCTATCAAGTTTTTGTACTATTCCTACCTAATGCGCGGAGTGCGCAGAGCTATTTTAAAGTGCGGAATTGCAATTCTAAGTTTTCCAATTACGTCCAGTAACAGGAATACGTGTTATTTTTCTGATATATTTTTGTCGTTCTGTAACAATGATATTGGTTATCATAGAGTACTTTTTTAATTTGCTAAATGACTCACGTTGCAGATAAGTTAGTGCCTTGGACCCAACACGACAAATTAAATTAACCACTGGAGTGCTTTTTGCCACAATATGACATAATTTAAAATACATCGGATTGATTTGCTGCCATATTTTGGCAAATATTTCCACGAATCTTAAAAAAAAAAGAAATATTTTACTAACTTGATGTTATAATAAAGCTAGAAGAGCTTACTTCTACTTGTACTCAATGGATGTCAGTGTCCTCTAGTTTTTTACGGAATAATCATGTTGGCAAAAAACGGAATTTATAAAAATGTCTGACGCGGTCAGCTGTCAAAATGCAAATGTAAAATGCCGTGTTTTAGTGGATTTTTCTAATATATTTGTATATCATTGTAATAACGATTGCATTAATAATACATTCAACGTGTTTCAAACATAAAAATACAGTGAATACTTGACATACAAAATTGTTATGGTTATGTTCATATTTACTGCGTAGTTGTTTTGCCGATTTAGACTGTGTTTAACAATGGATTATTTTCGATAAATAAAGCAATAACCGAGTTAATTGGAACTGTGGATTAAAGATAATGAATGTATCTTTTTACACATTTCAGTTATTTTTGGTGAGTACCTTAAAAATTCAATTTTAGTGCAATAAAATGTTGTCATTTCTCGACCAAAATTTGTGTCAAAAATTTTATCAAAGGAAACGATAAACACTCGACTTATTAAAATTCAGTTTTCTTATAAATATGTGTAGATTGTGATCTTCAATTATACCATTTAAAAGAAACTTCATAGAAAGTATTTAATGTCGACGCAAAATTCAACTTCCTGCGCAAGTTTATAAATAGAAAATCCTGAGAATATTTCCGTTTAAAATGTTTATGATTTTTTAATAATTTTTTTAATACATCCGAAAAATTTGTGATGATTATTTAAATACAGGTGAATTCATTGGCTATATAGCACTAAATGTTTATGTGTCTCCGTATTAAAATTCGGAGGTACGATTTTTTAATGTGGGCGGAAAATAATCAAAATGAGCTCCAAAAAATCGCAAGCAATCCGAGAAAAACGTTCTTATTCGGTGTGTCGCTCGACTGGTGAATCAATTTGGGTCATTGCACTCAAAAAGATAATATCGGAAATCTCTTTGTATATTTGCAATTCATTTTTAAAAGGTTTTAAGAGCGTTTAACCAGCCAGCGGACGAAAATCCACATTTCGTCGAAAGTTGTTCTTCCGATCGTGCAGGGCGGTTACAATGAGAAAGATTAATTATTTTCCGAACCAGCTTTTTTAAATTATAACTCAATATCGAATTTATTTCAATCCAAATTAGCTTTAATTTATACCTTCATCCAAAAATGCTGAAAGGCGTGATGATAAAACTATTAAAATAGTGTACTTTTTGTAGTTATTTTTTGATTATAAGTATTTATCATTTTTCAATAATGTCTACATTTAATAAGAATGTTAAAAAAATCTGAAATATATTAGTTTGTAAGTGCGCAAATAAATACACAAATGAACCAATTTTCGTCAAGAAACACATGTACGTACATATTTTTTAATGATTTTATTGAAACTAAAATTAAAATTCTAAAACATACGTTTGCTAGATAATGTATTGATTTATTTTACTGCATGATTATATTATTTGAAATGGGTGTGGTATAATACAAAAACTTTTTTGAAAATTTAACAAATCTGCCAACGACCTATGGAATAACCTTATTATACTAAAAATTTAAAAAAATTCTGAAAATTTATTACATACGAATGTTAGATAAAAGAACAATCTTTCGAAATCCATTTATAATTTTTTGTGGAAAAGAGTCAATACGTCTAAAATCTTTTTTGAAAATGACGTATTTCCGGTTTTCGTATTGACGTATTTTTTTAACATTGGTAATGCCCTCTTAAATAAGTTTTCTGTCTGAGTTTTAATAGTCAGGTATTCAAACCTTCGGGTTTGATCAAAAGGCGGCCCTTGCGGCTGCTCACCAGCTGATCGGGAGAGGTCGGTTTAGGGTGACCCTTCGACCACCCCAGCTGCTCTCTCTTGATCCATCGACAGCGATGGATTCATACCCACGATTCATACCCATGGATTCATACCCACGTCACTGCTGAACACACTGACCTCAGATTTCTCCCCACATCTGATACCTTTTTCTTTCAAATAACTTCCTCTGATTCCAATCCCTAAAAAGATCCTCCACACAACATCCCCCAAAGATGACATAGGTCCCGAGGGAAATTGTTTTCCTCAGGGCCTCCTGTATTAGGGCCATAAAAAAACACTTTCAACTGCTAATTCTCCTGCTTATAAACCCCCTTTCGGAAATGATTTTATTGTATAATGTGGAAAACCTTTTTTTTAAAATAATAATTGCAAAAGAAAAATGATATTTATGCCTGAACTTCACAAAATAAAATAAAACATGAATTTTGGCGACATTTTTTCCAATGGATTAAAAGAGGCATTACCCACCTGCGAATTTCATCTTTATGCCATCTGCAGAAGGGCTAATAGCGCATCATTTAGTCTCCTCCCAGACACGGAGGTTTGTGAACGTCTTTAGTCTCCACGTCGCTTGGTTCAGTGCAATCGATGTTAAATTTCCTTATTATTATAATAAACAATGCGTAAAACAGAGTTAATGTTTTTTACAGGCCTTTACGAAATCAACATATGAAAAAAAAACTTAAATGCCTTCTCCAACCTTTCCAAAACTTTTTCTTAAGTATTTTTAAATCCCTCCCAAAAAGAGGCGTGGATTCCGCTGTCGAATTTCTCCAGGACTAGTGGATCATCTTAACGAATGAATTAAAAATTTAAACGAAAATCCAGTTTTATGGTTATTTCCTTTTGGGGTATTATGCCGTGTTGCGCTACCTCCTCCTTTAGCCAACGTTTCGGACAGCGTTACAGTGTCCATCATCAGGGCAGATGTGTGATGATGCACACATTCTGATGATGGACACTGTAACGCTGTCCGAAACGTTGGCTAAAGGAGGAGGTAGCGCAACACGGCATAATACCCCAAAAGGAAATAACCATAAAATTTTTGGCCGTGAAAATCTAAAATCATATCTGAAAATCCAGTCGTCTAAGAAAAGTAATTTGGAAAAATGAAGGTTTGTGAACGTCTTTAGTCTCCATGTCGCTTGGTTCAGTGCAATCGATGTTAAATTTCCTTATTTTTATAATAAACAATGCGTAAAACAGAGTTAATGTTTTTTACAGGCCTTTACGAAATCAACATACGAAAAAAAACTTAAATGCCTTCTCCAACCTTTCCAAAACTTTTTCTTAAGTATTTTTAAATCCCTCCCAAAAAGAGGCGTGGATTCCGCTGTCGAATTTCTCCAGGACTAGTGGATCATCTTAACGAATGAATTAAAAATTTAAACGAAAATCCAGTTTTATGGTTATTTCCTTTTGGGGTATTATGCCGTGTTGCGCTACCTCCTCCTTTAGCCAACGTTTCGGACAGCGTTACAGTGTCCATCATCAGGGCAGATGTGTGATGATGCACACATTCTGATGATGGACACTGTAACGCTGTCCGAAACGTTGGCTAAAGGAGGAGGTAGCGCAACACGGCATAATACCCCAAAAGGAAATAACCATAAAATTTTTGGCCGTGAAAATCTAAAATCATATCTGAAAATCCAGTCGTCTAAGAAAACTAATTTGGAAAAATGAAGGTTTGTGAACGTCTTTAGTCTCCATGTCGCTTGGTTCAGTGCAATCGATGTTAAATTTCCTTATTATTATAATAAACAATGCGTAAAACAGAGTTAATGTTTTTTACAGGCCTTTACGAAATCAACATACGAAAAAAAACTTAAATGCCTTCTCCAACCTTTCCAAAACTTTTTCTTAAGTATTTTTAAATCCCTCCCAAAAAGAGGCGTGGATTCCGCTGTCGAATTTCTCCAGGACTAGTGGATCATCTTAACGAATGAATTAAAAATTTAAACGAAAATCCAGTTTTATGGTTATTTCTTTTGGGGTATTATGCCGTGTTGCGCTACCTCCTCCTTTAGCCAACGTTTCGGACAGCGTTACAGTGTCTATCATCAGGGCAGATGTGTGATGATGCACACATTCTGATGATGGACACTGTAACGCTGTCCGAAACGTTTGCTAAAGGAGGAGGTAGCGCAACACGGCATAATACCCCAAAAGGAAATAACCATAAAATTTTTGGCCGTGAAAATCTAAAATCATATCTGAAAATCCAGTCGTCTAAGAAAACTAATTTGGAAAAATGATTAATTTAATCAAGAAAATGGTATCATTTTGTGACATTTTTTATTCTGGACAATTTATCAAAACTTGTTCAATCGTTACCTAATAAATAACCACGCTAACGAGGTATCAGGCCGCATGACCTGATTTCCTGTGAAAGGTAATTCATACCTTTCCGCCGCAGGTAATGCTCACCAACCGCCCAATATCTCAAGGTAAGAAAAAACCAACCACCAAAGCAGCCAAGCATGGTGGAATATGAAATTATTGTCATTTCAATGACCCAAATACTGTGAAAAGGGTTGTGTTATGGAGAAAATATAAAATACAGTATAATGCAGGACTGGCCAATGATAAGCCCGCGGGCCATAATCGACTCTACAATACATATCATATACGATATCAATACATATCATATACGATATCATACATGCCTACGGTATCATCCTAACTAATATCATAAATTCCAAAGTGTGTTTGTGTATTTGTTTGTCCTCATTTCACATCGCAACGGAGCAAACAATTGGTTTGATTTTTCACACGGAGATAGTTGCAGGACTGGGTAGTGATATAAGCTACTTTTTATTCCGGAAAAACATTTCATTCCTGCAGTAAACTTCTTTGTATAGTAGTTTGTACTAATACCAGCGAATCGAAATCGGGCCTAAAATGGGATCACTTCTTTTGTTATTCTTTTTTCTTTGATTCCACATCGCTTTGTAGTAAACAAAAAATTATCTTAGAATTAGACACGTTTTAAACTTTCTTACCCCTTTTAAAATTTTGCTTGGTTTTTTTTATGCCAAAAATCCTGAATAAAAATGCGTGAGGTATTTTAAAATTATTTTTTTTAATCAAAGAAAGACTAACATTCCCGGGTTACGAATAACCCAACAATGTTTGAAAATCTCCTACTACTACCACAGAAAGCCGAAAATGTTGCTTGTGTTGTGATGGGGGACTTAGCCAGCCGAGGAATCGAACACGCGACGCCTAGGTGGGACCCAAGCGCTACGCCCACTCAACCACTGACCGGTCAATGGTGTTGAATAGATTAAACATATGTATGTGCGAGTCAAGGGAGTCGCATAGGGAGGCGGGTATTGTTACCGCCGCCCTGGTAACCATTTATTGGATAACCAACACCTCTGCCTTATGTCACCCCAAGAGGTTCGCTGCGTTCGGTGACTTAGCAGGGGTGCCCGGGTTCATTGGGTAAGGTTTGTCCAGGTCTTGGCGGCGGATGCGTCTGCCCACCAGCTGCATGACAGGCCGGATCGGGAGAGAATGGTTAATTGAGTTCATTTGACTTCTTCAGCTGTAATCTCTGCCTTGCACCGCAGTGGGAGGGATGGATTCATACGTCCGTCACTCCTGGACACACTGACCCCTAGATTCCTACCCACCCCTGATACCCTCTTCCTTCCAAGATCTTCCTTATGTTCTTTCCTAAAGAGGCCCTTCACACAGCGTCCCCAAATATGACACAGGTCCTGAAATTATTTTCTTCAGCGCCTACGGTGTGGAGACAGCAAGGAGTGGAGAGAAAAACTGAATTATTTTCTTTTTTTAATCCATACAGGAGACCCTGAGGAAAAAAAATCCTTCAGGGCAAATGTCATCTTTGGGGATGCTGTGTGAAAAAAATGTCTTTTTAGGAAAAAAAGGAGATAAAGTTCTGGGAAGGAAAAAGGTATGAGGGGTGGATAGGAATCTGAGGTCAATGTGTCTAGGAGTGACGGACATATAAATCCAACCATCCCACTGCGGTGCAACGCGATGGGTCGAAAGAGTCCGGCTGGAGAGGTCTAGGTTAGATCTCCCTAAACCAAACTCTCCCGATCCAGATCCTCACGCAGTAGGTGGGCAAAAGCATTGGCCACCAATATCTAGACATACCTATATGGTATTACTAACCTAATTTGTTGTATTATGTTTTTTTACTGTTAAGCACTTGCATACAGCTTTCTAACAACGCATGCAGGGACACTGGAGGTTTAGATGCGTTAAAAATAAATAAATGTAGCTTCGTTTAACAAAAAAATTAGAATCTTGCGAGAGCCTTGAAGGAGGATCTGTTACCTATACCAGGACGGGTAAGTGGTGGATAACCTCCAATACCTAGACAAACCTCACCCCATAACTCTGGGAACCGTCGCCATTTTTATACAACCATTTGGACAGAATGTTCGGTATGTATTTGGATTGGAATGCCAAATCCTTCTCTTAAGGCTCGATGACACAGGGCAAGTTTACAAGCTACCATCTACTAAGTTTAAAAGCGGATAAATCGCCGAGTGAGACTGTCATGATGACAGACAAAACTGTCCACTCGCTCAGTAGCGTAGGAAACTGAGGTCGCTGCTAGAGCCAGTAACAAGAATAACGACGCCTGCATGAACTAATTCTATGATGTTCGACAGTCGAAATCAGCTGTTTATTGGCAGCCATCTTGAAAAACATAAATAAACCAATCACGAGCAAGCCTGTGGCGAGTAAAGTTGACGACCTTTCAACTTTTTTCGTAGATTTCAACAATCTGCTAGTTAGCAAGTAACACGATGACACTGAGCGAGTTTACAAGCTACTATCTGGGAAATTCACTATCTATTAGTAAACTCGCTCAGCGTCATCGACGCTTTAGATATTTTGTTTAGTTATTGGTGCGAGTATATTATTAAGCTCACAATAAACTAATCCAAACGGCCCATGAAACAATCATGTTTGAAACCCCTGGTATAGTCGAAGCGATGCCTCCTCAATGTGGGAGGCTCTAGACTCTAGACTCTACAAAGTAAGCTCAAGGCTTACCAGAATGCCATTCATTCCGCAAAGTTCGCTTGAATGCTGCCCCTGTATTTTATTATAAGCCCCTTACACCTACAGGGTGTATCAGAAAGGGTTCCGTGACAAAATAGAACACTGAAGAAAAAACTTGATCTTTTTTTACATTTTAGCTCCACTCAGGAGGCCCCGAGGAAAATAATTCCTTTTAAAAATATGGTCTTTTTAGGAAAGGAAGAAGAGGAAGTTCTGAAAAGGAAAAGGGTATGAGTGGTGGGTAGGTATCTGGGGGTCAATGTGTCCAGGGGTGACGGACGTATGAATCCATCCCACCCACTACAGTGCAAAGCGATGTTCCGAGAGAATACGGCTGTAGAAGTCAAAGGGACTCCCTCAACCATTCTCTCCCAATTCGGCCTGCCATGGAGCTGATGGGCAGGCACATTCACCGCCAAGATTCGAACAAACCTCACCCCATGAACCCGGGCACCCCTGCAAAGTTACCAAACGTAGCGAACCACATAGGGTGACCTATGGCAAAGGTGTTGGTTATCTAATAAATGGTTCCCGGGCGGCGGTACCCAGACCCGCCTCCAAAATTGGAGGCGGGTCTGGGTAACGTAATCTAAACCAAACCTAACCTCAACTAACCGAATCCAAGCCAAAGAAACTTCCTTTGATACATCCAGTCTAGTACAAGGAGTCTGGAGGAGGTGTGTTGGTTATGCAGGATGGATCAATGACAAAACAGAACAGCGATGAAACAGAACTTAAAAAAATGGTTTAATAAAAACATATCAAACTAACCTCAACTAACCAAAACCAACCCAAAGAAACTTCAGTGATAGTTACATCTTCATATTTCTTATAGAGGATAGATCCATGCCATAATAGAACATTCAAGAAAACTTATAAAAAAAATTCTGACCTAACCTTAACTAATCCAGAGCAACTCTAGTTGACACACCCAGTCTAGTATACAACAAGGATGACAAAACAGAAGATTGAAAAAAAAATCTAACCCATAAAGCAACTTCCTCTTCTTCCTTTCTCAAAAAGACGCTCCACACAACATCCCCAAAGCTCATATAGGTTCTGGGGGAAATTTTTTGACCTCAACTAATACAGAGCAACTCTAGTTGACACACCCAGTCTAGTATGTAGCAAGAATTGAATAAAAACAACCTAATCTAACCTAACCTATAAAGCAACTTCCTCTCAATCCTTTCCTAAAAAGATGCTCCGTACAGCATCCCCAAAGCTGACATAAGTCCTGAGGGATTTTTTTCCTCAATTATTGCACATTTTTTTCAATTTTATTTAATGTTCTGTTTAATCACTGTTCTGTTTTGTCATGAATCCATACTTATTATTATAACCAACATAAACTTCTCCGGGTCCTGAGCATTCATGCACTGTCAAATAACGTTGCTCTGGGTTGGGTTAGGTTACATTTTTTTCTTCACATTTCTCAATTATTCTATTTTACCACTGTCATGGAACCTTCTTCTTCTTGTGCCTTGTCCGTTCAACGGACGTTGGCTATCATGTTGGCTATGCGGTTGAAGTTTTCGGATTTTTATAGTTTTAATTACTTCCTTTTCTTTATTCATCCGAACCACAACATCTTCGTTTGTAACCCTGTCCATCCAGCTTATTTTAAGTATTCTTCTGTAGATCCACATCTCGAATGCCTCAAGTCGCCTAATTAGTTCTTCAGTAAGTGTCCATGCTTCCATTCCGTAAAATAATATCGAAAACACGTATCTGACCATTCGCATTCGTAATCCAAGGTTGAGATCATGACTGCAGAAAGGAACATGTCATTGAACCACCCTGTATAACATTTTTCCATGCCCGAAGCATACTTGTGCTTGATTTGATGTGTCAACAAAAGTTTCCCTGGGTTAATTACTTTATGGTTGTGAAAATTTTTACTAATCCAATTAATAACTAGTTGACAACTCGGACCGCAAGTTGATAAATAATAACAACCTAACCTTTCCAGTTATTCAACGAAATAAGTAATTTAATATTCAAATTTTATAGACAAGTTGTTAGCTTCATTGTTTTAAGAGTGATTACGTCTCAAAAGTTTGTTTACTCTGAGAGTAAAATTCAAAACTTGTTTCTTGTTCCATTTATCAACAAAATAAATCTCAACAGCAAGCACGTTTGAAAATGGCCTTGTAAGCGGAAACAGCTGTCACAATAATAATAAAAACTAAAAAGTTGCAGAACTTAATAATAACATTAATTGGATTTGATTAATTTAAAACAGAATAAACGGAGTTCTACAAATTAAACACAAAAACAATTAATAAGCTTGTTACATTTAAAATACAAATTTAAGTACTATTTTGTGCAGAGAAATAAATGGGTCCTCAATTCAAATATAATACCAAAAGAGATAATAATTATCTCTACATATTATAAATTAAAGTCCCCCACGTCGTCTGTCTGTCTGTTCGCGATAAACTCGAAAACTACTGAACGGATTTTCATGCGGTTTTCACCACAGATAGAGTGATTGAAGAGGAATGTTTATATGTATAATACATGTAAATTATATCAGAGAAAAGCCGAGAAATTCAAAGAAAACATATTTTTGTGCGATTTAAAACGGCTGGCGGGCAGTACTATAGTCACTTTTGAAATTCGTTCTACGGAAGAAATTGGAAAATAGATTTCCTAGAGTAAGTAGGTATTTGATTTTCCCTTTTCAAGTATCCAGTGTTGCATTGCAAGCATTGTATAATTGGTGGTGATCGCTCGAATTGCATTACATAATATAAAATGAAGTCGCTCAAAATGTATGTGCGCATAGATCTTTTAAACTACGAAACAGATTTTCATGCGGTTTTCACCAATCTAACTCTATCTATTGGTTTAAAAGATTAACGCGCACATACATTTTGAGCGACTTCATTTTATAGTATGTAATGATGATGATTATGTATGGTTAATGTACCTTTTACGTATCCATACAATATCTGAATAATTTCGTCTGGAATAAGGACGGATCTTAACTAATAAACAAATGAGTGATAATAATAAAAACTAGCTGGTTCCCGGCATGCGCTGCAATGCCATTTAATAAAGAAATTGTTTCTCTCTGCGTATCCTCTCCCATTCGTCCCGTTCCCCTTCCGCCTCCTGTTCCTCTCTCGCGTTCCCACTGCGCCTCCTCCACCTTCCCTCTCCCCACTCCACTCTCCCTCTTCCGTCCCGCGAACTCCCCTACCGAGTTTCCCTCCCCCTCCCAGGTTCCCCTCCCCTCTCACGGGTTCCCATCCTCCTCTATCTCCCGCGAACCCCCCCCCCTCCCGCATTCCATTCATTAATTCCTGGTACATTCAGTTTTCAAAAAGCTCGCGTGCCACCTATTGCAATTCTTTTTATAGAAATTTCATAATGCCAGAGCTCACCAAAAGTTTTACACAAACCTTGTCCTGACAAAAACGAACACAAAAAAAAAGAATTATCCAATTTGGTGCAGTCTTTCGGAAGTTATGTGCGTACATATATTTCGGCGATTCATTTTTATATGTATATAAATAAGAAAGTGTGTGGAGAGATGAAGAGAAATTTAGAAATCAAGAATTACGCTCACGAATTGTCAATTTTTGATATTGTTTTAAAATAAAGTTATTGTGTCATAATTTTTTTTAAAAATTCACCTAACCTGATGTAACCCAACGTGTTCTAACCAGACGTGTTCCAACGTAACCCAACACAACTGAAATCTGTGAATGTTTCAGAACATATTCAAATAAGTTAGTGCATTTTCAAATTTCGATTAACACCAAGATATTTACACTAAAATTCCCACAACACAATACATATTTACATGTTTAACATAACATAACATTTGCATCTAGAGAGTATAAGTTTTTGATACAATATTGTTTTTGTGTCAAAACTTACACGGTGAAAGCTCAACAAAGTTTCCTATTCGTGAGGTGCCTTCTCCGCGATAAGACCGGGCTATATGTGTCAGGGATGGGAGAAGAGATGGGGTGTTAATAGCCCCGAGGAGATAGCGGGGAAGCCTGCAGGAAGTGGTGGCGGAAGGAAGAAAGGAGAGAGGGAGGGGAAGGGAATCCCGGTGCTCCAGTTTTAGCAAAGCTCCTGCCATTGATACGTGAAGATTTCGGCGATGAAAAAGAACTGGGAAGTATTCAGTATATATCTAACTGCAGCCTTTATAACTAATTATTGTACTCGTATCTAACTGCAGCCTTTATAAATACCAAATAATTGTAAGGAATTTATTAAAGTGCCCACGTAGAAATTTAAGGCAATGAATGCTTCTTACGATATTTAAGCCAAGATTATTGGTAGGTACCTACAGTTAATAATTAGAAAAAAAATGTGCTTTAGATCACACGACTGAAGTAAAACTTCACTAACTTATAAAAGAAGACTTGACATTGTCATTGACATTCACATTAACATTGACATTGGGGTGACATGACATAGGGGTGACATATGTCCACGGGGTGACATATGTCCACGGGGTGACATATGACCGTGGGGTGACATACGGCCGTGGGGTGACCTACGACCTTGGGGTGACCTACGACCTTGGGGTGACCTACGACCTTGGGGTGACCATCCTTATCCTTATCACTTCCCAAGTCAAGCGTGCGTAAAAGCTCGTAAGAATGGCGTTCACCTTGCCATCGATCACCGTTCTCATCGATTACCGTTCGCATCACACTTTTCGTATCATTACACTTTTCGTAACATCACACTTTTCGTAACACATCACCACTTTTTGTAACACATCACCACTTTTCGTAACACATCACCTCTTTTTGTAACACATCACCACTTTTCGTACACATTCACCAGCTAACCCCCCAAGTCGAGCGTGCGTAAAGAAGTTTTACTTAAAAATATTGCTACTTTTCAAAAATATGATATTTCAAAGCTTCATGGTTTACGTGGGTAAAATAGTGGTGTTGGCTTAGAAATTCTAGACAGAAAAGCTGGGTAATTTTTGTGAAGCCCTTTCGACCTTTCAGGAACTTTTCGACCGTTTCAAAGTTCTTTCTGTTCGGTAGAGAGAGATATTTTATTTTAAAGCTAAGATTTCCATCGCTAGAACTCATATTATATGCATAGCATAATAGCATTACAGTAAACAAGCACTTGAGAGATTTATAACTGTTTTGAAATTCTTTTAATTCTTTAAATTTCAGTAGACTCATGCTAAACCGATTTGCGATGTGATTCCTGCATTATTACCATCTGCAGAACTCTTGTTAGATGCATGAAAATGCAAAGATCTTACATATTATTATTGCAGACCCGTCAAAAATCACGGAATATCTCAAATTTTGAAAGCTTAAAGTATTTATAACATTCTTGCCTTTCAAAAACAAATGTGTGTTTTTTATTAACAAATTAATTAGAGACACAATCATAAATTTATCCTTCGAATGATTCATTGCAATCTTTAGTAAATCTAGTTAATAATAATAATGCAATAATCGCAGACCCTTGAGAAATTCTGAAATCTTACTTTAATTGTCAAGATTAATCCTTAGAAATACAAATTTCAAATATATAGAAAAGAAATAAAATATTTTTAAGTTCATAAATTATATCATAGATAGGTACCTACTTTATCTCTTGTCTGAATTCTTCACACAATCAGTTCCTGTTAAATTCAAAGCAAAACCGAGTTCATTGAACCAGATTTACACAGATAGACAGATTTATGATGTTGTGGTTTTTTTTTTCTTTTTACATTAACTCCACACAAGAGGCCCTGAAGAAAATAATTTCACTAATATACACGTTCTTTTTTCTACCATTCACTTATATTTTTATAATCTTAAATGATGTTTATCATTGCACGAAAGCTCTGCATATTTAAAAATGAAATGGCGCTGCGAGTCTGGTGTGGTTATTTTGGAACGCTTTGTTGTTTTGACTGATCCGATGTGTCCGATTCAGCGGAAGTAGACGTTTTCGCTTTGAGGCAGAAAGAGTCTTCGGGTGCCTCCCCCCCGTCCCTCGGTTGGAGGCGATCAAAGGGGGCAAGCAGGCAAATGTGGCTTCGCATGAATCCACCGAAGCTGTATATGATTTGATCAAAGATAATAGAATACGATTCAGTGATAACACTCTTCAAAGCTTATTGTATCTATACATACTATCATGCCATTCGTAGCAAATGGAATAAGATGTAATATATTAATACAGCCGTCATAACCTCAAATTTGTATTTTTTTACTTTTCTCATGTGTGCAGTTTGCATCTAACAGTTCATACATTTGTCTCGACACGGGAGCTCCTCCCAGCCAGAAAGGCATAGCATAAACCTTTACCATTATTACGAAATATAAAATAAATAGAGAAAAATATAAACAGAAAATATAAGCGTGGAATGGTTTGCCGGCCTCTGTGTTTCCTTCTTCCTACAACATGGGTCTCTTCAAGACCAATGTTCATTCCTTCCTCTCCTCAAAAAGACCCTCCGCACAGCATACCAGATGACAAAGGCCCTGAGGGAAATTATTTTCCTATGTGGAGTTAATGTAAAAAAAGAGGTGTTAGTTATCCAATAAAAACCCATACCGCCTCCCAAAATGAAAAAAATAGATACTTTGTATAATCTATATTTAGATATATATAAATTTGATGTTTCTTTGTTTGTCCGTTATTACGAGTATTTTCAATGCCATTTGATTTAATAAAACTTATTTATTAAAATTTATTATACCTAATCTTTTTAATATCACACTATCTAAGTGAAACTATTTCCAAAAATCAAAAAATCAGTAAAGCAATAAAAATGAAAACTTTAGCGCATTTTATCATTAATTTTTATCGACTTTAATGGTGATTTCAAAATAAATTTTAAATGTGGCTTTAAAATCACAACTTAAGTATCTTTATAATATTTTTCCACTAGGAAGATTTTCTCTAAAAGATGCCGCATGAAAGCCCACCCCGTAATGGATTTTCAATGAAATCTAGCTTCCGGTGTGCTGTCGAACTTTCAAAGCCCTACTTCTACCTATGTAGGTCCAACTAAATATACACGTTGTTTACTTTCGCCGTCATTTGAAGGTTGATTTCTCGCTTTAAAATACCTTATTTACTGCGTAGAAAATACTGATCTTAGATGAATTAATGAAGTTTACGAATTGCGTACACGATTTCTTTATATTCTAAGAACTTAGTTAGTTCACCTCCATTCATTTATAAGCCAGTTATTTTGACACTTTTCAAAATGTGTTTTGTATTGACAGCTTAACTAACACTCAGGAGGCCGCGCCAAAATTTATCAATCGTCGGAAGGAATATCTCTTGAATCAATCGCTGACTGTGTTCGCAAATATTGATAACTGTCCATAGATGACGGATTTAATCAATCTCGTCGAAAGTTTTAGTCAGTATTAATTTGGCAGCAATTAGCAATTTGGGAGGCGGGAATGGGTACCGCCGCCCCGGGAACCTTTATTGGATAACCAACACCTATGCCGTAGGTCACCAAAAGTGGTTCGCTACGTTTGGTGATTTAGCAGGGGTGCCCGGGTTCCTGGGGTGAGGTTTGTCTAGGTCTTGGAGGTCGTTGACCAGGACACACTAAACCCCAGATTTCTACCCACACCATAAACCGTTTTCCTTTCCAGAACTCTCCTCTCCTTCCCTTACTTAAAAAAACCCCTCCACTCAGCAACCCCAAAGATGACATAGGCCCTGATGGAAATTATTTTCCTCCCGTGTGATGTAAAAAAAAATGCCTTACCAAAATTTGTCAATCGTCGGTCGGAATATCTCTTATCAACCGCTGACTGTGCTCGCAAATATTGATAACTGAACATAGATGACGGATTTAGTCAATATCGTCGTGAAGTAGGGTTTTATCGATCGTCCGTGCTAGACCTCCTGAAAGTTATCGCTAAATTTTTCCAAAATCTTGCCATTACAATGGATGTTACATATTTAGTCGATACATTTGTACAAGAGGCTCCGAGAAGGTTAAGTTGCTTCTTTGGAAAGGAATATGTAAAATTTCTTCAATATTTAAAAAATTGTAGATATTCTAATTCTAAGATAATATAATATGACGTGAACGAGCAAGGAATATGTGCCAAAACAGTGTGGCTTAGCTGTCCATTTTCTATGCTGACCCCTACGGGGAAACTGCATAAACCTTACGTTATTAAAATAAAACATTGAAATTCAACCCCTTTAAAAATATTTTCAACTTTCACGTG
Organism: Limnephilus marmoratus; assembly: GCA_917880885.1. Taxonomy (NCBI): domain Eukaryota; kingdom Metazoa; phylum Arthropoda; class Insecta; order Trichoptera; family Limnephilidae; genus Limnephilus; species Limnephilus marmoratus. Next base: position 24,591,566 of record OU862919.1, on the reverse strand, counting down.
CAATGTTTAATACCAAGTTTTTATCCGTTTTATTAGTTTTATCAAAATCGTATAGAGTCAACGTATGAGTTGAATCGTGCCCATATTGTATAGGGGTAAACAAAATATATTGTGTAAATAAATAAATATGTGCACGAGTTGCAGTACGTTCGAAAATCAACTTTTATATATAATAAAGTTTTCCACCCACGCCGAAAATGGATAGGTTATACCAGACGCACTTCATATGAATATACACAACGTGGGATCCAACATTTGATTTCCCGTCTAAAATTTGCAGTACGGTTTATTGCGCTTCATTTAATTATAAAAAGCTCCGGTAGAGATAAATTCAATATAAAATGTTTGTGAGAAGCTTTTAAATTGTAACGACATCCAGTTGTTTTTCAAACGGCTTACTCAAATTGATTTTAACATGTAATATCGAATTCCACGTACGAAAAAATTGCTTTAATGACGACCTATTAAAACTCCGCATCCCGAATTTCTACAAATTTATAACATACTTTCCTTGAACGCTTTAAGTTTTTAAGCTCTTAAAAAATATATGTTATTGGTGAATATAATATCTATACATTTTCAACACCGAAACTGTAATTACATGAAATTTTTTTTGAAAGATTTTTGCTCTATTGTAAACGAGTCGTGTTTTATTAAACATTTTCGCAATTTTCGCATCGATTTTGACGCTTTAAATTTTAGCGCTCTCCTCTAATAATATTCGTAATTTCATATCTTTTTTTCCATCCATCTTTTTCTTTTTGAGCCCGGTTGCAGGCCCTTAAGTGGTTGTTAAGAAAATAGAATAAATTCTGAGTTCGGATTATCGTTCATGCTGGCAGTGTGGGAAAATTGCAGCCGATTCAGACTCCCTCCATTTTATTAACATATTTTCAACTCAACGTCGAAAAATATTACAAAAAAGTGGATTTCGTTATTCAGCAACTTGTTTTGTATAAAGTGAACGGAAAGTACTTAGCGGTCATTTCCAGAGACCTACTGTTTTGACATTGATTTGTGGGTCGTTTCTCTTGAAATCAAAATGTCGATTGCTTTGATAAAAAAAAACATTAGTCAGCGACAGTTGTCATATTGTAGAAATTCGCATTTGTAAAAAGCCAATAATAATAAAAAAGGTGATGTTTTAAATCGAACTGCAGGAGTTTAATGGTTCAAAAATATTTTTGACGATAAAAAATGTTAATTATTATTTTTTAATTAATAAACTAACGTTTAAGACAAGATTTTTATGCATTGCACAAAGGGTAACAATTATTCTAAGTAATAATTATCAGCCTGAAACACTCATCTACATTGAAAAAATCTTCCGAGAAAAGATACCTGCCGCCAACGGGACCTAGGCTGATAATTATTGTTTATAATAATTGTTACCCTTTGTGCTACGCATAAAAATCTTGTCTTAAACGTTAGTTTATTAATTAAAAAAACAATAATTGATATTTGACAAGTTAAAGTATTTCCCCAAAAAATGTAGACATAATTTGTCTCGACGCCACCTAGCGAGAGATTTAGCACTAACAATGTCTCTCTCACAAAAATAAAGTTGGTTGTTTTCAGGTGGAAAAATGTAATAAACAGTAATTGTTGAGTGAAACACTGGTATATTATATTGAATTATTTGGTGGTTATTGATAAGCTGCCATAGTTCAGTAGTCAGAGCACCTGACCGGCAATCAGAAGGACACGGGTTCACGTCCCGTTGGCGGCAAGTATCTTTTCTCGGAAGATTTTTTCAATGTAGATGAGTGTTTCAGGCTGATAATTATTGCTTATAATAATTGATAAAAAAATGTTTTCGTTATTTGTTTTTGGGGTGTTATGCCGTCTTGCGCTACGTCCTTATTTAGTTAACGTTTCGGACAACGTTGCAGTGGCCATCATCAGGGCAGATCCGGCAAATACACCCCAAAAACAAATAACGAAAATACTTTAGGCTGTGAAAATCTAAAAACGTATCTGATAAAAAAATGTTTTAAATCTAGATAGGAACGTACTTTTTGTAACTTTTCCTATATTCCTGTGTTAACATTCGGTGACCCGACGGTTGATCTCAAGACAATTCGTTCCCCAAAAATTGTAATTATTATAAAATAATTGTAATCGATAATTTCAAACCTAAAGTCGTATTGAAAAATATCTTTAATAATAGTTGGTATAGATATCAAACGAATTTATTTACCTTGTCGATTTTTTGTACTTATGCGCTGGTATATACAATATTTATTTATTTTATTTATTTATTTATTTATTTAAACGCCCATAGGGCTTTTACATAGAATGCAGTACATTTTTTTTTAATTACAGTGAAAAGATTATAAGTTACATAATATATGTTAAAAACAAAATATAGATTATATAAAATATAAGCGTTAACAGAATACAGGTAACATAAAATATAAGAAATAAAATATAGGAGTTGAGATAAAGTAGATAAGGTTAAAATTGTTGTTCACATTGGTTTATGGGATAGGTAGAAATAAATAGTTGGCACATATGGTGTTTGAAGTTTGCTAAGTTCAAATTATTGTCAAATACATCCATATTGTTTAAGTATTTGTTACAAAGACTATGTAAACGTTGTATTGGAGAATGTAAATCATAGTTCGAATGAGATGTACGTATATAAAATGTCAATGTTTGTCTTGTTGTTCGTGTAGGTACATGTAGATTTATTAATTGCAGAAGTTCACAACTGTTGAATTTAGAGTTTAATAATTTTAATAAAAAGGTCAGGTCGTTTATTTGTCGTCTGTTTTCTAATGTTGGAATATTTAAAGTATTCATTAGCGACGGGTAATTTATGTGCTCTAAAGGGATGTTAAGTTTAAAATTTACAAAACGTAGAAATTTTCTTTGAATGCTTTCAATAGTATGAATATGAATTTTGTAGAAAGGCGACCAGACTATGGAGTTATATTCTATTAGGCTTCTAACAAGGGATGTGTACAATAGTTTAATGATTTGTAACGATTCAAAGTTTTTAATTGTTCTTAATACAAATCCTAATGTTTTCATACCGTTATTTGCAGTTTGTTGAATGTGAACCGTGAAGTCTAGTTTCTCATCCATTATTATGCCAAGATCCCGCATTTCCGATACTCTTTCTAAATTTATTTTATTTATTGAATAGTCGAAAAACAGTGATGTTTTTTTTTGGGAAAAGGTTAAAGTTTTGCATTTTTCTACATTTAAGTATAGATTGTTTTGTGAGCACCAAATTTTTAGCATGTCTATATTGGATTGAAGAATTTCACAGTGATTAAGGATTGTTATTTCTTTATATAATTTAATGTCATCAGCGAAAAGCAATACTTTAACGTCTATATACAGACTTGTAGTTTTATTTTTGATGCATTTGAATGAAAATATGTTTTGTATGTTTTATGTATTTATTTCAATATGTTTTGTTAATCGGCGGTACACTCTCTCTGCAAACCCCTTCGGGGACATTTTGTGTCGGAAGGTCCCCATTTTTCCCTAAACCGACACCATTTTGCATATAGGATGCTGGGGATGGAGGGAAACTTTCGGGGGATCAACTGCCATGGAATCATGATATATGTAGGTCCAAAATGATACCTCTGGAAATGTTATGGGGTAGATACTGGTATTTTAATACGAGAAACAAAAAATCAATTAACTGTTAACCACGATTAATAATATGAATACTTCATTCATTTATGAAAAGCCATTGTTATTTAAAAATAAGTTATTTAGCTTAGACGTTATTGACAAATGATGTTATGTGATCAAAAAATAATTATTAAAAGTACAAAATTTTAATAATTTTGTCATCACCCGTTTGTGAATTTTCATCGCTGATTGAAATAAAATTGATATTTAGTTATTATTTAAAATGCTGGTAAGGAGAATAATCAATCTTTATCATCGGAACCGCTCCGTACAGGGTACGACCGCAAGATCATCCTTCGACGAAATATGAATTTTAAGAAGGGCAAAGATAAGAATCTTAGGAAATCTTCGTTCAGTAGTAGAAAACATTTTTTTTTTTTTTTAAATACATAAACGGCTATACTGCCTTTTATAAATAAACATATAATAGAGTACAAAAGTAAGAAAAATAATATCATTACATAATAGTAGTTTTAAACTTAAAAATAACATACAATTATTTTGTGTATCACAACAAAAAAGAACAATGAGAAATATCATCATTTCATTTTAACATGTCCATATTGCGTATATAAAGTTACATTATGGAAAAATAATTTTTGAGTGCATGTTTATATTGCGCTAATTTTAAGAAATAAATGTCGCCGATGTTAGCATATTCATTTCCCAAAATGTGTAATCGACTGATTGGTGAGTAATAATGTGATAATGTATGTGTGTTATTATAGTAGAACGGTAGAGTCAGTCTATTGTTAGCGCGACCAGGGCAATGAAATCGTATTAGTTCTATTAAATCACATCTAAGTACAATGATGAAATAATGATTACAGTGAATTTCTTTAATTGGTGAAATATTTTCAATGAATTTCTAATAAATAATCACAATGAATTTCTTTAATTCGTGAAATATTTATTCAGCAATAGAAAACATCTAAGTACAATGATGAAATAATCACAATGAATTTCTTTAATTCGTGAAATCTTCATTCAGTAGTAGAAAACATCTAAGTATAATGATGAAATAATCACAATGAATTTCTTTAATTCGTGAAATCTTCATTCAGTAGTAGAAAACATCTAAGTACAATGATGAATTAATCACAATGAATTTCTTTAATTCGTGAAATCTTCATTTAGTAGTAGAAAACGTCTAAGTACAATGATGAAATAATCACAATGAATTTCTTTAATTCGTGAAATGTTTATTTACTGCGATTTCCACACTTATTATTAAAGTAAACAAGTCGATAAAAGACCTACGCGAGATAATCAAATCAGTGTTTTATTGTTACGTGTTGACCTTGCTTATAAATGCGTGTTAAGGGAAGGTTTCCGTCTACGCCGTAGAAAGCGAAAAATCGTGGAATTTATTGTTCTTTCTATATACCTACATATTTATTGATTATGCTAGATACCCTCGTAAGTTAGGGTGACTGATTTTAAGATAATTATTTTAAAATGTCTTAGTTGAAAACTAACTTATTTATGATTCGGAGTAGTGCTTTATACTATAAATAGGTATAAAACACTACTCCGAATCTTAAATAATTTAGTTTTTAAATAAAAGTTATTTTTCGTCAATCACCTCTCGAAATTAACAAATATCCACTTAACCTCTGGACATCTTGTAAAGTAATAAGTTACGTGAAAATATTTATGTAGCCCTTATAGTACGATATTTATTTCATTGAAGAAGAAGATAATACTAATAATCTAAACGAAAATATGAAAAATAACAAGACACAGAAAAGTAAAAAGATAACGGTCGCAATTGGGACTCGAACCCAGAACCTCTCGTCTTACCGGAACAAACGCCTCTACCAATTCGACTACTGTCATTTTCTTGAAGTAAAACATCTTTACGCACGCTTGACTTGGGGAGTAAGCTGGTGAATGCGTGACGAAAGCGTTACAAAAAGTGTGATCGGGCGAGGCGAACGGTCGGGCTTTTACGCACGTTTGACTTGGGGAGTAAGCTGGTGAATTTGAATGCGTGACGAGAGCGTTATGAAAAGTGTGATTGGGCGAGGCGAACGGAAGTTGAGAGGGAGATATAAGTTAGCGAAGTTTTACTTCAGTCGTGTGGTCTAAAGCACACTCGTTTTTTTTAAATAACATTTTTGTCAATCTCATATTTCTTATTTCAGAATTAACAATATTATAATCGACTATTTTTTTCCATATTACTGACAGCCATCACGAAATAAAAGTATCTAAAAAATATATAAAGCAGTGCAGAAGTATAATTATATGAGGTATGTTATTATAGTGTTCTTGTAACTATATTTTGCGCAGTTGAACATGTCTCTGTTTCTGAGAAAGTATTGCCTTTATAACTGCATGCAATCTAAGTACAAGCGAGTATCTAAAAGACTGATTAATTTTTGCAAAAAAAAATGTTTGTTTCAAGCAGTGGTAGTTGGCATGTGGAAGGTAATTAATTAGGCTTAGTAAATCAGGGCTATCCAAAATAACATTAACAATTTTTAAAATAAAAGTGATGTCGGAAACAAGTCGTTTATCCGAGGGTTTTAATAATTTTAATTATGAATATACCTGCGGAATTTTTGCGTGTTTTTGATACTAATATTTTACGTAATATGTTATTCGTTTTCATTCAAAAGTTTATCATAAACCCGAGTAGACCTGTGTTAATCCATCGATCTCGCGTGCTCCAGAAACATTCAAGTTAATTTCTCGAAGGCGAACTGCTCAATATAAGGGCGGGCTTTCTGATTTTAAGATCTCGACTGATTTATGCTTTCAGAAAAATAATATTGCTTTTTTGTACACCGAAAACATTATTCACTGCCAATCGTTTTGATACGGCACCATATATAATTATTTATCCTATGGATATTTGCTCATACTGGGATTCAATTCAATCACACAGAGTTTGCAATTCACACACAGTAGAAGTGAAATCTTCAGAAAACTAAAGTAGACAAGAGTGGGGTCACGGGTAGGGCTACGAAGCACCGCACAAAGATGAGACCGACAGGCTACGAAGCACCGCACAGAGAGAAGACTGATTATACTATCTCATTCTCTCGCAGGCTAAATCCTGTAGTAATCCTATATATAGAATTTCAAATCACAACGGTGCTAAAGATATTTTTACTTCAAAAATGAATTTGAGAGAGATACACTTAAAATATGCTTAAAATACACTTAAAATACCCAGATCGGGAGAGACTGGTTTAGGAAGACTTTTTGGCTTCTCTAACTAGACTCTCTCTCTCTCGGAACATCGCCTTGCACCACAGTAAGAGGGAAAGATTCGTATATCCTCACTTCTTCTCCTTCGTTTCCTAAAAAGACCCTCCACACAGCAGACAAAGATGACATAGGTTCTGAGAGGAATTATTTTCCTCAGGGCGTACGGAGCTAATGTAAAAAAATAGTTTTAACTGCTCCTTTGAGACCGTGGCATCCCAATGGAGGTATTTTACGACGCTGAAGGTGTCAGGAGGGGAAGGATATGGGAAAACGGAATGGGGGCAAGTATCAGTACCATTTGACCATTATTTGACTGAATTGCCCAGCGCAGTAGCTCTGCGAAAATATTATCGTAATAAACCTGTTTTATGATCTCTATAACTCACAGAAGTATATGATTTTACGTTGAATGCATACCCGTTGAACATTGACGTCAAATATCAGTAAATATACTTGTGAATGTAAATTATTTTAACTACGATTTTGATGATTTTAAAAATCGGGAGGGGGGTTCGCGGATCGGGGGAAGGGGGGGAGTAGAGTGAGTAGAGGGAAGGTGGGGGAGGAGGAGTGGGAACGCGAGAGGGGAAGGGGACGCAGAAAAGGAAGGGGAGGAGGAAGGTGAACGGGACGAATGGGAAAGGACGCACAGGGAGAAACAATTTATTTATTAAATGGCATAGCAACGCATGGTCGGGTACCAGCTAGTACAATAATACTTTTGTGATTATAACTCTACCTCGATAGACTGGGAAATAGGTATTGAGGTTGGGACGGGTAAAGTTAGGAGAAGGATGTGGGGATGTTGCCGCGCAAGTAAAATGAAAATAATATGTACAATTAATTTAATCATCGTTAATTTGTCTTATTCGCTTCTACGATGAACTTCTGTAACAGTAGTAACTAGCAGTGAATATGTAAACATGTTTGTCTATATTTGTAACTTTATTTTTGTAACAGTTACATGTCTCACTTTATACAGAGTCTAAACAACTGATGTAAACAATGATTCAACTAAATAAAACAAAAGCCGAGCCGCCCGCCACAGAGCACAGACAATCTCCTTTATATTTAACATCAAATACATTTTTTCTTTATTTGGCAGAGAGTATTACACACACCGCTCTGTTCCGCTAAATAATTTAAAAAAAATTGATAATAAAGTGCCGTTAAGACATCGAATATAACCGCGAGCAGGTATCTGTTGAACTGCGAGCGCTTATGTTTCGTGCCGTTCACACGACGCAGATCAAATATTTCTTCCTATGGTAGGAGAGGGGGGTCAGATGAATTATGGGCATATTATACGCTTCAATTCTGCCTCGCAATTTGGTTGAAGCTACCAAATTGCACCGTGCAAACAAGACATTGAATGTTTCAATGTCATTGCGCGTCATCTTTCAACCGTGTTGAAAATATTCAACTTGTTTAATAAATGGAGGGAAGAGCATACGCCTCTGTTCTTAGAGCACTTTAAGAACTATCCAAGCCTGTGGAACATGAAATCAGAGGGATATAATTCCCGCGCGCACGACCTGTTTCGAAGACATTCTAAACTCTATGACAGCAATGTGATTCAATGGTCCACTTCTGAAAAGTACGTGTAAACAGCACACCCTTTCAATTATGCGCCGTTCAACCAAATCGCATCAATGTGGTTGAATTGTGGTTGAAGTTAAATCGCCATTAGCAAGTGGCCACGGAGTGCGCATTTTTTGTACTGAATCTATCAACTTGACATCTGTCATCCACCGGTCTAAGCATCTCCGTCATTAAAATGACCTCCTCTCCCTCTCCTGTTTTCGTCGGAGTGGGGGGCGCTTAACTGTTGGCATGTCGCCTCAAGAGCGGTTATGGCGTAAGATGTGCATTGTCTATGGTTGATGTGCGCACAAAGCGCTTAGGTGTGAACGGTCTGAAGGGTTTGCATGGAGAGCGATATTTGGCGTGCTATGATCTTTTATATTTATATGCTCAATCTGAACAGGCCTTAAAACATAATTAAGTAGAATAATTTATTTGTAATCTTCGTATGTTTATATATAATGATATCGGGTAAGTAAGCATTTAAATAAATTAAAGTACAGATAATTGAAACAGAGATAACATATTTTTAATAAGCTAGTAAATTATTATCAAAACACTGATCAATCTATTTTTAATCGAGAAGTATTTAAAAACCTCAAATCGTTTCCGCATATCTCCGATTATTTATCAATAATTGCGAAATTACAAGCAATAATAAAATAATTTTTTTATCGGTATATTTATCGCTTGTTAAAATGACAAATTTTTAAATGTAATTATAAAAAGAAATATTATTCATTTCCCACCGATCGAGATTACGCGCAATGTTTTCGGGAATCTCCAATAAAGGGCAAGGTTCGTCGAGATTACAAGTTACTTTAACGTGAAGTTTACAATGAATATTTAACTAGACCTATCTATTGGATGCTCTCAGTAATTCTGAATGGAGGCGTCTAGTAATATCTACAGGAATTCCAAAAACTGAAAAAATCTGACTAATATCTATGAGAACCAAAGTGTTGACGAATATCTACAGCTCAAACTGTTGACTAATATCTATGAGAACCAAAGTGTTGACGAATATCTACAGCTCAAACTGCTGACTAGTATCTATGACAACCAAGGCGTTGACGAATATCTACAGCACTGGCAGAGGTTGGATTTGCAATTATGTACAGCATATTGGAATAACGTAATATTGCGTATGCAGTTTAAAAAACTTAATTTATGTAAGTATGTATGTAAAAATCCCTAATATCGGACTATTGGACACATTTAGCTGATTAGTCCAACCTACGCTCTATAGATATTAGTTCAACCTACGCTCTGTAGATATTAGTCAACACTGGGACCGTCATAGATATTCGTCCGACCTTAGCTCTGTAGATATTAATCAACACTCTGAAGTTCGTAGATATTAGTTCAACATATGCGCTGTAGATATTCGTCCGACATACAGGCTGTAGATATTAGTATCTGGAGTCTTCTGAATCCAGTGAACTCGACACTGAAGGAGTCCAGCTGTCAATCGTACATCATCGGCTATTTCGGTAACCGACAGTCGCCACTCTTCTAAGGTACCTACTCATAAATATACAAACCACCCACTACCTACTATTTAACTGACATCTGTTGCAACACCTCAAAACTACATACCTATACCTCTACTAATCTTTTGTATAATGTTAATGTAAGTACTTGCATACTGCTTCAAATAAATGTAGCTTCAGCCGTTCAAATAAATGTAGCTTCGTTAAAAAAAAGTAGAGTCTTGACGTGTGCTGTGAAGGAGGAAACCATATGTTTCCTTATAACGCAGTTGGGAAAGTGGTGGTCCCCTCCAATACCTACAGTACTAATGACACCTGTTGAAGACTATTGAAACTAAATATATAATCCTACACCACAATTTATTTATTTAATCATTCGTAAATACTGGAATTTATATCAGGAGAACATGGGAGAATAGAAGTATTCCGGAATTAATCATCCAATCGTAAAATTTGAAATGACGTGGGTTTGCATTGTGTGCACAGTGTGCACTGTGCATAGAAATATAATGCACAAATGGATTTTATTATTGTTCGAACCGTAACACTGCACTCAAACATTAATATATGGACATGTTTGTTTTCACAAAGCACAAACGGATTTGCACTTAAATCCTCTGAAGCATTCATTGTGATATATAAATTGAATGATTATCACGTAATTTATTAGTCATAAATGTGTTGTTTGCAAATAAAAGGAAATTCCCAATTAGCGATAACGATTATAATAGTTTAAATAACATAGATTAAAATCATAATTTTTGTGGTTCAGATTCTGAATTGGATTATCAAACCATAGTCAACTAAACCACATATTGCAGTTTCTGAGTTATAGCTTGAAATAAGGACACCAAATCATAATCTAGCTCTGACAGAGAGAACCTGGAAATATTTCTTGACCAATCATAGACAGATTTTCTTTCATTGGTTCTCTCTGGCAGAGTTAGATTATGATTTGGAGTCTTCGTTTCAAGCTCTAACTTAGAAATTGCAAAAAGTGAGTTAGTACACAATGGTTTAAGACGATCCAATTGTGAAATTCTGAGTACTTTGAGGAATACTCTGGGGAAGACCACCAAATAAACTTAGATAACAGTTTTCTATAAGTAACTGAGTTAGAATATGCAGGTACTTAACGATCATACTAATTATGTCTCACACATACATATACAGAAATGAAACAGGGTAAGCAAGAATCTTAATTAACCCATAAAATTGTACTGTAAAAGACAGGTCCCTACCGACAGTTTTATTGGCTAAAAATACGGTTTATGTAATGTTCCAACTGCAAGGAAATAGTAGAACAATAAAAGCTAAAGGAATTGGAGGAGGGGATATAGAAGAAAAGGTGAAGGTTAAGAGGAAATACTAGCTGCGCTTTTCTATACAAACGTATTCCCCGTTTATCTCTCTGGATTTTGACCCTAGAGCAAAATTTTTTTTTACATAATATAGATATTGACCACTAGCGTGTCGGTACGTTTTGTTTTTTTTGATAATTTACTTCTCATAGAAGTTACGACCTTCCAAAAATGAATAAAATTGCCTAATTTAAACGCCGTCAAAAAACGTTCAGTATACAAACTAAACAATGTATTTTGAAAAAAAGCAAAACGTACCGACATAGAATATTTTCTTTTAATACAGTTAGTGAAAAAAAAATTTTTAAATCCGTCCAGTTTTGGAGAAGAAAAATGGGGAATACAAAACATCGATTTCGAAGATTTTATTTAGGTATTTTCGGCCCGACGTGCAGGTGTCCCTTTCGCTCATTTCTCCTGAGGGGGGCCGGGGAACGTGGGTTTTGACAAATACATACATATAATGCGAAGTAGTGATGTAAAGAATTTTATCGGTAGACTAGTGTTGTCCTTGCCCGAGTAATCGATATTTTTTATTCGTTTTTTTTCTGTTTAGTGACTCATCGCGGTATACCAATACTGACCGAGCTTTCATACTAAAATTGTGCAAAATTAAATTTTTTTATGTCAAGTACTATAATAAATTTTCAATTTGGGAGGCGTTTTAGGTACCATCGCCCCGGGAACCATTTATTGGATAACCAACACCCCCGCCACTTGGTCACCGCAAGTGGTCCTCTATGTTTGGTGACAGAGCCTGGGTTCCCGGGTTCACGGATGAGGTCTGCATGGGTTTTGGTGGCGGATAATTTTGTCCACTTACTGCGTGGCGGGCCGGATTGGGAGAAACTGGAAGAGGAAGATCTTTTGATCTCTACAGCTGGACTCTCCACCATCATTTCATACTTTTACCTACCTTTTCCCTACCCAAAACTTCCTTTCCTTCCTTATCCTAAAAATACCCTCCACACAGCTTCTCCAATGATGTCCAACAACTTCTCCAACAAAGTCCCTGAGCGATTATTTTTCCTCGGTGCCTCCAATGTGAGGTTTATGTTTTTAAAAAAAATCTGTTTCAAATTTTTAGTTGAGAGTCGCTTACATTGCCTTCAGTGATTAATTGAAATTTTTTGTTTGTAAACACTTTATTGTACAAAATTTTTTACCACTATACAATGAATTTTAAACAATTTATGATTTAGATCTTTCTCTCGCCGGTAAATTTCTTGATATGCGACCGTCAATTGTTTCTGGTAAAAGGCATTGGTGGTAGAAGTTTTTCTAACAGTGGTTCAATTTTTTGCCAGATTGAATCGTCCCTTTCAATTTTTTCATACGGCAAACCTTTAGGACTCCACACGACAAAATAACAGTATTTACGACGAGTAATGTGTAACTGGCCTTGTACTTGGTAGAAGTAATTGTGATTCCGTTTTAATGTTGAAGCATTGTCTTCAATTTTACAGTTATCATTTTTTTTTGTTCAAATCCTTCTTCTGGTGACATATTTACTATACTATATGGGCATTTCACTTCAATTATAGAATCCTTGCCAAAAAGGCCATCCGGACTTGCCGCTAAAAAGTTTTTGTTTTCATCGATAAATAGTCCACAGGCGAATACCTCTAATTTTGTTTCTTTTGTAAATTGCTCAATTGCTTGGTTTTCATTTTCTTTCCCATAATTTGTGGCCATATTTCCTTTAAATGGCGAGTACAGTAGCGAGTTTAATACTCTCGCAACTAGGGATTGCAATCCCGCAAAGCGGGATCCCGCAATCCCGCGGGATCCCGCAGCTTTTATTAATCCCGCAATCCCGCACCTTCAAAGCGCGGATCCGCGGATCCCGCAAGTTAAAAATTTGGCGCTAAAACTTTCGCGTACATCGAGAGTATCACGAGCGCAATTCTTCGAAATCAGAATGCCCAGCTGCAGCATTTACGACGAAATCTGATAATGATGATAACGATGTTATGGACGCCAATGAACAGGGTGTGACTGTAAATATAAATTCACTGCCAATTGAAATGATTTCTACAACATATGACGATCTATTAAACAAAGTACGGAAAGTGGTCAAAATTTTTAAGCGGTCACCAACTAAAAATGACATCTTCTTACAAAAATATGTGAAGGAACAAGAAGGTCCTAAAAAAGAATTGGCATTGGAATTGCAATTGGAATCTGAGATTAAAATCAGCGATAATGACGACTTCATAATTAAATATCTCATTGCTAACTTGCAGCCTTTTAAATTAGGAGTTAAGGCACTCTGTAGGCGAGAGTCAACGCTTATAACTGCGGACACAACATTCGATTTATTTTGGATAAATTGCAACAACAAAACACGGTGTTGAGTAACCAGTTGTCACAGACTCTACATGAACGTATTAAAGAACGCCGCACTGATTTAACAGGAGTTTTGATTTATTTGCAAAATCCGAAAAAGTACGACTAAGAAGCCAAAAATACAGACCGTACTTATACATTCTTCATGCCAAGAAAAGTTGCAATACGCCAAGAAATAAAGAATATAATAGAAAGAGTCGTAGTTCAAGACGATGAAAATGAAACATATACAGATACAGATGACTTCAAAAATACATCTGCTACTGATAGTACTGATACAGATTTCACTATTCCCACTCTAACGCTAAAAGACGAATTGAAAAAACAACTTCTACAAGAAAAAGAAATATTCAAGAAAAAGCCAGACAGCAAAAAAAGGACTTTGAGAAAATTTTGAAGAAATGCGCCTATGAGTATATCCTGACGGTGCAGCCTACTAGCGTAGAAGCCGAGAGAGCGTTTTCAGCAGCAGGTTATATTTGCAGTTCGCTCAGAAGCAGGCTCGGAGATGACACAATAGGCCACTTGCATCACATTTTTTTAAATTTTTTTCCGGTTTAGGCAAATATTCTAAGACATTCTGTATTTTTTTTTTTTTTAATCGTATTTTTGAAACCCTGGGGATTTTTTGAAAATTTCAAACCGAAAAATCAGACCATTTTTTATAAACCGGAAAGACGGGACATAATTTTATAGGTGTGAAAAAACGATAATTACATAGCCGAAAATCATTTAAAAAAAAGAACGTCTTCCACACGAATGGCACAGGAGAATAACGAGGCATACCAAAAATATTACATCTCATAAATATTTTTTTCCTTGATCCATCTTATTGATCATAAATCATTATAATGTACAGCGTCTATATTACTAAATTCAATGTAATATACTTGAACTTGTAAATTGTAATAATAATAAGAATATTATAAAATTTTATTTTGTTAAAATCAGCACCATAATCATTATACCTCTAAAACATGTACCGACATCATCTTCACATTCTGAAGAGAACCCCGTACCCATTAATTGTACGGGGTTCTCTTCAGAACATCTGTCAAAAAATCAAACCAAATGATAAGTTCGCAGAGAACAAACAATAAATCTAGTGAACGAATTCAAAAATTCGCCTGAAATCAAAGTGATGCCATATAAAAAAATAAATCAGTGTGGAATTTTATAAAATTATAGGAACATTTTCGGCGACGGGACATTTTCATGTAGTGACGTCACGAGCCCAAATAATGGATTTATTTATTTAAAAATAAAAAAACTGTACATTTCTAAAAATTTTCACTAACATTTTCGTAATCTTAGTAAAAAACTCTATCCACACGATTTTTTCCAAGTCGTTATGAAGTCCATGCAAGTGGCCTATTAATGCCACTTGCTTTTTAAGGGCGTGTTTTTAAAACTTATCACCATAGGTTGATATTTTTTATTATTTTATTTTTATTCTTGAACACACACTTTACAGTTTTGTGAACACCTCACTAGGCGAACCTGTGCTGAGGTGTTCCCATGTGTGGGAATAAATGTTTTTCTGTCGACATAAATAGAAACACCGTATCCTCCTTGATATTGTCAAGAAGGGCACTGTGGGTCAACGGTCAACCCATGGCGGCAGTATCCAATACATAAATTAAAGATTAGTTGCAGTTAGGATCTATATATACAGCTGTTCATAGTATGCAGATTATGTTTAAGATAAATAATAGTTTTGATAAATAGGTAGTTATATTTTTCTACGGACCACACGCCACTGTTAAGAATAATATTGTGGTATTATTTTTTGTCTCAAAACAATGTTTTGTTATTTTTTTTTAATGTTTGTGTTTGGTTATGTTTGGTTATGTTTGGTTATGTGTTATAATGTTTTGAGTAAATTGAATACCTTGTTGTTTGATCCAGTCTTTGATGTATTTTTTGTGAATGTCTTTGTAGTTAGTAGTTGCTTCAGTGTGGTGGGCATGTAGTTATATAGTTTGGTTGCGTAGTACTTAAAGTTTCTTTGCCCGTATGAGGTATGAGTTATCGGTATGTTTAATGTTTTTTTGTGTGGAGGCCCTGGTTTTACTTTAATTGAGGTTGCATTTGGAATGTGAAGTTTATGTTGGAAAAGGATAGTAGTACAGATTATAGTAATAATAGTAGCATCTAAGAGAAAGCTGTGATTTGATTATTAGTCATTATATGAATAAGACTGAATTAAAAATATAAAACTGTTAGGAGAAAGTGTAAAATTAAACAAACTATTAAATTATGCCAATTGTTTAAATATGAATCTAAGGAAACAGATTACTAATTACTTAGATAATAGAAAACTTAATTAATACAAAAGAATTAATTTCTGTTGCTTAATGTAAGAAATGTTAAATAAAAGTTGATTTTTACCCAAAAATATGTAGTTTCAATTTTATCTTATAACTTATAAAATCTGTAGTTTCAATTTGATTTTAAAACTTATAACATTATTACAAAGATGCGGGATCCCGCGGGATCCGCGCGGGATTGAGCAATCCCGCATATCAATCCCGCGGGATTGAATTAGCTGCGGGATTGCAATCCCTACTCGCAACTGAAGTTTTTGGCCGTAGCTTACATATTTTTGTCCAAAGTTAGAAGCTGTAAGCCGCTTACGCCTTTCAATTGTCCACAAATTATTATTGCTTTGGCCCACCGTATTCCTTTCGAGTTCATCCTTATTCGATGGAGATAATTCTTTGAAAAATTCCTCTTTATCGTTTCAAATAATTCAGCTGGCATATCTGGATCTAATTCCAATTGACCATAATTTTCATCAGGCCCTGCAACTTTTTTTCTCTTTTCTGTCGTGTTTTCGTAATACCTTAGTTTTATTTTTCGACACCTCTGTATTGTCTCCTTCGAACGTCGTTTTCTTTCAATAAAATGCTTCGTGTAGTTGCCAGGACTGTGGCCTTGGATTTTTTTTGTATTCGTGAATGGGTTGTCATTTCACTATTCCACGAAGTTACTGCTCAAGAAGCTCAACTGCTGAAGTTATCCCATTTTTGTAAAATTTGCTCTTTTTCCGCCTATAAATTTGGCTATAACGTTGTTGAATTGCTCCACAGTGTTATTTGTCACGTTAATAATAAGACTTTCTGCATTTGCTATTAGAGACGACAATAATTGTTGAATATCAGTCCTGTTCCACAATCTTGAAGATCGCTTACTAAATTTGGATCATTAGTATACTTCTCCGACTTGCAATAGTATGACGAACATTTTGTATGATCACCAAAAACATGGTTTGCGGCATTTATTTGTCCATTTTCAGATTTTTTACTTTATCACTTTGTGCCGTGTTTTCTTGCTCTTTTCTGTAATTTACTGCTCAAACTATAGCTTTTCTCATACGTAAAACGTTTGCTTCAACCTTTTTCCTTATGTGAACTGGTACAAAGCCTTTAGCGTTGTTGGTTTTTTTTCTAAGTGCTTTTATTTTATTGCAAAAATTGCGAAGTAAGTGATTTTTGCACTTTTTTTTGTACTATGAAGTTGGGCCTGAAGCCTTGGGTTGAAGTTTCGCTAATATTGTCTTCATGTAATTAAATATTACAATTTAAGGTTTTATAAAGTTGAAAATAAAAATAAAAAGTTTTGAAGTTTAAAAAAATTATATATTTGTTTCCTTTATTTCAAACTGACTGTAATAAATATTTAAAAAAAATGTGTAGGTAAATCTATCTATAGGTAAAAGACCAACATTTTTTATTGAATTTTGAACGAACTAACACATCCTTTTTTGTATTTACTGCTTAAAGAAACTCAAAAATACAGGAGTACAAATCAAACCTCAGCAAGCGATATATCTAACATTTTAAACATTATTATTTACAAACATGTCAACTCACACGTATGATACACACAACACAATAAATCCATTTAGATTTAATTGTCTAATAAAATATGTAAGTGCTTTTATCTTTTTCGTTATCGTAATTTTAATTAGAAAAAAACTTAAGGTGGGCTATTTTTAAACCTTTTTTATCTCTACATATTATAAAGTAAAGTCCCCCGCGCCGTCTTTCTGTCTGTCTGTCTGTCTGTCTGTTCGCGATAAACTCGAAAACTACTGAACGGATTTTCATGCGGTTTTCACCAATAGATAGAGTGTTTCGTGAGGAAGGTTTACGTATGTAATTTGTCAAGGATTTGTGTAAATTGGTTGAAACATAACGATAATTGTTAGAAGTGTCGGAAAAATTCCAGCCGCCTGGTAGCTTTCATCGAAAACGCTGCCTAATCCTTTTGGGATATAACAAAACAACGCTTGGTGGGATATTCCTCTTTTATAGATCTACAAAAAAGTCCGCGATGGCATATATCTATCTTTTACTATACGCATTCTATCTTCTTATCTTATTATTCTTATCAATTGCATTTTAGATATAATGTGTATAGTAAGCTATCCGTAAAAGATAGACATATGCCTTCGCGGACTTTTTTGTAGATCTATAAAAGAGGAATATCCCACCATTAATTGTTTTGTTATATCCAGGGCTGGGCAGTATTTGAAATACTTGTAATTGAAATACGTATTTGAAATACAAATACGTATTTTGTATTTGTATTTCAATTACTTCCTAAAAATGTATTTTGTAATTGGTATTTCAATTACATGGGGCTGAGGTATTTTGTAATTTGTATTTCAAATACTTATGGCTTCAAAATACATTTTCAAATACATTTAGCGATCTTAATAATGATAATGAAAAATAAACTGACATAGATAATACGTAGACTAAAAACGCTAGAATCCAGAGCTATATGTTATGTGTGTTAATATTTAGAGTTGGCAACACGTCCTGTGCTATAATAGCACTGTTATTGTACATTTTCTATCATATTTGTATCATATTATGTAATGCTTGTCATTGCTTTGTATTGTACATTTTTGTGTCATAGTATTAGATCAAGCACTATAGGAATAATTTGACTGAATACTAAACTATTTTTAAGTTAATTACAGTAGAGCGCACTTGAAGTGAAATAACTAGTGTCCGACCGAAACAGGATTTTCTACCGAAAACGAAACCGAATATTCGATATCTTTCTCAGTTTCGGCCGAAACCGAAACCGAAACTTTTTTAGACATGTTAAAAATCTATTGTTTACTGAAATTCGGATTATTTTTTACACTTTTATTCACTATAAAGTAAGGACCTCATAAATTGAGTACTATAATTTTAATTGCGTTTACAATCACAACATTTTTTTACATTAACTCCACATGAGAGACCCAGAGAAAAATAATTTCCCTCAGGGCGTATGTCATCTTTGAAGATGCTGTATGGAGGGTCTTTTTGGGGAGAGGAAGGAGGGAGGAAACATAGAGGCCGGGTTCCACAGCCGAGCTGTTGAACTCAAGAATGAGTCATAGAAACGACCCGTTCTCATGTGACTATATAGTATATTTCGGATAGCGCCGTGTACGGAGACTAGCATTAAAAAGTAGTATGTATATCAACAGGGTACTTGTGGTTTCGTCACAATTACGAAGATTGTAAGTATCTTCATGAACGGAGGGCCTTACACCAAGCACATCAAAGGAGGGACTATTCAGAAGATCGCTTCCGTTGAAGGAGATTAGATTTTAATTTTTATTTACACTTGTTAAATAAAATTAAAATTAGAATGAAATAAATAAAAATAATTGAAGTTTGTGATTACATAAACTCACAATACAAGCACGCCGGACCGGCCAGCGAACTCAGTTGATGATGGTGGATGACACACGAGCCACGAACTCACCGGAAGTCAGTCAAACGGCACGCGATAATTCACAAATGCAGAGTTTCGGTGCGGCCGAAGGTTCGGCAGATTTTCTGCCGAAACCGAAACTGATGCCGAAACTAGATTTTTTTACCGAACCTTGACGAAACCGAAACCGAACCTTCGGTCGGTCACTAGAAATAAAACAAAATAGCGCTATACAAATGTCGTGTTATAATAATAATATATTATTATTATATTACCTAACACCTGAGTCCTTTACCACAAATTTTACAAGTGAAGCGGAGATGAGATGTGTCTTTTGAGCAATATGATTGGTCAATTTTTGCACGTCTCTGTTTCACTCTGCTCAACATTGCTTCTATTTAAACGCACCCTTAGATAAGGGCATTTATGACAATTTATTGCAACCAAAGGTTCTACCAAAACCAAATGTATTTTGTATTTTGTAATTTGTATTTTGTATTTGAAAGAAAAAAATGGTTAAAATACTGTATTTTGTATTTTGTATTTCAAATACATGACTTGAAAGTATTTTGTATTTCGTATTTTAAATACATGCGAAAAAGTATTTTGTAATTTGTATTTCAATTACAGCAAAGCATGTATTTTGCCCAGCCTGGTTATATCCCAAAAGGATTGTGCAGCGTTTTCGATGAAAGCTACCAGGCGGCTGGACTTATTTCCGACACTTCTAACAATTATCGTTAGGTTTCAACCAATTTACACAAATCATTGACAAATTGCATACTTAAACCTTCCTCACGAAATACTCTGTATATTGGTGAAAACCGCAGGAAAATCCGTTCAGTAGTTTTCGAGTTTATCGCGAATAGACAGACAGATGGCGCGGGGGACTTTATAATATGTAGAGATAGAGATAATCGGTCAAAAATACATTTTTGTTGCATATGCATTTTTGAGTTTTTTTTTTAATAAGATAGGTAAGTGCCAAATTATATGAGTAGAAATTTAAGTTTTGTGGTATCATCATCATTACATAGTATAAAATGAAGTCGCTCAAAATGTATGTGCGCATAAATCTTTTAAACTACGCAACAGATTTTCATGCGGTTTTCACCAATAGATAGAGTGATTTAAGAGGAAGGTTTATGTGTATAATAAATGCTTATTATAGTAGAGAAAAGCCAAGAAATTCAAATATTCAATTTAGGCAAAGGGCAGCGCGCAGCGGGCAGCTGGCGAGCGGATGGTGTGGATTTTATAAAGGTTGGGTAAATGGCGTTGTGTTTCGTTAGCCACAGCAACGTGTGGCCGGGTCTGCTAGTTATTAATAAAATAAAAACAAAATTATATGTTTATTTCGAATTATAAAATTTGAAAGCGTATTTCATCATCTTTCAAAAACAGTTTTTAGTTTTCGGATGCGTTCACAAATATTAAAGTTATTTGGAATTTATTGGAAAGCGGAAATATTTTGACTTTTCGAAAAACAGGCCCGAGGCCTGAGAGGTTAATACTAATTTTCAATAATAACTAATGTATCATAGAGAATAATCATATGTATGTATATAATAATTCGATGTAGTTGGTTTGACTGCATATTTATAAACGCAAATACAGTGAAAACTTTAAAACTACTAACCTACATAGAGTTCTAGTAAAATAATTCGTAATTTGTCGGTAATAAGCGTGAACAGAAGACATTGTTACAATACCTCGTGCGTTTAAAAATAATGGGCCCTTTTTCTGTCACACCGCAAGGCCGATTCAAAAACTTCATTAGCGACGAAATAAGTCGAAACATGCTTTATCTAAACAGAATATTGGATATGGCGGTATGAGGCGAAAGACGGTAGGCATGAGACGCAAAGGGGGCGAGAGGGTGTACAAGCCAAACACTCACGTGGTCTCACCAACACATCGATAGCTAGTTATTTTTTGAGCGCGGTGCGATAGCGAGAATTTTTTAAAATACCTACCGTCGAGATTTCTCATTGGTGCTATTACCTCTTAATAAGTACCTACTTGGATATTTATTTATTCTTAGTACATTTAATATATTGTCCTCCACACTAGGAGTTCACATGTGTTGTAGAGGACATTTTTCAGTTGAAAATTATAATTTATAAATTGTGAATAGTAAAACAAAAGAGTGTTCATAGTTAATATAAAAAAGAGAAACAATAAAAATCAAAATATAAAATCGACTTCAATTCGACAAAAAATATAAATTAAGTGTTAAAAAGATTGTGGCCAGTTTCTTATGTTTTTTTTTGTATTCAATAATATTAGTTGTTTTATATTGTGTAGGAAGAGAATTGTATAGTTTTGTAGCCTGGTATCTGTAATGTTTTTGTCCAAAGGATGTGTTTGTTTTTGGTATTTGTAGTTGGTGAGCATGTCTTTTTCTAGTATTGCGAGAATTTTGTGAAGTGTTAAATGAAAATTAGTATTTGTTTTGAATATAATTTTTGAATTTTCAACCCTGGGAATTTTTCGATTATGATTGAAGTGGGTGTTAGTATTGGTAACTTAAGTATTACTTTTATTAGGGTTTTCTGAGCTTTAAAGGCACAGCCCCAGGCAATAATGCCGTATTCCATTATGGATTGTGCAAGTGCGAGGTATATATTTTTTATATCAGATATATATTTTTATATTCAGATCAAGTCATCAAATATAGCTAAAAGTATTTCAACTAACGCACGTTTTACTTTTATTTATTTATTAGGGTGGTACTAAGAGTAAGTACCTGACCTACAAACTGAAACATGGTGCCAAAACCACCTTATATGTAAATATATTACATGTAAGGTGGTTATATGTAAGGACCTTATGCACGTTATATGTTAACAAATATTAAAACTAAAAATAAAAAACTTTATAAATAAAGGTTTTTAAAAAAAGTTTTTTGGGTCGACAGTTAAAATTTATTTGTGATAAATTTGTGTTCCAACGTAAATCAATCGTTTCAAATTTTAAATTTAAGCCCATCAAAATACTTTCCTTAATAATTGAATATTTTTGTTTTATATTTAATTTTATTGGT
The DNA here is from genome assembly GCA_917880885.1 of Limnephilus marmoratus. Lineage (NCBI taxonomy): Eukaryota > Metazoa > Arthropoda > Insecta > Trichoptera > Limnephilidae > Limnephilus > Limnephilus marmoratus. The sequence continues at coordinate 24,569,136 of OU862919.1, read as the reverse complement.
GTAGTAGGTAAGGCAAAACGATTTTTTTAAATAATTATAATTAACTCACAAATAATTGCCAAACAATGAAAAATAGAATCCTTTAATTGTCTGTATTTCTTATAATTTAAATCATAAATAAAAATAAAGTATCACTTATCCCTACTAGATATTTGCTGTAATTTTGGATTATAAAAATTATTATTTAGTTTGGTCAAGTATTTTGGTTTCAAATCCAAATTTAATTTTAGTATGAGAAAGGTCGCGCAGCCGTTCTTCTAAGTCTTCCATCTTGAAATTGAATCCTAACCTTACTTGAAACTTTGTTCTAGTTGCCAACTGTTCAGTAATATTTACAGCCACCATAAAATCTCCGTACTTAGTTTACATTTGTAAACAAGATGCACATTCTCCGCAAGTGCTTTACTTTTGCTCTTCAAAACTTTGTACGTAAATAAACATGTGGTTTTGATAAATTGCCCCACTCTAATCTGCAGTGCCCACTCCATTTACGTTTAAAATATCGTCTTACGGACTTTGTTTTATTATTATTTGTCTTAATTCTTTGAGAGTTATCATGAATTGTAAGCAAAAGAAGGCCCTGTGGACAAACTTATATCAATTTTGTTTAAATTACAATGTAAAACTGCATATCTCGATACAGGAATGCCCTAGTGAGATATGCAGCTTATGTTTCTCATGTACTTCTTATTTTTTTTCAATAAATAAATAAATAAAATAAATCAGTTTAAAATGTTAAAATGTTTGAAAAATGTAAAAAAAATAATAAAGGAATTTATTAAACGCATTAAACAAATATCTTGGTAAGAGTAGAGTCAGAATAACCATGAGTTTTTTAATGATTTATAGGCATATGGAGTACCGGATCAATTAGGTTCATACTTTTGTTGATTTTAAAATGCAATGTTTATTTATCCGTACACAAGATGACGGATCACGTGATAAGCCCTCCGCCTCGTCTGTTACCGTGCTGCTGGAACGAGACGGAGTGCGTATCATGTGACCCGCTAGGCTGTACCTAATTACCCAGTGGCGAAGTGTGAGGGAAATTTATTTTTAATTGCAAAAAAGATTAACGGTCAGCAAAATGACATCTACATTAATCCGCCGGGTACCTGTATATATGCCCATGGGACCTTAACAACAAAACAATACATACTATGAACTAAGAGTGAAAACATAAGTGAAAAGAGACTTAAATTAGTAGATTGAGAAGAAAAAAATATTGGTAAAGAGTTATTACTATGTTCATACAATATTACGAAAGGGTTGCATAGTCCATATTTTCGGAGTAATCCGGAGTTTTCCGGAGTAATCCGAAAGGTCTGTTTGGGCTTTTTTGTTTTGTTCAGACATATTCTCAATAAAGTTTTATGCACGGTTTTTTATGGGAGGAATCCGTAACGAAGGATATTATACCTACTTCTTTAAAATTTTGGGGCTCCTTGGTTTAACCGCATGGCTTTGTTTTGAAATACTTTTATGTGGGTTTTGGAAGCGTGGGAAAACGCTTGCGATATTACTTATATTATATTAGTTTGGTGTATTGTTAGATTTGGAAGACTAACTTTGAATGTAAAATTCCGTTTTACGAGCGTTCTAAATAATATATTAAATCAATATTTATTCACTCAAATAAACGCGTAATAAACGAATTGTCCAATTAATCTTTGATCCCCTGCTATAAATAAGTTGTACGACAAAGCAAAAACCTGTTTCATAAAACAGAACAATTTTGGTATCGTAAAATTCGCACAACTTTTTCTATCTGAAATTTCTAGGTTAGAGTCCTTATTTTTTCAGTCACGTTCGATTCGATCATTAGATATTTAGTTTTGAAATAGGTACCGAATTAATATGCCAATATATAATAGCAAAATCACCTCCTTTCTGCAGTTTTTACTAGGTGGGACTGCGCTTCCGGGTGTCGCCGATATTGTTTACCAATTAACAAATAAACTAAATGAACGAATAATTAACGAATAAACCAAACGAACGTTAAACTAAATGAACGAATTATTGCCGTATTCAAACTATATTGTTAAACAATACTAATGCACATTTGCAAAAAATCAACGAAATGAACAAATTATTTTCGTATGCAAACTACGGCATATGGGCGTAGTCCGCCGACAGTTGCGCGGACACCATAGCAAATCTCTTTTGTATTTGAATATTTTTGATCACCTCCCATACAACATACATATTTACATAATATAGCGTCGAAATTAACAGAGAGAAGAAAGTCATCGTTTTTCTGCGAAAGATAAAGGAATTTTAAATTAATGTATTCATGAATCCAAATCACGAACGAAGCCAAGTTTTACATTAGTACATAGATATAACGTAACGTATGCGTTAGTTGAAGCAAAATCACATCAAAAGTAAGAGTCTTAATCAAAAAATGCAAATTTGAAGCCTCTTTGAAATTTTTTTTAAAAACATTATTTTAATTGGGGACGCATTCAAATTTACATATTAATAAGACTTTTAAAAGAAATTGTTTATTACGAGGCTTTCTCCAGGTTGCATAATAGAGAACTCCAGTTCAATTTTTTTTTTGAATAATGACCTTTTAACTCAAATAACTGCATTTTTATTTTTTATTTTCAGAGTTAGTTTTAATAGTTAAAATAATTGTCAAAGTTTAAATTTTTCAAGACCCCCCGAAAAAAAAACACCGTAAATATGGTAAATCGTGTGACGTCATCACTCCTGAAAAATTAGTATAGGATTGGGCAATCATCTGATCAACTACCGCCATTTTGAAATCCGTTGTTCGAAGTATTCTCCCTAGAAGAAGCATTACTATTTTTTTTGTGCAGTAGTTTTTCAATATTTTAAATAATAGAGATAAACTAATAGAGATACCTCTATTTTTGATACTGAATTATTTAGGCTTAAATATTGTTTCAATAAACACAACAACTAAATCTCTATAAACAGTACGAAATAAAGAATAACATGAAATGTTGTTAATACTGATGGCTTGTGCCATACCTACATTTCAATTGATTTCAATACAATGTGATACAATAACTGGTGACGCGTGACGTCAGCACTAACCATTCAATCGTACCAACTTTACAGTGTATTTTAACGAGACGTTAAAAAATGCACTTTTTAATATTTTTTTACGAACTTATATATTCAGAATCAATTTTTTTTTTCAATTTGGGAGGCGGGATTGGGTACCGCCGCCCCGGGAACCTTTATTGGATAACCAACACCTCTGCCATAGGTCACCCCAAGTGGTTCGCTACGTTTGGTGATTTAGCAGGGGTGCCCGGGTTAATGGGGTGAGGTTTGTCTAGGTACTGGAGACAGATGACCAGGACGCACTGAACCCCAGATTCCTACCCACCCCTTAAACCCTTTTCCAAACCAGAACTCTCCTCTCCTTCCTTTCCCTCAAAACCCCTCCACACAGCATCTCCAAAGGTGACATAGGCCCTGAGGGAAATTATTTTCCTCAGGGCCTCCTGTGTGGAGCTCATGTAAAAAAAAAAAGTTGCATAATTGCAATTTATCGAAAGCTCTAGCCACTGGAGCGACCATGTCGAATAATTCGACATTTTGTTTTCTTCTAGGATTGCCCACGTCGAATAATTCGACGTTTATGACGTACCACTCGTAAACAATTAAAAACTATTTAATTATTTACCAGTTCCTGGCCAATATTTATTCCGTTGGAAAGCTGGTAATATTGTCTCTCATCTATGGCAACACTATTACTATTTAGATGTCTCTGGAAAAAGTAATTCGCGGTTAAAATCTGACAGTTCATATTCAACACCGACGCAAAACTGTTTGACAGGCCGGATGAATTTACACATGTTTTAAAATGCCGTAAATGATTGTGTTTTTGCATTTTAACCCGTCTGCTTGTTTAGGAATAAATACATCCCAAAACACGTAGTCGCGTTATACTTTCATAAGACCAAAAACGTCCAGAGCGACCTTACATTTTAAAAGCTATATATCTCTCTTCTTCTAATGCAAACATAATGTATTTTTCTTTTAACCAGAAAGAGAATGAAATAATGCTTCTTATTGTCTTTAAAATATGAAAGCTATCTTGCATAGCTATTTTACAATCTCGATCCAAAGTGACGGTTTCTGATTTTTGCCGCGAAACTGAGGCTTTCGGATTGTGAGGTGCGAATATATTGAACCAAGCAGATGGGTTAACACCAAACAGTTATCACAATTCAATTATCCATGTATTATCCATGTGGTTAACGTGTTTTCAAGTGTTCAAACTGAGAATTTAGTGATTTTTAACATGTTTTACGTAAATCGAATTTGAAATCTAAATTTCATTCGATTTTTGTGTTTATTTTTACAATTATCGACCTACTTACTTGACGTGTGCATTCGAACTATAGTTTATCAATTAGAAGAATTCTTAACAAAGATATACATCTAAATTTCAATTAGCTTTGAAAAGTTTTAATCTAGAATATGACGACGAAAGCTAGCTGTCAGATGCAAATTTTTTGTGACAATGGAAATGGCGGATCTCGCCAAAATGATTGCAAATATTGTAAAAGGTTAGTACTGCGTATTCTTATGATATATTATCTTATTAAAAACCTTGTATTTTGTTTAGACAACGTGTAGAAATCAAAAATATCCAATGTTGACTTGAAAAAGTAAAATTTAGGGCAATCTTACAGGAATTAACACGCAGGAATCCCACATTTTTAAAGTTTACGATTTTATAATATTTTTTTTATAATTCCTACAAATATGTGATAATCAACAAAAGATAGGTTAATTTATTAACTATATAGAACTATAATCAGTTTGCATGTCTTCATATTAAAATTCGGAGATATGATTTTTTCAATGTCGGCGGAAGAAATTCGAAATGCCACGAGCAATCGAGGCCAAAAGTTATAAAACGCGCGGTCGCTCCAGTGGGTAAGTATAAATTTGTAGATAGTCTTAGCTAGGACTCACACCTCTCCAAATAATATATAAAATGATTTGAAGGTTTAGGTGAGAACTAAAATAATTAGTCGGAAGAATTATCCATAGATGTCAGTAGGTGCAAATTGCCATTAAGCCAGGGAGGTAAGTTATAAAAACCCCGGTTTTAGATTTTTACTATACATATACTCCCTTCTCTTCGCTATAGCTTCCTAACAAGTAAACATAAACTCCTTGGTCTGTCTTGGGTAGTTTGGATCTCCTGATATTCACAATGTAATTGGGAATAGAGCAAATAAAATTACGTGTCCTTTTAAAGTTTCCTGAAGATGCGTTATTATTTACAAGTTCCTTCCTCCAAATTTTAACACTATAAAAAAAATCATCATTAATCTCATTGTTAAAATTTTCTGCAATAAATTAATGAAAATCTAATATTCCACTTTATTTTTCGTCCCTTTAAAATTTCTCAATCACCATAAATCAAAAAACTTACAAGAGAAAATTCTGTAGATGCCCTTTGACCCTTCGGAAAAAATGAAGAAGATAAATGAATTCCTAATTTATTTTAATTTTCATGTCAACGTCATTTTGTAAAACTCTTAACGAAGTTACCAGGCTGACATGACGGGGTAGCGCCTTAAATGTTAAAGTTGATGAAGTTAAAACGTTACAGACCATTTAACGCTGAGTGGATTGGACGGATCATTTACAATGGTGGCAGCGGCAGCGGTTTTATGCTAGTTTAATCATTCCATGACGTTCTACACTTACTGAATTTAATTTAGAAAATACATGCAAATTGTTTCCATATTTGACTTTCAGAAAAAGGTTTCTTCTCGTAACTTAAGAACATTCCGAAAATTTTCGTGGAAAACAAGAAAGTAAAAACTTTGGATTATTTTAAACGTTTATGGTATTTTTTTATGTGCGTACCGCATGAGAGTCTGCTCCTAGTGGTCTAGAGCCAGTGAAACTATGGCTTCCCCAATTGGGGTATGATGTGAGGGTGAAGGGGAGGCGTCTACTAATATCTACAGGAATTCCAAAAACTGAAAAAATCGAACTAATATCTATGAGAACCAAAGTGTTGACGAATATCTACAGCTAAAACTGCTGACTAATATCTATGAGAACCAAAGTGTTGACGAATATCTACAGCTCAAACTGTTGACTAATATCTATGAGAACCAAAGTGATGACGAATATCTACAGCTCAAACTGCTAACTAATATCTATGAGAACCAAAGTGTTGACGAATATCTACAGCTCAAACTGTTGACTAATATCTATGAGAACCAAAGTGTTGACGAATATCTACAGCTCAAACTGTTGACTAATATCTATGAGAACCAAAGTATTGACGAATATCTACAGCACTGGCAGAGGTTGGATATGCAATTATGTATAGCATATTGGAATAACGTAACATTATGCGTATGCAGTTTAAAAAACTTAATTTATGTAAGTATGCATGTAAAAATCCCTAATATCGGACTATTGGACACATTTAGCTGATTATTCCAACCTACGCTCTGTAGCTATTAGTTCAACCTACGCTCTGCAGATGTTAATCAACACTGGGACCGTCATAGATATTCGTCCGACCTTAGCTCTGTAGATATTAGTCAACACTCTGAAGTTTGTAGATATTCGTCCGACATACAGGCTGTAGATATTAGTATCTGGAGTCGGTCGTGGAGAGAAGAAAGAAATGTTAATTTGTAAATTTAAACTGTAAATTTATTTGCCTGAAAATTTGACTTTATTATTCAACAGATGGCTAATGCCTACAGTGCACGATATCTTTTTTCAGCCCGATTTCAATCAGAGATCAAAGTCAACATTTTTTGTTTTACGCGATCGCTATTTGCATCTCTATTTTCATATCTACGATTTCAGTTGGCATCACAGCAAACAGCATGGTTAATGTGTTGCTTGCAATGATGACAATTGAAATCGTAGATATGAAAACAGAGATGAAAATAGCGATTGCATAAAGCGAAAAATGTTGACTTTAGTCTCTAATTGGAATCGGGCTGAAAAAAGATGTCGTGTATTGTAGGCATAACTTTTATGAGATGGCTACATAGATTCTATTTACAAATGTGATATCGTAGTGTTTATTTTGACTTTCTTATTGCATTTTTTTAAATATAATGCGGGACCTACCCGCCTTAAGGCTCCGCAACCGGCCCCGAAAAGAAGAAGATGGAGAGATACGGAATTACGAATGTTAGAGGAGAGCGCTAACATTTACAGCGACAAAATCGATGCAAAAAATTGCGAAAATGTTTAATAAAACACGACTCGTTTAAAATTGTCTTAAACAGCATTTAAATAAACACTGTGTTTTTTTTCATACATATAACTTGCAAAATAACTGAAACAAACTTTTTTATGATAATTTTGGAGCATACTTTGCGATTTTTTTCTATCGAGGGAATTTTATATAATTCCGTTTCGGCGCGGGCAATGTCTAGCTATTATCTTCAAGAATAACATATATTTATTTAAGAGCTTTAAAACTTAACGTGTTTGAGGGAGATATGTAAGAAATCAGAATTCGGGTAGCGGGTCTTTAAGAAAGTTTCAAAAAGAATTGTCATTGAGATGGTGACGTTTCTTTGGACAAATTGCATAATTACAATTACGTAATACAAGATAACTGAAAAAAAAGTTACACAAAATTTATGGCTAATAAATTAGTAATTAGGTACAGGTATTTGAGTAGGTAGGTACCTACATTCAAATCTTATGATTTCGGGGGAATTTTTGGTTTTGATTTATTAAATAAGAGAAAATCAGAAACATAATTTTCTGGACGCGAGGTCTAGTACTATTCACAGAACTAAACTAGTAATATTCTTACTTATACGTATAGTTATGTATAGTTTAGAATTTAGAAAACTGAATACTGAATATTTGCGCCAGGAAGTGATTGCACAACAGTAAGGTTGGATTCAGAATTTAAGATTGGTGAGGGTGGTTGGTGGAGACGTTAGGGTGGACATGACATAGGGTTTCGATGAAAGATACCAGACAGCGCTGGCATTTGAATATTTTATTCTAGCCCATTGAGAAATTGGCTTTTCTTCACTTAAATGGCCAAGGATAATACTTTCCTAAGAGCTATCGCTGCCTTATGTTAAGTCGTTAATAATAATAGAATTTTAGTGGATAAAGGGGATACTTAAAAGAATTCATTATCTACTTCTTTCGTAAATGGCGCGAGTTTAATTATTTTAGGAAAAAACGCTTTATAAATTCATCTCAATATTTTAAAGCATAACTTGTAAAAGGCGTTTTTCCGTAAAATAATTAAGCTCGCGCCATCAAAAAAAGAGAATATATGAATTATTTAATTATCACCTTAAGGCTCTGCAACCGGGCCCGAAAAGAAGAAGATGGAGAGATACGAAATTACTAATGTTAGAAGAGAGCGCTAACATTTACAGCGACGAAATCGGTGCGAAAATTGCGAAAATGTTTAATAAAACACGACTCGTTTAAAATAGAGCAAAAATCTCATGGAAGGCATCGGGCATTATCTTAAATAGCATTTAAAGAAACACTGTGAATTTTTTCATACATATAACTTGTAAAATAACTGAAACAAACGTGTTAATAATAATTTTTGAAGCATACTTTGCGATTTTTTTCTATCGAGGGAATTTTATATAATTTGCGTTTCGGCGCGGGCAAAGTCTAGATATTATCTTCAAGAATAACATATATTTTTTTAAGAGCTTTAAAACTTACCGTGTTATTAAGGGAAATATGTAATAAATCGGTACAAATCCGGGTTGCGGGCCCTTAAGACGGAGTTACGGGTTAATAGATTAACGTATTAGTGTAAAAATCACTAATTACGGTTGTCAGTGCATGGGTAAGTAAGTAATGTGAAATAATCTTGCGTAATGCGAACGGCTCGGAGGGCTTTGAAGCAAAGAATGGACGGTTACCTCGAGAGTGTTTTCTCTTGGGGTAAAAATAATCTCATTGAATTTAATGTTTCAAAGACCCAATCATGTTTGATAACGTCTAAAAGGGATCGAAATGAAAAATGAAAATCCAGTGTCCTTCAACGGAAGCAATCTTCCGAACAGGCCCTCCATTGACATGCTTGGTCTAACTCTAAGTGACCAGCTCAGATATGGGGGCACCATCGAAGCCAGAGTAAAGTTAGCCTCCCAAAAACTGGGCGTACTGTGCAGGGCCAGCAGATACTTTAATAGTACACAATTGCTAACCCTGTAGAAATCACAAGTGCACCCCATGGTTGAATTTGGCGGTGACCCGACATTTGATCCGGTGACATTTGGTCCGGCGACATTTGATCCGGCCGACATTTGATCCGGCCGACACTTGATCCGGTCTGATCCTTTAGAATATTGTTTCTTCAAGTAAGTATGTAAAGAGGATATACGGCCGTACAACCAAAGTCGATGTACTTATATCTGAAGGCATCTTGAGTGAAAATCCGCTGTAAAAATATTTTTACTAACAATAATTTCGACTCTCCGAAGAAGCATGCGGCAATACAAAATACAACATACTTATTCGTACAGTCAGTACAAAAAAACCGTAAAAGATTCCTACTTGCGTATAACTTTTTTATCTGAAAATTACACTAGAGTCCCAACTGCTCTTGTACCGGACGTGATTTGACTGAAATAATTGTTTTAAAATAATAATTAATGAATAAATCGACTGCCGGGGTCAAGTGATTCCAAAGGGATAAAAAACAAAACTTGACTCCTTCACCCCCTTTTTCCCCCTCTGTGTACCTACACACTTATTTGGTTACTTTGCATAAATTTGTGATTTGTGCAAAGCCTTCTTGGTCTGTTGTACATACCTACAACCCTTTTGCGATATCTATACAATCTAGACAAACCTCACTCCAAGAACCCAAGCACCCCTGTTAATTCACAAAACGTAGCGAATCCAATAAATGATTCCCGGGTCGGTGGTAAGCATATCCGCCTTCTAAATTGTAAGCATAAACACACTGCACATATACCTAAGTACGTGGTATTTCGGTGTTGTATTCATTCAGAATTGAAACGTTATTTGAAATGACCTTTGTCGTGTATGGTGACTAGATCTGAATAACCAGGTAAATTTTCCACACTACAGTGCAAAGCGATAGGTCGAGAGAGTAAGGTTGGAGAGATCAGAAGGTATCTTATCTTATGTAAACCCAGTTTCCTAACGTAGCGAACCACTTGGAATGACCTGTGGCAGGAATGTTGGGTATCCATTAAATGGTTCCCGGGGCGACGGTAAACATATTCGCCTGCTAAATCTTAAGTAGATGTTGCACATATAAGAATGTCGTATTTTGCTATTCGTCAGTATTCATTCAGAATTGAAACGTTACTTGAAATGACTTTAGGCGTGTTTGGTGACGAGATCTGACAGCCAGGAAATTTTTCACATATCCTTCTCCTCCCCACTATCTTCAGCCTCACAACATATCAAAATTAGGAATGCCATAGTCTCACTGGCTCCAGACAGTTAGGAGCAGTTGGGACTCTTGTGTTTTGATAAAAGTTCGAAAAAATGAAAATAAAAATATTAAAAAAATTATATCATATGATTTTTGTAATTTGTTCGCTGGTGTATAGTGTATGTAGGTTTAATCGGATTACTTGAAATGACGTGACTAGATCTGAATAGCCAGGTACGTTTTCCACATCTCCTTTCCCTCCCCACTACCCTCAGTATCATACCATACCAAAATTGGGGATGCCATCGGCACTCACTGGCTCGAGACGGTTGAGTCCCTCTAGTGTAATTTTCAGATAAAAAAAGTTATGCGCATGTATGAATCTTTTACGGTTTTTTTTGTTAAACTGACTGCACGTATAAGTATGTCGTATTTCGTATTGCCGCATGCTTCTTCGGAAAGTCGAAATTATTGTTAGTAAAAATATTTTTACAGCGGATTTTCACTCAAGATGCCTTCAGATATAAGTACATCGACTTTGGTTGTACGGCCGTATATCCTCTTTACATACTTACTTGAAGAAAAAATCTTCTAAAGGATCAGGCCGGATCAATTGTCGCCGGATCAAATGTCCGCTGGATCAACTGTCCGCCGGATCAAATGTCGGCCGGATCAAATGTCGCCGGACCAACTGTCGCCGGACCAAATGTCGCCGGATCAACTGTCATGGAACCGAATTTGGCAGCCACCTCTGGTCTGGAGCTCCAAAATACCTGAAAAATACCCTCGACTCTGTGCAGAAACGGGCGGTCCCATCTTAACAGACGGATTGCAATCTTTAGAGCACAGGCGTCAGGTGGGAATGCTATCCGTGTTCTACCGGTATTACAATGGAAGATGCTCCGAGGAACTAGCGTCATTGATCCCCTCGCCACCGGTGCATAGTCGGGAAATACGCCAAACGCGTGCCCAACATATGTACACGGTTGACATTTGTCACATGAGAACGGGTCGCTTCTTCGACTCGTTCTTGTGTTTAACAGCTCGACTGTGGAACGATTTACCGGCCTCTGTATTTCCTCCTTCCCACAACATGGGCCTCTTCAAGACCAATGTTCATTTCTTCCCCTCTTCAAAAAGACCCTCCACATAGCATCTCGGATGACATGAGGCCCAGAGGGAAATTATTTTCCTCAGAGCCCCCTGTGTGGAGTTAATTTAAAATAAAAATCATTATCAAGTTTAATGAATTTTTAATTTTCAAAATCAGAACTATTCATCATATCACAAAAGCAAGAAATTAAGTACCAAAATTATTTTATTAATTAATAATTTATTCATTATTTGAAATGCGTATTTCTTTTGTTCAACTGCTTTAAAGATGCTTAAAAGAATTAATAGAATAAATATACATTACTGGAATAAAGTGCGTAGTTTCACTGAACTAGGTTCAGTGGACAAACGTTAGCGGTCCGTTCTTATACGTTATATTCTTTGAATGGCTATCCTTTTCATAAGCGGTGCAACCAAAGATGTTGAAAAATAAGAGACACACGTTGTTGTGGCTAACGAAACACAATGCCATTACCCAACCTTCATAAAATCCACACCACCCGCTTGCCAGCTACCCGCTTCCCGCTGCCTGAATTGAATATTTGAATTTCTTGGCTTTTCTCTACTATAATAAGCATGTATTATACATATAAACCTTCCTCTTCTACCACTCTACCTATTGGTGAAAACCGCATTAAAATCCGTTGCGTAGTTTAAAAGATCTATGCGCACATAAATTTTGAGCGACTTCATATTATACTATGTAATGAAATGATGATATTGTAACTTCTTAAGTTTGCTAACATTCGTAGGTAAATTTCTTTTTTTGAGAGGCAATGAATACTTTCAGCTTCACAAATCTTACAATTGTAATATCACGTGATGTATCCTTATTGTGAAAAATAGCCTTAAAACTAATCTTAAAAAATGATACGATTCAGTTTCTTGAACCTAAAAACGAAACATCGAACAAAAATTGCGATGCATTTCGTTAAAATGTGGAAACGGAAAAATTAAGCACAGCGTTAAAAATTGGTAGCCATATAAAATATTTAAACCAATGATTAAGATGAAGCCTCACGAAATAATGCAAAATCACACAAAATCATGTATTTTTGTTTTGAAAATTTGATCGCTTCGAAGTATTACAGATGCTACAATTAAATACTGCGTGTAGAACATATCTTGGCCTTTAAAAACGTCGGTCATTTTATTAAAGTCTTTTAAGGGCCCGCAACCCGGATTTGTACCGATTTATTACATATTTCCCTTAAACACAGTAAGTTTTAAAGCTCTTAAAAAATATATATATTATTCTTGAAGATACTATCTAGACTTTGCCCGCGTCGAAAAGCAAATTATATAAAATTCCCTCGATAGAAAAAAATCGCAAAGTATGCTCCAAAAATTATTATTAACACGTTTGTTTCAGTTATTTTACAAGTTATATATATGAAAAAATTCACAGTGTTTCTTTAAATGCTGGTTAAGATAACGCCCGCGAGATTTTTGCTCTATTTTAAACATTTTTGCAATTTTCGCATCGATTTTGTCGCTGTAAATGTTAGTGCTCTGCTCTAACATTCGTAATTTCGTATCTCTCCATCTTCTTCTTTTCGGGCCCGGTTGCAGAGCCTTAACTAGAAAAAAAAATATTATGTCTTTAAAAAAACATCTTCAAGTGCAAACTCTCCTACTTATAAATCCCTTTCCGGATATTGTTTGTATTGTTTAATGTGGCAAATTTAGTTTCTTTTTATAATAATTGCCAAAAAAATTATATTTACCTGAACTGAACATCACAAAATAAAATAAAATTAGCATTTTCTCGATGTTATTTTTGACATTAATCAATACGGCCGGCGATCGACGGATTTGGATTTTTAAAGTGAACCTTATGCCATTAGCGTAAGAACCATGCACTTGGCACACCCATTTCATATCAGTTACTCACCGCCTGTGATGGGCAATAGACCTCCTAGACTCCGCGTCGCTTGGTTCCGTGAAATCAATTTTAAATTTCCGTGTTATTACAATAAACAATGAGTAAAAAAGGAGTTAATGTTTTTTTACAGGCCTTTACGAAATCAACCTGTAGAAAACAATTCTCAAATACATTTTCCAACATTTCCAAAAGCTTTTTCTGAAAAGTATTTTTAAATCTCTCCCGAAAAGAGGCGTGGATTTCGATTTCGATTTTTTCATGGACTATTGGATCAAAATGAAATGATTTATCGAGCAATGCATTCGATATAACTGCTAAACCATCGATGCAATATTAAAGATTATGCGCCCTTTGAAGGCCTCCGTGGTTCAGTGGGTACAGTTTAAAAGTAAATAAAATATTGTGCAGCCCATTAACAGTTTGGCCCATATCTCTAGACTGCTAACCCTCCCCCCCACTTGACTAACCCCCGTCTTCATCCCCTCCACTCGCCGGCGACAAATTTTGGGAGCTTCACTGGTTTTGTTCGTTTATTACGTTCCGAAATACTTATACCGCTTCCATTCAATGATAGTTCCTTGGTCACCAAAATGTTACCACGAATCAGAATTTTTTCTCAGTAAATTAAAATACCAATAATCCTTTACACTTAATAGTTCATCGCACACTGTAAGTAAAATTTTCGTCGATGAGCGGAAATGACATTTTTCATCCAACCAAAAATATATTCCCGCGCTTTGCGAAATGATAAAAGCGCCGATCAAAATAAAAATATTAGAATGTCTAATAAATACGTACAGACATTCCTGATTTCAGATGTTAAATATGTCTGAAACGCAACAGCAAGAACATTAAAGTCTTAACACTGGTCTATTTTATAAAATAATCACGATGACTTGTTTTTATCAACTTTTCTCTGTCAATTAAGAATGAAATATCTACAGAGGAAATCAAAAAACATTAGATAATTTGGATTCTAACAAGTAACATTGAGGATTTACAACTTTTGCTGAATCAAGTAGTGAAGACTTGTGAGAATTTTGGGCTAGAACTGAATATAAATAAGACAAAATACACGCTCATAAGCAAAAATAGCGCATTGTATGAAAATCTTTATATTGCTGGAACAAAACTAGAGAAGCTACAGAGTATTGTATACTTGGGCTGCAATGTAAATGATAGATGGGATTCTTCAGATGAAATCAAATGCCGCATTGAGCAAGCTCGTACAACCTTTATCCGCATGAAAAATATGTTCTGCAGTCATGATCTCAACCTTGGATTACGAATGCGAATGGTCAGATGCTACGTGTTTTCGATATTATTTTACGGAATGGAGGCATGGACGCTTACTGAAGAACTAATTAGGCGACTTGATGCATTCGAGATGTGGATCTACATAAGAATACTTAAAATAAGCTGGATGGACAGGGTTACAAACGAAGATGTTATGTTTCGGATGAATAAAGAAAAGGAAGTAATTAAAACTATAAAAATCCGAAAACTTCAATATCTTGGACTGTGATGAGATATCCAGAGAAGCATGAGATCCTGCATCTCATGATGCAGGGAAAGATTGCCGGAAGCGGGGCCCTGGAGGAAGGAGAACCTCATGGCTGAAAAACCTGAGACAGTTGTTTGGCCAGTCTACCGTGGAGCTGTTCCGGGCCGCAGTAAACAAAGTCCGCATAGCCAACATGATAGCCAACGTCCGTTGAACGGACAGGGCAAAAGAAGAAGAAGAATTTGGATGCTTCGAAATTTCGGTAAACTAGAAAGATGTTTTCATGATTCAGTAAAATATTTTTTTTAGGTACCCAAACAGCAAAAACCAACGATGTAAGTACATTGATTTAAAATTTTAACAAAAAAATATTAAATTTCAATATCTTGACATGGCAAGATCATCACAGTAGGTTTCAAATTATTAGCAAATTAAAATTAATTTAACTAAAATAAAACATTTAAAAAAAAAATAGTTAATTAAATGAAGACAATATTAGCGAAACTCAATCGAAATCTGGAGACAGAAAAATCAGAAAAGATATTGGCTCCGCTGGGACACGATTTGATTCTGATTTTTCTGTCTCCAGATTTCGATTGAGTTTCGCTAATATTGTCTTCATTTAATTAAATATTATAATTTGAGATTTAACTCATAAAGTTTAAAAAATTAATAATAAATATTCATCCTAGACTTGCAGAAAAAGTCAATAGATGTCGCGTATTACAAATAAAATGGATTAAAAATTTATCCAGACACTATCTAGATTGCATTTAGTTCGAGTTGAATCTTGTAATCATATATAAAGATAGCAGCCAATAATATGTGCATTAAGTAAATGAAGATAATGTTGGTAGTTCTTAGTCGAAGTATGATACAGTTAAAAGTGACCGAATTAATATGGGTTCCGTAGCTTAATCGGTAGAGCTGTTTCCATGTAAGAAAAGGGTTCTGGGTTCGTGTCCCAGCGGAGCCAATATCTTTTCTGATTTTTCTGTCTCCAGATTTCGATTGAGTTTCGCTAATATTGTCTTCATCTAATTAAATATTATAATTTGAGATTTAACTCATAAAGTTTAAAAAATTAATAATAAATATTCATCCTAGACTTGCAGAAAAAGTCAATAGATGTCGCGTATTACAAATAAAATGGATTAAAAATTTATCCAGACACTATCTAGATTGCATTTAGTTCGAGTTGAATCTTGTAATCATATATAAAGATAGCAGCCAATAATATGTGCATTAAGTAAATGAAGATAATGTTGGTAGTTCTTAGTCGAAGTATGATACAGTTAAAAGTGACCGAATTAATATGGGTTCCGTAGCTTAATCGGTAGAGCTGTTTCCATGTAAGAAAAGGGTTCTGGGTTCGAGTCCCAGCGGAGCCAATATCTTTTCTGATTTTTCTGTCTCCAGATTTCGATTGAGTTTCGCTAATATTGTCTTCATTTAATTAAATATTATAATTTGAGATTTAACTCATAAAGTTTAAAAAATTAATAATAAAAAATAAAATAGATTAATTTATCAAATCTAACATACTTTCTCTTTAAAGCCGTGGTTTCGCTGTAAGACTGCTTATTGACGTTCAACTGAAACATTTTATTTATAAGATTCTCAGTATGAATGAGATAATGTTATTCGAATGCACGTCTTTTTAGATATTTATATTGTAACTATAATACAAAATTCCTGCGATCCTTTCGATTTCGTCTTAGCCATTTGCACTGTAATTGAAAATAAAAGAATTTCTCGTATTAAATCTGTCATGATGGTCATAGACCACAAGCTGTTAAGCACTCGGTGTCCGACGATAGCGCCGCGCGGCGGGAAATCGTGGAGACTGCGAGCTAGAAAAGGTCATTGCGGGGATAAATCAAGATGGCTTTTGGCAACGGTCCATCCGCAGTTTGAACGAAATTGCAACGGCCCCCACCTCGTGGAGAAATTGCTGAAAAACATTTTATTTTGCTTTCGGGGATATGCTTAACACACAGACTCCGGTGGTGGTTCAGAAACGACCCAGTATTTGCAAAAATATTGATGACGCTATAGATATTTCGTTGAGCCTATTAGCGTATTCTTTTATCCAATATTTAGACACAATTTGAGCTAAAAGTTAATATGATCGGATAAGTATTAAGAAGTGAGTTATTGGTATTGGTGTTAAGTTAGATACATAATATATTACATAAATATATTTTTTTAACATTGCAATATTGCATTATTTGCAGGATTTCATTGTTTGCTATGTTATTTTATTTACACGTCATGTTCTTTAAGGTGACCGGACAACTCAGAATGAAACCAACTCAGAAGCACTTCAGAAAGGTCATTAAGAGTGACGATAAAAAAATATTTTAAAAAATGTATAAATAGGTTAAGTTAGGTTAGGGTTACCAGCTATTTTAAAATTATTTTTTCATAGCTTTTAATGACCTTTCTGAGGTGTTTCTGCGTTGTTTTCATTCTGAGTTGGCATGGAACCGTTCTTTAATTCTGTGTTTTATTATTTACAAGTTTTGCAAGTTTATACGCTCTTTACAGCTGTCTATTACTTACACAATTCTCATTTAGAGAATTAGGGTTCATGGGGTGACGTTTGTCTAGGTCTTGGAGGCGGATGACCAGGACACACTGAACCTCAGATTCCTACCCACCCATTAAACGCTTTTCCTTCCCAGAGATCTCCTCTCCTTCCTTTCCTTAAAAAAAACCTCCACACAGCATCCCCAAAGATGATATAGGCCCCGAGGGAAATTATTTTCCTCAGGGCCTCCTGTGTGGAGCTCATGTAAAAAAAAAACAAAACACATATTTGCCTTTGAAATAATCGCATATATTTTTTTAAGCCCATCAAAAGTTTCAAGTCTTTGAAAATTGCTTTAAAGTTCAAAATCTCCTACTCATGAACTCCTTTTCGGTTATGGTTTTATTATATAAAATAGAAAATGAAATCTTTAGAAAATGATGGTAAAACATTTAAATATTTATGCCCGAGCTTCGTAAAATAAATAAAACTTCTGTTTTTGTCAGACGGCGGGTATTAAACGGGAATTTAAACCTTATCGCCATCTACATAATGAGTGTTATTGGTAGCGGCCTGATTCCGAATTTTACACGACGTGTTGCATCATCTTAAATTCGATTTGTTAGGTGGATCTGTCTATACCCATCAACGCTGCTTGTGTTTTGTTATGAATATTACCCAATGGAGTCAGTGTGAATGAAGTCGAAGAATATAATGCCAAATAAAAGCCTTTAAAATATTTTAATGATAAAGTTTTGCAGTCGAAAATGAAGTGTACTAATTCATATTGTATTGAGTTTAATAAAATATGCAAAGACAGTAAACTACTAAGTTGTTAAAAAATATAAATGACAACTTTAAAAGAATGCTGATAATAAGCCAGTATATCTTTAGTCTGAAACTTTTTAGTTTACTTTTTAGAAAAGTCTTTTTTCAGTTTCATTTAAAAACTTTGAAATGTTTAGGAAATATTTATAAATTAAATGTGGTAACTTTATATTGTTGTTGAAACAATTATTATCACATTGTGTCTATTTCGTAAATACTTGCGAAAAAATCTTCGGAATGCTTTCCATAGAATTAATTATTCCTTGATAATACTATAAATACGTTAAAAATATATGATTTTAGCATTTAAATTTTATATCTTCCATATTTGGACCACAGGTTACCCCCATGGTGCAAACTGTAATCGCTCCGATTCGTTCTACTTCTAGAATCTAGGCCATACAGCGAGTTCCCCAGTGTTACCCCGTTATAGCGCTACAGAACTGCCCTACTACAGTAGTACCCGCATATTACGCGATGTTTATGATAATGTCCCCCGCAGTCCCGCTGCGCTTTCTGCAGAGAACATGGCAACAGAAAGTGCTGGACATCTTTTCTGTAGACATTACTTTCATGCTGGATAAAAAATAGGGGTAAGGCACCCATTTAGGCCCGTGTTATCAAATAATAGGACAAAAGTTAATACAAAAAAAGAAAAGAAAAAAAAGGAAATTAAATTTCTGACTGCGGGACTGAATTTTATAAATTAAAATAATACACGGACCCCTTACTAACTAATTCTCAAGTGTTTTAAATTTTACACATACGAGTATGATAAACAAACTTTTACCGTATTTCGTCAATTGTATAAAATTTAAAACACGTTAATAATTTAGGCCCTGAGAGTTTAATAACAGACCATATAAAATCATTGAAGATTATTATCGAAGCTTAAACGATAATTGGAAACAGAAAAATCAGAAAAAAATGTAGGAATTCCTACGTGTGACCAAATTTATTCTGTTTTTTTGTTCGGCAGTCGCTAATATTATATCTTCAGTAATGAAAAACTAAAATCTGAAGTTTTACTAATTAAGTTATTAAAACAACAAAAAACTAGTATATTTCAACACTTGACTGCGAATGTAAATACCGCACAAGTAGAGTCCCAACTGCTTCCATGAAACCGTCTGGAGCCAGTGAGACTATGAAATTCACAATTGGGGTTTGGTTGTGAGGCTGAAAGGAGTGGAGAAGGAAAGGAGATGGGGGAGGTGAAGGTTGGGTACAATGAAGATCTAAGACACTAAACGTTAACATAGTAAAGTAACTGTAAATTTAACTCAGAAGAATCTTTATACTTTTATTAATTACTCGCTGGTTGCCGGCATGCGTTGCAATGCCATATTCAAAGAAATAAGTGGTTTCTCCCTGCTCTCCCGTGCGTCCCCATTCCCCTTCCACCTTCCCCGCCTTTCACCTCCCCTCTTCCGCTCCCCCGTCCCGCCAACCCCCCTCCCACGTTCCATATATTCAGTTCAAGTACATTCAGTTTTCAAACAGCTCGCGTGCCACCTATTAAAATTTTTTTATTGAATTTTTTTTTTTTGTAAATCACAAATATTCATTTTTGTATATTATAAGAACAATCAATCAAATTTGGTACCTAACATAGATTTCTATTTAAAATGGTGACCGGTTAAGTCAGATGAAACCAACTCAGAACCACCTCAGAAAGGTCATTAAAGCTCCGCAACCACGAAAAGAAGAAGATGGAGAGATACGAAATTACGAATGTTAGAGGAGAGCGCTAACATTTACAGCGACAAAATCGATGCGAAAATTGCGAAAATGTTTAATAAAACACGACCGTTTAAAATAAAGCAAAAATCTCATGGAGGGCTGTGTAAAGTACAGTTTAAAGAAACATTGTGAATTTTTTCATATATATCACTTTTAAAATAACCGAAACATACTTGAAAAAAATAATTCTAAGAGCATACTTTGCGATTCTTTCTTTCGAGGGAATTTCGTATAATTTGCGTTTCGGCGTGGGGAATGTATAGGTAATATCTTCGAAAATAACATATATTTTTTTAAGAGCATTAAAACTTCAAATATTTAAGGGGGATATGCAAGAAATCAGTAGAAATTCGGGCAGCTGACCCTCAAGAGTTTACATTAGGTTAGGGTTAACGGTTATTTTTAAATAATTTTTTTCATAGCTTTTAATGACTTCTCAATGAGGTGATGAGTTGCTTTGATTCTGAGTTGGCATGGAACCATTTAAAAGATGTAAAATTTTTGATTCGATTCAAAGTATTAGGCGTACCTACCTACCGTACCTCATTCAAATAAATCCATTAATTTACAGAGTTTCAAAAATTGAATCTTGTTTTAACAATCATTGTTTTGCAAAATGTCATTCTCAAATTTTGACATTTAAGACAGTTTTGCAACAATTTTTGTAATGATTAAAAAGCTTTTCAGATGTATTGTCATGTGGTTCTAATAATCTAAAAACCTTCGTGGGGATTTAAAGAAGATATTTTTAAAGTTTCAAACATTTCCTATGCTTAATATAGCAATACATAAACATCTCATATACTCACATACATACCTACATAGACCAAAGCTAGCATATTTTGATGTTTATATATATAGATATCGCCATTTACATAATATTTAGTAATTACGCTAATATATGTATATGAGCGCGGGAGAGTGTCTTGTAACATGTGACGTATGTGTATGAGGGTGACGGCATGAGAGCGAGATAGCGAGTATGGGAAGTATAAAAGGGATGTACCCGCTATTGAGCGCTCTCTCCATATTAACCTGTCAATCAATAAACATTGTAACATCACCCGATATTATTTACTACCCGATAGAAGACACCATAGTTGGCGCAGCTCGGTAGTTCGTAAATTTTTACGTAAATTGGAAGAATCTACGCGGTAGATTCCATCGGAATCTGAAGGATTGTCAGGAAATTGGCCGATCGCAGGAGCGATCGCGTTAAGAAGAAATTGGAGCAGCCACACGCAGATACGCGTGTGTGGGTACGACAAATTTGCAATATTATTGTCGTTGGGTACACCGTGTAACGGGGTACAAGGATCGTGTCAAGGATACGCAAGGGTACACCGTGTGACGGGGTACAAGGATCAAGGATCAAGGTCAAGATCATCATCGAGTGGATTAGCCGGAAACCGGGACTTGGTTTCCGTCGCTGCAGTCTGGGAAGGAAGACCTCGGAGAGGGATTGGATCCGCAGCTGTCGGGAGACGGAGCCAGACGGGGACGGTGATCTACGGCTCTGGGTGGCGTGCACGTGGAACGTGGAACGTGGACCTCGGAGTGTAGCCTTCTAGGAAGTGCTGAGATAAGTAGTCTTGATTATTTTGTTTCAGCTCTTCCCCCAATGGAGGGTGTTTGTAAAAATTTGGGGACGTTCTGTTACAGAACGGGAAACTGGTCATTGTTCAAGGAACGACTGGATCAGGCCCTCATTTTACATGATGACAAAGTGTTATCACAAGAACGCAAAAGAGCATTTTTGCTGAGTTGCCTCACCGAAGAAACTTTCTCTTTATTATGTGATTTGTGTTTCCCTAAAAAGGTTTCTGTTTGTTCTTTTGATGATTTATGTAAATTATTTGATTCACATTGCAAACCTATTCAAAATATTTTCGAGTCGCGTGAGTTATTTTATAAGTGTAAACAGCTAGCTAACGAATCTATTAAAGATTACGCTGCTAGGTTGCGAGGACTGAGTTTGACGTGCAATTTTGAATTGAGGCTGGAACCTTGTTTAAAAGACATATTCATTATTGGAATTTTCAATGAAAAATTGAAACATAAGTTGTTCGTTGAGGGGGTAAATACTTCTTTTTCGGAATGCATTCAGTTAGCAGCTTCATGGGAACATGTTGTTAATTTTAAGAAAGTTGATACGAATTTAAATGTTGTGCATAAGGATAGTAATGTTGTCCGTAAATCCAGGTCGGATAGTCCGATCAGATTTAAAAGTGCAGTGCGTAGTAAGACGCCAGTAAATATTGCATTAAAAAAATGTTTTTTGTGCGGAAAAACGAATCATTTGCAGAAAGATTGTTGGAAGAATATTTTTTATAATCGATGCAATAAATCGGGTCATCCTAGTAATGTGTGTAAAAACAGTAAAATTAATGTAGGTAATAAGAATAAACGATTAAATTCGGTTTTTATGTTGCATGACGGCACGGGGCCGGAACCGATATTCGTAGATCTCATTATTGGTAACACTGTTCTGCGAGCGATTGTTGACACCGGTGCAGAAATTAATGCAATTCCATATGAAGTATATTTAAAAGATTTTGTTTCTTATGAATTGGAAAGATGCGGTATTCAATTGTCAGGATATGACGGGAAACGGTTAAATATTGTAGGTAAAGTTAATTTAAGTGTGTTATTTTTAAATAAAAGTGTAGATACGCAGTTTATAATAATTAAAAACGGTAATTCTACGATTGTTGGTAGAAATTTTTTACAAGTTTTCGGTATCGGATTAAGTGGAATAAATTCGGTAAATACCAGTGAGACTAGTTGTGATAATCAATTAAATTTTCGTGATAGTTTAAAGAAAAAATATGCTCATGTGTTTTCAGAAAAATCGGGTAGGCTTATAGGTTATGAAGCTAACATCGAAGTTATTTCGGAGTTCAGGCCAAAGTTTGTAAATCCAAGACCGTTACCTTTTAGTTTACGTGGAAAGGTAGAGGAGGAATTAAATAAGATGTTACGTGAAGATATAATTGAAAAGGTAGAAATAAGTGATATGGCTAGTCCGATTGTTGTTGTAAAAAAGAAAGACGGTTCAATTAGAATTTGTACCGATTTTAAAACCACATTAAACCCTATGTTAGCGAAGTTGAAATATCCATTGCCTCGTATAGAAGATTTAATTTCATCTTTAAATGGTGCGAAATTTTTTGCGAAAATAGATTTGCGTAATGCTTTTGGTCAGATTTCGTTGAACGAGAAGTCGAGAAAATTATGTGTGATAAGTACGCATGTAGGCTTATTCAGGTATAAAGTATTGCCTTTCGGTTTGACCACAAGCCCGGCTATATTTATGCAAGTTATTCAGGCGGTAGTAGGTAGACTTCGTAACGTTCGTATATTTCTAGATGATATTTTGTCGTTTGGAAATTCTGAAGAGGAATTATTTTCTATTTGTGAATCTGTACTTAGCAAGTTAAGTGATTGTGGTTTAACTATTAATGAAAATAAGTGTTCTTTTCTAGAAACTGAGATAGAATATTTAGGTTTTAGAATTTCGCGGAAAGGAGTTATGCCTTTAGAAAATAAAATCTGTGCGATTACTCAAATGGCAATACCGAGGAATGTTTCGGAACTTAGGAGTTTACTCGGGGTTATTTCTTATTATAGAACTTTTGTTCACAATATTTCAGGTATTTTGTCTCCATTGTATAACTTGTTAAAAGGGGGAGTAAAGTATGTGTGGTCTGAGGAATGTAATATTGCGTTTGAGCGAGTTAAGAAACTGCTGACGTCAGATAATATTTTAGTGCATTTTGATCCTAATTTACCAATTAAACTTATTTCAGACGCATCTGAAAAAGCGTTAGCAGCGGTGATTTGCCATGTATATGATAATGGTTTAGAGAGACCTATCGCATTTGCTAGCCGATTATTATCAGAAACAGAATTAAATAGAATTAAAGTACTCTATTTTAGATAAGGAAGCGTGTGCTATAATTTTTGGGTTGAAGAAATTCTTTCAGTATTTATACGGCAATAAATTTGTTTTGGCTTGCGACAATAAATCGTTAGTACACATTTTGAACACGGATAAGCAAGTACCTGTGCTGGCCGCTAACCGTCTGCAGAGGTACGCCCTAATACTCCAGACTTTTGACTATAGTATAGAGCATATTAAGTCAGGTGATAACAAAGCGGATTTCTTATCACGAATGCCGATTAATAATAAGGATAATTTAGATGTGTGTAGCGACGATATTGATGCTAGTGATTATTTTTTAAATTATATTGATACTTTAAACGTGAATACGGTTGAGTCAGAGTTTGTGAACATAATCGAGTCAGAAACAACATTAAATGCGGAAACGATGAAACAGTTTTCGATTAATGATGTAAATATAGCGAGCATTATCGAGTTCACAGCAAATGGTTGGCCGGATAAAAAGTTCTTAAAGGATGATTTATTGAAATTCTGGTATTTTAGGGATAAATTATCGACTTATAATTCATGTTTATATTATAATAATAAATTTGTAGTTCCAAGGGAATTAAGGGAAATTATATTGAATTTTTTACATCAATCACATTTAGGCATTGTAAAATCGAAAAGTCTTGCTCGAAATTATTTTTTTTGGCTCGGAATGAACAATGATATAGAAGCAACTGTGAAACAGTGTGCTCGATGCATGGAATGTTTACCTACTCCATGTAAAGTTGAGTTGGCACCTTGGCCAATCAATGGGTTAATCTGGAGTAGATTGCATATCGACTTCATGGGACCGTTGGGAGGTCATAATTTTTTAATTATTGTTGATGCAACTACAAAATGGATAGACTGTCATATTGTGAATAAGGTAGATTCTTTTTGTACAATAAAAGTTTTGAAAAGATTATTTTCTATGTTCGGAATCCCGGAACAAATAGTAAGTGACAATGGTACAGCTTTCACTTCGACAGTTTTTAAGGAATTTTGTCATAATTATAATATAGAATCATTGACTTCAGCTGTACAGCATCCTGCTTCTAACGGTTTAGCTGAAAATGGGGTTAAAACAGTGAAGAATTTAAAAAAAAAAATATAGTAAATAATAAATTTCCTACTGATTTTGAAGATAAACTTTTGACATTTTTAGTTGATATTAGAAATACGCCTTCAATGTCTACGGGCATTGAGCCTAGTACATTAATGTTGGGTAGGAAGATTAGATCAATTTTTAATACGATTATTCCAATGGTGGATAATGTCGGTAGTCAAGGTTTTAAAGAAATTGACAATACGGTTAAAAACAAAATGTTATTGAGTCAGCATAAACAGAAAAAGTATTTTAGAGGAAGAAAATTTAAAAAGTACTTTGAGGTTGGTTCTAAAGTTTTAACCAGGGATTTAAGAAGTAATGATAATAAATGGATTTTAGGAAAAATTTTTAAAAGATTGGGGAATAGGATTTATTTAGTTAAAATTATGTCTACGGGACAAATTTGGAAACGCCACCATGATCAGATTTCAGAGAGGAAGGTTAGGTGGGGGGAGTGTGACAGGTCTGATGATTTGCTGGACCTGGGTCCACTCTCGGATGTGGACATGACCAAATTTCCTAATTCCTCTAATTTTTGCAGGTCACCTACACCATGGGAGGGGAGGTTACGCCCTCGAGGTCAACGCCCACGCTACACGTGAAGAGCAAGAATAATTACATATACTATGGAATGGAAATATTTAGATATTATTGTTTTGTATAAATATGTGAATAAAGAAATGTATGTAATTAGGTTTTAAGTGTGGGGGTGTGACGTATGTGTATGAGGGTGACGGCATGAGAGCGAGATAGCGAGTATGGGAAGTATAAAAGGGATGTACCCGCTATTGAGCGCTCTCTCCATATTAACCTGTCAATCAATAAACATTGTTAAATCAACGGATATTATTTACTACCCGATAGAAGACACCATATAACAGGAACCCGGTCGATGGAGAAATGCCATGAACATCCACTCGCGGCCGTGAGTTTTAAAGTATCGTTTTTTAGTAAATTATGGTGTATATATAAGTTGAGGCGCCAGGTGACGTTACACAATATACCTATTATGTTATTTAAAATATTACGAATAAATTGTGCGTTTTAATAAAAGAGTAAAAATGCGAGCGTTCTTTCGGAACCTTGGAAATAAAAATAACAAGAATTATGAAAAGTAGTTTCAACATGCCAACTACTATGTAGCGTGACATCTGAGCATCATAACTTTATTTTCTGAAGTCGATAGTCAAATTCTATTACTATGAACACTTTCATGGAACGTAAATAATACAGATAACGTAAAATTACCCACATTATTATTTTATTTTGTATTTTTGAAGTGAAACTTCTATAGCCCCGCTGTTTTTCGGATTCCGGATTAAACGGAAATGACGATTACTGCACTTGCGACGCATCAACTGCGCTCATTGGGCTTTCATTATGATGTCACTTTTAAAGGCTCCTATTGGTTGAGATATGAAACAGAAATTACGATAGGTCTGCGCTCATTGGTCGCTTTGAATACGATCTCACTTTTCAAGTATTGGTTGAGATTGTTTTTGTCGCTATTATTGTCGCTACTACCGCGTGTAAAATGCACTCGAATTTTTTTTTTGTAGTTTATGTAAGTTCTTTACGTAGTGAAATATTGGACAATATAGCAGTTGACAAACGGTACGATATAATATTTAAGATGTATGGCTAAAACGTTTCTAATATATTTGTTTAGATTATTCAACTGTAAAGGTCAAAGTCATGAGATCGCTTACCTAAATCTGGTTCTTCGAAATATTATACAGAAAGTATACAATTTTTTTTTAATTAGTAAGGCGGAAGCATATTTGACTCAAATTTTATACTACAAAGGACCGATATTTCAGTATTTTTTCGTAACTGTTTCAGTCAACTTAACATGTCAGGGTTCCCAGCATAGAGTAACTTGACGGACGTAAATATCTCGCATAAAGCAATTGAAATTTTAGCGAGAATAGAGAACTCCAGTCCAATTTTTTTATATTTTTTATGTGTAATGACCTTCTAACTTAAATAACTGTATTTTTATTTTTATTTTTAGAGTCAGTTTTAATAGTTAAAATAATTACCAAAGTTTTAATTTTTCAGGACCCCCCGAAAACCACCGGAAGTATGGTAAATCGTGTGACGTCATCACTCCTGAAAAATTAGTATGGGATTGGGCAATCAGCTGATCAACTACCGCCATTTTGAAACCCGTTGTTCGAAGTATTCTCCCTAGAAGAAACATTAATATTTTTTTTTGTGCAGTAGTTTTTCAATATTTTAAATAATAGCGATAAACTAAATAGACTTACCTCTATTTTTTATACGGAATTATTTAGGCTTAAATATTGTTTCAATAAACACAACAACTTAATCTCTATAAACAGTACGAAATAAAGAATAACATGAAATGATGTTAATACTGATGGCTTGTGCCATACCTACATTTCAATTGATTTCAATACATTGTGATACAATGACTGGTGACGCGTGACGTCAGCACTAACCATTCAATCGCACCAACTTTACAGTGTATTTTAACGAGACGTTAAAAGGTGCAATTTTTAATATTTTTTACGAACTCTACGTTTTATATTATAAAAAAAAACTTATACATATATTCAGAATCAGCGTTTGTTGGTCAGCATGAACATATTTTTTTCAAGCCATAATATTTTTCACTGGAGTTCCTTTTTATATTGGGGTTGCACTGTGAAAGATATATCTTAGAGAGGGTACTTGGGTATATCATTTAAAATATTTAATCAGCGTATAATTTTTTAAATATAAAATTTTTGAATTCCAATACAAAAAGTTGTAAAAATGGCCCACCTTACGTTTTTTCTTACAAAAATTACTAATAACGAAAAAAAAAACAAAAACATGTTTTATTAGGCAAATGTATTATAAACGTTATCGTCAACTCAATTTTTTATCGTTTAATGTACAATTTGGGAGGGGGTAATGGGTACCGCCGCCCCGGGAAACTTTATTGGATAACCAACACCTCTGCCATAGGTCACCCTAAGTGTACGTGATTTAGCAGGGTGCCCAGGTTCATGGGGTGAGGTTGGTCTAGGTCTTGGAGGCGGATGACCAGGGCCCACTGAACCCCAGATTCCTACCCACCCCTTAAACCCTTTTCTTTCCCAGAACTCTCCTCTCCTTCATTTCCTTAAAAAACCCTCCACACAGCATCCCCAAAGATGACGAGGGAAATTATTTTCCTCAGGGCCTCCTGTGTGGAGCACATGAAAAAAACAATAGTTAATTAAAAATTCCCAAGGTTTCATAATTTTTTTCAATTCTTTTCAAAGTATCCGACCACAAAGATGTACATTTTATTTATTTTGTGGTTAACTTTTGGATTTGAATAGAAAACGTTGTATTTTCTCTTTCTAACACCGTTTAAATCATATTTCTAACCGTGATAGTGAGGGAGATAACGATTTCTATAAGACCCGTACGAGTTATTCCGTAAAGCGACCTAATTAACCTGAGGGGTTAAGGATACAAAGTAGGTCTCCTACTTGTATCTTGTAGTATACGAGGGGGATTTATCTTATAGGAGTAAGTAGTTAATTGTGAAATTCAGAAACACTGTATATTTTTGAGTATCATGAAAACCTTGAGAAACCTAAGAAAACCGTTTAATTCCCAGGTCATATGGATATTACAAAGCTTAGAATGGGAAAATCTTGAGTTGAAACTAATTGCGTTTACTTGTTACTGACTCTGAACAAATATTAACCTACATTAATATTCTCGGCAATGAGGATTACGTACACATATATGGTAGTTAGTCACAGAATTTGTGCACTGAAATAAATCCCGACGTAACAGCATTATGCAATGGAATCCGAAAGCTATCATTGCAAACAATTCTGGAGTATCAAATGCATCAACTAGAACTTTATGCAGAAATAACAAGTCAGTGAAAATCCTTCTGTTTGGCAATTTAGACAAGTTCAGATCATTTAAAAGAATGTTACAGATATAGTTAGACAGAAATGCAGGAATATCAACATAAAACTTTGGGTGAAATGCAGATCCCGCCAATGTGGGGGATTTTAATAAAAATGCACTTTCTAGATGAGAAAAGTTGAATAAAAAAGAAATTAAGGTGCGCTTGGCAAAATTGAGGGAGATACAGCCGTTTAAAGAATGAATAAAATGACACTTCGTGAACTTATACTACGCCATTTTGTTACTATTATGTTGGCATCTCAGACTTGCTATAAACGAAGGTTGATACGATTATAGCCAACTTCGTGTGATATATAATAAGGCGCGTAATTATGAAAAACAGAATTAATAATGGTCACAAACCATGTTACACAAACCTGGCGTAGCCGCTAAACTACTTGAAAACTGGGATATTTTTCTTGCGTTGACGCGAGTAGGCGTTATAAAGGGGCACAAACCATGTTACACAAACCATGTTACACAAACCATGTTTAGCGTAGTCTTAGGTTAGGTTACTTTAATTTAGAAGGTGATAAACAGTTTAAAAAATCGTTGAAAAAAAGTCCGCTAGACAAATTTCATATTACGCGCCTCATCTATCACATGAAGTCGGCTACAATCGTATCTAGGCTCTTGGTTTTATCAGGTCAGGGATACCAACATATTAATGTCAAATGGCCAGGGATACCAACATATTAGTGTCAAAATGGCTGACAGTATCGGTTGATGAAGTGACATTTTATTCATAAATATGTAAATCTAAATATGCGCAAAACTCTGTTTTAGTACGTATCTGTGAAACTTACAATACCTTACGAGATGTAGACATTTTCAACCATGACTTGAAATCATATAAAATGCAGCTTAATAAATTAATAACTTAAAATACTTTTTTTTTCTCCTTTTTGTGAAAATCATATTATTATCAACCATAGTAAATAGTATAACCATGTTTGTTAATAATTTTACGTTTTTCTTTATTATGTATTATGTTCTTCTTTTTTATGTTTTTCTTTATTAGGTTTATATTTTTTTTCTTTGTCATTTAATAAGTTGAGTAGGTAAAAAAAACTAAACCAATATTTTTTAATGGAACTTAATTGGTCTATAATATATGAATTTTATTGTTATAATCATTTTTTCTGTATGACTGTTTGTTTCCTCAATAAAAAGAAATAAAAAATAAAAATAAATAAATACTTTAAACGGCTGTATCTCCCTCAATTTTGCCGAGCGCACCTTAATTTCTTTTTTATTCAACTTTTCCACACTTTTCTCATCTAGAAAGTGCATTTTTATTAAAATCCCACACATTGGCGGGATCTGCATTCCTCCCAAAACTTTGTACGCGCAAAAAATTATTTCATATTGATAATAGTAAATAATCAACATAGTAAATACACATTCCTCTATAACTACCTTCAAAGTACCCTAAGCACTTCTGTTTTACCATTATTATACTAGACTTATTAACTCCTTTGTACAATTTTCATGATAATTAAACTACATATCTACGTATTGATCCTGCTTATATCCTTAAAGTTCAGTTTATAATGTTATATACCACATCACTACATGCTTATAATTATACCCCTAAATAACTCATGTATCTATAATAATGTAATACTGCAAAAGTCTTCAAGGCGTGAATAAAGACATAAAGAAATACATAAATAAATAAGAGATTCCGTACTTTTTATTAATTTATTTGATTTTTTACCCCCAGCCGAGCTTTTACATTCTAAATGTGCACAACAACATAAAATCGAAATAATTTACAATATAAATTATAGATTAGAAATAATAAAAACATTCATTTTATTTCATACTAGATTCGGGAACACTACTGAAAACCCTATAAAAGAGGTAAGCCGATAGAAACGTTTTTTTCTGTTTGCCCGAAGTAAGGTCAAATCCGCATAGATCACACTTTTTTCCATTTATCATTTTAGCGTATGCACATATTACACGCCCAACACAGGTATCAGTCGTTCAAAAAATAAATGAAATAAGTCGAAGCAGAGCTAGTAGGCATTTTGTCCAATTAAATTTGTCGTTCTTTTTGCCGATATCAATTCCACTAAGAGCTGTTTATATTTAATGATTGATGCGGTAAATATGTTAACAACAGTGTAGAAATTCTGGGACTAACAACCATATGTATTCCTCTTTGCCCAGAATACTAACGGAGTGAAATAATTATACCAATTCAGTGAACAACTTCAATTTGTCACCAAACAAATTGAAAATATAATGTAATGTAATTTTTATATGTAATTTTTGGATCGAAGTGTCCATGGTTAATACGAATAATTTTTAGAAAAAAACTTTAGATTCGCCTTAATCACTAAAAAAGGAAACTTTTTGCATCACGGGCGGCGGAAAATGGTGCATTTTAATTTTCAATTGCGTAAAATTAAATTTCTCTTCGCGAACCGATACGGCGACAATCCGGCGGCCATTCCGTCACTGTTTGTTATGTTGGTATCCTTGATACAAACAAGAGCTAGATACGACTGTAGCCGACTTCGCGGGATGCATGATAAGGCGCGTAATTATGAAAAACAGAATTAATAATACAATGTAAACGAACCTCTAATCAGAATCACTTCAGAGTCTAGCTAAGGCATTGGAATGGAAACAAACCATTCAAATCCTGGGATGTTTTTTTAAAATAAAGATAATATTATACACAAACCCGCTACACAAACCCTGCTTTGCCAGACAAACCATTCAAAACCTGGGATGTTTTTTAAAATAGAGATAATATACCCAAGCCCGCTACATAAACCCTGCTTTGCCAGACAAACCATTCAAAACCTGGGATGTTTTTTAAAATAAAGATAATATACCCAAGCCCGCTACATAAACCCTGCTTTGCCAGACAAACCATTCAAAACCTGGGATGTTTTTTAAAATAAAGATAATATACACAAGCCCGGTACACAAACCCTGCTTTGCCAAACAAAACCTGGGATGTTTTTTAAAATTATGATGACATGCAGCTTTCGTAGTATAACCTCAAAGCGTTTTATCAGTGAGATGGACTAAATGCATTGTCTGTTGTGTTTTCATAATTGCGCGCCTTTTCATATATCCCACGAAGTCGACTATAGTCTATTTAGCTCTTCGCTAATATTATCACGGATACCAACATAACAGTGACGAAATGGTCGCCGTACAATAAATAATGTATAATTTTTACTATATACATATGAGTATACGTAATAAATAGCCCCTTACCACCGGAGCAGAAACATATGTATAAGCCCCTAACAATTGGACAACGCAATTTAAAACTTTTTCTCCGATTGCTCGAAATTTTTTGGTAACCATTTTGAATATTTTCCGCCCACTTTAAAAAAAATCATACATTCGAATTTTAATATGGAGACATACAAACTGATTATAGTTCTAAATAGCCAATGAATTCATCTATCTTTTGTCGGCTATCACATATTCGTAGGATTTATAAAAAAAATATTATAAAATAGTAAACTTCTACTAAATTACTGAAAAATTAGGGAAAATTTGCCAAAATTGGCAGCAAAGCAATCCGGGGTATTTTAAATATTGCCACATTTTGGCAAAAAGCGCTCCAGTGGTTAAAAAAGGACGTTAATAAATAAATAAACATCCTAATAATAATCATTACCCAAATTCTAGTAAAGTAAACACCCAAGTATACGGCGAACGGGAATATGCAATAATTGTGATTGTAATTATTAATATTACTACAATAACTAAGAAATCAGTTAAGTTAGATTAGGAATTATGCGATGTATTCCATTATACTTTCCCGAGTGTGCTTTCCCCAGTAGTTCTTTCTCCCATCATAAGTATAATCTATTCTATGTACACAGGTTAGAAGGGTACGTGTAACGTTGTAAGGCGTGTATGCTACAATCTCCCCTTCAATCACTTATTCGTGTATTCCTGGGGAATTCTGTGAAACCAAATTATCGGTTTCTGTTGGTGATAAATTCTTTTTCACGTAACATGAAAGGTAGACTTTGACCTTTTGCGAGGAATTGTAACGAAATAAAACTGAATAATATTTAGTTCAACGCGGTATGTCAATATTTACGTTGGGAAATCAAAAATGTACCTCGGCATTTCGTTGGTATTATGTTCATTGTCACGAAACGAAATGCGATGATTGAAAAATGTTCATATTTTTAAAAGCTCCTTAGCTAATGTGTGCTTCTATAAATAAATGTGCATTTTTACAGTAATGCTATGATAGTTTAGTTTATCTAGAAAAAAATGGTTCATATTTTATAGCTCCTTAGCTTATATGTACTTACTCGTACATACATAAACAAAGAACGTTTGTGAATATTTGCAGTAATGTTATGAACAGTTTAATTTAGCTTGAAATAAAACAGTTAATATTTTTATAGCTCCTTACTTATGTGTACTTACATACATAAACAAAGTATGTTTGTGAATATTTACAGTAATGCTGTGAATAGTTTAGTTTAGCTTGTAATAAAATAGTTAATATTTTTATAACTCCTTAGCTTATGTGTACTTACGTACATAAACAAAGTATGTTTGTGAATAGTTTAGTTTAGCTTGAAAATATTTTTATAGCTCCGTAGCTTATGTGTACTTACATGCATTAACAAAGTATGTTTGTGAATATTTGCAGTAATGCTGTGAATAGTTTAGTTTAGCTTGAAAATATTTTTATAGCTCCGTGGCTTATGTGTACTTACATGCATTAACAAAGTATGTTTGTGAATATTTGCAGTAATGCTGTGAATAGTTTAGTTTAGCTTGAAATAAAATAGTATTGAAACGTTTGTTCAAATGGATTTAGCCGTGTTTGGTGACCAGATACGAAAAGCCAGGTACTTTACCCCTTCCCATTCACCCTCCCTACTACTTTCGGTCTCACAACATACCCCAATTGTGGATGCATTAATCTCACTAGCTCCAGACTGTTGGAAGCTCTTGTGCGGTATTCACAATAAAAAAGTTTAATAAACTCTACGAAACACTCGGAGGTAGAATAATGAAAAAAACTAAGGGCCAGTTGTTTCGCCGAATTTAAAAATTTACGAAGTTAGATTTCAAGTTCTGTGCAAGTTCTGTTATTATATCATTATAGGCAAGTTGTTTTACAGAAATGAAATAATAACATAACTTGAATAGAACTTTCACAGAACTTGAAAATTAAGAGGAAATACTAGCTGCGCTTTTCTATACAAACGTATTCCCCGTTTATCTCTCTGGATTTTGACCCTAGAGCAAAATTTTTTTTTACATAATATAGATATTGACCACTAGCGTGTCGGTACGTTTTGTTTTTTTTGATAATTTACTTCTCATAGAAGTTACGACCTTCCAAAAATGAATAAAATTGCCTAATTTAAACGCCGTCAAAAAACGTTCAGTATACAAACTAAACAATGTATTTTGAAAAAAAGCAAAACGTACCG
This sequence comes from Limnephilus marmoratus, assembly GCA_917880885.1. Classification (NCBI taxonomy): domain Eukaryota; kingdom Metazoa; phylum Arthropoda; class Insecta; order Trichoptera; family Limnephilidae; genus Limnephilus; species Limnephilus marmoratus. The sequence continues at coordinate 24,534,730 of OU862919.1, read as the reverse complement.
ACATAGAATATTTTCTTTTAATACAGTTAGTGAAAAAAATTTTTTAAATCCGTCCAGTTTTGGAGAAGAAAAATGGGGAATACAAAACATCGATTTCGAAGATTTTATTTAGGTATTTTCGGCCCGACGTGCAGGTGTCCCTTTCGCTCATTTCTCCTGAGGGGGGCCGGGGAACGTGGGTTTTGACAAATACATACATATAATGCGAAGTAGTGATGTAAAGAATTTTATCGGTAGACTAGTGTTGTCCTTGCCCGAGTAATCGATATTTTTTATTCGTTTTTTTTCTGTTTAGTGACTCATCGCGGTATACCAATACTGACCGAGCTTTCATACTAAAATTGTGCAAAATTAAATTTTTTTATGTCAAGTACTATAATAAATTTTCAATTTGGGAGGCGTTTTAGGTACCATCGCCCCGGGAACCATTTATTGGATAACCAACACCCCCGCCACTTGGTCACCGCAAGTGGTCCTCTATGTTTGGTGACAGAGCCTGGGTTCCCGGGTTCACGGATGAGGTCTGCATGGGTTTTGGTGGCGGATAATTTTGTCCACTTACTGCGTGGCGGGCCGGATTGGGAGAAACTGGAAGAGGAAGATCTTTTGATCTCTACAGCTGGACTCTCCACCATCATTTCATACTTTTACCTACCTTTTCCCTACCCAAAACTTCCTTTCCTTCCTTATCCTAAAAATACCCTCCACACAGCTTCTCCAATGATGTCCAACAACTTCTCCAACAAAGTCCCTGAGCGATTATTTTTCCTCGGTGCCTCCAATGTGAGGTTTATGTTTTTAAAAAAAATCTGTTTCAAATTTTTAGTTGAGAGTCGCTTACATTGCCTTCAGTGATTAATTGAAATTTTTTGTTTGTAAACACTTTATTGTACAAAATTTTTTACCACTATACAATGAATTTTAAACAATTTATGATTTAGATCTTTCTCTCGCCGGTAAATTTCTTGATATGCGACCGTCAATTGTTTCTGGTAAAAGGCATTGGTGGTAGAAGTTTTTCTAACAGTGGTTCAATTTTTTGCCAGATTGAATCGTCCCTTTCAATTTTTTTCATACGGCAAACCTTTAGGACTCCACACGACAAAATAACAGTATTTACGACGAGTAATGTGTAACTGGCCTTGTACTTGGTAGAAGTAATTGTGATTCCGTTTTAATGTTGAAGCATTGTCTTCAATTTTACAGTTATCAATTTTTTTTGTTCAAATCCTTCTTCTAGTGACATATTTACTATACTATATGGGCATTTCACTTCAATTATAGAATCCTTGCCAAAAAGGCCATCCGGACTTGCCGCTAAAAAGTTTTTGTTTTCATCGATAAATAGTCCACAGGCGAATACCTCTAATTTTGTTTCTTTTGTAAATTGCTCAATTGCTTGGTTTTCATTTTCTTTCCCATAATTTGTGGCCATATTTCCTTTAAATGGCGAGTACAGTAGCGAGTTTAATACTCTCGCAACTGAAGTTTTTGGCCGTAGCTTACATATTTTTGTCCAAAGTTAGAAGCTGTAAGCCGCTTACGCCTTTCAATTGTCCACAAATTATTATTGCTTTGGCCCACCGTATTCCTTTCGAGTTCATCCTTATTCGATGGAGATAATTCTTTGAAAAATTCCTCTTTATCGTTTCAAATAATTCAGCTGGCATATCTGGATCTAATTCCAATTGACCATAATTTTCATCAGGCCCTGCAACTTTTTTTCTCTTTTCTGTCGTGTTTTCGTAATACCTTAGTTTTATTTTTCGACACCTCTGTATTGTCTCCTTCGAACGTCGTTTTCTTTCAATAAAATGCTTCGTGTAGTTGCCAGGACTGTGGCCTTGGATTTTTTTTGTATTCGTGAATGGGTTGTCATTTCACTATTCCACGAAGTTACTGCTCAAGAAGCTCAACTGCTGAAGTTATCCCATTTTTGTAAAATTTGCTCTTTTTCCGCCTATAAATTTGGCTATAACGTTGTTGAATTGCTCCACAGTGTTATTTGTCACGTTAATAATAAGACTTTCTGCATTTGCTATTAGAGACGACAATAATTGTTGAATATCAGTCCTGTTCCACAATCTTGAAGATCGCTTACTAAATTTGGATCATTAGTATACTTCTCCGACTTGCAATAGTATGACGAACATTTTGTATGATCACCAAAAACATGGTTTGCGGCATTTTTTTGTCCATTTTCAGATTTTTTACTTTATCACTTTGTGCCGTGTTTTCTTGCTCTTTTCTGTAATTTACTGCTCAAACTATAGCTTTTCTCATACGTAAAACGTTTGCTTCAACCTTTTTCCTTATGTGAACTGGTACAAAGCCTTTAGGGTTGTTGGTTTTTTTTCTAAGTGCTTTTATTTTATTGCAAAAATTGCGAAGTAAGTGATTTTTGCACTTTTTTTTGTACTATGAAGTTGGGCCTGAAGCCTTGGGTTGAAGTTTCGCTAATATTGTCTTCATGTAATTAAATATTACAATTTAAGGTTTTATAAAGTTGAAAATAAAAATAAAAGTTTTGAAGTTTAAAAAAATTATATATTTTTTTTTTTTTTTTTTTTTTTTTTTTTTTAAATTTTTTTTTTGAAACATTTATTATAATTACAATTTTACAACAAATATATAATTTTTTTTTTACATGTATTTTTTTTTACTACCCTTCCATTTAAAGCATTTGCTTGTGTATGGAAGGGGAGTGTACATAAATGCTATTAGTTATTAGTTATAAGTTAGTACTTAAATAATTAATTGTACATAAATATATGTGAGCTGCAGTATTTGTTTGATAATGGTGTGAATTTTTTTAAAAAAAGAAAGAATGTAATGGAAAACTAAGGATATTTGTAAGATTAATTGACAGTAATTTTTTTCTTAAGAATATTTTTAAAATGTCTCTTGACAGAGAGCAGTATTCGGGTTTTATCATTAATGCTTCTGATTTCTTCTGGTAGACGATTGAAAAAAGTTCTTCCCTGGTAAGTATAATGATGCTGTGCAAAAGACGTATTTAGTTTTGGGCATAGAAAAACATGTTTAAGTCGAGTTCTGTTTTCATTTAAAAATGGATATTTATCTTTTTCCTTTATAATTTGAATCAATGAATTTTTAATATATAAATCTTTAAATGTGGGTACTTGAAATTCTTCAAACAGGCGTTCTGTTGGGTAGTCTAAGGATTTTTTTAATATAATTTTAATAATTGTCCTTTGTACAATTTCTATTGGAAGAAGGTTACATTTATACGCGGATCCCCAACTAATAATAGCGTATTGTAGAGTGGATTGAACTAAGGCATAGTAGATTAAATATAGATTTTTTATCGACAGAAAATTTCTAATTCTTAAAAATATATATATTAATTTTCTGATTTTGTTTACTACTTGACATATTTGTTCCTTCCATTTCAGATTTTTGTCGATAATTACTCCGAGATATTTAATTTTATTTGTTGTTTTTAATATTGTACAGTTTGATTTGCAATAATTTTGGCTATGAATTTTAGTATTATCGTGTATGACAATGTTAAAATTTTTGGGAGCATCGTTTGGATGGATTGCAAATGGAATTACAAATGTCTTTTCACTATTTAGTGATAGTAAATTAGTGTCGAAAAAATTCTTAAGCGTGTTGATGTCTTCTGTGGCCTTTAATTCTACATTTTCCCAAGTCTTTTCACTTATTATTAATACTGTATCGTCGGCGTATGATGTAATTTGACCATTTAAATGTTGAAAAAAAATATCATTTACATATATGGTAAAAAAAATTGGTCCAAGCACTGTACCTTGCGGGATTCCAAAGCTTGAAATCTCTTGATCACTATTAACATGATTGATTTTTACCACTTGAGGACGGTTTTTTAAGTAGTTTGTGATCCATTTAATCGCGTTGCCTTTAATGCCAATATCATTTAATTTTTTTAATAGCATCTCATGGGATATGCTATCGAATGCCTTTCTGAGGTCAATAAATATACCCGCACATTTTTTACCTTTATCTAATGATTCGTAAATGTATGAAGTTACGTTAGCAATGGCATCTTGGGTGCTGAGCGATTTAATAAAACCAAACTGGTTTTTGTGTAGTATTTTATTACTATCTAGGAAATTTACTAATTGTTTTTTTACTATTTTTTCAAATATCTTTCCTTTGTTGGAAATTAGACAAATTGGGCGATAATTCGTTACTTGTTGCGGATCACCAGATTTGTAAATAGGTGAGATTATTGTGTTTTTGTAATTCATTGGAAATATTCCTTTCGTTAAACTCAAGTTTATTAAATGAGTGATGGGTTTTATTAAGTAAGATTTCATAGATTTTAACATTTGTGCCGTAATAGAATCAAAACCGGGAGACGAACCTCCTTTCATATTTTCTATTATTTTTAAGATTTCACATTCTGTTGTTATTTCAAATGTTGAAAGTATACTACGTTTCTGTAATTTTTTATTTTTTTGTTTTTCTGGGTTAGAAGGCTTATGAATATTTTTCGCAAGATTTTTTCCAACATTTGCAAAGAAGGAATTAAATATGTTTGCACATTGTTTAGGCTGTAAATTGGCATCTATAATTTTTTTATCATGTTCGATGTACTTAATATTTTGTGTTTTTTTTGTATTGTCTATGGCCAAATTCACAGTTTTCCACATTTGTTTATGGTTATTTTCTGAAGATAATATTTTATTTTTAAAGAACTCTTCCTTACTTTTTTTAATATAAGATGTTAATTTATTTTTATATTTTTTATAAAAAATATATGCTTTTTCATCATGGGGATTTTTTAAAGTTGTTTTATAAAGTTTTTCTTTGTTTCTGATAGATATTATAAGTCCTTTGGTAATCCAAGGTTTTAAACATCTTAATTTTGATTTTATGTGTATTATTATTTCAGTTGTCGAATTTTTAATGTGTTGTGACAGGATTTTTTCAAAGTTTTTCGAACATATTTCGGTATCATCACTCTTTAAAACATTGTTCCAATTTTCCATTTTTAGTTTTTCAGAGAGAATAGTCATGTCTATTGTTGATTTTTTGGGTACTAAATTATGTTTTTTATGTTTAATATTATTATTATACAGAAGTAAGCATGAATGATGATCAGTTATGTTAGTTTTCCAAACAATTGATTTTAGTTTGTGAAGATCTTTAATGTTTACGTTTGCCCAAATGTGATCTAAACAAGATGGAGTATGTTCTTTTATTTCTCTAGTATTTTTATTTATGCAAGATATGAAATTTTGTTCAGTCATACAATTGATGTATTCAGTTTTGTTACTATTTTCTATTTTTTCATTAATGTTCACATTAAAATCACCCACCACGAAGCAGAGTTTATTTTTTAATTTTAATAATATGTATTTGAGGTCATTAATAAACGTAATAATACTTGAGCCATGCGTTCTATAGATAGCTATTAAATGATATATTGATTTGCCGAGTTTGAAATGTACTTCGATGCAGTTTACCAAATGTATTGGGTGTTCTATAATGTTAACAATACTAAATTTATTATTTGCAAATATTATTATTCCCGAATTTTTGTTGATATCTACTTTGGTAGAAATATAATTGTACTCCGGTAAGTGATAAGACGGTGACTCAGCGTTTGTAAATGTTTCAGTTAACACTATGAAGTCCGGCTTTTTAATTAAATTATTTATTTTTAGAATTAGTTCATCTAAATTTTTCTGAATGCTACGGATGTTTATGTGCATAATAATTATATCATTGATGTTTTTAGAAATAATTTTGTTACATGAATCAGTACAAATACATTCATATTCTTGAATTTTAATATTTAATTCTAATTCGCTATTTAAGAAATCATCCATTTAATTAATGTATTTTGCAAAATTATATATATTTTTTTATTTTTTTTTATTCAATGTCGTAGTTTATTCTTTCTTTGGCTAATTTAAGCATGTAAGAACGGAACTTACATGTTTCGCTGTTTGTTCGGTGGTCTATTTCATTCATTTTACTGTTGAAGGAGTTTATTTCTTTCTTCTTGTTAGCTGAGTGACAGTTAGCGTATTTGGGCGGCAGTTCCAGGGATTTACACTCGGAGATGGGATGATCTTCTGAACAGTGCTTGCATGTTGGTTTATTCATTTTATTGTAGCATTTTTGTGCTGTGTGTCCGAATCTTTGACAATGGAAACATTGGGTAAGAACGTTACAATCGGTTACATAGATTCTCATGAATCCTAGATGAATTTTTTTTCTATTTATAAGATGTAGTCTCAATTCTGGATTTGTTTGGAGAATTAAGTTTTTGCTGTTAGTTTTTTTGTTCGTAATGATGGCTTTAACTTGTAATATATTTTTATCTTGGTATTTTTCACATATCATTTTGATGTCGTTGTTTTGTTCAATTATGTCTTCTAAGAATTCTTTTTCGGTATAGTCTTTGTCAAGTCCTTTGAATATTACGCATGGATCTGTTTTCACAAGTACCTCCGCTATTATGGTTTTGTCGACTTCATTTATCTTTTCTTTTAATTTTTTTGCTTCTTCTTTTTCTGGGCATGTTATTATAATGTTTTTTTTTGTTTTTTTAAATTCACTTACTCGAATTCCCAACTGCGATATTTTGATTTTTTGTATTTTCTCTTTTATTTTTTCAGTGTCTTCTTCTTTTAAGCTTTTTATAATTATAGGAAATCGTTTTTCTTGTGTTTGTGGTATTAAGTTTTTTACTGCCGAAGAGTAAGAAAATAAGTTTTTTTGTGTTTGGTTTTTTTCTTGAATTTCACATTTTTCTTGTAATTTAGCTAATTCTATTGCCATGTGGGATATCATTTCCATGATGTTATTTATTTCTTTCATCATTTTTGATTTGGTTTCTTTAGTAAGTTTATTTTCTTCTATGATTGTATGTAAGTCACTTATGTTTTGTTTCGCCTTAGTGATGAAGGCATGCGGATCAACCGCTTCCTCCATTTTCACGGGTTATGAATTATTTTATTTTCGGTTAATTTATATACTTTTAAAATTTGTCCGGGTTTGAAAGTGTTATTTTATTTGAATCGCCGCTCACTCGCGTCCAACACCGTTAGAGGTTGAGGCGACACTGAATTTTGTTTGTTTCCTTTATTTCAAACTGACTGTAATAAATATTTAAAAAAAATGTGTAGGTAAATCTATCTATAGGTAAAAGACCAACATTTTTTATTGAATTTTGAACGAACTAACACATCCTTTTTTGTATTTACTGCTTAAAGAAACTCAAAAATACAGGAGTACAAATCAAACCTCAGCAAGCGATATATCTAACATTTTAAACATTATTATTTACAAACATGTCAACTCACACGTATGATACACACAACACAATAAATCCATTTAGATTTAATTGTCTAATAAAATATGTAAGTGCTTTTATCTTTTTCGTTATCGTAATTTTAATTAGAAAAAAACTTAAGATGGGCTATTTTTAAACCTTTTTTATCTCTACATATTATAAAGTAAAGTCCCCCGCGCCGTCTTTCTGTCTGTCTGTCTGTCTGTTCGCGATAAACTCGAAAACTACTGAACGGATTTTCATGCGGTTTTCACCAATAGATAGAGTGTTTCGTGAGGAAGGTTTACGTATGTAATTTGTCAAGGATTTGTGTAAATTGGTTGAAACATAACGATAATTGTTAGAAGTGTCGGAAAAATTCCAGCCGCCTGGTAGCTTTCATCGAAAACGCTGCCTAATCCTTTTGGGATATAACAAAACAACGCTTGGTGGGATATTCCTCTTTTATAGATCTACAAAAAAGTCCGCGATGGCATATATCTATCTTTTACTATACGCATTCTATCTTCTTATCTTATTATTCTTATCAATTGCATTTTAGATATAATGTGTATAGTAAGCTATCCGTAAAAGATAGATATATGCCTTCGCGGACTTTTTTGTAGATCTATAAAAGAGGAATATCCCACCATTAATTGTTTTGTTATATCCAGGGCTGGGCAGTATTTGAAATACTTGTAATTGAAATACGTATTTGAAATACAAATACGTATTTTGTATTTGTATTTCAATTACTTCCTAAAAATGTATTTTGTAATTGGTATTTCAATTACATGGGGCTGAGGTATTTTGTAATTTGTATTTCAAATACTTATGGCTTCAAAATACATTTTCAAATACATTTAGCGATCTTAATAATGATAATGAAAAATAAACTGACATAGATAATACGTAGACTAAAAACGCTAGAATTCAGAGCTATATGTTATGTGTGTTAATATTTAGAGTTGGCAACACGTCCTGTGCTATAATAGCACTGTTATTGTACATTTTCTATCATATTTGTATCATATTATGTAATGCTTGTCATTGCTTTGTATTGTACATTTTTGTGTCATAGTATTAGATCAAGCACTATAGGAATAATTTGACTGAATACTAAACTATTTTTAAGTTAATTACAGTAGAGCGCACTTGAAGTGAAATAACTAGTGTCCGACCGAAACAGGATTTTCTACCGAAAACGAAACCGAATATTCGATATCTTTCTCAGTTTCGGCCGAAACCGAAACCGAAACTTTTTTAGACATGTTAAAAATCTATTGTTTACTGAAATTCGGCTTATTTTTTACACTTTTATTCACTATAAAGTAAGGACCTCATAAATTGAGTACTATAATTTTAATTGCGTTTACAATCACAAAATTTTTTTACATTAACTCCACATGAGAGACCCAGAGAAAAATAATTTCCCTCAGGGCGTATGTCATCTTTGAAGATGCTGTATGGAGGGTCTTTTTGGGGAGAGGAAGGAGGGAGGAAACATAGAGGCCGGGTTCCACAGCCGAGCTGTTGAACTCAAGAATGAGTCATAGAAACGACCCGTTCTCATGTGACTATATAGTATATTTCGGATAGCGCCGTGTACGGAGACTAGCATTAAAAAGTAGTATGTATATCAACAGGGTACTTGTGGTTTCGTCACAATTACGAAGATTGTAAGTATCTCCATGAACGGAGGGCCTTACACCAAGCACATCAAAGGAGGGACTATTCAGAAGATCGCTTCCGTTGAAGGAGATTAGATTTTAATTTTTATTTACACTTGTTAAATAAAATTAAATATAGAATGAAATAAATAAAAATAATTGAAGTTTGTGATTACATAAACTCACAATACAAGCACGCCGGACCGGCCAGCGAACTCAGTTGATGATGGTGGATGACACACGAGCCACGAACTCACCGGAAGTCAGTCAAACGGCACGCGATAATTCACAAATGCAGAGTTTCGGTGCGGCCGAAGGTTCGGCAGATTTTCTGCCGAAACCGAAACTGATGCCGAAACTAGATTTTTTTACCGAACCTTGACGAAACCGAAACCGAACCTTCGGTCGGTCACTAGAAATAAAACAAAATAGCGCTATACAAATGTCGTGTTATAATAATAATATATTTTTATTATATTACCTAACACCTGAGTCCTTTACCACAAATTTTACAAGTAAAGCGGAGATGAGATGTGTCTTTTGAGCAATATGATTGGTCAATTTTTGCACGTCTCTGTTTCACTCTGCTCAACATTGCTTCTATTTAAACGCACCCTTAGATAAGGGCATTTATGACAATTTATTGCAACCAAAGGTTCTACCAAAACCAAATGTATTTTGTATTTTGTAATTTGTATTTTGTATTTGAAAGAAAAAAATGGTTAAAATACTGTATTTTGTATTTTGTATTTCAAATACATGACTTGAAAGTATTTTGTATTTCGTATTTTAAATACATGCGAAAAAGTATTTTGTAATTTGTATTTCAATTACAGCAAAGCATGTATTTTGCCCAGCCCTGGTTATATCCCAAAAGGATTGTGCAGCGTTTTCGATGAAAGCTACCAGGCGGCTGGACTTATTTCCGACACTTCTAACAATTATCGTTATGTTTCAACCAATTTACACAAATCATTGACAAATTGCATACTTAAACCTTCCTCACGAAATACTCTGTATATTGGTGAAAACCGCAGGAAAATCCGTTCAGTAGTTTTCGAGTTCATCGCGAATAGACAGACAGATGGCGCGGGGGACTTTATAATATGTAGAGATAGAGATAATCGGTCAAAAATACATTTTTGTTGCATATGCATTTTTGAGTTTTTTTTTTAATAAGATAGGTAAGTGCCAAATTATATGAGTAGAAATTTAAGTTTTGTGGTATCATCATCATTACATAGTATAAAATGAAGTCGCTCAAAATGTATGTGCGCATAAATCTTTTAAACTACGCAACAGATTTTTATGCGGTTTTCACCAATAGATAGAGTGATTTAAGAGGAAGGTTTATGTGTATAATAAATGCTTATTATAGTAGAGAAAAGCCAAGAAATTCAAATATTCAATTTAGGCAAAGGGCAGCGCGCAGCGGGCAGCTGGCGAGCGGATGGTGTGGATTTTATAAAGGTTGGGTAAATGGCGTTGTGTTTCGTTAGCCACAGCAACGTGTGGCCGGGTCTGCTAGTTATTAATAAAATAAAAACAAAATTATATGTTTATTTCGAATTATAAAATTTGAAAGCGTATTTCATCATCTTTCAAAAACAGTTTTTAGTTTTCGGATGCGTTCACAAATATTAAAGTTATTTGGAATTTATTGGAAAGCGGAAATATTTTGACTTTTCGAAAAACAGGCCCGAGGCCTGAGAGGTTAATACTAATTTTCAATAATAACTAATGTATCATAGAGAATAATCATATGTATGTATATAATAATTCGATGTAGTTGGTTTGACTGCATATTTATAAACGCAAATACAGTGAAAACTTTAAAACTACTAACCTACATAGAGTTCTAGTAAAATAATTCGTAATTTGTCGGTAATAAGCGTGAACAGAAGACATTGTTACAATACCTATCGACGATATTTATAAATAACCGACAATAGCAGACCTCGTGCGTTTAAAAATAATGGGCCCTTTTTCTGTCACACCGCAAGGCCGATTCAAAAACTTCATTAGCGACGAAATAAGTCGAAACATGCTTTATCTAAACAGAATATTGGATATGGCGGTATGAGGCGAAAGACGGTAGGCATGAGACGCAAAGGGGGCGAGAGGGTGTACAAGCCAAACACTCACGTGGTCTCACCAACACATCGATAGCTAGTTCTTTTTTGAGCGCGGTGCGATAGCGAGAATCTTTTAAAATACCTACCGTCGAGATTTCTCACCGGTGCTATTACCTCTTAACCTTGAAATTTGATGAATAGTTCGAATTCTGTGAAACCCACGGACATATGAATCTGGACCTGCCCTAAGTGATAAAAACGTATTATTTCCCCCTCCCCATGGAACCGGCTATAGCTCCGCCTTGGCGCCAGCTCGCTCCATGGGGAGGGGAGAGAGCCACGCTTGAATCTAAAATATGTGACGTCATCATTCTTGTAGTGACCAGCGCGGAACTAGCGTCCATACGTTTTACGAAATAACACGCCAAAAACGGCAGCTTGCGCTGTACATTATAGTTACATATTATATGGACATAGCGAATGTGGGCGGTTCTTCAGTGTCCTCGTCGCTGGTTACAAGGGTAAGTATGAAACAGTAAGTTATGAAACATTTGTAAAAGTGTCTTAACTAAACACGGCAACAAAATATTGCTATGTGAAGAAGAAGATGAAAGAAGCACTAAAGAAACACTGTGAATTTTTTCATACATATAACTTGTAAAATAACTGAAACAAACGTGTTTATAATAATTTTTGGAGCATACTTTGCGATTTTTTTCTATCGAGGGAATTTTATATAATTTGCATTTCAGCGCGGGCAAAGTCTAGATATTATCTTCAAGAATAATATATATATATATATTTTTAAGAACTTTAAAACTTACCGTGTTTAAGGGAAATATGTAATAAATCGGTACAAATCCGGGTTGCGGGCCCTTAATTTGCCATAAGATAACCCCTGATTCCCGATCAAATCACATCGGCTCAAACGTCCCTCATGAATGTGGGTGTAACAGGACGTACAAGAAGGATTATAACCAGCGATTCCTGAACATCTTTGAAGTAAAAAAATTAGTTTTCATTTTGGTGTCCCATAATATTTTTTTTCTATTAAATACAAAAAAATATGGTTTTCAATTACACCGTGCTACTGATCCCTTCGCTGTGGAATTATCCCGTCGTTATGTGTGTGAGCGATACGCGCTGTTTCGTGTGTCCGCTAGGCTATAAACGCACCACTAATTTAAGTAGTGTGATGGAAAAACATTTTTACTGTTTTTGGTAGGGAAAAAAAATTCATCGGATAACAAATTGACACATACATTTTTTACTCCAAATGTGCTCAGGAATCGCTTGTTAAAATCCCTCGGGTACGTCCTGTTACACCCTGTATATTTATATCATTTGTAAGATTTTATTTGCTCACGTCAGATTGTTAACCTGCGATTCATGGACTCAAAGACAATGATCTTACCATTCTGCCACTACGTTTACATTTTTTATCATAACTTTTATATATGTACTAGAATGCATTTTCATTTTCTTCCCGCGAGAGTATTCTAAACGCTATGAATTCAGTGTGCATAAAATTGGCTAGCCATTTCACAGTATACTGCCGTGAATAAAACATTTACTGTAAATAAAAGTCGTGCTCCTTTACAGAGAATAAAATTTGAGTTCCAGACAACCGCCAAAGTGCCAATATGCTTGTACACCAATCAGACACGACAATAACAGACAATGTCAAAGTGCCTTGAACAAGGAAAGTCTGCAATGAAAAATTGCGTAGAAACAAACGTACGTCGTTGTTTGCATCAGAATTACAATATTTGAATTTTACTTCTCAATATTTTGAATAGGTTCGTGGATGACATACAAATGTTAGTTTTTGACCGCCAAATTATTTTAATACTGCAAATTTGAAACAAAATGCATTGCCTATTTCAATAAGAGAATATAATGACTTATCTAATGATTAATTCTTCTTTATTAAAAGAAAATAACTTAGTTTACATCACTTTATTTTTATATTTTATACTATCAACATGTTTCGTGAACCATGTTCACTTCTTCAGGAATAAAAGTATACTAAAGTTAAAAACCTGTTTTAAATATCTTCCCACTTAACCGGCCTTTTACTTCTAATAGCTTGGTAATCCCCAATTCTTCGAAACTCCCACCATTGTCAACCCTTCCCCCTCCTTCAATTTCTTCTCTCCATATGTAATCCATAATTAATTTTTTAACTTTAGTATACTTTTATTCCTGAAGAAGTGAACATGGTTCACGAAACATGTTGATAGTATAAAATATAAAAAAATAAAGTGATGTAAACTAAGTTATTTTCTTTTAATAAATAAATAATGACATCACAAAGTAACAACCTTTTAGAAGAAGTTTTCTTCGAAAAATGAATTCTTCAATATTAAATAAGTAGTGTACACAATTTGTTTTCATTTAATTTACTTAAGTGAACTATTAACTTTTTTGTGTTTAATTCGTATAACCCCATTAAACTCCGTTTTGTTTAAAATTTAATTTAAATTCATCATCATCATCTTCTTCCCCTTATCCTATTCGGGTCGGGGACCATTACATCGACAAGGCTCCTCCATACGTCCCTGTCTTGTGCTGATTGTTCGGCCTCTGTAAATGGTAGACCCATCCTCTCCTCACACAGTTTCTGGAGTTGCCTCGCCCAACTGTGTCTGGGGCGGCCCACTGGACGTCTACCCTCTGGAATCGCTACCCTATCTTCCTCGGAATTCGGTCATCAGACATTCTTAGTACATGCCCAAGCCCCTCAGTTGCGATTTTTCCATGAAGAGTAGCAGTGGTTCAATGTTTAGATCATCTCGGATCGTCGAGTTTCTTATATGATCCCATTTCGTAACCCCTGCCACTCCTCTCAAGTACCTCATTTCGGCAGCTTGGACTCTAGAGCGTGTTCGTTCATTTAGCATCCATGCCTGGTGGCCGTAAGTGAGCGTCGGGCGGTATACCGTTTTAAACACTGCCATCTTTGTCTTGATGCTGTGCTCGGCTTTTTTTTATCACTGAGCTGTAGAATTTAAATTAAATTTAATAATGTTATTATCAAGTTATACCAGTTTTCTGTTTTTAGTTTTGTTACAGCTGTTTCGGCTTACAATGCCATTTTCAAACTGTGGTTTAACTACTTTGAGACGGCTCATTTATACGATTATAAATGTCAAAAGAACGCACGCATTAGAATAATTCCTGAAAGAATATTTATAAACACAAAATATATATGATTATGTACCTTACGTTTATAATTATAAGTAGGTACTTGTCTCATTTATTTGTTGATATTTTTCTAGCACATACTTTTTATATAAATTGACGGCCTCCATGGTAGAGGGCAAAAACTCTCGACTAGTGATCCTTGAATGAATTTTTGTTTTCACTATTATACCATTTAAAATATTATAACGTATATATGCAGCACTTTCCAGAGTGAAGGTTGCTCTCAGTATTACCCTGGTGTAAAACCACCATTCAGAATTGAAACATTGCTTGAAATGGCTTTAGCCTTGTTTGGTGACTAGATATGATTAGCCAGGTACTTCCCCCCCTTCCACTTTCACATCTCCTTCTCCTCCCCACTTATCTTCTGCCTCATATCATACCCCAATTGGGAATCTCACACATTAAAAAAATAATAAAATAAAAAATGAAAGAAAATTTAAATGCTTTAATGAACGATTTCCAGTTATTTTATTAGGAAATTTATAGGCACATGACTACCTTATATTTATGTGATAATAGAAAATAAATAAAATAACAAATAAACGTCTCCACGTTTGTTTAATCAAAAAACATTTTCAAATAAAATTTTAATGCCGATCATGAACTTAGGAAAATACTAAGTCCTCACATATTCCAATCTCAGGCAACACGAAAATCGTTTTGTACCGTGCGAAACTTTATCTAAACTCATTTACTTATAAATTTAGTGGGTCCGCTATCGCCGCTTTAGCCCAAGAAATGGCAACCAACACGCCCGACATAATCTCATCACGTGGAAATTTTATCTTTTAAACATTTGATTATGTATATATTATTTTATAAAACAGAACACGCTTAGATAAGGCTAGAAACAAATAAATCATTCATATAAATTTTATCTTTATCGTTAATATTATTAATGATATCATTATCGATAATCAGATCAATCAGAATATCGGTTTTCAAATTATTTTTTATAAGTAAACTAGCGAATACCCAGAGTTATGCGTTACAATGCGTTATAATGCCACGCACCCCCGTTCCCCATCCTCCTCCGAGGTTGCCCTTCCGCCTTCCCCACCTACTCCTCTCACGGATTCCCCTCCCCCTCCCTCCTCCCTTTCGCTAAACTATATGAAATACACTCGTTTTTCAAATAACTCGTGCGCCGCCTATTGCAAAAAAAATATTAAAATTTCATAATGCCATAGATCACCAATACGCACAACTCATTAAATTTTCATCGCAATTGGATGAATAGTATAGGAAATAATTTCATAATGCCAGAGCTCACTATTATATATAGAAACCATCACCTGCATGCGCACATCAAATCCCCAAAGTGTCATCGCAATCAGATGAATGGTTTAGGATCGCACAAGGGATAAACAAAGAAACATTCATTTTTATATATTGAGATCATTTCAGTAAATAAGAATTATTACAGATTAAGTTTGTAAGTAGGTGCATGAATATAATACTATAAGTAGTATTAATAAAAAAAAATAATGGTAAAATATTTGTGAGATTATCAGCATTACGAAATAAGGTACATTTTAACGGTGGGTAGTCTGAAATAATCTTGTAATGTATCATAACTAGTCTATGATTAGGTCTCAGATTACTTTAATCGTCTGTGGACTCTTCAGGTTACGTGGTTTGGTTTCCGAGTTGTGCCGAAGGTAACCGAAAGTAGATGTGCAGTAGCAATATAATTCTAGAGCTCCGCAGACAAAACCTAGCTTTCAGTCAGAAAAGATGTTAGTCCTCTGAATTATAATTATAAATAACGATACGTCAATAAACAATGACTGTGATTCAAGGTACCAAAGTCTTTCAATAAGCATCTTACATTACTAGAGAATACTGTTCACATTACTTACAAATAACGAATGTGAACATTGGAAATATTGTATATATTAACCGTTGCGACAGCCGCACATGAAATACGCTATCGAAATCACACATATGATACAGCAGCATCAATAAGGTTAAAAACAAATGCATCGCATCATCTACAATCATTTATCTTTGAGGGGCTTTATATTATGTTATCTTTCTACCGTTTGTCACAAACATTAATTTATTTAACAACCCTCAAAGTGTCGGCGTTGAATTGCGTCCAAGCCACAGGAAACTACCACTACGGTGGTATAAATCAGCAGTTTACTTAATACTGTGGTAATCTTCTGGAATCCATTTAATCCAATTTCACCAAATTCGAACCGGGTTTGGTCGCCAAGCTTAAATTCAGAATTATACTCGTATATTGCGCAGTTGGATGTTATGAAGACTTGAACACGTGACAAATGAATAATTATGCAAGTATTGGTTTATAGTTCGTAATTGGTTAGTTCGAAACTCATTTATAATACCTGCATTAGTATCTAGGTATCTACTAACAAACCACCTCACTTTAAAAGGTGGGTATGGGGCTACGGATGAACCAACATCTCTACAATATATCCCAAGGAATTCGGTGCGTTTGGTGACTGTTGCCCGGGTTTATGGGGAGGTTTTTCCAGGTCTTGATAACGAATGCATCTGCCTACCCACTGCGTGGTGGGTAAGATCGGAAGAGGCCGGGTGAGGGAGACCCTTTGACCTCTCCAGCCGGACTCTCTCGGCCCATCACCTCGCACTGCAGTGTAAGGGATAGGGAATGCAAATCTCGCGAGATTGGGGCTCAAGCGAGATCCCGCGAGTTTATGAATAACAATACTGCGAGATTTCGCCAATTTCAGAGATCCAAATATTTGAATAAATTAGGAAAAAAATAATAAAAAATTATAAGTATTATAAGATTAACATTTATTTTCACGAATTTTTCAACAGACTTTTATGCATCAAACATTGTTTGACGTATTTGTCTATAATTTTGTAATAAACTTCTAAGTAGTCAACTTTGACGTACGTATCTATCAAATAACCAATGAAAGAAATAACCAGTCTTCTCTTCTAATTTCAAACAAAAATCTTTTTACTAAAAAAAACAGTTAAAAAAAAAACTTTAAAACACCTCTTTTTTAACAAACAAAACAACGAGAAGTCAAAAAAAAATAAACTTATTATCTAAGTTGAGTTGATATTATTATCAATTAAATAAAACTATATCTACTCAGAAGATCCATTACATATTACAGATTAATTAACAAAATATACCAATTAGTCAGACTATTAGAAATTACAGATTAATTAATAACATATACCAATCAAATGAAAGATACATATGTTCAGTTCAAATCACAAGCCATTATTACGAATTATTTTGAAAATAGCTTCTTAAGAAGCACAAAACGTCCAAAGAATCGTCTGCTAAACGGCTTCTTATTTCCGTGCTTCGAATAAGACGCTTTTAAGCTCGGGTGCGATCTCGTTAAACTCGCGAGATCTCGCCCTTTTTTCGTCCGAGATCAATCTCGCTAAAAAAGGCCGAGATCTCGCGAGATCTCGTTCTCGAGATTGAGCAAACGAGATTGCATTCTCTAGTGAGGGATGGATTCACACGTCCGTCACTCTTATACACTCCTAGATCCTACCCACCCATACCGTTTTCCTTCCCAGAACTTCTATTCCTTAAAAAAATACTCCACGTTACAGCGTATCGGGTTGTCTAAATCTTGTTAGCGTATCTTTATTAATCTTGTGCATTACGCTTAAAGCCCTGCATTCTTTTCGGATCTTCATAATCGTAATACAATCATACGTGGTTGGAATACTCAATCCGTTTTTATCGGAAACTTGTCTATCAATTAGAGTCACATGGGGTAACAGTACGCAGTTTTTACGTTGGGATTTTTGTATTAAAATGCTTTAGGTATTTTACTCAAGTTTTTTGTTTATTGATATGATTGATCATTAAGGCATCTCAAACAAACATAAAAACCTCATGTTGTTCATAAATCAAACAGTTATATACAAATGTTTACAAGCATGTCGATTGCGTACACTTATCCCCCGTGCGGGGTAAGTATTCGCATACCGTAGATAAGTGTTCAAATCAGACTAGTGGTTATCTTTATTAGAATTATCATTTTTCACCCGTGTAACTAACAATATTTCACCAAAAATTATCATAGACCACATCGCTCTGACTCAGTTGGTTACACAATAGCACACATCGGTAAGCAAACATGTCGGTAGCAGATGACAAAATTTAAGAAAAAGCACGAAAAAAGTAATTTACCTACCTATTTTTATTTTCAAATTAGGATTCACTATGCACATGTCCTGCTTCAATGCGACCCAAAACGCTACTGAATTAAGGAACGCGCGGGCGCGAAACAGGCATGATCTTGTCGGAAACATCACTGCGAACACTTACACTCCGCGTACGGTTACCCTACATGACTCTAATATGTGTTAATTTTAATAGCCACCAAACGCAAAACAAACGGCGGCAATCCGCTGTTTTTAAATGCAAGTACACATATAATACGTTAATGCTTACGTATAATGTGACGAAGGAGGCTGTGAAACAGAAGTGAACACTAAAATTTTCACGACGCAAGACGTTACTGGCAAAATGGAAAAGTTGAAAGTGACAGGATATGGCGAATCATATATTACACCCGTCTGAGCACCGCGCTGGTCTGCTATATGCATTTATGAACCTCAATGGAAAGAATATAAACGATGCGAAAGACTAAACAATAAGAATAGACAAACATTCCTGTTTACAAATTTATTTATTGTGTTTATTTAATGGCACCTATTGAGCTTTTACAAACATAAATATAAAAATTACAAAGATAGTGATTAGTAGTGAAGACCTGTACAAGACCGTATACCGGGGTAAAACCGTATTACTCTAAAAAAGCCTTATTACTTGAAATACTCCTGCCCCGCACTCTGCCCCGTGTACCACTCGAAACCAACGCAAGTCAGCAGAAACTTGTCGGTACATGTCTGCCCGCTGGCGAGATACAACATGTTTTAAGATTTTCGGTGTCCTGACGTAATTTTCTACGGATAGTGAAGAATACTTAAAAGCTGCAGAAACCTATGGAGTGCCGAAATTCATATCGCGTTTCAATAAATACAGGTACAATCAAGGTTTGGGTTTATCTATGACAGAAGGCCTCAGCCGCTTTAAGCCTGCATTTTCATATGCAGGCTTAAAGCGGCATTTCATTATAAGGTATACGGTTTTACCCACCCCACGGGAAAAATCGGAAATATTTTTATTGAGATCTTTTTTTTTCTTACATTTGTGTCTAATACTTTCTGACATGTATCTTTTGTGTTTTGTTCCTTAGTAAATTCATTAATAAAAATGATAATTATAAACCGAATTTTATTTTAATTTACTAAACTACAAAGCTTCTACCTTTGGTATACGGTTTTGTACAGGTCTCCCCTAACCAGGCGTGTATTTTCGTGTATTCTTTCTGAAGAATTCGTTTCTGATACCGCGCAGCATTAGTACACTAGAGTGCGTTTTGGCCTCGTAGGGGTACTTTCAAAATACGCGTCCTAGTTAGCAGTGGATTAAACCCGCGACGCTGAGTTGGAAACCTGACGCTTTGAATCACTTGGCTACTACAAAAAATCTGCACAGTACTTTTAAATTGACAAGATGCTTTAGATAAGCTTGGGATGGATTTTTCAAAACAAATGATTTAATTTTAATGTGCTCTAAGTAACGTGAGATTAATTATTTAATAAAACGTAGTGTATTATGAAACAGTAAGATCATTTCGTGACCTTTCATATCTACATAATCTTACAGATAATCCAAAATACATTACGCGAAAATCTCCATGATAAGATGTAAATTCCTTTACGTGCATAATTATGTTCGAACATTGATCGAGATTTATAAGATTAAAGAAAGCCGTTTGAAACTTAACGTTTCCCGTTTCCATCAATATTATTATTGGGGCCTGTAATCCAATTACCAGTTACTAATACTACATATACAGCGATATCCGCTTCTCGAGCGATATTGCTTCGTGTCGCACTAATTGGTTTTAGTTAAAGCGACAACTTAACCCAACAAAATACCAACCCCAGTAAGTCCGACTTATTCTACATAATATGGACTTGATAAGTGTAAACGATAAAAAAAATAATAATACCAAAGTTCAATATTATATGTCTTCTTATGTTAAGAGTGTGAAATATATCTTATATCTTATATAAAATGAATCGCTGAATGTATTGCTAAGCGCATAACTTTCGAACGACTGCACCAAATTGGATAATTCTTTTTTTTGTGTGTTCGTTATTGTCACGAAAAGGTTTTTATAAAACTTCCGGTGAGCTCTGGCATTATGAAATTTGTACAAAAAAATTGCTATTGGTGGCACGCGAGGAAGCGGCTATTGCTATGGAAAGCGGGAGGGAGGGAGAAATGGGGAGGGGAACCAGGGAGGGGGAGGGGAACCTGGGAGGGGGAGGGGGACCTGGGAGGGGGGAGGGAAACTCGGGAGAGGGGTTTATTGTTGCCTGACATACTTATGACATACAAATATTGATTGGAATATATGATAGCATAGCCTTCTTGTCCAGTTAAATAGATCCGCCACATCTGTGTATCTATTACTAAATTCGTCTAATATAGGTGCAACCAAGTTTTTCAAATGCTCAGTCCTGGTATTGTTGCATTTAAACAGGATTTTGGAACGAGTAGCTCGTGTATGTACTGTATTTAGGTATATGAAATTCAGTGAAATTAAGTAAATCAGGGCTGTCTGTAGTGTATATACCACGATTTACTATTTTAAACATAATAGAGTTTGATGAATTTTAGATTTATAGAAAATACGTCACACGACAGCGGCAGAACCATATATATCTATTGAATGCACGTTCGTTCAACAACAATTTATTTTGTATTCGGTATAATAAAAGCGCAACATATAAGATGCGCTTCTAGGATGGGAATGTACGCCTAGAAAGCATACTATCTCTGGAAGGGTTAAATTTATATTTTCTGGCTGACAGCAGTCTGATATGAAAGTAAAGCACGAATTCGACAGTCAGAATCCACGCGTAATCCCCGTGAAATTTTAGAATACAGTAGTTTTCCGATTTATGGGCTGGAAATATATATGTGATAAATAATCCCGGTGATTCAAAATGTATTATAGATTATAAGAAGGGTATATACATGTACGCACATAAATAATCTAAGTTATCCAATAGTTAAACTTACCAGTTACTTTTTAATGTATCACGTTTTGATTGGTTAACAACATCAACATGCTTTATTAATATTTTTTATTCTAATGATAACTCAGTTTAAATAATGGTAGACGACTCTTGACTCAGAGGTCGCTGTTTCGAAACCCGATGGCGGAAATAAAAAACATGTTTTGGGTTATTATCATTTAATTATAACGAGATATACTTACAGAACATTATTATATGAACGTTATTCTAGAGTTTAGATACTTTCAGTATCTTCCAGAATGACCACCACTCAGAATCAAAACGTTGCTTCAAATAAATTTGCCTAGTTTATTGACAAGATATCTAGGTATTTCCCAATTTCCATATAACCGCGCTCAAAAATAAGAAGATAGAGAGATATGTAATTACGAATGTTAGAGGAGCGCGCTAATATTTAAAGCGATAAAATCGATGCGAAAATTGTGAAAATGTTTAATAAAACACGACTCGCTTAAAATAGAGCAAAAATCTTGCGGGGGTTGTCTTAAACAGCTTTTTAAGAAACACTGTGATTTTTTTCATATACGAGTATATAGCTTTTAAAATAACTGAAACAAACGTGTTTATAATAAATTTTGGAGCGTACTTTGAGATTTTTTTTTATCGAGGGAATTTTATATAATATGCGTTTCGGCGCAGGGAATGTCTAGATATTATCTTCAAGAATAACATGTATTTTTTAAGAGCTTTAAAACTTAACAGCCTTACTAAAAAAAACACAGCACGCCCGATAACCCGTGTTGCTGCAGCAACATGAATAAAACAAAAATACACTAAAACACGATAACATTACTAATAAGGTTTGTTCTTAAAATGTATTTCAAATCTGGCAACAATGTAATTTTTATAGTCTAAGTACTAAATTGTTTGTTTTCCTTCATAACTGCTAGGTGGCGGCGCCTGCGCATTCGTTGTTCGCGCTCATATCATAAATGAACTTTCGCGCTGGAAGCGCGAAACAATTTCGCTTCGCGGATGTGTGTGCAATATTACTTATGTAAATGTGATGGTTAATTTTTAAATATGACTAATTTACTCCTTTATTTATATAATTGATATATTTACCGTGTTTTTTGTGGTTTTTCATAAGTTTTAGTCAAGTTATAAAACAATAATCGTACTTTGAAAATTGAAGTGTCAAATACTATTTTATATGATACACGAAAATTCAAATTTACATTTAAAGGATTTTATTTTACGAGAATTTTATGAAAGTGGTGTTTTTTTAAATAATTATATCTAATACATGTGTTCCTAAATGTATCAAAGAAATTAACGTCTTTAGAGATGCAAGAAATCTGTTATAAAAGCCGGTATAATGTTTAGGTTAGTTTTTTAGCAATAAAAAAAACTTTGAAATTTTTTATTATTTTTTTATTGTATGTACGAGGAAAAAGTGAGGTAATAGTTTCCTTTCAAATTTATTACATAAATGGACTGTGTTTTTGAAATTTTGATTTTTTTAAATTTCTCTACATTTTAGTCAAAAAAAATTTGGTTAGATATTTTTTTCCATTTATTTCCGAGTTTGAATCTTAAAATATGTCAGTTTTTGAAAACTAAACTGTATTTCAAATCCACAAATCTAAAAGGTAATTTTATCTAGTTTTCATAAATGGTATTTGTTTTTACGACACCTTCAAAAATAAGAAATATAGAGAACATTCAAAATACTTTGGAAAAATTCCAAATTTCGTTCGAACATCAATCGTTAAAACAGAGATAAACTACCCTCTCAGGCCGTGTAAACCATGTGTATTTCTTTCAATGAACAAATTTTTAATTAGTAATGTTTTCACATCCGCGGCCGTTTGTCAATTGAATAAAATTTTCACTGGGTTTTTTAATAAGGCTGAAAGTGTTTAAGGGAGATATGTTAGAAATCGGTAGAAATTCCTCAATTTTACTCTAACACTCTACCTCAGATTTGGGCGTCAGATTCCCACTGGCCCCTGGTTATTGAGACTTTTCCACGGTATTCACACAAATAAATTTTTTTTAAATGTCTTGTGTTATGTTTTACTTCGAAACCTTCCCGTTAAGCCGAATTTAAACATTAAATCGAGAGTCTGCTGTATGCGATTTGCCGCCAAAACAGCGTTCTCAAACATTGTATTCCCAGAAATAAATTGAATTGTTAACGTTGCTGTGAAATTTCTGATCAATTTTGTTTGTGATTGTTGTTTTTGACATCCCAAACTTTAAATTGTTAAACAGATGACAGCACCAGACGAATGCACACATTTCGGCTCGAATAATTTTAATTTAATAACATAATATAATAATTTAAGAATGTGTTAGTAAGGGGATGGTTTTTATCCTTTGATTAGAGGGCACGCTGATTTAAAGCTTTGTACTGCTGGGCGGTCGATCGAAAGACTTGAATCCTTTGGAACGAATGATGTAGAACATAGGTTCCCAACGTGGGCGATAACGCCCCCTTGGGGGCGTTTCAGACCTTCAGGGGGGCGGTAGAAGGCAAAGATAAAATTGGGGGGCGTTTCAGACTTTCAGGGGGGCGGTAGGAGACCCAGAGAAACCCATAGTTAGTTTGCTAGCACATATCGAAGAAGTCGAAGACATGCTAAAATAATACGAACTGCACATGGTGATGATGAGCGAAACCTGTATTACCGAAGAAATTAACCAAAATGAAACAACATTTCAGGACTATTCGACAATTAGATGCGACTCATTTAGCAGCAGGCATACAGGTGGAGTTATCACATTAATTCTGTAGTGTATGTGTGTGAGTGTGTAAACAACATCTCTTACAAAGTCACAACAAATGCGGTACTAGATAAAAATAATACCTGGATACCTACTGGCTATTGAAGGATTTTAAGCTGGGAACCTATGCAGCTATTTATCATTCCCCAAATCAAAATGATACAAAATTCTTAGATTTTTTTGAAGAATGGTGCCGTTAGCAAATAAATACAAGAGACTTGAAAATCATCTGTGGAGATATTAATATTCAATATGAAAAGCACATGATTACAAATCATCATAAATTGCCTGGGTAGGAAGCAACTTGTCAAAAATTATACAAGAATATGAAAAAACTCTAAAGCCATGATTAATTTGGTAATTTCAAATGACTTTTACGCGGAAGTTAATGCTGCGGAAGAATTCAAAATCAATCTGATCACGAAACATTATTACAAAAATTAGATATAATAGTCTGAAGCCTCAGGGAACACGAAGTATAATATATATACAGGAATAAAAAGAACAAGGAGGATAAATTGTGTACGGCATTACAAAACAAAAAGTGGATCTGCGATAACCAAGGAAATTTAGACAGAAAAGCCGATAAACTAATAGGACACCTGAAAACAGTAGTAAATGAACTAATGCCTACAACGAATATATCTTCTCTTATATATATAAAAATGAATCGCTTAATGTGTTGCTAAGCGCAAATCTCGAGATCAGCTGAACCGATTTCGCTAATTCTTTTTTTTTCGAATATTCCTTGAAGTACGAGGATGGTTCTTACGGAGAGAAAAATTAAGAAAATTGCGCAGAAAACTGGCTAATTTTAGAAAACCTATTACTAACCTAAACGACTATCGCACGTTTGACAGTACGCGTGTTTGAGAAGGATATTTTGCAAAACAATGATTGTTAAATAAAATGCTATTTTTGAAAATCTTTAAGTTGATAAATTTATTTAAAGTAGTTACTCCCCTAATAGTTTGAATCGAATCAAGAATTTTAGATATTTTAAATAGGTACCTATGTTCGGTACCAAATTTAATATACATGAAAAATGGAAATTTGAATAAAAATTGTAAAAGGTGGCACGCGGGCTGTTTAAAAACTGAATGTACTGGGATTGAATATATGGAACGCGGGAGGAGGGTTGGCGGTACGAGGGAGCGGTAAAGGGAAGAGGGAAGGAGGGGAAGGTGAAAGGCGAAGACGAGAGGGGGGAGGGGAACCTGGGAGGGTGAGGGGAACGTGGGAGGGGGAGGAGAACTCGGGAGAAGGGTTTGCGGGACGGGGGAAGGGGGGGGAGAGTGGAGTGGGGAGAGGGAAGGTGGAGGTGATGCAGTGGGAACGCGAGAGGGGAAGAGGACGCAGGAGAAGAAGGGGAGGCGGAAGGGAAACGGGACGAATGGAAAAGGACACTCAGGGAGAAACAATTTCTTTATTAAATGGAATAGCAACGCATGCCGGGACCAGATAGTATTTATATATAAAATGAATTCCTGTTTCCCTTGGTCACGCCTTCATTTCACTTTTTTTTAAAGTTTCCCAATACTTTGTAGAAGGTTCTTACGGGAAGAAAATTTAAGAAAATTGCTCAGAAAATTGGATAATTTCAGAAAACTTAACGACTATTTCAACTTCACACGTTCAAATTGAATTGTGTTTTCGAACGTTTTTTTTTTGTAAAAAAAGAATTATCTATGGGTTATTTAAATTATAGATATTTTAAATAGATACCTACGTTAGGCACCAAATTTGATTGATTGTTCTTATAATATATAAAAATGAATATTTGTTTTGAATGAAAAGCGAAAATTTGAATTAAAAAATTGTAATAGGAGGCACGCGAAATGTTTGAAAACTGAATGTACTGGGACTGTTATAATGGAACGTGGTAGGGGGATTGGCGGGACGGGGAAGTGGAAGAGGGGAGGGGGTAGGCGGGGAAGGTGGAAAGGGAACGTCGGAGGGGAAGGAAATGCGGGAGGGGAACAGGGAAACAATTTACTTCTTTAAAAATGGTATATCAACGCATGCCGGGAACCAGCTAGTAGTATATTAAAAGATACAAATAAATAGTATACCTACGAAATCCCTAAATCTTCTAAAAAAACAAAGGGATACAGCTTATAAAGCCTGTTAAATACAATTTCCAGAAGAAAGGTTAGAAACCTGTAAGAAACTTAGAAACAGAAATAAAACATACTAAATATTCGTATTCGAGGCTAAAAATTATTACCTCTCAAAGAGATTCAAGAAAAATGTGGACTACACTTAAAGAAATTATAAATGGCAAATAGAGGGAAAACATTAAGGAAGTTCGGTTCCCGATGGAGTTGAAGATGATAAAACTAAAATAGCCAAATTTAATACTAAGTGTCGAAAACATAAATAAGAGTATTTCATTATTCACAGATACTTCTTCTCAATCATCGGAAAGAAGAGAGAATAATAATATTTTCAGGTAACAGTGAGTATTTAATGAAAATTTTTAATACAATGACGCAAAAATCATCGACGCACGTCTGGAATTACTATAGGCATAATTAAATTTAAGTAGTTGCACTAATAAATTAATCTGCGTTAAAGGGAATTTTTCAGCAGTCGTGGAAAACTTCCATAATAACACCAGTGCCCAAAATAATAAATTCTAAAAATTTCGAAGACCTCAGAAAAATAAATGGATAACCTACATATGAACAAATACTAGAATCCATAGTTAAAGAAGAGATGAGAAAATTTATTGAAAAAAAATAACATTCTTGTAAAACAGCAGGGTTTAGAAACAAATATTCATAATAGAAAACCAGTATGGATCAGAAGAAAAATACAATAGTAGTGTTCTTGGATTTTAGACGTGTTTTTGAAACGATAGACAGAGAAATACTAATAATAAAATTAAAAATAGAAAACAAAGAAACAAAATTGGAGATGCTATATCTGAAGAACAACAAGTAAACCTCGGAGTTCCTCAAGGATCTGTATTGGGACCGCTCCTATTTATTAAGTATATATATTAATGATATAGTGAAGTGCCTAAAGTACTGTTCTATCAAACTTTTGCTGATGACACACTTTTTTATATTATACCAAATAATATCGAAGATGCATTGTCAAAAAAAGCTTTTTTTTAAAGAACACTTCTATATTATATATTAAAGTTTTTTTTTCTTCGAATAAACTGAAAATAAATGTAACTAAAAGTAAATTCATTGTATTAGAGAAGAAACTCAACGAAATTACTACCCTTAATATAGAAAATCAAAATATTGAAGAGTAGAAGAAATTAAATACTCAGGAATCATAATCTCTAACAAATTAAAACTAAACACTGACTTTGAAATGTTAAATTAAAAAATTGCAGAAAAGATTAAAATGAAAAAGTAAAGTAGGATAAAGGGAAAGTTAGACGTCAAAACACGGAAATTGGTCTACAATACAACCATCTCAGAAACACCTCAGAAAGGTCATTAAAAGCTATTAAAAAATACATTTAAAATTGCCGGTAATCCTAACCTAACTTAATCAATATTTTTTATCATCACTCTTTAATGACCTTTATGAGGTGCTTCTGAGTTGGTTTCATTCTGAGTTGGCCGGTCACCAAATAAAATATATCTACAATAAAAAATAAAAAAAAAACGCTTCTTGCCCCATCCTATCTCCCCCTCCCCCCCCTCCCCCCCGCTCCCATTGGTAAATATAATCGTGACGACAATTGCTCTTTCAGATTTACGAGTTGGGGGGCGGTAGAAAAAAAAATATTCTCAAAGTGGGCGGTGGGCAAAAAAAGGTTGGGAACCTATGATGTAGAATCACTTGAATAGATCTGGAAAGGCAAAATAAATATTGGACTAGGGCTGATTTTTCATGCAACATATTTTTTAAAATGAAAACTTCTTTATCACCGTTTTGATTTGAAACTCGATGAAACTTTTTTTTCATGAGCTCCACACAGGAGGCCCTGATGAAAATAATTTCCCTCAGATAATGTCATCTTTGGGGATGCTGTGTGGAGGGTTTTTTTAAGGAAAGGAAGGAGACGACAGTTATGGGAAGGAAAAGGGTTTAAGGGGTGGGTAGGAATCTGGGGTTCAGTGTGTCCTGGTCATCCACCTCCAAGGCCTAGACAAACCTCACCCCATGAACCCGGAAACTAAAATGAGTGAAACTAAAAAGAGACAAAAACATGCATCTATAGGATTTAGTTTTCTGAAGGTTTCACTTCTACCGCGTGTGAATTGTACACTCTGATTTTTTACTGAATGAAAACTTCTTTAGCACCGGTGTGATTTGAAATTCGATGAAACGAAAAAACGACACTAAAAAGAGACATACACATACATATAATGATAAACATCATGAACATCTAATGAAAAACACATACATCTAATAACAAACACATACGTCGTTTCTTCGACTCGTTCTTGTGTTCAACAGCTCGGCTGTGGAACGATCTGCCGGCCTCTGTGTTTCCTCCTTCCTACAACGTGGGTCTCTTCAAGACCAATGTTCATTCCTTCCTCTCCTCAAAAAAACCCTCCACACAGCATCCCAGATGACATAGGCCCTGAGGGATATTATTTTCCTCAGGGCCTCCTGTGTGGAGTTAATGTGTCAACAATTTGGGAGGCGGGAATGGGTACCGCCGCCCCGGGAACTTTTATTGGATAACCAACCCCTCTGCCATAGGTCACCCCAAGTGGTTCGCTACGTTTGGTGATTTAGCAAGGGTGCCCGGGTTCATGGGGTGAGGTTTGACTAGGTCTTGGAGGCGGATGACCAGGACACACTGAACCCCAGATTCCTACCCACCCCTTAAACCCCTTTCCTTCCCAGAACTCTCCTTCCTTAAAAAAACCCTTCACACAGCATCCTTAAAGATGACATAGGCCCTGAGGGAAATTATTTTCCTCAGGGCCTCCTGTGTGGAGCTCATGTAAAAAAAAAAACATACATATAGTGACAAACACATACATCTAATGACAAACACATACTTCTAATGATAATGTTATTTCAATAAACGCCCATCTAATGAAAAACACATACATCCAATGATAATGTTATTTCAATAAACGCCCGGGTTGCCGGCAATTAAAATTATAGGATTTAGCCTGCGATAGAATGATATGGAATAATCGGTCGCCTCTTTGTGCGGTGCTTCGTAGCCTCCTCACTCTTGAAGGTTTCACTTGAACCGCGTGTGCACTGCGCACTTGAATTTTTTATGTAAATACCGCACAAGAGCCCCAATTGCCTCCGTCTGGAGCTTGTGATACTGTGGCAAATATCACAACATATCCCCAAATTTGGGGTATGTTTTGAGGCTGAAGGTTGGGAGGGAAAGGAGTTGGGGATGAGGAAGGACCTGGCTATTCAGATCTGGTCACCGAACACGGCTAAAGCCATTTCAAGCAACATTTCAATTCTGAATGGTGGTGTTACAGCAGGGCGATGCTGACAGTATCTTCCACTCTGGAACGCGCCGCAAATATACTATATATATTATTTTTAATTAATTAATTGTGAAATAACATAAATTAACCAATCTTGGTTATTTGGATTGCTAGTCAAGAGCCTTATCCCTCGACCACGGAAGCCGTTACGTATACTAAATTCTTACATAATATCTTAGTTAAGTTTAGGCTCATTAAGTTAGGTTTAATGTTATCATTTAACTCATAACTCCACATTTTAACTATTGCTCAACTATCCTTTTCCTATGTAACGAACGAGAACAAAATAAGTTTCAAATTCT
Organism: Limnephilus marmoratus; assembly: GCA_917880885.1. Lineage (NCBI taxonomy): Eukaryota > Metazoa > Arthropoda > Insecta > Trichoptera > Limnephilidae > Limnephilus > Limnephilus marmoratus. Next base: position 24,504,853 of record OU862919.1, on the reverse strand, counting down.
CCAAAACAGGGCAATGAGAATAATATTACGGCGGAATAGATTTTCAAAAGTAAACAAAATGTTAAAGGAACTGAATTGGCTAACCGTGAAACAGATGCTGACATTGAATACGATGACATTTATACATAAAATAATTAACAACATTTTACCAAAATACTTTTCAAATAAAATTGTATTCAACAAGGACATTCACAGACATAACACAAGAACATGCAAAGAAATCAGGCTTCAAAAAAAGGATAAGGCGAATACGCAGAACAGTTTGCTGTACAAGGGGATGAAGTTGTATAACAAGCTAGCAGAGACTTTGAAGTCCACACCAATTGGAAAGTTCAAGACGTATTGTAGGAGCTACATAAAATTTAGTTTGCAATATGAAATATTATAATTAATTAGAAATTTGTAAACTTAAATGTACAAATTACTAAAATAAAATTAATAAATAAAAATAAATAAGAAACTTACTACGTAATGATAACTATTTTTAAAAACAAAGACAAACATTCCTGGGTTACGAATAACGAGAAAATATTTGAAAAACTCCTTCTACCATAGTTAAAAGCTGAATATTGTGCTTCTGCAATGTTGGAGGACTAAGCTAGCAGTAGAATTGAACGCACGATGCCTGGATGGAAAATGGAAAACCGACGCATTTGTCAACTCAGCCAATTAGCAGTCTAAACTAACTACCTATAATCTTTAGGTCAACGCAGATAATTTTAGCGTGCTACGTCATTTAAATTATTTAGGAATTGGGCTTTGAAATAGATATTTTTCTGTCAAAAGGTTAAATATGACGACCTCCGTAGTCCAGTGGCTAAGACTCTTGACTCACATTCCGGAGGTCGCGGGTTCGAACCCGGCATGCGCAAATAAATTTTATTTGATTAATTTGTGTTATTTCACAATTAATTCATTTAAAATAATATATAGTATATTTGCGGCATGTTCCAGAGTGGAAGATACTATTAGTATCGCCCTGGTGTAAGACCACCATTCAGAATTGAAACGTTGCTTGAAAATGGCTTTAGCCGTGTTTAGTGACCAGATCTGAATAGCCAGGTACTTCCCAACCTTCCTCTTCCCCACCTCCTTCCCCTCCCCACTAGCATCAGCCTCACAACATACCCCAATTGGGGATGCCATAGTCTCACTGGCTCCAGACGGGAGCAGTTGAGATTCTTGTGCGGTATTCACTGTAAAAAAAAAAAAAAAAATAAGATTTGTTTGTTTCTGAAAATTACAAAAAAAACAGTATTTATTGGGAGCACTATCCCCAATATTGAAATGTTGGAGTAAGTATATCCATAGAAGACAAAGTAACGGCCGCTGTTCCCAATTCTACGAATCATCTGCTAAGCCCAAAATAGATTCAACACTGCTTAAGGAGGCCGGACACGTGAATTAAACTCGACTGAGCAAATCAAAGTTGTAACCCGAGTGGCGCTAACGCCACGAGGTATAGACGCCACTCTGGTGGGCAAAGTTATAAAAGGTGTCACCAGAGTGGCGCTAATGCCACGAGGTATATACGCCCCTCTGGTCCGAAGCTTTGTGACACTTTTTATAACTTTGCTTTGCTTAGTCGAGTTTAATCCACGTGTCCGGCTTCCTTAGATTAAGTGATGCTTAAGCAGTGTTGAACATCGGTTGAGTATCGGCTTAGCAGATGATTAGTAGAATCGGGAACAGCGGCCGTAAAGGCACGTACCGGCAGATCCGGTAGATGTGACACATCTACCGGATCTGCCGGATCTGCCCTGATGATGGACACTGCAACGATGTCCGAAACGTTGGCTAAAGAAGGAGGTAGCACAACACGGCATAACACTCCAAAAACAAATAACGAAAATGCTTTTGGCCGTGAAAATCTTAAAACTTACCAAAAATATGTCATTTTTAAATCAGATTTTAGACGTATTGACTCTTTTCCACAAAAAATCGTAAATGGATTTTGAAAGATTTTTCTCTAGCATTTGCATGTTTTAAATTTTGAGAAAAAATGTTTATTTTTAGTATAATAAGGTCGTTGGCAGATTTCTTACATTTTCAAAAAAGATTTTGTATTATATAAGATTTTGTATTATACCCATTTCAAATCATATAATCATGCAGTAAAATAAATCAATACGTTTTCTGGTTATCGCATATTTTAAAATTTTAATTTTAGTTAAAATAAAATCATTAAAAAATATATTCGTACATGTGTTTCTTGGCGAAAATTGGTCCGTTTGTATATTTATTTGCGAACTTACAAACTAATATATTTCAGATTTTTTTAACATTCTTATTTAACTTAGACATTATTGAAAAATGATAAATACTTATAATCAAAAAATAATTATAAAAAGTACATTATTTTAATAGTTTCATCATCACGCCTTTCAACATTTTTGGATGTAGGTATAAATTAAAGCAAATTTGGAATGAAATAAAATCGATATTGTTATAATTTTAAAAAGCTGGTACGAGGAATAATCAATCTTTCTCATTGTAATCGCCCCGCACGATCGTAAGATCAACTTTCGACGAAATGTGGATTTTCGCTCTTAATTTAATTTTGTATTAAAATAAAAGAATATTTGAGCCACAAAAACAACGATAAACTTTTCACAATTTATTCTTCAACATTTCATAATTTAAATAATGCAAATGTATCGAACTTACCCGCTCTACTGGCATCCTTCATCAGATCCTGCAGCAGCTCATCCTTGACTTCGATGCCCAGATTCCTCAGCATGAACTGCAGCTCGCTGAAGGTCACCTGACCGTCGCTGTCGCGGTCCAGCAGACCGAAGGCTGTGCGGAGGTCTGGAACAAACAAAACAGATTAGGAGCTGACCTATGAGTCTGTGGTACCCCCTGCTCTCCGGGAAGATTAATCTTGGCTGGACCTATAACTTGATAAAAATGTTGCGTTACTGTTTGTAAATGGTTAATATGGCAGTTTCATAATGACCTTGAACGCCGAAATAGCTGTCACAATAAAAAAACTAAAATACTTGCAGAACTTAATAATATAATTATTACATCATTGAAGACATCATCAGCGACTCTCAGGCGAAAATATGTAACAGAAAAACATAAAAAGATACGGTGACATCTAGAAATTGAACCCCAGACCTTATGTTTGCCGGGGCTCTGCTCTAACCATTGAGTTCTTTCGAGCTATTCGGTCATATTTAACTGTATCATAATTGGACTAAGACCAACCAAAATTGTCTTCATTATCATTACGTTTCATTATTTCATCTTCATTATTATCTGTTTTCCGGCTCTGTGGAAAAAGAGTTATTTAACGCCTATTCATAAAAAAGGAGACAAAAGCGATATATCAAACTATAGACCTATTTGTATTATGTCTGCTTTACCCAAACTTTTCGAGTCATTAGTATTAGATACCATTGTAAAACCTATCAACAATATTATTGTTCCTAACCAACATGGCTTTATCAGAGGTCGATCTACCTTAAGTAATTTAACTATCTATAATAATTACATATCCGAATCCCTTAGTCTGAAACAACAAGTGGATTCTATATACACTGATTTCAGTAAAGCATTTGATAAGGTTCGACATCACATTCTTATATCCAAACTCCGACTGTTAGGCATTAAAGGAAGTTTATTGACATGGATTATTAGTTACCTCAGTAATAGAGTGCTTAGTGTGAGGATTAATTTTATAGAATCCTATGTATTCGAGGCCACAAGTGGTGTCCCGCAAGGGTCCCACCTCGGCCCAATATTCTTCTTAATATTCATTAATGACATTGTAAATATATTTAAAGATGTACAAGTCCTACTTTTTGCAGATGATCTAAAATTGTTTAAAAAAATACGAAATATATATGATTGCCTAATTTTACAAGCTAATTTAGATGAATTTTTTAAATGGTGCGAACAAAATATGTTATTTTTGAATACTGAGAAATGTCAAGTAATACGATTTTCCAGAACTCATTCTCATATTTTACATGAATATAATTTTAATAATGTTAAATTAACACCAGTATTACAAATTCGCGACTTGGGAGTTATATTCGATTCAAACTTAACATTCACACCACATATAGATAATATAACTAATAAGGCTTTAAAGATTCTTGGCTTCCTTTGTAGAACCCTAACTGATTTTAAGTCCTTGGATTGCATGAAAACACTCTACATTTCATTAGTTAGATGTCAAGTTGAATACAATTCACCTATTTGGTCCCCTTTCTATAAAGTACACTCTAACAAAATAGAACGAGTTCAACACAAATTTCTTAGGTACTTAAATTTCAAACTCAAAATTCCAATAGAAAACATTAATTATTTAAGTTTAATGAATCGACTAAATTTAATTACGCTGTCTGACAGAAGAATCATTTCAGACCTAATTTTATTGTACAGAATTATGAACAACTTAATTGACAGCCCTGCCATCGTTTCTACTATTAAACTTCTTGTACCGACAAGGAATACTAGACAAAATATAACATTCTTTTGCAACACATACACAACTAACTATCAATCACACTCACTTACCAATAGGATGCATTATTTAGGCAACAAGTTTGGTGGTATTGTAGATGTATTTGCTGATTCCCTTTACATTCTAAAATGCAATTTAAACCAACACTTTGTTGAATCCTACAAATTATTGTAACATGGGTATAATATATTTAACGATTTGATTTGTTATTGTAATGTTTATATTATATTTTGTTCTATGTTATTGTTAAATATTACATTGTTTAAAATATTTCACGGTTTTCCACAAGAATATACAAGTGGTTTTTTTCTTTAAAAACTACTTGTATATTCTTAAAAGTTTTTTCACTTTTTATAACTTTTGGTATAAATTCTATGTATGTGTAATCCTAGATATATTAAATATTATTTTCTAATCTATGTAAAAGCCCCTACGGGCGTATAACAACAATAAATAAATAAATAAATTACGTCACTTTTTTATTGGCTGCTAACTTTTTTTAAGATTGCAAGATTCTTCCCGAACTAAAAGCAATCTAGATAGTGTCTTGGATAAATATATCAATTTTTAATTATAATGTGCGACGTCTATTAACTTTTATACAAGTCTAGGATGTTTTTTTAATAACTTAATGAGTAAAACCTCAAACTGTAATATTAATTTTTCTTCTAAATAATCAATTACCATTAAAATGTTAAAAAAAAAGAAAAAAAAATAACTTTCTACTACAACACATAAATACCTGTACTTGTTACACTTAAGATGAAGCCATACTAAATAATCCAAAATCATACAGAATCACATGTTTTTGTTTTGAAAATTAGATAGCTTAGAATTATTATAGATGCTTCAATTAAATACTGTGTCTTTTAATAAGCCTTTATAAAAATAAAGTATAAGGTCTATAAAAACACTTTCAAGTCCAAACTCTCCTATTTATAAATCCTTTTAGGATTTGGTTTTATTGTATAATGTGGCAAATTTAGTTTCTTTTATAATAATCGCAAAAAAATGATATTCACGCCCGAACTTCACAAAATAAAATAAAATATGCATTTTCTCCTTGTTATTTTTGACATCAATCAATACGGCCCGCACTCTATGAATTTGGATTCTTGAAGTGACCTTTACGGCATGGGCACAAGAACCATGCACTGGGCAACACCTATTTCGTATCAGTCACGCCCCAACCGGCGCGGGAGACAGTCGTGTGACTCCGCGTCGCTTAGTTTCGTGAAATCAATTTTATATTTCAGTTTTCTTACAATAAACAATGCGTAAAACAGGAATTAATATTTTTTACAGGCCTTTACGAAATCAACCTGTAAAAAAAAATTCTCAAATACCTTTTCCAAACTTTCCAAAAGCTTTTTCTCAAGTATTTTTAAACTCCTCCCATAAAGGGCGTGAATTCCGATTTCGATTTTTTCCTGAACTATTGGATCGCCTTAAACATAAACACGTAAAAACCTCAGTACAGGTTCTCCTAGTGAGGTGTTCACGAAACATACAATATTATCAACCAACAATTTCACCTTCTCAAACCTACCTTACACCCAACAGAATGAAATGTAATGTTAATATGTAAAAAAAATTTCAAAATATATTATGTAAAAATGTTTACAATAAGGTAAAAACTGTAATATATAGATATTTGATTAAAAAAAATTAATTGAAGACAATATTAGCAACTCTTAGACGAATTTGAAACAAAAAATCAGAAATGGATTCGGTCGCATCCAGGAATATCCTGGGTTTAATTCCTAAATATCACCTATGGTTCCCCACAAAGCTTTGGACCATCCCACGCTTATATTTTTGTACAAACTTTTTGTTTGTACTGTAGGTATATAGTCAAGTATGAGAATGGTTAGCAAACACGATCTGCAGCTCTTTGAAGGCTACCTGACCGTCGCTGCTACGGTTCAGCAAACCGAAGGCTGTGTGGAGGACTGGAACAAAGCATGACGCTTTAGGCATTAGAACCCGACAATTGTGTCTGTTAGACGCCCAATGTTCATTGGTAAAGCTATTCCCGACTGAACCACCAGTAAATTCACCAATTCAGCAGTGTTATTCATACCATCAATAATATTTGCTTAAACTCTTAACATCGTAATTTTTCGGACTCGCCGACCTCATTTAACCCCCCAGGAACGAGACTAGAACGAAACTCCTGAGTTTATTTAACGCAGCGTATTGAGTATAATGGACGCCATCTTTAAAACTGTGTAAATATAAAATTTAAACAAATGAAACAATGTTACTTTGTTTGAACCACTTGTATATTTGTTTAAAGCCGAGCGGTTTCGGAACGACCGTTCCTTCCTCAGGGCAAACGTATACTGATTTAACAGTTACAAAATAGTTATGGGAACAATGTATTATTACTAAGGATTGTGGTAGGGGTGGAGCCGTTGCTAGAGTATAAGTGATTAGAGTAAGTGGGTAGGAGAATATCCAGATTGGGCTGTAAGATAATATTTTTTGTTTGTTGATAATAGATTCATTATTTTTAAGGGATTTTTTTATTTATTTCCAAGGCTTATAAGTTATCTAAGCGTTTTCCTTTATGGTTCATATGAAGAATATTTATCCCCGTATTTTTTTCAAAACTATGGTTATTTTCAATTATATATGGTTAGCGAACTCAGAACAATTTTATTATTATTAAGACACCTTAAATGTTCTTTGATTCTGATTTCAAAATAACGAGTTGTTTTTCCAATATAAAAAGAGGGACAATCATTACTTTTGAGTTTATATATCCCGGAATTAGTCAATTTATGGTCTTTATCTTTAGCGTTCCTCAAAAAAATAAATAATATAATTAAACTCCTCAAATATACAACCAAAAAGTTGTAGCTCCATTCAAAAGAATAAAATTTAAATGATGTACTTAATGCTATTCAAAGAATTAAATATATATCTGCATTATTTTATTTTGAAATGAGTTCCTAAAATAGCATGTTGCTCGGCCCCACCCTTTATAAAAAAAACAAGGATCAAAAAAATGAACTAATAACATGCCGACACTAATTGGTAATTTAATATATAAAAATATTTGTTTGTCCCTTATGCGTTCCTAAATCATTCATCCAATTGCGATGAAATTTGGTGATTTGTTGTGCGCATGCACGCGAAGGTTTCTGTATATAATGGTGAGTATGGCGTTATGAAATTATTTCCTGTACCATTTATCCTATTTCGATGGTGAGTTATGGTCGCCCGCGAATATTTCTAAATATATAATGGTGAAATACAGATATAAAATTTAAATATACATAAAATTTTATACATAATATGAAATTTGTTTAAAATTTTACAATAAGGGGCCATACATAAATTACGTCACACGAATTTCAGGATTTTTTGAGACATTTGTGAGACCCCCTCTCCCTCTCCCCTCACACATTTCGCAAATTTTTAAGTTTTGCGTTTTAATTATTTAGATTTTTACATGTGACGTCACAGAGCTGATGACCCTCCCATACCCCTTGTCACACTTCTCTACTCCCCCCCCCCCCCCCCCTTAAGGTATGATGTAATTTATGGATGGCCTCTAATTGCCAGAGTTGTTTTGAAAAACTTGTGTATTTTATATATTGTGGGAATGCGGTAGGGGTAGGGGAATCAGGGGGGGGGGGAGACAAAGGAGAGGAGGACTTCAATAAACAGAATTAAAACACAAACACTCTTTCTTTGATCGGTGTTGCAACTCGTGCCGGGTACTCGCTAGTACTTAATAAAAATCTATGTTCACTGAATTTCATTAAAATATTTGAAATCCTTTACTTGATATCTTGTCGAAATGATTATTGAGTAATGCAAATTCTTTGATTGATTAATTTCTCCAAATTGACCAAAATCGAAGTAGGTATCACCTACAACCAACACGATAAAACGCGGAAATAATAACCTAAAAATTTCATTTAAATTTCAGTTCATAAACAGAAGTTTGAGTTTTTTTCGAGATTTTTATTTATTCTTACATTGTAATATTATTATTTTGACAAAATGATACTCAAACATTTGTAAGGTTTTGTCAAGGGTCATTGCCTGCTATTCCTTGCTGTGATCCCGGTAATAACAAGGTGGCCTTCTGAAAGAGTTCTTGCTGGAACCATTCAATCGGAAAAATTACCGATTAGCTAATATAATTGTTAATTATATTATAAATGAAATTTTAAAGTAAAAAGGTCCCAAATTCGTTCAGCAATTAAAATCAACATTATTCTTAAAACTAAGCAGCCTATACGATTATTTTTTAAAGCATTTATCATCATCATCATCATTACATAGTATAAAATGAAGTCGCTCAAAATGTATGTGCGCATAGATCTTTAAACCTATGCAACAGATTTTCATGCGGTTTTCACCAATACATATAGTGATTCAAGAGGAAGGTTTATATGTATAATACGTGCTTATTATAGTAGAGAAAAGCCGAGAAATTCAAATATTCAATTCAGGCAGCGGACGGCTGTCAAGCGGGTGGTGTGGATTATATAAAGGTTGGGTAATGGCGTTGTGTTTCGTTAGCCACAGCAACATGTGGCCGGGTCTGCTAGTATCTAGATAAATAAGAGTAATATACTCGTAGCTGCAATCTTAATAATATTATAAAGGCGAAAGTATGTACGGATGTGTGTTTGTTATTCTTTTCCGCAAAAACATTAGAATAACATATACGAGCTCTGGCATTATGAAATTTGTATAAAAAATTGCAATAGGTGGCACAGGAGTTGTTTGAAAACTGAATGTACCGGGAATGAACGTATGGAATGCGGGAGGGGGGTGGAACCCGGGATGGGGGAGGGGAACTCGGGAGGGTGATTCGCGGGACGGTGGAAGGGGGGGAGTGGAGTGGGGAGAGGGAAGGAGGACAAAACGGAGTGGAAACACGAGAGAGGGAGGGGACGCGGAAGGGGAACGGGACGAAAGGGAAAGGACACGCCGGGAAAAACAATTTCTTTATTAAATGGCATTGCAACGCATGCCAGGAATCAGCTTATTTTTTTTTTTTTTTACAGTGAATACCGCACAAGAATCTCAACTGCTCCCGTCTGGAGCCAGTGAGACTATGGCATCCCCAATTGGGGTATGTTGTGAGGCTGAAGATAGTGGGGAGGGGAAGGAGGTGGGGAAGAGGAAGGTTGGGAAATACCTGGCTATTCAGATCTGGTCACCAAACACGGCTAAAGCCATTTTCAAGCAACGTTTCAATTCTGAATGGTGGTCTTACACCAGGGCGATACTGATAGTATCTTCCACTCTGGAACATGCCGCAAATATACTATATATTATTTTAAATGAATTAATTGTGAAATAACACAAATTAATCAAATAAAATTTATTTGCGCATGCCGGGTTCGAACCCGCGACCTCCGGATTGTGAGTCAAGAGTCTTACCCACTGGACTACGGAGACCGTCAGCTAGTTTTATTATTTATTTATTTATTTATTTACGCCTATTTAGGCTTTTACATACATATATATAACAATATTAACAAAATTATACTGGTAAACAGTGCAGGAAACTACTGTTTAAAACACTTGCACAAAAATAAATACAAAGTAAAAATATATGGGTATTGAATTTAAACCACACAGTATGTAGGTAGTTTTAGTTTTAGTTTTAAAAAACTATTTAATCTGAAATAGTTTTTTTTCTTTCAGCCGACAAAATACTGCCAATGAATTAGTCAATTTTAATAGCTTTATCAAAGTATTATTCCCTTATGTGATGAAAAAAACTTCAATAAGGTGCGCTTATATAATAAAATTGATGTACTAAAGATATCAACAACTTCAGAGTATTTGTTTCCAAGCTGTTGAATCCGTCGCATAGGAGTATAATATTGATTTGTTGACTTAGAATTGCTACAATAATATGGTAGGTACTGTCTTGTGATTGACCTGCCTGGAGTATGAAAAGAGATTTCATATAATAAATCAGGGGTATCAAACATTGAATTAATGATTTTATACAAACAGGTTAAATCGGAAATGATTCTACGATCAGATAATTTTATTAAATTTAATGAAGAAAGTACGTTATCGTAATTTAGGCATTCACTAGGAATGCCCATTTTAAAATTCACATATCTTAAAAATTTATTTTGGATTCTTTCAATCGCATGTGAATGAACCTCATAATTTGGGGACCAAACCGTGGAATTGTATTCTAAATGACTCCTTACGAGTGACATATATAATGTTTTTACAGTATTGAGATTATTGAAATCACTAGATACCCTTAAAATAAATCCCAACATTTTCAAAGCTTTATTGGTTATTATTTCTATATGCTTGATAAAGTTGAGTTTCGTGTCAAACCAAATACCTAAGTCATTAATTTCCGAGACAGATACTAACGACATATTGTTAATGGAATAATCGAAAAATATTGGATTCTTTATTCGATAAAACCTCATAATTTGACATTTGCTTATGTTAAGTTGCAAGCGGTTATCATGACACCATATAATAAATCTCAACAAGTTATTTGACAATATGTGGCAATCATTAATGTTTCTGATTGCTTTGAATAATTTCAGGTCGTCTGCAAACATTAATACTTGAACATTGTTGAAAATATATAACACATCATTAACAAATAATAAAAACAGGATTGGACCTAAATGTGACCCCTGAGGAACACCACTCGTAGCAGTGAATTTGTACGAAAACGTACCATCAATTTTAACAGCCAGTAATCTGTTGATCAAGTAACTGTGAAACCACTTATATAGTGAACCACCTATGCCGAGTTTATGCAGTTTATTCAGCAATAACTCATGATTAACCTTATCGAATGCCTTACTCAAATCGGTATAAATAGAGTCAACTTGACATTTACTAGACATGGAATCAGATATATAGTTTTGATAAATTAACAAGTTAGTAAGGGTAGATTTACCAGTAGAGAAACCATGTTGTTCAGGAGAAATGACGTGGTTCAATCGGAAAATAATTTTTTTAAGAAGATTTTTTTCAAAAACTTTAGGAATTGTTGATAAAAGGCATACCGGTCTATAGTTAATCACCTCGTGTTTATCCCCTTTTTTAAAAATAGGTGTAAGGTAGCTGAATTTCCATTTAGTAGGAAAACATCCTGTTTGTAAAGAATGATTAAACAGCAAAAATAAAGGATACGCTAGATTGGTAGCACAATTATTCAAAAATACAGGAGGTATTTTATCTGGTCCACCGCTTTTACTTTGATCTAGTAATTTTAGTTCAGTCAGTATATCATTATATTCTATGTGGATACAAGATAAATTAAGATTATGATCAGTGGTAAAATTTGATGCTGTACTGGCATTAACTGGTGTATCACATTAATAAACGCTTTTAAAAAAATCAGCAAAAAGGTCAGCGATACTTTGAGTGTCTTTGGCCTTTTTACCTGCATATTCCAAGTTAGGGCGTATACCAAAGTTGTTATTTTTCATTGATTTTGCATAGTTCCAGAAATACTTTGCATTGTGATTTATTGAAGTTTCAACATTATTAATAAAAGAATTGTAGCAAATTTTTGATAAGATTTTGAAATCTTTTCTAACGATTTTAAATTCAATATAATTTGATCCAGACCTGTCTTCTTTATATTTCTTATGTAAATCTTTTTTAAGGGCAGTTAATTGAACAAGTTCTTTATTGAACCATCTCGGATATTTCGATTCTTTGAAATGAATGAGTGGGATTAGATCTGAAATAATTTTATCCAGCATATAATAAAACGATTCAATATTTTTATTAATATCGCCTTCTTTAAGAAATGACCAATCTTCCTTATGGAGACGATTATTTATGTCCCGATAGTTCGCATTTTTAAAGTTAAACGTAGGAGTTGAAATTTTTTGATTGTCTTCTTTAATACAAGGGATAATTCTTGCTAGTGGGGGATGGTGGTTGTCTAACGGAAGAATAGACTCCAATGATTCATTTATAATCACATTGCTCTCATTCGACAAAACTAGATCAAGAACACGATTATTAATATTACGTACATGGTTAAATTGGGTTAAATTAAAAAGTAAAGACATATCTAGAATTTCTCGTTCGTAGGCTGTTGCTGGTATTGAATTAAAATTACTGTCTAAAACGTTGAAATTGCAATTAGGTAGGTTGTAATCACGGCAAATAATTATTTTATGACTTGGGTATTTTGTTATTACTAACTCAACATCTTCACAGTGTTTTTTATAGATTGATATGTTAGAATTAGGAGGGATATAAACAGTACCAATAATAGTTTTCATAAAATCACCACTTAACAATACAAACATTTGTTCCACTTATAAAATAAGTTAAGTTCATTTGTTTCAATTATAAAAAGAAGTCAAATATTACCGGGTTACGAATAACCTGACAATAATTTTAAAATCTCCTTTTACCATCACAGTAAGTGGAAAATGTTCTTGTGTCGCAATGGAAGGCATAGACAGACGAGGAATTGAACTCACAACGCCTGGGTTGACCCAGAATTAATTATACGTAGGTACGTTATTTTAACTCGCTATATTCCTATTACTATTCCATATCGACCACGGAAATTTGAAATGCTGTAAAGGACAATAAAATGAGTTTAATATATCATTTTTCTCTGTTTTTTTTTCTCGCGTTCGATCTGCGTCGTCCAAATATTTCTTGGAAAATAAGTGCGTCTTTTACGACGTGCATTTTAAGTATGTATATGCATAATAGCACGTGTAACATTCGTGGCAAAAATCACAAAGTATAAAAAAAAAAAATTGGTTGTTTTATTACTCTTCAGTAAATACTTCGTTATAAATATTGTATACTTGTTATTATTGTGTATTTCAATTTTGTATTTAGGTTTTCAAGTTATGTATAAATAATACTTGCATTGTTTTTCATGAGTTTGCTTATGTTAAAATGCATATGTGATTAATGCAGACACATTAGTCTAGGGATATTTATATTTGTATTCTAATTTATTATATATTACCCACAAAAATGTTGTATAAATATCCTGTTTGTGTCTCAAATAAATAAATCAAACGAAATAATTATAAAAATGACACAAGAAAAAAATATTCAATCCAGTGTCAGTGGTACACTGGTTCGGTTTCGGTACTGAAATGGCCATAAACAGAGATCCTTGGTAGAAAAGTAAAGTTCACCACGGTTTCCAACGCAGCCATGGTAGAAGTTTTCTGCGCGGCGTCTCCGATTTTTGTCGATTCGGTGCCGAAACCGACCCAGTGGGACGACGACGGGCTAAGGCTCCACGTTCATGTAGATACTTACAAACTACGTGATTGGGACGCAACCACAAGTACCCTGCAAATATACTACTCTTTAATGCTGGTTTTCATAAGCGGCGCTACCAGAAATATACTGAACTTGATCATTTTTCACGTACAGCCGTGGAGTTAACACTATGTCAAGCGATGTCAAATGACTTTTTTTCCAACATCAATCCATGTCTTCTCTACTAAATCCTTTCTTACACATTCTGGTAAACACGCATTTTTTCCACTTCCAGAACAAATCTAACATCACTTTCATGTTGCGACGCCATTTCTATCAAACGTCAAACGAATAAGTAGCAGACACAAATGATGCGACGGTAGCGTGCAACAGATTTGAAACCGACAGCTGTCGCGTAGCGCTATGTACGAGCACGAGCAAAATCGTACGGGGAGTACTTACAATCGGCGCGCATGATACGCGCACGAAGATCGAGTAGCTTATTAGTAGCGTCATGTATGGAGGCACTAAGAATCAACGTTTGAGGATATTTCTCGTTCTACTTGCGTGTGTATGGGAACAAACTGTTCTCTTAAAAAAATGTATGCATGGAATTATTTTTCTGAAAATCACCCTTTTATTTTTCAGGGCTCCTATGAGAGGTCACCGTGGTTATACTAGGACTGAAATGAAGAATCATCAAAAGTCATGTTCAAAACACCGAAAACGAGGGGGCCTCGAGTTCGAAAGAAGAAATCTCAATTGGGTTGCTCTCAGAATTCGTCTTACTTTGTTATTCTAAGGACGTTGAATAACAAATAAAAAAGGAAATTCAATTTATTTCATATCCCAGAGTACGGACCTAAACCTCTTCGATACAGAAAGGGATGAGTAGTGATATCATTTTTCTAAATCTAAATAAATATGAAGAAAATTTTTTTTTCAATGTTACATAGCTGAATAAAACAATCCTAAATTACTGGCTTATATGGCTATTGAGGTAAAAATAAAATAAAAAGGGTAGTTGCCGGTAATACGGAAAAATAGTTAGTTCAAGATAATATTGTTAATTCTAAAATTCGATGTATGAGATTGACAAATATGACGGTATGACAGAAGGTGGCAATAGTGAAATTGGTTAAGGCTCCGCAACCGAGCTCAAAAAGAAGAAGATGAAGAGATATGAAATTACGAATGTTAGAGGAGCGCGCTAGTATTTAAAGCGTCAAAGCCGATGCGAAAATTGTGAAAACGCTTAATAAAACATGACTCGTTTAAAATAGAGCAAAAATTTCGCGGGGGTTGTCTTAAGCAGCATTTAAAGAAACATTGTGAATTTTTTCATACATAAAACTTGTAAAATAACTGAAACAAACATGTTTATAATAATTTTCGGAGCATACTTTGCGATTTTTTTTATCGATGATATTTTATATAATTTGCGTTTCGGCGCGACGACTGTCTAGATATTATTTTCAAATATAACATTTTTTTTTTGAGAGCTTAAAAACCTCAAATGTTTTTTTTTACATTAACTCCACACAGGAGGCCTTGAGGAAAATAATTTCCCTCAGGGCCTATGTCATCTGGGATGCTGTGTGGAGGGTCTTTTTGAGGAGAGGAAGGAATGAACATTGGTCTTGAAGAGACCCATGTTGTTGGAAAAAGGAAACACAGAGGCCGGCAAATCATTCCACAGCCGAGCTGTTGAACACAAGAACGAGTCGAAGAAACGACCCGTTCTTATGTGACAAATGTCAACCGTGTACAAATGTTGGGCACGCGTTTGGCGTGTTTCCCGACTATGCACCGGTGCCGAAGGGATCAATGATGCTAGTTCCTCGGAGCATCTTCCATTGTTATACCGGTAGAACAATGATAGCATTCCCATCCGACGCCTGTGCTCTAAAGATTGCAATCCGTCTGTTAAGATGGGAGAATCTATCAAACGGACCGCCCGTTTCTGCACAGAGTCGAGGGTATTTTTCAGGTATTTTGGAGCTCCAGCTCAGAGGTGGCTTAAGGGAGGTTTGCAAGAAATCGGTAGAAATTCGGGTAGCGGCGTCTTAACGCGCATGTCCCGGTTAGACGAGAGGTCTGGGTTCGAGTCCCGACCATTGTTTTTTTTCTGCTTTCTGTGTCTTGTTCTCTTTCATATTTTCGTTTATATTGTTATTTTCTACTTTAGTGATTTATATTACATTGATGGGAATAACCTTCAAAAGTTATAAAAAATTGAATAATTATATTATTTAAGAAATTTAGATTTCTATGCTCATTGATAATATACCAATATATGTCTGAAGATGGCTTTAATAAGCTGAAACCGGTTACGGTCAAATAAATTAATCTGGAAATAAGTTTCACATTTGTTTTATTATATTACCAATAAATGTGTGTATTTAAATACTTACAAAAACTATTTTTCCTCACAGTATTCGGAGGAGGCGTATTATTCATGATTACTTCAATGAAAGTGCATTAGTTCTTAACGTTAAACTAATCAATTCACATTATTAATACGAATAATTATATCACTGTACAATAACTTCACATTAAACAATCCAATACATTTTTCACATTGAACAAATTCAATGACACACACTCATTAGAATAAACCCAAATACGAATTCAACTTTAAAAAATTCATTCAAATGAACTATATTAAAATTATATTGATAAAATTGATCACACGTGTTAACAAGTCGATTAGAATCAGACAACCGGCTTTCCGAAGCGGATAAAATGGTACTGAACCTAACAGAAGAAAACAGTCTCAATAATCAGGTGTTTCTGTTCGTGTCAATGTTGACTGCCTCAATTAATTCATCAGAGATAATAAGGTATAAATGTATTATTATTATTACTAAACCAACAATAACAGATAAGATAATGAGCCTGTCGTTGTTTCGACGGTGTTACTTTTATCAGAGTAATTATTTTATTAATTTGTTTTCACGCTTGGCTAACGCAATTATTTTGCCTGTTTTGTTAATTATAAAACCTTGTAAAAAGTTGGCAAAGACTTTAAATTACTGGTTGGAAAACCAAGGTCTTGTTTAACCCTTCAGGCTAATTTGGTCCCTTTTCGGAACAACAATAAGACAATAGGTTTCATAGAAATCGTTGTGTCTCCGTTATACAAGTTGGGAGGCGGGAATGGGTACCGCCGCCCCGGGACCCATTTAATGCATAACCAACCTCTGCCATAGCCCACCCTAAGTGGTTCGCTACGTTTGGTGATTTAGCAGGGGTGCCCGGGTTCTTGGGGTGAGGTTTGTCTAGGTTTTGGCAGCGGATAACCTGGAGACACAGAACCCCAGATTCCTACACACCCTTCATACCTTTTTCCTTCCAGAACTTCCTCTCCTTCCTTTCCTTAAAAAGACCCTCCACACAGCATCCCCGTATACATAGGCCGTATGCCCTGAGGGTAATTATTTTCCTCAGGGCCTTCTGTGTGGAGCAAATGTAAAAAATATATAAATATATTATCGTAGTGAAAAATATAGTCTTAACGGTGTTAGAAAGAGAAAACACCATGCTTTATATTAAAATCTAAAAGTTTACCACAAAATAATGAGAACGTACATCAGTAAGAAACCAAAGTTTTCAACCGCAATTTGAAAAAAATTATGTAACTTTGAAAATTTTGTATTCATTATTTTTACATGAAACGACAAAAAAGTGAGTTGACGATAACGTTTATAAAATATCTGTGTGCTTGTATTTTTTTTTTTTGTTATCGGTAATTGTAGTGAGAAAAAATGTAATGTGAGCCATTTTAAAAAAAATATAAATGCATTTAAAATTTTTATATTTCTAAAATTTAATGTTTACTAAGAATTAAAAAAAAATTGAAAATGTATTTCACCAACTTTCAAAAACAGTTTTTAGTTTTCGAATGCGTTCAGAAATATTCCATTTAATCGGATTTCATTGCGAAGCGGAAATATTTTGATCTCCGATAAAACAAAACCCGAGGGGTTAACAAATATTGTTTTTGTAATAATATAATTTATTTACTTTTCTGATAATGGTAAAAATTAAATCTAAGTTACACTTACAGCAATCTTTTTGTTTGCCTTGATAAAACTATAAATCTGTCAGCGTCATGGAATTTTAATAGCTTTTTTTAAGAATCATCTTATTTTTTATGATGAAATTGATATTCAAAGTTCAATTTTTGGCAAGTGTTCCACAAGCCCCCGCACTTTTATTAGGCACAGATTTGGGAAATTACATCAAGTTTCAACCTAATTACTTCGAAAAACTAATAATGTTTGGAAAAATGGTATAAGGTGCATTAAATTTCAATTTTTATTCGATCGAAGTTCAAAATTTCTCGAATAAAAGATTTTCTTTGCCGTCATTTTTTTTTTTGTATTGTTTAGTCATTTGCGAAGTTTTGTTTCAATGTAAATATAAAATAATAATATGAATTACTATACCATAATACGCAATAATTGAATAAATATGAATGACCTAGTTTAACCGAACTAAGAACCTAATAACTAGTGTCCGACCGAAACAGGAATTTCTACCGGAACCGAAACCGAAACCGAATCTTCGGCCGAAACCGAAACTTTTTTAAGTAATTTTAAAAATCTATTGTTCTAATCTATTTGCTTTTATTTTTTACACTATGGTGGGTTTCTTCATTTACCGAGAATGCTAAATGCAATGCTAATTGTAAAAGTAAACGGTCAAATGCAAAGAAAATTTTAAATTTCGATCGTTTATTTTTACAATTAGCTTTGCATTTAGCATTCTCGGTAAATGAAGAAACCCACCCTTATACTGACAGTTAACAGGTGTTAAATGAATAAAAATAACAATAATTGAAGAATGTTAAAAAAATACATATTTTTTAAATTACCGCTATAAAACACAAAAAAATTATTAAAATTAACAAAACACGTTAACTACTTCTTGGAACAAAAATTTGTTAATTAACAACACTTACGTTATAAAGGAAGGACCTCATTAAAATTGAGTATTTTAATTTTAATTGCGTTTTCAATCACAACATTCTTACAACATGTGTTAAATGAAATTTAAAAAAAAACAATAATTGGAGTGTGAAAAAATAATTATTTATTTGATAAATATTTGTAAAACAAACAAAAATTAACACACTACTTACTCCTTGGGACAAAAAATTGTCATTAATCAACACATACTAATGTATGTGATACAAAGGAAGGATCTCATTAATTGGGTATTTTAACCGGCTGATGCGAACTCAGCTGATGATAGCGGGTGGCACACGAGCCCCGAATACACCCGAAGTCAGCCGAACGACGCACGATAATTCACGAACACAGAGTTTCGGTGCGGTCGAAGGTTCGGCAGATTTTTGTAGTAATTGTTGAATTGAGGTGTAATTTCCATAATCCGTTCAAAAGAGCGGCGGCTTAAGGAACATTTATTTCATTGATATTTTGAAAAAAAAATTTCAACTACAACATCAATAATATCGTTTTATTTTCAAAACCAGCACTCTAGCTCACTGAAATGTCACGAACCGCTACTGAATGGCAGACATCTGCATGACGGCCTCCGTGGTCGTGGGATAAGAGGGGTTCAAATCTCGGCGTGCGCATAAAATTTCATTTGCGTTATTTCAAAATTAAGTAATTAAAAGTAATAATTCAACCTCTCAACTTTTTCAAGACTTTCAAGTCCCACCTCTAAAAAATACATATATAAAAAATACACTGCTTCAAATACACAACTATTCTAAGAAGTCGCACCACGCCATGGTTCGCGTTGAGAGCAATAGGCAAAACACAGTGGGTCGCTTGTGTACCCCATTGATGCATACCAGTTTTGCACAACACTACTACACGTACAATGGAGTGGTGTGGTTTAATCAAATAGCAATAGAGCTGAGATTAGAACCTGACTACAATAAATTCAAAAATAAATTAAACAATAATATCTTAAATAATTTAGCCACTTAGAACCTCATTAACCTTTAATTAACAATACTTATACAAAAATTTATTTTATATTATTATTATTTTTTTATATTATTTTTTTTGTAAGAACGTAAATATAATGTATGTATTATAATTTTTAATTTAAATTTTTTTAATTTAAAAAGATATATATTTTTTTCTCTTCCCTTTACACACGAGTAGTTACACTCTCGTAAAGGTTATATATTATATACATATATATGTTTATACTGTTTCTAATCAATGTTGTATGTTAGTATTTAATGATTTGAGTTTAATCCGTTTGTAACCTGAAAATGTAATTACATAAATGTATTTACTCATGATTATATTACATGTATATGTATATAAAAACTAATAAAAAAAATAAAAATATAAGTTTCTCTATGTTTAAAATAATATAAGTATTAGATTCACTTGGATTCGTCCTCGATTTCATCGACCATTTACTTTCGATAAAGCATATTAAAAGATTGTGCAATTCACACGCGGTAGAAGTGAAACCTTTAGAAAACTAAAATAGACAAGAATGGGGAGACTACAAAGCACCGTACAAAGAGGAGACCGATTATACTATCTCATTCTCCCGCAGGCTAAATTCTTTAGATGTATGTGTCTTTCTCTTTTTAGAGTAGCTATTTTTCGTTTCAAGTTTCAAATCACAACGGTGCTAAAGAAATGTTCACTTCAAAATAATCATCTTTATTTGACCTTATTATAAGGCATGTTTCATACGTCTTTGGGAATGTCGTCAACGAATAATAAATAATATTCCTTGTATAAGTGAGAATGAATGATTTGAGTAAATATTGGAACAACTGCTTAGATTTTGCTTGGTACGAATAAGACATAATAACACAACCATAAAGTGATAAAATATTCCGCGTCTGTGACTTTGTAAAACGCGTCATTTTAATATATATAGACCTCATAACGTCCATATCATGATGTATATTTTTTAAACAGATTTTATGACGTTTTTAATGAAAAAATACGTTAATCTTATTTGTCTTTAATTTATTGCATTTTATTATTTCAGGGCAAAGTGCCACGAAAATAGTGTAAATAATGATTACAGGATAATTTCGACAGAAAACAGAAAACGTTGCCTTCTTGAGCCTTCTAGAACGGCAGTGAAAAGCGTTGTAAAAGTATCGTCGTATAATATTTTGCGAAGAAAAAAATTATTATAATATCTAATTTAATTCTAGCTCTCCGATCTTAACCCAAATTTATTTTGTGTGTTTTTCTAGTTGGTTTCGTTTTTTTTTATTAATAACGTAAAATGTTTTGATTATTTTAAAGACAATGAAACTTTAATAATTGACTTTTATTTTGAAAACGGTTTACATAGTTTAATCCAATAAGCTAACTGATTTCTGCTTGAAAACATCAACTGTGGACGTGAATTTCGAACATTCTTTATAACTCATTATATATATTAAACTACATTGATTAATTCTTTATAACTTATTATATTTGTTAAAATACGTTCTTTGATCCTTTATAACTGTCGTGATTTTTTTATATCTCATGTACATATTAAACTACAATGATTTATTCTTTATAACTATCGTAATTCTTTATGACTCATTTTAGTTATTAAAATGCATTGATTGATTTATTTATGACTCGTTACATATACCTATCAAAAATATTGATTGATTCTTTATAACTCTCGTAACTCTTTATGTATATTAAAATACATTGATTGAGTCCTTATGACTAACGTGATTCTTTATGAATCCACACATATATTAAAATATATTGATTGATTATTTATGACTTATTATATAGGTATACTAAACTACATTGATTGATTCTTTATATATGTATATTGATTAATTTTTTAAGACTATCGTGATTCTTTATTACTCATAATATATATTAAACAAAAAAAAAAAAATTTTTTCAAAAAAACACGAATCTTACCTAGCACCACACATTTTCAATACCTTCCTAACACAAACAAAAACTTACGTCACCCCAAATAATTTGAATTGGCTTTTCAAAAGATTTGTAATATGGTTGAATGAAAAGGAAAGAACAGACATTCAAAATATTCTAAATAAATAACATTTCGTACAAGTTCTCACGAAATTATGTAATATACAAAAAAACAAATACGAGAAACTGCAATTTTGCAATATTAATTATTATTATTAATTAATTACAGTAATTATTAATTATTACTTCTATTATGTAACCGCTATATTCAACTGTCACAAAATGTTAATTTAATTTTATCTAAAAAACAAAGTATGTATGTAAATATTTAATATACCAACATATAATTTATCTTTTTACATACATATATATATATTTGTTTAAATACACACATTTCTTTTGGAACAAACATAATATGTGATTTACTCGCCTCGGAACAGACTTTGTCTAGTGAGGCGGGTAAAAGAAAAAAAAACAATGTAAATAACCATGAAACTAAATAAACGCCCGGGTTGCCGGCACTGAAATTGAAAAAAAAAAACTGAAAAAAAAACTACATCTTGATTCTTTATGACTCAATATATATATATTAAAATGCATTGTTTGATTATTTATGACTCTCGTGATTCTTTATGGCGTATTATGTATATTAAAATGATTTTTTATGACTGTCGTGATTCTTTATGACGTATTATGTGTATTAAAATACATTGATTGATTCTTTATGACGTATTATGTGTATTAAAATACATTGATTGATTCTTTATGACTGTCCTGATTTTTTATGATTTCTGATTGAATATTTACGACTCATTATATACATTTGTCGTAAATATGGTAAAATTTCACGAAAAATCTTCATTTTTCTACATCAAAGCATCAATCATGAAATCTTCATAAATTTTCCATTAGTTACTGCTGCTTTACTAGAAAAAATGCATAATGCAAATTTAATGGGGTTTCTTCGCGTCCTACGCCCAGATTTTAACCTTCAGGCGATCGCGTCTTTAGGAATAATGCTGTAGCGCGATGCCGCGGCGGTAAAGCGGCGATGCGCGGTGTTTACACAGCACTTCAATTTCACTTAATTTTTTAGGAATATTTAAACTCTTAATGGCGTAAATTGTGGGATTCAATAAAACAACTTCATATTACCTTCTTAAACATTAATAAACCCGTAAAATAGTATTAAAATACTCCAAACAATTTCAAAGACATAACACAATGACGTGCAAAGATATCAAACTACCAAAAAAGGATAAACTTAAGAGGGCATTACCAGAGAAAACCAGAAATATGTGATTTTAAAATCAGATTTTAGACGTATTGACTCTTTTCCACAAAAAATTATAAATGGATTTCGAAAGATTGTTCTTTAATCTAGCATTCGCATGTAATAAATTTTGAGAAAATTTTTTAATTTTTAGTATAATAAGGTTATTCCATAGGTCGTTGGCAGATTTGTTAAATTTTCAAAAAAGATTTTGTATTATACCACACCCATTTCAAATAATATAATCATGCAGTAAAATAAATCAATATATTATCTAGCAAACGCATGTTTTAGAATTTTAATTTTAGTTTCAATAAAATCATTAAAAAATATGTACGTACATGTGTTTCTTGACGAAAATTGGTCCATTTGTGTATTTATTTGCGCACTTACAAACTAATATATTTCAGATTTTTTTAACATTCTTATTAAATTTAGACATTATTAAAAAATGATAAATACTTATAATCAAAAAATAATTACAAAAAGTACATTATTTTAATAGTTTTATCATCACGCCTTTCAGCATTTTTGAAGGTATAAATGAAAGCTAATTTGAATTGAAATAAATTCGATATTGAGTTATAATATTATTAATAGAGCAATGAAGATTTTAGGATTTATTATTAGAATAACCAAACAATTTTGTAACATTGATACTATTCGCATTTTATACATAACGCTAGTGAGAAGAGAATATAACTCTACGATTTGGGCTCCACATTACAATATCCATATTCAAGCGATTGAAAAAGTCCAGCATAGATTCCTTAGGTATATTAATTTTAAATTAGGTATTCCAAGAGAATCCGTTGACTATAATTTGTTATTAAACTGGACTAATCTCGTAAATTTATCAGATCGCAGAAAAATCTGTGATCTATTAATATTATATAAAATAATTCACTCGGTCTTGGATACCCCTGATTTAATAGAACTAATACGATTTCATTGCCCTGGTCGCGCTAACAATAGACTGACTCTACCGTTCTACTATAATAACACACATACATTAACACACTATTACTCACCAATCAGTCGACTACATATTTTGGGAAATGAATATGCTAACATCGGCGACATTTATTTCTTAAAATTAGCGCAATATAAATATGCACTCAAAAATTATTTTTCCATAATGTAACTTTATATACGCAATATGGACATGTTAAAATGAAATGATGATATTTCTCATTGTTCTTTTTTGTTATTTTTTGTTGTGATACACAAAATAATTGTATGTTATTTTTAGGTTTCAGTTTTTAAGTTTTTATTTTTTTTATTTTTTCCATAATGTAACTTTATACACGCAATATGGACATGTTGAAATGAAATGATGATATTTCTCACTTTTATTTCTTGTTATTTTTTGTTGTGATACACAAAATAATTGTATGTTATTTTTTAAGTTTAAAACTACTATTATGTAATGATATTACTTTTCTTACTTTTGTACTCTATTATATGTTTATTTATAAAAGGCAGTATAGCCGTTTATGTATTTAAAATAAAAATAAAATAAAATAAATAAAATAAAATAATTTTAAAAAGCTGGTACGGAGAATAATTAATCTTTCTCAATGTAACCGGCCTGCACGATCGTAAGAACAACTTTCGACGAAATGTGGATTTTCGTCCGCTGGCTGGTTAAACGCTCTTAATACGTAAAACAGTTTATTCTACAAATGGATTAAATATTATAAAAATATATATCCCTCTCAAACTGAATCAACGTTTTGATGCTGAATGGTGGTCTTTCACTATGATAACACTGAGAGTAAATTATTAATTAATAATTTATAAAATTAATATTTTCTAAAAAGCGTTTTGCGACTTGTTTTCATCTTTTGTAATACCAGAAAATCAAACACCAGTAAACATGTTATAATAATCAACAATTATAGATAACTAAGATCAAAACTTGTTGTCTCTATGTATTAAACATCTCATATTTATGTACAAAACAGAGGGATCATAATATGTAGCATACTCAAAACAAAAGGTTTACGCGACGCCATGAAACATGGCTTTAGATTGTGTGCTGAGAGCTTATGATGTTATTTGTGACACATGGTAAACTTTGTACAGCGCTATTTATTAAGTTTTCCAGAGAATTATCAATGCAAATTATGTATATGTGTTGAACCGGATGTTCTGACAATATTAAAAAACATGAGATTAAGTTAGGTGTAAATGTTCCGTGATAAAGTGTTCTTGTTAATTAAGTTGTTTTGGAAAATATAAAACTGTATCTATTTAAAATAAATAAAAAAACTGGTGGTCTTTCACCGGGTGGTACTGAGAGTATCTTCACCCTGAATTTTAAATTAAAAAATATACTGCGGCAACGTTAAGATCCCGCATTTTGGATTTTTATAAATTTCATATTTTCCTTGAACACTTTTTAACACAAGTTTTTGAGCTCTTAAAAACATATATAATTTTCCAAGTCGAAAAAATAATTATATGTATGAAATTATCTATGATCTGAAAATTATAAAAAAAACATCCGATTCACAAATTTAACATGTTATAGGTACAAAAAAAATTATAGTGTTTCTAAATGCTACTTTAGACGTTTGTCGAGGGATATTTGATCTACTATATTTTTTTTAAATGGAAGTTGCGTTTTATAATCATTTTATCGTCAATCTCTCAATATCCGGAGAGATTAATGAAATTACAAATCCAACAGTACTTACGCCTGCCAGGCGATGCTCCTCATGCCAGCTGTTAACGTAAGTGGCGCCATCTTTTGGCATTGCTTTAATCCGGTTCTATTATAAAAATAGATTTGCCGGATTCCTAAATTTCAACCGTACATTCTCGTTGATGATCGTTTTTTTAACATAGCGCACTCCATTTCATATAGTGCTTCAGTTGTCTATGGGCCATTCGGTTCTCATGGTCTCTTTTTACGAGATGTGCCGAAAAAAACCGAAGGCAGGTCTGCTCTGTCGCTACATTGCGGGAGACAAAATCTAGCTACCAGTTAGTACGGACGTTAGTCCTCCTAAGCCCCATTTGCAAATAACTAAGTGGCCATTCATTTATTACGTAAGATGATTTAGGGGGGGGGGGGGTCGACCATGTCTAATTTTTTCTTATAAGGGGGTGGGAGGGAGTCTCGATAGTTCTTACGTAAGATCACAAAAATGCGCAAAGTTACAATTATTAGTGCCTTTGTAAGTACAAATAAACATTTATAAAAATTGTTACTTTACAATAGAGGCTTACGTAATAAATATTAAACACGGGGGGAGGGGGTCGGCCAATTTTTATTTTTTTTTATAATAGGGGGGAGCTCGAAAACTAGCAACATTCGTCTTACGTAATAAATGAATGCCCCTAAACGTCAATAAACAATCACTGTGATCTCAAGAATCTAAAGTTTTTAAAAAGCACATTGGTACTAGAGAATGGTGGCCTCAGTATTAATAAATAAGAATTTCTCTGCAGAGGACATACATAAGATACTTTACACAAGCCATCTTCTTTTTCTTTTTGAAAGCTTACTATGAGCCTGAAGTTGTGAGGTTACCATTTCCCAGATTGAAGTGATTTTCAAGAATAAGAAGTGTTGGATACGCGCCATAAAATATATTTAAATACATTTGGGCATTAATCTCATTCAAATTAATAATTTATGCTATGGGACCATGGGGGCGCCATCTATGGTGGTTGTTTATATTGAATTTCCCTATGTGACATTGAAATTCAGTGAATTCGGGCATTTTCTGACCTCTGTGGGGCACGCAATTACTTCCGACGTGAGTGTTGGTTAAAGCCAATAGATGTCAGTCATAATCAAATAATTAACCCATAATTAAATTACTGTTGTGAGATTTTGGCACGTACTATTAATTTGCAAATTATATCCATCGTGTGAACTACCTTCCTGAGATAAACACCTGTTGAGATTGTGCACTACCGCCTTGGCAAAATCAATGTTTGAAGAAAACTAGTGTCGTTTGTGCTGGACATCATGTGGAGAGCTGCATTCTCAGAGTGAATTTTTGTTTTGTTTTCACTGAGGATTTTGGAATTTCTGTATAATCTGTTTTGTGTCACATAGGGAAGAGTTCATCTTTCATTAATTACATAGGGTAGTATTCCCTAGTGTCTGGGGCTATTTACACGCCCCTACAAGTGTGTTGTAGGAATAAAGAGTTTTTTTTCAAATACTAACTTTTGTTTTGTAAAAACTTATATGTATATGGATAAAAGAAGAGATATAAATTAATAACAATATCTGAAATCTTTCTTAGTATTTATGTCTGTAATTTAGACAGGAATTAAAAGCTACTGTACATAAATATGAATCGGTACAAGCTTAAATATTTAAATTAGTTCTGGAACTTGCACGGAGATAAAAAAGTTGTGGGGGCTAAAATTTACATAACAGTAGATTCTTCCATGAATATTAATTTTACTAGATTGGCTTTAGCGATTCAGAAACAAACCTACAAAAGTCTGGTGGATAAAGTTCAATGTAGGTCAAAGTCAATTTCATACAACCTCTATGTAAAAATGTATGCTTTATACAATTGTACATAAAATAAAGCGATTTATTTCCTAACGTTAACGTTGTCTCACAACCCTTTAAATATTAACTCCGTGGGCAACCAAACACTTTGTCCTTTTATTTAGCGGTAGATTATAATGACTTTATTAGCAGGCCTAGCAACGATTCTGGGTCCTGACCTTGGGGTCGCAACCGTATTTATCTCATCTTCATCCCTGCATTATCGATAGCTCTATTGTTACCAGTGCCATCTATGGGTAACCTCTGAAACTACTATCTAGATATAAGATAAAACACTAGAAGCATTTATCAAAAAAGTATCGATTAACCTTCGTGGCCTTTTAGTTCTATATTGATGTCATAAGGAAAAAGCCAGGTGAAAATTTTCATTGGTCACATTCTAACATACGAAACCTTACATGTGTATCAACCTGTTATTATAAAAAGTACATCAGAATGTGACCATCGAAAATCTCCAGCTGCCTTTTTACTTATGACGGAGTATAATAAGCTAACCCTAAATTTAACAGAGCACAATTCATTGAGCGTTATGTTTAATTTATCATCAATTTAGCAAGATTTACATGAAATCTTTTAAAATATCTTTACGTTTGAATGTTTAAAGACCTTTGTCCTTTATTTCCCCAGGTTCCTTTGTCTCCCACCGCACGTCTGACACGAAACAATAATAAAGGTCTCCTTAGCGGAAGATCTGACTCGGTTCATAATAATTCTTGCGACGTGTCCTGACTGCAAAGTACCTGCTCTGAGCTCTACCGGTAGCAAATGAATATCTGAGATTCTAAAAGCTGAATCTTTAAAGTAAACCCCGAAACTGAAATACCTACTAGGAATTGTCTTCCCTTATCCGGTAGACAATTAATTGGATTAATATAAGTACTGCGCATAGACAAATGTCTATGGTACTGCGGTTATTATCGGATAAGCCTTCACGTTGATTAACATGATTTAAGTAAGAAGGTCATTATTGATACAAAAATACAAAAAAAGGGAACTGGAGTTCCCTTTTGCCATTAACTTTCGAAAGTTTTTGTTGCTTCATATAGATAAAATTTATGCTTCAACATGTTGCTTTTATTTAGTTTTTTACTATTACTTACATTTTACTAAAAAGGTACGTTCACATTGATCGAGTAGTAAGTCCAGTAGCGAGTACACTCGCTACTTGACTCGCCGAAAACCGTTCGCATTACTTTCAAGTAGTAGTGGAGGAAGAATAAAGTTTTCCTCAGGGCCTATGTCATCTTTGGGGATGCTGTGTGAAGGGTTTTTTAGGGAAAGGAAGGAGAGGTGTGCTCGGGAGAAAAAGGTTAGGAAGGAAAAGGGTTTAAGGGGTGGGTAGGAATCTGGGGTTCACTGTATCATGGTCATCCGCCTCTAAGACCTGGACAAACTTCACCTCATGAACCCTAATTATCAATTAAATAATGTAGCAATCATTTATTTTAAAATGAAGTGTGACAGATGTTTAAAACCGATTGGGAATTTTTTTTTACAGAAATAATAAATAAAAGGGTATGGAAGGTAGTGGGCAACTTGGGAATTTCGGCATTCTCTCATCAAACTTACTATGGAAACTCCCGATATTATGTGATTCAACGCTGACTAATTTTATCGTCATGAGTTACTAAATGTTTTGTTTCAGTCTATAAAACATAACATTATCTTATAATAAGTTAGAATTAATAAAAAAAATATATATTTCGGCAATAAACTTGGTGTTGCGCCTTAAGATAGGCCATCCCATAGCATTTTGAGTTTTCCGGAAAAACCTTACGTGATGGAATTTTTTTGATAATTTTCCCGAATTCAGCAACCAAAAATACATGGGAATTACCTCTTATTTCAAAGAGAAAAAAAACAGTCGCAGGCCTGTGTTATTATAGCGGCACAGCCAATGAAAGTTGTTTGATGTTTAGGTAGAAACAAAGGCGGGGCGTCGCTGTGCTTAGATGCGAGTAGCAGAAGCATGGATGAATGATGTTGGTGACGCTTTTCATAATAATTGTTAATTGCCAGCCCACCTTGTTTCCATTGTCTATGGTGCTGATGTTGTTCCCTGCAGGAAGTTCGCCCATATTAAAAGTTCTCTCGCAAGAAACTTTTGCCCTTTGACCAATGGCCTTTTCCCTTATATTCTTCTTATATTAATTTGGTTGTCACCATGGGCCAAAGCAGTGTTTCTCAACGTGGGGCGCACGCCCCACCGGGAAGTCATTTGAATGTTTTGGGAGCAATGCTTAATTTATCACAAAACCGATTTTCCGAGACAAAAATATTGTAACACTAGATGTTATAGTGAATTCGTGGGTTTGTGGGCTTGAATAATCATTATCTGCTAGCGCATGATTTGTGAAGCTAATCTTAATATTTTGCTGAGCCAAATATTAAAATATTTTGACGACCTCCGTAGTCCAGTGGCTAAGACTCTTGACTCACATTCCGGAGGTCGCGGGTTCGAACCCGGCATGCGCAAATAAATTTTATTTGATTAATTTGTGGTTTTTCACAATTAATTCATTTAAAATAATATATATCTAGTATATTTGCGGCATGTTCCAGAGTGGAAGATACTATCAGTATCGCCCTGGTGTAAGACCACCATTCAGAATTGAAACGTTGCTTGAAAATGGCTTTAGCCGTGTTTAGTGACCAGATCTGAATAGCCAGGTACTTCCCAACCTTCCTCTTCCCCACCTCCTTCCCCTCCCCGCTACCTTCAGCCTCACAACATACCCCAATTGGGGATGCCATAGTCTAACTGGCTCCAGACGGGAGCAGTTGAGATTCTTGTGCGGTATTCACTGTAAAAAAAAAAAAAAAAATTAAGGGTAAGTGTATAGTGTTTGTAAACGTTAGACATGTGTAAAAAAATGTATATAAATGTCTGCAAAATCCTTATTTATGCTACGTATAGATACATATGCAACCGCAAGCGGCGTTTTTTTTTTTTTTTTTACATGAGCTCCACACAGAAGGTTTTTTTTTTTTTTTTTTTTACATGAGCTCCACACAGGAGGCCCTGAGGAAAATAATTTTCCTCAGGGCCTATGTCATCTTTGGGGGGGGTTCAGTATGTCCTGGTCATCCGCCTCCAAGACCTAGACAAACCTCACCCCATGAACCCGGGCACCCCTGCTAAATCACCAAACGTAGCGAACCACTTGGGGTGATCTGTGGCAGAGGTGTTGGTTATCCAATAAAGGTTCCCGGGGCGGCGGTACCCATTCCCGCCTCCCAGGTCCTGAGGAAAATAATTTCCCTCAGGGCATGTCATCTTTGGGAATGCTGTGTGGAGGGTTTTTTAAGGAAAGGAAGGAGAGGAGAGTTCTGGGAAGGAAAAGGGTTTAACGGGTGGGTAGGAATCTAGGGTTCAGTATGTCCTGGTCATCCGCCTCCAAAACCTAGACAAACCTCACTCCATGAACCCGGACACCCCTGCTAAATCACCAAACGTAGCGAACCACTTGGAGTGACCTATGGCAGAGGTGTTGGTTATCCAATAAAGGTTCCCGGGCGGCGGTACCCATTCCCGCCTCCAAAATTGTTTAGTGTAGCACTCCGGTTGCTCCGTTTCTTTCCCATAAGGGGCCATCCATAAATTACGTCACACCTTAAGGGAGGGAGGGGAGTAGAGAAGTGTGACAAGGGGTATGTGGGGGGGGTCTGTAACGTCGTATGTAAAATCCAAATTATTAAAACGCAAAACTTTTTTAGATGTAAAATTGCAAAATATGTGACGTCACACTAGGGGGGAGGGTGATATAACGATGTGTGACAGGGACGGGGGGGGGGGTGAGGGGGTCGAAAAATCATGAAATTCGTGTGACGTAATTTATGGATGGCCCCTAATTCGTGATTCGGCTCGGCAGTTCAGTTCACGTGTGAATTCGTAGCCTTAAGCATTACGCTGGAATATTTCACAGTACTAACTTACCCATGGAACAACGACCGAAATTAGTACGTTTAATTATTCGTAATCAACGCGTGGTGAGGTTCCTTTTTCAAACATGAAACTTTTACTTTAAAAGATTCTGAACCGAGGAAAGTTACGCCCGCAACGCTTTTAATGTTAGGGGGCATGAACATTTAGGAAGCATTGAAGTGAGGCATGATAGAAATAAGGTTGAGAAACACTGCTCTAAAGGTCAGATTTCACAGAGGTCGGATAAAAACACTTTGTAGACCCGACTTGTGGGTGTTAAGGTCGGCGAACTTTCTTACACACGAGTACATGAGTATACTTACACAAAATTTTTTACAGATATACATAAATGTTAATTTTTATGTAAAGTAGACTCTAGATATAGCGGGACAGAATTTCTTAACAAGTTAATTCAAATTCATACATTGAAAAATTCTCCCTAAAAAGGCAGATAAAAAATATTCTATACAAATTTACGTAAAACTTCCTATGCAAGTGCTAAAATTTGCACATGTTCGCAAATCTCCAAATCAAAAATCTAAAAATAAGATTTCTCCGTGGTCGAGGGGCAAGGCTCTCGATTCGTTATCCGAATTCCGGCATGATCAAATAAAAATTATTTGATTAATTTGTATTATTTAACAATTAATGAAATAAAATTAATATATAATATATTTGCGGCACTCACGGAATGCTAACCATGAATCAAATATTAATTAAACTAGGCTGTGTTTTACATATTAAATATCCTATACAATAACACCGGGAGGCATAACGTTTTGATTCATAGTGACCCAGAAAACATCAACATTTTATATAATTCACTAAAAGTTTCTCTCCATTATAATCTGAGTATTTTACCATATAAAAGGTACACTTTTACATATTAGTAGCTGGTTCCCGGCATGCGTTGCTATGCCTTTTAATAAATAAATGGTTTCTCCCTGCGTGTCCTTTCCCATTCTTCCCGTTCCCTTGCGCTTCTCCTTCCTCTCCCGCGTCCCCTTCCCCTCTCGCGTTCCCACTCCGATTCCTCCACCTTCCATCACCCACTCCACTCCCCTCCCTTCCCCCGTCCGGCAAACCCACCTCCCCGATTCCCCTCCCCCCTCCCAGGTTCCCCTCATCCCTCCCGTCAAACCCCCTCACAAGTTCCCCTCTGCCCTCCGGGGTTCCCCTCCCCCCTCCCGCATTCCATACATTCATTCCCGGTAGGTCCATATAATTTTCAAACAGCTCGCGTGCCGCCTATTGCAATTTTTTATACAAATTTCATAGTGCCAGATTTCATAGCTCGTATATGTCATTCTGATGTATGAGCTATATTATTGTAAAGTTTCATTAAAGTTTTTGCGTGAAAGGGTAACAAACGTATATCCATACAAACTTTCGCCTTTATAACGTTAGTAAGAATACATACTCAACTAAAATTTTGATTTTTTGGAGATATCCGACTAAATAACTGGACTATCGATATGTATATCCTGTACATCTCTGTGAAATCCTAGGTATTAAAATTATGATCTTGAAAAGCAAAGCATTATGGTCCAAATATGGTTTCCATTTCCGTATTGAAATACTTAAATATCATGTATATATATATAATCTGATCCAGAAACTTGTCCATACGCTTAAAAAACGGTTAAAATTCCGTTATTAACTCTTGT
Organism: Limnephilus marmoratus; assembly: GCA_917880885.1. NCBI lineage: Eukaryota > Metazoa > Arthropoda > Insecta > Trichoptera > Limnephilidae > Limnephilus > Limnephilus marmoratus. Next base: position 24,471,833 of record OU862919.1, on the reverse strand, counting down.
GCAGTTATTTTATCTACGTAATGGAGAATCATTTTTTACTTATAATTTTTTTTATCTTTGAAACTTTCCGAATTATTATTTGCTTCCCAGTTAAGCCAAACTAGTAATTCGGGAGTGTGCGTTATAATTGGAAAAGCAGATATAATATTGTTGTATGTGACGGGTATCCCAATTAATCCAGTTATTATGGCTGGTTGACTTTAATTAAGTTCCTGGGCATTCAAACGGACAGTCAATAGCATTAATGATTTTGATTACCTCCAAACTTTCCATTGAGAATTATAATCGAAATTCACTAGGTTTTCGTAAGTAACGGTCTCAAAATTTTCGAGTTGGTATTTCTAGATTCAGGTTCTATTACGGTGTGCAGGGTTTTAGAGGAGTACCCACATTGATGATTGACGATCTCTGTTACAGAGCTGTAAGCTCAGTTATCTTGGGTCAGAAACCGGGCGTTAATAAATGAAAATACTTTCACTGTTTTTATTGAAATATCCAACAATATTCTAGTTCCGAGAAAAATTGAAAAAACGAAACCAGTTGTGTTTCATAACATTTTATATTTAAAATACATATAACATACAATTCTTAAGAGTTTTTTTCGATAAGTCGTCTAGAAAATCAATTCTTCTTCATCTTTCGTATGGTGGGGGGTCAGAGGGGGACATCTAGGTCTGCGAGCCAGTCTAGGGCCTCAGGCGTTGCCCTGTGGACCACATCAATGAATGGAGCAGGCATTCAAGTACGATTGGAAAACACTTTAAACATTTTTGAAAACCTTTTATGCTAACGATTCTGATATTTTTTGTATGCCTCTACTGAAGTATAAAGCTGTACTAATTAAACAATTTAGCAGTACGTTTTTTTTTAACAATGTCACCATATACAAGTATTTTCTGTTTGCTTCTTCTTCACTGCTTTCAATAACTTTGTATTAATATGTATTATTTTTCTTTTGGTTTATTTATAATTAATAGGTATTATTTTTCTTATGTATTATTTTTCTTTTGGTAGAATGTATTATTTTTATTTTGGTAATATGTATTATTTTTCTTTTGGTTTATTTACAAGTAAACTTATAATTTTACATTTCTTTCTTTTTTCTATATTGAAAAAAAAAACATGTACGTAAAGGACACTTGTGCATAATTATAAATAATTAATAATAACTAAATTAGTAAATAATTAAATTATGCATACATTATAAATAATTAAATATTTTTGCCTGAACTTTAGTAAATAAGATAAAGTTTTTTGGCGATGATTTGTTGATTTGTGTCCCAAATTGGTAATTTCTAAATTAAATTTACGCCTATCAAAATGTTTGTCATTTGACTGTCCTAGAACGGGAGACCTTCCTAGTTGGACAGTCAAAGCTTCTTTGTATTGATGTATTCTCTACCAGATTTAAATGTCCGGGTTAAATTTTCCCCCCCAAAAAAAAAAAAAAAAGAAGGAAAAACTAAACCCTTTCATACACTTCCCCAAATGATCATCTAGTGAATCCACGTTATGCAATTGCACTATATAAGTATTATAAATACAAAACAATACAAGAACAACATGTCAACCCACTAGAGACCAAATGGGAATATAATTCACCGACTCCAGATATTTTCATATCAGAGGGTTCGGCTCTGTGGCATTTCTAATTGAACCTATAAATCCTACTGATCCCTCAATATAAATATTTAAAAAATCTTTTGTAATCCTACATGTATTTAAAATTACTGCTTTTTGCATTTTTATATACAAATTCTTTGACAAATCTAATATGCTTAAATTTTGAATCAGATTCCTAGGTATTATGCCAGTGGCCGAAATAACAAATGGTAATATTTTTATAGTCCGAGAATGCCAAATTCTTTTAATCTCATTTCCTAAATCTGTGTATTTTCTAATTTTTTCAGAAACAGTTTTTTGAATATTACAGGAATTTGGAATAGCTACATCAATGATATAAGTTATTTTTTTAATTTTGTCATGTAAAACTATATCAGGTCTATTATGACTAATTGTTCTGTCTGTTAGTATAGTTTTATCATAATATATTTTATAAAATTCATTTTCTATAAATGAATTTGGTTCATATTCATAATAAGGTACTACATTACGGCAATCAATCAAGTTATGTTTAATTACCAAACTTTGGTGAATTATTTTTAAAACCTGATTGTGCCTAAATGTATACTCGGAAGGCGCTAATATAGAACATCCCGATATAATATGTTCTATAGTTTCGGGAAAAGCCAAACATTTTCTACATAAATCATCAATTTGATTTATATCTTTGATTATATGCTTTCTATAATTTTTAGTATTAATGACTCTATCTTGAATGGCAAGCATAAATCCTTCTATTTCTGCGCTCAACTCTCCAATACTCAACCATTTGTTTGACGAAAGTTTGTCAACATACGTTTGGTTGAGATAATTGAAGTGTTTTGCGTGAATAATTTTATTTGACCAGGAATCTAATAATTCCTGGTTAGTATTTATAAGAATGTTGGCATTCTCGTCATATAAATTTAAAGGTGTAATATTTCTATCTGCCTTGCAAATTATTTTGTGCATTTCTGAGCTATTAGCTTTCCTATGGAAAAAATTTCTAAGCATTTCTACCTGATTGTGTTTCAAAGATGTTATTTTGACTACACCTCTACCTCCTAAATTTCTAGGTAAATTAATTCGTTCTATAGCTGAATTTGGATGATGGCAATTAAATTTTGTTAACGTAGTTCTAATTAATCGTTCTAAACTATCTAAATCTGTATTGGACCATTTAATTATGCCAAATGAGTACGTTAGTAAAGGTATTGCCCAAGTATTTATTGCTTTTACTAAATTTTTAGCAGATAGATTGCATTTTAAAATTTTTCTGATCCTAGTTTGAAATTTAATCCTAATATCATTTTTAATACTAGTGTGATCTAATCTATTCGATTGCGGGTATCCTAAATATTTATAAACCTCATCCCCTTTCATACTTTGAATTTTGAAATTTCTAAATATACCCTCGTCTCCATCTACAATTTTGCCTTTCTCTATATGGATAGTTTTACATTTATCTAAACCAAAAGTCATTTTAATATCATCTGAAAAAATTTTAACTACCTTAATCATTTTCTCTAAATTTGATTCAGAATTTGAAAATAATTTTATATCATCCATATATAATAGATGTGAAACTATACTACTCTCTCTTGTATTACCCTTAATTTTTATTCCAAACTTGCTTTTAATTAACATTTTAGAAAGGGGATTCAATGCTAAGCAAAACCAAAGAGGGCTCAATGAGTCTCCTTGAAAAATCCCTCTTTTTATTGAAATGCCCGGTACTACTATTTTCTTACCTTTTAAATTAACTAGCAAATCTGTATTCCAAAAGGACATAATATTTTTCAAAAAACTAATTATAATTGGGTTAACTTTATATATTTTTAATATTTTGATTAGCCACGAGTGCGGGACACTATCAAAAGCTTTTTGATAATCTATATAACAAGTATTTAAATTACGCTTTTGATTTTGAATTTGTTTTAAAATTACAGAATCAATAACTAACTGTTCTTTACATCCCATATGTTTTCTGCGACAACCTTTTTGTTGTTCAGATAAAATATTTTTTTCATCCAAATGAGTATATATTAAATCTGTCAAGCAAGAGGTTAAAATTTTGTATATTGTCGGTAGACATGTAATGGGTCTATATTGAGAGGGATTATTAATATGTTCGCTTTTAGGCAACATATAAGTAATGCCCATATATAACACAAATAAACGTTTTATTATTATTATTATTATTATTATTCGTTGACCACATGTTCGGTGGTCTGCATAGCACCGCGTTCACACATCGCCGGCTCTGGCTCCATCTATGCATCATCTGAGCACAACGGCTATGGGAGCACCTTATCCTATTGATGGCAGTCCAGAGTTTGCGAGGCAATCAGAACCCAGGCTGTCTCTCAGTGGGGTCTTGAACGAGATGGGCGTTTTTGACGTTGACTGATTGCCACTCAAGCTTCCACCTATCTTCTGGGGTGAGAGGTGTTCGAAGGAGTCTTTCTCCTTCCGTCCAGAAGGGTTTTAGAGACTTTAAACGGCATGCCGGGTGAGAAACGACATCATCGTGCAAAGGTATTTCGCTTTAGAAAATCAAATAAATTAGAGTTTATCACTAGATTTTACGCTGAAATTTTGGAATAATGTTGTATACTTTGTGAATCATAATGTACCTACCAGCCTAATAAGAAAATGTCAATTTGACTGTCCTTGAACGGGAGATCTTCCTAGATGGACAGTCAAAGCTCCCCAAAATCAATGTATTTTATAACAAATAAAATAAATAAATAAATATGAACACTTTCACATACAACGTTATTCCATACTCTTGGCACCTTCTTACTCTTCTAACATGAATGTACACATGTCATGTTGTAGGTCCCCCCAAGGCCGTGGGTGACCTATGACCTTGGGGTGACCATCCTTATCCTTATCCTTTGACCGTCCTAGAACGGGAGACCTTCCTAGTTGGATAGTCAAAGCTACCTAAATTTAATGTGTTTTATAACAAATAAAATAAATAAATAAATAAATACGAACACTTTCACATACAACGTTATTCCATACTCTTGGCACCTTCTTACTCTTCTCTCATAAATGTACACATGTCATGTTGTAGGTCCCTCTAAGGCCGTGGGTGACCTACGACCTTGGGGTGACCTACGACCTTGGGGTGACCATCCTTATCCTTATCACTCCCCAAGTCAAGCGTGCGTAAAGGCCCGACCGTTCGCGTCGCCATCGATACCGTTCGCATCACACTTTTCGTAACATCACACTTATCGTAACATTACACTTATCGTAACATCACACTTATCGTAACATCACACTTTTGGTAACACATCACCATTTTTCGTAACACATCACCACTTTTTGTAACACATTCACCAACTTAAAATATATAATTATTCAACGAAGAAAATTGACAAGATTTGTTTGTGGTAAGATTCTAAGATAAATATTTTATAAATTCATTCAGCTTCACAAAGCTAAGAGATGTATACTGGGGAAAGGCAAATACGCAAGGATTAATCAAATGAGAGAGGAGTTAAATTGGATTCCAATAAAAAAGAGACTACTATTTAATGTGTTAATTTTTGTGCATAAAATTGTGAAAAACCAAATGCCAAAATACTTTAAGGATGAAATTGTTTTTAATAGAGACATTCATAATTACGAAACAAGAAATATAAACAGAGTTCGATTGCCACAAATGAAGAAATCAAAATCACAGAACTGCCTAATGTACAGTGGACTAAAGATGTATGATGAAATGCCTGAAAGTATGAAGAATGAAGAAAGAATGAATGTATTTAAAAAGAAATGGTATGCTTACTGTCAAAATATTTGAATTTATCAAATGAAATGTTATATTGTGCTTATTAGTTTATATTTATGTAGTATAAACTAACTCAGTAAATAATAATAAAAAAAAAACAAATCCTAAAATTATAACGTCCCGTGTTTTTTCACGATTTTGCGTTAGTTCAACCAACAATATATGAATGGTTATTTATGTTGTGAGAGTGGTTTTGTGTTTTTGTAAAATGACTGGCGAAGGACCTTGATTTTTGTGTTACTGATCACTGCCTGCAATAGCAAAATTAAATGTTGCATAGAAGGAATGACTCACCGGAAAAAGGATAAGGATCTTGTATGCTAGCAATGCTGCATTCGCTTCCATCCAAGAGGCACGATCACAATAGGCGTAAATGTTCGTTATTTTTATAGTGCACGGAGCAGTTATTTTTAATAGCGGATTAACCGATGGCGAAACACAGTTGTTGTTTCGCGGCGGGAGTGTTATTGCAGACTGATTAAGATTGTGGGTAAAATTGACGGGGGGAGCAATTGGGAAATAGGTAGGACAAAGGACTTGCAACAATAATTTATACCAATTCCAAGCAGTGACAGTATGTATGAGTGCTGTAGGTGTGTGTATGTGTAGGTATGTGTACGGGCGTAACCAATATATATATATACAAATATACGAACATATATTTCTTTTAACATTTTTTAACATTTAACGTCAAAAATAAAATCTCGGAAGCAAAAAACCTTTTCGGCGAATTCTTTGGTGGAATAAACACAGAGACATTTTTTTCTACCCAGCACACATGAAACACAATCACAAACCGACTTTTTTTCATTTGCCATCCTAATATTATTTGTTTTCTATGTAGTAAGGAAATGTTTTTATGAAAAGTAAACATAAGTCGGTTCAGAAAGAAGAATGGTATTGAATATTTATTTGTTCAGAGGAAAGGCTTCGGGCCGAAGCTTTAAAAGATCGGTTTGAATAGTAAATATGAAGCCTTAACAATCATTTTCATTACTGAGAAATTTATTTCAGGAATTTTTATTTCTTTCTTTGATTTATAATAAAATTCATGCGTTGTAAACACAAACAAAATGTTTTATTTTTATATCATTTTTACGATACTTCGGGAGTGTTTAAAAAAATGTAAATATATATTTCCGGTGGAAGTTCGTTGATCCCTTCATTCCCTAATAATAATAATTTTTAATTTTTCAAAAAACTATTTCTGAAAAAATAAGAAAATACACAGATTTAGGAAATGAGATTAAAAGAATTTGGCATTCTCGGACTATAAAAATATTGCCATTTGTTATTTCGGCCACTGGCATAATACCTAGGAATCTGATTCAAAATTTAAGCATATTAGATTTGTCAAAGAATTTGTATATAAAAATGCAAAAATCAGTCATTTTAAATACATGTAGGATTACAAAGGATTTTTTAAATATTTATATTGAGGGATCAGTAGGATTTATAGGTTCAATTAGAAATGCCACAGAGCCGAACCCTCTGATATGAAAATATCTGGAGTCGGTGAATTATATTCCCATTTGGTCTCTAGGTTGACATGTTGTTCTTGTATTGTTTTGTATTTATAATACTTATATAGTGCAATTGCATAGCGTGGGTTGACTAGATGATCATTTGGGGAAGTGTGTGAAAGGGTTTAGTTTTTCCTTCTTTTTTTCCTTTTTTTTTTTTTGGGGAAAATTTAACCCGGACATTTAAATCTGGTGCGTTAAAATTAGAGCGCCGTTTTTGTGAAAAATCACCTCAAGGACTAAAACCGAAAGCTTTTTTCACATTAGCTCCACATAGGAGGCCTTGAGAAAAATATTTCCCCTCAGGGTCTATGTCATCTTTGGGGATTCTACGTGAAGGGTTTTTTTATGGAAATGAAGGAGAGGAAGTTCTGAGAAGGAAAAAGGTATGAGATGTGGGTAGGAATTTGGAAATTAGTGTGTCCAGGAGTAAAGGCTTGTCCTAGTGACGTTATAAATTGTATTGTACACATTATATCGGGGGTTTAGGATCACAGGGGCCTAACTACAAAAATTGGTGTTTTGAGTTAAGCTTGGTTTCGGTAATGTCATAATCATATCTATTAGTGACACGAAGCTCTATCTCGAATATACAGCCGTTTAAGAGATAATGATGAGCAAATCGAGAAATTTAGTCATAAAATTAGAAGCACAAGGGCATATCGCCTGTTATGCCTCTGTGACATTAAACAAAAATCTTATTACTAGCGTCACACTGACCTAACACTTGTTATTCAGGGAAGAACAAAACGTTAATTGGCTGATTATCAAATAGTTTCATTAGGTACCGAAAGGATAATCCACACATGATCGATTTTTCATCTAATTTTGAACCCTTCTATGAATTTGAAGAACTTAACATTTTTTATTTCTTTTTTAAAAAGAAAGACAAACATTTCTGGTTTACGAATAAACTGACAATATTTTAAAGACTCCCACTACCATCACAGTAATGGGAAAGTATTGCCTGTGTAGTGATGCAGGACTTCGCCGAGGAATCGAACTGACTACTCATGGATGGGATCCAGAAATCCAGACTCCAGACGTAATGCCAACTCAGCCACTGACAGGTCAATATAATGCTCCAATACCATTTACAGTGGAAAATATTAAAAATTTGAAGGATTTTTGAACAGTGGGTATCATTCTTCCAATGGAAGCTGTCTTTCCAATAAGCTTTCCATTGATATGCTTGGTGTTACTCTAAATGACCAGCTCAGGAACGGCGGCTACATCGAAGGCAGAGTCAAGTTAGTCTCTCAGAAACAGGGCGTACTGTACAGGGCCAGAAAATACTGAAGATAACACACAAATTCTAACTGTGTACGAATAGCCCCACGGTTGAATTTGGCAGCCACCTTTGGTCTGGAGCCATAAAATACCTGAAAAAAATCTTGACTGCAGAAAATGGCGGTGCATTTGATAGAATCCCCTGTCTTTACAAACGGATTGCAATCTTTAGAGCAAAGGTGTCGGGTGGGAATTCTTTCCTTGATATACCGATATTTTAATGGAAGATGCTCCAAGAAACTATCGTCACAGTTCACGTCAGCATCGGTACATAGTTGGGAAACACGCCAAAACATGTTTCTACGACTCTTGAGTTCCCAACTGTGGAATAATTTGCCGACTTCTGGGTTTCATCCCCAAAGATGACATAGGTCCTGAGGGAAAATATTTGCCTCAGGGCCTCGTGTGTGAAGATAACGTAAGAGGAAATTAAAATAGCTCTGCCCTAGAAAATACTGATAGTTCATAGATTTTGTTAAAATTATGATATCTATATATATTAATGTTCATTTATATTATTTCTCTATTCATAAATAGGAATCAAGAGGAGTTTACATGTTTGTAAATAATAATAATGGCTAAATATATAGGTAGGGACACATAGGCATATCTCAATAAATTTATTCAATTGTACCGGGCCTAAGACAATTATTTTAAAAAGTGTTTTTTATGCAATGTGCTGGACTGAGAGATGCTATATTTTCTGAGTTAGATAGCATCTAAAATCTTCATCTCAAAACTATGTTTTTGTAGAATGGCCCCTGTGATCTAAATCACCCCTTGTTAAAGTATTGCTGAATATTAAGGAACGCAAAGGCAATCCATCAATTTTTAAATTTTTAGTTGTCAAAATCTTTTTTTTTGGGGTGAAATATGTAATTTATGAAATGGGACGATATGTTTATTGATAAAAAAAAGTATTACAACACTTAAATGTGTTTTAATTTCTGAGTTTCAAAGTATCAAAACTGTAGATATGCCCCTGTGATTCTAACTCTCATGTCAAGTATTGCTGTATAGTTAGGAACACAAAGGCATATCTCAGTCGTTTTTCACAAATATATTTTTTTAATCATCACAAGTCTTTAATAACTACTTAAAAATATGTTTTTCAAAGAGTGGGATAATATATTTGTTGACAAATATTTTTTGTTTGCTGAAATGCCTTTTATTTTCTGAGTTTCAAAGCATTCAAAACTTTAAATGCGTTTATCTCAAAACTATGTTTTTGTAGATAGGCCCCTGTGATCCTAAACCCCCGATATATACCATGTAAAGAAACAATAAATAAATAAAATAATGAAATTCATCCCTCCCACTGCGTGCAAGGTGAAAATTTTGAAAGAAAAAGTTTTGCTGGACAGATCAAAAGGTCTCCCTCAAACCGTCTCTACCGATCCGGTCCGCCACGCAGTATGAACGCAGGCGCAACTTTTTTTTTTACATGACCCGGGCACCGCTAAATTTATTGTATGACCAACACCTACGGCATAGGTGTTGGTCATACAATAAATTTAGCGGTGGTACCCACACCCGCCTCCCAAATTGAAGGAAGTTAAAATATTCTTCGAGAAGAATAACACATCTGTTTTTTTTTTTAATTTACTCATCCTAAATATCGTAAGGTGTTTGCTCTATTTTAAAATAATTTTTTATTTGATATTTTATACAGTCGCTTACGCCTATTAATAACTACATTTTTTTTAAATATCAGCACTCTCCCTCTATCATTCGTATTTATATATCTCCCTTTCAAATCATATTCATAAAATCTTCTTCTTCTTTTTAAACGCTCATAAAATGAAATTTACACTTTGAAGTCTTAAAATATTTTCACAGAATTTTACATATTATTGCAAACGCGAGAAGAAAGTAATTCCCATCAAAATAAAATTTACCCAGATTCCGTTTCACATAAATTTACAACCTACTAGCGAAAACTCGGCATGTTTTGCAATGCCACTCAAATAAAAAAAGTGTTTGTGATTTAATTCTATTTATTGAAGTGCTTTTCGGTACATCAATATCTTTTGTTCTTCGATCTGGTGCGTACACGCAAAAAAATAGAAGGTTTTCCGACGGGTGATCAGGCCACATACAGCTGACCGTGTGAGAAGCATGGATTTTCCAAGCCTTCTTCTACCGTTACTATGTCTTCTTTGCAAATCCTATCTTCATATTCATCATTACACAGGGAGTCCAGGGGTAAAGTGCACAAACTTCGGGAGGTGGTTCTTCGTGATGGTAGAAGTAAAAGAAGTAAATAACTTTTTCGAAATTAAAATGATTTTTTTCCCATACAAAAGTATTTTCCATAGAAAAATATTGTTCTGTTCCATACAAACAATTCAACTTTTTTTCCGAAAACTATCTTAAAACGTTGGAATTTCGCAATCGGATTAATGGTATAAGAACGCACACACAAACTAAGAAACATTAGTCAAGCAGTGGTCAGCGTATATGCTCCGAAAGCGAAAGGTTCTGGGTTCGAGTCCCAGAGGTGCAAATATCTTTTTCTGATTTTTCTGTTTGCAGATTTTAGATTGAGTTTCACCAAAAGTAATTAAAAAGAAACATTTATTGTTTGTGAATAAAAATATTAATGAAGAGTAATAAAGAGTGTATTAACTAATAACTCTCCATAATAAAGAGTGTATTAACTTATAACTCTCCATAATAAAGAGTGTATTAACTAATAACTCTCAATAATAAAGAGTGTATTAACTAATAACTCTCAATAATAAAGAGTGTATTTACTAATAACTCGGTCTATCCATTGAAAACATAAAGTATGTTAATTTATTATTGATGAAATAATGAACTCTCAGATAGACGACTTATTTCCGACGTGGTTAAGCTCGGCAGGCATAGAACACCGGATCTTTGGGAAATAAGAACTGGAGGTAGACAGTAGGAGACTGGTAGGAGATGATAAATTTCCTCGAGAATTCGGTCGAGAACGTCTCTACGTTCTCGCAGTTTGTATTATTATAATAATTCTGAGAAATATGTTCATCATTTCTCCCGCAGCAGTAATCAAATCAAAAACATAAACCACAGACAGTTCGTTTTCAATAAAAGTGCAATCAGGAACTTAAAAAGTTTGTTACACGTGGAAGTGAAATGAAATTGGATCATTACACGGGAAATAAGTTCGCGAGGGATGCGAAGGCTGATAAGTGCATAAGCGGAAGAAGGAATCATACACTTGGAAATAATATTAAAATTGCTCCTTCATTGTTTCAGAAGTGTGTGGGAAAGGCAGGAAGGCTACAGGCAGCTTGTTTTACTAGTTATTTTCTGAAAAGAGAAGAGCGAATTGCACGAGTTTGCCTTATTTATGAAGTTTGATATCTGTCAGACATTTCCACGGAAATCGACAAGGTAGATTAAATTTGCAACCAACCCCATCTATTATATGGTGAATAGGGTCATATCTTCTTAATATATAAAACAAAGTCGGGTTAGTTACACCATTTATAACTCAAGAACGGCTGGACCGAATTTTATGATTTATGATTTGTTGAATTTTTCTACGCCCCGAATAGTAGAATAGCTATTAAAACATCGGAAAATTCACGAAAAAAAAATGATGAAGAAAATTCTTTTCCTCATAAATTTTGTATAGAGCGATTTCTCATCTTTTGAAAGAGCTGCAGCAATGTTGTTATAAGTATAACATTGAATAGAGGGTGAATTCGAAAAATTCAAAAGCGTCAAATGTCAATGCGCTGATTGTTTTGCTATTGTTCTTAAACATATAATGCTGTCTCTCTTTCTTACACACTAAACGCCAACAGTCGAAAATGAGACAAACGGTGAAAGTATGCCTGCACCCCTCCAAAGGAAAAATCCAATAATTATAATAAATCTCCTCAACAAAAAAAAAATGCGTACACAACGCCATCTCTAATACCGACAAAAACAAAACACGAACAGTTACGCATCGATCATTACTTCATTGTGTAATTTTTAACTTAACAAAAAAATTGAATTTAATTCAGTTGATAAGTTAACAAAACAGTTATTGATTCTGAGACGAAGTTTGCCGAAGTCAACTAGTTATTAATAAAGACAAAAACATCAAAATCGTTTACTGTATAAAGACATTTTATTTATAGTTTAGTTCCTAGTGAAATAAAAAGATTGGTATCTAGATTACGCATATTTTGAAAGATATCTTTCAATTTGGAAGGCGGGCATGGGAACCACGCCCGGGCACCATTGATTGGATAATCAACACCATACATTGTGGGGTAGATCTGATGGCTTCCGTGGTCGAGGGGTAAGGCAATCGATTGAGAATTCGAAGGACCCGGGTTGAAATCCTGACGCGCACAAGTAAATTTTATTTAATTAATTTGTGTTGTTTCGCAATCAATCAATTTAAAAATAATGTATAGCATATTTGCGGCACGTTCCAGAGTGGAAGATACTATCCCTTTTCATCAAGACCAAACAAGATCATCGATCTGAACAGCCGGGTACTTCCCAACCTTCATCGTCCCATTCCTTTCTGCCTAGCAACATACCCCAATTGGGAATCCCACGATCTCACTGGCTCCAGTTGGTTGGGAGCAGTAACTGCGTCCAACACACTCACAAGCATCCCAACTGTTGGGATGTTTATTAAAACAATAACACACAGACAAAAGAGAGATAAAATTGTATATATCTTTAAGAATAACTAGGGTAAGATAATCAGGATTGAGTTGACACAATACACAAAGAAGCATTACTTACGTACATCAAGTTTAAAACTTATCTTTGAAGAAGATAATACTCACAAATCTAAACGAAATAAGAAAAAGAACAAGACACAGAAAAATAAAAAGCTAACGGTCGCAACTGGGACTCGAACCCAGCATCTCTCGTCTTACCGGGAAGAACGCCTTAACCAATTTGGCAATTTCAGAATAATTAACAATGTAATCTTCGACTATTTTTTCCATGTTTTTATCAGCTACCTTTTCGGAAAAAAATGTTAGAAGTGGTTTGTAACCTAGATAGTGTCTCGGATAAATATATCCGATTTTATTTATATGAAACTTCTTCAAAGAAAAGACTTCAGAAATGAAAATTCCAGTGAAAATGAAAGATGTGTTTTTCTTTAACAATAAAATAATACACTAAAAAAAATTCTAATAACTTTTGCATTATAATATGAGTTTGAGATGTGTAAATAATCTCAAACCCTCTGAACCTAATACTCACAGATATGATTATGAAAACTCTACTTGCGCGAACAAAATATCACAAGGAATGGCACAAAGAAAAAACTCCAGGGAAAATAACAGATCCACCAACCTTGTTTTGTAGTTTTTGTAGCTTGGAGGCCTCCGTAATTTCATCCGATCAATAGTTAACCCTTCAAAAATTTGGCTTTGTTTCCGATGGTCAAAATATTTTCGCTTTACAATAAAATGCAAATATTTTGAATATTTCTGAACACATTCAAAAACCAAAAACTGTTTTAGAATGGTAATGAAATACACCTTCAAATTATAGAATTCGAAAAATATATATTTTTTTTAAATTATAAAATTTTTGCATACAAACATAAAAAAGTTTTCAAAATGGCTCACCTTATGTTTTTTCTAACTAAAGTTACTGATAAAAAAAATAAAAACACATGCATATTTTATTAGACAAATGTATAACAAACACATATTGTAACCTCAAATTTTTGTCGCTCTATGAAAATTTTTTTTTTTAAATTCCTGAAGTTTCAAATCCTTTTTTCAATTTGCGATTCAAAACTTTGTGTACATAAAAGTGTACATTTTACTTTTTTGGTGGCTATTTTTTAGATTGGAATATAAAGCATGATGTTTTTCCTTTCTAACACCGATTAGAACATATCTCTAACTATGATAGTAAGGGAGTTACGGCGTCTTATGTGTGACCTATGTGCGTTGGGACAAATCTGGTCTCCTGTGATTAAACGGGTTAAGTTCAATCAGTGCAATCCTTTTGTGACTTGAAAACTTGCACAAGAGATGAGATTTGTCAATTAATACAACTCATAAGGTTTTCACAATGACAAGAAAATTTTCCATAAAAACAGACGATGTCAGTTATTTTCTTGTTTTGATTCAATTATACAAAACAATCCATTTAGGTGTCTCTGTTAAATCCAAAGAGTGAGTAAGTACCAACCTTGTGATAAAAGTATATTTATTTAAATTTTCGAACAAACAAAACATATTGCAATGCCTAACCAACTTTAGTTATCCTAACTACCTTTTAACAACTTTTTTAATATTTAAATTTGATAATCGTATATAAATAATTTCCCTTTCTCGCTAAAAATACCTAATTAGCAGACACAACCACAAAACAAAAGTCTGTTTTTCAGTAAAGTTAGGCAAGAAAATACATTATGCACTTATACACCCAATCTTGTGTTTCTTTTGTCAGCATTATTAAATACGTCAATAAAATACGTATACGTTATTAAATGAAAACAATATTAGAGAAACTCAATCGAAAATCTGGAAACAGAAAAATATATGGGCACATCTGGGACACGAACCCAGGACACGGCTTTCCGGGACGTGAATCTACCAACTGAGCTTATGTGTGCCTATCCAATTCGGTAATTTTTATCTGTTTTAATCATACTTCGACTATTATATTACTGTAATAATAAGCCATATTTTATTAGATGCTATCTTTAAGTTAGATTCAAACCCGAACTAAATGCTATATAGATAGTGTCTCGGATAATTTTTTATCCATTTTTATTTTTAACCAGCTGGTACCCGGCATGCGTTGCTATGCCATTAAATAAAGAAATTATCTCTCCCCAAGTATCCTTTCCCATTCGTCCCGTTCCCCTTCCCTCTTCCCATCCTTTTCCGCGTCCCCTTCCCCTCTCACGATCCCACTCCCCCTTCCCTCTCCCCGCTCCCCTTCCCCCTCTCGCGAACCCCCTACCCGAGTTCCCTTCCCCCTACCCCAGTTCCCTTCCCCCCTCCCGCCTTCCATACATTCAGTTTTCAAACAACTCGCGTGCCACCTATTGCAATTTTTTTGTACAAATTTCGCAAAGTCAGAGCTCACCAGTAGTTTTATACAAACCTTGTCCTGACTATAACGAACGCACAAAAAAAGAATTATCCAATTTCGTGCAGTCGTTCGGAAGTTATTCGCGTACATACATTTCGGCGATTCATTTTTATTTATATAGAAGACAGAAGATAGATAGAGAGATAGATAGATAGATACATAGAAGATAGATAGATATAAGACATCTATTGATTTTTCTGCAAGCCAGGGATGAATATTTATTTTTATTTTTAACATAATGAGTAAAACCTCAAATTATAATATTTAATTAAATGAAGACGGCTCAGAAAATCGAAGGTCCTGGGTTCGCGTCCTAGGCTTGTTGAAAAAGTATCGATATATCGATATTTTTAATTAAATATATCGATTTTTTTAGCCGATATATTTTGATCCGATATATCGATATATCGATACAAAATATCCAATATCGAAAATTGTATCAAAAACGATATTTTTTTAAATTTATGTATTTAAAGTCACTAGAATCCAAAACCGTATAGGAACAAACAGATAAAAGTATCTGTATTGGGTCATGACATCTGGCGGTTTAAATTTTAACTATTAATAGCTTACAAATCTATTGTCTCTGCATTAGTATTTGTGATCACCAATACTATCTCATGTGTGTAGGTACATACATACATTTTTTCTAAGCCACCCCTATGTGTTGGTTCCCAATTGTCTATGATTATTGACTATACGTTTTTCAAATCACGAAGTCCTTTTTGACAGATTAATACTCCAATAGAATGTTACTGAGACGCATTCAAACTTTGTACGCGTCTCAGCAAACTTTGTATGTGTCTCAGTTTGCATATAAGTTAGAAGACAGCTATTTAGTTTTTGATATTTTTGTAATTATTACGTAATAAAAATGAATAGTGATAAAAATACCATCATTTTTATTGAGATTTTTGTACATTAAAAAAAGAAAATTGTGTATAAAAATTACTATTGATAATATTGAGCTGAATACACTATTATTTTAAAAACGCAAAATCTCTTGAAAATTTGACCGATATACCGATATTTTTTCCTCGATATATCGACGTCGATATTGATATTTTAATAAATATTGATACATCGATATATCGATATTTTTTTTCACTTTCGACATCCCTATCGCGTCCCAGATGTGCCAAATATTTTTCAGTTTTGTCGATTTCGATTGAGTTTCGCTAATATTGTTTTAAATTAATTAAATATTACAATTTGAGGTTTTAATAAGTAAGTTTAAAATTAAAATAAATTAATTAAGTACGTTTGGTGATAATAAAAAAGCGTTTCACGATCCACGACAATAAAAATAATTGATATGATTACAGATTGGATCATTTAATTGGATGTTGCAATTCAAGTATTTTAACTGATTTGTGCACTGATTGCCAACTTCGTAGTACATATTTAAAATGCCGATGATTTTGGCAATCACCCTCAAATACCTCCATAAGCTGGTGGTGCTTCACGCTGTCAACAGCTCTCTGGCAGAGTTATGAGCGATGATTGAAGGGTTTCCTCACTCTGGTCGCTAATGAGATAAATCCGCACTCAATACTTCATTCTGAGCTGCTAATGACTTTATTTCAGTGCTGAATTTTTAAACAAAATTAACTAGATTCCGTGTTTTATTATAAAAGGCACAGCCGTAAGTAATGTATTTGCTTTATTTTTTACGTACCCGTAAAAATTCTAGGGATATTATAATTTAATGTATTAAAAAGACAATTAAAATAATGCATAATTTTACATTATAGGTAGGTAATTTATAACTTGTCTAAATTATTCAAACAGACAGTTCCAATTCTGAAAATGACGATTAAATTCAAAGCAAATTCGAGTTCTAACTAGAATAATCATTAAACCGGAACCACACATCTCTCTCTCTGGTTTCAATCCTGGGATTGGTTTGCACCAATTTCCTCTATTCTTCTCTTCCATTCTTCCCTGTCTTGTGCGGCTCTTTTGAAGTCTGCATATGATGAGCAGCGCACGTCTACCAGCAGGTTCTCCAGGTACTCTCGGCGTGGGCGTCCCCTAGAGTTTGTCCCCTCGATCCCTCCATTATAGCATGCAAGAGATCCCTACCTATAATAGTTAGCGATATTGTAACAATGCTCGTTTGTCGCTTTAGAGACGCGCTACTTCACTCAGTACCCACCGGCGGCGCACGAGAAGCGGTTGCGTAATTACGACGTATGCATGCAAAAAAATGCGAAAAGTAAGTTTTTCTTCAAAATTTTGATTGAATGTATATCACGTCTTATTACAAGTGCGTTGTTGTGTCATTTTTTCTCAAGTTGTATGGTTATTTAAGTCTCAAAGCGTTGCATTGATCTTTTGTGTTTGCATCGTGTTTAGAAAATATGAATCATTATTCGGACCAAGTCGTAATTTTAAGCACCTAGGAGAGTTGTGACAGCCTGTCACAACTCTCCTTTTGACTTCATTTTTCTGCTGGGATATTTCGACACTTTTTAAAATCAATTTACGATGTTTGTATGTGTATTTGTGCGTTAGTATATTAAGGTCAAATCTTGCAAGTGCAGTCCGCAATAAAAGCTTGTCTCAAAAAAATCATTTTCGATTAAAAAAATATTTGGACTTCTAGTGTGATATTGCATGCTGGATGACTACTTTTTTGTTTCAGAATGCCTAATAATTATACACGAAAGATTGGTAAAGGCATTGCTAGTGTCTAAATACTCAAATAGTCTAAATACAAAGCTGTCACAACTTCCTCGGTACCTGTTACAACTTACCTCGGTGATAGGGGAGTTGTGACAGAGGGAGTAGTTGTTCTTTTTGTTGATTTTCTCGGAAACCGTAATACTTTAATTAATTTTGATGATTGTTTTATAAGGGAAGGAATGATTAATTTAATTTAATTAAAAAATGTCACAACTCTCCTAGGTCTCCCCTACATATTAATTGTGTTCTTAGTGTAATTTAAATTGTTGTCAAAAAAACTTATCGAAACATTTGTGTTAACAAGAGGACAACAATTTTGAAAAGATAATTAATAATTTAAATTAGGGATTAATGAAAAATAAAATGCTTTTTTTTTCTATTGTAATTTTCCAGTGTTAAAATGCGTTATCTATTACTCATTTATAACTGTTTGCTCTGAAGGGGTTGAAATATTGTTATAAATCGACTATTCTCACAATTAATTAATATTCATTTTCTTTTATTACACACAGATAATTTATATGGTGATTATTCTGGTTTAAATTATCGTGTATTCTTTATCAATGTAATATTAAATAATCTGCGAGATAACTAATTGGTTAAATATGAACGATTTATCAATACATCATTTATCCATACAATTACAATTATATTTCATTAATTGCGCTGAATTATAATACACAGGAATTTCCCAATATTGAAAACTAGCTGGTACCCGGCATGCGTTGCTATGCCATTTAATAAAGAAATTGTTTCTCCCTACGTGTCCTTTCCCATTCGCCCCGTTCCCCTTTCGCCCCCCCTTCTTCTTCTGCGTTCCCATTCCCCCTCTCGCGTTCCCTTTCCATCTCCTCCACCTTCCCTCTCCCCACTCCACTCCCCCGTCCCGCGAATCCCCCTCCCGAGTTCCCCTCCCCCCTCCCGTTAACCCTCCTTCCCGAGATCCCCTTCCTCTTCCCCCCTCCCGCATTCCATACATTCAGTTTTCAAACAGCTCGCGTGCCACCAATAGCAATATTTTTTTAACACAAATTTCATAATGCCAGAGCTCACCAGAAGTGTTATACAAACCTTGTCCTGACAATAACGAACACACAAAAAAAAGAATTATCCAATTTGGTGCAGTCGTTCGAAAGTTATGCGCATACATACATTTCGGCGATTCATTTTTATTTATATAGATAGATAGAAGAATAGATAGATAGATAGATAATCACAGGAAAATATCGCTAAAAATAGTTAACCCCTTAGGCTAATTTGTTCGTTTTTCGAAAAAAACTCATATAGGTGTCTTGGATATCGTTGTCTTCCTTACTATCACGGTAAGAAATATGAACTAAACGATGTTAGAAATAAAAAACAACAGGCTTTATATTCAAATCTAAAAGTTTATCATAAAATGATTGAAATGTACACCTTTATGACACCGAAGTTACAGACCGCAATTTTAAAGAAATTTATAAAACTTTGGTAATTTTTTAATTAATTATTTCTAGATAAAATTAGATGTAGAGGTTAGGTGCAGAATTGAAGCAGCAAGAACTACGTTCATTAAAATGAAATCCCTCTTCTGCAATGACAATATCAGCTTAAAACTAAGGCAGAGAATGCTAAAATGTTATGTGTGCTCGGTCTTGCTCTATGGATGTGAATCATGGACCTTGAAAGTAAATACCATGAACAGGTTAGAGGCTTTTGAAATGTGGCTTCATCGGAGAATGCTCAAGGTCCCATGGACCGACATGATCACCAACACAGAAATTCTCAGGCGGGCTAGAGCAGATAGAGAACTGCTTACATTAATAAAAATTTCAGGAAAATTTCATATCTGGGTCATATACTTCGAGGGGAGAAGTATCACTTGCTCTATTTAATATTGAAAGGCAAGATAGAGGGTCGCCGGGGGCCTGGTAGGAGACAAATGTCTTGGCTGCGTAATATACGAGAGTGGACCGGCATTAGAAGTGTTGAGGAGCTATTCCGGGCAGCGCAAGACAGAGAGACATTTTTAAGAGTGATCGCCAACGTCGGGGGACCTGATACGGCACACAAAGAAGAAGAAGAAGATAAAACTATAAAAGTGAGTTGTCGACAACTTTTATAATACATTTTTGCCTAATAAATATGTGTGTGCTTTCATATATCAGTAATTTTAGTTAGAAAAAAAGGAAGGTGAGCGAATTTTATAACTTTTTCAAGTTTGCATTCCAAATTTTTATAATTAAAAAATTATATATTTATTTCGATTCATAAAATTTGAAAAAGTGTTTTCCGACAAAATATGCCTGAGGCCTGAAGGGTTAAAAGGTTTAAAAAGCCAACGTATCAAAGAAATATCACCATTTCAATGCCAACTCATTTTTTAAACTTTCTTCAGGCCCGCGTAGGCAGGTACCGCAATATTGACTTTTCTGATTTGACTGACTTAAGTAGGTACTTAATACGTTCCTGTTTTTCTTACATCTATGACAATAAGTGCGAGTTCCTTTCAATGCGGACAATAACATGTGAAGTACAATTTAACCTCGACCTTTAACACTCCATTACGATCAACTTTTCTAATTATCTGCCAGAATAGGTACATAATGAGTCTAGTTTTTGCACTGATAATTCGTGGTGGAATTCCATTGTATTAGAATGTGAAGGTCCTGGTGAAATATAAATTATTGGAAGAAAGTACAAAAGTGTTTTAATTTCAAATTCTAATAGGTACATACTTATACCTTATACCTACATAAAGTCGAATAAAACGTCGTAGTTATTAGTTATAACTTCAAATTAATAGATAACTTTGTAACAATTATTATAAGCAATAATTATCAGCCTGAAACACTCATCCACATTGAAAAATCTTCCGAGAAAAGATACATGACGCCAACGGGACTTGAACCCGTGTCCTCTCGATTGCCGGTCGATTGCTCTTGACCACTGAGCTATGGCGGCTTATCTCGTACCCGCCAAATGATTCAATATATGCTAGTGTTTCATTCAACAATTATTGCTTATTATATTTTTTCCACCTGAAAACAACCAACTTTATTTTTGCGAGAGAAACATTGTAAGTGTTAAGTCCCTCGCTAGGTGGCGTCGAGACAAATTATGTCTTCATTTTATTGGGGAAATACTTAAACTTGTCAAATATTAATTATTATTTTTAATTGTAAAACTAACGTTTTAAGACAAGATTTTTTATGCATAGCACAAAGGGTAACAATTATTATAAGCAATAATTATCAGCCTGAAACACTCATCCACATTGAAAAATCTTCCGAGAAAAGATACATGACGCCAACGGGACTTGAACCCGTGTCCTCTCGATTGCCGGTCGATTGCTCTTGACCACTGAGCTATGGCGGCTTATCTCGTACCCGCCAAATGATTCAATATATGCTAGTGTTTCATTCAACAATTATTGCTTATTATATTTTTTCCACCTGAAATTATTGCTTATTATAACAATTATTGCTTATTATATTTTTTCCACCTGAAAAAATATAATAAGCAATAATTGTTGAATGAAACACTAGCATATATTGAATCATTTGGCGGGTACGAGATAAGCCGCCATAGCTCAGTGGTCAAGAGCAATCGACCGGCAATCGAGAGGACACGGGTTCAAGTCCCGTTGGCATCATGTATCTTTTCTCGGAAGATTTTTCAATGTGGATGAGTGTTTCAGGCTGATAATTATTGCTTATAATAATTGTTACCCTTTGTGCTATGCATAAAAAATCTTGTCTTAAAACGTTAGTTTTACAATTAAAAATAATAATTAATATTTGACAAGTTTAAGTATTTCCCCAATAAAATGAAGACATAATTTGTCTCGACGCCACCTAGCGAGGGACTTAACACTTACAATGTTTCTCTCGCAAAAATAAAGTTGGTTGTTTTCAGGTGGAAAAAATATAATAAGCAATAATTGTTGAATGAAACACTAGCATATATTGAATCATTTGGCGGGTACGAGATAAGCCGCCATAGCTCAGTGGTCAAGAGCAATCGACCGGCAATCGAGAGGACACGGGTTCAAGTCCCGTTGGCGTCATGTATCTTTTCTCGGAAGATTTTTCAATGTGGATGAGTGTTTCAGGCTGATAATTATTGCTTATAATAATTGTTACCCTTTGTGCTATGCATAAAAAATCTTGTCTTAAAACGTTAGTTTTACAATTAAAAATAATAATTAATATTTGACAAGTTTAAGTATTTCCCCAATAAAATGAAGACATAATTTGTCTCGACGCCACCTAGCGAGGGACTTAACACTTACAATGTTTCTCTCGCAAAAATAAAGTTGGTTGTTTTCAGGTGGAAAAAATATAATAAGCAATAATTGTTGAATGAAACACTAGCATATATTGAATCATTTGGCGGGTACGAGATAAGCCGCCATAGCTCAGTGGTCAAGAGCAATCGACCGGCAATCGAGAGGACACGGGTTCAAGTCCCGTTGGCGTCATGTATCTTTTCTCGGAAGATTTTTCAATGTGGATGAGTGTTTCAGGCTGATAATTATTGCTTATAATAATTGTTACCCTTTGTGCTATGCATAAAAAATCTTGTCTTAAAACGTTAGTTTTACAATTAAAAATAATAATTAATATTTGACAAGTTTAAGTATTTCCCCAATAAAATGAAGACATAATTTGTCTCGACGCCACCTAGCGAGGGACTTAACACTTACAATGTTTCTCTCGCAAAAATAAAGTTGGTTGTTTTCAGGTGGAAAAAATATAATAAGCAATAATTGTTGAATGAAACACTAGCATATATTGAATCATTTGGCGGGTACGAGATAAGCCGCCATAGCTCAGTGGTCAAGAGCAATCGACCGGCAATCGAGAGGACACGGGTTCAAGTCCCGTTGGCGTCATGTATCTTTTCTCGGAAGATTTTTCAATGTGGATGAGTGTTTCAGGCTGATAATTATTGCTTATAATAATTGTTACCCTTTGTGCTATGCATAAAAAATCTTGTCTTAAAACGTTAGTTTTACAATTAAAAATAATAGATAACTTTGTATTAACCACTTAATTATTTACAAAAACCGACATGTTTCGTCAGCAAAGCTGACGTCTTCAGGGTTTTGACAGAACTAATTTTAAGAATAGACATACATAGGTAATAGAGAAAAATAATAAACATAAACAATAATAAAATTTGAAAGAAAATAATGTGTAAGGGACGAGGGGCAATATAGAACAATTAAAAATTTAAAAGGGTAATAGATTTAATAATGGGTAATTTAAAAACAATTTTTGATCATTAATAATATTTAAATTTGCATTAACACTCTTTCTAATCTCTAAAATTTCTAATTTATCCAACTGAATTCCATTGACATTATAATGTATTAATTCTATTCCACTGTTAAAATAAAAGGTATGACTAGTTTCTATTAAATGGTTGGCAAACTCCGAGAAACTATTATTATTTAAAGCATTCATATGCTCTTTAATCCTTATTTCAAAGTTTCTCGAAGTTTTACCTATACATATAAAAGAAATCACAAGCATTACATTTCAATTTATAAATTCCAGATTTTTTCATTTTAGAATCTCTATCTTTATTATTTACTTTGTAATTTTTAAGTCTATTGTTTGCATAAAATAACTAATAACTGTTATAACTTGCTCAGAACGAAAGTAAAAATCCTCGATGACGAGCTTTATTCACAATTTTAATTATTAGACGAATAGTTGCTTAGTCCGAGATTAAAACATGTATTTTTATAAAGGAGAGCTACACCAAATAAGTTTGGTAAACTCTCCTCTAAATCCCATTTCCCCCAACTGTCAGAAATCTTGGCATAGATCAGGGGCCAAAGTTCTGAAAGTTCTTGGTTGGGATTTCTGAATTATGGCTTCTTCGCATGCTGTACGTATCACATCACGTTCATACATTTATGTACTCTTGCAGGGACGGATTTAATATGGCGGTAATCCGGTCGCGCGGGAATAGGGTCAAGACAGAAAGGGCTGAATTATGAGATGTAGGTATTTTGTACGATTGTTTAATTATTCAAAATGTCAGGCCTTCGTTTGATATAAGCATAAAAATCAGATTTTTCGAGTTGAAGACTGGTTTTGAGGCGATTTTTCAAGAAAACACGAAATGCAAATTATTTTAAAATTATTACGAAACGTACATTAAAATGTAACGTATGATTTGCTTCTTTATAACCTCTCCCTATTTGTCAGAATATACAAAGCAGTACTTACGTACGCAGCTGAGACTTGGGTACTAACTAAGAGGAATGAGCGAGCACTGGACGTTTTTAAAAGAAAAATTTTGAGGCGCATCTTCGGACCGGTTCTAGAAAATGGATTTTGGCGCAGACGTTATAACAATGAGCTCTATACTTTGTTTAAGGAGCTAAACGTCGCAAAATTTATAAAACTGGGAAGACTTCGGTGGCTGGGTCATGTGGAGAGAATGACCGAGCATCAAGCACCAAAGTCCCTGCTGAACTCAAGACCAATAGGGCGAAGGAGCCTGGGAAGACCAAGACTAAGATGGAGCGACAACGTCCTCAAAGACATATCTATCTTGGAGCTTCTAAACTGGAGAGAGCTGGCACAAAACCGAGATGAGTGGAGGAAGACTCTTGAGGAGGCCAAGACCCACCAGGGGTTGTAGAGCCAATAGTGATGATGATGATGATACAAAGCACGAAACACAAAGATGTTGAACGGACCTCTCAGCAGCAAGACTATACACTTATAAAATGCTGTAACGTCGGGAGACAGGATAACTCAGAATCACGCAAAATTCACGCACATTACATTAACTAGCTGACCCGGCCACGCGTTGCTGTGGCTAATAAAACACAACGTCATCTACTGGATGGTTATCCAACCTTTATAACCACCGCCGTCTTTGAGTTTATCGCGAAGAGACAGACAGATACCGCGGAGGACTTTAATTTATAATACGTAGAGATGGCGTGAAAGATTGTAATAATGTGCATGAAATGCTTGGGGTAACTAACGTATTTAAGTTAATAAGGATTAATACTGTATCCGTCTAAATAACTTTTCAATTACCGCAATGTACGTGACCATTTTTTTAGAAGATAGAATAGAATGGGTATAGTAAGCTATCCGAAAAAGATAGATATATGCCTTCGCGGACTTTTTTGTAGATCTATGAAAGAGAAATGTCCCACCATGCATTGTTTTGTTATATCCCCAAAGGATTAGGTAGCTTTTTCGATGAAAGCTACCAGGCGGCTTGATTTTTCCGACACTTCTAACAATTATCGTTATGTTTCAACCAATTTACACAAATCCTTGACAAATTACATACCTAAACCTTCCTCACAAAACACTCTATTGGTGAAAACCGGATGAAAATCCGTTCAGTAGTTTTCGAGTTTATCGCGAACAGACAGACAGACAGACGTCGCGGGGGACTTTAATTTAATAATAATTTAATTTAATTTATAATAATATATGTAGAGATGTAGAGATAGAGATGACTTTTCAAAGTAACATTGACATAATTTATTCAGTCGATGGCCTATGACGAGACTCTACGACTCCAATCAGGTGTAATTCAAATATATTATACTAAATAATATCGTAGTCTGTATAAAAACCGGAAACAACAAAAGTTGATTTCGGAGTAACCTAGTTGTAGTTATTAGTTACATATTACCCCGCGACATTTATACCAAACGAAGGCCTGACATTTCGAATGATTAAACATTTTTATAAAATACGTCCATGTTAATTTCGGCTCTTTCAGAAGCCATAATTCAGAAATCCCAACCAAGACCTTTCAAAAACCAGAAACAACAAAACACCAATTATGATAGTTGAATCTTTGGAAAACAAAATAAAATTCCATGTGTATAAAATTTAAAAAGTTTAAATCCGCCCCTGCTTGTTATTACACAATACATTGTTACCAACACCGTATATGAAATCTCTACATCTCAGATTATAAGGACTCCCACGCGCCGTGAAGTTGTATGCACACATTGCACAATGCATCCCTCGCCCACGTGGAGGATCTCAGATTAATATTTGCCACTCTGAGCGGATTTCATACTCCTACATGTGCTTAACCTCTAAGCTGAAGGCTGAGGGATGAGGGACCCGTACTTGCTTGCTTGTCGTGGATTTAGGAAAAATATTATTTGTTGGAAATGTGGCAATTAACTCGCACAAAGTGAAAATAATAACGAAATTAAAGTTCGGTTATAATTTTAGAGTAACGAAGGAAATGAACAGAAAAATTATTTGTTTCGCCTCAGATTGACGCGTTAATTAAGAGACAACCGAGCGGCGTTTTTTTTCCATAGAAACGTAATTCCCCAATTTCCCTTTTAGATTTTGATGCTAGTGCAAATGTTTTTTTTTTAATCTTAAATATAAAAATCACGTGTAACGGTGTTTGTGGTCGCACTCCACCGAAACGACTTGTATACTTGCTTGACCGATTTGTGTGAAATTTTTTATGTATATTTGGTAGGTATAAGAATAGGTTTTAAAGTATATTTTATACCGTTAGGTGATTAAACTGTCCTTACCCAGAAATTTATTTTTAATTTTTTTGACAATTTAAAAAACAATAAATTATTTGGCATTAAAAAATTCATATAAACCCAAATTTTAACCTTCCTATCCCCACCCTCCCATTTTTTAATCGCGATTTTAGTGTTTTTGTATGAACAAATTTAACCGTCTTTTGTATTTCAAACAGAACGAAATGTTTATGTTGTTGAATGACAGATGGCGCTACGTCCGTCTCATCGAACATTCATCCACACATGCGCAAGACATTCACGAGAAGAGTCGCGTCATTTTGATATGTCATTCGGCATCATGTTCTCGGGTGGGCAAACCATCGAGCTTATTTGTATTGGCTAAAGACGAACTGACAAAAAATAGGTAGATATCAATTGTTCTTCGAAATTCATATTGATTTTCTTTATTTCATTTTCTTAATTTAGTTGGTGTTTTTTTGCTTTTATCGCAGTCAACGTCTACAGCGCTCCATTCCTCTTTCTGTCATAGATCCCATCTCCACACACTTACAATAAATTCGTTATTTTTTATTTAACAACCAAAATATTTACCAGAAATAATTTATATGGCAGAACAACGTTTGTCGGGTCAGCTAGTATAATATAGATATCGACTAATAGCCTACTAACGTGTCGTTACGTTTTGCTTTTGTTGATAAGTTACTTTTTATAGGAGGTTACTTCTTCTTTTGTTACCTACCAAAATTTAAAAAAAAAATCCTTTTAACTATAAACAGACAACAGACGTCCAGTATATAAACTAGACAACGTATTAAAAAAAGGAAAGGATACGGACATTGAATATTTTCTTATAATATAGCTGCCAAAAAAAAAATTTAAAAATCAGTGCAGTTTTGGAGTAGAAAAATGGGGAATACGAAACTTCGAAAGTGACAGCAACAGATTCATAAAATAAATTTTAGCCAAATTTCTCGGGGACCTGGTTTTCTCTCAAATCATACATATTATTTTGTAGGGCAAACTAATGTGGAAGGCTTGTCTACGTGCCTGGTGAGGCATGATATGCATAACCTCAAATAATAATAAACTAGTTAATTAGGTAGGTACGTATTTAATCATGGTTCTATCTTATATAATATTGGCTGGGGTACCTGGCTTCGCTCAGGGAGTTGATATGAGATTGAATTGACGTTCGAACCAATGACGGATTTATATACCGGTAGCACCCATACAAAAAGGATTCGAATGGTCTACAATGTTTCAGAACATTTTACAACATTCGAGAGGGTTCCACAATGTTGTTCCCGGTCCCCAGAATGTTCCGGGATGTTCTGGAATGTTGTGGAATGCTCTCGAATGTTTTGGCCTGTTCTAGAAAATTTCTAGAGGGCGAAACTTCCTGCCCTTATACATATTTTTAGAAGCATGCCCTTCAGGTAAAAACGCGAACCTTCTTCATGGATGGGGGATAGAGGGCTACCACACTATATAACTCCCTTGATCGTATCGGGACTCGTTTCTGAGTTTTAGAGGGCCGCACACTTTTGTACACTTTATTTATAATATATATTGTTTATACGATTATAAGTTTATAGTTACAGAACATTAAAAAAAAAATTTTTGTTCTGTGTTTTTAAATAATGTACTTACCTAAAGATGTACGTAAGAATCACTAAATTGAGAAACCGATAGAAACGTGTTGTTCTACGCGTTTCAGATACATCCGTAATAAGAACAATTTTCTCTTACTTGGGATGAATTGATCAAAATTTTTAAATATCGAAATTCTTTCTTGAACATACAGATAAAATTAATCAATTTCATTGGCCTATCTGAGGTCTCGAAATCGAAAGGTCTCATAAACTGGTGACATCACCAATGGCGGCTAGTCGCACAGTGTGTTTGTATGCAGCACTGGCAAATTATAATGTCTAAATTTTCTTTATTTACTTACTGAAGACTATAAAATCTCTAATTTAAATCTATAGAATCTCTAATTTAATCATTTCAAAATATTAGTTACCAATATAATGCTACGAATATTATCAGGGAGAACGCTTTTAATCTCCCATAGGGCAGCCGCCGAGCGCCCTCATATCAGCCGCATTGGTGTGCGTGTGCATTCGGTTTGCAAACGAACGAAATCATATTTTTGTATGGGATATTTAAAACATCGAAAGCGCGACGATTTCGCTATTTGTACCAGAATTTGGCTTCAATCTGTGTGCCACCCACCCAACATAATCAGATCCTTGCCGAAGTTCGATTGGCCATGAACCATGACCCGAGGTGACACGAATACAATCGATTTCGGCGAAGATCATACATACATAGATCAGTTTGCGTCTAGCGCAGTCTAGCGGCGCGCGCTTGGCCCGTGACGTGATAATTGTCATTGTTTTGTTTTTTTTTGTATTGATTATATTAAATACCAATAACCTAATTTATTAATATTTATTTTATTACATAAATGAGTGCAACCAGTGTTGAATATACATATAAGAGGAAATAACAGTTTGTTTGAAAACAAATAAATTATTAAAAATTCCTAAATAATAATTTATTTTGTCATAAGTAGGTACGGATTGTCAGTGAACCACCACATTCTCAGGGCAGCGGCCGCCACTGGACATCAGTTGTCTTTCAAATCTAGGGGCAGTTTCTGTTCAGTGTTAAGAGTATACATTATTGATCGCTCTCACTAACTGCACCTGAGCGAACGCGTTAACTTACTAAAGAGTGAGGAATGGGACTCACCATTTAAGCTGGCGTCAGAAGGGTCGGGCACCCTGGCCAGTTCCTCGGGCTGCGGCGCGGGGGGGCTCCCCGCCTTCCTCTTGGACTTCTTCTCGTCATCCTGGAACCATAAAACACAAGTGTTAATGGGGTTTTATACACAGAAATTTGAAGAACATACAGCTATTATTGAGGAGTACACAAGTTTCTACGAAACTACGAAAGCGCCCCGACTGTCGCAGAGCTACGACCAAACTGCACGGACTACCTAAAGGAGCCAATGAAAGTTATGCAAAGTGTATAGAAAGACGGGGGCGCTCTACATAAATGCGATATGAAGTAGTGCGGGTGAACGATGTAGGCGATACTTTCGTGCGTGCAATGGTTAAGATGAAGCTATGGGGGGAAGGGGAGGGGGGAGGTGGTGGCTAGGGGGTGAGTGGGGTGGGGGAAGGGGCAGGGGGGAAAGGAAAGGGTGGAGGTGAAGGGGGTGGGGGGGGAGTGAAGCGGGGATAGGGAAGGTGGAGGAGGCGCAGTAGAAACCCCCCAAATTCTATGCGAGCGAAGCCGGTGGCTAAAGCTATTATCTTATAATGTGAAAATGTATTATTTTTATAGGTTAATAGTTTAATTTCATATTATCTATCCTACATAATTTAATCTGTGATTTTTATTTATTTTTTAGATATTTTTTCCCTTTTTTCTACCGTTTTGGGTTTTCTAATCATCTATGTTTTTCTATATATATATACTATTTTTTTGGCGGAAACTTCGCGGGTTCATGGAACCATGTATAACCATGTAATACTTTAATAAAATATGTATAACTGTTTGTTTCCCTAATAATTTAAAAATAATTTTGAAAAACCTTCACAGTACTGTTGCGGCGACACCCTATGCGCTTAAAGATATAATACGAGTATGTTCCTCATGAAAATGTATTGTAAAACTTGACAAACCTCGGGTACAAATCTAAGCATAATAGATTTTTTGTTCAGAACGCTTAATAAAACACGTTGTTTCTCCATTGGTGCACGTTTTAAAAAATATTTTTATAGAACATCGTCTATAAATAAAGCCATCAATGTTATTTACGGCTTTGATTACGCGATCGCGCTATTATTTTACAAATTTGATCAACTTTCAGATATAGACATTTAATAAAAATAAAGCGATATTTATAATTTACTATACCTAACAAACAAGTATCAGTTATAATATAGAATTGCATTAAACTTGTAGCCTAATGTGAATTTCCCATTGTTAATACTGAATAGTTACTATTCTAAGGTACTTTAATATATTCCCAAAAGCTTTCTTTCAATAGATGGAAAACCATTTTTTGTAATACCTATCGAACATAGAAATGAACATTACAATATAAGCCGTGAAACTGTAAAAAACTGCTCGTTCACAATGACAATAGTGTAATATTCAAGTGAATTTTCCAGCCAATTTCTTTTTCCTTTTAACATCTAGATTTGATCGACTGAATCATCATTAAGGTTTAGTTAATACTCTTCTAATCATATATGTTGTACCCTTGACTGTACGTACTTTTAAAAGTCAGAGGAACTAAATCCTCACACAATAAGGAACTCCAGTGAAAAATATTATGGCTTTAAAAAAATATGTTCATATAGACCAATTAACGCTGATTCTGAATATATAAGTTTTATTTAATAATATTAAACGCAGAGTTTTTAAAAAAATTATTAAAAAGTCCATTGTTAATCGGGTCGTAAAAACAAATTTTAGTGGTGACGTCACTGTTCGACGTGTCATGACGTCACCGTAAAGTCATTGTATGGGAATGTATGATATGACACAAGCCATCGTATTAATTTATTCGTTTATTTACATACTGTTTATAGAGATTTAGTTGATGTGTTTATTGAAACATTATTTAGGCCTAGGAAGGTATCTCTTATTAGTTGATATCTATTATTGAAAATATTCAAAAACTACTGCACAAAAAAAAAATAGTAATGCTACTTCTAGGAAGAATACTTCGAACAACGGAATTCAAAATGACGGCAGTTGATTGCCCGATCCCATACTAATTTTTCAGGGTGATGACGTCACACAATTATACATGCGGTGGTTTTCGGGGGATCTTGAAAAATTAAAACTTTGACAATTATTTTAACTATTAAAACTCACTCTACAAATAAAAATAAAAATGCAGTTATTTAAGTTAGAACGTCATTATTCATTAAAAAAAATATAAAAAATTGGACTGGAGCTCTCTATTAGGCTACTCCTGTCAACGCCCCCTAATTTTCACTGGATCTTCTACTGCCCCCCCTGAAAGTCTCAAACACCCACAAAGTGGCGTTATCGCCCACGTTAAGAACATACTATGGTCTAGACATAGATCTTAGATGGCACAGTGAGGACGTGGACATGTAAAAAAATGGTCTAAAAAACACAAAAAACACGCTAATCACATATAAAGCAAAGTAAATTTTAATATTGGTCAATTTTTGTTATTGTAGATATGTATTGTAATCATATTTACCACGTGTGTGAAAGTTCACATAGTTCGTTAGTTCGGAAAGTGGATGAAAGTTGAACTGAAAGATTCAATTACATTCAGATTTACATTCAATTGAATGATATGAACAATTTTTTTTAAATTGTATAATATTATCATCTTACATGTATTATTATTATTAAAAATTGAGACTATATCATGAGGTAGCAGCCCAGTACTTAAAATACAAAAGAATTACCTTTTTTAATTTGCTGAACTTTCTACATCTTCTCTAAAAATAAAAATGAATCTCCGAAATGCATGTACTTCCGAACGACTGCACCAAATTGTATAATTCTTTTATTTTTATGTTCGTTAATGTCAGGACAAGGTTTGTATAAAACTACTGGTGAGCTCTGGCATTATGAAATTTGTATAAAAAAATTGCAATAGGTGGACCTCGGGAGTAGTGGAGTAGGGAGAGGGAAGGTTGAGGAGGCGGAGTGGGAACACGTGAGGGGAAGGGGACACGGGACAGGAAGGGGAGGCGGAAGGGGAACGGGACAAATGGGAAAAGACACGCAGGGAGAAACAATTTCTTTATTAAATGCCATAGCAACGCATGCCGGGAACCAGCTAGTAAATATTATAAATTATAGTCCTTCGAAGCGTCTGTCTGTCTGTCTGTTCGCGATAAACTCAAAAACGACTCAACGGATTTTCATGCGGTTTTAACACAATAATAGAGTGATTCGTGAGTAAGGTTTAAGTATATAATTTGTCAAGGTTTTGTGTAATTCGGTTGAAATATTTAATATAGAGAGAAAATGTCTGTATGTGGTGAATGAGCGGGCTGACTAACGGGCAGTGTGGATTTGATTTTTATGCAAATTAACTGATGGCGGTGGTTTTCAAGGTTGGGTAACCATCCAGTAGATGGCGTTGTGTTTCGATAGCCACAGCAACGCGTAGCCGGGTCAACTAGTAACAAATAACTTAATAAATTTTTAATCGAATTATTGATTCCGTGATAGTTGACCTCCTCCTAGGTCTAGTTAGACGATCCAGTCCTAACATGAGACAGTTAATAAAATAACAAGATAAGGAAATGCCTGGTTCTCGCGTCAAAAGAACGCAATATCCCAGATACGAAAATATTGCAAATGCCAATGTAAATTGAAGTAAAAATAAATTTTCTTTATTTAAAGGTCTTCCAAGGGATTGTTGTGCACGCGACCATTCATAAACTGTAATTTGTATTCGTGTTACGTCTCAGACAATCATCCTAACTTCATTCGCGATATTTTCAAGGAGACTCGTTTAATTCAATAACCGCGCAAATTTTCACGAACTTCAAAAATATCTTTGAAATGAATGCTGAGTTTTATTATTGTAATGTATATATTAATAGAAAATAATTAGGTACACGCAATTCAAATAAAAGTTTGTTTATCGTATTTAAGCATTCCAAGCACCTATTTTTATTGCAGTACTAGCTGGTCCCGGCATGCGTTGCTATGACATTTAATAAAGAAATTGTTTCTCCCTGAGTGTTCTTTCCCATTCGTCCCGTTCCCCTTCCGCCTCCCCTTCTTCTCCTGCGTCCTCTTCCCCTCTCGCGTTCCCACTCCGTCACCTCCACCTTCCCTCTCCCCACTCCACTCCCCCATCTCTCCCTCCCTCCCTCTTTCCATAGCAATAGCCGCTTCCTCGCGTGCCACCAATAGCAATTTTTTTATACAAATTTCATAATGCCAGAGCTCACCGGAAGTTTTATAAAAACCTTGTCCTGACAATAACGAACACACAAAAAAAAGAATTATCCAATTTGGTGCAATCGTTCGAAAGTTATGCGCTTAGCAACACATTCAGCGATTCATTTTTATATATATGTAAGATATTTTTTCGCATTGGCTCCACACAGGAGGCCCTTAGGAAAATAAATTCCATCAGGGCCTGTGTCATCTTTGAAGTTGCTGTGTGGAGTGTCTTTTTAGGGAAAGGAAGGAGGGGAAGTTCTGGGAAGGAAAAAGTATGAAGGGTGGGCAGGAATCTGTGGGAAAATGTGTCTAGGAGTGAATGTAGTGAACGTATGAATCCATCCCTCACATTGCAGGGCAAGGCGATGGATCGAGAGAGATTGACTAAAGAGAGGTTTAGATTCGATCTCCGTGGTGGGCAAATGTATTGGCCGCCAACCCATGAACCCGGGCACCTGCTAAGTCACCAAAAGTAGCGAATCACTTGTGGTGACCTACGACAGGGGCGTTGGTTATCCAATAAATGGTTCCCGGCCGCGTATTTACAAAACCTATACCGATTCAGTCGCGGTAACGACAATTTACATTTTAAATATACCTCTATATTGGTTATTTTTTATCACATTGCAAAAACAAAAATTGTTCTAAAATCTAGATAAAATAATCTTTCTGATGTGTATACTAGAAATTAATAATTTTATTTCTAAATATTTAAATTTTAATATTATTCCCATATATTGTAAATACACCTCTATATTGATAATTTTTTATCACTTTGCAAAAAAAAAATTGTTCTAAAATCTAGATAAAATAATCTTTCCAATGTGTATATTAGAAATTAATAATTTTATTTCTAAATATTTAAATTTTGATATTGAAAATTTAAAGTAAAGTAAAGCGGTAGGGATTGTAAATACGCTTCCCGGCCCGCCGGTTTTTCAAATTACAATGCATTGATACCGAACAACTTTAAAAATTGTTTTTGATACTTGTATAATATACAACTGAAAATATAAGTGAACCTGTACCTATAAGAAAGTATATTTTTGTTTAGCCTCTGTATTGCATCCATTTGTCAAAACGTCTGGTTGAAGTGTGTTGGAACATTGGCCAAGAGAAACAAAATGTCACAACGTGTTAACTTGGACAGGATAATATTTCTCATTGTTCGCGAAATGCGCTGCCAGAAAACCATACTAACTTATTTCATATTATTTTATGCGGTCAGCTGAGTCAGCTCAGACATGAAAACAAAAATTTCTAGCATAGATAAAAATGTATTGAAAGTTTAGATAACATGGGAATAATATCAAAGATGGCACTAGTCTACATAATATTACTAGAAATGCTGTTATTTTGTGTTTGGTTACATAATTACAGCTCTTTTAGAGTTATTTGGTGTCATCGTTTCAACATTTCAATTTCAAACAATTATTTTCTATTCAAACGTATTAAAATTGGTATACAATTTCACTAATAAGTATTTCTGCTAATAGGAATTTTATTTTTGAAATGAAATCTTTGTTTACTTTTTGCTGTACATACGTATATACATATATATACGTGAAATCCTATTTAGATACTATTTTGATTAATCTTTACTACGAATCGGCTTACAGTATGAACATCAAAAAATATGCTACGGATAAATCGAGGCTTTTCCTAGCTTTTCTATGTTTTGGAATTACAATAAAATTATTATTTACGTAACAAAAAATAAAAGCGTAAACCACCAAAAAAAATGTTTTTTCATGACTTAACTATGAAGTAATGCAAGAAACAAATTAAAAAAAACCCCTTTATGGCTAAGACTATTTTTGAGGTTTTCCATGTTCTAACTTTTTTTCGTTCTTATAAAATTATGCACGAAATAAATAAAAAAACACTTTTTCGCTTACTGGCCTCGTGCAAAAAGACGCTCGATTTTAAAATTTCGCAGGCATGAGAGTCGAAATATTTCTAGAGTTTATATTCCTCTTAAGGTAATGCCCGCGAGATTTTTGCTCTATTTTAAACGAGTCGTGTTTTATTAAACATTTTCGCAATTTTCGCATCGATTTTGTCGCTGTAAATGTTAGCGCTCTCCTCTAACATTCGTTATTTCGTATCTCTCCATCTTCTTCGTTTCGGGCCCGGTTGCAGAGCCTTAAATATGTAATTTTTCTCGTTTTTCTTTTCTCTTTCGATATGTTTTGATCGTCGAAATATTTATAGGAAAATAAGTGCGTCTTTTACAACGAGGATTTTTTTTCTGACAAATTAAAAATAAATTAAATTCTGTTATAAAAAAAAGATTAATTTTTTCTGAGAAATTCAGAAAAAAATATTAAGCATTCTGAAAAATCTACTCAATATTATTTTTTTTTAATTAATTCTTTTCGTTTTCCCGAACACTTGAGATTTGGTGCTTTACAACATTTCAAATTCAATCAAGTCACATTCAAAATCAGCGAATCTTTTGATTTCAAAAATTTCTTATAAAAAAATTCCTACAAAACCAGAAATAAGAACCCGCGAAGTCTCGCGGCGTGACGCTAGAAATGCCGCTGCAGTGATGTCAACCAAGCGGGGCGTTTTGAAAGGATAGTGTTTTATTTGTTCTTAAATAACGATTTATTAATTCTACGTATAAAATTTATATACTTGTAAGTACTCAGAATCGGTGTTTGTTGTCGCATATGGATATATATTTTTAAGCCATAATATTTTTCACTGGAGTTCCTTATTATCGAAGTTCCTTGTTATGAGGTTTTTATTCAATATCAGTAGGGTTAACAGATTTTTTTTAAATATGTACCTACTTATATTACTTATATGTTTTTTAACAAATTATGATAGTTGTTATAAAGAAAACTGAAAATTATCATAACCTATATTTACTAATGATGACATCCTGATACACATTATTTGATATTGTTCAGAAAGCCTCGTTTGAGTGTTATAAGTTTTGGCCAAACAGGTGGCGCCCGGAGTTATTTAGTGCGGAATCTCTCATTTCTCATATTTACAACTCCATCACTTCCGACCGGCCAACTCTTTGGCGAGTCTTTCAAGTTTTTTCACGCTGAAATAATAAGACACGCCGCAAGAAAACACACTGAAAGAGCATACGCGTACCTCCGACTGTTACAAAATGGAAACTGTTTGATTTACGGACTAACATAACGCTTTGAAATTATAAAAAAAAAACACTTTTAATTTACGTTTTCAACAGGGGGCGTTGCTTTGGTTCTTAAAAATACGGCAACGAACATTGCGTTACGTAAAATACATTCAATATCGAAGCCAGCCTATGAGAGTCTAATATGACGGAAGTCAAATAACGTAAATTTAAAAAATAATATTTTAGTACATTTGCTGCCAATACCGCCCTAATAAAAGACAGAATTGAAATGTTGAAACGCGGGTATTTACAGGATAACCAACACCTCTGCCATAGGTCACCCCAAGTGACTTAACCGGGGTGCCCAGCTTCAGGGGGTGAGGTTTGTCCGGGTCTCGGCGGCGGATGCATCTACCCACCAGCTGCGTTGCAGGCCGGATCGGGAGAGAATGGTTGAGGGAGTCCCTTTGACATCTCCAGCCGTACTCTCTCGGAACATCATCTTGCACTGCAGTGGGAGGGATGGATTTGTATACGTCTGTCACTCCTGGAAAAACTGACCCCCAGATTCCTACCCATTCCAATACCCTTTTCCTTTCCAGAACTTTCTCTTCTTGCTTTCCTAAAAAGACCCTCCACACAGCATCCCCAAAGATGACATATGCCCTGAGGGGAATTATTTTCCTCCGGGCCTCCTGTTTGGAGCTAATGTAAAAAAATGGCTTTAGGCATGTTTGATTACCAGATCTGGATAGCCAGTCACTTCCACCTTCATCTTCATCATCTTCTACCCCTCCCAACTATCTTCAGCCTCACAACATACCCCAATTGGGGATGCCATAGTCTCACTGGTTCGAGAAGGTTGGAATCAACGAAAAAAAAAAACTTCCACATATCACATCACTGGTCACTCAGCCGAGTAACTGCTCAACTCAAAACCCTGACCCTAACGGTCGACATGTAATACCGTAAATACCGACTCTTTTTTTCCCTGTAAAATTTGATAAGTGGAAGTTATTGCATTCTACGAATTGAGCACGCTATGTATGAGTTTTATTATGTATTTTGGTATTCACAAATAAATATTTACTTTAATTATAATATTTAAACTTTTCACAAATTTTTCCAGTGTGCGTTTGAGGACGTAACTGCGTTAGTACGCCCTAAAATTCCATATTTTATTGGTTGACAAGTCTTGTCAAGTGTTTCATAACCCCTCCCAAAAAAGGCGGGCCCTTCTGACTTAGAATTATTCAAGGACTGGTGGATCGCCTCATTTTTTTTTAAAATGAAAAATGTTACTGGAGACGAAGATTTAACTTACATTTTTTATTCGAAATAATGTCAGGAATCATCGATTAAAGTAAGTCAAAGACGTCCCTTAACATCCTGTATATTACATATTCGAAGGCCTTGCGATGGGATCCTTCAGTTGAAATCAAATGCCGCATTGAGCAAGCTCGTGCAACCTTTATCCCCATGAAAAAAATGTTCTGCAGTCATGATCTCAACCTTGGATTACGAGTGCGAATGGTCAGATGCTACGTGTTTTCGATATTATTTTACGGAATGGAAGCATGGACGCTTACTGAAGAACTAATTAGGCGACTTGAGGCATTCGAGATGTGGATCTACAGAAGAATACTTAAAATAAGCTGGATAGACAGGGTTACAAACGAAGATGCTATGTTGTTATTAGTTTTTGGGGTATTATGCCGTGATGGGCTACCTCCTTCTTAAGAAACAACACGGCATAATACCCCAAAAACTAATAACAAAATAATTTTTGGCCGTAAAAAGCTAAAATCGTATCTGAAGATGTAATGGTTCGGATGAATAAAGAAAAGGAAGTAATTAAAACTATAAAAATCCGAAAACTTCAATATCTTGGACATGTGATGAGATATCCAGAGAAGTGTGAGATCCTGCATCGCATAATGCAGGGAAAGATTGCCGGAAGATGGGGCCCTGGAAGAAGGAGAACCTCATGGCTGAAAAACCTGATACAGTGGTTTGGCCAGTCTACCGTGGAGCTGTTCCGGGCCGCGTATTTACAATCCCTACCGCGTTTCAGTCGCATAAAATTTTCAATATCAAAATTTAAATATTTAGAAATAAAATTATTAATTTCTAATATACACTTTGGAAAGATTATTTTATCTAAATTATAGAACAATTTTTGTTTTTGCAAAGTGATAAAAAATTATCAATATAGAGGTGTATTTACAATATATGGGAATAATAATAAAATTTAAATATTTAGAAATAAATTTCTAATATACATATTGGAAAGATTATTTTATCTAGATTTTAGAACAATTTTTGTTTTGGCAAGGTGATAAAAAATTATCAATATAGAGGTGTATTTACAATATATGGGAATAATAATAAAATTTAAATATTTAGAAATAAAATTATTAATTTCTAATATACACATCAGAAAGATTATTTTATCTAGATTTTAGAACAATTTTTGTTTTTGCAATGTGATAAAAAATAACCAATATAGAGGTATATTTAAAATGTAAATTTTCGATACCGCGACTGAATCGGTATAGGTTTTGTAAATACGCTTCCGGGCCGCAGTAAACAAAGTCCGCATAGCCAACATGATAGCCAACGTCCGTTGAACGGACAGGGCACAAGAAGAAGAAGAAGGCCTTGTAGCTATAATATAGAGGAGTTGTATACATTATAGCTATTGACTTATTGTAAGTTTTGAAATCTTATCATTTTCATAGCAGTATTTGTTTTAATAATGGATTCATAAAGGCCAGAGAAGAAGAGAATCAATTGGTTCAACGTTTATCCTGTCCTTGCTTTTTGACTATTATTTTAGCAAAGTGAAACTGATGTTTATTTTCGTGAAAATTAAAATATCAGCTGACGCCCACTGTTCTGGTTTGGCCGCCATCATTTAATGATCCGCGACAAACAAAATTAATGTGCCACTTTTCTGCCACTGACACTTCTTTTCAATTTTCTTGGCGATGCGCGTTGCGGTTAGAATGCTAGGAAATTATACAAAAAAATGCTTTTGATCGTCTACTTTCGTAATGTTAAATTGTTAAATAAAGGAACTGAAAAATGTGAACTAAACGAAGATTAAAAATCCGTGCTATATTCTATATTTTATTTCTGTTTTTTTTTTTAAATAACAAAATCATTGATGTAGGGTGACATGACGATATATTTCTTAAAAATACTTTCCAGCTGTGAAGAGCATTAAACAAGCAAAATTAATGACGCGAAAAATCAACCTTCTAATTTTTACTACTTCGTAATGCAATTGATTATATTTGAGCACATCATCAAAGTACTAGGTTTCGGTTGTCTGTGCATGAAAATTTGTTCCACGGACATATGAATATATCTGGACCCGCCCTAAGTGATAAAAACGTATTATTTCCCCCTCCCCATGGAGCCGGTTAGAGCTCCGCCTTGGACCCAGCTCGCTCCGTGGGGAGGGGAAAGAACCTCGCTTGAATCTAAAATATGTGACGTCATCATACATCAGCTTGTGCTATACATTTTACCCACATATTATATGGACATAGCGAATGTGGGCGGTTCTCCAGTGTGCTCGTCGCTGGTTACAGGGGTAAGTAAATTATGAAACATTTGTAAAAGTGTCTTAACTAAACACGACAACAAAATATTGCTATGAGAATTGGGGCGAATATTTTCGGGGCGAGCATTTGGCCTTAGCAAATATATTATTAACGTGGCAAGCAATTCGCGCTCCCATGTAAAAAGGTCTATTCATTCAAAGCAGATTTTGCTTTTAAGAACTAAATGGTGATATTATAATGCGAGATGCCTATATACTGTCAGATTGATTTTTTAACGAATCACAGACATTTTTCCTCTCTTCGCCCCCCCATAGGTTGGTTTTACCCCTCATCTGTATGTTCTGGTCTATTGAATTCTGATGTCTATGGTACGTTCAATGATTTATGCATTGAATTTAAGAGAATTTTTCAAAATTGGAACTGATTGTTCAGACAAGAGATAATGTAGTATCCTTCCTATAATCAAAAAAATATGTTGTTTG
The DNA here is from genome assembly GCA_917880885.1 of Limnephilus marmoratus. Lineage (NCBI taxonomy): Eukaryota > Metazoa > Arthropoda > Insecta > Trichoptera > Limnephilidae > Limnephilus > Limnephilus marmoratus. The sequence continues at coordinate 24,431,231 of OU862919.1, read as the reverse complement.
TATTCATTAATAACTCTAATTTTGACGCGTATATTCAAATTTTATTATTATTCTATCCTATTAATATTATAAAGGCGAACGTTTGTATGGATATCTGGATGAGTGGATTTTAAAAATTCTTTCACTGAGCTACATTATTTGCGAGTACTGTAGGCTATATATATTGGTAAACTCTGGCGATATCAAATTATTTATTATACGTTTATTATCCAGACGAAAACCAAAGCGTTGCTAAGTAATTGTTTGACGTGCGCTGTCATTTTGTTATTTGTTTAGGTTACTATGGAGATCCCTTTGATAGTTAAAATTTACTCCGCATGTTTGATTGTTACCTTTTAATAGGTGGCACGCGAGCTGTTTGAAAAATTAACATAACGGGTATAGAGGGGTGGGTGAGGGGGGGCGGGGGGCAGTGGCGCGTGCGAAGCCGGAGGCAAAAGCTAGTATCATTACATTACATTCCAATTCATTAAAATTTTTGACCAATTCATGATTTTTCACGTTTACTAACAGTGTTCATTCAAACACTTATCAACAAAAAATATATAATTATATTGCCTGTAACGAAAAACTACAATATATTTTTATAAATACTTTCAACTTTACAACTACAATTATAATATTTCGTGATTTTTAACGGGTTTGCGCTAGTAATATATTTAAAAATAGTGGTTAACATTACAGATCAAAATTTAAAAAGATAACGAACCTGCTCCAGTGAATTGCATATTTCTGAATAATATCCAGTTTCCTAGAAAGCATTGGAAATAAATAATTAAATTGGAAACACTATAGTATCAGAGAATCACGTGGCAAGTTAGAAATATAATACAAATAAAGCTTCCAGTGACAAACCGCATTGTTTGTTATGCAATTCGATCAGAGAGTCCCGACACTCCCCGCTCTCCCCACAGTCCTGGTTGACCCTAACCTTAGTGCGGAGTTGCCCCACTTTCCTCGGCCCCATCTGTCTATCGATTCGCACTCTTCGCTTCTACACACCCCCCTCTCGCCAGCAGAGGCGTACATTCCCATAATATCTATGGGAATTCCAAAAACTGAAAAAATCGAACTAATATCTATGAGATCCAAAGTGTTGACGAATATCTACAGCTAAAACTGCTGATTAATATCTATGAGAACCAAAGTGTTGACGAATATCTACAGCACTGGCAGAGGTTGGATTTGCAATTATGTATAGCATATTGGAATAACGTAATATTGCGTATGCAGTTTAAAAAACTTAATTTATGTAAGTATGTATGTAAAAATCCCTACTATCGGACTATTGGACACATTTAGCTGGTTAGTCCAACCTACGCTTTGTAGATATTAGTTCAACCTACGCTCTGTAGATATTAGTCAACACTGGGACCGTCATAGATATTCGTCCGACCTTTGCTCTGTAGATATTAGTCAACACTCTGAAGTTCGTAGATATTAGTTCAACATATGAGCTGTAGATATTCGTCCGACATACAGGCTGTAGATATTAGTATCTGGAGTCCATTCCGGATACCATATTCACCATATTCACATAAAAATAAATGCTATTAAAATTTATAAATTTATTGCAAGAAATCAATCCACATTTTCAAAATTACGCGCGTGCGCCATACCGACGCCACAATATAACGCGTCAAAATCAGGAACTAACGGCCGTTGTTATCAAGCCGATATTTCGGCTCAATATTGTACTGCTCAAACAAATGCACAAATACGCTCTTCCCAAGCAACTCTCCGACCAACAGGCGATTGAGCGTTATCAAATTATCACTTAGTTGGTCGTTGACTCAGATTTGCTCAGATTTATCGGTTGAGAAGTTGGGAACAACGGCCGTAAGTATGCAAAATGGCGCACATATTCTATTCAAATGTATAAATGAATCCCTGTTTCCCTTGGTCACGCCATAACTTCAGAACGACTTTCCCTATTTCATTTATCTTTTTTTATAGTTTTTTAATACTTTGTAGAACATTGAACAATTTCAGTAATTCTTACGACTATTTTAACTTCGCACGTTTGACTGCGAATTTAGCAGGCAGTTATTTTTTTTTGTTGTATTAAAAGAATTGTCTATGGATTTTTTAAATTATAAATATTTTAAATTGATGCCTATGTTAGGTACCAAATTTGATTGATAAAGAAATCGTATAAGCGATCCATACACTTAAGAACGTTTAACCAGCCAGGGAACGAAAATCCACATTTCGTCGAAAGTTGTTCTTCCGATCGTGCAGGGCGGTTACAACGAGAAAGATTAATTATTCTCCGTACCAGCTTTTTTAAATTATAACTCAATATCGAATTTATTTCAATCCAAATTAGCTTTAATTTATACCTTCATCCAAAAATGCTGAAAGGCGTGATGATAAAACTATTAAAATAGTGTACTTTTTGTAGTTTTTTTTATTATTATAAGTATTTATCATTTTTCAATAATGTCTAAATTTAATAAGAATGTTAAAAAAATCTGAAATATATTAGTTTGTAAGTGCGCAAATAAATACACAAATGGACCAATTTTCGTCAAGAAACACATGTACGTACATATTTTTTAATGATTTTATTGAAACTAAAATTAAAATTCTAATACATAACTCTGCTAGAAGATAATGTATTGATTTATTTTACTGCATGATTACATTATTTGAAATGGGTGTGGTATAATACAAAAACTTTTTTGAAAATTTAACAAATCTGCCAACGACCTATGGAATAACCTTATTATACTAAAAATTTTAAAAAATTCTAAAAATTTATTACATAACTTCACTAGATAAAAGAACAATCTTTCGAAATCCATTTATAATTTTTTGTGGAAAAGAGTCAATACGTCTAAAAACTTTTTTGAAAATGACGTATTTCCGACTTTCTCTGGTAATGCCCTCTTAAGGAATTCTACCGAAAACACGACCAATTTATTCCGTTCGACCTTTGAGAAACTAAAGTGGCTGAAATATGACTAAAGACCTGACTAACTAATTAACTGTCGTTCAGTGTCAAAAAGTAAATACGGACTGCCAAAGCAAATTTAGGTTAGTATTTCAATTCAACATTGCTAATTTATTAATATTTTTACGTAATCGCTTGGCGTTGGATATTTCGTAGTTTCAACTCATAGAAAATACCTTTAGTGTTGCCAGCTTACATCGATTTCTTCTTTATTTCCTGTCAATATCGGTTCGGCTGTCAACGGTGAAACCGTGCTAGGAAAATCGAAACAAAATATTGACATTAATATCGATACATGCATATTGTGGTAGGTAATTCCAAACAAAATTGGTTAAGGGCCCGCAACCCGGATTTGTACCGATTTATTACATATTTCCCTTAAACACGGTAAGTTTTAAAGCTCTTAAAAAGATGTTATTCTTGAAGATAATATCTAGACTTTGCCCGCGCCGAAACGTAAATTATATAAAATTCCCTCGATGGAAAAAAATCGCAAAGTACGCTCAAAAAATTATTATTAACATGTTTGTTTCAGTTATTTTACAAGTTATATGTATGAAAAAAATCACAGCTTTTCTTTAAATGCTGTTTAAGATAATGCCCGCGAGATTTTTGCTCTATTTTAAACGAGTCGTGTTTTATTAAACATTTTCGCAATTTTCGCATCAATTTCGTAGCTGTAAATGTTAGCGCTCTCCTCTAACATTCATAATTTCGTATCTCTCCATCTTCTTCTTTTCGGACCCGGTTGCAGAGCCTTAAAGCCAGCAGCTTAGCTATTCTCGTTTTCCTACTGCCTACCCCGAATAAAAACTCTGTGCACACCACTGTTCCCCCCCCCCCCAGCTGTTGGGCCGACAGAAATATTGAAATGTAAAATCTTTTCTTTGTTTTCTCGTATATTGGAGGGGTCAGAGAGGGCATCTAGGTCTGCGAGCCAGTCTAGGGTCTCAGACCCTGTGGATCTAATCAATCCGCTCGGGGAATGATGGAGTGGGCATTCGCTGACCACATTTCGTTCGGTAATCTGCGCCGCATAACATTTATACATCGCCGACTCTCCGACTCAGCATCCTACATTTCTACCGAAATATAGCATACTTCCCTTGAACACTGTATAAGCAAAATATATGCTATTTTTAAAGATAATCTTTAATCTCTATACATTTGCATAAATCAAAAAGTAATTATGCTATGTTATTCCCTCCACAGAAAAATAGAAAAAATATATTTGGTTCTGTTATTTAACATGTGTTAGGCATGACAAAATTTACAGTGTTTCTTTAAATGCTACTTTAGCCGCCGCTGCCCGAATTTCAACGGATTTCTAACATATCCTCCAGAAGTTTTTAAGCTCTTAAAAAATATATGTTATTTTTGAAGATAATATCTATACATTCCCCGCGCTGAAACGCAAATTATATGAAATTCCCTCGATAGAAAAAAATCGCAAAGTATGCTCAGAAAATTATTGTTTTCACGTCTGTTTCAGTTATTTTACAAGTTATACATATATATGAAAAAATTCACAGTGTTTCTTTAAATGCTGTTTTAGACAGCCCCCAGAGATTTTTGCTCTGCTTTAAACGAGTCGTGTTTTATTAAACATTTTCACAGTTTTCGCTTCAATTTTACCGTTTATAAATATTAGCGTACTCTCTCCAACATTCGTAATTACATAACTCTCCACCTTCTTTTTGAGCGGGGATACGGCGCCTTAAGTCGTTTGTCGAGAGATTTTTACTCTACATCAAGTAAGTCATGCTTTATTGAATATTTTCGCTCAAGCCTATTAATCACAACTTTTTTAATATCAGCGTGCTCCCTCTATCATTCGTTTTTACATATGTCCCTTTCAAACCATCTTCTTCTTCTTTTAAACGCTCACTATGCATCACGTCATCATGTGAGCCCAACGGCAGTAGAATCACCTTATCCCATTTAGGAAGGACCAGAGACAGTGAGTGTAAAATACAACACCGTGATTTATAAAAAGTACATTTTCCTCCTTACTCATAATCGCAGAATAAGATAATACCACGGTAATACGAACGGGTTAGGTGAAATTGTCGTACAATTATGATTAAGGCGCTTTGATGTATAATATTCTACAATTGATTACGGTAAACAAATATTTTGATCTCGGCGGAACAGCTGTAACTTCTTTGCTCTGGACCCAGAGTTCTGAAACCCGGAGTCTTAAAAATTTTATATTTTTACTGTATCCAGGAGTTAAAGACACCCTTAGTATCGTCCTAATAAAAGGCTACCATCAGAATAGATAAGAGACCGAATGTCAAGAGCCCAAGCTTCCCTCTTACCATGTTCGATCCCTCCCTCATACCTTTGATTCAAGATACCCTTTCTTCATATTATTTGTGTTCTGATTATTTAGTTTGAAAGCTGAAAATGAAACAAAAAAAATACAAAAATATAACCTTATCGACTTATCTCGTGAGTCTAAATTCAAACAGAATTAATAAACGTCGATACGCACCAAACTTTGGGCATTTGGTCTCAGGTCCAAGTTCAATTCCTCGGATGCTATATCTTCCATCACGACATAAGCTAAATTTTCCGCTTACTGTGGTGTTAGTAGAAGATTTTCAAATTATTATTTATCAGGTTATTCGTTACCCTGGAATTTTTGCCTTTCTTTAAAAAACGAAATAAATTGCATAAGGGGACCGAAAAGTAATGAAAATCGGTTGGTAAAGCTGAGAAGTGGAGGGGAACGGGTCGGCTATTATACGGAAAGCCTTTCTCGATCAATGTGCGAAAAATCAAGCCAATGGAAGGATGCTCTCTCAGGTAAAAGCGAACATCACGACGATGCTCATTGGTTTTTTTTTCAGAGATGTTGTGCTCACAGAGTTTGTTCCTCCAGGTAAAACAGTTAACCGACAGTTCTGCATGGAGGTACTAAAGGGGTTGCAAGAGAGCATGAGGAAAAATCTTCGAAAAAGGTCGAATTCTTGGCGCACAGGGGACTGGTTCTTCAACCAGGACAACGCACCTGAGCACACCGCGTTGTCTGAGAAGCAGTATTTAAGCAAGCATGGAATGACCCAAATGTTCACCCGACTGTCTCCCTGTGACTTATTTCTGCTCCCTAGGATGAAAAGGGACTTGAAAGGGAAATGTATTCATACTGTTGAAGAAGTGAAAAAAATCGCTGGAGGCCATAAAGGACATTCCAATCAGTGGGTTTCATAATTGTTTTGAACAGTAGAAAAAAAGGTTTAACAAGTGCATACACTCTAATGGTGAACCCTTTAAAGGCGACCAAATTTCGGTGTAAAAATATTGAAAATAAAAAAATTATAAAGAAATTCTCATTTCATTTGTGTGCGTCCCCTTTAAAATGATTTGCCTGTACTATAAATGCCACAAAGGTCTTCCGTCAAAAAAACGCAAAAAGGTTCGAGATGGGTTTGCGATTTTCCATGGATCTATAAAAGAGATATTTGTAAAATTTTGCATTTGCAATGAAATATATTTTTCAATAGGAACTGCAAAAAAGGGGTATAGTTAGATAAAACATTTTTCTCTTTGAATACATACAGACTGGGGATCGAGTTGCTTCCGCTTTAAGAGTCTTTTGTGTGATACCTATATACAATTCGTTTCATTTTGTCAAAATAGATGGATTAAAAATGATGATTAGTAAAAATACAAAAACGTGAAGTTTGTGAACCTTTTGTAGTCTTGATGAAACTCTTAATTTAAAATCTGTTTGACTTTAACCCTTCAACAGTGGTCTAAGCTATCAAAGAAATCTCTTTGCTCATTGCATTGTATTTTTCATTCCTACTTGTCTAACTTCTCCCACGCAAAATGTAATCTCTTATAAAAACGTCCTTTATCGTTTCATTCAAAAGAATTTATCTTGATAGTCTTTCAAAACTGAGAGAAATATAAATAACTTCGTAATGGTTTTTTGATTACTTAATGCAAAGTCTTGTGGCTTTTCCACCACTTAAGATACTTTTAAAACTGTAGAAAGGAAACCTTTTTTCTTACGCGTCCAATCTGAAATACGTATTCTTTAAGACTCTGCATTCCAATTTTCTACCGACATATGACAGACTTCCCTTGAACAGTTTTTAAACACTTAATAATCTGTATTCAGATCCCGAGTTGAAAACGCAATTCTCTTGATAGAAAAAAATCGCAAACTAAGCTCCTAAAATTATAAAATCCACAGCAGAAGGGTGATTATTCTATGTATCTTTTGCGACAGCGTAACGCGTGTTAAATCTGCCGTACACGACACATTTTGACAGTTTTCTTAAATGACAACAAGCTAACAAGCTAAATATTGCGTTTGTGTTAAGATATCAACTCTTAAAAGTAGTTACCCTAACGCCAGAAATGACGGCGCTTTGCCGCGTAATTCTCGTTAAGAGATGTCAATCGCGGGAAAATTCGCGGGACAGCGCGTCAACGGATAGTTATTTATGAACTCCTATTAGGCTCATGTAAGTAGTTTTAATAACGAATGATTGGTAATTCGTGTTTTAAGTAGGGAATTAATCCATTTAACATACGACAGGCATAGACAAGACATTGAAAGCCATAGATAATCACAGAAATTTGAGGCGCATCGGACGCCTTCCGATAACCGACGGATTTTGCATTTTTGTCTCGTAATGCTGTCTTAACGCAAAAGATAACACAAAGCTACATAATCGCTATTCTGTTCTGTTATTTAATGACAGATATGAAAAAGTTTCACAATGAATTCATTAAAAATAATATATAGTATTTTTGCGGCACGTTCCAGAGTGAAAGACACTCTGAGTATCGCCCTGGTGTAAGACCACCATTCAAAATTGAAACATTGCCTGGTGTCACTGGCTCCAGACGGGAGAAGCTGGGACGCTTGTGAGGTATACACGTAAAAAACTCTATCCAGCATTTTCTTAACCATCGTAATTATAAATATAACATTGTTATTTCAGACACGTAATCTCGTTCTAACGATGCGGTAATTTAACCGTACGTACCAGTTGTGAACGTGAAGTGAGCGCCCCTTGTGCTAATGAACTTCGTGTGAACGTGTGCACGAGTGCGGCTTTTCCCACGTTCACACCGTTTCGGATAGCTACAACGGGTGAACATCGCGTCGTAAGTCAAAATTTTCTATTTTACGTTTTATTTCTGAATAGTAAATGTGATTTTCCATGCCCCATGAAAACCGTACTATTTTAGTTTGGGAGGCGAGTATGGTTACCGCCGCCACGGGAACCATTTATTGGACAACCAACACCCCTTCCACAGGTCACCCCAAGTGGTTCGCTACGTTTGGTGACTTAGCAGGGGTGCCCGGGTTCATGGGATGAGGTTTGTCTAGGTCTTGGTGGCGGATACGTTTGCCCAACCACTGCGTGGCGGGCTGGATCGGAGGAGACCAAAGATATCAATATCTTTGGAGGAGACTGATTGAGGGAGGCCTTTTGACCTCTCCAGCCGGATTCTCCCGACCCTTCGCACCGCAGTGTGAGGAATAGATTCATACTTCCGTCACTCCTCCTGGCCACACTGACCCCCAGATTCCTACCCACCCCTCTACCTATACCTTTTTCCTTCCCATATCTTCTTCTCCTTTCTTTCCCTTAAAAAACCCTCCACACAGCATCCTCAAAGATGACATAGGCCCCTAGGAAAATTGTTTTCCTCGGTGCCTCCTGTGTGGAGCTAATGTAAAAAAAAAGTTAGATCACTCCATCTCCGCGAGATGATGCTAGTGTCTCTTTTCGGCGGGACCGCATGTTCATTTTTCATTTTTCTATGGGATGTGTGATATGTACCAATTTCGATTGTTGATTCATGGGTATCTTGGGTTCTTTATTCAAAGTGCGTAGGTATTTAATTTGGTCAAATGTTTACTTTTATTTTATTTATTTATTTATTTGTAATAAACAAACAGCTTTTACATAATATACAGTCATAACTATACAAACTGAAGTCAAGCCACAGAGTTTCTTATTCTACATTGGAAATGAAGTTTTAATATCTTAAAATTAATTATGGGTTAATTATGGAAGGGGAGAGGAATAGGAATATAGGAAAAGGATAGGAGATGCTCCCGATACATTCTATACTCTCATATTAATAATCGATCGTACACCTTACTTCATATCGATATGCTGTGAAATTTTGTATTATATTGTGCACATACACGAGGAATTGGGAATTTTTTTCTAATATTTGTACTATATGAGGGTAAATAAAATAAATCGGATTGCCGGATTGTCGGATTGATCTTGACGGAATATGAAATTTTGTTGAATTGGTAAGTTCTGGTGAGTCCAGGCCATTATTTAGAATTTTAAAGAATAGGATTTGATAAAAAATTAGACGTCGTATTTGGAGGGAGTTGAAATTGTGAGATTTAATGGATTCGGTATAATTTGAGAAGTGTAAGTTTATTTTCAAATTTATGTATTTAAATTTTTTTTAAATTATTTCTATTCTTTCAATTTCAGCCAAGACTAAGATGGAGCGACAACGTCCTCAAAGACATATCTATCTTGGAGCTTCCAAACTGGAGAGAGCTGGCACAAAACCGAGATGAGTGGAGGAAGACTCTTGGGGAGGCCAAGACCCACCAGGGGTTGTAGAGCCAATAGTGATGATGATGATTCTTTCAATACGGGCTTGGTATAAAGGAGTCCAGATCGGTGTACATTGATCCAAGTGCGGGAGAATATATGAGATGTAAAGGGAATATAGAGTGTTTATATTGTGGAAGAGTTTTGCTATACCAATTATAAATCCCAGCATTTTATTGGCTTTTTTAATAACTTCATAGGTGTTTGAAAGAACAAAATGAATTAATAGAGAGAAGATATGTTATTGAGACGACGCAAGTGGTTTCACTTTTTTTACATTAGCTCCACCCAGGAAGAAACACACATCCTTAAGGATAAAAATTTCCTCTTATTTCATCTTTGGAGGGAGATGCTGTGTGGAGGGCCTTTTTAATAGAAATGAATCTGGAGATCAATGGGTCCAGGAGTGACGGACGTAGGAATCCACTCTACCCATTGCGATGCAAGGCAATGGGTCGAGGGAATCGGCTGGAGGCTGGACAGTTCAAAAGGTCTCCTTCAACCAGTTTTTTTCCGATTCGCAGTTGGTTGGGAAACGCATCTCTCGGTTGGGCACCACTGCTAAATTACGCAGCGAACCACTTGAGGTGACCTATGGCAGGGGTGTTAGTTTTCCAATAAATGGTTCCCGGGCGGCGGTACCCATACCCGCCTACCAAATTGAAAACTCACTTTCACTGAAATAATTCCATTTGAGATACTTTAACCGCCCGTTCATATACACATTCTATGAATGGCTAACCTTTCCAAAGCGGTGCCACATTTTTGTTCGATTAGTGTAAATATAACGCATCTTGTATCTTCATAATGTCATTGGATGATAATTTTTTTTAGTAAATAATTTCACTTTCACATATTATACAATTATGATATCCCTTGGTTTTTTCACGGGCCTTGAAACATGAAGCAAGGAAGTAAAATGCCAAATATTCAAGCGGAGACATTTCCAATTAGTATTAGCCACGAGTGTTTGACATTCATAATACGTATCATCAAAAGTTTAATGGGATGAGAATTTAGAATTGGATTCCGACGTATGCATTGAAATCATCGACCAACAAAATCTAGACGGGGCGTGTGGATGTTGAAAATGACACCTAAACCAAAATTATTGGTTTAAAATAAAACAATAACTTTGTAAACATCACTTTTATTTTTATACTTTATGCTGACCGGGTTTCGCTACAACCGTATGGTTATTAACTACCTTGCTATTAGTGTTTATGGCTTTCCTAAGTTCAAGTGCCTCTAAATTATTTAACCTTATACCGATATTTTTTTTATAAATAAGTTTGGCGCCAGCGTTTTTGTCAAATCTATGATCGTTTTCGATCAAGTGGTTTGCAAATTCATAAATTTAACAAAAACGCAGGCGCCAAACTTATTCATAAAAACAATATCAGTATAAGGTTGGATAATTTAGAGGCACTTGAACTTAGGAAAGCCATAAACACTAATAGCAAGGTAGTTAATAACCAGCTAAATTTAAATAAAAGTCCCTTACTAAGATTGTTCCCTATTGATAAAGAACACGTCCGTTCCCTTCCCAATTCTCCATCTATGCTTCCTTCTTCTTTCTCCACTTGACGAGTCCATCCCATTTTTGGTAAATTATATATTATAACACAAATGTAACCTAATGTTAGTAGAGTATTATACTGCCCTGATGAAGCTACGGTTGTAGCGAAACCCGGTCGGCATAAAGTATAAAAATAAAAGTGGTGTTTACAAAGTTATTGTTTTATTTTAAATTAATAATGTCACATCACAAAGTATCCGCTTCATATGAACAAACAAAATTATTGGTTCCAAAAGTTGGGTTACGAAAACATTTACCAAAAAGAAAGTGCATTGTTTCGCAATCAAAAGATCGCAAGAAGCGTTGTTTTATTTTCATATTTTGTTAAATTGTAGTTTTGTTATAATTTGTTGAAGTGTTGTAGTTTGTTTTTGGTCTGCTAGTACCTACCAACTTTTTCTACCAAGATATTATGCTTTCGAAGCGAGACGACGGAATGGGAGTTTGGTTATAAAATTACTCATAGGTGGGCCGAATTTTTCGACCGAATTCGTAAGACACGCCACATCTAAAGAGTTGGTATATCGACGATTGGAATGTATGGAATTAATTGTATACTTAAGAGCCCGCAACCCGGATTTGTACCGATTTATTACATATTCCCTTAAACACGGTAAGTTTTAAAGCTCTTAAAAAAATATATGTTATTCTTAAAGATAATATCTAGACTTTGCCCGCGCCGAAACGCAAATTATATAAAATTCCCTCGATAGAAAAAAATCGCAAAGTATGCTCCAAAAATTATTATTAACACGTTTGTTTCAGTTATTTTACAAGTTATATGTATACAAAAATTCACAGTGTTTCTTTAAATGCAGTTTAAGATAATGCCCGCGAGATTTTCGCTCTATTTTAAACGAGTCGTATTTTATTAAACATTTTCGCAATTTTCGCATCGATTTTGTCGCTGTAAATGTTAGCGTTCTCCTCTAACATTCGTAATTTCGTATTTCTCCATCTTCTTCTTTTCGGGCCCGGTTGCAGAGCCTTAAGACTTAAAATTAATAATGTTGTCAAGAATTTAACAGCAGGTAATTAGTGTAACGCGTATTTCATTGGCACTCACTTTAAAAAATTCACTTTATGTACCACTTATGTTTTTGATACGAAATATATTTTATGTATTATTTTTATGTCATGAAAAAAAATAATTTTTTTGAATAATTTAACCTGCTATGCTAGGGAGAGGGATGTCCCTGTGTTATAGCCGATGAAGTTTACAGATTGAATTTATTTGTTCTCTTCTTGCCTCGTTCACATTCATACATCGTCTCATACATGCTCTTCTATTATTCTGACTCTTGACATGGCCCGACTCAAGTATCTGATTCACTTGGCCGTGCCATGTCTTTCTCGGGCGTCCCCGACTTCTTCTACCATTCACATCTGCGTCATATATTCTCCTTGCACTCCTTTCCTCGTACATTCATTCTACATGCCCAAACTATCGGAGCGTTCCTTTCTTGATCTTACTCATTACGCTTACATCAGCCTTGCATTCTTTGCGGATATCCACATTTCTCACACGATCATACATGATTTTACCACACATACGCCTCAGAAATCTCACGAAGAAGGTTGAAGATTTTTGGGGCTAGTTAGTTGAATAGTCTTTGAGCCGATGTAGTATTATTTAGTTTAGGTACTTTAGATAGTGTCGGTCGGTTATAGTTCTGGTATAACGGTGTTTAGAGAGTTTTTTCTTGTATTTTTACAAGAATTATATTAGAATAAATTTTAGACAGATTTGACGCCTACTTAAGACATTTTATTCAATGAAGAGTCGAATGGTGAAGTATCTTGTCGGTCCCTTGTTGATAACACGTGTTACTATTTTTGGGCTTTTTGTAGAGGATCAATAATAGTTTGCGCACAGTCACCCAAAATGATAATGCCGTATGCTAATAGGGAATGGCAGAGAACATATTACAATGTTTGAACTGTTGTATGTGTGAGGATATTTCTAAGAGTTCGAAAAACATAAGAGAGCTTGTTCGAAAAAATTCTATTGTAACGAAATTATTAACTTACAGATTTGACAGAAAAAAGAGAGAGAGAACGGGAGATACATAAAATTATTCACTGCTATCTACATTATGTCTTAGCAGTATTGCAAGTGTCCCCAATTCCCATTGTTTAAGACGCCATAACATTTTCACATGAATGCATTTAAAAATAATATCGCCTACCTTAGCCCTCTCACCTACTTTAACCCTCTCATAACAAGGTAGAGTGCTGAAGTAGATATTTTCGTCGATAATTTGAACGGATTCAAAAAAAAGTTCTGGCGCTGTTAAAAAACACTAACTAATTAGGTATATCGTGTCAATTGTCTCTCTATGCATGCCTCGTGGATTTCTTATGTCTCTTGCCACTCATTGTAATGTGTGTTACTTGAGTGAGCTTCTACATAATTTTGTATTTTTATGTGTGATGTTTTTTGTTTTTCTAATTGTATGTATCTGTATTTAATTGTTTGTAATTGTAGATTTATGTAATTGTGTATTAACTGAGTTTTTTGTAACTGGATTGTTCTCACGTAAGTGAACATCTGTAAAAGCCAGTATAAATAAATAAAACGTCATTTTAACACAGGAGATACATCAGGGCCGACGATGATTACTAAAACTCCGAAGGTGAACTTTATAGATTTTAAGGACCTTACTAATAAACGCGTTTTAAATTTTACTATACAACCTTTAATTTAGGGTAAATAATTGCTTATAAAGTAAATGGCTTTGCGTTTTCGTTTTTCAGTTCGTCAAGCACAGTTCATGCGAGACTCTTCAAAATGAGAAGAAGAAGAATGGCTTATTAAAATTGACTTTGACTTCTGGTTCTTTTGATGATCTATAAAATATTTTCTCAATAATAAATGTGCTCTTTACACTTGCTCTTTCTATGGTTCCATTCATACAAATAGCAAGTAAGTTAATAAATACTTGAACATTGACAAGAAGGCCTGAATACGGTTTTATATTCACAATTGATTTCGTACTATTTAATTAGCTTTTTTGACTGCTTAATTATTTATTTGTCAGTTGGGAGCGGATCAGTGAGTTGTGCGAGCGTCAGGTCTACGGAAACACTCAATGAAATCGATTTTCATTTTAAGCGCACGAAAAAATTCTTCATAGACCCAAAAACTTACATTTCAAGCAGAAAATTAAGAGGGTATAACAAGAGAAAACCAGAAATATGTCATTTTTAAATCAGATTTTAGACGTACTGACTCTTTTCCACAAAAAAATTATAAATTGATTTCGAAAGATTGTTCTTTTATCTAGGAAACGCATGTTTTAAATTTTGAGAAAAAATGTCTATTTTTAGTATAATAAGGTTACACCATAGGTCGTTGGTAGATTTGTTAAATTTTCAAAAAAGATTTTGTATTATACAACACCCATTTCAAATCATATAATCATGCAGTAAAATAAATCAATACATTATCTGGGAAACGCATGTTTCAGAATTTTAATGTTAGTTTAAATAAAATCATTCATAAATATATACGTACATGTGTTGGTTGACGAAAATTGGTCCGTTTGTGTATTTATTTGCGCACTTACAACCTAACATATTTCAGATTTTTTTACATTCTTATTTAACTTAGACATTATTGAAAAATGATAAATACATATAATCAAAAAATAATTACGAAATTACATAATTTTAATAGTTTTAGCATCACGCCTTTCTGCATTTTTGGATGTAGGTATAAATGAAAGCAAATTGGGATTGAAGTAAAATCGATATTGAGTTATTATTTTAAAAAGCTGGTATGGAGAATAATTAATCTTTCTCATTGGAACCACCCTGTACGATCGTAAGAACAACTTTCGACGAAATGTGGATTTTCGGCCGCTGGCTGGTTAAGAGCGTTTAACCAGCCAGCGGACGAAAATCCACATTTCGTCAAAAGTTGTTCTTACGATCGTACGATTACGTTAAGAGCGTTTAACCAGCCAGCGGACGAAAATCCACATTTCGTCAAAAGTTGTTCTTACGATCGTGCAGGGCGGTTACAACGAGAAAGATTAATTATTCTCCGTACCAGCTTTTAAAATTATAACTCAATATCGAATTTATTTCAATTCAAATTAGCTTTAATTTATGCCTTCATCCAAAAATGCTGAAAGGCGTGATGATAAAACTATTAAAATAATGTACTTTTTGTAATTATTTTTTGATTATAAGTATTTATCATTTTTCAATAATGTCTAAATTTAATAAGAATGTTAAAAAAATCTGAAATATATTAGTTTGTAAGTGCGCAAATAAATACACAAATGGACGAATTTTCGACAAGAAACACATGCACGTACATATTTTTTAATTATTTTATTGAAACTAAAATTAAAATTCTAAAACATGCGTTTGCTAGATAATGTATTGATTTATTTTACTGCATGATTATATTATTTGAAATGGGTGTGGTATAATACAAAATCTTTTTTGAAAATTTAACAAATCTGCCAACGACCTATGGAATAACCTTATTATACTAAAAATTAAAAAAATTTCTCTAAATTTATTGCATGCAAATGCTAGATAAAAGAACAATCTTTCGAAATCCATTTATAATTTTTTGTGGAAAAGAGTCAATATGTCTAAAATCTGATTTGAAAATGACATATTTCTGGTTTTCTCTGGTAATGCCCTCTTAAACGCTCTTAAATGTCACGGTCACGAAAAATTGCGAAAAGAATAAATCTCTCAAAACTGTGCCATAATTATGAGGTTATTTGAAGAATTCAAAATTCTTCAGGAAAAATTATATGTATTTATTTGCCTCCACCCAAATTAATTTATGATTTACACCGCGGCGAATCAAACCCACATATATGTAGGTACATTGTGGTTGCCAGGAATAAACATTCAAGGGTACGATAAATGTGTCAGGCACTGACTAGTTACGTAAATAACATATCTTGGATTGGAAAATGGTCACCTGACTTATCGTCTGGTCACGTCACAAATGTTTACCGTGGTGGCAGACACAGTTGACACTTGGTCATATCGGATCGCTGCAGTCCTGGATTTGTCAATAGGCCGTGTAGGCCGCGGCCTAGGGGCGGCAAACTTCAGGTAGCGGCGCTAAGCCTACAAGTGAGTGATTAGACTGATTATGATGATAGGTGGCAACTTCTAAGAAGGAGGAAAGGGCGGCGCAAATGAAGTGGCCTAATCTTATAAAAAGTAAAAATCCGCCACTGGATCACTGGTTTTAAGTCGTAATACTTTAAAAAGCTCTTTGAAAGTTTTGCCAATTTTGTAAATTAGGATTTATTTAAGTTTTCGACACCTTGATGAAAGCGTACAGGTATTTTCACTGGTATCAATCAGTTTTTCTAAATTGGACAAACTGATACCAGCGAAAAATTTGTCACCTTAGTTGGACAAGGTTCTAACTGATATATTTTTTTAAAACGCATTTTTTCAAAAATTTGAATTGTTTCAAAATTTTCAAACAATTTCAAAAATTGTTTTGGTCATTTCTATAACCAAAATATTTTTCAGAAACATATGTGTTATACTTCCATAGATACTTGTATGGACCTTGACTGGTCATGTTTTGTTTTTGTCAGTATCAGAAATGACATTGTGTACGGATTTATATTTTTGTGATTTTCTTACTTTTTCACTTACATAGGAGCCATCCATAAAATACGTCACACGAATTTCATGATTGTCACATCGTCACATTTATGAGACCCTTGTTTGACGTCTAAAAATAATCGAAACAGTTGCAAAACAGTAGTCCAATTTTTTTTACATGTGACGTCACAGCGCTTGTGACCATCCCATACCCCTTGTCACACTTCCTACTCCCCTCCCCGCCTTAATGTGTGACGTAATTTATGGATGGCCCATTACGGGAATTACGTTTCATTTTCTTTGTACGTGTGAAGGAAATTTATTATAATTATTGTATTTTTCCTTTGGAGAGGTGCAGACATACGTTCACCGTTTGTCTCATTTTCGACTATTGACATTCAGTGTGTAAGAAAGAGGGGCAGCATTCTATGTTTAGAACAAAAGCAAAACAATCAATGCATTGACATTTGGAGTTTTTGAATTTTTAGAATTCACTCACTATTCAATATTATATTTATCACAATATTGCTGTAGTTCTTTCAAAATATGGAGAATTCGTTTCATACAAATTGTATGAGGAAAAGAATTTTCTTCATATCTATGTTTTTCGTGAATTTTTTCGATGTTTTTATAGTTATTCTGCTATTCGGGGCGGAGACAAATCCAACAAATCAAAGATTATAAAAATCGGGCCAGCCGTTCTTGAGTTATAAATGGAGTAACTAATCCGACTTTGTTTTATATATTAGAGATTTTTAATTTCAGATAAAAAATTGTAGAAAGTATCTTAGTTTATCGTACTTTAATGGAAAATATAGAGTGTATTTAGAACCTTACGTAATGGATTATTATGCCCTACTAGGCACTGGATTATTATACTAGGCACATGGTTCTATCTGCAAGATTGGGTATGTTCTAAAATGGTAAGTAAACGTCATATTTAAATAGTTTTCTTTAAAATATGTTCAATTAAAATACTTTACAACCTCGAAATAGAAATTGGTAAATAGATAATGAGAAATTTTATTTGCAAACTTTGACATCGCAAATCTCGAAACAAGTGAAGTTAGAACCCTGTCCAACTGAAGTGAGGTAATAATGTAAGGTTATGGTAATTTAATTAGATTTTTACAGGAAATTTTTGTGAAAAAAAAACCCTTTTGAGATATTTTTTTGCATATTGATCCACTTTAAAAAGCTCATATCTTGTATGGTTTAGTGTCCAGATTTAATAATAAACCACAATCAGGCAAATATTTGTATTCTTTTATGGACGTACAAATTATTGCGTGAGCACCGTTATCAATACAATCAATTATGTAATACCTAGCTAATAATAACCGAGTGAAAATGTTTGCTCAGAATAAAACAGAGTCGCAAAGTCTAATAAATTTCAAAAGTTTTGTGGTAGAACGCGATGACAATAAGTGCCTGAGCTGCGAGTCTCAGATTCTACAGAAAGCAGGTAGGTGGAACAATACCTTGTCAACAATTAAATAAATTACTTTATAGTGAGTTCAAAACAATCTTGGCAACACGCTTTATTAAATATTTTATTGTCATGACATTAAGTAAACTGTCAACGACCTCAGTAATTTATTATGTTTTAATGATCATAATAGAATACAAGAACTGCGTCTTTCTCTACCCGTCTTCGTCAATCTTTATCTTTAATTTTAAAGTTCAGTTCAAAATAATTATCATGATAAAAAAGGCTTGAAGCTATGACATCAAGATTTGAACAATAATAATGCGACTAATTGTTAATAGATGTCTCTGTGGCTATGTTTGATTTTAGAGCGAAATTTCTTGTGAAAAATGTGTAATAAGTAGGTAAATCTCTTCCTAATAAGCCTATTTTTCTAGCGTAAACCATTTCTCAGAATTGTTTAAGCGTATCCAATAGAAACCGGTCAAGTCTGGAGTCCCAAAATACCTGAAAAACCCCTTTACCCTGTTGAGAAACGGGATAAAAAAACAGAAACGGGACGCCGTTTGATATATTCCACTATTTTAACCAACGGATTGCAATCCTTAGAGCACGGGCTTCGCCGGTTGGCTCTGGAATGATTTGCCGACCTCTGTGTTTCCTCCCGCCTACAACATCTTTCCATCCTTTCCTCAAAAAGACCCCCGCACTCAGCATTCTCAAAGATTACACAGGCCCTGCTAGAAATTAGGGCTTCCTGTGTGGAATTAATGTCAAATTATATATACATATATATATTTTTTTTTTCACTTTCCTTAATCAGTGGTGGAAGTTTTATACTGTATACAAATTTCAAAAATAACTACTAAAATTACTATATGTGAACTGTACATTTCCAAAAAGTACGCATTACCTACACATAATATCGACAAAGAACACGTTTTAAACTACAAAGCAATTTCCCACAGACTAGATAGATCTGTCAGCGTGGTTTTGATCCTGTAAAAACATGGGCCAGACTCTGAAGTCAGAAAAGATAAATATTCGGTCTTTGGCACGATCCAAATGTTATTTATACTGAAATCTAATTTCTGCTAATCGACGGGAGACGTGGGCTTTGACTGACAATAGTCTGTAAACAGGCAGCTTATCGATTTTTGATCGCCCTGTTTACATTACTTTTGCGAATCGCTTCCAAATGGTCCAGACACATTCATAAAGCAATTTAAATTTAATTTAGTGAAAACCTATAGTATCATCGATATTAGAGCTACTCTTCCCAATTATTCGTTAGAGATACTTCAATATCCCAGAAACGAAATATTGCAATCCAAGAATTCTCTTCTCCGAATTCTATATTCTTTCTTTATCGTAAGGGAAGCTGAGATTATCCAACTAGTCGACAACATCGGGATTCACTTTATTTTGCAACGATATAACCCCGAGAATCTGGAGAAAGGGGCATTCTTCTACAACGTGTTGTGTGGTAAGTATTTATCAACATGTAAAATTCTCACAAGATTCCATAAAGTCCTTCAGGCCCTGTTTATGTGTCATACAGGCTGTTACGGTTAAAAAGCCGGAATGCCTCTCCCACTAGTTGTGAAGATACCGCGGCCATTTTGGCTTTTTGTTTGAGAAAGCAACAATGGTTTCACATGGGGGTGACAGGAACCTCGCGGCTGTCGTACCAGCAATAACGCGGACGTAACGTGACAGCACAATGAAGCCGTAACTTCGATGATTATATATCGATATCCCTAGCACAGTTTCACTGTTGATAGCCGAACCGATGTTGACATGGAATACATAAAAAAATCGATATACGCTGGCTACACTGGCGGATCTGACCACGAATTTACATTACGAAACGTCAAACGCCAATCAATTACGTAAAAATATAAATAATTTGGCTGTTTTGAATTGAAATACTAACCTAAATATGCATTGGCAGACCGCTTTTTTTCTAAACGGGAATTAATTAGTTAATCTCATGTTTCAAACAATCTAGTTTCTTAAAAAACGAACGGAATAAATTGATCGCGTTACTAAAAGCTTCGTTAGTTGAACTCCGTTCAAATAAGCATCGATATATTAACTATAGATTAGCCCTCCCATACCCAATTCCAATCCCAAAGTGACACCACCTACGAGAAATTTCATAATAAAACTACCAATCAAATTCCGTTGCATCTCTTGCGTGACGTAGTTGTTTTACTAGGAAGAAATTAAACATTTTTTATCAAATATTACTTTTCTCGATACGCTGCCTCGAATTCATGTGTTATGCGCATATTTTTTTAGATATTCATATAACTGATTAAATTATTAATAATAAAGTCCACGATAGCCCACACCTAAATTATATCTAACTGCCAGAAATTTGTGTTTTAAAAATGATCTTCACAAAGCTAGTTATTCCGTTACCGCGAACTTGCTGGAAAACAAATTAGCTCCACGCAGACCAACTAAAGGTACAAACCAATGCTTCTTGTGATCTTTTGACTGCGAGATAATGGACTTTCTTTTTGATGAATGTTTTCGTAAACCAATATTTTTGGTTCCGGTGTCATTTTTAAGACCTACACGCCCTGTCTAGATATACTTGGTCGAAGTTAATAAGCCAATGTTTTTGCATAACGAACGATATTATCCAAATAAATGCGTATATTGACAGTTAACCGAAGCCTATCCGATACTATAGAGGTCGGGCTAAAAGTTAATAATCGTCGTACGTTATTTATTTATTCAATTTTTCTTATTTTAACTTTATGAGTAAAACCTCAAATTGTAATATTTAATTAAATGAAGACAATATAAGCGAAACTCAATCGAAAATCTGGAAACAGAAAAATCAGAAAAAGATGTTGACACCTCTGGGACTCGAACCCAGGACCTCTTGCTTTCCGGGCAAACGCACTAACCACTGCGCCACGGTGTCGATATCAAAATCGGTCGTTTTTAAATGTGTCATACTTCGACTAAGAACCACCCACATTAATTAATTATTAATTAAATATTACAATTTGAGGTTTTACTCATTTTTTTTACATGAGCTCCACACAGGAGGCCCAGAGGAATATAATTAATGTGGAGGGTTTTTTAAAGGAAAGGAAGGAGAGGAGAGATCTGGGAAGGAAAAGGGTTTAAGGGGTGGGTAGGAATATGGGGTTCAGTGTGTCCAGGTCATCCGCCTCCAAGACCAAGACAAACCTCACCCCATGGACCCGGGCACCCCTGCTAAATCACTAAACGTAGCGAACCACTTGGGGTGACCTGTGGCAGAGGTGTTGGTTATCCAATAAAGGTTCCCGGGGCGGCGGTACCCATTCCCGCCTCCCAAATTGTTCCATTCAGTTAATGAAGTTAAAATGAAAAAAAAAGTATTGATCTTAGGCTTGCAGAAAAGTCAATAGAATATAATTAAATAAATGGTTGAAGATTTTTCCAGACAGAGAGCATTTAGTTCGGGTTTGAATCTTGCAATCATTCATAAAGATAGTAGCCAATAATATATGCGTTAAGAAAATGAAGATAATGTGGGTGTGGGGATACAGTTAAAAATGACCGAATTTGATATCGAAACCGTGGCGCAGTGGTTAGCGCATGTGCCCGGAAAGCAAGAGGTCCTGTGTTCGAGTCCCAGAGGTGTCAATATATTTTTCTGATTTTTCTGTTTCCAGATTTTCGATTGAGTTTCGCTTATATTGTCTTCATTTAATTAATTCTTATTTATTCGTTGACCGCGATGGTAAATATTGATAACTGACCATAGATGACGGATATGGTCAATATCGTATTGATATAGGGTTTTATCGATCGCCTTTGCAAGACCTACTGATGCTGTTTAGTGAGATCTACGTCTTCTGAAGTAAGAATAACTCTGGCTATTTAGTAATTTGGTTCACCTCGGAGAGTCGCATTCAAATAAACAAAAATTTTAACAAAACAAAAAAACGACTTCAAAAAATGCACTAAAAAGTAAAAAAAAAATTTCGTATTCTTCTACAACTTTATAATCAACTTACCTTTTCTACTCATCAATATGTACGTACGATTGTTATTTTTGGAGTCGGTGTCGACGGGAGAGGAGCTGTCAAGTGAACACGCCGGGCCGCGGGTACCTTGGTTGACACCGACTCCAAAAATAACAATCGTACGTACATATTGATGAGTAGAAAAGGTAAGTTGATTATAAAGTTGTAGAAGAATACGAAATTTTTTTTTTACTTTTTAGTGCATTTTTTGAAGTCGTTTTTTTGTTTTGTTAAAATTTTTGTTTATTTTTTGATTTTTAGTGAATCTGAAGTACACTAACTAATTCGATTAAGATTCGGCCGAGTATCGTAAATTTGTTCTTCAGAATTGGAGAGTTCCGTTACTTTGTCATGGATCCCGTAATCAGAACCTAACCAAACTCTCATCAAACTACCCTTGAAGTACATCCTTTCCAATAAAAAAAGAATCATCGAAATCGGTTGGCGTGATATTGAGTTATTCGTCCATTTGTCGCGCACATACTTGATGCAAATTTAAGACTTATATGATTTTCTCATGGATGCCATTGTCAGAACTGGACCAAATTAAAATGGGACCACACGGGAAGCTTTCAAATAAAAAAAGAGGGACTAAATCCTATTAAAAGGATTACGAAATTTAAGTTTCAATCAGATCAGATCTAAGCTAAGCTAAACATAGTAACAAATCGATAATACTGCTGAAGGTAGGTACATTTTTTCCGTCGATTTTCTTTTTAAACGACTTCGAAAAGGAGGAGGTTCTCAATTCGACTGTATTGTTTTTTTTTATTTTTTTTTTATGTTTGTTACCTCAGAACTTTCGACTTGGTGAACCGATATTGATGATTCTTTTTTTATTTGAAAGCTGTGGCTCTTTCAAATAAAAGCTTTCAAATAAAAAAAGAATCATCAATATCGGTTCACCAAGTCGAAAGTTCTGAGGTAACAAACATAAAAAAAAAATAAAAAAAAACAATACAGTCGAATTGAGAACCTCCTCCTTTTCGAAGTCGTTTAAAAAGAAAATCGACGGAAAAAATGTACCTACCTTCAGCAGTATTATCGATTTGTTACTATGTTTAGCTTAGCTTAGATCTGATCTGATTGAAACTTAAATTTCGTAATCCTTTTAATAGGATTTAGTCCCTAGCGTGTAGAGAGGAAAATGTTCAAAACTTTAAATGATATATTTAACAGAAAATTTCCAACTAATGATTATTATCGTTTATAATTATTGCAAAAAATATTTTTTCCTAACTCAGTGTTCGGAGTCTCAGAAGCCCTAAGGTCATTAAAAGTTTAAACCTTATCAAATGTTTGATCAGAAAATGTGTCTTTTACTACCCATAGTAAGTGTTAATCGAAACATAAATTTAATATTTATACATAAAAAAATCTCTTAAAAGGAATGTTTACTGCTGCCAGCTTTGTCGACGATAATATCTCCAATTTTGATGGATTTTCAGACCATCATGTACATTAAATAACTACCATCTTTTATACCTATGTTTTGTCATTAAAAAGTCGATACTTAAAACCATAAGTTCACTTTTAATCATTATATTTTACTGGGAGTAAAAATTCTCGTCACAATGATAATAATAAGGTAAATGGTGTTATCAATTCATTGTGTTGTTTTAGGCTTAAGAAATTGAGGGAAATATGGAGTTGGGGAAGGTAATGTTGGGAAAAATTCTCTATTCTTGATGATTTTTGAGGCCGGTATGGGTACCGCTGCCCCGTGAAATATTTATTGGATAACCAACATCATTGGATAATCAACATCCTGCCATAGGTCACCCCAAGTGGTTCGCTACTCAGCAGGGATGCCCGAGTAAATGGGGCGAGGTTTTTCTAGATTTGTGCGGCGGATGCTTTTGGCCATTTACTGCGCGGCAGGCAAGATCGGGAGAGACAGGTTGATGGAGACCTTTTGACCTCTATAGCCGGATTCTTGACCCATCGCCTTGCACCGTAGTAGGAAGGACGGGTGCATACATTTGTCACTCCTGAACACTGAACACCTCGACCCTTAGATTCCTAACCACCTTCTTTTTATTCCCTTCTCTAAAAAGACCCTCAACACATCATCTCCAAAGATGACATGGGCAATGAGGGATTTTTTTTCCTTACGGCCCCCAGAAGAGTAATTGTTAAAAAAATCTGGTTAGGAAGGGCATTTGAATTGACTTTGTCTAAGCTTAAGGCCAGTGGTTCCATGAAAATTAAACAATTCTTCAATTGTCATAGTTAATTTTCAAGTTCTATTATTATTCCACTATGTGCCAGTTGTTTCACTGAACAAAAATAATAAAAAAAAACTTGAATAGGATTTTCTCGATACTTGAAAACGTACTTTGAAATTTGACGAATTATTTATTTATTTATTGTAAGAAACAAACAGCAATTTATATACAAGATGAGTTATACAAGAGGTTAAACATGAGGTAAGCCAAAACAGTTTCTTATGCTAATGTTGGTTATTATGATATAATATACAATTGTAATTGGTAATAACCGTTAAATGAAAATGAAAATAACAACAACAACAAAAAAATATATATAAGTATATTAGAAGGAAGAAGGAAGAGGAAAGGGCAAGAAGCAGAGGAAGGTGGGATGGGGACAGGAGATGCTCATGCTGTACCTTTTCTATAGTTGTGCATTAATTTAATTAACATTTGTGGTCGTACGTTTGACTTCGTTTCGCGTATTTCACAAGAGTGTTATTAAGAATATCGATATTGTTAAATTGCGTGTTATATTGCGCGCATATACGGGGGATTGGAGAATTTTTTCTAAGGTTGGTTCTGCACGCTGGCAAATTATTCACATTCTGTGAAACAGCTGACCCAAAGCGTAGGCAAAATCAATTCAACGTATCCGAATGACCACCAATCTAAATCTCACCAGATCACTAGGGCAACATCAATGAAGAATTGTCCTGTCGCTGAGAGCTTATTTGTGACCACATAATTTAAGAGAAACAAAGTTTACACAGTAACAGCTACCAATGATGTGAATGCTGTATTTTTTAATCTAAAATTGAGTAAAACTCAACGTATTTGGAGTGGTTTTATTCGGGATTTGAACTTATGACCTCCAATTGAGAAAGCTTTAAAATTACTACCACATTGAGTTCATCCCAAACAAACTATTTCAAATATTCGCGATCTAAAATTTTAAATGTTATGCGATGTAGAAACTGGCAGAGACTTTGATATGCGGCCAAAAATGTGTCCATTATTAAGCGAACTGCTCATTTAACATGTTTCCCGGCAAAATTTACCTCGCATCATTCCCGAGTTTATTTCGGTGTCATTAAATCACTCGAAAGTTATTTTACTCGCGTTTTGATTCGTTTTTTGTGTCATCGAGCCGAACCAATTTCTACTCAGCTTCAGAATAAATAGGGGAAACAACAGGGCTACTGAGATTTTAAATTAGTTTTCGTGTTGTTCGGCTCATGCATATCTTAGGACCTGTCATAATAAATCGAGATTTATGATTTGACAGAAGTTTTAAAGTTTACCTCACATTAATAATTATGTGGCAAAAATAGACGGAATGCAGACATGTGATTTTTTGTGAGAAAATAGTGTATGTTTTTGACTTGTGTTAATTGACAAAGTAGAGAGAGTTGTAATAATAATGTAAATTCCTGTTGAAAACACTACGAATTTCTTCTTCTGTATTCCAAGTATCTAAAAATCTCTTTTGTATGTATAAACCTGAACCATTACGTATAAGGGTCGACCGAGATCTCGGTCTCGGTCTCGGTCTCGGCATTCCCGGCTACAAATTCTACCGAGAACTCTGTCTCGGTTCTCGGCGAAAAATCGCCGAGATTTTCGGCCATAACCGAGACCGTTGTAAGTAGGTACGGTATAGGATAATGGGATTCAAATCTACCGCGCGCGTCCACATTCGTCACTTGGTGTCAGTGCGTGAGAGAGCTGTCGATTGTGTTGAAAGTTTTTATCAGCACCGCCTTCTAGTGTAGCAAGTGAACAGCTCTTTAGCAGAGCTGGTCAATTATACAACTTGAGGCGACACTCTTTGAAGGGTTAAAACTCAGAAAAATTGCGTTTTATGCGCTACAACATCATGTTGTTCAATTTTGATTGTTAAAACTATTTAAAACAAATTATTATTACATTCTTAAATATACTATATCATGCAAAAATAGCCCATTTTCATTTTTTTCTCAATTTATCTATTCTCGGTCTCGGCTCTCGGTCTCGGCCGAGATTTTAATTTATTCTCGGTCTCGGTCTCGGTCGACCCTTAATTACGTCTGCTGGTGCTCTCTCCTACCAGTGTAACAATAATTTTTTTGAAAATAAGTACCTACCTAGAGGCTTATATTCCAAAATTTTGTGTGCAATTTTTGTAGTTGAAATAGAAACAATCTTTATTTTTAGGGTGTTATGCCGTGTTGCGCTACCTCCTTATTTAGTCAACGTTTCGAGCGTTACAGTGTACGAAACGTTGGCTTAAGAAGAAGGTAGCGCAACACGGCTCTGAATTAATATCCAGCAAATTGGTTTAACCGGTAATAAATCAATTTAGACGCCTTCAAAAGTTGACATTTAAAATCGTATAAATAGGTCGTCTCAATGTGGATTTACCACAGTTTGAAAATTGTTTTGTAATCCGAAACATCTGTTACAAAAATACCTACTAAAATACTTGCAGAACTTGATAATAACACGATTAAATTTAATTTTAATTAAACATTAAAAAAAAAACGATTGTGCTTTAGACCACACGAATGAAGTAAAATTTCACTAACTTATATCTCCCTCTCAACTTCCGTTCGCCCGATCACACTTTTCATAACGCTCTCGCCACGCATTCACCAGCTAACTCCTCAAGTCAAGCTTGCGTAAAGGCCCGACCGTTCGCCTCGCCCGATCACACTTTTCGTAACGCTCTCGTCACGCACTCACCAGTTTTCTCCCCAAGTCAAGCGTGCGTAAATAAGTTTTACTTCAAAAAAACGGCACAACATCCCAAAAATAAATTCCGTAAATACTTTTGACCGTGAAAAATCTAAAATCGTATCCAATCATGTTTTTTTATACGTGACAGCTGATCCTTCATGATGTATAAAACCGTTTTGTTTTGTTATTAGTTTTTGGTGTATTATGCCGTGTTACGCTACCTCCTTCTTTAGCCAACGTTTCGGACAGCGTTGCAGTGTCCATCATCAGGGCAGATGTGTAATAGTTAGGGGTGATGTTTGTACTTATCTACTTAGGAGCGATACCGTGTCGCCAGCTCCACTCCTCTACGAGCTGGCGCTATAATATACTTCAACATGTTTTTTTGGGTTTTGCCTTGATGTAACCGTCAATTACCGGATACCAATAACTATTGAGCTTAGCTCCGTCGTCTCTATTAATATTTATAGGATTTTTGTGAATTTCAATTGCCTCCGTAATCAGGCGCGCTGGTTTAAAAACCGTTTTGGTTTAAAAATAAGCACTGTTATCATAATTAAAACTGTAACGAAGATGTACAAAATAAACGACCACATCAGCCTAGCATGGTGGTTGAAAAATCCACAAATAATATAACCATAACATGCAATGAATAAAGAAAAATTTAAAAAAAAACTCAGAATCATAAATTAGCCAGTGTTTTCTGATCCCTGAATGAATGATCTCTATCCACGGAGATATTCTTTATATTCTACTACTGAGAGCTCCATTTTTATATTTCGTTTATAAGAAAGAAGAACAGATTACAAAGGATCTACCAGCAGTACATAATATTATATCTCTGATATGTCCTTAAAGGCTAAGTCCGGGCTCGCCCGTGCGAAATGCAATACGACGCCATACCATGCATTCCATTGTGAATCTAAAATTTAAAGGCTTCTTTCACCGATAAATTCCATGGCATTTAAACCCGCCGGAGGGTTGAGCTACGTCGCTCCGTTTAAAGGGAAGGTCTACGCCATATTACAGTCGCACCAAATCGCCCGTTAAAGGGCGCTTAAAGTCTTTCGGCGCTACGGCGTAGTACCGTAGAATTACGACGTATTAAATATCAGTCTGTACCACGTAGATTGTGTAAAAAAATAATCTTTTTTTTATTTATTTTAATATTACATAGTTATACATAATACAATCATCAAATAATATGTTTTTTTATCAGATATACACAAACATTGACATTATCACTCTCACAGTCATACGAAAATGTAAAGCGCAATTTATCGAACTGTTGACGTAGCAGATTATAAACACTAGACTGTACGTGTTTTATTTTATTTTATTTTATTTGGGAGACCAACAGTACACATTAATAACTGAGCATAATAGTAATTGAGTCACAATAATTGAACCATTTACAGGTTTCCACATAGGTATTGTATGCAATGGAGAACTCCAGTCCATTTTTTTTAATGAATAATGACCTTCTAACTTAAATAACTGAATTTTTATTTTTATTTTTAGAGTTAGTTTTAATAGTTAAAATAATTGTCAAAGTTTTAATTTTTCAAGACCCCCTGAAAACCACAGTATGTATGGTGAATCGTGTGACGTCATCACTCCTGAAAAATTAGTATAGGATCGGGCAATCAGCTGATTCTCCCTAAAATAGCATTACTATTTTGTGCAGTAGCTTTTGAATATTTTCAATAATAGAGATAAACTAATAAGAGATACCTTTATTTATGAAACATTATTTAGGCCTAAATAATGTTTCAATAAACACAACAACTAAATCTCTATAAACAGTATGTAAATTAATACGGTGGCTTGTGTCATATCATACATTCCCATACAATGACTTTACGGTGACGTCACGACACGTCGAACAGTGACGTCACCTTGACGGCGTGTTTTTACGACCCGATTAGAAATGGACTTTTTAATAATTTTTTAAGAACTCTGCGTTTAATATTATTAAATAAAACTTATATATTCAGAATCAGCGTTTATTGGTCTGTATGAAAATTTTTTTTAAGCCAGAATATTTTTCACTGGAGTTCCTTATTGTATTGATTCCAGAGATACTAATGAAAAATTACATTTCGAGAATCAAGTTATATAGGTGTGAATAGGGAGGGGGTAGGATGGGGGCGGATCGGTTATGTTGAGGTATAGTAATAAAAATATATAAAAATATGCGCAACAAAAAATTAAAAGAGAAAAAAAGGAAGTTCATAGGGTGGTGGTGGTACTAGAGGGTATCTATTGTTATTGTAAAGTGTCCAGAGAGCGTCTGTGCGATTTTAAGGTATGTGGTGCAGATTTAAAAATGTCAAATTGTGTATAGTGTGTGTTGAAAGTATTGGATGCACGATAGATGAAAGAGTTTTGCTTCGAATTAGTGTTGCACCGGGGAAAGCTAAGAATCATGCGTGATCTTGTTCTTCTGTTAGGAACTCGTATCTGTAATCATTGTAAGAGTTCTGGGCAATCTACGACGGATCTGGCTATTTTTCGTAGTAAGAGTAGATACATTGGCCGAGCTTCTTCGAACTTCTAATGATAGTATATTGAAGTACGCGGCTGAATATTGGTGGTTTAGGTGTGGGCAGTAGCTGCGGAAATCTAAGTATTTATCGTAGAAAACGATTTTGAACACGTTCTAGATTTTACAACTAATAAACAACTATTAATATAGGGTTTTAACATTGTTTGTCATAGGTTTAAAATTGAAACCCGTTTATTAGTAAAAACAATTGTCAATATGTTGGTGGAGGTTTTAAAATAAATGCATGATATTAAACGTTTATCCGGCCCTTTTGTTAAATGTGTATATCGCACAAAAATCTTAACTGCCTGGAGCCAGTGGAACTACAGCAAACCAAATTTTAAGGTTATTTTGCAAGACTAAAGGAAGTAAGTAAGGAATAATTATGATTTGAATATGCTCAAATTGTCCGACAGAAGAATTTTCTCTGACTTGGTATTTCTATATAAAATTCTAAATGATTTAGTTGATAGTCCGGTATTGCTAGAATTGATAAGCTTTCGGATTCCACTACGTAATACTAGAAGTCAAGATTTATTTCAGCGTACAAATTCTGGAACTAACTACCATATGTATTCTTCTTTGCCCAGAATACTAATGGAGGGAAACCATTATACCAAGTCAGTGGACATCTTCAATTTATGTTTAAACAAATATAAAATATTGTTACTGAAACAGTTCAGTTATGTACATTGAATGCTTTGTATTTTCTTATTATTCATATGTAATGTAAAAGCCCCGAAAAAGGGCGTTAATCAATAAATAAAGAAATTATTTGAGAAAATTTAGAAGAGATACCTGGCTATTCAATTATCGTTACAAAACATAGTTACAGCAGATATTCGAAATTTTCGTGGCCAAAATTACTGACGTGATTTATTGAAGTAAAACTTCTTTACGCACGCTTGACTGCGTGAATGCGTGACGAGAGCGTTATGAAAAGTGAGATCGGGCGAGGCGAACAGAAGTTGAGAGGGAGATATAAGTTAGTGAAGTTTTACTTCAATCATGTGGTCTAAAGCACACTCGTATTTTTTTAGGTTATTATGTCGTGTAACACTGTAAATAACCATGTCCGAAACTTGACTAAAGAAGGAGGTATCTAAACACGGCATAATACCCCAAAAATAAATCACGATAGCAATTTTGGTCTCTCACCAACGTTGTACTGAATGTACTTTTCGACCTAGAATGATTCTACAATTTAAAAAAAAAATACCCTTCGCACCCATATGAAAAACTTTTTGATCATAAATTTTATTTGCCCTCACCGGAATTTTATCCAGCGACCTCTGGGATCAGAGCCAAGGTTATTATTTTTTTGCCATTTCAAAATGGATCACATTTTTTTTTATATATAAATACTGCGTACACTCACAGTCTTTTTCTAATTGAAACTAATTTATTTCCAGGCGAAAACATTCGATGTAAACTCAGATTCTCATCAAAATCTAATTTTGATTTAATTGACTGAATTGAACATCAAATTAAACCAAATAAAAATATATATTACTCATCAATTATTATAGTCGTCCTTAAACCAACATTTAATTTGTGAAATCTCTTCACAACTAATCTCTATCGGTTCCAAAATCAGTTCCAAAATAAGATTAGACGGATTTATGTGTCGACCTCCGCTGGAAGGTTTTCAAATAATCTATAAGATTAAAGGTAGATACTAGGTAGTTCCACCAATAAGGATTGATAATAAAGCAAGTCGGAGAATACTAAAACTTGGAGTAACGAGGAATTATTGGGAATTCTCGATATCTCTCCGCCCGGGAAATCTTGAGAGATATCTCTGGGTTTCTTGAGGAACGCGGAGTCTTAATTAACCAATTAAATACTTCGCATGTACTCAACATACATATTAAATATTCTCTAATGAATTTAATTTACCAGTAACACTTGTTTCATAACGCTTATGGATTTCATTCGTTTTGTGCTCCGATTGTCATACGAGATCGGAGGAATCCAGACTTTGGAATTCCGCACAATAAGGGTGCCTAACTACACGGTAAACAAGTGACAAGCGCTTTATCGTCAGTAAGTCAGTCCGTTGCTAACCATCGATCGTATCGTGACATTTCGCACCACGCCGAAGTGTTATTCATCATATCGTCACATAAAGTGTAAATCCTACCGTATTCTATCGAATACTTTGTGTGACTCAAACTTTACCGAAGTTCTAATAATCAAATAGAACAATCTCGAGCGCTTATGGACATCTATGACTGTTACAAAACCAGAAGACACAACAACCGTGAGTACCACTTAATTGTGATATACCTTTCTTGTTTGGTGGTTGGGCATATCTTATCGAAATCCATAAGCGTCTTAGCAAGAGTAGCCGCAAGGTTACCCTCATCCCCATGCCCCGTGCATGATTCAACACTAATAATCTAAAGAAAAACACGAAAAAGAACAAGACAGAAAAATGGCAGCAGGAACAGTTGACATCATCATCTGTATGGCCCCAGTTGCCACCGTTATCTTTTTATTTTTCTGTGTCGTACTCTTTTTCATATTTTCGTTTAGATTATTAGTGTTATCTTCTTCTTCAATGATATTTTTTTACATTAGCTCCACACAGGAGGCCCTGATCATCTTTGGGGATGGTGTGTGGAGGGTCTTTTTATGAAAGGAAAGAGAGGAAGTTCTGGGAAGGAAAAGTGTATGAGGAGTAAGAAGGAATCTGTGAGTCAGTGTGTCCGGGAGTGACGGACGAATAAATCCATTCCTCCCACCGCGGTGCAAGGCGATGTTCCGAGAAATTACCGCTGGAGAAGTCAAAGGGACTCCATCAACCATTCTCTCTCGATCCGGTCTGCCAAAGCTGGTGGCAGACCCGGGAAAACCTCGCCCCGTGAAGCCGGACATCAATTCTAAACCACTAAACCACTTGGGGTGCTAGAGGCGTTGGTTATACAATAAATGTTTCTTGGGGTGGCGGTACCCTTACCCGCCTCTCAAATTGTTAAATTAATTTTTGGGCGGCGGGTAAGGGTACCGCCGAAGTGTAGATTAGATACTATCAAAATATCTGCGTGGTGTCATTATTTACCACAATATTATGAGATTATTTTGAACATTTCAAAAATACCAAAATATATTTAGAATGCCAAATCGTAATTCTAATAAAAGACATGATATCTTCGGTTCACATATTTGGCAGACGTTTTGACACGCGTTTATATCATAAACGGTTGTGAACGAGTCATTCAAAAATATGTATTCAAAGTGTCGTGAATGTCGGATATAACTTCAAGAAATACGACGTTTGCGACGCCCATTTGATACAATATTCATAATATTTTCGTTAATAATGTTCAAGAACATACATATTTGAATCTGGATGACTGATACGACGCAGTTAAAATTGATGCATTTTCTTATTTTGATGTATGCGGTGAATTTATTAGCGTCATGAATCAACGCGTAATTAGCGATCTTTTGCATTTCACATTTTACGGTAGGTACGAGGCATATCCAGAAAGTAAGTGTACTGTGACTACAACGGGCGGAAGTTTTTAGTTTTTTGAGGGTTGGCAACACTTAGTGGTACAGGGGGGTCTCTTGACCAGAAAGAGAATTGCAGGAACATTGTTGTACGTAAACTCACGTTTTAGTGTCCAGTTGCGTGAAAATTGTCGGCAAAAAATCCCACCAAGTGCTGTGATCTGCTTTTTACTCACGGATGAAATAATACGTACAAGAAAAAGAGTTGAGGATTTCTGAGCTCTATTGTTACTGGAGATGAAAGTGGGTGACTCATTACATGCCTGGAAAAAAAACAGTCGTCAAAGTGGCGTCACACCAATTCCCCATCTGTGAAAATATTGAAAACCACAATTTCGGGCAAAAAAAATCATGGCCTCAGTGTTTTAAGACCGAAAAGGCATCATTTTGTTCAAAATTCGGTCTCAATGCACAACAATATTGTGTACCCTAAAAAAACTCAAAAGGAGCATTCAAAACAAAAGGAGGGGAATGCTGACCAGAGAAGTGTGCCTTGTTCATAAAAACGTCCGACCTCACAAAGCCTTAGCCACCAATAAGATCATGGACTCATTTGATTGGGATGTTTTGATCCACTCCCCGTAATGCCCTGACTTGGCGTCTTCAAATTATTATCTTTTCACCTTCCTAAAGGCATGTATGGATGAAAATAAATTTTCAACCGACGAGTAGGTGCAGAAAGTGGCCCTGAAGAGGGCGAAGGAGCTGGCGGGAGAATTCTCTGAGAAGGGCAAAAGAAACTTGTGCCACGGCTCACCACATGCATTGAACGGATTAGCAATTATTTGGAAAAATAGTCAACAAGTGTATCAACATTATCCTGTTTTTTTTTCTAATACACTTTAAAAAAAAAAAAAAACAGTACACTTACTTTCTGGACATGCCTCGTATGTTAGCTAAAATAATAATTTCGGTGGAGGGTCTCTGTGTTTCTGTGTAATGATACTAACACACATGCTCATTAAAGAGCAAGATCATGAGCATGCTTATTTATGAGCATTGCTCATCAACTGTACAAATTTGCTTATAAATGAGCAAGCTTAGTTTGAGCATATTCATGAATGAGCACGCTCAAAACCAAAAATTGAACACTTGCTCTTTATGAGCATGCTCATGTGAAACAAATGTAAAAAAATGGAGTCAGTTCTATTCGCCCAGAACTGAACAAAATAATCTTATTGCTTGCAACGCAATTATAAGAATCTTCTGACGAAAGAAAATAAAACGATTGATTTGGGTCCAAGATGTCAACAAATCCGAAAATGACAAGATAATAAAAAATAAATAGTAATTTCAATAGAATGTGGTTTCATTTTGGCGGTAAGGGATGGATTATCGTTGGAGAATTTGAAAATCTATTGTGGGTATTTTAGTGACCTTGCGCTCCAAATACATTCATGATTCCCATAATAAATCACGAAAAGGAAGGCTTTTTCTTGTCACCAGCAGCGGGCCATTGTTCATATTTTTGGAAAGAATGTGCAGGCGTGAACCGATAAAAATGAGCAGTTATCGCGAGTAACAAGAATAACGACGCCTGCGTGAACTAATTCTGTGATGTTTGACAGTCAAAATCAGCTGTTTATTGGCAGCCATATTGAAAAACATAAATAAACCACTCACGAGCAAGCGTGTAGCGAGAAAAGTTGACGACCTTTCAACTTTTTTCGTAGATTCTCAACAATCTACTAGTTGGCAAGTAACACGATGACACTGAGTGAGTTGACTAACAGATAGTGAATTTCCCAGATAGTAGCTGGTAAACTCGCTCTGTGTCATCGACGCTTTACACCCGCGAATCCAATGAGCAGTTCATTTGAGCTCAAATGAGCATGCACTATGCTAGCAATGTCACAGACAGACACACATGCTCCTAGGCAGCAATTGATCATTATTGTTCTTTTGCTACTAATGAGCATGTGTGTCTGTAGCATAACTCCGGTTCAATTACCTCTATAACTATAACTGAGAAT
This sequence comes from Limnephilus marmoratus, assembly GCA_917880885.1. NCBI lineage: Eukaryota > Metazoa > Arthropoda > Insecta > Trichoptera > Limnephilidae > Limnephilus > Limnephilus marmoratus. The sequence continues at coordinate 24,396,047 of OU862919.1, read as the reverse complement.
TGCTTTAATTTTGAAAATTTGAACTGATTGTGGGAAGCATTCAGACAATCGATAAAGTAGTCAATAATTCTGTATTTAAAATGTGCATTTCTTTTATTTACTTATTTGACAGATAAATTTTAAATTTAAATTTTTAATAAAATTTAAATTTAAAATTTATAATTAATAATTATAAATTTTAAATTTAAGTTAAATTATTTTTTTAATTTATAATTTTTTAATAAAATTTAAATTTTTCATTCGAAAGGTAAATTTCTGATCGTCTTTTGATAGGCAACTTAGGGAACATACCCATACTACGTGACACGTTTAGGGGGGGGTGTCTTCAAAATTTCACGCTTAGTACAAATGAGCGGCGGCGGGCTTAGGTTTTTGGTCACCGGGGGGGGGGGGGGGTTAAAAATTGCAAAAAGTTGGTCACGTAGTATGGGTACGTTCCCTTAGATAAAATGTAACTAATGTAATCACACTGTCTGCATATTTTTGTCGTACTTTAGTACTTTTATTTGTATTTTTATTGCGTTTTTTTATGACATGCCTCACCATTTCACCATATCATCATGTCACCATGTCACCATGACACCATGACACCATATCACCATGACACCATATGACTATGACGTCACCATGACACCATAACACAATATCACCACGTCATCACGTCACCATGTCATCTTGTCATCATCTCATCATTTCATCAGTCACCATGTCATCATGTAATCGTGTCATCATATTATCAGGTCATCATTCATCATGTCATCAAGTCAAAATATCAGCATATTTTTCCTGATATTGCCTTGAAGTTAAATAATTTTTAAAAAGATTTATTTATTAAGACTGTGAACTTAAACTAAATACTGAGAATAAGCATTATTAAACCCAAGTCAGTAAAATCCTAAATTCTTCTAAAAGAGGCACAAATTTCAGAATATCGAAACTTTTAGAAATAAATCCTTCTTATCTATTACAAAAACCATTTATGAATTTAGATATCCAGCAAACCACCAATAAATATATTCTTTGTAATCTCTACCCCTTTCTCATGAACGGTATATTATGTAACGAAAAGAGATGTTACAGCAGAGCTCTCGACAGCAGGAAATTGTAAAGGAAATTTGAAAAACGTAATATTATTTTTGCAAGCAGCGCCACAGTAAAAAAAAAATTACATGACTCGAAAATTGTATGTATTTTATTACATTTCTACGACGCTTGGCGAACATGCACAGAATACATTTTCTTGAATAGAATGTTGACAAATTATTTTGTTAGCTTATTTACCCGGAATGCCATTGACAGCCTAATGGTTTACATTCAACATGAATTGATCACCTGTTGGCTTCATAATTATTTTGTTTACAAGTAAAATATGAAGAAATATTGCTTTATTAATTTTCGTGATGAGAGTAATACATTTATGGAGACATCTTTGTTAGGCTCGTCAATCTTTTGAAATCAACATGACCTTGCAAAGGCCTTCTACATCAACAAATAAATATTGTGGTGCTTAAAATGAAAAATGGATGTGAATATTTCTATTTAGGAACTCTTCGAATTGAACGTGCAATATTCGATTTAAAATCCAATGCAGGGTGCATATTATCGGTTTGCAGTCTACAAGCGAAGGTTGCCCTGGGCATAGACAACTTTCTATATGAGAGAATCTTTGTTAAAACCGGACAGCATACAACATAGGATTTATTCTTTAGAAGAACACAAGAAATGCAATGCGGGCATGTTTTTTGATCCAAAAGTATGTCCAATCGGGTCTGAAGCCCTTAAGCTAATTTGTTCACTTTTGGGAACAACTCATATAGGTCTGAAGAAATCCTTGTGTCTCTCTTACTATCATGGTGAGAAATATCATCCAAACGTTATAGAAAGAGAAAAAATTAACCACAGAAGAATTAATATAAAAGTTAGAGTAAGTAAGTTAGAAAAAACGTAAGGGGGGGCAGTTTTAAACCTTTTTTATGATTTGGTCCGACGCACGGATCCGAATACTTTCTCCCTCACACGCATAGAGCCGTCTCGCTCGGCGACGTTTGACTCACCACCCGGACAAGAAGACACCCCATTGGCCGATCTACCCCCACCCCTCCGTCATCGGCCGGCACTACCCCGCCCCAAAGGGTATATAACACCGTGCAGGCCTATATGGAGCTAGAGTATTCAGTCTCCCCTCCCCGGTACCAAGTCGAGAGAGCCCTCTGGGTCCTCCTTGGGAATTCAAGTAACAGCGCCCTCGGGGACATTACTTGTAGGGAAACCTTAACCTTCCCCCAATCCTCCCCAGTACCAAGTCGAGAGAGCCCTCTGGGTCCTCCTTGGGAATTCAAGTAACAGCGCCCTCGGGAACATTACTTGTCGGAAAGACCTTAACCCAACTAAGAGACCACGGGTCCTCTGTTGAGGTCATTACGCTAAGTGTTTAGCGAGAACGTTAGTGAACATTGTTTAAACTCTAAGTGATTTTACTTTGTGCTACAACTTTCCTGCACTCTGTTTCTTTACTATAAGCTGTGAACCCTGTATACCTATAAGAGAAATAAACTGACCAATGCTGAAAGACTATTTTCTTATAAATACCCTGCCACAAGGTTTATTTCTTAAATTTATGTCAAGACTTTCTAGAACAGTTTTTATTTTATTTTCGGACACGTTCACAAATATTCAATTTATTTGGATTTTATTGCAAAGCGGAAATACTGTGACCTTTTGACAAAACATGCTCGAGATTTCCCATACAAAACTGTATTTCATCATCATTATGAAATTCAAATGAGGTAGCGATATACGATGCAGGGAAATGTAAAAAAAATAGAGCGGGTTAGAACCAAAAGGTATTAAGTTAGCGGCGACGTTGGTTTCCATCGAAATTATCTATTCGGTGGCATACAAAATCTATCAAACGCTGAGCTGTGGCATCGCACCGATTTTTCTGTTTTTCATTATAAGGTCAACGCAACTACTTTAGATTGCCACATCATTTACACCTAAAATGTCGTTCAGACGGACCGCACACGCACGTGACCCACCATCAACTAGCAAATAAATAACTAAGCAGTCAAAAGCAAAATAAGTTATATCAACCATACACTCGTTACGCAATAATCTATTTGAGATTTCACAATCAAAAACACGATTTTCTTTGCAACTGTGCTGTCTGGGAAATATAAAAAGTTTTCCCTGTGAGTCAATTAAATTAACTGCCGTCCCTGGGTTATTCCTCGAACTCGTTTTACTTTTGGCATAAGGAACAATGCTAATCGCCAACAACCGCACTTACTGAAAGAAAACATAATGAATCTCTCTGATAAAATTAGCCATTCCCCAAATAACTTAAAACATAATCCCAGGACATAAATAAACAAAGAAATGGCAAGGTGCAATACGTAGTACCTACCCACATGCATTATTTTTCCAGTGTATTTTCCTTTTTCCTGTTACTGATCGAATGTGGGCAACTTTTAGAGAAACATAAAGATATTGTGCATTTACTATGACACTTATACGATACTACGATTCATTCGTCATTCTGATACAAGAAAACTTAACTTTTTAGGCTTAATTTTAGGAAGAAAATATGGCTACATTGCGATACGATCGGGTTGAAAATGCGTAATTTATATATCCTGTTTGCGATGAGATTATACGAATAGATATAGAAACTCAACCTTTGCCACTAATCTTTTAATAAATGCAGATAATATCAAGGAGTAAATGGGAATAAAATAGCAACTGTAAAATCTTCCAATGTACAGTGTTTGCAAAATCATATCTTCTCCAAGTTTAAGCTTTCTAATAAAACTGTGATTATCTACTAGGTAGAGTAAAGTAACCTACTAGGTAAATATGTTTGTATCTGTTTGTTGTAAGTTAGATGGAACCTTGCAACCCATGTTTGCACAACTCCCTTGAGGTGACTTTTCGCAAAAACGGCGCTGTTTAAATTATCTAATTAATTTTATTATACTATATAGCCTAGCATGTGATATTTATACAGCGCCCAAGTTAATTATTTCTTTTAGATACTCTATGGTGTATTTTGTATCGATATATCTATATTATTCTATTCACGATTTTACTATAAAGCCAAATCCTCGAGGGGACCTCTGCCTTCATGAAATATGCATAGCTTGACGGTCTTAGCTTTGCCATTTGTCTTCGTCTGGCAATAGCTTTGATTATCTGCAATATTATTCTTATATTGTTGTTTTGAACAACAATTTCTATCTTGATTTTTTAGGTCAACACAACTAGTTTCAGGTTCTAACAACACTTACAACTTCGGAGCTTTAAAATAATCGTTTCGCTGTAAAAAGATCCGACAATACTTTATTTATTTTAAGTTTTACAATAAGATAAAAGATTTAGAAGGTGGAGTGCTAAAAGTTGTACTAGTACATAATATATTATTTGCGAATAGCACGTAGACCAATTTTTCTACAATTTCAGGTAAACATTTTTTTCATGCAACAGGAAACGTTGGGAAGAAGTTCAGCATTCTAACGTAACACAGATATTTTTAGTACAGAGATATTCCACCAAGAAAACAATTTGCTTAAAATACCCTCTGCAAAGTTGTTTTTACTTGGTTTAAAATTCATTGTACGTTACACATCGTGATGTCATGTTTTGTGAGAAAATTGTAATAGAATGTCATTCTTTTTAGTTTGGACCCATCAATTCTCCTGTCTCATTCTGTTGTTATCAAGCACCGGTTCCTTACACGTAATTATATCTGGCGAAGAAGAAATTATTGTTTTTAGTCTAACGCTCTTTAATAAGGATTCGAATACTACATTCTGTCCGCAAACCATTAAAATGTATGCGGGCATGAAAAAATTATAAATCGGGTGGTCTTCTAACTTAAGAAAAACCTAAATATGTAAATGTTCTTGTAAAATAAAAACGTCAAGGTTTTGTAGAATCTCTTAGAAATGCACGAATCAAAAGCATATATGAAAGTGTGGCGTGTAATATAGTTTTATTGTTAAGTGTTTGGGAATCACTACACACTTTTTAGGCACTGCAAATTTGAAAGGCAAAATATGTTACACAAATATTAAATTGCGGTTTTAAAGTTTTAAAGTTTTAAATTTGAAAGTTTATATGACGGAAATTTCAAAGTTTTATCTACCCGTATTATAATAGAAATTATAAATAAAAGTTATTTTATTTCTCTTGCATTCAAATTCTGATTGTTTCTCTAACATTCAAATTCAGATACCCAAAACTTATGCGTTCAGGTTGGTGGTTTTTGCCTGAACGGTGGCCATAATACTTATATTCATAGATCTTGAAAAAACAACAAGCTCTACAATAAAAAAGCCTACTTTACAATGAATAAGAATTTGAGGTGTTGGTGTATAAAATGCCTCATAAATTCAAGAATCAAAAAGATTTTAGATAATTCATAATGGAATTTTAAAAAAAAGTACTTATCTGATTCAATAGCGATTATACGATGTTTTCTACGCTTTAGAATTTGAAGTGTTGATATTTGAAATCCTTCACGGATTCAAGAATCAAGGACACGTGGGTGGAGGCGGGAATGTGTTGGTCGGTCACCAATATTAGACTCCCACGACATGAGAGGGTGGCAACTGACAACGCTGGAAATTGCGCCGTCACATTTCCCAAATGTTGCCACCCTCAGTTGGTACGTGCGTATTGATACGTAAAACAAAGTTTTGAGTATTTTATTAAAAAAAACATAAGAATCTGCATGCCATTAAGTAAATTAAGAATAAATTTCCCATACAGTCACCATTTTCACGAATTTAGAATTTGGGGAATTAACTTCTATGGATAGCTATACAAACAATATGGAACACACTCTTATTTCTACCTTCTTATCTATATCATGAAAACTTGGATATTAAACCAAGAACTGGACAGATAAGGAAAATAATTTAGAAATTTTTCATTGAATTCAAATGCTCAGAAATTGTATGATAATAAAGTGGAAGTCATAAAAGCCGTAGTCGTCATCACGATTTATTCAAGATACTCGATAGAACAGATGTTCTATCGCAGCATAGCATGACAAGATGAATGAAAGTTCTAAAACACTATACATATGTATATAAAATCGACCACCACAACACGGGCTAGCATGATGATCGAAAAATTCTCCTAATAAACAGTGCAATAAATGAAGAAGCGTATTTTAAATTTACCACTCCTTAAATAACCTTAAAATATCTTTGTATCTTCCAAAATGTTAAGAATGTTAACAATAAGAAATGGTTTACTGTTAATGGATGATTAATTTGTCATACACTATTTAATGAAAAATAACGAAACTCTAATATTTTGGTCACTTTACGACTAGCAACAAATACATGATTACCAATTAAATAAGCTTGTCTGGGAGAAGATTGACAGAAAATAGATTAGAGAAAACACCATAATTCACATTCGGATAGCCAACCTCCTGTAGGAGAATCCACCAGAAGAAGTAGAAGAATGCTAACTGAAACTTGCAGCATTACTAGTTATGAATCAAACGACCACTAAAACATTTGTGTTCATAGTGAATGTTACACTTTTCGAAAACAGACGTAGACGGCACGTGCAAATATTTCATCAAAAGTAGACAATCACCTTTCTCTTGTTTAAAAAATCTCGGAATAAAACTGAAGATTTGCATAATAAAAAAGCCACTCCGCCTGCAACATATAATGTAAAGATATAGTTAGATTGTTAAAGCGAGACATAACCACGTTTATCGGGGGTTTGCCCGAGGCTCACATTTTAATTTATTTCGAAATTGAATAATTTTTATTTCCATGCCTCACAAGGGATGCGAGTTATTTATATTTAAGGTTAGCTGGTCCCGGCATGCGTTGCTGTGCCATTTAATAAAGAAATTGTTTCTCCCTGAGTGTCCTTTCCCCTTAGTCCCGTTCCCCTTCCGCTCTCCTTCTTCTCCTGCGTCCTCTTCCCCTCTCGCGTTCCCACTCCGTCACCTCCACCTTCCCTCTCCCCACTCCACTCCCACCCCCCTTCCCCCGTCCCGCGAACCCCCCTCCCGAGTTCCCCTCCCTCCTCACACGTCCCCTTCCCCTCCCTCGTTCCCCTTCCACCTTCCCCGCTTTCCCTCTTCACTTTCCCGCTCCCTCGTCCCGCCAATCCTCCTCCCGCGTTCCATATATTCAATCCCAGTACATTCAGTTTTTAAACAGCCCGCGTGCCACCTTTTACAATTTTTATTCAAATTTCCATTTTTCACGTATATTAAATTTGGTACCTAACATAGGTATCTATTTAAAATATCTAAAATTCTTGATTTGATTCAAACTATTAGGGGAGTATCTACTTCAAATAAATTTATCAACTTAAAGATTTAAAAAGATAGAATCCTGATTTAACAATCATTGTTATGCAAAACGTCATTCTCAAACATGCGAACTGTCAAACATGTGATAGTCGTTAGGTTTTATGAAATTATTCAATTTTCTGTGCATTTTTCTTAATTTTTCTCTCCGTAACAACCATCCTCGTACTTCGAGGAATATTCTAAAAAAAGAATTAGTGAAATCGGTTTAGTTGCTCTCGAGATTTACGCTTAGCAACACATTCAGCGATTCATTTTTATATATAAGATTAATAAAACCGTATATTGTCATCATTTTTTTAACATTCAACGCCTTTAAAAAATTGTAATACGTTGTACAACTAAAGTCAGCGGTGAACACCAGATTTTATTTTTCTAGGCGATGAATTAATAACTTCGGGAGGTATTCATTTAGAAACATCTTAAATATTAGTAACACGGTCTTCAGAATGAATTAAAATGAACCCAGCGGAAAGGTTGAATCTCCAGGCCTGCTAGGGTGAATTCGACCGTACGTCCGTCCAATACGCCGTGCCGCTGGCGCATATTTGTTTACACGCTTTCTTCACTTTCGTCGTTAAGATTCCCACATTATTTTTCTTCTTCTTCTTTTCTTTGATAGGGCAAATTCGACAGTAGGTCCGTCCAATACACGGGTCGTTAAGATTCTGAATATATTTCAGGGTACATTGTCGTCTTAAAATTAATGACATTCTGTAATATAATATAATCCAAATCGCCACATCTACCTACGGCCGAAATTGTTTTAAATATCCAGTATCCAGTTTCCTTCGTCGTATTGGCAAAAAGACAAGAATAATATTTATTAGCTTAGCAAGAATTTTTAAGTGTATTTTTCAACCGACGACGTTTGTTTTTTTCTTAGAATTATTACGAATCCAATTAAGTAATTCAATATTCTTTTAAATCTATTATTATAGCTAAATCACATCAAGGTTACTATTTTGTAAAAGATTACCGTGTTTAAATATGATAGTAGACTCTTTGTTTTATTTTCAAATACACAAAACAGACTAAAGATCCAGAACTATGGGTGCGTAAGTAGGTAAGCGAATGTTTGGACTTTGTAGGAAGTAGGTAAGCGAAAAACAACTTACATTTGTAATTACATCGTCTTAAAAACAGAATTTCTCAAACTTACAGAAAAATTATAAAGTTGTTCAAATTTTATCTTTCTTTCAACATATTCTTTATTCGTTTCGTTAGTTCGAATATAATATTTTAAAACATTACTATAAAGTAGAAAACCGTTGGTATGAAACAGAAAAAAAATCACGAACAGTGAGCTCTGGTGGCATGATAAGATTATTGTTTTTTGCTGTTGGATTACTAGTTTAAATGTAAATACAGGGTATCCGGGGGTAAAGTGCATTAACTTCGGGAGGTGATTCTCCATGATAGTACAAGTAAAAAAGAAAAATAACGTTATCCGAAATTCCAACTTTTAGGGGTAGTTTTGAGGTAAAAAAAAATAAATTAAACCGGCGTGTGCGGCCAGATTAATTATTTTTCGCTGTTACGATACGGGCCAATCACAATCGAGTCGGGCGCCCGGCAGGCTCTCAGCAAATAAGATCGTACCTCACACTAAGGATTTTAAGTAGGTACGTCTTTTTGTATGGCATAAAAAATGTTGGAATTTCGGAAAAGGTTGTTAATCTTTTTTACTCCTACCATGATGTAGAATCACCTCCCGAAGTTAATGCACTTTTCCCCTGGACACCCTGTATATTCAGATAACAATGTCATTTCCATCGTTAGCTGCGAAGTTTCGAAACATCCATTTTAATCCACCATTTATATCCTAAATGATGCATTTGATAGTCCAGAAATTGCTTGCTTTGATAAGCTTTCGGATTACACTACGTAATACTAGAAGTCGGAATTTATATCAGTGCAGAAATTAACTAACTAATTAACTAACTAACTAACTAAACTAACTACCATAATCCTCTCTGCCCAGAATACTAATGGAGGGAAGTAATTATGCCGAGTCACTGGACATCTTCAATTTATCACTAAACAAATATAAAAGATTGTTACTGTCGCAGTTCAGTTATGTGTAATACTATATACTTTATTACTATTCCTATGTAAAAACCCACAAAAGGGACGTTAAAAAATAAATAAGACAAGATACAATACGGTATGAAACATATTATTTCACTTTTTTCGTTGTTAAATATTCCGATAATAGGTATAGATTCAAACAAACACCAAAAATATTAATAATATATTTAAAAAAATATGTACCTTCAAATACAAAATCCAGTAAGTGTTTCAGAACATGTGCCATGAATGGCGTCGAATAATAACTAAGCATGTAAAGAACAGCTTGTAGAATATTCTCGTATGATTTCGATTACAACATTAAGTGGGTTGTTCAAGGTTGAGGTAAGTAAGTCCCCCCCGGAGGGTTGGGACCAGAGGGAAATAATAGTGGTCAACTTTCCCCAGAGCCGGATTTACCTTTCATGAGACTGGAAGCTATTTGAGGCGTTTTTAACCTTTCTTAAGATGAATGTGTGGTGTTTTTACCTTTCATGAGACTAGAAAATGATGTGTTTTTTTCATAATTTTTCATTAGACTGCAATTGTGGTTATTTGCCTTTCATGAGACTAGAAAATGAGGTGTTTGTTATTATTTTTCATGAGTCTGAAATTTAACTTTTTTAAATGTATTTTTGACTTTTAATGAGACTGAAGTTTGCGGTGTTTTTTACTTTTCATGGGACTGGAATTTGAACTATTTTTTTACCTTTCATAAGACTGGAATTTGAGGTGTTTTTATCTTTCATGAAATGGAAGCAATTAGTGTATTATGAGTTACATTATACAATTAGTTCAAATTTTAGATATTTAGGTTTATAACTTTTTTATATACCATAAAGATATTAGAACATTATTTGATAATGTGGACTTGACTCGGTGCTTTATCCTGGGCCCCCATTTTACAATTTTATAAAATAAATATTAAAAATAATAATAAAGTGAAATAATAAAGGCGGTAGTAAAAAATTAGGCAATAACATATTATAAGTTACGATTGAGTATAAGTGTATAATATGTTTTATGCATATGTTTTATTCTTTTAAGATGCGAAATTTGTATAATGTCGCCATTTTTGTTCTTTAATCTGAATCCTAATTTCGTATGGAAAATATGTGTTCTATTTCCCTCATTTTTTGAATCTTGGTGTAAAGCCTCGATGACACACGGCTAGTTTACAAGCTACTATCTGGGGAATTCACTATCTGTTAGTAAACTCGCCCAGTGTCATCGGTTACTTGCTAACTAGCAGCGACTAGCAGATAGTTGACAATTTACGAAAAAAAATTGGAAGGTCGTCAACTTTACTCGCCTACACGCTTGCTCCGCTTGCTCGTGATTGGTTTATTTATGTTTCCAACATGGCTTCCGATAAGCAGCTAATTTCGACTGTCAAACATGTGAAGTATTAGTACACGCAGGCGTCGTTATTCTTGTTACTGGCGTTAGCAGCGGCCTCAGTTTCCTACGCTTCTGAGCGAGTGGACAGTTTTGTGTGTCATCATGACAATCTCACTCGCCGATTTACCCGCTTTTGGATGTAGCTTATAACTCGCCGTGTGTCATCGAGGCTTAAGATTGTTAAATTATTTTATGACCTGATATTTATGGTATCTTTGTCGACGGAGTTTTAATATCTAACTTAAAATGGCTTTACATACAGTACCGAGATCCAAAAAGCCAGATATTCCCCAGTATTACCCTTCCCCTGGCCATTCCCCTATCCTCACACCCATCATCTTACAGTTTCAAAACCTAGATTCTATAGTTCTGCTAATTCTTGGCAGGTGAAACTCATTATCAGCACACCATTTTTTTCTCACTAAAAAGTGAATATACCTACATATTTTCCGAAGGAGTAACCTTCAGACAGCTTTTTCCATGCACAACATAGAAAAAAAAAACTAAAATAAACATCTTTTCCAATTTATCAGTAAATTCGGCACTGATTCCTCCGTCCTTTGAATAGCAATTGATGAAAGAGCCGAATAAAGGAGACGAATTACAAAAGTAACCATGGAAACAGCCGTTAGCCTAGAGATTATAAGGCGGCCGAGAATCGAAGCCCAGCTTTGGGATAATTGCTACAGCAGGAAAGTTTTGAAAAGAAAAACTATTTCTTGAACCGAACGTGCGACTGAAATCTTGTATGAGCGTGACGGAACGAAAGCGATTAACTGTCGATATACATGGATTTCCGTTACAGTCTATGTATTTACTATCATTACGCCACACCAATATCACAGTAAAATTAGAACCGGTATTTTTAAGATAATCAAAATGTGTAACAACCAAGAAATTTCTATGGTCTCATTATTGTAACACATAATACCGTCATTTGGCATTGAACCTTGCCGACTGTCTATAGTTACGATCAGACTGCTATCAAAGCACTGTTTACAATTTGGGAGGCGGGAATGGGTACCGCCGCTCCGGGAACCTTTATTGGATAACCAACACCTCTGCCATAGGTCACCCCAAGTGGTTCGCTACGTTTGGTGATTTAGCAGGGGTGCCCGGGTTCATGGGGGTGAGGTTTGTCTAGGTCTTGGAGGCGGATGACCAGGACATACTGAACCCCAGATTCCTACCCACCCCTTAAACCCTTTTCCTTCCCAGAACTCTCCTCTCCTTCCTTTCCTTAAAAAAACCCTCCACACAGCATCCTCAAAGATGACATAGGCCCTGAGGGAAATTATTATTTAAGTTATGCATTTGGTATGAATCTGTATGAACATAGGTAGAAATATAAATGAGGCACCACCGCCGTCTGTAGACGCGTGTTGTAGTAGTATGAGTGACCGATGTTGGCGACACGCGCTTTGCACGCAGTTTTCTACTTTTTTTAAATTTAAAGTAAATCCAATTTAATAATGGTATTGCAAGTATTTTAGTTTTTATTACTGTAACAGCTGTTTCGGCATTCAATTGATTATGTAATTGTGGTTAAGTCACATGGAGGCTACATATTTATATGATTTTATTTATTCCTACCCTATTTTTACTCGTACCAAGTTTAAAGTGTAATATACTGAGACCGCGAGAACCAGAGTGACATATTAACAAAACAACGACTTTTGTACTGTAATACCAATTTTGCCCTATGCTACTATTTTTTTTACTTTTGTAAGAAGCTTTTTTATATACCGCTATATATAGGGTAAGAATTATGTATCGGTCACTGGTAGGGATGCAACGATATATCGGATAACCGATGAATACCGATATATCGACCCCCAAAATTATCGATATTTATCGATATCGACGATATGCCGATATCGATATATCAATATCGAAAAACTCAATATATTGTATCGAAATATCGAAAAACCTGCCCAAATTATAAATCCACAAAATTGGGTAAAATGCTATTACTGGCAACACTGACTGTTGACCACAATAACTCAAAACAGAAACTGGCTAAAAGGAAGCAAACTATAAAAGTTACTATTTTTAAGTTCGACAGCTGGTACAAAATATATTTTTTGAAATAAATTTATTAAATTTTTTTTTTTTTATATATCTATCCAAATTTAAATAATAAAATATATTTACATACACAACCGATAAACTTTTTATATAACTATATCTACATTAGCTTTCTATAAGCTTTTTAAAAAATAAGAAATATCGATATATCAGCCTACCAGACCGATATATTGATATATCAATATCGACTTAATTCGATATATATCTATATAGATATATCGATATTTTTAAAAACCTTGCATCCCTAGTCACTGGCATCAAAGGTTATACCACAAAGAACTCTTTTAGGCCCAAAAGTCTTTTTCGGAAAAAATCCAGATAGGTTACTCTGGTTCTCGCGGCTTCAGTGTAGAAAAACATTTTAAATTTTGATTTACTTTAATTGTTTAAATAAATGAAGTTCTATGATTTAATAACAATGAATCCGGTTTTACACTAAAACTTAACAAGTTTCTACTATCTATATATTCTATATATGTAGTCTGAAGTAACGTCAAAATAAATTGGGTGTAACTTTACACGTTTTCCCTTCATCGTCGTTCACTTTAACATCCTCACATTTTGACAATCCCAAGCATTGCGTGGCTGGAATTCAATTGTTTCCACATTTTGATCGTGATTGAAGAAGTCGAAAAAGGCTGAAGGGGAGAACTTTCTGAACCACGTGCAAGAAATATAAAGTATGTTGTATTACGCAAAAGTCACAGATTGAAAAGGGTCTAGCCTTTGTTTAAACAATAATTGTAATACAATATTATGTCGAAGAGAGTTTTTGAGGCCAAGCCAATAAATAAATGAATAGGAATAAAAATATCTTTCAAACAAGGCGGCACTTTTTGAAGTAAAACTTTTTTACGCACTTGACTTTGGGAGTAAGCTGGCGAATGCGTTACGAAAAGCGAGGTGAACGGTAGTTGAGAGGGAGATATAAGTTAGTGAAGATAGAAAGAGAGAGATCTACTTTTCGTATATTACTGTAGGGGCAAGAGAGAAAGGTGCGAGCATACATTATCTTTCTCTCGTAGCCAGTTACGTTTCGTATATCTAAGACACAGTGCAGGCCTATTGTCTGTATCACACTGTAAGAGCAAGAGAGAGCAGTGCACGCGCACATTTTCTTTCTCTCCTCCTATCATGTATTTTTTTTTACATGAGCTCCACACAGGAGGCCCTGAGGAAAATAATTTCCATTAGGGCCTACGACATCTTTGGGGATGCTGTGTGGAGGGTTTTTTTTAAGGAAAGGAAGGAGAGGAGAGTTCTGGGAAGAAAAGGGTTTAAGGAGTGGGTAGGAATCTGGGGTTCAGTGTGTCCTGGTCATCCGCCTCCTAGACCTAGACAAACCTCTCCCCTTGAACCCGAGCACCCTTGCTAAATCACTAAACGTAGCGAACCACTTGGGGTGACCTATGGCAGAGGTGTTGATTATCCAATAAAGGTTCCCGGGGCGGCGCTACCCATTTCCGTCTCCCAAATTGAATATAGATGGAGCTAAAGAAGTTTTACTTCATTCGTGTGGTCTAAAGCACAATCGTTTTTTTATTATTTAACGTCAGTCATGCTGATCAGTGCCAGCAGAACTACATCAGCCCTACTTACGAGACAATAGTAAAGGAAAGATAGAAGGAGATGCTAGTGACTCTTAGGAAAAGAATAATCAAAACAAGTTATAAGGTTAAACTTTATAAGTAACGCATCTGCTCTGAATGGAGGGTTAACCATATCAATACATAAAAATCTGATGCGCACACTAAGTAAAATAACAATTCATCGAAAGATCAATAAGTAATAACATGTTTTATTGTAACGTTAATCGCTCGATTCTAATGGATTTAAAAAATGTTAGCAATTTAGTTGCTATGTATATAGCAGAAATGAACTACGAGAAATGAGCTAATTGTGAACAAGTGTTTAATTTTACACCTTGAAATGTATTCAATAATTTTATTGCTTATGGTAATGAGCAAAATACATGTCAGTGTTTGCGTTAATAACTGAAGAAGCCAGAAAACAGTCATTTTACATTTAAGCCTGCTATTTACTTTTTAAATCGTATAACTTTAAAACATTCGGGTATGTTACGATAATCTCAAGGTAATAAGAACCGTCGGTTGATCAGTCAATTACATTCGTTGTCGGATATTCCCCCGGGATCAGACCTTGGTCCTATGTTGTTCCTCATACACTTATAGAGGACATCCAGTACAAGTTACCACATAGCAGAACATTCTACCACAGCATATCATGACAAGAAGAACGGCGTTATTGCATAAAATTTCTAATACAGAAGATGTATTAAAACAACGTTTTTATATTTTGCAATGTAATTGCCGAATCACCTTTGCAGCATTTGTAATTACCTACGTTATGAAAAGAATTATTATTCCAATGATAACGGTAGTAGTTCAATTTGGGAGGGGAGTATGGGTACCGCCGCCCCGGGAACCAACACCTCTGCCACAGGTCACCCAAGTGGTTCGCTAAGTTTTCTTAGCAGGGGTGCTCTGGTTCATGGGGTAAGGTTTGTCTGGATCCGGAACTGCGTGGCAGGCCAGATCGGGAGAAACTGGTTGAAGAAGAATTTTTGACCTCTCCAACAAGACTCTCTCGGAACATTGCCTTGCACCACAGTAGGAGGAATAGATTCATACTTCCGTCATTTCTGGAAACACTGACCCCCAGATTCCTACCAACCCCTCATACCTTTTTCCTTTCCATTTCTTCCTCTCTTTCCTTTCCTAAAAAGACCCTCCACACAGCATCCCCAAAGATGACACAGGTCTTGATGGGAATTATTTTCCTCAGGGCGTCCTGTGTGGAGCTAATGTAAAAAAAGTAGTGGAAATAATTCAAAAACCCAAAATAACCAAATGAATTTTGTATTGTAAAAAGTGAGTAACTCGTAAATTTCAATGCGATTTTAATCAGGATCCGTTTACAACCAAATAAAGTTATTTTCAATTCAGAACCACTCACGCATCATGCTTTAGGTAATTAAGTATCCCTAATAAGCGGTTACAGTGGACTAATTAACTACACAGGATGTAAAACTTAGTTTTTCGCTAGTTTCAATTTCCCTCAGGGCCTATGTCATCTGGGATGCTGTGTGGAGGGTCTTTTTGAGGAGAGGAAGGAATGAACATTGGTCTTGAAGAGACCCATGTTGTAGGAAGGAGGAAACACAGAGGCCGGCAAATCATTCCACAGCCGAGCTGTTGAACACAAGAACGAGTCGAAGAAACGACCCGTTCTCATGTGACAAATGTCAACCGTGTACAAATGTTGGGCACGCGTTTGGCGTGTTTCCCGACTATGCACCGGTGCCGAAGGGATCAATGATGCTAGTTCCTCGGAGCATCTTCCATTGTAATACCGGTAGAACAAGGATAGCATTCCCACCCGACGCCTGTGCTCTAAAGATTGCAATCCGTCTGTTAAGATGGGAGAATCTATCAAACGGACCGCCCGTTTCTGCACAGAGTCGAGGGTATTTTTCAGGTATTTTGGAGCTCCAGACCAGAGATGGCTGCCAAATTCAACCGTGGGGCGTACTTGTGATTTGTACAAGGTTAGCAGTTGTGTACTATTAAAGTATCTGCGGGCCCTGTACAGTACGCCCAGTTTTTGGGAGGCTAGCTTTACTCTGGCTTCAATGGAGCCCCCATACCTGAGCTGGTCACTTAGGGTTACACCAAGCATATCAATGGAGGGCCTGTTCGGAAGATTGCTTCCGTTGAAAGAGACTAGATTTTCATTTCGATCCCTTTTGGACGTAATCAGACAAGATTGGGTCTTTGAAACATTAAAATCAACGAAATTATTTTTACCCCAAGAGAAAACACTTTCGAGGTAGCCGGAGCTGTTGGAGTTGGTGAGCCCTTTGGGGGCTTGTCAAACAAAAAGCTATCATGAACTGTACTGTCATCCGCATAACAGTGAATTGGTGCACATGACAAAAGGTCGTTGATGTGCAACAAAAACAAAGTTGGAGACAGAACCGATCCCTGCGGGACGCCAGCATTTATCGAGTGTGAGGAAGAGGTGAAACCATCGACTACCGTCTGAATCGACCTCCCCCTCAAGAAGTCGGCAATCCACGTACACAAGGATGCGGGAAGTCCGTAAGAAAGCAGTTTGTTGACAAGTCCTCGGTGCCAAACCCGGTCAAAGGCCTTGGAGATGTCCAGTGCAACCGTTTGGGTCTCACCGAAACGTTCCAGGCATCGCCCCCAAACATGCGTCACATACGCGAGAAGATCACCGCACGAGCGGTTCCGCCGGAATCCGTATTGACGGTCGTTGATAATTTTGTTCTTCTCGAGGTATGTGAGCAGTTTGTCGTTGATCACACGTTCCATCACCTTAGACAGAACTGATGTGATCGCTATGGGGCGGTAGTTGGCCGGGTTGGAGCGGTCACCCTTCTTTGGAATAGGATGGATAACCGCTTTTTTCCAACCAGAGGGCACAGAGCCAGTCTTCAGGGACAGTTTAAAAAGCTTCGTCAAAATTGGAGCTAATTCTGCAGCGCACCTCTGCAATGGCAGGGCAGGTATTCCGTCGGGCCCACTAGCTTTATTAACATCAAGCCCTCGTAAAACATGGAGTACTTCCCGATGCCGGATCCTCAGCTTTTTCATATGAAAACCGCAGTGAGGAACCGACGTCGGGACAGCACCTTGGTCATCGAGGGTTGAGTTATCCGCAAACATTTTACCTAGTAAGTTAGCCTTTTCGGTGGCGGTGTTTGCTAGTGAGCCGTCAGGTCTGGTAAGAGGTGGCAGACTGGATTTGCAGAAATTGCGACCTATTGAGCCCGCAAGTGACCAGAATTGCCTGCTGCCATGCGGGCATGCAGTCAGCTTTCTGCTGATCTGCTGGTCGTGCTCGAATTTTGACCTATTTATGATTCTCTTGGTTTCCTTTGCCATTTTGTTGTAAGCTGTTCTGTCTTCGGATGTTCTAGATGTGTTGTAGGCTCGGTAAGCCGCGTTTTTTCGTCGCACTGCTTCAGCGCATTGTCGACTGAACCACGGCTTTGAGCCTACACCAGTTTCCTTAACAGTAGATTTGATGAAGCCATCCATCGCGGATGTGATGACTTCACCAATTTCCTGGGCACATCTTGAGGGATCCGAAGTCCGAAAACAGACAGCTGACCACGGAAAAGCATTGAAATGTGCCCGCAGACCGAACCAATCTGCTGACCTATAGTGCCACACTTTTCTCTTCAGCCTCTCGTTTGGTGGTCTGAAGTTTACAGGGATTGATGTCGTCACCAGGCAGTGGTCGGACGATCCTAAAGGCGCTGTGACTTCAATCCTGTAACCGTGTGGCACAGTAGTTAAAAATAGGTCTAACAGATTGGAACGGTGAGTCTGGACATCAGGAACCCTTGTAGGCTCCTGAACCATTTGCTCCAATCCGTAGCAAAGGGCAAAGGATTCCGCTTGGCGTCCAGCCAAGTCTGTTGATCCTGAGAACTTCAACCAAGGTTCGTTATGAACATTGAAGTCCCCCAGGACCACAAACTCTGCCGTAGGGTAGCGGGGCAAGAGGTCATCAATAGTGTCGCTTAAGTGTTTGAAGAGCTCGGACGTGTCTGATTCGCTCAGGTTCGGTGAGCGGTATAAACACGCGTAGAATCTTACCGTACTGGCAAGATTGACGCGTACCCACATTACGTCGAATCTGGAGTTTTCCAGATTCAACAGTCGCACACAGTTGACGTCAGCTCGACTATAGAGACAGACACCTCCTTTAGGTCTGAACTTGCCTGCGAGGGTGAAGCCCGGGCAGTCCAGATAGGAGGTGTCTACAGGCTCAGCTATCTGAGTTTCAGACAGGAAGAGAAGGTTTGGGCGTTGAGAAAAAAGGTGGTGGTGGACAGAGTTTAAATTGGTGTGCAGGCCGCGAATGTTGGTGTAATTCACCAACAGTTTTGGCCCGCACCGGGGACGCCTACGTCTCG
This sequence comes from Limnephilus marmoratus, assembly GCA_917880885.1. Classification (NCBI taxonomy): domain Eukaryota; kingdom Metazoa; phylum Arthropoda; class Insecta; order Trichoptera; family Limnephilidae; genus Limnephilus; species Limnephilus marmoratus. The sequence continues at coordinate 24,377,172 of OU862919.1, read as the reverse complement.
CCGCTGTAATGACGTTAATTATTGTAGGTTGCAAGTTCATGATTTTAATTTTTGGTTTTTTTGTTTTTTTGATATGAGAGGAAGGAAGGTCTGGGAGGGAAAAGGTATAAGGGGTGGGTAGGATGCTGGGGTTCAGAGTTTCCAGGAGTGACGGACGTATGTATCCAACCCACCCACTGCAGTGCAAGGCGATGGGCAGGGAGAGTCCGGCTGGAGAGGTCGCCCAATGCGCCCCAAACGCTACTGCTGGGTCCCCTCCGGTCACGAACCGGCACAACAGCAGCGGCGGGGTTTTTGCACTCGTTGATGGGGCAGCCCACCCTCAGTCGTGAGCCTGAGGGTCGGGCCCCTGTACTACCGAGCGGCCCGGACAGCGGTAACCGGTTGTAAAGGGTCTCCCTCAACCAGCATCTCCCAATCCGGCCCGCCACGCAGAAGGTGGGCCGACGCACCCGCCATCAAGACCTGGACAAACATTACCCCAAGAACCCGGGCACCCCTGCTAAGTCACCAAACGTAGCGAACCACTTGGGGTGACCTGTGGCAGAGGTGTTGGTCATCCAATAAATGGTTCCCAGGGCGGCGGTACCCATACCCGCCTACCAAATTAGATTTACAAGGTAAGTTGCTTTTGAAATTTTGTGTTAATTTCTGAAAGACTCGTATCTACATGCCAAGATGTAGAGATTATTAAACATTAATAATGGAGACAAACAAACCATTGTGTTATGTGTAGTCAGTGGCATGTATAAGGGGAGGGAGGTCCCCCCCCCCCACACCGACCTCAGAATTGCATAGGAAAAAAAAAGATAATGGTAATAGTAGATTACATTCCTGGAAAACACTTGAACATTATTTGCAATATATGTTGTGGTAAGCGGAGATCCCCCCTTCCTTCCCCCCATGTTATAATACCCCTTTGTTTGTGGAGGTCATTTCTTTTAATGATTATTTTTTACGCATTTTCAATTATTTTTTAAATTTACTTCTTTCAATTTGGAAGGCGGGAATGGGCACCCCCGTCTCGAGAACCTTTATTGGATAACCAACACCTCTGCCATAGTTCACCTCAAGTGGTTCGCTACGTTTGGTGATTTAGCAGGGGTGCCGGGTTCATGGGGTGAGATGTGTCTAGGTCTTGGATGCAGATGACCAGGACACACTGAAACCCAGATTCCTACCCACCCCTTAAACCCTTTTCCGTCCCAGAACTCTCCTCTCCTTCCCTTAAAAAACCCTCCTCACAGCATCCCTAAAGATGACATAGGCCCTGAAGGGAAATCGTTTTCTCCTATGTGGAGCTCATGAAAAAAAAAACAACTACCGTTATTGTTGAAAACGTAATTTTTTAATGATGCAGGAATTAATTTGCCGAGTATTGGACCCGTAACGTCTGGTGACAACTTTTGATCGCTCAAACAACTACCCGATTATCGTTCTTAAAAGTAAATTAATATGACGTTATATTTGATCTAAAAATTATGTAGACAATTTCCATATTATGCGTTACTTTTATTTCTTTTCTTTCTCCTGTTTCTCTGTACTATGTATGTACTTATTATGTTTTATATTTTGTTTTGCTTTTTATTATTATTTCTGTTATTTCTCTAGTAACATCTCCACCTAGTTTCAACTAAACCTTTATTTACCCATGCTGTGAACATTTTTAATTGGAACATTAATACGTATACATCCCAATGACAATTCCATAATGTAATAATTGTTAACACGCTGTAAACGTTTCAAACAATAAATAAGCATCATTATATCCTCTTAAATAAGAGGATACCTCACACCTCCGTACACAGACACGTGTAACACGTTAAATGCAATCTACGATTTACCAGTACCTACCTGCATCCTCACGTTTGCAGCGCGCGTAATGTGGACTCCAATAATGTGGGGACTAAAATGTTCACACACAATTACGTAATGCTACGTAATGTGTCTCTTTGCGAGATGAAAATTCTAGAGTTAGACATGATGAACGGATAAGAACCAATGAACATAACATGCATTGCTGATATTACAGTTACAAACTTCACACTTAGGTAGGACGTAGGACTAAGCTATACGACTAAGGATTAGTTGTTTGAAACCCAGTCACATTTTGAGTTAGCATCAAATTATGTAAGACGACAATATACCCTAAAATATATTCAAAATCTTAACGACGTAAGTAAAGAAGCTTTGTATACAAATTGTGACTCGCGACCCGTGTATTAGACGGACCTACAGTCGAATTTGCCGTTTCAAAGAAAAGAAGAAGATAAATAATGTGGGAATCTTAACGACGTCAGTGAAGAAAGCGTGTGAACAAATATACGCCGCGGCACGGCGTATTGTACGAACGTTCGGTCGAATTCACCCTAGCATGCCTGGAGATTCGACCTTGCTGTCGCGTTCATTTTAATTAATTCTGAAGAACGTGTTACAAATATTTAAAATGGGTCCTCCCGAAGTTATTAATTCATCGACTAGAAAAATAAAATCGGGTCATACCGCTAACTATAGTTGAAAAACGGGTTAAAAAGTTTTAAAATCGTTGTATGTAAAATATATGAATGGTAAGATATTGTTTTTATTAATCTATAATATAAAAATGAATCGCTAAATGTGTTGGTAAGCGCAAATCTCGAGAGTAGCTGAACCGATTTCGCTAATTCTTTTTTTAGAATATTCCTTGAAGTACGAGGATGGTTCTTACGGAGAGAAAAATTAAGAAAATTGCGCAGAAAATTTGATAATTTCAGAAAACATGAGCACGTTTGACAGTTCGCGTGTTTGAGAATGACATTTTGCAAAACAATGATTGTTCAATCAGGATTCTATTTTTGAAAATCTTTAATAAATTTATTTAAAGTAGGTACTCCCCTAATAGTTTCAATCGAATCAAGAATTTTAGATATTTTAAATATGTACCTATGTTAGGTACCGAATTTCATATACATGAAAAATTAAAATTTGAATAAAAATTGTAAAAGGTGGCACGCGGGCTGTTTAAAAACTGAATGTACTGGGATTGAATATATGGAACGCGGGAGGATGGTTGGCGGTACAAGGGAGCGGGAAAGTGAAGAGGGAAGGCGGGGAATGTGGAAGGGGAACGCGGGAGGGGAAGGGGACGTGTGAGGGGGGAGGGGAACTCGGGAGGGGGGTTCGTGGGACGGGGGAAGGAGGGGGGGGGGGGTGGAGTGGGGAAAGGAAGGTGGAGGTGACGGAGTGGGAACACGAGAGGGAAAGATGACGCAGGAGAAGAAGGGGAGGCGGAAGGGGAACGGGACGAATAGGAAAGGACACTCAGGGAGAAATAATTTCTTTATTAAATGGCAAAGCAACGCATGCCGGGACCAGCTAGTCTAAAATATAAATAACGCGCATTCCTTGTGCGGCATGGAAATAAAAAAGTTATTATAGTCACGAATTCGCCTGAAAAGATTAAAATGTGAGTTTTGAACAAACAAAAATTATTAGGGTTGTGTACCGCCTTAAGGTTAGGTTATTTCAACCTTCATAATATTGGCACTATTTAGATATTTGAAGTGTCAAAAGTTTCAAATTTTAGATTACCGTTATGATTTCATTGCTCTCGTTGGAAAATAAAACGGATATCTTAGGGTCGCCAAGAATCACGAAAACTAGAATATGTCATGCAAGAGAGTGGAAGATAATCTCATTATCGCCCTGTTGAAAGACCACCATTCAGAACAGAAATGTTGATAAAAATTGCTTTAGCGTTGCTTGGTGGTATTCCTTGTTGGGAAGTACCCGGAGTTTGATTTATTTATGAGAAATGTTACATTTCTATATATATTTTTACATAACAAGTATTATTATTATTACTAACGCAGATCCAATTTTGAAAAAGACAAATTTAAAAAATATATGTAGGTAGGTAGATGCTTACTTTAACGCTTGTTTGAATTTGTTCAAACAAACGATTACGATTTTGAAAATGACACTCAAAGCTTATCTGAGTTCTAGAGTTCAATGAACCGGAGTTAGACACAAAACTTAAATTGGTATTTTTATTTATTTCATTAAATTATTGTACAACATGCTAATCCTCCATTTACCAGATTTCTTATTTTATTATTCTTTACTTTCGGGAAGATATGTATACAAAATGTTTGAAGAAATTTAGAAATTTCATTCAATAGCACCACTCCTCTTGTCATGCATTACTCTTGGCATTCATCTTATTGTGCTAAAACATCGTGTATTCTGCCATGTGGTACCTTGAACTGGATGTCGTCTATAAATATATAAAGAATAACATAGGACCAAGGTTTGACCCCTGAAGAATACCCAATATCGTTGGAAATTGTTTGGATACGTATCTTCCAAGTAATTTGTTCCTAGTCCTTCATTACTTACAACATCTTACTTTTATACTATAATTTGCATTTGCAACAGCAAAGATCACTTGTTTTATTGGATTGGATTTGATTAGATTTCCATTCTATTAATCAGGACCTTTATAAGCTTAATTCCTTACCTAGTATAGTTTCAGTCAGTGGCAAAAGATAAATATAAATCATCCATTGTCTATAATATCTATATAACCGTTGGCAAACTTTCAATGACGTCACACGACGACCCAACCCGCAACGTGATGCGTTATGGAAATCTGACCTTTCAGCCAGCCTCATTACACCCCGATTAACTAACAACGTGTGCAAGGTAGGTTCACATCACAGTTTACCAGAAAAAAACAAGCCAAAAAGGTTAATAACCACTTTAAAGAAATCCACTGCATTTAGAGAAGTTTGGTTTTACAAAACATTTTTAGTCACAGCTTAATATCCATATAAATAAAAATGAATCGCCGAAATGTATGTACGCGCATAACTTCCGAACGACTGCATAAAATTGGATAATTCTTTTTTATCTGTGTTCGTTATTGTCAGGACAAGGGTGTTCGTTATTGTCAGGACAAGGTTTGTATAAAACTCCTGGTGAGCTCTGATATTTTGAAATTTGTATTAAAAAAATTGCAATAGGTGGCACGCGAGCTGTTTGAAAAATGTATGTCCCGGGACTGAGGTAGGGGGGAGGGGGGAACACGGGAAGGGGTTCGCGGGAGGGGGGAATGAATGAATGGGAAAGGACACACAAGAAAAAACAATTTCTTTATTAAATTGCATCTCTTAGAGGTATCATAGAAATCGTTTGTCTCCTTTACTATCATGGGTAGAAAAAAACTAAACGGTGTAAGAAGCAAAAAAAACACCACGGTTTATATTCAAATCTAAAAATTAACAATAAAATAATTAAAATGAACACCTTTATGAATCCAAAGATTCTGACCGCAATTTGAAAAAAAAATTACGACACCTTAATGTTTAATTAATTATTTTTACGCAAACCGACAAAAAAGTGAGTCGACTATAAAGTTTATGTATTATTTATATAGTCGACTATAAAGTTTATCATATAAACTTTAAAGTTTATCATTTAAACTTTATAGTCGACTCACTTTTTTGTGGAATGCGGGAGGGGTAGGGGGGGAACTCGGGAAGGGATTCGCGGGAGGGGGGAATGAATGAATGGGAAAGGACACACAAGGAAAAACAATTTCTTTATTAAATTGCATCTCTTAGAGGTATCATAGAAATCGTTTGTCTCCTTTACTATCATGGGTAGAAAAAAACTAAACGGTGTAAGAAGCAAAAAAACACCACGGTTTATATTCAAATCTAAAAATTAACAATAAAATAATTAAAATGTACACCTTTATGAATCCAAAGATTCTGACCGCAATTTGAAAAAAAAATTACGACACCTCAATTTTTATATAATTATTTTTACACAAACCGACAAAAAAGTGAGTCGACTATAAAGTTATCATATTTTTAGACTTATAAAATATGTGTGTATTAAATTTTTTGGTTATTAGTAATTTTAGTTATAAAAAACTTTTTTATGGTTGCAATCAATGTTTTTATATTTCAAAGGTTTTATGTTTATTTCGAATTAGAAATTTTGAAAGCGTATTTTATCATCTTTCAAAAAATATTTCATTTATTTGGAATTTATTCCAAGGTGGAAATATTTTGAACTTGCAACAAAATATCCTTTATTTCCTTACTAATTTGACTAACGTTTCTTCCCGTCTCTTTTTTTGATAGATTGAGCACCGGAAATTGTTTGCATACTTCTTATTTTGGGACTTTAAAATTAAGTTTTCAAAGTTTCATGGCGTTAAGTTTCATGGAAATAACTTATTCAGCTGAAAAGAATTATTGCAGTCGTTCTTTAAATTCTAGACATACAAATTTGTGCATGATGCCACAACTTGTGGTCTCGGAGTTTATTTGAGCAAATTCTGTTGGGTAAGATTTTCAAGTCTATAATTTTAGATTTCATTTTTGGAATTTTATATTTATTACATTAAATTACTAAATATAGGTACCATAGACAACATGTTCATACCGCCATGACTGTTTTGGTAAATTACACAGATAGAAATGTTTTCAGTGACCCCCCAAAAACATTTTTTATTTTTATGGGTCCATAAAATAACTCATTCCGCGTTATAATGTTTTCAAGACAAAACAAAACGATGAAACTAATTTATTCACCCTTATAAAGAACGCTGAAAATATAATGTTACGTAATGTTTAAGGTTGTCTTGTAATACGACCTGATTGTAATATGATGCCAGTGTAATTATTATAATTCTATTGCAGACCCATGAAAAATCACGGGATATTAAAATTGTAGGATTTGTAAACTCATTTTTTTAAACTTTATCTCCACACAGGATGCCTTGAAAAAAATTGACTCTTTGAGGATGCTTTATGGAGGGTATTTTTAGGGAAGGGAAGAAGAAGAAGCTCTGGGAAGGAAAAAAGTATGAAGGGTGATTAGGAATCTGTTGGTCTATGTTTTCGGGAGTGACGAACGTATGAATACATCCTTCTCACTGCGGTGCAAGGCGGTGATGGTGGGACACACAGTAGGTGGGCAAAAGTATCCGCCGCCAAGACCTCGACACACCTCACCACATGAACCCGGGAACCCCTGCTAAGTCATCAAACGTAGCGAACCACTTGGGGTGACCTATGGCAGGGGTGTTGTTTATCCAATAAATGGTTCTCGGAGCGGCGGTACCCAAACCCGCCTACCTGTATTCGGGCCGGCATCATAGACAGAAATAACTATTCACATACGACCTAACCCATATAAAATAAATGAAAATAATAGAATCTTGTCAAATTTAACTCCATAAATAGATTAGACAGAATTTACAACTTTAATTCATCTCCTCCAACAATTATAAGATAACTCTCTTCAAAAGATTTACCCACCCTTCCGATCGCTTTTCTGTTTTATTCTATTCACATTAATATATATTTTACCTTAAATATTCTTGTAACTACGATATTCATTTCTATACTTCTACGCCTTTCTCGACTCTCTACACAGGTATATCCTAGTGAGACAGGCATCAAGTAAACCCAACGTAAATATACTTTTTATTGATAAATAAATATGACATATGCATCTCCTGTATGGTCTCCGATTTATACCTGTAACTTACACCGTTTGGAGAGAGTACAAAGAAAATTTCTTCGATACGTTCAATTCAAATTGAGACAGCCTGTAATTGAAATCCGCTACAATGAATTTATGTCTGATCTAAAACTACCACTACTTTCTACCCGGCGTACTATTAATGACATTCTTATACTTTTTAAATTACTGAACAATCTCATAGACTGCCCTCAAATGTTAAGTGTTATAAATATTCGTGTCCCTGTTAAATCAACTCGACTCCACCACCTTTTCCACAGTGACAATCATAGCACTAACTATTCCTAACATTCACCGCTAGTGCGTTTTCACCGAACTGCCAATACGTATACAGACCTTTTCGATATTTTCAAAACCTCACCGTCTTGCATCAAAGCAAAAATAACTAGTTATTTATGTAAGTGATATGTTTGTAAAATGATAAATATTTGTTGTACTAATATGCATCGTATGTATGTACTGTATGTTATTCTATATATATATATATATATATATATAATGTTTGTAAATGTTCGATACACCTGTATTATGTATGTAATAGCCCTATGTACGGGCGTTTAAATAATAAAAATAAAAATAATAATAAAATAAATAATGTGTGATCAAGCAGGTAATTATAAACTTACTTGCTAGTTGAGAGCGGTTGACGTGAGATTCTTCCCGTCTGTTCGAAGCTAATGAATAATTATAAATTACTTAGGATTTAATACGACCAAATGCAAATACATTTTTATTAAAATCACGCTTTTAAAGAAGTAAAAGCTTTGATTAACTTAATGCTTAAAGTCCTGGTGGTATTTTAAATTATTTCTCATTAAATTCAAGGAAGAAATTTCCTTTTTTAGTGGAAGGAAATGATTCCAAGATGGTGGTTTCCTTCATCCAAAAATCTTCTCATACCTTCCCTCCCCCTCTCTGGCCGCCTCTAACCAAAACCACCCTTTCTTTACTTCCTCCCTGTCCCCTACCCAATCCATACCGTTCTAGTTCCGGCGTTCAGGGGCTTTCCTTCTATACTTTTTTACACTGCCAGAAAAATTTGAAATCAGTGGAAATGTCGTTTGAAGTTCATCGTATTTTATGAGCCAATAGCTTCGTATAGACTGGTCGCACAACGCAGGTGACCCTCTTCAAACTAGCAAATAAGTTAAAATTTATATCGAAGAAGAAAATAACACTAATAATCTAAACGAAAATGTGAAAGAGAACAAGACACAGAAAAATATAAAAAGATTGCGGTCTCAACTGGAACTCGAACCCCTGATTATTGCATTGGTGGAAATGACCTTCAAAAGTTATACATGGTGTTAAGGGACGTACTTGACTTACTTTAACCAGTGATTCCTGACATCATTTGGAGTAAAAAATATAAATGACATTTTGGTCTCCGGTGACTTTTTGGATGACTTATTTTTTCAATTTCTTTTTCTTCAAAACTATCAAAAAAAATCTTCTGCACGTCGTCACTGGTCACTCAGCCGATTAACCGACCAACCCCTAACCCTGCCTCCAACTGTCCAACACCTACCATTTTTTTTTTGTTTTTGTTTTTGTAGAAAAAAATAAGTTAAAAAAACACCAAAAATGTCACCGGAGAACAAAATTTTATTTACATTTTTTACTCCAAATAATGTCAGGAATCTCTGGTTAAAGTAAGTCATGTACGTCCCTTAACACCCTGTGTAAAGAGAGTTGTTCTAACAAAAATTGCTTAATTAATATTATTTGCTAGTTGTGAGCGTCCCATGTGCATTGTGCATCCGCGTGATGCTGAAAACTATTTGCATTTGTTTCATAACTACTTCTTCTTCTGGTGACTTCTCTTATTGCATCTTCTCTTATCATCAGGTATCAGGGTATTCAGACTATATACTTTTACTAGGGTAAGATGGTGTGAAAGAAAATCATTTGTTTTTTTTTCTTTTGACCGTCTTTTCGTCTTAGATATATTTGTAGATAAAGATTTTTGTTTATTACAATTTTTTTTGACTTACCTACCTAAGTAGAAAAACTTGTAATTTTCCTTAAGTACTCATCTTTTTAACAATGCGGTTTCAATTATTAATGAACAGTATCGCGAAAAATAAATAATTATAAAAATCACAAAATCAGATAAAAGCTAAACAATAAAAATAGCATTGCATGCAAATAACAAGAAATAATCTTTAAACCCTTATTAATCAAAAACAATTCTGTACCCTGGAAGCATACGGATGCAAATGCAAAAAGGCAAATGTTCAGGAGAGCCAAAAAACTCTTTTTTCTGTAACTATGGTCTCATAACTTCTTCGGATGTCCATGCTGATAGACAAAAAAATATTAAATCAATTAGTTTTGTTTTAAAAACAAGCGATTTATATGTAAAGCCTTTAAAATATTGTTTTGAAAAAACACTACAAAAAACACGGACTTGAGTTATTCTGCTTCAAAATGAAATGGAATATTTTGTTATGACATGTGGTGTATTATAAAAGGATCATCAATGTATGAAAATTGTTTACTTCCATGCGTAGTAATGTTAGAGGCAAAAGGATGCAAATGGTTTTGAGTCGTAATACTCAAAATGCAACTAAATCATAAACATGCAAGTACATGTACACCTTTCTGCTTCTAAGTTAGTTGTTTCATCAAAGGTAGTTGCATCCGTATACAATTTTGAAAATCGTATTTTTCTTCATGATAGGACTTGTATCTTTCTGCCACTGATAAACATGATAATTTACTTCAAGTCTTCAAAAAAGCATTTCTTCAAATTTTGAACTTGCATCCGTATGCTTCTCGGGTACAGAATTATAAAATCAATAATATTAATGTTTAGCCTTTCAAATCACTTCACAAAACTCATTTACATAAAACTATTTAGTAAAATTTTTTTGTTATTTTTTACTTTTAAACACTATATTTTTGCACTTTTAGAGAATGTATCACATTTTTTTTAAATGAGGTTTTCTTCTTCTGTTGCAATTATTAACATTATTTATATAACTGTGACTGTAAGGTGGCAACATTTAACATACCATTTGTAAAATCGCCGTATTTATGTTGTAATAAAAAGTCCTCGGCAACCAAATTTATAACAAAATTTATGTTGTACAAATTACGTAAGATTTACACTTTGTAAAAACTGCGGATGTAATAATTATTGGGAGATATTTACGATGATGTTTGTAAAATTCACCTGATTTAAGTTGGCATCCATAAAATCAAACAAGACCCCGTGTTAAAGTGCGATTTTTATATTTTTGAAAGAATTCAAGAGTAATAATCCGATAATAATATTTCATGGCGTTTATTATCAACAAAGATTCAAGAAACGGTATAAAATTGATTTATCGACTGCCGACGAGCAATTTTAAAACACGGCTTAATAAACAAGAATGTAATGTAATGAATTTCTTTTTGGCACTCTTTTTAAAGTATGAAATAGATTTTCTTTAAACATAATTTACGACGCTAATCCTGAAAAACTCTAATTTAACATTTGTTGTGGTTTGTGCTATCCAATTAAAATATATTTGGGAGATTAGTAAGAATGAAAATATTTAAAGAAAAGTTTTGTGCACAAAGGGAAATTGGGATGAGAGTGTAATAAGGAACTCCAGTAAAAAATATTATGACTTTAAAAAAATATGTTCATACAGACCAATAAACGCTGATTCTGAATATATAAGTTTTTTTATAATATTAAACGTAGTGTTCGTAAAAAAATATTAAAAAGTGCATTTTTTAACGTCTCGTTAAAATACACTGTAAAGTTGGTACGATTGAATGGTTAGTGCTGACGTCACGCGTCACCAGTCATTGTATCACATTGTATTGAAATCAAATGACATGTAGGTATGACACAAGCCATCAGTATTAACAACATTTCATGTTATTCTTTATTTCGTACTGTTTATAGAGATTTAGTTGTAGTGTTTATTAAAACAATATTTAAGCCTAAATAATTCAGTATCAAAAATAGAGGTATCTCTATTAGTTTATCTCTATTATTTAAAATATTGAAAAACTACTGCACAAAAAAAATAATGAATGAAAAATTAATGCTTCTTCTAGGGAGAATACTTCGAACAACGGAACAACGGATTTCAAAATGGCGGCAGTAGATCAGTTGATTGCCCAATCCCATACTAATTTTTCGGGAGTGATGACGTCACACGATTTACCATATTTCCAGGGGGTCTCGAAAAACTAAAAGTTTGACAATTATTTTAACTATTAAAACTAACTCTAAAAATAAAAAAAACGCAGTTATTTAAGTTAGAAGGTCATTATTCATAAAAAAAATAAAAAAATTGGACTGGAGTTCTCTATTCTAAATAATCGCCCTCAATCCTGTCGTTTTCTTCAAATCTTGTGATTTTTTGACTTCATGAAAAGCCATGATTTTTTTCGTAATTTCATAATTATTTTATTGTATGCTTATTCTATTTGATATCTAAGGAAAGACAGAAACATATTTTGTAAACAATCTGCGCATGAAAGGAAAAAAGAGATCAGTCAAAATGGTACCAATGTCTTAGTTTCGTGGTTTTCAGACACTTGTCGTATCATAGTCTATGCAATTTGTTTTATTTTTTATCTCACTTTTCTTTTCTTTGAGAGATTTTTAAATAAGAAGTAACTTTGAACACTTAAATCAAAACTCTTTTTCTTAATCAAAATTCAACTCGTCTCTTTTTTCTTGAAAGATTTGTAAATAAGAGGCATCTCTGAACACTTAAATCGAAACACTATGATTAGACTCATCTCTTTTTTCCTTTCGCACACTGAAGTATAGTATGAAGATCACTAACCTTCCGCCTACTCCTGGAGGTGGTGGCCATTTTCTGAAAATTATCAAATAATTATTTGTCACGTCCCCGGCTAAATATTCACACATCTGAATATCCTAGCTTGAAGACTCTTCAAAATTCCTCTGGATTCTTCAAGATATCTAGATTATTTATCACACAATATTCTGGCTCTGTCACGTTTCCCAGGACAAAGAATCTACACCAAAAAATGGCGATTCATAAAATAATCTGGAATCTCTTATATATGTGTTTGAAATGAATTTGAATAAGGGCGCGATAAAAAACTAATAAATATAACTCAACTTTAATAATACGATCACGTTTAGGGCGGCAAATTGTATTAAGTCCGTACGTTTTTATAATGTGGGTGACAAAGTACAGAAAACACATTGAACTGATTTTCAGCTCACGATTTAATACTTTGATAGTAAAATCAAGGTACACCCCCGCCACTGAAAACCCGATACAGGTCTACATACTAAACTATGCGGTGGTGTTTCCACGAAATATATTGCGGATATCAGGGCAATATAAATCCCTGGATATTTTTATGTGAATACCGCAAAAGAGTTCCGCTCTCAACTGTCCCCAATTGGGGTAAGCCGGGAGGCTGACCAGAGTTGGGAAGCGGTAGAGTTGGAAAGAAAAAGGTAGGGAAATACCTGGCTATTCAGATCTGGTCACCAAACGCGGCAAGAATCGTCTTAAGCAAATTTTCGATTCAAAATTGTGGTTTTACACAGGGCGATACTGAAAGTATTATTGAAAGCATATACATGGACTAAGTAATTATTTTCTTATTTTTTTTTATTTATTTAGAGTTTTGGAAATAATTTCTATTTATAATGAGAATTAGTGTGACTAAAAAACGTAATTCATACAGTGACCAATCAATAGAAGACTTATTCATATACTTATCAATATATATACTTATACATAATCATTCTTGAATATTTTTTTTAATAATTATGGACTCCAAAACATTTAGAATAATGCTTCTTGCTTTCTTTTTCATAGATTATTCCAATTTGAAAAAAAAAAATCTGGTGAAACCCAAACGGATATATTTTTACAGACTACAAAAGAAAATGGCGTTTTATTTCCTCTTTTGACCGCGTAACTGTGTCAAGCTGTATAACCAGCTTAAAATTCCCAGTCTTATTTTAAAAGTAAAAAAAGTCTGCGCTTCGAAGGCAGTTTTTTTGTTTTATTTTAAATTGAAGTTCCTTAAACTGGACTGTCTTTGTTCGTGATTTTCTCTTTACATTTTTGATTGAGATTTGTTCCATTATGAGGTCTTGTATTTAAGATGAGCTCGCCCTTTGCAAGAAAAATTAGCATTTTTAAGAAATACCCACCATTTTCTGGTTACCATTAAACATTATTTTTTTTTTCATTAAACAGTACTTTAAGACTCTTTTCTATGTATATCATATTTAATAATTCTAGGCGTTTTTCAGATATTTTTGAGATAGTTCAATGGAATATTTTGACATTTGTTGCAAAAATTATTATTTATCACTTGGCTTTTGCCCGAGTTTAAAAACATATTTTGCAGATTGGAGAATACGGATTAAACAGTATGTTTCGAACAATAATACATATTTTATTAAAAATAAATACACACTGTTTCAAAGCGGAGAAAAAACTATTGACAAGGAGAATCAGACCAAGAGCAGAAATTAACTGCGTTTTCGTAGAAATTAAATTTAGAACTCAAACAATTTTGCAGAAGATCTCACGGATAGCTCACCGCTTGGGAAATTATAGAAGTGAGGTAATAGGCCACTTGCATCAAATTTAAAAAAAAAATTCCGGTTAAGGCAAATATTCTAAGACATTCTGTATTTTTATTTTTTTTTTAATCGTATTTTTGAAACCCTGGGGATTTTTTGAAAATTTCAATCCGATAAATCAGACCATTTTTTATAAACCGGAAAGACGGGACATAATTTTATAGGTGTGAAAAAACGATAATTACATAGCCGAAAATCATTTGAAAAAAAAATAACGTTTTCCACACGAATGGCACAAGAGAATAACGAGGTATACCAAAAATATTACATCTCATAAATATTTTTTTTCTTTACATCCATCTTATTGACCATAAATCATTATAATGAACAGCGTCTATATTACTAAATTCAATGTAATATACTTGTACTTGTAAATTATAATAATAATAAGAATATTATAAAATTTAATTTTGTTAAAATCAGCACCATAATCATTATACCTCTAAAACACGTACCGACATCATCTGCACGTTCTGAAGAGAACCCCGTAGATCATTAAAAGTACGGGGTTCTCTTCAGAGCATCTGTCAAAAAGTGAAACCAAATGATAAGTTCGCAGAGAACACACAATAAATCTAGTGAACGAATTCAAAAATTCGCCTGAAATCAAAGTGATGCCATATAAAAAAATAAATCAGTGTGGAATTTTAAAAAAATAATAGGAACATTTTCGGCGACGGGACATTTTCATGTAGTGACGTCACGAGCCTAAATAATGGATTTATTTATTTAAAATTAACAAAAACTGTACATTTCGTTATGAAATCCATGCAAGTGGCCTATTCTCATAATTTGTTTAAGTACTATACTCAAATTTCTGCAACTCGTTTTGTTTTCAATTTTTATTAGAACAACTCTCCTTTGGTACTTTTTGAAAGTTGTTCCCATCATTGTAATATTTCAAGGGCCCGCAACCCGGATTTCTACCGATTTATTACATATTTTCCTTAAACACGGGAAGTTTTAAAGCTCTTAAAAAATATATGATATCCTTGAAGATAATATCTAAACTTTGCCCGCGCCGAAACGCAAATTATATAAAATTCCCTCGGTAGAAAAAAATCGCAAAGTTTGCTCCAAAAATTATTATAAACACGTTTGTTTCAGTTATTTTACAAGTTATATGTATGAAAAAATTCAGTGTTCCTTTAAATGCTGTTTAAGATAATGCCCGCGAGATTTTTGCTCTATTTTAAAGGAGTCGTGTTTTATTAAACATTTTCGCAATTTTCGCATCGATTTTGTCGCTGTAAATGTTAGCGCTCTCCTCTAACATTCGTAATTTCGTATCCCTCCATCTTCTTCTTTTCGATCCCGGTTGCAGAGCCTTAGAAGAAGATAACACTAATAATTAAAACAAAATACGAAAAAGAAAAACACCCAGAAAAATATTAATTGGATGCTGGCAAAATATAATTTGGAAAAAAATTAGTCGCAGTTAATTCAGAAATTTTAAATACGAGATTGACCAAAAATCATTAAAATGAGAGGTCTCTGTAGACGAATTGGTACAGGCATTTGTCCCGGTAAGACGAAAGAATTTGGGTTCGAGTCACACGAGTTGCGACCGTTATATTTTTATTTGTAGCTGTGTTTTGTTTTTCATATTTAGTTTAGATTATTAGTATTTTCTTCTTCTTTAATGCTGAAATTTTTTTTAATTTTTTGTTCACAAAAATAAGTCAAGAATGCAAATCTTACGGTTTAGATGTAAGTCTTAAATTTTAAAAAGATTACGGTCATGTTCTAACCGCAATAAATATTAAACATAACAGTTTTGGTTAAGCCAACGAGGGCAAAAGTCTTAATAAACTTCTAGACACCAGATTATATTGTAAGAAAAAGTAATTTAGTTAGATTTAGAACTAATTGTGTTATTCTGTTATAAATATAACCAGTATATTAAATTGCTTGGTCCCGCACGTGATAATTTATTGGATAGAGAGGTGACAACGAACATTAAGCGAGTTGTTTCAACGGCCAAATAAAACTTTTAAAAGCAGCTTTTGGCGTAGAGATGTGATGTTAAAAAGCGGCGGTTGGCGTAGTATTTATTGAAGTCATTGTGTATTCTGGGCCCACAGCCAACAACAACTTCAGTCATACTTGTCTGCTTCATATCATGGTCGAGCTTTGGTTGAAATGTGGATGGTGTACTTCTGAACTTGAGAATTCTCTCTCAGAATTGTTAGTATATTGTATTATAATATTAGCGATATAAACGGTAGGGACGTTGCAGGCTTATGAGCTATGCTTGCGGCGTACGCGGGCGGTCTGCCGAGAGGGTGGAGTCTTGATTTTGCATCTCTGCACAAGCAGTTCATGCCTTTTTTACTTGTAGGTACGCGTACACACATCTTTGAAAACGGCATGTGAAACAGCATCCTTAATTGTAGGCGTGGTTATAACTAACACCTCCATTCATCATTGGTCTTGATAAGTAATTAACTAAATGATCCGTTTGTCTTGATAAGTGATTAACTAAATGATCCATTTATCTTGATCCATTGGTCTTGATAAGTAATTAACTAAATGATCCGTTTGTCTTGATAAGTGATTAACTAAATGATCCATTTATCTTGATCCATTGGTCTTGATAAGTAATTAACTAAATGATCTGATTCAATATTTTGTTTTTTATATTCAATAATTTAAAATCTCCACCATAATACCTATTCATAAATCTGGAGATACGAATAAATTAGACAATTATAGACCTATATCTCTTGTTTCAAATCTCTCGAAAATATTCGAAAAATGCATCAAGTTTAGAGTCGTTGAACACTTAGAAAAATATAAAATTCTATCGAAAAACCAATACGGCTTTCGTAAAGACCTAAGCACCGAGGATGCGATATATGAATTGACAAAAAGATATACTCATCTATCGATTAAAAAAATGTCTTGCCATATTCCTAGATTTAAGAAAAGCTTTCGACACCGTAAATCATAATTTACTCATTACAAAAATAAATCAACTCGGCTTCAAAAAAGACACATTAAAACTACTCTCTAACTATCTTACAGACAGAACACAAAAACCAAAAATTGGGAATAATTATAGTTCAGAGTCAAAGATAAAAAATGGAGTTCCACAGGGAACTGTGCTAGGTCCGATTTTATTCTTAATTTATGTAATTTTGTAATCCCTGGTAAAATTGTTTCTTACGCCGACGACACGGCAATAATAGTGGATGGTAATCATTGGAAAGAAACTTTTTCGAAAACAACTGATTGTATTTCAATGGTTTCAACATGGCTAAAATACAACAAACTCGTTTTAAACTATAGCAAAACATTTTATTTACCTTTTTATAAAACCATTAAAAATAAACCTACAGAAAACCTTAAAATTAGAATCCATAATACTAGTTGCAATCAAGAAATGTGCTTCATGTGCAACGAACTCACTAATGTCGAAAATATAAAATATTTAGGAGTATCAATAGATATAAATCTTAATTGGAAAACACATATTAATCGAATCACTTCTAAATTAAGATATCTGACCTACATATTTTATAGACTTAAGGAAGTACTAAACATTGAAAAATTGAAAATGATCTACTTTTCCCTGGTGCAATCACTTATGGCATTATAGGATGGGGTGGTGCACTTGATACATTTATTAAGCCTCTACAAATAATTCAAAAACACATAATTAAAGTCATATATAACAAAAATAAAACATTCTCTACTAACTTATTATACAAAGAAACTAAACTATTTAATATACGTAAATTATTTATATTACAAACTTTGAAATATGTATTTAAAAAAAAAATAATTTCGAAATAAATGAAAACAGAATGAGCAAAAGAATAAATAATATATTTTACACCCCACAAACCAATACTACATTATTGCAGACACATAGCAGTTTCATTGGTCCTCGAACATTTAACCTTCTACCACTACAAACTCAAATGATAAATAAAATGATAAAATATGTAAAAGAGGTAAAATTATGGTTGAATAATGTAGATATTGAAACGCTATTTCTATAAATTTATCTTTCCTTTTACAACACACTGTCTGTAACTTTCTAAACTGTAGTACAATATGTTTTCTGTTTATTTTTTTATAATAACTAAAAAAAAAAAAAAAAAAAAAAAAATCAGTATTTTATAATAGCTGAAAAAAAACCTTTTTCACTTGTTCTACCTATGAAATACTAATTTTATATTTTATATGTTTTTTAAGTCTATTTTATACTTTGGGTACTATTAATATTACCACACTCAGGCAGTGCCTTAGTGGGTTTTCATTTCTTGTTCATACTATTTGTTATTATATATTATGTTATTATATGTATACTATTTGCTATTATACATTATATGTACAAAGAAATGAGAATAAATAAAATTAAAAAAAAAAAAAAGTAAATAATAGAGTTATTGAAGGTGGAAATGACATTCTTGGGAGTTTGGGATATATGGGTTGAAAAGTCATACATGGGTGAGTTACGAGATCCGTAAACAATTCTAGAACAACCTAGCGAGTAACATAAGAAACTTTTTTACATTAACTCCTCACAGAAGGCCCTAAATAATTTCCATCAGAGCCTATGACATCTCTAACCACTCGAGCGATAACGCGATTTAAAACCCTTTTCTCCGATTGCTCTTGATTTTTTGATTGATTTCGAATACTTTCGCCCACATTAAAAAAATCTTACCTCCGAATTTTAATATAGAGACATACAGACTGATATGTTCTATATATCCAATGAATTCACCTATCTTTTTGTCGATTATCACACATTCGCAGGATTTATAAAAAATATATTATAAAATCGTATACTTTGGTCCAAAAACTTTGGTAAAAAAAATTTGGTCCAATTCTGGACCGCTGACAAATTTTTAAAAATAAAAGCGGTCCATATTTTCAACCTTAATCGCTCCAGTGGTTAAATATGGTTTGTAGAGATGTGGAGGGTCTTTTTTGGGAGAGGAAGGAGTGAACGTTGGTCTTAAAGAGACCCACGTTTTAGGAGGAAGGAAACAAAGAGGCCGGAATATAATTACTCAGCTCTCCTGTTGAACTCAAGAACGAGATTAGAAGTAGAAATAAGAAGTGGAAGTAGAAAAGTAGAAGCGACCGTGTACATAAGTTGGGCGCACGTTAGGCGTGTTTCCCGACTGTGCACCAATGCCGAAAGGATCAATGACGCTGGTTCCTCGGAGCATCTTCCATTGTAACACCGGTAGAACAAGGACAGCATACTATCCTGACGCCAGCGCTCTAAAGATTGCAATACGGTTGTTAAGAAAGGGGAATCTATCAAATGGACCGCTCGTTTCTGCACAGAGTCATGGGTTTTTTCAGGTGTTTTGGGGCCCCAAACAAGAGGTGGCTACCAAATTCAACAGTGGGGCCCATTTGTGATTCAAATCACAAATGGGCCCGCAGTTTCAGCAGTTACATAATATACTATTAAAGTATCTGCGGACCCTGTACAGTACCTACTCTCAGCTTCTGAGAGGCTAAATTAACTCTGGGTTCAATGGAGACTAAGATGGTTAAAAAAGTTGATGTTCATATTTGATTCAAATTAACAATGACAATTAATATCAGCTTTTGGTAGGTAATTTGCACCTGTTTCAAATAAAGGCATTGTTGCATGCTTTTTTTACACTTTTACCAGATTCTAAAAGCTTATGATACCTGATTCATTATAGCCATATTTTCCCGGGATATATATGTAAAGGACATATATTATTCTGAATATTGCCGCTTGTCGATAAAGCAGTGCTTCATAGTAGTTAGAATGTAAACTTCAGGAACTGACAGTACAACGTGGAAGATAAAACAGAAAAACAAAGATGGCGATATTGCGTCAGATTTTCACGTAACCAAAAGAATTTAGATTGTTGGAATAAATCGTAAAAGGATATTGACTTGATAAACTTAAATGTCGTTTTTTTGTTTTTGCAGAGTAACACAAGTTTTATTAATCAATCAACGTAAAGGAATTAAAGTACAATTTTATATGTACATAAAATTTTATTTTGAGGCGTATCTTCGGACCGGTTTCAGAAAATGGATTTTGGCGCAGACGTTATAACAATGAGCTATATACTCTGTTTAAGGATCTAAACGTCACAAAATTTATAAAATTGGAAAGACTTCGGTGGCTGGGTCATATAGAGAGAATGACCGAGCATCCCTGCTGAACTCAAGACCGACAGGGCGAAGGAGCCTGGAAAGACCAAGTTTAAGATGGAGCGACAACGACCTCAAAGATATATCCACCTTGGAGATTGTAAACTGGAGAGAGCAGGCACAAAACCGTGATGAGTGGAGGAAGACTCTTGAGGAGGCCAAGACCCACCAGGGGTTGTACAGTCAAGAGTGATGATAATGATGATGATAAAATTTTAATATATTTGTAGACTATTTCATAATTACAACGACACATTTATTTACAAACAGGCGGGTGTGCGTGTGCACTGACCACCTCTAAACGGCCCTGGGGTAGGATTGAGAGATTTGAATTTACGCAATGAATGGTATTATTCGTTTATGGATTCCCAATAAAGCGGCGCGTCGCGGTCACTTTGCAAGGTCGAAACAACGCTTGGACGCTTTCGTATCTACTTTTGTTTGTTAATATTATTTGCTAACCAACTAACTAAGAGTCAGCGAGGGTGGACTGCCAAACAACTCACACTTTAACTTGGCACATACTCCTTGATTTGTTCACATTCATAGATCGTATCATACAAACTCTTGTTCTGACTCTTGACATGATCTGAATCAAGTATTTGGTTCAGATCATGTCAAGAGGGTGTAGAGGGAGTATGTAGGGATGCAACAATATATCGGAAAACCGATATATCGACCCCTAAAAATATCGATATTTATCAATATCGACTATACGCCGATATCGATATATCAATATCGAAAAACTAAATATATCGAAAAACCCGCCCAAATTAAAAGACCCACAAAATCGGGTAAAATGCTATTACTGGCAATACTGACTGTCTAAAAAATATTATTCTGTTCTCTACACTAATTTGTGGTAGGTGAGTGTTATTTGTGGTCTGTGTGTGGTCAGTTCTGTTCTGTGTCTAGCAATTGTGGCAACGAGTATTCCTTCTGAACGTCTTTTTTCAAACGCAGGAGCCACTATAACTCAAAGCAGAAACCGGCTGCAAGGAAGCAGACTGTCAAAGTTACTATTTTTAAGTTCGATAGATGGTACAAAATACTGGAGTTATTTTTTTTTAAATAAATTTATGAAAAAAAAAACACATTTTATATGACTACCCAAATTTTGTGATTATTCACATAGGTAAGTATAAAAAGTTATATACATACATAATCGATAAACGTTTGATATAACTAAAACTATATTGGATTTCTATAAGCTTTAAAAAAAGAAGAAATATCGTTATATCGGTCTAGTAGGCCGATATATCGATATTTTAATATCGACTGAATTTGATATATATCGATATCGATACATCGATATTTTTAAAAACCTTGCATCCCTAATCGTATGTCATGCCTATTAAAAGCATGTGTTTTGAGAGTACCTAGACATGTGACACTTTTAAACTTTTTATAAAAAGATATAAGACAAAATAAGTTAAATCACAAAAATTTTTGTGATAAAGGTACAAAAAAAATTGGGTGATCAAGCCACAAGTCTAATGATGGGAACTGGAGTTGTGACAAATTGAGGTTTTCGAAGAATAGAAGAACAAATGCTTTTCTTGTGATAACTCGCTGGAGTTGCCGGAGTTACCGGGCTTTACGCAGAGTTTTTCAAAATCGGATATATAGATAGTAATTGCCCTCTGATTTTGCACGTCCAGTGTGAAAAATTTGCTTATGTCGTGATGGAGGACTCAGCCAGTCGAGGAATCGAACACGAGACGCCTGGGTGGGACCCAAACGTGATGCCAACTCGGCCGCCGACCGTTCGGAAAAACTTCGGTTAACTGTCAAAATAAATGCTCATATTGTCTACAACCGAAACTTACATGATACTGTGGAGTCCGGGCTAAAATTTATCAATCGTCGGTCGGAATATCTCATACCAATTGTTGACCGTGATCGCAAATATTGATAACTTTTTAAAATTTAAATTAAATGAAAAGAGTAACAAACATTCCCGGGTTACGAATAACCTGACAATATTTTAAAATCTCATACTACCATCATAGAAAGCGGAAAATGTTGTTTGTGTCGTGATGGAGGACTTAGCCAGCCAAGGACTCGAACACGGGGTGTATCATTTGTGACCATAACTGATTATAGATGACGGATTATATATATATATATATATATATATATATATATATATATATATATATATATATTTATAGAAGTAGTATAATATACTATATTTTAAGTTGTACATAGCTGCCTCACTAGGCGAACCTGTATTGAAACAAAAATTTTAGTAAGTTTTTTCTCGCATTTTGTCTATGGTTAACTTATAAATATATAATATAGGTTCCCATTCAGCAAAAAATTATTTTAGTTGACATTATTGCTTGCATTTGCATAATACAAAAACATCAAGGTTATTACTACAATAACTGTCAATGACATGGCGTTTGGGTGAGGGCACCAGTAAAGGCTCAATCATTTCAACATATCCAAATTTTGACTTTTTTTTAACTCTTTCTGTGTTTAACTCAGTTTGATATTTTCTGGGTCCATATATCAATACGATATTGACAAAATCGATCGTCCATGCTAAACATCCTGAAACAGTGAATTTATTCACGAAAACTGAAAATGATAATTCTTCGGTAGTAGAATAAATAAAGCCATTGAATCTATTCAAATACAAGTAACGTCGATACTAAATAATGTTTACATTGAAATTTTTAATTCTACTGAATTGTGAAGAATTTCAACGAACAATGTAGTGATATTGAACTTTCTTGTTACAGACACCAAAAATATACATTTTTAATGGTTCTTTCGACTGCTCCAAAGCAAATTTTATAGTGGCCATCAAATTTACAATAACAATCCACATCACAACACTCAAATTTTATGTTTGCTTTGATTTTCATGTCACATTGACCCGACGCGAAGTAGTCGTAAAGACTCCAGATACTAATATCTACAGCCTGTATGTCGGTCGAATATCTACAGCTCATATGTTGAACTAATATCTACGAACTTCAGAGTGTTGACTTATGTCTACAGAGCTCGGACGAATATCCATGACGGTCCCAGTGTTGACTAATATCTACAGAGCGTAGGTTGAACTAATATCTACAGAGCGTAGGTTGGACTAATCAGCTAAATGTGTCCAATAGTCAGATATTAGGGATTTTTACATACATACCTACATAAATTAAGTTTTTTAAACTGCATACGCAATATTACGTTATTCCAATATGCTATACATAATTGCGAATCCAACCTCTGCCAGTGCTGTAGATATTCGTCAACACTTTGGTTCTCATAGATTTTAGTCAGCAGTTTGAGCTGTAGATATTCGTCAACACTTTGGTTCTCATAGATATTAGTCAACAGTTTGAGCTGTAGATATTCGTCAACACTTTGGTTCTCATAGATATTAGTTCGATTTTTTCAGTTTTTGTAATTCCTGTAGATATTAGTAGACGCCTCCGTTGTAAAGCATCCGAATAAATAGGCCCCCTAGCACGGTCGATCTATAATGATTGATGGGATAACTTTCGGTGACTTCTCAACGTTCCCTAGGACAACAACAGATCTTAGTCATTGTGAACGATCTACAGTCATGCTAGGGAAAGATGAAAAGTTTGCGAAAGTTATTCTATCAATCCTTATCGATCGACTCGGACAGGTAATGGTTCCGTTCACATGAAGCCCGCGCAACGCGCTGAGTCGCTTCCAATCAGCAATAGCTAAAAATTAAGTGAACGGCCTTCCCATCAATGTTCAAGTCTTTATTTTTATTTACTTGGTAGTTCTCGCGGCTCAGCGCACTGCGTGAGCGTCGTGTGGAAGGAACCAATGATTTATTTTTGTGTTCAGTTTCATTTATCAGACGCATTGTCTTTTTATTTGATTATTCTTAGGATCTTTAAAAATGGAATACGGTGAAAAAATTTACCGCTTTCGTAAACTAAGTGATAGTGACAAATGTTTATGGATTTTTTTAATGAGTTCTTCTCACCGCGTTCTTACGTAGACGTAGCTGTGAATGGGTTAATATGTTAATAATCTATTGCTTGTATCACACACAGCTATAAAATATAAAAGATCATTTGGCTTGGCGTAATTCGGTATATTGCTCGCTTTATTGGGAATATATGGCGAGCGATATGCTGAAATAGGCCAATCCAAATGATATTTTATCTTTTTGAGCTGTGTGTGACACAGGCGTAAATACTAATTTGTGTTCTCGGTGCATGGGTGCGTAATTTCTGCAAAATTATTCAAGTTCAATGTACTTTCAAATTTGGAACTATAAATACGCATAACATATATTGTCCTGTGCCAAAACAGCACTGTTATTGTTAATTTTGTTCCCTTGGCATTGTTTTGTGTATACTGTATATTCTTTGTTTCATATTATTTTATCAAAATTTTGTGAGGACTCGTAAGGAACACCATAGGATTTTTTATAAACTTTTAAGTTTATTATAGTTAAGCGCACTTGAAGTCAAATAACACTTAACTGCGCTATATAAATATTACGTTATAATTATTATTATATCATGCTTATGTAATTTTCAAAATTGGAACTATTAATTATATCAGACGGGCGATAAAGTCGGTACCAAAATCGTTTTAATAATTTTTACGTTGGTGTTTGAAATGCGTATTTATTTTGTTAACATGTTTGACAGATGTTAGATAAATTAATAGAGCGAAGATACCTTACAAATTGTTTGCACGCAGACGGATATCAAAATGGCCTCCCTCACTTTTCAAATCTTAATTAGAACAGCTGACCAGGAGGGAAGAAATAATTATTATAAAGATGTATTTACACGATAGCTTGTAAACCACGCAAAAATAAGAAATTTCTTAAAACTTTTTTTTATATTTGGGCACTAATGAACACTTGGAACACGTTGTATAAAAATTAACATAAATTTATTCCCATATTAAATCTGGGTCGATTGAAAAAAATACCCTAGTCTTGCACGAATTTATTTTACCCATTTTATTTTTAGCATTTTCTTTTTTATCTACTATACCCTAAAAATATTCAAATTATATAACAGAATTTACACACCTGAAAGAAAACCTTTAAATAAACTAGGAGCTCATTTCAGATATTTACGTTTTCGTTCTCTTATTCTCTTAGTGTCCTTTGAAACCAATGTTCGTGCCATAGGAATAAGAGCTTTAGGCCTAACGGGTACAGTTCAATAATTTGTAGGTAGCTAATTTGACCTTTGAGGTACAGACGCGCTTTTCTTCAGACGGAATATTCCGTAATTATGAAAGCAATAAAAGAGTTGACAACACTTTGATATTTAAAGTTCAATGGAGAAAGAAAGAAATTCGTGATTGGATCGTATTAAAAATAAATGTTTGTTTTTGCAAAATATCATTTTTACTGTGAAATGGAAACCTTGCTGGTTGGTGAGTTTATGGGTCCTGAAATTTTCACATCCAGGGTCAAGTTATAATAATTATTCATCTATCAACATATTCATAATAATTACAAGATTATTTATTTATATTGTAATATTTTTTTAATAACTTTTGAAGAAAAAAAATTCTTCCGCATGTCATCACTGGTCACTCAGCCGAGTAACCGCCCAACCTCTTACCCCACCCCCAACTGTTCAACACCGTCCATTTTTTATGATTTAGTAGAAAAAAAACATCAAAAATGTCACCGAGAAATTACACCCATCAATCAGAATTACACCCAAAAAAACGGTTTAAATAAAATTCCCATTTAAATAAATAAAACAAATGTGAGGTTAGGTTAGGTTTTTTTTTACTTGTACTTGTACTTGTAATATAATCTGCGGAATAAACTGAATAAATAAAATAAAGGTGAGGAGGTTAGGTTTTTTTGACGTTTGTAAATTATAATTTAAGTGGGTGTAAACTCTCTGCACGTGTAATTTCGCCCATGAATAATTCCGTCCTTATGTAATTCTGGCAGTGTCTGACATAATAACATGCTGTCAGAAGAAATCTAATAAGTAACTAGTTTCTATCTATTTGAAATGTGACAGTACTTTATTACATTGGCTGCTCAAAGCGAAGCCTGTGTGTGTTAGGAGTCACAGTTAAAATTAGACGTGTTTTAAGTTTGAAGCAAGACACCATAATGTCATTTCCTGAGCAGACGGTCTCGGGTGCGCCGCTTTCCTGACAATCAACCGGAAACGGAAATCAAGGTCACCCAGACCGGAAGTCCGGCCGTTTAGACCAGGCTCGGATACATAATTTGCAATTAGCAATGAGCCTCCTGCATGAGGATTTATTATTTTTTTTTTCTTTAATAGTAAAACCTCAATTTGTAATATTTAATTTAATGAAGACAATATTAGCGAAACTCAAAAATCTGAAAACAGAAAAATCATAAAAAGATATGTGCAATTAAATATTACAATTTGAAGTTAAACTAACAAAGTTAAAAATAAATATTCATCCCAGACTTGCAGAAAAGTCAATAGATGTGGCATATTAAAAATAAAATTGATAAATTTATCCAGACACTATCCCTAGATAGCATTTAGTTCGGGTTTGAATCTTGCAATCATACATAAAGATAGCTGCCAATAAAATATGTGTTAAGAAAATTATGATAATGTTGGTAATTCTTAGTCGAAGCACAGTGGAGGTTATCCATCGCTTACCCGGCCTGGTATAAGTAACTGATGGTTACTCCTAGCAGTTATAGTTTCTTTAGTCGAAGCACAGTTAAAAATTACCGAATCGGATTGGGACAGATTCGCTCAGATGGTAGAGTCGCGGCCCGGAAAGCCGAAGGTCCTGGGTTCGAGCCCCAGATGTGCCCATATCTTTTTCTGGTTTTTCTGTTTTCAGATTTTTGATTGAGTTTCGCTAATATTGTCTTCATTTAATTTAATTTTTTTATTCAAGTTGTGAATGGTTTTCGTTTAACCGTTTAAAATACGTTTCAACCGTTTTTGTAAATTTATTATGCTGTGTTCCGCTTCCGCCTTCTTTACCCAACGTTTCGCACAGCGTTACAGTGTCCATCATCAGAGTAGATGATACTTTTCAGCATTGTAAAACTCTAAGAAAAGTTATCTAAAGAAGACATAAAAACCCAAAAATCAATCACGAAAACTGTCACAGGGTTTATGAGGCTAATGTTTTAAAAAATGGCTTGACATTAGTTCACGATTTAATTTCAACAACGTTAAAATTTCAATGTTAAAAAAGAAATTATTATTTAACGCAAATGCAAAAAAATGATACTTGCCTTAATTTGGTGACGTCACGAGCTAAAAATAGGTACATCCACGTTTATTTATTTTTTATATAAGTGAATACCTAATCATTTTTGAGCATTTCAGAATCCTCAGTTTCAACATAAAATCTATTTACATACATATTTGTCAAATCGCCTTGGTGAAACACAACCATTCAGAACCGAAAAGTTAATTTGGGAGGCGGGGGATACCGCCGCCCCGGGAACCATTTATTGGATAACCAACACTTCTGCCATAGGTCACTCCAAGTGGTTCGCTACGTTTGGTGACTTAGTGTCAGCGGATACGTCTGCCCACCAGCTGCATAGAGTTAGTGGTTGAGGGAGTGCCTTTGATTAATCCAGCCGTACATTCTCGGAACATCGCCTTGCATCGCAGTGGGAGGCATGGATTCAAACGTATGTCACTCCTGGACACAGTTACTCCCAGATTCCTACCCACCCCTAATACCCCTTTCCTTCCCAGAATTTCCCCTCATCCTTTCCTAAAAAGACCCTCCACATAGCATTCCCAAAGAAGTCATAGGCCCTGAGAGGAATTATTTTCCTTAAGTGGAGCTAATGTAAAAAAAATGTAATGCCTTTAGCCGTAAGTGACCAAATCTGAATTGGCGGTTATTTCTTAACCTTCCTCTTATTATGTTTATTTTCCTCTTACTCTCTTTTACCTCACTAGATATTTCCAATTGTATTAAATGGTCTCACTATCTTCGGGCAGTTGGGACTCTTAACATAACTTTATAAAAATAATGTTATGATAAATAATTTTAAAATTCATGCAAGTGGCTCATTAGCAATTAGCAATTACAACCCCGTCACAGATAAGGGAGAATTTATTACCTTGGAGGGTGTTTCAATTTGTCATTCGTCGATTAGATCAACATCGCGAGGGTTGGAAAGGTGAAGGTGTTATTGAGGCTCATTTAAATGCATCACTTATCGATTTTGTAAAACCCGTGGACTTTCACGTGAATGCTTATCGTAAACAACTGTATTTGGCATGTTCTTAATGGGTTAAAAATATTGTAGGTAAATTTGAATCTGTTTTATGTCATTTCAATACACGTTTACTTATTGTGATTTAGTCGGTAATGCGGGTTTTCATCCCACGACAAAATATTCCCGAAAAAATATCCTCCGACAAAATATCCTACGGACAAAATATCCCCCAACAAAATATCTACTAAAAATTAACCCGACCTAATCCAACAAAAAAATGGGACAAAAATAATACATATAACAATAATTTTATGTCTTTACTTGATGGTGACAGGTGAGGTTAGGTTAATTTTTAATAAATAGAGTATATAAGAGATAAAAGTTGGGGGGTGTTTTTTTCGTAGGATATTTTGTCGGAGGATATTTTGTCGCGGGATGACGGGATGAAAAGTCGCGGAACCGATTAAGGCTGGCCGCATACACACGTTTTCCGTATTCGATTTCCTAATGCAGAATTTCGATTGGGAATTCCGTGAGACTAGCGCAAACGTTCGTTTTTCTTCATTCGGAATGTATCCACGTCAGTACAGATAGTGATAGCGTGGTGAACGCACGACGATGGAGGATGACGATTTATTAGCAATTGCATTTATAACCTCTTTAAATACATCCTTTATAACCTCTTTAAATACATTCTCCCAGGCCAAATCTTTGACATCTCCGTTGTGATAGTCGTTATCATGAATATCCCACAGGCGGGGGTATTTTTCAGCAGCCAATATTAATGTTTCTGCCTCACACATTACCGTGTTGCGATTTTTTGCGTAACAAATACAAAGAATACGTCCGAGGCACGCGGTGCGGGTGCGATACTGAATAGAAATTTCCGAACGTGTGCGCCGGCACAAACAAAATGTATGCAAGCGCTGCGTTCCGCATGACGTCATCAGGTTTTTTCCAGTAGGTTTCTCTTTCTTGCATTCGAAACGTACGTACGGAATTTGTTCCGTTCGGAAAAAAAGCGAACATGTGCGTCAGTTAATGTATTTTCTACTGATTCCATGCATTCGGATGTCGGAATACGGAAAACGAATTCGGAAATCAAATACGGAAAACCTCTGTATGCGGCCAGCCTTAGACTGCCTTTCTACTTACTACGCAGTTTATTTTGAGATGGAGACTTTTTACTGCGGGAAAAATTTTATAGAATTGGTATTTCACAAGTCAGATATTATGCCTACAAGCTTGGTGATACTTAAAATAGAAGTAGATATGTATAAATAAAAGTTATGCTTTAAAATATTAAGACGAATTAATTGTTTGCGCACGTACGTACGCAATATGAATATAAATAAATAGTTTTGTATATAAACATATTCAAATCTTTTAAGAAAGGCTAACAAATACAATATTGTATTTGTGATTCAGTTCAATATTGTATTTGTTAGCTTTTCTTGAAAGATTTGAATTTGTTTGTGGACAAAACTACTTATTCGTATCCATATTGGGTGTGTACGGGTGCAAACTATAAATTCATCTTGATATTTTAAAACACAATTTATAAAAAGTGTTTTTCCCTAAAATATTTAAACTCGCGTCATCTATGAAAAAGTAAATTGTGGATTCTTTTAAGTGTCGGTTTAAGGTGAAATATCACATAACTGCACTTTAGAAGCTCGATGATTATTCATGTTTAGAAGTTAGAATTTTAAACGTAATTAATTTAAAATTCTACCCATACGTGCTATTTGCATTGTCAATATTACGACATTATTTTTTATGGTTGAAATACCTGCTTTAAGTTCTATGTGAGTTAAAAAGGTTTGGTTGATCCAAAAACATCAGGTCGAAAAAGCTCTATGTACTCCATGACGCCGTGAGAGTTTTACCTTTTTTTTACGTTACACCTCACAAGAGGTTCCCTCTTTGCAGAGTGTAAAGACAGGAGAACTAGGTCGCCACCAGGTTGGGCAGCATCCTGAAGGTAGGAGCTGTAGGAAGTGATTTGATTTTTGATTCAATTTGGGTCTTGAATATGTCTGGATTATTTGAAGGAGGAAAAACAGCTGCCGGTAGCTTTTTACTGCCTTAAACTTCAAATAAAAGAGTTTCCTTGTTCGTTTGACATAAAATTATAAGGTTTTGCAATAAGTGGATATGTTTACATTATTATATATTATATTTGTATAATGAATCTAACTATATTTTAGCAATATGGAAACACTTGACAGAAAAGGGTTCAAAACGTATTGCGAATATTTGTGTAAAAACTACTCTAAAACGTGATTATTAATATTCAATTCACTATTAATGTACTCTACAATGTTCTAAAGCTAGTTACTGATCCGTGCACGTTTGTATTTTACTTTAATTTAAATGTGTGTATAAATGATTTTAATTCCTGTTGCGAATGCTTAGATGGTCGGCAGGAGTATCACTAAAAGATAAGATTAAAAGCTCACGCAATAATGGTAGCCTGAGTGTCACGGACATAAATTGTAAGCTGGAGGAACGACAGTTGAGATTGTATGAGCACATAAGACGGAGACCATCAGACCACACAGTGAAGCAGGCAATGTCTATGGAGCTTCATCGACAGTCTTCCAGAGGAAGACCAAATAATCCTGGATGACTCAATGCTCCAAAATACTTCAGAGAAACGGCCTGGATGAAGGCGAGACTCCGAACCGAAGAAGCTACAACCTGAGAACAAGAAGAGCCGACCAACAGCCTACCTAGGCAATGAGTTAGGACAGCGCAAGGAAGAAGAAGAAGTATAAATTATTTGAATTTCAGATATAAAACATTGCATTTTAAAAACCCATGCACAAATTTCTTTGTAAGGAAATCACAAGAAGAATGACATAACAAACAAAAAATCATAGCTTCGTTATGCTCACGTTATTTACTTTCGCAGTAGATTCAATAAATTTGATAATATTCAATATTGATCAATAGATTCAATAAATTTTTATCCAGTGATTTATAATTACAACATTGATAACAATGCCCTTCAAACATTAACGCAAATTAAAGACTTAGGCATCACTTTTCAATCAAATCTTTCATTTGTAAACCACATAACAGAAATCTCTAATAAGGGCTTAAAAATGTTGGGATTTATAACTAGGCTTACTAGAAATTTTAACAATATAAAGTGTATTAAACTGTTATACTTTGCCTATGTTAGAAGTCAACTTGAGTACAATTCTCCCGTCTGGAATCCACATTATAGTATACATGTTCAAGCTATTAAAAGAATACAAAACAAATTCTTACGTTTTCTAAATTTTAAAATGGGTATTCCAGCAAATATGTTGAACTACAACACTATTTTAAATGATTTGAATATGCTCAAATTGTCCGACAGAAGAATTTTCTCTGACTTGGTATTTCTATATAAAATTCTAAATGATTTAGTTGATAGTCCGGTATTGCTAGAATTGATAAACTTCCGGATTCCACTACGTAATACTAGAAGGCAAGATTTATTTCAGTGTAGAACTTCTGGGACTAACTACCATATGTATTCTTCTTTGCCCAGAATACTTATGGAGGGAAACAATTATGTGTCAGTGGACATCTTCAATTTATGTTTAAACAAATATAAAATATTGTTACTGAGACAGTTCAGTTATGTACATTGAATGCTTTGTATTTTCTTATTATTCATATGTAATGTAAAAGCCCCGAAAAAGGGCGTTAATCAATAAATAAATAAATAAAATACCCATTATATCAATTTACGGATCTCTTACAACAAGGGCACGTAACAAACAAATATTAAAATAATAAAAATCGTGAAAAACATTGCATTACGCGCTACTGCGAGTACATCCTGTGGACATTATTATTATAATATAACCTCCCATAGAACAGGGCGATGACATTTTATTGTGCATGTTATAATACATAAATCAGAAATCCCGTGTTATCTTCTGTCAGTGATTCATCGAAAAAAATTCGTAACGGATTAAATCTGGTTTCCAATGAAAAAAGAATTGGGAAGAACCCAAATATCCAACTCATTTTATTTCATCTCTTGACCTCCCGACTCTCCTTGAATGAAAATTAATTTCGGAAAATCGAGCGATATCTTCCGTATTGGCGCCAGCTTGTTTTGAACACTGTACGCGACGTAAATAATGAAATATAAGTAGAATAGTATTAGTTTTGCTACAAAATCTATGCATTTAATCAACGCCTTCTTACTTATGCTGACACGCTGACAGCTAAGATGACCACAGATCTTCATGAAACATACTTTTGTACAGATCCTCAACCTTGTGTGGGCAGTCAGAGTGCCGATAAAGCAGGGTACTATTGAATCAAAACATATTATGATCTCCAAAAAAAATCAATAGTTCTTGGTGTAACAGCCTGCGTAGGTATATATAGCTAAGACTGTAAACCTTTAAATGCTGTTCTTTCTTTATCAATTAAGTTTAGATTAGTCTAGTTTTTGCACTGATAATTCGTGGTGGAATTAAATTGTATTAATTTATTAAATTAGTGGAAGAAAGTACAAAAGTGTTTTAATTTCAAATTCTAAGTTTAGATTCTTGATGTATGAATTTTACAAAATTTATTAAGGCCTAATAAAAAAACGAACAAAACAAAATTTGAATGGTTAATTCGGAAAAGATCCAAATATGTATGCATCAGAGCTTAAACATTTTAACTCGGGCCTAATTTGCCTGAAAGTCACAACATTTCCGCTTTGCAAATAAAATCCACATAAATCGAGTTTTTGTGAACACATCCGAAAACTAAAAACTGTTTGATGAAACACGCTTTTAAATTTTATAATTAGAAATAAGCTATAATTATTGGAATATAATTTCTTTTAATGCAAATATAAAAAGTTCTTACGTCTTTGTTAACTAAAATTACGGAATACGAAAAAAAATAAAAACACACATATTTTATTAGGCAAATATATTATAAACGTTATTGTCAACTCATTTTATCGTTTCATGAAAAAATAATTAGTAAAAAATTCTGTGTCAGAATTTTATTTCAAATTGCGGTCGAAAACTCAGCTTTCATAAAGCCATACATTTGATTTATTTTGTGATAAATTTTTATATTCGAATATAAAACGTGGTATTTTCTCTTTCTAAAACGTTTAGATTTTACTTCTAACCATGACAAAAAAGGAGACACAATGATTTCTACCAGATCTATATGAGTTGTTCCGAAAAGCGAATAAATTAGACCAAGGGGTTTATGAAGCTTTTATTTACATAAATCTGTCTCCATAAATGAAGCAAATTATTTATACGTGAACTTCTCAAAAGATTATAGGTATCTGCTACCAGAATTTTTAAATGTGACCTTAAGATGTAAACAACATCGTAGAGTATTATAAAATGTGTTACAGAAATTTAATTTATTGTCAATAAATTTAAAGCAACGTTCGTAACAACTTTTAAAAGTATTTAGTTATCATAATACAGAATTCTATCATAAATTGTTCATGAAAAAAGTACATATTTAAAGCTTTATTTATCTGAGTTGTGAATCTGTAAATAGGCATTCTTCAAAATATATTTTTCATAAAATTATACTTAAATAAGCGCTATTTTAATGCAATGGAGTTGTTTTCATCGTTGAATCCACGCTATTAAATTTTCAGACGGTCACAAAAACACTTCCGATGCGCATTAAAGCAATGTATTTTTCTCCGAAATTTTGCCATTAAAACCATATTGGACGTAAACAAAGGCTTTGAATGTCATTCTGTCAGAAATTCTGCTACGTGTATTGCCTATATTCAGGCGCTTACCGGTTTTAAAAGGTTTCGCAAAAAAAGGTAAACATATTTTTGAAACGAATATTGAAGTATATATATATATACATTAAAAATGTAATGAAAAAATACAAATATTTACGTTTGTGAGAAAAAGAATGCTTATAATTCTACTACGTATTTGCGAACGAGAAATGGGAGTAAATTTAAGGGATTTCCTGCGTTTTGAAGAACACCAAATTTATAATATTTATAACACAACATTTCCAATCTATTTTTATTGGTAAGGTTACGAATTTAACATAAATTTTGAGCGTGGTCCGGACTGATAAGAATTAGCGATATATTTATTTTTCGATGAATAAGGTAAAATTTATACATCAGAATACATGTGTATTCGTATATTCCTTTATAAATCGTGACAATCTTATCCGAGAGTTATATTATGAAAGCATTGATCACAAATACCGTTAAAGAACCTTTAATAAACTTGATTACAGATATACCTAAAAATGTTACAATGATTTAACATTTTATTGATATTTTCTAAACGTTGTAAATTTTAATGATATTTATTTCATCCTCTTAAAATAATTCCCATATTATTTGTGTGACTGAGCCAAAATATTGTTGATTATCTTAATATTCCTAAACTTTCACTACACATAAAATATTTATAGAATGATAAAAAAAACTTTTCTGAAGTTCAAATAACAAGTTTAAAGTGGGTAATACTCCACCTTCAGTGTAGAAAACTAGCTTCTATAAATTATTTTGTTTTTGTTCCATGTAATCACGTGTTCAGTTAATAATAAACATTTAAAAATTCTGATCTAAATAAGGCTAAAAAATTAATACTCACTCTCAAACTACGCACAAAATCCACTAAACCGGTACAAGAACAAAGCGCACTGAAAAACTTGGAAGTTTTCTGGTTCGAAATTTTAAATTCGAATTACGCACCACGGCTCAAACCTGCCTTCGGTAGCTGACTGCAGAGCGCTCTGGCGGCACTCCGCGCACTGACTACTGACTGTACTGACTCCTTACTCGGTAGAGTCGGAGCCCTTCCCGCGGGGCTTCCCACGTAGCGACCGTTGCGCCTGGCGGGGGAAACTTAAAGCTCTCCACATAGTAAACAGGGGCATGTCGGGGCATGCGCTTTTCTCTGATTTGTATTTTGATGGGGGCTCGATGTTTAATAACCTTGTTTACGTAATTGTAAAGGAAACGATCTCTGATGACACTTTAGTCGTTTCC
This sequence comes from Limnephilus marmoratus, assembly GCA_917880885.1. NCBI lineage: Eukaryota > Metazoa > Arthropoda > Insecta > Trichoptera > Limnephilidae > Limnephilus > Limnephilus marmoratus. The sequence goes on along the minus strand of OU862919.1, from coordinate 24,341,694 downwards.
GGTCACGTTATTTAAGTAGCTGTGGATATAAATATAGCGGTTTTATCAACCCTCCAACACTTTTTGGACTTTAAAAAAATACTTATTTTATTATTTACGTGTGCGCAGGAAAAATAAATAGAAAAATCACTTTCATTTCCCATTTTTTTTTAAATAATGTTTTTTAGGAAAATATAATAAAGAAATAAATAATTTTCAAAAGCAGAAAGTATTTTTTTCAAAAGGAAGTATAAAACGAATAATTAATTTGCAATGTTGTTTTTAAAAATGGCATATAAATAAAATTTGCAAAATTACATACGTATTGTGTGATATTCGGCAAATTGTGTAAAACCGCATTAGGTATTAAATAATTTTAAGAAAATAAATAAATTTTAAAAAGTTTTTTTAAACATTTTCGTAATCATGGTTTTTCTGCTACCATATAGTGTGATGATATTTTGAATCCAAACAAATTTGTATGTAATTTAATACAATTAAAGTTATATATAATGGTATGCGGTACTTCTAATGGTATATTCTACCCCAAGATGTATTTCAGAGTTACTATAAAATAAAATCTATGAAATTGATTTCCATTTTTGTCAAGAATTATCAAGGCCGCTGTGTTAGCGCTTATCCGTGAAAAATCACGGGAAAAACAAAAAAATATACATATATTTCAAGTTTCAGTGCTACTGGTTCACGACTGGTCAAACTATACTACCTGTCAATTTATGCCATGTTCCTTGTTTTGTTTTTTTTGTCTTTAACTGTTTCAATGTTTTACTGGATGAACTAAACTCCAATTTTTTTTCCCTATCCCCATATGGGGGTGTGCTGGACCTCGTCCCTGCTTCATCTTTAGTTACATTACTAATTTTGCAGATCCTTCTAAAATCTATCTGCGCCTCCCCCAATGACATGTGCAGGTTTGAGGCTTGATCAGACAACCTTGACTATCCTTTGTCCTGCCTCTGACTACCCAACGCTGAATTTTCTTTTAGTCTTCGGGTATTTTACCCCAAATATTCAGTTAACATTCTTTGAGGCTTCACTGAGTGGTTGGCTAAGGGACACGGAAGCTTAAATTATTAGATAACATAGTTGATATTAAAAGAATGAAACTGGTATATCATGCATTGGTGCAATCATCAATATCTTATGGAATAATTGGATGGGGGGTATTTATGATACCCATATTAAGCAACTAGAAATTACTCAAAAATTAATAATAAAAATAATGTTGCATAAAGATGTTACCTACCCCTCCTTGCAATTATTCCAAGAAGCTGAACTCTTAGATATAAGAAAAATCTACTGTATGCAAGGTCTGAAATATATATTTTCACGAAATGTATATTTTACAAAAAACGAAAAACGCTCCAGCAGTAGAGTAAATAATGCATTTGAGGTTCCCCTATGCAAAACTAGGCTTGCGCAAAGACATGCTTTTTTCATTGCACCAAAAATCTATAATGCACTGTATCAGACTATAGAAATTAAATCTAAAAACATATCCTCTTACAGCATATACAAAAAATTAATGAAGACTTGGGTAACTACAAATGACACAAATACCTACCTGCTATAACATCTTACCTGTTATAACTTTACAAATCCCTAATTTTTATTTAACCTTTTTTGGTTTTCATTTATATTTTTTTTTTCTTAACTTTTGTTTTTTAAATACGGAATTATTTGTTCTATAAATATGTTAAAACATAATTATGTTTCAATTTACTAATTTAAAGTTTAATTTGCTATGTTGTATCTTAACTGAATTAAAAAAAAAACTTAAGTATACCCACGAACTGGCGATGCCTATGTGGGATTTTTTTTGTTACCATACATATATGTATACTATTGTAATATCTTTTTTTGTTGTTAAATTGTATTATTGTTTATCGTTAAGCTACATATTTTATTTTTTTACTTCTTATCAAAAGAAATGTTTTTTGTAATATTTTTATGTATGTAACAAAAAAAATTATTAATAAAAAATAAAAAAAAATAAAAAAAAAGTGTAGTTTATGGTCAGACCGAAAGCCATTCACATTTTTTGTTGGTACTTGCCAATTGATTTGAGATTTATTGTATTACTTATGTTCTCTATTTTATGCAGGTGCTTGCGGGTTTTTACAGATGCAATGCCGCCTCATGGAGCCTCATGAATGAGTTTTTCTTTTGCCCTGTTTAATTTATCTTTGTCTTACTAACCTATTTTTTGCATTTTGTTTTTCCTGTTAAGCACTTGCATACTGTTTACTAACAACGTATGCAAGGACACTGGAGGTCTAGATTCGTTCAAAATAAATAAATGTAGCTTCGTTTAACAAAAAAAATTAGAATCTTGCGAGAGCCTTGAAGGAGTAACCATCAGTTACTTATACCAGGGCGGGTAAGAGGTGGATTACCTCCACTGGTCAAATATTCGAGTTTTTTTTTTAATTTTATTAAACAATCAAACACTGCTAACTAATTCAGGTAGTAATTGAAAATTTTAACTCCAAAACTACATACCTGTGCAACAAAGATTTTCTCCATTTTAGCATATCTATTTTATTCTAAAACCTAGATTATATTTTTAAATACACAGCACGTAAACCAAGTTTTACGTGCTGTGTATTTGGTAAAACAGATTTGTCATTAGATCTCATTATCTAAAAATCAATTCTGTTGGACTTGGTTCACAGAAGCGTACCCATAAATATTGTGAAATCACGTTTATTATTATCTGTGAAGCAATATTAGATTATATTTGATCTAATATAATAAAGCCACGAGTACAGGAGTGCTTGTATTAGTTTGTCACCCGAAAGCATAAAGATAGACAATACACGCGTCTGGATTAAATGCCACCGTCCATTGGCAAAGTATTTGGCAGTAATCGTGCGATAGATAAATATGAACATGATAAGTCAATTGTCTGATTTGATTCATTGATGAACATCTGTTTAGGTACCCAAAGCAGCAAAACAATAAATTTTATTTCAGAATAGTGTGGTCATGAATATCAAGAGTTTTTGGCTAAGGAGAAGAAGAATAGAGAGGATTACGAAACATTGTTCTAATAATATTATGTCGAACTTACTTATTTATTTATTTATTTATTTAATTATTTTCATATTACATTTGGTTATAAAATGACGTATTGCCCATCTCACTAGGTGTGAAACGCCTGTGTTGAGATGGCAATTTACAGAGTGGTTATCTAAGATTTTGTAGTAATATTATGAAAATGGCAGGTTTATATAATTTTTTTTTTTTAAATATACAATTCAAGTATGTTATAAATATATATAAATAGAAGATTGCAGTAGGTACATGGTTACACATAAACACAGTAGGTATAAAGGTAAGTTTGTTATTAAATACTTGTGATGGAATCGAAAATATAATTCGTATAGCAAAACCTTCCACAACATAAACACTCTATATTCCCTTTACACCTCATATATTCGCCTGCGTTTGGTACACTGATCTGGACTCCTTTATACCAAGCCCATATTGAAAGAATAGAAAAAATTAAAAAAAAAACTTAAACACGTAAATTATAAACTAAACTTACCCTTCTCAAATTATACTGAATCCATTAAATTTCAAATCCCTCCAAACACGACGTCTAATTTTTGATCAAATCCTATTGCTTAAAATTCTAAATAATGGCCTGGACTCACCAGAACTTATGTGCTCCAGTATGGGCCAGAAGCGCCCACACTTCCATGGTCGACGTTCAGCTTAATGCCACAATGCGAACCATCAGCGGAACCTTAAAATCGACTCCTCTTCCTTGGCTCCCCGTACTTGCAAATATAACCCCGCCAAATATCAGGCGAGAGATTGTAACACTGAGGGAATACAAGAAGGCGCTGCAAAAAAGCGAAATACCCTTGCACGATGATGTCGTTTCTCACCCGGCATGCCGCTTAAAGTCTCGAAAACCCTTCTGGACGGAAGGAGAAAGACTCCTTCGAACACCTCTCACCCCAGAAGATAGGTGGAAGCTTGAGTGGCAATCAGCCAACGTCAAAAACGCCCATCTCGTGCAAGACCCCACTGAGAGGCAGCCTGGGTTCTCATTGCCTCGCAAACTCTGGACTGCCATCAATAGGATAAGGTGCTCCCATAGCCGTTGTGCTCACATGATGCATAGATGGGGCATTAAAGAGTCGGCGACGTGTGAATGCGGTGCGGTGCAGACCACCGAACATGTGGTCAACGAATGCCCGCTCCACTCATTCCCCGGCGGGATTGACGAGGTCCACAGGGCAACGCCTGAGGCCCTAGACTGGCTCGCAGACCTAGATGGCCCCCTCTGATCCCCCACCATACGAAAGAAGAAGAAGAACCAGAACTTATCAATTTAATAAATTTTCATATTCCGTCAAGATCAACCCGACAATCCGATTTATTTTATTTACCATCATGTAGAACAAATATTAGAAAAAAATCCCCAATTCCTCGCGTATGTGCACAATATAATACAAAATTTCACAGTATTGACATTTTTAGTAATAACTTATAGAAATATCGATATGAAGTAACGCGTACGACCGATTATTAATATGAGAGTATGGAATGTATCGGAAGCATCTCCTATCCTTTTCCTATATTTTCCTTCCTCTCCCCTTCCAATAACCCAAAATTAATTTTAAGATATTTAAACTTCATTTCCGATGTACTTTAGCATAAGAAACTTCTGTGGCTTGACTTCAGTTCATTTGTATATTTATCACTGTATATTATGTAAAAGCTGTTTGTTTCTTACAAATAAATAAATAAATAATCTATCGAACGAATTTGAAATCAAAGTCATTATTTAAATAATAATATGTAGATAAATGATTTTATTGCAGATAAAGTATTAAAATCGCTCAATTTGTTCCCATAGGTTCCGTTAAATGTAAAAGAATAGTCATCGTCACCCACCAATATTATACAAAGCAATATACGATACATACATGTCCCGTTGAAATTCTTGGTCGCCTGGTTATTAATAGCCGGATTTTCCATGTTTTTGATATTATTTTTATGGAAATTTTTCTAAAATGATATTTCTTTTCCTTTATTATTTCATTTTAATGGAATTTTATTCCATTCAAAAAAAAATTCCTTTAAAAAATTATGTAACGTAATGGTATTTATTACCTTTTTAATTAATTTAACACTTTTTAATTAAATGAAGACAATATTATGATTTCAGATTTTACTCATAAAGTTAAAAATTTAAAAAAATTTAATTTAGCACCTTTATAAATTTCTTTAACTTCAAAAATTGTAACTTTGGGCTGGACTCATTTGGACAGAGAAATGTTAAATTCTGTGCTACGAAACTACGCAACGCTCTACCAAATCAAACAAAGAAATAACTTAAATTAATGTATTTAAAACAAAAGTAAAAACGTGGCTGAGAGAAAAATCCTGAAACTAAATACAAAAGTTTAAAAAAACTACAGAAAACCCGAACCCAAACAGAACAAAAAACCTGAGTGAGGACTGTAAAAAAATTAACTTATACTTATATTATACTTTATACCTACATAACATACAAAATTTCCCCCTCCCTAGTGTCTTACCTCTCCGCAAACCCCACCTTCCCCCTGCCTTTCCTCCCTGCCGCTAAAATATATGAAATACCCACATTTTCATTTATAGAAATTTCATAACGCCAGAGCTTACCATTATATACAGCCTATGTTACTCGCTGATAATGTAGCTTTCTATTGGTGAAAGAATTTTTCAAATCGGTTAAGTAGTTTCGGAGCCTATTCAATGCAAACAAACATCAAATCTTTCCTCTTTATAGTATTAGAAAGATATCTATGTAATAAATAAAGTTGTGTTAAATAAAATAAAAATTCGAATAGCTTTTTCATAGCATGACCCCTAATATTAACGAAATTCAGGATTTGCTACCGTAATTTTAAGTTATGCAATACACATAGGACATGGGTATCATAAGTTGGTCCGATAATGCAACATGGTTGAAATTTAAAGATGCCACAGAATATTGGCAAACAGGAATAAGTTCAATTTGAAATCCTCGTCAGAAACTCATCAGTACAAACATCAGCGGTGTATTGAATGTAGTCAATTTAAGAGTTCCTACTCGACTCACTATGCATAAGGATCTATTTCAAATTCACCATTCACAAACAAAGCAAACTCGCCAATTCGTCGCTTACATAGTTTAGCAAACAAATATACAAATGATATCGATATTTTTAATGTAACAATTTCTGTGTTTAAAACATACTTTTTTATGCTCCTCAAGTGAATGTATTTCTAGGTATATAATAATGAAGATAGTTCGTGAACCATAGATATTATATTTTTAAAATTTATAATGTTCAAAGTTACAGTTTGTCAATTGAGAGTAGAAAATATAGGAGGGCGCCACTGTTGATCAAATGGCAATACTAAACACATAATTCATGGTGTTAAAGTAAAGCTGTGTAACCTACATTTTTATAAAAAATTATAAAGGCATAATAGTGGAAAAAATATTTTTTCATTGCAGTATAGGTACCCACCGATCTCAAAATTAGAATTGCATATAGGTATATTATTATTATACCTTTGCAATTTTGTGTTAGCATAATGAAGAATAACTATAATGTAATAAAATATAAAGCACAGTTTAGAAATTGCTCACATTTATTTAATACTAGATTAAGTACCTAGCGTTGCCTGGGCTTTAGATCGTGTCTCTAATTTTAGATCTGAATATATTTAAATCATTCAGATCTAAAAGTAGTGTAACTAAACTCTCCATTAGTGATTCTTCAATTCTATCTATTGTTAAATTCAAATTTATGTTAAATTAAATTAAAACAAATCGCTGTATAAAACACCTTTTAATCATATTTATGTCATGAAGAAAAAATGTTTTTTAAAATGTGGTTTACTGTGTTCTATACATTCAGTGTCATTGTACTTCAAAAAAATATTTGACAGTTAAATTGGTGTTGCCAGTCTACAAAATTAGTAGTTCCAGTTTTTATATTTTCTACTGTTATTTGACAGACTATAAAGTAAATTTCCCGAAAATCCCCATAGGCGTAAAAGAGAATAAAATAAATAAGTATTTCTCAATCACAAAACAATAACAACAAATGGTTTCACAAGGAACAGAGAAGGCATTTTTAATTTACTTAGTATTTATTACGTATGTAATGTATGTGGGTTGGTATATATTATTCTGATCTACATTGTATTAAATTTAGAACCAGCACAGCAATCAAATGCTGTTCACAAATGAAGTACTTAATGCCATAGTTCTAAAATTAAACTTTAAGCTCACAGTTTAAACCCGCGCACAACAATGAACCCTACCTAAGTGGACTCTAAACTGGGCAACTATTCACGCTACAGAAATGCGGGATATTATAATTGTAGGACGAATGAATGTGATAGAATTTAAAAATATATAATTGCCTCAAGATAATTGCCATTCAAAAGAGAAGATTGTCTGTTGAACGTATGTCTCTGATAAATGTACGGATGTTAAAGATGGTATAAAACGCCCGTAAGCGTGTTCTCAAGTCTCTTCCACTTTTAAACGCCATTTAGTTGGTACCTATAGATATAATTTGGGAGGCGGGTATGGGTACCGCCGCCCGGGAGCCATTTATTGGATAACCAACACCTCTGCCATAGGTTACCCCAAGTGGTTATCTACTTTTGGTGACTTAGCAGGGGTGCCCGGGTTCATGGGGTAAGGTTTATCTAGGTCTTGGCGGCAAATGCATCTGCCCACCAGTTGCCTGATCGGGAGAGAATGGTTATGGGAGGTATGGATTGATACGTCTGTCACTCCTGGACACACTAACACCCAGATTCCCACCCACCCCTAATACCTTTTTCCTTCCCAGAACTTCCTCTCCTTCCTTTCCTAAAAACACCGTTCACACAGCATCCCGAAAGATGTGTGGAACTAATGTAAAAAAAATAAAATATATATATATATTATCGGAATATTTATTTATCCGTATCAAAGAAAAAAAACTATTAGTTTCCGTTTGTAAACTTGAAAAATTACGACATCTCTATCAAAAATTTAATCAAAAGAAATGCACGTTTCAAATATAGAATTACTGATTAATTCATTCAAATAAAAACATTTTCGTCCCTACTTTAAGAGCTAGCTCTCTTAATTGGCGTAGAAATCCTTAAAAATGTGTATTTCACTATTTTATTATTACTTAATAATTTAATATTTTAAACAATAAATTTTTTTTAAAACACATTTTAAAATAAATAAATGTTCCCACAATGAATTCCGATTTTGAAAATCAAAGCAAATCCAAGTAGAGTTCATTGAACCTGAGTTACACGTAGACACAACACCGAAATTATTATTTTTAATTGCGTTAATCTTGTCCCTCTTCAAAAAGCGTTAAATATTTCGCATTATTGAATTCTGACATGAATTGATTTTTTATTACATTAATTATTATATTAATTTTCTTATTTTATCTTTTCTAAGGGACAAATAATATTCCCATGTTACGAATAATGTAGCAATGTTTGATTTCTCATTAATTCTATCATTATAAGCAGAAAATTTCGCTGTGCAAGAACTTAAAGAAGATTAAGAGACCGACGCATTTATCCATTCGGTTTACATCCGACGATCCGACCATTTATTTTTAACGACGATTCTCATTTATTTTTCAGAGTTCAAATTGTCAATTAGATTTTCACGTTTGATTGTGTTTTACAAAACTTTTATATTTCTGTTTTAAAAGGGAATAACCAGAGAAAACCGGAAATATGTCATTTTTAAATCAAATTTTAGACGTATTGACTCTTTTCCACAAAAAATTATAAATTGATTTCGAAAGATTGTTCTTTTATCTAGTAAAGGCATGTTTAAAATTTTGAGAAAAATGTTTATTTTTAGTATAATAAGGTTTATATCATAGGTCGTTGGCAGATTTGTTAAATTTTCAAACGAAAAATCTTATTTTACAAGACATATTTCATACCATGTAATCATACATTATTGTAAATCAATGCGTTATCTAGTAAACGCATGTTTCAAAATTTTAATTTTAGTTCAAATAAAATCATTAAAAAAAATATCCGAACACTTATTTATAACGAAAATTTCTCTATTTTATCTATCTATTTACGGTCTTACCAAATTAATATATTTAAGTTTTTTTTTACATTCTTATTTTGATTAGACTTTATTGAAAAATTATAAATATTTATGATCAAAAAATAATAAAAAAGTACATAATTTTAATAGTTTTATCACCACGCCTTTCATGATTTTTGGATGTAGGTATAAATTAAAGCAAATTTGATATTGATATAATTTTAAAAAGCTGGTACGGAGAATAATTAATCTTTCTCGTTGGAACCGCCCTTTTTTTACAGTGAATACCGCACAAGAATCTCAACTGCTCCCGTCTGGAGCCAGTGAGACTATGGCATCCCCAATTGGAGTATGTTGTGAGGCTGAAGGTAGTGGGGAGGGGAAGGAGGTGGGGAAGAAGAAGGTTGGGAAGTACCTGGCTATTCAGATCTGGTCACCAAACACGGCTAAAGCCATTTTCAAGCAACGTTTCAATTCTGAATGGTGGTCTTACACCAAGGCGATACTGATAGTATCTTCCACTCTGGAACATGCCGCAAATATACAATATGTTATTTTAAATGAATTAATTGTGAAATAACACAAATTAATCAAATAAAATTTATTTGCGCATGCCGGGTTCGAACCCGCGACCTCCGGATTGTGAGTCAAGAGTCTTACCCACTGGACTACGGAGGTCGTCGCCCTGTACGTTCGTAAGAACATCTTTCGAGGAAATTCTCGGCCGCTGGCTGATTAATGGCCCTTATCTACGATTATCATTTATTTTTCAGAATTCAAATAGTCAATTAGATTTTCACGTGTGATTTTGTTTTACAATACTTTTATATTTCTGTTAAATATGCGAGTATTAATACCTAAGCTTATAGCGAGGAAAGCTAAATTTAAAAATATATATTTTGTGTATCCTACATGTACTTGTATTAGCTGAAATACTCTTTATGTAAGTCTTTGATTTTCTTAAATAAATGAATCGTTAAACTAAAGTATAATTATTTTAATAGTTTGGGGTTGTTTTCATCAGTGAAACCACACCATTAAAATAAAAGACGGCTGATAAAACACTTCGGTTAGCAATAAATTGGTGTATTTTTCGTACTACAAAGATAATTTATCAATATAACTAATCCATTTTAGACGTAAACAAAATAAACAACCGCTTCGAACGTCATTCTATAAGAAAATTCACTTTTTCACGTAGGTATATTTTCTTTGCATTCCCATCCGGGTACACTTAGTTATTTATTTATTTATTTATTTCAACGCCATAAAATGGCTATTACAATCCGGTGATACATAATACACGATACACAGTAGTACACATGAGGGTAATTACAATGATAATAATGTACGTTAAACAAAGTACATATGTATGAAAACAATTAGTATTTAGTTATAGGATACAAATATTTTTTACAACAAAAAAAGAATGTGAGCTCGTATAAAGTATACACATTTTTAAGCAGAATAAAAATAAGTAAATAAAGGTGAATTCTTAGAAAAATTCTCAACATCAAGTATAATAAACTTTACTTTTATTTGTACATATCGTTAGATTCTAGGGAATTGGCTAAAATGGAGTAACTTAGTAATGATATTATCGTTACCTTCAGTTGAAATGACTGCAATTTGAAATGACTGCAGGTACTGCTAACTAGTTATGCTTTTCAGGACTGTCAGTTAGAGATTCTATAATAACTTTGGTTTAAAAATAATAATTTTGAAAAAATTATAAATTTATTAGCTATCACTTAACTAGTCTGTCTGATAGTTAATATAAATGAAGTAAGTAGTTTGGAATCTATATTAGGGTATGATATAGACGCTGTGCAGACGAACACTATTATACCTATCATTGATTATTGTGATTGAGGTATGATATTATAGCCTTCTTATATTATGTGTAAGTAGATATAGCGTATTTTCCAAACAGACTGCACATATAAGTATGTGTTATTTTGTTATACAGCCATTTAGCCTCATCGCATGCTCCTTCGAGGACTCGGAATTATTGTTAGTAAACATATTTGTATAGAGGATTTACTTTCAACTTTCCGAGGGATCAATTGGCAGAGAGCTCAACAGTATGGGGGGTCAACTGTCGGTGGGCCAATTGTCGTCGGATCAATTGTCATAGAACCCCTATTTTCAGATGCTTGGAGGCTCTTTGAGGTGTGAATATTTTTACTAACGAAGATAATGCATATTGATATCGCAGACCCTTAAAAAATCACGAGAGGTCATATAGAAGTCATTGCGTACTAATATCTTACAGAAACTTGTTCCACTATTATCATATGAATAGCAATGCACGGGGACCGAATCCGGCAGTTTCCAGTTGTTCGGCGTTAAAGCGTTGGTAGCTTTTGAGGTCAAATCGGACTAATTGGAGGTTAAAAAGGTGAAACCAATTTTTTCGCTTCGTGTTTTATCTAAATCAATGAAGATAGTCTTAAATCTCGACAAAATAAACATTTCTAAGATTCCACAAAGTATTTGCGAAAGGTAACCATAAATTCAATGCATTTTTTAATTAATCACTGCGGATTTTACCACGAAGCAGTAAAATTAGATATATTTTGTCATTTCGAAAATATGATAGGTGAACATTTATTATTTAACTAATTTTAAACCAAAAAACACTTCACATACACAACAACTAAAAATTGTAAAACAGGGATACACAAGATACATTTTGGTATATAGAAGATGTTAAGGGACAAATTTGACTTACTTTAACCAGTGATTTCTGACATTCTTCGGAGCAAAAAAATCTAAATGAAATTTTGTTCTCCAGTGACTTTTAGACGATTTTTTTTCCCCAATTTTTTTTTTTTCAAATTCAAACAAAAATTTCTTTCACATGTCATCATTGATCACTCAGCCAAGTAACCAACAAACCTCAACCGGCCCCAAACTATTCAATACCTACTGATTTTTTTAGTTGAAAAAAAAAAAACATCAATAATGTCACCGGAGACCAAAATTTCATATAAGTACATTTTTTATCATTTTCAAATAATCTCAGGAATCACAGGTTAAAGTAAATAAAGTACGTCCCTTAACACCCTGTATATGTTGTACATAATTTAGGAGTATAAATATATAATTATATTTATCTACAGTTTTTCAAAATAACATTTTCACAATAAGGTGGGGCGCTATACTATTGACTTAAGTGATGTATTTATTTACCATATCGCTATTTCCCTTTAGGGGTAAGCAGAAAAAAGCACCCATCATCGCGTTAACCATTACAGCATGGCCAGACATGACTGATTACGTTGCGTCAACTGCATGGTAGTTCATATTAGAGGAATGAGAGTGAGGGTGGAAGTGCAAAACCTAGAAAGCAAAAATAAAACGAATGACAAACTCATAAAACTAGCAAACCTAATTAATGTACGAAATTTCGTGAAATTAAAATAATTTCTAATCTTCTCTTTCATAGATGGCGCTAGTTTAATTATTTTACGGAAAAATGCTTTTTACTGTAAAATATTGAGATGAATTGATTGTTTTCGCCTGTGCATACGCATTTAATTAGCTTCTGCAACATGTGATTTTACAATCCCCGATTGCAAAAAGTGATCGGCAAATTTTCCGAGCTGCAATCTTGTGTCAACACTCCTGTCATTATTAAACACACCAATTTTTAACGAAAATAGTTCTCGCATCGCGCTAAAATAGTCCCAATGTGATCAGCGCTTTATTGCGCTTCTAAAAAAACAAATTCAGAGTCTATTTACATCCTGTCACTCAGGATAGATGCAGCGCAATAAAAACTATCCACAAATACGTTCTAGCTGCCCCCATGCCACCCGCCGTCAAATCTAATTCAGTTTAATTGTGTCCAAACGATTAATATTCTTCCGTTTCTATTTGTAAACACGAAAATATAGCAGAATACTGTCACCGAATCACACATTTCGTGTCAAACTGCCATCGAGCTTCAGGAAAACCCCGCTAGATGGTGGTGACAACTCGAAAATTAGTACATTTTCACGGTGATAGATGAAATTATTTATCAACAAAGGAAAACAATGTTTTTTCGACAGTTTCAAACAACATTAGTTGTTAAAGTCAGCAATCAATTAATGCACCATGAAATGCGTTCAATCATGTTCCCTCGTTATAATTAGATTAAATTGCAAATTTGAATACAATATTATAAAAAATATATATTATTCATCATCTCATTATAATTACAATTTACTTTAATTTCAAGACATTTATTATAACGTCCTACTTTGACCGTAGGCACAATGACATGATTTTTCAAAATAACATTGCATAATTAGTGGTATATATAAATAAAGGCACTTGCAACTGTTGAAGTAACTTGACTTGCAGTGTTTTTAAGAAAAAAATTACACTGCATAACTGCATAATAAATTTGATTTATTATGATATTAAAGGTTTTTTGACACTTTTCTTGGAGTACGCCTTGACCTGTTGTTTTATAGTCCGATGGTGAAATCTCTTCATAACACGTAAACTTTACCTTAGTCATAATACATACACACTTAGTTTTTACTTTTTATATCGGTAAATTTAACATAACATTATAATATTTGTATTATGTTAATAAATATTAATGTAGACTTCTCAATCGGCGAGTTGATACTTGACGTGTGCACCTAGGAATTAATATTAAATCTTGCAAAAAAAACCTCGCCTAAAACTACCATTAGCAGCAGAGGCAGAGCGATGAAAAAGTGAAATCTACATAAATATATACATGAAATAGTAATTAATCATTAGGTGTTCTAAGATGATAATAAGCAAAGCCTTACTTTGGGCTTGTACAGATGAAAGCACCAGCACACGCACATGCTAGCCGACACTAGATCAGAACATGTTCAACTCGCACGTGCTAAATACAATCAGAAAAGCGCACACAGTTTACCGTTACGTACTTCGAACTTGGAGAACAGCGCGGAATAGATCATTCGTAACGGAAAAGCAGAGATTACTGCGGGAACAGAACTGGGAACAAACAGCGGAAAGCGCGAGTGAGTAACCGGCGAGCGAAGCTGGTCGCTTGGACTGAGGAACGGCGAGCACCAATCGTATTTGGCAACAACATTAAAACACCTCCCACGCAGCTCGTTCAGTCCGTAGGTACTCTTCGTACGCTCAGTATAGTCGGTGTAATCCATTTTCACCATTGTTCCTCTTCTTCCCTCATCGTCCATTCTCTGTCCCTCCTTGTTGTCGTCATGTGACCGGGGCCAGCTAGCAGCGTGCCTCTATATTCTATTATTGATAGGACTGCCGCCGAACTGGGTCTAATTCGGATGCGACGATTGAGCGGCATCAAGTCGATTGCGTTCAAAATAGTTTCGACGCAATCCGCGAGAGAGCCAAATATAACTCACATTCTCTCCAAGCGCATTTGGCAAATCTGGGATGAAAGTAAGCGTATCGATAAGTTGTTACAACAAGCGATCCGGCTCGGCATGACTTCCAATTCAATCCTTATAAACGGTTATCAGTTTCTTTTACCCCCAAGAAGCCAGATTTAGGTTACTTTTGAGTTGAAGAAACCGGTTAACCGATTTTACTCCGCTATGGGTAGAAAACTCAAGAATTTGATTTTCTGAATCAGGCTATATGTTTGCTTCCTTGGACGTTATCGACTTATTTTTCAATCCGCTTGCATGTCGTACATCCTTCTGACACTCCGTTCTCCGTACATTCGCTCTGCTCATTGCTCCAAACCAGCCAATATTTTATCTAACATCGCATTTCTACTGCAATCATTTATCATAATTCTCGTCCTTTCTCTGCGAATTCCATGCCTTACTACCATACCTATTTCAGGGTTGGTACCAGTACTCCAATTTGGATGACGTGTCTCCCTTCCATTGACGAATGTTTAGGTATTAGCGGTTACTGACATTGGCCCTGAGGAGAATTTTTTTCCTCAGGGCCTCCTGTGTGGAGCTAATGTTAAAAAAAATCAACCAAAATATAACTTCCCAAAAACCAAGTAAATTGAAAGGATTTTTTTAAACGGGACCCTAATAAAAATAATCGATTTCCAAGTTTTGAATATTTCCAAACCGGTTAATCAGAACTGGTTTGGAACCTCTGCATATAGTTTTAAGGTTAAACTTAAAATAATTCGTAATCTGCTCATCCATAGATGGCGGTAATTTAATTATTTTTGGAAACCCACCCCTCGTACGCTTTCCTTCCCAGAATTTCACCTCTTTTCTTTCCCTCAAAAGACCATCCACACATCATCCCCAAAGATGAAATCATGTGGATCTAATTTTTAAAAAACAGTGGTGTTTAAAAACCAGATCTGAATAGCCAGTTATTTTGTTCCTGATTCGTAAATACTCTCAATAAAACTGAAATAGTCTGATGAAACATCACCACTCAGAATTGAAACGTTACCTACTTTAATTATTTTTATTTAAAACTAGCTGGTACCCGGCATGCGTTGCAATACCATTCAAATAATATTTCAATAATTGCTTCTTCCTTTTCCTTTTCCCGTCCCCGTTCCCTCCAGTGTCCCCTTCCCCTCCCGCGTTCCCCTTCCACCTTCACCTCCTTCCCCTCCCTCGTCACACACCTTCCTCATCACCCCCCCCCCTGTACCACACCTCCTTCGATACCCTCTCCCTCCTTCCTTCCCACCCTGCCGCTAAAATATATGAAATACACATTTTCATACAGAGCTTACCATGATATATAGTAACCTTCGCGGGCTTGCGCAAAACAAATCCCCAAAATTTCATCTCAATCGGATGAACGGTATGGCAGCGCATAAAATACGAACAAACAAACAAATATTGATTTTTATATATAAGATACCACAAACTAGGTAAACGTCCATATTATTGTGGAAACATAGCACACATAGGAATAATATGATGACAAACTAAAACTAATAATAGTAATAATAATATAACAACAAATTATTCCACATCTCCGTTCCATTATTTGGGCAGCTGTTCATTTATTGGTTGCTGACAGATTTGTAGTGAAGACTGGTGAGAATTTTGGAACTGAAAGAACCAGAACAGAACATAAATAAAACAAAATAGGTACTTTTTTTATTTTTTATTTAAGTTTATTTAGGAAACATAGAGTTGTAAATATACATTCATTTTACATTTAATAGTGAATATAATATAAACCAGTGGAGTTCCATTTATTATTTAAAAAAAGAAATGGTTACAGATTAGGAAATAAGTAGATATTGATACTTAGAATATTAGTAAAAAATTTTAACAAAACAAAAAAACGACTTCAAAAAATGCACTAAAAAGTAAAAAAATAATTTCGTATTCTTCTACAACTTTATAATCAACTTACTTTTTCTACTCGTCAATATGTAGGTACGATTGTTATTTTTGGAGTCGGTGTCGGCGGGAGAGGAGCTGTCAAGTGAATACGCCGGGCCGCGGGTACCTTGGTTGACACCGACTCCAAAAATAACAATCGTACCTACATATTGATGAGTAGAAAATGTAAGTTGATTATAAAGTTGTAGAAGAATACGAAATTATTTTTAACTTTTTAGTGCATTTTTTGAAGTCGTTTTTTTGTTTTGTTAAAATTTTTGTTTATTTTTTGATTTTTAGTGAATCTGAAGTACACTAATTAATTCGATTAAGATTCGGCCGAGTATCGTAAATTTGTTCTTCAGAATTGGAGAGTTCCGTTACTTTGTCATGGATCCCATAATCAGAACCTAACCAAACTCTCATCAAACTACCCTTGAAGTACATCCTTTCCAATAAAAAAAGAATCATCGAAATTGAGTTATTCGTCCATTTGTCGCGCACATACTTGATGCAAATTTAAGACTCATATGATTTTCTCATGGATGCCATTGTCAGAACTGAACCAAATTAAAATGGGACCACACGGGAAGCACCACCTTTCAAATAAAAAAAGAATCATCAATATCGGTTCATCCAGTCGAAAGTTCTGAGGTAACAAACATAAAAAAAAAAAAAAAAAAAATACAGTCGAATTGAGAACCTCCTCCTTTTCGAAGTCGTTTAAAAAGTTAGTAAAAAGAAAAAGTAAACAATAAAGAAATAATAAAGGAATAATAGTTTTGGTTTAAGCATATTGTAAGGTTAATATAATTTTAAACGTTTCAAGGGTACAGTGGAAAATATCGACATCTCATAGGGCTGGGATGGCGAACCAATGGCACAATATTTTGGTATATAAAATGGTTGTATAAAAAATAGGGTATTCGATCTGGTATTGCGTTCGGGGCAACGAAATGCAATCCTTTCTAATAGATCTGATGAGTCAATAAGGCAGTTCACAATCTTGTATGGAAATAGTACGTCAGAAATTTTTCTCCGTTTGTATAGAGCAATAGGTTTACACTGCTCATAAGCAAAAATAACGCATTGAATGAAAATCTTTATATTGCTGGAACAAAACTAGAGAAGTTACAGAGTATTGTATACTTGGGCTGCAATGTAAATGATAGGTGGGATCCCTCAGTTGAAATCAAATGCCGCATTGAGCAAGCTCGTGCAACCTTTATCCGCATGAAAAAGATGTTCTGCAGTCATGATCTCAACCTTGGATTACGAATGCGAATGGTCAGATGTTACGTGTTTTCGATATTATTTTATGGAATGGAAGCATGGACGCTTACTGTAGAACTAATTAGGTGACTTGAGGAATTCGAGATGTGGATGTACAGAGAAGAATACTTAAAATAAGCTGGATGGACAGCGAATGAAAATGTTATGGTTCGGATAAATAAAGAAAAAGAAGTTATTATATATTGGACATGTGATGAGACATCCTGATAAGTATGAGATCTTGCATCTCATGATGCAGGGAAAGATTGCCGGAAGACGGAAGAAGGAGAACCTCATGGCTGAAAAACCTGAGACAGTGGTTTGGCCAGTCTACTGTAGAGCTGTTCCGGGCTGCAGTAAACAAAGTCCGCACAGCCAACATGATAGTCAACGTCCGTTGAACGGACAGGGCCCAAGAAGAAGAAGACAGATTTGGGTTTTGGGTGAGATTCTGAGATCTGAAAGATGAAGATTAGGAAGTTTCTAAATATCTGGTTAAGTAGACCATATGGACGTACTTGAGGCAATGAATAGAGTTAGAACTAGAACAAGAAACTAGACATATATGCAAACCTTTCAATACATAGTTGTCAATTTTTTTTTTTTTTTTTTTTAAGTTTCTTTATTCTTTAAATGGTTCGTTACATAAATTGGGGATTTTTCGACCACCATACTAGGCACATGCCCGTGTTGTGGTGGTCGATTTTCGTATTTAGTATATTAACAGAAGCAATATAAAGAAATGTGCGAGAATGTAAAAAATAAAATAAAAATATACATATTTTATAAAATAATATTAAAGAAATTTAAAGAATACAAATGAATATAAAAGAATGTAAATGACTAAAGAGTATGGAAACAATAAATGACTATAGAGTATAAAAGAGTATGGAAGAATATAGTTGAATATAAAAATAATATAAAAAATTATAGAACATAGAAAGCAATACATGAAAGAATATAAAAATGAAATAATTATAAAATATATAAAGTCTAAGTAAGTACTTTATAGAGTATGTAAATAAGAAAGGATAACGATTATAATGAAAATCTGTGTGTACGTGGTTATATTGGTAGGTACATTATTACAAACCAATTTTTGTACAAATAAATTTTGGAATAAATTTATGTTTCGAGTCCGGCGAATTACACTGGTCACTAGAGTAAATTATTATTGTTACAGTGATTTTCTGATGGCACTGGGCTCTGAGTACATGAACATGTAGATGTAGGCACTAGTACACAGTGGTGCCAAACAGTTTTAAAGCATTAGTTTTTAAAAGTATTTAAACTTTTGGCTATTTATATTAGAGTGATTACAAACCAAAAAAAAAATTATTAGCGGTATATAAACCGATATCAAATTTATTTACAAAAAATAACTAAAAACTTTTAAAAAAGAAAAACGCAATTTCGCTTAACTAAAGCGCTGGTGTAATAAAAACAAAGAATACTTAGAGGAAAGAGTTAAGCAATGATTTTCTTCTCTCACATTTTATAAAAAAAGTTGAAAGCTTTATTATATTTTCACAATGAAAATAAAATAAAATGATTAGCCTATCCTCCAGATAAATGAAGTAATAATCACATATTATATTTTACAAATATCAATAATTTGCAGATGATGTTTCTACAATGGCAAAACACATTTTCACAGAAAAAATAAGTATGTATGCACGAGAAGAGGACAACAAGTTAAATAAAATTAAGAAATATTTTTCCTTAACAAGTGGAAAAAAAAAAAAAAATTTAGTGTGCTAATAGTTAGAAGTATTTTTTATGATTCGATATATCATTTTATCGAGTCAAATATAGTTTAGCTGCTAGCATATTGCAAAAGCGGTTTAGGCAAAAGTTGACCTTCATGATAGGATTAAATATCTGTCCCTGTTCTAGCAGAAAATATCAGAAAACGATAATGTAATGCTAAGGCAAAATTAAATTTGAATTACGGATAATGACACGTGACCTTTGTTTTCCACCAAGCTCGTATTTAAATAAATTGGGAGGCGGGTATAGATACCGTCCCCCCGGGTACCATTTATTGGACATCCAACACCTCTGCCACAATTCCCAAATGGTTTGCTACATTTGGTGACTTAGTAGGGTTACCCGGGTTCATGGGGTGAGATTTGTCCGGTTCTTGGCGGCGCCTACCAACTGCGTGGCAAGTCGGATCGGGAGAGACTGGTTGAGGGAGACCTTTTGATGTCTCGAGCAGGACTCTCTCGAAACATCATCGCCTTGGATTCACACGACCGCTATTCCAGGACACACTGACCCCTCAGACTCCTCCCCACACCTCATAGCTTTTTCCTTCCCAGATCTTACCCTGTTTCGTTTTCCATAAAAACCCACCGTACCGCATCTCCAAAAATGACATAGGCCCTGAGGGGAATATTTTTCTCATTTTATTCTCTCTTCCTGTACATAATGTAAAAAAACGATTTTTTTCTCTCTTCCTCTATATATTGTAAAAAAAATATATATTTATTGATCACTACATAAACATGACTAAGGTCATTTTAAGTGACGTTTTGATTTGAAATAGCGTCTTTTATCAAAGCCATATTGAGAGTATCCAACATCTACCACTTCGTCACCTTATCATATCTGAGCACATACCTACTTCTAAAAATTTCTTGTCAGCATTCAAAGATATCTTTTCACGCTTGTATAAATAAACTTACCAGTCTTTCTAGTTTTCATACTAACGAGAGAGTCCAGTCGTTGCGGTGGGTTGACTAGTCCCCGAAGCTAAAAATACTGGGTTAAATCCGGTCGTATATTTTGTCATTTGCTTTGTTTGCAAGTCGCTAAAGTCCACGATCGGTGACCCGAACTTGCAGAGTGCAGTGGGCAGCTGTTTATTATTTACTTTTATTATTTTTTGGCAACTGTATGACATTCCTGATCCATTAGGTACAGCGGTTTTTCACAATTTTGAGAATACAATAAAAGTAGTATTTTATTTACTATCCAGGTTCTTCCGAATTTTGACAATATGACAATAAGTACGTTACGTTTTTAAAAGTATTCATCTTTATTAATTCACAATTTGTGATGTCCTACGCCTGTCTCACTAGGAAAACCAGTGTTTTTTTTTTTTTTTTTTTTTTTTTTTAATTGTACAACAGATTTTTTATCCAATTACTGTACAATTTTCTCATTTTGACAGTCTTAACACCTAGGAAGATGGTTATTATACAAAAAAATCTTAAGGCTATCTAAAGAAGAGTTATATATATCTAGTGTTTCCGATATTTCGTTCAACAGCACCATTCCTCTTGTCATGCTATGCTGTGCTAGAACATCTGTTCTGCCGTATGGTATTTTGAACAAGTCGTGTCGACGACTACGGCTGAAATTTTCAAGGGCAAGAGATTATGCCCTTTTTATCTCGAACAGTTTGGACATTTTCAAAGATACTCTTAGTTCTGTGTTTGAAGAGGTATGCTATTATATATTTTTGGCTTAAAGTTGCCTATAATATCCAAGACACAGATTCTCCTGAAGATTTCATCCGAACTGCTTGTTATCGGTAGTTTTAATTTAATATTTATAATTAGTTTCTGAGCTTTAAAAATCGGATCAGTGGCGGCAGTGTTAGCTCCTCCCCAGTTTTATATTTATATATATATTACTAATAAAATATGTACACCAGTGAAAATTCAAACATAGTGAATAAAACTAAGTTATTTAGTAGTCATATGAAAATCCGAATTTCAAGTAACGTTTCAATTCTGAATGGTGGTCTTACACCAGGGCGATGCCGAGAGTATCTTCACTCTGGAACGTGCCGCAAATATACTATACATTATTTTTAATTAATTATTTGTGAAATAACACAAATTAATCAAATAAAATTTATTTGCCCACATAGGGATTCAATCTCGCGACATTCAGATTGCGAGTCAAGAGCCTTACTGCTAGACCAAACGCGCCGGTCGTCTGGCCGCTACTGAAGTTAACTTAATCGAAATCTTTTTCTGAAAGTTTTTTAAGTTAGTATATATAACGCAGTTAAAGTGTTAGTCACAAAGATATCGAAGATCAATTATATTTTTTAGTCCTACCTATGAATATAGCGGACTACTCGTCACTACCCGGATTTGCTCGACTTAAAAAAAAAAGATAAAACCATAATCCTGCGTTGTGAAATCTATATATAAATTTAGGTTCCGTGTGTTTGTGTCCGAAAATCTCGGAAAGTTATCGATAGATTGACTCAAAAATTTTACAGAACATTGAATTTTAGTATAAGAGTGTTTCTATATACAATGGTTAGCTATGGCGTTGTGAAATTTGTACAAAAATCACTACTGGTTCGAAAATGCGTGTATTTCATATATTTTAACGGCAGGGAAGGCAGGAAGGGGGAGGGTAACGAAGGTTGTGGGGTTCGCGAGAAGGTTGACGAGGAAGGAGAAAGGCGGGGAAGGTGGAAGGGGAACGCAGGAGGTGAAAGGGACGCATGGGAATGGACATGCAGAGAGAAACAATTTATTTCTTTGAATGACGTGGCAACACATGCCGGGTACCAGCTAGTATTTTTTATAAATAAATTGATATTTCAAAACTACGTAGTTCATGATTTAAGGGCCTTTAACCAGCCAGCGGCCGAGAATCCATATTTCGTCGAAAGATGTTCTTACGATCGTACAGGGCGGTTCCAATGAGATAGATTAATTATTCCCCTTACCAGCTTTTTTAATAAATTCTAAATTTACTTTAATTTATACCTACATCCAAAAATGCTGAAAGGCGTGATGATAACACTATTAAAATTATGTACTTTTTTGTAATAATTTTTTGACCATAAGTATTTATAATTTTTCAATAATGTCTAAGCAAAATAAGAATGTAAAAAAAACTTAAATATATTAGTTTTGTAAGACGATAAATAAATAGACAAACCGAAGTATTTTTTTTAACGATTTTATTTAAACTAAAATTAAAATTCTGAAAAATGCGTTTCCCAGATAATTTATTGGTTTATTTTACTGCATGATTATATGATTAGAAATGTGTGTTGTATAATATGAAATTTTGTTTGAAAATTTAACACCTAACGACCTACGGTATATCCTTATTATACTAAAAATAAAAAAAAATTCTCAAAATTTAAAACATGTCTTTACTATATAAAAGAGCAGTCTTTCGAAATCAATTTATAATTTTTATGTGGAAAAGAGTCAATACGTCTAAAATTTGCTTTAAAAATGACATATTTCCGGTTTCCTCTGGTTATTCCCTCTAAGTGCACTGAAAATAATTGCGTTGATCAGGAAATTCGGAAAATTGCTAGGAAAAGTTTATCAAGAATTTTCTGAAGAATTGCCTGGATATATTTACACATGAATCCATGCTAGACACTTACTAGACAATTTACAGTAGGTATCTGTAATAAATATTTGTATAATGATAATGAATTGTCTGCAGAAATATGTTATATAATTTGCCTATAGGCCAGGAGTCAATGAATCGAATAATATTAAAAAATAATATTATTATCAAGTAATATCACTTTATCTAATATTGCTCGTATAGATTTAGCACTCGTGGCCATATCGTTTATAAATATGAAGGGTATTTTTATCAACCACTCGTGCATTCGATTGGATGACTTACTTGAAAAGTAATTACTGAGACGATCGTCCCACATTTCGTAATATCATATTACAAAGAAAATTGTCACATTTTTACCAAAATACACTTTTTGCTTTTCTGACTCGTTTCCAAAAATATACATGCGCGTTGTTTTGAAAATGTCAAGACTATTGTGTTTTTTTGGTAAACTACAGCTAATTCATTTGACAGATATTTTTATACATCAGGAGGTCTAGCACAGAGGTTCTCAAACTTTTTTTCTCGTAAACCAATTTCAAAATTTTCTGGTTTCGGTGAACCCCCCGCTGCTATATTTCTACCATACTCCCAAAACTCGTCAAAAAATGTGAAGATTAGATCTAACGATGGAAATTTGCGTCGCGGTTGAGCTCCAACCCTATATTCGGAGTGGCAAAATAAAAAGAAAAACAGTTTATTTTCTTGTGTATTATTTTTAATTGATAAACTAACGTTTAAGACAAGATTTTAATGTATAGCACAAAGCGTAACACTTATTATGAGCAATAATTATCAGCCTGAAACACTCATCTACATTTTTTTTTACGTTAACTCCACGCAGGAGGCCTTGAGGAAAATAATTTCCCTCAGGGCCTATGTCATCTGGGATGCTGTGTGGCGGGTCTTAATTGAAAAAATCTTCCGAGAAAAGATACATGTCGCCAACGGGACTTGAACCCGTGTCCTTCTGATTGCCGGTCAGGTGCTCTCACCACTATATACGCCGCCATAGCTCAGTGGTGAGGACACGGTTTCAAGTCCCGTTGGCGATATGTATCTTTTCTCGGAAGATTTTTTTCAATTAAGACCCGCCACACAGCATCCCAGATGACATAGGCCATGAGGGAAATTATTTTCCTCAAGGCCTCCTGCGTGGAGTTAACGTAAAAAAAATGTAGATGAGTGTTTCAGGCTGATAATTATTGCTCATAATAATTATTTTCTTGTATTCTATTTTTTTAAATAATATGATTACAAACTTAATAGAAATGAAATTCAACATTATTAACGTACCGTAACTTCAACAATGCATATCAACAATAAAAAATAGTCATAATTTTAATGGGAGGGATTGATTGCAAATTATCAATATATGGCTTCAGTTTTTGTTCTTTACTACCGAAACCAGATAAATTTTCGTGGACCCCCACTTACAACTTGTGAACCCCTATTTTAATCACGCCAACGTTGACCCCCGTCAAGTCTCGCGTGGACCCCTGGGGCTCCACCTGGACCACTTTGGGAATCACTGGTCTAGCACGACGATGGATAAAACCCTATATCAATACGATATTGACTAAATTTATTGATAATAATTTATTAATTTTTAACATTAGATCCACACACGAGGCTCTGCGGGAAAAAATCCCTCATGGCCAATGTCATCTTTGGAGATGCTCTGTGGAGAGTCTTTTTGGGGAAAGGAATTTCTGAGAAGGAAAAAGGTATGAGGGATTGGTAGGACTCTGGGGGTCAATATGTCCGGGAGTGATGGACGTATGAATCCATCCCTCCCACTGCGGTGCAAGGCCATGTGTCAAGAGAGTCCGTCTAGAGAGGTTTAGGTTAGGTTAAGTCTCCCTCAACCAGCCTCTCCTGAATCTGCCGGCCATGCAGTGGCTGATCAAACCCATTCAGCGTCAAGACCTATACAAACCTCACCCCACGAACCCGGGCACTCCTGCTAAGTCACCAAGCGTAGCAAACCACTTGGGGTGACCTATGGCAGGGGTGTTGGTTATCCTATAAATGGTTCCCGGGGCGGCGGTACCCATATCCGCCTCTCAAATTGATCTCATGTACTTTTCACCTATCTAGGGTCAGTTATCAATATTTGTCAACAATTGATAAGAGATATTCCGACCGACTATTGATAAAATTTTAGCGCGCACTCCAGACTGTCTGATAAGCTGTCAATATACAAAACATTTTGAATAATGTCTTTCGTTTTGCAAAATAACTGTCTTAAAAAGGAAAGGAGGTGAACTAAAGAAGCTCTTAGAATTGAAAGAAATCGGGTACACGATCCATAGATTTAAATAATACATTTAAGGTGCGATTAATTTATTTCGTTTGATTTTTGAAAAACGAAAATGGTTGAAATATGACTAAAGATCTTATTAACAAATTTACTCTCGTTTAGTTCCTACATGTGAAGCGAAATGTTAAAATTAATATTTCAATTTGAAATTGGCAATTTATTTGTATTTTTAATTTTTGCGAAACCGTTTGATATTTACGTTGTAAATCCACTGACAAATCTGCCAGTGATGCCATTGTATATCGATTTGTTATTTATTCCCTGTTACATCTTGTTATTCCTTGTTCCAAAGTTATCGATTTTACTGTGCTAGACCCCCTGGACTGAACACTCTATAGGTGTTAGGTAGGTTATTACATTATAATTGTACAAAATATGTTTATCTTAAGGTTAAACATCACGTACGTTATAATCTACGCATTCACAGATGGCGCCAATTAAATAATTTTAGGTTTTTAATACTTTGTGCACGTTACGCTTTAAAATGTTAAGGTAAATTAATTGTTTGTGATGAAAAATACAATATTGGATTGAGTCACCGATACAAAATTGAATTTTTCAGCCTTTCTTGAAAGATTTGGGTTTGTTTATGGACAAAACTATTTATTTATATTCATATTAAATATGTACAGGCGCAAACAATTAATTTACCTTAATATTTTAAAGCGTAACGTACAAAAAGTATTAAAAACCTAAAATTATTTAATTATAAAATCTATCTAGTGCTTTAAATGCGAAAGATTATTTATGTACAGGAGGAATAAGCACACAAGCATCAAATTTTATTTTCCAATTTGTATGCAAGAATAGTTTCTGTACAGTGTCAGTGTCGGATGTAATACCATCAGTAAGTACAGATGGAACGTAAAATGAGGGCTCAAAATCACGAATCATTTTCTCGAAATCAGAACATTTTCTATTTCTGGAAAAGTCTTACGGTGCGTTTGCTCTTTTTGTTATATTAAATCACAGCCTTAGATTATACAGGTACCTACACAGTTACACACAAAATAAAGGTGATACCTACATTATTTGATTGACTGTCTATACGTCTATACCCTTTGGAATGCTTCAAATTGTTCGTACAATTTGGGATAACCAACATATCTGCCATCGGTCATAAAAATCATTATCATCATTATCATTACATAGTATAAAATGAAGTCGCTCAAAATGTACGTGCGCATAGATCTTTTAAAATACGCAACGGATTTTCATGCGGTTTTCACCAATAGATAGAATGATTCAAGAGGAAGGTTTATATGTATAATACATGCTTATTATAGTAGAAAAGAGCCGAGAAATTCAAATATTCAATTCAGCCAGCGGGCACCGGGCAGGGGGCAGCTGGCAAGCGGCTGGTGTGGATTTTATAAAGGTTGGGTAATGGCGTTGTGTTTCGTTAGCCACAGCAACGTGTGGCCGGGTCTGCTAGTATTTAATAAAGCACGACTCGTTCAAATAGAACAAAAATATCTCGGCAAATGCACCAGATGCCAAATGTTATAAGTCCGACCCTGTTGTCTACAAATAGCGAAATAAGATTAAAACACCTATCAAAACGTATAATTTTATAAATAGGTACCTACATAAGCAATTGGCTGTCTGGGAATTTAATTCGTGAATTGCTTATTCGTTAAACTGACAAATGTATAATTTTGACAGACAATAGGCCACTTGCATGGACTTCATAACGACTTGGAAAAAATCGTGTGGATAGAGTTTTTTACTAAGATTACGAAAATGTTAGTAAAAATTTTTAGAAATGTACAGTTTTTTTTATTTTTAAATAAATAAATCCATTATTTGGGCTCGTGACGTCACTACATGAAAATGTCCCGTCGCCGAAAATGTTTCTATTAATTTTATAAAATTCCACACTGATTTATTTTTTTATATGGCATCACTTTGATTTCAGGCGAATTTTTGAATTCGTTCACTAGATTTATTGTTTGTTCTCTGCGAACTTATCATTTGGTTTGATTTTTTGACAGATGTTCTGAAGAGAACCCCGTACAATTAATGGGTACGGGGTTCTCTTCAGAACGTGAAGATGATGTCGGTACATGTTTTAGAGGTATAATGATTATGGTGCTGATTTTAACAAAATAAAATTTTATAATATTCTTATTATTATTACAATTTACAAGTTCAAGTATATTACATTGAATTTAGTAATATAGACGCTGTACATTATAATGATTAATGATCAATAAGATGGATCAAGGAAAAAAATATTTATGAGATGTAATATTTTTGGTATGCCTCGTTATTCTCGTGTGCCATTCGTGTGGAAAACGTTCTTTTTTTTAAATGATTTTCGGCTATGTAATTATCGTTTTTTCACACCTATAAAATTATGTCCCGTCTTTCCGGTTTATAAAAAATGGTCTGATTTTTCGGTTTGAAATTTTCAAAAAATCCCCAGGTTTTCAAAAATACGATAAAAAAAAAAAAAAAACAGAATGTCTTAGAATATTTGCCTAAACCGGAAATTTTTTTTAAAAAATGTGATGCAAGTGGCCTATTAGGTATGTATCTTCCACGTATTATAAAAATTATGAAGTACAAACCGGTTGTGATAAAAAGCGGATCAATATTATTGTTACACATTTTTTGTTTGATTTGAAAACAATACGAATCTACTTTAAATAATGACATCATTGTCTCACGGCTAGATAAGAATTCCACAACACTGATTTTTCAAAGAACATACATAACTTTCAATAGAAATGTAACTCAAGAAGAACAGTGCGTTGCCTTTTTCATACAAAACTTAAACTAGAATTTGAGGCCAAAATATCCAACCAAACTGAATAATTTTTATTTTAATCAAAAGGTATAGCAAATATCTAGTACGAATAGACGCTTTCATAATTACCGTTACGATTCACGGTTACGGTACCGTGAAAAAATGCAATAAACATACGTTCCTTATGGTAGTAATGCAGCCGCTCTTTCTTACATATTAAATAATGGTAAGACAAAATATGAGATACACAAAATCCGTGTGTCTGCTTCTTCCAAAATACATTTTTTTTCTTTGGAGGAAACAAATATATCTTATTAGCAGACCCGGACACATTTTAGCGACTTCATTTTATACTATGTAACTAGCAGACCCGGCCACACGTTGCTGTCGCTAACGAAACACAACGCCATTACCCAACTTTTATAAAATCTACACCACCCGCATGCCAGCTGCCCGCTGCCTGAATTGAATATTTGAATTTCTCAGCCTTTCTCTACTATAATAAGCACGTATTACACATATAAACCTTCCTCTTGAATCACTCTATCTATTGGTGAAAACCGAATGAAAATGCGTTGCTTAGTTTAAAAGATCTATGCGCAAATACATTTTGAGCGACTTCATTTTATACCACGTAATGATAATGATGATGTAATGATGATAATGATGATTGCGGCTCGTCCACGGTGACGGGAAATGCGTTTCAATTTTTTTATACGTGTGAGGGAGATGTATGATAATGATTGTATGTTTCCTTTGGGGGGGTGCAGACATGCGTTCACCGTTTGTTTCATTTTTGGCTGTTGTTATTTACTGTAAAGAAAGAGCTGCGGCACTATAAATATATGTTTAAGAACAAAAGCCAATCCATCAGCGCATTAACATTTGACGTTTTTGAAAATTTGGAAATCACTCGCACTTCAATATTATCGTTGTTAACTATATTTCATACTTTGAAAACTATCGTCACGGCTAGTCGTATTGTGGGGTTTACGGAGTGTGAGAGAGATGCAAGAAAATGATGACTTTTTCCTTTGGAAGAAACAGACCTACGTACATTGTGTATCTCATCTTTTATGACATCACGGTACCGTAATGTAAATTATTAAAAAATAATCTTTCCCAACCTACTGTAAACGTAATGAAATATAAAATAAAATAAGTAAAACATCGTTAAAAAGGGATTTTTAGGGGGTGAAATTTTAAATTTGTATACGAGAAATTTGCTTCCCCACGTAAATCGGTTTGTAATTTACATTTAAGTTCATAAGCTTTAACTAATTATATTTTATATTTCATTGTATTTACATGTTAGGTACGGCAATGTTTTATTCATTTATTTAACTCACGAATAAATAAGATATTTACTAATAGATACTAGATATTTACTACAACTTTTGATTTAAAAATACATATATTATTCAGTTTGGTTGGGTATTATTTACTACTAGATATTTACTACAACTTTTGATTTAAAAATACATATATTATTCAGTTTGGTTGGGTATTATTTACTACTAGATATTTACTACAACTTTTGATTTAAAAATACATATATTATTCAGTTTGGTTGGGTATTATTTACTACTAGATATTTACTACAACTTTTGATTTAAAAATACATATATTATTCAGTTTGGTTGGGTATTATTTACTAGTAGATATTTACTACAACTTTTGATCTAAAAATACATATATTATTCAGTTTGGATGGGTATTATTTACTAGTAGATATTTACTACAACTTTTGATTTAAAAATATATATATGTTATTCAGTTTGATTGGGTATTATTTGCTAGTAGATATTTATTACAACTTTTGATTTAAAAATACATATATTATTCAGTTTGGTTGGGTATTATTTACTAGTAGATATTTACTACAACTTTTGATTCAAAAATACATACATTATTCAGTTTGCTTGGGTATTATTTACTAGTAGATATTTACTACAACTTTTGATTCAAAAATACATACATTATTCAGTTTGCTTGGGTATTATTTACTAAAATACATATATTAATTACAGTTTGGTTGAGTATTTTGGCCTCAAATCCAAATTAAAGTTTTGTATGAAAAAGGCCGCGCAGACAATTTTTTTTAATTGAGAAGGGTCAATAATCCATGAAAAAATAAAGTAATCCTATTAATTATTCTTACCACACTTCCCGTTACGGTCAAAAATATGCGAAATAAAAAAGTCATTGTTTTCACCTCTGTAACTATTGTACCGTTTGTTTCTGTTTATAAATAAATAAATTGCCAATATTTTAATGTTGAATGATCAGGTGATAGAAACGCATGTTCCCCGTGACCAAGTTAGCAGTGACCCATTTTTCAATAGAATCAATGTTAAATAAACGAGACTTATATTTGTAAAATCTATTGACTAAGAAACTTTTTTTATTATTATTATATGTATACCTACATCAATTATTTAATATTCTGAAAGAAAAAACATTGTCCTAAGCGATCTCGTTAGGTAAAACCCAAAGATATTAAAATACAAAAGAGATATGCTATGATGTCCGCGCCACTGTCGGTGGACTTTCTACCTAATCGGAATAGTTTGCATACGAAAAGAATTAGTTCATTTCGTTGATTTTTGAAGGTGTGCAGTAGTATTGGTTAACAATATAGTTTGAATACGGGTTTAGTTTATTAATTAATTATTCATTCATTTAGTTTATTCGTTAATTGGTAAACAATATCGGCGACACCAGGAAGCACAGTCCCACCTAGCAAAAACTACGGATAGCCCATCACTTATATTTCAATATCTTTAGTAAAACACCACAGTAAAAAAATTACGATAATTATTTATTTTTTTAAACTGTCCGAACAATTTTTTTCTTCTCAACTACATATTTAAAGATATTCTTGCAACTTAGTGGTATCCTGCATCGTTGGACTACTGCGGGGTAAGAGGGGATTGAGGGCGGGCATTCCAAACTATTTTATATTTACATTTCAAACCAATTTTAACCATTATCAAAGATTTAAAAAAAAATCGAGTGCAGTTTACACGCGGAAGAAGCGAAACTTTACCAAAACAATCTCAGCCAATACTTGAAAAGTGAGGTCATAATCAAAGCGACCAATGAGCGCACATCTCGCGTAATTTCCGTTTCATATCTCAACCAATAGGAGCCTTTAAAAGTGACCACATTATCAAAGCGGCCGAAGAGCGCAGTTGATGCGTCGCAGGTGTAAAAATCGTAATTTCCGTTTCATCCGAAATTCAAATCTCAGCCGTGCTATAGAAGTTTCGCTTCAAAAACCATCCGATCTATCTTTTTTAATTTTTTTTTAAAGAATGTGTCCTTACTGGGGTAGCCCGTTCTAAGGTCACATTTTACATGATTACGTGTTTGAATTATAAGTAAGTACCTACCTATATTGAAACGTTACGAGAGGAAAAATATAAAGTAATACGTATCTAGAAGAAAATACAATACAAGCATTAATCTTTGTTAGGTTGCAAAATTGTATCTATATTCTTCCTTCCCATGTCCATAATCCACATCTTAATGCTTGTTTTGAAGTCGGTTGTTTTTTTAATGGTTTTTATTGCAAGAGAGAATGTATATTAAATAATTTTTTAGAGAAAAATTGCATATTTCTTTGTCCAAAATCCGTTTTAGTTGTAGGTTGGTCGAATGTATGTAATGTGGATCTTATACTGACCAATTATATTATGATGCCATTGCGGATAAGTTGACAACAATGTGATGTCATTTAACCATGGGAATGTCATCATGACTCCACTTAACACTTTACAAGACAAGAAATTTAATATTTTTTTACAATCAAATTGATTGATTTAAAGAAATAATAACAATAATAACCATGGCGCTTTGTGTTCTTTTTTACTGAGAGTTCAGAAAGTCAAGGGAAGATATTGTATTTATATATCTAATTCATCTTTTTAATGGGGGTTCACCGCACAAACGCACCATAGAGAAAACCGCCTCCGAATAATAGCATAACTAGATGGCATATACCATTAAAAAAGTAACAAATTCAACTGAAGTTTCCCAATTTCCCATAGTTCATAAATACCTACATCACGAAAAAATATTAAATTGGTAACGATTAATTACGAAAAATGGAATCTTATTTTTACATTTATTTATTTCTCTGCAGGAAAAAATTCATTCCCGAAAGAGTTAAAACCATTTATATGGGCAACGGAAAATAGCATAACTGTGCACATTACATAATATGTCATAGAATTAGTTAAATGGCGAATGTGGGAGGCATGAAATTAGGCCAATAATAAAATGGGTACTAACATCAAAACTGTAGAAATATAACTGTTTTCCTGGGTTCCATGACAACTCAGAATCATGCAACCTCAACACTCCTTTGAAGTCATAGAAAGTTATGAAAAAAATAATTTCAAAAATAGCCCTTGACCCAACCTAACATAAACTGTTTGACCACTTTCAAAAAAATCATCACTTGACTTATCAAAGGATGTGTGCATTGTTCTGAGTTGTCTGGGTTGAAAAAAAATCTTTCCTGAACAGATAACGAATTTCATTGACTGTCTGGGATCTATGAGTCCTGAAACCAAGGAATTGAAGATTGGATTTATATTTAACATAACTAACCTTCATGAAATCCATTACATAGAGAGCATGAAACCCTACAAAATAGACCAGTGGTCCCCAACCTTTTTATCGCCACGGACTGGTCTGATAATTTTACCGCGGCCCGTTAAGGCGGCGTTGATAGGGGGCTGTAGGGGGCGTTGATCGTTTATATTTTAGATTGTTTTGATATTACACTTTATTGGACATAAAATGTATACCTAGAACATATCGCCTTAAAATAAATATAATCATGAGCTCTCATTGGTCCCAATAGAAGTTTTTTGTTGAAAAATGGGAATAAATTCACCTAAACAATCAGTTCCATGACAATTCATCCTGCGACAATTCATCCGGCGACAGTTCATCCTGCGACAGTTCATCCGGCCGACAGTTCATCCTGCCGACAGTTCATCCCGCTGACATTCATCCGGCTACAATTCATCCTGCCTGATCATTTAGAAGATTTTTTCTTCAAGTAAGTATGCAAAGAGGATATATGGCCGTACAATCTAACCTAACCTAACCTATTTAGTAAAAATATTTTTACAGCGGATTTCCACTCAAGATACCTTCAGATATAAGTATATCGATTTTGGTTGTACGGCTGTATATCCTCTTTGCATACTTACTTAATAAAAATCTTCTAAATGATCAGGCAGGATGAATTGCCGCCGGATGAATTGTCGGCGGGATGAACTGTCGGCAGGATGAACTGTCGGCAGGATGAACTGTCGGCCGGATGAACTGTCACAGGATGAACTGTCGCCGGATGAATTGTCGCAGGATGAATTGTCGGGTCACCATACAATCAAACGTCACTTATTCTTAATAAAACGATTCCACTTGCATTTGGGCAAGCAGTGACTTGCATCATTGCGTCTCACTAAAGCTCTTTACGTTATTACGAGTGCGCAAGATGGAAGCCCAGTCGTGTTTTTTACTTCGAAGGTATTGTGTCGTCGACAACTTGGTGAAGGGGTTCTTAACTGAATAATTATTTAATTTTTTATTTGGTGTTTGATTTTTTTACGTAGTTTTGATTTTTAAACAGAGCCTTGGGCGGTCTGGTACCATTTGATTCACGGATCGGTACCGGTCCGCAGACCGGGGATTGGGGACCACTGCAATGGACCATATCTTAACTCACTTCTTGATTTATTTGCATTCATACGTCATTTTATTAAACTCTCGATCATTGGTGGTTCAAGAATTTTGAGTGCACTCGAGTGCTAATAATAAAAATACGAAATCATTGATTTTTTTTTTTTTACATTAACTCCACACAGGAGGCCCTGAGGAAAATAATTTCCCTCAGGGCCTATGTCATCTAGGATGCTGTGTGGGGGGTCTTTTTGAGGAGAGGAAGCAATGAACATTGGTCTTGAAGAGACCCATGTTGTAGGAAGGAGGAAACACAGAGGCCGGCAAATCATTCCACAGCCGAGCTGTTGAACACAAGAATGAGTCGAAGAAACGACCTGTTCTCATGTGACAAATGTCAACTGTGTACAAATGTTGGGCACGCGTTTGGCGTGTTTCCTGACTATGCACCGGTGCCGAAGGGATCAATGATGCTAGTTCCTCGGAGCATCTTCCATTGTAATACCGGTATTATATAGCATTCCCACCCGACGCCTGTGCTCTAAAGATTGCAATCCGTCTGTTAAGATGGGAGAATCTATCAAACGGACCGCCCGTTTCTGCACAGAGTCGAGGGTATTTTTCAGGTATTTTGGAGCTCCAGGCCAGAGGTGGCTGCCAAATTCAACCGTGGGGCGCACTTGTGGACATTGTAGCTGAAAAACGTTCTTAAAATTTTTATTTTTCTGTAATTTTCAGTCAATTTTTCAGTCTTAGCACTCCCCAAAATTCACTAGCTCGTGACATTGTCCAACTTATTTATTATTATTATTTTTTTTTATAGTAATACCCCTTTGTTTCTCTTATCTATGGTAATACCCCACAAGAGTCTCAGCTGCTCCTTCCCGTCTGGAGCCAGTGAGACTATGGCATCCCCAATTGGGATATATTGCTGAAGGTAGTAGGGAGAGGAAGGAGTTGAAGACGAGGAAGGTGGGGAAGTACCTGGCTATTCAGATTTGGTCACCAAACACAGCTAACGCCGTTTCAAGAAACGTTTCAATTCTGAATAATAATAATAATAATATATTTTTATTAATTTCTTACACATTACAAATTTAGTTTTAATACATATAAGAAATTACGTTATACATATAAATAGTATACAAAAAAAAAAAATTTTTACAAATATTTATACATAAAAAAGAAACATCAAGAAATAAATCAATTTCAAAAAAATTTCAGGCAGTGGTAAAAGATCTCGTCAATGTGGAGAGACTCTTTCAAGAATCAAAAGAATTTCACTTTTGAACCTCTCCTCACTGACGCCAAACATATCAATCTCGGAGGAGATTTGGTTCAGGCGCAATATACTCCTTCCTACCGGGAGAACCATTGGCAGGTTAGTTCTACAGGCAGGAAGATAGAATAATCTATGCTGGCGTTGTCTAAGATAGTCATCCGGAACAAAGAGACTCACGCGCTCCAGAATGGCTGAATTCTCAATATAGCCACGCAGCAGTCTGAATAAGGCCCGGCGCAAATTACGGCCAGTCCACGCACAGTTCTCGCACAGCACACGCGTGGTTATTTTGTAGAACATGGTTTCTGTCGGAGCGGCGCATATTAAACAGATTCCACGGCCTGTCCAGTCCCAAGCTTCGTCACGCGTGGGCGTGTTGTGCTTTCGACACAGTTTCGTGGATCGTGGGTCCCTAGTTTTCTCTGTGTGAACTAGTTTTGTTACTAGAACATGGAAAAATGAATTGAAATGGTTAGAGGCTTTCCTATGTTAGGTATATGATACGACTCATGATTACATTAGAGCCAAACTGAAGGATGATTTGTTCGAGAAGATAGCCAAAGAATTAAATTACATTATATATAGTATAATGTATAAATTGATAGCAGTATGTAATATAATATAGTAAATTATACTGATATCACACTTTCTATATATTTTTATTTGGGAGGCGGGAATGGGTACCGCCGCCCCGGGAACCTTTATTGGATAACCAACACCTCTGCCATAGGTCACCCCAAGTGGTTCGCTACGTTTGGTGACTTTAAAGGGGTGCCCGGGTTCATAGAGTGAGGTTTGTCTAGGTCTTGGAGGTGGATGACAGGGACACAATGAACCCCAGATTCCTACCCACCCCTTAAACCCTTTTTCTTCCCAGAACTCTCCTCTTCTTCCTTTCCCTAAAAACCTCTCTGCTCAGCATCCCCAAAGATGACATAGGCCCTGAGGGAAATTATTTTCCCCAAGGCCTCCTAGGTGCAACATGATAAATCTTTCTTCATCGTCAGATTCAGATTCTAAATCGACAAGAAGTTGCTGCCTTGCTGTCATCTTGCATACTGCGAGAAGTGAGGGTGGGTATGGCATGGGTATGGCGTAGGTGTGGGCTGTGTTCAATATGCGCTACTATTAAAAAAACGTGTACGTAGGCTGGGTTTCGGCCACGCGGTGCTCTGCGTGGAAATGCGTGGACTGGGCTCAATTTGCGCCAGGGCTAAGTGGGTAGCAGCGTACCCCTCCCTTCTGAGCTGCAGGGAGTGGAGTCCCAGCATGCCCAGAAGAAAGTTCGTCGGGTAGAGCCATGGATAGTGGCCGTACTCCCTCATGTAGAGAAATCTTAGAAACTTTTTTTGAACCCTCTCCAACATGAGGGAGCATCCCACCTCATGAGGATTCCAGATAAGCAAACCACTCTCCAGCCTACTGCGGACTAGGGAGAAGTATAAAATCCTCAGAGCACGGATATCCCGAAAAACTCTGACGGTTCGGAGAACAAACCCTAACATTTTTAAGGCCGACTGGCAAACCCCTTCGATATGAGGACAAAATGTCAGCTTATTTTCATACATAATCACAAAGAATGGTGGTCTAGAATGGTAGTCACACCTGAATGGTGGTCTTACACAAAGGAGATACTTAGAGTATCTTCCACTCTGGAACATGCCGCAAATGTATTACATACATATTATTTTTAATTAATTTATTGCCTATTAATTCATTTAAAATAAAATATATTTAATATATTTAGTCTACGTGAAATTGTGAGCCTTACCCCTCAACCATGGAGAACTTTATAGTCATCCAAATTGGTAGACTATCCTAACATAAAATCTGGGTATCATTTCGACGTCCTGGAGGTAAGCCACGTGACCATAATGTTGTCACCAGGGGGGTTCGAGAATGCTTGGAATAAACTAAGACATCAGTCATACATTGACCATCGAAGAGCGCACATTGAAATAACCAGACCCTGCACACAAAGGTAAAGTACGCTAAAGGTTTACAGGGAAGTCCATTGCGGGACTTTTCTGCACAAGGTCTAAATGTTCATTTTTAACCAAACTGTCTACAAATCAGGTTTCGTGATAACACAAAAATCAGTGAGGTGAGTAAATTATAACACATTTGTAAAAGTGTTTAACTAAATACTATATTTATTTATTTATTTATTGTTGTTATACGCCCGTGGGGGCTTTTACATAGATTAGAAAATAATATTTAAGATATCTAGGATAACACATACATAGAATTTATACCAAAAGTTATAAAAGTGAAAAAACTTTTAAGAATATACAAGTAGTTTTTAAAGAAAAAAAAACCACTTGTATAATCTTGTGAAAACCCGTGAAATATTTTAAACAATGTAATATTTAACAATAACATAGAACAAAATATAATATAAACATTACAATAACAAATCAAATCGTTAAATGTATTATACCCTTGTTACAATAATTTGTAGGATTCAACAAAGTGTTGGTTTAAATTGCATTTTAGAATGTAAAGGGAATCAGCAAATACATCTACAATACCACCAAACTTGTTGCCTAAATAATGCATCCTATTGGTAAGTGAGTGTGATTGATAGTTAGTTGTGTATGTGTTGCAAAAGAATGTTATATTTTGTCTAGTATTCCTTGTCGGTACAAGAAGTTTAATAGTAGAAACGATGGCAGGACTGTCAATTAGGTTGTTCATAATTCTGTACAATAAAATTAGGTCTGAAATGATTCTTCTGTCAGACAGCGTAATTAAATTTAGTCGATTCATTAAACTTAAATAATTAATGTTTTCTATTGGAATTTTGAGTTTGAAATTTAAGTACCTAAGAAATTTGTGTTGAACTCGTTCTATTTTGTTAGAGTGTACTTTATAGAAAGGGGACCAAATAGGTGAATTATATTCAACTTGACATCTAACTAATGAAATGTAGAGTGTTTTCATGCAATCCAAGGACTTAAAATCAGTTAGGGTTCTACAAAGGAAGCCAAGAATCTTTAAAGCCTTATTAGTTATAACAAAACATTCGATTTTGGAAACAAGCCTGAACTTTTAGTTACCCGATTTGCGGCTTGTAGTTAAGTTTCAGCAACCAGCAATTTGCGAGCCATTGTAAAAAGGACTAGTAATTTGTTAGCAATTTTATTTTCGAGGACTAGCAATATTACAATTTGAGCTGCCTGAAAACTGTCAGATTCATTTATTGACAAATGGCAACTATTTGTTCCCCCTTCCCCGATGGGCTGGATAATGAATGTCTTCAACTTTAAATATTCATTTGTGCTTACCTCACTACAGTGTTGTGCAAAATTAATTTGAATAAACATAACTTAGTTATAAAAAATCAATTATGATCAAGTATTTCCTTGGTAAGAGGATAACTCTTTTAGACTGGCTTGATAATCCACCCGATCTGAACCCTGTAGAATATGTAAATTGGATTACACAACCAGGAGAAAGATTATGGAAGCAGTAATTCAGATTATGGGATGTAAGATCGTAGAAAACTGCTAAAAACCAATAAATTCCTTGCCGTAACAAGTGCAAGCTGTCATTAAAGTCAAGGGAGGATATATGTATACTTATTACAGTGAAACCCTCTAAAGAAGTTTTCAAAGGGACCGGAAAAAAAAAGCAGAAAAACCATTACATATGGGAAAAATTGGGCCAACGTTGGGCCGATGGACCGAAAAAAACAAACTTGTTATAACACATTAGCCACAAAACTTCTTAAGGGGAACATATGCGCGGCCCATTTCTGCCCGTTTCATACAAATCTTAGATTTGGATTTGAGATCAAAATACTTAACCAAACTGAAAAATTATTTTTGTAATCAAAAGGTATATCAAATATCTAGTCAGGATGTGAGTTACTTTATTTATTTTTGCTTTAAATTATAAGATATAGGCCATTAAAGATTTTAATAGTTCTGGATTTTAGAGGCGATTTGGGCATTTATTTGTGAGTAAATGAAAAACAATAAAAAAATTATTTTACAATATTTATCATGTAAATACGATGAAACATAAAATAAAAAAATAAAAATTTATAAAAAAAATCATTTTGATGGGTGTAAATTAAAAATAAAAATTACCCATTTACGGCGGAATAAAAAAATAGTCGTTTATATATTAAAATTACTACCCAAAAAATGTAGTTTTACGAATTTTTTTATTTTATTTTTCATTGTATTTTTAAAATAAATATAGTAAAATTATTTTTGTTATGTTTTTCCTTTACTCACAAATAATTGCCTAAGTTGCCTCCAAAATCATGAAACACTAAAATCTTTAATGGCCTACATCTTATGATTAAGCAAAAATAAATAAAGTAGCTCACATCCTGACTAGATATTTGATATACCTTTTAATTACAAAAGAAATTTTTCAGTTTGGTTGGGTATTTTGATCTCAAATCCAAATCTAAGATTTGTATGAAACGGGCAGAAATGGGCCTCGCATACGTTCCACTTAACCTGTCATTTGCCAGGCGTATTTGGAAAAATCGCGCGGAAACGACCTTCCCGACTTTAGATTTAAATATCCTTTAATACCTTTTCCTTGGTACAGTTTCTTTATAAATAAGGGTCAAAATCAAATTTTTCAAAATCAGAATTTCGACCATTGTTCCGCGCGCATCAGCGCGGCTCTAGCCAACCATGGGTTAAGAGGGTTTCACTGTAAGTACATAAAAAAATATATTATATTATTTGCAACTGATATTGTTAATAATAATTGAGACCTTACGCAGAAAACCAGCTTTATCAAAATAACACTGTTTTTCTGGAAATCTATTAAAATTACGCGCCATATATCCATCTATGTTTACACCAAAAATCATTTTAAAATCTCAACCTCAGATAATCGCAGTACAATCAGTGCCTAGAGTAAGGGGGGGTGGCGTGCACGCCATCCTCCTCAGTACATCGGTCAAGTAAAGTCATTTGCAACCAGGGTTGCCAGGATTGTTCCAAATATATACCGAACAGTGAGCAAAAAAAAATTTCGAGGTGAATTTCCCTAGATTTCTGTGGTACCTTGGCAAATCAAAACCGTGCGACAAAACAATGGCGTCGGGCAGGGGGGTTGTAAAACTTTGAAACAATGTAAGCAGTCAAAATATTCGAATAATCACATTCATTTACACAAGTAAGTAGTCACCTGATGTGTAACACTAATCCGCGAAATGCCTCGAAAACAGTGAGCGCGTGCACGAAGCGGCAACATCGCACAAACTAAGTAGGGATGCTACGCAACATCGGTTGCCGATTGCGTCAAATCTGACAGTTGAATCGTTTATTAGGGAGAAAAATTAATCAGAAAAAAATACCGAACCGCCCATACTTCGGTATTTTTGTCATACCGAACACCGAACACAGTGCTAAAATACCGAACGGTTCGGTAGAATACCGAACACTTGGCAACCCTGTTTGCAACTGACAGTTTGTGTGGGCTTGTTTGGAATATTTGTCAATACTTGAATTTTTTTTTAAGTCAAATATTGCTGATTGTCTGGAAAATGCATTGCTGTTATGTCCAATCGATAATGAAAATTATTGTGATACACTTCGCATTGAAACTGACACTGAATAAATTGAATTTTTTGGAAGCACAATGCAAACGGGTAAAAATGTATAAGCCCACCTCACGGATAATTCGGAACGTTCGTGCTGTCGAAGTTCGATACACGGATAATACGGAATATTCCTTTTTTTTAATTAATAGACAATCAAATATCTATGATCAAAAATCTATGATATTATGATATTCTATGAATCAAAAATCTATGATATTTGTCAGAAGTACCAACCTTATAAAATATAAGTCTGTCAAATAAGAGTAGAAAATATAAAAACTTGAACTACTAAATTTGTAGACTGGCAACACCAATTTAACTGTCAAATATTTTTTTGAAGTGCAATTACACTGAATGTATAAAACACAGTAAACCACATTTTAAAAAACATTTTTTCTTCATGACATAAATTTGATTAAAAGGTGATTTATAAAGCGATTTGCTTTAATTTAATTTAACATAAATTTGAATTTAACAATAGATAGAAAGGAAGAATCAATAATGGTGATTTTAGTTACACTACTTTTAGATTTGAATGAGTTAAATATATTCAGATCTAAAATTAGAGACATGACAGGCAATGCTAGGTACTTTATCTAGTATTAAATAAATGTGAGCAATTACTAAACTGTGCTTTATATTTTATTACATTATAGTTATTCTTCATTAAGTTAACACAAAATTGCAAAGGTATAATAATAATATACCTATATGCAATTCTAATTTTGAGATCGGCGGGTATCTATACTGCAATGAAAAAATATTTTTTCCACTATTATGCCTTTTTAATTTTTTATAAAAATGTAGGTTACACAGCTTTACTTTAACACCATGAGTTATGTGTTTAGTATTGCCATTTGATCAACAGTGGCGCCCTCATATATTTTCTACTCTTATTTGACAAACTGTAACTTCTCGTCAAAATAAAAACAAAAAGTGCCTACTTCGAATAATTATTCCAAGTACTAATGGTTGAGGTTCAAGTTGCGAAAGCCGTGTGTCATCATCATTTAGATATACATCA
Organism: Limnephilus marmoratus; assembly: GCA_917880885.1. Taxonomy (NCBI): domain Eukaryota; kingdom Metazoa; phylum Arthropoda; class Insecta; order Trichoptera; family Limnephilidae; genus Limnephilus; species Limnephilus marmoratus. The sequence continues at coordinate 24,300,028 of OU862919.1, read as the reverse complement.
CATCAGATTTTGAATGGTTTGTTTGGCAAGCAGGGTTTGTCTAACGGGTATGTGTAATTATTCTAATACCTTTCTTTCCATGTTCTTCTGTTATAAATACAGGTACAAACTTGTCAATAAACCATTCACTTCATAACATGAATAAATTATTGTTTTATATGGCAATAATATTTTTTCTATGATTGGCAGCGTTGATTGATTGTCTATGAAATGTAATATAAAATGACATAGCAAAGTTCATATACCGTGTAAGTGAATTAATTTTAACAAAATTAACATGTAACATGCATATTATTTGCTTATTTTTTGTCTCCCCAACATAAATACAGTAACCCTCTTTAGAAGTTTTCTAAGAGATCTTTAAAAACAAACTTTTTAAGCAGGAAAACCTTGTATGTGGGAAAAATTGGGCCAATTTTGGGCCGAGGGTCCAAAAAACCAAACTTCTTACGTGGGAGTTTCTTAAGAAGGTTTCACTGTACTCACTTTTCATGACAATAAAACTAAATCTAACTGTTTGAATAAGAAATTTTCCATATTAACCGAGAAGCGGTGTAAAACATAAATAGTCGCAAATGAATGTTGCTTTATGAAAAAATGTTTTTTTTTTACGTTTATTGTACTCAAAGTTATGAATAAAATGATTAAAATACGTAAAACGGGTTATCTATTAGTTATTATAAATAAATTTATTAGACTTTCAGCGAGTTTATACTCACTAGTCAAATAACATGTTTAACAATCCACATCTCAGAATATACTTTTTCACATAACACTGTTTTTCAGCATCATAAAGGTTTCAAAAAAAAATTGTTTTGGAATAACTTATGAGTAAAACCTTAATTTGTAATATTTAATCATTGAAGACAATATTAGCAACTCTCAAACAAAAAGTTTTAAACAGAAAAGGATTCTGTCGCATTTCTCCTACATGCGACAAAATCTTTTTCTGTTTCCAATTTGTTCACAATGATTAAATTATGTGTGTTCACATCAATTCGCACAATACTGTATAGTCTCCTTAATCCTTCCTCCATCAATTAATTCCTTCAATCAAGGAGTGAAGAAGTAGGTATCTTTCGGGGGTCACTAAGGAAAATGCATAATGCAAATAATATTTTTATTCTTATTTTAACTAAAAATATTTAATCCATAACATACATAATTTAAAAGACACAAAATAAGGACAATAATCATTGGACATAATACTTTAGATATTTTAACCAAAAATAAAATATTAATCTCATATCTTAATTAATTTTTCATAAATCACATAATTTTCACTTATAAATTTTGGATCCATCCACTGAACTTTATAAAAGTATTATACATATATTGAGTAAACCAAAATGTTTGTATCTTCTAATAGTTTTTGCACATTGAAAGAATCCATAGAATAACCCTGACACTAACAATGCAACAGTATAAAAGCAGGTCACAGTAAAAGTGTTTTCAGAAAGTTTGCTGTAGCTTGGCATCGATATCGGTATCGGTGATTCAAACCAATATTGCATTTGTTTATGGACAAAACTGTTCATTCATATTCATATTGCATTTATGTACGGGCGCAAACAATAAAACTAGATCCATCTATGAAAGAGCAGATTATGAATTATTTTAAGTCCACCTTAAAGAAAATATGCTTCTATAAATTGCTTGGTATTTTTCTGAAGAAAAACCATAGAAAACAATTTAAATTTTTGCACTATACAGTAAACATTGCAGTGGCGTAATTTCCTTGTACATACTACAAATTGAAGTGAACTGTAATATGGTTACAATATATTTGCATAACGCATTGCAGTGTACTATAAAGTTGTTTCCTTGAAATGAACGTGTAGTTGGCCTCAGTGTAGGGGTTTAAGCATGCATGCAGATTAAGATTTAGCAGTGTAACCGGGGAAAAACTTCTTATGCGGGAAAACCTCACATTAATATCGAATTAGGCCATTTTTTTATATCACCGTTCAAGCGATTGAAATAAAACAAACTTCTTAATCTCATCTGTAGAGTCTGTCAAACAAGAGTAGAAAATATAAAAAATTGAACTACAAAATTTGTAGGTTGGCAACACCAATTTACGTGTCAAATATTCTTTTAAAGTGCAATCACACTAAAAATGCAGAACACTGTATACACATTTAAAAATACATTTGTTTGTTCCTAAAAAAAACAAAATTAAATCAAGGAAGCACCGTTCATAAGGTATCTACAATGACATAATTTGATTAAATTTTGTTCTACAAAGTGATTAGCTTCCATTTAATTTAACATAAATTTGAATTTAACAGTAGGTAGAAAGGAAGAATAGGAATGGTGAGTTTAGTTACACTACTTTTAGATCTGAATGAGTTAAATATATTAAAATCTAAAATTAGAGACATGATCTAAAGCCTGGATAATGCTAGTAGGTACTTAAGCTAATATTAAATAAATGGGAGCAATTTCAAAATTATGCTTTATATTTTATTACAATATGGTTATTCTTCAGTACATTAACACAAAATTTTAAAGATATAATAATATACCTATATGCAATTCTAATTTGAGATTAGTGGAATGAAAAAATATTTTTTCATTTTTATGCCTTTTTAATTAAAATACAGGTTACACAGCTTTAGATTAACACCATAATTATATTTTTAGCATTGCCATTTGAACGACAGTGGTGCCCTCCTATGTTTTCTACTCTTATTTGACAGACCATACGGTGGTTGCATATGTGATCTGTTGACGACTATACCTTAATGCAGATGTCACATAATATGTGATGCATGAAATTTCACTAATACATTGTGTCAAAGCACACCTTACGATGGACTAGATTGAGTTGAAACGGCCAGCGATATAAGGGTTAAGTGTGAAAACTGGTTACGTGGGAACCTTGGGTGCAGGTTTACCGAATCAATAAATGGTTACATTTGGCTTGAAAGTAAAAACAAATGGAACTTACAGCTATATAAAAATTCTAAGTGTTTTTATTAACGAGGGTTGATCTATGAATTCTGCATCAATGCTGAAATGGTTTGGCTTTTGAGATGCATCAAAGCGAATCGTCTTCGTCCTCATCGGCTTTCCGTTTGCTAGCGCCGTGTCTTTTCTGGCCGTGGGCACACGGCGGCAGATACTTCTCCCACTTCTTGTGATTGAGCTCGTCAAAGTCACCGCAGTGGCGGGCGATGTCCCGCAGGTAGGTGGCGAGGTACAGCAGCTCCCGGTCCTTGTCCCGGTTGAGGTGGGCCTGGCGGAAGGGCCTGATCTTCAGACCCGTCTTGGGGTTCATGATGAAGTTGCGCCGGATGTCGTCGAACATGATCGTGTTGCTGGGACTGTACTGGTCGAATTTGCCCCAGATTACACCTAAAGGTTTTACCTAAAAGAAAAACAGCCAATATTAGATAAACACAAATATATATATTTTTAAATTTATCCTGTGTTAATTTAAAAACTCAACAATATTTACATTGCATCCAGATTCTTTATAAAAAAAACTGAAATTGTGCAATTATGGGGGTTTTAGGGCTCTATTTATCAGACACTATGGTATCGGATTGAGTGAGCCGTCATACAACGCTATACATTTTGCTGGTTGACATGCATCGTTCACAGAGAATAGCACCTGTAATGCCACCAAATGAATGCCGAATAGCACCAAAATACAATACTAGCTTTGGACTACTCGGCTTCTTAGCCTAGAACTGGGCTTATATATTTACCTTAGGGAACGTACCCATACTTATAGTCTGTCAATTAAGAGTAGAAAATATAAAAACTTGAACTACTAAATTTGTAGACTGGCAACACCAATTTAACTGTCAAATATTTTTTTAAAGTGCAATTACACTGAATGTATAGAACACAGTAAACCACATTTTAAAAAACATTTTTTCTTCATGACATAAATTTGATTAAAAGGTGATTTATAAAGCGATTTGCTTTAATTTAATTTAACATAAATTTGAATTTAATAATAGATAGAAAGGAAGAATCACTAATGGTGAGTTTAGTTACACTACTTTTAGATCTGAATGAGTTAAATATATTCAGATCTAAAATTAGAGACATGATCTAAAGCCCAGGCAACGCTAGGTACTTAAGCTAGTATTAAATAAATGTGAGCAATTTCTAAACAGTGCTTTATATTTTATTACATTATAGTTATTCTTCATTATGTTAACACAAAATTGCAAAGGTATAATAATAATATACCTATACGCAATTCTAATTTTGAGATCGGCGGGTATCTACACTGCGATGAAAAAATATTTTTTCCACTATTATGCCTTTTTTTTAGAAAAATGTAGGTTACACAGCTTTACTTTAACACCATGAGTTATGTGTTTAGTATTGCCATTTGATCAACAGTGGCGCCCTCATATATATATATATATATATATATTTTTTTTTTTTTTTTTTTTTTTTTTTTTTTTTTTTTTTTTTTATTTATTTAGGAGAAAATACAGATACAGATATTAATTGGCAAGAATATACAAAACATCAACTAGAGAATTCACCTGCATCCAAACTATTTCTCACGAATTGACTTAAACAGCAGTTAAAAACATATACAAATATTTTGTCTTATAAATAGGGGAAAAAATATATAAGTACATAAGAATATTATTTTACAAATAGAGATATGAAATAAATGCGCAATATCCTTATAAGAATTTACAAATTATTTTTGAAACAAAAAAAATATAAATATAGATAAACAATGTTATACAGAAATTTAAAAAAAATATATATATATATAAACGAATGTATGTCTAAGTTGTTTACTTTGAACTTTGTAGGAAAACAGCCTTCATTTTTCTACTAAAAGTACTGCGTGTATCAAAAAATAAGTCAGAATCCTTGAGCTTTTGATTCTGATTAAGTGATTCGCACATTCTTCTGATTGGGTCCCTGACACCAGCATTTGTACGCGTCCGGCTAATGTGGAATAAGTCGTTAAGCCTTGTTACTCTGGGTGGTACTTTAAAGTTTATTAATTTCAGTAAGTCGGGACAGTCAATAACGTTGTTACAGATTTTATATAGAGTCATGAGATCAAGGTACGTTCGTCGGTTAGATAGCGTGGAGACGTTATAACTCGAAAGCATATTTATGTACCCGCGTTTAGGTGCGCTCATTCTGTAATTGAGGCACTGCAGAAATTTCTTTTGAATACTTTCAATGTTTTCTTTATAGATACCGTAAAGTGGATTCCATATGGAGGTACAGTATTCAAGTTGAGAACGGACCAGCGTGTAGTAAAGAAGAAGATATGTTTCAGGTTTTCGAAATTCACGGCTGTTTCTGATGACAAATCCTAGCATGCAGTAAGCTTTATTCACAATATTATCAATATGCGCATCGAAATGGAGTTTGGAATCAAAAAGTACGCCTAGATCTCTTATACAGTAAACGCGCTCGAGTAAATAGTTACCAATACAATAATTCTGTATGATGGCGTTATGATTTTTAGTAAAACTTATTTGTTTACATTTGTTGTAACTAAGGTAAATTTTGTTTTCATTGCAAAATGCTTCGAACCTTACTAAGTCGCTTTGGATTAGCAGACAATCGTTTAAATTCCTAACAATGGCAAATATTTTTATGTCATCGGCGTACAAAAGAAATAAACAATGCAAGAAACATTTAGTAACAGTGTTAATAAAGAGTATAAACAACAGCGGACCCAGGATTGACCCCTGTGGCACGCCAGAGGTAACTGGCTCCCATTTAGAAGTAAGTCCTCGCAACGATACGGCTTGTTGTCTTTTTGTTAAATATGAGATAAACCAACGTAGTAAATTTCCTCTAATTCCGTTGTACATAATTTTTTTAATAAGAATAAGGTGGTCAACCTTGTCAAAAGCCTTTTTAAAATCGCAGTATATTGCATCTACCTGGTGGCCTCGATCCATGCTGTTGAACAAGAAGTTTGAGTAAAGAAGTAAATTACTCATGGTAGATTTGCCTTTTACAAACCCATGTTGTTGTTCCGTAATTATGGAGGCAAGCTGGGGATATATATGGTCATGGACAAGTCTTTCCAAGAGTTTAGGGATCGCCGAGAGAATGGATATTGGCCTATAGTTTTCTACTTTTTGCCGTGAGTCGCCCTTGTGGACCGGTATAATATAGGCCAACTTCCACCTATCAGGGAAAACCCCGTCACTCAGGCATTTGTTAAATATTATGGTAAGGGGAACATATAGTGACGAAGCAGCAGATCTGAGGAAAAATGCCGGTATTCCGTCATGACCTGCACCCTTGTTTATATCTAGCGACATTAAACTCGAGAGCACTTCTTGTTCCGTTAATTCAATGGTGTGAATGTGCGCAAGTTCAGAGTCGCAAACGGCTTCAAGTTGGTCGATGTTAATCATGTCGTTGACAGAGGAGGGTTCGAATGTTGATTTAAAGAATTCAGAGAACATATTACAAATTTCCTGGGCATCGTTAGATTTGCGACCTTTGAAGGACATAGTAGCAGGGTATCCATCAGACGATTTTAATGAGGATATGTATGACCAAAAACTTTTAATATTATTTTGCAATGAACTTTCGATGTTGTCGAAAAATAACTTTCGAGAATCACTAGCCAGTCTTTTGTATGTAGCACGTAAGAAGGAAAATTCACGATAGTCAGAAAGACCTTTATATGTCTTCCATTTGTGCCAGACTTTATCTTTTTTCCGTGATAACCTAATAAGTTCGGGAGTAAACCATATGGGAAATTTGTCATTTCGTCGTGCCAATAATGGAATGGACTTATCAATTATATTATTTATTTTTAAATAGAATCGATCTACTGCTTCTTCGGCTGATAAACTTGCGGTTTCAGATAACCAATCAATACAATTAATGTCATTATTAATCTGAGTATAATCAGCTTTCCTGAAATTGCGCCTACGCTCTTTTTTGTTTTTGATTTTTGGTTGAGTTTCGGATGATATATCAAATTCAAGGGCTGGGTGGTGTCTGTCTTCTGAGAGCAGAGGGTCATTGCTACGTGTAACATTTGTTTCGCGACTGTAGAATATGAGGTCTAAGTATTTTTCATTATGGTTAGGTATGCAATTATATTGGAGCAAGTTCATCAATGACATTGTTTGCAGCAAAGTTTGCGATGCAGCCGTGTTTGAAGAGGCGAGACCTTGACTGCAGCCTTCGGAAAAAGACCAAGTAAGAGTAGGTTGATTCATATCTCCAAGTACACAAAACATATTATTTGGTTCAGATGAAAATACAGATTCTAGGTTTTTGGAGAAAATATCATAAAACGTTGGTGGCGAGACAGGAGGTATGTATACTGCACATATGATGAGATTGGAAGACCTTACCGGAATAGATACGAAGATTTGTTCGATTTGGCTGGTTTCCCAGTCATCGAGCCGGGATGCTGCGAGCTCCTTGCGCACTGCTACCAGTACACCGCCTCCGTCCATCTTACCAGTAAGAGTACGGTCCCTATCTCGTCGGAACACCGTGTAGCGCGAATCTATTAATTCAGCCGTATTTATACTTGCTACAAGCCATGTTTCAACTAGAACTATAACATCATAGTTATTTGATAAAATATTCATAAGTAGTTTCTGAGTTTTAGTTCTAATACCACCACAGTTCTGGTAATAAACAGATATAGATGATGAGATCATTTCAATAGAGTAATAGTGTATATCGATATATTCCACATTCGCGGGAGCGGTACTTTAAGTAGGACATACAAAGCTTCAAAAAAATTTTCTACTCTTATTTGACAAACTGTACGTGACCAATTTTTTACCCCCCCGGTGACCAAAATCCTAAGCAAACCGCCACTCATTTGTACCAAGCGTGACATTTTGAACCCCCCCCCCTCCTACCCCGAAGAGGTCACGTAGTATGGGTACGTTCCCTTACTCATAATGAAACCCTAATACGACGCTGTAGTATTGTATTAGCTATACAGGGGAAGGGGCCTATACTGCTCAGGTTAAAAATCTTTACTTATAGTCATAAATTTTCCAAATATTGCTCGACAGCTGGATTATGGGTTATGATTTTTTTACAGTAGTAACGCTGTTTCTAAGCTGAAAAAACGTGGTCAATTACTTCGGGGCGTGTTGCCAACTTCACGTTTATTCATATGTCAAAATATTATTCGACAAGATTTTTTGTGTTTCAAGTTTCAACAATAACTAAGAATGGACAACGTCGTAAACATTAATTAGGATGTGGAAACGAAAAGGCGTAGGCGTAACAAGAATTGGGGCGACTCAAAAAAGTTCGCCGTTTCGAAAGTTATACGGACGTAATACTGAGTTATCCCTGGTGATCGGGTGGTTTAAATTCTGACAGCTGCTAATACTCTCGTATAGCGACGGGATAAGAAAATGCGCGCGACTGTCCCACCATTATGAGTAACAATTTCACCTAACCCATTCGTATTCTCGTGGTATTATCTTATTTTGCGATTATGAGTAAGATCGTTAAGGTATATCCACTGGAGTGATATTATGGCACTTTTGCAAAACATCTTGAGCGATTTGTTGCCATAATATGTATGTCAAAAAAATTTTAAAAATGTCTGCCTTACGTAAAACATTTTTTAAATTTTTTCAAACCATCCCATATACTTTCCAATTTTATCAATAGGTGTCTCAAATCGACTTATAGGCGCTTCTCAAAGCTAAAATGCAACATAATTTTTTCTCAAATGTTTATTCTCGGACATGGGCTTGTTAAAATGATGAAAGTGTTTGTTTTATTGGATTTTTATTTGTACGTCAGTATATTTGAATTGTCTATCCATTTAATTTGTTTTAAATGTGAATAAAAAAATTGTGTATTTTTTTCTAAACAAAGTGTGAATTTTCTGTCTCATGTCTTTTACATTCTTAAATTGGCACTCTGTGAAAAAGGATTTATTGAACTAAATAAAGCAAGAATCAAGATTATTCTTATTCATAATTATAGACAGTGAATGTAGCTTTCTAATATAATGGCAGTTCTTTGTGGTAAATATCCTAATTTGATGCATTAAAACGTTAACAGTTCGTGAACCCAAATTCTTTAAAATATTTTTTGTACAAATCTTTCCAACAGCAGGGTTAATAAAATTATAGAAAATGAATAATATATGTACATAGTTCACTCACATCAATAGTGCCGTATTTGGGAGTGTGAACGGTGATCATGGCCAGGCTGTCCAGGTAAAACATTATCTTGTAGTCTTCGTGTGAGGATATCCCCAGTAACTTCATCTTCTCCTCAATCCACTTCATGCCGGTGGCGGACCAGATGACGATATCGTAGTCTCTGTATGCAGACGTCAGGAATTCGTGGAGGAAGGGGCGCATCAGTTCGTATCCTGGAATTAGATTTAACCATTTTTAGCTTTAAATATTTTATAGTCTTTTATAGTAATCATAATTATCAAGTCATCAGAAGACCGGTTGCAAGGTCCACTGCAAGTGTCAGGAAGCCGTAAATACAGGGTTTTCCAATAAGAGGTGTTATTTTGATATTCAAAGAAAAATGCCATTTTTTAATATAAATGATCGGATGTTTATTTCATTATAAAGAAGAAGGTATGCCGTTAATAGTGGAAAATAACATCAGGCAAATGACCACCACGACCACGCTTACAGGACCATATCCTTTTCATGAAATTTTCCAAAACCAAATCGCAAAGTGGCTGCCCTGTGTCCTCGTTAGCCTCACAAATTCCATCTTTGAGGTCTTGAATCGACGCTGGGCTGTTGGCGTAGACCTTCTCTTTCACGTGGCCCCAAAGGAAGAAGTCGCAAAGTCACAAGATCTCGGTGGCCAATTGTGATCACCTCTTCGAGAGATAATACGGTCCGGAAATTTTCCCGTAAAAGATCAATGGTTTCGTTGCTTGTGTGGCACGTAGCGCCGTCTTGTTGAAAATAAACGTTGTCCAGATCAATACCATCCAATTCCGGCCATAAAAAATCATCAAATCTCTCGATAGAGCAATCCATTCACCGTAACTGTTGCTCCAGCCTCAATTTAATAATTTAATTTAATAATTTCAATGCGTTGTTGAAGCGTGTATCGTTCCATTTTTATTAATGGCGTAGTTTCTACTTGTCAAATGTCAAAAAATGACAGCTTCAAAAGTGACATCTACCGAAATAGCGGGCTATTCAAAATAACACCTCTTATTGGAAAACCCTGTATTTATAGACAATATGCAGACAATTAAAGCATTGACAATACAGTTAAACCCTCTTAAGAAGTTTTCATGGTTAAGAAGTTTGGATTTTTTCGGTCCCTTGGAGACTGAATGGCCCAATTTATCCCACATAAAGGTTTTCTTGCGAAAGAAGTTTTTTCTGGTAACTGGGAAGAGTTTCGCTGTATTTATTTATTTGTTTATTGTGAAAACACTGAATCCAAACAAAACAAATAAAGTACAATGAAAACAGTTTCATTGTTAATCTCAAATGCCCTACATTGCTTACGACCGCCGCACATGCCCACACTCGCACTCGTTCACGACACTGCGCCAATGTCGCATTGACATTGGTGGACATGTGTGTGTCCGCATTTGCTTTCACGAGTCGTACATCAGTCAGTTTTTAAATAGATTATTGTTAATAAGGAAATCATCCGGAAAAAAATATAGAAGAACTCTTACATGTCCAAAAGGAAAACACATGGAGAATTCAAATTCTGAGTTTTCAGACGAAAAATAAAAAAATTATTTTAGAATGACTAGGAACCATTTTTTATTTATTTTTTTTATTCACAAAAAGATACATAAATTACAATAAATTTTATACAATAATTAATTACACAATATCCCCCATAAATAAGCAGGGCTTGTGTGTATGGGGGGTTTAAAGAATGATTGATTGCTTTTCGATGATTGCTTCAGATTTAGAAGATCAAGGATACGAAGGTCATGAACGAATTAGTACTGAAGAAAAATTAAAAAATTATTCATATAATCTGGGTGTTTTACGTTGTATAAACATTTTTCGCTTCGAAAAACTTCACTGAGTTCCTTCATTTTGCAAACACTCGCGCCACTGCCACTCGAAAACAATGTGTCTATCATTTATGAAATGCTAAATATGTCAAGGAAATGCTGGATATGTCTTTCTTCCTAGGACTAACGCAGTTAAATAAAGTGCATAACTCTAAAATCAAATGCTTGACCTAGTATTTTCTAATAACCCATATACAATAGTGGAAAAATCGGATGAACTGTTATTACCTCTTGATCAACATCACCCGGCTTTAGACATTATTTTTACAAATGAATCTAGAAATTTGCAGAACTTTAAAACTTCATCATATAATTTTACTAAAGCTGACTTCCCAAATATTGTAAATTATCTTGACCATTTAGATTGGTCATTTTTAGAGGCTGGTAATGATATAACTGACCAAGTACAACAATTTTATTCATTTTTAAACACTTCTAAAGAACTTTATGTTCCTAAAATTAATTTTAAAGCCTCTCATTATCCCATATGGTTTACAAAAGAATTAAAGGAGTTAATATACAATAAAAAACAATTGCAAAAAATATATAAGCAATTTAGAAATGTTAATGATTATATAAATTTTACTGACTTAAGAAGGCAATGCAAAGACTTATCCAGAAAATATTACAATGATTATGTTAGTTTAATAGAAAAAGAGGTTCGTCATAACGTAAAAAGATTATGGAATTTTTCTAATGCTCAGCGAAAGAATGATTGTAGTTTACCAAATTAGGGAAATTTTATCACCTAAAAAACTTTGTTAATAAAAATATATTATACTGTATATATAACGCATTAGCAGAATCAATTATAGGATACGGAATAAATACTTACGGATTAACGTACAAAACGTACTTAAATAAAATAGAACAACTACAAATCCGTTTCCTAAAATTGATATCGGGCAAAAAAAAGTTCAATTATGTGATGGCGATTATAAAAAAATGTTCTCCTTTTGTAATGTGCTCTCTATACATAGTAGGGTAGATTACCAATTAACTCTAGATGAATTCTGGAATACAGAATTCAAAAAACCTGTAAACCATAACTACCCCACTAGGCATAGAGAAGCAGAAATGTTTATTATTAATAAATCTCAAAATGTATACGGTGATAGAACAAAAAGGCATAAAATTCCGGAAATATTTAATGCGTTACCTGAAAATATTAAAAACGAGAGATCATATTCAAAAATCAAAACTAAAGTTAGATCATTCTACTTCAATAGAATATGAAAACTAAAATATTGTATAAAAATACCTAAATCTATGAAAAACAAATAGTATTTTGATCGAATAGGTATAGATCTAGACCTAGTTCTTTTTTTTTTTTTTTTTTACATTAACTCCACACAGGAGACCCTGAGGAAAATAATTTCCCTCAGGGCCTATGTCATCTGGGATGCTGTGTGGAGGGTCTTTTTGAGGAGAGGAAGGAATGAACATTGGTCTTGAAGAGACCCATGTTGTAGGAAGGAGGAAACACAGAGGGCGGCAAATCATTCCACAGCCGAGCTGTTGAACACAAGAACGAGTCGAAGAAACGACCCGTTCTCATGTGACAAATGTCAACTGTGTACAAATGTTGGGCACGCGTTTGGCGTGTTTCCCGACTATGCACCGGTGCCGAAGGGATCAATGATGCTAGTTCCTCGGAGCATCTTCCATTGTAATACCGGTAAAACAAGGATAGCATTCCCACCCGACGCCTGTGCTCTAAAGATTGCAATCCGTCTGTTAAGATGGGAGAATATATCAAACGGATCGCCCGTTTCTGCACAGAGTCGAGGGTATTTTTCAGGTATTTTGGAGCTCCAGACCAGAGGTGGCTGCCAAATTCAACCGTGGGGCGCACTTGCGATTTGTACAGGGTTAGCAGTTGTGTACTATTAAAGTATCTGCGGGCCCTGTACAGTACGCCCAGTTTTTGGGAGGCTAACTTTACTCTGGCTTCGATGGAGCCCCCATACCTCAGCTGGTCACTTAGGGTTACACCAAGCATATCAATGGAGGGCCTGTTCGGAAGATTGCTTCCGTTGAAAGCGACTAGATTTTCATTTCGATCCCTTTTAGACGTAATCAGACAAGATTGGGTCTTTGAAACATTAAATTCAACAAGATTATTTTTACCCTAAGAGAAAACACTCTCGAGGTAACCGTCCATTCTTTGCTTCAAAGCCTTACGAGCTGTTGGAGTTTGTGAGCCCTTTGGAGGGCTTGTCAAACAAAAAGCTATCATGAACTGTACTGTCATCCGCGTAACAAAGAATTGGTGCACATGACAAAAGGTCGTTGATGTGCAACAAAAACAAAGTCGGAGACAGAACCGATCCCTGTGGGACGCCAGCATTTATTGAGTGTGAGGAAGAGGTGAAACCATCTTTTAATCATTGTTCAAAATAAAATTTATGTTATAATAAGCATTATAATAATTAGTTAAGTATTTTAATATTAACTCGTTGAATGCCGGGAGTAAATGGGGTTGGTTGTAACCAATTAGCGTTCGCAAAAAGCGGCAGCCATGACACCCAATGTCCGGCGATTCTGACAGCGTCCTTGAGAAATTTCGTACATAGAAAGGTCAAAGTTGAAGACCAAAGAATTTTTCCCGCGCATGCGCAAGAACTGCGCACGTTCCCGCGCTCCGGTAAATCATTAATATAAATTATATGGAGTGACCAAGCGAATTGCGGTTTTCTCTATGGTAAAGAGCGATAATAGAGCAAGCGATTCTGACCGTGTTCTTCATACACTTTCTTTATACATAAGGGTCAAAATCGCGTGTCAAAATCAGGACACGCCGGCGCACAAGCGGCAAATGAGTGGTTAAGTATTATATTGTTAAATAATTACTAGATATGTATTAAGCACCAAAATATCAAACATTTTATATGTTGTAAGTAAATAAATAGGAAAAATGAGAGATTTTTTACAATCAAACTGATTGATCAGTTTTGTAAGATTTAAGTAAGAGAAATTATTGTACAATTAATAACTAAATAAACATATTTAAAAAAAAAAAAAAAAATACTATGTATCTTAATAACAAATGTACTGACAGTACCGAAGGCATAGTCAATCTTTTTGCAGATTCATTTAAAAGTGTTTATGACATGGATATTCTTGATAGTGAGATCCCTAAAGATATATCTCTTGAAGAATCACTTAATTTAAGCCATTGTTTTATTGAAAAAGCTGCAATAGAAAAGGGTATAAAAGCATTAGATTCTAATAAATCTGCTGGACCGGATGGTTTTCCTCCAATATATTTAAAATGTTGTATTAAAAGTTTGACTTTTCCATTATTTATACTATTTAACAAGTCTTTGTCATCAGGGTGTTTTCCAGATCAGTGGAAAAAAAGCTTTTTAACGCCTATTCACAAAAAGGGTGATAAAAGCGATGCATCAAACTACAGACCAATATGTATATTGTCAGCTATTCCTAAACTCTTTGAATCATTGGTCCTAGATGTCTTTAAAAAACAAATCCATAATATAATTGTTCCCAATCAGCACGGTTTTATCACAGGTAGAAATACTTTAAGTAACTTAATCATTTATGAAAATTATAGAACCGATTCCCTTGTCCTTAAGCATCAAGTGGATTCTATATACACTGATTTTTCCAAAGCTTTTGATAAAGTTAGGCGACATATTCTTGTACATAAACTATGTTTGATGGGCATTAAAGGAACCTTATTGAAATGGTTTAATAGTTATCTTAGTAAAAGAAAGCTTTGTGTTAAAATAAATTCCGTAGAATCTTATATATTCGAAGCCACAAGTGAGGTTCCCCAAGGATCTCACCTTGGACCAATTCTTTTTTTATTATTTATAAATGACATTGTTAGTATATTTAAAGATGTACAAGTTTTGCTCTTCGCTGATGATTTAAAAATATATAAAATGATACGTAATATAGAGGATTGCCATATTTTATAATCTAATTTAGATAAATTGTTTCATTGGTGTGTGATCAACTCGCTATTTCTTAATATTCAAAAGTGCCAAGTTATTCGTTTTCATAAAATCCAAAGTCATATAACTTATGAGTACTCTTTAAATAATGTAATATTGACACCAGTCGCTCAGATCAGGGACTTGGGTGTTATATTTGATGAAAAGTTAACATTTACTCTACACGTAAATGAAATAACAAATAGAGCTATAAAAATGCTTGGTTTTATATGCAGAACTGCAAGTGATTTTAAGTCACTAGAGTGTTTGAAAATATTATACACTTCTTTAGTAAGAAGCCAGGTAGAGTATAATTCGCCCATTTGGTCCCCATTGTATAAAATACATTCCGACAATATAGAAAGGGTACAGCACAAATTTCTAAGATTTATTAACTTTAAGCTGAATATTCCAATTAAAAATATTAACTATGTCCTTTTGATGAAACAACTCAACTTAATTACGCTGTCCGATACGCTGAGGCGAATCATCTCTGATCTTGTACTATTAAATAAAATCATTAATAATTGCATTGACAATCCTGAAATTCTCGCCAAAATAAAATTTTACGTACCGAACAGAAATACGAGGCAAAGTGCTACCTTCTTCTGTGACAATTTTAAAACAAACTACGAAGCTCATACACTTATAAATAGATTACATTATTTTGGCAATAAATTTGGGAATATTGTAGACATGTTTGCAGATTCCATATTAGTTATAAAACGAAATCTTTATAATTACTTTAATGAAATGTATGATTTTAATATTAATTAATTTTATTTTTCATTATTATTTTAATCATTGTATATTGTGTACTACATACCTGCCTAACTATTATTATCTATCTTTGTAAAAGCCCACAAATTTAGCCGACACGCGCGTACACGCTCATCTATGTGCCTGCGTCGACACGTGAGAGCAAATGCGGAGTTTGGAACTGCGCCATAGGTTTTAAATACTGACACTCGCACGCGGCTCGTGACGGCCAATGCGAGTGTGAACATGTGCGGCGGCCGTTACAATTGCTGGCAGTTTTTAATCTATCCAAAAAGTGGCTAAATATGATTAACGCAGCGATGGAAAGAAGTCAACAATATTATAATCAAAAATATATTGTGGGAGGGGGATTTAAAATATAATGTGCCCCAGACCTTTTCAGGGTTTTTCCCCCCTATCTCCCATTTACTTTTCTTTGAGGCATCACCGAGGAACCGGCTAAGGGGCGCAGAATCTGAGTGTGGTTCACGGCTAGACCGAACGTTATGCGCATTCTTGCTGGGACTGCCAATCGATTGGAGAGGACTCCCAACCGTTTGCCATGAACTTATTACTTATCTACTGTGTCTTCCTCCCAAACAGGTGCTTGTAGGATATGCTGGATACAATCACCCAGCGCTTGCCACCCGTGGACTTTCACCAACCTGTCCCATTGTCTTGTCTATATTTTGTCATACTAACACATATTGTATCTGTATTTCCCGCTAAGCACTTGCATACTGCTTACTAACAACGTAAGCAGGGACTTTGGAGGTCTAGTTTCGTTATCAAATGTAGTCTCTTGCAAGGACACTAAGTTTTTACCAAAAAAATTAGAGTCCTTGCAAGAGCCTTGAAGGGGTAACCATCTGTTACCTATACCAGGGCGGGTAAGTGGTGGGTCCTTCAATGTCCCAGGCCTCTATTTTTTCTGAGAGACCCTGGTCTTATCTTGCTATGATAAAGAGTAAAATAAAGAGGAATGTGAATTCTCACCAGTTTCTGCAGCTGACCGGTGATCAAAGAGAGTGTAGTCAATATCCAGGACTAGAAGGTGCTTATTATGTCTTGGTTCGTTCAACATATTAATTTTATATTCCTTTATTCTCTTCTCAATCTTTTGTAGGTATACCTGGAAACATACAAACAAACATTATCTCAGCTCAGAAAATGTGTGGGTGCATAAATTATAAATTCAGTCACTGACTGATAGCTAATAGCTGATATCTTTTGTCTCTTTATGCGCTGTACAATAAACAAGATGGCATTACGTCGGCTAGTAAAAATGCTTGCGCAATGCTGAAGAGCTTGGGTATTGCCGTGAGGGAGACAGCACGATGAATATTATGTGTTTGAAAGAGATGGTTTGACAAACGTTGATTTTGCATATTGCATGCTTGTCGCACGAAACAATTTATTATATTAAATATAAATCGACTCTCAAATTCATGAGGTACGTACAAATGAACATAGATAATATCAGAGTATAATATATCAATATTAAATAAAGATTAGTAACACGCATCATTTTTTTTTTTTTCAATGTAATTTCCTCCCAGGTGTCGCATGTTCGATTCCTCGGCTGGCTAAGTCCTCTATCACGACACAAGCAACATTTTCCGCTTACTGTGGTGGTAGTAGGAGATTTTCAAATATTGTCAGGTTATTCGTAACCCGGGAAAGTTTGCCTTTCTTTTTAAAGAAAAAAAAATCTTCCACTCCGGGCCCCTAGAGCCATCTCTGGCCATGACATGGTTATGCGAATAAGCTAATATCTTTCTACACTCTACGCATTATCTGCTTTGATGATACTGCAAGGCAGTCCGAAACATTGGCTTAACAGTTTTTTTTTTCTTATTCATTTTTATTCCAGTAAAAAGAAAATTACATTTTCACTTATTTAACTAGAAATAATTAAACAATTAAACTAAATTAAACATAACAATATAGCGCTATTCTATGTCGTTACTTTGTTTATCAAGAATGAACTTTAATAATTTTTTTTTAAATATACCCAGCTTATTTTCGTTTTTAATGTCGTTTGAGATGCAATTGTATAATTTGCCCCCTTCGTAACCAATGGATTGTTTACCATAGTTAGTGTGGATGGTGTTTAAATGTATGTTATTGTGTTGTCGTGTAAAGTGTTTGTGTACTTGGGACGTTTTTATGAATTCTGTGTTTGTATGTACGAGTTTATTGTTTATTTTGTAAATAAGGAGACACGTATTGTGTTCATATAGTTTTCTTAATGTTAATAGTTTTGTTTCAATATATAATGTTTTCGTGGATGTTCTAGGCTTGTAGTGAAACAGTTTTTTGATTACCTTGTTTTGTATTATCTGAAATTCATTTATGTATGTTTCACATGCATTTCCCCAGATTTCAATCAAATAATTTAAATGTGACTGTACGAGACTATAATATAAACTTTTTTAAATTTTATTTGGCAACAGATATGATAGCCGGCTAAATACGCTAATTAAGGGGATGATTTTGTCTTTAATACTTTGTATATGCTGTTTAAATGTCAAATGTTGGTCAATGCATAGCCCCAGGTATTTTTCCTGAAACAGGATTTGCAGGTCATTATTTTCAATTTTTAAGGGTACATGAGGAGGAATAATTTTACGGGTTGAGCTTAAGATCATATATCCTGTTTTTTTACATTCATTGTTAAAATATTTGATTGCAGCCAACTGTTGATTTTTTCTAGGTCTCTTTGTGCATTTTCTAGTAAGATGTCTAAATCTTTACCCCAGTAGAAAATTGCAGTATCGTCTGCATATAAAAAGATTTCACCATTTAAAATTAATTGCGAAATATCATTGATGTAAATTTGGAACAGTAGTGGACCTAGTATGGATCCCTGCGGAACTCCATAGTTTATTGGAACATAGTTGCTATTTTGATTGTTAATGCTAACGAATTGCTTTCTATTGCTAAGATATGATTTGAATAGATTAAGAGCAGGACCAACTACACCAATTTTCTCGAGTTTCTTGAGGAGTATGTTATGGCTAACTGTATCAAAGGCTTTTTGAAGGTCAACTAATATAGATAAAATATAATTTCCACCATCAATGCCATTCCTAAGTTAACTGATTAGATCATTTACTGCTCCTAGTGTGTTTGATTTTTTCCTAAAGCCATATTGTTTTTATAAAAGAATGATTTTTTTAACAGAAAATTGTTTAATATTTGGTAAATTACACATTCAAATTTTTTTTTTTAAATTGGTAAAATTGAGATGGGTCTGTAGTTTGAGGTATTTGTTTTGGACCCACCTTTGTGAATTGGTATCACCTTTGCAATTTTGCAGCTATCGGGAAAAGTTCCCTCTTTAAGACATTGATTGATTAATTTTGTTAAATTGGGAACCAATTCTGTGGTGAGACTTAGCACTGTCTTACATTTAAGTGAATCGTAACCAGCACTTGCATAATAAGTTCAATACCCCGAAAGCCAAACATAATCATTCTAGGCCATGAGAACCCTAAAACATATTCAAATAATTCAATTCTCCAGAATGTCTCTACTATTAGAATTGACTTGTTAGAGTCAGACTTTTCTGTTAAAATTGGGATGAGATATAATCTTCATATAACATGTGATCTTATCAAAATCACATGTGATCTAGTCATTTTGAGGAGAACAAAAACAATACCACAAAAATATGTAGTAAGAAAAACGGGTAATTATCGGTTCGGACTGGCCACGCTTATTACAAATAATTTTTAGAAAAAAACTTTAGATTCGCCTTAATTACTATAAAAGGAACCTTTTTGGCTTTGGGGAGGCGGAAAATAATGCATTTAAATTTTCAATTGCATAAAACCAAAATTCACTTCGCGAACCGACGCAGCGAAAATCTGCGGCCGTAGCTGTCACTGTTATGGACTGTAGCCGACTTCGTGGGATACCTACATGAAATACCGCGAATCACAAACCATGTTACACAAACCTAGCGTAGCCGCTAAACCACTTGAAAACTGGGATGTTTTTCTTGCGTTGACGCGAGTAGGCGTTATAAAGGGGCACATTCTTTTGTATCACAAACCATGTTACACAAACAAGCCCGCTAGACAAATTTCATAATTACGCGCCTTATCCCACGAAGTCGGCTACAGTCGTATTAGCTCTTGTTAAATTATCGAGGATACCAACATAACAGTGACAGTTACGGCCGCGGATTTTCGCTGGGTCGGTTCGCGAAGTGAATTTTGGTTTTATGCAATTGAAAATTAAAATGCATTATTTTCCGCCGCCCCAAAGCCAAAAAGTTTCCTTTTAAAGTAATTAATGCGAATCTAAAGTTTTTTTCTAAAAATTATTCGTAATAAGCGTGGCCAGTCCGAACCGATATTTACCGAAAAACGGAGTTTAAAAAATAAAATAAGACACCCGATTTAAAGTGTGTGCACTGAGAGCTAGGCACTTACCAAGCCCAAACCAGATGTTAAAATGTTACATTGTAAAGCAGTTCTTTGAAGTATGTAAATATGCAGGTGGCCAACATAATGAATCAAATAAGCTAATAAAATCCAAATGATTTATGACGAGTGTTTGAATGTGTTAACAAGTGTTAGTCATTCAGGTATAATTCAAAAAAATTATTACGTGGGCATTCTCGATAGCTATTTCTTCATCTTCAATGTCCAGATCGTTGATGACATCCTCAGATCCTGTTGGCTTACTGCAGGCATCCTGAATGGCCTCTTCCAGGGATCCCATCATCATTATCTTAAAGTTTGGTTTCAAGTTTATATCGCCCAGAGTGCAATCGTCTTCCGCAGATTTACCTAAGAGACAAAAATAATTATCTCTGAATTTAATGTCTCATAGTAGGTATTCAGATTGAATCAATGTTATAATGGCCACATCAGTCGGGGTTAGTATTTTTCTTGGCTTAGATAACACGTGCGGCTAGCTAATTGGAAAGCAAATAAAAAAAATGACATACGATATAAAGCTCCTTTTTGTCATTATCTTCGATAAAATAACTGGGGCGCTGAGATTGGGATAGAAGGGACATAGAAAGCTAGCGTATTTACCTTTAAATTTTAGATTTAGTAATTTCTGCCTGGCACACCGAACGCCAGTCTGGACTTCTATCAATTCCTTGAGCTTGATGACAGTGTCATTAGTGCTCAATTCTTGAATTTCATACTCCTTCCCACTCCATTTCACCACAACGTTTATTTTATCAGTTATGTTAGGTTCCATCTCGTTATATTTTATATTTTTTCAAAAAACCGAGCAAACAACAAAGCTAACAATGGATGCTGATGACAACAACGTTTTTTGTATGTGTCAAACTTCAGTTGCGACAACTTGACAACAATATGAATGTCAATAAACCATTATTATTGCGATTCGTGATATCTATGCTATTGAGAGAAGGTAGGAACTAGAGGTGGGTAAGTTCTGCATTTTTCCGGAAGCCTCCGAGACTTGCTTCCTTTAAAGCAAGGATCATACTGAGCAGACGCAACGCCACGCAACGTTCCTGTACCGTTCACACTGGCCAGACGTACGTACGCGTCGCTGTGACCACGTGACAAGGGGTCTGTGGTTGTGCGCAGGCGCGTTTGATTTGACACATTTGACATTTATTTTTTAGGTTATGTTTATGTGGTTCTCTTAGCAGATGACAGCTTTGCCATATCTTGAAAGTGAATTTGAAGATGATTTGCTACGATTATTATTGTTAAATCAATATTCTCGTAAAAAGAAAAAAAAGTGATAAGTATTTGGGTCCACAACATTAACAAAAAAAGACAAATGTTTGGAGAGTTCCATACTTTAGTAAAGGAACTAGAATCTGATGACGGACGATTCTTCATGTACTTCCGTATGAGTAAAGTGGTATTTGAAGAGCTTCACAGCATAATTGAATTATTGAATATGACATAAAAAAAGAAAACACACACCTTCGAAAGTCAATTGGGACCAGAAAAAGATCTAAAGTTTGATTGACATTCATTATAGGGGTATAATATTGAAATTCATGCCATAAATTTCTTCCTAAGTTGCACTGCGTATGCAGAATCTCTATAATCCTGTAATTTGATTTTATAAATAACTTCGTGCCGTCTAAAAGCTTCAATAAACTGTTCGTCATCCATTTTTTAATAATATCTGTCAAAAAAACAACCATAGATATAGCGAAACAACGTTAGATGCTCAGATAACACCAAAAAGATGTAAAATCATCTCGTAGTAGGCGTGACCATACCCCCTCCACCTTCCACATGGCCCACGCCGATCTGGCTGCGGCAGGTCCGCGTAGCGTAGGGGGCGTCGGTTTGCATTGCGTGGGGCTAGTATGTTTCTAAAGCACCCGTTTCCATAGAAAATGTGTGGATGGTAAGCAGTCCAGATATGGAAATGGTGACGTCTACCCACGTGGCGTGGCGTTGCGTGGGCTCAGTGTGGCCTTACCTTTAAAAGTACACGAGTTCTAGGAGCAGGTCCCGGGTCCGAGTTCTTAGGTGCGGACTGGGCACTGGGTATTGTTGCGGCGCACCGAAACGGGACGCACGGGTTCAAAGAACTCGGAACCAGGACCTACTCGTAGAACCCACACGAGAACTCAGAACCCCGGAGTCGGACAAGACCCGTACGAGAACAAGGACCCGTCACCCGTGCAATGTAGGTACATTCAATGTATCTACACTGCACGGTCTTTTATTGAGAATTTAAATAAGTAAATTAATAAGCTGTAATGCTTTACTATATATATATATATATATATATATAGTATTGTTTGGTTTTGGGAGAGGTCTTTTTCCGCGCACTTTTTGGTTGACGCAAAAACGACCAGTACGCCCTTTGCGTTTCACCCACCTCAAGGTTCACTTTCGGTTGAAGCAAATTGGGACTGAAAACTGTAAGCAAATTTTTTTCGACAAAATGAAATATATACAGGGATTTATTCTCCGATACGAATCGGCGGCGAAAACTAGAAGCTCTACTCGAATCACTCGATTCGGCTCGGTTGTATTTCCCGCCGACAGATAGCGTTTCAAAAAAAAAATGACAATTTTAGCCTAACAAAACGGAACTCTCGGCGGTTTGGGTCGTTGTTTTTCGGAAAACCACATTGCCGCCGAAAAACCGATTCCGGGCTAGATGTTTTTTGAAAATACGATAGCCGGATAGATTCCGCAACTTTTAACACCAATAAAACATATGATTCTCATATAAAATACGTCAGGAGAAGCTGACGAAACTCGAAATTTTCCGAAAAAAAATCACCAAAATACGCGCTCACAGATTCCATCGGAAGTTTAAATATTTGCTGGCCAGTTCAAATTAACACGTTTTTCATTCGGGGTAGGTACCTACTTACTTCGGTAGTATTGCAAATATGATGAAAAAAGCTAAGATTGCCGGAATCTAAGGAAATGCGCAGGTACCTACCTGAATGGGTACCTACACAACGAATTAGGTTTTAATGCAATAAATACTAAGGTAAGGTTGTTTCGATGATACTAAATAATTCAATTTTTTTTTTAAAGTTAATTTTCACGTTCTGTGTTGGTTCTACTCAAATTCTGTTTTTTCTCAATAAAGGCCAGTTACATCACAAAACTGAAATAATTACGGAACTTTCTAGAACTGAAAATTGACAAGAAAAATTTGTAAAATTGTCAATTATTTTTTTTAAACAACCCAGCCTTATTATTTTTATGTTATGTTATTTTTAAATGTGCAGATTATTTATGAATAAAGCGTGGTTCTATTTAGATATTGTGAAATAACAAAAATATATATATTACGCTGTTCTAGGTAGGTACTTTCTTGCAGGGACTTTTTTCCTTTAAAAATAAAACATGATATTGAATAAAATTATTTGTGCTGAAAGGAAGTTTTTATAAAATTATTTTATGCTCAACAACATAATGGCGTCGTTTTGGTGAAATATTACAACAAAGTACCTACTCAGTACTTACAATACAACTACAAATAGTGAGCTCTGGTATCATGAAATTATGCATTGCTAAACCGTTCATCCGATTGCGACGAAACTTTGGGGGAGCGGTCGACTACCTGTTCCCTTTGTAGGCGCTCATTCCTCGCTTCATCCGTATTCAGACATCGTTTTTTCTTCATATATATTTAATTTAACACACAATCCTGCTCGCTTCGTCTTTAAGGGAAACAAAGGAGAGAAGAGATCTGGGAAGGAAAAGGGTTTAAGGGGTGGGTAGGAATCTGGGCTTCAGTGTGTCCTGATCATCAGACCTAGATACACCTCATCCCATGAACCCGGGCACCCCTGCTAAATCACTAAACGTAGCGAATCACCTAGGGTGACCTATGGCAGAGGTGTTGGTTAAAAAAGAGGGGGGAGGAAAACCAGGGAGGGGGGAGGGTAACCTGGGAAGGGGGAG
This sequence comes from Limnephilus marmoratus, assembly GCA_917880885.1. Taxonomy (NCBI): domain Eukaryota; kingdom Metazoa; phylum Arthropoda; class Insecta; order Trichoptera; family Limnephilidae; genus Limnephilus; species Limnephilus marmoratus. The sequence goes on along the minus strand of OU862919.1, from coordinate 24,275,918 downwards.
GGGAACCCGGGAGGGGGTTTTGCGGGATGAAGGAAGGGGGGGGGGGAGTAGAGTACGCTATGAAAGAATATTTTTTCTGTTCTTTTTTTACTCGAATAAAACTAAATTTTAAAAGGATAAATGCCAGGAGTGCAGAACTAAGAAAGGGAAAATATATTAAGAACATGTTTTTTTTCAATTATTTCTGGCTTTTTGGGAAAGGTGAATTTATATGCATTTAATTTTCTTTTACATGAGCTCCGCACAGGAGGCCGTGGGGAAAATAATTTCCCTCAGGTCCTATGTCATCTTTGGGGATGCTGTGTGGAGGATTTTTTTTAGGAAAGGAAGGAGATGAGAGTTTTGGAAAGGAAAAGGGTTTAAGGGGTGGGTAGGAATCTGGGGTTCAGTGTGTCCTGGGCATCCGCCTCCAAGACCTAGGCAGACCTCACCCCATAAACCCGGGCACCCCTACTAAATCACCAAACGTAGCGAACCACTTGAGGTGACCTATGGCAGAGGTGTTGGTTATCCAATAAAGGTCAACTTTGGGGATTTGTATTTCTACATGACACTATATACAACGGGTACCCGGCATGCGTTGCAACAACATTGTAACCTCGGGGTCAACTTAACTGTAATGGTTCCATTCCAAGTTCCGGGAAACTACATTATAATTCAAGCGCCTTGCAAACGCATGCAATGTATTATAACATTATATACAACGGGTACCCGGCATGCGTTGCAACATCACTGTAATCTCGGGGTCAACTTAACTGTAATGGTTCCATTCCAAGTTCCGGGAAACTACATTATAATGCAAGCGCCTTGCAAACGCCTGCTTTATATTATAACATTATATACAAAGGGTACCCGGCATGCGTTGCAAGATCGCTGTAACCTCGGGGTCAACTTAACTGTAATGGTTCCATTCTAAGTTCCGAGAAACTACATTATAATACAAGCGCCTTGCAAACGCCTGTTTTATATTATAACATTATATACAAAGGGTTCCCGGCATGCGTTGCAACATCACTGTAACCTCGGGATCAACTTAACTGTATTCCATTCCAAGTTCAGGGAAACTACATTATTATGCAAGCGCCTTGCAAATGCCTGCACCATATTTTAACATTATATACAACGGGTACCCGGCATGCGTTGCAAAGTCACTGTAACCTCAGGTTTCTTCATATAATTAATTTAACACACACTCCTCCTCGCTTCATCCACATTCACACGCAAATCGCAAAGTGTTTTAACCCGTCAGTTGCTTCTGCAACGGGCAAAACCTAGTATATATAGTATTGTTCACTTTTGGGAAAGGTCACGGAAAACCTCACTTTCGATTTGAGGGGAAAAGCGACCACTCTGCCCCTCGGGTGGGTGAAACCTCACGGGTCATTTTGGCTTGCAAAAATTTGGTAAAATTTGGCAAGCCAAATTGATCTCTAAGCTCATCCGATTTCAAAGGCCCCACGGTTCACTCTTCTTCGAAGCGAATTCATTGTATCTATCTCTTTTCAAATGCCTGCAAAAGTTGAGAAAGATGTAGCGAAAATCTCCCATACAAAACTGATTTCGCTAGGTACGCAGATTTTAAATGTCATCTTTCATTTTTCGTTTTCCCACCGGCCGACTGGCATACGCGATTTTGTCGAAAATATCACGCTTGGAAGCCAAAATTTAGTGAAATTCCGTCAACAAGAGTTTTTCAAAGGTCAATTGACCGTCGTAATTATCACTTTTCTCAAAAACATCGTTGTAATATTCGTTTCAAAACTGACATGTGCAAAAAAACAACATAAAAGTCGAGTATTGAAACTAATCTTTAAAATTATGTACTGTTTTCACGGCGCCGCCAGTCGACAGGACATAGAATTAAAACATTTCATTAGAAAAATTTAAAAATAGACTAAAATTCAAATTCGAACGCGAAACAAAATTGGAGTGTCTTAAATTGGCGTTGTTAGCAGGTTTTAAAATCGAATTTCATCAATCATGAATCGTTATTATGCCGGTACACGGTGGTAAAAAAAATACTGCTCGAAATATAATAATTATTTTTTTAATTATTTTGAATGATAATTTTCTTGATATTTTTTTTTTCGAAAATATAGTCGGGCCTTCACGACTAACGTTTGAGCGGCGTAGAAACATTTCTCAAATGACGATGCTTAGAATTTCCGTTTTTTTCCATACATGTATCGTTGTGAATAATTATTTATTACGAAAGTAGTATGCGCGTTCGTGAATTTAAAAGTTGGATGTTTGACCGATGTCATTTCTAGAAAAATATTTAAAAAAAAAGACGATTTTATTTTTATTTTTAAAAAAATATTATTATTTAATCAATTTATTTTTACCAAAAATGAGTAACGCAGTTTTGGCGGACCCTGTTATTTAGAACACACAGATAAACCATGCAACTTAGTGATGGAAATAAGTGCTTAGGTACCTACCTACCGGCTTACCGATTTACTACCGTGGTTTTTTTGCGAAAATGAGTAGGTACCTAGACGAATTATGTAGGTACTTACATTGGATGCCGGGTTGTTGCAATAAAATTGAAGAATTCAACATTTCTTTAAAGTTAATTCTAACGTTCTGCGTAAGTTCTATTCGAGTTCTGTTGTTATATCATTTTATCCAGTTGCACTACAAAACTGAAATAATTACAGAACTTTAAAATAACTTTCACAAAACGTAATAATTAACTTGAAAATTTTAAAGAATTATTAAATTTTTTTGAAAGAACCTATCAAAATATTTTTCATTTATGAATGTGTAGGTAAAGTTTCGTTCTTTTTGGACATTCTTAAATAATAATACCAGTAATGGCCAGTACCTACTTATGAGGGAACGTTGTTGTCGAAATAATGAGAAATTAATAATATATTGTGTAAATTTAATAGCAAAGATGGTACAATTTTTTTTTTCAAATGGTGTAGGTACTTTAAAATTGTACGGAAATTAATTGCTTTATACATTATTAACTAAATTTTAATGATAATACGGCACAAGAGTCCCAACTACTGAAGTCAGTGAAACTATGGCATCCCCAGTTGGGGTATGTTGTGAGGCTAAAGGTAGTGGGGAGGGGAGGGAGATGGAGACGAGGAAGGTGGGGAAGTACCTGGCTATTCAGATCTGGTCACCAAAAACGGCAAAATCCATTTCAAGCAACGTTATGAAAATGAATAAATTTAAATATCTTAACATGGTCAATTTTTTGCCAAATTATGCAGGTAAAAGCACACTTTTTTTAAGTTAATTTTCACGTTCTGTGTTAATTCTTCTTCGATTCCGATGAAACTTTGGGGACCTTCGATTCTTAATGTATAAAATGGTGAGCTCTGGCATCATGAAATTATGCATTGCTAAACCGTTCATCCGATTGCGATGAAACTTTGGGAATTTGATATGTGCATGCCTCCGATGGCGTCTAGATACTTCTGTTTGACAGGTTTCAGCTGCTAGGCCCTGCGGGTGGCCTTATCCATACGTATGTTTAACCACTGAGCGTTGCTCTCCTCGCCTTATTTGCCTTTAAAAACCCTCAACACAACATCTCCAAAGATGAAATGACCCCGAGGGAAATTATTTTCCTCAGGGTCTCCTGTGTGTAGCTCATGTAAAAAAAGGATAAATACCAGGAGTGCAGAACTAAGCAAGGGAAAAAATATTAAGAAAATGTTTTTTTTTTTTCAATTATTTCTGGCTTTCACCATCCAAGGGTATTCTATGTAGGTCATCATTTAAGACTGACATAGACAGGAAAGGTGAATTTATATGCATTTTTTTTTTTTTACATGAGCTCCACACAGGAGGCCGTGGGGAAAATAATTTCCCTCAGGGCCTATGTCATCTTTGGGGATGCTGTGTGGAGGATTTTTTTTAGGAAAGAAAGGAGATGAGAGTTCTGGGAAGGAAAAGGGTTTAAGGGGTGGGTAGGAATCTGGGGTTCAGTGTGTCCTGGTCATCCGCCTCCAAGACCTAGAAAAACCTCACCCATGAATCCGGGCACCCCTACTAAATCACCAAACGTAGCGAACCACTTGGGGTGACCGACGGCAGAGGTGTTGGTTATTCAATAAAGGTCAATTTTAGGGATTTGTATTTCTACATAACATTACATACAACGGGTACCCGGCATGCGTTGCAAAATCACTGTAACCTTTGGGAGAATTCAGGATGAAATTATGCAGTGTTAATTTTTTTTTACTTTAGCTCCACACAGGAGGCTCCAAAGAAAACAATTTCCCTAGGGGCCTATGTCATCTTTGAGGATGCTGTGCGGAGGGTTTTTTAAGGGAAAGGAAGGAGAAGAAGATATGGGAAGGAAAAAGGTATGAGGGGTGTTTAGGAATCTGGGGGTCAGTGTGGCCAGGAGTGACGAACGTATGAATCTATTCCTCACTGCATGGCGAAGGTTTGGGAGAATCTGGCTGGAGAGGTCAAAAGCCTTCCAATAATTATGGTAACAAGGGAAAGGATAAGAGGGAGGTATAAGTTAGTGACGTATTTTATATTGTTAATGGACTTTTTGTCCGGAAATAAATAAATTATATACAGCGGGTACCCGGCATGCGTTGCAAGGCCACTTTAACCTCGGGGTCCATTAAACTGTAATGGTTCCATCCCAAATCTCGGAAAACCACATTATAATGCAAGCGCCTGTACTATAGAACATTATATACAACGGGTACCCGGCATGCGTTGCAAGATCACTGTAACCTCGGGGTCAACTTTACTGTAATGGTTCCATCATAATTCCTGGGAAATAACATTTTAAAGTAAGTGCCTGCAATATATAACATGATATACAATGGTTACTCGGCATGCGTTGCAAGGTCACTGTAACCTCGGGGTCAACTTAACTGTAATGGTTCCATTCCAATTCCTGGAAAATTACATTTAAATGCAAGCGCTGCACTACATAACATTATATACAACGGTTACCCGGCATGGGTTGCAAGGTCACTGTAACCTCAGGTTTCTTCATATATTTAATTTAAAACACACTCCTCCTCGCTTCATCCACGTTCACACGCAAATCGCATAGTGTTTTAACCCGTCAGTTGCTTCTGCAACGGGCAAAACCTAGTATATATAGTATTGTTTGGTTTTGGGAGAGGTCTTTTTCCGCGCACTTTTTGGTTGACGCAAAAACGACCAGTACGCCCTTTGCGTTTCACCCACCTCAAGGTTCACTTTCGGTTGAAGCAAATTGGGACTGAAAACTGTAAGCAAATTTTTTTCGACAAAATGAAATATATACAGGGATTTATTCTCCGATACGAATCGGCGGCGAAAACTAGAAGCTCTACTCGAATCACTCGATTCGGCTCGGTTGTATTTCCCGCCGACAGATAGCGTTTCAAAAAAAAAATGACAAAAAAAGACTTAGCATTTTCCTCAAAGGAAAATGCTAGGTCTATGGTCAAAATCTTAGATGTCAAATTTTTAGCCTAACAAAACGGAACTCTCGGCGGTTTCGGTCGTTGTTTTTCGGAAAACGACATTACCGCCGAAAAACCGATTCCGGGCTAGATGTTTTTTGAAAATACGATAGCCGGATAGATTCCGCAACTTTTAACACCAATAAAACATATGATTCTCATATAAAATACGTCAGGAGATGCTGACGAAACACGAAATTTTCCGAAAAAAAATCATCAAAATACGCGCTCACAGATTCCATCGGAAGTTTAAATATTCCTGGCCAGTTCAAATTAATACGTTTTTCATTCGGGGTAGGTACCTACTTATTTCGGTAGTATTGCAAATATGATGAAAAAAGCTAAGATTGCCGGAATCTAAGGAAATGCGCAGGTACCTACCTGAATGGGTACCTACACAACGAATTAGGTTTTAATGCAATAAATACTACGGTAAGGTTGTTTCGATGATACAGAATAATGGAACTTTTTTTAAGTTAATTTTCACGTTCTGTGATGGTTCTACTCAAATTCTATTGTTTTATCATTACAGACCAGTTACATCACAAAACTGAAATAATTACAGAACTCGAACGGAACTTTATAGAACTGAAAATTTACTAGAAAAGTTTAAAGAATTGTCAATTTTTTTTATTAATTATTATTTTTTATTTTTAAGTGTGTTCTATTTGAACATTGTTAAATAAAAAAAAAAATATATATATATATATATATACATTACGCGTGTTCTAGGTAGGTACTTACTTGCGGGGACTTTTTTCATTTAAAAATCAAAACATGATATTGAATGAATTTATTTATAGTGAAAATTATTTTATGCTCAACAGCATAATGGCGTCGTTTTGGTGAAATATTACAACAAAGTACCTACTTAGTACTTACACTTGCAAAATGAAATACAATACAACTACAATAGTGAGCTCCGGCATAATGAAATTTTGCACTGCTAAACCGTGCAACCGATTGTTATTATTAATGGACTATTTGTGCGTAAATAAATTAATTATATACAGCGGGTACCCGGCATGCGTTGCGAGGCCACTTTAACTTCGGGGTCAACTAAACCGTAATGGTTCCCTACCAAGTCCCGGGAAACAACATTATAAAATTATGCACTTTATAAAATTATATACAACGGGTACCCGGCATGCGTTGCAAGGCCACTTTAACCTAAGGGTCAACTAAACTGTAATGGTTCCATCCCAAGTCCCCGGAAACTACATAATAATGCAAGCGCCTGCACTATGTAACATTATATACAACGGGTACCCGGCGTGCGTTGCAAGGTCACTGTAACCTAGGAGTCAACTTTACTGTAATGGTTTCATCCCGATTCCCGGGAAATAAAATTTTAATGCAAGCGCCTGCAATTTATAACATAATATACAACGGGTACACGGCATGCGTTGCAAGGTCACTGTAACTTCGGGGTCAACTTAACTGTAATGGTTCCATCCCAATTCCCGGGAAATAACATTTTAAAGCAAGTGCCTGCAATATATAACATGATATACAACGGTTACTCGGCATGCGTTGCAAGGTCACTGTAACCTCGGGATCAACTTAACTGTAATGGTTCCATTCCAATTCCTGGGAAATTACATTTTAATGCAAGCGCTGCACTACATAACATTATATACAACGGGTACCCGGCATGCGTTGCAAGGCCACTGTGAACTCAGGTTTCTTCATATATTTAATTTAACACACACTCCTCCTCGCTTCATCCACGTTCACACGTCAAATCGCATAGTGTCTTAACCCGTCAGTTGCTTCTGCAACGGGCAAAACCTAGTATATAGTATTGTTTGGTTTTGGGAGAGGTCTTTTTCCGCGCACTTTTTGGTTGACGCAAAAACGACCAGTACGCCCTTTGCGTTTCACCCACCTCAAGGTTCACTTTCGGTTGAAGCAAATTGGGACTGAAAACTGTAAGCAAATTTTTTTCGACAAAATGAAATATATACAGGGATTTATTCTCCGATACGAATCGGCGGCGAAAACTAGAAGCTCTACTCGAATCACTCGATTCGGCTCGGTTGTATTTCCCGCCGACAGATAGCGTTTCAAAAAAAAAATGACAAAAAAAGACTTAGCATTTTCCTCAAAGGAAAATGCTAGGTCTATGGTCAAAATCTTAGATGTCAAATTTTTAGCCTAACAAAACGGAACTCTCGGCGGTTTCGGTCGTTGTTTTTCGGAAAACGACATTACCGCCGAAAAACCGATTCCGGGCTAGATGTTTTTTGAAAATACGATAGCCGGATAGATTCCGCAACTTTTAAAACCAATATAACATGCCCATCCCATGTAAAAAAAGTCACGAGATGCTGACAAAACTCGAAATTTTCCGAAAAAAAATCATCAAAACACGTGCTCACAGATTCCATCGGAAGTTTAATTATTGCTGGCCAGTTCAAATTAACACGTTTTTCATTCGGGGTAGGTACCTACTTACTTCGGTAGTATTGCAAATATGATGAAAAAAGCAAAGATTGCCGGAATCTATGGAATGGGTACCTACACAACGAATTAGGTTTTAATGCAATAAATACTAAGGTAAGGTTGTTTCGATGATACTAAATAATTCAATTTTTTTTTTTAAAGTTAATTTTCACGTTCTGTGTTGGTTCTACTCAAATTCTGTTTTTTCTCAATAAAGGCCAGTTACATCACAAAACTGAAATAATTACGGAACTTTCTAGAACTGAAAATTGACAAGAAAAATTTGTAAAATTGTCAATTATTTTTTTTAAACAACCCAGCCTTATTATTTTTATGTTATGTTATTTTTAAATGTGCAGATTATCTATTTGGATATTGTGAAGTAACAAAAAAATATATATATTACGCTGTTCTAGGTAGGTACTTTCTTGCAGGGACTTTTTTCCTTTAAAAATAAAACATGATATTGAATAAAATTATTTGTGCTGGAAAGAAGTTTTTATAAAATTATTTTATGCTCAACAACATAATGGCGTCGTTTTGGTGAAATATTACAACAAAGTACCTACTTAGTACTTACAATACAACTACAAATAGTGAGCTCTGGTATCATGAAATTGTGCATTGCTAAACCGTTTATCCGATTGCGATGAAATTTTGGGGGTGCGGTCAACTACGTGTTCCCTTTGTAGGCGCTCATTCCTCGCTTCATCCGCATTCAGACATCGTTTTTTCTTCATATATATTTAATTTAACACACACTCCTGCTCGCTTCGTCTTTTAGGGAAACGAAGGAGAGAAGAGTTCTGGGAAGGAAAAGGGTTTAAGGGATTGAGTTCGAACCCGCAATCTTCGGATTGCGAGTCGAGAGTCTTACCTCTTGACCTAGAGGGCCCTAAATTATATAGCGTTATTTTGATAACCAATTTCAAAATAATTTTAATTTCGAAATACAACAAAATTTAAAAATCAAAAAAGAATTTAAATTTCAACAAATTTTTAAATCCAAAAAATTTTAAAATCCAAAAAATTTTAAAATCCAAAAAATTTTAAAATTCAAAAAATTTTAAAAACGAAAAAATTTTAAAATCAAAAAAATTTCAAAATCCAAAAAATTTTAAAAACGAAAAAATTTAAATTCCAAAAAATTTTAAAATCCAAAAAATTTTAAAATCGAAAAAATTTTAAAATCCAAAAAATTTAAAAATCCAAAAAATTTTAAAATCGAAAAAATTTAAAAATCCAAAAAATTCCAAAATCGAAAAAAATTAAAAAATCCAAAAAATTTTAAAGATCACAAAATTTTGAAATCCAAAAAATTTAAAATCCAAAAAATTTAAAAAAACGAAAATAAATTAAAATCCAAAAAATTAAAAAATCGAAAAAATTTAAAAATCGAAAAAATTTTAAAAATCAAAAAATTTTAAAATCCGAAAAATTTTAAATCTTCATCCACGTTCACACATCAAATCGTATAGTGCTTTAACCCGTCAGTTGCTTCTGCAACGGGCAAAACCTAGTTAATATAGTATTGTTTGGTTTATATATTAATACACAGTTTATCGACCGCGCACTTTTTCCTTGACGCGAAAAACGACCACTCTGCCCTTTACGTTTCACCCACCTTAAGGTTCACTTTCGGTTGAAGCAAATTCAGACAAGAAGCTGGGAGTATATTTTTTTCGACAAAATGAAATATATACAGGGATTTATTCTTCTATACGAATCGGCGGCGAAAACTAGAAGCTCTACTCGAATCACTCGATCCGGCTCGGTTGTATTTCCCGCCGACAGATGGCGTTTGAAAAAAAAACTGACGAAAAAACCCGCTTATTTCACAAAGGAAAATGCTAGGACTATTGACTTGACATAGGTCAGGATCTCAGATGTCAAAGTTTTAGCCTAACAAAACGGAACTCTCGGCGGTTTGGGTCGTTGTTTTTCGGAAAACGACATTGCCGCCGAAAAACCGATTCCGGGCTAGATGTTTTTTAAAAATACGATAGCCGGAAAGATTCCGCAACTTTTAATAACAATAATACATATGATTCTCATATACAATATGTCAGGAGATGCTGCCAAATATTACACATTTTCATGTCAAAAACGTGTTCGTAAATTCTTCGAGAGTGTAAAAATCGCTGGCCATATGAAAATTTAAAAAAACACAATTTATAACGCGATAGGTACCTACCGTTCCATTGAATTATTGTAAATTCGCCAAGTATTTATTGAGAATAAGCGTAGGTACCTACCTACACCAATATTATTTTTCCCGGTATGTTCGAGGTAGGTACCTACCGGCTTATGAAGAATGTTCTTTCATTTAAATCACTCAAACTCAAGATGGTCAACATATCAAGAAAATAAAGGCGCCATAGAATGTTATTTATTACAGGATAGGTAGGTACTTAATGCGTTCTCACTAAAATAATGCCGATTTTCGTTGCGTGCCAGTTTACGAATGTAAGTGCAGGGTGGTAAAAAAAATACCGTTGGAAATATATTGATTAAATTTGTAATAGTATTAATAATGTTTTCTTATTTTTTTTTGTTTTTAGAAAATGGAGTCGGGCCGTTGCGACAAAGATTTTCGCAGCGTATAATTTTTTTTCAAAATGAGATACGTAGTTTTTTTTTAAATTTCAATACATTTTTCGTTCTGAATAACTATTTATTACGAAAATAGTATTGGCGTGGCTAAATTTGAAAGGTGGACACTTGATAGATGATATTTTCAAAAAATAAAATCAAAGGGTCGATTTAAAAAAAAAAAAATTTTTTGTTCATCAAATTGTGTTTGTTAAAAATGAGTAAGGAAATATTGGCGGACCCTATCTTTTTTAGCTTTCAGCCAATCAGGAGAGAGATTGGAATTCTATTCCGATGTCCAATCAGAGTGGCCGCATAGAGATGTTATTGCTTATTAATTCAAATGACAATATTCACTATGATTAGGAACTTATTTACTTTAAAATTATGATATAAAATTTGGCATTTCCCCAGGTGGTATCCGATCAGAGGGCAGATATCGCATTTGTGTTGAGTTCACATCCGCGTTGAATGCCAATAAATTCATAAATTCTATCGACTCCCTCTCTGCAAAAAAATTTAAGGCCTATATCCCTTCTTTCAATATCTCTCGCTTGGGTCTCGTTAGAGGTATTCCTGTAGACCTATCTGAAGAAGAGCTTATCTCGGAACTGATTATTCCAGCATCTTCGGGAAAAGTTATTAAGACTAGGCGTCTTAATTTTAAAGATAGATCGTCAGAGTCTGTAGTTTGGAAACCCTCTCAAACTGTAGTTCTGACATTTGAAGGACAGTCCCTTCCCTCTCACGTTTATTTATTCCATAACTCTCTCCCGGTGGAAATTTATTCATACCCGACAATCCAATGTTTTAATTGTTGTCGGTTTGGCCATTCAAAACAATCGTGCCGCTCTTCTCCCCGCTGCTTTAAATGCGCAGAGAACCATCTAGCAGACCAATGCCCCTCCCCTTCCAATTCCCCCTCTTGCGTCAATTGTTCAGGCTCGCACACAGCCACTCATCCATCCTGCCCCGAACTTTCTCGCCAAAAAAACATAAAAAGTTATATGGCCTCCAATAGCGTTTCGTACTTCTATGCCTCCAAATTAATAGCTCCTTCTAAAAAATCTTTTGCTGAAGTTGCCTCTCAACCCCAAATTAGTGCTCCCTCAAACTTGTCTTACAGGAAGACTGTAATGACAAAACAAGCTTCTCGTCCAATTAAAACCCCTGGATTTGATCAATTGGGCCATAACTCCCAGCTCTTGTTCCCAAATGGTAACAACAGCTCTCTATTTCCTCAAAAATCCGTCTTTTCTAACTCCAATTCAACTAACAGCAGTGCTTTCAATCCTGATCTAAATGCAAATTCCATAAACATCAATACTTCTAATGACAATTCTTCTTTTATCCAAACTCTCCTCATGTTACTTATCTCTGTTATTAACAATAATAATACTCTACCGTCCAACGCTGCCTCACTACTCTCCTCCTTGTATTCTCTTCTTCCCAATGGCTGCCCCAACAGCAGCAATTCTGCAGTGGAATTGTAGAAGCATCACCTCCAATAAGGATGACCTCATCCGCCTTCTACATTTACACTCCATATCGATTGCAGCCGTCTCTGAGACTTGGTTCAAGCCATCTCAACTCTTCAAGGTGAGTGGCTATCAATGTCTGCGGGACGACCGCATTGATGGGAAGGGTGGTGCAGCCCTTTTCATCAAAAACTCTCTCCCCTTTTCCCCTATTTCCATTAAACCCCCAAATTCACCCTTCCAATTAGTGGCAGCCACTGTCTCTAATATAACTTTTGTATCTCTCTATATTCCTCCTTCTACCCCATTTGACCTTCCACTGTGGGTCCACATGCTTAGCAAAATATCTCCTCCCTTGGTCATTTTGGGTGACTTTAATGCCCACTCCCCACTCTGGGGTTCTTCTTCCTCGGATCCCTCGGGTATCAAATTAATTGACCTTTTGGACTCCTTGAACATCTGTCTCCTAAATGACGGATCCTCAACAAGGTTTAGTCTCCCTGGACAGAATCCTAGTGCGGTGGACATATCCCTCTGTTCCCCGAGTATCTATCCACTAATCTCCTGGCGAATTACTTCAGACCCCTGCGGCAGTGACCACTATCCCATTATTTTGAATTTGGCTCAACGGTTGGATACTAATCGCTTTAAAAGTAAGCCCAAATTTATTACAAAAAAAGCCGATTGGTCCCGTTTCAGAGACTCAATCCAGGATCTTTCCCTCTCCCTGCCTTCCCCTTCTTCTGATAATTGCACCTCCTCTTATAAATCTTGGACTGATTCCATACTAAAATCGGCTGAAAAGTCTATCCCCAAATCATCTCCTGTAGGCTCGAAGGCTCGCCCTCCCCCTTGGTGGGATGAGGAATGCCTTAGAGTGCTGAAGGAGAGAAAAGCGGCCAATAAGACATACTGCCAACAAATGACTATGGATAATTACATCTCAGCCAAGAATGCCCAAGCTGTTGCTAAACGCACATTCCGTTTCAAAAAAAAAAACAGCTGGCGTAATTTCTGTACCAATATATCCCCTGCTACTCCAGCGGGGGAGGTTTGGTCCATGATTCGCAGGTTTAGATCTTCCTTTTCCCTGCCAAAGCCATCTCGTAATTCTGCTATTTGGATTGATGACTTTATTAATAAAATAGCTCCCCCTTATGTCCCTAATTTTGATGAACTCCCTTCTTTGCCTTTCACTTTAAAATCTTCTTCATGGTTAGATGCTCCATTTTCTTTTGATGAGTTAAAAAGAGCCATTGAAATCCTCAATGACTCTGCTCCTGGCAAGGACGAAATCCTGAATATATTCATCCGTCATTCTGATGACAATTCTCTAACCTACTTTCTCTCTCTCATCAATGTCTTTCTGGATTCTGGTATTATTCCCCCAGACTGGAAAATTCAAAATATCATTCCCATTTGCAAAAGTGGCAAAGATCCAAGTATAGGTTCGAGCTACAGACCTATCGCCCTCTCTTCTACTCTTTGCAAAGTATCTGAAAGAATGATTAAGAATAGATTGGACTGGTTCGTAGAAAAAAATCAAATTCTTTCCCCTTCCCAATTTGGATTTAGAAAGGGTAAAAGTACCCTTGACAACCTTTCTTCTCTTGTTACAGATATCAAATTAGCATTATCTAAAAATGAATATTGCATTGCAGTGTTTTTAGACATCTGTGGAGCATATGACAATGTTCATATCCCCATCCTGAAAGAAAAGTTACTGGCAATAGGTATTCCGCCTAAATTGGTAAAATTCATTGTCAATTTGCTCTCCCAGAGAACTATTTTTGTAGATGGGTCTGAATCCCCTCCTCACATTAGACACATATTCAAAGGTCTCCCGCAAGGGTCAGTCTTAAGCCCGATCCTGTACAATATTTACACATATGATCTAGAAAAATCTATTCAATTCTTGTGCAACATACTCCAATATGCTGATGACTTGACTTTCTACAAAATATCCCGTAATATTTTTATTGCAGCATCAGCAATCAACAATGCTCTTAGAAAACTCTTGGCGTGGTTAAATATTAATGGCCTTGAACTTTCCCCCTCCAAAAGCAAAGTTGTCATCTTCACTCGTCGTCGAAAGCTCCCAGAAATTCAGGTGAGATTTGGCGATGAAATCATCCCTATCTCTAAAGAAGTTAAGTTCCTGGGAATGTTTTTAGACTCGAAGCTTACTTGGAATTCTCACATAAATCATGTCATCATGAAATGTGAAAGCAACATCAATCCCCTTAGATTTCTGTCCGGAGTGTGGTGGGGATCACACCCATCATCTTTAAAACTTCTGTACAATGCTCTCATCCGAAGTCATCTTGATTATGGATCTTGTCTGTTTGATCCAATGTCCACTTCAAATTCGCTTAAATTAGATAAAATTCAGTCAAAATCTCTTCGCCTTATCTTAGGAGCCATGAAATCTTCCCCAATCAACGCAATGCAAGTTGAATGCTGCGAGCCTCCCTTAAATATAAGAAGGCGATGCCTAGCAGAAAAATATATTTTCAATACATGCTCAATAACTTCTCATCCCTTGATTCCCAAACTTCAATCGTTAAAGTATGAGGTTAATTTGAATCCATTTTGGAAAAAACATTCCCCTCCCCTTCTCTATAATTGCTTCAACACTTTCCTGAATGTTTCCACAAACTCCTATCGTAATGAATCTCTCCCCTTATACTCTTATCCCTATGAAAGTCTTACTTTCTATCCAAAGGTGCACCAATTTATAGGAATATGTAAAAAAAATATTAAAAACTCAGTTCAATCCAATAACGCAGAATTCAACAAAATTATTGAAAATAACTGGCCAAATTATATAAAAATTTTCACAGATGGTTCCAAACTCAGTTCGGACTCCCATTGTGGGGCCAGTGTCTATGCACCTCACAGGAAGTTGTGTTTCCCACACAGACTTCCCAAAGAGTGTTCCATTTTCTCTGCTGAATGTATAGCTATCATAGAAGCTTTACGTCTCATCAAATCTCTCAACATTAGAAATGCCCTCATCCTTTCAGACTCACTTAGCTCATTACAAAAAATAAGCGCATCCCCTCTCAATTCCAATAGCGACTCTTTGACGTGCTGTATCAGAGACCTCCTGCATTCCTTGTTGCTGGCTCAAGTGTCAGTGGTCTTGGCCTGGATCCCAGGACACCTTGGTATTGTTGGAAATGAAAAGGCTGATTCTATTGCTAAGGAATCTATTGTTCATGGTCCATTAAGTAGTATTCCTATTCCCGTTAGAGACTATTTTCCTATTTTAAAAAATAAGTTTCAACGCCAATGGTCCTCTGAATGGAAATCATCCTCCCTGTTAAAAGGTCACCAGTACTCTTTAATTCAACCTTCTATTCCTATCAAACCCTGGTTTCACAAATACACTTCCATGCCTAAAAAATACATCTCTTCCATTATTCGAATGCGTTTAGGTCATACTTGTTGTCTTAGCCATCTCGCCAGATTCCACATAGTCAATTCGCCTTATTGTGATTGTGGTTCAGAGGATACTTTAGACCATAATTTTTTTGAGTGTCCTATCAATGACCAATTTCCAAACTTCATACCTGAATTGTTAAAACTTAAAATTGAATTCCCTACCAGTGTACCCTGCCTTCTTAGTCTCAACTCTCCTGAAATTCACTATTTGTTAGCAAAATTTATTTACAAAAATGGCCTCAATATTTAAGCATCAATCACATTTCTTTCTCTTCCCTACGTATACATTTGTTTCTTGCAGTGTTATTATGTACAGTTGCACAGGTTCCTTTTTTTGGGAATCTGTACTTCTTCCTACCCTTCAATTTTGTAATGACTATTAATATCAACTCTATGTGTTACTCTGTATGAAGATGGAAGTATGGAAGATGTACAAGTTCCTATTTTTGGGAACCTGTACATCTTCCTTCTCTTTAATTTTTTAATTACTATTGATACCAACTCTGTGTGTGCAGTTGTATAGGTTCCTATTTTTGGGAACCTGTACATCTTCCTACTCTACAATTTTGTAATTACTTCTAATACCAACTCCATAAATATAACTAATTTTAAAAAATGTATGAAAATGTAACTAATTTAAACAAACTGATTATGTATCTAATTTTAACAAATCTGAAAATGTAAATAATTTTTAAAAATTGATAATGTAACTAGTTTACAAAAAAAAAAAATCTGGAAATGTAAATAATTTTAAAAATATGTAACTTACTTTAATACATGGCCAAGATCACCCTTAATGGGTGAAAGCCAAATAAATAATTGAAAAAAAAAAAAAAAAAATGATATAAAATAAAAGGAAGTAATCAAAGATGGAATTTTCAAAAATGCTTCAGTACCTACGTGTATTGGAACTATTTTTTCTGTACATTTAACTAAAATTACATTACATGGGTAATTGGTTGGTGCAATTATTTGTTTTGTAAAAATACGTAGGTAACTAGGAACACGGATATATTGTGTGTTAGTAGGTAGGTACTAGGTATGAGAGAACTTTTATCTTATTTTCTGTCCAAATGAAATGCTAAAGTTTTTGTTTTACGCATCGGAAAAAAGCGTAGATTGCTTCATTTACATTCGGATATACTAAATTTTATAAATTTTTAATTACTTTTTTTTACAGATGTGTGGGTACCTACTCAGAATCTGAGTAGGCTACTGCACATAACGACTCAGAATCTTCTGATGATATTGTGTATGTTTTTTTTTTGTAAATATGTGATGAAATTACTAGAAGTTGAATGGGATCATTTTTTCCAAAAATATGAAATTTACATAGCGCTTTTTTTGTATTTTGCATTTTAATGATAATCATTCAACGTGGAATTGGAATCGCCACCCCGGGAACCATTAATTGGTTTCTATATACAATATTGAGCTCTGGCATCATGAAATTATGCATTGCTAAACTTTTTTTTTTACATTAGCTCCATACAGGAGGCACCGAGGAAAACAATTTTCCTAGGGGCCTATGTCATCTTTGAGGATGCTGTGTGGAGGGTTTTTTAAGGGAAAGGAAGGAGAAGAAGATGTGGGAAGGAAAATGGTATGAGGGGTGGGTAGGAATCTGGTGGTCAGTGTGGCCAGGAGTGACGGACGTATGAATCTATCCTCACACTGCGGTGCAAGGCGAAGGGTTGAGAGAATCTGGCTGGAGAGATAAACAGCCTTCCAATAATTATGGTATCATAAATAATTACAGAACTCGAATAGAATTTGAACAGAACTTTCACAAAACGTTAAGCTTAACTTGAAAAAATGGAAGTTTTTTTTAACAACCACGCAGGAGGAACCGAGGAAAACAATTTCCCTAAGGGCCTATGTCATCTTTGAGGATGCTGTGCGGTGGGTTTTTTTAAGGGAAAGGAAGGAGAAGAAAATATGGGAAGGAAAAGGGTATGAGGGGTGGGTAGGAATCTGGGGGTCAGTGTGGCCAGGAGTAACGGACGTATGAATCTATTCCTCACACTGCGGTGCAAAGCGAAAGGTTGGGAGAATCTGGCTGGGAGAATCTTATATACAACGGGTACCTGGCATGCGTTGCAAGGTCACTGTAACCTCGGGGTCAACTTTACTGTAATGGTTCCATCCCAATTCCCGGGAAATAAAATTTTAATGCAAGCGCCTGCAATTTATAACATAATATACAACGGGTACACGGCATGCGTTGCAAAGTCACTGTAACCTCGGGGTCAACTTAACTGTAATGGTTCCATCCCAATTCCCGGGAAATAACATTTTAAAGCAAGTGCCTGCAATATATAACATGATATACAACGGTTACTCGGCATGCGTTGCAAGGTCACTGTAACCTCGGGGTCAACTTAACTGTAATGGTTCCATTCCAATTCCTGGGAAATTACATTTTAATGCAAGCGCTGCACTACATAACATTATACACAACGGGTACCCGACATGCAAGGTCACTGTAACCTCAGGTTTCTTCATGTATTTAATTTAACACACACCCGCTCCTCGCTTCATCCACGTTCACACGTCAAATCGCATAGTGTTTTAACCCGTTAGTTGCCGCTGCAACGGGCAAAACCTAGTAAACTATTATTTTATAATGCACGTCACCCGTTGATTAACGATACCAGATAAGACGCTCTAATTAAAAACTACTCCGTGCCTAGCCGAAGGGGTCACGCACGTGTGTGTCGATCAACGAACAGCGATCGAATCAACGCCCAGCGCCCAGCTCGTGACATGACTCAAGGGGAAGTGTCATAGTTGGCCGGCCGCGTGTAGCGGGGAGTGTCGGGAACTCACCGAGACCCGCGACTCATGAGTGGAATGGTGAGTGACGCCGGACCGTGGATCGCGGAGCAAGCCGGCGCGGCGGCCACGGGGTGAGTCAGGAATGTAGTAGTTCGCGGCGTTCGCGCGAGTCCGGGAGTGGGCGAAATGAATGGATTGTGTCGCGATTCACGTAGCTTGGAACAAGGCGCTTGGGTTTAAAGGAACCCGGGACTTGTATTCGAGTGCGGTTTTCGCGCTTCGGCGTTGAGTTGCTCGGACCGCCGGATTACCGCCGGATTTATTTGGATGCGGAGAGTACTGGGACTGGGCCGGGTTCTCTGGGAGTAGTCGATTTGAAAAAGGAGTGGGAGTAGGAACCGCTTCCCGCAAAGGAGCGGATCACATGAGCCCATTCCAGCTGAACTGACACATCGCTAGTAGGAACAGGGGTTAGTATATTTATGGTAGGAACTGAACAGCTCTCTTGTAAGTAGGCACGCGTTGACGTTTACCAAATTGTAATACAGCAACATTGTATTTATGTCATTATGGCAGACGAGAATTCTCCTGTTGACAAACGGGATACTGTTTCAAAGAGGAATACGAAATCACCTCCTAGAGATTACTCCTTAAAAAAGAGAGTACCTTCTAAACCGATTAATAGAGAAAATGATATATACATTACCAAGAAAACCAGTTTTAAGGTAAAGCTTTTATTAAATTTATACAAAACCGGGACCAGCTCATTTTACACTAAAAAAAATACATTTTTACGCCAGTAGATAGGTAATAATTAGATGTAATTAATTCCGTGAGCGGAAATTGAAAAAAATGTACACTATCGTTAATTTCTTAAATTTAAAAATACGAAAATGTCATTTTTTCAAAGTGCAAAAGCGGTAATATGCACTTTTTCACGAAAAAACACTTTGCAGAAGTTGAATAATTGTTAGAATTACGTATTTCGGAAACTTTTTGCATTGGGGGAGGCGGAAAATGATGCATTTTAAATTTCAATTGCGTAAAATCAAAATTCACTTCGCGTCTTCGAAACTGACATGGCGCGGCCGATCTGTCACACAAGCCCGCTAGACAAACCCTGCGTAGCCAGACAAACTATTTAAAAACGTAGGCTGTTTTTTAAAGTTAAGATAATATTCACAAGCCCGCTATACAAACCCTGCGTAGCCAGACAAACCATTTAAAAACGTAGGCTGTTTTTTAAAGTAAAGATAACAACATGGAGGTCATTGAAAAATGACATTTTCGTATTTTTAAATTTAAGAAATTGACGATAATATACATTATTTTCAATTTCCGCTCACGGAATTAATTACATCTAATTATTACCTATCTACTGGGGTATATATTTATTTATTTTTGTCCAAAATGAGCTGGTCCCGGCTTTGTATAAATTTACCAAGCTTTTATCCTTCATACCTTTTTGATCAAATGTTTCCACGTGCGAAGTATCTGCAACTTATCTTTATTATTGTTCAACAATTTACAGACCCAGTTAGAAAAATGCTCAAGCCTGCTACTGGCAGGAGAGAAAGAAATTATTCTACATGGTTTGGGTGCTGCGATATGCCGGTGTATTAATTTGGCGTTGCAATTACAAACAGCCTTTCATGGAACTTGCCAAATAGAAGTTAACACTTCTACTGTGGATCTTATAGGTAAATAATGTCTCCCATTAACAAAATTTGTTCGTTTTCCTCATTTAGGTGAGGAGTTATCCATTTTTTAATTGCCTTACATTTCCTCTTGCTTTCAAGTCTCAATAACAATGCAATTTTTCAATTATTGCTTTAGTGAACAACGAAAGTAAATGAATTTAACCACAACACATGAAACCTTTGTTCCTTTGTTATATTCAATTTGGGAGGCGAGTATGGGTAACGCCGCCCCCGGAACCAACACCTCTGCCAGAGATCACCCCAGGTGGTTAGCTTCGTTGGATGACTTAGCAGGGGTGCCCGGGGTGAAGTTTATCTAGGTTTTGGCGGCGGATGCATCTGCCCACTTACTGGACCCTGACCCCAGATTCCTACCCACACCTCATACCTTTTTTCTTCCCAGAATATGCGGTCCTCCCTTTCCTTTGAAAGATACACAGCATCCCGAACAAGGATGACATAGGATAAGTTTTAAGATTTTCACGGCCAAAAGCATTTTCGTTATTTGTTTTTGGGGTGTTATGCCGTGTTGCGCTACCTCCTTCTTTAGCCAACGTTTCGGACATCGTTGGCTAAAGAAGGAGGTAGTGCAACACGGCATAACACCCCAAAAACAAATAACGAAAAAGGATGACATGGGTCCTAAGGGAAATTATTGCCAAATACCTCAAGGCCTCCTGTGTGAAATTATTAAAAAAAAGATTAATTTCTTAAATAATCATTATCTTTTTTATTATTATTTCAGATGATTTGGAACCAAATACAGATGAAGGGGACTTTGGATCTCAAATAAGACAAAACTCCGCTGTTCACATAAGGGTTTATCGAACGGCTTGCTTAGAAACCCAATAGAACTCATGGAATAAGAGGCTTTAACAACGAAATGTTTTTTACATTGAAAGAAATTGTTTCATGGATTGGACTGACTGTGTTTGAAATATGGATAAATTTGTTTGCCATAACAATTTTCTCAGTTTTATTCGCTTTAAAAGTGGATGGAGTTCTGTCAGAATCATGGTGGATAATATTTTCACCGCTTTTCATCAGTGACGGTTTAAACGCCTATTTCTGTGTAATTATTTTCATTCGTTTGAATCTTTATACAACTTTAAAAGCTTCTCTCTATCGAGCTTCCTGGAGTGCAATATTCCTGGGATTGACATTTGTTTTTAAATTCCTCCTGTGTAAGAAATTGACTGGACAATCTTTGATAGAATACAGTGAAGTGTTTGCCCCCCTATTTATACTGCTGCAATTAATCGCTGTACGGGCTTGCCAACTGCACCAGTGATAATTTCTGCAAATAATCGGCAAATCCGTGTGCATTACTCTTTTCAGTCTGCTAAGTTAAATCCTGTTCTTTTTCTATGTTATTTTTATATGAAAATAATGCTGAAGTGTAAAAAAACCTTTTCCTGTATAAAATAAAAGTGTTATATGTTAGTGTTATAAGTGTTATATTTATAATATTAATTCCTTATAATAACAATAAATATCATGACAACTGTCATGTATTCAAAATAAAAAAAAATGTAACTATCTATTTGAATTTATATATCGGCTAGAACTCCTTTGGAGTGGAAGATCCATAAATAGTTAATTAATGGAGTTGAATTTATAGACCAGCCCATAGGGAAAGGAACCAAGGTGCGTAATTCCTTTCTGTAATTTTTTTAATGAATGAATCTGACAATATACAGGTAATATCACTATTTAGTCCACAAAAATAAAATCTGAATTACTAGACCGCGCACCTCTTCCCGTGAATGGATTCCGTACTCTCACTCTTTCCCGAGTGAGACCGCCGCGCTAGTAACCGCTAGACAACCACGCCCCCGCGCCTTTCACCTCCTCCCGTGTACTCACTCGTTCCCGAGTGAGAGTGCAAGTGACCCGGAATCGATTCATTACAATTTGCGAACACGGACCGATTCAAACGCATTCGGACTCGGAATCATTGGATTCGTTCCAGCCGGAACAACACACTTCTAGTAAAAATCTAGTAAAACTACAAATCCCAAATCGGGTAAACGAAAGTTTGGGCTGGTTTCCAAAATTGAATATTTAAAAAAAAAATTTTTTTTTTTTTAAATAAAGTGATGTAAACTAAGTTATTTTCTTTTAATAAATAAATTTTTTTACACTCCGTTTTATTGCTTCGCCACGTTAGGTGGTTTGGTTAACTCTCCCGCAGCCAACTGGGGCTGAAGGTAGACTCCAAAATTACTATTCTTCTTATATCTACTTAAATACATGAAATATATTTTTAGTATTCCTGCACAAAGGATTAATACATAAAGTGCCGTTTAAAAAAAATGTGAAAAAATCGTTGATTAAATATTTTTGTCAAATATAGGTAATACAACACCTGCCCAATAAAATAATAAAAATAAATGGATCTCCATGGTCATCGGCCGACTGCTTGGTTACAGACATTATCTTTGGCATCTTGACCTGTCGAGGGTTAAAAACGAATATCCAGGTCCCACAATGGACTGTGCTGCATAACATTGCCTTACTTTAGCGAACTTTTCAGCAAAGTGTCTGGTTGTTTCTTGTGTGCTCTTCAGCGGTCAACGTACAACGGTTGACGTATACTGATGTCGTAGTTTATTCAAAGCGTTCTCAATCCCTCGTAACCTCAACTTGTAGAGATGATACCCAGATTACATGTTAGAGCAAGTCTATCAATTTGGATATCTTTGAGTTTAATTAAACACTACAGTAAACTAAAATAATAAGTAATTAGTAAATTAAGTAATAAGTTACATATTCAGATGATTTTGTAATTAATGGTAATTAAAAAAAGTGAAAAGATGGCGCATTCAGTCAAATAAATTGAAGAAGCTGCCTTTATTTGTTTTTTCTTGAGACTTCTTGCCAAACAAGAAATTAAAACCACTTCTCTGGGGCTTTTCTTCAACTGGGTTTTTATCTTTATCGGTGCTTTTTCCATTACCAAATAGATCAAAAGCTTTATTTGCTGAATCTCCTGCGTCTGCAAATAAAAACACATCGTTTTTGTAATCATAAAAGGTAACTTCATTTGGAAAGTATGAATGGTTGATCCAACATTCATTCATCACTTTCAAAATAAAAAATAAGAAAAATTCTGAAGAAAACCTGAAATTGAAAATTCATAGCCCGCATCACTTAAATGAGAATTGTGATTGTCCCTCATTAGAAAACGTTGACCATATAACGTATCTGGGTCTAAAAATTGACCAAAACTTAAAATGGACCGAACACATTACCTATTTAAATAATAAAATTAAAAAACTAAGTTATTTTTTCAAATCTATCAGGAATGTCCTCATTAAAAATGACTTAATCAAGATTTACATGGCTCTCTGCCAATCACTGTTAGAATACGGTATTATCGGATGGGGCAGTGCAAATAAAAACATACTAAATCCACTAATTAAAACTCAAAAAGCCATAATGAAAATTATACTGAAAGTTCCTGTAAGAACTAGCACTGACGAAATCTTCAACAATCTTAACATCATGTCAATTAAACAACTATATTCTAAAACTATACTAATTTACATTCATAAGTACAAAACCCAAGAAATAACAACTGACACGTACATTAGAAACACTAGATCTCATGGTCAAAAACATATCCAACAAGTAACTGCTAACACAACATTTGGGCAAAAAAGCTTCTTATATTATGGCATTAAACTCTACAATAAAATACCACTCTCAATCAAAAACCTCAACATTATAACATTTAAATTTCAAATAAAAAGCTGGATACTAAATCTACATTAGAAACACTAGATCTCATGGTCAAAAACATATCCAACAAGTAACTGCTAACACAACATTTGGGCAAAAAAGCTTCTTATAACTATTATTATTAACTCTACAATAAAATACCACTCTCACTCAAAAACCTCAACATTATAACATTTAAATTTCAAATAAAAAGCTGGATACTAAATCTAGGGAGATCAGAAATAGAAAATATACTGAAATCAAATACAGACTAAAACCGAATCTAGTGAACTGAATTATAAAAAAAACACTATCTTATTTACTTTATAATTATTAAAAAAAATACTACATGATATATGTTATGTCAAATTCATATTATTCTTATAATTAAATTATAATATGTAAATGAAATCCTCAGCACGGGAGATCCCAGTGAGGATATCATTATCTCTATTTGTTATTAAGAAATGAAGACAATAAATCATTATTATTATTAACAATAGCAGCTTTTGTTTTAACTAGTAATGGGCATAATTGAGAAACCCAATTCCAAATAAATATATTCATTCATACAAATTAGTAATTGAAATATTTTTTTAAGTAAATTTGGTGGGTGAAGTACCAGAGTAGTATTTTGGAAAGCAGTACTTGATACTCAAGCAATGACTACCCAAATTTAGTTAGGTGATTCTTTGGCTTTTAACCATGATAAGCAGTTTCCGTATTGATATTTTTAGGTATAATATTAATTTATTAACTGGAAATTCAAATACCCAAAAATCCCCACATCTCTCAAGTGAATGTGAGATGTTGTGACTAAACATTATTAAAATTAATGGTACAAATTCATTGTTCTGTTTAGACAACCGAGATATTATTATGTTTGGTGTTACACCCTACTTGGGAGACACATTGTAATTTCTAAAAAAATTTATATAATATATTTCGATACCCGTGCTCTGTTCCAGTATAGTACGCGAGTCGATACAATACTAGTAATTGAAATAGAGCGTAGAGTGGAGCTAGAGCAGTTTCTGTAATTGAAATAGAGCGTAGAGTGGAGCTAGAGCAGTTTCTTTAATTAAAATAGGGCACAGAGTGGAGCTAGAGCAGTTACTGTAATTGACATAGAGCATAGAGTGGAACTAGAGCAGTTACTCTGATGTTGGAACAGAGAAGTAAAAAAATTGGTCTGCTCCTAAATTTTTTGGTACATGTTCAAATCAATGTCATCTGTACCCAAACGGATTATTTTATTAATGCAAATCGTCGATCAGTGCTTTTAACTTGCACAACTCAATGATCACACATTTTCGCAAATTTTCTGTTTTATAAAATTTTATTTTTATCTCTGAATGGTAATGTGATTATCTATGCCCCATGAAAGCCTTATGTAAGTTGGATCACTCTATCTCCGCGAGATGTCGCCAGTGTCTCTTTTCGACGGGACCTCTTATTTCATCAATCATCATTTGTTTTCACTCTCCTGTAAAATATTTTGACTTACGACCCTTTTCTATGGGATGTGCGATTTAAGTAGTAGTTTCGATATAGTTGCGATATAAGTAGTAGATATAATAAGTAGCTTCCCCAGAACAACTCTGTAACCTAAAGGATAAACCTCGTAAGTCCGTAGCTAAGTCTATAGCTATGCGTAGTTTATCCTTTAAGGTACAAGACTAGTTATATTGAGAGGAATATTTTTTTAATACTTAAGGATACGCTGGCGAACAGAAATTAATCATGCCATAATGAATTTACTACACTTACCAAAAGCCTCATGTGGGGGCCGGAACTGTTTATCAATATTGTGGCCTCCTTCCGAACAGTCCACATCTTTAGTTAACATCGGGAAATCCATTCCTGCATCTGTATTATCAGAGTCAAAACATTCTTTTAGGTTTTTATTTTAGAAATGTTACTAATAGTTTTAAAAAATTAATTATTGTCAGGTTTGCTACTTTTATAATAATAATGAACAAAATCGATTCTCACTCAGCATGCTGCAATCATCTTCAGATTGTGAGTCGGAATATCTCATCATCGAGGAAGAGTAATCGCTAATAAATGTGTTTTGGGTACCATAATGTTTAGTCGACGTTTCCATCTTATGCTGGGCTGAACTGCCATACTCCTTAAAAATACCAAGTAAAGCAAAAAAAAATCAGAAATGTTATGTTATCCAAATAAGCCAACAAATATGTTTTTACTACATTTTTTGTGTATCTTGAATAACATTCTTAGATTCAGAGAGAAAAATTGTAAACACTAAAATAAAATTATTATTTAAATTCGGGTGGCGGGTATGGGTACCGCCACCCCGGGAAACCTTTATGTACAACCAACACCTATGGCCATAGGTCACCCCAAGTGGTTCGCTACGTTTGGTGACTTAGCAGGGGTGCCCGGGTTCGTGGGGTGAGGTCTGTCAGAGTGTTGGTGGTGTATGCATCTGCCCGCCAGTTGCGTGACAGGTCGGATCGGGAGTGACTGGTTCAGGGAAACTTGATCTCTTATATATTTTTAATTAATCTAAAATAGTGATTTTGCATTAAGCTTCTTAAGACCCTTTGACCTAGGTCAGGACTCACTTGACCCATCGGCTTGCACCACAGTGAGATGGATGAATTCATATGCCCTTCTCTCCTGGATACACTGACCCCTAGATTTCTATCAGCCCCTCATAGCCTTTTCTTTCCCGGAACTTCCTCTCCTCCCTTTCCTCAAAAGACCCTCAACACAGCATCCCCAAAGATGTTATTGGCTCTGAGGTGATATATTTTCCTCAGGGCCTCCTGTGTGGAGCTCGGAAACTTTAGTTTTATAAAAGTGAACATTTTAATTATTTTGCGGTTAACTTTTAGATTTCAATATAAAGCATGGTGTTTTCTCTTTCTAACGCCATATATATCATATTTCTAATCATGATAGTAATGGATTCACAACGATTTCTATGAGACCTATATGAGTTTTACTGAAAACTGAACAAATTAGCCTGAGAAGTTAACAACAAAAAAATTGAAAGCATTCAAATGAACTAAATTCCCTAACATTCAAATTTCCACATTTATCTCAAAACTTGTAAGTGATTTAATCTCTCATCTGTTGCGAGCCCGCCGGCAGGCTTTACTTTTAAATGCGATTTTAACCTTTATGTATAACAGACTGGGAGACGAGATAGGTAAACGCTACGTCATCGAGTACACGGATGAAACTACTTTGTAGTGATAATGGACATTTAGAATACCTTAAAAAAGCTGGTCTGCCGGTGCGCCTCTTGGCAGGAGCCGCGCAGTCATGGATATAGTGAACGATTTTTTTCGAAAAAATTATGTCATCGAGTATACGAACGGGAATGGTTTCATATGATAAAAGTTGATTAGAAAATGAGAAAAAAGCAGGTCTGCCAACCGGCAGCCTGGGACGTTCGCAGTCAGCCGGCGTCAAAGTGGGGTAAATAATAGTAAATGTTACATCGAGTACACAAATGAAACCAACGAATAACTGTAGTCCAGATCATCCCATTTAAGAATTTCTTGGTCTGCCGACCAGCAGCCTGGCAGTTTTTTGTGTACGATTTTTTAAAGTTTGTTGTTTCATTTGAAATTTTTCATTTATCTTTATTATTATTTTTATTTCATTATATTTTTAACAACTTAGAACTTAGATTGCCATATTTTAAAAAAATAAATGATAATGATAAAAAAAAAAAATTTGAGTGATCCGAGTGTACCCATCCGTCGGGTGAGCCTTTCGACGCCAAACCACTTACGAAACCTGCCGCGGTGCCCCTCACCGCTGTCGCGTGTTCATATTATTAGTACAAATTTATAATAATAATAGTTCTTTTAATATTGCCTAATAGTCCATAGTAGTTGGAAGTTCGAACAACCAACGCACCGTCGCCGTAAGAGCTGCCATCGTCCGTAAAACAAAGGAAATTTCCGAACCCCATCCGTTTCATATCAGTTTCGCTTGCTCTGCTGCATCGATTACATCAAATACAAGATCGTAACTAACGAAAAACTGTAGTCTAGATCATCCTATTTATTACTTCCTTAGTCTGCCGACCAGCAGCCTGGCAGTTTTTTGTGCACGATTTTTTAAAGATTAATTTTTTTTTTTTCAGTATCTTTATTTTTATTTCAACATGCTTTTAAAAACTTAGAATGTCAAATTTTAAATAAAATAAGTAGTAATGAAAAAAAAAATAATTTTGAGTGTTCCGAGTGGACTCCAGATACTAATATCTACAGCCTGTATGTCGGACGAACATCTACAGCTCATATGTTGAACTAATATCTACGAACTTCAGAGTGTTGACTAATATCTACAGAGCGTAGGTTGGATTAATCAGCTAAATGTGTCCAATAGTCCTATATTAGGGATTTTTACATACATACTTACATAAATTAAGTTTTTTAAACTGCATGCGCAATATTACGTTATTCCAAGATGCTATACATAATTGCAAATCCAACCTCTGCCAGTGCTGTAGATATTCGTCAACACTTTGGTTCTCATAGATATTCGTCAACAGTTTGAGCTGTAGATATTCGTCAACACTTTCCTTCTCATAGATACCTATTAGTTCGATTTTTTCAGTTTTTGGAATTCCTGTAGATATTAGTAGATGCCTCCTCCGAGTGTACCCATCGGACGGAAGAGCCTTTTGACACGAAACAACTTAAGGGAACGTACCCAAACTACGTGACCAACTTTTTGCAATTTTTAACCCCCCCCCCCCCCCCCCCCCCGGTGACCAAAATCCTAAGCAACCCGCCGCTCATTTGTATGGAGCGTGACCTTTTGAAGACCCCCCCCCCCCCCCCCTAAAAGTGTCACGTAGTATGGGTACGTTCCCTAATGGAAAATGGCCGCGGAGCCATTCGCCACCATCGCGTGCCCATATTATTACACAAATTTATAATAATAATAATAGTATTTTAAGACTACCTAACAGACCATAGTGGTTGGAAGTTCGAACAACTACCGAACCGTCGCCGTAAGAGCTGCATTCGTCCGGAAAACGACGGAAATTTCCGAACCACGTCAGTTTCATATCGGTTTCATACATCGAATACAAGATCAAAACTAATGAAAAACTATAGTCTTGATCATCCCATTCATGACTTCCTTGGTCTGCCGACCAGCAGCCTGGCAGTTTTTTGTGTACGATTTTTTAACCTCCCCCCGGGACTAATTTTCTATACATTTGAAGTCAAAATTGGGGGTGGGGGTGACTCCACGTTATCCGCCCCGGGTGCCACCTATGCTAGCTACGCCACTGATCGATGACATAATTTTTTTCGAAAAAAATCGCTCACTATTTCCTTGACTGCGCATCTCCTGCCAAGAGGCAATGTCCATTATCACTACAATCTAGTTCATCCGTGTACTCAATGACGTAGGGTTTACCTATCTCGTCTCTATAAAGAAACAGTATGAAGGACAAGGTCAGAATCGCTTGCGCCTCAATCTAAAATACCATTCAACAGGTTAATGACTTTTGCCTGGGCGGAAGTAATAATATGAAAATAATGGTTTCTCAATAATTTGAAAATCGCCTTACATTATCGATTTGCATTGCGAAAATCCCACCATCCATGGGTTTTAGAAAACTGATAGACTGTTTAGTCGGAGCATCTGCCAGTTCGGCTGTGGCTGTCGCATTATCAGTCTCCTTGTTATCAGGAACCACTGCACTAATATTATCACCCTGGCCAATTTCAAGATTCGAAAAAAACTTTGATACTGATGTACTTCCGCTTTGGGAGAATTTCTGAAAACAAAAGTTACATATTATATAAAATGAAAAAAAAGCATGTTTTTATTCCTTTAATAAATAATTAATAATTCCTTTAATAATCTTTACATATTATAAATTAAAAGTCCCCCCGCGTCGTCTGTCTGTCTGTTCACGATAAACTCGAAAACTACTGAACGGATTTTCATGTGGTTTTCACCAATAGATGAGTGTTTCGTGAGGAAGGTTTAGGTATGTAATTTGTCAAGGATTTGTGTAAATTGGTTGAAACATCACGATAATTGTTAGAAGTGTCGGAAAAAATCGAGCCGCCTGGTAGCTTTCATCGAAAACGCTGCCTAATCCATTTGGGATATAACAAAACAATGCATGGTGGGATATTCCTCTTTTATAGATCTACAAAAAAGTCCGCGAAGGCATATATCTATCTTTTACGGATAGCTTACTATACCCATTCTATCTTCTAAAAAAATGGTCACGTACATTGCGGTAATTGAAAAGTTATTTAGACGGATACAGTATTAATCTTTATTAACTTAAATATGTTAGTTATCCCAAGCATTTCATGCACATTATTATAATCTTTCACACCATCTCTACATATTATAAATAAAAGTCCTCCGCGGCATCTGTCTGTCTCTTCGCGATAAACTCAAAGACGGCGGTGGTTATAAAGGTTGGATAACCATCCAGTAGATGACGTTGTGTTTTATTAGCCACAGCAACGCGTGGCCGGGTTAGTTAGTTAATAATATTTTGAGCAGATCTGAATTGCCAAATGTCCTTAACCTCCCTCCGTGCAAAACTTCAAACGGTGGAGTGATTTAAGATGGCAAAAGAGTGTCTTCATTTTTCGGTGACCGGACAACTCAGAATTAATTTATCTCAACACCTCCTTTGAAAAGTCATCAAAAGTGATGAAAAAAAAAATGGTAAAGTAGGTTACGTTAGGTTAGGTTATCAGCTATTTTTCAAAAAAAAAAATTATAGCATCTAATGCCTTTTCAAAGAGATGTTGAATTGAGTTGATTCTGAGTTGTCATGGAACCAATTTTTCAGTTTTAGTTTGAAAGTGGTAGTAACCTGCTTCGGTTTCACAGTCAATCCGTATGTAAATTCTGGCGATTTTGAAAGGATATACTTTTCGTCAAATTCCTCCATCGGTGTATTTTTTTCTTGTATATATTCAGTCATCTTCTTGGTTTCAGTTGCGGTATGTTCCGAGTTATCAACCTTATCAGGGAAAAGTTTAGTTGGTAACATTTGGAATGTAGTCATCTCTACCTTCTCTATGGGTTTTGGCACTGTACATGGCGGATTTACATCATTTTTAATAATAATATCGTCGTGTAGTTTGATCTTCTGAAAATAATGATTAGTTGCTAATTAATTACATCTGAAGTGTTATGGAGACTGATTTTTGAGTTAATTCATCGAGGGGTCCTTGCTCCTCCTACAGCCAACACCTCGAACAGCCTTGCAGTGTTTATAATCGGAGCAGATACATTTGGTGACTTAGCAGGGGTGCCCGGGTTCATGGGGTGAGGTGTGTCCGGGCCTTGGCGGCGGATGCGTCTGCCCACCAGCGGCAGGCCGGATCGGGAGAGAATGGTTGAGGGGGTCCCTTTGACTTCTCCAACTGTACCCTCTCGGAACATCGCTTTGCACCATAGTGGGAGGGATGGATTAATGCCTCCTTCACTCCTGGACATACTGACCCCAGATTCCTACCCACCCCTAATATCCTTTTCCTTCCCAGAACTTCCTCTCCTTCCTTTCCTGAAAAGACCCTCCACACAGCATCATCAGGAATTATTTTCCTCAGGGCCTCCTGTGAGGAGCTAACGTAAAAAAAATGTAGAGTGAATTGAAATTAGTGTTTATTTGTGTACTGGTGATATCAAGTTGCCTTCATTATTCTTACGTATATCAAAGAGTTTTGCACTAATTGTTCATGTAATCGAAATTTTGAGTCTATTTATGTAGGTCGCAATACCTTTGCTTTTTGTTGAAAATCTTCTATTTCTTCAACCTGGCTGATACTTTTATCCTCCACTCGGATTTCTCGGTTTTCCAGTATCAAAGGAAAATTTGTATTTTTATCTACAATGTTAGATTGAACCTGAAATAAAAGATGCCTTTTTTGATTATACAAATACAACCATCCATGTACTTATATTTTACATAGAAAGAATGTCAGCTGACAGGACACACAAAAATCATGATCGATGGGTGTCCCGAGGAAAGGACCCAGCAGCAGACCGAGTAAGAGGTGTATAGAGTGCGTGGAACAGGATTGGAGCAGGACAGAAGGTGAATGGTGAGGAATCAGAACCTGTGGAGAGCATTTGTGGAGGAGGTCAAATCCGCAATGGGTTGAAGCACCATGATGATTGATGATGAAATAGTGCAAGTCACTGCACGAGAGAAGATATTATTATTGGCTATGGTCATGACTCGCAATGACGGTGTTCAGGGATCGTCTATGTACCCTACACGTTAACCGAAGAATTAAACAAAGAAATTGAAAACCTACCATTGCAGAATCAGCCATTTGCTGATCGACGATTAAACTATCTACCTCTTTATGTGTACTGTCTATCTTTACAGAATTTCCAACAAATTGCTTATTAATTTGCATATTTTTAAAAAATACAAATTTTTCCTCTGGCTTAAGAACAACATTTTTCAATATCTTAACTTTCTTTTCCTCATTAATACCAGTTTCTTTTGGCTGAGTGAGTTTCTTCGACTTTTCACCCCCACTGGACACTTTTAGTTGCGGAAGAAATGAATCTTTCTTGAGAATAGTATTCAACGTATTTTCAGTGGCAAACAATGGTTGCGGAGAATTGCTGCATCCTGGTTTATCAAGCTGACTCTCTACAACATTATGCCATGCAGATTTCTCTTTGAGGATGTTCACTGGCAGTGGCTTGGGCTTAACATCTGTGTAAATAGTATTATTTGAATTCAAATTCTTTGTTTGACTTTCTTGAATTTCCAGAGGGATCTGATATGTCTAGAAAGAAAAAATTTTGTAACAATATTATCATATTTATTTATTTTTAGCAAATAATTGCCATTAACGGTGTAAATTAAATTTTTTATACACAGAAAGTATGGTAACAGTAGGGCCTGCCCATGGCCAAATAGTGTCTGACCCTAGTATGAACCTCAAGGGAGCTATGTTAGGTGTTAGATATTATCAGTATCTTGGTAAATCGGCGCCCGGAGCGAACAGCTCCAATCGCAACCGCTCAGGACCAGACCAACAGATTATAAAGAAGGTAAGTAAGACTAATAGTAATGTTGATTTCGAACAGTGTGGAAGATCTAGTCCTCCGTGTCTAGGATAAATAAAGTATGTACAAAGAATGAGTTGATGATAAATGTACTTATGGTGTTTGAAAGAGAGAGTTCGAATATAATGTGCAATATAATTGTGAATGATGAATACTTGGAGCAAGTAGATAAGTTTGCATATGTGAGAATATTATGTTTATGAGAGATAAAAAGGCTGAAAGGGATATTAAAAAAAGGGTAAGTGCAGGAAACTCGATTAATAGAGGACTGAACACATTTGCGACTGAAAAAAATTTGCCCAAAAAGCGATACCAAGTTTACCGAGACAGAGTTGTTTAGTGGTCTATGATCTCTGACTACCCCTGCCGGAAAAGGCTAGTTAGTATAATAAGATTACAAATTATTAATGATTTGCATAAAAATATTGTGTTACCCGTGGGTCAGAGAGATTATACTCCGTGAATTTCAATTTGACTGGTAAGTTGCAGTCTGGCTTTTCCTCTTCTGTGGATGATGCCCTCATTTCGTCATTTATCAGTTTCTTTTTCAGCTTTTCTGACGAAACTTCGAACTTTAATTTATTTTCCTCAATGCTCCTCTGCAGAGAGTCAATAACATTCTGCTTTTGCTTAGAATCGACCATGAACTTTGCAAAAGCAATAATAATATTTTGACTCCTTTGAGTGTTAATACTGCCATATTGTTTGGCAGCCATTTTGAGGTCGTTAAGATTATGAGTCGCTTGCATTGATTTAAATTCTAAGACTTTCAATTCGCCTTTCACCTTTGTTCGTTCAATGGCAAGTTCTGAAGAGTCATACTCTAATTTGCGTTGAATCCATTTATCTTTATATTTTTTCATAATTTTTTCAGTATCCTCTTCATATCTCCTGTTCTTCTCTTTTTGTTCATTAAGAGATCTATTCAATTCAATATTGTAATTCTCCAAAGAGTGATTCATGGAGCGCAGTCTTTAAATGAAGAAAAAAAATTGTTGTTATTACATTTCTTTATAATTTAAAGATTTAACAATTGGGTTTAATTATTTAAAAAAAAAATGTTCAAGCCGTTTACAGATATTAGCAATACAACATGCAATGCGACGAATGCACAACTTGTATGCACAGCAACGCACTATGGTAGTTTGTTGCGTAGCTTGTTGTGTTGCTAATATCTGAGTAAGCGGCTTATGTCAATGACGTTACATACTATATTAGACGAGGGGTAGAAATCTCAAAGTGGGAAGACAATCGCAAGACAATTGTACCGGTCTCGATATCTAGTACTTTAGTACTAAACTGCTACGCGTCGAGTAAGGTTGCGTCTTACCAGTACTTACCAGTAAGTAGATTGCATTTTAAAAAGTGTCAAAATGCCCTCCTGTGTGATGAGAAAATGTTTCAATTACACTGCAAATAATAGTAAAGGCGAAGGAATAACACTTCATTTGTAAGTACACGCAAATTACTTAATATTATCGATTATTATAAATATTACAATAAATTTTCATGTTTCCCGCTCGCGGTTTTACACGTCATTACGAGACAGAGAACGTTGCATCAAAAATATATTTTGTACTAGACATAAATATATTTTTTCATGCCCAAAATTAAACACTTCCTTTGCACAAAATTATTATACTTATCAAGGAAGACTTATTTTCAACCGATTACCGGATGAAATTAGAAAAATTAATGATAAAATCCAATTAATAAACACTGTAAAAAAATATTTTAAAGATAATCTCAAAAAAAAAAAAAAACAGTTTCCGACTAATCTAATCTACTTATAACTCAGTTTCCAAGTAATACTCCATTCTTCAAATAAGTTAAATTTTGTATTGTTTTTAGCAACTAATTACAATAATTCTGGACACATTATCCAAATAGTAAAATTGTTTTGATAGTAGATAAATACTTATAATTACATATCACCGAACTTACAACTTATTGTTTTTTACATTCACATTGTAATTTAAGAACTTAAATATAGCATTAAAAAATGTACACTACTCTTCCAGACACAAGCTAACGCTTCCATGGAAGAGTGGTATTAACATATTTGAATATGAACATGTAAGCAAATTAACACATCATCTAAATGTACATTATATTTTATATGCTATAATCAATAAACGTTTGATATAAAAAAAAAAAAAAAAAAAAAAAAAAAGTAACGAGCATAACAAAGGCAACCTGCTAACAGTAGGTCGGTTCACACAGCGTCCCGCACAAGTTTTCTTCTATTGGGAAAGATGGGGTAAAACGTACACAGGGTAAATCGTTAATTAATTTAATTATGTTTGAATTGTCATAACTCATAACGCTCGAACCGAGCTTCCTTGCTGACAATGACAAGACACTATAATTTAATATACGTAAACACGCTAGTTGTAGTTAAGCTCTATTAATAATTATAATTTACGCTGTGACTTTATAAACGTAAAATGACAATTAATTCAATATAAATTTATTATGACTTATCAAATATGAATTTTAGGTTTCCCCGTGATCAACCACGACGACAGAAATGGACCACTGTTGTTCGCATTCAAAGATGCGAACATGATTGGACACCTTCGCTTTACAGCACAATATGTTCAGTTCATTTCAATAAAGACGATTTACATACCACGGTCAAAGGAAAGCGTTTTATAATGTTGTTGATGAAAATTGTAAATAGATTTGTATACTCATTTGAACCTATGACCTGTACTGTATAATAAAATATGTTTTTAACAATACTACTATAATAGTACCAATATTGTATTACTAATGATAACTCATATAATTATAATAAAAAATATTTGCCCGTGTGTCTTGTTTTACCCGCCTTTACCCTCCCCTGTGCGTAGTGTAACCGAGTGAGAGTATCTTGTTATCTCAGTCACACCCGTGATGTGAAAGCAGTATTCGGCAAAGAAATTAATACGCCGCCCGCTAATGTATCCGTGCCATTCATACATACACATTATTTGATTGTCTATCTTTATCACACAGGAATAAACTTTTGAATTGAGAAATTATTGAAAATCGCTGAAAACAAAAGAGTGTTCCTTACTTTCCACATTATATTGTGAGTATGTGAGACTATAACGAGTCTATTTATTTTATATAACGTCATTGGCTTATGTTCCATGTTTAATAAAAATATTCAAAAAAATGTTGAATGATTTACCCTTCCAAGTGATTCATCAGTTTAATTCGCTTTTCTATTCGGTGAGCGATTGCTTCTTGGGTAGCAATATTTGCTTGTCGTTTCTTTTCGCATATAGATCGGTAATGGTGGAGTAGTTTATTTTTAACTGAAAGAAAAAATAAGTTTATAATAAATTTTCTATTCCAATTTTTGTGGAACAGTCATTAGGTTTTGAAAACTAGTTACCTTTGAAAGAAGCTGTCTTGAAGATTACATCTAGTTTGGATGCGTTTATCTCCTCGAAAATAGAATTTAATACTTCATCCTCATTCTGTTCATCCATTTTGCGGTCCATCGTGACCGGAAAGAAAATGAACAAAAGACGAGCGTTTTCAGAATGGCGGGCACAATATTAATATTATCATTTTGTTGTACATCCTGCAATGGTTTTCCAAAGGGATGTACTAGCACTCAATCGTTATTGTCAATGGAAGTAAGAACTTTAAAAAAAAATGGAAACTGCTGCTTAGTCGTCAGGTTGGTAACTTGGTTTTTGACATTTCAGGATTGGTTTATTTATGGTCGTTCGGTGGTATATCATCTATGGTGACAAACTTCAATTTAAATCGAGTGTTATTTATGTACACAAATCCAAATAATAATAATTGTAAGCTTTATTATTCGTGGTAACGATCCGTAAATAATAGATTTATCAACCTTACGAATCATTGAATCAATAGAATGCCAAAAAAACGAAGAAATCTAAACACAAGCTCCGATATGTATTATAGCCCCGATAAAAAGATCAAAGACATAGTCAAAGATAGTAAGCGACCATTATATTGGATTAACGGAAATATTATTTCGATAATTATATTCTAATGCAGGATTTAATGTTTAGATGATGTGGTTTGGATGGCACGGGGAAGGCTTAAAGGTGCCCTGCAGGATGCACTGGATCCCAGCCTCGATGCGGACTCTTCAAATGAAAACATTCCAGTAAAAATCGAGAAGTATGTTTGTTTTTTACCAATGAGATAGATTTCTTTAGATCCACGATAATTAATGAATTATTAGGTAATTATCGGTTCGGATTGGCCACGCTTATTACGAATAATTTTTAGAAAAAAACTTTAGATTCGCCTTAAGTACTATAAAAGGAAACTTTTTGGCTTTGGGGCGGCGGAAAATAATGCATTTTAATTTTCAATTGCATAAAACCAAAATTCACTTCGCGAATCGACACAGCGAAAATTCGCGGCCGTAGCTGTCACTGTTATGGACTGTAGCTGACTTCGTGGGATACCTGCATGAAATACCGCGAATCACAAACCATGTTGCACAAACCTAGCGTAGCCACTAAACCACTTGAAAACTGGGATGTTTTTCTTGCGTTGACGCGAGTAGGCGTTATACAGGGGCACATTCTTTTGTATCACAAACCATGTTACACAAACAAGCCCGCTAGAGAAATTTCATAATTACGCGCTTTATCCCACGAAGTCAGCTACAGTCCATAACAGTGACAGCTACGGCTGCGGATTTTCGCTGCGTCGTCGGTTCGCGAAGTGAATTTTGGTTTTATGCAATTGAAAATTAAAATGCATTATTTTCCGCCGCCCCAAAGCCAAAAGTTTCCTTTTATAGTAATTAAGGCGAATCTAAAGTTTTTTTCTAAAAATTATTCGTAATAAGCGTGGCCAATCCGAACCGATATTTACCAATTATTATAGTGTTCTGGTAGTCTTTGCGATTTATTTTATTTTAATTAATTATCTTTGTGACCAGGAATACGGATTTGAGGGATGGAAAACTATTGAGTGCCAGGAAAGATTTTAGTGAATTTTCCGGAGACAACGATGATGATGTATCTGACAAAAGTGACAAAAAAGTTTCATGCAGGAAAAGGCTGTTATCTCCAAATAGATCAAATTCTTATGTAATGAAATTGTTTGACCGAAGTGTGGATCTCGCTCAGTTTAAGGAAGACACCCCGCTTTATCCTATCTGCCGAGCTTGGATGGCCAATCAGCCCAGGAATTCTTTTAGGTTTGTAATTAACTCCTATTTTATTCCAGAATATAATAATCTTGTTGGGGAACAGCCACGCAGCCCGTTTCATACATTAATTTTGGACTTGAGGCCAAAATACTCAACCGAACTATTTAAATATTTTGTAATCAAATATAAATTATTTTGGTAATCAAAAAGTATGTCAAATATGGGGAGGAATGCAGATCCGGGCACAGCTTTTTTTTTAGCAAAAAACCATGTTTTCAGCGCGTTTTAAGTTGAGAACATTAATCTAGAAGGTGAAAAAAAGTGCAGAAAGCAATAAAAAAAAATTTTGAATAAGTAATTAATTTTCAATTACGTTAAGTAAAATTTCACTTCACAAACCGATTCTGTCAGTACGCCCGCCATTTTATAAATAAACCAGTCATACTAACCTAAGAAAAGAAAGTCAGTGTTGCCAACTCCCAAAAATATTTATCCCTAAACTAAACACAAAAACCCCTAGAAACCGGCAAATTACTTGAAAATACCCCTAAAAATTTTTTTTTGTAAAAATAATGAATAAATAATAAGCTGTAATGTTTTTTAAAAATCTTTATTTATAAATTATTTAAAACATCAAACATGCAAGGTTTGTGTAATTATGGTTTGTGATTCAAAAGAAAGTGCCCCTTTATAACGCCTACTCGCGTCACGGCAAAAAAACATCCCAGTTTTCAAGTAGTTTAGCGGCTACGCTAGGTTTGTGTAAAATGGTTTGTGATAGAAAAGAAAGTGCCCCCTTCGTAGCGCCTACTCGCGTCACAGCAAAAAAACATCCCAATTTTCAAGTAGTTTAGCGGCTACGCTAGGTTTGTGCAACATGGTTTGTGATAGAAAAAAAAGTGCCCCCTTCGTAGCGCCTACTCGCGTCACGGCAAAAAAACATCCCAATTTTCAAGTAGTTTAGCGGCTACGCTAGGTTTGTGCAACATGGTTTGTGATAGAAAAAAAAGTGCCCCCTTCGTAGCGCCTACTCGCGTCACGGCAAAAAAACATCCCAGTAATCTCTAACAGACGCATAGCTGCAACTGCAAATAAATAAAAAAAAAAACAAAAAATGCGATGTATACTAAAGCGCCGTTTACACGCAATTTGTCTCCATTCCAGTACCTACGCGCCTTATTATTTATCCCCTACAATCGTATCTAGGCTCATGCTTTGATCAAGTCAGGGATACCAACTTACCAACAAATTAGTGTCAAATGGCAGACAGTATCGGTTCATGAAGTGACATATTATTGATACTTTAAACAGCTGTATCTCCCTCAATTTTGCCGAGCGCACCTTAATTTCTTTTTTATTCATCTTCTCCACACTTTTCTCATTTAGAAAGTGCCTTTTTATTAAATTTCCAAACTGTGCCCGGATCTGCATTTCACCCCAAATATGTAGTTCGGGTATGTGCTACTTTATTTATTAGTGTTTTTTGAAATTATAAAATATAAGCAACCTATTTATGTTGGTACACAAATTTGTCATAGGTATGTAAAGTAAAATTACTACCCCAAAAATCTCCTTTTTTACAATGCTTTATTTTTTATCTCATTTTTCATTATATTTATAGTATATAAGGCAAGATGCATTTTTTAATAATTAAAATTAACCCACACAAAAATTCCAAGGTTGCCTTCAAAACCATGCAAAATTGAATTTTTTAATTAAGTACCAATATATCATAATTTAAAACTAAAATAAATAAAATCGCACAAATCTGTACTAGATATTTAATATGTTTGACTGTGTATTTTGGCCTCAAATCCAAAATTAAGTTTTGTACGAGGCAATAAAAGGCCGCACAGCTGTTTCTCTTAACAAACTTTATGCGGGAAGGGTATGTACGCTGGTCGTACTTCAATGGTAGGATAGGCAAAGCTATTCAATGTTTTTATATGATTGTTGTTAGTGTCCGACCGAAACAGGACTTTCTACCGAAACCGAATCTTCGGTATCTGTCTCAGTTTCGGCCGAAACCGAAACCGAAACTTTTTTAGTTGTTACAAATTTGGCTTATTTTTTACACTTATACAGACAAAAAGCGTGTTAAAAAAGCAATAATTGAAGTACCTATGTGAAAAAATAATTATTATTATTTTTTATATTGCTGCTATAAAACAAACAAAAATTATAAAAAATAACAAAACATGGAACAATAATTTGTCAATAATCAACACTTACGTTATAAAGAAAGGACCTCATTAAATGAGTATTTTAATTTTAATTGCGTTTACAATCACAACATTCTTACATGTGTTAAATGAAATAAAAAAAAAAAATTCCATAATTCTCATCATTTATAAATCCGAGTGAATAACTCAACGGAAAGAACTTCAATGCTCAATAAATGCCAAATAAAATGTTTGAGACAGAAGTAATAACAAAAACAAACACTTAACTAATCTCTGTCAAAGATACTCCCAGTATCACCCTGGTGTAAGACCACCATTCAGAATTGAAAAGTTGCTTGAAATGGCTTTAGCCATGTTTGGTGACCAGATCTGAATAGCCAGGTACTTCCCCACCTTCCTGTTTCCCATCTCCTCCCCACTACCGTCAAACTCACAACATACCACAATTGGGGATGCCATAGTCTCACTGGCTCCAGACGGGAGCAGTTGGGACCCTTGTGAGACTCCAGATACTAATATCTACAGCCTGTATGTCTGACGAATATCTACAGCTCATATGTTGAACTAATATCTACGAACTTCAGAGTGTTGACTAATATCTACAGAGCGTAGGTTGAACTAATATCTACAGAGCGTAGGTTGGACTAATCAGCTAAATGTGTCCAATAGTCTGATATTACGAATTTTTACATACACATTTACATAAATTAAGTTTTTTAAACTGCATATGCAATATTACATTATTCCAATATGCTACACATAATTGCAAATCCAACCTCTGCCAGTGCTGTAGATATTCGTCAACACTTTGATTCTCATAGATATTAGTCAACAGTTTGTGCTGTAGATATTCGTCAACACTTTGGTTTCCATAGATATTAGTTTGATTTTTTCAGTTTTTGGAATTCCTGTAGATATTAGTAGACGCCTCCCCCTTGTGATACGTCTCACATAAAAAAAAGTTGCAATAAAATAAGCAGGCAGCCAACCTAAATTTACGTTTATCATTCTTTCAGAGCGAAATCTCCAGAACCCGAGTCTGATGATAACTCTTTCTGTAAAATAGACCTCCCCCCTCCGGAGGGCCCCCTCGTCCCCCGAGTGCCGCCCCTTCTCCCCGACCAACTCCACTGTGGAAAGCTTAATATCAACTTCAATTA
Organism: Limnephilus marmoratus; assembly: GCA_917880885.1. Lineage (NCBI taxonomy): Eukaryota > Metazoa > Arthropoda > Insecta > Trichoptera > Limnephilidae > Limnephilus > Limnephilus marmoratus. Next base: position 24,234,759 of record OU862919.1, on the reverse strand, counting down.
TGTAAGTTTATTTACACTTCAACACTAAATAATAATAAAAAAAATATTCATTGAATTTTTACACACTTACTTAAAGTCTGTGGATTTGTTGCAGGCGAAAATATAATACGGGTATTATATAGTGGGGTAATTACTAGAAGTAGGTAACTTTGTCGACCTCCGTAGTCCAGTGGGTAAGACTCTTGACTCACAATCCGGAGGTCGCGGGTTCGAACCCGGCATGCGCAAATAAATTTTATTTGATTAATTTGTGTTATTTCACAATTAATTCATTAAAAATAATATATAGCATATTTGCGGCATGTTCCAGAGTGGAAGATACTATCAGTATCGCCCTGGTGTAAGACCACCATTCAGAATTGAAACGTTGCTTGAAAATGGCTTTAGCCGTGTTTAGTGACCAGATCTGAATAGCCAGGTACTTCCCAACCTTCCTCTTCCCCACCTCCTTCCCCTCCCCACTACCTTCAGCCTCACAACATACCCCAATTGGGGATGCCATAGTCTCACTGGCTCCAGACGGGAGCAGTTGAGATTCTTGTGAGGTATTCACTGTAAAAAAAAAAAAAAAAGAAAATGGATTACAAGATGGTAATCAATCTGATAAATCGGTTGTTGTATATTTATACTTACAAGTATGGTTTAGAGCTCGTTCACATTGAGCATATAAATATAAAAGATCATAGCACGCCACATATCGCTCTCCATACAATCCCTTCAGACCGTTCACACCTGAGCGCTTTATGCGCACATCAACCATAGACAATGCACATCTTACGCCGTAACCGCTCCTGAGGCGATATGCCAACAGTTAAGCGCCCCCCCCACTCCGACGAAAACAGGAGAGGGGGTCATTGTAATTACGGAGCTGCCAAGAACGGTGGGTGACAGATGTCAACTCCATAGATTCAGTACAAAAAATGCGCGCTCCGTGGCCGCTCGCTAATTCAACTGACCCCCTCTCCTACCATAGGAAGAAATATTTTATCTGCGCCGTGTGAACGCCACGAAACATAAGCGCTCGCGGTTCAACAGATACCTGCTAGCGGTTATATTAGATGTCTGAACACCCCTTAAATTGTAGATTTGTGTGTTTGAACTGTAATACTTACATTTTGGAAATAAGAAAAATGGCTAATAATTTATTTACAAAAATGGAATGACTCACCTAGTTTTTACATACAAAAATGCAACGAAAGCAACTTAACTCTTTGATTAGTGAGTTATTTTTTTTATCATTTACTTATGTTTTGTTATAATATGTAAAAATGTTTGACAAATATATTTGGAAGATTTTTTCAATGTAGATGAATGTTTCAGGCTGATAATTATTGCTTATAATAATTGTTACCCTTTGTGCTATGCATAAAAATCTTGTCTTAAACGTTAGTTTATCAATAAAAAATATATATATATTTGACAAGTTAAAGTATTTCCCCAAAAAATGTAGACATAATTTGTCTCGACGCCACCTAGCGAGAGATTTAGCACTAACAATGCCTCTCTCACAAAAATAAAGTTGGTTGTTTTCAGGTGGAAAAAAGTAATAAACAGTAATCGTTGAATGAAACACTAGTATATATTGAATCATTTGGCGGGTATTAGATAAGCCGCCATAGCTCATTGGTGAGAGCACCTGACCGGCAATCAGAAGGACACGGGTTCAAGTCCCGTTGGCGTCATGTATCTTTTCTCGGAAGATTTTTTCAATGTAGATGAGTGTTTCAGGCTGATAATTATTACTTATAATAAATATATTTTTATTATCTATAAATGATAATTTAATCAAAATCACAAACATAGCAAAAGAAAAATTTAAATAAAGTCCGCACATAAGCGGCGATACTCTAAATGGATCTTTCGAGTGCCGCCGTACGTGCGGCCATACTGCTCAAAGGGTTAAGCAATCCCACAAATTTTAATGCTACAATAGAGAACTCCAGTCCAATTTTTTTATTTTTTTTAATGAATACTGACCTCCTAACTTAAATAACTGCATTTTTATTTTTATTTTTAGAGTTAATTTTAATAGATAAAATAATTGTCAAAGTTTTAATTTTTCGAGACCCCCCGAAAACCATCGAATTGTGTGACGTCATCACTCCTGAAAAATTAGTATAGGATAGGGCAATCAGCTGATCTACTGCGGCCATTTTGAATCCCGTTGTTCGAAGTATTCTCCCTAGAAATAGCATTACTAATCAAAGTTTCAATACAATGACTGGTGACGCGTGACGTCACATTTCACCATTTCAGTTATGCCAACTTAACGCTGTGTTTTCAGGAGAGGTTTAAAAATGCACTTTTTAATAATTTTTTAAAAACTCTGCGTTTAATATTATGAAATAAAAGTTATATATTCGGAATCAGCGTTCATTGGTCTATATGAACATATTTTTTTAAAGCCATAATATTTTTCACTGGAGTTCCTTATTAGCTTAGTCTATTTGCCTAATTGAAACATGGAAAAACACTTGTGGGAACTAGAGTCACCTAATTATAGAATTAAACAGTACTGTTTTTTGGAGATACCAAACTTGATGATTCCTACTTGTTACGACTTTTCTGTTTGTGGCATTCATAGACGAGGAAATAAAATAAGGTTTTAGTGTGTAACTCAAAAACGCTATTTCTAAGTTCTTGTAATTATCCTACGATATTGTCTCAGCACGTCTCTTAGCGGTGGTCATGACTCATTATATCAAGAGCGGGAGTCACTGTACCAGCTCAATATTTTTGTACAGGGCACAATCGAGCGAGAGTGCAGGAGCAATGAGAATAGGTACTGTGTTCGCCCAATACGGCTTGCACTAAAACAGCTCCGCAGTGTAAGCGTAATGATCAAACAACTCCCGGTACCTGAACGCTGCCCTTTACCATGAGAAAATAAGAGCTAGATAGTTAGTAGGTATAGGTACATATCTCCAAGTCCAGATGTTCGTCTGTCAGACACCGTTTACGTCTCTGAATATGTAAGAACAATTAATACTGGGATAATTTTAATGGCGCTATTTTTCTCAAATATCTCCTGATATAGCACCATATGTTGTGAAATGCAGCTTACAATAATTAATAACTGTTTTGTTGTATATTTAATATGTATGTGTAATAGAAAATACTTTGTTTTTTTATAACAAAGAGTTTTATTGACTAGGTGTTTATACCATTGACCTTACTTCCAGAGTGACCAACAACAATTATCATAAGAACAGGGTGGCCACAGACCTGGAAAACCTGGAATTATCAGGGAATTTTACCGAACCTGGAATTATCAGGGAAATGTCAATTTTTTCAAATTCAAATTTTTTTTATAATATCAGGGAATTCCAAAAATAAAACTAAATTCGTTATTTTACGATTTGTGAAACCCCAAAGTTGTTTTGTTATTGTTTTATTGCGGTATTTTAAATAGGTACATAGTTATCTATGTCCTAATACAATCCTTATATATACAAACACTTAAAATAACACATCTATACCAAATCAATCACATATCTTCGCAATTTAATTTTAAATGCCTTTGTGCTCTCTATTCCAATTTTATTTCTTCTGGTAATTCTCCAAATATCTTTGACTTACACAATGACTTTTAACTCTGTACATCAATGACTTTTAACTCTGTGTTTTTTTCCTGAAGGGGAGTCTTATTTGATTTCTTTTCCTCGTCTCATGTGTATGTATGCTTTGTAGTTTTTCAATTTTTTTAGGAATTCAATAGACGTTATGGCCATCGATTATTTTGTAGATTAACAATATAATATTGAAGTAAATAATTTGTTTAAATGACAAGATATTTAACTCCTTCAACATTTTCTTGACTGAAGTGCACCTATTTTTCTTCAATATAGTTCTCATAGCTTTGTTTTGTAGAATTGTCATTTGTTACATTAATCCGTTGTTGGCTAAGAATATAATGCTGCTACAGTAATTTATGTGTGGTACAATGATTGCGTTGTACACATTTTTACTGGAGACTGTCAAGGAATCAAATTTTGAATTTTGAGCGAAAGTCAATTTGGAGTCAATTATTACTCCCAAATATTTAATTTCAAATACTTCTTTCAAAACTTCACCGTCTATCAATAAGTCTTTTTTGTTTGCGTTACTCGTTTTCCAATGTTCATAAATTTAGTTTTGTTTACATTCAATTTTAGTTTATTTTTCTTCAGCCATATTGATATATTATGTAGGTCTTCATTTAAACGATTCATTATGAGTTCATAATCTTCTCCTGCTATATATATCAATGCGTCGTCTGCAAATAATCTTATTTTACAATGTTTCAATACTTTTACCATATCATTAATGTACATTGTAAAAAGAATAAGAACAGACCCTTGTGGTACTCCCAATGTAATCTTCATTGGTTCGGAGATTGTCTCACCCACTTTTGTGGTTTGATATCTATTAGTTAAATAATCCTTGAAACATTTCAATGCCTTTCCTTTTATTCCATTTTTAGTTAGTTTTTTAATGATTACATCTCTATTTTGTTTTTAATAGATTATTGTGATGCAAAGAAATAATAAATGCTATAGATGACGGAATTCCCTTTATTATTTATCTAACGAACGATATCCCCTTATATCAAATTAAACATATCAGGGAAAAATGTAGAAACTGCCCCGGAAAACCTGGAATTATCAGGGAATTTTGAAATCCGTTTTTTGTGGCCACCCTGAAGAAGTAGTTCATCGCTAGTGATGTGCAACATATAACAATAGTGATGTGACAACAATATTTAACATAACCACGCCTATTGTTAATATGTCATAGACAAATCGCCCTGCTATTTGCCAAGGTGTAGCAATATAGTAGTGCTGACAATCTTTTAATTTTCGAATCAATTTAAATACCTATGTAATAATGTTTGAAACATGTACATTCTAGAATGAAATGACTCCACCGTCCATCGATGTGTTGCTGGACATGCACAAGACTCGTTGGTCAGCCATCCGGAGGAACTGGTTTGAGCAGTCTGTTAAGTACGAGGGAAGGTACGCCGAGACCCAGGAGATGCTCAAAGAAATGGACACCAAGTGAGTTAAACAATCATTTAGAGAGAATCCATCCAATGACAATAATGTTTTCACTAGACATCGGAATATGTGCTTTATTGCATATTTGAGCATTTTTGGTAGTTAGTGAAAATTTGACCTTATACTGACATTAAAGCCTATTTTAACCTCTCAGGCCTCTGGCCTATTTTGTCAGAAAGTCAAAATATTTCTACTTTGCAATTAAATCCAAATAAATTGAATATTTCTGAACACTGTGAAAACTAAAAACCGTTTTCGAAAGGTGATTAAATACGCTTTCAAATTTAATAATTTAAAATGGACATTTAATTTTTGAAATATAAAATTATTTAATGCAAACAAAAAGTTCTAAAAATGGCTAACCTTATGTTTTTTCTAAAAAAAATTACTGATAATGAAAAAAAAACAAACATATTTTATTAGGCAAATGGGTTATAAAAAATACCCAAAGTCACATAAATTTTTTTTAAATCGCTGTAGGAAACTTTGATTTCATAAAAATGTACATTTTGATTATTTTATGGTTAACTTTTGGATTTGAATATAAAGCGTGGTGTTTTTTTTCTTTCTAACACTGTTTAGATCATATTTCTATCCGTGATAGTAAGGGAGACACGACGATTTCTACATAAACTAATTATAAGGGGTTAATCATAAAATTCTTCAAAATACGAGCGGTTCGAATTAGAAATAGTCAATATATTTTCAAAAGAGGGGGATGAAATATTTTTTACGAAACCTGTTCTTTTTCTCCACAATTGCATTGGCCATCCCTCCTATATACGAAAAAAGGATTTTAAAGACTTTTTTAGTCTAATAGACATGTTGTATCATAATATATATTTTTAGCAGTGAAAGTGCTTATAATAATAAATTTGGACAACTTATATAGCGCTGTTTTTGCGAAAAATCGCCTCAAGAGCGCTGTACAAATTAGCATGGATTTTACATTAGAATTTACTTAACTTAGGAGGCTAGATAACAACTCATCTTGCAGCTATCAAGCGCATGGATTATTGGAATTCTAGCCCCCCGATAAATTAAATAAAATATCTTTTTATATGTACGTATTTCAATTTACTTAACTATGTAGGGGGTTAGATAACCACTCGTCTTGCAGCTATCAAGCGCATGGATTGTTGGAATTCTAGCCCCCCAATAAGTTAAATAAAATATCTTTTTATATGTACGTATTTTAATTTACTTAACTATGTAGGAGGATAGATAACAACTCATCTTGCAGCTATCAAGCGCATGGATTATTGGAATTCTTGCCCCCAATAATACATTTACCTTATGTATTTAGTAATCTACTTAACATCCTTAGTCTAACTTAATCTAACTTAATCTACTTAATCTAACTTAACCTAACTTAATCTTACTCACACATACTCAAAACCTATATTTAATAAATCTGCAGTTCAACAACAGTTGCAAAGAAACCATAAAAATAACATGTAATCAACGCTAACGAAAATGTATATACTCGTAATAATACACTGTAATAATTGTCACTGTGAACTGTTTATTATTGATTGTTGTTTTAAACACTACCTCTTAGGTATTTATTTTGTAATTTATCATTCCATACGTACGGCACTGGTAGAAACCGAAGGGCGCGGGACCAGTCCGATGACTTCCTAGTCCATGTGCTTAGGGGCGGGGGGCGGTTGGCAGCGGGGGCAGCTAGGGATGTAGAGATTGCATTTTGGTATTGTCGTTTCAAAATATATGCATTCATATTTCATCAATCTGATAGGGTATACAATCTGATGTCTAATTATTACTAATAATCAATTGCACTACATACTAACTAAACAGCGGAAACTAAACTCTACATGTAGAATATGTATAATGTATATTCAGCACCAACAAAACTATGAAAACCTAAATATGTATATCTTTACTTTAAAAGTAGAAAATCTGTTTGCTTGATATCTGAAGAAGCAAAAACTCTATAAGGAACTCCAGTGAAAAATATTATGGCTTTAAAAGAATATGTTCATCAATAAACGCTGATTCTGAATATATAAGTTTTATTAAATAATATTAAACGAAGGGTTTTAAAAAAATTATTAAAAAGTCTATTTTAAATCGTGTCATTAAAACACGCTGTCAAGTTGGTGGTATTGAATTTTTAGTGCTGACGTCACTGCTCTCCATAATTTTCCGGTCACCTGGTGATAGCATATTGGAGTTGTATTGAAACGTATGACTAAAGCCATTCAACATTTCATTTTATTGGTTTATTTACATTCGTTTTTATGGAGATTTAGACATATAATAGTTGTTGTGTTTATTGAAACATTATTTAGACCAAAATAATTGACCTATTATTTAAAATATTCAAGAACTTTAAACTGTACAAAAAAAATCATAATGCTACTCGCAACTTTCCAACTCTGAACTCTAAAATGGCGGACGTCGAACAGCTGATTCGGCACTGTACGCTGTAATCTTATCAGTTGCCTACAATTGTTCAGGTGATGCTTCAGTTTCCATAATATTGATTTCGATTCAAAATAAATATGCAGTTACTTAAGTTAGAAGGTATTTAAGTATTTAAGTTATTATTTATTAAAAAAAATTAACAAATTGGACTGGAGTTCCTTAGCAGATTTATTATTGAAAATTGTAGAAATATCGTTTTAGAAATTTCAATTTTTGCTTTTAATTAATCCAGTGGGGAATACATGAAATAAAAATAATTACGTCAAAACGAATATATAGTAAATAAAATAAAATAATAAATAAATATGTGAATGTGTAACAACAGGCTACAATTTTAGAATTTAATTAACTATAAAGCAGTAATCTGTTTTCCAAAGCCACAAACACTCTCTAACAGCTTACATTGCGTTATGAAATTTGCATAGATTTTTCTCTGGATTTTCTAGAGCAATGCAACTATTGCTGTGGAGTTTTGAAGTATCCATCTTATATATGTCAAAACATAGTTAAACAGAAAATTTGTCATTACGAGCTGGGGAGTTTTGAAATATTCATGTTATATATCGATCGTCCAGTTGATTAGTCAGACATCTCCGAAAAGTCGAAATTTGAGATGAGTATGCAGTTACGTTCATGTAAAAGTGTACCCTTTATCTGGTACAATACTCAGATTACTCATAAATACCACCAAATCAATTATAATTCAGAAAATCTTGTAGTGAATTGAACAAAATGTTGACGTTTTCTCGGTCACTATTAGGATATTTCAAAATGTCATACTAATGTACCAGACCGTTATGCCTCCCAATGTTGACTGTTAACATGTTGACCGGTCAGTGTTTGAGTGGGCATCACGTTTGGGTCCATCCAGGCGTTCCGTGTTCGATTCCTCGGCCGGCTAAGTTCTCCATCACAACTCAAGCAACATTTTCGGCTTACTGTGGTGGTAGTAGGAGATTTTCAAATATTGCCGGGTTATTCGTAACCCGGGAATGTTTGTCTTTCTTAAAAAATATATATATTTATTTATTTTATAGCACATTTAATATGTAAAACACAGACGTAAGGCTCTTGACTTGCAATCCGAAGGTCGTGGGATCGAATCCCGAATGTGTGTTATTTCATAATTAACTAATTTAAAATACTATATAGTATATTTGCGGCACATTCCAGAGTGGAAGATGCTCTCAATATTTCCCTGGTGTAAGACCACCATTCAGAATTGAAACGTCGCTTGAAATGGTTTTAGCCATGTTTGTTGACCAGATCTGATTAGTCAGGTACTTCCCCACCTTCCTCTTTCCTACATCCTTCCCCTCTCCACTTCTTTCAGCCTTACAACAAACCCCAATTGGGGATTCCGTAGTCTCACTGGCTCCAGATGGGTGCAGCTGGGGACTCTTGTGAGGTATTCACATAAAAAAAAGAAAACATGTACAGTTTGGCAATTAAGTGTAGAAAATAAATGATGGCGCTGCGATCGTTTTCTAGTTTTAAATAGCAACACCAAGATGGCTCATAAGACAATGAATATATGTTTTAAAAAACACTTCTGCCAAAATGCATATTTCATAGCGTATTTGTATTTTCAAAAATTTTGCACAAAAAACTGTAATTTAATAGAAGTAAAATAAAACAAAACAAGTTTTAAGTGGGCGTTTATTTCGATATAAAAACGTAGGTACTTAAAAATTTAAGTCTATTAATTCAACACCTGACATGTAATTTTTGTCTTCGTCCTCGTGTGATTCTTCTTCTTCCGTATCTTTATCTTCATCTAAACGTAGTTCATCGATATCATCGTATATAGTACTGCCTCGTGCATAATATTCTGCCTCAATTTTCATCACGTGTTTGCAACAATTTTTCCAATCATCAGCACTTATGCTATTACATATTTTATTATTATTATGCACATTTTCCGTTTTCCCGGTGTTTCAAATTTTCCATCTGCCTTTTCCCCTTCCTTGACGATTCGTCTTACCGTTGATTCAGATTTACCTGTGAAAAATCATTAAAATTATTATTATAGAAGGTAGTTTTAAAAACACACACTAGATAATATTCACTTGGAAATAAAGAAAGAGAAAACGATAAAAAGTAACTTTTCTACGAGTTTAAAGAAGTTGCATATTATTTTTTTTTTATTGAGTTATTCCCTTTTTCCTGTGGCTGCATATTAACTGTCAAATGGAAGTGTCAGATCCGGATTTTTTTAACATAACCTCAAATCAGATTGTAATGGTTATTATTGCTCGAAAATTGGCATAAATCTTGTAATACTGATGAAATTTATTAAACAAACTATACTACGTACCAGTCATTTCTGCAGTTCGTCTATAAACATCTTCTAAATTACACAGAATTTTCTTCGCGTGACCCTTGGCTAGGCAACGTTGAAAAACGCAGAATATAACCCCTCTTTCATCACTATACATGGTGTCCGGAAATTCGTAGTACAAGCGGGAAACTGGTAAATCTGCATCACATTCGGAGTCGATTTGTGATATAACTTTTTTGATTTGAGCTTTCGTTTTCGAGTAAATCGGGTCCGAAGATGGAATTTTTTTGGTTAAATTTGAAAAAAAAAATCACTAGGGGGTTGATTTCAGCCGTGTAATGTCTTATAAAATGCATCGAAGGGTAAACCGGGCTCAAAAATTTTTTTAACCCTTTAGTTGCCGAAAAAATGGAAAAATAGAAAAAAAATAATATTAAAATCGAAATGCTCGGATCGAAAAAAATAAGTTTTTTGGGTTCTCTATGTGATGTAGATTCACCAGTTTCCCGCTTGTACTACGAGTTTCCGGACACGTTGTATAATGGTTTATTCATTTTAATTAAATTCAGGCAAACAATGAATAAAAATATTATCAAATCAGCGATCTTCTATTCAGATTTAAGACAATAAATCAACCGTAACATGCGATAACATGACAGCCATAGGAAACGTCATATAATTCGGTGCTGCCATAGTAATGAACACGTTTAGTTCCAATTTATTTAATTTCTACACTTATTTGCCAAACTATAAATAATATTTGACTTACGGCGAGCATTCCTATATCGCTTTCCTCATTAGGGAACGTACCCATACTACGTGACCTGTTTTGGGGAGGGGTCTTCAAAATACCACGCTTGGTACAAATGAGCGGCGGGTTGCTTAGGTTTTTGGTCACTGGGGAGGGGGGGGGTTAAAAATTGCAAAAAGTTGGTCACGTAGTATGGGTACGTTCCCTTATCTCAAAACTTAGTATCTGGAGATGTCTGACTAATCAACTGGACGATCAATGTGTCAAACATAGAAGAATTCAATAAGTCAGGATATTAACACTAGTTCAAGTTAGACAGAAAAATTATAAAACAGGTTTTTTTTTCCACCTTTGATATAATTTACTCATGTTTTTCTTTTATCTTTTCATTATTTTGACTATTCTTTATGTTATTTTTAATTTATTTTTCAGTTCCTGAGCGCTGAGTGATGGTAAACAGTGTGAGATCATTCATTTACATTTATTTTTTATTGTTATATAAGTATAATATGGAATAATTATAGTTTGGGATGGATTCTTCATTTTTCTGAATTCAATATACTTAGTTCTACCTAATGAAATCTCTCCAACATAGTTTAAAGTGTTAAGCAGAAATTCAAACATTGTCATCAAAAGGCCAATTTGTTTTACATTTGAAAAGTCTCTGTCGATTAAATGAAAATTAATTAAATGTCGATTCTAGGTCGACTTCAGCTTTTGATCAAATTGTTATTAGATGAAAAGAGTAACAACATTTCATTTGTTCTTTTCTTCTTCTTCTTGTGCCCTGTCCGTTCAACGGATGTTGGCTATGCGGACTTTGTTTAGTGCGGCCCGGAACAGCTCTACACAGTAGACTGGCCAAACCACTGTCTCAGGTTTTTCAGCCATGAGGTTCTCCTTCTTCCGGGGCCCCGTCTTCCGGCAATCTTTCCCTGCATTATGAGAACCAAAATCTCGTACTTCTCTGGATGTCTCATCACATGTCCAAGATATTGAAGTTTTCAGATTTTTATAGTTTTTATAACTTCTTTTTCTTTATTCATCCGAACCATAACATCTTCTGCTGATTTTTTTTGTTTCCTCTGTTCTTTTCTGCTGATCAAAAATTGTTCAAAAGCTGAAAACGACCTAGAATCAGTGTTTACGAAGATCTTTTAAATGTAAAAAAACAAAATGGCGCTAATTGGTCATTCGATGATTGTTAAATTAAAATTTATTTCTTTAAAATTCTGCCTAAGGCTGCGTATACATGCATGTAATAAAACGCTATGCAAACCACAAATTAAGGAAAAGGAATGACGCAACAGCAAACGGTGCGAAACGCCACTTGCAATTACTTTGTTCCCTTTCCATAATTCGTGGTTTGCACTGCTTTTTGTTAGATGCATGTATACGCAGCCTTAAAGATCCTGAATCATTGAATTGACAATTTAACCCCTCAGACTTCAACCATGTTCTGTCAGTAGGTCAGAATATTAAAATCTGAATAAATGGAATACAGTGAAATTCTCTTAAGAAGTTTTTTTTATGAAGTTTGGTTTTTTCGGTCCCTCGGCATGAGATTGGCCTAATTTTTCCCACATATAAGGACTTCCTGCTTGAAGTTTGTTTTTTTCTGGTCCCTTGGAAAACTTCGTAAGAGGGTTTCATTGTATATGTTAACGTATCCGAAAACTAAAAACTGTTTTTGAAAAGTGATAAAATACGCTTTCAAATTTTATTATTAGAAATAACCATGTAAAATTTTAAATATAAAAATTTTGAATTCAAACTTTAAAAAGTTTTAAAAATGGCTCACCCTAAAATAACTACTGGTAAAGAAAAAAATAAAAACATGCAGATAATTTATGAAACAAATGTATTATGAACGTTATGATCTCACTTTTTTGTCATTTCATGTAAAAATAATTTTGAAAAAATTCGCAATTTCATCATTTCTTTTCAAATTGCGGTAGGAAACTTTGGTTTTATAAAGGTGTACATTTTATGTCTTTTGTGGTCAACTTTTAGTTTTGAATATATGCGTGCAGCTTTTTTTAATTCCAATCCCGTTTAGATCATATTTCTCTCTATGCCAATAAGGGAGATACAACGATTTCTATGAGACCTATATGAGTTGTTCCGAAAAGCGAACAAATTAGCCTGAGGTGTTAATGTTAAATCATTTTAATACTAGTTGGAAATCATTGTACCTAGAAAGAAATAGGGCAAATAATAATCAGAATAAACTATATATTATATTATTTTTATTAATTTTCTATACTTGAAATGAATCAAGTTATTTAAATTTAAGAAATCAAGGACAATTATCAGGATTTTTTATGTATAAGAATAACTCATATCAGAAAGCTTTTCCAAAATCATTTTATAGATTTTATTTTTGTTGAAAATTCTACACATTTTTTTGAAAATCACGGATAAGTATGTTTTTTCCTCAACTTCACTACATTTCTCTTTACTATATTATGTATAAAGTTTTCTTTTGGATGTTTGTTGTTTGTGTAAGTTATCATGTATTTATAAGCGTACTCTATGAAATCACTTTCTATAATCACAATCATGTACAATTTTTGTATTGTAATTTGTCTTTTATTTTGTCCTTTTTGTAAAGCCTTAACATTAAGGTGACGCACTACTAAGCAATGCAATCATGTGATTTTGGTTTGAACATTAGATCACTTAGAAATACTTCAGCTGCTTTAAAGTGACTGGGTTTATGGGGTGAGGTTCGGTCAGGTCTTGGCTGCCACGGTGTTTGCCCACCTCCTGCGTTACAAACCGGATCTGGAGAGATTGGTTGAGGGAGAACTAACCTAGACCTCTCAGCCGGTCTCTCTCAACCCATCGCCTTGCACCGCAGTGGGAGGGATGGATTTATACATCCGTCGCTCCTAGACACTTTGACCTCCAGATTCCTACCCACCCCTCATACCTTTTTCCTTCCTAGAACTTCCTCTCTTTTCTTTCCCTAAAAAGACCCTCCACATAGCATCCCCAAAGATGACATAGGACCTGAGGCAATTTTTTTCAAATTCAGTCAATGTAAAAAAAAGAACACATTTTTATCATTGAAATAATTGAGTATTTTTTATTAGTCTTTTTATAAGCCCAAAAAATTATCAGGCCTGTAAAAATCGCTTTAAAGTTCAGAATCTCCTACTTATGAACGAACCCCTTTTTGGTCTATATTGTATAATGTGGGAAATTAAATTCGTTATAAAATGACGTAAAAAATAAACCAATCGGTAGCTGCTGAGTTGGCATCGCATGTGGGTCCCACCCAGGCGTCCCGTGTTCGATTCCTAGACTGGCTAAGTTCTCCATTACAACACAAGCAACATTTTCAGCTTTCTGTGATGGTAGTAGATTTTCAAATATTTTCAGGTTATTCGTAACCCGGGAATGTTTGTCTTTCTTTAAAAAAAAAAATAATTAAATATTGTGCCTGAGCTTCGCAAAATAAAATAAAAGATGCATTTGGCAATGTTTTTTGTGAATAAACCAAAACAGGCTTATTCACAAAAAACTGAAATTTAAATTTTTATTTTTTTGCTGTGAAACTGGAATTTAAACTTTATCGTCATCTGCATAAGGAGTACTATTGTTCGCGGCCTGATCCCGATTTTTTCACGATGTGGTGCATCACCTTAATGCAGATAATTTACATTTTATGAATTTATCTGTACAATTATGTAATAATATATTAATTAATAAAGTATACACCAATCAATCCAATTTACTTTTATTACTGCAACTGTCCTAACCCTTCAGATCTTAAGATATAACAATTAAAATGGGGTTGAATATAAGTGATGCAACGGAAGTGTCTTAACGGAAGCAGAAGCGGAAACAGATGTCAAAAGTAAATCTTAGCGGAAGCAGAAGCGGAAACAGCAGCGGAAGTGTTAATACTATGAAGAAAAAGCACAATTTTATTTTTTAAGATTTGTTTAATTAAATTTGTATTTTGTACTTTTAGTACTCGAAATTAAACAGGTAAATTATATTTAATAAAAAGTAATTTGGCTGCTTTTACACCTTTGGGTCTGTTTCGGTGTTCTTTATAATAATAATAATAAATTTGGACAACTTATATAGCGCTATTTTTGCGAAAAATCGCCTCAAGAGCGCTGTACAAATTAGCTTGGATTTTACATTAGAATTTACTTAACTTAGGAGGCTAGATAACAACTCGTCTTGCAGCTATCAAGCGCATGGATTGTTGGAATTCTAGCCCCCCAATAAATTAAATAAATAAATATATATTAAACCAGCTCCACTAAATAATTGCTCACTGGCTATACTGCTGGGGGGAGCTGATAAGTATTGGCGAACTATTGGCAACAGATGGGGGTATTTATGTGCATTTATTTTCCACCACATAAGGGGATCCTCACGGAGAGGTAGTGTCTTCTCTTTCTTGTACTCCCAAAGATGTGACTGTTTCTCTAAAAATAAATTGTCACCATCATCAGTTGTAGAAGAGTTCTCCTCCTGTTCTTCATTTACAATTAACATTGATTCCAATATTTGTAATGATGATGATGATTTTGAAGTAGAAGGCTGCCCTTCGATATCTTCAATCGCAAATTATTCTTCGTTTAGAGTTCTGTTATAAAGTTTGCGGAACCAGAAACTCAGAACCGGAAACGGAAGTGAAAAAGTTTGCGGAACTTCTGCAGAAGCGGAAGCAGAGTTCTGTTGCAACACTATTGTATATTACCATTATACATGGTTTAACCGCGAATATCTTTTTTTTACAAAAGTTTTTAGTACAAATATGAAATCTATCTTAATTTTGAGTTTATGTAAGAAACCTACATGAATATTGAGTTTACATGAATGTGAAACCCTCAAGAAGTTTTCCAAGGGACCAGAAAAAACAAACTTCTTAAGTAGGAAAACCTTATATATGGGAAAAATTGGGCCCATTTTAGGTCGAGGGACCGAAAAAACCAAACTTCTTAAGCCGTAAAACTTCTTTAGAGGGCTTCACTGTATGTAACTAAACTGGATGAATTTTGAATGAAGACCTGCGTGAATATTGACTATGTAAGAGACACGAGCAACCTGCACGAATATTCAGATTACGTAAGAAAACTACGTGAATTTTGAGTTTATGTAAAAAATCTTCATCGATATTGAGTTTATACATATAAAAAACTACATGAATTTTGAGTTAATGTAAATACCTGCATGAATATTGAGATTGTGTAAAAAAAGTGGAATGAATTTTGAGTTTAAAGAACTGCATCAATGTTGAGTTTACGTAAGAAAACTGCTTGAATTTTGATTTGTTGTAAAAGACCTACATGAATATCGAGTTAATGTAAGAAAACTACATGAATTTTGATTTGTTGTAAAAGACCTACATGAATATCGAGTTAATGTAAGAAAACTACATGAATTTTGAGTTAAAAATACCTACATGAATATTGAGATTATGTAAGAAAAGTGAATGAATTTTGAGTTTAAAGAACTGCATCCATATTGAGTTTATGTAAGAAAACTGCGTGAATTTTGAATTAAATTTTATTTATTAATTTTTTAATAAAATTAAATTTTGATAAACAATTAATCATTTTTGTTATTTGTTTTTGGGATGTTATGCCGTGTTGTGCTACCTCCTTCTTTAGCCAACGTTTCGGACAGCGTTACAGTGTCGATCATCAGGGCATATGTGTGTACAATTAATTAATACCTTATTAATTAATATCTCAATATTCATGCAATATACCTGCATGAAAATTGAGATTATGTAAGAAAAGTGGATGAATTTTGAGTAGAACTGCATCAATATTGAGTTTTTGTAAGAAAACTGCGTGAATTTTGAGTTGTTGTAAAAGACCTACATGAATATTAAGTTAATGTGAGAGATCTGCATGGATATTGGGTTTCTGTATCAGATGTTGCTTTTATCATATTTATTGTAGGAAATAATAACTTCTGTGTATAAAATAAATTCAATATTCTTTAATGTTCCATTTAATTACATAGATTATTTATGTATTGACTACACTTGCAATTTTCCTATTCAACTTCAACCTAGCTTTCCGTTCCTTCTTTTTATTCCTCTTCGGTTTAGCGGGTTCAGGTTTGCCGGTATCCTTTTGTAAATCAGCCGGTTTCTTATTTTCTCGGCGCGCAATTTTTTTGGGACTCTCCGCTTCTATTCCTTTTTCATGCTTTCTCTTCTTGGGTTGCACCACCTCCGCTTTGGGACAATCCGCCTTCTTGTGTCCAACTTCCTTGCAGTTGAAACAAGCCTAAAACAAAATATTACATAATTGTTACAGTACTTTTAGTGCAGAACTTTTAAAATGTTTTGCATACACACATCTTTCTTCTAGACTAGCGATATGTATATACAACACATTGTGTTCTTCACAAAAAAATCTTATGTGTTTTCAAAGTTGTTGGCACTCAATAGATAAAATAACATTACTTGGATCAAGAGCAAAATAAACCAAACACAATATAAATTAGTCAAGGCAATGTCAAAATGCCCATGGAGGGGATCAGTAAATATCCAACAAACGACAATTAACATCCCTACAGCGGCGAGTAGGAGTCCTCTGTGCGGGCCAAAACTGCTGGTGAATTTTGCCAACAATCGCGGTCTGCACATGAATTTAAATTCAGTACACATTACCAAATTCAGCACATATTCACCACCTTTTTTCACAAGGTTCCAATCTTCTTTTCCTTTCCGAAACCAAGATAGCCGAGTCAATAGACGCAACCTTATCTGGACTGCCCGAACTTCATCCTCTGCAAGTTCAGATTCAAAGATGTATGTCTCAATAACCGAGCTGACGTCAACTGTTGAATCTGGAAAACTCCCGATTCCATAATGTGCTTGCGGGTCAGTCTTGCCAGAATGACAAGACTCTACATGTGTGTATACACGTTATTTATCAGTAATTTACTATGTCTATAAATATTGGATAAAGTGTTCATTGATGTTTACTCCACTGCCGACATATATTTGTGGCTTTGTAACATTACTTGCAAAATTCCACTTATAAAAATGGCCTGCAAAAAGTTTAATAAACCATAATATAAAAAATACACTATACACGTATGTACCTACTTAGTCACTTGTCTGGATTTTAAGATTCTTTTTTAATTTGATGATAATTTTTTCCACACATTTTATTTTATTTATTAGCGTTATAAACCGTCTGTACAAAATTCATAAATGACAGGGATAAAAATAAGTATGTCATAGACCAATAAAATAATGACAAATAATTTAGAACCGTAATGCAAAAATACACAATACCTATACCTGATATAAATTATTCTGATAAAGTGTATCTTCTTACTTATATCTACAAAAAGTAAATAACTGAGGTTTTTCAAGGGTTTACATTTAAATTTTGATTGATATAAATAATATATTTCAGGAAGTGATTTTATTTGAATTCCAACTGCAAAAAGTTGGAGAGAAAATGTGGTGATACTAAAAATAAAAAAAGAGAAATACAGAAATCAATGAAATATTAAGTTATTAGTTAAACATGTGGCATCAATAGTGTTATTTTTTATGCATGCTGTGAATTTATCAAGGTTTGTATTAAACACATCGATATTTGGGCATAATCTGTTAAATGTGCTACAGCTTCTTCTTACAAATACATTTTCAAGATAATTTGTCTTGCTCTTAGGGATATAAAAGTCACATCCACACATCCATCAGTTCCAATTTTGAAAACTTTACGCTCACACAAGGTTCGTAGAAAATGCGTTTAACAAGGTTAGCTCATACGGGCCTTTTTTGAAAAAAACTCGACAGGCCAATATCGAATGCTTCACATAGCTTGAAGTAA
Organism: Limnephilus marmoratus; assembly: GCA_917880885.1. NCBI lineage: Eukaryota > Metazoa > Arthropoda > Insecta > Trichoptera > Limnephilidae > Limnephilus > Limnephilus marmoratus. Next base: position 24,216,402 of record OU862919.1, on the reverse strand, counting down.
AACACTGCCACTTATATTTCAGTTAATTTAAATCTCCCAGTGGAACATGGACTTCAAGCTAGATTACGAATTTTTGGCCAATCACCGCTCCACCCCCTCGATGAGCTAACCTTGTCAAATGCATTTTCTATGAACCTTGATGCTCATATGAATACTCGCAAAACAACCTACCTGTTCTTTCAATACGACTCCGCAATAATGCGCTTTCAAAGTGCATCTGTTACAGTATTCACAATGCTCCCACGAAGGTTTCACGCATCTCTGACATGTGTTACAGTGGACATAAGTACTCCCGTTCTTGCTGGTGCAGCTCTTGCATTTGTTGCAGTGGTTGTTCCAGTCACCGATCCATTTCAGGCAGGGCCTGCAGAAAGTATATCCATCCTCCGTGGGCAGCTTGAAGTTCTTAAGGGGGATGTTGGTGAACAGCCTCACGGGTGAGCCGTGCTTCGAAGCTTTTTGCTCTTTGAAGTTGAGGTGAGAGTCGTAGGTGATCTAAAAATATTACAGATAACATGTATTGATTTTGAACATTGGAATGAAGACATTTGGAAGAGGCCAACATCCAAAGATGGATGCCAGGAGGGTTGTGAAGGAGATATGTGTATTGTCTGATTTTCACATTAACAAACAAAATCTGCAATTTAGGAAGTGGGTATGGGTACAGCCGACCTGGGAACCATTTATTGAATAATCAACATCCCTGCCGCAGGTCACCCCAAGTGGTTTGCTACGTTTGGTGACTTAATAGGATTCCAGGGTTCATGGGGTGAGGTTTTTCTAGGTCTTGGCGGCCAAAGCGTTTGCCCACCTACTGTGTGACGGGTAGGATTGCGAGAGATTGGTTGAGGGAGACCTAACCTAGAACTCTCCAGCCAGACTCTCGATCCATCGCCTCGCAACGCAGTGGGAGGGATGGATTCATACTTCCGTCACTCTTAAACACATTGACCCCCAGATTCCTACCCACCTTTACCATACCTTTTTTCCTTCCCACAACTTCCTCTCCTTCCTTTCCTTAAAATGACCCTCCACACAACATCCCCAAAGATGACATAGGCCCTGGTGGAATTTGTTTTCTTCAGGGACTCCTGCGTAGAGCCAATGTAAAAAATAAAACCAACATTTTTGGTGTGATAGGACTAACAAAAAAGTATCAGCATGTTATTATGAAATTCTGCAGATTCTAAGACACCACTGACGATGATGGTCAGAAAATTGTAGGTTTATCATAAAAATATATCGTCAGTGTAATGCAAAAAGTCATTAAGTAACATTCAAAGAAAATGTAATTTTATTAACCTTTTCGCTTTGGGAAATGCACCCCTGCACCGCACCATACATGCCCCTTACGACTAGGTGACTCTCCCGTGTTTCTCCAACCGCAAGCGGCGGTTCGCGACGTATACGCTGCATAATATTCAAAGTTGTACACTTTTGACTTCTGATGTACATAGTGAAATGCGTATATTATTGAAATATGTATATTAAATGTTACTTACGGTGATATAATATTAGTAAATTCCTTTCATTATTAATGTGAAGTTTTTTTTATTAGTTATAAGAAAGACCCTTTGCAAGTGTGTCAATACTAATTTTCAAGTATCCGCACAAAGTTGAATAGCCTTCAATACACAATATTAAACTGCCAGGTCGCCGTATCTTACACTGTGAAGATAAGCTTCGACGATTTATGTCCCATTGATATTCAATTAATGACTTCATCCCCCTAAAGCAGCTGTTTTTAGCCAAACCATATTAATGTCTTCTTGCCCTCATATTATTAACAAAAATATTTTACATAATGTTTTCCATCTCAGTTTTACCGAAAATGTTACTTAATAACTTCTTGGACTATAATAATAATTGGATAATTTGTAGACCAGGATACAAACCCCAGATTCCTACCCACCCTTTAAAACCTTTTTCTTCCCAGATCTCTCCTTCCTTTCCTTAAAAAAATCCTCCACACAGCATCCCCTCCGCAGAGATGACAGGCCCTGAGGGAAATTATTTTCCTCAAGACCTTCTGTGTGGGGCTCATGTAAAAAAAAAAAAAGAGCGCCGTTTTTGTGAAAAATCACCTCAAGATGCTGATGATATAATATGTATATTGTCCCCACACTGTTATCACAAAAAATAAATGGTTTGTTAAAACTTTAAAGTTGTTCAATTAGGTACCTGATAATCACACATCTCTAGGAATGGAGCGTGATTTTTTATCTGTGGCTCCATGAAGTACGGCAACACCAACATGATTGGGACGAGTGCATCATCTTTTTCACCATTTTTAATTTTATTTACTTCCCTGTGACGTTTAGAAATCTCACGCAGTGTCTGCGCCAATGGCTCAATACGTCCCCCAAATGGAGGGTCCATGATAAGGACCATGTTTTTCCCACTAAAAGCAAAAAAACATGGATATAAAACAATATTTTATATTTAATTATAAACTTAGTATGAAAGGAGCAGATTTGCTCGTTGGGCTGACAAAAATATTCCAGTTGGGCATTACGAATTGGCAAAAGGCCACATGCATGGATTTCATAATGACTTAGAAAAAATCGTGTGGATAGATTTTTCTACTAAGATTACGAAAATGTTACTAATTTTTTTAGAAATTTTCAGTTTTTTTTTTTTTAAATAAATAAATCCGTTTATTGGGCTTATGACGTCCTACATGAAAATGTTCCGTCTCCGAAATATCCAATTAATTTTGTAAAATTCCTCACTAATTTTTTTTGATATATAGCAACACTTTGATTTCCGGTAAATTCTTTAATTTGACACATAAAATTCATTAGATTTATTATTAACTTGCGAACTTATGTTTGGTTTGACGTTTTGATAGATGGCTGACTTAGGAGCATAATGGTAATAGTGCTGATTTTAACAAAATCAAATATAATTTACAAGTACAAGTTTATTACATTGGATTTAGTCATATACAGACATTGAACATTATTATGATCAAGGAAACAAATGTTTATGAGATGTAATATATTTGGTATGCCTCGTTATTCTCCTGTGCCATTCATGTGGAATACGTCCATATTTTTTAAAAATGATTTTCGGCTATGTAATCATTTTTTTTTGCACCCATCTTCCACCGTCCAGTCTTTTCAGTTTATAAAAAAAGGTCTGATTTTTCAAATTGAAAGTTTCAAAAAATCGCCAGAATTTAAAAAATACAATTAAAAAAAAAACGGAATGTCTTAGAATATTTGCCTAAACTGGAATTTTTTTTAAATGTGATGCAACTAATGGCATCAGTTTAAAAAAATGTTTTAACTCACCCATTTTGCTGTAGGAACTCATCAAAAATTGCTGTAGCCTGCTCGCCATTGAAAAAGTAGTTGTTGAAAATATTGTAATGGCAAAACTTATTGGCTTTGTAGAAAGCTCCGTGGCGACTGTCAATGTCCAGCAGTATGGATGTCATTCCATCTTCTAGACAATTCTCCTGGATGTGTTCATGAATGCTTGGTGTTCCAAGACATACAACATTTCTAAAAGAAAAGTAAATTGATTATCTTTGGTCAGATGTATACATATGTACATTAATGCAGGCATGGCTGGTATTCAATTCTGATACAACACAGTTTGGTTGAATTTCTAAAAGATAGGAATGTAACCGATCTTGTTAACAGCCATGTTCATCTAAATAGGTGGTCGATAGTCCAGTGAGGGGATCGCATGGCTAGCGGTTGGTCTGATCGGGTTTGTACTCGCAGCGTTATGCTTGGTGAAAAGGTCTTATCTTATTCGATCAAGTGACAGGGCTATTGGAGAGGAGGTCATACCCCTCAGCGATGAATTAAGAAGAATAAATCTTAGGCTACGTCTGCATAGGCAGGCGGCTTGCTTAGCGCCTAGAGCCTAGATAGGTAGTAGATAGCCGCTTAGCGTGTATCCAGGTAAACCAACGTGTTGGTTTTTTGCCACTAGGCTCTAGGCGCTAAGCCAGCCGCCTGCCTGTGCGGACGTAGCCTTATGGTTTATAGCTAATGTTTTCAATTGGAAATGCCAGTGGTAGTTAGTGAACTGTTGGCAGTCTAACTAACCTTCATAGAATAAATATTTAAAAAAGTAATGTCTCACGTGAGTTTATTATACGTCAGCACATCAATCATGGTGCTGATGGCTTGAGGAGAGAAGAGGTACTGAGCTTCCTTCTTATCATTCTCCAAAGTCTTGAGTATCCTGGACGGCTTTGAGAGTAAAGTTGAGTCAATGTTGGGCTTAACATCATGCTTGTGATGCTTTTCACTGGTCTCGGATATCAGGAACAGTGTGGAGCAAGTGTGACAGTAGGCTCTGTCGAGTTGTGGCGCAAGCTTCACCTGTTAACAAAAAAATCATTCTTAAATAGGATTTTGTGTAAATAAAAATGTTTCAGAACTTGTAATTGTGTGAATCTCACCCAACGGGTGCCACTGGCTTCGAAGCGATGGACCCTTTATTATAAGGAAAAAGGTGAAGTGAGGGGATGGGGAAAACATCAAGGTAAATATTTATTTATTTAGTTCTGTCAAAACCCTGAAGAAGTCAGCTTTGCTGACGAAACATGTCGGTTTTGTAAACAATAGAAGTGGTAAAAACAAAGTAATTTATTAATTTAAATATTTATTATTTAGCCCGTCGTCACATGGGTCAGTAAGGGGAAGGAATCAACACAAACCGTAAGACACTGCGCAGAAAAATCTCACAGTGGCTGCTCTGCAAAACGTTACCTTATTTAACCTTTTCCACTCCGTAGGCCAGACATTCTGGCCCAAACAATTTTGGTAGGCAGCTCCGTCGGCCAGAGGTTCTGGCCTGGCACAGGTATAAGTTTAATCACCAATTTCTATCTTCCTAAGGACATTCTACTAACTTTTATTTCCGATAATTACAAAGAATTGTGGCAACATATTGGATAAACCAACATTTCTTCATTTAAATTTACCGTTAATTAGATATATTCATGTAAAAATAGATGCATCATTTTAACACACAAAATATTTGTTTTCTTCCAATATTTTCGGAACAGTCGGTCGTTATCCTGCGTTTTTGACGGTTCTCCGTAGTTACTCCCACTTTTTGTGACCATCTTTTTTCGTTTTGTGGAACTATTGATGTTGTTATTAGTAATTGAAAGTAAAAGAATTACTAATTTACGTTTTCTAGAAATATAGTTATTTAACCGTCATAGAACATAATGATAGTTTTACTTCGAAGTGACGGTGAAGAAGTCGGTAACGATCCAAGTGATACAGATAGTGGAAGTGACATTATCCCACCCAAAAGAAGGAGATTGGCTTGATATTGATATAGAAAATATTATGATTCCGCAACAACCTTCAACATCCATCAATCCCACGCCGTCAAGTTTTTCTGATTCAGCAAAAAAATGGAATTTAATGTCTACTAATACACCGAATACACCACAACAACAAATATTTTTTTTTTTTGGAAATACCAATGAGCCATTTTCAATTTGTGGATAGGCTAATTATTCAGCTGGTTGGAAATTATAGAGAAGGTGTAAAAACAAGAAAAGGAAGACATTCGGTAGATCCAGATCAGCGGTTAAATCATGTCAATCTACATGTCATAACGCCTAATATATGCAGAAAAAGTATTACGGATTGCATCGCTTTCAATTTGGGAGGCGGGAATAGATACCGCCGCCCCGGTAATCATTTATTGAACAACCAACGCCTTTGCCACAGGTCACCCCAAGTGGTTCGCAACGTTTGGTGACTTAGCAGAGGTGCCCGGGTTCATGGGGATGAGGTTTTTCTAGGACTCTGTGGCAGATGCGTTTGCCCATCAGCTGCATGGTGGGCCGAATCGGGAAAGATTGGTTGAGGGAGATCTTTTGATCTCTCCAGCCGGACTCTATCGAACCATTGCCTTACAGTGCAATGAGAGGGATGGATTCACGCATCGCCTCTCCTGGATACACTAACCGCCAGATTCCTACTTAAAAAAAAACGTTAGTGGTTCTGATTATGATACGAGTAGGGAAGGAGGGCAAATAAAACAAACAATATAACACTGTAAAAGTTGTGGAAACAAACTTGCACCTCATGTGGGAGAATGCTTCGAAAAATATCATACCCTAAAAAACTATAAGTGGTGGTGACTTAGTAAAAAAAAGTAAGATATTTATAATAACATTGGACCGAATCGTTGGGTTTTTTACTTCGATCAAGTATATCTAGATACGGCCTATCTTAGTAAGCAAGCCAGTAAAATTGACCCCGTGTAAGTAAATGTTAACAATACAACTATTGTACGTATTCCAGCGCCTCGCCTTGAAGTTCGTAAATCCGATCACAAAGTTCATTCTCAAATTCCATTATGTAGTTTTACCATTTAGCAACCAATCAGATATCGCGCGTGACGTATTATGGAGATGAATTTATCAATCCTACTTGGTATAAACTAGCCGTACACGCTCGTAAAGAAAATAACCCGAGAGCGTTCATTGTGTGACAAGAGGTGTTCTTTTAATTTTAAACAAACGTCGAGAAAATACGTCACGAAACCAAAGAAGGGCTGAATTGGGAGAGGATTAATAAATAACATGAAACATTTTAGTTTTCATTTTTAGTTTTTACATTCTGAACAGGTCCTCTAGAACCAAAAACGGTAGGTAAACCTACATTTTTTATTATTGGGCAAAGGTTTTATCTTAGTGAAAAATATTTGGTAAATAAATATTAAATAACCACTTGGAAAGACCCATTGCAGGGGTGTTAGTTACCCAATAAATGGTGGTTATGGGTTTCTCCCAACCGCCTGGAACCAGTTAGACTATGGCATCCCCAATTGGGGATGTGAGGCTGATTGTAGTGGGGAGGGGAAGGAGATGGGTTAGAGCAGCCGTATTTCTATTTAGTTCAGTCAAGGAAGGAGGTGTAGAGTGCGTGAGCAGGAACCTAAGCGATTCCTTCAGAAACTTGTTCAGGGTGCTTAGGGTGTGAACATACTAATAGTCCTGACGTCTAGGTGGTGAGCTAGGGAAGGAAGGGGGGGGGGGAGAAGGTCCCAATTTTCAGATGTGCGCTTATATCTCGAAAACGGTGCGTCGAAGAGGACAATTTTCTTATAATAAGTAAACGCTCATAAAATTATGTACAACTTTTATTCTATACGTAATTTTCTAAATCCAAGCTGAAAATAAATTAAATCCAAGTCTAAGTCCCACAATCTGTTACAAACAAAAGTGATGTGTCAGTAATAAGATAAAAACAGCTTTTTCTGAAAATGACGACATTTTACTAAAAAACTTAAAATTGCTGTAAATATTTACTGGTTAGAGATTAATTTGCACATGTTTATTCCAAAAGAGAATTAAATTCTTTACAACTTCTTTCAAATAAATTTCTTTCATTGATGAATATTTTAGACGATATGAAGGAATGTTTGATTCAAAATGTGAGGTAAAATGATTTTTTTCGAAAATATCTAAATTTGTGGAGCGTGAAGTTTCTGTTCCTGCTCACGCACTCTACAACACCTTTTTGACCTTTCATTGACTGGACTAATTGTGGGATATTCCTTCGAAACTTCGAGGCAGAAATCTACCAGAAACGTTTTTTTTTTCAAAGTAAGTTTTCAGTTAAAAAATAGTTGATACTTAGTCTTCTCCCACTAGCTCAATCGGAGAGTTATTTGCGGTGTTTTCAGTTTGTTGATGATCGATTTGGGAAACTACCAAACAAGGTTGGAAAATGAAAAGATTGGTACATAAAATAAAGAAATGTTTATTAATAAAACCATGTCTTTTGATATACAAATGCCCCTTTAGAGATATTGCAGCAAATGATTTTCTGACGCTTCTAGGAAAAGTTTTAATCTCTTTATGGACGGATTTGGAAGCTTATTTACTGATTTTAAAATTTATTTTATCGGAAGCAGATTTTTGAACAAACCAAAGCTTGTAACAAGAATTAAATTTACGGTACCCATCGCGTTGTTGCATCGCAGCCTGGGCAAGGGACGGCGAAATTTGACTTTGATCCTTTTTTTAAATACATACTAACTAATATATATATATATATTTTAATCTACACGAATCAATCATAATCTTATTTCATAATCTTTTTTTTAATTAAGTAAACGCTGAGGAAGTGAGCATTGCTCAGGAAATATGTCGGTTTTTTATAAACAATAAACGTGGTTAAAACTAAGAAAATTATTAATTGTGAAAAAGAAATTCATTCAGCAAATAATACGTAGGTAATGGGCTGTTATATTTTGTGCTTAAAATACGAAAAAAAAACTGAGAAACGTTTTTTTAATTAAAAAATAAATTAATTAATGAGCCCATTACCAGTTCGGCCCTTCCCTGTAAAGCGCTCACCCCCCCCCCCCTCCCCGCTCGCTGAGCGGTAACACCGTTCTATCTCAACTCCCCGCCACGTGTCGAAGCGCGAATGACGTCAGAATATTGCTTGACAAATTTTAAAAACTATAATGTTTTTCACGTTTATGAATGCGCTGTGTAAATGCGATCTGTAACACATATATTTTCTTCTGTATTCTGATAGCTGACTACGTTTTCAAAAATAAAGTCCGCGGTGTGTACCTTGTAAAATATTCGGTAGTGGTATATTTTTGTGTTTGAAAAAATTTACCCCCGTCTGGACGGCTGGCAATGCAAATTAGTTTCAGTGTAGCCCTCCAGCCCAATAAAAGATACAATTAAGAACTGTGCCTTCTAAACGGTGCAATACGATGCATATACTTTTTCATAAATGGGCCGTAAGCCAATTTTATTCTGGTTTCGGGAGTTTGAGGGGCCATTATTATTTTTATACGGCCTGTCTAGATATCCTTGGTCGAAGGTTTTTTATAATGAAATGTGACAGTGTTATATTATGTATACTATGTAAATACAATACTCTAACTTGTAAACACCGTGTAGAATATTTGTCAAACTTATTATCTATTTTATGTGTTGTGGGCTGGTCTATCTTTTGTTCCCTGAAAAAGGGTCTAAACCTAAAATAACGTAACCAATGCAAAATAAGAAACCATCCACTACCCCTAAAACCTGAGCCAATCAGGTCCAGGTAGTCAGTCGTTAGCCGCTGTTTGGTACAGGATAATTAGAAAAGAACTTCTCCAAGTATTTGCATTGGATTGTCTGTACCTTTTACCCGTATTATACAAATTATTGCTATGCAATAAAAGATATTATGCAAATAAAACATATTGAAATCGAATGTATTATCTTTTAGTTACTTAATGTGTGATTTAACAAGTATTTTATGCAAAATATACCAAACAACCAATGGTCACACGAATTATCCGATAGGGTGCCGCAAAAGTTATGAACGCAAATTTTCATTTTAAACACAAAATATAACATACATTTTTGGTCGGAGTAGCTAAACGGTTTTGAGAAAAAATGGTCAGAGTGGAAAAGGTTAATGAACTTTACTTTTCTGCGCAGGATCTCACAGGTTTATGTCGATTCCTTACCGGACCGTTAGACACACTCCTAATACCATAATTGTCAAAAACAATACCTCGTTTCAGTAAATACTATAACGGGCATTACTCCACTTCACTAGGCCAACATGCATATTTTTTCATCTTCGAAACACTTTTACTCACAAATACTCAGTTTTCGTAATAATAAAGCTAAATCTAACGATTTAAATAAGAAATATTCCACATCAATGGTAAGGGGGAGTACTATATCACTGAAATTATTGGAAATGGAAAATCTTCTTACTAATATTATAAATTGCGAAAGTTTGCATGGATGTATGTGTGTTTGTTACTCTTTCACGCAAAAACTACGGTAATTGTTCGGAACAAACGTCAACGGTTAATACGCACTTTTTTTTGATAAAACTTTTAGATTCTTCTTAATTACCATAAAAGACAACTGGATATGCGCCATAAATATATTTGGGCATTAATTTCTTTAAATTAATAATTTATGCTATAAGACCATAAGGGCGCCATCTATGGTTTTTGTATTGTATTGAATTTTTTTTTTTTTTTTACAGTGAATACCGCACAAGAATCTTTGACTTGAAGAACCTATGTGACTTGAGATGCAGTGTATTCATGCATTTCCTTACCTCTGTGAGGCAGGCAATTGCTTCTGACGGGAGTGTCAGTGAAAGGCCAACAGATGTCACTGGTCAGTCATTATCCAGTGGTTCACCCAGTGAGTGAATTATTGTTGTACCTAAGATTGGATTTTGGCACGCATTATTAATATGCAAATTTTTCATTGTTGAAACTTCCTTGCTGTGCGAAACATCTGTTAAGATTATGCAATATCGCCTTGACATTTTTATTGAAAAGAAGTGTCTTTTTGTGTGGACATCGTGGCTGAGCTGCATTCTCTGAGTGAGTATTTGTTTGTTTTCACTTTGGTTTTTGGAATTGCTGGGTCAACTGTTTTTTGTGTCACATAGGGAAGAATTCAATTTTCGTTAATTTTACATAGGGTATTCATTCCCTCGTGTCAGGGGCTATTTACACGCCCCTACATATTTAATGGTCCTTCGTAGCCTGGATTATTCATTCAATTCGAGATTATAGCTGATATTACATGGATGTTCGAATTTACGTATTTTTTTTGGTAAATTTGAAGTACCTCTCATTTTTTGAGAACTATAGCTGGTCTTGTTTTTTGCTTTTGGATGACATATTTGGATGTTCGCAGAATTATCGTAATTTTGGATAATTATTCGCAACATTATTATTATTAATTAATTGTTAACATTGTTCGCAGAATTGTCGTAATTTTGGATAATTATTCGCAACATTATTATTAATTAATTATTAACATTGTAACATTATTGTAAAATTTTGTGGTAATCTTTTCGCATATATAAAAAAATGCCAAGAATTACGGAGGAGGGTTTTGATGAGGCTCAAGACAGATCGCTTATTCTTTTAACCGCAAAAAAGGAAAATCTTTTTGTTCGTATGAACGATCTGTATAATGCAACAAATAATATATCTAATTTTGAGTCAAGAAATAACGAAGTGTTTATGGCTCAGTCAGAGATGATTGATCAAATGCGAAGTCAATTTGAAAATATTATAGATAGCATCAATGATCGTCAGTTAACTTTAAATCCAGAATTTAAACCAGATTTTCAAGCTTTAAATGCTTTTGATGATCTTTTTTTGAAGGTCAAACGAACTAGATCGAATATGAAAACTTCTGTAAGAGAATCACTGACGTCACAAAATAAGTCGCGGGAGCCGTGTATGATTAATCTTCCTGCAATAGATCTTCCAACCTTCGATGGTAAGAATGAAAGCTGGTCGAAATTTTTTGAGTCATTTAAAGCCAATATCCATAATAATAGACAGCTAACTGACTCGCAGCGTGTGCAGTACTTAGTCGGAAAACTCACACACGGGGCTTTGAACATAACCGCAGGCATTGTGCCTTCGGGTGATACATATCAGATCATTTGGGAGAGTTTAGTTAAAAAATATCAAGATAAACGTACACTAGGAACACATTATTTAAATAATATTCTCGATGCGAAAAACTGCACGAATACATCTGCCAGTCTCAATTCTTTCATTGAAAGATATTCTTCGTCAGTGTCGGCATTAAAGCAGTTAGGTATTGAAGATCTAACTGATTTTATTTTGTTTCACTGCGCGGTAAGAAAAATTGATTCACAGACGGCTCAGAACTTTGAGCTGACAGTTCGTAATAAAGAAATTCCTTCTTATAATGAGTTAGTTTCGTTTGTACAAGATCAAGTAAAGATTTTAGAACGAACGAGTAACTCGCATGGTGTCGTAAATAAAACGCATCCCATTTCGTCCTCCCGATCAAATAATACTAAATCGTTCGTCGCGAGTAATGCGAATATTCCGCGCTTCCCAGCTCCGCCGAAAGGATGTATTCTGTGTAACAAAACTGATCATTTAGTCAACGTTTGCTCAAAGTTTAAATGTATGAGTTCCCCACAGGCTCGATTTGAATTTATAAAATCGAAAAATGCCTGTGTAAATTGCCTTAGTGGTTCACATACAATCAAGTCATGCAAATCGGGGTTAGTTTGTGATTTGTGCAATAAACGTCATCATACATTCTTACATTTCGGCAGTGTGAATAATATGAAAACCAATACTCATGTACATACGTCGCAAGTACCTACCAGTGAAGAACCGTCAGTCCCCCCTCCAGTGTCATCCAGCATCAATGGAACTGGCATTGGTGATAAGCAAGTGGAGGGGACCGCGAATGTCAATCCTTCGTGTTCGCTTTGTGCCAAAGTAACACCGAACTCTTCTATTTTACTTTCGACCGCACAAGTATACGCGAAGCTTAAAAACGGAAATAAAGTTATTGTTCGGTGCCTAATTGATAATGGCTCTCAAAATAATTTGATTACGGTCGATTGTTGTAAGACGCTGAATTTACCAATAATTCCTTTGAGTAATTCGTTTGTCAAAGGAATTGGATCAACGTCTCGACCAATTTTCGGTTACGTGTATTTGGATATTGAGTCTCGCGTATACCCAGAGAATAAATATAATATACATGCGCTTGTCGTTGACAGTATCACCGACCAATTACCTAATCACTATATAGCCAAGGGTGATATGAGGTACTTAGAGGGCATACCTCTCGCAGACTTAACGTGGAATATTCCTGGATGCGTGGATGTCGTCATCGGTGCGCAACTGTTCCCATATATTTATTTAGGGAACAGGGTTGAATCGGGTACTAGTGCACCCCCCGCGTTATCGACCGCTTTCGGTTTCGTGTTGATGGGTGATTACCCCAATAATGTGCTCAACACAAACACATCATTTTCGGCACTCGCACTGAATGATTTAGTGCAAAAATTTTGGCTGTTAGAAGAGATACCTAATATAAAATTCCTAAGTCCGGAGGAGACAGAATGTGAGAATCTCTTTATTTCATCAATTTCTCGCACTGATGATGGTAGATATTCTGTTGCTTTACCTTTCTGTAAAGATCCAAGACAATTGGGTAATTCTCGTACTGCTGCCCAACGCCGATTTTTGGCATTGGAGCGAAAATTTAAGCATTCCCCTGCTTTGGAGAATTATAACAAGATTATCAGTGAATATATTGAAAATAAATACCTATCAGAAGTCTCAGAGTCTGATATCACAGAAGATGGATATTACATCCCACATCATGCTGTCACTCGTCCAGACAAACCAATGCCTCGTATTGTGCTCGATGCTAGTGCTAAAACACACACAGGGCTGTCACTGAATGATATTATTCATACTGGTCCCAATTTGCAAGCCGATTTGTTTCTGCTTTTGCTTGACTTTCGTCTTTTTCCCATCGCTATGACTGCGGATATAAAGCAAATGTATTTACAGATTGAAGTTCCTAGCAAGTATCGCAGATACCTGAGGATCTTATTTCGATTCTCAAATAATGGTCTCATACGAACTTTTCAGTTCAATCGAGTTCCTTTCGGCCTGACGGCAAGTCCATACTTAGCAATGCGGACGGTTCGCCAGTTGGCCCAGGATATGAGACCACATTACCCGGACGCTGCCAAAGTGGCAGAGTCCAAGCTGTATATGGACGACCTGGTCTATTCTATTGCAGATGAGCCCAGCGCCATACGTCTTTCTCGAGAATTAATCTCGTTGTTTAAGTCCGGTGCCTTTGATTTAGTAAAATGGACTAGTAATTCTCAAGTTGTACTTGAGAACCTCTCGGATTCTCACCGCAGCCCAGTGGACTTCACTGTTGGTTCTAACAATACCTCTAAGGTGTTGGGCCTTTCGTGGGAACCAGCTGATGACAGCTTTTTCTTTACGACATCTTATGTTCAGGAGAAGTGCACAAAGCGGAGCATACTCTCCATAGTCGCCCGCTTATTTGATGTCCTCGGCTTGGTCGCCCCTGTCATTCTGTACGCTAAATTACTTATCAAAGAGCTATGGCTGTGCGACATTGGTTGGGATGATACACCCCCTGATAGCGTTATTCATCGGTTTTCGGCGCTTACACAGGAATTTCCTCTAATTTCAATGATGAAAATCCCTCGCCATGTTGGTGTCCTGAAAGACAGTACGGTGCTCGTTGTTGCTTTCTGCGATGCAAGCATGAATGGTTACGGCTGTGTGATTTATTTGCACACCACTGATCTGTTTGGAAAAATTACAGTGAGATTGTTGTGCGCAAAATCAAAGGTTTCTCCCACCAAAGTGACGACCCTCGCTCGTTTGGAGCTCTGTGCCGCAGTATTGATGTCCAAATTAATACGGACGGTTCAAGATAATTATTCTGAGCGTCTTCCTATTGCAGGAACGTATGCGTTTTCCGATTCTACCGTTGCGCTCTCTTGGATACATTCTTCACCGCATCGCTGGTCGGTGTTTGTTAGTAATCGCGTAGCTCAGTGCCAAGAAAATTTGTCTCCAGAGAACTTTTACCATGTTGCTGGTAGTGAAAACCCGAGCGACTGCCTTTCTCGTGGCATGCTTCCTTCCCAACTCGTTTCACATGATTTATGGTGGAACGGCCCATCATGGATTCGCAGCCCACCTTTGGAATGGCCATTAAAACCGTTTCACCCTACCAATACTGGTGAAATGCCTGAACACAAGGCTAATGTGCTCATTGCAACATTTCAGGGTGAAAAATCGGTCCTGAGTGAACTGGCTCAGCGTATATCCACTTGGGATAAACTACTAAGGATTGTTGTTTATGTCCTCCGATTCATAAAAAAGATATCACTTTCCTCTGGAACGGTCAATAATCTTATGACTGCTGAAAAGGCTGTGATTCGTGCTGTGCAGAGTATTCATTTTGCAGGAGATATTGCTGCACTCCAGAAAGGCAAATTTCATTCCAAAAGACTTCAGAGTTTATCTCTATTTCTTGATGGAGATAATCTGTTACGTATTGGGGGGCGGCTTTCTAAATCGGATTTACCTTTTGAGGTTAAACATCCGGTTTTACTTCCCAAACATGACTGTGTTGTCGATCTGATCATCGCTCACTTTCATGTCGTGAACTGTCATACAGGCCCAGGACTTCTTATGTCTATCTTACGTCAACGCTATTGGATATTAGATGCTAGGACTGTTATTAGGGCGATGGTGTGGAAATGCAATTGTTGCTTCCGCTTAAATCCATCGCATCCTACACCGAAGATGGCAGATTTACCGTCATATCGTGTTGCAGAAGCAAAGGCCTTCGTACATACCGGTGTAGATTACGCAGGTCCCCTCCGTATTACGCTGACTCGTCGGAGAGGACAACATTCTCAAAAGGCATATATTTGTCTATTCGTATGCCTTGTGACCAAGGCTATTCATATTGAGTTGGTCTCTGACTTAACTTCAAATGCTTTCCTGGCTGCTTTCAGCCGTTTTATTTCTCGGCGTGGCCCGGTAACATGCTTGTATTCAGATAATGGTACTAATTTTGTGGGTGCGAAGGCACAATTAGATGACCTCTACAAGTTTTTGGTTGAATCTGAATATGAGCCCTCATTAAAGCGCGAACTCGCTAAGCGTCGTATAGAGTGGAAAATGATTCCACCACGCGCGCCTCATTTTGGGGGTATGTGGGAGTCGAACATAAAGAGCATGAAGACACACTTGTACCGTGTGATTGGAACTCAGCTTCTCACCTATGAGGAGTTACAGACTGTGCTAGTTCAAATTGAGTGCATAATGAATTCGCGTCCACTTACAGTTATGTCTTCTGACCCTTATCCAGAAGTCCTTACGCCTGCGCATTTTTTAATGTCGACACCATTGCAGTACTTGCCTGCTTCTGTCCTGGCAGACGGTAAAATCAATTTGACTCAGCGTAAGCAATTATTAGACAGCATGGTTCAGTCCTTCTGGAAGAAGTGGCGTTCAGAGTATCTGCACACCTTGCAAGTCAGGCAGAAGTGGACTACTTCTGATCATCCGATTGATATCGGAACTGTCGTACTAGTGGGACAAGAAGATTCCCCTCCGTTAAATTGGCCTTTAGGCGTGATAACTGAAATCCATCCCGGAATGGATAAAATTGTTCGCGTTGCGACGGTAAAGACAAGATTTGGTTCTTTTAAACGTCCGGTTGTCAAATTATATCCCATTCCAACGCAATAATTTTATATTTTATCTATTTTTGTTTATTTTTATTTATTTATTTTTTGTTTTTAGTCATTGTTTCAATGATCTCTGACCCAGACATGGCATTACTTAATATCCGTTATCTTGGTCAATTGAACTTTATTACATTGTATTTTTAGTTATTTTTCTTTATTTTGTGAGATTCTGCGAATTTCCAATGCGTGTCATTCCTGAATATTACCGGTGAATAGTCACTTTATTTCTATTTCATTTCTTGTTTCATTTGTATTTTTATACTCTTTCTTTTGTAAGCTCTACGAACTTCCAAGGCGGGGAATATGGATATGCGCCATAAATATATTTGGGCATTAATTTCTTTAAATTAATAATTTATGCTATAAGACCATAAGGGCGCCATCTATGGTTTTTGTATTGTATTGAATTTAACCTATGTGACTTGAGATGCAGTGTATTCATGCATTTCCTTACCTCTGTGAGGCAGGCAATTGCTTCTGACGGGAGTGTCAGTGAAAGGCCAACAGATGTCACTGGTCAGTCATTATCCAGTGGTTCACCTAAGATTGGATTTTGGCACGCATTATTAATATGCAAATTTTTCATTGTTGAAACTTCCTTGCTGTGCGAAACATCTGTTAAGATTATGCAATATCGCCTTGACATTTTTATTGAAAAGAAGTGTCTTTTTGTGTGGACATCGTGGCTGAGCTGCATTCTCTGAGTGAGTATTTGTTTGTTTTCACTTTGGTTTTTGGAATTGCTTTTTGGTCAACTGTTTTTTGTGTCACATAGGGAAGAATTCAATTTTCGTTAATTTTACATAGGGTATTCATTCCCTCGTGTCAGGGGCTATTTACACGCCCCTACAACAACTATTTGCATTCGGGGAGATTGAAAATGTTACATTTTTAATTTTATTTACGTAAATTGAAAATTTGCTTGGTAAATATTCGGAACAAACGTCAACGGTTATGTAACGGGATTGTGTATGTTTTCTTTACTTTAAAAAACAGCCTACGTTTTTGAATGGTTTATCTGACAAAGCAGGGTTTGTGTAGCGGGCTTGTGTATATTATCTTAATTTTAAAAGTTTTATCAAAAAAAAGTGCATATTAACCGTTGACGTTTGTTCCGAACTGCAAACAGAGTGATTTGACAGTAAAGCAAATTTTCAATTTACGTAAATAAAATTAAAAATGTAACATTTTCAACCTCCCCCAATGCAAATAGTTGTCTTTTATGGTAATTAAGAAGAATCTAAAAGTTTTATCAAAAAAAAGTGCGTATTAACCGTTGACGTTTGTTCCGAATAATTACCATTTGCTTTCACACTGTCAAATCACTCTGTTTACAGTTCGGAACAAACGTCAACGGTTAATACGCACTTTTTTTTGATAAAACTTTTAAAACTAAGACAAACCATTCAAAAATGTAGGCTGTTTTTTAAAGTAAAGATAACATACACAATCCCGTTACATAACCGTTGACGTTTGTTCCGAATATTTACCAAAACTACTGAATGGATTTTAATGAAACTTTAGAATAATATAGCTCATACATCAGAATAACATACAGGCTATATATGTATAATGGTAAGCTCTGGCGTCATAAAAGTTGTATAAATGAAAATGTGTGTATTTCATATATTTTTGCGGCAGGGAGGAAAGGCAGGGGAACGGGGGAGGTGGGGTTCGTGGCGAGGGAAGAGATGAGCGAGGGGAAAGGTGGAAGGGAACGGGGACGCATGGGAAAGGACATGCAGGGAGAATCAATTTATTTCTTTGAATGGCATTGCAACACATGCCGGGGACCAGCTAGTAATTACATAAAATTAATTTATGCGTATTGTATGAGGCGTGCCTAAGCATATTTACCTAACATACCTTTTTAACCGTTTGCGCTGATAGTTTCAAATCCTCTTTGGGAATCGTGAATGTATATCTGTTGGGCCTGGAAAGATCTTCGGCTGCACTAGTACTCTTCTTCTTGCGTATCCATTCATCTTCGTGCATGAAGAACTGACAATCCTTTCGATTCCGGCAGGCCGAGCATGCAAAGAAATGAGTGTTTTGACGACGGAATAAGAGAGCAGGTCCATGAGGACATGAAGGATGGCCGGAGAGATCTTCCATAATAACTTCTACTCCACTTCCCAAATTATTCTTCGCCATGATTAATCAACAATGCCAAAACGTTATTTTGGTTAAATTAAGACACGCTGTTAAAATATTGACAATTCAAAAGCACATGATGAATGTGACGTTCAGGGGTTCAGGGTTGCCAATTCATTTGTTATTTGTTATAAAATACCAACGATCGATTTTCATATTCCTCACAATACCCCGCAAGTTCCTGTAACTCCAAAACGAAACAAATATCTACTGAAATTAGCATTTATTTTTAATTATCTAGTCATTTTCGGAATTTCTCTTTAGGAGAATAATGTGTGTGCGGGGCGAAGGAGCACGTGTATTCTGCGGGCCTAGCTTCTTTCTAAATTTTCCGTCGTTTTCTTGAACCGATTTTCATGAAAAGTGTTACACACACGCGATAGAATCAGTGCGATTTCTTTTACTTTGCGAAATAAATCTTTTTTTATGTTTTAATCCTATTGAGGTTCCAAATAAAATAGTGTAATTAATTTGACTGGCCTAAAACAGGATCCATTCCTAGTTGGCTAGTCAAAGTTTCCACATATGTTTCATTGTATAATTTTATGCGAAATAAATATTATTATTATTATTATTATTAAATCAATAAAAAATGCTGATCAACAGAATTTTTATTTATTTTGGAGGTAGTCTTTTAGGAGGCGTCTACTAATATCTACAGGAATTCCATAAACTGAAAAAATCGAACTAATATCTATGAGAACCAAAGTGTTGACGAATATCTACAGCACTGTCAGAGATTGGATTTGCAATTATGTATAGCATATTGAAATAACGTAATATTGCGTATGCAGTTTAAAAATCTTAATTTATGTAAGTATGTGTTAAGGCATTTGAGTTCGGCGTGTTTCAGTCTCGAATCTACCGCGGTCCATTACACAACACAACTGTGTTCAGTTACCAACATATTGTATTTAGAAAATAAAGATACGTTTATTTGAAACAAATTATTGTTCCACTCCGTTTTATTTATCCTGCTTTAACAGTATGTATGTAAAAATCTCTAATATCGGACTATTGGACACGTTTAGCTGATTAGTCCAACCTACGCTCTGTAGATATTAGTCAACACTGGAACCGTCATAGCTATTCGTCCGACCTTAGCTCTGTAGATATTAGTCAACACTCTGAAGTTCGTAGATATTAGTTCAACATATGAGCTGTAGATATTCGTCCGACATACAGGCTGTAGATATTAGTATCTGGAGTCGATTTTTAAAGCATCTTGATGGGAAGTAGCGGGGAATTTGTTCTCCCCAATTTGGGGAATTTTAACATTTATTGCGGGTATTTTAGAACATAAACATTGGCAACCCTGATCTGGGATGAAGTGAAAAGTAATTTCAATTCGTACGATCGTGAAAACGTGAGATTTTGGGGTTTGGGATTTGTCTAAATATTAATCGATTTGAAACGGTTTTGTATACGCTAGAGCCAGACAGAACAAATTAGAATTTTCAAAATGAACGGAATCGTGAGAACTACTTTCCGTCAGGTCCCAACCATCAAGAACTTCATCATTAATCCCTTGGTAAACCGGCCCCTCATCCCGGTGAAGCGTGATTTCACCAGGAGTTTCTGGCACATGTGCGCTGGTACCAAAGGAGGAAATCTGGCTTCACTGTCGATGCTCCACAAAAATTCTACTTCATGCTCTTGTGGCTGTGGAATCAAACGCATTCACACCAAAGGTATATTTAAATTTATCCAAACAAAGTGAGGTTATGTAATTTCCCAAACCATCTAAATTCTAAATGTTCGTCTCATTTGTTTTACTTTGCCCTTTTCAAATAATATTACTATTGTAGAACTGCTCGAAAGCGCTCGTACCTGTAAATTGACAAAATTATACAACTTTTTGCTGTATTTCATACATCAACTTTTCACCGAATTTCGTACATCAAAAAATGTGTGTAGAAATTATGATTAGAATTGTGCAAGAATTAAAAAAAAAATAATTTTTCGATACCATTAGCAATTCTAATATTTTATACCTTATTTTCCCTGAAGATAGTGAGTTTCCATCATCCAAAATCCTGGTTCTCCCCGGTAAGACCACCTTCCTTATTCCATTCTCCATTTCCTTATCAACCTACCAATTTGTGAATACTATTGATCTATACTTTAACCTCCACATTGCTCGCGAAATTGAACGAGGTTAGGCGAATACGATAGTGTGGAGAGGCACTACGTCTTACTTCATCCAACCTCAGCTTGCCTCGGGCGACTTCCATTTGTAGTCGGTTTTTGCGCCCGAGTCAAAGGACTCCAAGTTGCACGAAGTGCCTCTCTACACTACTTGGCTAACTTCAGTTCGCTGCAATACGTCGTCGTGAATACATGTGCGTGCTAGTAATTATTTTTTAAATATTATATGCATTGCAATCATCCACCATCTTCTTTTCCTCCTTTTTTTATATTTCTTTGTTTGATAAATATGCACATAGTTATAATACGCGAGAGTGCACATTGTAACGGCAGCTGCCTCTTGAGCGTCCATGACGTGCGAGTCGTGATGGTACCACCGCGCGAATGAGTTTCTCGCGAAGTTAAACGAGTGTGTAGCGACGTACTTTGGAGTTCGGTCAACTTTCCCGAGTACTTCGCGAGTAGTCTGGAGGTTAACTTATAAAAAGTTGGTCCCTTGTACATTTGCGTGTCTACTTTTGGTATGCATACAGAAAACATAAAAATTGCGCTGTCGAGACGATATCTGTTGTAGCCAGATACATTTACTGACTATTAGGGTTTACAGAAAAACTAGTGAAGGCTTGTATGAAATGACTAATTAAGCGCATCGATGGCTACAACTGACACCCTTTTTACAGCGCATTCATTGCATTGTGTTTACAAACAGTACTCTTAGTAAACTGCTGGTCGATAATCCGACTACCACTGTTATTTTTTTTTTATTAGCTTGAGTAGTTTTGATTTGGAAATATAATACATTATAGTCCATATTAATCAATTTCCCGATCCTTCTCCTACTTATGCTATGTCCAGGAGAGAATTTTTATCATGTTTTTGCCACATTTTAATTTTTTTTTTGTAATTTAGGTGAAAGGGAATTGGTAGAATTCTTGACTGAGGAAATCTTGGCAGAGAAGAAAGCCCAGAAAATCAAAACCATTCCTAGCGAATTTGAGGGATTCAGCGTCAAACTTAATGGAGCCGAAGTCTCACTCTCAAAAAAGGCGGGAGATGAAACGTAAGCTATCTTTTCAGTACTATTTGTTGCCTGTGAAAAATCATGGAATGTATCTTGTAAAGCTGTGCTTTTAATCGATTCCTTGTGAATCCTGATCATAATCTGGTTATGTATGTTTGTCGTTAAACATAGCCCCTATTTCACTATTAAAGCATTGTACGGACGTCTAAAATTCATCATCAGCTGACAATGGACGTTTTACACAGACATGACATCTGGGAGGAAATCCGATTCATGGGAGGAATGCAGATCCCGCCAATGTGGGGGATTTTAATAAAAATGCACTTTCTAGATGAGAAAAGTTTGGAAAAGTTGAATAAAAAAGAAATTAAAGCGCGCTTGGCAAAATTGAGGGAGATACAGCCGTTTAAAGAATGAATAAAATGACACTTCGTGAACTTATACTACGCCATTTTGTTACTATTATGTTGGTATCTCAGACTTGCTATTAACGAAGGTTGATTCGATTGTAGCCGACTGCCGACTTCATGTGATAGATGCGTAATTATGAAATTTTTCTAGCGGACTTTTTTCCAACGATTTTTTAAACTGTTTATCACCTTCCAAATTAAAGTAACCTAACCTAATACTACGCTAAACATGGTTTGTGTAACATGGTTTGTGCCCCTTTATAACGCCTACTCGCTTCAACGCAAGAAAAACATCCCAGTTTTCAAATAGTTTAGCGGCTACGCTAGGTTTGTGTAACATGGTTTATGTAACATGGTTTGTGCCCCTTTAACGTCAACGCAAGAAAAACATCCCAGTTTTCAAGTAGTTTAGCGGCTACGCCAGGTTTGTGTAACATGGTTTGTGACTATTATTAATTCTGTTTTTCATAATTACGTGTATATCACACGAAGTTAGCTACAATCGTATCAACCTTCGTTTAAAGCAAGTCTGAGATACCAACATAATAGTAACAAAATGGCGTAGTATAAGTTCACGAAGTGTCATTTTATTAATTCTTTAAACGGCTGTATCTCCCTCAATTTTGCCAAGCGCGCCTTAATTTCTTTTTTATTCAACTTTTCCACACTTTTCTCATCTAGAAAGTGCATTTTTATTAAAATCCCCCACATGGCGGGATCTGCATTTCACCCCGATTCATTTGTTCATTCAGCCACTATCAAGTCTAATTCAGACTTAATTTAGTTCATTCAAATATTCTGACACTTTAACATGATTTGTTATTGAAGAATTTCATCACAGTTTTAACGACTACATCGACATTTTACTATTGGTTTTATTATAATAGACTAGCTGGTTCCCGGCATGCGTTGCTATGCCATTCAAAGAAATAAATTTATTCTCCCTGCATGTCCTTTGCCGTGTGTCCCCGTTCCGTTCCATCTACCCCTTCCCTCGTCTCTTCCCTCCCGCGAACCCCACATCCACTGTTCCCCTTCCCCCTGCCTTTCCTCCCTGCCGCTAAAATATATGAAATACACACATTTTCATTTATGCAAATTTCGTAATGCCAGAGCTTACCATTTTATATAGCCTATCCGCCTTTATTACTCATAATCGCAGAATAAGATAATACCACAGTAATACAAACGGGTTAGGTGAAATTTGTACCACAATTTCACCTAACAAGTTCGTGTTACCGTGGTATTATCTTATTCTGCGATTATGAGTAAGGTGGTATATGTTATTCTGATGAATGAGCTATATTATTGTAAAGTTTCATTAAAATCCAATCAGTAGTTTTTGCTTGAAAGAGTAACAAACACACATGCATCCATACAAACTTTTGCATTTATAATATTAGTAAGATTACTGACAGCAAATTTCCAAAATGCTAAACTTTATTTCTTTTAATATTTCAGAATCAATATTTCTTTCAATGTCAACCACACAGTTGACTCTGAGCCCACGGACGCAGATGAGGGCCACAGCGAGAAGCAGGAGTTCACGGAGATGAGGTCCAAGCCCCAATTCGAGGTGGATATTGTCCGCGGAAAGTCTACCCTCAGCTTCACTTGCAGCTTCCTCCAGGACTCGGAGCCAGGACAAGATGGTAATGGTTACAGTATGTACATGAAGAACTAATCCCACTGCATGCATTCGTAGACTCTTTTACTAACACACAAATGGATTATCTTTAAACCATAGTTAACTAACTTACTTTACAATTTTTGAGTTAAGTGTTTGAAATGAGGGCTTCATATCATAACAGAAAGCTCTACCAGAGTCAGAGTAAAAATGTCTGTGATCAGTCAAGACAGTATTTCTCTGATTGGTTCGCTCTGGCAGAGCTAGATTATGATTTGGAACCCTCATTGCAACCTTTAACCCTTTTTAGATGAGCGTCATGTATACAAGCCAACCGATCGCGTGCCTAAAAGACGAGCATCATCATCTATGTATACATGACGCATATGTATGAGAATTTCAAATACCAGTTCACGGGTAACGCAAATTCTTTGATGACAAGGTCTTTAAAAGGTTAACTCAGAAACTGCAAAAAGTGAGTTTGTTCACTACGGTTTAAGACAATCCAAATGTTTTAAGACAACTTTGAAAATACTAGAGGAAATTGAAATACTGTACACTTAAAATTCCGTTTTTACATGGGGAATATGTTCCACAAAATACTGTGTTAAAAATACAGTACAATGTGAATACAATATATAGGAAAATGGGAGTTAAACACATTATTTTTTCCTACGGTTTTTGGGTAATGTATGCACGGGGGTGGGAAAAATCTAGGATTCTAATAAGAATGGCTATTTCCACTATATTTTATTGACCGTGGTGTTAGAAGAATAGAGAAATGTACTACAAACTCTGTTTATTTTAGTGTGCCCTACTTTGGTTAAGATTGAATAATAAAGATTGTTAAGAAAACACCTAATGAAAATTTGTTGAACTTTTATCTGCCGAGAGATATTTTATTAAGACTCACTAAATATTATAATACTGCAATGTTTGGGGTTTTAATGAGAACATAATTTGTAAAATAAGCACTAATAATAAACGTTTTCTATTTCAGATGATGTCTTTGGAATTGATGAGATCACCATGTACGAAGGAGAATGGAATGACAAGATATATGCTGTTGCTGGAGATGTACTTGATGGGGTAAATAATTAGCTTAAGTTCGAATTCCACTAAACTGCTAGACGCAGGCGATCCCTATTTACATGAAGCTGACTCACGAGTCATAGCTGCTTCTCTAGATTTTGTTAAATGTAGCTTCATAAATAGGAATTGCGTGCCATCTAGTAGGTTAGTGGGATCCGGGCCTTGCTGTAGTCAATTCACACTAAAATAAAGAACAAAAATAACAAAACTATATTTTGATCTCACATAAATATCTGAGCTCTAATAAACCCCAGTGATAAAACTTATTTAGAATTACAAATTATTCTTTCTGCATGAGGGGGAAATATTTACAGGGTACATGAAGACATACCTGTCAGACTTTAACCGGTGATTAGGAGTATTTGGAGTAAAAAATGTAGATGGCATTTTGGACTCTGTGAATTTTTTTTTGGTTTAAAAAATTCTTTCAAATTCAAACATTTTTTTTTCTTTCAAATGTAACCGACCCCCCAACCCGATCTTAACTATCCAATACCTACAAATTATATTTTAAAAAAAATCACCAGAGACAAAATGCCATCTACATTCACCGCTCCAATTGTAGCAAATCTTTTCTGAATTTGTATTCAATCCAGTCATCATTATTTCCAACTTAACTATTACTTTACAGTAAATTCAATCTTGTGGAAGTATTAATAAGTCAGGTACGCCTCATACATATGTCTGTTAATGTTATATTGTTGTGAAAATAAGCTTATAGGTCCGAGTGGTTAAGAGTTTTAGAAGTGAATGATCAGAATCTTAACAATTAACTTTTAATATGCTTTAACTACTAAATCCTAATGATTTTATTTATTTTGTAGTATCTGTACGACCTGCTGATGAACCTGCTCGAGGAGAAGGGTATCAGCAATGACTTTGCCGAGAAACTGTCAGACTTTAGCACTGGCTACGAGCACTCGGCTTATATCGGCCTCTTGGAAAGCGTATCAAAGTTCACCACAGGAAAGGCGTGAATCTCCTAATAATAATCTGCTAAAGGATTCCACACTATCGTAGTAAAGCTGTAATTTTAAATTAGTCTATTATTTTATGTTAATTTTTTCAGTTATACAAACTGAAGGTGTTATTATTAAAATGAGTGAGAAAATAAATATGAATGTATGATTGCTAAGTTTTTATTTTTATTATCCATTGAGATATTTGTTAATCTTACCTATACAGTGAAACCCTCTTAAGAAGTTCTCTCTTAAGACGTTTCGTGGCTTAAGAAGTTTGGTTTTTTTGGTCCCTCAGCCCAAAATTGACCCAATTTTTCCCACATATAAGGTTTTCCTGCTTAAGAAGTTTAATTTTTCCAGTCCCTTGGAAAACTTCTTAAGAGGGTTTCACTGTACTGCTGTCACGTATGTGATCCATCGGCTCTTTTCCTGTACGTGTCGCATATCTGATCCATTTTCTAAAACACAAACATTCCAAAACATGCCATGTGATGGGATAGATTGCTTTGAAATGATCAGCACTGTAAAGGTAAATGTAATATTCTGTTAACCACTCAGGTATGTAACTGTCAGATTTGTAAAAACATTGTTTTATTTCCGCCTCATGGTTAAAGCTCTATACATGAAACATTTCTGAACGTAGCCGAATACTAAAAACTGTTTTCGAAAGGTTATGAAATAAGCTTTCAAATTGTTACATATATTACAAATAAATATTAACATTTGTAAATATTAAAATTTAGAATGCAAACATAAAAAATTGTAAAAATGACTTGTAAGATGTTTTTATGTGAAAACGGTACTAAAATCTTGGATTATGTAAAAAAAAAAACACTTATTCTATTGCATAATAAATAATTTTGTCACCTCACTTTTATACCATTTCATAAAAGAATATTTGGGTGAAATGCAGATCCTGCCAAAATCTGGAAATTTAATAGAAATGCACTTTCTAGATGAGAAAAGTGTGGAGAAGCTGAATAAAAAAAAATTAAGGCGCGCTCGGCAAAATTGAGGGAGATACAGCCGTTCAAAGTATTGAGAAAATGTAACTATGACAGCCCGGCGGCCATTGCATCACTGTTATGTTGGTTCCCTGATACAAACAAGAGGTAGATACAAACCCTGCTTTGCCAAACAAACCATTCAAAACCTGGGATGTTTTTTAAAGTAAAGATAACATACACAATCCCGCTAAACAAACCCTGCTTTGCCAGACAAACCATTCAAAAACGTAGGCTGTTTTTTAAAGTAAAAATAACATACACAAGCCCGCTAGACAAACCCTGCTTTGCCAGACAAACCATTTAAAAACGTAGGCTGTTTTTTAAAGCAAAGATAATATACACAAGCCCGCTACACAAACCCTGCTTTGCCAAACAAACCATTCTAAATATATACGAATAGAGGTTTGTTAACATTATAATTCTGTTTTTCATAATTACGCGCCTCATTATGTATCCCACGAAGTCGGCTACAATCTTATCTAGCTCTTTGAATCAGGGATACCAACATAACAGTGATGAAATGACCGTCGGGCTGTCATAGTATCGGTTCGCGAAGTGAAATTTTATTTAACGCAATTGAAAATTAAAATTATTCAAAAAAAAATTCTATTGCTTTCCGCACTTTTTTTCATCTTCCAAATTAAATTTCCCAACTTAAAACGCGGTGAAAACATGGTTTTTGGCAAAAAAAAACAAATTTTGGCAGGATCTGCATTCCTTCCGAATATTTAATAAAAAATTAACAATGCCTAAAAATCTGTTTCTACAAAATATGTCTTTTTTATATACTTTTATGAACAACTTTGAATAGAAATGTAAAGCTTGATTCAATATGAATCTTCTACTTTTTGTTTTAGGGTTGTCACTAGAACAATAACAGAGTGATACGATTCCTGTGGGAACACACGCGTTAGCATGAAAATACGCATGTATAAAATGGTATGGTGAAATTTAGATTTTACAGAAGTGGAAAAACTTTGTTCAGTGGAAAAATTACAGAGCGCCCCAATAATATGCGGATGAAGATCAATGAAGATGCAAGTGACAAGAAGAGCCAAGAAGATCCAAAAGAGCCGAGAAGAGGCAAGAAGAAGGAAGATACATAGAAAGGGGGGAAAAACAATGCTCAATCCGTTCCTTTATTCCTGCCCATCCTTAATTCCAATATTGGCTTATTAGGTTGCCATGTATACCGGTCGATTAAACTCCAACCTCCTTCCCATCCTCAGAGCATGTGTTCCAGTCCTAACAAATCAGTGCCCCCTGGTGTACCGGTCTCACCGGGACAGGAGTACTCCTGGCTGGGGCGGTACAATCGTATCGTATCGTATCGAGCGCCCCAATAATATGCGTATGGCAAGCATCATAAAATTAATGGCTCAGTATCAGTATTACGAATAAGACAAATTTTAATATCATACATAGATTTATTCCGATGCCTTTTAAGATAATGATAAAATATGAGTAGCAATTCATTAAATAGAATTGATAAATAATAAAGATAATTCAATTCTGGTGATAAAACATTATATATTAATTATTACACAATAAATTACTATTTAAGTGTTATGCTTGAAGCGGGCTTTTTATAATTGAGCCTCTAAAAACTACTGCATCTAGAACATCAGCTAAACTGCACGACAGTTTATCAAAATATGAGGTAAGGTGTGGCAGTGTCTAAAAAAAGAGTCTCGTTATGTCAATAAATTATAACGAGTAAACAATGCTTCTCAATTTTATGAAATTAGTGAATGTAAAAAGAATCACATTTTTTTCTCCATAGTAAATACAGATGATAAAATTAAAACCCTGTTTGAAGTTCTCGGGAACATCAGTTATTCGTCTTTTTGTCCAGCCTTGCTCATTTGCCACATCTCTTCAAACTCGTCCCTAAGGCCAGCGTGACGAACATTCCTTTCATTGACCTTGGCAGAACGCGAGGGCTTCTTGTCATAGTTAGTTTCATAATCTTTAGAGGATCGAGAAGGTTTTCTTTCTTGTTTGGTTTCAGGGTCTTTCAAGAACTGCGATGGCTTTTCCTCTTGTTTAGAATCCTTTTCAATGTCGATTGATGATTTAGGAGGACTGCTTCCCGGTTGCTGACTCTCGTCCCAAGCGAATTCAAAGGGATATTGCGGGGTCTTTCCCACCTCACTTTCATCCTCAAGTTGAATGACCTGACGCCCCGCCGATCCTTTGCAAAGCAGACGTTCTCGTATATCCAGCTCCTCTCCTTCCACTCCTGTTATACTTTCAAATAGTTCTTGGGCCGATTTAGCCTCGGTAACTCCTCTCTTTTGGAAGAAGGATGCAATGTTGGTGCAGTCTCTCAGCATGAACTGCAAGCCGCTGGGATGGTCTGGCTCCACAGATTGGGACACATCTATAAACCAGCAGTGTTGGTTGTGCCACAGAATGTTGTACTCTGAGAGATCAGCGTGGACAAGGCGTCCTGTATTGTACAAAGTATCCATGAAGTGGACGACTTGCCTGTACGCCGACCTCCACTCAGAAGGGCTTAATGTAGCTTCCCTTAACTGTGGGGCTGGCCTATGGTTTTCACCGATAAAGGACATTACAAGAATGTGTTTCTTCAGGCAGATGACTTCGGGGCACTTCAGACCCAGTTTTTGAATTCTCATCATGTTATGCATCTCCTTTTCAGCCCACATGTGTATAACTTTCCTGTGATTAAGCTTTGAGAACCGTTGCTTGAATCTATAATCGTCCTTGATGTACTTTTCCCTGGTTTTGAACTCGTTGAGTGTAGTTTTGAAAATCTTGATAGCGCACTCTTTGGGAAGAACCATGGCGGTGTAAGCGGGATCACTATCTGCGTGCACAACAACTGATTCCTTCCCTGTAGCGATGACACCATTGACCTTCTCCAGCATACCATTATTAACAAACTTGTAAAGAAGCAGTCTCGTGGGCTCATCCACCCCGAGCACAGCAGTAGCGTGACTCTCTTTCCTGTCCAGCATTTTGTTTCTCTTGGATTGTTGTGACCTTGAATGCGCCTTCAAACTGTTGAACACTTTGTTGGGAAGTTGCATGTCAAAAGATCCAGGGTCACCTGTCTGGAACTCCGGAGGGAACTCCATGACCTTGCTGGCATTCCTCCTTGCAGATATGGTCTTGTCATGTTTAGTGACAACTTTACCATTTTGAAACTTATATCCGCACGCAGGCATACTGGCATATTCTTTGTCGTTTGATTCGAAGTGGTCGAACTCCTCGCGTTGATCAGTTTCTTCTTCGGGCTCCTGAAGAAGTTGATCAGGAAACAACTCATATTTATACAAACCGTTTCTCTTCATCTCATTGATTTTGATCTGCTCAGAGTATTCCTGGTCGAACTGAGCCTGCAGCAACATCGCTATGGTAACATCTGAATCGCAAAACTCCGGTAGAACTTCGGGTTCCAACGGTGGAAGTAATTCGGGGGGAATTTCACCATCATTTGACACGCGCCTGTCTGCTACAACCTGGGCGTACAAAATAGTTTTTTTAGGTTCGATAACTAATACTTCTTCCGACATTGTTGCAGACGTTGACGAAAATCTCCTAGATTTTATTATTGTTTTAATAAAAATTACGGAGGAACTGACAACAAAAATGAAAATTCAATACAAGTTTGCGCAAATTACTGTCCGCAGCTGTCAAAAGTCAATAAAGAACTATTTTTATTTTGTAGTGAAAAAGTGAACGCTAGGTTGTCTACCCTGTTTGCTATTTCACAACATGTTGCAATTTTAGAGATGGATATTTGGAATCGATATTAAATGATTTTTTTGTCCCATGAAAATATTTTCAAACATAAAAAATATATTTTCTGCAGAAATCAGAGTTCCAACCATACACCAGAAGTCATAAATAAACCAATCTCCCAGAAGTCTATGGTTGGCTTCGAGCTTCAGCGTTGCCAGAAGGTTACTTTTGTAACCTTTTAGGTGATTTTTAACTCCGAAAGGTTTCTTTCAGGTTACACTACGTCGCTCTAGTTCTTTTTACTCCAACAGACCATTTTTAGCGAAATTGAGTTAAGTATGCAGTAGTTCTCAGAAAGTCTTTATGTATACAATGCAAGTGAAAAAAATTTTTTTTTAAAAATATTTTGGGGGTTTTCAAAACGCACTTTGTCTTACGTCCTCCAAAATGAAACAACTTTTCGAGCGTATTTATCCAACATCCACACGTTGGCCAAAAGGACTCCCGTTTTTAAACCGGCCGTTCAGTCAAATTTCATAGGAATTTCTCCAACATCCAAGCTGTATCTTAGCCAACGTGCGAAATTCAAACTCTCGGTTCCGGGCGTATTGCTCTAACAGACCACACAGCCAATAGCAGCGCAGCGGAGGACCAATTGTTTGCGTTCATTCCAAACATTCGTTCGTTTAGCCCCACGAAAGTAAATATCTTCACTTATGATTATGCTAGTTACCAAGTTACTTTAGTGGTTTTCTGGGAGATTTCTTCAGGCAAAATGCATAAAGATGTAAACTGTGGAAAAGGTTAAAAAATTTTAAGGAAAACATAACAGATAATTAATATTACAATATTTTCTCAGCAAATTGCATCAACTTGTCGTCCGTTACAGGGTGGTTATAATAAAGTTGTGTATTTTTTGAGAAAATATTGTAATAAATGCCAAGTTCTATATTGTGGTGAAATATCGTACTAAAAATTGAAATAACCTTCGTCGCTGTTTTAATTTAATTTAACCAATTAAAATATTAAAACGAATTGACTGAAATTGAAGAAAAATCAATTAACGAAGAGTATAAGGACGACATTATACGGAATACACTCGGAATTTGATCCTTAAGGCGTATGTGTATAAAGAGGTATCGGTATGTTTATACGTAATTATTTAAATCTTCGTGTAAAAATACCTATTTATGATATTTAAAACAATTATAAGAATAAGAACATTGAATGAGCTTTTGTTTTAAGCACATTTAATGCCTAGTATCGGTATGTTTATCAACCTTTACGTAATTATTTAAATCTTTGTTCAAAAATACCTACTTGTGATATTTAAAAAACACAATTATTAGAATAAGGACTGATGTATTATAGTACCTATATACCTAATATATGTGTCCATCCACCAAATCTTAGTGTAAGCATTATTATACTTCAGATACTTAAAAAAAACCAACAATTAGAATAAGGAAATGAAGGAGTTTTAATTTTCGGTATATTTAGTTCCTAAAATATCTGTTTGTTTATCAACCAAATTTGCATGTAATTATTCAACTTATGATATTTAAAACAAGCCAATTATTAAAATAAGGAAATCAAGGAGTTTTCATTTTCGATTCATTTAGTTCCTAAAATATCTGTATATTTATCAGCCAAATCTTCGTGTAAAAATTCTACTTATGATATTTAAAACAAGGCAATTTTTCGAATAAGTACAACGAATTTGTTTTTGGCACATTTAGTGAGTAACAGCTTCATGTTTATCTACCTTTACCTAATTATTTAAATCTTTGTGTAAGAATAGGTACCTACTTGTAATACAAAACACAATTATTAAAAAAATAAAGACAATGCAGGAGTTTTTTTGCTTTTAGTATCTAATATTTATGTGTTTATCTACCAAATATTTGTGTCAGAATTCTACCTGAGATATTTAAAACATGTTAATTATTAGAATAAGGAAATAAACAAGTTTTTGTTTTCGGTACATTTAATGCCTAAAGTATCTTATTATTTTAATCAACCAAATCTTAGTGTAACAATGAAAACATTTTTGGTATGTATATTTAGTGCCAAAGATCAGTTGTATTTGTGTACCTATAAATATCTTATTATTGAAATCTTCATGGGAGAATTGTACAACGAATGACAATGAAAGCATTTCTATTATTTTATACATTGAGTGCCTCATTTTTCTTATGTGTTTGTTTATTTCTTACCTATTCGAGTTTTATTTTGTTCGAGCTTTGGATTGTCAATAAAAACGTTATTACCGGGAGGAATGCAGATCCGGGCACCGTCTGGAAATTTAATAAAAAGGCACTTTCTAGATGAGAAAAGTGTGGAAAAGCAGAATAAAACAAAAATTAAGGCGCGCTCGGCAGAATTGAGGGAGATACAACCGTTCAAAGTATTTAAAATTTCACTTTACAAACTGATATTGACAGTTCGCCCGCGTCCGCCCGCCATTTTTTTATAACCTAATACGCTAAACATGGTTTGTGATAGAAAAGAAAGTGCCCCCTTCGTAGCGCCTGCTCGCGTCACGGCAAAAAAACATCCCAGTTTTCAAGTGGTTTAGCGGCTACGCTAGGTTTGTGTAATATGGTTTGTGATTTTGGCGTACTATTAATTCTGTATTAGGTCTGGGATCCAACATAAGCAATGAAAACATGGCGAACGAACTGTCAATATCAGTTCGCGAAGTGAATTTTTAAATACTTTGAACGGTTGTATCTCCCTTAATTTTGCCGAGCGCGCCTTAATTTATTTTTTATTCATCTTCTCCACACTTTTCTCATCTAGAAAGTGCCTTTTTATTAAATTTCCAGACGGTGCCCGGATCTGCATTTCACCCTTATTACCTACTATTCGCACATTTTTAATGATTAGGTATCCCATTCATTTGACCTTTTTTACCTAGATCAATTTCCAGTTATTTAATTTCAGCTCCTTTTGTAACCCTTCTAATAATTTGGCCCAACTAAGTGGTACCTCAAATACTGGAATACATTTGTTATGAAGCTAAAAATGTGGTTAGTGGTTAGGATTGTTTTATGACCTCTTTTTTTTACAAGTCTGTATTGTGTAATAGACGTAAATCACATCCCATGTGTTCGAACATAGGATCATTTTTACAAAGAACTCGTCGTCTATTGTTTTATACATTTATAAAGAACTTGTAGCTATCTATTGTGTTTCAAAATCCTTCGAGTTAACTTTTTATTTTAAAATGTTGGATACTACACTTCTGTTATCACACGACGGCCTCCTGTGGTCGAGGGATAAGACTCTCAACTAGCGATCCGGATGTCGCAAATTTCAATCCCATCGTGCACAAGTAATTTTAATTTTGGTAGATTTGTTTATTTTGGGGGGCGGGTATGGGTACCGCCATCCCGGGAACCATTAATTGGATAACCACCATCTCTGCCATAGGTCACCCCGAGTGGTTCGCTACGTTTGGTGACTTAGCAAGGGTGCCCGGGTTCATGGGGTTATGTTCGTCCAGGTCTTGGCGGCGGATACGACTGCCCACCTGTTGCGTGGTGAGAGAGAGATAGGTTAAGGGAGGCTTTTTGACCTTTCCAGCCGGACTCTCCCGACTCTCGCCTTACACCGCAATTGGAGAGATAGATTCATACGTCCGTCACTCCCGGACATACTGACCCTATCCTTACCTTCCTTATAAAGACTCCTCCAAAGTGAAATTATTTTCCTTAGGGCCACCTGTGTGGAGCTAATGTAAATATATATATACATATTTCACAACTTTAACCATTAAAAAAACGTACGTGTAGGTATATGTGTTTTTATGTTTAAATAGTGAAATAACACAAATCAATAAAAAATATATACATATAAATATATATACATGCTGTATTTGCGACACGTTCCAGAGTGGAAGATACTCTCAGTATCACCCTGATGTAAGACCGCCATTTCGAATTGAAGCATTGCTTGAAATGGCTTAAGCCGTGGTTGTTGACTCGATCTGAATAGCCAGGTACTTACCAACCTTCATAACTGCATCCCCTTCCCGCTACATCCAGCCTCACAAAATTGGGTATGCTATGTATAGCCTGACTCGGTCCAGGCGGTTGGGAGCGGTTGGGACTCTTGTGCAGTATTAACATAAAAATAAAGTCACGTAAATCAATCCAACCTTTCGGGTCTGATCATACTAAATCTCCGATTTATATGCCGTAATAAATATGATAAAAATAATACGAGTGTATATTATATATTTGAATAGCATTGTTTTAGTGCAAAAACGCTTTACAATATATGTTCTCAGGGCCTACGAGGGGATGCTGTGTGGAGGGTCTTTTTGAGGAAAGGAAGAATAGGAAGTTCTAGGATGGAAACAGGAATGAGGGGTGGGTAGGAATCTGGGGGTTAGTGTGTATATGAGTGACGGACGTAAGAAACTGTCCAACCGCGGTGCAAGGCAATGGGGTCGAGAGAGTCTGGCTGGAAAGGTCCAAAGGACTCCTTCACGCAGCTGGTGGGCAGACTCCTCCGCCGTCAAGACCTAGACAAACCTCACCCCATGAACCCAGGCACTCCTGCTAAGTCACCAAACGAAGCGAACCACTTGGGGAGACCTTTTCACAGCTCCACACAGTAGTCCCTGAGGAAAATAATTCCCCTCAGGGCCTATGTCATTTTTAGGAAGGAAGTAGAGTAAGTTGTGGGAAGAAAAAGGTATAAGGGGTGGGTAGGAATCTGGGAGTCAGTATGTCAAGGAGTGACGCACGTATGAATCAATCCCTCCCCACTGCGGCTAAAGCGATGTTCCGAGAGTCCTACTGGAGAGGTCTACAGATCTTCCTCAACCAGTCTTTCCCGATCCGGCCTGCCACGCAGTTTGTGGGCAGATGCATCCGTCGCCAGGATCCAGACAAAACTCACAACGAGACAGAACCCGGCCACCCCTGCTAAGTCACCAAACGTAGCGAACCACTTGGGGTGACCTATGGCAGAGGTGTTGGTTATCCAATAAATGGTTCCCGGATCGGCGGTACCCATACCCGCCTCTCAAATAATAACTAATAAACGTAGGACCTATCTGATGACTTACGGTTGACGACTAGCAGCCAACAATAAAACACGCCTGAAACATTATTTAATAAGTATAATTGTCTGAAAACGTACGTTTTCATTGATGATTTTACGATGTTATTATTTAACAAAAAAATTACTCTTGAAACTTGTTTCCCAACCAAGAAACAAATTATTTCTAAAAAATTGTCGAATGTTATAAGAAACTATTTAAAAATCACACCCGAATATTTAGGTCTCACTGCGAAAACATAGGACACATAAGCTAAATCCATAAGTACCTATCAAAGTTCAATGAATTCAAATGCTTTCCGATCTCCCTGTAATACCAAGCACGTTAGATAAAGTAACTTCACGCAAGAGTACGCGCTCTTGTCTAACATCCAGTGTCATTTGTCCAATATCCAACTTTCGCAAACAAGAATTCGTCACTTTGGCCAACATCCAAATTAAAAACGTGTTTTCTGCGTAATTTTATACATTTAGAACATATTGTACTTAAAAAAAACAATTCGTTATACTTTAAAACATTTTAGTAGACTTACAATTTAGCTAATTTAATTTTATATGCCTTTTTCGTAAAAAAACTTTAAAGCGCTGTTTCTCACGATTTACGTTTTGGTCTATTGGAGTAAAACGAACTAAAGCGACGACTACTCAAAAGGTTACTTTTAGGTGATTTTTCGGAATTCGTAGAATTAATTCCCTACGGAATTAGAACCTACGGAATTTAAAACAAAAACGGACAATTACAAGTCCATTCGTTTCATAAACGGACAATTGCTCCTTTTAGTATCAATAGCGAACGTAAGCATTTTTAAACTTAAAAATAAAATAGCTAATAGTATTAAATTATGGAATGTTATGTATTACGGCTTAAGATTCTTTACGCGCAAGGATTATATAGGTAGAAAAAATATCATATTTTTCATGCCGGTATATTCGAAACAAAAAACTCGCTCTACTGAAAAATAATCCAAATGGCTTATGTCCCACTTTGATACCAAGCTCCTCATTAGTGGCGTTGCGAGGGGGGGGGGGGGGCGGCCCGCCGGGCGGGTGCCTCCCGACAGGGGGTGAAACTCGACCGCGGGAAAAAATTTACGAAGGTCACCAAAGTATTGTATACATGAACACGGTCTGTTATTTTCTTTCATATGTTCCCCGTGGAGTGCCCCGAATTTTGTGTTTAGGTCTTTTATAGGCGAACATGGCTCCACTTTATTTGTGGAGAAATCTGAAATTCTCTACCCCCTTCCCTCCCCCCCCCCTCCGCCCAGGATGGACTAATTTTATGAGGTCGAAATACCTAACCGTTTTGAATAATTTTTCTCAAGTCAACTATAGGGGGGGTGGGGGTGACATCCGCCCCGGGTGCCACCCATGCTAGCTAGGCCACTGCTCCCCATGTATTCCATCAACTTTTTACCATACCACTGTAAAAAATATGAAAGGTTATTTTTCACACAAAAAGGTTACATTTTTATGCTACGCCCAAATGCTTGCGACAAGCAGCTTGCCGCAAGCTCAGGCAAGCTCTGACAAACGAATGGCTGGCTTCCACACACTTGCGAGCGCGCCAGTGTGTTCGGAGCATCCAAGCGCGGCGGACGTCTACCTTAGAGTATATATTGTTACTCTAAGACTATACTATGTTTGCGTTAATCTATTTTTATTTTGGTTCCATGCCAACTCAGAATGAAACCAACTGAGAAACACCTCAGAAAGATCTTTAAAAGCTATGAAAAAATAATTTTAAAATTGCCGGTAACCCTAACCTAACTTAATCATTTTTTTTATCGTGACCTTTCTGAGTTGGCCGGTCACCTTTATTTTAACGCGAAATAAAAGACAAGGGGATAATATATTTTTAATACCATTGAACCATTGAAGAAGATAATACTAATAAAAATATGAAAAAGAACAAGACACAGAAAAATACAATGTCTAGTTCACACGCGGTAAAAGTGAAACCTTCAGAAAACTAAGGTAGAAAAGAGTGGGGAAGCTACGAAGCACCGCACAAAGAGGAGACATTATCTTGCAGGCTAAATCCTATAGATTTTTGTCTCTTTTTAGTGCCACTTTTTCGTTTCATCGAGTTTCAAATCACAACGGTGCCAAAGAAGTTCGAACTCGAAGATCACTTGTCTTTATATAATATTGCCTTGTATTATAAAAAAAAGTTATTCTAACAAAAATCATGTTTTTTTTGTAATAATACTGTATAAATCATCAATAAAATATTATTTATTTATTTTGACTCTTTAGGTAAATCCAGTCGCAATAAATTACGTTAGTGCATTAAATTTATGTACTTAAAAGAATAATAAGTCAGGCTCGCCTCATACGCCATTCATATTCATATGTCTCGTAATATTATCATAGACCGCACGGAGCAAAAAAGGCGTGCATTCGCCACCAGCTCCGAAGTTCCACTGAG
This sequence comes from Limnephilus marmoratus, assembly GCA_917880885.1. NCBI lineage: Eukaryota > Metazoa > Arthropoda > Insecta > Trichoptera > Limnephilidae > Limnephilus > Limnephilus marmoratus. The sequence continues at coordinate 24,178,666 of OU862919.1, read as the reverse complement.
CGCGACCGAGCGCTTGCCGCTTGTGGCCAAAATATCCGACCTCGATCGGATCGGCGGCAAGCTCTCGCAAGCTCTTGCAAGCCTACGCAAGCCAAGCCACACGCGCGGCACCAGACGCTGGGGCTTGTGGACGCTTGCAGAGGCTTGCCACGTATTTGGACGCGGCTTTATATATTTTAGGTGACTTTGTACAAGACACGGCTGGCAACACTGTCGAGCTTCGACTTCGACATATTTTTATTTTTCCATGGTTGGTAAAACGTCTGTCAAAATTAGCAGCGGCCAGCGGAGGGCAAGTGTCGGCTAATATTCTTTATATTTATAATTTTTACGGATTGCCATTACTTATCATTAAAATGTTAACTCAATTATAGTTGAAGATAATATGAAATACCTTTATTTGTTTCTCTAATACAATGTCTTCAAATAACGATGGTAAATAAATCATATTATATTTTTTTAATTTTTCATAAATTTGTGTTTTTTTGCCTTCTGTTGCATTACTAAATCACGTCGTTATTTGTTTTTAAACAGCTTTTAGAAATATTATTCATAATTAATAGGTTATATATAAAAATACAATTTAGTTTAAGTTTAAATACTATATTATATCAGATTTTATTATACAAAAAATAAATCATTATTGTGAATTTAGGTATGTTATTTTAGCCAGGGGCGGCCCTAGGGCGGTGCGAGCGGTGCGACCGCACAGGGCGCCGTCGTAAGGGAGCGCCGAAAACACCCGACGACTGATCGACTATCTATCGATAGTATCGATCGTGCGCTTAAATCGTGTGGTCGGTGCGGGGAGCAAGCAGTGTTGCCAACGTAGGCGATTTTTCACCATTTAGGCTACTCAGGACGAGAATCGGCGACGAAAAAATCTAAAAGGCGACTGGTCGTGTCATGTCAAACCAGTCATGGACTTAGCAAACGCATTACAATTGCTGAAAAACTGCACGAAATTTGTGAAGCAGTACCGGACTTATTCGTCTGCTCAAATAACAGCTTAGGGAATAGCTTCCCAGGCTGCGATAGATTCTACGCTTAAGCCAGTCCGATCCCGAAGAAAGAAGCGATTATTTGAATATGAAGCTGCAGATGAGACACCAACAAATCCCGAAGAACTGTTTACAATTAACGTCTTTTATCCTATAATAGACATATTTGAAAATGCATTGGTCACTCGGTTTGGACAATTTTCGGATATCCGCGGATATGGATATCCGCAACGTACTTACGTTCGGCTATGTGTCAAGAAAGACTTTCAGATCTTGTAATATTATCAAACTGAGAATGATATTGCCCAAGGGTTTTTTTTTACGTTAACTCCACACAGGAGGCCCTGAGGAAAATAATTTCCCTCAGGGCCTATGTCATCTGGGATGCTGTGTGGAGGGTCTTTTTGAGGAGAGGAAGGAATGAACATTGGTCTTGAAGAGACCCATGTTGTAGGAAGGAGGAAACACAGAGGCCGGCACATCATTCCACAGCCGAGCTGTTGAACACAAGAACGAGTCGAAGAAACGACCCGTTCTCATGTGGCAAATGTCAACCGTGTACAAATGTTGGGCACGCGTTTGGCGTGTTTCCCGACTATGCACCGGTGCTGAAGGGATCAATGATGCTTGTTCCTCGGAGCATCTTCCATTGTAATACCGGTAGAACAAGGATAGCATTCCCACCCGACGCCTGTGCTCTAAAGATTGCAATCCGTCTGTTAAGATGGGAGAATCTATCAAACGGACCGCCCGTTTCTGCACAGAGTCGAGGGTATTTTTTCAGGTATTTTGAAGCTCCAGACCAGAGGTGGCTGCCAAATTAAACCGTGGGGCGCACTTGTGATTTGTACAGGGTTAGCAGTTGTGTACTATTAAAGTATCTGCGGGCCCTGTACAGTACGCCCAGTTTCTGTGAGGCTAACTTTACTCTGGCTTCGATGGAGCCCCCATACCTGAGCTGGTCACTTAGGGTTACACCAAGCATTTCGATGGAGGGCCTGTTCGGAAGATTGCTTCCGTTGAAAGAGACTAGATTTTCATTTCGATCCCTTTTAGACGTAATCAGATAAGATTGGGTCTTTGAAACATTAAATTCAACGAGATTATTTTTACCCCAAGAGAAAACACTCTCGAGGTAACCGTTCATTCTTTGCTTCAAAGCCCTACGAGCTGTTGGAGTTTGTGAGCCCTTTGGGGGCTTGTCAAAGAAAAAGCTATCATGAACTGTACTGTCATCCGCGTAACAGTGAATTGGTGCACATGACAAAAGGTCGTTGATGTGCAATTAAAACAAAGTCGGAGACAGAACCGATCCCTGCGGGACGCCAGCATTTATCGAGTGTGAGGAAGAGGTGAAACCATCGACTACCGTCTGAATCGACCTCTCCCTCAAGAAGTCGGCAATCCACGTACACAAGGATGCGGGAAGTCCGTAAGAATGCAGTTTGTTGACAAGTCCTCGGTGCCAAACCCGGTCAAAGGCCTTGGAGATGTCCAGTGCAACCGTTTGGGTCTCACAGAAACGTTCCAGGCATCGCCCCCAAACATGCGTCACATACGCGAGAAGATCACCGCACGAGCGGTTCCGCCGGAATCCGTATTGACGATCGTTAATAATTTTGTTCTTCTCGAGGTATGTGAGCAGTTTGTCGTTGATCACACGTTCCATCACCTTAGACAGAACTGATTTGATCGCTATGGGGTGGTAGTTGGCCGGGTTGGAGCGGTCAACCTTCTTTGGAATAGGATGGATAACCGCTTTTTTCCAACCAGAGGGCACAGAGCCAGTCTTCAGGGACATTTTAAAAAGCGTCGTCAAAATTGGAGCTATTTCTGCAGCGCACATCTGCAGTACCAGGGCAGGTATTCCGTCAGGCCCACTAGCTTTATCAACATCAAGCCCTCGTAAAACTTGGAGTTCCCGATGCCGGATCCTCAGCTTTTTCATACGAAAACCGCAGTGAGGAACCGATGTCGGGATAGCACCTTGGTCATCGAGGGTCGAGTTATCCGCAAACATTTTACCTAATAAGTTAGCCTTTTCGGTGGCGGTGTTTGCTAGTGAGCCGTCAGGTCTGGTAAGAGGTGGCAGACTGGATTTGCAGAAATTGTGACCTATAGAGCCCGCAAGCGACCAGAATTGCCTGCTGCCATGCGGCCATGCCGCCAGCTTTCTGCTGATCTGCTGGTCGTGCTCGAATTTTGACCTATTTATGATTCTCTTGGTTTCCTTTGCCATTTTGTTGTAAGCTGTTCTGTCTTCGGATGTTCTAAATGTGTTGTAGGCTCGGTAAGCCGCGTTTTTTCGTCGCACTGCTTCAGCGCATTGTCGACTGAACCACGGCTTTGAGCCTACACCAGTTTCCTTAACAGTAGATTTGATGAAGCCATCCATCGCGGATGTGATGACTTCACCAATTTCCTGGGGTTAAATTATTCTGATTTAATAAAAAAAATTCGCAAGGGCAAAAGCAAGAAAAGTTGTGTTCTAGTGTTTTTATTGATTTTGCAGATTTAATAAATGTGATCGAACATATATTTTTAAACGACTTCGAAAAGGAGGAGGTTCTCAATTCAACTACATATAATTTTTTTATGTTTGTTACCTCAGAATTTTCGACTGGATGAACCGATATTGATGATTCTTTTTTTTATTTGAAAGCTAGTGCTTTCAGTGCGGTTCCATTTCAATTTGGTTCAGTTCTGAGAATGGCACCCATGAGAAAACCATATAAGTCTTAAATTTGCATTAAGTATGTGCGTGACAAATGGACGAATATTTCAATCTCAACCGATTTTGATGATTCTTTCTTTATTGGAAAGGATGTAACTTCAAGGGTAGTTTGGTTAGGTTCTGATTATGGGATCCATGGCAAAGTAACGGAACTCTTCAATGCTTAGGAGCAAATTAACGATACTCGGCCGAATCTTTTATAGGCTATCCGAATCTTTGAGTCACCTACCGTAACGTCGTTATGGTCAAGTAATGTCTGTCTCATATGAGCAGCACGTTCAGTAAGTCTACCCATATTCAGACTTCAGATTCACTAAAAATCAAGAAATAAACAAAAATTTTAACAAAACAAAAAAGTCTTAAAAAAATGCACTAAAAAGTAAAAAAATAATTTCGTATTCTTTTACAACTTAATAATCAACTAAAATTTTCTACTCATCAATATGTAGGTACGATTGTTATTTTTGGAGTCGGTGTCAGCCAAGGTACCCGGCTCGGCGTGTCTCCCCCCTCTGCGGCGGGAGGGGAACTGTCAAGTGTTTGGGGAGCTGTCAAGTGTCAAGCTGTTTTAATTAGGAAATTATTTTTTTACTTTTTAGTGCATTTTTGAAGTCGTTTTTTGTTTTGTTAATTTTTTTGTTTTTTTCTGATATTATTTCTAATCTGTCCTACTAGGTACTAAAGTAAAGTTGCATAACTGCATAGAATTAGCTCTATTTTTTGTCAGGGGGGGGGGGGGCGCCACCAAGAGATTTCGCACCACATAATAATTTAGCTAGGGCCGCCCCTGATTTTAGCATAAGATAAAGAATTAGGGTAAAGTTTTCTATAAGTCTTCAGTGTATTTTAATAAGATACTATATTAAATATTCAAGCATTGTGTAGGAAACCTAGACAAAGGAAAATAAAATATAATAAATAAATTTCTCCAATTTGCATTTACATATAAGCATAAACTCTTCTTCTCCATTAACCCATTGTACCCTTCAGTAACCCAACTTCTTTCATCATTAACCCATTGTATGTGGATGTCACTGCAGTTAGGTTGCTAGTCGCCATGCCCGGTTGCCTTGTGAATATATAGTATACGGAAAAATGCCGCATACAGGGTCACCTAGCATCGAAACGTTACGCATTGAAAAAGTTGGTTATCTTTTAGGATTGCTGGCCACGCTTAATACAATTTTTTTTTAAATAGCACTGATTCAATTTAATTACTATGAAAGTCAACTATTTACATCCGGGGAAAGGGAAATACTGCATTTAAAACTACAATTACATGAATTGATTTTTTTTTCTTTTTTATGGGAAATGGGATGACCGCCATATTGATGTTTTACAATGATTTCTAGCTAAGTTGGTATTCCTGATATTTCATATTAAATTAAAGCATGAACAGCTATCCTCAAAGTTTACCAAAGGTGCTTAAATAGTTCAGCCATTTTATTCCCTAAGCTTAATTTTTCTGAGGCCCTACAGTTTACTGGCATATTAAAGCTCTTAAAAAATGTGCCAAATACATAATACCAGTGCAAGGTCATGGGAACGCCCAATATGATTGTTTTATGCTAGACTCCCTCTCCGCGGAATCAAAAAATCCCCAGAAATATGAGAAACTCCCCAGATTTCAGTAGTAAACCAAGGAGGCGTCTACTAATATCTACAGGAATTCCAAAAACTGAAAAAATCGAACTAATATCTATGGGAATCAAAGTGTTGACGAATATCTACAGCTCAAACTGTTGATTAATATCTATGAGAACCAAAGTGTTGACGAATATCTACAGTACTGTCAGAGGTTGGATTTGCAATTATGTATAGCATATTGGAATAACGTAATATTGCGTATGCAGTTTAAAAAACTTAATTTATGTAAGTATGTATGTAAAAATCCCTAATATCGGACTATTGGACACATTTAGCTGATTAGTCCAACCTACGCTCTGTAGATATTAGTTCAACCTACGCTCTGTAGATATTAATCAACACTCTGAAGTTCGTAGATATTAGTTCAACATATGAGCTGTAGATATTCGTCAAACCTACGGGCTGTAGATATTAGTATCTGGAGTCGTAAACCAATACATATTTAGAGAACATTTCCACGCAAGATTTCTATGCATTTGTACAACTCTCGTTAAAATAGCTCCCGGTTTTCCATTAATTATGCATTTATTTTTTGAAGGGGGCTCTTTTATCCCTGCTTCTCAGCGTCCTGATGGAACCTGGAGGAAACCTCGCAGGGTGAGGGATGGCTATGTACCTCAGGAAGAAGTTCCCCTCTATGAAAGTAAAGGCAGGCAGCTGTCTGCCAAGATCAACAACAATTGCCCCGTTGGATTGCCCCCGGAAATAATAGCCGAGGCCAAAGCCAAGAGGGAGGCTAAGGAAAAGTCGCAAAAGAATTCCAACACCCCGGGACTAGTCCATAAACCTGATGAGAAGAAGAAGAAAAAAAAGAGTGGTAATTATTTTATATGGATTGAAATGATAATTTAAATTATAAGAAAAAGCATTGAGCGATTGTGATTTCTTTGCGCTCGGTTTGGAAATTTCCCGCTCACATTTAAAAACTCATACCCCAAATTAGAATATGGAGTCATATAAACTGATTCAAGTGATATGTAGCCAATGAATCCACCTATATTTTACTGTTTACATCTAATTTTTAGGTTTTATAAAAAAAATTAAAAAATCGTAAACTTTATCAATAAGCAAATTCTGTGTCAGTTCCTTTAAAATTGCCTAGAGTGCCACTTATTCCGGTATGTAATGGAATATTTTCTATTTCTGTAAGTTTTGTACGGTCTACTTGATAATTACAGATATATCCCGAGTGCCTCTGTATATGACTCTACTTACAAGCTACTCGAGCCTCATGCGCGTAGCATGTGCACTGCTCGTGAGTACCCTCGTACGATTTTGCTAGTGTTCGTACACGGCGGCTGTCGGTTTGAAGTCAGTTTCACGCTACCGACGGTGCAGATCGCACGCTACGCGTTGCATCATTCGTTTCTGCTATTATTCGTTTGATGTTTGACAGAAATGGCGTTAGAACATGAAAGTAATGTTAGATTTGTTCTGGAAGTGGAAAAAAATGCGTGTTTACCAGAATTACTTTACCAGAATATGTAAGAAAGGATTTAGTGGAGAAGGCATGGATTGATGTTGGAAAAAAAGTCATTTGACATTGTGTTAACTCCACGGCTGCACATGAAAAATGATCAAGTTCAGTATATTTCGGGTAGCGCCGTGTACGGAAACCAGCATTAAAGAGTAGTATATCTGCAGGGTACTTGTGGTTGCGTCACAATCACCCAGTTTGTAAGTATCTCCACGAACGGAGGGCCATAGGCAAATATATACTAAAATACTCAATTTTTAATCATTAACAGTTGTTAGAAAGTTTTGTGTGAATAAATATTTTGGGAGGAATGCAGATCCGGGCACCGTCTGGAAATTTAATAAAAAGGCACTTTCTAGATGAGAAAAGTGTGGAAAAGCAGAATAAAACAAAAATTAAGGCGCGCTCGGCAAAATTGAGGGAGATACAACCGTTCAAAGTATTTAAAATTTCACTTTACAAACTGATATTGACAGTTCGCCCGCGTCCGCCCGCCATTTTTTTATAACCTAATACGCTAAACATGGTTTGTGATAGAAAAGAGAGTGCCCCCTTCGTAGCGCCTGCTCGCGTCAGGGCAAAAAAACATCCCAGTTTTCAAGTGGTTTAGCGGCTACGCTAGGTTTGTGTAATATGGTTTGTGATTTTGGCGTACTATTAATTCTGTATTAGGTCTGGGATCCAACATAAGCAATGAAAACATGGCGAACGAACTGTCAATATCAGTTCGCGAAGTGAATTTTTAAATACTTTGAACGGTTGTATCTCCCTTAATTTTGCCGAGCGCGCCTTAATTTATTTTTTATTCATCTTCTCCACACTTTTCTCATCTAGAAAGTGCCTTTTTATTAAATTTCCAGACGGTGCCCGGATCTGCATTTCACCCAATATTTTATAGAATTTGGTTCGCGAACCGTCAAAATTGAATGCACTAAATTAAGATATTTGATATGATATTACATTAGAAATAGGTAAACTTACGAAATAACTGGACATGCTTAATATGAATGTTTTTATAAAAAAACATTTTGATTCATGATGGAAAATACTGCATTCAAAATCGCGGCCGCGATCTCATACGACAAAATAAGACCCAAATTAGATATGATTTTAGATTTTGTGCGGCGAAAGGTGTGGTGGCTGTTAGTTACATTAATTAAAACACCACTGAACTGGTGGATTTAACAGTAAAACTGTTCTGTTATCAGGTATTCTTGTTTCAATGCGGTCCCATCACGTGGCACATTTTGACACAAATAATTTGTTTTAGTGAAACTTCATGGATCAAACACATGTGAAATTCGCTTAGAGGGATAGCCACTGACGGACCACACAAGCAACAGGTTAAATATTTAGTTTTAGGAGGGGTGTATTCTAATTTGTTTTTATCTTTTTCAACAGTTGCCGACGAGATATCAGAATCCTTTGCCAGAGCTTCTGTGAGCTCCTCAAATAGCGTTAAGAAAACTCTCCAAGCACACGTGCCTGCCGATCCTGCCAAGAGATTAAAGAATCTCAAGAAGAAGCTCCGCGAGATTGAAGTCCTCGAAATTAAACTTAATAACGGCGAAATAGAAAATCCCGAAAAGGATCAATTGGAGAAAGTCAAGAATAAACACCAAGTGGTCGATGAAATCACTAAGCTTGAAGAGCTGGTCATAGAAAACTGAATGTTGACTCGGCTTGGGGTGTTTCACACAAATTCAAATGTAACTTTGTCATCAAAGAGCCAACCAGCACCATTTTGTTTTTTTTTTTACATTTGAAAGTTCTCTGGTAAATGCCGATTCTAGGTCCTTTTCAGTTTTGAACAATTTTTGGTCAGCAGAAAAGCACAACGGTCATGTTTTTATGCTTGTCAGCTGATCACAATTTGATAGAAAACTGAAACTGACCTAGAATTGGTGTTTTATACTTTTAAAATGTAAAAAAAAAAACAAAATGGCTTTGATGTTACATTTGAACTTTGCAAAATGACCAACCTCATACTTTAGTCAATTTGTTGAATATAACCCACAATAAAATACTTATTACCTGGATCCCTCAAAATAATGTATGTACATCACTGATTGTAATATTATTATTATTGAGACTCTTCTAGCCTTGGATAAAATCAAAGATTTATTCTGTTCCGCAGGATACTTACTGTACAAAATCGAATTAAGTGCAAACATTCATTGTAATTTGTCATTATTAATCATGCCATGTTTATTCATTTTATTTTCAAAATGTGTAACATGACTAGTGCTTAGGTATGCACTTTCATTAGTTTGAAAGTCGTTAATGTGGAGAGATGGTTTATAATACATAATATGTGTCGACACATATCAAACTCGCCTAAGTCCCGTTTAAACAGTTTTCGGATGACGATTTTTTCTAGTTCCAACTTTTAGCTAGTAAAAACCTGTGAATTTGACGTCATGTTATGAATATTGTACCTGGGAACACAGAAAAATAAAAATCAAAATAAATTTCTTATAGTAAATTTGCATTTTCGATGATTTTTTAATGGACTTTGGCGCATTTGATATAATACCTATGGACTTAATCGATATTGAAATAGAATTACTGGACTTAGGCGTGTTTGAATTTAAAAAGTAGGACTTTGGTGAGTTTGAACAAACACAAATGGCGGCAGGGCTGGGCAAAATACATGCTTTACTGTAATTGAAATACAAATTACAAAATACTTTTTCGCATGTATTTAAAATACGAAATACAAAATACTTTCAAGTCGTGTATTTGAAATACAAAATACAGTATTTTAACCATTTTTTTCTTTCAAATACAAAATACAAATTACAAAATACAAAATACATTTGGTTTTGGTAGAACCTTTGGTTGCAATAAATTGTCGTAAATGCCCTTATCTAAGGGTGCGTTTCCATAGAAGCAATATTGAGCAGAGTGAAACAGAGACGTGCAAAAATTGACCAATCATGTTGCTCAAAAGACAGATCTCATCTCCGCTTCACTTGTAAAATTTGTGGTAAAGGACTCAGGTGTTAGATAATATAATAATAATATATTATTATTATAACACGATATTTGTATAGCGCAGTTTTGTGTTATTTCTAGTGACCGACCGAAGGTTCGGTTTTAGTTTCGGCAAGGTTCGGTAAAAAAATCTAGTTTCGGCATCAGTTTCGGTTTCGGCAGAAAATCTTACGAACCTTTGGCCGCACCGAAACTCTGCGTTCGTGAATTATCACGCGCCGTTTGACTGACTTTGGGTGAGTTTGTGGCTCGTGTGTCATCCACCATCATCAACTGAGTTTGCCGGCCGGTTCGGCGTGCTTGTATTGTGAGTTTATGTGATCACAAACTTCAATTATTTTTATTTATTTCATTGGTAAATTTTTGGGATTAATGTCCATGGCTATTACGAATAATTTTTAGAAAAAAACTTTAGATTCACCTTAATCACTATAAAAGGAAACTTTTTGCATCACGGCTGGCGAAAAATAATGCATTTTAATTTTCAATTTCGTTAAATAAAATTTCACTTCGCGAACCGATACTACGACAGCCCGCCCGCCATTTTATCACTGCTATGTTTTTATCCCTGACCTGATACAAACAAGAGCTAGATACGATTGTAGCCGACTTCGTGGGATACATGATGAGGCGCGTAATTATGAAAAACAGAATTAATCATTAGACCCTCCATACAGTATCTTCAAAGATGACATACGCCCTGAGGGAGATTATTTTCCTCGGGGCCTCTCATGCGGAGTTAATGTAAAAAAATGTTGTGATTGTAAACGCAATTAAAATTATAATAATCAATTTATGAGGTCCTTACTTTATAATGAATACAATTGTAAAAAATAAGCCGAATTTCAGTACCTAAACAATAGATTTTTAACATGTCTAAAAAAGTTTCGGTTTCGGTTTCGGCCGAAACTGAGACAGATATCGAATATTTGGTTTCGTTTTCGGTAGAAAATCCTGTTTCGGTCGGACACTAGTTATTTCACTTCAAGTGCGCTCTACTGTAATTAACTTAAAAATAATCTAGTATAATATAATCAAATAATCAGTCAAATTATTCCTATAGTGCTTGATCTAATACTATGACACAAAAAAGTACAATACAAAGCAATGACAAGTATAATATAATATGATACAAATATGATAGAAAATGTACAATAACAGTGCTGTTATAGCACAGGACGGGTTGCCAACTCTAAATATTAACATACATAACATATAGCTCTGGATTCTAGCCTTTTTAGTCTACGTATTATATATGTCAGTTTATTTTTCATTATCATTATTAAGATCGCTAAATGTATTTGAAAATGTATTTTGAAGCCATAAGTATTTGAAATACAAATTACAAAATACCTCAGCCCCAGGTAATTGAAATACCAATTACAAAATACATTTTTAGGAAGTAATTGAAATACAAATACAAAATACGTATTTGTATTTCAAATACGTATTTCAATTACATGTATTTAAAATACTGCCCAGCCATGAATGGCGGCCATGACAGAGTGAAGACGATGTGTGATTGGCTGTAATGGACTTTGGCTCATGTGATTTGAAGCGGATGTGGGACTTAGGTTGGTTTGAAAAAATCTGTTAACTTTCACCCTTAATTTCTTTGGGAAACCGTGGACTTCGGTTAGATTCATCTAAAGCAAAAGATTCGTTTTTTTTTGCTGAATCGAATTCACAAAAAAAAACAAAAATGGTTGGTGGTGGACTTTGGCGAGTTTGATATGTATCGACACATATAGAAATTTAACTTACACATCTGTGAAATTTTCTCATTCATAAAAGTATGTATAGGTAAATCATTTTAAAGGGACCCCTGCTCCTCTGGTGGTGTACTGGATTGACAAAAAAAATATTTTAATTTAGTAATAATTTTGTTATATTGTATAACATAAAAAAGAACATCATCAAATTGAATGTCTAAATATAAATTGATAAACGTCACTACTCGTCTAGTATTTCTGTGAATTTGCAGAGTAAGAGGGGTGTGCAGGTGTTGAAACTTTCGATACAATCAGTGTGTACAAATTCATTCAAACGTGTCTTCTTTAAAATGATTTGCCGGTACATATTGTCTTACTGAAACTCCCATGCATATATTATTTATGTGTAGTAAATCTGTTAAAATATGATTGAACCAGTGAAACTTTTATCAAAACCAACTACATTTAGCTTAAATTTGTGTAAAAACAACATAACAGTCTAATGTTTTAAACCAAATTAAATTTAAGTATGATGATTTTTTATATTGAGTGTAATATTTGTATAATTTGTTGTATTTAAAGTTTATTTACAGAAATAGAAATGATTTTAACCATTGAAATAAAGTTTGAAAATCAAATTGTAATTTTTATTATTTCTCTATGTAGAAACAAATTTATGCATACCTCTAAATCAGCAGTTCCCAAACTCCTTTGGCCCACGGACCCCTCCCCCCCATTAAGTGTTGACAATACGCAAACAAAACTTCATCTCTATTTTGGAATTTTGAAAGATTGGGAAACTGAAAACATTATTTTTTTCCAAGACTAGGAAAATTTGTTGTATGCACTTCATCTGGAGTATATTATATTGATTATCATTAGTAACTTAACATAAGTTCCATATTAATAAAATTGTGTCACAATTTTTTATTTTATATTAAACCTTGCGCGGACCCCCTGATGTTGTTCAGGGACCCCCAACTCAATTTTAATTTTCCATGGCCCCCCCGAAAAATTGCGTGGACCCCTGGTGGTATCAGTATCCAGCTAGAAGAAAAAAGCTCTATTCTACCTAGAAGAGAAAAGAAAGAGGAAGTTCAAGCCTTGATTAATATAATCAATTGAGTTTACAAGCACAAATTATCGCACTAGTACCGTGACCAGGAGTTTGATGTTATCCGACCCTAGACCAAACCCATAATTAGAGATCCCGTAGAACCTAAGTTTATTACAGTTGAGCAGCGACCGTGTGCCCACCATTAATGATTAAATAATTACAATGACTTCAGGAAAATTAAATTACCACAATGGGCAACCCTCCATACTAAAAGTACTTCGCAATTCACGCTTTGATGGAAGATTTAGCTTTCCAATTTTTGATCAATTTCACCTTACTTCAATTCACGCCCACAACACACTTCTATCGACTTATCTCTTCTTCTTCTTGTGCCTTGTCTGTTCTGTTGGACGTTGGCTATCATGTTGGCTATGCGGACTTTGTTCACTGCGGTCCGGAACAGCTCTACGGTAGAATGGCCAAACCACTGTCTCACGTTTTTCAGCCATGAGGTTCTCCTTCTTCCAGGGCCCCATCTTCCGGCAATCTTTCCCTGCATTATGAGATGCAGGATCTCATACTTCTCTGGATGTCTCATCACATGTCCAAGATATTGAAGTTTTCGGATTTTTATAGTTTTAATTACTTCCTTTTCTTTATTCATCCGAACCATAACATCTTCATTCTTAACCCTGTCCATCCAGCTTATTTTAAGTATTCTTCTGTAGATCCACATCTCGAATGCCTCAATTCGCCTAATTAGTTCTTCATTAAGCGTCCATGCTTTCATTCCATAAAATAATATCGAAAAGACGTAGCATCTGACCATTCGCATTCGTAATCCAAGGTTGAGATCATGACTGCAGAACATCTTTTTCATGCGGATAAAGGTTGCACGAGCTTGCTCAATGCGGCATTTGATTTCAACTGAAAGATCCCATCTATCATTTACATTGCAGCCCAAGTATACAATAATTACAATACTCTGTACCTTCTCTAGGTTTGTTCCAGCAATATAAAGATTTTCATCCAATGCGTTATTTTTGCTTATGAGCATGTATTTTGTTTTATTTATATTTAGTTTTAGTCCAAAATTCTCACAAGTCTTCACTACTTGATTCAGCAAAAGTTGTAAATCCTGAATTTTACTTGTTTGAAGTTATCTCTTCAGTGCTTGGCGCTTTTTACGCTCTTGTTTGATTTCAGGTGGAGGTTTTCTGTGGTACTCACTTTTGTAAATCAAACGCTTGTTTTGTGTTGTTTATCTGGTCGTAATTTATTATTCTTTTATTTATATAATCCTGATTTTTTATAGGATTTACATTGTGATCTGCTTATTGGAACACATTTTTTTCGTAAGACATATAAACTACCTACTTTTGTTTTCTTCTATAGAACTAATTCGAATAATGAAACAGAAATAAAATAATAAAATTAGGTAGGTACTTGCCTAGAAGTAATCCCATAGAACAAGTACCTACTTAATAAATATCAATTTTAACCAGTGCTTTAAATTAACATCTTGCCGAAATTGAAATTGAGAAAATTGCAAAAATTTTAAATATTGCAAATATGTACCTACATGGCTCTTTGTGCAGTGGACTTTTTAAAGTGTATTTGAACTCCATGAATTTATTGTAATCGCTTTGCTTTATATCTTTTTTTAGGGTTTTTCTTCATGGATTCACCAAGGATATACAGGAAGGGACAATAATAACCGTATGCAGAAATGAAGTGATTTTGATTTGTTTGGCATTTATTTTGAATTTCCGTTAAGTGGTATCACAATGACGATATAAACTTTATTTAATATGTAGGCAAGCAACGTCAATTATTTTTTGAAGTCATTTATTATTCATGATACATTAATAAATATACTATATGTTTTACAATAATATTTATTTCAGAATATAATTTTGAGAACAAGGAAAATAGGTACCTACACAGTTCGTATTTAAAATTTGCTATACAATACATTCATTGAGAAATTATACAATTACATACCCTAAAAATAATTACACATATTATATTGACTGACCTGAACATAAAAGACATTTTGTAATTTGGTCATTAACAACAAAAAATAATAGGTACTTGATTTTTTATTACTTAGTTTTTGTGCTTACATTAAATATTTAATTAAAAAAATAAATCATGACCATCAATAATAATTTCACAATTTATTTTAGACATGAGATACAAAAAAGGATTTGATATTATAATTTTTATGGTAATGAAAAAAATACGTACAGATATTTACTTATTTTACAATGAATCGAAGTCAGGCAGAAAGAGTAATAAGCATCACACGTTTGTAAATATTATTCTAAAATTTTCAATTCTGTGTCAATTTGCAAGAATTGACCCCTTAAAATTGTTGTTCTGTCTTTACCACTTAATTCACTTTAATAACTACAAGAACAAAGCACAAATTAACTGAAGTATAAATTTAATGTGTCAGAAAAATATTATGCTTTCAATATGGGCTTAAATGAATTATTGTCATATTCATCGAGCCCAACAGAGAAAAAAAATTAGAGTGTGTAATTCACACGCGGTAGAAGTGAAACTAGAAAGTCGCTAGATATTGATTTCACAAAATAAAAATGTTTTTTTTGGATTTATTGATTTGAATCAATTAGTCATGAATTGGTTCTCAAGTGACAAGAAGAGAAAACGAGGTAGACCATTTAGATGGTGGGTTGACGACATCAAAGTCATAGTAGGTGGTACATGGACAAGAGTAGCTAATGATAGGGAGAAATGACAACAGTTGGAGGAGGCCTTTGTCAACTAGTGACATACAGACAGGGAGTCGATGCATGATAAGTGTTGTAAATGTGAAAAGTTTATTATAAATAATGTAATGTAATTTACTGTCTGAAAAAAGCTATAAATATTAAATTATTATTAAATCAATCTTCAAAATTTGTTTAATTTATTTCACTTCCAAGAAAACTTAATCTAAAGATAAGTTTTTTATTTCCTTCCCAGAATTTCCCCTCCTTAAAAAAACCCTCCACACGGCATCCAATAAGATGACATAGGCCCTGGGGGAAATTATTTTTCTCAGGGCCTCCTGTGTGGAGCTAATGTCAAAAAAAAATTCAAGTACAGTTTTATACGCGGCAGAAGCACACTATACCAAAACAATCTCAACCAATACTTGAAAAGTGAGGTCACAATCAAAGCGACCAATGAGCGCAGACTTATCGTAATTTCTGTTTCATATCTCAACCAATAGGAGCCTTTAACCTGTCACAAGCCAGGAAAAAACGCGGAAATTCCCTAACAATGCACCATTTTGAATTGAATGTTTTGTGGATTGATTTTGAGCTATCTTATATTTTATTGACTGAAACACGTTCCTAGAACAATAAACTATGTACCAAAACAACATTAATTGCGTTAATTACGTAAATTAATAGGTTTTACAATATTTTAGTCGAGGAACACGCATCAATTTTGACTGCTAAAATTCGCGGCAAAAATGACATTTCCATGTCACAGATAAAATCGTTGAAAAATATTCTGGGGTTGCAAGGTGAATGAAATTTTTACCCATCTTATGGGGTAATGTTGGCGCAAGCGATTCTGACCTTGTTCTTCATACAAATTCTGTACACAGAAGGGTCAAAATCTCAGACAAACATTTTTTGTTCAAATTTTTTTCGAATTATTTTCTCGCGCATGCACACAAACCGCGCGTGGATTCGCGTCTCCGGCCGATTAGAGGTTAAAAGTGACTTCATAATCAAAACGGGCAATGAGCGCAGCTGATGCGTTGCAGGTGCAGTAATTGTCATTTCCGTTTCATCCAAAATCACAGCGGGGCTATAGAAGTTACATTTAAATAAAAAAACACTGTTCTCGAAACATGTGGACTTAGCATCTAAAAGTGGTGTAAACAAAGAAACTTGACTTAATTTATTACTGTAGAACTTAATAATAAAGTAGTCAATAGTAAGTTGTTGTTTGTCATAATAATAATATAATTATTTTAGATGCATATTAATTTTGCTTCAGATTTGTTTTTACAGAACATACACAATTCAGGCCAATACAATAAAAATAATTACATCTAATTGCTCTTCTATTCCCATCTGCTCTTCTTTCCCCCCTTCCTCTTTCTCTCCGGAGGGGGAGGGCCCGGGGAAGGTTGGGTGGGACGAGAGTTTGGGGGAGGGAAGGGGACGGCGAAACAGCTGTCATCATCAGGAACCTTGGTGGGTTCGGTCTCCGTGTTTTCGCCCTGTGTCTTGTGCCAGGAATGATCCTCCGCAGCCGTGAACTGAAAACAAATTTTCAAATGAAATGTTGTCTGTTTATAAACGATGAACGATGATAAGCTGGAGATGTTTTAGAGAGCTCCATGCTTAAAACTGGATACCAGAAGGCTTCTGAGGAAGAAGAATGAAAAAGTCCTTAATTAATAAGGAACTCCCAGTGAAAAATATTCTGGCTTTAAAAAAATATGTTCATGTAGACCAATAAACGCTGACTCTGAATATATAAGTTTTATTTAATAATATTAAACGCAGAGTTTTTAAAAAATATTCAAAAGTCCATTTTTAATTGGGTCGTAAAAACACGCCATCAAGGTGACATCACTGTTTGACGTGTCGCGTTTATTTACATACTGTTTATAGAGATTTAGTTGTTGTGTTTATTGAAACATTATTTAGGCCTAAATAATGTTTAAAAAAATAAAGGTATCTCTTATTAGTTTATCTCTATTATTGAAAATATTCAAAAACTACTGCACAAAAAAAATAGTAATGCTATTTCTAGGGAGAATACTTCGAACAAAGGAATTCAAAATGGCGGCAATAGATCAGCTGATTGCCCGATCCTATACTAATTTTTCAGGAGTGATGACGTCACACGATTCACCATCATACGGTGGTTTTCAAAAAATGCAGTTATTTAAGTTAGAAGGTCATATTCATTAAAAAAAATTGGACTGGAGTTCTCTATTGAGGAGTGATATGTTGTGTTCATGACAATTTCCTTGGTCAAGATTCTAGAGTATGTATCAACGTTCCAGAGTGGTAGATGCTCTCGAAATGCCCTGCTGAAAGACCACCATTCAGAATCGAAACGCAATTTGAAATGGTTCAGCCACATTTGGTGACCAGATCTGAATAGCCAGGTACTTCTCTACTTTTCCATCACCTTCCCCTCCTCAAAATAGGCTAAAAATTCAGCTTCACAACATACCTCAATTGGACATTGACGGGTCCCACTTGCTCAGGACAGTTGGGACCTTTATGTTCATAATATATGTGGGCTTGGCCTGTTTTACCAAATCGCTCGCCATACATTCCGAAGGGAATGAGAATGGTCACATAAAAAAATATTTGATTGACTTCCATGTCTCAAATAACAGGTTGTGCAAACAAAATAACGCAGAAAAACAGAAGAGGCATAATAGTGAGTTAGTTAGCAAGGGAAAATATGCAGAAAATTAATGTGTACCTGTCCATACTGCATCTTGAAAGCGGCCTTCATAGCGGACAGCCTATCGGTTGCCGGGCCCCCTTTCTTGGGGTCTGCGTACGCCAGGGCTCCGTCATCCTCCTCACTGACGGGAGCGGGGGCCCTCAGGCCAGGGCGCTCCTTGAAGCCGAGCCCCGCCCCGCTGATGTTCAGGTTCTTGCCCTTGCCCGACTTGAAGCGGGACTTGCGGAACCAGCCGTTCTGCATGGCAATCTCCAGCAGGCTCTGCGGTACCTCCTGGAATTGAACATATTTTGAAGATAAGTACTAATCTTGTTATTATTAATTACCAAGGTTCATGTTACAGGAACGGGGGTTTTATCAAAGGTAAAGTTAAGTGGGCTTCTCAGAAGCTGGGAGTATTGTACAGAGTCTTCGGATACTTTAATAGAACACAACTGCTGACCACATACAATTTTTAACTGGGCATACTGTACAGGGCCCGCAGATACTTTAATAGAATACAACTGCTAACCCTGTACAAATTGCAAGTAATCACCACCACTAGTGGCGGCTCGTGACTTTTGGGTGTGCTAGAGTGCTGATATTAAAAAAATGGCATTATTGATGTTTATTTTTTTTTTTACGTGAGCTCCACACAGGAGGCCTTGAGGAAAATAATTTCCCTCAGGGCCTATGTCATCTTTGGGGATGCTGTGTGGAGGGTTTTTTTAAGGAAAGGAAGGAGGGGAGAGTTCTGGGAAGGAAGAGGGTTTAAGGGGTGGGTAGGAATCTAGGGTTCAGTGTGTCCCGGTCATCCGCCTCCAAGACCTAGACAAACCTCACCCCATGATGTTGTTGTAGCGGAAAATTTTTAAAATTTTTTTTTGGAAAATCAGTTTTTTTATGTAAAATTTCAGAAAGTTTCAGTTTGGCGGTGTGCTGCACCGATTTCCTGAAAAATCTTCATACAAAACACCGATTTTTGAAAAAAAAAAAAAATTTTTTTAGCATACGACAACATCCAAGATGCCATTTTTTAAATATTAGCACCCTAGCACACCCAAAAGTCACGAGCCGCCATTGATCACCACTGATCTGGAGCCCCAAAATACCATAAAAACCCTTGACTCTGTGCAGAAACGGGCGGTCCGTTTGATTGATTCTCCCATCTTAATGAAGATTGCATTAGATTGTTTCACTGGCATTTTTCTGGTCTTTTCACTGGTTTCACCGAAGATGCTCCGAGGAACTAGCATCATTGATCCCCTCGGCACCGGTGCATAGTCAGAAAACAAGCCGAACTGTTGAAATTTGACACATGAGAATGGATCGCTTCTATGACGCATTCTTGAGTTCAACAGCTCGGTTGTGGAACGATTTGCGTCCTCTGTATTTCCTCCTTCTCACAAAATTGGTCTCAATGGGCAGTTCGATACATTTTATTATCTTATCAAACTATCAAACAGACTGTACTGTAGTCTTTGGAGCACAGACAACAGGTGGGAATGCTGTCCTTGTTCTGCTAGTATTTCAATAGAAGATGCTCCGAGGAACAATTTCATTGACCTCTTAATGCCAATCGCGCACCCAACCGTTGACTTTTATCACATGAGAACTCATTCACACTGTGTATCTCCTTCCACCTTCAACATGGGTCACTTCAAGACCAATGTTCACACCATATTTCCTCAAAAAGTATCTCCACACAGCAGTCTAAAAGATAGTAATGCATTTTTTGTATTTCTTGGGCACTGACTATGTAACAATTTCTAGACATTTTTAACTTACTGTTACTTTTAATTTAAAATTTTTTTTTGCTACCGGTTTCGACACGTCCGTATCATTAACGAGCAAACTTAAAACTAAAAGTTAAGGTACCGGTAGCAAAAACAATTTAAAATTAAAAGTAACAAATGTACATCGAAAAATAAAACTTTTCAAAACAAAAATAGTAATGCATGTTTGAAATCTCTTACAAAGCTGCCATTAAATCTAGCAATTTGGCGCGTGAAGATGTCTTCGGCCACAATGCTCTTTACTCCAACATTATCTGATAAGCTGTCACATAAATATCTGACCTGACTAGCCCCCTCCAGGTTTCTGACGAGGTGTCCAGCAAAGTCCTTGTC
The DNA here is from genome assembly GCA_917880885.1 of Limnephilus marmoratus. Lineage (NCBI taxonomy): Eukaryota > Metazoa > Arthropoda > Insecta > Trichoptera > Limnephilidae > Limnephilus > Limnephilus marmoratus. The sequence goes on along the minus strand of OU862919.1, from coordinate 24,158,470 downwards.
TTTGTCACCGAGCAGCAGCGTGATGGCGTCCCCTCGCACGCCGGCTCTTCCCGTCCTCCCCACCCGATGCGTGTGAGTGTCGATGTCTCGAGCCACATCGTAGTTGATTACCGTGCGAATGTGGGGGAAGTCCAGACCGCGAGCTACACACCAAAAATAACACATAATATGTATTGTTAACAACTTAACCTCCAGTGTTGGTCCAGGTGTTGAGAGCTCCATTGTAACGTATCAGGTTGTGTTCATTTTTTTGGTAACCACTATCATATGGGGTATTTTCATAAACTTTGAATTCTGTTAAAAACGAGGGAATATTTAAAGTTTATTTTTCTGATTTTGATAAAATGTATTTTCAAATCTAATTATTCAATAAAAAAGAACATATCATTTTGGCGACAAATCGAAAATCGAAAAACAAAATAAAAATACATTCATTATCACAACTTTAAAATTTTTTTTATCAAGAAAAAAAACAGTGAAAATACCCTATTACTATCCTACCCATCCCCATTTACTTCCCCTCCCCATAACCCAGCCTGCTATAACTAAACTGGCTACAGATGGTTGGGACTCTTGTGCAACGTTAAAAATATGCTGTGAGAACAGGTCAGAGCATATCGATGGTCCTGAATAACAATATCGGATCTGCTAAAAATTAAAATGAATTTCTTTTAACTTCCTCTTGATGGTTTAAATGTCAGTCTTTTCGGAATTTTTGAAACACAAAGTATCAAAAACAACACTATACTTCTTGAACACAAAAATAATAAAAATGAAGAAACTAAACTTTTAACAGTTCTACTGCAAAACTACCAAATCACACATGCAACATTGTTCTTCGGGACAGTCGATATCATGTGGTACAGGCTTGCTGGCGTTACGTTCTTGTCAGTGATGACGTATCACAAGGCCAAAATGCCATCTACCTTCTGACTCCAAATAAGCTCAGGAATCCATGGTTACAGTTTGTCAGATATGTTGTGATACACCCTCAATCCATATTTAAACCATCAAATTTTTTAAGTAAATGTTAATGGATGTTTGGAAAATTGAGAATTTCTGATGATCGAAGTTAATAGGAAAAAAGACAAAATTTTATAATTCTCACCAGCCACATCTGTCGCCACCAATATTTTGGATTCTTGCTTCTTAAAAGCTGTGATGACTTTGTTCCTCTCAGATTGGTCCATATCTCCGTGAAGCAACAAGGCATTATATTCCTGTACCGTCAGATTCCCCGCTACTTGCTCAGCATCCACCTACAATTTTAAAATGTGGTTTGAATTTATGTATTAACCACTCGGACCCATAAGCTTGTTTACACGACAATGTACCATTACTAGATATACGTAAGACGGATGAGGTGTAACTAAGTTATTAAAATAAGATTTATTAGATTTTGATAATTTGCAACATATTTGAGTAAAGTGTTTAAAAGAAATTTGAAGACAAACCTTTTTTGTGACGAATATTAAAACACTCCCGGCAGATGTGTATTCCACCAACGATTTCAAAAGCCAGTTCCATTTTTGCTGCTGGGTTTTGAATATCCTGCAAATAAACAAATATAATATGTACCTACATTATTTGGGTTTCACACTCATTTTTGAGCTTTTTAAATTCACTTGTCGTGAACAGAATCACAAAACTGAGCAACATAAACTTCATTATTATTAACCTTGAAATTCTTAAACTTTTGAGATTTTTAAGAACCTATGAGGCCTTTTTGAGTTTTAATCTCGCAGCTATTTGAGCTTTCGAAATTTAGAGCTTTCAATCTTTAATCTTGGAGCTTTGAGTTGTCAAGATTGAAGATAAACCATTGAAAACTTTTAAGGTCTTTTTGAGGTTTAATCTTGCAGCTATTAAAGCTTTTGAGCTTTGAGTTTTTGAAATAAAATTTTAGCTTTCGAGATTTTTGAAACTTTTGAGGCCTTTTTGACGTTTAATCTCGCAGCTATTTAAACTTTTGAAATTTAGAGCTTTTTAATCTTTAATCTTAAAGCTTAGAGTTTACAAGATATGGAGCTTTGGAGTTTAAAAAGCTCTAAAGCATTTCTGATCAATATTAAATTTTTGTGGATTAAAGATTACAAGCTTTATAAGCTTTTGGAACTTTAAGCTCCGAGCTTTATTTTAAGCTCAGAGCATTTGAAACTTTAGCAGCTTTAAGCTTGAAGCTTTAAACTACGAGCTTTAACGAGTCAAATGCCGGAACATTTCGCGGAATTTCGCGGAACTTCGCGAAAAAACACTAAAAAACCACCACTTTGAATTTTGAATTAAATGTTTTGTTGATAAATTTTGAGCTATTGTATATTTTATTGACTGAAACACGTTCACAACACGATAAACTATCTACTAAAATCACATTACTTGCATTTATTACGTAAATTAATAGGTTTTACGACGTTTTAATCGCGATACAAATACATCGCGATAATGATAACGACCGTTAATTTCGCGATAAAATCTGACAGCGCATTGTCATGGAAGAAATCGTTTTAAAAATAATCCAGTGTGGCAATTCGAGTGAAATCTTTAACACTACCTAGAGTAATGATGGCGCAAGCGATTTTGACACTGTTCTTCATACAAATGTCGTACATATAAGGGTCAAAATCGCAGACCAAAAGTTTTTCAAAGACAATATTATTCAAATATTTGAATTATTTTCTGCGCCTGCGCATTAGGACCCGCGCGCCGGCGCGTCTCCGGCATTTGACCGGTTAAGCTCTGAGGATTTTGAAATTAATCTCACGGTTTAGGAGCTTTAATCTTGGGGCTTCATATAGCTAAGCTAGGAGCTGTATGATATTCTATCTTCTAAAATGTGATATATAAGGCTCAATATATGACATTTTTTTATTTTTTTTTTATAAGTTTTTATTCCAGTAAAAAAGAAAATAACATTTTCACTTACTTAACTAGAATATTGAATTATGTACTTTTTACATTGTATTACATAGTTTTTACATTGTATTACATTAATTCAGCCATTGAAAATATTAATAAACTCTGGGTTATGATGTTTTAGAGGACTATACAAATATTATAATTATAATTTTTTACCTGACGGTCTGCGTGACATCGGCGCTAGCCTCTCCTACGTCCCCTTGTTGCACCCGAACGGGGTCCCTGAGGGCATCACGAGTCAGGCGCTCCACCCGCCGCGGAAAGGTCGCAGAGAAGAGGAGGGTCTGACGGTCGGGGCGCACATGATTGCATATGGAACGCACCTGACTCTCTGGAATTAAGAATAATTCATATTTAATTCAGTTATTTTTAAAAGAGGGAATTTTATCAACCTCATTTGACTATTAGACTAAATTATTTGTAGGGTTTAAAATCAAATAATGTTATCTAAAAAAAAAACAAATAACGTTAAAGTAAAATAACGTCATCTACAAAAATACATATCAAAATTGTATTGGTATGTTTTTTTGTACATAACGTTGTTCGACTTTAACCCCTCAGAAAATCGCCAATATGCACTTTTAATGTCTTTAACGAAATGACATTTTACGAAAACTTTGTATTATTACCACTTCACAATTAAAGCTCTATAAATGAAACATTTCTGAACGTAGCCAAATAGTAAAAACTGTTTTAGACAGGTTACAAAATAAGCTTTCGAATTATTATATTACAAATAAATATGAATATTTGTAAATATTAATATTTAGAATGCAAACATTAAAAAAATGTGAAAATGACTCACATTATGTTTTTAGGTGAAAACGGTACTAAAATTACAGATTATGTAAACAACAATACTTATTCTATTGTATAAATGTGTAATAAACACTTTTGTCACCCCACTTTTGTATCATTTCATATAAAAATATTTAATAAAAATTAACAATGTCGGGCGCCCGTAGGAAATTTGGCGGGATAAATTATGTGTCAGACTGCGCGTCTGACAGAATGTTCTTTTTATCTATTTCTATGGACAACTTGAATAGAGATATGCAGCATGATTCACTATCGACCTTTCACTTTTTATTTTACGGATGTAACTAAAACAATAACGAAGTTATAACGGTTTCTGTGGAGACACACGTGCTGACGTGTAAACACGCTTATTGTACTTGACTGCTGTCGTATTTTTAACTCATATATCTGCTTACGTTGCGGAGGGGTTAAGCCATTCAATTATTGGTACGTAATGATGACGACTTCAGATGACTTTAATTGACTTAAATACGACCTAGAATTTTTTGTATGGGCCCTCCATTTAGACTATGTTCTCGTTTTCTTTTATGTGAAAACTGCACAAAGCTCCAACTATGTATTTCAAACTGACTGACTGTTACTCAAACGGCATCTCCAAATTGGGTATGTGGTAACTTTCTGAAGGGAGTGGTAACTTTCCGAGTGGTAACTTTCGTATGTGGTAACTTTCTGAAGGGAGTGGTAACTTTCTGAGTGGTAACTTTCGTATGTGGTAACTTTCTGAAGGGAGTGGTAACTTTCCCATATACTGTAAAACAAAAACGCAATGTACAAAATGCCCGCTAAAAACCCTTTGTCCTTTATCTCGTTGAATGCCGCGAGTAAATGGGGTTGGTTGTAACCAATTAGCGTTCGCAAAAAGCGGCAGCCATGACACCCAATGTCCGGCGATTCTGACAGCGTCCTTGAGAAATTTCGTACATAGAAAGGTCAAAGTTGAAGACCAAAGAATTTTTCCCGCGCATGCGCAAGAACTGCGCACGTTCCCGCGCTCCGGTAAATCATTAATATAAATTATATGGAGTCACCAATCTAATTGCGGTTTTCTCTATGGTAAAGAGCAATAATAGAGCAAGCGATTCTGACCGTGTTCTTCATACACTTTCTTTATACATAAGGGTCAAAATCGCGTGTAAAGTCTCATGATACGCCGGCGCACGAGCGGCAAATGAGTGGTTATTCATACATCGCACATCCCGTAGAAAAGGGACGTAAGTCAAAATTTTAATTTTATCTCTGAATAGTAAAGTGATTGTGATCATTTATGACCCATTAGAAACATATTTAAGTTAGATCACTATATATCCGTGAGATGTCGCTACTGTTTCTTTTCAACCGCTTGTTTCATCAATCATAATTTATTTTCGCTTTCCTGTAAAATTTACTTTTTTAGCTTGCAACTCTTTTCTACTGGATGTGTGACATAATTTTTTGTATTAGGTACAATTATTTTGTTTTTAATTTATATTTTTGTAGCAATTTTCATAACATGGTTTTCTAACGTACCGAATCCCATGTTAAACATGCGGTCAGCCTCGTCGATGACCAGATAGGTGACCCGCCGCAGGTTGGTGGCCTTGATCTTGACCATGTCGATCATGCGGCCGGGCGTGGCCACCACGATCTCGGCGCCCGCCTCCAGCGCCTTGGACTGCTCCCACTTGGAGCCGCCCCCGTAGCAGCACACCACCTGGATGTTGTACACTTTACCGAACCTCTTGGCCTCCATGTAGATCTGACAAATAATGGATGTGTGTCATCAATCTGTCATAATAATAAAAGGCAATGTATGTGGATGCTCTATAGACTCAAAAACCGCTCGACCGATTTCGCTGAAAATTTCAAAGTTTGATCTCATGAGTGCCAGGAGAGTATATACAGTGGTTTTAATGGTATAAGAAGTCGGGGACACCCGGGGAAGACCCAAAACATTACTCCAAATCATTCATAACTCCAAGCAGTGTTACAGCATGCCTGGTTTTTATACATATCCATAGTTTTATTACAAAATTGATGAAATTTTGCATACTTGACGTTCAAAACAAGAGAAAAGTCACTGTCTATATGAGATTTGGAAAACCTACCGCCATCTCCTTTTAACTAATCAAAAGTTTGATATTTCTTGATGAAATTTAGTACACTTGGTATTTAGTATTTAGTAAAAAAAACCATTCCATCATAAACAAAATACCGTTCACTAGCAATGAAGCGCAGTTTACGAGACAAGTGCGGCGAGGCAAGCAACCAATGAACATTAGGAGGAAATAATACCAATAAATGACGCCTTTTCTGCACGTGGCAAGAGAAGTAAGTGCTTTTGCGCACTTTTGTTTGTTTGCGGTCAAGCTAAAGGTATGCAGTGATTAAGCACCTGCTGCGCCAACTCTCTGGTGGGTGCCAAGATGAGTCCAATGGGACCATCTCCCTCCACCAGCTCCTTCTGATCCATGATGTGAACAAGGAGGGGCAGCAAGTAGGCTGCTGTCTTTCCCGAACCGGTCCGAGCAATACCTGCAAATTAATACATAATACAGTTAATACTTTATGACATAGATGGATGGATGCACCTATGCTTTTGCAAATCAATTTACTGATTTTATGTGGTAAAATGTTATTACTTTCCATATTGTTTGAAAAATTAAATGGAAAATAGTTTTTCTTAATCTGTGGTAGTCGCTAATAAAAAGTCATCCAAGCGAGGTTAGCAGTCCACAATGGAGTGCTGAGACCAACCTTTATGCATGGAAGTGAAGCACGTAACTAGCGGATGAAAGTAGTCTGATTGCTGACAAATGAGATTTCTATGTGGTAAAACCATGTTTGATGGTATTACAAAGGTAGAGGTCTGTACAAGCCTGATGTAAACGCAATAAAAAAAGATTAAAAAAGGGACGCTTAGACAGAGTCAACAGAGCAGATGAACAAGGAAAGTAGTGTAGGGAGAATACGTGACACAAAAATTAATGGTAGAAGTCGGGGAAGCCTGAATGTGATGTGTGCCAATACAGAGTTGTGAAGAAAGTGGTGATATATCCTCTGCTTACTCCTGTGGGGAAATTTGTGATGGTTAGATAGATACAACTACAGATTATTACCGACTAAGTCCCTCCCAGAGAGGGCGCAAGGAATTCCGGCAGACTGGATAGGGGTGGGCGTGGAGTACTCTGCTCTTCGGATGCTCTTCATCAAATTCTCGTCAAAACCAAAATGCATGAAGCTGGCCACGGGCTGTGGGGGTTGGGCACCAGTTAACTAGAAAAAAATAAATACATACCTAGTGGTAAAATTTTCATAAAGTTTTCTGAACGATTTTGTGCACCGATTGTGCAAAGATGTCATTACTTGAAGACCGCTGATAAAATCCGAAACTTGAAGTCATTACATACATATGTTCAAATTATTTTTAAAAAAAATTAACCAGAACCGGTTTTTATAAATGAATCCAGATACGGAGTAATTTTTAAAACCGTATGCATTAAATAATATTGACTCTGACCACAATGGTAACACAAAATGTGATTAACATAAAAAATAATACATAATAACAAGTGAGCCAATGAAATGGGACGATTTGGGAATGTCACTGCAAAAAGAAAAAGTAGAGGGGAGGCGGGGTTGCACCGTTAAGGTTATGAATCTAGAGAGTGGGAAGTGGTTAAGTTAGTTATCATGGATACTTGGTCAAGTAACCATGTTTTCGAGAACGAAGCTGGGAAAGCAGTCTTCTTCTTTCATATGGTGGGGGGTCAGAAGGGGACATCTAGGTCTGCGAGCCAGTCTAGGGCCTAAGGCGATGACCTGTGGACCTCATCAATCCCGCCGGGGAATGAATGGAGCGGGCATTCGTTGACCACATGTTCGGTGGTCTGCACCGCACCGCATTCACACATCGCCGACTCTTTAAGGCCCCATCTATGCATCATCTGAGCACAACGGCTATGGGAGCACCTTATCCAATTGATGGCAGTCCAGAGTTTGCGAGGCAAACAGAACCCAGGCTGTCTCTCAGTGGGGTCTTAAACGAGATGGGCGTTTTTGACGTTGGCTGATTGCCACTCCAGCTTCTACCTATCTTCTGGGGTGAGAGGTGTTCGAAGGAGTCTTTCTCCTTCCGTCCAGAAGGGTTTTCGAGACTTAAGCGGCATGCCGGGTGAGAAACGACAACTCTTACATGCCCACTCTTCCATGGTCGACGTTCAGCTTAATGCCACAATGCGAACCATCAGCAGAACCTTAAAATCGACTCCTCTTCCTTGGCTCCCCGTACTTGCAAATATAATCCCGCCAAATATCAGGCGAGATATTGCAACACTGAGGGAACACAAGCTGCAAAAAAGCGAAATACCTTTGCACGATGATGGGAAAGCAGTAACTGTAAACTATAATTGTTACGTTAACACATTATAATTGTTACGTTAATTGTTAATTGCCACTCCAGCTTCTACCTATCTTCTGGGGTGAGAGGTGTTCGAAGGAGTCTTTCTCCTTCCGTCCAGAAGGGTTTTCGAGACTTAAGCGGCATGCCGGGTGAGAAACGACAACTCTTACATGCCCACTCTTCCATGGTCGACGTTCAGCTTAATGCCACAATGCGAACCATCAGCAGAACCTTAAAATCGACTCCTCTTCCTTGGCTCCCCGTACTTGCAAATATAATCCCGCCAAATATCAGGCGAGATATTGCAACACTGAGGGAACACAAGCTGCAAAAAAGCGAAATACCTTTGCACGATGATGGGAAAGCAGTAACTGTAAACTATAATTGTTACGTTAACACATATATTGAACATTTTTTTTCTTCCTGCAATCGACCACCATAACACGGGCATGAGATTTTCCAACAAGAACATGCTGCACAGTGAAATGCAAGATGTCACTGTGTAGCATGTGTAAGACAGGTATTCCTCGGTCGGCTTATGAGCAAGAACGGTTATATACCTTGGCCATCTCATTCTCCTGGCTTGTCTGCATGTGACTTTTTTCTTTTGTTTTTCCTAAAAACATTTTGCTATAAAGTATCCCTCCAAGGGCTAAACAGTGATTAACCCTTTAACCGCTAAAAAAATATTCCTAAGCAGTCGCCCCCACGCGGCATATTTTGTTTCTAATATTATTTTCATGACTAAAGTCAGCCGCCGCGCGGTGTGAGCCACTTGATGAAATGACTTAGGTCAGCCGCCGCGGGGAAACGGTTAAAAGAAAGGACTCGACATGTCAAATCACAATCTATCAGTGTATAAAGCTTGGCACTCGAGCCCAGACACGTGGCGAATTCCTAACATTGACATACTAATACTGGCCAATTGATTTTATGCCTTCAACTGGTAAAAGTATCAATGAATTATAGTTGTTGGGTAATCGAGTGGCAGATTACTGTCATTAATAATGAAATTCAGTTACATACTTTAATTCCTAACGCCTTTTTCAGATCTTCATTTTGATCTTTGGAGAGTGCCTGAATGTCCACGTGAGGCGTATAGAAGTTTCTTTCGAAGGGCGGATAGACTATTTGGGTGTGGTCAATGGGGGGCAGGGGATCGATGAATTTCTTCTTAGCCGGTGCTATGGGGTTGCCATCTTCATCGTACTCTATTTCACAGTCAGAACCATCTTCGTTCCCAGTGAGAGGATTTTCTTCCATATACCTGAAACATAATATTAATGTGATTAACGCAGAAAATACCAATATACCATAAGACAAAAAAAATATATATATATTGATGATGGGATATAAAGAGTTTTCATAAAATACATTAGAATCTCACTAACCACTAGAATTCCAGTGATGATCTGAATCAAATGTGCTGTCTTTGGAGTCCGATGACATATTTTTAAAATAAAAAAAATTCTGTTACAAATCGCCACTGATCACACCGCTAGATTGGTAATATGCACTCTGTTTTGTCTGTTATGGTGCTGCTGGAACGAGATGGAGTGCACATCACATGATTCGCTAGGGTGTTCCCAACTATCCAGGAAAGGTGTGATGGAAAAATGTATTTTTTGTTTTAAATTGAAAAAAAATATCATCGAGAGCAAAATTACAATTTTCACTCTAAATATCGTCAGTTAAAATCTTTAGGTATGCGCTGTTACACCCTATATAGTGCTAGATTACTGAGATTCTATTATAGTCATATTTCTTCTTCTTCTTTGTGTGCCGTACCAGGTCCCCCCGACGTTGGCGATCACTCTTGAAAATGTCTCTTTGTCTTGCGCTGCCCGGAATAGTCATAGGTATGACGCACGTCATATGCATAGATAAATTTCTAACTAAAGAAAAAAATCTCTAAAAGGGTAGGGCAACAAGATCCATAATAAATGATACATAAAACTTTGGACAAAAACTAACCGATAGTAGCTCTCTTCATTGTCCTCTTCTTCAATATCACCCCTCGTACCCCTTCCGCTGACTGCCTTTCCCTTTCCTTTAGGCGGAGGAGCCTTATCACCCCTCCCACTGTGCTCTTGAAGGCCGGCCATGAAGGCATCCAGAGGGTCCTCTTCATCAGAACTTGGCTGCTTGCTGGCGGGCTCTCGGTACGAAGGGCTGCCGGGGGCGGGGATGTATTCCAAGGCGGGGGCTGCAGGCTCTTCTTCTTCTTCGAAATATCTGAAATAGTTTTTAATAGTTATTTATTTGGTAGAGAGGTAGGTAGGTACCTGACTGCACCTCAAAATAGTTATTTGTTTATGGTGAAAATTAAAATTTTTTTAAAGAAAATTTAAATAAGAAATAACATTAATAACAACAATAACAATTGGATATTTTTAATTTTTCCGAGTAAATTTGTATGACACTGTTTTTATTAAAAATTGCCTAAGTTATTACTAAATTTATTTCAGGTGTTAAGTGTAAATTCATTCACTCTTCAGGCGGACGAAATCAAGGAAACCATCAAGGACAACAAAGAGACGCAACGCTTATCAATCGACGTGCTAGGCTATAGGGTAGGCAGTTGCGGCGTGTGATGGAAAAGTATTTTTAATAGAAAAAAGGCATTGGATGGCAAAACGGCATCAATATATTTTACTCCAAATATCCTCAAAATCCTTCAGGTAAGTGCTGTTACACCCTGTATACATGTATATTTATATAGTTGAGACCCTTACAAAGAGAATGGAGTACAATATTCATACAAAAATATTTGACAGCAATGCCTTTCCAGGCATTCTAGTAGGACCGAAGTAAAAGGTAGAACTACCCTTCCCAGTGTGTTAACATTTTAAAAGTGGCGAAATGTAAAATTTAGTATACAACTAAAGGTGTATTTCCCACTCTGTGTCCCTTGACTCTGTGCAGAAACGGGCGGTCCGTTTGATAGATTCTCCCATCTTAACAGACGGATTGCAATCTTTAGAGCACGGGCGTCAGGTGGGAATGCTGTCCTTGTTCTACCGGTATTACGATGGAAGATGCTCCGAGGAACTAGCGTCATTGATCCCCTCGGCGCGCCCAACATTTGTACACGGTTGACATTAGTCACATGAGAACGGGTCGTTTCTATGACTCGTTCTTGAGTTCAACGGCTCGGCTGTGGAACGATTTGCCGGCCTCTGTGTTTCCTCCCTCCTACAACATGGGTCTCTCCAAGACCCGTGTTCACTCCTTCCTTTCCTCAAAAAGACCCTCCACATAGCATCTTCAAAGATGACATAGGCCCTGAGGGAAGTTATTTTCCTCCTGTGTGGAGTTAATGTAAAAAAAAAAAGTATTGCTGATCTCAATCAATTACGTACTTAAGGTATGGTCCTGCCACCAGGAGCTCCATTGTAACCGATTTCTTGGTAACATCCATAGTTTATGAAAATAGGGGCTTCTTTGTAACCTATCTTCCTGTTACATGCGTTGTTTACGAGTAAGAGGGAGAGTATGTTTGGTTTATGATAGGAATAAATTAGGAATTCTCATAAATTTTACCAAAAATAGTAAAAGTAGGTACCAAAAAGTTGTAAATATATACCTAATGATCACAAATAATCGAAAATAAGATAAACGCTGAAATTGCACACAATATTAGCAATACAAATTCGGGAGACTGAAAGATATGAGTGTAGATGCAGTTAAATGATAAAATTGAACTCACTCGTCCTCAGTTTTCGTCCTCTTCCGACTAAGCCCTCCCCAGCTGGCTGTCATAGCATTCTGGCTTATGGACGACATTGTGGAGTAGCCCTGTTTGGAGAGTCCTGTCGAGGGTGGAGGAACAGCATTCATGGAATTGGCACTTGGTTGTCTCTTGGGCAGTTGGAAACCCATGAACTTCTTGTAACCAGAGTCACTATCTCCATCTCTGCCCCCACTCCCCTTTCCCCGGTTATAACTCATATTTTAAAAGATTATCTGCGGATCTCACAAAGAATAACAATCACCACCGGATAACCTTAGTTTATTATTAATATCATATTTGCACCAGTTCAAAAGAGAAATTGCATAATCAACACCGCGAAACTGTACAAAATGTGCAAGAACAATGTACGGAGGTTCTGTCAGTTACCTTTTGTGCTTTTGTTAGATAAAATTGTCGATAATTTGAAAGATTTACTTGACAAATTGAGTAGAGCGGTTTTACATGGATTCGGCGTTACTCGGTAGGTAAGAAGGGAGTTGTACAAACGTCAAAAAGTTGACATTTTTATCCGATAGGGTAACCGTCAAAAAAATTGGCGGTAAATTTGATTCGGAAAAACTGAACAATTTAACGGTTTTTTCACTGATTATTATTTGTGATTTGTTTCAGTGACAAAGAACCCAATTCACATTGAGTGTTAACATGTTTGAAGAGAAAAGATGACAGAGTAACTGAGGAAAATTATTTTCCTCTGAGCCTCCTATGCAGAGCGTAGAGCTGGTGTAAAAAAACTAGAATAATTACATTTCATAAAATGACCTAAATTATGGGGCAAAAACAATATTGGGTCTTGTCTTATATTTGACATTTATATGAATATTTCAGAGATTGGCTAAGTTGTGAGTTGAAAATATTAGCGCTGACCGCTAGCGGCAGAGGCGGATTAAATGTTGAGAGTGCCCTGGGCAAGTAGCTCATCGGCGCCCCTCTAGTGGTTTTTTTTTTACATAGGTACCAAGTTTCATCACATTAGTATTTTTTTTGCATGAAGAAGTAACATATACCTATACACACAGATACACACTTTCGCAGTTATAATATTAGTGGGAATAATTAATAAAAAAATTTAAAACCTAATATTTGATAAATAAAAAAAATATGTCATCAATTATTTATTTAAAAATTGGTATCTACTAGTCACATTCAAGGACAAATGTTTATAGAAATGAAAAATATCTGTATCTACATTATTGTCTTGCAAAGTTGTCAATAACGTCATCATAGTTTAAGGCGATCCAATAGTTCAGGAAAAAATCGAAATCGGAATTCACGCCCTTTGTGGGAGGAGTTTAAAAATACTTGAGAAAAAGCTTTTGGAAAGGTTGGAAAAGATATTTGAGATTTTTTTTTTACAGGTTGTTTTCGTGAAGGCATGTAAAAAATATTAATTCCTTTTTTACGCATTGTTTATTATAAGAAAACGGAAATTTAAAATTGATTTCACGAAACTAAGCGACGCGAAGTCACACGACTGTCTCCCGCTCCTGTCGGGGCGTGACTGATACGAAACAGGTTTGCCCAGTGGATGGTTCTTGTGCCCATGCCACAATGGTCACTTCAAGAACCCAAACTCGTAGAGTGCGGGCCGTATTGATTGATGTCAAAAATAACAACGAGAAAATGCTTATTTTATTTTATTATGTGAAGTTCGGGCGTAAATATCAATTTTTTTTGCAATTATTATAAAATAAACTAAATTTGCCATATTATACAATAAAACCAAATCCGAAAAGGGATTTATAAATAGGAGAGTTTGGACTTGAAAGTGTTTTTTATAGACCTTATACTTTATTTTTTTATAGGCTTGTTAAAAGACTTATACAAAAAATGACCGACATTTTTAAGGGCCAAGGTATGTTCTACACGCAGTATTTAATTGAAGCATCTATAATACTTCTAAGCTATCAAATTTTCAAAACAAAAACATATGATTTTGTACGATTTTGCATTATTTACTATGGCTTCATCTTAAAGACAGTAAAGAGTTTGATTCATAGTTAAGTATTGCTAACGAATTTAATCTCTCATCTGTCATAGAAGAGCGAAGATAATGTTTCACTCTCCTTAGACAGGAAAAACTCTGCTCACCACTGCAATTGCTAACTGCACACTTTTAAGGCTATGTCAATGTTTGGGTAATTTGTTTCAAGGTATTTATTTCTTAGAACCTGTAAAATCGCTTTGGTTGTCCGGGGCAGTTCTACATCTCGAGCTATCGTTGTTAAATAAGAACGCAGATGGATACTTTCATCAACAGAGCAGTTTTCCAAATTACCAGAATACATCGATACTAACATACTAGCACTGTTTTGAACTTCTTCACTGTTCAAATTGACCTAATTCCTTAAAAACGTAAATTCACTATTAAAATTTACTGATAAAGATTTTTCTCCACTGTGGGCAAATATGCGACTTTTTATAAATCCCTCTGTTGCACATGAATAATTGCAGTCAGGACAAGAAAAAGGTTTTTGTCCACTGTGGGTAAACATGTGAATTTTTTGATAACCTTTGGTAGCGCATGAATAGTCGCAGTCGAGACATGACAAAGATTTTTCATCACTGTGAGTCACAAGTGCCGTTTTAGTTATTTTTTTCGAGAAGAAGAATAGTTACAGTCAGGATATGAAAGAAGTTGAACGTGAAATTTAGATTTCTCTTCGTTGTACATGAGTAACTGCAGTCGGAACATGGAAAGGGATTTTCTCCACTGTGAGTCAGCAAGTGACTTCTTAAATATCCCCCTTAAGAACAAAAAAGATTTTTCTCCTCTGAGAATCATATTGTGGATTTTTAAATCTCTCTTTTGAGAACTAGTGTAATTGCATTCGGAACATGAAAAAGGTTTTACTCCACTATTAGTCAGCTTGTGAATCATAGTTGAGTAAAGTGTTGCTCCACAGGGAAACCTTAGGAAAATTACTTTCCTCGGGGCCTCCTCAATGGAGCCAATGTAAAAAATAGTATTAAACCACGTAGGTATATTATAGGTAAGACAGTGTTAAATTGTGGATATCCGGAAGCAATACAAGGCCGATAAAAATAATTATAATTTCCAAATTTTTTATAGCGCCGTTTAGTGAAAAAGTCACGTCAAGTGCACTTGTTGGATAGGATTAAAAGGTACAGTTATTTGGTGAGGGCATTAAAACTAGTTGATATGATGCGAAGTGAATTGTAGAAAAAGTCGAGGGTGTCGATACAGAGTTGTCTGGTGATCTTTATATAATACATCAATTTAATTTTTACAATTCAATAGAATTTTTATATCGTGTGAGGTGTGAGAAGATGCATTCTTACTTACACAATTAATTTTATAATTTTTTTGTTGTTTAAAAATCGGCGCCCCTTCGTAATCGCGCGCCCCTAGGCACGTGCCTACTTTGTCTTAGGGATAATCCGCCTCCGGCTAGCGGTAAACATTTTTGACACCTTAGATTACCGTTCAAGATTCAAGGGCTTCTGGGGCATCAGAAAGAGGTTGTTTTGTGGGTATCTGCAAAATTTTTTTCCGAGCAAATTTTTTACAATTTTCCCGGAAGATATTTTTCGGAATATTCGTTCTGAGATCAAAACTTGTTCAACACAAAAAATTTCCAAACTTCATATAACAAAATTAAAAAGATAAGTGTTTTCATAAATATTTTCCAACCCATTTTCCGACTAAATTATAATTTGTTTTCGATATTCCCTAAGAATTTTTTACACAAAAATTAAAATTTCTCAAAATGGAAAATTTACAGACTTCACGTAATATCAAAAAATAAATGTCTTTCCCGACCTATTTTGTGACCAATTTTCCGATTTTCCATAAAGATTTTTTTTTCCGGAATCAAAAATTTCCAATCATGAAAAGTTTCCAAATTTAAAAAACAAAATCAAAAAGATAATTTTTTCAAACAACGCTTTCCAAAGTCAAATATAAAATTGAATAGAAAAAAATCTAATTTTTAACCCAACTAACTTCACGAACGACGATATTCCAATGATGTTTTTTTGTCTCGGTTTCTTTGCTGCCACTGGATCAAAAGATATTATTTTTTCAAGGAACCTATTTTTGGAATCCTTTCCTTTTCGGTTTCATGAAACTCAAAAATTTGGGCTGTGCTTATAAACAAAAAATACATCTAAAATGAAATACATATTTGGGAGGTAGGTGGGATATTCAATTCGGGAGGCGGCAAGTGGTTTGGTGACTTAGCAGGGGTGCCCGGGTTCATGTGGTCAGGTTTGTTCGGATCTTGACGGTGGATGTGTCTGCCACCAACAGCATGTTAGGCCGGGTCGGGAGAGACTTCTCAAGGGAGATCTTTTGACCTATCCAGCAGTAATCTCTCGGAGCATTGCCTTGCATCGCAGTGGAAAGGATGGATTCATTCGTCCGTCACTCCTGGACACAATGATCCCCAAATTCCTATCCACCCCTCGTACCTTTTTCTTCCCTAGAATTTCTTCTCCTTCCTTCTCCTATAAAGACCCTCCACACAGCATTCCTAAAGATGAAATAGGCCTTCAGTAGAATTATTTTCCTTAGGGCCTCCTGTGTGGAGCTATTGTAAAATATATATCGTATATATTATATATTTAACAGCAATCTTGAAATTAAAGAGGTCTCAAACCGATCTGTGGGCCTAGTCACTAATTTTTGTAAACCTCCGTTTCATGAAGTTACGGGTTTAGCTACGTCACATACCCGTTGTTGTTGTTATTTAAGTTGGCGAATCTGTCAAAATACGGGTATGTGACGTAGCTAAACCCGTAACTTCATGAAACGGAGGTTTACAAAAATTAGTGACTAGGCCCCCTGGTCATAAATTACTACAGGGAGAGTTAGGAGAGAGAAACTCGAATTTTATGTTAAAATACACAATTTCGGCGGCGTTCTTTCTTTTTTTGAGTTCTGATTGGCAGTAAACTTCTTAGTTAATGGGAGGTTGTTACTTCGTAGAAAATAGTTTTTCATTCGTCCTGTAATTTCAAATGAACGAAGTTTCACGACATGCACATATATCACGTTGGCATTCACAAATGCTTTTGATTTGGATAAAAAAATGATTAGGTTCATAGGTGATAAGTAAATTTTTGCACACATTCTAATAATTGCTGTTGTACATACAAAGGAGTATAATTACTATCAGGGAACGGCGAAGTTCATAAAAAAGCCGCCTGCGGGGCATGGCAGCAAAACATAGGGTTTTTATCTGCTAGTAAATAATCTAATTAAGTATGCACAAAAAATACGAATGTACGTATATCACCTCCAAAAAATACGAATGTACGTTGTTATAATTTTTTGTAGGTTCCAAAAATAAACATTGAAAAAAGTATTATAAGTTACGTATGCTTTAGAGGCAAGCTCGAACAAGCATTAGTAAATAAAAACACACAGATTATAGATAAACTTGAAGAACATTAAACAAATTGTATCATTATTCCACCGTTGAGGCCAGAATGAATAGCGCCTAAATGCGTTTTATCACGCGAAATGTGTAGGTACCGACATTAGACATCAATTGCTTTTCCTTTTACCATGAACGCAACACCGTTCCATTTTTGAACTTCAACACGTACGATGATTCAAGAACCTTATTATATTTTTTATAAGTATTATGCAAGGTTCGTAGAAAATGCGTTTAACAAGGTTAGCTCATACGGATCTTTTTCGAACAAAAAACTCGTCGGGCTGCTTTCGAAATTTCGAACATTTGACGTATTTGAAGTCTCGAAACAAACGATATATTTTTTATTTCTATTGCAATTAATTCAAATCTCCCAGTGGAACATGGACTTCAAACCACGTCACGAATTTTTAGCCAATCACTGCTCTACCCCCTCGATGAGCTAACCTTGTTAGGAGCCATTAGCCAGCGGCCGAGAATAGAGAACTCCAGTTAAATTTTTTAAATTTTTTTTAATGAATAAAGACCTTCAAACTTAAATAACTGCATATTTATTTTTATTTTCATAGTTAGTTTTAATAGTTAAAATAATTGTCAAAGTTTTAATTTTTCAAGACCCCCTGAAAATCACCTAATCTATGGTGGATTGTGTGACGTCATCATCCATCGATAGTTTTATTTACTTTCAACAGGTGTTGTCATTTTGAATGATAATTATACGGAAGAAAGATGATACTATTCGATAAGTTAAAACATTATTTAGGTGGAATTATTTATTCATTATATTATATTTATTATATTGTTGAATATTATTACGGGAGAGTGGTATAAAAATTGTTTGAAATTATTATTTTTTTAGCTTTTAAAATCAATATTATCAAAAACGAAGAATCACCCACAAAAGTTTAGGCAAACGATAACAGCTGATCGATTGCGGTCATTTTGTTTCTACTCCACGGCCAAATTTTGGCCTATGTAGCATTATGATATTTTTTTTTTTTTTTTTTACAGTGAATACCGCACAAGAATCTCAACTGCTCCCGTCTGGAGCCAGTGAGACTATGGCATCCCCAACTGGGGTATGTTGTGAGGCTGAAGGTAGTGGGGAGGGGAAGGAGGTGGGGAAGAGAAAGGTTGGGAAGTACCTGGCTATTCAGATCTGGTCACTAAACACGGCTAAAGCCATTTTCAAGCAACGTTTCAATTCTGAATGGTGGTCTTACACCAGGGCGATACTGATAGTATCTTCCACTCTGGAACATGCCGCAAATATACTATATATTATTTTAAATGAATTAATTGTGAAATAACACAAATTAATCAAATAAAATTTATTTGCGCATGCCGGGTTCGAACCCGCGACC
The DNA here is from genome assembly GCA_917880885.1 of Limnephilus marmoratus. NCBI lineage: Eukaryota > Metazoa > Arthropoda > Insecta > Trichoptera > Limnephilidae > Limnephilus > Limnephilus marmoratus. The sequence goes on along the minus strand of OU862919.1, from coordinate 24,139,840 downwards.
TCCGGAATGTGAGTCAAGAGTCTTAGCCACTGGACTACGGAGGTCGTCATATATGATATAGTATATTATACGATTTTTTCGTACAGTTTAAAGTTTTTCAATATTTTAAATAATAGAGATAAACTAATAGAGATACCTCTATTTTTGATACTGAACTATTTAGGCTTAAATATTGTTTCAATAAACAACAACTAAATCTCTATAAACAGTATGAAATAACAAATAACATGAAATGTTGTTAATACTGATGGCTTTTGTCATACCTACATAATCAAAGTTTAAATATAATGACTGGTGACGCCTGACGTCAGCAATAACCATTCAATAATGCCAACTTTACAGTGTGTTTTGACGAGGGGTTTAAAAATGCACTTTTTAATAATTTTTTAAGAACTCTACGTTTAATATTATGAAATAAAACTTATATATTCAGAATCAGCGTTCATTGGTCTGTATGAACATATTTTTTTAAAGCCATAATATTTTTCACTGGAGTTCCTTATTCAAATTACGTCTAACGATGGTCTTGCGATCGTACTCTTGCAACTGTACAGGCCGGTTCCGATGAGAAGGATTAATTATTCTCCATACCAGCATTTTAACATAATAACACAATATCGATTTTATTTCATTCAAAATTGGCTTTGATAAATATCTAGGTACATCAAAAATGCTCAAACTCGTGATGATAACACTATTAAAATTACGAACTTTTTGAACTTGAACTTTTTGACCATGAGTATTTATAATTTTTCCGTAACGTCTAAGCAAAATAAATATGTGTTTTTTGTAAATGTATTAGTTCGTAAGACCGTAAATAAATAGACAAACTGAAGTATATTCGTCAAAAAACAAGGGCGTAGAACTTTTTTTAATGATTTTATTTGAACTAAAATTAAAATTCTGAAAAGTAGCTTTTCCGAATAATTTATTGATTTATTGTACTGCATGATTATATGATTTAAAATGTATGTTGTATGATACAAAATTTTCTTTGAAAATTTTAACAAAATCTGCCAACGACCTAGGGCAAAACCTTATTGTACTGAGGGAGCGGGAGACAGAACGAGAGAAATGAAAGGCGTCAAGTCGAAGTGTGAGTCAGTCGTTTATTGGGCTACGTAGCGGAGGTCGGTAAAGCAGTAACATGATGTATGCAGGGTGCCGTAGGTGAGATGCTGCATGCGTACAGATGTGATGGTGATGGTGCGGTGAAGGTCAGCGGGTTGCTCGACACCATGGCGGTGGAGATGACCTATCTTCCAGGCCGTTGCTCGACGCTTTGAATCGCGGAGATGAACGGTGAGTGGCTCGGTGTGCTGAGCCACCAGCAGGTAGTCCTGGCGAGGCGGAGCGTGTTTCCATGGCAGCGAAGCACGGTGGGCTTCGGGGTGCCATGAAGTGGTGAGCTGATCCCTTGGCTGAAGGTGGCGTCAAACCTTATAAGTCGCGGGATGTAGCTGTTCTCAGGAGCTGAATGCACGATGGGCCTTGTAGCTGAGACGTGGTGATGGACCTCGGGAAGCTGCCCTGGATGTGTAGAGCACTGCAGGAGCACTTGTGCGGAGATCTGTTACGACGAGCTGTTGACCGACGGTTAGTGTGAGACTGACTGAGCTAGCGCCGTTTAGTCGCTTTATATATACCAGCGCGACCGGTGGGAGTAATGTTCCATTCGCCGGCAATGTGCATACTGGAAGGTACTCGATCATACCCGGTGCCGAATATTCAGGCGGCTTATAAACTCCAGACCTTTCTAGGCGGTGGCGATATTATTATCGTCCAGCCGGCACGGCAGGCGAGAAAGTACATCGCGAGCGGCATATGTAGGTAGGTACCTAGTAGCAAGTAGGTTTGCCGGCGCCGCGCGCATATTAGGAGATGTTCTCGAATCTTCTTTTGATGGCGAAGTTTATGATGTGCCGCCACAGTACTAAAACTTAAATAAATAATAAATAAAAAAAAAAACATATTTTCTCAAAATTTAAAACATAGCTCTACTAGATAAAAGAAACGTTTTTCGAAATCAATTTATAATTTTATGTGGAAAAGAGTCAATACATCTGAAATTTGATTTAAAAATGACGTGTTGGTTATTCCTGATATATTTACTGGTTATTCCCTCTTAAGGCTCATAGCAAAGTCATTCAGCTCAGTTCTCCACTCAATCAGCGATGGGTAAAGGCGACTACTCTGAGGGACTATCCGTAGATTTCAATTTAATTTATTGATATATTTTTCATATAATCATTCATTACCTACCTATTTTTTTCATTTTCATTATAATTATTTTTCTTGAAATGTAAATAAATTTTTCGAAAGTGATATGACAGAATGGAATTGGAATAATTGAATGGAATGGATATTGAATTGTGAAGTGAATTTGAATGGTAGGAAAATTTGGGGACGTCCGAGGAAGACATAGCACGATCAAGTTAATCAAACATATTAAATAAATAAAATAAAACAATAATAATATAATAATAATTAATTAATTCCTGTTATCAATTATGTTTATTTTTTTTTTACAAATAACATAAAAAATTATAATGATGTGAAAAAAATGAGACAATTGTGGACTAAGAAATGCGTGTAAGCAGGAAAAAGTATGACGTGGAAGTGAATGGTAAAAGAAGTCGGGGACGTTCGAGGAAGACGTGGCGATGTGACTATGAAGTGAATCAAATTCATACAAAAAATGACTCTTTCAAAAAATAACAATATGTATTATATTTATTCTTTATTATTTTTAATGCTGTATTTTTGTAAACTTATTAGTTTCAGGTACCGGATCCTTAGTTTTTTTATTATAATTTTTATGTTACGTGAAAATCTTTTATTGGATTTTATCTCTCTCTGGTTTCAATCCTGAGATTGGTTTGCAGCAATGTCATCTATTCGTTTCTTCCACTCTTCCCTGTCTTGTGCGGCTCTTTTGAAGTCTGCATATGATGAGCAGCGCACGTCCACCAGCAGGTCCTCCAGGTACTCTCGGCGTGGGCGTCCCCTAGCGTTTGTCCCCTCGGTCATACCCTCCATTATGGCATGCAAGAGGCCTTCTTGTCTTATTACATGGCCGATCCATCTTGCGCGCCTTTCGGACAAGGTCCTGAGCAGGTGCCTTCCTCCTTCGATTCTTTGGAGAACCTCTTCATTTGTTATGTGGTCTCTCCAGGAAATTCCTAATAGTCTTCTATAGGACCACATCTCAAAAGCCTCTAGTCTCCGTTTATCTCTTTCGGATAGGCACCATGTTTCACAGCCGTACATCAAGATACTCCATACATAGGTCTTGATGAGGAGTATTCTCAGTTTCAGGTCTATATTATTTGATTCTATTATTTTAGACCTTTTATTGAATGCAAGCCTAGCCTGGTGTATACGGCTGTTGACCTCGCTCTTAGACCGACCGTCCCATGTTATTTTACTCCCGAGGTAGACAAACTCCTTGGTGTTCTTTAGTGGAACTCCTGACATCTCTACTCTCATCTGATGTTGCGTTCGGCCTACAGTCAGCAGCTTTGTTTTGTCTTTATTTATCTTCATGTTGTAATTGTTTTGAAGAATGCTTTGCATGATTGTTAAGGCCTCTTGGAGTTCTTCTTCGCTTTCAGCAACCATAGCAATATCGTCAGCAAACCTTATCATATCCACCTTTTGCCCGTGTATCTTTACACCTTTTCTGTGACTCATTCCCTCTCTCAAGTCGTCAATCGCACTTTGTATATAAGCGTTAAAAAGAACAGGTGACAGAGAGCATCCCTGTCTCACCCCTTGTCTTATACTGGCTTCTTTTGTATCATTGTCACATCTAATTATAGCGGCCTCATTCTTGTATAGCGCCTGGATTATTCGTCTATCTCTATATTTGATGTCAATTCTCTTCAGAATCTCGAAGAGTCTTTTCCATTCTACTTTGTCGATTTTATATGTGTTTTTAATTGTATTCTTATAAATGTAAATAATCCGTTGATTTTCCCAAATAAATAAATAAATAAAAATATATATATATTTCTACCTTAAAATTAAATAAAGCTTAATAGAAGTCACAAGCCCAAATTTTTTTCCAAACCATTCATAACCGCCGGGTTCAATTCTGCTATTTATATAAAAAAGATTTCTTTTGCTATTTATTTAAAGTGACGGCAGGAGTTTGTTTGATTTTTATACAAATCAACAATTTTACTCGACATTTATAAAATTTTGCTCGCTTCACCCCAAGTGGTTCGCTACGTTTGGTGATTTAGCAGGGGTGCCCGGGTTCATGGGGTGAGGTTTGTCTAGGTTCTGGAGACGAATAACCAGGACACACTGAACCCCAGATTCCTGCCCACTCCATAAACCCTTTTCCTTTTCCTTCTCAAAACTCTCATCTCTTTCCTTTCATTAAAAAAAACCCCTCCACACAGCATTTAAAAAAAAAATTGAGAGGCAGGAGTGAGTACCACGGCTCCGATTCACACAAAGTGGTTGGACACGTTTGGTGACTTAGCAGGAGTGCCCAGGTTTATGGGGTGAGGTTTGTCTGCACCGTCCAGCACTGCGGCGGATGTATCTGCCCACCCACCGCGTGGCGGGCCGGATCGGGACAGACTTGTTGGAGGAGATCTTTTAACCTCTTCTGTCGGAAACTTGCACCGCAGTGGATATCTCTGGATATCTCTAGACTCTTTAAACCCATCAACTTGCACCGCACAAGTCCATATCTTCTGGACACAGACACACTAATCCACAGATTCCTACACACTCCTCATACCTTTTCCTTCCTAGATCTTCGTCTCCTTCCTTTCCAAAAAAATATCCTTCACACAGCATCCTAATCCTAATCCTCAGAAGCTAATGTAAAAAAAGAAAAAAGAGGAAAGTCGCTGTCTAAATTTGATTTTGAGTTCTGCTAGTCTGGCACTAACTCGCATTTTTATTTCGTTTCCACAACTTTATTAATGTATGCATACAAATAATATATATACAAATGTATCATAGGTGGAGGTACTTATTGATACCACGTTATTAATACAAATATATTATACTAGCGATTTAACGGCATGCGTTGCAATGCCACTTAATAAATAAATTGTTTCTCCCTGCGTATCTTTGAGGGAGCGGGAGACAGAAATGAAAGACGTCGGTCGATGTAGCGAGTCAGTGGTTTATTGGCTACGTAGCAGATGGTCGGTGAAGCGGTAACATGATGTGTGCAGGGTGCCGTGATAAGATGCTGCAGGCGTACGGAGGTGGAGATGGTGTGGTGAAGGTCAGCGGGTTGCTCGACACCATGGCGGTGGAGATGACCTATATTCCAGGCCGTTGCTCGACGCTTTAAGTCGCGGAGGTAAACGGTGTGTGGCTCGGTGAGCTGAGCCACCAGCAGGTAGTCCTGGCGAGGCTGAGCGCGTTCCATGGCAGCGAAGCACGGTGGGCTTCGGGGTGCCATGAAGTGGTGAGCTGATCCCCGGACTGAAGGTGACGCAAGCCTTGTAAGTCGCGGGATGTTGCTGTTCTGCGGGGCTGAAGGCACGATGGGCCTTGTGGCTGAGACGTGGTGATGGACCTCGAGGAAGCTGCCCTGGAGCGTAGCGATACCATGCACGAGCACTTATTACATGTTGAGATGTTGACCGATGATTAATGTGAGACTGAACTGCAGCGGGCGAGCGATCGGCTGCTTATATAGCCGCGGTAGAGTAACTACCTCGCGGTAGGTAATACGAGCCACTTCGGCAATTGACGAGAATATTCGGCGCCGTACAGATATTGTACGGTGCTGTCTCGAGACCTTTCTAGGCGGGGCGATATTATTATCGTCGAGTTGGCACGGGAGGCGAGAAAGTACATCGCGGCCAGTATAGGTACGAAGGTACCTAGGCAAGTAGGTTTGCCGATGCGCGCAAATATTAGGAGATGTTTCTCGTATGTTCTTTTGATGGCGAAGATAATAATGATGTGTCGCCACACACCCCCTTCCCAGTGTACGGAGTACAGGGTTGAAAGATGATGCCAGGAGTCGCAGGAAAGCCGGGTTGATGCTGCTGGTCGGTGCGTTCATGCTGATGGGTCTCTACCGATTCCCTCGTTTTTGCGGTGTTACCGGATGCGCTGTGGTAACACACTTGTCAGGATGCTATATGCTGCGTACCCATATCACGTCGGGGCCTCCAGTTGAGGGAGCGGGAGACAGAAATGAAAGTCGTCATGTCGAAGTGGTGAGTCAGTCATTTATTGGGCTACGTAGCAGATGGTCGGTGGTCGGTAACATGAGGTAATGCGGAGTGCCGTAGATGAGATGCTGCAGGCGCGCGGTGGTGGAGATGGTGTGGTGAAGGTCAGCGGGTTGCTCGACACCATGGCGGTGGAGATGACCTATATTCCAGGCCGTTACTCGACGCTTTAAGTCGCGGAGGTAAACGGTGTGTGGCTCGGTGAGCTGAGCCACCAGCAGGTAGTCCTGGCGAGGCTGAGCGTGTTCCATGGCAGCGAAGCACGGTGGGCTTCGGGGTGCCATGAAGTGGTGAGCTGATCCCCGGACTGAAGGTGACGCAAGCCTTGTAAGTCGCGGGATGTTGCTGTTCTGCGGGGCTGAAGGCACGATGGGCCTTGTGGCTGAGACGTGGTGATGGACCTCGAGGAAGCTGCCCTAGAGCGTAGCGATACCATGCACGAGAACTTATTACATGCTGAGATGTTGACCGATGATTAATGTGAGACTGAACTGCAGCGGGCGAGCGATCGGCTGCTTATATAGCCGCGGTAGAGTAACTACCTCGCGGTAGGTAATACGAGCCACTTCGGCAATTGACGAGAATATTCGGCGCCGTACAGATATTGTACGGTGCTGTCTCGAGACCTTTCTAGGCGGGGCGATATTATTATCGTCGAGCTGGCACGGGAGGCGAGAAAGTACATCGCGGCCAGTATAGGTACGAAGGTACCTAGGCAAGTAGGTTTGCCGATGCGCGCAAATATTAGGAGATGTTTCTCGTATGTTCTTTTGATGGCGAAGATAATAATGATGTGTCGCCACATCTTTACCCATTCGTCCCGTTCCCCTTTCGCCGCCCTTTCCCCCCTCATGACCCCTTCTTTTCAGGCGTTTCCCCTTCACCTATCCCGTCTTCCCTCTCCCCTCTCCTCTCTTCCGTTCCCTCGTTCCCCCAATCACTCTCCCGCGTTCCATATATTTAGTCCCAGTAGATTCAGTTTTCAAACAGCTCGCTTGCCACCTATTACAATTTTCTAATTAAAATTTTCATTTTTCATATATCACAAACACTAATTTTTGTATATTATAAGAACAATCAATTGAGTTTCGAACCTAACACAGGTACCTATTTAAAATACCCATAATTCTTACTTACTTAGTACTTCAAGTAAATTTATTAATTTAAAGAGTTTATTTGAAAATTAAATTTTGATTAAACAATCGATGGTTTGCAAAATAATGTCAATCACAAATTGTGACATTTTTGACAGTTTCGTAAGATGTAAAGATTAAAAAACTTTTCAGATGTATTGTCATGTGGTTGTAATAATCTAGAAACCTTCGCTGGAGTGGAAAAGGGGTATTTAGAACGTTTCAAACATTTCCTATTCTTAACATGGCAATTCATAGACAACTTACATACTTATACACATAAGCATGCATATTTTGATAGATTGTAAAGGTCCACACAAATTCAGGGGCGGCCCTAGCTAAATTATTAGGTGGTGCAAAATCTCTTGGTGGCGCCCCTCCCCTCCTAACAAAAAATATGTATGCAGTTATGCAACATAATAATAATAAACATATAATAATAACATAATAAACATATAATAATCTATGCAGTTCTTCTCTTCAATGGCGCTACAGTCCATTTCGAGCCTTGGCCTCCTTCAAAATAAGCCTCCACCGCCCTCTGTCCTCGGCCGTCTTCTTCCAATCTGCAACCTGGAGTAATCCTCTTGCATCCTTCCTGACATCATCCTCCCATCTCAGTCTAGGTCTGCCCGCCTTTCGTTTACCTCCCGGGTGTCCTGTCAGAACCTTCTTCGGTACTCGTGTGCTTGGCATTCGGTGCACATGTCCGGCCCATCTTAATCTTTGGAGTCTTAAATGGGTGGAGAGTCTGGGAGCTTGGTAAATATCATAGAGCTCATTATTGTGGCGGATTCTCCATGCCTCTCCCTCTCGCACCGCTCCTAAGATTCTTCGAAGTACCTTTCTTTCGAAGATGTCCAGCCGTTCCGCTGACTTTGCTGTCAGTGTTCCCGCCTCACATCCATAGGCCAAGACCGTTCTGATAATTGTTTTATATAAGGTTATTTTGGTTTTCCTATGGACGTTTCGGGATTTGAACACTGGCAGCAACGCGAAGTAAGTTTTGTTAGCGGCTGTAATGCGCTTTCTTACTTCTACTGGGTCTTCATTGTCCTGCGTTATGATGGAGCCCAGGTAGGTAAACTCTTCGACCACTTCGAAATTATAATTGTCTTTGAATTTCACTTTGTCTTTTATTCTGCGGTGAGGGGTTCTGGTTTGCATCCTGATTTTTGTTTTATTTTCATTGATTTGCAAACCCACCTCTCTTGCCGCAGTCTCCAAAGGGTCAAACACTTCTCTTACAGCCTGTAGGGATCTTCCGACAATGTTAAGGTCATCTGCGTAGCCAACTATTTGATTGCTTCTGTAGCAGATGTTTGAGTCGGTACTAATCATTGTCTTCCTCACGACGTGCTCCAGTACAATATTGAAAAGGGTGGGTGCTAAGCCATCACCTTGTTTCAGCCCCTGGGAAACGTTAAAATCCTCCGTTGTTTCACCTCCTATCCTTACTCGACACCGTGATCCGACCATTGTTGCTTTTACAAGCTTGACTATTTTGGGCGGTATTCCAAAATTGAGGAGTATTTCATATATTTTCTCCCTATCTATACTGTCATACGCCTGTTTGAAGTCAACAAATAGTTGATATATATCTATATCGAATTCCCAGCATTTTGTCAGGATTTGTCGAGTAGTGAAGAGTTGATCAGTGGTGGATCTCCCCCTCCTGAACCCTGCCTGATATTCTCCTAGTAAGTTTTCTGAGTAATATTCTAGTCTTTCTTTCAAAATCATTGTGAAAATTTTATACGCTGTACAAAGTAACGATATTCCTCTGTGATTTTCACACTTCAATTTGTCTCCCTTTTTATGTATGGGGCATATTATGCTAGTTTTCCATTCTTCTGGTACTCTTTCAGCGGTCCATATTTTCACAATGAGATTGTGTAGCAGGTTCTTCAGTTGTTCGTTTCCATATTTATAGAGCTCTGCAGGGATATTATCTCCTCCCGGAGTTTTATTGTTTTTATCTATCTATGCAGTTATGCAACTTTAATTGAAGTACCTAGTGGGACGGATGAGAAATAATAACAGAAAAAATATATGTTTGATTACATTTATTTAATTAAATCTGCGAAATCAATAAAAAACACAAAACAAAACTTTTCTTGCTTTTGCGCTTGCGAATTTTTTTATTAAATCAGAATAATTTAATCCTTGGACAATATCGCTCTCAATTGATAAAATTGCAAGATCTGATAGTCTTTCTTAACACATAGCCGAACGTAAGTACGTTTCAATTAGTTTTAATTTACTAAAGCTTCGTTCTCCTTTGGCGAGAGTTACAGGGATGGTTAGCAAAATCCGAAGCGCTGTCCACACATTCGGGAATATATCGTACCAATAATTTTTTTTTATGAGTTGAAGAACTTGTAGTGGCTCTGCTGAGTCAAGATTTTTTAGCAATGGGTTTAGGCTTAAAACTTCTTCGACCAATTCGCGACTAGAGACATCACATTTTTCCCCATCGGTTAAAATGATTTGCAAATCTGCACAAGCTTTTTCTAGTGAAGGCATATCAGGAATTATTTTGAAGTTATACAAAAAAGCGACCCGTCGCCTTTTAGATTTTTTCGTCGCCGATTCTCGTTCTGAGTAGCCTAAATGGCGAAAAATCGCCTACGTTGGCAAGACTGCTTGCTCCCCGCACCGACCACACTATTTAAGCGTACGATCGATAGATAGTCGATCAGTGTTCGGGTATTTTCGGCGCACTGTGCGGTCGCACGCTCGCACCGCCCTAGAGCCGCCCCTGCACATAATTATATAAGAATGGTCTTTGTCACCCGTTAAATATATTCTTCTATTTATAAAATGTACAGTAAAACCGCATGCTACGAATAACATGCGTGCAATGACGTTATATATAATATATAGACGAGTGGTAGAAATCTCAAAGTAGTAAATCAAAGACAAGGCAATTGTATTAAACTCGATTTCTTAGTATTAGTACTCAACTGCCATACGTTGTGTAAGGTCATGTCCTTCCAGTTAGTAAATTGCATTAAAAAAAGCATCAAAATGCTATTGAGTGTTATGAGAAAATACACCGGTAAAAGCCGAGGAATAACATTTCATTAGTAAATACACGCAAATAACGTATTATTATAAAAAAAAAACAGAGTGTGCAATTCACACGCGGTGGAAGCGAAACCTTCAAAAGCAGATAAGTGGCACTTCCCCACCTTCCTCATCCCTATCTCCTTCCCCTCCCCGCTACCTTCAGCCTCACAACATACCCCAATTGGGGATGATATAGTCCCACTGGCTCCAGACGGGAGCAGTTGGGACTCTTGTGCGGTATTCATGTAAAAAAAAAAAAAGTGTGGGAGGCTATCGTACAAAGAGAAGACCGATTATTCTACCTCATTCTCTCGCAGGTTAAATCCTATAAATGTACGTGTTTGTCTCTTTTTAGTGTAGCTAATTTTTCGTTTCATCGAGTTTCAAATCACAACGGTGTTAAAGAAGTTTTCACTTCAAAAACAACTATTTCGATTGTTTCTCGAAGATTTTTAACGCCATTAGAGAAAGTGAGATAGCAAACGTGGCAAATATTAAGAATAAGAAGGTCATTCTACGATAGTGAGTCGTCCCATACAGCATTCTGTATTTGTCTTAGTGTAAACGAGTAAGCGTAATTTGCCATATCAGTCATACCCTCGATGTAATATGTAGTATACGGTAATACGAAAATGCCACCCCATCCTATATCTATGGCTTTCATATATATGCATACTTTGAATGTCCATCTTTATCATACATATTATGCATAACTTTTGAATTAAAAATTTACTGAACACGTAAGAGTGTTTCTTAATTGCCACTTTTATTTTCAGTTTTTGAAACAATGGCGGGTCTAGATGTAATGTTTAAGGGGTGTTCAGACACGGCTATAAACCGCGAGCAGATATCTGTTGAACCGCGAGCGCTTATGTTTTGTACCGTTCACACGACGCTATCAAATATTTCTTCCCATGGTAGGAGAGGGGGTCAGATGAATTAGCGAGCGGCCACGGAATGCACATTTTTTGTACTGAATCTGTCAACTTGACATCTGTCATCCGCCGGTCTAGGCAGCTCTGTAATTAAAATGACCCCCTCTCCTGGTTTCGTCGGAGATGACCATGACCATGCGCTTAACTTTTCGCATATCGCCTCAGGAGCGGTTACGACGTAAGCTGTGTATTGTCTATGGTTGATCTGCGCTTAAAACGCTTAGGTGTGAACGGTCTGAAGGGATTGTATGGAGAGCGTTGTTTGGAGTGTGATAGTTGTGCTAGTCTTTTATATTTTATAGCCGTCAAATATTAATTATTAATTTTTAATTGATAAACTAATGTTTAAGACAAGATTTTTATGCATAGCACAAAGGGTAACACTGAAACACTCATCTACATTGAAAAAATCTCCCGAGAAAATTCTGATTTACGGTCAAATGCTCTACCATTGAGCTATGTCGGCTTATCTCCTACCCGCCAAATAATTTAATATATACTAGTGTTTCATTCAACAATTACTGCTTATTACATTTTTCCACCTGCAAACAACGAACTTTGTTTTTATATGGGAAAGGTATTGTTAGTGCTAAATCTCCCACTAGGTGGCGTCGAGACAAATTATGTCTACATTTTTTGGTCTACATTATGTCTACATTAAATTTAATTATGTCTACATTAAATGTAATAAGCAGTAATTGTTGAATGAAACGCTAGTAACGGGTGTCCGGTGGCAGAATTAGGATTTAAAACTTAAATAAAAACTTAACTACTTAGGATACACATTTATTTCAATAACTGTTACAAAGAGGAGAAGTGCGGATTTTATTTCTTAAAAATTATTTAGTCTAAATGTAGACCATCACGTCGGAGACACTCTTGGAATCTGGCCTCAGTATTTCATGCCACTCGCTGGAGAAGTGACATCGGGATACCATTAACTTCGCGAATGATATTTTCTTTTAGTGCAGAGATGGTCGCGGGGTCGGTTTCATACACTTTACTTTTGAGGTACCCCCACAGAAAAAAGTTCATAGGAGTGAGATCTGTTGACCCTCTTGGCCAGGGGATGTCACCGAAAAGGCTAATCGTTTTTTAGGGAACAAATCACGAAGTAGCGCCATCGTATCTCTAGCAGTGTGAGGCATGGTGCCATCTTGCTGAAACCATGTGTGTGAATTGGAGGCAGGATGTTATCTCATTTTTGGCAAAAAATAATTGATAAGCATGCCCCGATAAGAAACCCCGTTCACAGTAATGGCTTTGCTTTCGACGATTTGCAAAAAAAAGGTCCGATTATTCCACTGCTAAACAATGCACACCAAGCCGTTACTTCGGGCCTGTGAAGTGGCTGTTGATGTTTTAAACGTGGGTTCTCTCCTTTAGGTGACCAATAACGACAATTCTGCTTATTTACATTTCCTTTCAAATGAAAATGGGCTTCATCATTTCAAAAGATAGTGTTTACCGTACGAAATCGCTGTCTCGCAGCAAATTTTACGTAAATTGTAATCATTAGGTTTAAGCACTTGCACAATTTGAATCTTAAAAGGATGAAATTTAAGGTCCTTCTTCAATATTTCGTGCACAATTGTTTTTGGAAGCCCTAGGATAGCCGCTCTCTTGCGCACGGACTGACGCGGATTAACGCGCAAACTGTTTGTGGCGAGTTCGATGTTTTCATTTGTTCTCGACGTCCTCCTGGGCCCCGGCCGTGAGTCGTTTGCCGCCGAACATGTTGCCCATGACGCCGAACATGACATGACCCATGATCGAATCAAATTTTTACTTGGGGCATCACGTAAACGTCGAATACTGTAACGCGTACTGAATTTTCAACGCGCAATTGCACACGAATCGTTAGCCTTGAAATAGGCTTCGATCACGAATGCACGTTGCTCTCCCGTCCACTGCGACATCGTGACTAAATAACCCGCACGAACGACAAAGCAAACGCTGCCCCCTCCCCGCTCGTCCGCTTAGCCGTTACAGAGAAATTCGAAATTTAAAACCTAATTCTGCCACCGGACACCCTGTATATATTGAATTATTTGGCGGGTAGGAGATAAGCCGACGCCGACGTAGCTCAATGGTAGTGACGCGGGTTCGAGTCCCGTCGGCGGCATGTATCTTTTCTCGGGAGATTTTTTCAATGTAGATGAGTGTTTCAGGCTAATAATTATTACTTATAATAATTATTACTTATAGCCGTGTCTGAACACCCCTTTAACGTCATTGCTTGCATGCAATAAATTATAAGAAAAGTCCTACTGCATAAACCAGGTAAAAAGACACGTGCATTTAATTATGTAAGTATAATTTACCAACAATTTGTGTCATGTTTCATGTGTATCGTGTTTTTGCATTTAGGTATTTCTGAAAACATTCAGGCAAAGCTGTAAACAAGAGGAAATATGCCAAAGTTCACAGCAGTTGTGGCGACCTTTGGAAGCAAAATGACCTAATTAATATGCAGCTTTTGAAACTATTTTAGCACTCACATGCGACTTGTCACGTGTCTACCTGCGAACCACTGAGTAGATAATAAAAACTAGAAATGCCTTTTATGCAGATTTCAATGGAAACCAAAGTCGCCACTGATCATAAATATACCAAACCACCCACCACCCACCCACTGATTAATACATTTCGGTTCTAGCCCATTTAGTACGCGTTTTGTCTTTTTACAGCTTTTCCGGACAGCCGGATTACGAAGCACAAAGCAATGATTGGCTAAAAAATCGTGACGTAGCTTGAAGTCCATGTTCCAGTGCGAGATTTGAATTAACTGCAATACAAAATGGCATTATTTTACTTTAAGCCGCCGCTACCAGAATTTCTACCGATTTCTTACATATCTCCTTTAAACATATGAAGTTTTTAAGCTCTTGAAAAAATATATGTTAATATTTGAAGATAATATCTAGACGTGTTCCACGCCGAAATGCAAATTATGTGAAATTCCTTCGATAAAAACAAATCATAAAGTATGCTCCGAAAATTATTATAATCACGTATAGTCTGTCAAAATAGAGTAGAAAATATAAAAACTGGAACTACTAAATTTGTAGACTGGCAACACCAATTTAACTGTCAAATATTTCTTTGATGTGCAATGATACTGAATGTGTAGAACACAGTAAACCACATTTTAAAAAACATTTTTTCTTCATGACATAAATTTTATTAAAAGGTGATTAATAAAGGGATTTGCTTTAATTTAATTTAACATAAATTTGAATTTAACAATAGATAGAAATGAAGAATCACTAATGGTGAGTTTAGTTAGACTACTTTTAGATTTGAATGAGTTAAATATATTCAGATCTAAAATTGGAGACATGATCTAAAGCCCAGGCAACTTAAGTACTTTATCTAGTATTAAATAAATGTGAGCAATTTCTAACCTGTGCTATATATTTTATTACATTATAGTTATTCTTCATTATGTTAACACAAAATTGCAAAGGTATAATAATAATATACCTACCTATATTCAATTCTAATTTTGAGATCGGCGGGTATCACTATACTGCAATGAAAAAATATTTTTTCCACTATTATGCCTTTTTAATTTTTTATGAAAATGTAGGTTACACAGCTTTACTTTAACACCATGAGTTATGTGTTTAGTATTGCCATTTGATCAACAGTGGCGCCCTCATATATTTTCTACTCTTTTTTGACAGACTATACATTTCACTCATTTTAGAAGCTATATGTATGAAAAAATCACAATGTTTCTTTAAATGCTATTTTAGATGTTCCCTACGAGATTTTGGCTCTATTTTAAACGAGTCGTGTTTTATTAAACATTTTCAAAATTTTCGCTTCAATTCTATCGTTTTAAATATTAGCGCACTCTCTTCAACATTCGTAATTACATATCTCTCCAGCTTCTTCTTTTTGAGCGGGGATACGGCGCCTTAAGCTACGTCACGCGTTCGAAATTTCGAAAGCGGGCCGACGAGTTTTTTTTGGAAAAGGCCTGTATTAGCTAACCTTGTTAAAAGCGTTTTCTACGAACACCCCTACCATCATTGTATCCACTAATTACTTTCACTTCTTGATTCTCGATTTCAGAGGAAAAACTTGCTAAAGCCCCGCTTCACCCCTGTAAATATTACAACACCTACGGATAGTTAGATTTAAAGTTTGTGTGTGGGTAGGTTCTGCAGTAGGTACTTACCTTATTGCCTTTGACTAATATTGCGTGACCACTTTTTAATTGCACATGTTGCTAGGCACCTATCCAAGGACTGTGTAAAATACGGGGTAGCCACCTAGTACCTACCTCGACACCTCTTTGAGTAGGTAACTATTCAGATTTAATTACAGTATCAGTTATTGAAGGGGTGATTTATATACATGGTTCAAGATTGAATGGAAGACTTTATCGTTCTTGTAAAGCCTTTAAAGATAAATAATTATTTTGAGTAATTATTTGCTCTCCGCGGGTACGGTACCATTTATTGGATAACCAACACCCCTGTCATAGGTAACCCCAAGTGGTTCGCTATATTTGGTGACTTAGCAGGGGTGCCCGGGTTCATGGGGTGAGGTTTGTCTAAGTTTTGGCGGCAGATAATTTTGCCAACCTACTGAGTTGAGGGAGACCTTTTGAGCGCTCCAGCTGGACTCTCTTGACACATCGTCTTGCAGCTTGCACCCCAGTGGGAGGAATGGTTTCATGCGTTCGTCACTCCTGAACACACTGACCTCCATATTCCTACAAACCCCTCATACCTTTTCATTCCCAGAACTTCCACTCCTTCCTATCCCTAAAAAGACCCTCCACACAGTATTCCCAAAGACGACGTAGGCCCTGAGGGATTTGGTTTCCCTTAGGGTCTTCTGTATGAAGATAATGTAAAAAAAAACTAATCGATAACATATGAAAAGTTTAGAAAATAAAATTAATTCTATATATTCTTGAGATGAAAAAAATGGAGGGATGCTCCAATCTGATAACCTCCATGACTAGGCGTTAAGATCGAGGTCCAAACCTCGAAGAAGGCATATTTTTCCCCTTTATCTTTCCATACCTCTCCTCTACTTCTCCTAAATTTACAACATAATCCTAGTTTCATTAGCTCCAGGAGTTGGTCTTTTAGTTTCTCCGGCTTGAGAGAATTTATTTTTCCCCTTCCTAAAATATGGATCCCTCCAAGACACGGGTTAACCCCTTCTCCCTAAAAATAACTTCTGTTCAGTTTTCTTAAAAAAGTACATCTTTAATTTACCAATTCCTAAGAGAGCCTTCTGTATTTTAATCCCGAAGGAAAATACCAAATAAAGTTTTATTGCACTTTATGCTGGCACTTTTACTTAATGCTGGCTTTTGTTTTTCGTTTCACTGACAACATGGGTGGTGTCGCGAAACTGCGACTCCACTGTTAATTGGCGGTAAATGCTGCAGAGCAAAGCCCACGCAGCCCTCGAAGGACCAGTCCCGAAACTACGTGAAATCGCTAAGTTATATGGGACGATTAAATAGCATACACTCGCAAAACCTGATGGATAGTCAGTCGTTAGTTCAGATCTGTGCTTTTGGAAAATTAGATAAGCACAGATTGGAATAAGGAAAATAGGACTCACCGTTGCAGATGGGGCCTCACTGAACTCCAGTTTTGGTGCACACTTCTCACTGTTTAAAATTCGCAATATTCTTATAGTAAGAGGTTACGATACATGCGCCCTGTCTGAGATGTTATTTTGTTCTGAGCATGAAAGCACACTGTCACCTCTCCAAAGTTGAGTATTTCTTGCAACAATTTTTATGGTGACATTTAGGAAGGAAAGATTAGGTAGGTGGGATAAATTCAGGATTTTGACATATCTACCCACCAAGTCTGCGAATGCAATACCCAATCAATCCCATATAAAGATGCGCAAACAATGGGTTTATTTAAGACCAGAGGCGTATAAATATAGGAAACATAATAAGTATAGATTAAAACATTTTATTTTTTAAGCCAACTCCACGTATATAAGTATGTCATCTCTCTGCATCCTCCTTCAGAACATGGAATTATTGTTAGCAAAAATATTTGAATAGCGAGTTTCCACTCAAAACGCCTGCATACGAGAACGTAAGTATTTATTTATTTATAATATTAACGCTTTTCGGCTTTTACATAATATAACATAGTGTATGTATAGCAACAACATGAAAAATACAGCTCTATTGAGTTTGTAAAACGGAAAGAAAAAGTTGAGAAAGACATATGTAGATATTTAGATAACAAAACGAAAATAAATGCAACGATATTTAAATATTACAATATTGTAACAATGAAAAAATACATTTGTATATAATACATGCAAATAACATATCTTAAAGAGGATAAATGATTGATTATTTCATACTTATATTTTATCAGCGACACATTCCATAAATCTATGTGCGAAAACATATTGCTTAAGTTTTGTATTCTGTGAAGTGGTATATTGAAATGGGACTTGGTCGTAGTATTGCCACAATAAAACGGTAGTACTGACCTTGTGTTTCTGGCTGGCACATTAAAATTTATGAGCGCTAAGATTTCAGGGCTGTTAATTTTATTATGCAAGATTTTAAATAAAAATACTAGAGCGAAAACAGTTCTTCTATCATCACTCAAGTTTAATAAATTAGATAAACGCAGAAGATAGGTGTAATTTAATTGTTCTTTCGGTATTTTTAGTTTATAATTTAAAAAGCTTAGGATTTTTTTTGTACTCTTTCTATTGTTTGAGAATGCACGTTATAATGAGGAGACCATACAGTTGAGTTATATTCAACTTGACTCCTCACAAGTGATGTATACAGAAGTTTTAATGTTTTAATGTTGATAAAATCTTTAGCCACTCTTAGTACAAAACCTAACATTTTTAAACCCTTCTTTGAGATATTTTCAATGTGTGATATGAAGCTAAGTTTAATGTCGAAAGTAACACCTAAATCATTAATTTCAGCAACAGATTCGAGAATAATGTTATTGATCGTGTAATTAAAGTAAATTGGATTTTTTATTTAAAAAAATCTCATAATTATACATTTATTAACATTATGGTATAGCTTGTTGACGCAACTTTATATCAACTTTTGCAATATGACCGTATAATAATATCATCTCTGCATACGCTACCAGGCAGGAAGTACAACAGAAATAATCTTTTGGAAGAATAAGTGGCAGAGGGACCAACCGGCAGATGGATCAAACTGTCCGGGGGATCAAGAGTTGGGCCACCAAAGAAAACACGTTAACACGTGTTATTTCACAACCATCGACAATCATTTATTATAGTTTCTTATCATGACACGTCGAAAGGAAACTAGCATAAACAATCACGCTCCAAGGATTGGCGTCAATCTGTATTAAACATTGTTTAAACACCAGATTGGCGCAATAAACGTCTGGGAATAGCGTGATAATGAGCTTTCATTATTTGGAAATAAGGCAAGTTTATTGTATTATTTGTGCGCCGCGGTTTCCTTGATAATACACAACCCAAGATTATCCTTGGCTGTGAGAAATAACTTGGCGAACTTGGCTCACACGGCAACATGGTGTTCAGAAAATAGCCGTGAAAGGTGAAAGTAAAAGTGCTGTCTATATGTACATTTCTTAGAAAAGTTTCTATTAAGGGTTGATTGATTTTGATAATCGTTAAAGTGCAACAGTTTTGTTTCGTGATGTTTTGCATGGGGACTGTGTAGTATTTAAAATTTAAGACACACTATTCTTATACATAATATTGCTTATATATTCTTCTTTGATTATCTAGAGACGTTTTCTCCTTAAATCGTCAGCTCATCACATCTACGCGCGTCCTTTGTTTTTTATTTTAATTTTATTTTAATGCATTAGGAACATTTACAGGTTAATAACATTACATGCATTAAAGAAAACAATAAATTATAATAATTAGGTTACAACCCAATAACAAATTCTTTCTCAAACAAAAAAGATGTCTCTTTTATTTTATTTACTAGCTGACCCTGCAATGCGTTGCTGTGGCTAACGAATCACAACGATACTGGATGGTTACACAACCTTCTAACTCACACCGACATCTGTTAATTTGCATACAAATCAACTCCCCACCGTCCGCTTTCCAGCCCGCTCGTCCACAACATAAAGACATTCTTCTTTAATTATATATTTCAACTAATTTACACAAAACCTCCACAAATTATATACCGAAACCTTCCTCATAAATCACTCTATGAAAACCGCATGAAAATCCGTTCAGCAGTTTTTGAGTTTATCGCGAATAGACAGAGAGACGCGGCGGAGGACTGTAATTTATAATATGTATAGATAATGTATACAACAGTCAGGGGGTGACATAAAAACTTATAAAGAATAAATATCATTCGTCCAATAACGGCGTTCTACAATATGCAAGAATAAAACGATAAATACCTATGTAAAGCAACGACAACAAAAAGAAGAAACAATAAAGATTGGGTCGTTGAAAGAGATAGGTACCAGTAATTTTGTTATTTTAAGTTCTGGGGATCTTCGTTAAAAGTCTTGCCACTACAGCGGAAGTTAGTTGAAAATTTTGTACAAGTGGTTGGGAGAAGGTTAAATTGGTTCCTTGAAAAGGAATATGTACCGTTCATTTAATGTTTCTAATCTAGTATGCTATGTGCCGCAATTATCTATAGATATAGTTTAAGGAACACGCTTCCGAGACTTGTGTGAGAATGACGGTATCAAAGCGAGACAACTGCAGGTATGTAAAGTGTGCGTATGGTTGTCCTGTTCCTTTTATCATCGGGTCATCCAAGATGTGATTACAGTCTATTGGCTTTATATACAGGTTGTAAAGGGACATACCGGGGATGAGTTGGCAACAATGTACAGATGTAAGGAATAGGTTAATGATTTTCAAAGAAAAGATGTTATTAGAAATACAAAAATATATATTAGACTAAAAGGTGACATCCTGAAACCAAGACTGTCTGTCTTGGGCTTGCTTAGGTTTAAATAGTTCATTTTGATACCGTGGTAAGTTGAAATGACGCATGATGAAATTTCCTTTTGTGGAACAATTTCACATCGTGAGATGGGCAGGACTCCAGAGAAGTGGCTCCCAGCCAAAAGGACCCTCCAGAAACAGCAAAGGCGGATGATTCTCGATGCTAATCATCCCTCCAGGATGACTTCCAGTCAGCTCTCAAGATGGCGAGTATGATGTGTAAAATTTACAATCACGATCGTAGCGGTCTTCAAAAAGGATCCGTCGTGTTGCGGTCGAAAGGACCGCCCTGTGCTCTCGGCTGCTGCACAAAGAATCGCGTGCTTTCTTTTCAAATCTGCTCATTTTGAATCTGTTCAGGATCAACAAGTGTTGCATTCAAAAATATTGCAGGGCTCGCAATATTACCAATGCCCAAATGTCAATGGGCAAGCACTAGAGGTGCCACACACCGAATCCATAAATAAAGTGTGTATAAGAGGTTTCACACACCTTGTTACAAATATTTTTATGTAACAACTTTAATCAGTGATTCCTGACGTTATTTGGGGTATAAAATGTAAAGTAAAATTTGGACTTCGTTGACATTTTCATGGCTGAGTATCCAGTGACGACGTGGATGATTTTTTAATGTTTAATTTTCAAGAAAAAAATATCATTTTTTAATCCAAATAATGTCGGGAATCATTGGTTAAAGAAAGTAATGTACACCCCTTAACACCCTGTATTTATTTGTTTTTTTTTAAAGAAAGATAAACATTCACGGATTTCGAATAATAATCTAACAATATTTGAAAATCTTCAACTAGCACCACAGTAATTGGAAAATCTTGTTTGTGTCGTGATGGAGATGGAGTGGCCAACAGAGGAATTAAACACTCAATGCCTGGGTGGGACCCGAACGCGATGTCAACTTAGCCACTGACCGGTCAATAAAATTCAAGTAGTGTTCAGTACAGAGCTACAGTATAATAAATTTATTTATTTTTATTTATTTATTATAGACAGATACAAAAAAAGTACAAATGACATATTAGGAAGCTTTGCCTGTCCAACTAGGAAAGTTTCCCGTTCCAGGACAGTATTATTAGTATTGTTACGATAATACCGGCTATTTGTGACATTTTAGAAATATAATTTGTTATACATAATATATACATTATACAATCTTCTTGCCTTCTTGTACTTTATGTCTGGGTTAAATCTTCCCCACAGGAAAACCTAATAGAGGACCCCGTTCAAAGGTTACATTGTACATGGTTATGTGTTTGAATTATACGTCAGTATCTACCTATGTTAAAATATTACGAAAGGAAAATTATAAAGTAACATCTAGAAGAAAACATAATACAAGCATTAATCTTTGTTAGGTTGCAAAATTGAATTTATGTTCCTGCTTCCCGTGTCCATAATCCGTATCTTAATGCATCATTTGAAGTCGGTTATTTTTTTAGAGAAATATTGCATATTTGATGGTCCAAAAGTCATTTTAGTTGTATGTTAGAGGAATGTATGTTGTACGATATAATATCTTAATAAGTTATAGTTTTCTTTGCTCTTGTTTTTTACTTGTTACCCCCTTTAAGCTTTATATTTACTACCTCTACTGAATAATTAACTTTACAAGATAACGCAAGTTCCAAATGTTTGTATCGCGCAGTCCCAATCGGGGCAGATCCCTATCAAAGACAAATGCATAGTTCTGTGGACAAACGCGAAACGAGGCACACTGAGCCGGAAATAGTTTAATCAGAGATACCATTCTGCGTAATGTTCAGTGTTTCCGACCGTCTACAAACTTTGTTTTCAATTTGATCTGAATTTCAGATATAGCCTAGCTGGGAATTAATGTCTACGGTGAGCGAAGGGTGGATTAATGTAACATTTAAAAATTCTCAGTGTTTTTTTTAAATGGAAAGCTCCGTAACAGAGTAGTAGAAGCTTCAGGCATCGGCTAAGAGGTGAGTGCTTTAAAATCCGATAAATGAAATTTTGAAAAAAATTGAAATTAAACAATAACTTAATAAAACCCACTATAACCCATCAGACCAATTAGTTCGCTTTTCGAAACAACTCGTATAGTTCATACAGAAATCGTTGTGTCTCCCTTATTATCATGGTGAGAAATATGATACAAACGGTGATCGAAAGAGGAAAAATGCTTTATATTTAAATCTAAATGTTGACCACAAAAACGTTAAATGTACACATTTATGAAACCAATGTTTCGGATTGCAATTGGAAAAAAAATTACGAAATTTTGTGAATTTTTTATTAATTATTTTTACATGGAACGACAAAAAAGTGAGGTGATAATAAATTTTATAATATATTTGTCTAATGAAATATGACTTTTGATATATTGGCATACAAAAATGGCCCCCTTCTCATTCATCATGAGTTTATAATTAAATTATGTTTGTAGAAAAAATGAATTAATTTTGTGCTTTTAAAAAAAATATTTGGAAGGGTGGGATATGACTGCAATATGGGTGGGGGGGTATCTTTTCGGAGGATTTGTTTGGGTTTTTTATGGTTTATACGTTCATTTACGTCATTCCGGGTTAGGCAGTTGATTGACGCATTATCGTAGGTGGAAATAAAATATGTATGCTCGTTATCAGTAATTTTAGTTTGAAAAAACGTAAGGTTAGCCATTTTTAAAACTATTTTTGTTCACATGCAAAATTTTAAACTTAAAAAATTATATGTTTACTTCTATTTATAATATTTGAAAGCGTATTTTATCACCTTTAAAAAACAGTTTTTAGTGTTCAGATAGGTTCAGAAAAATTGCATTTATTTGGATTTTATTGCAAAGCGGAAATATTTTAACCCTCCGACAAAATGTGGTCGAGGCTTGAGGGGTTAAAAGTAACAAAAATTTACACAGATCTGATTGTATTGAATTTCTAGGTAAATGTAACTATTTTCATCCAGTAAAGTCAAAGTTAACTGTCAAAGATAAAACTTAACTTTTGTTCCTTATTTTTAATTGGTTTAAAAATTGGAGAAAATAGAGTTAAAACTATACAGACACGATGTATTTTCAACGATTTTCAGCGATTTTCAGAGAAATATATGCATAACAACAGAAGAGAATCCCAATCACGAGCTAATCCTCTTTGTAAAACTGCAATAAAACAAAGATACTTTATATTGTTTTCCTCCTCTTTTACGACAGTGATAATGTTTGTCTCTAAAATGCTAAATAAATAATTAAGCGATAAATGAACAATAAAACAACTTTTTCAACACGATCTGAAAATCGCACCACCCTTACAATTTCATCTCAACATTAGCGAATTAAACGCTCAGTAATACGTCGTTCAGCCAACGAGACACATTCTTATTCAGTTACAATAAAACTTTTAGAAGAAATGAAACATTCCTTTTGCGAAGGTGTCTTTATTTTACTCGTCGATGTAAATTAACGGGGTGAAATAGTAGGTAATCCCAGAGGGCGTGAGATCACACTTTCTAAAACGAACCATTCTGGGGTTCAGTTTTGAAGAAACAAGGCTGGCGAGTGTCGACTTTGTAGAATGTAGAAAAGAGTCAGTTTTGTGTCAATGTAGTGTCAAATTAATATAAATGTGCGTGCTTTGTGAGTTGTTAATGACACTTGTAAGACTAGTGAATAGTAAAGAGGGTGGATTTGGAAAAGTTTATTTTTTATTTTAGTTAGAGATATTTTGCTAGTTTTTTTTTTTAATGAAAGCTAAATTACAAAGTGAATATTAAAAATAAACCAATAAATTTGTTTGTGTGGATGTGAAATACACAATCCCACAAATAAAAATATAAAAAAAGACGGTTTTTAAACATGCATTTTAATTGTAACATTATAATAAAAAAATAAAAAAATAAAGACAGTTAATTACAAATAAGAAAAAAATGTTGATCAGTAATGCGGTGATGGTAGGTATCTAATTTCATTTATATTTTTGTAAATTTGCAAAAAATGCGTTATTTATAAAGGAATCATACATTTTTTTACGTTGGCTCCACAAAGGACACGGAGGAAAATAATTTCCCTCAGGGCCTACGTCATCGTTGGGGATGCTGTGTGGCTTTTTTTAAGGAAAGGAAGGAGAGGAAGTTGTGGGAAGGAAAAAAGTATGAGAGATGGGTAGAAACTTCAGGAAACAGGTACGTGAATGGGAATCTGGGTATCAGTTTTCCAAGGTGTAATGGACATATGAATCCATTCCTCCTACTGCAGTGCAAGGCGATGGGTCGAGTTAGGCAGGAGAGGTCAGAGGTCTTCCTCAACAAGTCTCTTCCGATCCGGCCCACCACATAGTCGATCGATCTTAGTTTGAAACCTTATAAGCCACGCCACACATTATTTTATAAGTTACTGTAGCATATATTGTACCTACGCATATAAAACGTGTTTAGCAAATTTAAAAAAAAAAACTCTTATCTCTGTTTTATTATTCTCTCTGCCTACCCTGACAGACCAGGCCTGGACTCCAAAGTACCAGCATGGTGGTGAGTATAGCAAATATCATAAAATTGGAAAAATATAATCAATTTGGCCACTTGCATCACATTTATTTAAATTTTTTTCCGGTTTAGGCAAATATTCTAAGACATTCTGCATTTTTATTTTTTTTTTTAATCAAATTTTTGAAACCCTGGGGATTTTTTTGAAAATTTCAATCCGATAAATCAGACCATTTTTATAAACCGGAAAGACGGGACATAATTTTATAGGTGTGAAAAAACGATAATTACATAGCCGAAAATCATTTAAAAAAAAATAACGTTTTCCACACGAATTGCACAGGAGAATAACGAGGCATACCAAAAATATTACATCTCATAAATATTTTTTTTCCTTGATCCATCTTATTGACCATAAATCATTATAATGAACAGCGTTTATATTACTAAATTCAATGTAATATACTTGTACTTGTAAATTATAATAATAATAAGAATATTATAAAATTTAATTTTGTTAAAATCAGCACCATAATCATTATACCTCTAAAACACGTACCGACATCATCTGCACGTTCTGAAGAGAGCCCCGTAGATCATTAAAAGTACGGGGTTCTCTTCAGAGCATCTGTCAAAAAGTGAAACCAAATGATAAGTTCGCAGAGAACAAACAATAAATCTAGTGAACGAATTAAAAAATTCGCCTGAAATCAAAGTGATGCCATATAAAAAAATAAATCAGTGTGGAATTTAAAAAAAATAATAGGAACATTTTCGGAGACGGGACATTTTCATGTAGTGACGTTACGAGCCTAAATAATGGATTTATTTATTTAAAAATAACAAAAACTGTACAATTTTACTAATTTTTTCTTAATCTTGGTAAAAAGATCTATCTACATGATTTTTTCCAAGTCGTTATGAAATCCATGCAAGTGGCCATGTATTAATATATTACTTACGTTCTCGTCGTTGTAATTTTCTTAAAAACAAGTATAACTGACTATTTATTTCATTACATGTTATTATTGTATAATTTTCATTTTTTAACCTCACTAGGACTAGCCTGTGAAGACGATAATAGTTGTATAAAATAATAAAAATACAAAATAATATATTGCGAAGACAATATTGTGACACCTGCTAAGCTGAAGCAGGGCTTACTCATCATAATGTAGTAAGCATATAGGATGAACATTTTTTGATATCTGGGGATTTATGCGTTTAAAAAGGACAAAGACAAAGAAAAACAAAATTAAATAATATTCTAGTCAGTATCCGCCATACGTTACAATGCCACCCAAAGAAAAATTAGTTTTAATTCTGTTTATTGTTTTTCCGAAGCATGAGTATGCTACATAACAGCTGACTATGTGAGAAGCATTGATTTATCAAATTTACCCCCTGCTATCGCCTACCGCTAGTATGTCTCTTTTGAAATCCCTTCCTCTGCCCCTCTCTCGAAGGTGAATTTTAAGTGCCTGAGGAAATTCACGAAAATCTGGGTTGAGAGATGGCCTGTTCTTAGAGTCGCTGAGTAGCTGTAAAATAACTTAGGTACCAGGTGTATTTTGCTTCTGAATTCACGCACACTCTTCATTATTCCTTTTCATTTACCGCTTGGATTTATTTTTAATGATTTATGTGTTTTGTGTTTCTGTAATATGTTATTTCTTTTATTTTATTATATATTATAAGTTATATGTTATATTTTACATTTGCGTTATGTTATTTTGTTCATTATATTTGTTCATTACGGTGAAGCAAACTGTGTATTTGAATGTACTTATTTTTTTACATAAAATTAACATGGGGATGATGTCTAAGGAACTAAAAAGAAAAATACATTATAATAACGAAACACACGGTCACGGGACAAGAAATTCAAAGCAAATTAGACTGCCGACAAGATAAAAATCAAGCACCCAGAAATCTCTGATGTACCAGGCCGTCCAACAACATCCCGAATGAAATTACTGAGATAATAAGTTTAAAAAAGAATTACGAAAATATGTCTACCTCAATTATTAATGTCTTTATTTGTGTGAAATATTTAAAGAATGATTATGTTTGACAACCAATGTAAATGTTTATATCTTAAAATATTAGCACACACAAAGATGTGAGCTAACTTAAGATTAATAAATAAATAAATATTTTCAAAAATGTATATAATTGCTTTGCGATTTGCTTTGTTTATATTTACTATACTACCTGTTAATTTATGCCATGTTCCTTGTTTTGTTTTGTTTGTCTTTAACTATTTCAATGTTTTTTTGGATGAACTGAACTCCAAATTTTTTATTTTTTTTCTCTATCCCCTTATGGGTACCGTCGCCCCGGGAACCTTTATTGGATAACCAACACCTCTGCCGTAGGTCACCCCAAGTGGTTCGCTACGTTCGGTGATTTAGCAGGGGTGCCCGGGTTCATGGGGTGAGGTTTGTCTAGGTCTTGGAGGCGGATGACCAGGACGTACTGAACCCAAGATTCCTACCCACCCCTTAAACCCTTTTCCTTCCCAGAACTCTCCTCTCCTCCCTTTCCTTAAAAAAAACCCTCCACACAGCATCATAGGTGAGCATAAAGATGACATAGGCCCTGAGGGAAATTATGTTAGGGAGCTCATGTAAAAAAAAATCCCCGTTCCCACCCCCGTACCCCTCCCGCGTTTACTTGTCCACACCTCCGTTCCTTCGTTCCCCTCCCTCAAACCCGTTACCCTTCTATCGTCCCCGCTCCCGCCAACCTCCTCACCTCTCTGTCATTCTCTCCCCCCTCTATATATGAAATACACACGTTTTCAAACAACTCGCGTGCCACCTGTGGTTAATTTTGTACGCAAAATTCATAATGCAAGAACACAAAAATCACAAAAGTTTCATTGCAATCGGATGAATGATGTAGGTAATAATTTCATAACACCATAGTTCATGATTATTTATCAAAACCATTGCGGGCGTGTGTACTACAAATCACCAAAGTTTCATCGCAATTGGATAAATGGTTGAGAAACGCACAAGAGACAAATAAAGAAACATTCATTTTTATACATTAAGTAATTTAAAAAAGGACAAAAGATGAAAAAAACATTATTACAGAAATCAAATTTTTTTGGTGTGTGGTACCTATTTGTAAAAAAATAATGTCAATTAAGATGAATATATACGTGAAATCCTATTTAGATACTATTTTGATTAATCTTTGCGACGAATCGGCTTACAGTATGAACATCAAAAAATATGCTACGGATAAATCGAAGCTTTTACTAGCTTTTCTATGTAATGGAATTACAATAAAATTATTATTTACGTAACAAAAAATATAAGCGTAAACCACCAAAAAAAATATTTTTTCATGACTTAACTATGAAGTAATACAAGAAACAATTTTTAAAAAATACCCCTTTATGGCTAAGACTATTTTTGAGGTTTTCTATGTTCTAACTTTTTTTCGTTCTTATAAAGTTATGCACAAAATAAATAAAAACCGCTTTTTCGCTTACTAGCCTCGTGCAAATAAGACGCTCGATTGTAAAATTTTGCAGGCATGAGATTCGAAATATTTCTAGCGTTTATATTCCTCTTAAAGCGAAAACCAACATAACAAGCGTGGGTAAAAAATACAGAAAATGAATGACTTATTTTATAATAAAAAAGTTGTTATCCCCGAAGAACACATTTTAAGCTGTCTTTAAAATCAAATGAAGAGTCGAATAAAATTTAAAGCAATTAAAAAAAAACGTACATACCTACCTATTTTTCCACAAAATACAATAAAACAAAATAATTCTTTTTACGAGTATCAGAATTCCATACCTACTCAACCACAGGTTCGCTAGTAGTAATGGTACATACATACTTACTAGTACAACAGCACACACCTGTAAATGATTGCGCAAATACATACTTATCATGTCTGTGTAGGTATGATTTCATCTGTACTTGTGCTGTACAACAGATTACTCTACAAGTACGAAATGGACTATTCAATAAACCGGAAGTCCTATGTCCAATCTCCCGTACTGAAAGCAGTGAACAATGTCAATTATTAGGTCATTGTTATTACCATTATTGTACTGCGAGAACCAGCTTTCATATTGTACATTGAATTGACAGTACAAACATTCGTTAATAATAAATTTTCATTCTATACCTTCGCCTAAATTTTCGTTACAAACTTCTACCAAACTTTTGCCAGAGAAATAGGAAACTTTTTTCATTTAAATTAAAAAATGTTTTGTTGGCAGTATTTTTTTACGAATCGAGTAATTATATTACTTTCTGGAATTTCTGTAATTTTTATTACTTTCAGCATGTTAGTTTTGCATAACGGTTGTCTATTGAACTATGCACACTCCTCTTTACTTTAGAGTAGGTACCTAAGCATAAATGTATTTTTTTTTAAAATTATTAATCTTATTCTTAACTATAATCAGAGTATTTTGTGTTTGTCAGAAATAGCAAAAAACTTGCAGTGTTCTAATATGCACAGCTTTTTGTCAGTAACTTCTAGGTCAACATATCTATTTTCTGCTCGCAACATTATTTCCACCAAGAGCTTTTAAATTAAACGTAAGTCATTTGTCAAAATAGAAGACACATTGTTTCTCCAGTTTTTACAATTCTTACATAAGAAAATAATAAAGAAAATGGAAAAAAAAGTATTCAAAATCCGATGAAAAAGTTGGTAGGTACATAGTTACCTTAACCGTGTAATTGTAGCATTAGTCCGCTGTACCTATAGAGCAGGGGTGGGGAACCTTTTCAGCGTCGCGGGCCATTTGGATGTTCATACTTTAGCCCGCGGGCCGCACTCCGATTTCCGTCTCGGGGGGGGGGGAGCCACAACTGCCAACACTCTTTAATTATAGCTACACTCAGAACATGCAAGTGATTTTCCTAAAATTCTGACTGCACATAGTCTGCAACCAGAATTTTATAACTGCAATCTGAACACGAGAATAGTTTCCGTCAAACCGCAACTGAATTTTTTCGGTACATTCTGAACACGGAACTAGTTGCAATTTAGATTAAATTTGCATGCGCGGAATTAAAACTACACTCAGGATATGAAAATTTCTTTCCTCTAATTCTGGCAGTATAAACTACGAAACTAGAATTTTATAAATGCACTTCCAACATAAGAAATGCGCAGATAAAATCACACCTAATGCGATTTCGTTGCATTCTTAACACAGAACTGGTCTTAATTACACTAACCTCAATACAGGCTCCTAGTCCTAGTGAGGTTAATATTTTTGTATGTAAAAAAAAAATAAGAACACATGTATGGTGAGAAATCTATATAAATATAAATATAAATAAATAAATTACAGGTTGAATCTGTACGCGGGAATTAAAACTATACTCAGAACGTAAAATTGCTTTCCTCCAATACTGGCAGCACATATGCAACTACAAATTTATAACTGCACTTCACACACAAGAATGGTTCCTTACGAAACGCGTTAGCGAGATACAACCCCACCTGAAATTTTTCGTTGCATTCGAAACCCAGAACTGGTTTTAATTATAAAGTGAGTTTGTACGCGGGGAATAAAAACTCCACTCAGAACATGAAAATGGCTTTCCTCCAATTCTGGCAGCACAAAGTACGCAACTAGAATTTTATAAATGCACTACTAACACGAGGAATGCGTCAAAAAATGAAACCCCACCTGGAATTTTTTCGTTGCGTTCTAAACACAGAACTGGTTTCAGTTATAGGGTGAATCTGTATGCGGAGACTTAAAACTACTGAGTGTAGCCATTTTACTGAGTACATGTAAATGGCTTTTCTCGAATACTGGCAGTACAAAAGCAACTAGAATTTTATAAATGCACTTCAAAAACGAGAACGGGTTTCTACGAAATACAAATGCGTAAGCAGGCGAAACAGATTTTTTTTTTTGCATTTTGAACACAAAGCTGGTTTTTCCGTCAGAGCGAATTGGATTGTGAGTCTCCAGCTTTAATTAATACTGCACCTAGAACACCAAAATTTGCTTTCGAAATGTGTTAGGGTTTGCAGATGAATCCGCAACAGGAATTTGAATTGTGAACACAAGATTGGTTTTACCTTCAGAATGAATCTGCATAGGAGTCCACTAGTCAAACAGCTTAAATTATTTGTACTCTGATCACGTGAATGGTTTTTCTACATTTTGTAGCTAATTTATTGTCGGCAATATAATTTTATATTTATTTAACTAATAACAATAAACTACACGTAATGATTTTTTTATGCCAGAAGTGTGGCAAATATTATGGCCTTAATGTTTGTATTATATACAAAATGTTAAAGGACGTGCTTGACGTAATGTTACCAGTGATTCCTGACTTTATTTGGGGAGATTGTTATATCTAGCTTTTAGTTCATAATCACTTTGTAATTGAATAATTTCGTGCTGCAGATTATCAGGCACATTCAATGGTTCGACGTTGAGCGGTATAGCAAATATGTTCAAATCCGTTTGCTCTGTTTTCACGTCCTTAAATCGTTCATTAAATGCCTCACTTAATTTCGTGCACTCACCAGCGTACTCAAACAATGTAGTAGGCTTTTGTCCTTGCAGTGTTGGAACATGCTTCGTGTCATTCATTTCGAGTTACTTTCCACAGCCTTAATTTAGTTTCAAATGATTTCACGTTTCACTCAACTTCAACTTTTCTTTTCTTCGTAGTTGTCATTAATAGGATTTTATTGATTTACTATCCACTTTACTTCCGCAACGATGAGAGAAAATAATGTTTATGACAGACTGCCCAATATTCCCTTCCGAATAGAGTTGAAATCAATCCTGAATTATCGGGACTATCCTAAATCCTAAATTAAATGTTTCGATGGAATTTCACTATCGTTTCACAATAAAAAATTAAAATAAAAGTAAAATGGGAGGTTTTATCACGTTTTTATTTGTATATAAATTATTTGTTAGTAACGATTTTGTAATAACGTCTTAAAAATGCATCTGAAACACCGTGAAAAAACCATCCGGTTCTGCGTAATTTTTTTGTGGTTTTTCAGCTGGCCGCACCAAAAGTGCCCGCGGGCCGCACCAAAATGCCTCGCGGGTTCCCCACCCCTGCTATAGAGGATCATCTGTTTTCTAAAGCATATAAAACTGTCAAACGGTGAGCTCTGGTACAATGAAACTTGTATACCCTTCTGCCTACAATTTCTAGGTCAACGTAATATTTTTTATCAAACGAATATACGAATAATGTAGATAATTTTAAAAATGACTAATTCAACATAAAAAATTCAAAACGTACCTAACCAATGTCAGGGATATCTATTCAGTTTCCCGTATTCTTCCAATCACAATTCTTCCTAAATATGAAATCACAAACACCCCTAAAGATTACATCAAGCAACTTTACCATCAAGACATCCATAACCACAATACTCGAAATAACAGCAAAATCCACGTTCCTCAAACACACACTACACAATATGGGATAAAATTTCGGAAATATATTGCCTATACACTATATAATTCGCTGCCAGAATGTACGAAATCCTGCATGAAAAAAAAATTAAAATAAGCTTTAGAAGAATCATTTTAAAGTACATTTAAAAATTAAAATATTTAATTTTCTTGTCATGTTTTCTTCTGTCTTGTTTTTTTTTTTCTCTCCTTTTCTTTTCCCTTTATTTGTAACCATCCAAATTCGCACAACCGTGTTTCTTTTCTTTTGTTTCTCTTGTTGTTTATTTTACTTAATCTGTCTTTTACATTTATTTTTCCCTGCACTGCATGTGAAACTTATATTTTTGATGTCAAAAAATCCTGTCAATAAATGGTACCTATTACGTGTAAGTTCCTTCCGTCCTAAAATGAGTTTTGTAACTCATCAGGATTGCCCCAGCAAGAACTAAAAACTTAAAGAAATATCCGTAAAAACAAATGCACAATTTTATGAGAAGATTCTCACCAAAATGTAAAACGCATTGTCATCAAAAATGAGTCTCAGCTCGATCGGAATTCGGAAAGTAGGTTAATTTCCACTTCCAAGATTCCAATGCATCCTCACGTTCTGTCACTTGAGAAAACAAAAAATGAAATTCAAATAGATATATTTAAAAAAAAATTGACTCCGTGGTCGAGGGGCAAGACTCTCGCGAAGGTCGCGGGATCGAATCGCGGCTTGGGCATATAAATTTTATTTGATTAATTTGTATTATTTCACAATTAATTAATTAAAAATAATACTGCCCTGATACTGAGTGTATCTTCCAAGACCACCATTCAGAATTGAAACGTTACTTGAAAAGGCTTTAACCATGTTTGGCCAGATTTGAATAACCAGCTTCTCTACCTTCCTCTTACCCATCTCCTTCCCCTCTCCACTACCTTAAGCCTCACAACATACCCCAATTGAGGATGCCATAGTCTCACTGGCTCCAGACGGGGGCAGCTATTGTGAGGTATTCACATTCAGAAAAAATCTCAAGACTGGCCAAGATACTGAAAGACCGGTCAGTGGATGAGTTGGCATCGCGTCTGGGTCCTACCGGGCGTCGCGTGTTCGATTTTTCGGCTGGCTCGAAGTCCTCCTTCACAACACAAGCAACCTTTTTCGCTTTCTGTGGTGGTAGTAGGATATTTTAAAATATTGTCGGATTATTCGTAACCCATAAATATTTGTCTTTCTTTAAAAAATAAAAAAAATCTAATAGAAATAAGATACCGAACTGATTCAATTTCTGCCTGGTTTGAGCTTAAGCTATCATGAGTTTTCAAATACACTAAAAAAATAACATTAGAATTTCCCAAAAATTGAATAAAACACGATATTAGTAATATTCGCATCACCTAAGATAAATAAAATAGAAAGGGGGTTGAATTTCCATGGAAGGCGGGTAGTTAGTAGTTAGTACCTTCAGCAAGAAATATCATATTTCGTAAAATATTTGTAACCCCGACCCTTTTGTTAGTTGTTGTTTGTATAGAAAATTGAAATAGTTCGGTAATAAAATAGCGGGAGGGGCTAACGCGCCTCCTATCGGCGTTCATTTAACTTTTATCAAGGAACAATACAAAATAGCATCGCGTGTGATTCCTGATGGAAAATTGATAGACACTATTTACAGATTCGCTGACAGAAAAAATAATACAGGTTAAAAAACGTAAATATATGGGCTGAAGGAAGCAAGCTTTTTTTTAGAAAATTGAAAATAGTAGGGTGTATTAAAAGTTCACGCAATCGTCAGAAACGATGTTAAAAGACGTTGGAAAATTTAATAAATGATACAAATTGTTATCGAATGCGATAGTAGTCCTAGTTGATTGATTGCTGTAGAAATGAGATCCCTGAGACGTACTTACATATGTGTGGTAAAACCATGTATGACCGTGCATTTAATGTAGGATTATTATTTTTAGGTAGCTTTTAAATTTTTATTTTATTTAAAAATACCTATATATTTTAATTATTTTTTAAAAAGACTGTCAAACGTTCCCAGGGGGCCTAGTCACTAATTTTTGTAAACCTCCGTTTCATGAAGTTACGGGTTTAGCTACGTCACATACCCGTTGTATGTGACGTAGCTAAACCCGTAACTTCATGAAACGGAGGTTTACAAAAATTAGTGACTAGGCCCACAGGTTACCAACAACTATTTTATATAATTTAAAAAAAATATATTACATGATATATGTTATGCCTAATTCATATTAATTTCTTATAATTAAATTATAATATATAAATGAAATCCTCAGCACGGGAGATCCCAGTGAGGATATCATTATCCCTACTATTACTAAGGGCGGGTACAGATTGCTGTAACGTAACACGCAATGTAACATGAAAGGAACATTTCATAAGTGTGGACGCAGCGCGCGCACGAACCGAACATGTACCTACTCGCAGCTGTTCCCGGCATGCGCGCGGTGAACATAGCTCAGTCTGCCGAGAACAAGTTCTCCATTGTTTGCGCGCGTTCTGACGTACAGATACGAACAAGCCGTCCACACAGACGCTCCGTGCCCACTACGCGCCCCTTTGTATTCGGCGAAAAAACCGAAGCATTGTGGACTGCAGCGCGCACGAGTTGAAATGCTCTGTTCGCGCGCGGAGTGTGCGCGGTTCGTGCGCGCAAGGCGTCCACACTATCAGAATTCTGTTACATTGCGGCAATGTGGACGGTAAATTCTTTCATTGCGTGTTACATTGCGTTCTACGTTACGGCAATCTGTACCCGCCTTTAGAAATGAAGACAATAAATCATTATTATTTTTATTATATTATACAAACAC
Source organism: Limnephilus marmoratus (assembly GCA_917880885.1). NCBI lineage: Eukaryota > Metazoa > Arthropoda > Insecta > Trichoptera > Limnephilidae > Limnephilus > Limnephilus marmoratus. The sequence continues at coordinate 24,104,793 of OU862919.1, read as the reverse complement.
TCTCACACACCCCTCTCCTTCAATAAGTTACTAACTTAATTTACGTATAATGTATTATTTTTCTCACAAAAATAAAAGTATATAACAGCGACATGTCATTGGTACCAATTATTGTATTAATTCTATAACTTTGTAACTATTTTCCATTATGTAATTATGTACTGTCTGTTTCTGCAAAATAAAAATAAATAATTCTACTTCATTACACATTATTACAAGCATAAAAAGTTGCTTGTGCAATGATGGAGGAATTAGCAGAGGATTGAACCCTCGACGCCTAGGTGGAAACCCGAGACATTTGTCAACTTGTCTATTAACCTTTAAGACATTATTCATTGTCTAAAATACCAGTTTAAATGAATATTTACTTACCCTTGTCGAAAAATCTGCACACTGAAAGGAAAAAATTGGAAATAGCACATTCGTTTGATAAAATCATATTTAAAATAAATTATAATAATATTATTTAAATTGTACTTTAATTCACATACTCAGCATAATAATACAAATAGTTTCCTGCTAGTGCAAAAAATAACCATAAATATGCATATCAATAATGCTTGGCTAGAAATAATAATTTGATATCAATTGCATTACAATGACATAAATGTACTTACCACAACATATACAGTATAACATACGCAGATGAGTAAGCTATTGTACAAAATAATGAATCTACACAGTTTTAAGTAGGTAAAATACCTGTAAAGCGATTTCAATACGAACGCATTCATTACAACGGTGTGTTCACAAAACATCAACAAAGGTTCCTGTAATTACCATGAAAAAATTATCTCCCAATCCAAACCGACATGACACAACAGACAGCAGCGCTTTAGTTGACATCCTCTTTTAGTGCTGATTAGTGGTTCATCGCATTGGAATGCAAAAATATCAGAAATAATAACGTTGTTTTTTCAAAAATTGTGGGATTTTGAGAATTGCAATTAATTTACCTTTTCGACTCGATAAGAAAAGTTAAGTGTTGTGTGCAAATTGTGAGACGTTGAATTGTTGTGTGCGTTTGATTTTGGTGTATTTTTACATTGTTTTTAAAAAGTGCAGGTGTTACAGTTTAAAAAAAGCTCTAAACAGGTAAAGCCTTGTGGTCAATTGTTTGGTGTTCGTACAGGTAGATACTACTAGACGTTATCGAAAGTTGGAATAATATTTCAGAGCCAACCCGCAGAACATTCTTTAAAAAATGTAGAAAGAATTTACTAGGATTGGCTCTGAAGAAAAATATTGTTTTTCCTTGTTTCGGTGTAAAAATGATTACAATGTCTTTATTTTGTACTGGAAATCTAACCAACAAATCAGTATCCTATAAAGAAAAACAAAAACGTATTTTAGTTCATTAAATATAATCAAAATGACTTTGTAAAAACCCTAATACAATTAATATTATCTACATGTTTCGAAAACAAAGTTTTTTTGTTTGAAAAGCTTGAAGAAGAAAATATTTTTGTTCGTTTAATACATTTAACCCCTCGAGTATTTTGGGATTATGGATTTATTGATAAATATTCCCGGATGACATTAATATTCAAAGAGATTCACTGTTTTTGAATGTATACCCAAATGAAATACGGTTTTTGAAAAAGATGAAAAAGGCTTTTTTAGATTTAAGTAATACAAATCAACATAATGTATTTTAAAATATTATCATTTTGAACGCAAGCAGAAAGTTTTTAAAATCGCTTTCCGATGTTTTTTATCGTGTAAACTGTAATTTCCACTAAAAAGAGACTAGAAAAGCATGGTAACTAAAGAATTTACAAAAGTTTCTGTCACTTTTTCGTTTCTTACAAAAAATGTATTATTATTTTTGGAATGACATTTTTAATTTTATTTTTTAGTTTTTTATTTATTTTTTGCTTGACAATTTTGACGAGTTATTAAACTTATTTTAGGACGGGAGGAACTTACAATTCAATGAGTAAAATGTGTAATTGTAAAATGTAACCGTTGAAGAAAATGTATCCCCTCCCAAACGAAAATTTGTAACAGAAAAATCAGGGGATCACAAGGGATTCAGTAGCATCTGAGAAATTTTCAACATAAGCTTTAAAAAGTCAGTAGGTATTAGATAGTTAGGGTCGGGTGAGAGGTTGGATTGTTGAATGATCAGTGAAGACATATGGAAGCTTTTTTGTTAGGATTTGAAGAAAAAACAATTAAAAAAAATCAACAATGTTACCGGAGTCCAATTTCATTTACTTTTTTACTCTAAATAATGTCAGGAATCAGTCTATCCGGGTGGATAGGTTCTTAATTGCTTGTCCAAATTCTCGGCACATCAGTTCCAATTATAAATAAAATATTTCCAACAATAACTCCATTAAGTCCATCAAATCTTGGATAGGAATTATCGGAAAAGAGCGGATAAGTATTTTAAAAACATCGTCATATAAGTTACTGAAAAATTTCACCCAAACCACGAAGGTAAACATACTATCGAAGTCGCTGAATACCCTCTATCCAAAAACCTATTCCCTTCAGCACAGGATCTCCTAGTAAGGAGAAACAACAAAATATTCTACATCTCCTTTATATTTATATTTCATGAGCGCTTTCATTGGGCTGCAGTGTCCACATAACTGCCCTGATGATGGCACTGCAATGTTGTCCGAAACATTGGCAAAAGAAGGAGGTAGCGCAAAACGGTATAATAACCCAAAAATAAATCACTATAGTATCTTCTGATAAAAACTGTGGCTTAAAAATAAACTGAAAACGACAATTGTTTAATACGAGTATTCTGTTAAAATATCATATCATAGTTAGATAATTTATCGCTTATCTGAATTCATCACACAATCAGTTTCACTTTTTGAAAATGTCACTTAAATTCAAATATGTGTTCATTGAACCAGAGTTACAATCACAGACACCCAACTGTAATTAGTAGGTATTTTTGATTTATAATATGGTGTTTTCACACAAGGAAGTCATTCCAAGTATTTTCAAGTTTTAGGTATTTTCAGCTTCGGAATTCATTTCAAGTATTTTAAAGAATTAAGTATTTTAGCTTTGTAAGAAATTTGAAGTATTTTCCCTTCAGAAGGTTGAGGAGCCGGAACCGGATATGGGATGCACGGCCAGCGCCGCCCAGCCGCCGGATGTGGCCGGGTCCACTCTCTTCCTTCCGCACTCCAAACTCAAGTTCTCACTGAAGCAGCTCAGGAGTCTCAACACCAAACTCACGAAACTCGTTGAGGATGAGAAGGAAGGTGAGATATATAACTATGTTAATGATTTGTAAACGTATCTAAAGCCATGCAGGATGCTTTTCATATTTTTCATGAAAGTATTTTTATATGAAATAATCATACATAAGTACTCATCGTCATTTGGTCGATATAAATTTCGCAGGCAAATCGTAAAATCAGGCCGATCTTGATGCGCCTGAGGCACTTCACGAAGTAGCCAGGCGCATTATGATCTGCCTGATTTTACGATCGGCCGCCGACATATATATATATATACTAGCTGGTTCCCGGCATGCGTTGCTATGCCATTTAATAAAGAAATTGTTTCTCCCTGCGTGTCCTTTCCCCTTTCGCCTCCCCTTCCTCTCCCGCGTCCCCTTCCCATCTCGCGTTCCCACTCCGCCTCTTCAACCTTTCCTCTTCCCACTCCACTCCCCCTTTCACCCGTTCCGCGAACACCCCTCCCGAGTTCCCCTTTTCCCCTCCCCCCTCCCCGCTCCCGCATACCATACATTCAGTCCCGATACATTCAGTTTTAAAACAGCTCGCGTGCAACCTATTGCAATTTTTATACAAATTTCATAATGCCAGAGTTCACCACCACTCACTACACAAACCTTGTCCTGACAATAACGAATACAACAATAAAAGAATTATCCAATTTGGTGCAGTCGTTCGGAAGTTATGCGCGTATATACATTTCGGGGATTCATTTTTATTTATAGAGATTACAATGTAAACAATTTAAAAAAAATTTATTTGTTTATTTATTTAAGGAACATAAAAAGTCTTAGTAACATAATATACATAAGAGGATGACAAAAAACAGACCAATTGTTAATGTTCACAGATAGGTATTTAGAAACTTAAAAGTAAACTAAAATATTTAAGAAAAAAAAACAGGACAAAGCAGCAATTAAAAAGAAATTATAATACAGGTGTAGATTCAACAAGTGATAAACATAAATATAAAAACACAACATAAAATACGATGATAACTGTAGAGAAAATAGGCTGCGAAATAGATATTTGGATTGGGACGGGTAGGGGGAGGACAGGGATAAGGGAAAGTTGCCGCGCAGGTAATTTAAAAATATTAAGTACAATTAATTTAATCATCATGAATATGTGTTATGTATTATTCGCACCTAGAATGAGATACAATGAAATTCTGTAGCGAAAGTAACTAGCAGTGAATATGTCAGCAAGTGTTTCTATACGTGCAAATTTATTGTTATAGTAGTTAGATGTCCTTTGCATAAATTCATTTTGGTTGGAATTGGTGTTGCATCTATCAATGTAGAAAAGGGTATTTTGTCTGCTATATTGAGTCGGCACGTGGAAATTTATTTTATTTAGCAACTCCGGGCAGTCAACTTTAGAGTTAATGATTTTGTACAGGAGCATCTGATTTTTTTCGTGATTCGAAAATGGTTCTTGATTTCATAGTAAGAGTTGTATACATTGAATGATCTAAAATTGAGGAATTTGAGAAATCGCTCCTGATTTCTTTCTAACCTGTTAATATAAACAATATACCGGGGTTCCAAATCTGTGAACAGTATTACAGGTGAATACTGTTCACAGGTTAATAATCAATAAGATATAGTGAAATTAGAATAAAAATTGCTTCAAGATCATAGATTTAACTAGTTTGATTAGACATACCGAAGGTTTTTTTTACATTATCTTAACACAGGAGGCCCTTAGGAAAATAATTACCTTAAGGGTCTACGTCCTTTTATTTGGGTATGGTGTGTGAAGTGTTGGGGTCTTTTTAGGAAAGGAAGGGGAGGAAGTTCTGGGAAAGAAAAGGTTTGAGGAGTGGGTAGGAATCTGGGGGACATAGGTGTCGAATGTATAAACCCATACCTCCCTCCGCGGTGCAAAACGATATTCCAAGAGGGTCATACTGAAGAAATCAAAAGGTCTCTCTAAACCAGTCTCTCCCGATTCTGCCTGCCATGCAGTTGGTGTAAATTTGAGAGATTGTAAAATTATCGATTTTACTGTGCTAGACCTCCAGATCGAATGATTTATTCAGCAGGTATACCACATTAAAAGTATAAGTATGTGCAAAATTGATTAAAGAACGTAACTGCAAAACATTCAAATTTGGGTAAAACATTTGAGGCGGGTATGGATACCGCCGCCCCCTGAACCATTAATTGAATATGCAACACCTCTGCTATAGGTCACCCCAAGTGATTCGCTATGTTTGGTGACTTGGTAGGGGTGTCCGGAATCATGAGGATTGTCCAGATCTTGGCGGCGGATGCATCCATTGGATGGCTGATCGGATTTCGAGAGACTGGTTTAGAGAGATCTTTTTAAATCTCCAGCAGGACTCTCTCGACCTACCGCCTTGCATCGCTGTGGAAGGGATGAATTTAAACATCCGTCACTCCTGGACATTCAGACCCACAGATTCCTAACCTATCCTCACACCTTTTTCCTTCCCTTCCTCTCCTTCCTTTCCTTACAAAAAACCACTCACACATCCCCAAATATGAGCCTCAGGGCCTCCTATGTGGAGCTAATGTTGATAATTTTAGTTCCTTGAGTCTATCTTAATATTGTTTCATCATCAATCAACCTTACATTACAAATTACATTACTATTTTGCCATCCCTTTTCTTAACACTTTGAATCTATGATCAAAAACTGCATTGAAGGGTAAGAGGCTCAAGTGCGATTATTAAAATATATTCGTATCAAAATATATCTCAAAAGTTTAGTCCATGTTTTCTGTAAAATGTTTATCAGAGTCAGAGTCAGTCATTAAAACAATACTCGAAGGTCTGTCAAAAAATGTTAATCGTCACATTAACATGTTTATAACAAAACGGATTTAAGGGCCCGCAACCCGGATTTGTACCGATTCATTAAATGTTTTCCTTAAACACGGTAAGTTTAAAAGCTCTTTAAAAAATATTTGTTATTCTTGAAGATAATATCTAGACTTTTCCCGTGCCGAAACGCAAATTATATAAAATTCCCTCGATAGAAAAAAATCGCAAAATATGCTCCAAAAATTATTATTAACACGTTTGTTTCAGTTATTTTACATGTTATATGTATGAAAAAATTCACAGTGTTTCTTTAAATGCTGTTTAAGATAATGCCCGTGAGATTCTTGCTGTATTTTAAACGAGTCATGTTTTATTAAACATTTTCGCAATTTTCGCGTCGATTTTGTCGCTGTAAATGTTAGCGCTCTCCTCTAACATTCGTAATTTCGTTTCTCTCCATCTTCTTCTTTTCGATCACGGTTGCAGAGCCTTAAACGAAAGTCAATGTACAATGACAAAAACTTCAGCGTATGAATGTTGTAATAATGCTACCATTATACAGTGTACATCATGGTCCATTGATGAAAAAGCCATCGAAATTGTATTTAATTCTTCACATCTCCCGTGTAGTGTTGCCTCACTTCCGTTCGTCTGTCCGCTCCGGCCTACTTCCGGTTCCGAGGTCAATATTATTATGGCTCAACAATAACAGTCATGTTGGATACCTACCTACTGTACTTATATAATTTAAAAATATGAATTTTATAATATTTCTCTGATCAAACACAGAATGGTTAGGAAAAAACCCCTTTGTCGTAAAAATACCACACCGCTTCACAATAATTGGCCATATAATCCAAATTGATGTCGTAAAGCGAATACGTTGCATCTCCACTTATTGGTAAAAATGAGCAATGAAATAGAAGCTACTGAAGGAAACCAAAATGATTGTAAATATGGCATCTCTAAGAAGATACATAACATGCGACACTTGAGGCTTCCAAGGTTAAAATTCTTTTAAATATAATAAATAAATTATATTCTTCTAAATTTTAAGCATGTAAAAGTGCAAAATTTAAACAAGATTTTGTAATGTATTGTTAAAAAAAATTGAAAAATTGAAAAAATGACCCCTTAAAAAAAGTATCCTTGCGGTGGACAGAATAAATCATGATTGCTTCATCTGAAAATTTTACTACATTTAAAATTTCAAAAAGTATAGGTAATTTATCTCTATCTCTATATCTCTACATCTCTCTCTCTACATATTATAAATTAAAGTCCTCCGACGCATCTGTCTGTATGTCTGTTCGCGATAAACTCAAAAACTAAAGAACGGATTTTCATGCGGTTTTCACCAATAGTTAGAGTGATTCATGGGGAAGGTTTAGGTATATAATTTGTCAAGGTTTTGTGTAAATTGGTTAAAATATATAATAAAGCAAGCGGGCGAGCAGGCGGTGTGCATTTGATTTGTACGCAAATTACCAGATGGCATTGGTTATAAAGGTTGGGTAATGGGTAACCAAACAGCAGATGGCGTCGCGTTTCGTTAGCCACAGCAACGCGTTGCCGGGTCAGCTAGTTTATTATAAAAAATGAGTAAATTTCCTATTTTCTAACCTTCGAAACCCATGTAAAAAATTTCTAACTTCGTTTATCCTAATGGCTACGGAGAAAAAACATTTTGACTTAGCCATCGATATAATCTTTGACATTAAATCAAAATTTATTCATCCTCGTACTGAATTGTTTCCGCCTACCATAAAATAAAATGCATAGATTTTTATGGTTCCATGACAGTTCATCCTGCGACAATTCATCCGGCGACAGTTCATCCTGCGACAGTTCATCCGGCCGACAGTTCATCCTGCCGACAGTTCATCCTGCCGACAGTTCATCCCGCCGACAATTCATCCGGCGACAATTCATCCTGACAATTCAACCTAACCTAACCTAACCTAACCTAACTTAACCTAACCTAACCTATAAGTATAACCTATAAGTATAAGTATGTCGTATTTTGTTATTCACGCATGCTTCTTCGGAGAGTCGAAATTATTGTTAGTAAAAATATTTTTACAGCAGATTTCCACTCAAGATGCCTTCAGATATAAGTATATCGATTTTTGTTGTACGGCCGTATATCCTCTTTGCATACTTACTTAATAAAAATCTTCTAAATGATCAGGCAGGATGAATTGTCGCCGGATGAATTGTTGGCGGGATGAACTGTCGGCAGGATGAACTGTCGGCAGGATGAACTGTCGGCCGGATGAACTGTCGCAGGATGAACTGTCGCTGGATGAATTGTCGCAGGACGAATTGTCGGGTCACCGATTTTTATAATTATTCTTGAATTGGTTGGTAGAGATATTAAAAGTTTAGTGACTTGTGAATGTGGAATTTTTATCTGTGTCGTGTGTCTATTTTATGTGCGTCATAAACCTACCATTATTAAGTATGGTGTATGATTATAAAAATATAATTATTTACTTCCAGAGCCACTTTCTGAAGAAATGGAGATAATCGCAGAGAGGCTAGTGCAGGGGATAGTGGCTGGCGCTGCTAAGAAGGATGCCCGATTCAAATCTAAATATATTGTTTTTCTAAACAAACACAGAATGGTAAAGATAATTTTTTTAACACTAGTGCAAACCCGCGAAAAATCTCATAAATTATTTTTAAACACAAAAAATAAATTACCATAGCCGATAACTTCTTGGAATGCAACAATGTTGATCAATACCCCACCAACTATTGTAATTGTATTGTGAATGGAAGCATTATTAGTTGGAAGCGTTTAGTGAAAATAAAAAATTACGTATTTATCAATTGTATAATGTTTACATAACAGAAATTATATCATTTAAATAATTATAATTTTATATTTTTGAATGTAGCTATTACTTTGTGGTTATCCATTATAGAAAAATGAAATAATTTAACTTTGTATAAACCATTAATAATTATAATTTTATTGCAGCAAAAATCGCAGGTTCAACTTTTAATAATTTAAGTCAGAGTATCCCAGTTTTATTCTAGAATAAAATGGGATTTAGGAAACAGAAGGTCATCAAACGTTTATTTTATTTCTCTTTGACTTCACTGAATTTCGTATTGGTTTTTTGATGATCGCCAAACTATTTATTAGCATTAAATTATTTATGGCGACGCACCATGTCGTGTAAAATTAGAAATCGGGCCAATAACAATACACTCCATAGATGGCCATAATTCCAGCTTGACACCAGCCTTGATTTACACAAGAAAAACATCGCCAATAAGCGTGTTTTATTTTATTTTGCAAAAGTTCATGCCCAAGTGTTAAAATGTTTTACGATCATTTTCACTTAGTTTTCCACGTTATAAAATAAAACTATAACCCATAAGGGGTTTGTAAGTAGGAGATTTTGAATTTTAAAACAGTTTTTATTAAGGGTCGACCGAGACAGGTTTTTCGTTTATCGAGACCGAGAGCCGAGACCGAGAATAGATAAATTGAGAAAAAAAAATTAAAATACGCTATTTTTGCATAATATAGTATATTTAAGAATGTAATAATAATTTGTTTTAAATAGTTTTAATAATCAAAATTTAACAACATGATGTTGTAGCACATAAAAAGCAATTTTTCTGCGTTTTCACCCTTCAAAGGGTGTCGCCTCAGGTTTATAATTGACCAGCTCTGCTAAAGAGCTGTTCACTTGCTGATCACTTTCTACTACTAGTAGGCGGTGCTGAGAAAAACTTTTTTGCTTCAGGCTTAAGTACTTGATATGGTGACAAATACCAATACTTAAAAATATTTGCATTTATTTGCAGTCTTGGCATTCTAAGAACGCTACCAAGCGCTATTTCTATCACAGCACTTAAACTGCTTTCGTCATTGGTCATTGGCTCATCTCCCAAGTTTATGAAATCATGAGCTGCCCATAAGTTGGATTTATCTGTTGCAGCCATGTTTGATGAGCTAGCTGACGATGCAGTAGAAGCAAATGTCGTCACATGAGAATTTGATGCCACATTTCCATTGAGAACCATTCCACCAAGTGACGAATGTGGACGCGCGCTGTAGATTTGAATCCCATTATCCTATACCGTACCTACTTACCACGGTCTCGGTCATGGCACAGTTTCTCGGCGATTTTTCGCCGAGAACCGAGACAGAGTTCTCGGTAGAATTTGAAGCCGAGAATGCTGAGATCTCAGTCGACTCTTAGTTTTTATAGACCTGATGCTTTATTTTTTCCTGGGCTTGTAAAAAACTTGATCGTTTCTAAGGCCGAGATGCGTTCTACTTTTAGATTTAATTAAATCATCTAATACAGGACTTCCCAACCATGGGGGCGTAGAGAAATGTAGGGGGGCGTAAAGGTACGTTTGCATTTCCGAAAAAAAATCTATTTAACGCGTAGGTAAATTAACTGTTCCGAATTGCCATATCGCTGTTATATATGTTTCAAACATCAAAGCTTCAACTTTGCAAAAATTAGGTATCTGCTGAAAATGTATTTCCTTTTTCACAGCTATCTGAAGCAATTAATAATAATCAAAAACTGGATAAAGATTTAAAATCTGAAATAGAAACTCATTACAAGCGTTGGAAAACGAATTTCAACGATACTATCGAGATGTCAATTCCGAGTCACCAATATGGCACATGACCAGAAACCCATTTGTTGTCGATGTCTTACAATTACCTGAAGAAGTTCAGGAAGAATTTCTAGAAATGAAGGCTGACTCGACCATGAAAGGCGACTTTCATTTCTTGGCATTAGAGAAAATTTGTATGTATAATTAAAAGAAAACTAAGAAATGTAAATGTAAAAGCAATTAATGATTAAAAGTGTACCTACTCTTCTATTAAGGATCCATAATAAATAAATATATTGTATCTGTATTGTACCTATTTGATAATCAAATAAATAATTTAGTTAATATAAAAAAAAGTGTTTCTTATTTTTGTTGAAACTTAAGGAGAGCACGGAAATTCAAACAACTTGTCAAAAAATGCTCGATTATTTCAAAGATCCGGGATGTGTTCTACTCGTAGTATTTAATTAAAGAATCTAACGTATTTCAAAGCGATCAAATTTTCATACCAAAAACACGATTTTGAATTGCTTTGCCTTAAAGGAATTCCATTACCATTGATAGCTCCGTTGAAACTTCTTTCACTTTTAGTAGTTTCTTTACATTTGTGTGCATTTATTCCAGCTCCAGTCTCGTTCTTTGGAATACCTGGTGATAATGGAGGGGCTACGGGGGCACTGCGCCGTGGCAGAAGGTCCCCCGGGCTGCGCGCGCCTCCGCCCCGAAGACAGCGAGCTCTGGGAGGACTTCCTCACGGCCAGCGGCTTTCTCAGGAGGTCACTTGACACTAATATGAAGGCATACTAACTCAACATTGTATCAGTGATTCCATCTAATATTGTATTTGTGTGCCTTCCTTTTTCCCCTTCTGGGGGTGCGTTAGACCTCGTCCTTGCATCAACAGGAGTCGGTCGACGATGGCACGGTGCCCTCTAAAATTAATTGCGCCACCCCCAGCAACATGTGCAGGCTTTAGGTTTGTGGGGGCGACCTCGGCTCTCCTTCGCCTTGCCTCCGGTTACTCGATGCTGAATTCCTTAGGGTCTTCGGGTATTTCCCCCCAATCTCCCATTTACTTTTCTTTGAGGCATCACCGAGGAACCGGCTAAGGGGCGCGGAAGCTGAGTGTGGTTCACGACTAGACCGAATGTCATGCGCATTCTTGCTGGGACTGCCAATCGATTGAAGAGGACTCCCAACCGTTTGCCATTCCCTTATTACTTATCTATTGTGTCTTCTTCCCAAACAGGTGCATGTAGGATACGCTGTATACAATCACCCAGCGCTTGCCACCTCGTGGACTTTCACCAACCTGTCCCATTGTCTTGTCTATATTTTGTCATACTAACACATATTGTATCTGCATTTCCCGCTAAGCACTTGCATACTGCTTACTAACAACGTATGCAGGGACATTGGAGGTCTAGTTTCGTTATCAAATGTAGAGTCGTTTTTACCCAAAAAATTAGAGTCCTTGCAAGAGCCTTGAAGGGGTAACCATCTGTTACCTATACCAGGGCGGGTAAGTGGTGGGTCCTCCAATGTGCCTTCCTTGAAAGAATTGAGTTTTTAATCGAACAAAACTATTTTTTTATATTTATGTTGCGTGTTTACGTGGCACCAACAGACAATTAATCTTAACGATAGCGAAAATTTGAAATGCTGTAAAGGACAATAAATCCAAAAATGGGTTAAACATGTAATTTTTCTCCCTTTTTCCCTCATTTTCGCTTTGTCGAAATATTTCGAGGAAAATAAATGTGTCTTTTATGACGTGCATTTTAAGAGGATTTTGTTTCTGAATTATTGGGTATTCTTCTACAGCTTAATAATCAACTTACTTTTAATACTCATCAATATGTAGGTACGATTGTTATTTTTGGAGCCGGTGTCAGCCAAGGTAGATTTGTAACTATGTACATACATAGTTATAGGTGAGATGTGCTTGCGTCGCTCGCGCGACTTGACTTTATGCAAATTTAAGACTTATATGGTTTTATCATGGATTCCATTGTCAGAACTGGACCAAATTGAAATGGGACCACACGGGAAGCACCAGCTTTCAATTAAAAAATAATCATCAATATCGGTTCACCCAGTCGAAAGTTTTAAGAACAAACATTTAAAAAAATGCTATTGAATTGAGAACCTCCTCCTTTTTTGAAGTCGTATAAAAAAAAAAAATTACATGCTGTTATTTTACAAAATTTACAAAAAATTTCAAGTTTTCTGAAAGATCTATTCATATTTCATAATTAAAAATCATAAGTTTAGGTCTACAAAAACAGGATATATGTTTAAAAAAAATCTTTCCTTCGCTTTCCTGAACAATTAACATTTTGTCCTTCACAGCATTTCAAATTTCCATGGTCGTTAATGTTTTACAGACGTAACTTAAAAAGGGTTTTTTTCTAAAGTAAATAATTCCTTCCATCTATATACAAGCAAGCAGATTACGAATAAATTAAAATTTATAAGGAACTTAGGAACATCTATGAAAACGAACACACACTTGGTCAAGTTCTTCAATTATAAAATTAAGTCAAAACCTGAGAAATTGAGAGAAGAAGCCTTTCTTATCTTCTTCCCCTCTCCACTTCCTTCAGTCTCACAATATACTCCAATTGTCTCAATATTATATACTTGTCTCGCAATTTTGGTTCCATAGTCTCACTGGCTTCAGACGGTTAGAAGCAGTTGGGACTCTTGTGCGATATTTACATAAAAAATACTTCTACACGTATTATCTATAATAAATAATGCTTCAAAAATCTTATCAAATACCCGGTTATTGTGTTAGACATCAATAAAAACAAATCGTTTATTCCTTGTTTGAGCCATAAAAAATGGTTTATTCATAATTTGTACAAAAGTCTCTTCTTATTTCCCGATTAGATCAGGAACTCTAGGAATATAAATTTATGGCCAGTTTGTTTTTCTGTTTGTCAGGAAATGACGAGACAAACAAGTTTCAATCGGATAATGCGTTTATGGCTTAGTTTTGTTCCGTTTCTCCGGATTTGATAACTTTATTGACATTTTAAAGTAATTACAGTTTTATTATACAATTCAACCGTAACCGTTCAATTCTCCAGATTTGATAACTTTATTGACATTTTAAAGTAATTATAGTTTTATTAGACAATTCTACCGTCGAAACAATCTCAATTCAATTATGATTTCAGACAAATTTATTTTTAAAACTAATACGCTTTTAGGAAAATAATAAAAATAAATTTGAACATTGGTAAGTATGTAAGCGATCATTGTTTTGCTAACTGGTTATTTCATAGAATGAACAGTTTTAAAATCGAAAGAAGTTGTTGCGCGGTCACACTTGCTTGTGATCAAGTTAGCTATAATCTATGGTCGATTATATACAGAATATAATGAAAGTTGAAGTCGTTTCAACAATGGGTTTTATTATTTTTTTTTATTATCGGACCTTCTATATGGCATTTAAAGAGTTTTCTCTAATATATTTTATAGATTCTAGAAGTCTAGAATAATATAATGGATACGATTGGAACGCGCCATAAGCCACATGCGTAACAAAGTACCTAATAATTTCGGAAAATCGATGAAAAACAAAATAACAATCTTTAAAAATCTAGATTCTGAAGCAACAAAAATTCCCGTACAGTTGGGGTTTTGGGCTCATGAGATTTGCACAAGTATGTACATATTATGAAAAATGTGATATAATCATAAGTTGTCTTATTTTTTGTCGGCTTTTTCTAAATCCAGAGATTCACAGCTCACGGTGAAAATGACATTGGAAACGTTGCGTTTTTTTACAGTGGTTTTTGGGTCTTTTTCTTTGAACTTATTCAAAATTTGTTTTTTTTTATTATTTTAACTTAAAATATTACATAATATGGATAGTTTTTACATATGTGCTAATATAAATATATATATATTGAAGATTACTGGAGAAAGTTATTGGTCACAATGGTCACATTAACCTCGAATAATGCTACAGATAGACCATTAACGTCTTTTATTTGATCCTCCTATGTACATATTTTTAAAATCTTTGTTTCTGCTTGTGTTTCTCACCTGTACGTAAATTACATACTTGATCGCACTAAACTCTCCACTTTCCGAAAACAATAACTAGAAAGTTACAAACTAAGAACAGCATTTATAATTACAGTATTGAAAATAAATAACAAGAAAGTTACAAATTAAGAACACTATTTATAATTACAGTACAGAAAATAAATAACAAGAAAGATACAAACTAAGTACAGTATTGAAAAAATAACAAGAAAGTTACAAACTAAGTACAGTAATTAAAATTACGTACAACCTTTATTAATTTCGAAAATTAAAATGACAATTCACATATTTCGTCAATTTTTGTTAAAAACATTTCCTCTTCTCTTATGTTGGTCGGTATTTCTTGGAAGATCTACATCCTGTATGAATAATAATTAGTTCTGTGATTTAGACTTCTTTCGAAGGGGTAGTCTTAAATCATTTATTTAATTGTAGCGTAATTATAATAATTTTAACATTATATTTGAAAAACACTTTATTTTTTCTTAATACTTTATTCATTCGAGGTTTTGATCTACGAGCATAAAATACTTGCATTTTTGAAGAATTACAGTTTAAAATTATTTTTATTGTTTCGTAGGGATAAAGTGGTAGAGAGATGGGTGGAAGTATTAGCCTGGTCTGCGGCGGGGGAGGCCTGCTCGGGGGGCGGAGCGCCGGGGCTGCTTGTTCCTTCCACCGTCTACCCCCACATCAGGGACCTGCCCTTCGAACAGCAATGCTACTATGGAGACGGTAATTATTATATTTAAAGTAACCTGCCTTTCTAGTTTATTAATTTACTCTTTTGTACGACCATGGGGCTTTTATATTAAGGAGATGAAATGGTTAGAATTCATTATAGAGGGGTTAGTCATAAACAATTGTTGTATTAAATAAGTGGGTACTTACATTAAATTTGGGAAAAATAATCTAAAACGATCAGAAATAATATTTTGACACAGCAAAACTGTTTGTGCGTGTTTCAAACATCGAATTTGTTGTGTTAAAATTGTCGATATCAATTGGCAGTTAGCTTCATTGGTTTTTGATATAGGTCATTATATCTAGTATGTTGAGTAGGTACTTCTTATGTTGAATAGACTCAGAAATTCGCAACGGGGTCATTCAGCCCCTAATTTTCAATTTTAAAACGAAGCATAGGTCGCTTATCCTTCTTCGATGCTAAAGTGAAGTGTTGTTTTTTTGTTCTGAAGAAATATATCAATAATTAATATTTCGTTAAAGAAATTATAGTGATGTAAGTAAAATGTGGTACCTAATTACTTAAGCGAAAAGATTGAGAAAGTAATAATTTTGTTATAACCTTTACATCATTGTAATATTCAGTTCACGAAGACCTGGAGCCCTCTCACCACGGCTATCGCGTGGCCATCGTGGAGGGTGCCCCCTGGGTGCGCGTGCGCATGGCCGGGGGAGCTCTGGGGGCCCGCGGGGTGCAGGCCAAGCTGGCCCTGGCCGTGCCCTACAGCGGCTGGCCGCAGGGCAGTGACTTCCCCAACAGGGCTCCCCTCGGGCACCCGGATGCTCTGATGTTTTACAGCGCTGCACAGACGGTAAAGTAGAAGAATTCGTATGCACTTCCTAAAATCTTCGCTGAATTGGAATGGAATGCCTAAAATCATGATTGAAATAATTTGGAATACGATGGCTGAATTAGTTCAAAATGTATAAATCATGATAGATAAATTAATTTGAATTGACAAAATTGAAATTGATCAATTACACTGAAATGCCTGAAATTATGGCTAAATTAGTATGGATGCCTAAAATTATTGCTGAAGTGGTATAAAATGCCTAAAATCATGGCTGGATTGTTATGGAATGCCTGAAATCATGACAGAAATAGTTTGGAATCCTTGATATGATGGCTGAATTAGTTAAACATGTGTAATTCATGATAGATAAAATGATTTGAAATTAATTAAAATTGATTAATTAGACTGGAATGCCTGAAATTATGACTGAATTAGTTCTAAATGCCTAAATTGTGAGAGATACATAAGTTAATTTGGAATGCCTAAGTTCGGATGTCTGAAGAAAAATAAGTTTTCTGAATTCGCATTGATATGCCTGCTTTCAAAAGGGTGAAATACCTAGTTTGGAATGTCTATGCTTGTCACAGAATATTTAGGAATTTCTTTAATATGACCAACGTAATAAGGATTGCCGACTTCTAGATGGCTGATTTGAAATGCTTTATCTAAGAATCTGTGGTTTGAAATGTCCAAACCTAGACGGTTGAAATTATTTATTTTAGATTTTTTTTTCTAATCAGTTTGCAGGATAATACAAATATTACTATTTTTTGGATTGAATCTTATCGGATAACTGAACTATCTTGGAATTCGTAATTTAGATTTCTGAATTAGTTTGGAATACCTAAAGTAGGACGGCTAAATTAGTTGGGAATATCTAAAGTTAGATGGCTGAACTAATTTGAAATGCCTAAATTCAGCGGAGTGAATTAGTTAGGAATGCCTAAATTAGTTTACAACGCCTAATTTAAGATGGCTGATGTTGGGAAGATTATCCGTCTTAGAAAATAATTATCAATAGCATGGTAGCGCTGTTCTTAGACGGTTGAATTAGTTAGGAATGCCTAATTGAAATAAAAAGTAGCTTCTTTATAAACAAAAATTAGAGTCCTGACGTGTACGATGAAGGAGGAAACTACTGTTTCCTTAAATCGCCGTGGGAAAGTGGCGGGCAACCTCCAATGCCTAAATTAGATTACAATGCCTAATTTAAGATGACTGATTTAGCATGGAAGATTTTCCGTTTTAGTAAATCATAATCAAGAACTTAGTTAATGCTGGTTTCATGTTATCATCAAGTTTTATTTTATTTTTAGGGCTTCTACATAGTGGGCGGTGCACCCGCGGCCGGCGTACAATGGTCGGAGCGCTGTGCCGGCTGGCAGTTGTGGACGGAGGGGGCTCGAGCTCTGCTGGGGGCACGTGGGGAGGGCGCAGCTCGGGTGGCCGAGGCTCTGGGGGCAGTTCTCAAACACCTGAGGGAGCAGGGCCAGGTGAGAAACATTTTTTTTATTATGTAGTGTTACATTATGAGAAAAAAACAAATAAAAAATGTCGTTTTATTTTTTTAAATTGTTTTTTTGTACATGTAATCCATACTAAACATAAACGCCTTAAAATGAAAAATAACAACATAACAACCGTTAAACAGTGTTTTAGATACAAATTGAACAAAGACTGTTCGAGCTCTATTTCGAACTCTTAATAATAAAAAAAGTCTTTCTGGGCTACGAAAAAGTTGACAACGGCGTTTTTTCAAATTTGGCAAACCTACGCACGAGATTCCCATCTTGTAAAAGTTCGCTTATCTCTGACATAATATTTTTTAATTGACTTTTCCGCGTGAATTTTGTAAGAATTCCATGAGAGTGGAGATTTCTAATAACATAAATCAAATCCAAGAAATCAACGTGCATATTGCGCAATTTTTTTTTATTTTTTATTATTTTTATTTTAGATATTTTTTACAAATACAAAGGAGAAAAAGTAAAGTGAAAGTTTTCTTGTGGATTCCCTAAATAAAAAGATTGTAAAAACTTTTTTGGTAGGTACCAATGTACAATATAGGTTTTTACCTATATCTTACGATTTATACTACTCTTCCACACACTTTTGCAGTCCACATTTCTTTCGAAGTCTATTGAAAAGATTTTATTTCCATTGCCCTCAATAACGTTATAATGTAATAATAACCGTGATTGTTTGAAATCTTCAGGACAACATACGCAAATATCGACATTTATATTTAAAAATAAAAACATTGGAAGTAACATAGTTTAACCATATACCTATTCATTTTTTATTACTTATAACGGGATTATTATTAGAACTCCATTTATTTATTTTTCTTTTACAAATAAACTTAAATGCGAAACTTTGGGCGTAATGCAGTTTAGGAATTAATAAGAATTTATATTTGATCATTTCCTCGGAAAGTGCCATTTTAAACTTATTTGACTTCCTAGAATCTAAACTTTTTAAGGCTACATTGAGTAACTAGACTGTAGTAGCCAATCACGACCCAACCCACATCTTCTCCCCCATATTCTCTTCCCTATTCCTTCCACCTCATAACATTCCTCGTGGAGATTTAGTGATACTACTAGCTCTGGACTTTAGAATTTTTTTAAATTAAAAAAAAAAGTTTGAGTTATTTAATGGCAAATCTTCTTACAGGATTACTTTGTACTGGTCCCAGCTGCTTACTACGAAGCCATAGTTCTGTACTGTACTGTACTGTGGGAGACAAGGGACTCTGCCGTCACTTTGGATACCCAAGCATGCGACGCAATGGGATATTGGCAATATTCTTCGTATTTTTTTTTCGGGTTGTGTCTTGCCTTCCACCGAACCCCTGAGACCGGCTCACCGAACCCAGGTTAAGAACCACTGGGCTAATTGGTTTACGCCTACACTGCACACTGATGAAACTACTTATACTGTCTTCAAACTTGTCTTAAAATATAACTTTCGATGTTGAGCAAAACCAAAACGTTGAGGTTATCTTCTAACTTGGAGGTTGGAAGCTTGTTTTTTATGTTTAAACAATTTGTGGTGCGGGCCCATGGGCTGCAGCCGTAATAGCCTGCACGTAAATGCGGCCTTTTTTTCATAATAGCTCCATCATGTCATCTTGGGGATTCTGTGTGGAAGTTCTTTTTAGAGAAAGGAAGGAGAGGAAGGAAGTTCTGGGAAGAAAAACGGTATAAGGGGAGGGTAGAAATCTGTGGAATAGTGCGTCCAGGGGTGATGGAAGTACGATTCCATCACTCCCACTGCGGTGCAAGGCGATGGTTTAGAGCTAGAGAGTCCGGCTGGAGAAGTCAAAAGGCCTCCTTCAACCAATCTCTCCCAATCCGGCCCGTCACACAGTAGGTGGGCAAACGTATCTAGACAAATCTTACCCCATAAACCCGGGCACTCCTGCTAAGTGACCACTTGGGGTTACCTACGGCAGGAGTGTTAGTTATCCACTAAATGGTTCCCTAAGCGGTGGTACCCATACCGGCCTCCCGAAATGAAAGGTCCAATGCTCTGTAAGGAACCAGCTTGCACAGCGCAGGTGTAAACTGTGCACCGTAAAGTTTAAGTTTAAACTTACGGCCCTGACTTTCATAATTTTATTTTTTCTTGTGCAGCCTCCCCTAAGAGCAGTGAGCCGATTCATGGTAGAGGAGGCCCTGCTGTGGAGGCTGGAGAGACCTGTGGCCAGGGGACCCGCTGGGGATCTGAGGGCCTGGTCTTCCTCCCACCTTGCTCACCATGTGCTGTGCGTCCTGGATACGTAAGTCTTACGCTAAAACACGTGTCGATTTTCTTACAATTAGTCAACAAATTATACTGTAATTTTTTGTTGTAAATTGAATCTTCGTGTTGTCATAATTGGGGACATACCGTTATAATTTTCAATTTTATAGGCAATTTATTAATGTATTTCTTGGGGTGATGTTTTTTATAACATAATTGTCAAATACAATTATCCAACACATGTTGGTAAAAGTATCAAAGAAATGAATGTTTTCAGAGATGCAAGCATCCGTTCGAAATGTCAGTTTATTTTTGGGAATTAAAAGCAATCTTAAAATTTACGAACATATAAACGATATCGAAATTTCGGTGTTTAAAATGCACTTAAACAATTTTTCATGTCAAAATATGAATTCTGATAATTTTTGATTACATTTTTTAAAAATCAAAATTCCAAACTATTGAAATGTAAGAAATTTTTGTGTATAACAATTGTTATTTTTAACAAAATTGTAAACATCTATTAAACCCAATATGAAAATAAAAAAAAAAAACACTATAAAATAGTAAAATAAATATAAAGAAATTTCAAAGGAAACATCATTTTATGTACACTTAGGTATCCATGTTTACGATTGTGTATTAGAACAAGGTTTTATACCTACAATGGTGTTATTTAACTAAATCTTTGTTAAAAACATTATTCTTTCCAGGGTGTTGGGCCAGGTAACCGCCAAAACCGGTCGGCACTATTTCTTTCCCGGATGTGACGTCATTAAGATGGCGGTGTGGCGGGGAGCACGTGTGGGGGAGAGGGACTGGAGAGGTGATGCAACCTGCTTGGCAGGCTTTCTGAGCAAATTGCATACGGACGGAGCTCAAATGGCTGCAGGTAGGCAATTTACTTCTGACTCTGGCGTTTTAATTGCTCATTTTTGCTACCTATAGCAATTCTAATATTTACTATCATAAAATCTTCCAAAAGGCATGTATGGATGAAAATAAATTTTCAACTTACGAGCAGGTGCAGAAAGTGGTCCAGAAGTGGGGGAAGGAGCTGGCGGGAGAATTCTTCGAGGAGGGCACAAAGAAACTTGTACCATGGCTCATCACATGCATTGAACGGGTTGGCAATTATTTGGAAAAATAGTCAACAAGTGTATCAACAATATCCCCTATACTTTATTATATTTTATCATGTATTTTATTGTACTTTAAAAAAAAATACAGTACACTTACTTTCTGAACATGCCTCGCACATTATTATTAATGTATATTGTATGATAATATCGTAAGAAGTTTTCCCAAATTAGCAAACTAAAAAAAATATCCACATTGGAAAAAATAAAAAATATGTATATATATTCATTCAGCTGTAAATTACAATTTTTTTAAATTAATTTATTATTTTTACACAAACCTGAATACGTACCCAATAAGAAAAAAACAATTCATAGGAGTTTTCGAAGAAATAATGACCTTTGTACTATTTTGAAAATGTAAAATAACGATATTTTCGCCTTTGACTGAAAGTGACCCCCAAAGCCATAGAAAATTCATTAAATATCAATTATTATTTTTAATTGTAAAACTAACGTTTTTAAGACAAGATTTTTTATGCATAGCACAAAGGGTAACAATTATTATAAGCAATAATTATCAGCCTGAAACACTCATCCACATTGAAAAATCTTCCGAGAAAAGATACATGACGCCAACGGGACTTGAACCCGTGTCCTCTCGATTGCCGGTCGATTGCTCTTGACCACTGAGCTATGGCGGCTTATCTCGTACCCGCCAAATGATTCAATATATGCTAGTGTTTCATTCAACAATTACTGCTTATTATATTTTTTCCACCTGAAAACAACCAACTTTATTTTTGCGAGAGAAACATTGTAAGTGTTAAGTCCCTCGCTAGGTGGCGTCGAGACAAATTATGTCTTCATTTATTGGGGAAATACTTAAACTTGTCAAATATTAATTATTATTTTTAATTGTAAAACTAACGTTTTTAAGACAAGATTTTTTATGCATAGCACAAAGGGTAACAATTATTATAAGCAATAATTATCAGCCTGAAACACTCATCCACATTGAAAAATCTTCCGAGAAAAGATACATGACGCCAACGGGACTTGAACCCGTGTCCTCTCGATTGCCGGTCGATTGCTCTTGACCACTGAGCTATGGCGGCTTATCTCGTACCCGCCAAATGATTCAATATATGCTAGTGTTTCATTCAACAATTACTGCTTATTATATTTTAAAATATTTTAAAATATAATAAGCAGTAATTGTTGAATGAAACACTAGCATATATTGAATCATTTGGCGGGTACGAGATAAGCCGCCATAGCTCAGTGGTCAAGAGCAATCGACCGGCAATCGAGAGGACACGGGTTCAAGTCCCGTTGGCGTCATGTATCTTTTCTCGGAAGATTTTTCAATGTGGATGAGTGTTTCAGGCTGATAATTATTGCTTATAATAATTGTTATCATTAAATATCATTCAGAGAAGCTAGATTAATCAAATAAAGTGTTTTGCCAAGAAAGATATTGGCGCAAGCGACTCTGACCTTGCCTTTCAAACAGTTTCTTTATACATAAGGGTTAAAATTGCATTTAAAAAAATATAATTTAAATAAAATTTCAATGCGTTTTAAAAGAGTATTAAGATTTAAAATTTAAACAGGTTTAAGTAATTTATATTTAAATGAAGCACAATCATACTAACAACAACAAAGCTTGTCTGAATTGTGCTTCATTGATATTAAACATATCGATATTCGAAGTGATTCTATTTTACAATGTAATTTATTCTCCTGTCTTGTCACCAGACGAAGAGCCATCATGGGGCAGGTCTCGCCTCGAGGGTGCCCTGGTGACTCGCTGGGGACTCCTGCTGCAGGAGATGACCCCGGCTGGGGGCACGCGGGGCGGGCGCATGACGGGCTCGGGGGCGGCGCCCTACTCGCCTCGGCAGCTGGCGTACATCGCCGCAGCCGCCAGGGGATTGCTCACTGCGAGACAGGTGGTGATTCAGGTACTAAATTGCTTTTATTTAAAAACTAGCTAAACTTTGGATGATTGGAATGGGGTGAATTTTCTAAATTTCATGTAGACAATGACCTTGCCCTTTTTTGAAGGTCGAGTACGCAAAATTGCATTAATATCTGTAGGTTTGAATAAAAATCGAATTCACGCCGCCAGCTGCAGACACTCCTTTTTATATAAATACTAGCTGATCCGGCGAACTTCGTACCGCCTCAGAATCAAAAACTGTTGTCAACTTATTAGCTGAATTGATCTAAATTGTTTCTCCCTGCGTATACCATACCTTGATCTAAATTGTTTCTCCCTGCGTATCCTTTCCCCTCTCGCGTTCCCTCTCCCTCTCCCCACTCCACTTCTCCCCTTCCCCCGTCCCGCTAACCCCCCTTCCTGAGTTCCTTTCCCCCCTCCCCCCCCCCCTCCCCCGGTTCACAGTTCAATATTATACCCCTTACAATATTTCTGCAGTTCTTTCAAAATAGGAGAATTCGTTCTATACAAAATGTATGGGGAAAATAATTTTCTTCGGAGTGGAACACCCTTTACTTTTAGGGGTATGAAAAATAGATGTTGGTCGATTCTCAGACCTACCAGATAAGCACACAAAATTTCATCAAAATTGGTCCAGCCGTTTCGGAGGAGTATGGTAACAAACACCGTGACACGAGAATTTTATATATTAGATGTAGATAATTATTGTAATTGAATTAATACCTAATATTTAAAAAATATATGTAAAATGTACACAAACCGCTGATTGTAATGAAAATTATGAAGCTATTCAAGCTACGGTCATGAGTCCTGATATGCGGTTTTTCACTCGGACATTGATAAATCTTAATGAACAGATAGCATAGTTTAGAACATAGTCAGGTGAAAATGTTATGATTGTTCTACTGGTAGTCCGAGAACGATCATCATTTGTCCTTTTGGCTAACACCAGTGCACAGTTGTGAGACAGAAACACGTTTGACCAACGTTTGTACACGATTATCCCCCATAACGGGTGGTTTTTACGGCTCGTTCGTATGCTGAATTGTCGGGTACCATGTTTTCTCCATCCTACGACATGGGACTCTTTATGTTTCAGTTTTACTTGGTGTTAAATTAAAAAGAGAGCTTCTAGCTTCTAGCTAGAGCTATTTTTTCGTTCACTTATTTGTCACGATAGTCATTTTATTGTTTCCGTAAAATAAATCAAACTTTTAAAGAAATCTGATTTCAGGATTCAAACGAATGGTTTCAAGGAGGTCTATCTACCACCATAACCCAACCTCAAGATCCGATTGAAGACTTGATACACCTCTTGGCAATCATATTAGACCAAGCGAGAGATTACTTCCTGAAGACCCACGTTTCCAATGGAATATTCGACGATGTCCAAACTAAAGACATCAAAAAAACATCAACAGCCGCCAAAAAGACTTCGTCAAAAGACACTCTAAAACGCCACAAATTAAAGAATTGTTATGATGCTTCCGCCGCGTATTTAATCGACGCTGTTCGAAGAGATTCCGATACACAAAAAGAAGATTTGACTGATGACAGTGTTCTTATGAGGACATTACTCAAATGGTTGTATAAAGCAGTGGACGATGACAAAAAATACCTCTCCCCAGTATTGAAGCCTTACTTGGAATTGTTATTTGTTACCTCACATGAAAACAGTTGGCATCTTGAAGAGTTCAACTCCAGGATTTGCAGGAAGGAATTTGATGCTTTGACTTCGTTTTCTAAATTGGTGCATGACGGTCATGTGAGTCCTGCCCAAGGACTTGTTGACGCTGCTGCTAAGGGATGGAAGTGGGCGGAAAAAATGTTGGAAATATTAGAGATTATTACGAATTCTGGAACAGGTAAGGCAATTTATCTGTTCTTTAACTATTTTTCAAAATAAAAAGCCATTTATAACCTAAACAAATCCCCTACCAAACACACCTACTGATACGTACGATGATAAGATTCAAATGACTTAATATTGTTACACACAGTGAGAAGTAGGAAGTGGTACAAAAACAACAAGAACAAATTAATGCAATGCACATTCTGAAATTTCATTAAATTCGGGATTAGCTATATAACATATGGTATACCATCACGGGGATGTTCGAAAAAATGTTGAAATGGCTTTGTAAAGTTCACCACTTTTCTTGAATTTACAGTTACGCTTTTTTAAGAAAAACCTTGTTTTAAAAAGTTCATTTGCCATTTCGCACGTAGGAAATTCAAAAGTTCAAAGCATTAATTAATATAACTGAAAAAATCGCCGGCTACTTTTAACATATTCCGGTGTCATAGTTGTATTAAAAAATGTATACTTTGTGTATTAGCTTTCTGTTGCTTTATTATCACATAAATTAAAAACAAATATCGTTGATTTTGGTATATTTTCAGTATTACGATTAGTTTTCCCTAAACACGATGGACCAGACATGAGGTTTGATTTGAGTTTACCAGCAGACGCGCGGGAGAGAGACAAATGGAACAGCTTCCATGCAAATAAGAAGAACAGACTCGTGGCCAAACTTAACATGGCGGAACAGTGCGTGGTGGAAGCCTTCATCTGCAGTTTGGACAACGAAGCGATGGGGTAAGATAAACAAATTATGTTTATTGCGTTAATAGTCTTATTCGCTTACGGTGGAATGATGTATGCATTTATTATTTATCTATCATTAAATATCATTAGCACCTGCAACAATAATGGCTACTGTTGAATTTTTGCATGGTGAAAGACCACCATTCAGAGTACTTAACTCATCGCCGCCCCTTTTCCCATAAATCAGAAAGACCTATCATAAATTTATTGGCTTGGAGCACCACCCCCATTAAAGACTTCATTGAAAAACTTGGAGTAAGTACCTCAGAACCAGCTAGGAAAATCTGGCTTCCAAGAAACTGGGCGTCTTGTATTTATAGGAATAGCAGATTCTTCAATAGTGACCCGCTACTAACCCTGCACAATTTTAAAGTACCTACGTCCAATAAATGAATTTAGGGACCACAGCTGGGCTGCAGCTCAAGAATATTTGATAAAACTACATGATTCTTTGAAAAGAGGGGTAGTCCCTGTGGTTGATAATCCGTTGTTAACGGACTGATTGCCATATGTCTAATGTAGGCATGCTGAGTTTGTTCCAAAGGTATTTCAATGGAACCCACTCGAAAGAGCTAGCACCGGTGCATGTTAGCATATTTAACAAATCATTAACTTTTAGTTACGAAGGAGTCGTCCAAAACAGCAAAAGTGAAGAAATCCTATCCACTGGAAAAGTAGACCACACCATTTCCAACGGAGACATATCAAAGACCCATACACTGAGAAGTAACACTGGGACCATAGATACCAACGCCACCTCAGATAGCAAATATCACACCATGAGGAGTATCTCGTCCAAGTACAGTACCCTGCGGAACTCCGAGAGCCTGTTCGGGTCGTGTTGGTCGGCCGGAGACACCTTGAGACTGAGACATGGGGTGCAAAGACCTACGGTGCTCGAAGAAGTTAATCATAATGGCGAGAAGAGATTTACTGGATATGGTAAGTTTCAAGTATTGTATATCTACCTATGGCCACCTCAGACAGTAAATTATTTTCGGTTTATTATTATCAACACCAGACTTTTTGGCTAAAATAGAATTCTACATAAGCTTTTGAATCTTTCCAGGTGCAGACCTAACTTACCAATGATATGCCCCTGGGAAGACTTATTAGGTTATTTAATTACAGTTTTTATATTGATCCAATACGAACAATATGTAAAAATGATAATTATAATTCCTTAATTTTCTATTTTGGCGGTTGGACTGGCTTATTCATGGAGGCTACACTTCGTAACCAAACTTCTTGATTCGGGTTCCATAATATTGATTCCGATTAATAAAGCTAATAAAATAACAATTTTAAACAAAAGTACAATACCCTCCAGTAATATTGTAGTATTAACGGCACTGATGTGTGGATGGCTGATTCGTGCGAGTTGGGCAAACTGCTTTGATTCGGGTGCAGTTCATCGCTACGGAGGTGATCCCGAGCCAACTCAAACTTGAACCTTCCTATTCAAATTCGTCCCCTCGAAGTTGACCACAGTGTAGTTCTAGCACTGAATCATAATCGGCAATCTGTCACGATTTTGGAATCAAATCGACAGTGAGAATATCAATTTTAATTCTTATCAATTTTTTTACAAAAATACAAATTAAAATTTGAAAAAATCATATAAGGGATCGCAACCCGAATTTCTACAGATTTCTTGCATATCTCCCATAAACACGTCAAGTTTTAAAGCTTTTGAAAAAAACATATGTTATTCTTGAAGATAATATCTGAACAATGCCAAAAAAATATTATAAACACGTTTGCTTCAGTTATTTTACAAGTTATATGTATGAAAAAATTCACAGTGTTTCTTTAAATACTGTTTAAGACAATGCTCGCGAGATTTTTGCTCTTTTTTTTTTTACATGAATACCGCACAAGAGTCCCAACTGCTCCCGTCTGGAGCCAGTGGGACTATGGCATCTCCAATTGGGGTATGTTGTGCGGCTGAAGCTAGTGGGGAAAGGAAGAAGATGGGGAAGAGGGAGGTGGGGAAGTACCTGGCTATTCAGATCTGGTCACCAAATACCACGCCATTTCAAGCAACGTTTCAATTCTGAATGGCTCTGTTTTAAACGAGTCGTGTTTTATTAAACATTTTCGCAATTTTCGCATCGATTTTGTCGCTGTAAATGTTAGCGCTCTCATCTAATATTCGTAATTTCATATCTCTCCATCTTCTTCTTTTCGAGACCGGTTGTGGAGCCTTAAACAAAGCAGAAATAAATATATAAGGGTTCTACTTCCAGTTGCAACCGTTTTATATTTTGTAACTTTTTTCTTTCATATTTCCATCGAGAGATATTAATATTATGTGCTGATTAGATAATTTATTCGTTTTTTTCCTACAGATGATATCGAAACAAGTTTACACTGTTGTCTGCGAGATGCTACTCCCCTGAGCGTAGTCCTAGAAAAGAGGCAAGCATTGGCTCCTCATCGGGAATATAAAGGAATCATCCAGGCTCTCATCAACATGCAACGCTATAGTGTAAGTTTATAACATTTATTGTTTAATAACACTTTTCAGATATTACAAGCATCTTAATTTCTTTAATCGTGAAAAATCACCAAAAGAGCGCTTTGTAAAATAATTGGTTCTACGATAGCTATCAAGTCATTTTTGTCAACTTTTTAAAACTTGACGCTAAAATCGTTTAAGGCGATCCACTAGTTCACTACTGTGTCGTGGACAGTAGTTCTTCGGTGGACGCCATAGGGATCACTTTGAATAACCGAATTCGTCGACTAGCGGCCGTATTGTAAAATATCAACGCGAAAATGCATATTTTATTTTATTTTGGGAAGATTGGGTGTAAATATCAACTTTTTTTGCGATTATTATAAAATAAACTGAATTTGCCACATTACGCAATAAAACTATATCCGAAAAGGGATTTATAAATAGGAGAGTTTGGACTTGTGTGTTTTTTAGACCTTATAATTTATTTTTTTATAGGCTTATTAAAAGACTTATAAAAAAAATGACCGATATTTTTAAGGGCCAAGGTATGTTCTACACGCAGTATTTAATTGAAGCATCTACAATACTTCTAAGCGATCAAATTTTCAAAACAAAAACATATGATTTTGCATTATTTACTATGACTTCATCTTAATCAGATGGTGTTAGATAGTTAGAGTCCAGATGGAGAGTTGACAGTTGACACATGAAACTAAAAAAATAAATTATTTTTATTTTAACTTTATGAGTAAAACCTCCATTTAATATTGAAAGGCAAGATAGAGGGTCGCCGAGAGCCTGGTAGGAGACAAATATCTTGGCTGCGTAATATACGAGAATGGACCGGCATTAGAAGTGTGGAGGAGCTATTCCGGGGAGGAGCATGTCTGTGAGGAGAATGTCTCTGGCATAAAAAATCGATTGTTTTTGAAGAGAATACTATTTTAACACCGTTTTGATTTGAAACTCGATGAAACGAAAAATAGCGACGCTAAAAAGAGCCAAATACATACATTTATAGGATTTAGCCTGCGAGAGAATGAAATAGTATAATCGATCTCCTCTTTGTGCGGTGCTTCGTAGCCCCCTTTAGCTTTCCTTGTCTACTTCTGAAGTGCATACAAAATAAAAAAAATATCACCGGATATCAAACTTTAATTTACCTTTTTAAATTCATTAGGAATCACTGATTAAAGAAAGTGCGTCCCTTAACGTCATGTGTAACTGCTTTAATATAATATACACGGTGAATTAATTCTCTCGTAGTACAACGCGGGAAACTGAACATCTACATCAGATTTGTAGTCTATTTTGAAATAAAACTTTTTTTTATTTAAGCTCTTGTTTTCGTGTAAATCAAGTCCGAAGTTGGATGTTCATACAATGTATTTTTTCATCAGTTTAATTTGGTACCATGATGATGCTTGTGCTAAACAAACTGGTCGGTCGTAAGAAATAAAATAAATTTCGTGGTTATAAACAAAGCAATTATTTTATTTCAATAATGTGTCAAATCACAAAGTGACTGCGTTTTCAGAGGCTTATTACTCGTAGCAACTCGCAAATAAGTATTCTACTTGTAGCATAAATATTTAGCGAGTGGAACTCCACGATGACGTCATTTAGAGCAATTTTATGTAATATGTTGTTGTTGTTTTTCATTCCACCCAGCCTACGGCCTACATAGCGCCCACACACTTTACAAACCTACGTCACGAAGATTAACTCCGCGTGAACTTTTGGGTACTTACCCCTTATTGATTCGGTTTATAAACACTGAAAGTTCACGGCTAACGGTACATTTTTAGATGAAGCAGGTAAATTTACACACATTTCGAATTACCTTGTTCTCAAGTACCATTAAATAATTGATTGAGCCTGGCAAAGTCAACTGTTCGGCATTACATCAGGTTGTAAATTAGTTTAATGTACCTACGTTCCGTTTCCCGTTTCGAAAATTTGCTGCATCCACTTTATAAATCAAGCAAGAGTTAATTCAATCTAATTTTTTCCTGAACTCAACTTTAAGAATCAGTTTTTGGGCAATATTAAAGGTGAACTGTGACTGAACGACTCTAATGAAATCTACTCAGAACCTTCTAAGTAATTAAAAGTGATGAAAAATATAAATAAAAAATTGGTTAGGTAGGTCAAGTTATGTTAGGGTTATGGGCTATTTTAATAATAAAAATTCAGAGCTTTTAATGACTTTTCAAAGAGGTGTTGAGTTGACTTGATTCTGAGTTGGCTTGAAACCAATATTCAGTGATTCTATATTAGTATATTAGTATTTGGGCAGGATCCCCAGCACACTACATTATATAAGAAAAATAGAGACTGAATTTTTGTAAAATATGTAGTTTTTAATTTTTCCTTGATGCCAGCCAACTCAGAAATATGCTGTTTATACACCATGATATTTTAGCCTTAATAGCAAAGGATTTTTTTTTTAAATTTAATGTATCACGTTTGTAGCTTTATAAAAGCTAGTAGTTTAAAATTCAAAGCTCTCTTTTGTATCTTGAGTTCTATGTAAAAAATTGTTTATGTAGTGTTTTGTTATTTAGTGGACACACTAACAGACTCTCCAAATAATTGGATGGAGATAACTTGTGGGAATGAATAGATTCTTGTTTGTTATCTGAATTTATTTATGCTTCGCGTATACAATTGGGACTGCGTTTATTCTACCTAACTGAAGCTGGCTAAAATGGTTCTGCCCAGTGTTTACAGAAAACACTCACTCTGAGCCCCTCCGATCCCCTGTCGGACAACTTAGGTACTACGCTACCTGCCATCTAGCGGAATCTACTGATAGTTCATATCACCGCCATCTGTGTCTAACAGCCGTTGTGTCCAACATTTTCGGATGATTAATCCGAGTGAAGCTGAGCCTAGCGCCTTGCGCCGCTAAGCTAAGGTATGTTAGAAAAATGCTCCATTTTAGCTGTGTCCAACAACTTGATCGTAGCGCTCGGTGTGTAGCCCCATTTGCATTCGTACACCAAAAAATGACGTCAAGTTAGCAACTTTACATGTTAAATTAATACCGAAACGTTAATTAATTTTATTTATTATTAATACAGATATTTTATTTTAAATAGTGTAATACATAAACAGACATTTTAGATTTTTAAAACAAACGTATTTAATATGTTAAAAATAAGGTGTTAATTGACTTACTTTTTTGTTTACCTGCGTTTGAAGTTTGACATTAGAATCAGTTGAAATTTTGTATTCAAAATGGACAAGGCGAAGCGTTCGAAAAATTTTACGCCAAACGAAAAAATGAGACTTGTAGACCTAGTTACCTCGTCGCAGGTCATTTTGTCGAAAGCGACAGGTGGCCCAAACTACGCTACGCTTGTAAAATCAAAAGAAGCTGCTTGGAATGACATTGTCCTCGACAAGTGCTAATTATATTCCACATATTATTACAAAAATGACACTCGAATAAGTCAAAACTTTACCTTTCACTTGCGTAAGTTAAATTATTTTCTACTTGGCTCAAAACATATAAAAAAACACGCCTTTGTCATCCTAAAGCGGTTATAAAAATCGCCGTCATTTAATACTTCCATAAAATTTATATCGGCATCTTGCCGCCGCCTATATAATCCAATATTATCGTTAAGCATATCTGCCCATTCAACCATAATCACTATATTCAATATAGGATTCATATTTCAAATTGAAAAACCAAATAAAAAAGCCGACAAAAGAGTGAACTGATGACAGATAATTACGATAATTAATTGACATTGACAGCTCGATTGTTTTCGCGGATTTTTGTTCGCTCTGTTGTCAGTTTTTATAAGTAGGTCTTCCTTAGCAACTTTAATCCACCCGGCTACCTTCCTTACATTTGAGTGTGGTGGGACGATCATTGTGTTTCGACACAGCGTATTTGGGCATTTGAGCAGGGCTGAGCGGAGATCTCGGCTGAGCATAGGTTGGACACAACGGCTGTAAAAGGCGGAAGCTTTTAGATACACAACAGTTAACAAGACACATTTCACTAGCTTTATTTGCAGTGTAGAATTTTTTTGCGATTCTAGGACCAATGTAGCTGAAGAAGTTATTAGTGATTAGGATTTTTTAAAATTTTATTTAATGACAATATACAAAGCAAAGTAGTTCACAGTCCTCCTCACTGGGTCTGTTATTCCTGTTCCGAGGCGTATTTTTCAGCAGCAGTTTTTCTTCCAGTCTAGACCCCCCCCTTGGTGAGATAAATTTGGACCACTTCGTATATTCTTTTCAAGTAACGTGAGATTTTGCTGTCCCCTCCCCCCTTTTTGAGCCCACATAATTAATGTATGCCCCCTAAACCATTTTTGCAGGAGTACAAGCCCGTGTTCAGCTTCTTTGTAAGTGGTTGTCCAATCACTTTCATTTAATAAAATGACAGTGTCATCGGTAAAACTAATGATTTTTCCTTTGGTGTGTAAGTTGGAGATGTCATTTATACATATCAAAAAGGTTCTAAGACACTTCCTTGCGGTACACCGTAAATGATTGGGAGAGGTTTACTTTTACGCTTTTCAATTTTAACACACTGTGAACGTTTCTGACATGTAACTTATTAGCAGATTTAAAGTTGTGTTTGACATCCCAATTATTAAGTTTCTTGAAAAGGATTTTATGGTATATCGTGTCTAAGGCCTTTTGCAGGTCTATGAAAATTGCCAAATATTTATTTCACTTGTCTACCCACCCTTTGTGATTGTGTTTATGATATCGTCTATGGCGTCGGCATAGTAATTATATTTGAATTCTCCTCCATTGAGAAAATATTGTAATATATTCAATTTTTACCCGACTAGACCTTGTAACAAGTTATTTTATATCTATAGCGATACCTATAGGTATAACAAGTTATGCTATAGGTATATATAACAACGCTATAATAGCAGTCTGATTACAAAATGTAATGTATTCATGTTTTATCGCTAATTTTATGTAAACGATTCGGGGGTACGAAACCGAGGAAGAATACACCTACCTCAGTACGACCCCCTATCTCGGCGTTGTCTCACGTAGGCTAAGAATCGTTTTCGTTGTTGTTTTAACTCCGGTGTTAATTAATGTAAACTTTAGTGAGTTGGGTTAGGTTAATTTAAATTCAAAGTAACCTAACCCAACTCACCAAAAACCGCTAAAGAAACTAAACATATATAGGAGTGTGATGTGTGATAAAAATCAATACCAACAAACTTATTTTCAAAATTACAAATGTCCATTTAGGTTCTCCCATTGGCTATACTCAAAATCAATATCAATTCACCGTCTGTTAAGAAACTCTGAAGCTTTCCATATTCTTTTCAAAGAACCAACTTTTCTTCTCCTGACCATTTGTGCGTTGCGCGAATGTGACGACTACATAACGTACAGTGTAATAATGAACGCGTGATTTACCAATTACCCTACACGTGTAAAATGGTTTTATTGTTGTATACCGTTATTTAACGGTTGGTATCGATATACAATTGCCAGGGTGCAAAAAGTCCGAGTTGACAGAATTCAGTTAAGTATGAGAAGTTGTTTAGAATACATTCGTAATCAGTTCCAAAGAGCACCAAGATATATATAATTGTGCAACCATAATAACTATTGGTTCCATAAAATATTTTTTTAACTTGCACAAATCTGCAACAAATCAAGATAACGAACTTTGTAACGAAGATATGTATTTAACTATGATCAGGAACACAATGATCACCGAATTTCAAGGCAATCCATCAAAAAATTGAATTATTTAGCAGAGAGAGTTCAAACTTTCACCAAAATCTTAATTGTCCATTTTCTCGAAGTAAATATATTATAAAAGAATGTGAACAGTGTGCGTGCCGCTGAAACTCAGAAACGAGCACGGGTATGATCGAGGGAGTTATATGGTGTGATAGCCCTCTATCCCCCTTCCATGAAAAAGGTTCCCGTTTTAACCTGAAGGGCGTGCCTTTGAAGATACAATGGCTGGAAGTTTCGCCCTCTAGAAATTTCTAGAACAGTCCAGAACGTTCGAGAGCATTCCTCAACATTTCAGAACATCCCGAAACATTCTGGAATATTGTAGAATGTTCGGGAATAGTCTGGAATGGTCTGGAACATCCAGAACATCCCAGATAATTATGGAACATTCAAGAACACTCTCGAATGTATGTTGAATGTTTTGGAACATTGTGAACCATTCGAAACTTTTTTTGTATGGGTGGGGCTATCCATTGGTCGGGGCATATAAAGCAAGATTTGTCGTGGGTTTGAACGTCATTTCAACTCCCGGGGCGAAACGGGGTACCCTAGCTAGTTTAACATAAAATAAATTGAATTGAATTAAGATAAAATAAAATAAAATCAAATAAAACGAAATAAAGCAAAAAAAAAAGAATTGATGTAGGGATGTTTCGATGCTTTGTAGGGAACCCGCTTGCGCATCGCGGGAGGGTTGCCGTACGTCCGGAATTTTCCGGACAAGTCCGGAAATACAGGTCTTTGTTCGGAATGCGGGGGGGAATTCTAAACAGTCCGGAATTTCTACAATTAAGTGGAGATTGACATAAAAAATGAAATAAACCAAATTATTTTTATTACAAATAAAGCAAAAACATCACTTCTGATATTTAATGCTCCCAGAAATATTGTGCAACACTTCCGAATCTTTAATAATAGTTTTGTAGAACATTTCGCAAGTCATATTTTTTAAATTAAACTGTGTTAAGAGAATCGACTTGACAGACTCTACAGAAAACCTGTTCCTTTCTTTAGACCATTGGGTTCCCACTAAGGAAAACACCTTTCAACATCAGCATTTTGTGCCTGCATCGCAAATATATAAGAGCATATCTTTGTTAATTCCGTAACTCTCGAAAGTCCGGAATTTTTATCAAATGTCAGGAATTTTTTCCGGGATTCTGATTTTTTGATCTGGGAACTCTAATCGCGGGTGAAACTGTGTACCCTGAAGTTAAAGTTCAGATTAAGGATTCAATACTTCGTTTGTGTGGAAGCACTATGATATGATTAAACTAAATTTACATTAACTTTGATGTACCTATTATTATTAACATAGGTGTTGCAAGAACTTTCTGGGTGGTTGTCAGGCAAAGAAGAGAGGGCTGGGGCCTTGAAAGCTCTGCACCGCTTGGCTCGAGGAGGTAGAAGGGCCTCTGGTCCACTTCCCCATGCGCCACCTTCAGCTCACAGACACAACTATACACTCAGGTGACCAAACATACATACTTACATTCTAAAAGTAGGTACTTTGTTAATGTACGAATTATGTAATTAATTATTAGGCGATTATTCTCTTTCGAATGTTTTCCCACAACCATTTTTCCCTCTGCAATGACCCTTCACCAATAAATTATTCTTCTTTGGATTAGGATTTGCCTCCACGCCCCAGCCTTATGACCCCTCTCCGGATGTTTACTATTTTTTATGTTAATACCGCACAAGAGTTCTGCTCCCAACCATCTGGAGCTAACGAGACTATGGCATCCCCACTTGGGATATATGGTGAGGCTGAAGGTAGTGGGGAAGGGAAGGAGATGGGGAAGAGGTAGGTGGAGAAGTACCTGGCTGAAGTATTCAGATCTGATCACTGAACACGGCTGAAGATATTTCAAGCAATGATTAATCAATGGTGGTACCAGCGCGATAATAAGAGTACCTATCGCCCACTCTGGAACGTGCCGCAAATATATTATATGGTTTAAAATGAATAAATTGTGAAATAACACAACTTAATCAAACAACAACTCCGGATTACTAGTCGAGAGCTTTACTCCCCGACCACGGAGGCCGCAATGTATATTTGACTATGTATGACAATAAATTGACAACGTATATTTGACTCATCCTGATGAAGAGAACATGTTCTCGAACCGTGTAGATTGTATCTAAGAAAGTGGTGCAAAGAAAGTAATATGCAGACAGATAGATGTCTGTTCTATCTTTTGAAAAGTTCTTAGCTGAGCCTATATTTTTGGTATTCGTCGAAATATAATAATGTTTTTTTTATACCTAGCCCCAAAAGAACCAATCTACAACACAAGATAAGGGCGTCAGTGAGGCAGTACTACCGACGAAGAAACATTGATGCCATGTCCGGGGACGAGAGCAGCGGTAGGAAGTCAGAAAAGAAACCTCTTTCCAGTCCGGAAAACTCTGCGGAGAGTGGTGTAAGATTTTCCACTTAAAATTTTTAAAAAGGTATAATATTCTTGTTTTGTACATTTCATAACATTTTTCTGTTTAATTTAAAGTGCCAAAGCCCCACCTCATCTATCATAAGGGACGACGAGCTTAATTTAGAAGTCCAACGGGAATATCTACATTCTTCAACTCTCCACGACATAGAACAAAACACCACTTTATCAGATCACTACATGAACCTATGCAGAGAGGCTATCAGAGACTCTAACATGAAACGCTCCCATGCTGCATTCCAAGAATTCAATAAGGACATAAGCAGCAAAAGCAATAAAGGCGCTATAAAGGACAAACACAGGGCTTCCTCACTTGGTAGAAAGACTGGATCAGAAAGCAAAAAGAACTTGAATATTGATAAATACGGAATGGTGAACACAGTTGGAAGAAATTCTGTAAAGGAGTTGAAAGTTTCCACTGATTCCTTGTTAGGGACTTGTAGGGAGGCGAGATTGCATCACGCTGCTAAGAGATCAGCTCTGCCTGGAGTCAGTTCTTCAGATGTATCATTTGGAGGTGCTTTTAAAGTTTCTCCACTTTATTCAAGTGAAGCATCACAGTATGAAGTGGTAAGTTATGAACACTTATAATTTTCAATAATTTAATTTTGACCAGCCATTTTAAAAGTAGAGCCGCTAATTAATGTTTTGGACAGTTTTTTTGAACATAGTAGAATCGTTTTTTTCAATGATAATTGGTTTCATCTTATGGAGGATGAAAAATATGGCTTATTACATCGGTGATCAAATCGACATTTAGCGCCATTTTGATTTTTCATATTTATAAAAATTGTTCAAGTGTGTAAACGGGAACCTTTCAAATGTAAAGTAATTAAATGGTACAAATTGTTGATAAAATGTGACAGGGTTCTAACAATTGAATCTAAATGAATTTTTTTTCAGTATTCGTAAATTCTCTTTGTATTCGGCTTCTCCCAGTTTAAGGGTTTGGTGACCATTTTATATGACCATTTATAACTCCGATACGAACTGGTTCCAAAAATAGCCGGTCCCTAGGAAAAAATAATCACAGGCGATCCAGTAAAAGCTAGTCACCATGACAAAGTAACCGCGACAGGCAATGACGTCATATATAATATAAGACGCGTGGTAGAAATCACATCTGCCAGTTACAATAATAATGATATTATCATCCATCTCTACACACCCGGAGAGATTCACGAAAATAAAAATCCGATAGTACTAACGCCTGCCAGCCGATGTTCCCCACGCTAGCTGTTAACGTAAGTGGCGCCATCTTTTGGCATTATTGGCTACTTACTTGAATTCGGTTCTATTACCAAAGTAGCTTTTTAACCAACTTCAAGTATGAAGATGGTTTTGAATAACGCGCGGCGTCAGAGATGTATTCGAAGTCGGGTACTTAAATTTCAACCGTACAATCGCTAGAGTAATAATAATGTTAGGTACTTAATCTGTGTAACTCCATAACTAATGCCGCGGAAGAACCATTTGTAAAAATGTTCAGGAGAAACAAACTATCTAGGTATGTACATATATACACGCTCTTGTTTGCTTTTATACTGAAAATGGTTCATTCACTGTATTGACTTTAACCCAGTACAAACAGTCTACTGGTCAGTTTCACAATTTGAAAGCACAAATCGAAGCGGCTTGTGCTGTTAAACTGAAAGCGCTAAAATAATTTATAATGATATTATTGGCTCATACCGGTATTGAATATGTACGAAGTACCGACATTTTTATCTTGACGAAGAAGCCATAAGGCTTCGAAACATGTCGATTATTTTTGATTAAACAGTGGAATATACAAAGTATTTTATATCCAAAAAATATATATGGGTACGCTAGAAGTGCCGACGTCAAATTTGTAAATCGTTCAGGAATGAAGTTCATTGATTTCTTAGCGTAAAAAAGCTAAAACAATATTTTGATTTCTACATTAGATAGGTCACTATTTCACCGATCTAGAACATCTGCCATAGGTATTCATAGCATTTAAATAAGTGACGTTTTAGAGTAATTTCTGGTGCCTAAATCAAATTACCAAAAACTGACATGGCACTTTTAGCAATACCCCCAGATATATAGGTATTTTTTTAAACCGTCAATCGGATTATAAAGAACCTTCCTTTTGTCAGGATAAATCGCTCCCACTTTCCCGTGTTATTTATTTTACACTTCAACTCATGATTATTAAATTTGTACTTTATATTTATGTGTCCATTTTTGGTTAAAATTTTTTAACCCTTTTCTCAATAATTAAGGGTTTTACCAGGAATCGAAAAAAAACCTAATTATTTTTAACTCATAAAAAATTGTGATCGAAACAAAGAAAAAAATACGCGAAAAATATAAAGGAAATTATATTTATTTATTTATTTATTTTTCCATGTTCTCCGTAAAACGGTTATTCACCAATACATTATGAAGAAGATTACAAATTAGACAAAAAGTATAGCAAAACACATAAAAAGGTCAGTTTCACTACTTTGTGACGTACGTCAAAAGATAATTGTTAAACTGCCTGTAGGTTACGTTAAAAATGTCAATGTTCAATGCAGACTCGTTGAGCAGTTCGGTCGCTCTCATAAATATACAAACCACCCACGTCGCTCTGTTGACTGGCGCGTTCTGATAGGCAGAAGTCCTCGCTTTTGGAGCATAAAAAAGGGTATGGGAATATCATCAATATATCATCTGGAAAGACTGTGCTTTGACTTGGGGTGTGTTTAATGAGGTTATATTTCAGGAACTAAGTAATTTGTGGGACATTTAATATTATGTCGAGAATAATTATAATTAATGTCCCGACATTCAGTAAATTAGAATTAATTTTCAGATGACGCAATCTATTTTGCAAGGAGCGGTGCCTCAGCCAGGACGCGACAGGCAACGACATCTAACGGCTCCCAGAGACAAGCTTTATCCATGACGCAAACCCATTTTCCGGCTGATGGTTCGATGAGTTGTCAAAAGAAAAACTATGGATTATACACTTACGTTCTACGCAGGCGACCAGAAGACAAACTAATGACAATTATTATTAAATAATATTGAATAATTATTTTAATTCATACATTTTTCGTGTTCACAATAACCACTACAATGATGCAATCGATTGTACAGTAAGTACTTGTCAATCTGAACGCTGAAAGAAGCTCAAAATAACGTTCTGAAAATTTTACTCGGCGTTTAATTGGAAGACGTTTTAAATTTGTAAACTGTAAAATATGTATTTTTAACGTTTTTTGTGCACGATTGATTTTTATAAGGTTGTGGTATAATTTTCAAAGAGAATTCTGTAAATATTTGGCAAGTTTAACGTTTTTTATGTTAAATGTGCTTAATAAAAACTATTAACGCGATTTTTTTGTGTTGTTTGAATTTTGCCGTTCGTCCCC
The DNA here is from genome assembly GCA_917880885.1 of Limnephilus marmoratus. Taxonomy (NCBI): domain Eukaryota; kingdom Metazoa; phylum Arthropoda; class Insecta; order Trichoptera; family Limnephilidae; genus Limnephilus; species Limnephilus marmoratus. The sequence continues at coordinate 24,065,136 of OU862919.1, read as the reverse complement.
TTAGGCCAACATTTCCGACAGCTGGCAGTGTCTTTGGGCAGATGTGGGTAGAAATTGCCACAAAATAGTAAAAAACGACCACATCTGAATATACCCCACAAAGTCGGGCACCAAAAAGTGTGAATGTTAACCTATCCCCATTAAGGGTATCTACGCTTAATAATATTCATATTATGCTCTTTCGTAGATGGCGCTAATTTAATTTATTTAGGATAGACACTTTTATCGTAATGCTTTAAAAAAATAATATGAATTGTTTTTTTCTGCGCCATTATGTACTGGGTATATGAATGTGAATACATAGTTTTAATCGTATAAAACTTAATTCTTTCAAGAAAGGCATACGAATAAGAGAAGGACTAGGGATAGCCATCCAAATATGTACCGAACATTCTGTCCAAACGTTATACAAAAAGGCAGTGGTTTCCCTGGTTATTATTATTCAGTTTTCGAACACTAAATATTGGTTCCATCTTGGCCGCAATTTTTGTATAACCCTTTGAACAGAATGTTTTATCGGTATGCCAATACCTCTCTCAGGATATTTTATTCAGTCATTGGTGTACCGTAAATATTGGCGCAAACAAACAATATTTTAAATCATAACTTGCAAAATAAAGGTGTTTTTTTTCTTAAAAAATATACACTAACGCGGAACGCCATCTCTAAAAAAGTAAATAATGAATGCTTTTAAGTATACCCTTAATGTTTTTTTTTTAAATCATAGAAATATAAGATTCTGTAGTACCAATGTTGTGTTAAAAGGGGAGGAATTCACAACCCGTTGTGAATGTCGAACTCTCATCAATTCTTTTGATTATCAGGTTTGAAAAATCAATAGAGTATATAGCATGGTAACTTTTCAGGCTGTTCGAACTTTCCCCAGATAAGATAAACTTCGTTATTCATCCCCAAGGTACCAATGATTTATAATGGAATAGAACGCAGCAAAATAATGAAAAAAGAGTGAGACAAAAAATATTATTAGGCGTTACTAACCATTCATCCGATTGCGATGAAACTTTGCGGATTTGATGTGTGCATGCCCGCGATGGTTTCTACATATAATAGTGAGCGCTGGCGTCATGAAATTATGCGTTACTAACCATTCATCCGATTGCGATGAAACTTTAGGGATTTGATGTGTGCATGCCCGCGATGTTTTCTATATACAATAGTCAGCTCTAGCGTCATGAAATTATGCGTTGCTAAACTGTTGATCAGATAGCGATGAAAATTTGGTTAAAGTTGTTTTGAGCACGCCTGCGAATTTTCTGTATGTACTGGTGAGCTCTGGCATTATGAAATTTGTAATAAAAAAATTGCAATAGGTGGCACGCGAGCTGTTTGAAAACTGAATATACCGGGACTGAATGTATGGAATGCGGGAGGAGGGAGAGAAACTCGGGAGGTGAGTTCGGGAGACGGAGGAAGCGGGAGAGGGGAGTGGGAGAGGAAAGGTGGAGAAGGCGGAGTGGGAACGCGAGAGGGGAAGGGGACACGGGAGAGGAAAGGGAGGCGGAAGGGGAACGGGAAGAATGGGAAAGGACACGCAGGGAGAAACAATTTCTTTATTAAGTGACATAGCAACGCATGCCGGCAAATCGCTAGTAGTATATAGAAATTAATATTTAAATGGCTTTTAATTTTCAAAATTGTAACTGTTTATCATATCAGACAAACTATACCAACAAATGACTTTATTAAGCACCAACATTATTTTACGAATGAATAATTCTTTATTCCAGGGTATTTTTTTTATTCAAGTGGTTGATAGATCTTCCACGAATTAATACGTTAACAGAGTGAAGTTACGTTACTGAGACAACGCGCGTGATTTCACCGAACTAGGTCCAGTGGCCCATTCATATACATCTTCTTTGAATGGCTATCCCTTGCATAAGCGGTGCAACATTTTTCATTCGATTATTGTGAGTAAAACTTTTTTTTTTAATTAATTATTAAGTTTATTTTATAAAACTCCGTTTTAATTTTTATTTCTTTCATACAACCATTAAAATATTTTTTAATTTATAAAAACAGCTTATTTAAAAAAAAAATCTGTATTGTAATTATTAATAGGCGTGACAGCTGTTTCACCTTCTGAAGGCATTACCAAACTGTGCTTAGGTCAGTTATAGAAAACATATTTATATTATATCTATACATATAGGGACTTATAATGAAAAGTTTAGGTTTTGCACTATTTTCCGATGTTTATATTTTAACAGTCTTAATTGTTGTATCAGCTATCTTCAAGTTTAATATGTAGAACCCTAGTTTAATTTTAATTTCTTTTATATATTCTGTAATATTATAATTTAATTTATAAAAAAGAAATCAAAAACAATTTCTGCCATGTAATTATTATTAGGGGTTACAGCTTTTTTTTACATGAATAAAAGTCAGTTTTTACAAGAGTCCCAACTGCTCCCGTCTGGAGCCAGTGAGACTATGGCATCCCCAATTGGGGTATGTTGTGAGGTATGTTTTAATTCTGAACGGTGGTCTTACACCAGGGTGATACTGAGAGTATCTTCCACTCTGGAACGTGCCGCAAATATACCATTATATTATTTTAAATGAATGAATTGTGAAATAGCACAAATTAATCAAATAAAATTTATTTGCCATGCCGGGATTCGATTCCGCGACATTCGGATTGCGAGTCAAGAGCCTTACCGTTGGACTACGCCGACCGTCAAGCTGTTTCTAACAATAAATAAATTGAAAGGAGCTGATATAGCTACCCAGGTAAAAGAATAAAATAAAATAATGTAACATGCCTTGTGTTTTCATAATGTCATGCAAAAGTGTCGTAATCACTACGTAATTGCTTGAAATGGCATTAGCCGTGTTTGGTGACTAGATCTGAATAGCCAGGTACTTCCCCACCTTCCTCTTCCCTATCTCCTTCCCCTCTCTGCTACCTTCAGCCTCACAATATACCCCAACCGGGGATGCCATAGTTTACTGGCTTCAGACGGGAGCAGTTGGGACTCTTGTGCGGTATTAAAAAAAAAATTACGAATACATTTTTTTTAATAAATTCTTTCAATTTTTTAAATCCTACAATTATATTTTCTTGTGATTTTTCACGGGTGTGCGCTAATTATTAATGTATTTCTAACAAACAAACCAAACATTACGTAATTTCCCGGATGGAAACGTTTGGCATGTCTTTCTGGGAAGTTCCCGATTTTTTCCTTCATCAACTCGCGCACCGTCAAGTGAAAAAAACATTGTTAAAGATAACAATCCCTCATACATCATCAGTGAAGAACAAAAATACACAAAACAAAAAAAAAAAATCTTACGCTGTTTTTTAACAATACACGTTTTTAGTAATAATTTTTGTTATAACTTCTCTAAAAAGCTTTCGTCTCTAACATTTCCATTGCCGAATCTACATCTTAACCCGATCCTTTACGAATTTATCATTCCAAAGCAAAACGTCCATGTCGTCATTATGTAAATACGACCACAATATGCTACACCTTTCCACCTATTTACACCGGCTCCATAATTTATAGATCGGGTTAGAGAAAACTAGCAAAGTACTTCAGAAATAATGCAAATTTGACTTCAACCAATAATAATGACTTCATTTTGACATAATAAATCTTAAAAATATACGGGGTTCTAGTATGAATGGACTATAATAATATTTGCTTGGTCCCCCGAATGTGTTCATAGTCCATTAAGCGATCCGTATTCAGGAATTATTACAGAGTTGTTTTTCTACTGTTTTTTATCTGCGTTAAGTTATGGGGAGATGATGCGACGAAAAAAATAAAACGTGGAAAAATAAACGTGATTTTGGAAAGATTTCACTAAACGTTTTTTTATAAAGATTAATGCAATGCGTGTTTTTATTTGTTTACGCTGAACTGATATTGTGTTAAGATCTCATTTGGAGGTTAGTGTGTTCAATGTTTTGGATTTGGATGTAGGGTAGTTTAATTATAAAGAAAATGTATACATTTGCCGTGATCTTTTTCAAATCATATTGCAAAAATAATAATTTTACAGAATTTTCAAAAATAAAAAAATAAGTTTTTTTTTTTTAAAAATTAAAGAATACAAACATTCCCGGGTTACGAATAACCCAATGATGTTTGAAAATCTCCCACTACCACCACAGAAAGCCGAAAATGTTGCTTGTGTTGTGATGGAGGACTTGGCCAGTCTAGGAATTGAACACGCGGCGCTCGGGTGGGACCCAAACGTGATGTCCACTCAGCCACCGACCGGTCTAACCTTAAAGAACCTATTTCTAATGGTAAACCACTTGGGAAGTAGTCTTCTCGTTAGTCATTCGGGTGATTTCATAACACTTAATCTTAAGGTCAAGTTTTAAGGCAAGTGAGGGTATAAAAAGAAGAAGAAGACGGTTAATACAGAATTTTCACAAATCAAAAAATGAAGCTAACCTTTAAGAACCTGTTTCCAAAGGTAAACCGCTTGGGAAGTAGTCTTCTTGAGGGCAGTATCGCTCATTCGGATGATTTCACAACACTTAATCTTAGGGTCAAGTTTTAAGGCAAGGGTACAAAAAGAAGAAGACGGTTTAAAAGGTATGTAAATATGAATGTTAGAAGGAGTGCACTGATATTAAAAAAAACTATTATAATTAAGCGAAAATTGTGAAAATATTTAATAAAATACGATTCGTTTAAAACGTAGGTTGTCAACGTGGGCGAAAACGCCCCCTTATAGGCGTTTGAGACTTTCAGGGGGGCAGTAGAAGACCCAGAGAAAACTAGGGGGCGTTGAGATGACATAGTGAGGGAGAAAGTGGGAGAGGTTATAAGTGGGGCTAAACATTATAACTATGGGAGAGGTTATAATGTTTAGACCCACTTATAACCTCTCCCACTTTCTCAAAAACGACGACGGTGCTCTCAATGGTAGACCAATATTCAAAATCATTAATTAAATAAACATACTCTTTTCGGTTGTCGGTTTATGGGTGCGTGATTTGAAATTATATTTCTGCGTAAAGCGTAAAATTATCCAGGTTCATGATCTTTTATTTTTAAAAATTGGAACTAAAAAGCATAAATCATATCGGACCGAAAAATTAGGTATGTACCAAAATTATTATTTTAATTAATAGTTCATTTTGGGAGGCGGGTTTAGGTACCGCTGCTCCGGAAAACTGGGTGGATAACCAACACCCTGCCATAGGTCCCCCAAGTCGTTCGCTACGTTTGATGACTTAGCAGGAATGCCCAGGTATGTGGGGTGAGGTTTGTGTATTGTGTTATGGGTTGGTTCATCCTGCGGAGTGGGCCGGATTGGGAGAGACTGGTTGAGGGAGACTTAACCTAGACCTCTCCTGCTGGACTCTCTTGACCCCTCGCCTTGCGTCGCAGTGAGAGGAATGGATTAATACTTCCGACTCTCCTTGACACATTCACCCCCTTTCAGATTCCTACCCACGCCTCATACCTTTTTTCTTCCTCTCCTTTCTTTCCCTTAAAAGACTCTCCACACACCCAAAGATGACATAGGTCTTGAGGGATTGTTTTCCTCAGGGCCTCTTGTTTGGAACTAATGTAAAAGAGACTTGAAATGTGTGTTCATTATAATTAAATGTTTGAGAGATGTCAGTTTGATGATTTTTAAGTTCACTAACATTCGAGGGGCATATATATTTTTTAAATACTTTAGGCTTCACAAATCCTACAATCATAATATCCAATGATTTTTCATGGGACAACAATAATAACAGAACTTGAATAGAAACTTTACAGAACTAGAAAATTAACATTGAATTTTGATAAATTGTCAAATTCTGTGATACAAGTGACCCTAAAAAAATCACGGTTTATTATCATTAAAACCAAGTGACATAAACGCACTCAAAACCGATGAAATTTACCGAGCATTTTCTGTATCCGACTCGACAGTGATCCGACTTCAAAGAAATAACCAAGGATACATTTTTGCACTTAATGAAAATGAAATTGCCCCGTCCACGAGCTGACACGACAAAGGAGAAGAATTAAACCAGAAATCTAATACTAAGCAGACTTCCTTTATTGGAAAAGTTAAAAGAAATCGAATTAGATATAATATTGTTCTTTCTTCTTTTGAAGAGAAGCAGGTATCAGATTACAGGACTACTTTTAGGGAAGAAATCATTTTGCGTTGGTCTTAAATTATTAGTTGTTCTTATAGCCAAATTACAAGTATTCAAATGACATATAAATATTTGTACTAGTAATAGCAAACCTCGCGTCCGAAAAAGGATATTACAAATGTTACCTTTTTAATAAATCAAAACCGAAATTTCTTCTGAAATCATAAGATTTGTGGTGAGAAGGTACTTAAATACCCACGTACAAGACAACTTTTGAGAACATTAAGAATTGTATGCTGAACGAAGCGATGGTTTCTTTATGTCTTTGAAAGAATCGCAAAGATGTGATTTTTTTTCAAGGTCATTTTGGAGCACATTAATAATTGCATTCAGAGTGAATGAGTGGTTTCTTTAGTGAGATCACAAGTAGGAGATTCTTTCCAGGCCATTTTAGAGAACATTTACAATTGCGTAATTAGATATCTTATGATCTTATAAACCATATATTTATGTTCCTTCAAAAAAATCATTTTTGCGCCAGTAATACCTGTTATTTTAACCCTTAACAACACTCGCTATTTTCAGCGCACTCAAAATCACTTATGGGGGACCTGGGGCCCTATAAACTTTATGCTTCATAAAAATAGAAATGACCACTTTTTTGAGATTTATTTATTTAAAATTAATGAAAGACATATAATAAATCCAAGAAAACTAGTTAATTACATTTTTTCACAAACATGTAACATTTATAGAAATTTGAAGCGGAGTCTAGGCAAATGCGCTCGAACTCGTGACCGTGATGGCGGTGTTTTTCCCCATTTGTACCTATTTTTGCCGTAAAATGCATTAGAGATACTGTCACTAAGATTAAAATTATTCTGGCTATCACTTTTCGAGTCACTAATGCATAAAAATGTAATCAATCTCAACAGGTCCTAGGTCCCAGGTCAGCCCGTACGATAATAAGAATACACGGAGCCGCAAGCGCGTAAGGCTTAAAATAAAAGAAGTATTTGCGATAACCTGCTTGGTGGGGGACTTTACTCCCCCGCAAGTGGTGTTAAGGGTTAAGCAAGACTTCAGATATCTGAAAATTAAATGTGAAAAAAATATCATCTTACAGCAAATATAAAAAATGTAATAAAGTCTTAGATAAATACCATTGATACTAATATTTATCTGCTGTAACATCTGACCTTAATCTTTATCAACTTGTCTTTTAAATTTTAATTCCGTAAATAATGATTTATATTTAAATTTTTGGTTTTTAAATTTTCTGCTTTTTGCATCCGATCCTTGGAAACACTTCCTTGCATATGAACTAGTGGAAGCATGGAACAAACTTCTGGAACATCGATGCTACTAATGTAAACCAATTTAAAGCTCCGTTAGATTCTTGAAGTCCGTGAGTTTTCAGTGAGCTTTGGCACAGCCTCCCCAAGCAAAAAAAAATAAATAAAAATAAAAAATTTGAAAAAAAAAATGTTTTAAGACTAGCTCACTGAAAACTCACGGACCGCGACTAGAAATAGGCCTTTAATTACAACTTCATGTCACCCAAAACACAAATAGGAAAATTTAATTAATTTATTGACGGGGGTGTGGCAGGTACCTATTGCCCGATAAAAGACCACCATGGAGAATCGACTTATTTCGGAATGATTTTACCCATGTTCTTACAACATCATCATTATCATTATCATCATCATTACATAGTATAAAATGAAGTCGCTCAAAATGTATGTGCGCATAGATCTTTTAAACTACGCAACGGATTTTCATGCGGTTTTCACCAATAGATAGAGTGATTCAAGAGAAAGGTATAATACATGCTTATTAATTATTATAGGAGAGAAAAGCCGAGAAATGCAAATATTCAATTCAGGCAGCGAGCAGCGGGTGGTGTGGATTTTACAAAGCGTTTTGTTTTGTTAGCCACAGCAACGTGGGACCGGGTCTGCTAGTAATGAATATAGGGAATATCAGCGCCCGGACAAGACTTATCTTGGTGGTCTCGTTATAATGCCAATCACTGTTAGAATACGGTATTATCGGATGGGGCAGTGCAAATAAAAACATACTAAATCCACTAATTAAAACTCAAAAAGCTATAATGAAAATTATACTGAAAGTTCCTGTAAGAACTAGCACTGACGAAATCTTCAACAATCTTAACATCATGTCAATTAAACAACTATATTCTAAAACTATACTCATTTACATTCATAAGTACAAAACCCAAGAAATAACAACTAATACGTACATTAGAAACACTAGATCTCATGGTCAAAAACTTATCCAACAAGTAACTACTAACACAACATTTGGGCAAAAAAGCTTCTTATATTATGGCATTAAACTTTACAATAAAATACCACTCTCACTCAAAAACCTCAACATTATAACATTTAAATTTCAAATAAAAAGCTGGATACTAAATATAGGGAGATCAGAAATAGAAAATATACTGATATCAAATACAGACTAAAACCAAATCTAGTAATCTGAATTATAAAAAAAACCACTATCTTATTTACTTTATAATTATTTAAAAAAAATACTACATGATATATGTTATGTCTAATTCATATCAATTTCTTATAATTAAATTATAATATGTAAATGAAATCCTCAGCACGGGAGATCCCAGTGAGGATATCATTATCTCTACTGTTACTAAGAAATGAAGACAATAAATCATTATTATTATAACTTTGTCACTCCGTATCTTTTGCATTTTTCTCATAGCGTCTTTTGTCATGCAAATCCTTTCCCTCATTTTTAGTTTCACATAAGCAAGAAATTGGACTTTTTCGTTACAAGGACACTTAGATATTTACAAAATATAATGGGTATTAAGGGTAGAAACTTGCAAGAAAAGGCTACCAATGTTTTCACTGTTGTTGTCAGTTTTCAAGAACTCCCTGAGACTGAGACTAAAGAGGGAAGAGGAAGTAAAACAAATTAAGCTGCTTCTCTAAAGCTCATTTATGTCAAAATAAACCCAGTTGTCGTTGTACACGTTTAATTTAACTCCGCCATTAAATTGTCGCCCTTTGTGCTAAAGCTCCGCGAACGAAAATTTAAGTAATAATTATTGCTCGCTTAAGTTTTGATCATGTCATAAATTTTAGCAACTATGAAAGAAACATTTCGTACAGCGACTAGATTAGCCTTATTACATAGGTACGTAGAAATATAATTTTTTCAGTATGCAGCAAAATAGTCATGTGTGTGCATGTACATGTAGGTAAGGACTATTTAGGTTAATTATGTCATTCAACGGTTGGTGGGCTTGGTACTACAAGCGATTTTAAATTACCCATGAAAATTTAGTTAAGTTAGGTTGAAAAATAACTCGTTTCTATTGATAAGGTGACGATTTTGGGGAAATTAGATTGGCATGGTAACAGGGCAGGAAGGTGATTCCATATCTTCTGCTACAGCGTAACGCGTGTTAAATCGTCCGTATACTAATTAAAAAACTAGAGAAAATCGGCATTACGGACAAAGAGCTAAACTTCTTCAAAAGCTATCTTAATGGACGCCAGCAACAGGTTAAAATACAGAATACCTTCAGAAATCAGCGCTCAACTGACTATGGAATTCCACAAGGATGCGTTTTGGGACCGATTCTGTTCTTATAATAATAATAATAATAAAAAATTTGGACAACTTATATAGCGCTGTTTTTGCGAAAAATCGCCTCAAGAGCGCTGTACAAATTAGCTTGGATTTTACATTAGAATTTACTTAACTTAGGAGGCTGGATAACAACTCGTCTTGCAGCTGAATGTAGTGAGTGCCCCAGTTTAGAGCGCACTTCACAGATGAAGTACCTCGGCCTCACCATTGATCCATACCTCAAATGGAACCTACACACCCAGATCATTGCAAATAAAATTAGAAAAACAATACACTTCTTCAGATCCATAAGGAACTTTCTTAACTTAGAACTCCTAAAAACGATTTATTTTGCAATCACCCAATCTATCATTGAGTATGGTATCATTGCATGGGGAGGGGGCACTTCATCAGCTCTAGATCCTGTCGAAAAGGCGCAGAAAACAATTATGAAAATTATTCTCAAACTTCCTCTAACTGCAAACAGTGACCTAATATTCAAAATAATGAGAGTATTTGATGTTCGACAGATCTATGTAAAAACTATCCTCATGCATCTCTTTAAAAACAAACATGTGCTTTACGAAAAAAAAAAACTTAAGATTTACACGTAACTCCAACAAAGACATATTGCAAGTTCCAGCACTCTCTTGCACCTTTGGTCAACGTAGCTTTAGAAACTTTGCCACAAAAATATTCAATATTCTCCCAGAAAACATCAAACTGAGTCAAACACAGAGAGAGTTTAAAAAATATGTTAAAATATGGATACATTCTAATGATCGAACCTATACTGGTGCCCTCACCCAAACGCCCAGTCATTGACAGTTGTTATTGTAGTAATAACCTTGCAGTTTATGAATTGTGTAGGTATATGCAAACAATAATGTTAACCAAAATAAAGTTTTTGCTGTATGGAAACCTACTTTACACATTTATAAAAAAACCATAGACAAAATTGCGAGAAACAATTAACAAAAATTCTGCCTCAATACAGGTTCACCTAGTGAGGCAGGCTATGCACAACTAAAAATACTGTATAACTATACTACTCCTTTCTTACGTTACTTTCTATTTGTTAATTTTTCTGTACTGATTGATGTAATCTATTTGTAAACTACATTGAGCATGTAATTTTTTAGTTATATTGTTGTTGTTTCATTGAATAAAGATTATTATTATTATTATTATTATACGACAAATTTTTACAGTTTTGTGGTTAAAGTTTTGCGGCTGTAGAAGTCAAAGGGTCTCTCTCAACCATTCTCTCCTAAACTGGCCTGCCATGCAGCTGGTGGGCAGAGACATCCGCCGCCAAGACCCGGAAAAACCTCACCCAATGAACCCGGGCACCCCCGTCAACAAACGGAGCGGACCACTTGGGGTGGTCCTATGGCAGAGGTGTTGGTTAGCCAATAAATGGTTCCCGGGGCGGCGGTACTCATACCGACCTCCCAAATTGTAAGAGACCAACTCGAGAGACGTCAGAAGTCGTGTCAGTCGCTAACGTCAGAGATGACGGCGCATTTGCCGCGTAATCTTCGTTAAGAGATGTAAGTCGCGAGAAAATTTAAGAATCGAATGTCATCGCGTACAAACTTCAAAATAATACGACAAACGGATATTATGAACGATTTATTATAAATATTATGAAGGACAAACTTCAAAATAATACGACCAATGGATATTATGAACGATATATTATATAAGATGGAGCGACAACGTCCTCAAAGACATAATATCTATCACGGAGCTTCTAAACTGGAGAGAGCTGGCACAAAACCGAGATGAGTGGAGGAAGATTCTTGAGGAGGCCAAGACCCACCAGGGGTTGTAGAGCCAATAGTGATGATGATGATGATTATATTATATTATAATTATTATATTATTAATGCTATTTATGAACGCCTACATGTAAATGGGTTTAATAACTAATAAATAGTAATTCATGTATTTAAGCAGGTAAATTAATCGATCCAACATACGACAAGCTGTTGAAAGGCATCGAAAATCACAAAAGTTGACAGCCGATAATGCACAACGGACGCCTTTCGCTATCCGACGGATTTTGCCTTTTTACTTTAATTGTCCAGGAACGCTGACTTAACGCAAAAAATTCAGTTCATACGCGGCAGAAGAAACGGCCGATAGACTACGAAGCAGGATAGACTAAAGAGGACATCGATTAGTCTATTTCATTCTCTCGCAGACTAAATCCTGTAGATGTACGTGTTTGTTTCTTTTTAATGTCGCTCGTTTCCGTTTCATGGAGTTTCAAATCACAACGGTGCTAAAGAAGTTTTCACTTTTCAATTACACAAAAGATACGGAATCACCCTTCAGGTCAAACAAAGACGGTATTGTGAGTATCAGGACGAACTAACACAGGCGTAAACATTAAAAAATTAATTTAAAACGTCTCTTGCGCAAAATAAATTGCAGTGAAAAAGAAGACTTAATGTAAGTTAAATGAAACTCCTGAAAATATATCTGTGCTATTGCAAAATTCAATAGCTCGAACGTGGAATGATTTTCTGGCCTCTCTGTTTCCTCCCTCCTACAACATGGGTCTCTTTAAAATCCACGTTCACTCCTTCATTTTCTCATACCTCAAATAGACCTTGAGGGAAATTATTTTCCTTGCGTGCACTTAATGTAGGAAAAAATCTATAGTTTACCGAAATGTCTTACACTATTGTACAGTTTATCACGTCATATTTACAAATTAAAAAGTTTTCCAGTGTTTATCTACTGATAAATAAACATTTAAAAGTGTTAGAAATGTAAATTTGACTCACGTGGAGCTTCTACAGATGTACATAATATATACATAAGCAAAGCACACGTAAAAGGAGTGTATTTCGTAAATAGTGGAACTAACCACACACCGCCATTGAGAAGATTTACGATCGGTGATAAAGGCGGAAAAGAAAAGGTAAACAACCATTGTAGTGGTGCATGCGTTCCACGGGTGTTCTATAGGTGTTGTTGAATGTTCTGTGGAGGTTATATGGAGGGTTCTATGGGTGTTGTTTGGATGTTCTTTGAAGGTTCTATTTGTTGTGTGTTCTGTGCGAGCTGTATGTGTGGCGTTGTGGATGTCGTGGGGTTATGGCAGGGTTCTTTCTGCCATAACAGATACAGGAGCTTTTCAGTGTAACGATTGTATTGGGAACTCCTTTATTTATGAAAACTGAAAACCATTGAAGTTTGTTGGAGACTATGTATTTATTTATGCCAAAATGTGCAAATAACTACTGCTTTAAAATTTGTGCAAAACTGTACAATTTATTGATCCCAAACGTTATAGATCGATCATTGCTGCCTCTCTGCATAATATTATATCAAGGGAATTTCGTTAAGGAATTTGTAAGAAGAAATAGTTTTGTTTGTTTAAAACAGCATACTTAAGTAAGATTAATATAGTGTATGTATGAGAGGTGTGTTTGCGAATGTAGAGTTGAGCGGCGGTCTATCCTGGCTACCTACCCATTTATTCTGCTACTGTGTACGTATTATTATACGTTACGGCATAATAAATTGTTAGTTGAGCACAAATTATCCATTTATTATAACCACTGTTATTATTTTATTTATTTTATTTATTTGAATTTTTATTTTAGTAATTTGTACATTTAAGTTTACAAATTTCTAATTGATTATAATATTTCATATTGCAGTTTTTTTTTTTTTTTTTTTTTTTTTTAATTATAATATTTTAAATTCACAAAATTTTTGAAATCACAAAATTTTTTGTTTTTGTTTTATGTAGCTCCTACAATCCATCTTGAACTTTTCAATTGGTGAGGACTTAAGAGTTTCTGGTAGTGTGTTATATAACTTAATTCCTTTGTACAGCAGACTGTTTTGCGTATTCGTTTTGTCCTTTTTGTTAAATCTTATTTCCTTGCAAGTCCTTGTGTAATGTCTGTGAATGTCCTTATTGTATACGATTTTATTTGTGAAGTATTTTGGTAACATGTTGTTTAATATTTTGTGAATAAATATCAACGTGTTCAAGGTCAGTATTTGTTTCACTGTTAACTAATTAAGTTCCTTTAGCATTTTAATTATTTTTGAAAATCTATTTCTTCGGAGTATTATTCGCATTGCTCTGTTTTGGAGAATTTGAAATTTATTCTGTTCTCTTTCATTACAAAGGAAAAGGATACTTGAACAGTAGTTGAAGTGTGGAGCAATAATTGAATTGTAAATGGTGATGGCGGTTTTTCTGGAAATTTTCGGCCGAATTCTTCCCAAAAAAGATATCTTTTTGCCAATTTTCTTTTAATTTTTTTTTATTAATATTATTAGTTAGTTAGCATTGACTACTCCCGACAGTAAGCTGATGATAGATGTGTTTCATAGTGGAAGGTTTTCTAAGTATCGCCCTGGAGAAAGACCACCGCTTTGAATCTAAATGATGCAATTTTCTGTTCCACATTTTTTCTTTTGATGTTCATCATCGGGGATGCCGTCAGAGGGGATTCCTTGGCATGTACAACATGTACATGTGTGCATTGCACTGCTTGTCTTCAGCCTTCATTTAACTTATAACGACATTTATGTCTCAGTCAAAGATGTACGAAAGTACACTCCAGTCATAATTCGTGCCAGGTCATTATTTGAGCTATCTTCTTGTACAAGACTCCAATATAAACGAATTGTGGCATAGTCGTTCATGTAGCGAAGAGCAGAAAACTGTTGTTGTACCAAACTGTTGAATTCAAACTCTCGAGATGATTTTGTGAACGATCGCTGACGGAGCATTCTTCTTCTTGTTCCTTGCGCTGTCCCAACTCATTGCCTAGGTAGGCTGTTGGGGTCGGCTCTTCTCGTTCTCAGTTTGTAATTTCTTCTGTTCTGAGTGTCTCCTTCATCCAGGCCGTTTCTCTGAAGAATTTTAGAGCGTTGAGTCATCCAGGAGTTCTTCGGTCTTCCTCTGGATGACTGTCGATGAAGCTCAATAGACATTGCCTGCTTCACTGTGTGGTCTGATGTCTGATGGTCTCCGTCTGATGTGCCCATACCATCTCAACTGTCGTTCCTCCAGCTTACTATTTATGTCTGTGAAACCCAGGCTACCACGAATGCGTGAACTTTTGATCTTATCTTTTAGTCAGAGCATTATCACTTGTTAAATTATTTTACAAACGTAATCCATACTAACATTTTCAAAATAATATATAAAGAAAATAAGATGACAGGTGTGAGTTTATTTAAAAAAAAACCTACGCTTTTATTCCGAAATTGATAAAATTTTGCATACTTGATAATCAAAATTCAAGAAAGTTTGAAAGACCACCCATTCTCCATTCCTTAAAGAAGGATTTCGATATCAAAACACTAATACTTTGAAAGTACACCGTAAGAACAACTTCAAAGGTGTCATAAAAAACTTTGGCGATTTTTATAAATTTCAGAATTTCCTCTTTAATTAAAATTGCATAAAAATTTCATAATTTTTCAATGAGGAGTCTTAAGACTAAAGGGGCGAGGAACAAAAGGATTTCACAGCTCTCTTCCGGCCACCCTTATTTAGGGGAGCTGAAGGACCTAAAGGTGGCAGTCAAAGATAAATACATCATAATCTTACAGTTGACGAGTTAATAGGAACGGTGTCACTGCAAAATATGGCGGAAACTTTGTACACGAAACGCGACAAACTTTCAAAGTTTTGGACAACTTTTGTTTCCACGTTGAGGGAAACTGCGTGTCATGTGCTCCCCATGTACCAGAATATCTCTGTTGAATCAGAGATGAAAATATTTTGGGGCACAATTTATCTATATTTTATTCCATACGAGGCCGGTATTTTTTTCTTCCATTTAGATACAGACAAATTATTAATTTAATTAAGTAATAATTAAAAAAAAATCGCGTTTGCAATAACTCTTAAAATATGAGCACTTCCAATAAAAAATGTTTATTACTGAATTAGAAGATTTTTCACCTCATATGCTTTCGGAAAACGTATTGTTTTCCTTCTGAAATCACAAATTTACCAAAGAAACGGTTCAAAAGGCATTTTCATTTTATTTCATATATTTGACGTATTCATTTTGACATTGATACTGCAAATTTCGCCGTAGTGCATAATATAATCCAACGTCTAATTATTGTACATAGCATAATGCTTATTAAGGCATAGTGAAGTTCATAAGTGAATGCTCACATAACACATAAAGTTGTACTATGTAAAGTTCGCCCTTCAGACAAATCTCCCGAGGCCAGACCTCCGGTTGACCTGCCCTTGTCCCGCTCCGCGCGGGGATGCGACAGATTCACATTTGACAACCCCACCCTATCAGCCCCAGTCGCAAATCTGGGATGGAAATAATATGACTTGGTTATAAATAAGCAAATGATTGGATCGCATTGAAAAAGGGACGCTGGTTTTTATGTTTGACCAATGTAAATTGCATCCCTTAAAAGGTGATAATAGACAACAAAATTCTACCCTTAATCCAAATGACGAAAATCGTTTTTTGTATTATTTATAATTTTATTTCTTGCTACTATTTATCTTATGTATATAAATGTTTGTACGTTCGCTATGCGTTGCTAAACCATTCATCCGATTGCGATGAAACGTCGGGGATTTGATGTGCGCATGCCCGCAATGGTTTCTGTATACAATAGTGAGCTCTGGCATCATGGAATTGCGTATTGCTAAACCGTTCATCCGATTGCAAAGAAACTTTGGGGATTTGTAGGGAGGAGTGGGGAGGGGTTGCGGGAGGGTGGAGTGGGGAAGGGGGAGTGGGGAGGAGAGGGGGAAGGGGGTGGAGGAGGGAGAGGTGGAGGGTGGGGGTAGAGGTTCGGGAAGGAGGAGGGTGGAGGGTTGAAGGTGGAGGGAGGAGGGTGGAGGATGGAGGGTGGAGGGTGGAGGGTGAAGGGTGAAGGGTGGAGGGTGAAGGGCGGAGGGTGGAGTGTGGAGGGTGGAGGGTGGAGGGTGGAGGGTGGAGGGTGGAGGGTGGAGGGTGGAGGGTAAAGGGTGGAGGGTAAAGGGTGGAGGGTGGAGGGTTGAGGGTGGAGGGTGAAGGGTGGAGGGTGGAGGGTGGAGGGTGAAGGGTGGAGGGTGGAGGGTGGAGGGAAAGGGGGGAGCGGGAAGGGGGAAGGGGAAAAGAGGAACTCGGAAGGGTGCGGAGGGGAGGGGTAGGAGGGGATCTTTGGAGCGGGGAGGGGAACTAAAAGCCTAGCAGCAAAAACCTGCAGAAGGGGTTTTTAACTATTTAGTGAGTTATAAAACTCAGGAGGAATTTTACAAAACATTAGGGGGGGGGGGGAAATACTGGTAATACAATTTTACAAATATTTTAAGATAAATTAAAATTCTAAATTTAACACGTACAATGCACCACAAAAATAAAGAGAGATAATTAATACGAAAAAAAGATTCAAACGTAAGTAGAAATAAACTACACAAAAAGAATTCACAACAACATAAATACATCGTCTATTGGCCTAAAAAAGTAGCAAGACTTAGATGAAAAGGTTATCGAGAATTTATAGCCGAAAAATTAAATTAATTTCTATACAAACTGTTTTATAAATTGAGTAAGAAGGCACTGTTGCTTATGGGGTTTTTCACCATCCTTCTCATAGATTATCCATACGATAACGTACATTCGATTAATTAAACACTATTTATTTATAATGGATAACCACAAAGTTATAGTTACATTCAAAAGTACTATTTATTTATTTAATAAATAAAAATTTTAACAAAACAAAAAAACGACTTCAAAAAATGCACTAAAATACGATACGATACGATACGATACGATTGTACCACCCCAGCCAGGAGTACTCCTGTCCCGGTGAGACCGGTACACCAGGGGGCACTGATTTGTTAGGACTGGAACACATGCTCTGAGGATGGGAAGGAGGTTGGAGTTTAATCGACCGGTATACATGGCAACCTAATAAGCCAATATTGGAATTAAGGATGGGCAGGAATAAAGGAACGGATTGAGCGTTTTTTTCCCCCTTTCTATGTATCTTCCTTCTTCTTGCCTCTTCTCGGCTCTTTTGGATCTTCTTGACTCTTCTTGTCACTTGCATCTTCATGGATCTTCTCTCTTTTTTTTCCTTGCTCCTTCTTGTCTCTTCTTGCCTTTCTTGGCTCTTCTTGCCGCTTTGGCTTTTGTTGTCTCTTCTTGTTTCTTCTTGTGACTTCTGGTCTCTTCTTGCTTCTTGGATCTTCTTGGCTCTTCTGGTATTCTGTCTCTTCTTACCTCTTCTTGAATCTTCTCGGCTATTCTTGTCTCTTCTTGCTTCTTCTTGCTTCTTCTTGAGTCATCTTGTCTTTCCGGAGATCTTCTCATCTCTTCTTGGTTTTTCTTCGATCTACTCGCTTCTTCTTGGCTCTTTTGGTATTTTGTCTCTTCTTGCCTCTTCTTGAATCGTCTCGTCTCTTCTGCGCTTTTCTCGGCTCTTCTTGTCTCTTTATGCTTCTTCTTGTGTCTTCTTGTCTCTTCCGGGATCTTCTCGTCTCTTCTTGGTTCTTCTTGTCTCTTCTTATCTCTACTTGTCTCTTCTAGTGACTCGTGACTCTGCTTACATCTCCCCCCCCCCTTAGACCCTTTCCGCACGCCTTGTTTCCATTGGCTCTTCTTTACTCGCATTTTCTCCTCTTGGTTCTTCTTGACTCTTTTTGAGTCTTCTTACTTCTTACCGCCCATTCTTGGCTCTTCTGTACTCTTCTTGGTTATAAGTGTTATCGCTATCGGGTGTAATTTGTTAAACTACGTGTGTTATTAAAAAACCGCTGTGGAAATAGACCATTTTTTAGTGATTTTAGGAAAAAACAACATTTGTGTGAACTTTATGTGTATTTTCTCAATTACATAGTTAATACTAGTGTTTAGAGACAAGTAACTATTACCATCAGACGCAGAATTAAATTCTGCGTCGATTGAAACTACATTTCTCAAGTTCTGTGTTGGTTTAGTGCACCAAAAAGTGAATTGTTTCAAAACCACGTGGTGAAATTTTGTTGACATTTTGACATATTGACGGCCATTGTGGTGCAACTCTGACGTCACACTTGCTCGGTGCAACTCAGACGTCACACTTGCACAGTGTGCGACTCTGACGTCACAGTTTCGTTGGGACTAGTGCAACTCTGACGTCACAGTTTCACGGTTTGACGGCCATATTGGTGCAACTCTGACGTCACAATATCATAAGATTCGGTTTAACTCTGACGTCACAATTGCATTTTAAGCAGATTTTGTGAAGGGTGTTCCACAGGGACCGGTATAGGCCCCTGTCTGTCTGTAACTTCCAAACGGTTGACTTTAAACGAAATCTGATAACAGTTTTGAGAATTCTTTTTCCCCATTTTTTTCCCCATTTCTGGGGAAAATTTAGAATTTCGAGGGAAATTCCCACGAAATCTGGGGAAAAAAAAGTGAAAATGCCATCTGACGTAATTTCGTCAGAGGATTCGAATGGTGGTAGTGGCAACCCTGGCAGACCACGTTCGGCCATAGAAACGGACCTTCTGACACAAATGGAAGATCTTCAGAGGAAGCTCGAGAGGGAAAGGCGTCGTAGCAAGAAGGCTGCGAAGAAACCTACACTCTTTGGGCCTGCTGAGGTTGTGGATGTCCCACATTCTGAGGGTGACGCATCCGACATGGACACTATCCCCCCCCCCCCCTCTTCCACCCTGCACCCCGGTCCCTAGCACGAGTGGCGCCCCATCCATTATGGCGATCCAAGCTATATCACCGAACATGAGTACGCGAAAACGACCAAGAGAGAGTGACTCTCCCAATGTTCAACAATGGAAGGTCATTCCTGCGATGACACGATGTCACAAAATTAGATCAATCATAATTGATTCATCCAATAAATTGAACAAAAATGTTAAGATTCAATTAAATGAGTTGTTGGACGAGTTGATGTCCGATATAACTCACTTGATGTTGGACATTAACACGGCGACAACTAGGAGCGCCACAATTGAGGAAATGATGGCAGAGCAATCATTGATGATAAAAAAGATTGACTCCATAGTTAAGACGAGACCTGTAGCGGCCGCTACACAACCTATTGTGTCTACTGCACCGTCTTACGCCAAGATGGCCTCTACAGCCCGGAGCTCGAAATCGCTAATCGTCAACGGTTTCGAACGACCTGTGCCACCAAAACCACTTACCGTTCTAATCTATCCAGATAAGCCTGAGGGGATGACGTCGGAACAGACACAGAAGAACTTGGAAAAGACTATTAATCCGCGAACAGATGGTTTCCAAGTGGTCCGCGTGCGTAAAATCAGAGGGGCAGGTATGGCTCTACAAGCCAAGGATAAGTCAGACTTAGCGAACATTAAGAAAAATGAGGCTAAGCTAGCCGCTAGTGGCCTAAAAATTGTCAGCCCATTAGGAAGACTTCCAAAAATTGTAATATACAACGTGCCTAGAGGGGAGCCTTCTGCCGATCAAGACCTCTTTAAGGAAGTGTTTAGCACTAACCTGGAGGGCAAATGTGAACTCTCCCTGGAAGACCATCTGCGAACTATGCGCAGGGTCTCGCTCTTCGGTAGGCGTGACATGTCGACCATGAACATGGTTGTGACATGCCACCCAAACGCCAGGCGCGTCTTGATAGACAGCGGGATGTGTTTTCTCGGCTGGACAGCCTGTCGGACCCGCGACTTCACAGGTGCCACCAGGTGCTTCAAATGTCACCAATATGGTCACATCACCAAATCTTGCTCTCAAGATAAGGTGACCTGTCGCCACTGCGCTGCTCTGGGACACGACATTGATGACTGCCCCAAGAAGACACAACCCGCTGTCTGTGCCACGTGCACTAGGTTCAAGAAGCCGGCGGACCACGCTACCGGGGATAGAATGTGCCCTGCTCATTTGGCTGCTATCGAGGTCCAAATCCGGATGACAGATTATGGATCGAGTTAATCCACTCTCCATAGGTCAGATAAACTTGCAGCGTTCCCGGATGGCCACTTTGGAGGTGCTGCGGGTCATGTCTGACCATAAAATAGACATTATGCTTATACAGGAGCAGTACACCTGGCAAGGTAGGACCCCTATATGTTATCCGGGTGCGGTGCTTGAAGTTGGCCGATCTCCGGGGGCGGGTGTCCTGGTCAACACTTCGTTGATCAGCCCCCTCCTCCTGGACGGTTATTCCGACGAATACCAAACCTGTGTATGTATTAGATTTGGTGATACTGAGATCTTCTTGATCTCAGTTTATTTTAAGTTTGGGAACCCGGTAGGACCCCACATCCTGAGTTTGACGCGCGCATTGAACGCGCTTAAAGGACGTAACATTGTTATCGGAGGTGATTTTAATGCACGCTCACCATTATGGTTTGATACTAACGACTGTAGGACGGAGCGATCAGACGCCGTGGAAGACCTAATTGCCGCGCAAGGTCTCAGTATAATTAATGAACAGAGTTCTTTTTTCACATTCTCAAACATACATGGTGAGAGCAACATTGACTTAACTCTTTGCTCTGGGTCAGTTGCAACCAGGATTTCAAGGTGGACAGTCCATGAGTGCGAAATAAATTCGGATCATAGATTAATTACATTTACGGTTGGTGTTAAAAAAACAGAGATTCCAAGAACCTCCTGGAATTTCAACACCACTAGGGCGAATTGGGATAACTTTGGGATTGCGCTACGAGATACTTTAAGGGATTTTTACCATGTAGCCGCTACTGATCCGGATAATTTGGGAAACTTTTTCAATAAGGCGGTTGTATCTGCTGCCAACTCGTCTTTGGGCAGATCAAACCCAAAGACGAGCATTCGGACGCCGTGGTGGTCACCTGAGCTGACTTTGCTGAAGGGATGACGACCTCAGATCTGCTAGGTCGGCTTTTAAGCGGGCCGTCCTTCATGCGAAACGAGCTGCCTGGCGTAATTGGGTCCAAGAAGTGGGTAACGCCAACCCGTGGAATATCCACAGCGCAATTAAGAAATCCGGTAAAGGATCTGATCGGTTTTTGTCTACTGTAATTGGGAATATTGATGGGAGGAACGCTGAGACGGTGGACGTGGCCTCTACCCTCGAGACACTTTTGGGTGAGTTAGTTCCTGTAGATTCAGTAATTGGGGAAAGTGACCACCATACCCAGATTAGAAATCTGGCACGGCTGCCTCCTAGTAACCTCGCCCAAGAGGATATTTCGTATAGAGTCACTAAGCAAGAAATTGAAGTTATAATTAAGGGTTTGGGTCCTAAGAAGGCACCAGGGCATGACAGGCTCAACGGCGTAATTGCAAAGCAAGTCTGGGTCCACGCCAAGGAGGAGCTCTTCCAGGTGATGGACACATGCATGAGAAGAGGGGTTTTTCCCTCAGAATGGAAGCGCGGCGTGCTCCGGATTATACCCAAGGGGAACGACAAACCACTTTCTGATATTAAAGCGTACAGACCTATTACCTTACTTCCAGTTCTAGGTAAAATCTTGGAGAAAATCATCAGAGAACGGTTACGGAAATCGCTCTCCCCGGCTAGCGACCTGCAATTTGGTTTCGTCCCTGGGAAATCCACGGTGCACGCCCTGTCGTATGTGCTTGACTGGGTGAAGGTTTGTCCTAAGAAGTACGTTGTGGCAATATTTCTTGACATAACTGGTGCCTTCGATCATGCGTGGTGGGCAATGATACGGTTGAAGGTGAAAAACAGGCAGTGCTCCAAACTTTTGTTCCAAATCATCGATGACTACCTGGCCGATAGAACAATTACCATCTCTTTCGGGGACTACTGCATCGAGCGTGAAGCTGATATGGGATGCCCTCAGGGCTCCATTCTTGGACCTGACCTGTGGAACATTGCCTTTGACGACTCCTCCAGGTTACCCTTGCCTGAAGAATGTATCTCTGTTGATTACGCTGATGACAAAATGTATTTGGTCTCTGGGGACAGCAGAAAGGAAGTAGAAAAGAAAGGTAGTGATGGTTTGCAGATGTTCCTGGATTGGGGAACAAGAAACAAGATGACCTTCGCTCCCCAGAAGACTAAGGGCCTCCTGATGAAGGGTTATCTCAGCAGAAACAGAAATCCGACCATCAAAATGGGAGAATCCAATATCCGCTTCTTGATCGATCGTCCTCTTTTCTGGCTCACGTCAAGGATGTATCCAGCAAGGCTCAGGCTCTCTTTTTGAAGCTAAGGAGACTCTCCACAGCTGAGTGGGGACTGCGTAATCCGGCTTTGCGTATGCTATATAGGTGCGTTTATGTTGCGCAAGTTTCATACGCTGCATCTGTGTGGGAGCATCGCTTGGATAATTCGCTTATACTCCTGGCTTTGAAGCGAGGTCAACGAACTCCTCTCCTGGCACTATCCGGGGCGAATAGAACCGTTGCTTCGGACGCTTTGCCTGTTTTGGCTGGTATATTACCAATCGATCTCGAAATCAGGGAGGTGATCACTAAAGAGAAGCTTACTAGAGGAACCCCGGCAACTCATCATGGTGTTGTCCTGACTCCTGGTGGTCCGGGGACTCTCCCTGGTCTGCTTCGTGAAATGCGTGAACTGTCGCTTCATGAGTGGCAGCTTCGTTGGGATAGGTCGAATTTGGGGAGATGGACTTTCTCCTTCTTCCCATCAGTTAAAATCAGGATGGAAGGGGCCTTTTTACAACTGGACCATCACGTGACCCAACTTTTGTCTGGTCATGGGGAATTTAGGGGGAGACTTCATACTCTCTCCCTATCCCCTCATCCCAACTGTGCGTGCGGTAGCACAAACCAGTCGGCCGAGCACATTCTGTGGCATTGCGAGATTATGATGGATGCTAGAGAGGAAATGCTTAATGGTCTGGACGTCCCTATTAGACCAGTTTGGAATACTGATCTAGTATCGAATAAGGTGAATTTCGAGTGCTTGCGTAAGTTTGCAAGGATCTGGGTTGAAAGATGGCCTGCTCTTAGAGTCGATGATTAGCAGAATATAGGTTATCAGGTGTACATGTTCCTGTAATACCACGGACAACGATTTGATCTCTCTTTTATACTTTCGCCTGGATGTACATAATCTTTTAATACTCTTTTTTTAATGTGTTCTTTTGTTTTTTTTTTCTTTTCTCTGTTAGGCTATATGAACGTGCAATTTTGTTTGAAACATACAGTTGCAGTCTGGAAGTTCACCGCGCAGCATTGCAAATTAGCCAACTATAAATTTGCTTCTATTGATTTCTATACGTTTATTTTATATACACTTTCCTTTGTGTTCTATTGTTTTTCTTTCCTTTCATAGCATCATGTATGTGCAAATTCTGTTTGTTTATTTTATTTTTTAGTACACAGCAGCAGTCGAATTTACAGCTTGGGATGGATAATTCCTATATTATTTTCGTGACTATTATTAATTTTTTTTTTTTTTTTTTAAGATGTTATATTGTTCTAATGTTATAAATGTTATATTGTTTATCTGGAGGTTAGACAGAACTCCTTTGTTTGTTCTGTAATGTCCTCTTCTCCATCGAAGGGGTTGGACTTTGGGCCTTGTCCCTGTTAACTTACCTTAGGTTTACCTTTTCGATTCAATCATTGTTATCTCCTTCTGTGCCCGTGCCACCCCCCCGGTCATGATAAGGTTGGAGGAAAGATTGAGCGGCATCCGGAGGTCTGTCCGTCCCCCCTCCGGCCACCCGACGCTTTTCTCCCTAGGGTCTTCATTTTGTAGTCCATTTACTTCTTCTAGGCACCACCGGCTGGCTGGCTAAAGGACGACTCCACTGGGTGCCGTGACGTTGGACTCAAAACCTCACACATTCTCTGGGGGACCGCCGGGCTCACGATGGTCATGACGGTTGTCTTTTTCCGTTTTATGTTTTGTTTTCAACTTATGATTCTTTTTCTTTTTTTGTCTTTACACGCAGATGCCTGCAGTCACGGAGTGTGTGGTCTCCCTCTGTTTGTAATGTATTAAATATTTTGTTTTCTCTTTTTATACATTTATGTCTACTAACACCAGTAGTATTAGTTTTTGACCATTACAGTACAGTCCTGTAGGCGCGACCGCATACCGCCACCTAACACAGTATGAGGGGACATTGAAGGTCTAGATTCGTTACATTAAATGTAGAGCCGTTTATTCAAAAAAATTAGATTCTTGTGAGAACCCCGAAGGGGCGACCATAAGTTGCCTATACCGGGGTGGGACAGTGGTGAGTACTTCAATGTACTCTTCTTGGATTTAGCTTTGGATTGGAACTAGCCACTTTGTTCCGCCACGCAACCCCGCCCCACTCCCACCCATTCACTTTCTCATTACTTTTATCCAGTGGTAATGGCTTCTGAAATAATCCGATTTCTTCCCCCTGAATCAGTTTCCGTGAAATATACAAAAAAAAATTCTTTATCTATACACAAATTCCATGTACGAACAAAATGACACTTCTCTGAAATGTTAATAAGTAAAGACCGACAGGAAAAAAGCATAAACAATTCAGAAAAATATCTTTAAAACAGTGCTCTCTGTTATAAATGATGTTTTGAGATCGCTATTGCAAGGTGAGTGTATTATGAAAATAAAAAATCTTCAAACCATCAACAAAATTAACAAAATGCTGAAAATATACGAGTATACTATTTTATCATTGTGATGCATTCCTTGTTTTCTTAATGGTTGGTTAACACCACTTGAGATGTCGAAAACTGTCTGTTTACAACATCTCACAAAGAACACGGATTAAGTTTCAAAACATGTAAGTAAAATTGAGCGTAACTTCGTTCCTGAAAGACGCAAGATTATTTCGCAAAATTTAGCCGATATTATTGATTATTACGCGTGTCTATGATAATTTTCAGAAAGGTAGCTTGGACAGAACAATAGTTATTTGAAAAACAAGAATGTAGAAGCGGCTTATTCCAACCGCACATAAACAAATTAATAAATGAAATAAAGGAGAATCCCAGAGGTGCCAATATCCCCTTCTGACGCCTCCGTCTGCAGTCCCTGGATTGAGTTTCGCCAAAGTTATCCTCATTCAATTAAAAAATTAAAGAATTTGTTAGTCATAATCAATAACTGCGTCAAGTGTATTCTTTAGGGGTGTTCGGGTAGGTACATTCACGAAATAATATTGAAATGATTCAAAACGAATGAACTTGTAAATAAACAAAATCGAATAAACCTGAAAGCAATAAATTTGTTTGACAAAAAATCAGGTTATTGAATAATATATATATCTTATCTTGAGTTTCAAGTGGCGTCTCGGGTCGCACCGCTCCAATTTTGTTTAGTCTGAGGTCACAAATCACTTAACACCATAATTGTCGTTGTCCCTCGGTTCATTATAAATATACTAACGCTTTAGGCACGGACCATTTTTGAATAATTCGAACAAAGGGATTGGATAATTTTTTACAACACAAACTTTCAATCGAACGTTACTTCTTTTATAGGATAGATACATTTATTTCGCGAAATGTGTCTAATTACGTAGATTGTTAAGCGAGCGTATGACAAAATTCAGATTTGTAACATGAACAGAACCGAAGTTATTTGAAAAAGGAGTCAGGAGCAAACCAGACGCGTCCTCTTCCAACTATTCCACTTATTCTGCAAAAAAATTTCGTATTCTTCTACAACTTAATAATCAACTTACCTTTTCTACTCATCAATATGTACGTACGATTGTTATTTTTGGAGTCGGTGTCGGCGGGAGAGGAGCTGTCAAGTGAACACGCCGGGCCGCGGGTACCTTGGTTGACACCGACTCCAAAAATAACAATCGTACCTACATATTGATGAGTAGAAAAGGTAAGTTGAATATAAAGTTGTAGAAGAATACGAAATAATTTTTTTACTTTTTAGTGCATTTTTTGAAGTCGTTTTTTTGTTTTGTTAAAATTTTTGTTTATTTTTTGATTTTTAGTGAATCTGAAGTACACTAACTAATTCGATTAAGATTCGGCCGAGTATCGTAAATTTGTTCTTCAGAATTGGAGAGTTCCGTTACTTTGTCATGGATCCCATAATCAGAACCTAACCAAACTCTCATCAAACTACCCTTGAAGTTCATCCTTTCCAATAAAAAAAGAATCATCGAAATAGGTTGGCGTGATATTGAGTTATTCGTCCATTTGTCGCGCACATACTTGATGCAAATTTAAGACGTATATGATTTTCTCATGGATGCCATTGTCAGAACTGGACCAAATTAAAATGGGACCACACGGGAAGCACCAGCTTTCAAATAAAAAAAGAATCATCAATATCGGTTCACCCAGTCAAAAGTTCTGAGGTAACAAACATTAAAAAAAAATACAGTCGATTTGAGAACCTTCTCCTTTTCGAAGTCGTTTAAAAAGAATGAGTTTACTATTCAGTACTTGAAACCTATGAATAGTGGCTATATGCATATAGGATTAGTTAGCCGAGTTTTTTTCCTGTTGCGAGTATTTATTTGTCTATTTATGAATATTTGTTATCGTATGGATAAGCTATCGATATGTAATCGAAAGCAATCAAATCAACTCAGCAATTCGGTTTGTTCAAAACAGTAATAACTCTCGAACGGCGAGCTCTGGCGTCATACAATATCTATGTACTGGAAAACTTGTTTGGTCTAGAATATTTAGCTCAACGAAACTCATACCAAAATATTCCATATTTCAATCGAGAATTAAAAAAAAAGTGTTTCAAGAGTGTCCCGTGCATAGATAGTCTTTCGCAAACAACAAAAATGTACCATTAATAAATAATTAACATACTAAACCTAAAGGCGTGAACTAACGAATAATTTAGAGAATTTTCCTTTTTAATTCACATGTTTATATTCAACCCATTTCATAAAATACACTCGTTGTTAGCAATTTTTTAAATAATCGCTTTTTGAATAAATTAAAAATAATTGTCATCTCCACGAGGTCCTCCTCTTTTTCAATCCTCTCTGTTGCATTAAGTACAATAAAAAAGGTTAAAACTCACCACTGGTTTTCTAAAACAATGAGTACGAATAAAACTTCACTTGTTCCTTAGTTGTTAAAAATTCATTGTCATGAAAATTCGCTTTTGAAGGCACGGAGTAAAATATTTATTTTCTCACGAGATGAAATCATAACAACCAAGCCTTCGAAACGTCCCTTTTAGTCAGGTGAGCAATTGGGCAGTCATTGAATTAGGCAGTACGACACTTAGTAAACATTCCCTTTTATTCGTGTGCGAAATTTGATCGAGTTGATTACAGATGTTTCCCTTTTAGAAGTGAGTGCATCTTGCTGGCTTTTGGTTATATTCAGGAATGCAGGAAGTACGCCTGTATAATGAAGTAAAAGTCTTATTTCATTCGTATGCGAAATTTAAACAAATTTGTACCGAAAATTGTTCCTTTTTAGCGAGGGTTGAGAATTGCAAGATTTTGTGGAGGTTATCAGGAATGTAGGAAGTAGTGTCACTGAAAGCGACAGTAAACCATTTAATAAAAGTTGCGTTTCATTTATGAGTGAACTTAAAGTGATTTTGAATAGATGTTATGTCCCGTTTGGGTAGGTGGTAAGAATTGTTAGCTTTTGGGGGTTGTGAGGAACGTAGGAAGTGCGCCTGACTCTGTCGCTCCGTTCCCGCCCTTTTCGGGCAGGGGCGCGCGCATCGCCGCGCAGCATCTCGGAAAATCCCAAGATCCGTTCGAAGCTTTGCACGCCCAGTTTTCCCGGACTCACCGAGAGTTTTACATAACGTTACGTCGAATCCTCCCTATCAAAGGAATTTTACAATATTAATTGTGTTCTATAGTTTGAGGAACAAGTTCTAAAGATAATGAAAGAGTCTATTAAACGTCGGTTAAGGTTCAATAAATAGTGATGATTTTTCAAATCTCTTCAGGATGCCATAGAATGCATAATTATTTAATTTGGAGGTTTGATTTTGAATAACATATTAAAATTGTTTATATAACACGTTTGGGGTCGTCCATTAGTCACGTGATGTTTTTTAGCAACTTTTTAACCCCCCCCCCGTGGTGTTATATGTGGTGAGGTTTTAGACTAACCCTCCCCCCCAAAATCACGTGTATTTTTTTAGTACAAAGTATTTTGAAATTTTCAGAATAAAGTCACGAAAAATAAATACACGTGATATCTCATTATACCCCCCCCCCCCCCCCTGGTGATATTTCATGATTTTTCCGAACCCCCCCCCCCCTTTCGAGCCTCACGTGATTAATGGACGACCCCTTTTCATATTGCGTAGTAGTAATTAAGAGGAATATAAACGCTAGAAATATTTCGATTCTCATGCCTGCAAAATTTTAAAATCGAGCGTCTTATTTGCACGAGGCAAGTGAGCGAAAAAGTGGTTTTTATTTATTTTGTGCATAATTTTATAAGAACGAAAAAAAGTTGGAATATAGATAAAGTCAAAAATAGTCTTAGCCGTAAAGGGGTATTTTTTAAACATTGTTACTTACATTACTTCATAGTAAAGTCATGAGAAAACATTTTTTTTAGTGGTTTACGCTTATATTTTTTGTTACGTAAATAATAATTTTATTGTAATTCCAATACATAGATAAAGTAGTTAAAGCTTCAATTTATCCGTAGCATATTTTTTGATGTTCATACTGTAAGCCGATTCGTCGTAAAGATTAATCAAAATAGTATCTAAATAGGATTTCACGTATATATTCATCTTAATGCATGGATTGCGTAGACTTGTTGCGTGTAATAACATCCAAAATATGTACCTTTCTATGATTATTATTTTTTAAATTACTATAGTTATTCATTTAATTAAAAATATCCTGAAGGTTATAAAATAAATATTTAAAGATTTTTCTCTTTGAAATGTCCGAAGTCTCTTCATTCTACGGTACTTACCTAAGTGTAAAGTGAACAAATTAGTGTGCCTCATTTTTATCGATCCCAATCCATCCAAAACATCTTGTAAATTTTGAAAATTAATGTTATTTCATCAATCGAAATTTACAACAAATTGCTTCCAAGTCGCAGGAAAAATTGAATTTGCTAGATTCTTGTTTATCTGTTATTGAAGCGGTAACGGTCAAAGTTTGGAGGAACTAACGAGTGTGCTTTAGACCACACGACTGAAGTAAAACTTCACCAACTTAAATCTCCCTCTCAATCCGTTCGCCTCGCCCGACCGTTCGCCTCGCCCGATCACACTTTTCATACAGCTCTCGTCACGCATTCACCAGCTTACTCCCCAAGTCAAGCATGCGTAAGCAGTTTTACTTCAAAAAATAACAGCAAAGATTCCAGCTAAAAGTCGATCTTTATGAAAACTTAAGTAAAAAGTAGATTGGAAATTCCTGCCCCAATATTTGAATTTAATCTGTGAAAACGTGTATTTTCGTGTTCTTTGCTCTCATTTAGTTTGAAAACATCTCATTGTCAATTTTTTTCAAACATTTTCGAATACTCCCGAAACCCCGTGAAAATTTTCAGCGTTCGCAGCCTGCGCGGGAACGCATTCCGGATGACGGTAACGTAACAATGGTCGAATCTAGTTTAGCGGAGAAAAGCGGCGTCCGGATCTCCAGTATGGACCAGCCGGCCCGCCTGGAGTGTGACCCGGCCACTTAGTCCGGACAAGTACCGTTCCTCTGTCTCATAACCACTAAAACAACAGGCCAACCACACGGAAAACAGAATAAAACAGTCAAACAACCACGCCACAGGAAAAAAGTGTTTCATACAATTTTCTCCGCGTTCCATTATCAAACCAACATTTTTAATAGTGACTTTCGTGTGTGTCTGACTCGTGTCATCCTTCGAGTGCCACACGAGAAACAAAAGACGATCTGATAAAAAAATTAAGTGTCAAAAGTAGTCGAGTTTCGATGTCCAGTGCCGTTAGGATGTCTTTTTTACGAGTGTATTTGTTGAACTAATATTGTGAATCGAAAATTTATAGGTGACCTCGGACGTACGTACTTGGACGATTTAATTAAATGTACAACGCATTTTTTTGGATGGATATAACGAAGGATTAAATTTTTGAGGTAAGTACATTATTTTTTGATGAATAGAAATATGATAATTAATAAATTATGATGTTACGGAAAAGCAATAAAACTATCCTTAAAATAATGTTATTAATATTCTATGACATTTAACACATTAATAAATTATTGTTTCTCTTTGAACAATTTCATTTGATTCCAAACAAAATACGTTTTATATGATGATGTAATATTAAAACACATCTTGCAGGTAAGACTTTTGAAAATTTTACGAATTTATGAAAATTTCTTTTCCTATGAAACTAGAATTTAAAATCAACTATTACAAGTTTCAAGACGAATAATGTTTACTATTTATATGTCTTTTGGATAAAACATGCGTGCCTAGAAAAGTTTGATCCCCTGTTGTTTTGGTGTTTAGTTTCAAAGTAATTTAATGAGACTTCGGTGACAAACACCACAATGGCTAATTAATTTACCCCTTCCAACGAACTCCAACCCCCTCCAATAAACAATATAATTTGATTACCTTTGGTGACCTTCTCACTGTCACATCCCCCTGAGATGTTAACACCTTCGTTTATACTGACTACGCACTTTGGCTAATATTGGCTACGCATCCAACACCTTAATCCCGTATTAGCTACGTTGTCGACCACCGTACACTGACCGCCTTATTAACTGGTACAAAGGTATTAATCAGCTCTTAAATATTAGCTTGTACCGACTACGAAGCGACTCCAGTTACTAATATCTACAGCCTGTATGTCGGACGAATATCTACAGCTCATATGTTGAACTAATATCTACGAACTTCAGAGTGTTGACTAATATCTACAGAGCGTAGGTTGAACTAATATCTACAGAGCGTAGGTTGGACTAATCAGCTAAATGTGTCCAATAGTCCGATATCAGGGATTTTTACATACATACTTACATAAATTAAGTTTTTTAAACTGCATACGCAATATTACGTTATTCCAATATGCTATACATAATTGCAAATCCAACCTCTACCAGTACTGTAGATATTCGTCAACACTTTGGTTCTCATAGATATTAGTCAACAGTTTGAGCTGTAGATATTCGTCAACACTTTAATTCTCGTAGATATTAGTTCGATTTTTTCAGTTTTTGGAATTCCTGTAGATATTAGTGGACGCCTCCCTACGAAGCTAACACCTTAACCCACATTTTCTATGCAGTTTTTTTGGTTCCATGCACAACCCTACACCTCTTTCAAAAGTCATTAAAAGCTATGAAAAATATAATTTTAAAATAGCGTGTAACCCTAAAGTAACGTAACATATTTAACCAATTTTTAATATATTTTTTACTTCACTTATAATGACTTTTCAAAGGAGGTTCTGAGATGATTTCATTCTGAGTTACTCGGTCACCGTTTTTTTAAGTAAAACTTTTTTACGCACGCTTTACTTGGGGAGTAAGCTGGTGAATGCGTGACGAAAGTGTTACGAAAAGTGTGATCGGGCGAGGCGAACGGTCGGGCCTTTACGCACGCTTGACTTGGGGAGTAAGCTGGTGAATGCGTGACGAGAGCGTTACAAAAAGTGTGATCGGGCGAGGCGAACGGTCGGGCCTTTACGCACGCTTGACTTGGGAAGTAAGCTGGTGAATGCGTGACGAGAGCGTTACGAAAAGTGTGATCGGGCGAGGAGAACGGTCGGGCCTTTACGCACGCTTGACTTGGGGAGTAAGCTGGTGAATGCGTGACGAGAGCGTTACGAAAAGTGTGATCGGGCGAGGCGAACGGTCGGGTCTTGATGCACGCTTGACTTGGGGAGTAAGCTGGTGAATGCGTGACGAGAGCTTTATGAAAAGTGTGATCGGGCGAGGCGAACGGTCGGGCGAGGCGATCGGAAGTTGAGAGAGAAATATAAGTTTGTGAAGTTTTTTTTTAATTTATATTAGCTCCATACAGGAGACACCGCGGAAAACAATTTCTCTAGGGGCCCATGTCATCTTTGAGGATGCTGTGGAGGGTTTTTTAAGGGAAAGGAAGGAGATGAAGATATGGGAAGGAAAAAGGTATGAGGGGTGGGTAGGAATCTGGGGGTCAGTGTGGCCAGGAGTGACGGACGTATGAATCTATTCCTCACACTGCGGTGCAAGGCGAAGGGTCGGGAGAATCCGGCTGGAGAGGTCAAAAGGCCTCCCTCAATCAGTCTCCTCGGATCCAGCCCGCCACGCAGTGGTTGGGCAAACGTATCCGCCACCAAGACCTAGACAAACCTCATCCCATGAACGTGGGCACCCCTACTAAATCACTAAACGTAGCGAACCACTTGGGGTGACCTGTGGCAGGTGTGATGGTTGTCCAATAAATGGTTCCCGGGGCGGCGGTACCCATACCCGCCTCCCAAATTAAGTTTTAATTCAATCGTGTGGTTTAAAGCACACTCGTTTTTTTATGTGAGCACCGCACAAGAGTCCCAACTGCTCCTAATCATTTGAAGCCAATGAGATGATGGTATTCCCTATTGGGATATGTTGCGAGGCTAATTTATTGTACATAGTTAGGGTGGGAAATGAAAAGGGAAGAGGTAGATGAGGAAGTCCTGGCAATTCATATCTGGTCACCAAATACGGCTAAAGCCATTTAAACGAACCTTTCGATTGTGAACGGTGGTCTTTCAATGTCTTTAAATATACTATGTACGTATGCGTTATTTTATAATACATTGTCGAATAACACAAATGGATGAAATCAATTTTACATTCGGATGCCGGAATTAGAACCCGTGATATCCGAATTCGTAGCTTAGGATCGTAACTACTCTACCATGAAGGCCGTAGAGTAAAATAGGTGGGTACCTAATCACTGGGGCCTCACTAATGAACGTGTTCTAAATTTTACACATCTGATAAACAATGCTAAAAGATTGTTAATCAGTCGTGTAAAATTTTAAATACGTTTTTTAGTAAGGGGGATGAAGTTTGATTATTTACAGCAAGATTCAAACTTGTTATTCGGCTGAAATCGAAAAAGTTCATTTTTAGTATAATGAAAAGAGCCCACTGTAAAAACTTTTAGGTACAACCCTAAAATCAATAAGCAAGCAAGACTAAAGGCTGTATCTCACAACGATATTACTATCTGTTATAAAAGTTTATACTTGTTCACCAATACATCTTCAATCTACAATCTTAAGCATTGTTTGTATCGGTTCCATGTCAACTCAGAATAAAACCAACTCACAACCACCTCAGAAAAAACAATTTGGAAATGGGAGGCGGGAATAAGTACCGCCGCCCCGGGAACCTTTATTGGATAACCAACACCTCTGCCATAGGTCACCCCAAGTGGATCACTACGTTTGGTGATTTAGCAGGGGTGCCCGGGTTCATGGGGTGAGGTTTGTCTAGGTCTAGGAGGCGGATGACAAGGACACACTGAACCCCAGATTCCTACCCATCCCTTAAACTCTCCTCTCCTTCCTTTCTTTAAAAAAACCCTCCACACAGCATCCCCAAAGAAGATATACGCCCTGAGTTAAATTATTTTCATCATGGCCTCTTGTGTGGAACTCATGTAAAAAAAAGAAAAGTCATTAAAAGCTATGAAAATTTAAAAAAAAAAATAACCGGTAACCTTAACCTAACTTAACCTATTTAACCAATGTTTTTATATTTTTTTTTCATCATTCTTAATGACCTTTCTGAGGTGGTTCTGAGTTGGTTTAATTCTGAGTTGGCCGGTCACCGTTTGTATCATCTCTAATTGCGCGACCTATAACGGCGTAACTTGTATTGGCTACGCAGCTAACACGTTAACCCGTCAGGCTAATTTGTTAGCTTTTCGGAACAACTCATTAAGGTCCCATAGAAATTGCTGTATCGCCCTTACTATCCTAGTGAGAAATATGATCTTCACGTGTTCAGTAGAAAATATCACGCTTTAAATTTTTTATCTTAAAAAAGAATTAACCACAAACAAAGAAAAATGTCACTTTTATGAAACCAAAGTTTCAGATTGCAACTCGATGAAATTTTTTGAAACTCTAGGAATTTTTCATTAATTTTTTTTCACATGAACGACAAAAATATTAAAATTTGTTTAGTAAAAAAAAGATAAGAAAGAAACATACACATAAACTTAATAAAAATATTATAATATACCTACAAAAGCAGCATGAGTACAGTTATTCAAACATTAATAAATAATTATATTCTGTCACCATGTTAGAAAATAACACCTCTTTTATTAACATATATCTCAATACTATTTGGAAAGATACTTACTGCAAATACTCAAGCTCCATTCTAATTACACCTTCATACACTTCAAAAAAAAAAAAAATTACAATTGTGTGTAAATGTGTTGGTACTGTGTCCATGGCCGTATATATACATATTAATGTATTCATGTACCTAGACGCATATATATGTGTAAGTGTGTGTGTGTATATGCCTATGTGTGTATGGATGTGTGCACCTGTATATACGTATGCGTATGCACTCACACATATAAATTTTAAAATAAGGATATGTATCTTCTCACAAACTTATCCTTACCCAATTCTTTTTCTCTTTACTAGTTTTTTATTATAACTTTACCAATTTTCAACATCATTACATTACTAATAGTTCCATATGTTAACAATAGACTTCACTTAAAGTAAATATCCTCCATTGTCACCATGAAACAGGCAGCCGCCTAGTATGGTGATTCAATGTATCCAATTCTATGTAAATGTCTAATTATGTAACATGTATTTAAATAAATAAATAAAAAAATATTTTTTCTTTTTTTTTTCTTTTCGTTATCAGTAGATAATTTTAGTTGGAAAAAAGTAATTTGTGCCATCTCTAAAACTTTTATGTTTGCTTGCAAATTTTTTTATTTCAAGAATAATTTGTTTATTTTGAATCATAAAATTTGAAAATGGGTTATATCACCTTTCAAAAAAAGGTTTTAGTTTTCGGAAACGCTCAGAAATATCCCATTTGTTTGGATTTTATTGCAAAGCCGAAATATTTTGACCCTCTGACAAAATATGGTCGAACCCTTACTTCAGTAATGTAGCATTTTTAAGGACCCAACACGAGAACGCAACAAGCGATCCGCGGAAAGTACTAATGACTACTAGAAATGCAAATTGGATCGGTCTGTCAACGTCTTTTGTGAAATTAACATCGTGGGCGTGAAAGCAGACCTCACTAACTCCAAAAACTCACTTCCGAGATAATTAATTACCATTTTGTGATTTTTGTGTCCTTAAAACAGCCATAAAATCAAATTTGTTTGGACATATTTATTTATTTTACTTTTCATTGTACAGTTTTATTTTGACTTTAACAAGACTAACAAATTATTTTGACGCAGATTTTTCGAAACATTTTACGAAAGTCCAATTTTTTTTCTCATACGAAAACATTTTTCCAAAGAAGATTTTTTTTTCTGTGCAAACAATTCAACTTTTTTACCCGAAAACTACCAAAACGATGGTATTTCGAAAAAATTATGTATCTTTTTAAATTTTATCATGAAGAATCATCATCGCTTCTCCCACTCAAAACAATTCAAAAAATTCTTATAAAAATTATCCTAAATAAACAGTATTACTACCCAACAATAAACGTATTCCAAGAATTCCCTGTTCCCCCACTTACAAAACTTTACGAAAAAATAGCACTACTTCATCTACACAAAGATATCTTTAATAAAAATATTACCCCACTGCAAAATATTAGCATAAGGAATACTTCTACTGGTGGACTAACTGTACCTCCCGTACGAACCACAACTGCACAGAATCACTATGTATATAAAGGAATAAAATTATTTAATTAATTACCCGCTGATATACGAACAGAAAAAAATTACAACAAATTAAAAAAAAAATTAAATCTTATTTTGTAGTACCACCATATAATTTTAATTTTCTCCTAGATATATTTTTCACTGTTATTCCTAATGTTTTATGTACATCCTGTATACATTTCTTGTTTAATTACTCCTATGAACTTTTAAAATATATTAAGTCTAAATCTCTTCACAAGTTAAACTCTTTAGTTTGTGATAAGGATTTTTTTTTAAATAATTCTTAAGTTTATTAACAAGTTGTCCTCTCCTAAATACAAGCATTTGCATTCTTAGGAGAGTGTATAAAAATATGTAAGCTATGTTATGTTATATTATGAAAATGTAAATGAAACAAATATTAATAATAAAAAAAAACTCCTTAAATTTGTGTTTTAACTGTACCCCTGAATACTCTGTACATATTTTCCAGTTGTGATCAAGAATAATATGTCGATTAGGAAATCATTGGTTTCCGGAAAACATTTTTCGGGGTGGACATAACGTGTGATTGAGTGCTTGCTGTAAACAACACATCGTTATATTAATTAATTACGACGGAAGTTATTACATAACCGTTACTAATGAATCAATCATGATAACATAATATAACCAGTTATCTATATTATCTAATAAACACTCTAATGGATAATGGAAAATCAGCACTATTTATCCGTAACATATATTTTTTTAATAACGTAAAATCCAACATACAATTTTTTTTAATGGCAACATTTGTTTTGAAAATGGCTCACTTTACGTATTTTCTAACTAACATTACTGATAACGAAAAAAATAAAAACAAAGACATATTTTGATAGAAAGATGTACATATTATAAATGTTATCGTCACCTCATTTTTAGTCGGTTCATTTAAAAATAATGAATTAAAAAATTTCAAAGTTTCACTTTTTTTTTCAAATTGTGGTAGGAAACTTTGTTTTTATACAGGTGTACATTTTAATTGGTTTGTGGTTAACCTTTATATTTGAATATAAAGCGTGATGTTTTCTCTTTTTAACATTTTTTAGTATATCATATTTCTCATCATGATAAGGAAGAACAGTGATTTCTGTGAGACCTATATGAGTTGTTCCCAAAAGTGAACAAATTAGCCTGAGGCATTAAATGCAACACATCAAAAAAATTTGTTCCAGTAGTTTTACCAGTGGTTGAACAGCTATATTATATATCTCACCTATAACTATGTATGTAGTTACAAACCTACCTTGACTGACACCGACTCCAAAAGTGACAATCGTACCTACATATTGATAATTAGAAAAAGTAAGTTGATTATGAAGTTGTAGAAGAATACGAAATAATTTTTTTACTTTTTAGTGCATTTTTTGAAGTCGTTTTTTTGTTTTGTTAAAATTTTTGTTTATTAGATCTGTAACACTTCGAATTTAAATGTCACGAAATGAAATGGAAATGTGACCTTCCAATTTAGAATTTTGGAATTTTTAGAACAAAAAAATAAATTAACAAACCTACATCTAATTTTTTTTTCAAGAAAATATTAAGTGTTTAAATTTTTTTCATAATGTATACTAAAAATATTACTTCTTCAAAATTTTACGTGTTTAGGCCTTCCTTTTTGACTAAACATGTAAATATTATGTGCCCGTAAAGAATTAAAATTCGTTTCCAAAAATTTATTACTGTACGCATCCAAATAAAATACGAGGCCTGTTCATAAAATAAGGTTTCCAAGGTGCTGCGGTCACGAGGAATAATTTTACGCGAGATCCGGCAGCACTGGCGAGTAGTCTGGTTTCCCTTCGCCAAATTTAGACAAACCTCACCCCATGAACCCGGGCACCCCTGCTAAATCACCAAACGTAGCGAACAACTTGAGGTGACCTATGGCAGAGGTGTTGGTTATCCAATAAAGGTTCCCGGGGCGGCGGTACCCATTCCCGCCTCCCAAATTATCGTGCGACTTATAAAAACATTAAGAATAGATTCCGAACAACTGTGCCCTGGTAGGTAAATTTAAATGTATTCGTATAAAAACCCGAATCTTTCACGTGCCACGATGCACACCTGCTTAACATATTTAAAGGAAGGAGAAAAGTCGATTTAAAATAAGGGGAAAATATCACACCACGTTTACCTGTTCCAGAGAAATTGGGTTTAGATAAATTTTTAACCTTTTTTGAAGGCGAACGAGTTTTCGAATGGGTTCTCCAGGAGTCAACGTACCTTAGTACGGTTCGTTTCTAATGATTAATCATTGGATATAATATTAACTACTCACTAAGGAAACACGTGAAATAGAAAAGGCAGAAAAAGATTCGGTCGCATGTGAGAATTGAACCTAGGACCTCTGTCTTGCCGGGAAAGTGCTCTGACCACTGCTAAGTCGACCAACATCTTCTTAAGTACGTCGTACGAAGAGCTACCGACGTTATCTTTATTTTCCTAATGGCATGTTTTTTTTTACTGCTATGTTTATGTATGATTGCAAGTAGGTTCTAATAATCTAGAATGTCATGGGTGTAGATAGGAACGTGAACTATCTCGTGAACTATTCATATTTCAAGTATATTCTATACCTACATACGTACACCATCACGTTCATGTTAGACAAAAAAAAAGTGCAAATGAAGCACAGAGTGAACTTACAGTGGTAGGTACGTCGTTTAAAATTGTTTTTCTGGTTCTTGGTTGTGGGTGCTTCCTGTGTGTATACGTCGATCTTACAGTTGATTAGTCAGACAACTCCAAATACTATGTTTTGGGATAAAGAGGAAGGCAATATTGGAATGCTCCCCATAAATCACACCCCCCATACACACAAGCCCTGCTTATTTATGGGGGTACATCAAATACATGTATTATGTAACTAATTATTATATAAAATTTATTTTAATTTATGTATCTTTTTGTAAATAAAAAAAATAAAAAAAATGTCTGTGTTTTACAATTAAAATATGCTTTATAATAACACCGGGAAGCATAATGGTGAAGCGTAACCGGGAAGCATAACGGGAAGCATAATGGTAACTCTAATAAGTAAGATATTTTGAAATTTCTTACTAATAAACTAGAAAACATCAATGTTTTTTGTTTAATTTACTACAAGTTTTTTGCATTATAATTTGATTTGTTGGTCTTTATGAGCAATCTGAGTATTGTGCTACATTTTTATACATATTGAACTCAAATTTAGATTTTCCAGAGATGTCTGACTAATCAACTGGGCGATCGAGAATAAACGACCTGTGTACACTGTGGTATGTGTAAATACATATCAGTGTAAATTAGAGTATAGTAGATTGGTAAGTCATACACAATTTGTTTTTTGTTGTTGGCGTAGGTACTTGTGTGTACTGTTATGTTTATATTTCAATTGCATGTATATTTGTTTACATGTGTAAACGTCATGTCGGTCACAGATCTGTGCAATTCAAAGGTGCGTCACACACAATTTGTTTGTGTCTATTAATGTCTTGTGTGAATTGGCAGGACTTGGCACATCCTGTAACATCTTGGCTATGAGAAATACGATACAAGTATCTACTATATTTCTACTGGTGTTGATAATAAAGAAAAATGTAGCAAACAATTATTTTTTTAAAAACGTTCCTGCTTTATGGAAAATCGGTAAATCTTCGAATTACGTGGGTTTAAATTAGCAAAACTGAAAAAAAAATACTTGTATTTTTCAATTAATTTACTTCACATTGAAGCTTTAAAATAAAAAAATAATTAAAAATAAAGAAATATCTACTCGTATGTGTTTAATTTGAGATTTTCACTGCCATAAGATCTTTTATCGTTGTTTTGGGCTATAATACTGGGGAGCAGATATGTTTTTCGAATTCAATTTTTTGAAATCAATTTTTTGAATTTCAGTTTTTTTAAAGACTAATTTTTCTAACAGCAATCGGCCGAAAGACATATTTTGCGAATTTGTTAATCAACCTTTAAAATATATATTTCACTTGCTTATGACTAACGAGATACTGTTAGGTTAGGTTGGGTTAGGTTAGGTTAGTTTATATTGTCCTTCCTATGATAAAATACTCTTGTACGTACTGTATACATACTTCAATTAATTCGAAAAACTAGTGTTTCGGTAAATTGATGTTCGAAAAATATGTTTTCGAAAAATTTAAATTCGACGAATTGCATTTCGAAAAATTGCAATTGGGTCAATTTACCTAGACCGATAGTACTGAGTCGCGCTTCTTCATTCTATAGCCAGAGTTTCGAACAGGGTTACAGTGTCCGTCATCGGGGAATATGTGTAGATTGTGTGTTTATTTATGTACAAGTGATACCATGTTGTGCGTTTCTTAGGGCTGGCATTTCAGTATGATAATTAGTTTAATTATTTATTTCTATTCTTGAATACACACTTTAAAAAATATTATATCGGTTTACAGTACGTAGATAATAAGTTTAGTAATAAGAAACAAAAATGTTAATGATCCGTAACTGAATGTAAATAGGTTGATAGTAGTATATTGTGAACACCTCACTAGGCGTACCCGTGTTGAGGTATTTGGGATTAAGTGCTATTCTATCAACATAAGTAGAAACACCATATCCTTCTTGATAATGTCAAGAAGGGCACTGTGGGTCACCCTAGTTTCAGAAGTTGATGTAATTTTAGAAGCTTTTTATTCAGTACATACGGGCCTCTGGTCCTGGGGGGCCTCCAAGCGCCTCCATGTTCTCTTGATCAAATCCTAAACAAGGGTTTAAAGCACCACGACACTGTAAAAATGTTGTAAATAAATTACAGCATCTTATATGAAACCGTTTTAAACAGTTTGTATGTTGAATTATCATTCAGCAAAACTTTGAACGCGTTTTTCTCGAAATTACGTTTTTCAATCGATACAAATAACTGTTAAGCTTGCTTCGTCTCTGTTAATATTAATGGAGTTTTGTTTATTTCAATTTCCTCCTTAATAAGGCGTGCTAGATGTGTTTTGGGTCTTCCCAGCACTTCAATAACAAAACGAAACTGAAACTGGCCGGTTTTAAATATGTGCTCGGCAATTGCCGATTTGTCAGGATGGCCGATTTTGGTTTTGTTTCTGGTATGACATCGGGTTGCGCTACTTCCATCTTTGGGCAACGGTTCAGACAGCGTTATGGTGTTCATCATTAGGTCAGATGTGTAATCGAAGATCGTAGTGAAGTGCGTGCGATGAGTAGATTAGATACTGTGTCGCGCGCTTAGAGTAACAATATAGAGAGGGAGTGCTAATATTTGTCCAAATCGTTGACAAATTCGGAAAATATAGCTCTCCCTTTCCGCTCGTTTCCATGAACGTGTGAGAAACAGAGACAAACGTTTGCTGTTAAAAACATAAGATTTAAACCATATGTAGCCGTAAGATCGTAGTGAAGTGCGTGCGATGAGTAGATTAGATACTGTGTCGCTCCATTCGGATTCTTACGAAATTCAAGTGCCTCCGTAACTTGGCATGCTCGATGAATTTTGGGTCTTCCCAGAACTTCAGCAGAAACAAAACCAAAGTGATGGCCGAATTCAATGAAGTGCCAATTCGGCTAGCGAGGATCTCTAAAATGATCTATGAAAAAAAAAAATACCTACGGAGTAAATTCGAAGGAGATAGTTTTAGAGGGAAATGATTTTATAGAAAACGTTACAAAAAGTTACTTCTATTTTAACACCAATTTGATTACATTGATTCAATTAATACCTATTCATTTAAGACATTTAAAAACAATTTTATTTTAAGTAATGAACGCATTTAAGATGTTTTAAAATATTTAATTAAAATCCTTATAGATTTATGTTACTAATGCAGGGTTATTGTAGAATCCGTTAATCCCAATGATTAATACTACTAAAAATGTGTTGGGAAACTTCCAAATATGTTCAAGGTTCGCTGTGATTACAAGTTGATTTATCCATGTTATCGTAAAGATTACAAT
Organism: Limnephilus marmoratus; assembly: GCA_917880885.1. Classification (NCBI taxonomy): domain Eukaryota; kingdom Metazoa; phylum Arthropoda; class Insecta; order Trichoptera; family Limnephilidae; genus Limnephilus; species Limnephilus marmoratus. The sequence goes on along the minus strand of OU862919.1, from coordinate 24,022,743 downwards.
GTTAAAGAATATTAAACTAGACTAGACTTTCTTACTTTAGCAGACTCTAGGTATTTCTAATGCTGCGGGCCGCCAGACTTATGGTGTCCACCCTACTATCAGATGCCTTCGGCTATCATCGTAACCGTTCGTGCATTAGACGCGTACGACGATAGATGGTACTCTACTAAAATTATACTGAACCGACATCTGTTGAGGTACCACAAAACTTCGATTAACTAACTAAACTAAGGACATCTTTTTAAGGATGTTATGACGATTAACCTGTACATTACAGTTATTAATAAAAGGTCGATTAAAATAACATAGAACAAAGTGAACTTAGAAAGATGAGAAAAATAATCACAAATAAACCGGCTTCTGTATTAGAGTTCTAGCAATTTGTCAAGAAAGGTTTTTCTTTATTTCACAGTTTTAGATTTTTAAAAATTATTTTTCCACTTGGGAATACGCTTATAATGCCCACACAGTTTTATTTCTGTCCACAAGTTAGAAATTCAAAAACTTTTAGTGAAAAGTACCAACATTAAAGTTTTTATTCTGAAAAAAGAAAATCTTCAAACTCGTCACAAGTCACGTACGCTCTCACAAATTGACACCAACAAAAGACCAATGGAACGTAAAGACATGACGTCTAGTATGAACTATGAAAGAGAAGGCATAAGAGAGCGAGAAGAAAGGATCATAAAATAGTCAGAACGATTATCTAATGCCTCTCCTTATTACCTGTTACTCGAGATAATATTATCTGGCAATCTTGGAATACATAAGCCATTAAAAATTAAGCGTAGGTACATACATTGTGCACATAGTCTTTAGCCAGTTAGCAATGTGAAAAATAGTGAATTAATCGACATATACAGGGTGTTAAGGGACGTACTTGACTTACATTAACCAATGATTATGACACTATTTGGAGTAAAAAATGTAAATGAAACTTTGGTCTCCGGTGACTTTTTTGATAACTTTTTTTTTTTTCAAAAATATTTTCTTCAAAATCAAACAAATAAAAATTTCTTCCGTCACTGGTCACTCAGCCGGGTGTCCGACGAACCCCTTACCCCGCCTCCAACTGTTCAACAACTACCATTTTTTTATGTTTTAGTAGAAAAAAAAACATCAAAAATGTCACCGGATACAACAATTTAATTTACATTTTTTACTCCAAATAATGTCAGGAATCACTGGTTAAAGTAAGTCAAATACGTCGCTTAACACCCTGTATATAAACATGCTAGCTGACCCGGCGTACCGCCTCAGAATCAATAACTGTTGTCATTAACTTATTATTCCACTTACTTACGGGAATTGTGTTTCATTTTCTTTATACGTACGAGGGAGATTTATTATAATTATTGTATTTTTCCTTTGGAGGGGTGCAGACATACGTTCGCCGTTAGTCTCATTTAGAGTGTTAACATTGGTGTGTAAGAAAGAGGGGCAGCATTATATGTTTAACCTGTCAAAGGCCAGGGTTTTTTACCTTACCTTTTTTAAATTACCTTAAGAACAAGAATGGAGGAAGCTATTCTGAGCTTTTCCTTGGTACAGTTTCTTTATACAAAAAAATTTAAATCGCATCCAAATTATTTGAATTAATATTCTTTTTTGAAATTCGAGTTTCGCGTGCGGGCACGTTCCTGGCCTTTCACAGGTTAAGAACAAAAGCAAAACAATCAGCGCATTGACTTTTTGGAATTCACTCACTACTCACGATTCAATATATTTCAAAAGATAGGAATTCGTTCCATACAAAATGAATGAGGAAAATAATTTTATTTATAATTTTTTTTTCGTTAATTTTTCCGATGTTTTAATTTCGGGGCGGAGACAAATCAAACAAATCAAAGATCATAAAAATCGGTCGAGCCTTTCTTGAGTTATAAATGGTGTAACTAACCCGACTTTGTTTTATATATATTATAAATAAAGACCTTCGCCGCGTCTGTCAGTCTGTCGATTCAATAAACTCAAAAACTACTGAACGGATTTTCATGCGGGTTTCACCGATAGATAGAGTGGTTCATGAGGATGGTTTAAGTATATAATTTGTCAAGGTTTTGGGTAAATTGGTTGAAATATATAATATATAAAGGAGAATGTTTGTATTTGGTGGACGAGCGGGCTGCAAATGGGAGGTGGGCATTTGATTTGTATGTTGATATAATATAATAATAAAATAAACTAAAGACTTATTTCTTCAAACTTTTCAAAAATACATTGAGGCGTCATTATTTATATAAGCAAAACAAATAACTTAGTTTACACCACTATACTATTAACAATATCGACAAGTTTCAAAAACAACGTTTTCTTCATCAAGATAAGTTTTTAATATAAACATAAATGACAAACAAGTATACCTAGAAAAATATGAACCAAGTCAAAATATTAAAAAGGAGAGGTGATTAATTACGTACAAATCTCATTAAAACAGTTATATAAAATTAAATATAAAAATTGAATTTTTTAAGTAATTAATCACCTCTAATATTTGAATTTTCCGGCTTTTCTCTAGTATAATAAGCATGTATTATACATATAAACCTTCCTATTGAATTACTCTATCTATTGGTGAAAACCGCATGAAAATCCGTTGCGTAGTTTAAGAGATATATGCGCACGATCTATGATTACACGCCGTATGCGCTATTTGAGGGTAGTTTCAGCTATCCACCATCAAAACTTGAAATGTTTTTTTTTTTTTTTTTTACAGTGAATAACCACACAAGTATCTCAACTGCTCCCGTCTGAAGCCAGTGAGACTATGGCATCCCCAATTGGGGTATGTTGTGAGGCTGAAGGTAGTGGGGAGGGGAAGGAGGTGGGGAAGAGGAGGGTTGGGAAGTACCTGGCTATTCAGATCTGGTCACCAAACACGGCTAAAGCCATTTTCAAGCGACGTTTCAATTCTGAATGGTGGTCTTACACCAATACTGATAGTATCTTCCACTCTGGAACATGCCGCAAATATACTATATATTATTTTAAATGAATTAATTGTGAAATAACACAAATTAATCAAATAAAATTTATTTGCGCATGCCGGGTTCGAACCCGCGACCTCCGGACTGTGAGTCAAGAGTCTTACCCACTGGACTACGGAGGAATGTCTATTCGAGTATCGACATCATTCCAGTACTTAAAAAAGCTCTGTAGCGAATGGTCGCTGACTGCACAGTCAACTGCACAACATTATGATAATTGAAAGAATTTACAATGAAAGGGATACTTACTTGTGTGTGTGATTATATTATTTATGTTGAATTTTTATTATATTTGCTATAATTTGAATTTTTTTGATTTAATTTAAATTTAATTAAATTTGTTTATTATATACTGGATGTTAATGGACGCAGGCTTGACTTACTTTAACCATCGATTCCTGACATTATTTGGAGTAAAAAATGTAAATGAAATTTTGGTACCTAGTGACATTTCATATGTTTTTTTTCTACCTAAAACATAAAAAAATCAGTAGCTATTGGGCAGTTATTATCGGGGTGAGGGGTTGGCCATAAACTCGACTGAGTGATCAGTGTTAAGAGGTGGAAGAATTTTTTGTTTATTTGGTTTTGAAGGAAAAAAATAGAAAGAAAAACTTAAAAAAGTAGTCGAAATTTGATTTAAATTTTTACTACAATAATTAATGTCACGAATCTCTGGTTAAAGTAAGTCACGTATATCCCTTAAGGTGATCCACTAGTCCTGGAGAAATTCGACAACGGAATCCACGCCTCTTTTTGGGAGGGATTTAAAAATACTTGAGAAAAAGTTTTTGGAAAGGTTGGAGAAGGCATTTCAGAGCAGTTTTTCATAAGTTAATTTCGTAAAGGCCTGTAAAAAACATTAACTCCATTTTTACGCATTGTTTATTATAATAACAGGAAATTTAAAATAGTTTGCACGGAACCAAGCGACGTGGAGTCTAGAGACGTCCACAAACCGCCGCCCGAGTCTGGGAGGAGACTAAATGCGACTAAACGATGCGCTATCAGCCCTTCTGCAGATGGCATAAAGTTGAAATTCGCTGCTGGGTAACGTCTCTTTTAATCCACTGGAAAAAATATCAAAATTCATGTTTTATTTTATTTTGTGAAGTTCAGGCATAAATATATATTTTTTGCGATTATTATAAAAAAAAAAATGCATTTGCCACATTATACAATAAAACCACATCCGAAAAGGAAGGCACTTGTAAGTTTTTTTTATAGACCCAATATAATAACTTATAATATATATCGATATTTTGAAAGGCCAAGATGTGTTCTACTCGCAGTATTTAATTGAAGCATTTATAATACTTCTAAGCAATCAAATTTTAAAAACAAAACACTTTATATGATTTTTAATTATTTCGCATGGCTTCATCTCAACACCTAATATATAATATATTAGATGCACTGCTGAAAACCAGCTGCGTTCCAAGAGAACCAATGTAATAAGATGTACAAAAATGCAAAAATCTGTTGTCAAATAAATGATTTTATTATTATTGCATAAGTGATAAGTTTTGAGATTGGCTAAGCTGGCGTTAGTTGGGATTATCTAAGTCGCATCAAACATCCAAATAATCTTTTCATTTATGCATATTACAAGTCAATTAAATATTGAATATAGCGAATTACGAATTATTAATAGAGGTGCCAACAGATGTCACTGATTCTCATTGTATTTGTTTCCAAAAGCGTTGTCTAAACACGAAAAAAAAACTAACTCATCACGTGAATACACACGTTTACAGCCCACAAGTACATAAAATTCTGAGCAGTATGTAAACATTGAATGATCTACTCTGACGTTGGCTGCATTTGGGTACCCGTGGAGTGAGGCAAACGCCCCACCTTGCCTATTATGCCCGTAGCTTACGCAGGGTTTTAGTTGGGCAGTCGTAGCGTAGAGTGGAGATTTATTTTTACAATAAATAAATGAATTTGAATATACACTGCATATATACGTACGTACATATATCCACGATAACTAATAAACGAACGGACAAAACTCCTTCCAAAAGAAAAAGTCTTATGAAGACAAACCGATTCTGACGTAAATGTACGCTTTATGGTCGCTTTCGATCGGGAGATCTTCCCACTTGGACAAGTTCGCTGGAAAAGTTCCGGGTAGAGTTTTGTTTTGACGTACGTATTCTCGCTACCGGATTGGGTATTGCGTATTTATAAGCAGGCTTCTCCGGGGGTAGGTATTGAGTGGCGGGTCTGGGCACCCTGTAGCTGGTTGCCTACCGACCCTCTACCCTTCTTTGGGTCGGTGCCAGAATTGCGTACGAGGAAACATGTGGTGTCTGGAAGGTTTTAGCCGTAGAAATGCGAAGAAAGCGGATGAGATTTGAAAGTAGTTATTTATCTGGAATATAACAAAGTTGGAGATAATTTTTAATACAATGTTAATTTGTAGGCTAGGAATTCGGAGGTCGCGGGATCAAACCTAATTCAAATTTAATTTGTGATATTTCACAATTTATCCTTTTAAAATAACGTATTAGTATATTAGTGGCACGTCACAGAGTGGAAGATAATATCAATATCGTGTTAGACAACCCTTCAGAATTGATTGAAGCCTTGCTTGAAATGGCTTAGGCGTGTTTGGTAACCGGATATGAATAGCCAGGTTAGTATTCACCTTCTCACCATCTTCAGCCTCACAACATACCCCGATTGGCGATGCTTTAGTCTCACTGACTCAAACGGTTGGGAGAAGTTGGGACTCTTGTGCTTTTTCTTCTCAAGTCAGTTGCTCATTGCTGTTCCTCAGTAAATCCTACGAGCGCGTACTTCATTTCGAGGGCGTCTATCCGCTTTCTTTCGCTGGCTTTAAAGTGTCCATGTTTCCAAGCCGTACAGAAATATAGGAAAAATCAACGCCTGGACCAGCCTCATCTTGGTGGTCTTCGTTATGCCTCTGCCGCTATATATCTTTTGCATTTTACCAAAGGTATTTTTTTGCCAAATTATTCTTTTCACTTCTGTTTCACAACCTCCTTCGTCACTTATAAACAAACTTACGAGTAGATATAAAAGCAGCTGCTTTATTAGGAGAGTGATTGAAATATTTATGTTTATATTATGTTGTAAAATTGTAACCTTGTTATATGTTTCAATAAAAAAAAAAAAAAAAAAGTTGTTCACCGTTTCTAAGAGTGTGAGAGCATTATTTGTTCTTACAAAGGTGTTCGCCCTGTCTCACAATTAGTTTTGTTTTGGCCTTGTTGATCAGTAGATCTAGGAAATAGCTTTTTTCCTCTGTTTTAGTAAGGACATGGTTTATTTCTACTTCAGAAGAGGCGATAAGGGTAGTGTCATCCGGACATTTCGGACACCAATGAATATATTGTATATTCCACCGTTCCATTAATCGAGAACCTTACGCATTATGTATTAAACATTGATGGAAGGATGTACCCTTGACGTATCCCATTTTTTCACTTAAAATATGTTTAATTTTTGGGTGTCAGTCTTGTTCTATGCGTGTCCTTTGGTGTACAGGTTTCTAATGATGTGCACGGGGTGTTTAGGAACTCCCATCTCTTCCTATAGATGTTTATAGATGTACTTCCCATAGATGTTTCCACTGTACACAACTGGATTTTTGCATAATATTGATTCTATAAACAAAGGGTCATTTCTCCCGGAATGCAGTAGGTTTTCAGCAGGCCTCAATATAATATATACGTACCAAATAATTAAAATTAATAAAAATAAATCAAAATTCAAAACTCAACTCCAATCTTCCATATAATCTTAAATTTTGCACATTTTAATAAAATTAAGATATAAATTCACCTTCCTCTCTCCATCATTTGAAAAGATGGTCTAGAACCCCCTGATAAGCCAGAAACATTTGAAAAAAATATCGTTTAAATTCCTCCTATTCTTATAATTAGAGGCTGAAATCAATGTTTGTGCAATGTTGGAGGTTGTATTTCAGAGAATCGAACCTGGACAAAAACCAGTTTGTTTCATGTAAGAAAAACCCACTAACAACTGGACAAGAATTAGATTTGTCCAAGGGTACTGGTAAGGTAAGGGTACAAAAGTATATTATTTGTAAAGGGAACAAATAATATGAATACTTTACTTTTTAAATCCCGGTATTCGTAAAAAGACATATCCCTTTAAAATATATTTTTCATTCTGTAGATCCAAACAATTTGACACATCTTATTAAAGTTATTTCATCTCAAGAAAGGCTTTTACCGTGTCTGTTCTGAGTAGACTTGGAAATAATGCCTTTAATCTTAGTAACACTTTTCGGAGAAGGTTTTGAGTTTTTTCCAAATGAAATTGATGTTTTTCTCTCTCGGGTTTCCAGTGGAAACGTTGAAATGAAACATCTAATTTAATATTCGTTCAAGAGCAAAGTGGGATGTGCGAAGAAACGTTGGTATAGGAGAACAGAAAAAAGAAAAAGAAAACTTGTGGCTCCGTGTGACAGCGAGGATTAAGGAAAATAGTAAAAGCTTTAGGATTAAAAAAATAAAAAAAATTGGTTACCATTTATTGTATAACCAACTCCTCTGCCATTGGGTAAGGATTGTCCGGGTTTTGACGGTAGATGCGCTTGCTTACTTACTGCGTGGCGGGCTGGATTGGATGAGACTGGTTCAGGGTGACCTTTTGACCTCTCCAGAAAAAACATCGCTTTGCACCACATTGGGAGGGATGGATTTATTCGTCCGTCACTCCTGGACACACTTACCCCCAGATTGCTAATCACCTCCCTTTTTCCTTCCCAGAACTTCCTCTCCTTTCTTTTCTAGAAAGACTCTCCACCCAGCATCCCAAAAGATAATAAATGCCTGAGAAGAGTGCAGGGATTTTATTAATGGTTTTTTATAACTAAAATTAAAGATTTTAAAGTAGCTTTCCTAAATAATTTATTAATTTATTTTACCGTATATCATGTGATTTGAAATGTCTGTTGTATATTACAAATTTTCATTTGAAAATTTAACAAATCTGCCAACAACCAAATAAAAATAAACGTATTTTTTACATAAATGAAAAATTTTAACTTTGTTTGAACCACTTTTATATTTGAATAAATCCTACCGGTTTCAGAACGACCGTTCCTTCTTCAGGGCAAATGTATACTGATTTGAAAGTTTTGAAATATGGATGGGAACAATGTATTATTATGGTAGGGGTGGAGCCGTTGCTAGGTATTAATGAAGAGTGGTTGGGTAGGGGAACATATCCATAATTGGGCTATAAGACAATATTTTTTGTTTGTTTGTAATAGATTCATTATTTTTAAGTATTTTTCACAATTTAAAACAGAACCTTACTAGATAAAATAACAATCTTTCGAAACCAATTTACATTTTTTTGTAGAAAAGAATCGAGATTAGTTGAGAAAATTACATATTTCCGGTTGTGTCTGGTTAGTTCCTCTTAACGGATCACTCTCGCATAATTAGGTATTTTTGCGTATGTTGGAATATAACAATTGGGACATTTTTGCTAGATTAGTACCCTTTCAAGCTAGTTTCAAAAGTGACGCGCATTTTTTGACATGTTTTTGACATAATTCTCTCCATGTGTAATTTAGTCCATGTGTATTTCTCACAGAATAATAATCGTACCTACGTAAAATTCACGCCTAATGATTTCGCCCTAACACCAACAGGATGAACGTAGTACATTAATATTTAGTAGTTTAGATAAATCACAATAGAGGATTTTTACTTTAAAAATGTCGCATAAATAACGAGAGCACTCGGGCGCAGGCGTATAGCGAATAAAACTCCCAAACGCTTATAATATTTGCCGTTCCTCGAAAACTGAAATACTTCATACATTTTATACGAACACAAACATCCTCGTTCCTGCGTCGGTATTCATATTATAATACCTAAAACCTGAATATATTATAATAAACTGGAGCGGAAGGTAAAAATGTGCTTCGGTCGGGCAACGCACTGCGAACTGAAATATTTACAGATTAGTATATGGGATACGGAAGTAAGATCTCCCGTAAAACCCTGTTAGGTCAGGTCTACGCAGCATTTAATGGGAAATACGTCGTCGATACTGCCGGGCGTATCTCCCATCGTTAATTTGACGTGTTACGTTACGTACGTCACATTACGACGTAGAATGTGAAATTTCACTGGAAAAAAATGATATATTCATGTAGATTGACAGAACAATAAACGTCCTGAATATATGAGTCGTAAAGCGGTAAAGTGAATCAAATACTTGAGGCGAGTTGTGTCAAGAAACAGAATAATAGAAGATTGTCTATCTATCTACGTATTGTGTATGACACGATAAATTAATATGAATGAAGAAAGGAACTTCCTTTCCTTTCTGTCGCACGCTCAGGCTATGCTCTGACGTCATTCTGTTCCAATCGGGACCCTATTGCGGAGAGAATCTCAACGATCTGACATCATCTGACTGATATCACTAGCGCAAAGTGGCGCCCTTCAAAATAGATACGTTTTTAGAGCTGAAAAAGTTGATTTGCGCCAGTAGAGTAGTTGTCAGTTGGTAAAGTCGATGTATCAAAAAAATCCTACAAGCCGCAAAGCATTTTTAAAAATTTTATTAGATATTTTATATGACTTTACCGTAATTTTGAAACAATTTTTTTTCTTTTAGAACAGTAGCAACATTTGGCACAAACAATCTTCCTCTCTTTTTTGATATTTCATAGATTCATAATTAAATTTTCGTCGTGAGTTGGTTTTCCTGGAAATAGTAGATTTTTGCTGCTTCTACACAGAATATCTGTTTTATAATATTAAATGTTTGTTACATTGATTGAAGTTAAGCAAATACATTTCATCAAAATTAAATTTAATAAGTTTAGAGGTAAGTAATATACTTTTTAATATAGTCTTAAAACTGAACATAAAGAGTATTAGCGTGTTTCATAAATTTTTGTGTGTTCACTGTCGGTTTGTTTTACCGAATAGCTTGCTTTATTAAAAAAGTACGTCTGTATTTTTGCGGGAGAGAACTTTTACAGAGTTGTCTATATTTATGCAAAAGTGAGGCGAGGTTAGTGAGTGCCGCCTATCTACCCTAACTACCTCTGTACTCCATAAACTCTGTAAAATAAAGTCACCCGTAATCACACAGTCACGTAGAGTCATCTTTATTCACATAATAATATAGTCACCTGTATTCTCTCTATACGAGCTATTCATTATCTAATATGGTTTTGCCGCTCTCTTTCTGTATCGTGCATTGTTCATGAAAAAGAGGGGAACCCCCAATGGAGGTTCATGATCAGTGATCACTCATTATACTTCATCACGTTGCATGGATGAAGTCACATGCGCGACATGCAAATTAGAATTGTGCCTCACATGAATTTTGACCTACAAGGTGACTTAAAGACATTTTTAGCATAGCGCATGTTATACCCGCGCGGCATGTATCTGTATTAGTTATGGATTATTCTCCCCACGTATACTGGTTAGATTATTATGATTAATCTTTAGAAAATTCTTTGGACGGATTTTCGAATTTGTAATATCCCGTAAATCAATGCAGAGGGAACTTTTTAAAAATTTTCTCGTTTTTTCGGTACAAAAAAAGAGAGGTTAACTAGATACATAAAAATCAAAATATGCTTGCTTGGGTGTTTAAACGAGGAGTATAGGAGTTGTATATTCGTTGCTATACGATCCATATGATTGCGATGAAACTTTGGAAATTTGATGTCCGCGTGCCCGCAATGGTTTTAATATACATTCAATAGTGAGCTCTGGCATCACAAAATTATGCGATGAAACTTTGGGGATTTGATGTGTGCATGCCCACGATGATTTTTATGTATATAATAGTGAGCTCTGGCATTATGAAATTTCCATAAAAAAATTCAATAGGTGGTACGCGAGCTGTTTGGAAACTGAATGTATCGGGACTGAATGTATGGAATGCGGGAGGGGGAAGGGGAACTCGGTTGGGGGTTCGCGGAACGGGGGAAGCGGGAGAAGGGAGTGGGGAGTCGGAAGGCGGAGTAGGCACGCTTGAGAGGAAGGAGATGCGGGAGAGGCCTGGGAGGCGGAAGGGAAACGGGACGATTGGGAAAGGACACGCAAGGAGAAACATTTTCTTTATTAAGTGGCATAGCAACGCATGCTGGGAACTCGCTAGTGTTTTTTAAAAAATGAAGCAGGATTAGAATTAAAAGCATACCAATTTTTTTTTATTTACTACTCGTATATGTCATTTTGTGCTTGGAATATATTTCATATGAATTCGAATTGTATCATATATCATGTAAAATGTTTTTTCCAGTATTTTTCGAAAAAATAACGTGGGCATGTGAGAAATTACCCAAACTTTCCGTTGAAATATAGCCCACATAAAACATCGTTATTTGATAAAATACTGCCCTGATGAAGTTTATGAAGGTATAATATTATGAAAGCGGTAGGAGACCAAGATATAACAGTTTATTAGTGGTTTATTCAAAGGATTCTTTTATATTATATTTTTATATCTAGTAGTTATTAACAATACAGAAGATAATTTTTGAAATCATTTTCTTTATACAATTAGTGAAAATATTGAAAATCAATGAAGAATATCGTCTCATTAGATTGACAATAAATACATATTTTAATTGATTTATAGCTAGTGATATAATTAACGTTGTACCTAAGCATAATATTATTGTTAAAAAGTTTTGGTTGCTTTAAAAAACAGCATTCTTGCTTAGTTTTTAACATTGTCCCCCTTTAAACACGATACTATATATACTAGCTTTTGCCCGTTGCAGGCAACTAACGGGTTAAAACACTACGAAACGCATGGTCCAATGATAAATTCTCCTTTTATAATAAACAATTTGCAATCTTTAGAGCACAGGGTGGGAATGCTGTCCTTGTTCTACCGGCATTTCAAAGGAAGATGTTCCGAGGAACTAGCGTCATTGATTCGTTCGGCACCGGTGCAAGTCGCGAAACACGTCTATTGTGCGCCTAACATTTGTATACAGTTGAAATTTGTCACACGAGAACGGGTCATTTCCGGCCTCTGTATTTCCTCTCTCCTACAACATTGGTCTCTTCAAGGTCCAGGGTCACTCCTTCCTTTCCTCGAAAGACCGCTCTACAGAGCATCTAGAGAGATGACTTTGGCATTAATGTAAAAAAGTAAGTAAATAACAATTTTATGAAGAGGATTTAAAAAAAGTAAACATAATGATTGTAATGCTCTTTTATTTGTTTGGCGAAAAATTATCAAGAAATTATAATTACGCGAAAATGTAATTTACTAAACTACAGCTTATTATTATCATCACTCATTCGACCTCTAGTAAGTACAGTGGAACGGTAACCGCATAAAAAAGAGCACTTGCATAACAGTACATGACAGAATAAGTGAGGTAATGTTAGTTTATTTTAGGTTAGTAAAGGTGTTTTGTCCCGTAACTTGTCTTTTATTTACTATTTTGTTTCCGTTACTAACTTCATTTTGACATGGAACCTAGTGGTACACGTAGTGACGTAGCTCACACGGCGCGTCGGGCGTCGGCGTCGAGCGTAGTGGCGCGCGGTGGCGAATTCCACACCGCGACGCCTCTGGGGACGCCGGCCTCGCTCGTTAGGGAGGCAAATACGGCCTAACAAGGTTGACGACTTATAAAAAGCCCGACCTGTGCCTCATATAGTCATATTTTTGCCTGGCGCGAAATGCGAATTACTGCCATCGGAATATAAATGGCGGAAAATGTCAACTCTCAAAGGAAATTTGGTATCTATAAACGAACAGACCAATAAGATATGGGGGTTTGTTTAAATAAATCATTTGTTATTTTTGAAGTGAAAATTTCTTTACCACCATTGTGATTTGAAACTCGATGAAACGGAAACGAGCGACACTAAAAAGAGAAAAACGCATGCATCTATAGGATTTAGCCTACGAGAGAAAGCAATAAAATATTTATTGATTTCACGGGTAATCGGTTCCAATATAATACGACAAATCCACAGTCGTATCCAATTATTCTTCGGTGTAGTGGTATAAAGCGCCTGACGACCTTTGCAGATATTTAGCCCACCAAGGAACGAATCCTATGAAATAAAAAAAAAATGTATTTTTGAAAAATCAATATCTAATCTTAAAACCACTCAAAAATGAACAAGCAAAAGATGACACAAAAAGCGATATCTAACAACTTTGAAGAAGAAAACACATTCAAAACACATTAGATGACCCAATTTATAGGAAAAGGTGCACTGGAATTCAATAACAAAAATATTGAAAAAATCTTCTTTCATATTGATAAAAAAGTGCTCCGTAGTCTCCCGACTAGTTTAGTTTTCTGAAGATTTAGTCTTCTACCGCGTGTGAATTGCACAATTTGATTATTTTTTATATGTTTTTACTCTTTACATATTTATATTACAAAGATATTGTATGTTGTCCTCCAAGCTAGGAGTTCACATCACCCATCTTTCACTAGTTTTAGTATCACAATTTTTGAACAATATGAAGACTAAAATCCAACAATTTGTTGAACGAAGTTCAATTTCATTCCAGTAATGTTAATTTGCAAGTTTACCAGACCCAGAGAATATCTAGCTGCGGTAAAGTAAAAAAATATTGAAGTTTTAATGTTTTAATTAAAAAGAGCTCCCGAACCAAATCAAAACTTCACCGCGATTAGTCCAGTGAGCAGGGTGTACCCAGCACCAGCGGCCCAACAGCCTAGCAGCCCTGAGAGGCATGTCTGTTTAATGTCCTCCCCAGCCATAGGTTAAGATGCTCCGACCTCCATATCTTGTCATTAAGCCTCGCGAAATGAGGCGATAAAAGTTTTAAGTGTTGTGGCGGGTACGTCGGTAGACCGCGTTAATATTATAAGATGAAAAAAGTTTAATTAGGAACACAACGTGGCGTGATCTAAGAAGAATTAGTAGCTCAAGAACCGGCTAATGTTTGCTCGTAAAAGTTTATTAATTTTTTTTTGATGAATCAAAAACGATTTGTATATCTGAATGGCTTAACTAAGCTTTTGGAGCTATTTTCTAACACTCTTAAGGCCGCTTTACCAAACCAACGTTGAACCGGCGCGCGCGACGCATAATAACGTAATTACCAATAATCCTAACTAAGGTGGTAGACGTCAAACCGATTTGGCATCTAAACGACTTTCCTACTTTTAATACAGTTTATTTTTAGAAATATTAAATGAAGGGTACTTTATAAAGTTGAACAATGCCAAGTTGTTATTCCTTGAAATTTTGCGCCGCTAATATCCGAAAATGAAACCCGATAGCAAAGTGATTCTCAGAAATTCTCGAGATCTTGATATCGATATTCAGTGAATATATATACGAGTATGTATTATTTCGGTACAGACGTACGAATACAAAATTATTCCTGTGCGTAGACAATAAGGAACTCCAGTGAAAAATATTATGGCTTTAAAAAAATATGTTCATATAGACCAATAAACGCTGATTCTGAATATATAAGTTTTATTTAATAATATTAAACGCAGAGTTTTAAAAAAAATATTAAAAAGTCAATTTTTAAACCTCTCGTCAAAACACAGTGTCAAGTTGGCATTACTGAAATGGTTAGTGGTGACGTCACTGCTAACTATTCACCTAGTGTGTTGAAGTGTATCAAGATGTATTGACATTTGAAATCTTACGCCACGTAAGACACGCACGCCATTCAACATTTCGTGTTTTTTTGGTTATTTTCATACTGTTATAGAGATTTAGATAAATAATAGTTGTTGTGTTTATTGGAAACATTATTTAGGCTCTCAACAATTAAAATTATGACGGAAAAGGGCTATATTTGAGGATAAATGTAATCGTAAATATAGTCATAAATAGGTCATATTTGACATTTGGTTTACGATACATCGATCGTATTTTCGAATTGTTTTTAGTACCAAGGGCTTTTTATACAAATTATTACACAATCGTCATGATCAGTGTATTATAAATACCAGTGTTTTTGTATGTGTTATACATAAAACAATGTACAAAGTCAGGCCTGAACACAAAATTTGATGGCTTACGATGTCATTTGTATTTATGATGAAAAAGATGATTTATTGTTTTTATATTGCACTTTGGTAAAATACAATAACAGTAGCGGTGAGATGTGGACATTTTACCAATGTTTTTCTATATTAAAAGCAGTTAATCTTGAATAAAAAACGCCTCGACTTCTCACACAAAAGTCATCGAGTCATCCTATAGTCATTCCGCCATTAATTCT
This sequence comes from Limnephilus marmoratus, assembly GCA_917880885.1. Taxonomy (NCBI): domain Eukaryota; kingdom Metazoa; phylum Arthropoda; class Insecta; order Trichoptera; family Limnephilidae; genus Limnephilus; species Limnephilus marmoratus. The sequence goes on along the minus strand of OU862919.1, from coordinate 24,007,519 downwards.
TCCATTAAAAATTTCAAAATGACAACTTGAAAGTAAATAAAACTATCGGTGGGTGATGAGTCACACGATCCACCATAGATAAGGTGGTTTTCGGGGGCACTTGAGAATTAAAACTTTGACAATTATTTTAACTATTAAAACTAACTATAAAAATAAAAATGCAGTTATTTAACTTTGAAGGTCTTTATTCATTAAAAAAAATTGGACTGGAGTTCTCTATTCGTGTTTTTAATTTCGATGATTTAATTGATGTAAAAATTCTTAAAGTAAACCTTCAACCGAATAATATAAGTAACGGTGATTTAATTAATTGACGTATGCACGTTGATAAAATGAACGTATGGAAAAAGCATATTAATTTGACCTATTAAGATTATCTTCGTCTGACACAACGCACGTGAGCCGTTCCCATCTCTCGAGCACCTTATTAAATAATTGCAAATTGATGGAGAGGCCCGAATACATTATTATAGTTAAAATTTGAGAAGTCGGTATGGGTACCGCCACACCGGGAACCATTTATTGGATTACCAACATAGAATTAGAACGAAGCTAACGAGAAAATTCCAAAGAATTAAACACAATTAACAAAACATATGGTGAGGCATAATTGATTTTTTTTACACTAGCTAAACACAGAAGGCCCCGAGGAAAATAATTCTTCTCAGGGTCTATGTTATCTTTGGGGATGCTGGGTGGAGGTATTTTTGGGAGAGGAAGGAGAAAGATATGCTGTGACGGGGGGTAGGAATCAAAGGGTCAGTGTGTCCAGGAGTGACGCAGTATGAATCCATCCCGACGCAAGGTGATGTTCCCAGAGAGACCTGTTGAAGAAGTCTAAAGGTCTCTCTCAACCAGTCTCTCCCGAACCGGCCGAACAGTAAGTGGGCTAAGACTTGGACAAAACCTCACCCCAATAGCCCGGGCAACCCCTCTAAGTCATCAAACGTAGCGTACCGCTTGGGGTGACTTAGAGCAGAGGTGTTGGTTATCTAAAAAGGTGTTGGTTCCCGGTCGGCGGTACACATCGCACGAATTGTAAAATTTTGATTTTCACATTTGGACCAATAGAACGAATGGGTAGAGAATATATGGCATAGGTACACGAGAAAACATGCGCAAATAAAAGTCGGGGACCCCTCAGGAAGAAGTTGCGTGATGAATAGGATCTGGCCAGAGATGAGTTAAAAGAAGAGTAATAGATTGGACGATGTATGAATGCGAATGAAGAAAGGAATCGATTTTACGACAGTTTTACGCCGGTTTTTCTCTTCCTTTACCTGGAAATAAATGAATCGAGGGCTTGTTTGTTAGTTTTATAATACGTGGTTCTCTTGCTAAAAGCATCCATTTTCATACATTTAGTGATCGATCTATCAAGATGTTTCTATTCAATTTGTCTGGGAGGAAAAATTATTATTACAGAATAAGCAAAATGATAGATGATGCTTGTTTTGTTGGCAAGTATACAATATTCAAGAGAAGTTAAAAACGACATAATGCGGGCAGAGGATAAGGAATATTCACAAACAGTTTTCTACGGAAAGTTTACCTCACACAATTCATAACGGGAAAAAAATATTTACAATTTTTTAGAAGTATCAGGCTTCAATTTTTATTGATTGACTTGTTAATAATTTTAGGTAACATATTGATGGATCGTAATCCATCAATGTGGATCGGAGTGCTACCATCACGTTCAATATTTATTGTTCAATAATATCGAGATATTTATGGAACGTGCAGACTGTATTGATGGATTACAATATGGATCAAAGGATGTCTAGATACCTGAGTTCCGTATCGTGATTCCACGGATCTTAATAAATATGGCGTAGGCTACATGTTCCACATTTATCACAATCCAGAATTCAGGAATCTAGAAATCCTGTGATACATATTGTGATCCGTCAATACGCTAATCTATTCCATAAATATCTGCGGATCACAAACAAATATTGAACGTGTAGGGCAGTGGCGGACTAAGCCCGTGTCCTGGTGCGTTAAAGCCTTGTTTAGGATTTGATCAAGGGATGGAGGCATTTGGAGGCCCTCCAGGGCCAGAGGCCAGGACTTCCGCCCCCCTGTTAGTCCGCAGTAATACCTACATCCTTAATTTTTGAAAAAATACAATAAAAACCAAGATTGGACAAAATACAAGTCACATAATATAAAAGCAAAGTTGACAAAATATAAGTTACATTGAATAAGACTGAAATAAAAGTAGATAATTTGGCAAAACCCTCCAAATCAACGATAACATAAATATGTAAAATTGCTGTTCACAATAGTTTATGAACTGGGTAGAAATATTTTCGTTATTTATTTTTGGGGTGTTATGCCGTGGTATTCCACCTCCTTCTTTTCGAAACCTGAAATGAAACGTAGAAACTTTCTTTGAATTCTTTCAACATTATGAATACGAATTTTGAAGAAGGGAGACCAAACTGTGGAGTTATGTTCTATTAGGCTTCTAACAAGGGTGTTATGCTTTGTAACGATTCAAAGTTTTTAATTGTTCTTAATATGGATCCTAATACCCATATTTACAATTTGTTGAATATAGGCCGTGAAGTCTAGGTTCTTTATCCATTATAATGCCAATCTCCGTCTCTTTTTCTAAATTTTAAAAGTTTACTTAATAGTCGAATAAAAGTGATGTTTTTGGTTTTTTTGTGATGTATTATTATACCATTTTAATGGAATTTCACCAAAAATTGTCAACAGAAATATGACATTAATGTATTGGACAAGACCAAAAATCAAATTAAATCCTTGGACACCAGAATTGAGTAAATGCAATTACGTCTGAAACAAAAATGTCCATTAATGAAATGTTTTAATTTGTAAAATGCATTTATTCGGATCCCATTAAAACTGTTAGAGTCGGATAACAGAGTCAGTTATCTGTAGGATTAGTGGAATAATTGCTACCAACTCCCAATCACACGAGGGACAATAGGTATCTCGTTATTTCACAAAGCCAGATTATATCTGACGGATTATTTTTCCAACCAGCCACAATCATCATTGTGAGTTATGATTCCCATTAACAGATTGCATGTTCTATGATATATTTATTGAAATGGAGAAGTATAAATTGAGTCTAGTTAAGCAGAAAGCAGCCGGTCCAAGCCAAAACAACCAGAGAAAAAAACAGAGGGTTCAATTCATTCGCGGTAGAAGTGAAAACTAAAGTAGACAAGGGTTGGGAGGCTTCGAAGCACCGCACAAATAGGAGTCCGATTATACTATCTCACTCTCTCACAGGCTAAATCCTATAAATGGATGTGTTTTTTTAGTGTCGCTAATTTTTGTTTAATCGAGATTCAAATCAGGTGCTGAAAAAGTTTTCACTTCAATAATCACTTTTGTGAACGGGGGAATATTTTTATCTGCGTAACCTAACAAAGTGTAGTTTGTTATTTAAATTACCAATGTTACCGTAGATCAAGGATCGGCAGACCACGGCTCGAGAGCCGCGTGAGGCTCCTAACATGGGCGTTTGCGGCTCTTCAGACATCAATTTGAGGGTCTCCAGGAACCATTTATTGGATAACCAACACCCTTGCTATAGGTTGCAATACAATGTTATTTACAATGACACCCACCAAAAGACTTGCTTCCTAAGAAATTCGAATTATTTTTAAAGAATACCTATAAATTTACCTTGCCTAGCAGTCCTCGATCTCGACCGTTTGGATTTTCATCTGTCCGTAAATTTGTTTATTGTTTGTTAAGTTTCAATTCCGGTTAAAGGAGGTAGATACCTACCTACTATATTTTATTACGCCAGAGCATGATTGCTGTTTCTACCACATGTCATGCTGTCATATCGGAAAAATCAATATTATTGTAACTCCTGGCCTGAACAAATTGTATAATTCCGTATTGTTTTATAAAATATTTGTGGTTTATAATTAAGTAGGTGGGTATTTAAGTACCTACTAACCAATCTAACTATTTTAGAGGAAATTATGGCTTTGATAAATCAAAGCCAAACTAAGTAACACACTTTTTTGGACGCTCTTCACAAAAATACTTTTAGCCATAATTCGATGTGATGTTTTTAAACATCAGCCTTTTATCTTTTTTCACAGGAATGTTGAATGGTTGATTGAATACTTGTCATTAAATGACCAGTTGATCGAAAATAATCTCGAATACAATCAATCACTTACATTAAGAGCTTAACATCTTCCTTATCTTTATTAGCCCAAGCAACTCTGTTTCCGAGAGGTTTTTTCTTGCAAAACCACAACATAATTCATCACCGTCTGAAGCTCTACGAAGTTTAGTGATTGTGGAAGTTGATGTATTTTCATATTCGCTGATCGATAGTGGATATTTTTAATGGTTTTTAGTAAGTAGTAGTTCAGTGATTACGGATTCAGAGCTTTATAATTTTTATTCCACTTTCTTCTATCTCTTCGATCTTGACACTAATATCAGCCATTGTAAAGTAAAAAATAAGTACATAATGAGTGTTCATATTTACTACGTTAAAAGATCTTTCACTAAGTATAACTTATGTTGAAAAGGGATTAAGCCGGTTACACGCTGTAAGTATCTATCTATCCTATTATCATCAGAATATTAAAAACAATGATTTTTTTTCAAAATAAACAATGTTAAAAACAATGAATATTCTTAAAACAAAGAAGAAGATTAAAAACCGATTTACAGTGTAATAAACAATGAATACTCTTAAAAAAATGACAAAATTAAAAGATATGATTAACAATGAACATTTTTAAAAACAATAAAAAATGTAGCAGCAATAATTAACGTCAAAACAATGAAAAAAATAAAAACAATGAAAAATATTCAAAAGAATGAACAATTTTAAAAAACAATGAACAATGTTGAAACAACGAACAATGTTAAAAACAAATCCGGCTCGAAGGACCAAAAATGGTGTCGCGAAACTGCGACTCCACTGTAAATTGGCGTTAAGTGCTGCAGAGCAAAGCCTATGCAACCCTCGAAGGACCAGTCCCGAAACTACGTGATCGCTAAGTTATACGGGACGATTAAATAACATACACTCGCAAATTGGGAGGCGGGAATGGGTACCGCCGCCCCGGGAACCTTTATTGGATAACCAACACCTCTGCCATAGGTCACCCCAAGTGGTTCGCTACGTTTGGTGATTTAGCAGGGGTGCCCGGGTTTATGGGGTGAGGTTTGTCTAGGTCTTGGAGGCGGATGACCAGGACACACTGAACCCCAGATTCCTACCCACTCCTTAAACCCTTTTCCTTCCCAGAACTCTCCTCTCCTTCCTTTCCTTTAAAAAACCCTCCACACAGCATCCCCAAAGTTGACATAGGCCCTGAGGGAAATTATTTTTCTCAGGGCCTCCTGTGTCGCGCTCACGTAAAAAAAAACCTGATGGATAGTCAGTCGATAGTTCATATCTGTGCTTTTGGAAAATTAGATAAGCCTAGAGTGGAAAAAGGAAAAAAAGGACTCACCGTTGTAGATGGGGCCTCGCTGATCTCCAGTTTATGGTGTACAATTATCAAAGTAAAAATAACGAACAATATTAAAAACAATGAACAATATTAACACAACGAACAACGTAAAAATCAATGAAAATTATGGAAACTATGAACAATGCTTAAGTTGAAAAGTTTTACATATAAATAAAATATTTTTGTCGGATACGAACCACTATTTAATGTTTTCATTATAGCAGAAGCTTACGTATCGCGAAATGCAAATGCAAGCTGAATAATGACCTATCAAGTAGAAGTTTCTCTATAAATTCGCTTGTTAACGTTGGTGTTTCATAATTCACGGGGATCTCGCTCACGTGGAAGTTAGACAATGTTGAGAAACGGGGCACATTGTTACCAGAATACAAGGGATATTAGTATATTAAAAAAGGAAAATATTAATTTTTCGGATAGTAGTGAGGCATAGAATTGGCAAATGAAGGGTTGATTGAAAGCATTGGAAATGAGTTTTCGTACAATATAGGATGTAAAAAATATGTATTTGACGGCCTCTATGGTCGAGGGTTCAGACTGTTGACGGAGGCCGCAGTTTCGAATCCCGGCGCGTGCAAGTAAACTTTATTAATTAATTTGTATTATTTCGCAATTAATTAATTAAAAATAATATACAATGCATTTGCGGCACGTTCCAGAGCGGAAGATACACTCAGTATCCTAAATGGTTCGCCAAGTTTGGTGCCCTAGTAGGGATTCTAGGACTCACGCGGATGCATCTGCCCAACAACTGCGTTGTGGGCCGGATCGGGAGAGACCGGTTGAGGGAGGACCCTTTGACTTCTCCAGCCCGGCTCTCTCAACCCATCACTTTGAACACACGCACGAACCCACTAGGAGGGACGAAATCATACGTCAATCCTGTAAATATTGGCCCCGGGTGCCACCCGATGGGGGTGACACCCAACCGTGAAAAAGAAATTACGAAGGATATTGTCACGAAAATATTGAACACGGTCTGTTATTTCGAAGCTCTATGGCTCCCCGCGGAAAGCTCCCTCTCGTAGTTCGTGCCCCGAAACGGAAAATGTTTGGGTCTAACGGGGGGGGGGGGGGGGGGGGGGGTGACACCATGTTATACGCCTCGGGTGCCTCCCATGCTAGCTATGCCACTGGTCCCAAGATTACTTACTACCCATCCCACACATTTTCCTTCCCACAACTTTTTCGTTTTCCTTTACTTAAAAAGACCCTACATTCAGCATCCCAAAAGATGACACAGAAATCTTGTGCGTAGTTAAAGTAAAAAAATAAAGTATCGCCCTGGTGTAAGACCATTATTCACAAATGAAAAGTTGGTTGAAACGTATTTAGCCGCGTTTCGTAGTCAGATCTTAATAGCTATGTATTTCACAATCTTCCCCTTCCCCATCTTCTACCCCCCTCCATTTCATTCAGACTCACGACATACCTCAATTATTAGGGTCGCCATATTCCCACTGCCTCGGAAGAGTTGGAATCTGTTGGGATTCTTGTGCGGTATTTATTCGCTTTAAAAATCTTTGTTAGTCGGTTCCGATTTACGTCACATATCAATTACTAATCTCTCACATATCATTTATCAAGCTTTTTGTAATCACGACCACTCAGCAAGACTCAGAAAAAAGTTTTTTATAACGTTTTTCAATTTGATTCCGTTTCAGAGAGACATTTTCACGGCCCGCATTTTCCACTGAAGAATTTTTTCCTTAAAAGGAATTTTCGGTCACCGCTTTTCTTTGCGAGTCACATTTTTTGTAACTTTTACGATGAATGGAATATAATGAAATTTATATCCTGAAAAACGGAAAAGAGAACCGAGCAAGGTAACTTTTGTAATTGTATACATTTAAATAACAAATAAAAAATTGAAAGCGATGTCATTAATCTCTGCAAGAAAGAAGGGTTTTGTAATGCATTACAAATTTCTGTCTGTCAGTACAAATATTAAAATTTGTTCATTAATTTTCATAAAAAAATGTTTTTTTTCGTTCATTCGCAACTTTCAGTTTTTGATTTAACGAAATTTTAACTCACTGAATTTGTAATTTGTTTTATTCCTCTTTTGATTAGTTTAAGTTTGCCTTTAAAACTATTTTTGTTTTAGTTTTTAAAATGATATTTGATGGTTTGCTCTTTTCAAATCCGTATAACCAACACCAGCTGTCGCGTACCCGGCGTTGCTCAGGGTATTATTTTGAATGGTTATAATTGGTGTAAATTTAATATAGTTCTCCTTTTAACCGACAGGGTGAAGAGAACTCAGTTCTCTGCGCAACTGCACTCTGGCGGTAGAAAGGCGAACCAAACGTTAATACATAGTTTTTTCCCTACATTTTGGTTTAAAATGTAGACAAGAGTGGAGAGGCTTCGAATTCGAGAGGCACAAAGAGGAGACCGATTATTTTTATCTCATTCTCTTGCAGGCTAAATCCTGTAGATATATGTGTTTGTCTCTTTTTAGTGTCGCATTTTAGTTTCATCGAGTTTCAAATCACAATGTTGCTAAAGAAGTTTTGACTTATGCCTCATTAGAGAATGCAAAGCCTATTAGTTCTGGGTGCGCAACAACTAAATTATGAAGTTAGTGCTGTCGCTAATTAAATTTTACTTCAAAATAATCCAATCACTCTGTTTATTTATATGCTTGCGGTAAAACAACAGTAACTCAAAATTCGTTTGGTGCCCAGGCGTAAATTAAAATTAATATTATAATAGTGTTAGTTATATACAACGTGTCCGGAAACTCGTAGTACAAGCGGGAAACTGGTGAATCTACATCACGTAGAGAACCCAAAAAACTTATTTTTTCGATTTTAATATTATTTTTTTTCTATTTTTCCATTTTTTCGGCAACTAAAGGGTAAAAAATAATTTTTGAACCCGGTTTGCCCTTCGATGCATTTTATAAGACATTACACAGCTGAAATCAATCCCCTAGTAAATTTTTTTTTCAAATTTAACCAAAAAAATTCCAACATCGATTTAATCGAAAACGAAAGCTCAAATCAAAAAAGTTATATCACAAATCGACCCCGAATGAGATGTAGATTTACCAGTTTCCCGCTTGTACTACGAGTTTCCGGACACCGTGTATTAATATATTAATTATTAAACGTACTACTTTCGGTTATGAGTCTATGGAAATAACTCTGCTACAATGAACTCTGATTTATTTTTAATTTAAGTGTCGTTTTCAAAATTGGAACTGATGTGCCATGAATTCAGACTATCCCGCATTATAATAATGAGGTTTTAATTATAGAACCGGGCTAACGGAAAAACAAATATGGTAATTTCTAAAATAATGTGTAAACATACCTGATTAAATTCCCCACAGTAAGATATTTTCACTTATTTTTTTTATTCCCGAAAACAATTAAGAAAAAAATTACAACAATGAGAGTATTTTTATTTTCTTTTTATGTTGACGAATAAATTTTCTATATCGATTTGAATCGTGCCATTTTCCGCCAAAACAACATGTTCGTTTTTATTCGTGAAATCGGCGGCGTTGACGTCACGGGAGGCAACGTTGGTGCTAGCAGTGTGACGGTTCTATGTCATAATGACGTTGTAGCCAGTTGTAGCCGTCTGGAAATGTAAGTTTTTTCAAATTAATAATTATGAAAATTACAAATTTTTAGTATAATGATCAGAATCTGAAAAATAAACTTTAACAGCTTTACTCATCATAAAACCGTACCACGGCTCTGTAGCGTCGCGGTAGCTACACAGTGGAGTAAGCCTACACTGCTCAGGGTAAAAATCTTTACTCATCATCATAATGTTTCTCGACAGCTGTTATGATTTTTTTACGGTAGCAACACTGCTCCAAAGCTCAAAAAGGCGGCCAATTTAGCATTTCGCGGCGTGTTGCGAACTTCACGTTTATTCATACGTCAACATCAGTCAACACAACGTTGGCTTTGGTAAATCTGTATTTAGACCTAAAATCTCCTTCCGTGAGTGCCACAAATGGATCGTACCTTTTTTAAACCTTTTCCGTGGCCGTGGTGCACGAATGCCGCGAATACGGTCATTATTTGCCATAGCTCCGTTCAAAACATCAAGATTCTCGTAAAAGTTCGCCATTTCGTCAGTTACAACGCACGGGGTACTGAGTTAACCCTGGTGATCGGGTGGTTTAAATTCTGACAGCTACTACATCTCCCGTACAGCGACTCGGTAAAAACACGCGCGATTAATCCACCATGTTGAGTAACAATTTCACCTAACCCGGTCTTGCTCCGAGGTTGTATCTTATTTTGCGATGATGAGTAAGACTGTAAATCTTTTACAGCTATTCGTAGCTAATGAAAATTAAATAAAACTAGAGCACCTTCAGTCATGAACAGTAATTAAAACAGTTTTCAGATAATATTACTATCAGATTTCGTACGGTGAGATTTTGTTTACGTAATTATTGTAAATTCCGAAAATTTCCACTTGCAATAACAGTTGGTGGTGGTGAAAATCTGTACAGATTAATTCCTAACAAATTGAAGCGTGGGAACTAGAAACTCTCCGCGTGACAATATTATATGCGTAAGCAATTCATTTGCGTCTGGCTCCGGTTACCAATTAAATTGTAACGAGTCAAACTTTGTAAATTAGTAGCCGAAACCGCACACAGTGGAGTTGTTCACATTATTTTATGTTTGTGCTTTCACGTCAGCTTTCATTTCGGAATGTTTCATTATTCGACGTCAACCACGGTGACCTTGCTTTAATAAAGATGGCGCTGGAAGGCAACGACCGCGACGTTACAATATTATAGACGCGCGGTAGAAGTCTCAAAGTGGCAAACCAAAACAAGACAATTGGATTGTCTTCGATTTCGTAGTTTTAGTACTAAACTGCCGCATGTCGCGTAAGGTCGAGTCCTCTTACCTTTAAGAAAATTGAATTAAAAATGCTCTCAAACACTTGTAAATTGTAAAAGCCAAAGAATATCATATCATTTTATTTTTATTTATTTTTATTTATTTATTTTTATTTATTTATTTGTTTATTAAGACATACACAGTACATTAAAATACAGATTAAAAGTATGTTAAATTAAATTATTACATGGTTATGTACCTATTACGTAAGTCCATAGAATGTCATTTGGTAATTATGCCTGAGATATGAACCGGTCTAGTAACTTAATTATTGAATGAATTAGTAATAATAATAAAAAGGAAGAAAAAAGGGGGGGGGGGGATAAGGAGACATTTTAAAATCAAGAATTATGTGCTCACTAATTGTAATTGACTGATTAAAGTTTAATGAAAAGTTAAGTGTAAATAATTTTAAAACAATTATATCACGCCAAGAAATTTAGACCCTGATATACTTCACGACCCCAGAGACAAAGAAATAATCCCAGTTCAAATTTACCGAAGCAAAGTTTAAAAATGGATTACAGAGCGTAACTCACACCTGGCGGGTGCGGCGAGCAGAAGCTCCATCGCGAATGGCCGCCACGCCGAGACTAAGCGTCACAGAGCGTTCAACGTGGTAGGGATTTGACAAGGGGAAACCAGGCTACACGCCAGTGTTGCAGGATTGCGCGTAAAATCATTCCTCGCGACCGCAGCGCCTTGGAGACTTTATTTTACGGACAGCCCTAGTACCTAAATACTAACAGCCTTACTAATAACAAAACGCCTTAACGAGCGGTCAACTGCATATTTGTTGCTTGCGCGGTGTACTGTGTTTTTACGTCTTTACTAATAACACAATCACGTATTTTATGATTTTTATGTTGGTCCCCTTGATTCTCACATAGATCTGCGCAGGCGCGCGGCCATCTTGTTTTATAAGCTTCGCGGTAAAACAATGTTTGACAATATTCAGTTGTATTTGCAGTTAATTTTTATGTTTTTGGAGATAATTTTCGTTTAAATGATCAATTCAATATGATATTAGTATAATTCAACATAATTACCAATGCTGGCGTTATTTTTTTTCAGTTTTAGTGCTTCAAATATTGTTTTGTTGATGATTTAGTTTCGTTAAAGATAGGTTTTAGGTTATTTCTGAAATTTAATTTTTTTAACGACTTTTCTGCGTGAATTTAATAAAACTTCCATAAAAGTAATATTATTTAATAATGTAAAAGCCTCATGCATATGTAAATAAAAACAAATTCGAGAAATCGAAGTATTAATTGCGTAAAAATGAATCCAAGATGTCAGATTTTTTCAGTTATTTTTTCGGAATTATTGTTATATTTTTTTATCCATTTTAATTGTATGAACGAGATAAAAAGTGAAGTGATAGTTTTCTTCCAAATTCATAAAGTAAGAGGTGTGTATTTTTTAAATTTTGAATTTTCCAAAATTTTTCGACCATTTAACAGAATATGTTTACAGTCAGCCGTTTTTTTTCAAATTTTTTCATGTTGAAACTTAAAATACTGCAATTTTCAAAAACGATCGTATATTTCAGATACAAAAATCTAAAAGGCAATTCTATCTAGTTTCTATAAAGGTATATGCTTTTACGACATCTTCAAAAATAAGAAATATACAAGACATTTAAAATACGTTGAAAAAATTCCAAATTTCCTTCGGACATCAATCGTTAAAACAGAGATAAACTACCCTCTCAGGCCGTGTAAACAATGTGTATTTCTTTCAATGAACAATTTTTTTAATTAGTAATGTTTTCACATCCGCGGCCGTTTGTCAATTGAATAAAATTTTCACTGGGTTTTTTAGTAAGGCTGCTAGTAGGTAATATATTTTAGCAGGCAATTGTTTTAATTCTATATTTGAAATTTGCGTAATAGCAAAATATTATATTGCTTACGTTTGCAGGTCATTTAAAAGTGGAACCGGAGGGAACCTTGGAGGGCCAAGTTTTTGCTAACGCGATTTGAATTGGTTTGAATTTCAATATCAATCGATTTGAAATTCAAACCAATTCAAATCGCTGGTTTACCAATTCAAAATTTGTTTCGCACATGTGAAACACAGCTAAGGTTGCATTTAGAGATTTTAGATATAACATGTAATTTCTTGTTAAGAAACATGATTATAAGGGCCATAGACAGTATGTACGATAAAATTCTGGAAGAATTTTCAAACCTTATTTAATAAACCTTAGGTTTCAGCCGTTTAAATTTCGGGTTCAAGGCACATCGTCCGTCGGGGAAATTTCCAGCGTTCTATTGGGACAGTTGGACCTGACTCAGGGTTCGACCATCAACTATCGACTGCTGAATAAGCTTAAAGTGAAATGACGGGTCGATACTGACAGAAAAATCTACTTGAGCCTTATTTTAAAATAGTTTTGTTGGGCTATTCCCAGTGGGATATATTATGAGTATAACACCGGTTTTGTGACATGTTGAGAACGGACGAGTTTTCCTGTTATTTAATTCGGCAACTAAACCAAAAAGATGGATAGAAGTTGTCGAAAATAAATATGACAACTTCTGTCATAAAAATGATGTGGTTATGTTTTTTTCTATTGACCGGCGCAAAGTTGAACAGTTTTAAAAAAAAAAAAAACTACTATTTTCATTTATATTACCTACATATTAATACTATCAGAAAATTTACAGACATATTAATGTTTTATTTTTTTATTTCTAAGAGACAACAGCTTTACACACCATTTTTATACCTATTTAGTTTGGGAGTGATTTATTGGCGAAAAAAATTTGTTATGCATTTATAAATTGCCAAAATAAAAATTTATTATTAATTTCATATTTTTGCGTGGTTTACAAAGCGTTCGTGTTCGTACGAACACAGAGTTATAATTGCCATTTTTTCCCACTCGGCCATCTGTTCTACTTGATAAATCTTTTTAATCAAATTAATTGTCAATAGATTTTTAGACATTTATGCATTTTGTTTGTTTTTATACACAGAAAAACTCACGAAAATTGAACCCTGGCGTCATAAAATTGGGGCTGTTTTCTTCCTCTGGAATTAAATTTATTTATTATGTAAGTAATAAGACACATTGTTACGTAATAAAATTTCGAAAGTTAAAAAAAAATACAAGTGTGCAGTTCACACGTGGTAGAAGTGAAAACTTCTGAAAACTAAAGTAGACAAGAGTGGAGGGCTAAGAAACACCGCACAAAGAGGAAACCGTTTATATTCGAAGCACCGCACAATGAGAAGACCGTTTGTTATCTCATTCACTTCAAAAACTCGTGATGGAAATGAGCGTGAAAATAGTTGCGCCCATTAGAAAAGCCGTGCAAATTTCATAACGCTATAACTCACCTTTCGAGATTTTTCGCTGTTACACAAACAGTTATTCTGCGTTTAACGAATTTTCAATAATAAAACAATCGTGCTAGATTTCTGGCTCTACCATGTATTTTCCCCAGGAAAATTGGTATTTGCATACATATATGTCGAATTTATATTTATTGAAATTTGGAAAATGTCTAAAATATATAATTATGTGTCACATTCGGTTAGAAGTTTAGTTTATAAGAAGCAACAGATATAATGATTAAATAATAATTGTTTTTTTATTGATAAAGTCGTTAATGAAATCCAGGTTACGCAACTGGGCCCCAGGAGGGACGAAGGTGTTACGTCAATGTTAAACCAATGTTACACCACTGTTACATTGATCCTCTGTAATCAGGGCCAACTGGGACAGAGCCACTTAACTCACGTTAATGACTTATTAAAGGTATTAGAGTTTAAGGGTTATCACCTTTACTAACCAGAAATAATTCGATACTTTGAAAGCAGTATATTTAAGAAAATATTAACTGGTTTTATAGGATAGGTACTAGCTGATGTACCCGGCTTCGCCTAGGGAGTTGATATGGGATTGAACTGACGTTCAAACCCACACAGTATATTGCTTTATATACCCCTACCAATGGGTAACCCCACCCATACGAAAGAGGCTTTGATTGGTCCACAGTGTTCCAGAATGTTCCACAATATTCGAGAATATTCTGGAATGCTGCACAATAATCTGGGTTGCTCCGAGATATTCCCGAACTATTCCCGAATATTCCACAACATTCCAGAATGTTCCGTCTTGTTCTGGAATGTTGTGGAATGCTCTCAAATACTCTAGAATGTTCTGGACTGTTCCAGAAAATTATCTTTTAAAAGGAAAGGAAGGAGGGGAAGTTCTAGTAAGGATAAGGCATGAGGGGTGGGTAGGAATCTGGGGGTCGGACGGAGTGACGGACCTAAGAATTAATCCCTCCCACTGCGTTGCAAGGCGATGTTCCAAAAGTTTCTGACAGGTCACAAGGTTTCCCTCATGTCTTTCTCGATCCGGCCTGCCACACAGCTGGTGGGCAGACATATCCGCCGCCAAGACCCGGACAAACCTCACCACATGAACCCAGGCACCCATACTAAGTCACCAAACATAGCGAACCACTTTGACCACTTGTAGGTGACCTTTGGCAGAGGTGTTGGTTATCCAATAAATTGTTCACGGAACGGCGGTACCCATACCCGCCTCCCAAATTTTTAAATGGCTAATGCCATTTCAAGCAACGTTTCATTTCGTCTTACACCAGAGCGTTACTGAGACTATTTTCCACTATAAAAATAATAATAATCGACTTAAATTATCAGAAAAATCTTGACATAAAAATGGTTGAAGGATGTTGTAAACATCGCATTCGTTACTTTAAAAATGTTTATATAATTGGTATATTCGTTTATTAAACTGTGTATGCGAGAAATTGACGGGTGGTGCAGAGGAATTTTTGATTTTGATTTATTAAATACTAGCTGGTTCCCGGAAGCGTTGAATGCCATATTTAAATAAATAAATTGTTTCTCCCTGCATGTCCTTTCCCGTGCGTCCCCGTTCCCCTCTCGCATCCCCTTACCCTCCCGCGTTGCCCTTCTACCTTCCCCGCCTAACCATTCCCCTCTCCCGCTCCCCGGCCCGCCAACCCCCCTCCCGCGTTCCATATATTCAGTCCCATACATTCAGTTTTCAATCAGCTTGCGTGCCACCTATTAAAATTATTTTATTCAAATTTTCATTAATTTTTGTATATTATAAGAACAATCAATCTAATTTGGTACCTAACATAGGTACATTTCTAAAATATCTATAATTTAAATAATCCATAGACAATTCTTTTGTTACAAAAAAACACAGCTGCCTGCTAAATTCACATTCACCAAACGCGCAAACTGTCAAACGTGCGAAGTTAAAATAGTCGTTAAGTTTTGTGAAAGTAAGAACTTTCTACAAAGTATTAGAAAACTTTAAAAAAAGATGCATGAAATAGGTAAAGTCATCCTGAAGTTATGGCGTGATCAAGGGAAACAGGGATTCATTTTTCATATATAGAAAGAGAAAATTAGAAACATACTTTTAGGGCGCGAGGTCCAATGTTCGCAGAAATACTAGTTTAACATAGGGATATATCTACCAGTATGGCGGTTTTGTGACCTTGAGAGGAAAGTCTGTCTAATAGTCTTGGGTTCCATTTGAATCGTGATAGAGATTGGCAGGGCCTTGGATGGAGATGGAAATCGTGGAACGATCCCTCCTCGTGATAGAAATCGTGGAACTAGGACAATTTGAGGAATAAGGAACGGGGATACTTAAGGATTCAACTTTGACGTCAAAGGGATCAGACGATCATTACGACGGCCGGCGGTCAAAGACGAATGTCCACGCGAACAATGAAAGCCTCCTGGAATGAAAAGGTTTTTTAGGATAAGACCTCGACGTCTCAGAATTCGCCAGATTCTTGGATGATTCGTGATCAGTAGCGATAAAGGTTTGTCAGAACTTGACACTTTGTAACATAAATATATAAATACACCGGTAAAATGTAAATACCTTTTTTTACATTATCTCCACACAGGAAGCCCTGAGGAAAATAATTTCCCTCAGGGCCTTTGTCAGCTGAGAGTGTGGAGGGTCTTTTTAAGGAGAGTACAGTATGAACATTGGTCTTGAAGAGACCCATGTTGTAGGAAAGAGTATACACAAAGGCCGGCAAATTGTTCCACAGCCGAGCTGTTGAACACATGAACGAGTTGAAGAAGCGACCCCTTTCTCATGTGACAAATGTCAACCGTGTACATTGGGCACGCGTTTGGCGTGTTTTTCGACTATGCCCCCGTGCCGAAGGGATCAATGACGCTAGTTCCTCGGAGCATCTTCCATTTTACCGGTAGAACAAGGATAGCATTTCCACCCGACCCCTGTGATTGCAATCCGTTGTTAAATTAGGAGAATCTATTAGACGGACCGCCCGTTTCTGCACAGAGTCGAGGTTTTTTTTTCAGGTATTTTGAGGCTCCAGACTAGAGGTGGCTGTCAAATTTAACCGTGGGGCGCACTTGTGATTTGTACAGGGTTAGCAGTTGTGTCCCATATCACAACACAAGCAACATTTTCCACTTACTCTGGTGGTAGTAGGAGATTTTAAAATATAGTCAGGTTGTCGTAACCTGGGAATGATTTGAATGAAAAAGGTATGAAGGGTGGGTAGGAATCTGGGAGTCAGTGTCTCCAGGAGTTTCATCAATTAAATAATTAATTTCACCACGTTCAAGCATACTATTGACTAGCATTTCACAATATATTTCACATTAGGTGAGTAACACTATCCGTAAAGTAAATGCTTGGTTCTACAGCAATGTTAATAGTCAGTTATCCAACAGTTTATTCACAGGTAATGAAATACCTCCAAGTAAGTTGCCAGACACATTATAAGGTGGTGACAAAAGCACAAAGTTTACCTTAGGTTTTTTTGCTTACATTTAAAGTACTACGAATTCACTCAACATATTTTATTATGTAAACAAATATTTTGTATACAACTTCAGGGTTTTAAACTGTATGTAATATGCAAAATCACAACTTGGTATTTGTTGTAGGGGAAAAGGGTAGAAAAGGGTTAATAGGTACTTAAACCTTTGTCCCTCCGAGTTACATCCTTTACCTATGTGCTTATATCCTTGTACGACTGTATGTGCTTACTCTTACTGGTTCTTTTATGTACCTCCTTACAGGGACGGACCAAGAGTATTTATTATTTATGGCTTAATGCAGACAAAGTATTTTTGAAGTGAAAACCCGTATATAGCATATTCAAAAAAACAGCGCCAATAAAATTTTATTAGCTAAATGTGTGGAAAAGAACTGTTTCTCAAAACACTGATTCAGTTAAAATATATAATAAAGTAAAAAAAAAAATATTATACTGAACAAAAAAAAAAAAAAAAATCTTGACATAATACAAATAGTACATTCTGGTTCATTTTGGTAATTCTAAACTGTGATTGAATGAATAAATTCATCTTTTTAAACAACGCATTAGTCAATAAAATATATAATTGGATTTTTTTCTTTATTCTAAAATGCGTTTACATTAGCTCCACACAGGAGACCCTGAGCAAAATAATTCCCCTCGGGGCCTATGTCATCTTTGGGAATCTAAAAGAAGGGCCTTTTTAGGAAAGGAAGGAGAGGAAGTTCTGGGAAGGAAAAGGGTATGAGGGGTTGGTAGGAATCTAGAGGTCCAGGGTCCCAAGGTACCAGGCGATGTCCCGAGAGAGTACGGCTGGAGAAGCCAAAGGGACCCCCTTATTCTCTCCCGATCTGGCCTGCCATGCTAAACTTATAAGAAATACTACTAATAGTTGATAGACGTATCAGCCGCCGAGACCCTAGACGCCAAGACAAACCTCACCCTATGAAAGTATTTATTTATTGAATTTTATAATGTGTTCAATAGATAGGTACGACTGAAGTTTATACTCAGTATTGGTAAAAGACAATGACAAACATGGCGACATAACTATTTTCAGCTACTTTTTTTTATAGATTTACAGAAAGACAAACATTCCCATATTACGAATAATCTGACAAAATTTCAAAATCTCCTACCACCACCACAGAAAACGGAAAATGTTGCTTGTGTCGTGATGGAGGAGCCGAGGGATCGTATACGCGACGCCTGGGTGGAACCCAAACGCGATGCCAACTCAGCCACTGACCAGTCAAAAGCATACTAATGATGGTTGAGTTTAAATTTAACCATGTGTTGCAACAGAAAAATAGTTTATATCTTAGCTCTCAATGGATAAGCCATGTACATGTCGGCGGCCTACCGTGAAATCAGGCAAATCATGATGCGCCTAGCTACTTCGTGAAGTGCCTGACGGCAGATCGTGAAGTACCTCAGGCGCATCATGATCAGCCTGCGATATATACTGATTTCAAGTCACAAATAGACGTCAGTTTAAAAATTGTTTAACCTTTCAAAGGCCAGGAACGCGCCCGCGCGCGAGACTGGAATTTCAAAAAAGAATATTAATTCAAATAATTTGGATGCGATTTTAAATTTTATTCCATTAATTTATAACATAAAATAAAGCTTAAAATAGCTTCCTCCATTCTTGTTCTTAAGGTAATTTAAAAAAGGTAAGGTAAAAAACCCTGGCCCTTGACAGGTTAATAGTCAGTAAGGCACTAAACGGGCTGGTACCATCATTCTAGTCCCTCACCCAAGATTGGTTGAACCCTCTCACATAAATGTTGCATCAAAGGACAGAGCTTCCAAAGCATCGGGTCCTTAGTTTGATGTCAGAAACTAGTCCCGAAAACATTAAAAAGATATTTAAGAAAACTTTTTTTTATTTTTTTTAAAATTATTTATTGCAACATTTATTATAATTACAATTTTACAACAAATATATAATTTTTTTTACAGGTATTTTTTTTTTACTACCCTTCCATTTAAAGCATTTGCTTGTGTATGGAAGGGGAGTGTACATAAATGCTATTAGTTATTAGTTATAAGTTAGTACTTAAATAATTAATTGTACATAAATATATGTGAGCTGCAGTATTTGTTTGATAATGGTGTGAATGGGTTTTATCATTAATGCTTCTGATTTCTTCTGGTAGACGATTGAAAAAAGTTCTTCCCTGGTAAGTATAATGATGCTGTGCAAAAGACGTATTTAGTTTTGGGCATAGAAAAACATGTTTAAGTCGAGTTCTGTTTTCATTTAAAAATGGATATTTATCTTTTTCCTTTATAATTTGAATCAATGAATTTTTAATATATAAATCTTTAAATGTGGGTACTTGAAATTCTTCAAACAGGCGTTCTGTTGGGTAGTCTAAGGATTTTTTTAATATAATTTTAATAATTGTCCTTTGTACAATTTCTATTGGAAGAAGGTTACATTTATACGCGGATCCCCAACTAATAATAGCGTATTGTAGAATGGATTGAACTAAGGCATAGTAGATTAAATATAGATTTTTTATCGACAGAAAATTTCTAATTCTTAAAAATATATATATTAATTTTCTGATTTTGTTTACTACTTGACATATTTGTTCCTTCCATTTCAGATTTTTGTCGATAATTACTCCGAGATATTTAATTTTATTTGTTGTTTTTAATATTGTACAGTTTGATTTGCAATAATTTTGGCTATGAATTTTAGTATTATCGTGTATGACAATGTTAAAATTTTTGGGAAATTATTTAGAAAAGGCTACCAATGATAAGAAAATTCTTCACCATTTTCCGCCCAAGTGACATGTTTTATAATCGCTTACGATAGGTCCGGCACTGCCCCCTCGTTTCTAACGGGTGAAGTGTTCCCCGATCTCAAAAGTCGGCCAAACGTGTGTGCCTTGAAAATAGGACATGGCACGATGTGAGATTACGATACGTAAGAATGGCTGCTTTGGATCACACTAACTCTGTTTTCTTAGCTAAGGGAACTTGTCAAAACGAGGGTTAAGAAAAGATACCCTGCGTGTGATAATTTTAGGATGAAAGTTTACGAGAACAGAAAAGCTTATTTTTTTAAGTGAACACCGCAACAGAATCTCTCATTGCTCCCAGCTTTCCGGGAACAGTGAGAACTAGGTGTCCCCAGTTAGATTATGTTGCAAGTGGAGAACGGAAGAAGATTGGGAAGGTGATGATTGGGAAGTACTTTTTAGATTTGGCAATTAAATACGGCTTCAGAAAAGCCACAGCCAATAATGTGTACATTCTTCTTTCTGTTGTACCTTATATCACCACGAATATAGGTAATAAGCAAACAAATCGCTCGGCAAACGGAGTCTGGAAACGCTCGATTTCAAGATGGTTTTTATTTATTTTGTTTATAATTTCAATCAATAATAAAAATTTAATCAAGGGAAACTATTACAAATAATCTTAGACATAAGTTTTTATTTTTTAAAAGTAGATTTATAGAAATCTACGTGTATAGACACGTTAATACATTTCTAATGAAATTTTTTATTTTTTTGTGTTTTAGGCTCACATATTTGTAAAAAATAATTTAAATTAATTCTTCTCCAGCTAATGGATAGAAAAAGATTCGTAAACTAATTCGAAGTAAAGATTAATTTAAAAACATGCTTTGTCATTAAGCTTCGTCTAAATAGTGATATTTCACTAGGGCGATACTGAGAGTATCTACCAATCTCCTAAAATCATTTTAAGTGAAACTCTCAAGTAGGTTGCAAAGTTATGCTAGTATGATATAATATGGGTAAATTATAATAACTTCTTCAAACAAAGCAAACTTATTTTGTGGTACATTTTATATACAATAAACGTCGTATTAATTATTTAAAAAAAATAGCTTTCCAAACATTAAGTTGGTAGGGGTACCATTTTATCAGGTTGATCAAAAGGTTTTCAAGACATTTTCCCATCACCTATATCTGTAGTTTGCTGAAAAGCAATCAAGTTTACAGAAAGAAAAACAGGGAAGGTACAGGAGTTGGCACGTCCCAGTTTGTACAGGACTGATTAAATGACCAGGGGTGTACAAACTCAGGGTACACATAGAGGAGGTACGTGCTGCTTAAAACATTGATTAATGAAATGAAATTTTTACAATTTAAGCAGATATAACGGATCTGCTCTATTTTATAAGATTTCTTAAACGCAATTTAACGGGTTTAAAAATAATAACCTCTCTTTTACCTCTACCCGTTAGGAGTCTACTTTAAGGTTCATAAGGTTAAAACTGTCTCTTTTGTAAAAAGTGGTGAAAAGTCTCAATCTTTCAGGCGGGTTTGAGCCATAATTGTCTTTCAATGTGAATTCTACAGAAATAGAGAGATTCCGAACATCTCAAAACCATAGATTCACTTTAAAAAAAATTAACGTTTTTATAAATCTCTTTGAATCTCGCTGAAAGCGAAGAAGAACTCTAAGAGGCCTTAACAATCATGCAAAGCATTCTTCAAAACAATTACAACATGAAGATAAATAAAGACAAAACAAAGCTGCTGACTGTAGGCCGAACGCAACATCAGATGAGAGTAGAGATGTCAGGAGTTCCACTAAAGAACACCAAGGAGTTTGTCTACCTCGGGAGTAAAATAACATGGGACGGTCGGTCTAAGAGCGAGGTCAACAGCCGTATACACCAGGCTAGGCTTGCATTCAATAAAAGGTCGAAAATAATAGAATCAAATAATATAGACCTGAAACTGAGAATACTCCTCATCAAGACCTATGTATGGAGTATATTGATGTACGGCTGTGAAACATGGTGCCTATCCGAAAGAGATAAACGGAGACTAGAGGCTTTTGAGATGTGGTCCTATAGAAGACTATTAGGAATTTCCTGGAGAGACCACATAACAAATGAAGAGGTTCTCCAAAGAATCGAAGGAGGAAGGCACCTGCTCAGGACCTTGTCCGAAAGGCGCGCAAGATGGATCGACCATGTAATAAGACAAGAAGGCCTCTTGCATGCCATAATGGAGGGTATGACCGAGGGGACAAACGCTAGGGGACGCCCACGCCGAGAGTACCTGGAGGACCTGCTGGTGGACGTGCGCTGCTCATCATATGCAGACTTCAAAAGAGCCGCACAAGACAGGGAAGAGTGGAAGAAACGAATAGATGACATTGCTGCAAACCAATCTCAGGATTGAAACCAGAGAGAGAAATCTCTTTCATTTTTTGTATAAAACGGAAGGACCGGACATTTTTTTATGGAATCAAGGAACAAATAGCAAAAATCAATTAAAAAAAAGAAACTTTAGAATTTCATTTCATGATATCTATCAGAATTCTGAGTAAGAAGCGACCTCGGTGCTGTGCTTTATTTTTCATACAAGGATTCATTGCCTACCTGCTTTTAGCAGCTCAGTATTAAATAGAAATATACTGACATCAAAGTAACCTAGTAACATATCCTGAATTAAAATAAATACACAGAAATAAGTCACTCAAATTGGCAGCATTTGCGACAGTGGGCAGTGTGATTATTTAAAAAAAATGCTTGTTTTTTTTTCTTGCTAGGGCAATCCCGATGAGTTACAGATTAGAACTCATTTTAGAACGGGAGGAACTTACAATTCATAGGTGGGAGGAAATGTTTACTATTTTACTTAGGTATTGAATATTAAAAATATAAGTTTTACATACAGTATAGACGAAAAATAAAATACAGGGTAAGTAGAAATAAACAATAGAAAATAATCAAGAAATTAATAAAAAAATACTAATTAAACAAAGATCGACTACTAAACTTGATTTTAAATATTAAATTTGGTGTGAAAAATACTATTGTATTGTGACGTTAGACACAACTATAGACAATATTAATATTTATCTCATCTTGAACAATTTACTTTGGTGATTTGGCGGGTATTGATTTAAAATGGATCTTCTACTTTTTGTTTTAGGGTTGTCACAAAACAATAATGGCGTTATAACGATTTATTGTTACAAAAACGCGTTATTGTACTTGACTGCTATTGTTACATTGTCGTGTAAAAAAGCTTAGGGGTGGGAGTGCTTAAAGCAATAAATGTTTTATAATTATTATTATATCACAACATCAAAAAATTGGTTGCATAAAATCAGGCAGATCATGATGCGCCTCGTCACATCATGATTTGCAGCCATTTCACGATGTGCCAGATCATTAAGTGGCGAGGCGCATCGATATCTGCCTGATTTTACGACATTAATATATTGAATTTATAGTACCTAATTGCAAAGAAATCAAATAAATTCTTATTTGAAGTAAATTTAAACTTCGCTCCTGTTACGTATCTATCTACATCAGTTTACTTATTTAAATCTGTCTCCAAAGAAGGAATAATGTACCGCATTACATACAGCTGAGCTACTATTTATGCTAAAATATAAAATTTTGTCAGGCAGGTTTGAAGACATATTATACTCCAAGGCGCCTCCTTGAATAGCCAAATCAAGGGCGAAAATAGCGCTCCCAGTAGAGAGTAGGTATTATCTTATTATATAGATACTCGCGAGGGGAAGAAAGATGAAACTAGGTGAAATTAAGTATGAAAACACGTTTAATCCCTCAAGCCCCGGAAGGACTTTATTAGCCACAAAAATCATATTTCTTTAGAGCCTATGAATGACAGATTTGACCGGGACGTCCATACATTATGAAAGTATTTTGATCTTTTTTTAATAATGCAGAGATATGTGATTTGATCGTCGTTGGAAAGAGAAATGATCATTCTTCTCAGATTTTCGTAAAATTTATACTTAATTCCACGGAAAAATCCAAAAATTTGTCAAATGCATGATCCCAAATTGGCGGGAAAGTAAAAAAACTATTTATATTTTTTTCTTACATTCTTCTTCTTGGTATGCCCTATCAGATCCCCCGGACGTTAGCGATTAATCTGTCTTGCACTGCCCGGAATAGCTTCTCCACACTTCTAATTCCGGTCCACTCTCGTACACTTCGCAGCCAAGACATTTGTCTCCTACTAGGCCCTCGACGACTCTCTAATTTGCCTTTCAATATTAATTGGAGCAAGTGATACATCTCCCCTCGAAGTATTTGACTCAGATTTGAAATCTTCCTGACTTTTATCAAGGTAAGCAATTCTCTCTCTGCTCTAGCCCGCCTGAGTATTTCATATTGATATTTAAACTTTATTTCTATGAATGACACAAAGAGAGTATTTACAGTATTCTTACTTTTCTTGCTATTTTCTTGTTATATCTTTTACTTTTTAAGTTTATTTACTAAAAACCTGCCTTTTCTCACAAAATATTAATTTTATCGACTTGGAAGTGGTCTCATTCGATTCAGCACAAACGAAAACATAGTAAACGATTCCTCACTCAACCTAGTTTGTAAATGTGTATTTATCATAATTCCCCCACTCCCTAGATGTTTTTTCACTTTTTTTCCATTCACTTTTTGTTAAATATAATGGGGTATTTCCACGTTTTTTTTATTGCTTAAAAAAATTATGTTGATTTTAACATTTTTATTTTATTTTTATGTTGATGAATAAATTTTCTACAGAGAGTCAAAGAGTGATTTTTGAATTACCGCTAAAACGATATGTTCTCACTGACAGTGTTTATTTATGCTGGCCAAGCTGAGCGACGCTTGTGACGTCACAATCCGATTTGCCAACCAAGGGCCGTTTTGATTTTGTCAGTTTTAGATTATTTTTAAAATCAATAATATTGAATGATTACCTAAAAACAAAAATTTTAAGTGGGATGATTAAAATCAGAAAAACGATCTTTAAAAATTCAGTACATTTTCAACAGAATCCCTCGTTTGTGGAAATACCCCATTGTTTGGACGGACTCTGCAGATTTTCAGTTATATTTATATTAGGTCCTTACATATGAAATTGGCGTTTTGTATGGGAGGAACATAAAGTCGATTTTTTTAAAATATAATATATTTATTTAATCAAAGTGCTATCTATGTACTTTTGCCATCTCATAGGTAGTTCATCGATCCCTTTACTAAAAAAACCATTCGGACGGGAATCAATAAAATCTTTGAAAGCGGTTCGGACTGCCCCATCGGAGTTGAATTTTTTCCCTTGCAAGAAGTTATCCAAATTTCTAAAAAAATGGTAATCTGTTGGGGCAAGGTCCGGAGAGTACGGTGGATGTCTTAGACATTCCAATTGAAGCTCCTCTAATTTGATAGCCTATATTGTGCAGTGTGTGGTCTAGCGTTCTAACGCGCGTTTGTTGATTTGCTTCACTCAATTCGTGAGGTTCAATTCACCCACCTTTCAAGCTTTTTCACCTTCCCAATTTGCTTCAAGTGGATTAAAACAGTTTTATCACTAGCACCGCAGCCTGCAGCTAACTGGGACGTGGTTTGCGATGGATCCGCTTCCACAATAGCCTTTAATTCTTCATTATCAACTTTGGTCTCCGGACGTCCACGGGGCTAGTTCTGCAGTCTAAATTTCCAGAACGAAAACTTTGGAACCAAAAACGCACTGTGTTTTCTTTTGCGGCACTGTCGCCATACACATCATTAATCCTTCGAGCCGTTTCTGCAGCACTGGTGCCACGGTGGAACTCGTACTCGTAAATAACGCGATATTTCAAGTTTTCCATTTTGAAAGATAAGTGACGCAAAGACAAAAACAATTAAGGAAAAAACAAATGAATTATAATTTTCGAAACACAAATACATGAGTAAATAGCTGTATAAATTTGAATTTGGAATTCCTAACCAAAGAGAAGATATTTGAGATCAAATTTTCCAGTACGGCAAAACGCCAATTTCATATGTAAGGACCTAATATTATACTGCCAATATGAATGAAAGACCAAAGTTTCAGGAACGCACGAATTTTATTATTTATCAAACACTATTTTACCTGAACGATATTACTGTATGAAAACACTCTGAAGTTGGTTTATTTTCATGCAGAAATATCTTGTTTCCTCAAACTCAAAACCTCAGAGGTGTGGATCACGTGCTAGAAATATTACCACAACTATTTCAATCACGAATATTGCACACCTTCCTACAAACGGGGTTTCAAAGTGCGAAATAATCTGCATTCGATGTTCGAAATTTGCAGAATCTTCGTGTGCGGAATCATCGTGTACGGAACAATCTGTGCGCAATACTTGTGGTCTGAATAATCATCGGTCCGGTAACATTGCAGTTAAACTTGCATGAGTTGGCAAAATGTTGGACATTCGCTGCGAAAATAACTAAAGAAACAACTGATCATATACCGTGACGGTGTAATTTTAATTTAACCCATTAAACTGTTTATTTACTTTGAGAAAATCATAACATGTCCGTGACAAAGATTTTCTCAGTTTAATGGCAGCACTTCGTTAATGTTAATTTTTAAGCCCTTATTAGTAGCTTGTTATTATACTTATTATGAAATTCCGTAATTGTGCTTTATGAAGGGTTTTAAAGTATTTCTGTTATTTATTTTTGGGTGTTATGCCGTGTTGCGCTACGTCCTCCTTTAGCTAACGTTTCTGACAGCGTTACAGTGTCCATCATCTGGGCAGATGTGTAATTGTTGGTGGTGAAATGTGTGCTTATGAACATAGAAGCGATACCGTGTCGCCAGCTCCACTCCACTACGAGCTGGTATTACAGAATACTTCGCAATCGATTTTTGAGTTTGGCTTCGGTGTAGCCGTCAATTAGCTCCGTCGTCTCTATTAATATTAATTGGGTTTTTGTGGTTTTCAATTGCCTCCGTAATCAGGCGTGCTCTATGGGTTTTGGGTCTTCCCAGGACTTCAGGAACAAATCAAACCGGCCATCAAAGTAATGGCCGGTTTCGATTAATTGCTCAGCAATTGGCGATTTGTCAGGGTGGCAGAGTTTACAAGCACGAAAGTGTTCTGATATCCTTTTGGAGATCGTCCGCTCTGTCTGGCCTACGTAAATCTTGTCACATCCGGAACAGATGAGTTTATACACTCCATCTGTTTCCAGAGGAAACTTGGTCATTGCAGACCTCAGTAGGTCTTGTATTTTAGTTGTGGTTCCGAAGACAGTCTTGATGCTTTCTTTCCTCAACAGTCTGACAATTCAATCTGTCACATTGTGAACATAAGGTAGGAAAGCACAGCCTTTCGACTCTTGTTCAATTCTGTCTGCGTTTGGTGCAGATTTGGCTCTAATTATTTGCCTTGTCTGCCTTGCCGGGTAACCGTTACGCTCCAGTGCATCGGTGAGCTATGTAAGTTCTGCTCCGATTTTAGGTTCTTCACATATTCTGGTCGCTCGGGTTACCAATGTATGTATAAGTCCTCTCTTCTGCGCTGGGTGGCGATGCGAATCAGCATGTATCTAAAATATCGGTTTTTAAGTACATCAATTTTTGACGTTACAGCATATTTTGCATTTATAAAAAAATTCTAATTCTACAGAAGATTCCCAACTTACTGTCCAGAGCCAGTGAAATTTCAAACAAATGTGAAATTTGAAACAGTGACATTTCCATTTGGGGTATGGTATGAGCCTGAAAGGAGTAGCGAGAGAAGAATGGGAGGGGGAGAGGAAAGTATTATTCGTCCAATGAACCACCGTAGACATTTCAAGCAAAGTTTCGATCCTAAATCGATGTCTTTCAGCAGAACGATTATGAAGGCATCTACCACCATGGAACGTGCTGAAAATACACACTAGGGTGCAAATAAAAAGATACGAAACGACTTAATGGCAGGATATTTTGAGTAGTTCATAAATCGACACCAGTTGGCGCTAGTGTAAATGTAGACCTAAATACGAAAACAGACCTGTCAAAACTTTGTTTCGTTAATTTTCTGTAGGTTCGACGCGATTATTTTTGTGAATTCTGACATTCATAACAATGCCTTCACTATGTGTTGTACCGCAATGCTCTTCAGGAACATCTGGGCATCATTTTCCTAGCGATAAAAATAGATCTGTGAACTGCTGCATACAATGTCATTCCTTCCTGCCCTTTGTAATCTTGAAGAAAGTATTGGTTTATAATATAAAGTTTATATGAACTATATCAGTGGCGGCGTAAGGGGGGGGCGGAGGGGGCGGTCCGCCCCGGGTACCAAGCACCAAGGGGTGACAATGACAACCCACTCGTACAGACAAAGAATGCGCACAAAATCTCCCGCTGTAAAGATATTTCAATAAATAACTACGTACTCTTGTATCTAGCTACTTACATTATCATATTTTGAAATGCGTCGCAACTATATATATATTTTTTTAAATATAATTTCTAATTCCCTTTCTAAAATTGAAGAATCATTTTGAGAAGCTTGTATCAACACTCGAAGAGATGTGTGATCCCAACACACTAAAGCAGGAATTGAAAGAAGAAATTAGCGAAACTGAATCGAAATTCTGGAGACAGAAAAATCAGAAAAAGTTATCGGCACCTCTGGGACTTGAACTTAGGACCTTCTGCTTACATGGCAACAGCTCTACTAACTGAGCTAATTCATAATTTATCCAGACACTATCTAGATAGCCAAGGGTGGATTTAGGGGGAGGGGGGCACATGCCCCCGTGCCCCCCCAGACGGTATTTTTGTGTACTGTGGAGATTCCATCACAGTACATACTTAAAGCTAAAACTGTCTTTTTTAAAAATTTAATTTTTCGATTGTTTTGACACTTTCATAAACCTTCCTATACACGTGAACTTGTAGAATAAACCTTGAAATATGATACTAAAGTTTATTTCTAACAGTAATCGTTGATTTTTTGACTTTCCGCCCCTTGTGCCCGCCCAGAAAAAAATCCTAACAGTAATTGTTGATATTTTTGCGCGTCCACCCCTTGTGCCCCCCCCCCCCCAGAAAAAAATCCTAACAGTAATTGTTGATTTTTTTGCCCGTCCGCCCCTTGTGCCCCCCAGAAAAAAATCCTAACAGTAATTGTTGATATTTTTGCGCGTCCACCCCTTGTGCCCCCCCCCCCCCAGAAAAGAATCCTAACAGTAATTGTTGAGTTTTTTGCCCGTCCGCCCCTTGTGCCCCCCAGAAAAAAATCCTAACAGTAATTGTTGATTTTTTTGCCCGTTCGCCCCTTGTGCCCCCCCCAGAAAAAAATCCTAAGAGTAATTGTTGATTTGTTTTCCCGTCCGCCTCTTGTGCCCCCCCTCCAGAAAAAAATCCTAACAGTAATTGTTGATTTTGTTGCCCGTTCGCTCCTTGTGCCCCCCCCAGAAAAAAATCCTGGATCCGCCCTTATAGATAGCATTTAGTTCGGGTTTCAATCTTGCAATTATATGTAAAGGTAGCTGCCAATAATATGTGCGTTAAGAAAATGAAGATAAAGTTAGTAAGTCGAAGAATGATACAGTTAAATGTGACCGAATTGGATGTAGACACCTTAGCTCAGCTGGTAGAGCTGTTTCTATGTAAACAGAAGGTCCTGCGTTCGAGTCCCAGAGGTGCCAATATCTTTTTCTGTCTCCTTAACAAAATCTTATTTAAGGTCCACAATGAGCCAAGCGCGAATAATCAATTTTTCTATGTTATCAATTGAAAGAGACAGGGAAAACAATCTTGATATTGTGATCGAATATTTTAGTAAAATGAAGTCTCGTAAGCATGTTTAGTATTTGGTGTTTTATTTTATGTAGGGTGTTCAATACAAAACCGCCCCGGGTGCCAATCTACCCTACGCCGCCACTGAACTATATCTATTTGTGGCAATACAGGTGAATCCTGGATGCTGTGAAATGATTCATCTGGGGGCCAACATAGGGTGAAATGCAGATCCCGCCAATGTCTGGGAATCTAATAAAAAGGCACTTTTTAGATGAGAATAGTGTGGAGAAGATGAATAAAAAATAAATTAAGGCGCGCTCGGCAAAATTGAGGGAGATACAACCGTTCAAAGTATTTAAAATTTCACTTGGCGAACTGATATTGACAGTTCGTTCGCCATTTTTTCACTGCTTATGTTGGATCCCAGACCTAATACAGAATTAATAGTACGCCAGAATCACAAACCATGTTACTCAAACCTAGCGTAGCCGCTAAACCACTTGAAAACTGGGATGTTTTTCTTGCCTTGACGCGAGTAGGCGTTATAAAGGGGCACTTTTTTTGTATCACAAACCATGTTTAGCGTATTAGGTTATAAAAAAAATGGCGGGCGGACTGTCAATATCAGTTTGCGAAGTGAAATTTTAAATACTTTGAACGGTTGAATCTTCCTCAATTTTGCCGAGCGCGCCTTAATTTTTGTTTTATTCAGCTTTTCCACACTTTTCTCATCTAGAAAGTGCCTTTTTATTTAATTTCCAGACATTGGCGGGATCTGCATTCCTCCCCCAACATATACCTAGTATCTCACTTTTATACTAAAAATCATTTATTTCCATAAAGTTATTATTCCGGTCATAGGCAGCCAATCTGGAATTAATATTATTGAGCACATTATAAACCAGCAACGTTAGCTAAAGTACCTATAGTTATTACAGATACGTCACAATTAATGTGTTTAACAGAAGTACAAGAATTAGGTTGTGTTCCAACCACTTAGCTTATCTCTCGATTAGAACTTGTTTCTTGCCAACACATTTTGCTTTTCTATTCTTTAATTCATTTTTTAACTCCTTCACAGTCCAGCTACCGTATTTATCCACCATTTTTTAATATTACTTCCAAAATGCACGCGCAAGCCAGATACAAAGCAATATCAATTATTATCAATGACAAGTCTACAACTACACCAGCGCCGCCAAGCGGGAGAAGTTAGCAGAGCATTCTGCCATTGTAACAACATCTCAAAATCGTTTCTTGCACAATCCCGTCGAATGTTTGGAACATTTTATTTTTATTACTATTCTAGATTTCACCTCATTAATTAATTCCGCCATTTTTATCAATCTCACAATGAAATACTACAACGAAGTTTAGAAGAAGAGTGAGCAAGTATAACTGGCGTCTGGCACGTCGTGTCGGTATCCACAGCTCTCCACGCATTTTTCACGGATCCGGGCCCCCCTCAGGCCTCGGGCCTATTTTGTCGGAAGGTCAAAATATTTCTGCTTTGCAATAAAATCCAAATGAATCGAATATTTCTGGAACGCATTATAAAATTTAAAACTGTTTTTGAAAGGTGATGAAATACGTTTTCAACATATAAGTTTTCAAATATAAATTTTTTGAATGCAAAAATAAAAAACTTTGAAAATGGTTCATTTGGGAGGCAGGCAGGTATAGGTATCGCCGCCCCGGAAACCATTTATTGGATAACCAACACCTCTGCCATAGGTCACCCCAAGTGGTTTGGTGACTTAGCAGGGGTGCCCGGGTTCATGAGGTAAGGTTTATCCGGGTCTTGGCGGCGGATGCGTCCGCCCACCTGCTATTTGGCAGGCCGGATCGGGAGAATGTGGTTGAGGGAGTCCCTTTGACTTCTCCAGCCGTACTCTCTCGGAAAATCGCCTTGCACCGCAGTGACACACCGCCCCTTGGATTCCTACCCACTCCTAATACACTTTTCTTTCCCAGAACTTCCTCTTCTTCTTTTCTTAAAAAAATCCTCCACACAGCTTCCCCAATGATGACATAGGCCCTGAGGGGAATTATTTTCCTCAGGGTCTCCTGAGTGGAGCTAAAAAAAAACTTCATTATCGTTAACTCATTTTTTGTCGTTTCATGTAAAATAATTAACATTCCTAAATTATTAAATTAATTAATTTTTTTTTTTAAATGCGGTCGGAAACTTTAACATAAAGGAGTACATTTGAATTATTTTACAGTTACTTTTAGATTCGAATATTAAGCTTGGAGTTTTCTCTTTCTAACATCATTTAGATCATTTGTTTAGCCAGAATAGTAAGGGAGACACAATGATTACTCTGAGACCTATATGAGTTATTCCGAGAACCGAACAAATTAGCCTGAGGGGTTAAAATTGAATGTAATTTGATTTTTGAATCATAGCTTTTCACGATTAAAATAATGTTTAGTAATCACTTCAAAAACCTTGTCTCAACGAAATCACGTGACGTTTATCCAGACTTTCAATTTCCTGCATACGTCAAGATATTGGTTATATTATATAACGACATATGGGGCATGGGTGAAGTGAGCTTCTGCTGTGGGGTGGTGGGGTGGGTGTGTGTGAGTGGGCGGCGACGGGTAATAAGATTGGGAGGCAGTTTTCCTCGGATAAGGGTGTACCTTCCCCGTCACTCCCACCCCCAAGGGTAGGTACTGACAGTAGAAATAGACCCGAGAATGTCCTTCACAATTAAACGGTAAAGTTTTGTCTATTTTTCATACACTAACTGAAAACCACAAAAGCATTTTTTACTGAAGCAGTTAATCGAATGCTATTTTTATGACGGCTTATATAGTTGAGTGGTTGTCGTGGGTTTAAATCCCGGCGTTGCGCCAGTAAAGTTTAAAAAATAAAAAAAGTGTTATTTCACAATATTTAAACCATTTATAATAGTAGTTTATTTGCGAAACATTCTAGAGTAGAGGTTCGCAAACTTTTTTTTAGTAGACAACTCTCAAAATTTCAGTGGTTTCGGTGGACCCCCTGCTGCTACATTTCTACCATTTTCCCAAAACTCGACAAAAAATGTGAAGATTAGATCTTACGATGGAAATTTGTATCGCGGCTGAGTTCCATCCCTAAATTGGGAGTGGTAAAATAAAAAGAAAAATTGAATATTTTCTTGTATTTTATTTATTAAAATTATATAATTACAGACTTTGTGACGTTAAATACTTACTTGTAATTCATTCCCTCCAAACCTGGTCATCCATCCATGAATAGAATAAATAATCACATACAAAGCCAGCAAGCAAGCCATGAGGTTAGGTAGCAATAATAAGTAGGTATGAGAACAATGTATAATTTATTATAAAAAAATCAATCCCTGCCCTTGAAACATATTACAATGATTAGCTATGAGACTCTAAGTTAAACAACAGAATTAATCATCAGGGGTGACTGGTTACGATGTATCGTACCCAGCTGTAAATGTTTAAAGTTTCTCGACACGTGTCAATAAGAAAGAAATTATATTGTAACGACATAAGAAAATTACTGATGGGCGCCTGTGACGTAAAACGTAACATATTTATGAATCAGTAATCCCTAAAAATAATCTATAAAGCACAATCTCGAACTGTTAATAATGTGAGTAATTTAAATCTCACTTCTCGTGATCCAAAATGTCTTGAGTCCAGCAATATAACAGCCCGTCACACAAAAACACCTGCTCGATCTGTGGTACTGCCGTCAACTCAAGCGCCCGAACTTTTCCCGAAGCATCTCGAAACATCTGCCGCCCCTTCGGAGTGCAATGCTGCCAACCAAATCATGCGAAATTTGCGAATCGCTCACGACGCTAGCAGCAAATGTTACATTACCCCTCCACCAAAAGAAAATATTTCCTCCTGGAAATCAAGAGGTCCATGTGTCACTTCCTGAAGAGAACTGCATACTATGTGAGCCTTGGCCGTAAATGTTAGTCATGGAAGAAGCCAAAATATAAGGATTGTCAGCCGGAAGGATCCTGGTGATAGAAGTACTCCCAATCCATATAATGTACCTCATGGAAGAAACGGTGACCACCGTACTGCAATACTGAAGCCATGACATAATGCGATGAACAGAACGACGCATCAATCTATGCAGCTTCTCTCCAATTATGATGCATTCAATAACTGATGACCCAAGATGGCCCAAGGTAGAGATGAAATATCTGGTCTGGAATCTCAAATTCAGCTTCTTTTGCTATTAATTTCTTCCAAAACTGATGACCCAAGATGGCCCAAGGTAGCGATGAAACATTTGGTCCGAAATCTCAAATTCAGCGTCTTCTGATATTACTTTCTTCCAAAACTGATGACCCAAGATGGCCCAAGGTAGCGATGAAACATTTGGTCCGAAATCTCAAATTCAGCGTCTTCTGATATTACTTTCTTCCAAAACTGATGACCCAAGATGGCCCAAGGTAGCGATGAAACATTTGGT
Organism: Limnephilus marmoratus; assembly: GCA_917880885.1. NCBI lineage: Eukaryota > Metazoa > Arthropoda > Insecta > Trichoptera > Limnephilidae > Limnephilus > Limnephilus marmoratus. The sequence goes on along the minus strand of OU862919.1, from coordinate 23,973,316 downwards.
CCGAAATCTCAAATTCAGCGTCTTCTGATATTACTTTCTTCCAAAACTGATGACCCAAGATGGCCCAAGGTAGCGATGAAACATCTCAAAATTGGAGCAGACGAAAGTCATTAAGTGAGGTTCTGTGTAGGTGATGAAATTTTTCCCGCGCTGCTAGCTCTGCCGTCCAAAAGGAATGAAGATGTATGATGATCAAAACTGCATCTTGTGTAAGCTGAAGAAGATCCTTGAGTGAGGTTCTGCATACATTGAAGAAATTTCCCCGTGCTGATGAGGGTTGACAATGCGACGCTGAAGAGTATTCAGAAGTGAGATTTCTAACTAACCGCTCCACTAAAGCTTACATAATGTTACTGAGTAAAATTTGCATGAAAAAGCTAAGTTAAGTAAAGAATGAAATGTGCTTTACCTACTAAATGAAATGTTTCAAAAAAAAATTATTTGAAAAGGAAGTAAATAACTCTCATAGATGACCTGCAAGACTGAATACCTAATTAACATTCTAAAGTTCAATTGAATGAGGAAGATATTACATAAAAATACTGAAGTCCAAACACAAACATTTATTTTAAATCCTAGTTTGAAAAAAAAACACCCCTGACACCTGTTGATCAAAAAAATAAATAGCCGAGAATCAAACCATTAAACTTCAAGCAAGTAATGACCCCACTCACAGAATGAAGACCTCTGTCGAAAAAAAAGTTACCCAAATAGAAGATCCCAATAAAATTGGATGAATAATTGAACTTGAACATGAATAATTCCCCTAGTATTAGATAGCATAATTGTAATCAGCAATTAAATATATGACAATAATTTATTGTAATAAATATTTAACTCAGAATTAATTTTCTCACATTTGACAGGGTGTCCAAATTCGCTCGAGCTCTAAGCGAACTTCAACAACCAGTTGAATATGGAAATAAAATTGTAGTAAACAAACTAAGTTCAAAATCTTTAGTATAAATAGAGGATAAAATGCACTCAGAAATTGAACATGGAATTAAAAATTGTTTAACCAATATTGTAAAACAAAACAATTACAAAACCCTTTATAATAATCTTAAAACAAAAATCCACAGCGGAATTAACTTAATAAATGTATTTATATTATGCTTACTCATCAAATATATGCACCGATGTTATGTATATCATAAAATAATAACTTAAGTATCATAGAATAGAACCTTAAGGAATATGTTCACTATTGCGTGTGAAAAACAACCATCACCATACCCAGAGTAAACAAATTGGAACAATGCCCATGCCATACGTTTCCTAAAACGATATGAAAAATAGATAATTTTGAGCTTCTGAAGCTATAGCCTTTTTCATATAAATATTTTTTTTTTCCCATGGAAATTATTCCAAAAGACACCAACATAATGTAAGTGAAACAATAAGGTATTCTAGGTTTCTACGCACTAATAGCAATAATGATACTACGCTAAACACCTCTATAAATCCGCACAATACACAGAAAATAGTTCAATAAAAAAATTAATATAAAAGGTTTTGAAAACTATGTGTAAACGGTTTTGCTACAGGGAAACAAACCGAAATAACAAGTAAATTCAATGTATGAAAATGATGATCAGTCACTTTCACACGTTGAACTTCATATAACTTTAAGTATACTCAATTACACTTGCAAAGAACAAGACATAAGTGTAATATCTGAAACCACAAACACTCACAAGGACAATGCAATCAACGTGAGGACGTAAGGATAAGTCACGTCACCACGCTGAATGATCCACATGCAATTGCTGGACATGCATGCAAATACATAGAACACATATAACATACAAATAAAATGACAAAGAAAATCTCTCAACGGAGATAAGAGAACCCAACCCCTATTGAAATAACCCTAATGATCAACTGGAGTTTCAGATTTAATAATGTCTTTTAAATGATAAATACCCAGTTTTTTGCCATTCATGTCAGCTAACTGATATGCTACTGGAGAAATTTTCCCAATAATCTTGCTCCTAATGAATTTAGGTGCCAATTTTGCTGAAAAGTGTTTACTTGCATCTGATAATACGAATGAACGCCTCCATACGGTTTCCCCAACCCTAAATTGAATATCTCTACGACGCAAGTTGTAGTTCAGCTTGTTCCGTTCGTATGACTGCCTTAACGATGTCCGTACCTGTGAAAAAATGTCATTCAATTCTTCTAAACCTGACGCCCAAGAGTCACGCTTAGCAAACGTAATTTCTTCAGCATTGAAATCAGTGCCTAAATACTCTTTTCCTGAAATGATGATCTCTCTGCCAAAGTTGAGAAAAAACGGAGTGTAACCTGTGACTTCATGGACTGCCGTGTTAATGGCTAACTCAATTTCTGGAAGATGATTCGCCCAGGTTCTGTGGTCAGATCCAACATACGAACCAAGCGCTGCTACCAAAACCTTGTTAACACGTTCCACAGGATTGTTCTGAGGATGATATCTGCAGTTATAAAACAGGTGACGAATATGAAACTTATTGGCTAAAGCTTTCATATCACGTGAAATGTATTGAGGACCATTGTCCAACACAATGGTGTCCGGAACTCCAAACTTCAGGAAAATTTCATTCTCTAAAATGGAAGCAATATTCAACCCAGTAGCCTTCCTCAGCGGGAACAGCCTCGTGTACTTAGAAAAGAAATCAGAAACTACCAAGAGATAAGTATAACCTTTCTTGTATGAACTCGGATAAGGCCCCAGTAAATCAGTTGCAATCATTTGCCAAGGGCGCTGAACCAATTTGGGATTTCCCATCAAACCTGGCGGTAACAAATTAGTACTCTTGTAACCTAAGCATATCTGACATTTACCGATGAAAGCTTTTACATCAGCAGACATTTTAGGCCAATAATATTTGTGTCTAATTCTGTTCAGGGTTTTTAAAATCCCAAAGTGGGCGCAAGTAGGAGGAACATGGTGCTGTACAATTAAACTATTCCTGAGTTCCTTCGGAACTACCTCTTTCCAGTCGTAGGACCTATGTAAAGCCTCCATACTCTGGATATGTTTATAGAGCCTATCGTTAGTAATTCTCCACGCCGGATACTTCTCAGGATTTGCCAAAATTTTCTCCTTTAATTTGACGTACCATTGGTCCGATGTAGAAAAATTTTGACTGATCGTATTAACCTGTAAAGGATCCCGTGATAACGCGTCAGGAATTACATTGTCCTTACCGTTTCTATGAATAATTTCAAAATTGAACTGTTGTAACCTGACTGCCCAGCGCGCGAGCCGTCCTGAAGGCGATTTTAAGCTGGTCAACCACTTCAGGCTGTAGTGGTCTGTTATAATCTTTACCGGAATAGGCGAACCCTCAATATAACCCCTGAATTTTTCCAACGCGAAAATCATAGCATTTAACTCTCTTTCTGTGGTAGAGTGGTTCCTCTCTTGAGCAGAAAGTGTTCTTGAAATGAAAGAAATAGGGTGTTCTAACCCCTTATCATCCATTTGTGAAAGACATGCTCCGAGCCCTACATTTGAAGCATCTACGCTAATCGTGAATGGTTTCTTGAAATCAGGACATGCGAGAACCGGAGCGGATACAAGAATGTTTTTAAGTTTTGAGAATGCTAATTGCGCTTGATCATTCCACACAAATTTCTTACCCGCGAATTCTTTCTTTGTTAAATTATACAAAGGTGAAGCAATGCTAGAAAAATTGAAAATGAATCTCTTATACCACGAGAGTACCCCAATGAATCTACGTAAGCTCTTTTGTGACGAAGGGGTCGGAAAATCAACAATTGCCCTGACTTTATCCGGATCTGTGCGGAGACCTTTATCATCAATGACAAAACCTAGGTATTTGAGTGAGTCCCTGCAGAAAACGGATTTCTGCACATTAATCGTAAGACCGGCGGCCTGTAGTCTCTGTTTAACCTTCCTCAAGAGATAAATATGTTCTTCGAAAGATGAACTAATAATGATGATGTCATCTAAGTAACAAAAGACTTTGCCATCAAATTCAGGCCCTAACACTTTATCCATCAGCCGCATCATCCGGGAGCTAGCACCATGTAAACCGAACGGCATTGTGACGAAATGAAACAACCCTCGCTTGGGTATCGTGAACGCGGTTTTCTCCTTAGACTTTTCGTCTAGCGGAATTTGGAAAAAGGCATCATTTAAGTCCAAAGTTGATAGAAAACGAGCACCACCCAAGCTATTGAGAATGTCTGAGATTAACGGTAAATTGTAGGCGTCGCGTTTCGAGACGGCGTTTAAGCGTCTGCTGTCGAGGCATAGCCTGAATGTGCCATTTTTCTTAGGTACCAGAACAATGGGATTATTCCACGAGCTGTTGCTCGGTTCTACCACACCTAACTCTAGGAGTCTGTCAAGCTCCCTATGTACTTCCGGAAGTAAGTGCGGAGAAATGGGATAAACCCTTTGTTTGATAGGAGGCACATCACCCGTGTCTATGACATGATGTTCTAACCCTGTCCTGCCTAACCGATCTCCTGAGTAATCCATGTACTCCTGAACTACAACGTTCAAGACGGAGCGTTGGGATTGAGATAAATTTTTCTCGCTATCCAGCCCAATACTATTCGATGCTCGAACACTACTAACAGAATCATTACAAGACATTAATTTTGAGATCTTAGGACAGATGTTGAAAACTTTCCAAAAGTCACAACCCAGAATAATGTCAGATTTAATGTCTGGCATAATAACAAAATTGAACGTTCTAACAACATTTTCAAAACGCACCGGGAGAGCTATTTTGTAAGAACAGGTAACCGAATGACCAGTCGCCGATACTAGAGCGAAATCAGAATCCAATTTTGACAAATTGAAACCTAAATCTAAAAATTTACGATGAAAGTTATTTCCTAAAATCGAAACGTGCGACCCAGAGTCTAGAAGACCAGAGTAGCCTGTGCTCAAAACTTGGAAAGAGATGTAAGGACGGCCGTCCCTGTTGGCCGCTCGCACCTCCTTCGAAGTCCTTAAATTCTTATAAAAATCTCTTACGGTATCCAGCCACAAAACCCATTCCCGTGAAGTAATCTCGGCAAACGCAGACGTCATAGCGCCCACCGACAGGACCTCACGGGCCATCAGTTTTTTTGAGGATGGCAGCCGCAGAGAGGAGCCTTGACCCCCGGACGCCCGCAGCGAAAGCAGTGCACCTCCCTAGAATTCACATTTGACGGGTTATGCAAAACATTCGAAAAATCACGACGGTTATTCCTGAAGTTGAAATTAGGATCGGCAGAATTTACATAACCATCTCTATTGTTAGAATAATTGTTTCTAGAAAAATTCAAATTGTTGCAATCTCTGTTATTATTACTATTGCCAGCATGGTTGTTCCTAGACAAATGTAAATCATTCGAATACCTCTCATTGCCTCTATTACCAGAAAAGTTATTTCTAGAAAAATTAGATTTACTGTGATTCCTCTGATTACCTTTGTTACTAGAATAATTAATAGGATGAGAATTACTAGTGTTTGATCTGTCGTTTGAACGGCTGTCGGCCAACTCAATCATCCTACCTAATTTTTTTAAGGTTAACAAATCAGGGATCTCCGAAAGAGAAAGTTTCTGAATATATCTTGGCAACATATTACTCCGCAAAATGTCTAGGATCTCATCATCCGGCAACCTAGTGGACAAACGATTATTCAGCAATTGAACACGAGTGATAAAAGAACTAAAATTCTCTTTCTGACCTTGAAACGTCAATCTTATTTGTGCCAATAACCTCTTTTCATGGTCTAAAAGCTCAAATTCGTTTTTTAACGCAACCACAATGTCCGCCCAAGATGAGAAAGCGGAGCGGTTTACTCTGAACCATTGTAGCGCCTGCCCTGAAAACAATTCGACTGCAGAAGAAAAAAGAGAAGCATAACTTACGTTTCTAGCGACAGCTAGTTCTTCTACCCGTTCTAAGAAATTTCTGACATCCGCAGAGCCATCAAAGGTGAGGTTCCACTTGTGTACCGGAAACGACGGAAGTGACGGAATTGACAAAGCTGAACCGGACCCCGCCGGTGTATCATCCTGTTTCGCCATGATGAATTTTGCCGCTGTTCTACTTCTTGTACCTACTCCTTCATCCATAACCTATTTCTCGATTGTAGGGTAGAAAGAAAATTATTAGAATACATGCAACAACACGACATGAAAAATGACAATGCACATGCAATCACCAATTCTAAGAAAATAATAAATAATGTATGCTGCCAGCGAACTGAGCAGCCAAAATGAGTTAAAAGCGTAATAACGCCGATGAGTTGACGGAAACCAAGGCAAAAAAACTGTGTGAAACTATGTATTAAAAATATCAGATCGGCAAGTTAGTCGTGGGACGGGCTGTTATAAACCCAAGGAAAAGTGAGAATCAAATTAATAACAGATCGAGATGTAAAAACCATTTGATAATCGTGAACAACACTACCGCGAACACGTGCGAGAAAAAACAAACATAGACAGGTTCAGCCGAAGCGCGCCAATGTGACGTTTAATACTTACTTGTAATTCATTCCCTCCAAACCTGGTCATCCATCCATGAATAGAATAAATAATCACATACAAAGCCAGCAAGCAAGCCATGAGGTTAGGTAGCAATAATAAGTAGGTATGAGAACAATGTATAATTTATTATAAAAAAATCAATCCCTGCCCTTGAAACATATTACAATGATTAGCTATGAGACTCTAAGTTAAACAACAGAATTAATCATCAGGGGTGACTGGTTACGATGTATCGTACCCAGCTGTAAATGTTTAAAGTTTCTCGACACGTGTCAATAAGAAAGAAATTATATTGTAACGACATAAGAAAATTACTGATGGGCGCCTGTGACGTAAAACGTAACATATTTATGAATCAGTAATCCCTAAAAATAATCTATAAAGCACAATCTCGAACTGTTAATAATGTGAGTAATTTAAATCTCACTTCTCGTGATCCAAAATGTCTTGAGTCCAGCAATATAACAGCCCGTCACACAAAAACACCTGCTCGATCTGTGGTACTGCCGTCAACTCAAGCGCCCGAACTTTTCCCGAAGCATCTCGAAACATCTGCCGCCCCTTCGGAGTGCAATGCTGCCAACCAAATCATGCGAAATTTGCGAATCGCTCACGACGCTAGCAGCAAATGTTACAACTTAATAGAATTAAAATGAAACATTAATAAAGTACCGTAACTTCTAATCACAATAAAAAATTATCATGATTTTAATGGGAGGGATGTACTATATGGATTGACTGCAAATTATCAATATTTGGCTTCAGTTTTTATTTTTACTATCAAACCAGATAAATTTTTGTGGACCCCCACTTACAACTTGTGAACCCACATTTTTTTATTACGTCAACGTAGACCCCCGCCGAGTCTCCCGTGGACCCCTGGGAGTCCACCTGGACCACTTTGGGAAACACTGCTCTAGAGTATGGTAGATGCTTCCAGTTTCGCTCTGGTAAAAGACCTCCATTCTGAATCGAAATGTTGCTTGAAATGGCTTTAACTGTGCTTCCCAATCTTTTCTTACTCATTTCCTTCTCCTTCCCACTACTTTCAGCCTCACAACATATCCCATAGTCTTTTACTCGCTCCAGACGGTTGGGAGCAGTTAGGACTCTTATGCGGTACTCACAGTAAACAAATGTTTTTTTACCCGGCACCACATAGAAAACCCTAAGAAAAAAAATTCCACATGGCCTTTGTCGTCTTTGGGGATGCTTTGTGGAGAGTATTTTGAGGGAAAGAAAGGAGAGGAAGTTCTGGAAAGGATAAGGGTGTGAGGAGTGGATAGGAATCTGAAGGTCACTGTGTCAAGGTGTGACGGACGTATGCATGAATACAAGCCTCCCACTGCGGTGTAAGGCGATGGTCACAAGAAGGCTGGAGAGGCCTAGGTTATGTCTCTCTTTCCCGATACTACGCTGTGGGTGGGAAAACACAATCACCACCAAGACCTAGACCGGGCACCCCTGTTAAGTCACCAAACGTTGCGAACTTCTTGGGGTGATTTGTGGCAGGAGTGCTGGTTATCCAATAAATGGTTCCCCGTGCGCTGGTACCTATACTCGCCTAAAATAAAATATGATATCAATATTGGGTCAGAATTTTAAATTATCACATTTAAGTCTAGGCATATTGTACACGATTTAGGAGATAAGAGAATATTAAATTTTAGATAGGAAAAAAATTTACCTAGCAAGCATAATTTGGAACATATTGGTTAAATATAATTTTGGTTATGACAACGTCTAAGAATAGGCTAAATGTACATCCCTTAAAATAACATCCTTTCCGATGATACCGCTATTTTTGTCACAAAATATTAAAATCATTTTTTAAATAATGTAATATATATATATAATTTTACCCGAAGAAAAGCGTTTAACATTTTCAAAGAATGTGAAAACACATCTAACCAATATCCAGGGAAAATTGCCGGCAACCCAAAGGGCTGGGTCAGTTCAGTTTCGCCACCCCTAAAATACTTGACAAGTAGCGGCGGAAGAAGGCTCTATACCGGAGGCTTCGTTCGCTCCACTTTCTACAAAATTAAACTACTGGCGTCCAGTGGCATTCGTGGTCGTTCTCAATGCGAGATTAAAGAGAAATTCGATAAAAAAAATCGTTCACTTAAAAAATACCTTGTAGAAATATGGGGAAAATAAAATAAATACATGATATTGTTTCGAAGTGAGGTCGGACGATTATTTGTTAAAGTTTGACAGTCAGGGTACAATCGATATATTTTATGCGAAGGAGTGCTGCTCTAAATGAAGATATTTTAAACTCTAGCTAGGGAATATGGACGCACGTACCTTTCACAATACGAAGCTGAACATTTTTAGTACGAGTATTCGATAGAAAAGGTTCGTTCATAAGTGCATTTAGGATTTCTCTCAGATAAATAACTCTTCATACGGGAAGAGTTTTGGAGGCGCACTGTTCAAAGTAAAGTAATGTTATAATCCATGTTTATCTTGTTGGGAGTTCCCTGCTCATACATTCCTTAGAGCCTTAGAGAAAACCGCCACTGTTGGGGTCCGGCGTCACGTATTTCCTAGCGAAAATATTTTCAGGTTGAATTGATTCAATGAAGGAGTTCGCCATCAGAATTTCAGTATCTTTTGCCAACCTGTAAGGCTCCACGGGCGGTGACGTAAGGCGTGAAACTTTTCGTACGTTATATTCTACTTTTTAGGCTATAAAACGTCACGTGAGTTATTACCGTATCACTTCACACCACTACTCGGGCGGAGATGGGTTTTGGGACAGAGTCTGATATGTATTATAGGAATAAAACGGGAGAGGGAATAGTGACAAAGGGATGGAGATAACGAATAAAGGCAGATAAGAAAACTGATATTCATCCCTTAGATGTTGGAATTTTCTTTTAAGAATCGGTAGCCGTTGAAGATGAAACAGTTTTGAGGTGTTATATATATGTATGGAAAATTGAGGTATAAAAGCTATTATAAATAAAATCCATTACTTTAAAGATAAATCTGCAAATGGCTTTCTTTACTTAATTTCCTCTTATTTTTGTAACTTTCTAAAACGATTTCTGCTTAGTTGACAGATAATGTCTTTCATTTTAGGAATTTAGGGGACATAAACACAATAGTCTGGTGATAATTCATCATCAATGCTGGAAATATGTTCAAAGGCCGTGGTAGTTAATGACTTTTTCTTAATAGAGATTCAAAACATTTTGTATTATTGGTGTCAAATATTATAAGAATAGGGTAGGGAGCAATGAGTAATATTTGTACCAACTAAACTAGCCCCCTCTTACCCTTTAATCAGAAGTCTGGTATTGTACGACGTTTCAATATAATAAAAAAATATCAAAAATTGAACTGTTGTGTAAATTCTCACTTACCAGTTTTTTCCTATTTTAGCTCCCTTATACGAGGGATGTCCGTAAAATAAGGTCTCCAAGGTGCTGTGGTCCCGAGGAACAATTTTACGCGAGATCCGGCCACACTGGCGTGTAGCCTGGTTTCCCTACGCCAAATACCCACTACGATGCACTCTCTGCGATACTTAGTCTCGGCGTGGTAGCCGTTCGCGATGGAGCTTCCACTCGCCGCACTCGCCGGGTGTTAAGTACGCTCTATAATTAGTTTTTTTGTGCAAAGAACCAAACCCCGGTAGAAATTCATTCTCAGCTACTTGAGGTGTATCGAAAACAGTGAGGACGTCCATCGGTTCAGATGGAAAAAATACCAAAGTGGAAAAAATAATGATTGCAGATCGACGTGTGACGGTTCGGGAGCTTTGTGATACGATCCCAGATGTCAGTAATATCACTATTGACAAGATTTTGACAGAAAATTTGGGAGACCATAAAGTCTGCCCAAGGTGGGTCCCAAAATGCTTACCGAAGATCACAAACCAAAATGGGTCGAAGTAGCCCGCGAATTCCTTGAGAGCAACGACGTCCATGGCGAAGAATTCTGGAACTCAATTGTGACTGGAGACGAGACCCGGATATACTACATGATACCAGAGACAAAGGAACAATCCCAGTGTCGTCATTCAGATTCGCCGAAGCAAAGTTTAAAAACGAATTACAGAGCGTAATTCACACCTGGCGGGTACGGCGAGTGGAAGCTCTATCACCAACGGCTGCCACGCCGAGACTAAGCGTCACAGAGAGTGCAACGTGGTGGGGATTTGGCAAGGGGAAACCAGGCTACACGCCGTTGTTGCAGGATTGCTCGTAAAATCGTTCCTCGCGACAGCCCTCGTAAGTTTTAAAGAGAGCAATTTGTCTCGTTTTTAATACTAAAGATCCTATTTCATCATATCAAATATTGGAGTAACAAATGTAAGTATTATGTAACCTACATTTTGAGCCGTTGGCACTTGAGTGGAGTAAGTTATTCAATAACTCACACAGTCCATTATCGACATAATATCATTACGTTTATCTGTATCAGCGGGATACAGTACCGTTGAGGCTCATGTTGATAAAACACGATGTAACCTTTTTCAGTAGATCGCCCCCGATCCTCTCCAAATGATTGATTACACGTCATGTTTGGATGAATCGCTCACTTTGAGAATGTTTTCGAAATATTAAAGGGTGTTTCTGTACAGTGTTTTATGACAAAGTAGGTCGTCAGTTTGAATGGCAAACTTAGAACAATATACATTATAAGAGATATTAGAAATATTTTCACTGCGCAAAGGAAGAGAGGTTAACAATAGTGTCTCCTACCAAACCTGATATGTGAAAGCCATGCGTGTCACTGGCAGAGAATTGGCAGTTGGAATGATATCCCTGAGTCCACATACATGATTTCGATGTGTAAGGAGAATGCAAAGGACAGAGAAAGGAGTGTAAGGAGAATCGAGTAAGTGAAATGCTTGAGTCGGACCAGGTCACAAGGGTCGAAATAACAGAAGAGTTCCTATGCATAAATTTGAATGATGGAATGATCGTGTGCAAAGGCGTACGTAAAGATTTGTGGTGTATTTTGTTTCCTTCGCCTACTTAAAAATATTGTAGAAATCAACTGAAAGTATCAATAAATTGTACCTCGATCTGTAGTAAAAACAGATTGAATAATTTATTAGATAAACATCAATGAAGAAGTTAATAATTTAGTTTCGTTTAGGTTTTTTGGTATTATCATCCCCTTCAATGATTAAATATTAATCTAAACGAAAATGTGAAGAGAACAAGACAAAGAAAAACAGAAAAATCTACTCTTCTTCAATGATATATTACATTGATGGGAGTAACCCTCAAAACTTATAAAAAGAGAGTTTTTCTTATAAAAATTGAATATTCATTTAGGCTTTTATAAAAAGTCAATAGTTCCGTATAAATAAAATCGGATATATTTTTCCGTGACGCTATTCACGTTACAAACCAATTCTTAGAATGATTGTTTCCAATAAAAAGGGTAGTTGCCAATGATATGGAAAATAAATTGGTTGAAGATAATATTTTTTATTCTAAAATTTGAAATATGAGATTGGCTATTATGACGGTTTGACAGTAGGGCACAATTGGAGGGGACCCACCACTTTCCCACGGCTGTGTGAGGAAACTGATTGTTTAACCTCCTTAGCCGCACACGTCAGGACTCTAATTTTTTGTAAAAAGGAAGCTACATTTATTTTTGAAACGAATCTAGACCCTCCAATGTCCCTGCATGCATGATTGTTAGTAAAAAAAGTAAAATGTATGCATACTTACATTTGCAGTAATTAACAAGATAAAAATAGTTCGCCTGGTGGTTCAGCATGTAGTTGAGTGAAATAATAAATAAAAAGAAAAATATTTACAGGTGTAAGTATGATTAAAACCAAAGAAAATATATAAAAAGAAAGATATTGGAGGCAGTTTGTCCCACTTTCACTGGGCAGTCCCGGCGAGAATGAGCGGGCGAGCGGCCTGGCCGCAACGTGCCCAAACGCCCGCGTCCCTTAGCCAGTTTCCCAAAAGTACCCTTGAAGAAGTGTTTGTGGAGGGGGGGGGGGGGGAGATACTCCCAAAGACCCTGGGGAATGAAGTGAGCCTCGGGTCACCGGAGGCAGGGCGGAAGGGAACCGGGCTCGCGCAAACATTCCTCAAGCTCGCTCATGACGCCGGGGGAGGCACGGGCGTTAGTGGGACGGCCCTACCAGAATTCTGCCACCTGACTGGATGCAGGGACCGGGTCTATACGTCGGCGGGTATAACTAAGGATCTCGGCCCTTTTTAGCGAGATTGATCTCGGATGAAAAAAGGGCCAGATCTCGCGAGTTTAACGAGATTGCACTCGAGCATGAAAAGTCTTATTCGAAGCGCGGACTGACACGGACGGAGTTGCGATCTGTAGGTTTCGTTGATATTAGACGAGAAAGGTTGTTTGTTTCATTTGTTATTTGATAGATACGTACGTCAAAGTTACTATGAAGTTTATTAAAAAATTATAGACAAATACGTCAAACAATGTTTGATGCATAAAAGTCTATTGAAAAATTCGCGAAAAGAAATGTTTATCTTATAATAATTATAATTTTTATTATTTTTTTCCTTATTTATTCAAATATTGTGATTATTTGCAAAAAAAAATACACAAAACTGCAAATCTCGCGAGATCTTGAAATTGGCGAGATCTCGCAGAATTGTTATTCTAAACTCGCGAGATCTCGCTTAAGCCCCAATCTCGCGAGATTTGCGTTCCCTAGGTATAACCTTTAAGAGTTATTCAAAATAAGTTAAGATAGGTACATGATATTCTCCTACGATCCAAAACCCCCTTTCGTTTGTATGAATATCTTTTAATTTACGTAAAATCTCAGACATTCAAGCTAATCAAACGGATTATAAATCTCTTTCTTCCGTAATTTATCACGGTCCGATCGATCCTTACTTGTATGACCTAAAACAATCGGTGTACTTTAAAAGATGCCACTAAGATTTAGTAAAATTGTAAAAATTCAATTTCAATAATATACATCCTACTAATTTGGGATTCTAGCATCAAAATTTTTTTTTGATGGTTGTGCTCTGAAAGGCATTTTAATGGTTGATGCTCTGAGGAATGAAAACCTTATTGATTTTAAGGGGAGATAATGCAAATATACGGTTGGTATTGGTTATGAGTTAAAATTGGTAAACATCTCAGCTCTTAAATGACCTGATAGATTTTGTGTTACATCCCTCCTATGATATGGACCACTTCAAAGCACAGCTTCACTTTTTGCTTCTAAAAAAAAAACTCCTTTTAGCTTCCGTACATATGAAAGCCTCTGAAGGAAGCCGCAAGGTCTCCGCATGTGGAGTAAACATAATAAAGCTTCCAAGAAGGCTTCCGTCGCTCCACGTTTAAAAAGCGTAATAAATGTGTTGTTAAATTCGCAAATCGAGGAATCAGCCGCCTCAGGTTTGTTTAGAAACGTACGAATACGCGGAATGAAATGTTTTTCTGAACTCCCTGGATTTTCCTCGACTTGTTTTTTTGGGCAAATCTCGAAAATATTGTTTGTGGACTTTTCGAGTAGGAAAAAGAAAACAAAATAAGCTTTAACCCGCCCGCGAATATTGTACTTTTTCTATTAAAAAAAAATCTTACTGTCCGTGTTTCTTCATAATACAAATTCCGCACAAAAGTTCCAACTACTCCCGACTGTCTAGAGCTAGTGGGACTACTACCCAGTTGGGTAATGTTGTAAGGCTAAAGGGAGTCGGCAAAGGAAGGAGATGGGAAAGAGGAAGGTTGGGAAGTATCGAGCTATTCAAATTTGGTCACCATACACAATTCCGTTTATTTATTTCTACACAGTTTACTGGTAAATAGACGATAAGTGTAAGAAATTGAAAAAAAAAGTTCCCAATTATAAAATATAGTAGTAGAGTGAAAAATAATCAGTAGCTGTATATAAATGGTTAAGTAGTAATGTTTTGTGAATACCTCATTAGGAGAACCTGTGCTGAGGTGTTCACATGTTTTAGATAAAGTGTTATGGTATTGTATTATTTTTTTGTCTCCTTACATGGTTTTCTTTTTTAAATTTCAATTTTTAATCTCACTACGATGAGCCTGTGTTGAGGTTAATTAGTAGCTGTTAAAGTACACCGTGAAAAAGAAAAACAAAACACTGCGTGAAGTGAAATTAATGGAGCAATAATTAAGACAAAAAGAGAACAATGTAAAAAATATGTAGATGATAAATTAGTATTTAATTTTTAAAATTTCTTGTACAGTAATATATTTTTTAAAGTAGATCGGATAGTCTGAAAACGGAGAATGGAATAAAAAAATACTGTTAATTCTTAAGATAAGGAAGTGAAGAAAATTATAATGTATTTTCAATTTGGGAGGCGGGACATCCCCAAAGATGACATAGGCCCTGAGGGAAATTATTTTCCTCAGGGACTCCTGTGTGGAGCTCATGTAAAAAAAGTGGAATAATTTTTAAGATAAGATATTGTTATATTTTATGTAAAATTATTATTGTCATAATATTATATATCTAATTTTGAATGCAGTTTGAAATATGTATATTTTCTAATGATAATAATAAAAACTACATATAAAATTCAAATACTGAAGCGTGTTGTTTGATTTGGGGGTAAATAGGTTTTTTTACCAGTTCAAGGGACGTTTGAATTAAAAAAAGTTGTCTTTTACCATGACGATTCTGATATTATATTTTATTCTGTTTTAATCTTCTTCTTATATATAAAAAATGAATCGCTAAATGTGTTGCTAAGCGCAAATCTCGAGAGCAGCTGAACCGATTTCGCTAATTCATTTTTTAGAATATTCCTTGAAGTACGAGGATGGTTCTTACGGAGAGAAAAATTAAGAAAATTTCGCAGAAAATTGGATAATTTCAGAAAACATCGCACGTTTGACAATTCGCGTGTTTGAGAATAACATTTTGCAAAACAATGATTGTTAAATCGGGATTCTATTTTTGAAAATCTTTAAGTCGATAAATTTATTTAAAGTAGGTACTCCCCTAATATTTTGAATCGAATCAAGAATTTTAGATATTTTAAATATGTACCTATGTTAGGTACCAAATTTAATATACAAAAAATTGGAAATTTGAATAAAAATTGTGAAAGGTGGCACGCGGGCTGTTTAAAAACTGAATGCACTGGGATTGAATATATGGAACGCGGGAGGAGGGAGCGGGAAAGGAAAGAGCGAAGGCGGGGAAGGTGGAAGGGGAACGCGGGAGGGGAAGGGGACGTGTGAGGGGGGAGGGGAACTCGGGAGGGGGGTTCGCGGGACGGGGGAAGGGGGGGGGAGTGGAGTGGGGAGAGGGAAGGTGGAGGTGACGGAGTGGGAACGCGAGAGGGGAAGAGGACGCAGGAGAAGAAGGGGAGGTGGAAGGGGAATGGGACGAATGGGAAAGGACACTCAGGGAGAAACAATTTCTTTATTAAATGGCATAGAAACGCATGCCGGGACTAGCTAGTATTATATAATTTTGAATGTAGTTAGAAATATGTATATTTTCTAATAAAAATAATAAAAAAAATATATATAAAATTCAAATACTGATCACAACGTGTTGCTTGATTTGGGGGTAAATAGGTTTTTTTACCAGTTTAAGCGACGCGACGTTTGGATTCAAAGAAGTTGTCTTTTACCATGACGATTCCGATATTATATTTTATTCTTTTTTAATTTTGAATAAAATTTAGCAGTTTTTATAGTAAACCGTATTTAATTTTTAAACGATTTCAAAAAGGAGGAGGTTCTCAATTCGACTGTATTTTTTTTATTTTATTTTTTATGTTTGTTACCTCAGAACTTTTGACTGGGTGAACCGATATTGATGATTCTTTTTTTATTTGAAAGCTGGTGCTTCCCGTGTGGTCCCATTTTAATTTGGTCCAGTTCCAATAATGGCATCCATGAGAAAACCAAATAAGTCTTAAATTTGCATTAAGTATGTGCGTGACAAATGGACGAATAACTCAATATCACGCCAACCGATTTCGATGATTCTTTTTTTATTGGAAAGGATGTACTTCAAGGGTAATTTGATGAGAGTTTGGTTAGGTTCTGATTATCGGATCCATGACAAATTAACGAAACTCGGCCGAATCTCTTAATTTGACCCTAACGTCGTTATGGTCAAATTATGTCTGTCTCATATGAGCAGCACGGTTAGTAGGTTTACCCATATTCAGAAAAATTAGTAAGCGTACTTCAGATTCACTAAAAATCAAAAAATAAACAAAAATTTTAACAAAAAAAAAACGACTTCAAAAAATGCACTAAAAAGTAAAAAAATAATTTCGTATTCTTCTACAACTTCATAATCAACTTACTTTTTCTAATCATCAATATGTAGGTACGATTGTTACTTTTGGAGTCGGTGTCAGTTAAGGTAGGTTTGTAACTACATGCATAGTTATAGGTGAGATGTGCTTGTGTCGCACAAGCGACTTGCTGACACCGACTCCAAAAATAACAATCGTACCTACATATTGATGATTAGAAAAAGTAAGTTGATTATGAAGTTGTAGATGAATACGAAATTATTTTTTTACTTTTTAGTGCATTTTTTGAAGTCGTTTTTTTGTTTTGTTAAAATTTTGGTTTATTTTAAAGAAAGACAATCATACCCGGGTTACGAATAACCGGACAATATTTGAAAATCTCCTATTACCACCACAATAAGCCGAAAATGTTGCTTGAGTCGTGATGGAGGACTTAGCCAGCCGAGGAATCGAACACGGAACGCCTGGGTGGGACCCTAACGCGATGCCCACTCAACCACTGACTGGTTCATTGATCATTCACACATCATCCATATTACTTTCATCCCCTCAACAGACTAGACATATTTGATAAGCCCACTTTGCCATGATTCGATAGAGATTTTATAGCCCCGTCACCGAAGGGCTGAGGACAGTCTGTAAGCTGAGGGAATGGAGGGGTAGGGGGCAGGGCGGGTGCCACTCAACCACCCCTGAGAAATTGATAGCTCCGTACGGAGGCTTTGATTAAATCACGGGTTATAGGTGATATTAGCGCATTGAAAACTTCCAAGTCCACCATTTCATTGGAAAGTTAAGTTTACTATCTGAAGTGGTATTTTGTTTAGTAAAAACTTTGATTTGTCGAATTAAGCAAGATATTGATTAATCATGGTGAAAAATAAGTCATTTACCCATGAAGTGAGTAATAGCTTATATTACAGGGTGTCCGGGGGTGAAGTGCATTAACTTCGGGATGTGATTCTAGGGAGGTGAGGGAGATGATGGTAGGAGTAAAAAGGATTAACAACTTTTTCCGAAATTCCAAATTTTTTTCCCGTACAAAAAGACGTACCTACTAAAAATCCTTAGTGTGAGGTACGATATTACTTGCTGAGAGCTTGCCGGGCGCCCGACTCGATTGTGATTGGCCGTATCGTAACAGCGGAAAATAATAAATCTGGCTGCACACGCCTGACTAATTTTAGCTTTTCACCTCAAAACTACCCCTAAAAGTTGGAATTTTGAAAAAAGTTATTTATCTTTTTTACTTGTACTATCATGTAGAATCACCTCCCGAAGTTAATGCTCTTTACCCCCGGACACCCTGTAGGTATATAGCTATTTAATGTGAATATAGCACAACCGCTGTAGGGATTAAGAAATAGCAAATAAGGGTATGTTGCGAGGCATAAGGGAGTGGAAAAAGAAGGAAATGGCGAAGAAGAAAGTTGGGAAGTACCTGGCTATTCAGATCTGGTCACCAAACACGACTAAAGCCATTTCGAACTATCCTACACTACGGCGGTACTGAGAGTATCTAACACTTATACATATTAATACCATATAACCGCGGAGGCCGCCCATATAACCGTAAGGATCTCGAATGTATAATAATACTCTCGATTTTATAATAAGGGGTTGAGAATATTACTAAAAATCTGTGAGGAATACGCAAATAACCACAACATGATGTACAACCCCAAAAAAAACGGAGCTAATTGCATTCCACCATGGAAAAAATCCCGAGAAGATGCTCCCCGTACAACTTAACGAGGAAACCATAAGCACATCCACGAATGTAAAATACTTGGGGTACATCATCACTGAAGACCTCTCGGATGATGGTGATATTGAACGACAGAGGAGAAGTATCAGTGTTTTGTCAAATATGATTGCCCGAAGGTTCTTCCGATGCAGCAATAATGTTAAAAAAACATTATTTAATGCATTCTGCACTAGCCTGTATACATGTGAAACATGGTGTCAATACCGAGTAAGCTCAATGGAACGTCTCCGGATCCAATATAATGATGCGTGCAGAATCATATTTGGATTCAGAAGGTATAGCAGCGCTTCAACAATGTTCGCTGAATTAGGACTCCATGGATTCGCCAGTCTGATGAGACACCGGGTCACTGGAGCCAGGATGCGGCTAATGGCCTCCGACAACACGTTGGTGACCGCAGCCTTCCAGCACCAAGCTCCACTCCTGAGTGAGCGATGGGCCCGAGCGCACTCAAGATCACGCCCTGCATAATAATTGATTATTACTTTTGTTATTATTAATTTTTATTACTATTATTATTTTTTTTATTTTCTGTTTATATTCTTATTTCTTTACTTTGTAAATATATAAATATGTATAACTTATATGGGACGTGTGGGATTGCACTATCCTCCCCACATCCTGGAATAAAGATTATTATTATTATTATTATAATACTGACGATATAACGTCACGTCAAGTAAGATGCACATCAGGGACATCACCAAAATTTCCAATTAAAGTGGGGGTACACCAAGGATCTGTCCTCAGCCCACTGCTATTCATAATGGTCATGAATTATCTAACAAGTCAAGAAATGAACAGTATTCTCAAGACTATGCTTTTTGCAGATGATGTAGTACTGATAGCAGATAATCATTGTGACTTACAGAATAGCCTGGAAAGATGGAGAAAGATCCTGGAGGATAATGGCCTAAAAATTAGCAGGAAAAAGACTGAATATTTGTATTTACCATTTGAAGACACAAACGATGTAACTCCTTCGATGCAACTGGATGGAGTAACATTCGCCAACTGTGATTCATTTAAGTATCTGGGCTCACTAATCCACAGAGACGGAGGATGTGCAGCGGATGTCATCCATAGAATAGGTGTGGGATGGATTAAATTTAGATCCGTAACAGGAATATTGTGTGACTCCAAAATGTCTATAAAACTGAAAGGAAAAATGTACCAGACCATTGTAAGACCCGCAATAATGTATGGCTCCGAATGCTGGACTATGTACAACTCCTACACTAGGCAACTTGAAACAGCAGAAATGCGAATGCTTAGATGGTCGGCAGGAGTATCATTAAAAGATAAGATCAAAAGTTCACGCATTCGTGGTAGCCTGGGTGTCACAGACATAAATAGCAAGCTGGAAGAACGACAGTTGAGATGGTATGGACATATAAGACGGAGACCATCAGACCACACAGTGAGGCAGGCAATGTCTATGGAGCTTCATCGACAGTCATCCAAAGGAAGACCGAAGAACTCCTGGACGACTCAATGTTCCAAAATTCTTCGGAGAAACGGCCTGGATGAAGGCGATACCCAGAACAGAAGATATTACAACCTGAGAACGAGAAGAGCCGACCCCAACAGCCTACCTAGGCAATGAGTTGGGACAGCGCAAAGGAAGAAGAAGAACGTCATTTATTTACTTGAAAAGTTACATTTATATAGTTGAGATAATTATTATAGCGACATTGTTCACATTGACGTCTAAAAGATGTACATTTTATAGTAAATAATTGCTTGATGCGTATATGGCTTCCATATTTAATGAGCTTAGGATGCCGCACTACTTTCAGAGTTGGTGGAGCTTTTACAAGTTTTTACCAACTTTTAATATACTTCCAGTAGAAAAAGTGGGGAATCTATTGGAAGGAAAAGCTACTTAAGTAATTATTCATACGAAAATTACGCCTTGAACTTTCATAAGAAAGGGAAGAAACTTTCTACTATGTCCGAGATTCAATTTATTTCTTCGCAGGGGTTTAATTTTTTATCGACTTTTCTTTATTATTACCAACTTTTTCTTCGCAATCTCTATATTGCCAATCAAACAATATTGAAAGTGGTGAAAGGCCAAGCAGTTTCACGTGTTGATGCTTCGATTTAGCAGTTTTTAGCGTCATGTGGTAATACCATGCTAGTTCTACCGGTGCTCCTATGGAAGTTGGTCCAAAAACTCACGGTCTATGATATTTCCTTACCAGTTTACAAGCGGGAGACCGTGCCCAATATTTCTGACGTTTTTGCGACCTTTTGTGCCCAACAGCTAGGCCCCTATTATAATATGTTTTTTTTTTATTTACCAGATTTTTATTTGCCATCAAATGGGAATCATTTAAATTACTGAATTTAAAACTAGCGTTCTTACAAATAGATTTTTTTTACATGAATACCGCACAAGAGTCCCAACTGCTCCCGTTTGGAGCCAGTGGGACTATGGCATCCCCGATTGGGGTATGTTGTGAGGCTGAAGGTAGTGGGGAGGGGAAGGAGATAGGGAAGAGGAAGGTGGGGAAGTACCTGGCTATTCAGATCTGCAACGTTTCAATTCTGAATGGTGGTCTTACACCAGGGTGATACTGAGAGTATCTTCCACTCTGGAACGTGCCGCAAATATACTATATATTATTTTAAATGAATAAATTGGAAATAACACAAATTAAACAAATGAAATTTATTTGCCACGCCGGGATTCGATCCCGCGACCTTCGGAGTGCGAGTCAAGAGCCTTACCGCTGTACTACACCGGCCGTGTGGGCCTGGCAATTTTTATCTCATGTGGGTGTTCAATATGTTACCTGGCTATTACAGACTTAGACGTGTTGTATTTTCTCGGTATTGAAAATTTGTTACCTATAAACGCTATTAAAATTGCATATATCATCAACATCAGCAACCAGCGATAGCCTACTGCGGCCATACATACATACGTGTATGTTAGTGTTAAGTTGGGAGTGGAAAGAAGTCGGTTATGTTCTTTTTAAATGACTTCAAAAAGGAGGAGGTTCTCAATTCGACTGTTTTTAAAAAAAAAAAATTAATGTTTGTTACCTCAGAACTTTTGACTGGGTGAACCGATATTAATGATTCTTTTTTATTTAAAAGCTGGTGCTTCCCGTGTGGTCCCATTTTAATTTGATCCAGTTCCAACAATGGCATCCATGAGAAAACCATATGAGTCTTAAATTTGCATAAATAATGTGCGCGACAAATGGACGAATAACTCAATATCACGCCAACCGATTTCGATTATTCTTTTTTTATTGGAAAGGATGTTCTTCAAGGGGAATTTTACAAGAGTTTGGTTAGGTTCTGATTATCGGATCCATAACAAATTAACGAAACTCGACTGAATCTCTTAATTTCATCCTAATGTCGTTATGGTCAAATTATGTCTTTCTCATATGAGCAGCATGTTTAGTAGATTTACCCATATTCAGACAAATTAGTTAGTGTACTTCGGATTCACTAAAAATCAAAAAATAAACAAAACAAAAAAACGACTTCAAAAAATGCACTAAAAAGTAAAAAAATAATTTCGTATTCTTCTACAACATCATAATCAACTTACTTTTTCTAATCATCAATATGTAGGTACGATTGCTAATTTTGGAGTCGGTATCAGCAAAGGTACCCGGCCCGGCGTGTTCACTTGACAGCTCCCCTCCCGCCGCGGCCCCGCTCTCTTCCCTATCTTTCCTCGTCAAGTCGCTTGTGCGACACAAGCACATCTCACCTATAACTACGTATGTAGTTACAAACCTACCTTGACTGACACCGACTCCAAAAGTAACAATCGTACCTACATATTGATGATTAGAAAAAGTAAGTTGATTATGAAGTTGTAGAAGAATACGAAAGTATTTTTTTACTTTTTAGTGCATTTTTTGAAGTCGTTTTTTTGTTTTGTTAAAATTTTTGTTTATTGTTTGGAATTTATCCGCATTCGCCTCAGGTAATAAGAAAACCCATGAAAAAACCTTATCCAGGATGAAGCGGCCGTCTGTCAATGTGAAACAGGTCGGCCTTCAGTGACATCAATATATGAAGTACAGTACGTACAGTTTTTTTGTTATTTGTTTTTGAGGTGTTATGCCGCGTTGCGCTACCTCCTCCTTTAGCCAACGTTTCGGACAGCGTTACAGTGTCCATCATCAGGGCAGATGTGGCAGTTGTTTTTGGGGTGTTATGCCGTGTTGCGCTACTTCCTCCTTTAGCCAATGTTTCGAATAGCGTTACAGCGGCAGACACATCCGCCCTGATGGTGGACATTGTAACGCTGTTCGAAACGTTGGCTAAAGGAGGAGGTAGCGCAACACGGCGTAACAGCTCAAAAACAAATACAAAAATACTTTTGGCCGTGAAAATTTAAAACCAAACCATTCGTACAGTTAATTATTGGTGCTTTCACGATGACGTGATTTTTATTATTTCTTTAATCTTATCTCTTTCCCTGTTTTATTGAATAATCAAAAATTTGTAATTACATGCAATTTTCTACTTTTTACAGGAAAAGAAAATACTTTTTTATAAAAAATTCGCACAGAAAATACTTTTATTTGAATAAACCATTACAAAATTAAATTGAATGTATTATCCTAAAACATAATTAAACAAAAAGTGAAAAATACAGTTGCGAAGTTAGTTGTTATATTGTAGAAGTATCTGCCTGCAGTAGACAAGCCTTTGTTGACTGTCCATGTATGAATTTTGTGTTAAAGATTTACATTATCTTCTACATTTTAGATTGTTTTTAAAGAAAGACAAACATTCCTGGAATGGGAATAACCTGACAATATATGAAAAACTATCACTGCCATTTTTATACCGAAATATGTTGTTTGTGCAACGAAGGAGGACTGAATAGGGGTCAGGTGCATTTGTCAACTCAGCCACCAACTGATCAGTCCGAATAAATCATGCAGTTCATCCAAAATAGCTGATTTACTAATAAATTCGTCATTAATTCATCCACCGCAAACTTGATTAGTGTTTAATTTAGTCGACCATAGCAAGTCAGCGTAAGACGTTTGGTCTTCATTCCTTACTCCTCATTCAACACATCTCGCAGCCATTTTCGCAAAATCGACCCAGCTATATATTGCCTTGAGTGTTCTGTTGACTTGAAATAATAATAACGGCACCAGCTCGCATTTTCCAATCAAGATATGCAAATGGACTCGTCTCATGCAGCGGTGTAAAGTTCGCCTCGACGAGAAACGAGAAGACGGGACTGATTGGCCTAACAGAATCAGTTACTCGGCTGTATTCTGTCTATTCTGTAGTTGGATGCAAAGTGTGGCCATGAATCTGTGCGTCACAACGTACATGTACAACTTAGTGCAGGGTCGACACAAACAGCTGGGCGGTCAAACTGTTACATTGGGTTACCGTGAATGTTATCAGGGGTGTAGTATTTTGTCTATTTAATATTAAAAATTAAATATTATTTTATTCTCACTTTTTATACCTACCTTTATTAAATATTTTTTCTACTTTAATTTTTTTTATGCTTTGTAACTTTTTATACTTACCTTATATTGATTTATTATCTAATGAGGCCCTTTTTAGGAGCTTTTACGTACGAATTGTAAAAATTATACAGTATTTATTATACATAAATGAACTGCCTCAGTAACAAAATTTTGTGTTTGTTTAGATAGAAATTGAAGATGTCCACTGATTCGGCACAATTATTCCCCTCCATTTAATTAGTATTCTGGATGAAGAGCAATACAAATTATGGAATTTAATCGCAGGAATTTGTGTACTGAAATAAATTCCAACTTCTAGTATTACGTAGTGGAATCCGAAAGGGATGCAATTCTAATCTCTGAAATGCGTGCGTCGCTTAGAATTTTACATAGCATAATAATTTTACATAACACCAAGTCAGTGAAAATCCTCCTGTCTGACATTTTAAGTATATTCATTTATGTTATTTAATACGTTTCGTATTAATTCGTTTTTTAGTTATTTTAGACTTTATGCTTTTTTTACCCTTTAATCTATGTTGTGCCGTATGTATTTAAAAATAAGCTCTATTGGTCTCGCATGAAATACGTGATTTCCTCGCATTATGTTTATCGTACCAAAAACTATTGTTCATAACGGCTCGATACAGGCTTAGTCCTAGTGAGGATAATTAATATGCTTCCTGAAAATATAACTCATATTGCTTGAAGGCAACTTAAAAGGACACACCGTCAAACATGTGTTTTTCTACAAATAACGATATAACCATATGGAAGTGAACAAGTGCGATCATTCAGAGCAATGAAAGAGATAATTTCCCTAGTTTCGTGATTTTCCTAAATAAGAGACTTTGAAGTCCCCACAGAATTGTTTTTGTTAATTTTAACTTTGTTCTGAGTGCGGATTTTTTGCAAATAGGGGGTAATCTCATTTTCTAAACAAAAGATTGGGGTTTTAGAAGGCAAGAATGATATATACGTAAATTGTAAACCTTTTTCGTTTGTAGCAAATATTTGCTACCACCGCCCCGGGAACCATTTATTGGATAACCAACACCACAACCCTTTGCCTCAGGTCACCTCAAGCGGTTCGCCAAGTTTGTTATCTTACATCTTCAGGGTGAGATTTATCTAGGTCTAGGTCTTGGCGGCGGATGTGTCTGCCCACCTACTGCGTGGCGGGCCGGATCGAAAGAGACTGATTGAGGGATTTTTGACCTCTCCAGCCGGACTTTCTCAACCCATCGCCTTGCACCGCAATCGAAAGGATGGATTCAAACGTCAATCCTGGACACACTGACACTCATACACACTGACCCCAACATAGCAGATACCTACCCATCGCTCATATATTTTTCCTTCATGGAACTTCCTTTCCTTAAAAAGACCGTCCACACAGCTTCCCCTAAGATGACATAGGCCCTGAGGGAAATTACTAATCTAATAATCGAAATTTCTCTTAAAACTCATCTACCCTTCGTCTTCTTAACTGTAAAAGACCGTGGAATTGACGTCTAGTTTGAACAAGATGACACGAGAGAACAAGAACAAAGGACTATAAATGTCTCATGTCACTTCTTCATCGCCTGTTACTTGAGATAATGCATTGTGTTAATTATTTAGTCTGTTAACCTCTATTTCGCCATTCCAGTACATTGTAAAAATATTATTAAAACATTATGCATTCAGAATTTCTACCGCCATAAAGGAAGTTTCTCTTGAATATTTAAAGTTTTTTTGATCTTTACATATAATATGTCTGTTTTGAAAATAATCTCCATCGAGATGCCGAATTAAAAAAGTAATTATATGAAATTCCTGCGATGGAAAACAATCGCAAATTTTGCTCCGAAAAATTTCTAAAAAACACATCTGGCAATCTTGTAAATGATAGAACGCTAAAACATTGGTATGAAAAAATTCACAATATTTCTAGGCAATACAAAAGGCACTACTAAGCAATACAAAATCATGTGATTTTGGTTTGAAAATTATATTGCTTAGAAATATTTTAGATGCTTTAATTAAATATTGCGAGTAGAATACATATTTGCCTCATGCGGCACGTTCCAAAGTGGAAAATGCTTTCAGTATCGACCTTGTGTAAGACCACCGTTCAGAATTGAAACGTTGCGCTTTGCTTGAAATCTTGGGTATCCCCAATTATTGTTGTTGTACCCTAATTTACTCGTTTATAAATATGCGCTAAGATAATGTTGGTAGTTCTTGGTCGAAGAATGATACAGTTAAATATAACCGAATCGGGTAGGGACACATTAGCTCAGTTGGTAAAGCTAGTAGACTTTCCGGGTCAGTAGTCATAGGTCCTGGGTTCGAATCCCAGATGTGACCGTACCTTTTTCTGATTTGTCTGTTTTAGATTTTCGATTGATTTTTGCTAATATTTTCTTCATTAAGAGCGTTTAACCAGCCAGCGGACGAAAATCCACATTTCGTCGAAAGTTGTTCTTACGATCGTGCAGGGCGGTTACAATGAGAAAGATTAATTATTCTCCGTACCAGCTTTTTTAAATTTTAACTCAATATCGAATTTATTTCAATTCAATTTAGCTTTAATTTATACCTTCATCCAAAAATGCTGAAAGGCGTGATGATAAAACTATTAAAATAATGTATTTTTTGTAGTTATTTTTTGATTATAAGTGTTTGTCATTTTTCAATAATGTCTAAATTTAATAAGAATGTTAAAAAAAATCTGAAATATATTAGTTTGTAAGTGCGCAAATAAATACACAAATGGACCAATTTTCGTCAAGAAACACATGTACGTACATATTTTTTAATGATTTTATTGAAACTAAAATTATAATTCTAAAACATGCGTTTGCTAGATAATTTATAGATTTATTTTACTGCATGATTATATTATTTGAAATGGGTGTGGTATAATACAAAATCTTTTTTGAAAATTTAACAAATCTGCCAACGACCTATGGAATAACCTTATTATACTAAAAATTAAAAAATTTTCTCAAAATTTATTACATAACTATGCTAGATAAAGGAACAATCTTTCGAAATCCATTTATAATTTTTTGTGGAAAATAGTCAATACGTCTAAAATCTGATTTGAAAATGACATATTTCTGGTTTTCTCTGGTAATGCCCTCTTAATTTAATATTACAATTTGAGGTTTTACTCTTTAAATTTAAAAAAAATGATTTAAAATAAAACAATAACATAAAAAAATGGTTAAATAGGTTACGTTAGGTTAGGTAATGTGCTACTTTTATTTTTTTTAATTATGATAGATTTTCGACATGATTCTGAGTTGTCATGGAACCAGAGAATCTAGCGCCACTTTTTTTTTTTACATGAGCTCTATACAGGAGGCCCTGAGGAAAATAATTTCCCTCAGGACCTATGTCATCTTTTGGGATGCTGTGTGGAGAATATTGAGAATTTGAGATAATATTGAGAATTCGTCACAATCACAATATTATATTTAACTAACTGACTAACCATCACGCCGTTTCTCCGCAGGGGTAGGCAGAGAGGATGGACCGCCAAAGAACTCGTCTTGGCATATACTCTTTGCCTCATTCACATTCATACATCGTCTTATACATACTCTTCTATTATTCCGGCTCTTGACATGACCCTACTCAAGTATTTGATTGACTGTCTTCTTCGGGCGTCCCCGACATATATTCTCCCCTTACTCCTTTCTCTGTTTTACATGCCCAAACCATCTGAGGGCTCCTTATTTAATCTTACTCATAACGCTTATTTGCAATCTTTTGCGGATTTTTCACATTTCTCACACGATCATATATGGTTTTACCACATACACGCGTCAGGGATCTAATTTCCACAGCATTCAGTCTACTTTCGTTCTTCCTCTGCCAATTCCATGAATCACTGCCATGCACCAGGGTAGGTACCAGCACTCCACTGTAAACTGCTAGCTTTGCTTCTTTGGACAGTTTTTTTGTTAGCGCCAATGGCATACAGTTCTCTATTAATGTAGTTAATGTTATTTATTTCAATATGACTATCAGCCTTCTCATCTCTCGTAAACATACTTCCCAAATGTCTTCTCTCCATCCTTCATCAGTCTATCTTCTGAATAACAATTAAAATAAAAGTTGATATGATTTTAGATTTTCACGGCCAAAAGTATTTTTGTTATTTGTTTTTGGGGTGTTATGTCGTGTTGCGCTATCTCCTCCTTTAGCCAACCGGAAACAGATGGAGTATATAAACTCAGCTGTTCTGGATGTGATAAGGTCTATGTGGGCCAGACAGAGCGGACGGTCTCCAAAAGGATATCGGAACACTTTTGAGCGTGTAAACTTGGCCACCCTGACAAATCGGCAATCGCCGAGCATTTAATTGAAACCGGCCATTACTTTGGATTTGTTCCTGAAGTCCTGGGAAGATCCAAAACTTATAGAGCACGCCCAATTACAGAGGCAATTGAAATTCATAAAAATCATATTAACATTAAAAGAGACGACGGAGCTAAGCTCAATAGTTCTTGGTATCCGGCAATTGACTGCTACACCAAAGCTAAATGCAAAAAAACCATCTTGAAGTATACTGTAATGCCAGCTCGCAGTGAAGTGGAGCTGGCAACACGGTATTGCTTCGAAGTACCTACTTAAGCACACATTTCACCACTAACATGAACACATCTGCCCTGATGATGGACACTGTAACGCTGTCCGAAACGTTGGCTAAAGGAGGAGGTAGCGCAACACGGCAAAACACCCCAAAAACAAATAACAAAAAAAGATTAAACTACTTTCAGTCGATAGAGTGAGATGGACTACTTTTTCGTTGATTCATCATAAATGCAAAGGACCAAGTGCAGAATTTCTGGTGCACCCATTTAATCTCCAATTTATATGCAGCGGCAGACGTTTAGCTGCAATCTCGGTAGAGGCGGGCAGCCCACGCGACGCGGATGCTGAGACGCGCAGTGCCCCTGCCGCTGCACTAATCCGTGTCAAGTTTAGTGACCAAATTGATTTGCACTTGCTACTTGTTATAGCAGAGATCTATGTGTATCCGTCTAACTGAGATGTACTGAGGATCTGGGAGAAGATTGGGTCAATAATATCGTTTAAATGAATGCTTGTTAATAGGGACGTATTTAGGATCTGTGAAGCCAGAGCCTGAGATGTGGGCTCTACTGGGGGATCTGGGGGGTCTATAACCCATAGTAAAACGGCGCTGGCGGTCCACCCCCGGAAATTCTTGAAAAATAACCTCAAAAAATCGCGTTTTTGGCGCCAATTTTCTAACTGAATAGAATTTGGGATTAGGAATAAATGAAGATATCGGACCTTGTCCGAAAGGCGTGCAAGATGGCCATGGCCATGGCCATGTAATACGGCAAGAAGGCCTCTTGCATGCCATAATGGAGGGTATGACCGAGGGGACAAACTCCATGGGATGCCTACGCCGAGAGTACCTGCTGCTGGAGGACCTGCTGGTGGACGGGCGCTGCTCATCGTGTGCAGACTTCAAAAGAGCCGCACAAGACAGGGAAGAATGGAAGAGAAGAATAGAGGAAATTGCTGCAACCAATCCCAGGATTGAAACAGAGAGAAAAGATGTATTTGACACGCAGTCATCCAACATACTAATTTCGGTTGTCTGTGAAGTGCGTTATTCCCCTATAAAATAATTCACTTCAATGAACTCAAATTGCCTTTGAATTTGAGTGTCATTTTCAAAATTGGAACTGCTTGCGTGTGGAATAGTTCAGATAAGCGATAAAGCAGGTACCTACTTACAGCACAATATTTTAACACAAAATTGTCTTTTTCAAAATTGGATTTATAATATTCCGTGATTTTCACGAGATTTGTGCTAGTCTGTTAAACGTTCAGAAAGAGAAAATATTCTCAGAAAGCGAGTTAACTATTTTGACGCAATGAAATGTAGAAAAACTGATCAAAACCCAAAACTCATCGAGCGCACCTTATTACGAAGGCAATTGAAATCCGACTGGGCGAAGCTTAATATTTCTTGGTATCCGGTTCTTGACGGCTATGCCAAAACTAAACGAAAAAAATCAGACTGATTTAACTAATTAATGCACTGAAATACCGACCGAAGGAGGTTTACATTAGTTTCTCAAAAGTTTCCCGATGGTTATCTCCGTCACCGACAGCATAGACTGTTTTATCTCCCGGCTTGCAGAACTAACTAGCCAACGGTTCTTTGCAAAGACAATTCTTTGTTGCTGTTAGTCTGCTTGTGCTTCATTGATGTATAAATTGCTTAAATCGGTTTGAATCTTAATAATTTCTCTCTTTTAAAACGCTTTGAAATTTTAATTTTGTAATGTTTTAAAAATGAATAAATTAAATTGATTGAATTAACGCGCAACTTTGTTTCATTTCTACGTACAAAACATACATTTTACCTCAATCTACACATACTTGCCTGATGATGGACACTGTAACCCTGTCCGAAATGTTAAGTTAAACGTTAAACAAGGCTAACGAAGGAGAAAGTGTAGCATGGCATAATAGCCCAAATATTAATCCCGATGTCATTAACGTGAAATAATGGAAAAATTCATCATTAATATGGATGCCGAGGCAGAGCCGTACGGCAGGCGTTTCATTCCCTTTGCATACCCCCACCGTAAATTGCTAGA
Source organism: Limnephilus marmoratus (assembly GCA_917880885.1). Taxonomy (NCBI): domain Eukaryota; kingdom Metazoa; phylum Arthropoda; class Insecta; order Trichoptera; family Limnephilidae; genus Limnephilus; species Limnephilus marmoratus. Next base: position 23,942,682 of record OU862919.1, on the reverse strand, counting down.
GGGTTAAGTAGTTTTTAAACGACTTCGAAAAGGAGGAGGTTCTCAATTCGACTGTATTTTTTATTTTTTTATTTTTATTTTTATTTTTTATGTTTGTTACCTCAGAACTTTCGACTGGGTGAACCGATATGGATGATTCTTTTTTTATTTGAAAGCTTGTGCTTCCCGTGTGGTCCCATTTTAATTTGGTCCAGTTCTGATAATGGCATCCATGAGAAAATCATATAAGTCTTAAATTTGCATCAAGTATGTGCGCGACAAATGGACGAATAACTCAATATCACGCTAACCGATTTCGATGATTCTTTTTTTATTGGAAAGGATGTACTTCAAGGGTAGTTTGATGAGAGTTTGGTTAGGTTCTGATTATGGGATCCATGACAAAGTAACGGAACTCTCCAATTCTGAAGAACAAATTTACGATACTCTAACGAAATTAACTATTTTGAAACTGTCAAATTAGTATAAGCTTTCCCTGAAGAAGGAACGTAAGCCAATACGCGGAACAGTTTACTGTACAAGGGAATGAAGTTATATATTATAACACACTACCAGAAACTTTAAAGTTCACACCGATTGGAAAGTTCAAGATGTATTGTAGGAGCTACATAAAACTTGAAAAAATATAGTGAATATGAAATATTATAATTAATTAGAAATTTGTGTACTTAAATGTACAAATTACTAAAATAAAATTATTATTATTAAACATTATTTAGGCCTAAACAATGTTTCAAAAATAAAGGTATCTCTTATTAGTTTATCTCTATTATTGAAAATATTCAAAAACTGCACAAAAAAAAGTAATGCTTCTTCTAGGGAGAACTTCGAACAACGGAATTCAAAATGGCGGTAGTTGATCAGCTGATTGCCCTATCCTATAGTAATTTTTCAGGAGTGATGACGTCATACGATTCACCACACATACTTTGGTTTTCAGGGGGTCTTGAAAAATTAAAACTTTGACAATTATTTTAACAATTAAAACTAACTCTAAAAATAAAAATAAAAATGCGGTTATTTAAGTTAGAAGGTCATTATTCATAAAAAAAAATTAAAAAAATTGGACTGGAGTTCTCTATTAATTGAACTGATTGTTAACAAAAAGTACATCACAAACAACAGTCATAGATATGAGTACATGGATGGTTAAAAAAAGAAGAGCTGTATCATAAAGAAACCCAAATAATAAAACAGTACGAAATCGTTCACCTTTTGAGGGTACTTTGAGCATTTTTTGTTCCATATTTTTTTTCAATAGGGACTGTATTCACAAAATCTGTAAATACATAAATATTTCCAAAAATAACGTCCTCGAACAATAGCAGAAGGTTTTTTTAGCAGCAAGTTCCGCGGTTAATAGGTCTCCGGAAAGACATCGGATAAGTCTGATAATTATCCCCCTGGGAGGCACTCGAGACAGAAGGCTCTACTGTCCTCCAAAGGAAGTGCGGAAAAAGCCTTCAGTCGATTACTCTGAAAGCAAGAGTCTTTATTCTGAATATTGATCTGAAAATCATAAAAAAAGATACTGTTTCGCTTGAATAGACAATGGTAAATGTTCCGGTCTGTTGAGCTAAAGATACCAAGGGTATTAGAGTAAGTGTATAAGTGTGTAAGTATTAAAGTGTGAAAGGAAGTATGTGTATAAGTGTCAACTCTGATATTTTATGTAACATATATTTTGTTTCTTAAATTTTATATATTTTATCAACTCTTTATTTTCATTATAATTTAAGAAAAAGATGTACAGCATTAAATAAAATAAATGAAATGAAATAGAGTGCGTAAATGTCCATTTCGATTGAATGGACAGTGGTAAACGTAACAGGTCTATTGAACTAAAGTTACCAAGTAAGTGTATAAGTGTGTAAATATTAAAGTGCGTAAGTGTGTGTGTGTGCATAAGGGGAACGTATGCGTGGCCCATTTCTGCCCGTTTCATACAAATCTTAGATTTGGATTTGAGATCCAAATCTAAGATTTATATATATTACAAAATACCCAACCAAACTGAAAAATTATTTTTGTAATCAAAAGATTTATCAAACATCTAGTTAGGATGTGAGCTATTTTATTTATTTTTGCTTTAAATTATACGATACTAGCAGACTCGGCCACACGTTGCTGTGGCTAACGAAACACAACGCCATTACCCAACCTTTATAAAATCCACACCACCCGCTTGCCTGCTGCCCGTTGCCCGCTGCCTGAATTGAATATTTGAATTTCTCGGCTTTTCTCTACTATAATAACCGTGTATTATACATATAAACCTTCCTCTTGAATCATTCTATCTATTGGTGAAAACCGCATAAAAATCCGTTGCATAGTTTAAAAGATCAATGCGCGCATACATTTTGAGCGACTTCATTTTATAACAATTACGAGCGATCGCCGCTAATTATACAATGCTTGCAATGCAACACTGGATTTTTGAAAAGGGGAAATCAAATACCTACTTACACTAGGACATCTATTTTCCAATTTCTTCCGTAGAACGAATTTCAAAAGTGACTATAGTACGGCCCGCCAGCCGTTTTAAATCGCAAAAAAATATGTTTTCTTTGAATTTCTCGGCTTTTCTCTAATATAATTTACATGTATTATACATATAAACATTCCTCTTCAATCAATCTATGTATTGGTGAAAACCGTATGATAATCCGTTGCGTAGTTTAAAAGATTAACGCGCACATACATTTTGAGCGACTTTATTTTATACTATGTAATGATGATGATGATGATAATGATGATAATGAATAATAAGGCCGCGCATACGTTCCCCGACAAGTGTGAAAATGTGTATTTCTCTTGTCTAGAGATTGATAAACGTTTCGATTAATCGAGGTAAGGTTACTTCTAGGGTATTATAGTAAGTGCATAAGTATGTAAGTGTAAAACGAAATTAAGTGCGTATATGAGTGTATATGCGTAGATGTGTAAATATGAAAGGATATAAGTGTAACGTTAACGTAAGAGTGTAACTGTTGTGTTCGTGTGCAAATGTAAGTATTGTAGTATACAAGTACCAAGTTTGTAAGTGCTTAAGTTTTTGGTTACATAAATAAAGTAATTGAAATTAACATTTTATACAGGTTCGGGAAATTTCTTTGATTTTTGTTATTGTATATTTTTGGGTTGAATGTGCGAAGGAAAAGAGAAGCGGATTCTCGAAGGAAAAACCTAGTTAATTAGTAATTAATCTTTATTCCATGTACCTACAGACATTTCCGGACACTTTATGGTTGAATGGTTCTTTATACCTACCCACGGGAATATTTACTCCATACGTTTATTTCATTTAAACCAGAATATCTGCAAAGTGGAATACTGATTTCACGAGTCTACTTGTTAAATATTGTTCTAGGTGTCCTCAGAACTAAACGGTTACAAATCACATAACTTCATATGACTACAATGATTGCCACAAAGCAGGACTTTATTAGAAAATAAATGTTGTCTTTGTGAACATCTTCAAGGGCGTAGCGTGGGTGGTTTGGTATATTTATGGGCGTAGCACAAAACTAAACAACTACAACACAACTTCAAACTATGGACCCCCAAAAATCATAGCAATTCTTTATTCATTATCGGTAATCACAAATATTTAAAGAATCCTTTAACTTCAATCTTCTATCTATATCTATATATCTATGGTATATATTATATTATACTATATATTATATCTTCTAAATAATCGCCTTATTGTTGGTGTGTACGCGCATAATTTCCGACCGACTTTACCTATTTCATTCAAACTTTGGGGATTTGATGTGTGCATGCCGCGAAGGTTTCTATATATACTGGTGAGCTCTGGCATTATGAAATTTGTATAAAAAAATTGCAATAGGTGGCACGCGAGCTGTTTGAATACGAATGTACCGGGACCGAATGTATGAAATGCGGGAAGGGGGAGGGGAACCCAGAAGGGTAGAGGGGAACTCGGGATGGGAAGGGGAACTCGTAAGGGGATTCGTGGGAGGCGGGGGGAACCGGAAGGGGGAGGGAAACTCGGGAGGGGGGTTCGCGGGACGGGGGAAGCGTGCGAGGGGAGTGGGGAGGGGGAAGGCGGAGTGGGAATGCGAGAGGGGAATGGGACGCGGGAGAGGAATGCGAAAAGTAGCTCGTTAAGGGAGCGTTGTTTTTTCTCAAAATCTGTTTTGCTCGTTATGCGAATTACTCGTTATGGGAGGTGCACGTCATGAGAGGTTCCACTGTATTTTTTTGTGGATAATTATTTAATTTTTTATTGTATATGTTCGATTTTTATTTAGTTAATTTTGATTTTTAAGCAGGTCATTGCGCAGCCCAATACCATTTGGTCCACGGCCGAGATAAATTGGTGACGATCGTTTCAAATTGGCACAATTCTATGTTTTAACAACTGTTAGCGAATACAAATTAAAAGTTCGAAAGTATAAATAATGTCGTCAACGAACATTGTCCTTCCATTCAACGCTCTCTTTGTAAAATTGCCACTCGTTCCAGAAAGGTAAAGTTAAGTTGCCATGAAGACTAAAATACGAAATTTTTAACTGCGCTCACGAGATGATAATATTACATTACCGCTTGGATTTCAGGCGAGATTTTCAAGTGCGCTTTGTTAAGGAGAAAATTCACACTTGGAGTGATTCTCTCTCGTGCTATATCTCTCTATCTCTCTTGTCTCTACCGTCTCTCTGATCCACTTTGCTCCCCCCTGCTGATCAAGAGATTGGACATGCATTAAAAGATTATATTATTTTGTATCCTCGCGTACCTATAGATAGTAAATTATGAGTTTGCGAGTAATTCATCACTGTTTTTATCTTGACGTGATTTATACGTAACGGAATTCTTTTTTGCTGTGTCAACAGTGGCGATGGGCAAATCGAGATATCCAATCCAAAATGATAGATTGTTTTAAGGACACACACATTCCGTTACTTTAAATAATCCTTTCGGGTTCAATGATTGAATTGTGGAAGATAATTTTGCTAGGCATAAGATTTAATATAAAATTGAATTGTTTTGTGAATACCTCTCCAATCAGTCCATACTGCTCTTAGGACTAGTAGGACTAAGGCATCGCCCATCGGGGCGTGTTGTGAGACTGAAGGGAGCGGGGATCGTTGGGAAGCATCTCGCTATTCACCAAATACGGCTAAATCAATTTCAAACAACGTTTTAAATGCCATTGGCAGACTTCACCAGGGTTACTGAAACCTTGTACCGCCCTTAATATTCGCATGTCTGTGGTAGAGCGGTGACCTCTTTAGCTCTGGACCAGAGGTAGCAGGTTCAAAACTCAGGGCCGCTAAATAATAGCTAATTTTCACAATAGAAAATCCACTATTTTTTTAAAGAAAGAAAACATTCCCGTGTTACAAATTACCTGAAAATATTTTTAAATCTCCTACTAGCTTCACATTAAACGGAAAATGTTGCTAGTGTTATCCAGTAGGAGAAATTGTGCTAAGCCACTGACCGGCTGAAATTAAAATAAATTACAAACGAAACGGCGCTGTAAGGGTCTTCGGCACACTATCCGAAGGCGCGGTATCGAATCCCGGCGCGGCGTGCGCAAATATTTTTTTTTGATTAAGAGCGTTTAACCAGCCAGCGGACGAAAATCCACATTTCGTCGAAAGTTGTTCTTCCGATCGTGCAGGGCGGTTACAATGAGAAAGATTGATTATTCTCCGTACCAGCTTTTTAAAATTATAACTCAACATCGAATTTATTTCAATCCAAATTAGCTTTAATTTATACCTTCATCCAAAAATGCTGAAAGGCGTGATGATAAAACTATTAAAATAGTGTACTTTTTGTAGTTATTTTTTGATTATAAGTATTTATCATTTTTCAATAATGTCTAAATTTAATAAGAATGTTAAAAAAATCTGAAATATATTAGTTTGTAAGTGCGCAAATAAATACACAAATGGACCAATTTTCGTCAAGAAACACACGTACGTACATATATTTAAATGATTTTATTGAAACTAAAATTAAAATTCTAATACATAACTTTGCTAGATAGTGTATTGATTTATTTTACTGCATGATTACATTATTTGAAATGGGTGTGGTATAATACAAAAACTTTTTTGAAAATTTAACAAATCTGGCAACGACCTTTGGAATAACCTTATTATACTAAAAATTAAAAAAAATTCTTAAAATTTATTACATAACTATGCTAGATAAAAGAACAATCTTTCGAAATCCATTTATAATTTTTTGTGGAAAAGAGTCAATACGTCTAAAAACTTTTTTGAAAATGACGTATTTCCGGCTTTCTCTGGTAATGCCCTCTTAATTTGTGTTACTTCACAATCAATTAATTTAAAAATAATATGTAGTGAATTTGCGGCATGTTCCAGAGTGGAAGATTCTCTCAGTATCGCTCTGATGCAAGACCACCATTCAGAATTGAAAAGTTGCTTGAAATGGCTTTAACGGAGTTTGGTGACCAGATCTGAACAGCCAGGTACTTTTCCATCTTGTCCTTTTATTTAAATTTATTTGGTTAAATTTATAACCAAATAAATTTAAATAAAAGTACAATACTACGATTGTTCCCTATTCACAAAGAACACTCCCGTTCCCTTCCCAATTCTCCATCTATATATAGGTACACCTTCCTTCTTCACTTGAGGAGTCCAGCCCATTTTGTTAAATCGCGTATCATCTATAACATACATGTAACTTAATGATAGTAGAGTATTATACTACCCTGAAGAAGCTACGTTTGTAGCGAAACCCGGTCGGCATAAAGTAGATAAAATAAAAGTGGTGTTTACAAAGTTATTGTTTTATTTTAAATTATATTTTATTTTATTAATTTGTATTATTTCACAATTAATTAATTTAAATAAAAATGTTGTGAATTTGCGGCACGTTCTAGTTAGACGATACTTTTTTTTTTTTTTTTACATGAGCTCCGCACAGGAGGCCCTGAGGAAAATAATTTCCCTCAGGGCCTATGTCATCTTTGAGGATGCTGTGTGGAGGGTTTTTTTTAAGGAAAGGAAGGAGAGGAGAGTTCTGGGAAGGAAAAGGGTTTAAGGGGTGGGTAGGAATCTGGGGTTCAGTATGTCCTGGTCATTCGCCTCCAAGACCTAGACAAACCTCACCCCATGAACCTACTCTCAGTATCGCACCGGTTTTAGGCCACCATTCCGAATTGAACAGTTGCTTGAAATGGCTTTAGCCGTGTTTGATGACCACACCTGAATAGCCAGGTGAATCCCCACCTTCCTCTTCCCCATCTCATTCACCTCCTCAAAAAAATATACATGAATATTTGGGCATCGTGCCTGACTAATGTACTGAAATAAAATTTAAAAAAGGAACGCTTCTTGAGCTGGAATTAACTATGTTTAGTGCCTAGATCTGATTAACCAGGTGCTTACTTACCAACTATTCTCTCCCTCTACTTTCTTTCTGTGCCTTCGTCCAGCCACAAAACATTCACTAAATAGGGCTGCCATGGCCTGAATGATCGTTAGATTAAGTGTTCCGGATTCTGAACCAAATACTGGCCCATGAAAAATGGTATTTAGAACTTGGAGTTTGTCTTATAACGCTACAACTTCTGGCTGCCTTGAAGGATACAAGTTGGAGGATTTAACCGATTCATCCTGTTTGGTATGTATCTAAAAGTGTATCCAACTGATTGAAAGCCAATGATTTGCAATACCTTTGAGTGATTGTTATCTTCTTCGCTCGTTTGTCGGCATTGTTTTCGCAACAACTTTGGGTCAGCAGAAAAGGGACTCTCTCGTGTTTTGGCATTGGGTAGTCTGCTAACGTACTTGCACCAAACCTGCAATGATGAATTAATTAATTAAATACAATGAACTTAATATGCATACACACATACACACAGTCGTACATCTTATCTTACTTAATATTATAAATGCGAAAGTTTCTGTGGTTGTATGTTTGTTTGTTACTCTTTCACGCAAAAAACTACTAAATGGATTTTAATGAAACTTTTCAATAATATAGCTCATACATCAGGATAAAATAAAGGTTATAATTTATAAAGCTAGCTAGGAAGGGGACGCGGGAGGGGAACGGGGACGCACGGGAAAGGTGATTCAGGGAGAAACGATGTATTTCTTTGAATATGGCATTGCAACGCATGCCGGAAACCAGATAGTTATATATAATTTGTCTTTATAAAGGGTGTGACAGCATGTACCCGAAAATTTTTAACAAACGATTCCTGAGCATTTATGGAGTACAAAAAGTAGACGTTATTTTGCTGTTCGATGATGTTTTTTTCTATTAAAAACAATAAATAGTATTTTTCAATGACATATTTTCGACGGGATGACGGGATCACGTGATACGAGTGCAGTTCCGAGTGTTACCGTGCTGCTCGAACGAGATGGAGTGCTTATCACGTGAACCGCTGGGCTATACACTCAACAACTTGATTGTGAGGTCTGATGGAAAAATATTTAATGTTTTTAATTGAAAAAAAAAATCATTGAATCACCGAAATAATTATAAGATACATATATTATATGTAATATAATTGGTAAATTAACAAACATATTCAAATTATCAAAATTAATCATTAAATAATTAACTTAAGGATAAAAACTTTCTGTAATAATTAAAATAATGGAATTAACTGGGTAATATAAGCCACAGTATAACAATAATAATTTAAATTTAATTAATTAAATTAATTCTTTTTAATAGTTTTTTTACTTAATAATGATAATATGCAAGGGAAGTGCAATGCAATAGCACTTCCCAAGTAAGACAAATAATAAGATGAGGTAAAAAGTGATTAACAACAACAACACATAAATTAAATAAAAAAACAAATAAGCAAGAGAAATGAAACTAAAAATTTAAAAAAAGCATTTGCATATATATTAAACACTAAAATTAAAATAACAACTTAACACTGCGTACTATTATTTTAAACAACTACTTGAAACTGTTATTTCTGCATTGATTATTACTTTCTTTTTAATATTTTTTTCGCTTACATTTTTGTGCTTACACCGTATACCTACTATAATCGTTTAACAACCCCTTGATTCATAATCAGTAACCACAACAAAATACTATAAACTAGCAGATCCGACAAACGTTGTTCTGCCATATAAATAATTTCTAGTGAATATTTTGGTTGCTGAATAAAAATAACGAATGTATTTTAAGTGTGTGGGGATGGGATCTATGACTATAGTAGGAAAATTAAATTAAGAAAATCAATATGAATTTCGAAGAGCAATTGAGTGTACGAAATTTTTTTTCAGTCCGTCTTTAGCCTACACAAATAAGTTCGATGGTTTGCCCACGCGAGAACATGATGCCGAATGAAATATCAAAATGACGCGACGCTCCTCATGAATGTCTTGCGCTTGTGCGGATGAAAGTTCGATGAGGCGGACGTAGCGTTATCTGTCTTTCAACAACATAAATAATTAGTTTTGTTTGAAATACGAAAGACGGTTAAATTTGTACATACAAAACTACTAAAATGGCGATTAAAAAATGGGAGGGTGAAAGGGGGAGGGTTAACATTTGGGGTTATAGGTATTTTTTTATGCCAAATAAAAAAAAAATACGAAACAAAAATTGTCAAAAAAATTCAATTCTTTTTCTGATTAGGGACACCGTAACCACCTAGCGGTATGAAATATACATTAAAACCTATTCTCATACCTACCAAAAATCATAAAAATCGGTCAAGCCGTTTCGGAGGAGTGCGTCCACAAATACCGTTACACGAGATTTTTATATATAAGAAGATGGAACTTAAACTGGCTTAAATTATATTCACTATTTAATTTACAATTACTTTATACACAACTGTATGCTTACTAAATAAAGTAAAAAAAAATACGTGATGGTATGTTGGGTTCTTATATATATATTGATAAATTAACCTAAAGTTAAATAATCATAATGATTAAATAATAATGAACTCAATGACGAAATAATGGAAACCCATAACGGTAATAGCTTCTTTAGTATAATCATAAAAGTCTAACTTTACGCAGCCACAACGAGAATATTTTCATAGTATTTATTATGGAGGCGTCTACTAATATCTACAGGAATTCCAAAAACTGAAAAAATCGAACTAATATCTATGAGAATCAAAGTGTTGACGAATATCTACAGCTCAAACTGTTGATTAATATCTATGAGAACCAAAGTGTTGACGAATATCTACAGCACTGGCAGAGGTTGGATTTGCAATTGTGTATAGCATATTGGAATAAAGTAATATTGCGTATGCAGTTTAAAAAACTTAATTTATGTAAGTATGTATGTAAAAATCCCTAATATCGGACTATTGGACACATTTAGCTGATTAGTCCAACCTATGCTCTGTAGATATTAGTTCAACCTAAGCTCTGTAGATATTAATCAACACTCTGAAGTTCGTAGATATTAGTTCAACATATGAGCTGTAGATATTCGTCAGACATACAGGCTGTAGATATTAGTATCTGGAGTCTTTATTATCTTTCTTTTAAGTTCTACAAGGTAGGTAACCAGATTTTATTCCAAACAGCTGAGTCTTTTTGTCCTTATTTGACAGAAAATGTCATCGATAAAAACACAATACCGAAGCAAAGAAAAGCGATTTACATCAAAGTAGAGTAGTAGAATGAAATGTACTTATTGAAATAAGCTGGGGTAACTGCATTATCAATAGACTCTATTTGCACTAAGCCTCAAAGAAGAATATCAATATTTCGTAAAGGATGCAGAAAATCTTTCAAATAAATATATTTTCAAATAGGAAATTGTAAATTTAATCTTTTATTAGAGCCCGGTCTCCCGCAATCGCTCCCGCAAACATTGCCTCAAACATTACAACAAACATTGGCCTAAACATTCAAAGTTGGGGCGTTTCCATCCGAGTTTTTGTTTGCAGACGCAATGTTTGTGTTTTCCGTGGCCAATGGAAAATATTCTCCGCTCGGATAAAACAGGGAATGTAGGGGAGGGGATTGTTTCAGTTTTTGACAGCCGACTGTTTGAATACGGAAAGCATTCGTTGTGTGCAGTAGTATTCGTAAACAATATAGTTAGAATACGGAAAGAATTCGTTGTGTGCAATAGTATTGGTTAACAATATGGTTTGAATATGGAAAGAATTAGTTGTGTGCAGTTGTATTAGTTAATAATGTAGTTTGAATACGTTCGTTTAATTGATTTTTTTAAGGTGCGCAGTTGTATTGGTTAACAATATCGGCGACGCCAGGAAACACAGTCCCACCCAGTAAAAACAAGAAAAAGCACATCTCTTATATTTCAATATCTTTGGTCGTATTGGATGATTGTTTCTATCACGAATACAACTTTAAATAAAGTCCTACAAGTCTATTAATATATTGTAGAGGGCCCATTAAACCTACGTAACAATTTATGATAATAATTGTTGTTTTGAAATTCTTTAATGGTATATTTAGCTCATGTACGAATCGCTAGTAGCCAGAAAACGTTATGTAATGCCAATGGTGAATTTTTTTTGCAAATGTAGTTAGTATAATATGAAAAACCAATTCTTCGAAAACGGTTCCAGAGTCACGGAAAAAATGCCCAATCTAAATCGGTATTCTATTCTTAATTCCTGATAAATAAATGCCTTTTAAAATTTCGAGGTAATTCGGTCTAACTTGAAATCTGTGCTTTTTCCCTGATACACGATATTCACAATCTTATTGCCAAACCGTAAGCATCTCTACCTCATCAGAACTCATCTTGAAATCCTTTTTTAACAGTTTCTGCATGATTATAGTCTTCATCCAATTTTGAATCTTTCAGAGAGTTCACATAAAAATTTGGCACCAACGAAAGTTTACAAGACACTTTGTAACTAAACTAAAAGATAAAAGTAATTCAATGGTCGTTTTTAACAGAATGAATTTAGGTCTTATGACTCCACTGCATAAAAATAATTGGTCATAATATGTCTGCTACAGATAAGAGCGTTTAGAAGTTTTATGTTACTAAAATTCAGAAAAGAAAACTGACTTTACACTTTTAAATAAATGAATCCATTCCGACTACCATTAGGCTCTTGTGAAGGTTACTCTTCATGTTCAAAAACGTCTTATCTGCCATTTAGCCGGCAATGTACGTACAATGTCTGGTAGTACCTATATTAACTTAGATGCTAATTATTGAGAAATTTCGACTGCTAATTATTGGGAAATTTTCAGATGCAAAAATTCAGATGCTAATTATTGGGAAAAGAGAAGATATTTTCAGTTTAACCCTGGTAAAAGTATACTATTCACAATCGAACCGTTACTTGAAATGTTTTTTTTTTGTGTTTGGTGATCAGCTCTGAAAAACAGGCAATTTGCCACCTTCCTCTTCCCCGTCTGCTTCCACTCCTCACCTTCCTCAGCGTAGTGTATTTCAGACAGTGTGTCCATTTACAATACACATGTAACACAAACTAAACATGAATGGATATATATATATATATATATTCTTTTTTAAAAAGAAAAAGGAAGATAGGAACATAAGATACATATTGTAGAAAGAAATGTGTGGCATTTAAGTGCCCCTTGATTTCTTAAAGGCTGCTGTTAAAGATATCGACAGTATTGGAAGCGTTGTTTCACAATACGTTCGTTCTGCTATGTGGGATACATAGTAGATCATGGTGCCGTCCCTGGCTGTAGTTGTCCTGGCCTGGTTGTAACTACAGCCAAGGTACTCTCCATGCATTCTCATACAGATGTATCTAAGAAGCTTTTTTTGATCTGTTCTAATTTCTCTTTATTAATAATGTATTTTTTTAAGGCCCATTCAGGGATCAAAGACCATAACTTGTTTTATTAACATTAAAAAACGTACGCTATTTAACGTAGAAATATAACAAAAGACATTCTAATAAAAGTCCCCTTTGCTGCATTTTAATCTTTATCTTCGTTTGTCCGTTTAATATCTATTTTCATAACCTTATTATTATTTTTTTTAAATATGAATTGGAATGGCTTAATAATAGTCAAAATCAATTATTATAATACTAGCAGACCCGGCCACACGTTGCTGTGGCTAACGAAACACAACGCCATTACCCAACCTTAATAAAATCCACACCACCCGCTTGCCAACTGCCCGCTGCCCGCTGCCTGAATTAAATATTTGAATTTCTCGGCTTTTCTCTACTATAATAAGCATGTATTATGTATATAAACCTTCACTTGAATCAACTATATTATTTTTTATTTATATAATAATATAGTTAGCGATCTCCACTAATTATACAATGCTTGCAATGCAACACTGGATATTTGAAAAGGGAAAATCAAATACCTACTTACTCAAGGATATCTATTTTCCAAATTCTTCCGTAGAACGAATTTCAAAAGTGACTATAGTACGGCCCGCCAGCCGTTTTAAATCGCACGAAAATATGTTTTCTTTGAATTTATCGGCTTTTCTCTAATATAATTCACATGTATTATACATATAAACATTCCTCTTGAATCACTCTATCTATTGGTGAAAACCGTATGAAAATCAGTTGCATAGTTTAAAAGATTAACGCGCACATACATTTTGAGCGACTTCATTTAATACTATGTAATGATGATGATGATGATGATTATTACAAATACCTATGAAAGTATTGATATAACTGTTTATATAAGCTTGTTTGTCATATAATGATTATTTTAAATGTACCATATTGTTATTATGCGAAATGTAACAAATATGCACTTGCCGATAAACTAAAAAAGTAATTTAGCAGGTTTAAATGATAACGAAAAAAATTGTAATATTAACATAATGTATTATCACTAGAAAGGAAAACCAGTGACAAAAAGAGGTATTGGACAAGCGTTCACACTTTTTTTAAATCCACACGCTCTCTTATAACGGCCTCGTACGGTACTGGACGTCCGTTGCAAGACTATTATTATTCTAATATCAAATTTATAATATTAATATCTTTGAAAATGTTCTGAAAATGTGTTTAATGTGAAACCTCTACGTGGTCGACCGTTTATTTCATTCATAAACAATAACAATATTTTAAAGATTTTCTTGAAGTATTCAACCAAAGTAGATTTAGTTACTTTATCATGGCCCTTTCTGATACTAGAGGACCTGTCAGTGGGCACTGGTCACTGGGCAGGGGAGATATGATTTATTGTGTGGGCGTTCAAACAATAAGCTTTTATGGTGCGGTGACCGATAGCTTTCAGGCAAACACTCGTTCCGCAGCTTTGTCTCCAAATAGGGCCCGGGAACTTGCCCGGAACTTGCCGGGTTCGGCCGGCGTACGAATTACTCTGACGTCACAAGATACACCCATTCATTTGCTTTGTGCTATTATTAGCTGAATTAACATGGACACAATTCAAGAAGAAAATTATTGTGCAAACATGATTTTTTTTCCTTTATAGCAATATGCGTATTTGTAAAGGAATCGATGATAGATCAGTTTAAACGTTGGATAAAAATGGAGGTACCGTAACACGGCATAATACGAAAAAAAAGAATCATCATAAGTTTAAATTTCTTTCATTTTCTCATAAAATGATACACAACTAGTCTTTAAGATTTTACAACTAGCCTTTCAACGGAAAGATTTTTTTTGGAGCTATGTTATTGAAGGCATTCCGCTGAAAGCGAATCTCCCTCTTTCACATATATAACGTAGAACTCCAGATACTAATATCTACAGCCTGTATGTCGGACGAATATCTACAGCTCATATGTTGGACTAATATCTATGAACTTCAGAGTGAGGACTAATATCTACAGAGCTAAGGTCGGACGAATATCTATGACGGTCCCAATGGTGACTAATATCTATGGAGCGTAGGTTGGACTAATATCTACAGAGGGCAGCTGAGCAAGAGGTTGTATGGAAAAGCATAAATTAGTTCAATTACGTAATAACAAACCTAACCTAACCTAACCCAACCTCTGTCAGTGCTGTAGATATTCGTCCACACTTTGGTTCTCATAGATATTAGTCAGCAGTTTGAGCTGTAGATATTCGTCCTCACTTTGGTTCTCATAGATATTAGTCAGCAGTTTGAGCTGTAGATATTCGTCCTCACTTTGGTTCTCATAAATATTAGTCAGCAGTTTGAGCTGTAGATATTCGTCCTCACTTTGGCTCTCATAGATATTAGTCAGCAGTTTGAGCTGTAGATATTCGTCCTCACTTTGGTTCTATTATTAGTCCGATTTGTTCAGTTTTTGGAATTCCTGTACATATTAATAGACGCCTCCTAACCAGTGGCGGCTCGTGACTTTTGGGTGTGCTAGGGTGCTAATATTAAAAAAAGGCATCATGGATGTCGTATGCGAAAAAAAATTTTTTTTTTGCAAAAATCGGTGTTTTGCATGAAGATTTTTCAGGAAATCGGTGCAGCACACCGCCAAAATGAAACTTCCTGAAATTTTTCATACAAAATACTGATTTACAAAAAAAAAAAAAATTTTTTTTTCGACTACAACAACATAAATAATGCATTTTTTTAATATCAGCACTCTAGCACACCCAAAAGTCACGAGCCGCTACTGCTCCTAACGTAGGTATGTACGCAATGGAGGTCGGTCACAATTTTCTAATTCAATTACACTATTTAAAAAGCTTTATAATTTAAATTAGTTTTTTAGACACAAAGAAAACAAATAAATACATAAAGTAGATCTAATGCTGATTCATTGATGTTAAATATATCAATATTCATAGTGATTCGCTCTCCCCACCGGCATGACCTTTGGCAAGTTAGTCCTTTAGGCCGGGAGATAAAACAGTCTATGCTGTCGGTGACAGAGATAACCATCAGGAACAGATAATGGTCATCTATGTACTCTTTATGGACCTCTCAGTGGCAGAACAACGTAAATTATTCTTAGCAATACTAATATTTGTTATTTTCTCTTTTGTTTCAGATAGGTTCCAGAAATACAGTGTGGAGAACGTGTGAGTTAGTCAATAAAAGTTATCCGTGAATAATTGAATACGTGTTGTGATATAAGTTTTTGAATCTGGATTGTAAACATTTCGTAGCAAAACGAAGATGGATTTTCAATCAGAACGAACGACGCGTCAAAAGAGAAATAAATTCAGATAAATATTTAAATTAATGTTTAAATCTCAGCGTTATGAGTAAAATGATATCAAAGAGAAGAGCCATGGGCCGGTCAAGTTTATACTTACTTTCTTGCGTGGCAATACTTTCCGTTGCAGGTACAGCCAGCGGGGGGTCACGATTCAATGACTCTTCAGAAATTGTCCCGCAATCCCCTATAAATAACACCCGCCAGTGGTCTCCCTCTTTAGTTTCCGCTGCCAATCCGATCGAGGAAGGCATCCTCAAATCTGAGAGGAACCGGGAGACTTCCGTGTCTGACCTCAGCCAACTCGCGAAACAAAACGCGCAAAACGCCCCAATCATCCCAAACGATGGAGTCATCTTTGAACTTACAGACGAGTCTTATGAAAGTCCAGACAATGACGAATCTCCCCCCTTTGAAGAAGACATAGTAGGCGTGGAAACAAATAGTAGAGACGTCATTGCACGTGACGATTCAGACACTCTACCTTTTCAAGAACCATCTGATACATTCTTCCAAAGTAAAGGAGGCAAAGAATACACAAACACTGATATAGAAAAACAAATCAATGCCACATCTACACTTGGAAATAGTCCAGTGGAGGAAGGAATATTAGACGCAGAGAGAGACAGAGATGAAACCCTCTCTGATATATTCCAGTCCAGTGGTTCGAATGACCAAAAGAAAGATTACGGGACTGAATATAAAACAGATTTAACTGACAGAGAGACTCAAGGTGCCGACGAACCAAAATTTGAGTTTTTGATCGGTCTACCTTTAGAGAACTTCACTGGAAAATCAACAAACAAAGATGGATCACTTGAAACTCAAACAAGAAAGCCATTTATCCCGCCGAAATCTGCGTGGCCAGTTCCCAGGACCCAGTCTTTGTCCACTGATCTTAGACTGAATCAAACTGGTTTAGCAGGAGTGGAGAAAGGGGAGCAGGCTGGAGAGGTATTGGAAGATTATGTGGAGCTAGTGGAAATTGGAAAGAATGGTAACGCTGCAGGAGACCTATTTGGGATCAGGAATGGATCTGCTGGTGGTGCTCATAACAGGACGGGGTTCTTTTTGGAAAATGATGCCCCTGAATCAAGTTAGTATAAAATTATTTTACTTAATAACATTTTGTAGTATTTAAATGTCATATTATAATGTTCAAGATTTCCAACTGCTCGATGCTAGTCAAGTGGAAATGTGGCTTCCTTCATTCTTATGCTAAAAAAATTAGGGGAGATGTAAATGATGTAAGAAATACTGATTTTTTTAGTGTTAATTTGGTACAAGAGTCGCAACTACTTGGAGCCAGTTAGACTATGGCATCGCAAATTTGGTTTATGTTATGATCTGAAGAGAGTGAGCAGGGGAAGTAGATGGGCACGACGAAGGTTTGAAAGTATCTGGCTATTTTAATCTGGTATACGAACATCGCTTTATCCATTAAATATATCGATGCAATTTTGAATGGTATACCTACATTAATCGGTGTGAAAGTATCTTCGACTCTGAACGAGGTAAAATTACACTATTAATTGATTTATTTTACCTCTTACGCGAAGTTTCACCGTAAATAAAACCAACTAAACTGTCAATGCAGTTTGCGGCAGGTTAATTAAAAATTTTCATCAGAAAATATAAACACAATAAATTACAATTAAATATACCTACAAAAATAGAGATGGAAGATTAATTATAATTATAATTAATACTATATTTGAAACGTACAAAAATTTCAAGAAAGCAACTTCAATTCAAGTATACTCCTATATCATAGGCATACATTGTGTACGATTATATCAAATAAGTTGATGATTACATAGTTACTAGTATAAATATATCTTTAAAATGTTAAACAAATTATACCTACTTGAATTCTAAAAAAAAGATGTTAAACTGTTAAACGATAATATTATACTTAAAAATATTATAAGGATGTACCTACCTACCTGTAATAATAAGATTAGGGCAAAATAATCGTGCGCTTTTATAATTGGCGTGACGTTTCAATTTATTATCTTTTTGGCCGTCACGGTACCGTAACGTCATTGAAATTATAAAAGCGCAAGATTATTTTACCGTAATCTTATTATTACAGGTAAGTAGGTACATAATAATTATATTATAAAAGCGCACAATGGATATCAATATATAATTTTATACTTAGAGACAAAATTAATATAAAAAAATCTAGATCTGTTAAGAAGGTATAACCAGAGAAAACCAGAAATATGTCATTTTAAAATCAGATTTTAGACGTATTGACTCTGATTCCACAAAAAATTATAAATGGATTAAGAAAGATTGTTACTTTATCTAGCATTCACATGTTTTGAATTTTGAGAAAAAAATGTTTATTTTTAGTATATTATTATACTAAAAATTATTGTTATACATTATTGTTATACCATGGGTCGTTGGCAGATTTGTTAAATTTTCAAAAAAGATTTTGTATTATACCACACCCATTTCAAATCATATAAACATGCAGTAAAATAAATCAATACATTAATTATCTGGGTATCGCACGTTTTAGAATTTTAATTTTAGTTTAAATAAAATCATTAAAAAATATATACGTACATGTGTTTCTTGACGAAAATTGGTCCGTTTGTGTATTTATTTGCGCACTTACAAATTAATATATTTCAGATTTTTTTATCATTCTTATTTAACTTAGACATTATTGAAAAATGATAAATACTAATAATCAAAACATAATTACAATAAATACATCTAATATATAAAATTCTCGTGTCACGGTGTTTGTTATCATACTCCTCCGAAACGGCTGGACCAATTTTGATGAATTTTTTTATGCTTATATGTTAGGTCTGAGAATCGACCAACATCTATTTTTCATACCCCTAAAAGTAAAGGGTATTCCACTCCGAATTTTTATTTAATTTTTTTTGGAATTTTTTATTTATTTTTTATTTTTTTTTGTGGTGAGGCATTAAAATCTTAATATATAAAACAAAGTCGGGTTAGTAACACTATTTATAACTCGAGAACGGCTGGGCTGATTTTGATGATCTTTGAATTGTTGGATTCGTCTCCGCCCTGGATAACAGAATAATTATTAAAACATTACAAAAGTTAACGAAATAAATAGTTATAAAGAAAATTATTTTCTCTATAAATTTTGTATGGAAAGAATGTACATATTTTGAAAGAA
The DNA here is from genome assembly GCA_917880885.1 of Limnephilus marmoratus. Classification (NCBI taxonomy): domain Eukaryota; kingdom Metazoa; phylum Arthropoda; class Insecta; order Trichoptera; family Limnephilidae; genus Limnephilus; species Limnephilus marmoratus. The sequence continues at coordinate 23,923,430 of OU862919.1, read as the reverse complement.
CTACAGCAATATTGTGAGAGGTATAATATTGAACTGTGCGTGAATTCCAAACATTCAAAAACGTCAAATGTCAATGTGTTGATTATTATGCATTTGTTTTTAATCATATAATGCTGCCCTTCTTTCTTATAAAATTAATGTTAATAGTCGAAAATGAGACAAATGGTGAACGTATGTCTGAAAAACCTATAAAGTAAAAATACAATAATTATAATAAATCTCTGAAATGAAACGCATTTTTTTTACACAGGAGGCCCTGTGGAAAATAATTTCTCTCAGGACCTATGTCATCTTAGGGGATGCTATGTGGAGGATCTTTTTAAGGAATGGGGAGGATAGAAAGTTCTGAGAAGGAAAAAGGTATGAGGGGTGGGTAGGAATCTGGGGGTCAGTGTGTAAGGGAGTGACGGTCGTATGAATCCATCCCTCCAATTGTGGTGCAAGGCAATGGGCGAGAGAGTCCGGCTGGAAAGGTCAAAAGGCCTCTCTCAACCAGTCTCTCTCGATCCGGCCAACCACGAAGCAGGTGGGCAGGCGCATCAACTGCCAAGACAAAGACATAAGTCATCTCATGAACCCGGGCACCCCTGCTAAATCACCAAATGTAGCAAACCACTTGGGGTGATCTATGGCAGAGGTGTTGGTTATTCAATAAATGGTTCCGGGGGCAGCGGCACCCATTCGTAGTAATTGTAAAAGTAAGAAAATCAGAAAAATATAAATCCTTAAACAACGCCATCTCTGATACTGACAAAAACAAAACACGGACAGTTGCGCATTGATAATTGCTTCATTGTGTAATTTTTAATTTAATAAAAAACTGAATTTAATTCAACAGTTATTGATTCTGAGGCGTTACGAAGTTCGTCGGGTCAGCTAGTCATTTTAATAGTTTTATCATCATGCCTTTCAGCATTTTTGGATGTAGGTATAAATTAAAGCAAATTTGGAATTAAATAAAATCGATATTGAGTTATAATTTTAAAAGCTGGTACGAAGAATAATTAATCTTTCTCATTGTAACCGCCCTGCATGATCGTAAGAACAACTTTCGACGAAATGTGGATTTTTGGCCGCTGGCTGGTTAAACGCTCTTAACCACTTTTTCAGTATTTATCTGAGTTTAGTGGTGCATTTAGATTCAATTATTATATGCAATGGCATCAAGTTAAATATTATAGCCATTGCAGGTACAATAAAAGTGGCCCGTATTTATTGTAATTTTTGGAATGGCCATGTCCTCATTCTGACTAAGTCTTGGGTTGTGTGTATGATCTATCCTTTTTTTACACATGTAATAAGACGGTAGGTTTGTTGTATTATTTTATACAATATTTAATGGACTTGTATATATACCGAATAATTTGATATATTTTCTTGGAGCATTAATACTTTTGTTTACCAAGACCTTAGTCATTGAGTTTTGGATTGTTTGAATGTAACTTATATATGTCTTACACGATTTCCCCAAGAAGTTATTCCGTATCGGGTAGTAGAATCCGCTAGTGACAAATACATTATTTTTGACGTACTTGTAGATTTAAAATATTGAATTATATCTGTGTAAATTCGCCCACCAATAATATCTAGTAGATGTTTACAGATATTACTTTCGTGAATATCCCTTTTCATAAGCGCATCTAAAGTTATCCCCGAAAATGCAAAAGTTTGTTCGTGTTGATTTATACGAGTTAAATAAATAAATCGAATTGCACATATTGGACTTAGAACAAGCGACCTCTGGTTCCAGAGCCCAGAAGTGTATTGCTATGATACGGAGGTCTTCGTTTAATTAATCCTTCTTAAAAATATATTGAAGATTATTAATAAAAAGTGAAGAAAAAGAAACATTTTGCTAATTAAAAGGCACAAAACGTTCAATCAGATAAATGGAAATGAAAACCATTTACAAGAAATACCAATATTTTATATAATTTATCAAACGTGCAAATAAATCTGTTTTCATTTTACGGGAGATGCAAACTTAAGTCCTTTATCGAATTAATCAAAAATAAACTTATAGAAGGAGAATCAAAATACGGCATAAGATCCTCAAAATAAATCACGATATTTATGAAGTTATTTATATTATTATTTCTCACAAGGAGTAAATCCGAATGAATTTATCCAATATAATTGATATTGTAAGATGCGACTATTATGTTAATGATTAGTGATTTACATAACATCTATTAGAAGGAATGGCTCAATGAGCTCAGTTCTTGGTCCTTCTTTGCCTTGAGGATTAACAGAGATAATACCGCGTTCCACCTAGAAATTAATGAAGTGACTAGCTTTTATGCTATTTTCCGTCTAGGATTAGGCAGATAGAACAGTATGCCACACAACTATACATATCGTACCTCAGTTGGACAGGGTTCTTACTTCACTTTACCCTGTTCTGAGATATGAGGTGCCAGAGTTTGAAAAGACGATTTCTCATTATCTATTTACCAATTTCTGATTTTGAGTTGAATCTTATATTAATTAAACTTGTTTTAAAATTTTAAAGAAATAATATTTTAATATGACGTAATCTTATCATTTTAGAAAACACCTAAACATGCAGATAGAACCATATTATGTACCCAGACAAGGCATAATAATTCATTGCTATAGGTTCTAACTACTCGTACATTTCCCAAAAGCAATTCTACGATTAGGCAACGTTCTATTTAAATATTTTGCATTAAAATACGATACTAAAATGCTTTGCACAAGATTGAACCACAAAACCGAAAATTGTTAAATAGATTACGAAAATTCGTCTTTGCAAACTTTGAACCATGGAAACACTACTTCGAAATACGGTAAGGCGAAGTTAGAACCGCATACAACCAAAGTGACCAACTACTACTTCTCGTAGGCTTGTTGAAAAAGTATCGATATATCGATGTATCGATATTTTTAATTCAATACATCGATATTTTTAGCCGATATATTTTGATCCGATGTATCGATACAAAATATCCAATATCGAAAATTGTATCAAATACGATATTTCTATTTATTTATGTAACTAAAGTCACTAGAATCCAAAACCGCATAGGAACGACCGGAAAAAAGTTACTGTATTGGGTCATGACATCTGGCGGTTGAAATTTTAACTATTAATAGCTTACAAATCTATTGTCTTTGTATTGGTACTGTGATGAACTCGCCGTGATAATAATGATTAATAATAATACGTGGATAATTTGTATGAAGCCGTTTTCTAAAGAGCGCTGTACCACTTAAAACTAATTTCAAAAAAATCCAAATATCCGAACAGGGATGAATTTATGGGTTACACAGGCGACCCCAGCAAAAGCCACAAAAAAATAGACGAAAGGAATGTAACATTTCTTACGAAACAGTGCCACGTGTAAGGGTCAGGCCCATTAGGTACGTCACCGGGCTCTGTTTAGAAAGTGTTCTGACTTTCAAGTACATGCAATAAATTTTGAGATTTTGAAGTTTTGGAACTGCGACAAAAAACTAAAAACATGCGACAACGTCAGAATTCTCCGAATATGGCGATTAAATTTGACAAGTGCGATCATTTAGTTAAATTTATCGCTATGGATTTAACGAATTTTGAAGGGATTTTAGAAAAGTAGGTAATAAATAAAAAAAAAACTGTGGAGCCAAGGGCCACACACGGGGATAGAATTAAGATACAGAAAATCAGGGGGGAGGTTTTGAGAGGACAGTCAGGGTAGATTCGGTCTCGGGGACGGACGGATTTTCAGAGTCGCAGTTATATAGGGAATGATAACAGTAGTTCGGGCGTGTAGACGGGAAATAATTCATTTTTATTGGCAAGAAAACGCGGATAATCAAATTTTAAATAAAAACAGAGAGGGAAAGGTCGCGGAAGTGAACGGTCAATCTTGCTGGGATAATTTTAAATAAATACCGTCGGGGAATATACGTTACAGAGAGTCAGGGAAAGATAGTTCTAGCGCTCGGTTGAGATTAGGTAGACAGTTATCAGAGTGCGTGAAAGTGAGGGTAATTTCGGTCTCGAAGAGGGACGTGTCTCAAAGTTGCAGTGAGTTACAATCACGGCGGTTAGGACGCATAAACTGACGAAAATAATTTGATTAACTTCGGGAAGTTCGCTATTTTGTGAAAATATTCAGGCGTAAATTTAGAATTCAGTTGTTTTCAATTCAGCAAAAAAATTGCATGAAGAGTTTGCGTTTTGCGAAAGTGCATGTGGTAATTTAATTGGAATATGGAGCATGGAAAATTTGGTGAGTTTGCTTAAAATTACTTTATTACAATTTGCATTACATATTTAGTGCGGGCCTTGCAGAAAAATATTCATTCAAGTTCATTGGTTTTCGGAGATGTACTTACAAAAAAAAGGTTATACTATTGGACTTTGAAGTGAGAGGCGCGTTTGTTTTCGGTTTGAGTCATAAATCTTTTGACACTTCCTTCTATTGTCTCTTCGAGCAATAGCTAAGATTTAATTTTGTGCAACTGGACATTTTGGGCGAGATCCCTGTCTAACAGAGTGCAATTCTCATGCGGTAGAGGTGAAACCTTCAGAAAACTAAACTTCGGGTGAATGACGAATTTAATACGTTAATTGTGGGATTTATTCATTTTAATGTCGTTGCTAAGTGCTAAGATTAGTTCAATGTTATTCTACGAAGCACCGCACGAAGAGGAGGTCGATGGGCCACGAAGCACTTCAGAAAGAGGAGGCCGATTAAAGTATCTCTTTCACTAGAGTAATAAACTTTATAGATGTGTTTAGTGTCGCACGTTCCGTTTCATATAGATTCAAATCACGACGGTGTTAAAGAAGTTTCACTAGAGTAATAAACTTTATAGATGTGTTTAGTGTCGCACGTTCCGTTTCATATAGATTCAAATCACGACGGTATTAAAGAAGTTTCACAAAAATAATAAATCTTATAGATGTGTTTAGTGTCGCTCGTTTCCGTTTCATCTAGATTCAAATCACAACGGTGTAAAAGAAGTTTCACTAAGATAATAAATCCTATAGATGTGTTTAGTGTCGCACGTTTCCGTTTCATATAGTTTCAAATCACAACGGTGTAAAAGAAGTTTCACTAAGATAATAAATCTTATAGATGTGTTTAGTGTCGCTCGGTTCCGTTTCATCTAGATTCAAATCACAACGGTGTAAAAGAAGTTTCACTAAGATAATAAATCCTATAGATGTGTTTAGTGTCGCACGTTTCCGTTTCATATAGTTTCAAATCACAACGGTGTAAAAGAAGTTTCACTAAGATAATAAATCCTATAGATGCGTTTAGTGTCGCACGTTTCCGTTTCATCTAGATTCAAATCACAACGGTGTTAAAGAAGTTTTCATTTAAAAACCAGCTGTCAGCGTTTTAGGAACCAAAAAATTACAGTTATGCAGTTTACACGCGGTAGAGGGGAAACCTTCAGAAAACCAAAGGAGGCAAGGGTGAATAAATCCTATGGAGGTACGTGTTTTCTCTCCGTTTTGGCGTCGCTACTTTCCATTCTATCGAGTTTAAAATAACAACGGTGCTAAAGAAGTCTTTTGGGGATGTTTTGTTAATTTTAACGGACAAGAGGTAGTTATGTATCTTACGAGTGTGTTGCGAGACATTACATCGGGAAGGCTATGTTGGGGGTTTAGTTGGATATAATAAATTACGTTACATTAGGAATACCTATTCTCAAATATATTTTAGAATTTACTCAGTAATTGAAGATATTTGTTGGGCAAGGTACGTACTAGGTATATCGATTTGGGAAACGGAGCATTGCATGTTTACTAACAAAATGTATACAATAGAATTCTCATTCTCAAAAACAAAACCCCACACCTTTTACCTCAAACTTTAGGAATCTCAAGAAAACTGTTATGTAGAGGCCTACATAGGCTAGCTTTCGACTTCGTTGAAACGCACACTTGGAAGTATCTTACGATTAGGTATATAGTACTTTACGGTTAGGTATATTTTATTCGAAATTCACATTTTAGCTCAAATCTTTAGTATTCGCGATTGAACGAGACCGTCAGCGCTCTGCTATTATTATTTAGCAAATTTCCTTCTTTCAAATTTAACCGAACGAGTTACGACGCTGGAGCTGGCGATTGCTGGAGCAATTTTGGGTTAAGCTTCTCTATTCCATGGATGTAGGTTACACTTTATGCAGTTATGGTCAGTGGGCGGAGTGAACGAGATGCCGGTGGGCTACACTATTTCTTAATGAAGGAAAAGAAGTGACGAAATTCGCGTTGGCTTCACTACCCTTTGATTACGCTCGTGGGGAGCTACCTTGTCAGCGGAACGAAGAGAACACGACATACGGAGTTGTTTTAGCGATCGATCGGCGGCTCTTTGTCGGAAACCGGATAAATTTTCATAATCTTCTCCAAAATTAGAATTAGGGCATCATCCAGCATCAGGTTGGGAATGTACTTTGGACGAACGAGTAGCGGGGAAAATGGGAGGGATGGATGATTCAGAACTGGATTCACGCCCCGGTGCCATTCATTCCTGGACCCAGCGCCCTGGAAGCCAAGTTTGACATTCCTTCCCCGAGCTGATATTTGAGATGAGCTTGGGATATCACCTATCGTAGGGCGGAGGTCCGTGAAGCTACGTGCTACGTGGAGGCCCACCTCCGTCACGCCTGCTTCCGTCATGCGAGGGGAGGTATTTTCATTCAAATCAAATACCTAACGATGTTCACCGCGGCTGAAGGCAGACGCATGTTTATAACGTGCCTAGGAAAACGTAAGCATCATTTCTACTGGTTCGAGGCGGTGTGCTGGACGGAGAACGGGACTGTTGAGGAGCTGTGTGACTGCAGGGGCGAGGGCCGATGACATCAAAATCCACCTTTACTAAATTCAAACTTCGCGAGATCAGAGGGGGGAGCGGCTCCACCGACCTCCTGACATTGCCGCTTGTCTAATCCACTTCGGTTTAATGTTCATGTTCGATGCTATAGGAGTCCGGAACTCTAGTCATCGACATGCTGAAAGACTTCATCATCATCATCAATTCAGCTTAGAGGATGTCACGACCTAAAACCTCGTGCCACCCACGCATTCCTGAATACTTCCGGACGTCGACTACCACACCATAAATCGAAGCAGATCCTCACATCAAGCGATATGAGATGGCATTTCATCAAACAACAGTAGCAGTATCACCATTATAATATAGCGGCGTATTGGTTGAGAACACTCCCACTATCATCCTTCAAACCAGAAACACACATCAAACAACATTAGCAGTATCACCATTATAACGTAGCGGCGTATTGGTTGAGAACACTCCCACTATCATCCTTCAAACCAAAAACACACATCAAACCCTTTCCCGACAGGAAGCAAAACATGTCGATTTTACATTCGTCGCTTGCGACCATCAAAATATTCTCTGGAGGTGATGGGATTGGAGGCTGACCGGGCGGTTTTAATTGAACCTCACCAAGTCAGTTGCGGAAATGGAGGAGTCCAATCGAAGCAAGACATATTTTGTTTCATGTCAATCCCTAGTAATCTCCCAAAAATACCTACCAAAACTCAAAACTAACTAACAGACTTCACTTACCACTGTGACTTTAGAATGTAGAATTTGTGCATCCCGGACCTGTTTTGATTGAATTTTGATTGTAATTTCGTAATTAGAGTACAAATGTCAAATTAATTTATATGTTAGCATCCCGAGGATAGCTGAGGATTCGCCGCGTTTCACTAAAGGTAGGATCTTCCCAATTTTCTGTATAAAGGTATATTCATGTACTAGGTACTGGGGAGGATGACGCGGGTTAATTCAAAAGAAATAATCATCAACAAACAAGTATAGAACGGACGTTAGTAGGGGAGGAAGTTGCACGAACGGTAGCATTAGTTATTTTCAAGTTAGATAGAGTCAGTCATTGTAAATCGAACCCTAGTGAATTGTAACACGCCATACCTAAAAGAACAAAGGGTTTACCACAAACAAATTATTAATTAAACTGGATTAACCATATTAAACCCTTAAAACAAAAAATAACACAACGTTAGGGGGTTAATTACAAGTTGATTAATTGCGAGCATCTTGCCACGTATACCTAAAACGTATTACGTAAAGGGTTGTCGAGGCGCTGCCAAAGGAACGAAGGGGATAGCGGCTTGAGCGACGGAGATACAAGGCTACGAATGCGAATGGGAGACGAACTCCTACGTACAGAGTATAAAAGCTTTTTAAAACCTTTTAATTATTAGGGGGGGGGGGGGGGGGGAAGAGTTTTTTATTACAGTAGTGCCGTGACCAGGAGAGAGCGTCCACACCGAGCTTGTTCTAAATTTTCCTAATCCAAATTCGAGAAGAAAGGATCATTCAAAAGATTTATTTAATTAATTAGAGGGGGGGTAAGAGTTCAATTTATTACAGTATTTGTGATCACTAATACTATTTCATATGTGTAGGTACATACATAGAAATGTATGCTATTTTTCGCCATTTTTTCTAAGCCACTCCTAAGTGTTGGTTCCCAATTATTGTCTATGATTATTTACTATGCCTTGTTCCAAACACGAAGTCCTTTTTAACAGATTATTACTGAGACGCATACAAACTTTGTACACGTCTCAGTTTACATATAAGTTAGAAGACAGCTTTTTAGTTTTTGATATTTTCGTAATTATTACCTAATAAAAATGAATACCGATAAAAATACCTTCATTTTATTGAGATTTTTGTACATTAAAATAATGCACATTGTGTATAAAAATTACTATTGATAATATTGAGTTGAATTTACTATTATTTTAAAAACGCAAAATCTTTTGAAAATTTGACCGATATATCGATATTTTTTCCTCGATATATCGACGTCGATATTGATATTTTAATAAATATCGATACATCGATATATCGATATTTTTTTTCACTTTCGACATCCCTAACTCCTCGTAACAGCGATCAACTGTCAGATAAAAACAAAATAGAGATTGTATAATAATATACCTTGTAAAACAAATGGCGCTTGGTTTAAGAACTTCTTCATACTAGTATCTACGACAATACAACACAATGGTTCTGAAAATTTGGTTATACAAATGAGCAAAGGAAATGGTTTTGCCTTCAAAGGTCATTTTTGAAAAAAAAAGTCAGTTAATACTGACCAACTGAAATGACGACATCTTAGCATTCCTTTTTGCTTTGGTCCAGCCACATTCATGGTCACATTGTTATTGCGACATTTTTTATTTATATTTTATTTATTCGCATTTTTTCCAAATAGGGGTTTCTAAAAATAATAAATTAGTGTTTCCTTACAAAAACTAAATCGAATTCTCAGATGTATTTACTAGAAATATCCGCTTCGTTGATCGAAATACAATACGTCTGTAGACCGAAAACAACCCTAGTTTATATAACCCTGGTAGCACAAAACGTAGAAGGCTGCTCCGATAGGCATCGGGAAGTATCGCATTAAATGCAAAAGTGGGGTGAAATATAAATATCGGGGTAGCGGCGCCAGGGGGCCGGCTAGCAACTGGCTGCAACGAGAGGCATCCTTCCGGAATATTATTTGAAGGGTGGGTATGGGGTGGAATTTTCACACGACTTGAGCGGTTTTAAAGTCTTCGCGGTGAGGGTATTATTTGATATCTTTCGCGTGCAGTTGGCTACTGTATTTTTCCGTAAATTTTCGTGGGGGTGTTGAGAATGTACCTGGAAATAAAACGCCAATTATTGGAAATAATGTTTATGCAATTTGTGTATTTTACATAAATATTTATTTTGGAAGAATGTTGGTTAAAAAAAAATTAAGTAAGAGTAATGCAAAGTAATATAAAGGTTTCAGACAGAAGAATCTGTGCAAATTTCATGGCGCCAGAGATCACCGTTCGGGAGATGTTAGAGAGGCAAACAGACAAATTCTCTCTTATAAGGCTAAGATTTGTAGAGTAAGATTGATAATTGAGATATCGTGTAAAGGTTGATCACCAGCTCTTTCAATTTTGGTTATAATAATTGGAAGATACATGTAATAAAATACCTTCCTAATTTTAACAACTGATTAGAAAATACACACTGGAAAAAAAAACTAGGTTTCCAATAAAATATTCATATATTTAAAAAGAAATCAGTGTAGCCACTGAATTATTTTAGTTTGATTCTAGACCATTTAGCACGCAATCTCTCTCTATTACACCAACTTGCCTGACATAAAATATGCATACACATATATAAATAGTAGTACTAGAACATCGCCATCCCATTTGAATTTCATAATGATGATAAAATAGAGTTTTGCTTTGGAAATTTAAGACCGACCAGGAGCTCTAGCACAATAAAATCGAAAACTTTACAATATTGGATCAATAGTTATAAATTTCGATGATTTCATATCGATGTCCCGAGCATGGTTTCACCGTTGACAGCCTAACCGATTTTGACAGGGAATTAATAAAAAATTGATATACGATGGTAACACCAAATATTTTTTATGAATTGACACTCTGAAATGTCGTAAATTACGTAAAATATAAAAATCACGTTAAAATAGGAATAAATCCGCAATACTGAATTAAAATACTAACCTAGATATGCTTTGGCAGTCCGCATTTACTTTAACTAATTAGTTAATGGGGTCTTTATTTACATTTCAACCATTTTCGTTCCTCAAAGAATGAACGGAATTAATTGATGATGTCTTAGGTGCATTATTTAAGTCAATGGATCGTATCTACAACCTTTTTCATTTCTGAGAGCTTCGTTGATTCAATCCATTCATTAAATAAGCCAGTAATTTTGCCTAACGAACGAAAAAAGGGTATATTTATAGTTAACCGAAACTTATTTGATAAAATCGTCAGCCGGAATATCTGTTAACAATCGTCCAAATATTATTATTATTTTGACTTTAAAATTACGAAATAAGCCCACATTGCATGTCTTCTATTCTTCTATCATCTAATCTTCTATGGCATTCAAAGAACATAGCGTTTATGTTATATATTGTCTATGTACGTGAGAGCATGTAGATTTTGTAGATTGTCGCCGATGTTATCGAGCGCAGCTATTATTAGTTTTATCGTAAAGTGCGGGTAGTGCAAACTGTAGTGGAAGTTGGTTCAAAGAACTCCATAATAGTTATTGTGTCATCATCCATGATCCCGTCCAATGCATAAGCTATGAGAGGGCTATTCTTTCAAAACACTTCTCCGCCACCCCATGATATGCTTATGGCGCAGTACATCCTAATACAAGAAAACCATCATTACTGCCATGGCTGTCTGGAAGGAGTCTCCCTTGATGGAGAAAGGAGACCGTCAAATATCCCCGTAAACGATGTTTGCAAAAAAGGCATTTCTGTGTTAATATGCATACGACATTGTTAATTAATCTTATTTCATTTAAGTTAATTTTATGTACCTACCTACTTACCTTTTTTGTTATAATTTTCTATTGTTTTAAATTATGAAATATATTACATTGCGCCATTATTACGACTTTTATTTTTAGAGTTAACAGTAGATACTTAATAGTTATTGGATATTTTTTAGAGTGCCATTTTTTGTAAAAAATAACCTCTAGGGCAGTGTATATGTATATTGTCTTACCACTTGTTTTTTTTAATTTTCTCTATTTACGTAAAGGTGTCCTTAAATAAGTAAAACGTTTACCTAAGCTAAACTTTTTTCCACGGGATTTTTTCCATTGTGAGTGTTTTGTCTTCCACTCTGAAAATAGTTACAATCAATTAAAAATATGATATTCATATTCAATGCGAACTATAGAATTTGAATTGCTTTGAATGTTTTTCAAAATTGGAACTGAAAGTAGGTACCGAAATGATTATATTTTAATTAATTAAATAATAATTTAACATTACGCACGTGTGTGTCTTTTGTTTAAATTTTTGACAATGTCGTAAATTTTCAGGGTTCTAACGATGTTCTTTCGAAAAGTTAATAATTTTGGATGGCCTCTAAAATTGATAATGTTTGTTTTTGAAAGGCAAATATATTTTTTTATGAATACCCTCAACTTCTCGAATTGTATATTTATAATATCTATACGAAGTAAAACATAATTATGTGTTTTTGGTTTAAAAAATTGATCATAGCAATATTTTAAATAATTAAATTAAATTAATTGAACAAATAGTTGTAAAAATGATCCAATTTTTACTGATACATTCAGCAATTTTTTATAAGCCCAGGAAAAAAAGTGTCAGGCAAAGGCCTGACACTTTAAAAAATTCCTTTAAGTTAAAAATCTCCTATTTACGAAACACTTTCGGGTGATAGTTTTATAATATATATGTGTCAAATTAAGTTCATTAGACAATTATTCTAAATATTTGTAGATACAATAAATCACGAAATTTTGGAAATGTTTTTTTTTGTTTAAATCAAAATAGATGACTGGTGTTAGCAGGAATTTAAACCTTATCGCTATCTACATAACTTGGTGATTTTTCACAAAAACGGCGCTCTAGAAATTAATTAATTATTATTATTATTATTATTACATTTCAGCGGCCCGATTTCGAACTATACATATATATTTTTTGTGTTTTAAAATATAATAATGATGATATCTTTATAGAACTAATTTTCAAGATTTGCATCTAAAAAAAGTACATGTGACAGTGGTTTACAAGTTACATGAGTACAAAGTTTAACAACTGAAAACAATGTACATATGAACAGTAGGTACTTGAAGAATAAAAATTTATAATTATAAATTTAGGTCTCTCATAATCTGTCTCACTAGGCCAGCCTGTGTAGAGGCAGTAATTTTAAGTCAATTTATAATACTTGTAAACGTACCTCTACTTACATATATTAAAAAATAATCATTCAATAGACTGGTTGCATTAATAATAACAACCACATAAGTACAATAATAACAACATTGGTTTCATCACTAATTTCCAATTTAGGTGAGTGCACCGGTAAAAGCCCTATCATTATTTTTTTCCAAATTTTTATGTTACTTTTGAAATTTTTTTGTGAATCACATTTGTTTATTCTAATTGGAAGAATTTTGTAAAGTCGTGTTTAATAGCAAAATTTAAAAAAAATGTTCTCGCATAGTTTTGAATATAAGAAGAATGAATATTAATGAAACTAAAAACAGTAAAACCCACCTCGTATTTTAGACTATTACAGCATAGCACATAAATATTGTTAGAATACTAATCGTTTAAAGGTTACAGTTTATAATATTATAATCCCTTCTTTCCAAAATGTTTACACGGTGAAGATTAAAGTTACCCCAATAATGTAATCTTAAGCGTTACAGCCCTAAACTTAATTTAAATTCGGTTACCAACTTTTATCACATCGCGTAATTGTAATCTTATTTCATGTTCCATCTCTCCTGTTTAGCATAAAGCCTGTGTTATGTACCAACGTCCTAGACGCACATCGTACATAGGCACATAGCTATCTGAATAGTTTTACAATTGTATGATTGTAGTGTAACCGTATACCGTTAGATTTAACTGTTTCTCGATAAACTGAATGTATTTAATGTACTGTTTTTTGGACACAAACAAAGTTTTGTCGCTTGGATTCTTCGGTAAAGATGAGTCTGATTTTAAAGTGGTTTGAGTTTTGCCGAATTGAATAAGGAAGTTGAGTGAAAAATATTTTGACTTGTAAAAAATATTCATGTTGATCAAAAAGTATTGATTCTAAGTATATAAACATATTTCTATATTATTATTCTTAGAATTAATTAAATGTCCTTAAAAAATCATTAAAAACGCTTCATGGTTGATCGAAAGAATTCTGACGTCATCTGTGCCCCGGTTTGTACGGTATTGCAATGTCTGTGGTGCATCTCTCTCTATTACATGAGAGATGGTTTGTTTATGATGAGAGAGGTATACGCATAACAGTTTTGCTTGCTATCTTGTTATTAGTATTTTTAGTTTCAGTAAATCCTCGATGACATTGAGCGAGTTTACAAAATACTAGCTGGGAAATTCACTATCTGTTAGTCAACTCGCTCAGTATAATCGTATTACTAGTTAACTAGCAGATTGTAGTCTATCTACGAAAAAAGTTGAAAGGTGATCAACTTCGCTAGCTGTCAGTGTTGCCAAATCGGAATCTCTGTTCCCGCTAAATTGTGACGGATCTTCGGTCAGAATTCCCAGAAACCCACGGACATATGAATATATCTGGACCTGCCCTAAGTGATAAAAACGTATTATTTCCCTCCCCACGGAGCCGGCTGGAGCTCTTCCTTGGAACCGGCTCGCTCCATAGAGCCTCGCTTGAATCTAAAATGTGTGACGTCATCATTCTTGCCGTGACCAGCGCGAAGCTAACATCCATACATTTAACGAAATAACACGCCAAAACGGTAGCTTGTGCTATACAATATATCTACATATCAATGTGCACATAGCGAATGTGGGCGGTTCTCCAGTGTGCTCGTCGCTGGTTACAGGGGTAAGTAAATTATGAAACATTTGTAAAAGTGTTTTAACTAAACACGGCAACAAAATATTGCTATGTGTATTGCGGCGAATCTTTTTGGGGCGAGCATTTGGCCTTAGCAAATATGTTATTAACGTGGCAAGCAATTCGCGCTCCCATGTTAAAAGGTCTATTCATTCAAAGCAGATTTTGCTTTTAAGAACTAAATGGTGATATAGTAATGCGAGTATGCGAGATGCCTATATACTGTCAGATTGATTTTTTAACGAATCACAGTCATCTTCCTCTCTTCGCCCCCCATAGTTTGGTTTTACCCCCTCGTCTGTATCTTCTGGTCTATTGAATTCTGATGTCTATGCAGAAACCCATATTTTATTCCATTTGGGATAAAAAATTCTCCATAAATCCATAAATATAGGCTATTTTCACCTACAACGGTATGTAATTTGTTACATTATTCGATTACGCCAGGAAATCCATCATTATGCAAATTCCGTTAAACACAAAATTCTCCCGTTTCGGGACACTCCAATCCGCCAGATATGACGGGAAATCCGACACTGCTCGCTGTACGCTAGCGTTTTCCTCAAGATGGCCGCCTACCAACAGCTGATTTCGTAACTCAGAATTAGTTGCCGCGGGAATCGTTATTCTTGCTACTGGCTAGCGGTTGGCGCTACCTGCGACTTCAAATTTTCCACAAAATGTCGTCAGAATAGGCGGGAGAAACAAAAATGGTAACTTTAATGAAATTTTATGCAATCTTGATCATTTTTTTCTTTTTAAAAACCATTAATTCTGATAGACGGTTAACATTGATAAAATCGTTTTTTTTACTGGAATTCCTTATTGAAGAATTAAGAAAATCTTCATACAAAATGCTAAAGCGACAGTTTTTCAGGGCCCGAATGACGTCACACACACACCCCGCCGCTTACCGCTCGTTTTGGTGGGCTTAATATATATGTAGGAACTCTACGGATAAATTTGTCCATTGTTAAGGTTCTTTATTAAATTGCTGAAAAATTCGAAATTCTCACCCTCGTAATCATACACAATGATAGTCCTCTCAGTATCGCACTGGTGAAAGACCACCTTTCAGGATCGAAACATTGGTTAAAATAGATTCAGTTTTCTTGTGTGATCAGACCTGAAAAGTAGGTTCTTACCAACCTTCCCCTTCTTTATCGACTTTTCTTCCCCACTCATTTCAGAATCAAAAAGTTCTCCATTTTGGGATGCCGCAGTACTACTGACTCAGATCAGTCGGCAGCAGTTGGGATTCTAAAAAATGAGCTATTACTATACTAATTGGTCACATTATGAAGATCGATAAATTCAAGATTAACTGAAATTTCAGGTAATGATTGATAGAAGGCACACATCATGGCTATATTCTGCAGACTGACGAATGCAGGATTGCACTTTCACGAACATTGCACGATCAATTGCACGAATAATTACTCATTAACCCAATCTTAAATAGGAGAAAACATCAGAAGAAGGCTTGTTTATCAAATCTAGATGCCTTCACATTGTACTACTGCTAGGCTAACTAATTTTATCCCACTCCCTATCCGACTCCCAAAATATGATATAGATTGCTAAGTCCTTTGCAAATCTTAATGATAAGGATAGCAATATGATAACTAAATGTCAAAATCAAGCAGTGTTTTAGTTAGTGTAACGTCCCATCCCTACTTACCGACATCAATCCTGGATGATTAATGAGGGTGTTTTAGGATCCTGGATACCGAAATGAGAAACTTGAGAGGGATAATTGGATTCAAACTATGTCATCAAGTGAGATTCTCTACCATTCAAGAAGTGCATCTCGATCCCTGCCGCTTTTTATATAATAATTACGAATGAGGTGGCTGTTGTTTATGCAATTCTGTTGGTGGTATCTACGAACGCCACACCTGTTATATTTTGATATGGTTGAGACTACAGGCGTGTCGCTTGACACGAGCCCTTGAACCCGTAATAAGTCTGTAATAAACGTATCATAAAGTAAACTGTCTTTTCATCACAAACTTTAGACATATTGGTGACTTCATGCGGCATGTGCTCAAAACGACTATCAACAATGGGCCACCCGAGAGGGAAGACGTCCAGTTAGTCGCTTCAGACCAAATTGGATATATAAACAGAAACAAAGGCTGTGTGAAAGACTTGGTCTTGAAGGTTGGAAAAAAATGTAGGTTTCTATAACAAAGGGAGTGAATTTACAGTCGTAGGTCCGTTAGAAATGAAATCAAAACACAATGATTTTTCTACCACTTCCATTAATATTTTCTTTTAAAGTAGGTACCCGAGTTACTACAGTATTAACCTTTAGAGCAGGCATGCCCAATTCAAGATGTTTGACCCAAAATGAAGTTTTCAGCCTTCTATATTTTGAATTTTGGTATTTAAAAAAAATGATAAATGAAAAATAAATAATTCATGTTGGACAACATGCCTATTTCATGTAGCTACATTTTTTTCTGATATATTTATTTCCCATATACAACACCTTATCTGGATGAAAACAAAAAAGAGTGTTACATTAACTAAGCGCTGCGAAGTCACCTTTTACTTGACCGTTTGGCAGTTCACCTGTCTGTAAATTTGTTTTTGTGTTCCGTTTTTTAAGATGCTGACCATGTTGGATACTACCTTTTTATCTCGCCAGAGTTTGCGTGAACATCGATCCTATTTTGAGATGTCAATAATGACCTGCCTGAAAAACAACTGAAAAAAGAATTGTCATAGAGATAAAAAAAAATTCCATGGGCAAAATGTAAAAATCCTTATTTGAAATTAAAAATAATGTACTTAAAATATTTATGGCTTATAGTAAAGTTGGTGGTTACCTATTTAAGAACCTACTCACAAATCTCATGATTTCGGAGGATATTTTATAAATAAAAAGGATATGAAAAAGGTCTACTACGCGTTATGTCATTCTCGAATTGAATATGGAATCATAGGATGGGGATCTGCTACACATACGTACCTACACAACCTGAAAAAAGGAATCATAAAGACCATATTGAAAGTACCAATAAGAACGCCTTCAATTGAAATTTTCAATAACTTTGACAAACCAAATTTACAGCAAATATATGCCAAAAATATAATATTGAAGCTCTTCAAAAATAATGAATCCTCTACTAGACCGTGTATGCATAACACTAGATCGAATAAAAATGATATAAAAAATATTACAAATCATAAAACCACATTTGGACAAAGAAACTATACATACTTTGCAACAAAACTTCATAACATACTTCCTCAAGACATAAAACTAATAAAAAATCCAATTGAATACAAATCAAGAATAAAAAGATGGCTTAAAGAGGTCAATGAGAAAACCCTAGCGAAGACGCTAAAAACGACATAGAAGACAAATGAATTATATTTAAATAACTTTAGTCCGCCTCGGCACAGGACCCCCTAGTGAGGAAGGACTAAGAATTACAATATTTTATTCTTAATTTCACCATTATATTTTGTATTTAAAATTTTTTATATAGTCGCTATAATAAAAAAATAAAAAAATTTTTTGGACGCGATGAAGTTAATAACTAAAAAAATGTGTTGTTAGTTTTTAGTGTTGTCTATCGTCTATCAAATACTTTAAGGCGGTAGTAAACACATCATACACCCAACCTTTATATTACGTGCTCTTATTGTGAACTCCCCATGAGTATCAGAACTCCGCGAGACAAGTAATTAGTATAAATTAGTATCGCATTAAAATTCAAATTTCAAAATTGTCTGCGATAGCTCTTCCACGACGCAGCTCAGCCCGTCTGCAGAGGTGTTATTCAATTACCCGGCGTTGCCAGGGCTCCAAAATTCCATCCCCATTTAATTTTCAATTAATATTGCGTTTGTGCGCCGCCCTTCTAGACGGGAACACCGCGAGGGTGGGCCTCTTAGTAAATTAGTACGTTTTCAATTAGTGGAACTCCGTGTGAATTCTCATACGACGGGGTTTGTTTAGGGTAGGAGATAAGAAATCAAATATATTTACAGTGATTCCTCAAAATTCGCGATTTTTTAAATGTTTCAATGGCTTCGTTCATCTAGTTTTATCTAGGATGATGAGAAAAAAAAATTACAAATCGGCTAATTTACTTGTGCATACGGTTAACAATGTATCGCATAACACTAGTGATGTAACGGAAGTGTCTTAACGGAAGCAGAAACGGAAACAGATGTCAAAAGTTAATCTTAGCGGAAGCGGAAGTGGAACCGGAAGCGGAAGCGGAAGTGTTAATACTATGAAAAAAGCACAATTTATTTTTTAAGATTTGTTTAATTAAATTTGTATTTTGTACTTTTAGTACTCGAAATTAAACGGAGCTAAATTTTATTTAATAAAAAGTAATTTGGCTACTTTTACACCTTTGTGTCTGTTTCGGTGTTCTTCATATATTAAACCAGCTCCACTAAATAATTGCTCACTGACTACACTGCTGGGGGGAACTGATAAGTATTGGCGAACTATTGGCAACAGATAGGGGTATTTGTGATGCGCAGAATGAACCAAAATAATATATAAATAAACGAACTCGTTGGGACACGTTTGTGTACCGCCCCCTGTCCAGTCCTCCACGCGCCCCCCACCCCCGTGCTCCTCACTGTATTCCCAGTTTAGAGTCTCCTCACTGTATTCTTGTGTTATAAAGTTGGCGGAACCAGAAAAGGAAATGGAAGTGTAAAAACTTGCGGAACTTCTGCAGAAGCGGAAGCGGAAGCGGAAGCAGAGTTCTGTTGCAACACTACATAACACCTAATTTTGATCGCAATGATGAACAAATTTAAAAACGACATCAAAGTGTGACAAAGTAAACACAAAGATTCATTAAAATTATGAAGTAACAACACTAACATAGGCGTAGTCAACAATCAAGGAGATGTAGAAATCAACAAACACGAAGATAAGAAAATCATGATGTAACATTAATATAATTATATTAATATAACTGTTTACAATCCGTCTCGATACAGGAATCTCTAGTGAGGAGGACTGTGAATAAACCCATTTACTTTATATTTAAAAAAAATCATCAAAAAAGTAATAATAAAAAATGCTAAAATTGACAAAAAAAAAAGATAATTCATCCTAGCAAATCAACATTAAAATGCTTTTATTTTATTTTTGCAGTGAAACTTCTATAGCCCCATTGTGATTAGGAATTTGGTGAAACGGAAATGACGCATATAGCACCTGCGAAGCATAAAACTCCTATCAGATATAAAACGGAAATTGCGCCAGGTCTGCACTCATTGGCTGCTTTGATTATGACCTTACTTTTCAAGGCTTCTTGGTTCTTCTCCTTCTTCTGGATCTGCGCTCATTGGCTGTTTTGATTAAATTTGCAGGTTATTTAACCCGTCTGCTTGTTTAGGAAAAAATACGTAATCGCATTATACTTTCATAAGACCAAAAACGTCCCGAGCGATCTTACATTTTAAAAGCTGTATAAATATCTCTCTCTTCATCTCATGCAAACATAGAGTCTGTCAAATAAGAGTAGAAAATATAAAAAATTGAACTACAAAATGTGTAGACTGGCAACACTAATTTACCTGTCAAATATTCTTTTAAAGTGCAATCACCCTAAAAATGCAGAACACCGTATACACATTTAAAAATACATTTTTTTGTTCCTAAAAAAAATCAAGGAAGCACTGTTGTTAAGGTACCTACTTAGTGACATAGATTTGATTGAATTGTGTTCTGCAAAGTGACTTGCTTCCATTTAATTTAACATAAATTTGAATTTAACAGTAGGTAGAAAGGAAGAATCATTAATGGTGAGTTTAGTTACACTTCTTTTAGATCTGAACGAGTTAAATAAATTCAGATCTAAAATTAGAGGCATGATCTAAAGCCTGGACAACGCTTGTAGGTACTTAAGCTAATATTAAATGATTGTGAGCAATTTCTAAAGTGTGCTTTATATTTTATTGCAATATCATTCTTCATTAGGTTAGCATAAAATTGTAAAGATATAATAATAATAATATATGCAATTCTAATTTGAGATCAGTGGAATGAAAATATGTTTTTTTCGCATTTATGCCTTTTTAATTTGTAATTAATATGTAGGTTACACAGCTTTAGATTAACACCATGATTATATTTTTAGTATTGCCATTTGAACGACAGTGGCGCCCTCCTATGTTTTCTACTCTTATTTGACAGACTGGATGTATTTTTCTTTTAACCAGAAAGAGAAAGAAATAATGCCTCTTATTGTCTTTGAAACATGAATGCTATCTTGCATAGATATTTTACAATCTCGATCCAAAGTGACGATTTCAGAATTTACGCGCGAAACCGAGGCATCCGGATTGTGAGGTGCGAATATATTGAACCAAGCAGACGGGTTAAATATAAAATTCAAGGTGCAGACCACAGGTTAAACCGGTTAAATAGGTTAAACCTCGAGATCTAGTGATCCTAAATACGGCCCTGGGAAGTAGATAAGAGGGTTAACGAGATATGTCTTGTTCTCTACAGTAATCATTAGTCTAGCATTAAAGATGAATGTATTGATCTATTTATCTTTTTTCAAAGTTACTGTTGGTGTTATTCATAAAAACTGATTTGCCAGCCTGAATTTTTAATTAAGTTTATAAAAGTTCAGCAACTCGACGGTTCCCGTGAAATAAATTGAATCTTTGATGAATTTAGTTTATAATGGAGTTCGTATTTGCAAGTAGGCGGCATAATACATTTTTTAAAACATTTCATGTATGAATATTAACAGAAGAGCGAAGTATCGTCTATTATAGAAGCTAGATGCTGTACAAAATTAGATTACTCGAACGTTTCACCAAGTAAATTGTGGGAAGAAAATTCGCCATAAAAGGTTCTTTCGGCTTGAAGCTTTTTATTTTATATATTATCGAGAATCCTCCGGGTGTTCAGAGGTGGGGAAGAGGTGAGGAAGTTCGCTGCTGTAAAGGTACTTTCATTTGGTAAGAGAGGAAACCTTATACAACTGTAATGAGAATATTTCGTGAGGTAAGTAAACAGTCCTTGGCTACCAGTATCGTCCATTCATACTTGGTCATCGTACGTGTTTTAACCTCTCCGGCCACCAGCCTATCTTGTCGGAAGGTCAAAATATTTCCACTTTGCAATAAGATCTAAATAAAGGCAAATTTCTGAACGCATCCGAAAACTAAAAACTGTTTTTGAAAAACGTTTACTCGGAAGTACTTTAGTTTTGAAATATGAGAATTTTGAATGTAAACATAATATCGTCGTAAATACGCCTTATTTTTTCTACCTACCTACCTTCCTACCTACCTACCTATCTATGTATCTATCTATCTATCTATCTATCTATCTATCTATCTTCTATCTATATAAATGAAATTGAATAGCCGAAATGTATGTACGCGTATAACTTCCGAACCACTGTACCAAATTGGATAATTCTTTTTTTTGTGTTCATTATTGTTAGGACAAGGTTTGTATAAAACTACTGGTGAGCTCTGGAATTATGAAATTTGTATAAAACATTACAATCGGTGGCACGCGAGCTGTTTGAAAACTGAATGTACTGGGACTGAATATATGGAATGCGGGAGGGGGGAGGGGATGGGGGTTCGTGGAAGGGGGGAGGAAGGGAACAACGGAGGGAGGGAACAACGGAGGGAGGGAACAAGGGAGGGAGGAAGGGAAACTTGGAGGGGAGAGGGAACTCTAGAAAGGTTCACGGGACGGGAGAAGGGGAGGGTGGAGTGGGGAGAGGGAAGGTGGAGGAGGCGGAGAGGGAACGTGAGAGGGGAAGGGGACGCGGGAGAGGAAGGGAAGGCAGAAGGGAAACGGAACGAATGGGAAAGGACGCGCAGCGAGAAACAATCTGTTTATTAAATGGCATAGCAACGTATGCCGGGTGCTGCTAGTATACTATAAACCTTATCGTCAACTCGCTTTTTTTATTGTTGTTTTTACAAACTGTCTTTTCATGTAAAAATAATTAACTAAAAAATTGACAAATATTTCTTTTTTTTTCAAATTGCGGTTGAAATCTTTGGTTTCGTAAAGGTGTACATTTGAATTGTTTTGTAATAAATTTTTAGGTATCAATATGAAGCATGGTATTTTTTTTTCTAACACCGTTTAGATTATATTTCTAACTATGATAGCAAGGGAGACACTACGATTTATATAAGACCAATATGAGTTTTTCTAAAAAGCGAACAAATTGGTCTAAGGGGTTAATAATCTTCAATACAAAAAACTACATCAAATAAATGAACAGATTCAGACAATTCAAAGTCAAAGACAATCTCAGCATCGCCCCGGTGTTCAACATTCAGAATTGAAATGTTGCTTGAAATGGCTTTAGTCGCATTTGGTGATCAGATCTGAAATAGCCAGGTACTTCATCACCTTCCTCTTTCTCATCTCCTTCTCCATCCCACTACCTTCAGACTTACACCATAATCCAATTGGGGATGCCATGACAATTGGGGCTCCAGACCGTTAGGACTCTTGTGCGGTATTCTCTTAAAAATAACCAATAAAAATGCATCAAGTGGAGAATATCGTTGGCACCACCTGTGATGTAGGTGTAAAAATAATAAGTTTCGAATGTGGTTTTTTTCTGTTTTTATTTAAATCTTGTGTAAATAACTACGTTTTGAAATATTTTTAATATGATTTAATTTTCCACGTAGATTGCATGCCATTGCTCGTCACCGTTGCTATAAAGTTACACATTTTAAATTTTTTCTAATGTTCCAACTTCAAGGATGTGAAGGTAAGTTTCCGACTCAATGAATTTGTATGAAAATTTACTCGTTCGGTGCAGGCTTTGGATATTTCTCACAGCTTTGACGGAAACTTTCTTCCACTTTGCTGGTTTGTGTTTTAAAAAAGTCACATTATCCAAAATAATCAAGGTGAAAATTTTCCTGCAAGTAAACCCATCTTTTTCACGAGTGAAAGAGAAAACCAATGAAGCATTTTACAAAAGGTTTTGGTACTCGTGGACTAGAAATCTGTAGAAATATTTAGAGGATCCGAAAGTTCTGATATTTTTTTCGTATTTTGTTGCGTTATGATCTTCACGGTAATTGATCAGGTATCGAGTTTTGATTCACTTCAAAATTTACAATATCAGTGTTGTACAATTAGTAAATTATACTTTATTATATTTGAAATATTATTAGACATTGTTTAAAAAAGTTGAAAATATACTTTTGAATGTAGCTATAACTTTGTGGTTATCCAACAATAAATGAAACAATGTTACTTTGTTTCAACCACTTGTATATTTGAGTAAAGCCGACCGGTTTCGGAACGACCGTTCCTTCCTCAGTATTCGTTCGCCCTGAAGAAGGAACGGTGTTTGAACCACTTGTATATTTGAGTAAAGTCGACCGGTTTCGGAACGACCGTTCCTGCCTCAGTAAACGTTTGCCCTGAAGAAGGAACGGTCGTTCCGAAACCGGTCGGCTTTACTCAGATATACAAGTGGTACAAACAAAGTAACATTGTTTCATTTATCTCAAGTTGAAAATATTTGAAAATTTGTAAAATGTCCAGGGATAGGTATATATTGCACTGGTACCCCCAATACCTTTTGATGTAACAAGACTGCATAGATAAGTGTGTCGATCCATTCAACACGTCAGGCTAGTTCCCAGTATTATATATAAATAAAGATATTATTATTATATTATTATATCCTCTTAGTTTCGCCCCGGCGCGACAGACCACCATCCAGAAACGAAACGTTGCTTGAAATGACTTTAGCTATGATTGAAAGATATGATTAGCCTGGTAGTTTCAAACTTTCATCGTCCCCGTATCCCTTTCTCCCCCATTATCTCCAGCCTTTCAACACAATGCAGTAATGGGGATGCCCTAGTCTCACAAAATCTCTCCATACAATCGAATTTGATAATTCGCATTGTATTCTGCTCTTATACAATCATCACTTGAATATGGTATTATCAGCTGGGGAAGTGCCACAAATACTTGCCTGGAGCCTTTAGTTAAGATTCAAAAACTAATATTGAAGGTTATTCTTAAAGTCCTGTTGAGAACGAGCACTGATTTTATTTTTAAGACACTAAATGTTCCTAACCTGCAAAAATTGTATTAAAAAAATATCCTGCTTCATCAATTTAAAAATACACACATGTTTGAAGAACGATTAAGCACTAGAGCCTTAAGAGAGTCAAATGTAAAATCTTTTAACATCCCAGCTTGTCAAACCTCTTATGGACAAATAAGTTTTAAATATAATGCAACAAAGCTGTTCAATTCTCTACATCCTGAAATTAGAAACACGCAAACCAAATGTGCATTTAAAAGTAAAATCATTGATCACCTTAAATAAACATGTCCATCAAGATTATTTAATAACATACTTACCTTTATATCTACTGTGTGTATATATGTAACCACGTACCTACTGCAATCTTCTATATATATATATGTAACATACTTAAATTGTATATTTAAAGAAAAAAAAGATTTTACATACATCAAGCGGTCATTTTCATAATATTTTTCATTATATTACTTAAACAAAATCATAGATAATAACCACTCTGTAAATTGCTATCTCAACACAGGCGTTTCACACCTAGTGAGATGGGCAATACGTCATTATTATAAACAAATGTAATATGAAAATAATGAATTAATCAATTTGTGGACTGTAATCACTAATTTAAATCAAACATTTTAAGTTGATACAGCTATGGGAGTTGCTAAAGATTGGAACTGTAAAGGACTGACTTACTCCATTGTCTTCTGTTAATCTTGTTGATAAGAATATCTTATGACCTTGAGGGATACTGATACACTACATAATTTTGGAAAATTGTACTAATTGGTTCTGTTTTGGAAAATGCTATTAGCATGTATATACCAACCATGAAATGTAAGCCAAATACCTATCCAAAATGGTACTCCAAAGAACTTATAAATCTACTTGTCACCAAAAAACTTAAACATAAAGAATATAAATTATTTCAAAAATATTCTGATTACATTGAATTTAAAGATTTAAGAACTTCGTGTAAAAAAATGTCTATGACCTGCTACCGTAACTATGTAAATGAAATTCAAAATTCCATAATAAATAATGTTAGTTATTTTTGGAAATACTCGAAATCTCTTAAAGAAGATGATTCTGATTTCCCGAGCATTATGCACCTAAATGGCAGCCATAGCAATAATACTAATGGTATTGTTAACTTATTTGCAAATTTTTTTAAAAGTGTTTATACAACAAACTCAAATAATGCTCCTAATCCAACAACAACTCTAGATGAAACTCTTGATATTTCACAGTGTACCATATATATCTCTGATGTAATTACTAAAGTTAAATCCTTAGATATCCACAAATCTGCTGGGCCAGATAATATCCCAACAATATTTATCAAAGAATGTATCAAAGTAATTGCTCTTCCATTAACCAAACTTTTTAACCTATCTTTATCCAGTGGAATTTTTCCCGATAGGTGGAAAATTAGTTATTTAACTCCAATTTTCAAAAAAGGTGATAAAAGTGATGTTTGTAATTACAGACCAATATGCATTCAATCCACCATACCGAAACTCTTTAAAAGTCTGATACTTGACAAACTTTTATCACAAATAAAACCTATAATATCACCTCACCAGTTTGGATTTATGCCAGGTAGAAGTACTTTGTCCAACTTAATTATTTATTAAAATTTTATAACCAATGCTTTCAAAGAAAAAAAACAAGTAGACTTTATTTATACTGATTTTAGTAAAGCCTTTGACACAGTTTCTCATAAAATTCTCATTTGGAAATTAGAAAAACTTGGTATACGTGGCAATATATTAGCCTGGTTTGAAAGCTATCTTACTGGAAGACAACAAATTGTTAGAATAAAATCCTCTTTGTCGGAAATAATTTATGCAACAAGTGGAGTTCCACAGGGTTCACACCTTGGTCCAATCTTATTTATCTTGTTTATAAATGATCTTACAAAAATATTTTATGATGTAATCATTTTACTTTTTGCTGATGACCTCAAAATTTTTAGAATTATTCAAAATATTCACCATTGCAACATTCTTCAAGATAATATCAATAAATTATTAATTTGGTGTAATGAAAATAGACTTTACCTAAATATCTCAAAATGTCAAATAGTTAGATTTTTTCGAATAAAAAATCCAGTGATTTACAATTACAACATTGATAACAATGCCCTTCAGACATTAACACAAATTAAAGACTTAGGCATCACTTTTCAATCAAATCTTTCATTTGTTAACCACATAACAGAAATCTCTAATAAGGGCTTAAAAATTTTGGGATTTATAACTAGGCTTACTAGAAATTTTAACAATATAAAGTGTATTAAACTGTTATATTTTGCCTATGTTAGAAGTCAACTTGAGTACAATTCTCCCGTCTGGAATCCACATTATAGTATACATGTTCAAGCTATTGAAAGAATTCAAAACAAATTCTTACGTTTTCTAAATTTTAAAATGGGTATTCCAGCTAATATGTTGAACTACAACACTATTTTAAATGATTTGAATATGCTCAAATTGTCCGACAGAAGAATTTTCTCTGACTTGGTATTTCTATATAAAATTCTAAATGATTTAGTTGATAGTCCGGTATTGCTAGAATTGATAAGCTTCCGGATTCCACAACGTAATACTAGAAGTCGAGATTTATTTCAGTGTAGAAATTCTGGAACTAACTACCATATGTATTCTTGTTGCCCATGCCCAGAATACTAATGGAGGGAAACAATTATACCAAGTCAGTGGACATCTTCAATGTATGTTTAAACAAATATAAAATATTGTTACTGAGACAGTTCAGTTATGTACATTGAATGCTTTGTATTTTCTTATTATTCATATGTAATGTAAAAGCCCCGAAAAAGGGCGTTAATCAATAAATAAATAAATAAATAATCATACATAAGTGATTTCTCGTATCACCGAGGGAGTACCAGCTGGTTACTGCCGAGATTTCTTAATTGAGTCGATATTAGATTAACTAAGAGATCAATAGAAGTTCATCATTGCTCGTAGGTTCCTTCAAAAGACTGATTGTTGTTCCATGATTTATTGCTGCTAATGTCACACGTAGGTAAATTGGCCACACATTGTCAGATAAGGATAGGTACACGGAAAGTAGGTTGGGTGGAGGAAGAGAGTCAGTTGCGTCATCAGAGGTATTCACATAACAAAACAATTCAAGGTATACTGAAAACCACAATTAAATGACAGGTTGACCATCGCAACATAATATTATAATAATATAATAATATGAAATTTCATCAATATTATTATGTACTCCTTTCTTGTAAATTGTAAAAGGACCTACAATTATGGACCTTATTGTGTCTAATAATATTTGTCCCATCAATAATTCAGTAAGTATTCTCGACCTAATATTCTAGACGCGTTCTACGAGTATATCTACTAATACTCGTATATTCAATTTGTATAATATAATGTACGATTCTAATCTTCTCCTGATTTACGTTCCAAAACCATAAACATCAAAGTAAATATTACATTCAGTATTTAATCGTCTTAAAATGACTTAAATTAAATATATTTTTATCTTTAGTTATAAAACAATTAAGTATATTTATTATGCTATGAATTAGTAACGGTCTTAAATAAAAGAAATCTTCTATTTTACCCAAAATAAAAACTTCACAGGAAAACAAACAACAGTTAAAATGGCTGTCGTCAATTTATTAAGTTGGCATTTGTGATTTTCTGATATTCCGAATAAAGTTTTCTCCAAGGAGCAACAACTTTTTTAAATGAAAAATTCGAATTACCACTGAATAGATAAAAATAGAAGCAATTTTTAGTTTTTAGATTTGTCTGGTTACAGTTTTTTCAAATCGGTATTGTAGAAAATATGTTTGTTTAGTGGTCGTTGTTTTTAATATATGTATTATGTAACTTATGAGAATACATAACAAAGAGTGTTTTTCTTGAATTCTATTTTCGGCGAAAGGTTTCATTCTATTTTTTACTTTGGTTATTTTTTATTGCGTTGGTAAAAAAATTTTTTTGTACAGTATTAAAATGAAATCTATCTACTGGGGTTGGCATAAATTTGGTATTTTTAAAATTTAGTTTCAGTCTACCCACGCCATAAATGAAATTCATACGCGGATTCATAGAGTTGACATTTCGGACAATTCGCAGTGCCTCCATGCAAAAAGTGTCAAGGAGTGTAAAGGAGTTGAATAAATTATAAATAAACAAAAATTTTAACAAAACAAAAAAACGACTTCAAAAAATGCACTAAAAAGTAAAAAAATAATTTCGTATTCTTCTACAACTTTATAATCAACTTACCTTTTCTACTCATCAACATGTAGGTACGATTGTTATTTTTGGAGTCGGTGTCGGCGGGAGAGGAGCTGTCAAGTGAACACGCCGGGCCGCGGGTATCTTGGTTGACACCGACTCCAAAAATAACAATCGTACCTACATGTTGATGAGTAGAAAAGGTAAGTTGATTATAAAGTTGTAGAAGAATACGAAATTATTTTTTTACTTTTTAGTGCATTTTTTGAAGTCGTTTTTTTGTTTTGTTAAAATTTTTTGTTTATTTTTTTTACCATTTGTTATCGTTTTTTGCTGATTTTGTATTTACTTGAGAGTTTTATAAAATAAAGAAAATATATTGGTATTCATTCATCAACCTGGACTATCAGAATACCTTCAGACTATCTGCATTCAAAATCGGAAAATTGCTTGAAATTGCAATAGCCGCGTTTAGTCAAGTACTTCCCATACTCCCTCTTCCCCAGGTCTTTTTCAACCTCACAACATATTACAAATTTTGATGACTCGGTCTAACTATTTCCACTTTATGGATATTGGGGATACCAGTGCAAAATATAACTATTTACCAACCACTCCGGTTGGCGTAGCTATAGCGATCGCAAGACCACCTTTATTTTTTATTTTTATGAGACACATAATAAGAGCGCCCCTGTCTGTACAGATGTAAAGTCAGGGGCATTATGTCGCCACTCGGTTGGACAGCGTTGTGAGGCTGGCTCTCTTCACCCCAGCCGACAGTACCCCAATAAAACGGAACCCATTCAAAACATCAACCACACCGCGTAACAAGAATTTAACACCGCTAGCAAAAATTTTACTAGGCCAAAGGACAAAGGATGCCCATCATATATAATTAAAACAAAGGCAGATATGGCGTGGAAGCGTTCCGACTATCGTTAAGCTACGACCAAGCCGCACGGAGTATCAAAGCGGTGGATCCCATGAAAGATACGCGTTTAACCAATGAAAGTTATTACAACGGAATTCCACCAAGAATTAACAGCTAAAAAATAGACATTTCATAAAGTTATAGTTTCAGGTTGAAATATAGGCCGGGCGTCGCTGTGCGTAGATGCAATTTGTGGGTGTTATGGGTGAACGATGTTAGCGACACTGTCCGTACAGTTTCATACTAATTATGGTATTCCCACGGACATATGAATATATCTGGACCTGCCCTAAGTGATAAAAACGTATTATTTCCCCCTCGCCATGGAACCGGCTGGAGCTCCTCCTTGGCGCCAGTTCGCCCCATGTGGAGGGGATAGAGAATCGCTTGAATCTAAAATGTGTGACGTCATCATTCTTGCCGTGGGCAGCGCGAAGCTAACATCTATACATTTAACGAAAAAATAACACGCCAAAACAGTAGCTTGTGCTATACAACATACCTACATATCAGTGTGCACATAAATGTGGGCGGTTCCTTAGTGTGCTCGTCGCTGGTTACAGGGGTAAGTAAATTATGAAACATTTGTAAAAGTGTCTTAACTAAACACGGCAAAAAAATATTGCTATGTGAAAACGGGCGAATCTTTTTGGGGTGTACATTTGGCCTACGCAAATATTTTATTATCGTGGCAAGCAATTCGCGCTCCCATGTAAAAAGGTCTATTCATTCAAAGCAGATTTTGCTTTTAAGAACTAAATGATGATATTATAATGCGAGATGCCTATATACTGTCAGATTAATTTTTCAACCAATGACAGTCATCTCTTCGTACCGCCATAGTTGATTTTTCCCCTCACCTGTTATTTCTGGTCTATTGAATTTGGATGTCTATGGGTATTCCCATATTCCATGATTCTATTATGTATGATGTCTATTTTATCAAAAAACAAAATCAGTTATTTGGAGTTCACAACGTTAACCAACAATATTTAAACGGACTTAACTCAGTCAACTGAGACAAGTAATTGTGGGGGTCTCATAATAAAGACGTATATCAGGCTAACCTAAATTTGTGGGCGAGGCCTATAAAAGGGTACACGCCATGAATATAAAACAGGCGAAATAGCTACATTAATATGATGGAAACGATTGGGTAGAAAAGCCTTAATAGGGATGTTTTAATATTCTGGTTGCCTGTATCCGAAATATATTATAATAGGCTATGTTTTATTCACTGGAAGTTGGAATTAAAACAAACTGTAAAAAAATGGCCAGTCCAGTAGGCACTTTCCATTGGTCGCGCAAGTAGAGTTTGTAATGGTTTAAAAATATACGCCCCACGTTGGGCGCCAATGTAATGCTTTAAAAATTAGTAAAACATTAGCTATAAATAGAGTTGTGGCAACAATTGTGACAAACATCAATACTTCCCACTCCAAAATGTAAAAAAAAAATTGGACAATTGAGTCATAAATATCTCGGAGCAAAATTTTTTAATTCATTACCAGAAAAAATTAGAAACATGAATACCAATATAAAAAGTTTTAAAACTCACCTAAAAAATTATACTGAAAACTTAAACTGAATGATATTAAAAAAGCAATACAATAACACCCCCCCATACACACAAGCCTTGCTTAATTATGGGGGTACATCAAATATTCTACTATGTAATTAATTACTATATAAAATTTATTTGTAATTTATGTACCTTCTATTACTAATAAAAAAATAAAAAAATTAAATTATATTATCAAATAATGAAATCAGAACATGAGACTCTAACAAAATAATATTCTAATACTTCAGGGTGGTGTTTAGCCTTTAGAAAAAGAAACTAAATAGTTAAAAAAAAACTAATAAATGAATCGATAGCTTGTCTCAAGATGTTAAAATTACTATAAGGGCGCCAGTTCAAATATAACAAAATATTAAATGGTAAATCAATAAACTCAAAACTAACCCAAGTTTTAGCTTGCAGGTAATGGCGATTTCACCGAAGTATGTGCCTTTTCACGTTGAAACAAACTTCCGGACCCTCTGGCTGCCTACAAAAGAAATGGTGGATTCGATTTGCTCTAAGAATATTTTCAATTTGGAATTCAAATTTCAATTTGAATTGATACGTAGCAACCATTTAATTATTGGGTGCTTGCTTCAAGTGTTTACTTGTGCATTATAATTTCAAACTGTTACATTTTGTCACGAGCAACTCATAGCTTGGGTTGTGTTTTGGTGACCGTGTAAACGCTTTCGAAAGTGATATCCTTGCAAAGCGTTGCGGAGAAATAGCTTTTCGTCTTGCTTATCAACCTATTGAAAGAGAATATTGAAAAATATTTGGTCGCATTATATTTGAAATACGTGGAAATCTACATATTTTTTTCCATTATCACTGGAATTATATTTTCTGAAGAATCATTTCTGAATAACATGCTGTATGCAAGTAATTTTTTTATGTCATCTGTAAAATGGTTGTACGCCAATATATCACGGAGAAGATTACAAATTAAAAAAGCATGGGGGCAGTTTTACTATTTTGTGACATGCGTCAAAAGATAGTTTCTAAACTGTTTGTAAGTGACATTGAAAATACCGATGGTCTATTGGCGGGTTCTGATAGGCAGAAGTACTCGCTTTCGGGGCATAAAATAGTGCATGGGATCTCCCACGAGTATGCATGTTAGGGACATATAAGTTAATCTCTTTGAAAATAGGCAGATTGAGTATTGTACCAGAGATTAACTTTAAAAAATGTTGACTGTAGAAATCGAGCATTCCTGTTAAGAGGGTATAACAAGAGAAAACCGGAAAAATGTCATTTTCAGTCAAATTTTAGACGAATTGACTCTTTCCACAAAAAACTATAAATTGATTTCGAAAGTTTTTTCACCTAATAAACGCATGTTTTAAATTTTGAGAAAAAATGTTTATTTTTAGTATAATAAGGTTGTTGGCAGATTTGTTAAATTTTCAAACGAAAAATCTTATTTTACAAGACATATTTCATACCATGTAATCATACATTATTGTAAATCAATACGTTATCTAGTAAACGAATGTTTCAAAATTTTAGTTTTAATTCAAATAAAATCATTAAAAAATATCCGTTCACTTATTTATGACGAAAATTTCTATATTTTGTCTATCTATTTAAGTATAAGATTTTTTTACATTCTTATTTTGCTTAGACATTATTGAAAAATGATAAATACTTATGATCAAAAAATATTTACAACGAGTACATAATTTTAATAGTTTTATCATCACGCCTTTCAACATTTTTGGATGTAGGTATAAATTTGCAAAACAGCAAATTTGGAATGAAATATATTCGATATTGAGGTATAATTTTAAAAAGCTGGTTCGAAGAATAATTAATCTTTCTCATTGGAACCGCTCTGTAGGATCGTAAGAACATCTTTCGACGAAATGTCGATTGTCGGCCCGTTTTTGCTTTTGATCTAATTATGATCAGCTGACGAAAGCAAGACCATAATGCACGACAGTTGATCATAATTTGATTCAAAGCTTAAACGGGCCGCTAATAGGTGTTTAACGAGTATTGTTAATTTGTAAAAAAAAATCTTGGTGGTTATCAAACGATGTCGGAGTTTGAACAACCCAACCTATTCTCAACTAGTTGGTTCGGAGGTCGCGGGCTCAAATCCCGGCATGCGCAAGTAAATTTTATTTGATTGATCGATTATTTCAAAATTTAATCATTTAAAAATAATATACGGTATATTTGCGGCACGTTCACGAGTGGAAGATACTTTCCGTATCGCCCTGGTGTAAGAAGAAAATGCCATAGTCTCACTAGCCCCAAGCAGTTGTTCAGCAAAAAGTTCTGTAAACAGTTAAATAGATCTCGCGTCCAAAAAAATTGTTTTTAACTTTCTCTTATTTAATAAATCAAAACAAACATTTTCTACGAAATCTAAAATGATGGATTATTTTTTTATTTAATATGATTGTAAAATTTAAAAAAAAATCAGAGTGTGTAATTCACACACGGTAGAAGTGAAACTAGAAAGTCGCTAGATGTCGCTTTCTTTTATTTTGCTTGTTTTTTTAAAGTGGTTTGCAGATTGGATATTGATTTCACAAAATAAAAATGTTTTTTTTTGTAATAAAAATGTTTTTTTTTGGATTTCGTAGGATTTGAACTCCCGTTCACTTGATGTCTGTCTGTCTGGCTGCTGAGACCAGTCAGGCACCTTGCCAACTACGCTATGGAAGGCACGCGCCGTGATGCGAATTTACAGCATTATATTAAAACCGAGTATTTGTGCAGAACTGAGTTGTGACGCATTTCCGTTTCACCCGAATTTCAAATCACTAACGCCGCTAAAGAAGTTTCACTTCATAAAACAGAACTTCGTTATGCTCAATTAAATATTTTTAAACTTTTTCCTTGGTAGGTTTCGGGTTAGAAGCCGAGTGAGAATAAGGAATGACTTTTGTCCCTGTTAAATTGGGGGACTAATGTGAAAGTGAGCGACTAACCCCTCGCAGTTTTCTCCCTGTTTGCAGGTTTCACTGATTTGCAAACGCTTTTCCTGGCCTGCTTCGCGACACTCGTGCCCCTACTCGTCGCCCTGTTTCTAGCCTGCGGTCTTAGGTGAGTCAAAACTTCATTATTTTAACCTGCATCATTTTTTCTACCATATTTTTTCAATCTCATATTTTCAAACTATTTGTTTTCTGTTAATATATGTTTTTCTGTATATAATATGATTTTTATGCGGAAACTTCGTTGGTTCATGCGACCATGTAACATGTAATTATTGTAATAAATTGTGCATAACTGTTCGTTTTCCTGATAAACTAAAATAAAATTCGATTGAAGAAGAAGATAACACTAATAATCTTAACGAAAGAGAACAAGTCACAGAAAAATAGAAAAAGATAATGGTCGCATCTGGGAGTCGAACCCAGAACCTCTTGTCTAACAGGGACGTGTGCTTTTACGAATTCAGCCATTATCGTCGTAATTTTCAACCTCATATTTTCAATTTTTTTTTAGAATTAAGAATATTATCTTCGACTAAAGGTTTGACGGAAGGTGGCAATGGCTGAATCGGTAAAAGCGCACGTCCCGGTTAGACGAAAGGTTCTGGGTTCGAGTTCCAGTTGCGACCATTATCTTTTTCTTTTTTCTGTGTTTGTTTCTCTTTCATATTTTCGTTAAGAATGTTAGTGTTATCTTGTTCTTCAATGATATATTACATTGATGGGAATAATTTTTAAAAGTTATAAAAAGAGAGTTGTTCTTTTAAAAAAAAAATCTAATAAAAATAATGTCAGGAATCACCGCTTAAAGTAAGTCTAGTATGTCCCTTAATACCACGTTTACTTGGGTGAAGTGTCAATTTCGCAAATGACACAAAAATTATTTGTTTCTACTTTCCTTTTCTAACATCTTACAAGGCTGGTCAACAAGGACGGATCCAGGATTTTTTTCTGGGGGAGGGGGGGGGGGGGGGCACAATGGGCGGACGGGCAAAAATCAACAATTACTGTGAGGATTTTTTTCTGAGGGGGGGGGGGGGGGGCACAAGGGGCGAACGGGCAAAAAAATCAACAATTAATGTTAAAAAATTAACTTGAAGTACCATACTTCAAGTTTATTTCTACAAGTTCCAGTATGTATAGAAAGGTTTATGAAAGTGTCAAAACAAAAGAAAAATTAAATGTTAAATAAAGACAGTTTTCTGTACTGTGATGGAATCTCCACAGTACATAAAAAAACCGTCTGCACGTGCACGTGCCCCCGAGACCCCCCCCCCCCCTAAATCCGCCCTTGCTAGTCAATACCGATTTGTTTTAAAAAAAAATCTAAAATAATGTTCGTCTGCTACCTGTAAATTTCAAGACCTATTGTAACTAAAGATAATATAATTTGCATTCTATGTATTATCGTTGATTACGAGAAAGTTATTAATGTTGTTTAATGTTTTAATGATAAGCAAAACATTATTTCAAAATGCATTTTTTAAAATTTTTTTTTTTAAACTTTATTTATTCTCATTTATTTGTACATATAATGTATAATAGCAAATAGTATACATATAATAACATAATATATAATAACAAATAGTATGAACAAGAAATGAAAAACCCACTAAGGCACTGCCTGAGTGTGGGTAATATTAAAACAAAATATTATATTTCTAAGTACCCAAAGTATAAAATAGACTTAAAAACATATAAAATTAGTATTTCATAGGTAGAACAAGTGAAAAAGGTTTTTTTTTCAGCTATTATAAAATATGGAAAAAACATACTGATTTTTTTTTTATTTTTTTTAGTTATTATAAAAAAATTAACAGAAAACATATTGTACTACAGTTTAGAAAGTTACAGCAGACAGTGTGTTGTAAAAGGAAGGATAAATTTATAGAAATAGCGTTTCAATATCTACATTATTCAACCATAATTTTACCTCTTTTACATATTTTATCATTTTATTTATCATTTGAGTTTGTAGTGGTAGAAGGTTAAATGAACGAGGACCAATGAAACTGCTATGTGTCTGCAATAATTTAGTATTGGTTTGTGGGGTGTAAAATATATTATTTATTCTTTTGCTCATTCTGTTTTCATTTATTTCGAAATTATTTTTGTTTTTAAATACATATTTCAAAGTTTGTAATATAAATAATTTACGTATATTAAATATTTTAGTTTCTTTGTATAATAAGTTAGTCGAGAATGTTTTATTTTTGTTATATATGACTTTAATTATGTGTTTTTGAATTATTTGTAGAGGCTTAATAAATGTATCAAGTGCACCACCCCATCCTATAATGCCATAAGTGATTGATGATTGCACCATGGAAAAGTAGATCATTTTCAATTTTTCAATATTTAGTACTTCCTTAAGTCTATAAAATATGTAGGTCAGATATCTTAATTTAGAAGTGATTCGATTAATATGTGTTTTCCAATTAAGATTTATATCTATTGATACTCCTAAATATTTTATATTTTCGACATTAGTGAGTTCGTTGCACATGAAGCACATTTCTTGATTGCAACTAGTATTATGGATTCTAATTTTAAGGTTGTCTGTAGGTTTATTTTTAATGGTTTTATAAAAAGGTAAATAAAATGTTTTGCTATAGTTTGAAACGAGTTTGTTGTATTTTAGCCATGTTGAAACCATTAAAATACAATCAGTTGCTTTCGAAAAAGTTTCTTTCCAATGATTACCATCCACTATTATTGCCGTGTCTGCGTAAGAAACAATTTTACCAGCGATTACAAAATTACATAAATCATTAATATAAATTAAGAATAAAATCGGGCCTAGCACAGTTCCCTGTGGAACTCCATTTTTTATCTTTGACTCTGAACTATAATTATTCCCAATTTTAGTTTTTTGTGTTCTGTCTGTAAGATAGTTAGAGAGTAGTTTTAATGTGTCTTTTTTGAAGCCGAGTTGATTTATTTTTGTAATGTGTAAATTATGATTTACGGTGTCGAAAGCTTTTCTTAAATCTAGGAATATGGCAAGACATTTCTTTTTTTTATCGATAGATGAGTATATCTTTTTTGTCAGTTTTTCGATAGAATTTTATATTTTTCTAAGTGTTCAACGACTCTAAACTTGATGCATTTTTCGAATATTTTCGAGAGATTTGAAACAAGAGATATAGGTCTATAATTGTCTAATTTATTCGTATCTCCAGATTTATGAATAGGTATTATAGTGGAGATTTTAAATTGCTCTGGAAAATGACCATTTTTGAGGCATAAATTAAAAATATGTTGCAATGGAGTTAGGACATGTTGTTTTATTTTTTTTAGCGTATCACAAGATAATCCATCATTTCCCTTAGAGTTGGATGGTTTTAGGTTATCAATATATTTTTCAATTTCTTTAAATGTAACAGGAGAAAAATGTACTATAGAGTTAATTGAATCATTATTTGAATCTAATTGAGGATATGTCTCCATATAAGCATCATTAACATTAATGCCTGATGATTCAAGTACTACGTCTACTACATTTGTAAAATAGTTATTAAAGCTTTCTGCAATGGTCGATTTGTTAGTTATTATTTCTTTATTTATTATAACCTCATTTACAATATTTGAAGACATACTTTTTTTGTTGGCAATTTCATTTATAATATTCCAAGTTGATTGATTTAATTTCAAAATTTAGTTAGTTGCTAATTAAGATTTGAATTCATTAAAAGTCATAGCGTTTTCGTCCAAGTAGAAAAGAGCCTTTAATTAATTTACCGGTAAAACGTTGACAAATTTAGGAAAAGGTGTATTCAGTGACCCGTGGAGATGACAGCTCTAAAGCCGTTCCACCTCCGCTTTTACCGTTTTAGGCACAAGAAGGTGGAACCCAGTTACACCTAACATTCCAGATACACCACTTTAGGTAGAGAGTAAAATCCAGTCACACCGGTATACAAGATATGTCACTTTAGGTATACGAGGGTGGATCCCAGATATATCGTATACACTAGGTCAGGGATGGCGAACCAATGGCACGCATGCCATTAACGGCACGCGACACAATATTTTGGGCACGTCACTGATCAGTGATTACAAAATTAATTATGCACTACGAAAAAAAAAGTGAAGTGTATAGTAGGTGAACGAGCGAACCCGAGTTCTCAGATTTTCTCAATTCACAGAATTATCGGAAATACTCAAGTTTATTATTTACCCTGATGTGACGTCATTTGATAAACTGAAATTGTCCCCATTCGATTGGTTGGAAATTGATGAATTTGAAATGCAGCTGATTGATTTCCAGTTTAGACGACCTCCGTAGTCCAGTGGCTAAGACTCTTGACTCACATTCCGGAGGTCGCGGGTTCGAATCCGGCATGCGCAAATAAATTTTATTAGATTAATTTGTGTTATTTCACAATTAATTAATTTTAAAATAATATATAGTATATTTGCGGCATGTTCCAGAGTGGAAGATACTATCAGTATCGTCCTGGTGTAAGACCACCATTCAGAATTGAAACGTTGCTTGAAAACGGCTTTAGCCGTGTTTAGTGACCAGATCTGAATAGCCAGGTACTTCCCAACCTTCCTCTTCCTCACCTCCTTCCCCTCCCCGCTACCTTCAGCCTCACAACATACCCCAATTGGGGATGCCATAGTCTCACTGGCTCCAGACGGGAGCAGTTGAGATTCTTGTGCGGTATTCTCTGTAAAAAAAAATATGGATTCAAAAATTTGTTGAAAAAAGGAGAGAGTTAGAATTAATCGAAACAGAAAGATTGACACGAAATATAAGTGAAAATGCTGATAACATAATTTTGGAAACATGGAAAGCATTACCAGTCACATTTAATTGTTCGAAGAAGCTAGCTCATGCTTTTTTAACGATGTTTTCATCAACCTGTGCCTGCGAGTCATTATTTTCAGAGATAAATAACATTAAAGAGTCGGTTATTTACCGTTTGACAGATGAGTTCAGTTCAGCATGCATTCTGCTAAAAGTAACATCTTACAACCCTAAATATGTTATTTGTCATCTAACCTGCAACAACAGAAGTCACACTAATTTTACTTTAATTTAAATTACGCGTATAATGCTTAATATTCTTATTTAGTAGTAGTAAATAAAGAGTTTTTATTTATTATTAATTTTTTAAACTTTATGAGTAAAATCTCAAATTATAATATTTAATTAAATGAAGACAATATTAGCGAAACTCAATCGAAATCTGGAGACAGAAAAATCAGAAAAGATATTGGCTCCACTGGGACTCGAACCCAGAACCCATTTCTTACACGGAAACAGCTCTACCGATTAAGCTACGGAACCCATATTAATTCGGTCACTTTTAACTGTATCATACTTCGACTAAGAACTACCAACATTATCTTCATTTACTTAACGCACATATTATTGGCTGCTATCTTTTAATATATGATTACAAGATTCAACTCGAACTAAATGCAATCTAGATAGTGTCTGGATAAATATTTATCCATTTTATTTGTAATACGCGACATCTATTGACTTTTTCTGCAAGTGCAAATAAAATGGATAAATATTTATCCAGACACTATCTAGATTGCATTTAGTTCGAGTTGAATCTTGTAATCATATATAAAAAGATAGCAGCCAATAATATGTGCGTTAAGTAAATGAAGATAATGTTGGTAGTTCTTAGTCGAAGTATGATACAGTTAAAAGTGACCGAATTAATATGGGTTCCGTAGCTTAATCGGTAGAGCTGTTTCCATGTAAGAAAAGGGTTCTGGGTTCGAGTCCCAGCGGAGCCAATATCTTTTCTGATTTTTCTGTCTCCAGATTTCGATTGAGTTTCGCTTATATTGTCTTCATTTAATTAAAGAGTTTTTAATTGACAGTATGTATTTATAATTATTATTTTCCCAATAATCACAAAGTCAAAATTATTTGATGGCACGTCTATGACCTCATTAAACATTTCTTTAGAAAAATTGCACGTTGATACTGATAATGGCACAACCAGTAAAATCTTAGTATACTTATAGGTATTTAATCTAAAAAAAAAAAACACTTTATTTTTTTTTTGGTACAGAATATATTTTTGGCATTTTTCACCAGCATTTGGTTCCTTAGAACGGGCAATCTGCCTAGCTAGGAACTAATATAGACAAACAAGACATAATAACACTTGTATACATTTTAATATTTACAGTTATTTTGAAATATTATTATTATGTTATATTTGCTGTATAAATGTATCTTATGTAATAAATAAATAAAATAAATAAATAAAATACGTAGAGGTTAGCCATCCCTGCACTAGGTTTACAGGGCGATAAGCTAGATTCAGGCATGCCCAAGCTGCGGCCAAATTGAAGATTTTTTGCGGCCCAAAATGAGGTTTTCATCTTTCCATGAGGTCGATTTTGGTATTCATACAAAACTGAAAAAATCATTTACTTAAATTTAACACATTTATATTATATTTTGTGAAATTAGATTTTTTTATAATTAGATCTCGGACTCTCGGTGGGGGTTTTAATTTATTGCGTGAAATATATATTAATGTTTGAAAATGATTAAATCTTAATTTTCAACAAAGGTTAGGTATATTTTTTTATTAGCGTTCGATAAGATTGATTGTGAAGGATTTTTTTGAAGGAGGTCATTAATTAATTTCTCTATCATTAAACATATCACTCTTTATTAGCTCTATTGAAATGAAAATAATTTTTCGTTTTGTTTGTGGGAGGCGGGTATGGGTACCGCCACCCCGGGAACAATTTATTGGATAACCAACACTTCTGCCGTAGGTCACCCCAAGTGGTACGCTACGTTTGGTGACTTAGCAGGGGTGCACGGGTTCATGGGGCTAGGTTTTGTCCGGATCTTGGTTGCGGACGCACCTGACCACCTGCGTGGAAGGCCGGATCGGGAGAGACTGGTTGAGATAAATTTTTTGATCTCTCCAGCAGGACTCTCTCGGAACATTGCCTTGCACCGCAGTGGAAGGGATAGATGCATACATCCGTCACCCCTGGACACACTGACCCCCCGATTCCTACGCACCCCTCATACCCTTTTCCTTTCCATAACTTCCTATCCTTCCTTTCCTTAAAAAGACCCTCCACACGGCATCCCCAAAGATGAAATAGGCCTTGTGGGGAATTATTTTCCTCGGGGCTTCCTGTGTGGAGCTAAAGTAGAAAAAAAGTTTAATAATGTCCGTCTCTGGCAAAGGTCCCTTACAAAGTAAATATTACTACGGTAACAAATATTTTACGATAAGCACTACGGTCAAATAAATTTAACGACAAAAATAGGAATTGCAAATTTACAGAATTTTTATAACTTTATCAATATTATTAGTTTGTTATGAACTCGTCCAAAATTATACACTGCTCGCGGTTTCATAATACTTTCGTCTTAAGACACCGGTAAAAATTAACGCCATTTACCTGTATTCATGGACGGATCTAAAAATCAGCATTTCATTTCAGATGCCCCCGCCCCACAGTGGGTAATTTAACAATTCTAGCGGGAAACAATTATTTCACACAATATAAGACTATGCAAATATAATTATTTAAACCTGAATTTATTTCATTGTTTCCCAGTAGTTATAATTATAAGGTTATAAAATATTTTGAATTAGTTCTACGTTTCATTTTTTTTTTATATGTGTAGCCCACTTAAGCTCAGTTTTAGATTTTTTGGCCCACCCATTTGAGTTGAGCACCCCTGAGCCAGATACTGGCTATATAAGCTACATTATTTAACCCAATTACACCAGACACATCACTTTAAGTACACAAGAGTGGAACCCAGTTACACCGGTACACTTACACTTACATACAGTAC
Source organism: Limnephilus marmoratus (assembly GCA_917880885.1). Lineage (NCBI taxonomy): Eukaryota > Metazoa > Arthropoda > Insecta > Trichoptera > Limnephilidae > Limnephilus > Limnephilus marmoratus. The sequence continues at coordinate 23,881,435 of OU862919.1, read as the reverse complement.
TTTAGGTTAACCAAATGAGACATGAACCCAAACACCCTGATACGCAAGACACACCTTTAGGTACATGACATCGGAATCTGGAACCCAGTAACACCGGGAAAGTAATTTATATTACGTCGTCTGAAGAATGTGTATCATGGTAAGACTTACCCTGTTTCAGAAGTGGTTTATTATAGGTAGGTATATATTATATTAAACAATAAAAATCATATATTGGCATAGACATCCAAATTCAATAGACCAGAAATAACAGGTGAGGGGAAAAATCAACTATGGCGGTACGAAGAGGGGAAGATGACTGTGATTGGTTGAAAAATTAATCTGACAGTATATAGGCATCTCGCATTATAATATCACCATTTAGTTCTTAAAAATAACATCTGCTTTTTAATGAATAGACCTTTTTACGTGGGAGCGCGAATTGCTCGCTACGTTATTAACATATTTGCGAAGTCTGAATAGGCAAAGTAAAGTTCGCATCTTTTCACAGACAACTATTTTATTGCCATATTTAGTTAAGACACTTTTACAAATGTTTCATAATTTACCTACCCCTGTAACCAGCGACAAGCACATTGGAGAACCGCCCACATTCGTGATTATCGACATATTTTAGGGTTATCACAACCGCTCTGTTGGTATAATTACATAGTATAAAATGAAGGCACTCAAAATGTGCGCATTGATCTTTTAAAATACGCAACGGATTTTCATGCGGTTTTCACCAATAGATAGAATGATTCAAGAGAAAGGTTTATATGTATATTACATGCTTATTATAGTAGAGAAAAGCCGAGAAATTCAAATATTCAATTCAGGCAGCGGGCAGCAGGCAAGCGGGTGGTGAAGATTTTATAAAGGTTGGGTAATGGCGTTGTGTTTCGTTAGCCACAGCAACGTGTGGCCGGGTCTGCTAGTTAATAAAAATAATGTAATTATCTCTTTTAATTAAAATTATTTTACTTGAATTATTTCACACGTTATTTAATTACAATAATACGTAGCACGTAGCAGTTACATTATTATATGATCCTTTTTTAGATACTCTTAGTATCGCCCCAACTGCTTGAAATGGCTTTAAGCGTATTTGGTGACCAGATTTACATAGATAGGTACTTGTCACCACCACATCGACGCATTGTGTATAAGCAACAACTTCCCCCCTCCCCCTAAACCTCCCAACTTATCTGGGTTCTGCAAATCGGATCGTGCGTAGCCAGGAGTGGCGTATTAATTGGAATATTTTGACGACGAAGGTGCTTTTTATTTATTTTTTGGATATAATATTTTTTGTTTAGGTACATTTAAGCATATATCAGCAGAAACTTAGTAAAACAGTATTATATACCTACACCGACACAGTAACAGTATTCTCAGACTATACATAATATTGTTTAAAGAAATAATATTTTTATAATATATATAACTTCCATTAAATTATTTCTTACATTGTCTATGGACAATGGAAGAAGTGAAAAGAAAAAGACAAAAAGGGTTAAGGATAACATTATATTTGTGAGAACAGCATTCAATAAACAACTTACAGAGGTTTAAATAACGTACAAAAATAACAGCACAGCCTAAGAGAAAACAACATAACATATACAGGAGTTATATTATCGATGCTAAAAACAGTACAATAATAACAGCTGAATAAAAATATATTAAAAAGATGAGCCAACATAGTAAGAAGGTATTAATATGTTGACTGTGATGACGGCCGTGACCTTGAGAAAAAATTACACGCCGAAAAATCATAGATACGAAGGTTTCCGTAGTCGAGGGGTAACGCTCTCAACTAGCAAGCGGAAGGTCACGGGTTCGAAACCCAACATGCAAATTAAAAATTTGAATTATTTCACAATTTACTAATTAAAAATAATTTTTAAATGTTTGCCGCACGTTCTAGAGTGGAAAATACTATCATTGATCAGATCTGAATAGCCAGATTTCCCCACCGTCCTCTTCATAATCTCCTACCACTCCCCACTACCTTCAACCTCACAACATACCCCAATTGGGGATGCCATTGCTTCAGACAGTTGAGGGCAGTTGGGACTCTTGTACGGTTTCATTTATAAAAAAAGAAGATTAAAAAAGATAATTTATTCCAACACCGTCAGAGAAGCTGTGTATATCAAATAAAAAATATTTTCTAAAGAAATATTTTACGTTTATAAACAACGTTAATTTTTTTAATTTTCTAATTAGTAACTTACTTTCTAATAATAAGTTTTCCATTTTTTTGTAATTGACTTCAATTGGTTTATTTTTTTGAGTGGTTTTTGATATAATAAGTGGTTCTTCCATAAAGACGGGTTGGGGTTCCTGAATCTGGGGAATAGAGACATAATATTATATTTTTAGGTATAAAAACATTTAGTCAGTTACTAGAGTGGTCTGCACACTACATAACAGTACAATGTGTTTTTGAAGTCATCAAAGGTCAATAATCAATTGGTACTCACAAAGCTTTCTGGAATAGTAGTGGGTACCATACAACTGACGAGCACACATGACTGAGCAGCTGCAGCTACGGCCTCGATCTCCGTCAAGCACATAGTCATAGGTTCTGGTTCGCATTCCTTTTCGAAACGAGACAAAGTTGACAATATTAGGTATATAATCATTATTGCAATTCGATAATTTACATATTTATTACAAATTTGTGATATGCACTATCAATTTTTCACTAGGAATTTCAGTTTGGGGAGGAGCAGCAGATACTTACCTCAATTCTCTTAAAATAAATCACAAAACAATAATTAGAATTATGTTTTATAAACCTTACCAACATCCGACGGAACAGCTAATGATCAAAAACAAATTACTAGACGTAAATAAACTATTCATAAGGAAGATCATTTACAAAAACTGTATCAAAACTTCACATCTCCACATACCTCACTCGCAAAACACAAGAGCAAAAATTAATAAGCACTTTCAAGTTCCCCATATCAAATCAACTTTTGCAAAAAAACACGAATCTTACCTAGCACCACACATTTTCAATACCTTCCTAACACAAACAAAAACTTACGTCACCCCAAATAATTTGAATTGGCTTTTCAAAAGATTTGTAATATGGTTGAATGAAAAGGAAAGAACAGACATTCAAAATATTCTAAATAAATAACATTTCATACAAGTTCTCACGAAATTATATAATATTCAAATAAAACAAATACGAGAAACTGCAATTTTGCAATATTAATTATTATGATTAATTATTAATTATTACTTCTATTATGTAACCGCTATATTCAACTGTCACAAAATTTTAATTTACTTTTATCTAAAAAACAAAGTATGTATGTAAATATTTAATATACCAATATATAATTTATCTTTTTTATCTTTTTACATACATATATATATTTGTTTAAATACACACATTTCTTTTGGAACAAACATAATATGTGATTTACTCGCCTCGGAACAGACTTTGTCTAGTGAGGCGGGTAAAAGAAAAGAAAACAATGTAAATAACCATGAAACTAAATAAACGCCCGGGTTGCCGGCACTGAAATTGAAATTGAATAAAATATTAATTTAAAGGATAATTAAATATAAGAATGAACTCACGACGTGTGTGCTGTGTAGAGCAGGTGCGCAAGAAACGAGAGAAAAATCAGAATCCTCTTGAGGGTTCATCCATCCATAAGTATTATTGATCGTTTCATCAGCTAGAGAAAGACATACATATGATTTCTCAGAGAAGTTGTCGCTTAATTTCTGAAATGGATAGATAATAAAATTAAAATAAATACATGTAATGAATAACTACAAAAAAGAATTATTAGTCATTAAAGAATTTATATACTAACGATAATTCTTTCTGTAACAGGTGACAAAGAGACCGATGGAATCACACCTACACGTAGCACACGTGTGCCCTGTTTGTTTATTATAAAATCTGTCTCTTTGAAATGTTCTGAGCAGATACGAAGGTTACGAACACTTGTCTGCTCACTTTTACCGGATGAAAGTCGCCACATTGTCTTCAAGTTTTCTTTTTTGGGAAATCTTTAAGAAAGTACATAACATTTCACTTTTCAGAAGATAATAGAAAAGAAAAACAACTCAAAAACAAATTAAATTTTATACACACAGCTTTTACCAGCGATTCCTAAGAGAATTTGGAGTCAAAATTTAGATGTAATTTTGTCGTCCGATGACACTTTTTGAATTAAAAACAAAAAACGTGTTTTCCATACATACACATACTCGGAATAACCTAGAGCATTACGCGATATACACTCGTTCTCGTTCCAGCAGTACCGTACATACGAAACAACGCGCTTACCTAACACGTGGTCCGCTGAGACATGACGGTGTGATCCAAATATAATAATATAATCGGTGGCGACGTGCGAAAGAAACATATTTTATTTTAAATTTTGATTGATAAAAAATATCATCGGACAGCAAAATGACACATACATTTTTCATTCCAAACATGCTCACTGTATCTACATTTTACTTCTAAACATACCACGAAGGAGTACAATTAAGAAAGCAAAATATACAATAACGCCTAATAAATAAAACATACTTTATTCCACTTTTAACCCCTTACTAACAACGTGTTTTAAATTTTATACAACTGAATAACCAACTATTTATCTTATATTAACGGTTGTTTATGAGTTGCGTAAAATTCAAAACTCGTTTAGTAATAAGGCCCTTAAAGTGTGATAAATTTAAAAATGATTGGTTTATTATCCTTTATTAATACGACGGATTTCCAGCAAGAAATAACACATGAAAAGATAGACGTTCCAAATGATACGATTAGGAAAGCGCAAAAATAAATATTAGCAAAGCGCAAAAGGCGAAGGCACATCCCTGATTCTTTTGCAAACGGCTGTGTGTTTTACGTCGCCATTCATAATAGCTGTGTATGAACACGCCCTCTGAGCGTTAACACGTGTTCACACACACAACTGTAATATGCGCGGGATGGCGTATTTCGGCATATCGCTCGCCGTACATTCCCAATCGGAATATATGGCGAGCGATATGCTGAAATACGCCATCCCACGCATATTACGGCTGTGTGTAAACACGTTCATGATAGTGTATGTTACAAAACTGATAATATTTTAATATAATTCGAATAAGCTTAAAATAAAGTAAAATAATGCTTACCTATGGAATGTAATACGACAATTTGGTTTATTCTCTTTTTCACTTCTATTTTTACACGTTTTCATAGCACAAGCTACCGTTTTTGCCTTGTTATTTCGTAAAATGTACTATGTGACTTCGGCGCTGGTCAGAACAAGAATGATGACGTCACGTTTTGAGATTCAAGGGAGGCGGCTCTCGTAAGCCCAGGCGGTTCCATGGAACCGTTATGGGGAGGGGGAAACAATACGCTTTTATCACTTAGGGCAGGTCCATATATTCCTACGTCCGTGTATATTGGATAAAAGATACACGCGTAAGCAGAAGTTTGAAGTAGAAGGTCGCGAATTGGTTTTGATAGATACATCCGCGATGGTTATCTGCAAATGGCGCTAGTGTATTGTAAGTTAGTAGTTGTTAGATTTTATGTCTGTGGCCAGCAGTGGCTATACTGGTTTCACTAGACCACTTTAGGTACCTACGCCAAGTTTGGTCCCAGTTACGGCGGGTAAACCTATGGGTTCCTATACCAGTTACGCCGGCTAGGCTGCACGAGATACGTCGCGTCGGTTACACTGGGTGCAGACTATGTTCATTACATACCTCTGGCACTTTATCTGCTGGTACTTCATTCTCTGTGTAAATAGCTTCCAAGCTGACGCATCAAGTAAACGTATACAGTAGACTTGACCGAAATCATTTGGAAGATTTTTTGAAGATTTAATTTCCGCCGCCCCGGCAATTATTTATTGGATAACCAACATCTCTGCCATAGGTCACTCTAAGTGGTTTGCTACGTTTGGTGTCTTAGCGAAGTGCCCGGATTAATTGTGTAAGGTTTGTGCGGCGGATTGGTCTGCCCACCAACTGCATAGCAGAGGCTAGTTGAGGGAGACCTTTTGACCTCTCCAGCAGGAGTCTCCCTACACAGCGCGTTTGCATCGCAGTTGGAGGGATGAATTAATATGTCTGTCACTCCTGGACACCCTGACGCCGAGTTTCCTTCCCACCCCTCATACCATTTTCCTTCCCAGGTTTTCTTCTTCTTCCAACTATCACTTGGGGTGACCGATGGCAGAGGTGTTGGTTACCCATACCCATACCCGCCTCCCAAATTGAGTATCACTTTAAAATACGAATTGACGGAATTACTTTTAAATACGTGTTATAATTCCGTTAATTAGTTGTGCAAAAGCAATCTCATCTTAAAAAAAACATATACCTACCTCTACATGTATGTCTATCAACCTTCCTTCCAACCGACCTTCCATACCTATCCTACATGATAATACGTGCAATATTACCCTGCATATGACATACTGGACTCCAAGGAGCTGTCAGTAACCAGTGCCATGATAAACTGATCTCTCAGTTCCTTGATATCGACTCAGTTAAAGAAGCCTCTGTGCAATGATCACTAATCTAGTGGTCTCTCAGTATATTTGACTGGTGTCTATTTAAATAATCCATGAAGTTATCAATTTTTCGGATATTTCAGTCACTTTTATTATCGATTACGCATTGATCAGCCAAATGATTCATCGGTGCCATAATATCACATAAACGTGCTGTGGGAAATTAAGGCGAGTAAGATTCCCTTTCACTGTTCACATATTTCCATAGTTATGTCATTTTGAAAACCCATAATTTTATGATTACTGTCCATTCATTTTCACAGTCAATGTATCTACACCTTTCTAGTACCTGAAACTGAATGCATTAAAAATATATATTTTATATGTTTCTGACATATTAAATAGATCATTAATAATTGTTCCACTTCTACAGTAGCTTGTATCGCTCTGCATAGAGAGAAAAAAATGGCCGTATTTTTAAACGCCCGGGGTCTTAAAAGTTTCGTATGATCTGTAGCTATTCGAAAACGTAAAAATAAATGAAAATATGTTCACTATTAGCCCACTAAAATGGCCGGAAGTTTTGAAAAATAAAATAGATTTCGTGATTTGGAAACAAAATAAAACAAAAGGTTCATATTTTATATTTTGTACCAAACTTAATTTTCATTCCATAACTGCAGTACAAAGAACCCAAAAAATATATATTTTTAACATATGTGATGTGATGGTTAAAAATATTAAAGGGGAAAATACCACTTTTTTTGGATAAAATCAGAATTATTGTTGACTTACTTGCATTCATAAACTTGAATTTTTTTAAATTTTTGTCACTGATACGCATTTTTTAATAACAATCAAGCGTTAAAAGGTTAAATTATTGGAAAAAAATTAAATTAAAAAAAATGGTTTTAGGTTTGTTTTCTGATTTTCAATGCATTTTAGCGGGCTAATAACCATTTAAAAAAAAATGAATGCAGTTCTCATTTTCTTTATAAGACGCAACTTTTGAGACCCCGGGCTTTTCTGAATTCGAAAGTTGAAATAATTGACGCACCCTATTCTACAGTTTGGCCGGTATTGCATTCCATGCCTTAATTATTACACACCACGTACGGTGCTCAAATATTTTCTCACAACCAGTTTCCCGAGAGAGAGTCTAGTCTACTTCAACGAAGGCTGTTATCCTACCCCATTAACTCGGCGACCATGACCCCAGGGGCGGGGGCGGGGGGGTGTTAGGCGGCAAGGCGGTTACTCGGTTAGACGGTGGAGCAAGAAGGTTGTACTTGACGTTGACCTTAGCCAGTGATCTAAATAACTACCGTAAGATGAGCTTAATTGAAATGACGGGGATGCAACGCACGGGCTTTGATGGGATTTAATTATTCATTTTTGTCACGTTGAACGCATGATACTCGCGAAGGGTAGGTCGTGTATGATGTAATCATCCTCGACTAGCTGATAGCTTGATATCTTTGGTTAAATATTTTTTCAACATTGAGAAGAAGATAATCTAATCTAAAGAATAAAAATTAAACCGTCGCAATTGGGGCTCAAACCCAGGATCTCTACTTATCTTGTTTTACCGGGACGAACATCTTACCAATTCGGCTACTGACACCTCTTAATCAGATTCCTTTTTTGTCTGTCTCATATTTGAAACGTCAGAATTATCAATATAATTCTTCGACTAATTTCTTTTTCCATACAGCAGCTACCTTTTTATTCGGAAACAATTGTTCAAAGTACTGATTTGTAACCTAGATAGGGTCTCGGATAAATAGATCCAATTGTATTTTATACGGCAGGCCTATTGACTATAGGAATAATACTAAAAAGTTATAAAAAATTGAATTGTCCTAATAAAAAATAAATATTTTAGTTATAAAATGACAATGTTCATTGTGGTTCATTTTTTTAATGTTGGAAATGGCTTGATTTTTCAGTTATTCAGTTATGAATACATTTTTTTAACATAAATACCGTCCAAGAATTTCACCTGTCCGTAGCCAGAGAGGCTGTAGCTTATGTTATGATGCTGAGGGGAGTGGGGAAGGGAAGAAGATGAGGTGGGGGATGGTAGGGATGTATCTCTGTATTCATTTCTTTCTCCAGGGCGATACTGCGAGTATGTATCTACCTTTTGGATTCGTTTTTATTGTTTTTTTTTATATATCGTATCGTCTTGCATTCTTAACATTTGGAAACAACAGACCTTAATTTTCGTTTCTTGTTCAAACAAGTTTTGAAGTTTTTGGTTAATTTTAAGAGCGTTTAACCAACCAGCGGACGAAAATCCACATTTCGTCGAAAGTTGTTCTTACGATCGTGCAGGGCGGTTACAATGAGAAAGATTAATTATTCTCTGTACCAGCTTTTTAAAATTATAACTCAATATCGAATTTATTTCAATCCAAATTAGCTTTAATTTATACAAAAAAAAAGAAAAATTTGAACTTTGTATAAACCACTTATATGATGCGCAAATCCGACCGGTTTCGGAACAAACGTTCCTTCGTCAGGGAAAGCTTATACTAATTTGACAGTTTCGAACAATGTTTTATTATGGTAGGGGTGGAGCCGTTGCTAATTAATAATGTAGATTGGGTGGGTAGGTATTAGTGTAGAGTGGGTGGGTAGGGGAACAAATCCATGATTGGGCTATATGACAATATTTTTTGTTTGTTGATAATAGATTCATTATTTTTAAGGGATTTTTTATAAATAATGAATCTATTATCAACAAACACAAAATATTGTCATATAGCCCAATAACGGTTTTGTTCCCCTACCCACCCACTCTACACTAATACCTACCCACCCAATCTACATTATTAATTAGCAACGGCTCCACCCCTACCATAATAAAACATTGTTCGAAACTGTCAAATTAGTATAAGCTTTCCCTGACGAAGGAACGTTTGTTCCGAAACCGGTCGGATTTGCGCATCATATAAGTGGTTTATGCAAAGTTCAAATATTTCATTTTTCTATAATACTCATTTTTCACAAAGTAATAGCTACATTCAAAAATATTTAATTTATACCTTCATCCAAAAATGCTGAAAGGCGTGATGATAAAACTATTAAAATAATGTACTTTTTGTAATTATTTTTTAATTATAAATATTTATCATTTTTTAATAATGTCTAAATTTAATAAGAATGTTAAAAAAATTTGAAATATATTAGTTTGTAAGTGCGCAAATAAATACACAAATGGACCAATTTTCGCCAAGAAACCGATGTACGTACATATTTTTTAATGATTTTATTGAAACTAAAATTAAAATTCTAAAACATGCGTTTGCTAGATAATGTATTGATTTATTTTACTGCATGATTATATTATTTGAAATGGGTGTGGTATAATACAAAATCTTTTTTGAAAATTTAACAAATCTGCCAACGACCTACGGAATAACCTTATTATACTAAAAATTAAAAAAATTTCTTAAAATTTATTACATGCGAATGCTAGATAAAAGAACAATCTTTCGAAATCCATTTATAATTTTTTGTGGAAAAGAGTCAATACATCTAAAATCTGATTTGAAAATGACATATTTCTGGTTTTCTCTGGTAATGCCCTCTTAATTCTGTAGCATTCGTTTTTTGACTTAGATCTCAAATTAGGTGAGTGGGGCTATTTTACTAACACCCGAATGAAAATTAGATTAATCGAATATGTTTTTTTAAATGTTCGTAATTGTTAAAAAAAATATTTTTAAATTATCCACGGAGTGTTTACTTCAGAAAATGGAATATCAGAGAGTGGAATTAATTTAATAAAATTATTGTTATCAAGTTTAATTTGTAGTAGGTATTACTTTATTTTATATATTCAATAATATAATGATTCAATTTATTAAAACAGTTTTTTTATAAACACAGCAGAATTTGTTTATAAATAACTGTTTTTCATATTTCAAAAATTACTGTGAGATTTTTTATAAAACATTAAAAAGAATTTCGTGGTTCAAAGCCAGTAATAATTTCAAAAGAGTAATATAGACCGAAATGAATAAAGTGGAAAATTTCAAAGATATTCCGTAATAAAATGATTAGGTTAATTATTATTTACGGGATTGGAATAACTCGTCCAGAGCCATAATTGGGGTTGTGGTCTGAATGCGGAATTAATAAACTGAAATTAAACCACCCGCAATAGAACCGCTATTGTTTTTATTTATTTTTCGTTGAGAAACGTTCTAACATCCAATATTTCAATTGAAGATTCGATGTCTGTTTTCTCCGCTATTCCAATAATACCCAATTGGCTAACCGCCATGATTATGTACCCGCTCCATAGAATAAAGGCCAAAACTAGAAGTGTTGTCCACACAAATTTGAGTGGTAACAAAATGTTCCATTTAGCCCATTTACACCCTCGCATTCCGAATTTATAACATACTAGCTTTTGCCCCCGGCTTCGCTCGCATAATATTAGGGGGGTTCCCACTCCGCCTTCCCTAACCGCACACCACTCCCCCCCCTGCCCCACCATCGCCCCCCTCACAACCCCCTCCATACCTATTACATTAATTTTTCAAACAGCTCGCGTGCCACCTATTAAAGTGTAAAATCAAGCACACGCAGTTTCGCATTTATAATATTAGTATAGATTAGTATAATTTTAACTGTCTAAGGGATTTACATAGTAACCTAAACAAATAACAAAATGACAGCGCACGTCAAATTACTTATAATTACAACCAACGATGTGCTTTTCATCTGGACAATAAACGTTCAATACATAATTTCATAACGCCAGAGTTTATTCATAATGCCAGAGCTTACCAATATGTACAGCCTGCATTACTCGCAAATAATAAAGCTATTATTAGTGAAAGAATTTTTAAAGTCCATTCAGTTTTTATTGCGTGAAAGAGTAACAAACATAGATCCATACATCCATCCATACATCTATACAAACTTTCGCCTTTATAATATTATAATAGGATTTTTCTCAAACACTTTTTAAGTTACTAAAAAAATATAAATTATTTCAGAAGATAATATCTGTACATTTGTAGAGCCGAAAAGGTAATTACACGAAATTCCCTTGATAGAAAAAAATCACAAAGAACGCTCCAAAAATTATTAAAAACACATTTTCTTCTGTTATTTAACTTGTTATACTTAGGTATGAAAAAAATCACAGTGCATCTTTACATGCAATTTAGGCATTTGTCGAGAGATTTTCGCTGTATTTAAACGACTTTATTAAATATTTTCACAAATAACGCTTACTATGGAGTTTTAACACGAACTTTGTCTCACTTACGCCAGATATTGTAGATCTCCATCCCATCTGAATTTCGTAATTATGGTAAATCACAGTTTTGTATACAGCTCTTTCTTACACATTACATAATAGAGAGATTAGTGAGACACACAAAATACGTATGACTCTTAATTCCAAAGTACTACTTTTTGGCGATGGGAATTGCGTTTCATTTTCTTTATACGTGTGAGAGAGATGTATGATAATGATTGAATGTTTCCTTTGGTCTCATTTTCGATTTTTATTATTTAGAGTGTAAGAACGAGCTGCGGTATTATATGATAAGAAACCGAAAAGCGAACTAGAGTAATAGCGAACCCTAGTGGGGTTCGCTATTTCTCTTGTTTGCTTAATAAATAAATAAAATATGTAAAAACAAACAGCGCATTCACAATTGACGTTTTTTTTTTATTTATTTCAATTTTCTGAATTCATTCACACTTCAATATTGTCCTTGTAACTATGTTCCATACTTTCAAAATTATCGTCACGGCAAGTAGATAATTTTATTCATTGCAAGTTTTTGCATTATAATTTGAGGGAGCGGGAGACAGAAATGAAAGTCGTCATGTCGAAGTGGTGAGTCAGTCATTTATTGGGCTACGTAGCAGATGGTCGGTGGTCGGTAACATGATGTAAGGCGGGGTGCTGTGATGAGATGCTGCAGGCGTACGGAGGTGATGGTGTGGTGTAGGTCAGCGAGTTGCTCGACACCATGGCGGTGGAGATGACCTATATTCCAGGCCGTTGCTCGACGCTTTAAGTCGCGGAGGTAAACGGTGTGTGGCTCGGTGAGCTGAGCCACCAGCAGGTAGTCCTGGCGAGGCGGAGCGCGTTCCATGGCAGCGAAGCACGGTGGGCTTCGGGGTGCCATGAAGTGGTGAGCTGATCCCCGGACTGAAGGTGACGCAAGCCTTGTAAGTCGCGGGATGTTACTGTTCTGCGGGGCTGAAGGCACGATGGGCCTTGTAGCTGAGACGTGGTGATGGACCTCGAGGAAGCTGCCCTGGATGCGTAGCGATACCATGCAGGAGCACTGATTACATGTTGAGATATTGGCCGACTGTAAGTGTGAGACTGAACTGGACTGAACTGGAGCGGGCGAGCGATCGGCTGCTTATATAGGCGCGGTAGAGTAACTACCTCGCGGTAGGTAATACGAGCCACTTCGAGAATATTCGGCGCCGTACAGATATTGTACGGTGCTGTCTCGAGACCTTTCTAGGCGGGGCGATATTATTATCGTCGGGGTGGCATGGGAGGCGAGAAAGTACATCGCGGCCAGTATGGGTACGAAGGTACCTAGGCAAGTAGGTTTGCCGATGCGCGCGGATATTAGGAGATGTTTCTCGATTCCTCTTTTGGTGGCGAAATTTATAATGATGTGTCGCCACACACCCCCTTCCCAGTGTACGGAGTACAGGGTTGAAAGATGATGCCAGGAGTCGCAGGAAAGCCTGGTTGATGCTGCTGGTCGGTGCGTTCATGCTGATGCGTCTCTACCGATTCCCTCGTTTTGCGGTGTTACCGGTGCATCGTGGTAACACTCTTGTCAGGATGCTGTATGCTGCGTATCCATATCACGTCGGGGTCACCAATTTGAGGGAGCGGTCAGTATCGGTAGAGACGGGAGATAAATGAAAGGCGTGCAGTCGATGTGTGAGTCAGTCTTTATTGTGGCTACGTAGCGGAGGTCGATGCGGAGCGGGAGCGGAGTGGAGTGATGCTGCTGCGTGGTGAGTGAAGATGAAGGTCAGGACATTACGGCGGTGAAGATCACAGGTCTTCAGGAAGCCGGCGTATTACCCTACACCATGGCGGTGTAGACGAGACCTTGGTCCAGGCGGTCGATCGACGTCGTGTTGACGGGATATGGCGGCTGTGTGTCCAGTGGGTCGGAGCACACACGTGACGCAGGAAGGAACCTTGAGAGGCGATGAGGATGCTGGCGCGTTGCCGATTGTTGGTGCTGCTCGTTGCGGGATGAGGATGCTGGCGCGTTGCCAGTTGTTGTTGCTGCTCGTTGCAGGATGTTGGATGATGGCGCGTTGCCTGTTGTTGGTTGTGGTAGCTGCTCGTTGCAGGGTGCTGGTTGACATCTCATGTCGAGATGGTAGTCGGAGAGGTTCCTCGAAGGTGCTGGAATGTTCCTGGGTCACGCTGGATGAATAATGTTCACTGTTATCTGCGCGAGGCCCGTGCCCCGCGCGGGCAGGTACTTAGTCGCGACACTGCTCGTTCTGTGTTCCTTTATCGATGAATGAATACTGAGGTACTGACTGACTCCGAGCCGGCGAGCGCGGCTTATATACCCGTGGCAAGTAATTAATTCTCGCGGTAGGTAATGCCGCGAATTCACGTAAAGGTGAGAAATCGCTCGAACTTTCTGCGGGCACTTGAACGGTACAGCCAGACGTTCTAGGTCTTTCGCCTAGGTGGCGGTGTTTATTTACGATGCGCCAGTTACTACCACGCTAAGGTAGGTATGCCTTATCTTCCAGCAAATTCTGTGGAGGTCAGTGGCGCTGCGGTAAATTTCACAGAGCGGGTTAAGTAGCCGCTACAAATTGATTTGGTGGTGTTTATGAGAAAAATGAATATTTTACCAGATAAAGGTACACTTTTACATATAATTGCGTGATAAACTCAAATTTCGATTTTTCGGAGATGTGTGACTAATCTAATCAACAAGACGACCGATATAGTTCAAATTTCAAACATTGACGAAAAAATGATACAGTACATGGTAAACTCCAAATGGAGAACAATCAACAAGGGTGTGCCTCAAGGAAGCATTCTTGGACCCCTCCTGTTCCTTATATACATAAAAGAACTTCCAATTATTGCTGGCACAGAATGTTCAATGTTTGCTGATGACACTGCTTTGTTGTTTGAATGTAATGGAGACGTTGACGAATTTAATAAACATATTAACGAGACTTGTCAATCAACGGCAAATTGGCTGTTATCACAAAATCTGTCACTCAACACTAACAAAACTCAAGTTTTACAATTTTGTCCAGTGCAAGCTCACCTATAAACATAAATGTAAACTTCAATAATAATATTATCGAACCTTCTCAAACTTGTTCACTGCTGGGAATACAACTAGATGAAAATATAAACTGGAAAGAACCTGTATCCAAAATAGTAGCCAAAATCAGTAGCTTTTCTTTTGTTCTAGGTACACTGAGAAGTATATTAAACATCGAATAGGTAATGACCGCATACTATGGTTATGTATATTCAATAATAAAATACGGAATTATCTTTTGGGGAAACTCAGTAAACGCCAAAGATGTTTTATCATCCAAAAAAGATGTATAAGAAAAATGACAAACTCTGCTAATCGGGATTCATGTAGACCTATATTTAAAAATTTGAAAATTCTTACAGTCACCGACATATATATAATGGAGTTATGCATGTTAGTTCGATCATCTCCAGAAAAGTTTCCACAAAAAAACTCTACACATAAACATTCTACAAGGTTTACAGAAAATTTATTAATACCAAAGGCAAACAAAACAATTTTCCAAAAAGGACCCTTTTACATGGCCATTAAAGTATACAACAACCTTTTACATGATATTAAACAAATACAAGATACATTCAGATTTAAGTAATCACTAAAAACATTCCTTCTGAACAGGTCTCATTACACATTAAGTGAATACCTCACATAGGTACAACTGTTTTTATATTTATGTTTATATAATAAATTAAAACAAATTCACTTTGTATTACACCACTTTTATATTTATATTTCATTTGTGTTCATATCAACATGTTAGGTTAACTGGAAGAAATAGGATATACATAGATACCTATAAGTTATACCTTTTGTACTAAATGAAAATTTTGTACAATAAATGATTTTAATTTTGATTTACATCAGAGATGTTGGTTGTAGATGTTATTAATTAATAGAATTATGATATTTTAATTACTTTTTATTTGTAATAATCAAATGCAGTTGCTATTTCAGCGGAGGTAATTAAATTAGCGTTTAGTTTAGTATTCCGTCGGTTGTTCTAGAAAAGTTCCTACTGCTGTTATAGAAAAGTTCCGGAAAGTTTTGATCGAATTATTTCTCATAAATTATTTGGAACAATGGCGTCGTTTCGGAGAGCTTCTGAATCTAGGGAAATATTAGAAATCGTATTTCGAGGAAGTGGAATATTTGAATAGTGAAGTTAGTCCAGGAAACGAAGAGGAAGTCACGTGCTTTGAAAATCAAAATGGATTCTTCATTTTCCGAATATTATTATGTTGTCTTAATTTACTGTGCGTCGCCGTCGGTAGAATATTGAAGCAAAATAGAAATTATATTTGATGATTTAAATTTCCAGGAACAATCGGCTTTACGGTCACCATGAGTACACGAGGAACTGCGAACCGCTCTGTGATATCGATGACTTATAGAAAAGCCTAGTTTTTTTAAATTAGCTCCACAGGAATCCCTGAGGAAAATAATTTCCCGCAGGGCCTATGTCGTCTTGGTGGATGCTGGGTGGGTTTTTTTTAAAGTAAGAAGAGGAATACCATGAAATACCATGAACAGGTTAGAGGCATTTGAAATGTGGCTTCACCGGAGAATGCTCAAGGTCCCATGGACCGACATGATCACCAACATAGAAATTCTCAGGCGGGCTAGAGCAGATAGAGAACTGCTTACATTAATCATACGGGGGTGTGCTGGACCTCGTCCCTGCTTCATCTTTAGTTACATTACTAATTTTGCAGATCCTTCTCAAATCATCTGCGCCTCCCCCAATGATATGTGCAGGCTTGAGGCTTGATCAGACGACCTTGACTGTCCTTTGTTCTGCCTCTGACTACCCAACGCTGAATTTTCTTTTAGTCTTCGGATATTTTACCCCAAATATTCCCCAACATTCTTTGAGGCTTCACTGAGTGGTTGGCTAAGGGACACGGAAGCTAAGTGTAGTTTATGATCAGACCGAAAGCCATTCACATTTTTTGTTGGTACTTGCCAATTGATTTGAGATTTATTGTATTACTTATGTTCTCTATTTTATGCAGGTGCTTGCGGGTTTTTACAGATGCAATGCCGCCTCATGGAGTCTCATGAATGAGTTTTTCTTTTGCCCTGTTTAATTTATCTTTGTCTTACTAACCTATTTTTTGCATTTTGTTTTTCCTGTTAAGCACTTGCATACTGCTTACTAACAACGTATGCATGGACACTGGAGGTCTAGATTCGTTCAAAA
The DNA here is from genome assembly GCA_917880885.1 of Limnephilus marmoratus. Lineage (NCBI taxonomy): Eukaryota > Metazoa > Arthropoda > Insecta > Trichoptera > Limnephilidae > Limnephilus > Limnephilus marmoratus. The sequence goes on along the minus strand of OU862919.1, from coordinate 23,864,426 downwards.
TAAATAAATGTAGCTTCGTTTAACAAAAAAAATTAGAATCTTGCGAGAGCCTCGAAGGAGTAACCATCAGTTACTTATACCAGGGCCACTGCTTACATTAATAAAAATCAGGAAAATTTCACATCTGGGTCATATACTTCGAGGGGAGAAGTATCACTTGCTCCATTTAATATTGAAAGGCAAGATAGAGGGTCGCCGAGGGCCTGGTAGGAGACAAATGTCTTGGCTGCGTAATATACGAGAGTGGACCGGCATTAGAAGTGTGGGGGAGCTATTCCGGGCAGCGCAAGACAGAGAGACATTTTCAAGAGTGATCGCCAACGTCGGGGGGACCTGATTCGGCACACAAAGAAGAAGAAGAAGAAGAGGAAGTGGAAGGAAGAATGTTCTGGGAATGAAATAGGTGTAAGGGGTGGATAGGAATCTTGGGGTCAGTGTGTCCAGGAGTTACAGACGTATGAATTCATCCCTGGTGCAAATTGATGGATCGAGGGATTCTGGCTGGAGAGGTCAAAAGACCTCCTCAACCAGTCTCCTGCGACCCGGCTCGCCACTCAGCAGGTGAGCAGACACATCGGCCGTCAAACCTTGACAAACCTCACCCCATGAACCCGAGCACCTCTGCTAAGTCGCCAAACGTAGCAAACCGCTTGGGGTGATCTACGGCAGAGGTGTTGGTTATCCAACAAATGGTTCTAATGGTAAGGCTATTCCAAGCAACCACCGCTCTTCGGTGTGGTGGTCTTTGCAATGTACATCTGGGAGGATCTTACAAAAAAAACCTAAACTCGGTAAAAGTCACGCAAAGAAGTATCATTAAAGTAATATTAAAAAGAAAAATCTACCTTCTCAACTGAATCACTTTTTAAATTGTTTCCAGTACCAAATGTTGATGAAATTTTCAAACGAGCTTCCATTATAAAAATGTGTAAAGAAAAAAATAACACAGAATATCAAGAATTTTACAAACTAATGAGAAACGGAAACCAATTTATAACACCTAATTTTAAAACAACTCAAATGCAAAATCATTATATTTTCCAAGCCATAAAAAACTATAATAACCTCCCTTTTGAATTGCGCTGCATCATCAACCAATCAGAACAAATAAATAAAATAAAACAATTTTTCAAAAAAAACTTACAATAAAAAGTAAATATTTTATACAAAACAGATTATAACTTACAACTCAAGTAAGAATCGTGGCTCCCTTATCAGGCACAAGAGCCCCTCTTTTCTGATAAGGTATACATGACCAGAAACGACCTCTAATTTAATATTTTGTAAAATATATGTGTATATTATGTAACTCATATTTTTTTATATTACAATAAAAAAAATAAAAAAAACATACAATGAAACATATATGACAAAACGATTAAGTATCCCTATTTAATAACTTAAAAGTTAATTGCTGACTTATAATTTTTGGCAAGGAATAAAAGTTGTTATTTGAAGAAGAAAATAACACTAATAAACCTAAACGAAAATATGAAAAAAACAAGACACAGAAAATATTAATTTTAAAATTATTAAATTTATTAAATATTTCTTTTAGATTTATTAGTACTATTTTCTTCTTCAATTTTACATTACATTGGTGGGTATAAGAAGTATTGCTTTTCGCCGACGATCTAAAACTATTTAAACGTAGAGATATAAAAAAACTATAGATGACTGTTTTCACATTCGAATAAATTTAAATAAACTACAAGATTGGTGCAAACTTTTTTCTAAAATTTGGTAAAGACCACGAAATAAGATTTTTCTGAATAAATCAACTTTTTAATGATCAATATAAAATTAACAATTTTTCTCTCACCTTTGTAAATGAAATTGATGAAATTGGCAATATTTTCGATTCCAAATTTAATTTACTTTCATACATTAATACAGTTACTTCTTGCTTCATTCTTCGTAATGGCAGAGACTTTAAAAACATTTCAACTTTAAAGATCTTATAATCTTCTCTAGTTCGAAGTCAAGTCGAGTACAATTCTTGTATTTGGTCCTCGCACTTTAAAATCGACATTGAAAAATTGAAGAATTCAGTATAAATACAGCTTCCGACTAGACTTTTAATATTAAATTGTTGATGGTATTGTAGACAGCCCTGATTTATTAAGCCTATTTACCTTCCATAAAACTCGATCTAAAATTATTTTTATATCAGGATTGAGTCGTTTAGATAAGATTGCATAGAGTTGCATTACTTTCTTGGAAGTAGTAGATATGTTTAACTGGTTGGAATATATTTATAAGAAGGCTATAATAACATACCTCAACGATACTAATCAATGTTAAGGGGAACGTATGCGCGGCCCATTTCTGCCAGTTTCATACAAATCTTAGATTTGGATTTGAGATCAAAATATCCAACCAAACTGAAAAATTATTTTTGTAATCAAAAGGTATATCAAATATCTAGTAAGTATATGAGCTACTTTATTTATTTTTGCTTTAAATTTTACGATATAGGCCTTTAAGATTTTAATGTTTCTGGATTTTAGAGGCGATTTGGGCAATTATTTGTGAGTAAATGAAAAACAATAAAAAAATTATTTTACTATATTTATCATATAATTATGATGAAATATAAAATAAAAAATAAAAATTTATAAAAAACATTATTTTGATGGGGGTAAATTAAAAATACAAATTATCTATTTATGGCGGAATAAAAAATAGTCGTTTATATATTAAAATTACTACCCAAAAAATGCATTTTAAGATTTTTTATTTTATTTTCCATTGTAGTTTTTAAATAAATAGAGTAAAATTATTTTTCTTGATTTTTTTACTCACAAATAATGAATTATAACAGAATTATAATGGGTATATTAATGGTGATTGAGCATCACTTAGAATAATTTTACTTCAGAGAGCAGTGGGGTAATTTAAGTATGTGTAATTTAAAAATGTAATAACCCCAATACACGGAGAACCCTAATAATAATAAATACCATAGTGCATCAATATTGGTCAATTAAGCCCTAAGCAACAAGGAGGGAATAACCCAACATTACCAAAATAAAATATCAGTAATCACAAACCTTTTAAATTATATAAATTCATTTATGTATATTCATTTGAAGTAAAAATATCTATTTAATATGTAACATCATTCATAATTTTAATAATAAACTTTACAATTACCTGTATGTACCTAAAATTAACAAAATAACTTATAATACCTTAAAATTAACAAAATAGAAATATTCATTATATAGAGACAATGTTGTGTACCCCTGCCTAAGAGTGTATAAATACCGTAGCATAAGAATTTCAACTACCAGTCTGAAAATGTCCGTAATAGGATGAAACCGGTCCTGGTGAAATATAAATTAGTGGAAGAAAGTACAAAAGTGTTTTAATTTCAAATTCTAATACAATGGAATTCCACCACGAATTATCAGTGCAAAAACTAGACTAACTTTTAATTGCAAAAGTCCGTTGCTAAATCCTGAGATTTACTAGTAAAACCGAAGATTTACAACAAATACATGCACATTTTTTTGTTGTTGGTTTAAACCGCATTAGGCTGAGCCTGTTCCAAGGTAGCAGGAAATTATCTAATTTTAATATCGGAAATGAGAAGAAAAAATAAACGGATAAATTTAAAGAGATACACAGAAATGAAAGACACAAATTAAAAGTAAAGGAATGAACGAAAGGATTAAAAATAAATGAGAAGGAAAAGAGAAAAAATCGGACGTGGTGTGTCTTTTTATAATATTGAAGAAGTTATCTGTCCTCAGTAAACAACGCCTTTACGAATTTTGTGTTTTAGATTAACATTTTGTTTCAGGTGAATGTCTTAAATTTCTTTACAAAAAAATAATTATTTTGTTTTATTTCTGTGATTATTTTTACATCTCGGTTCCTTCCTTCGCTAGTCATATGAATTCATTTTTAAAGAAAAAACACGGCGTCCTTGCTCACCGCAATTTGATTTTTGACAGATTGTAAAATCACGTACAGCTTCCGAAGCAGGGCTGCCATGTCTGAGTTGTTGTAATACCCAAAATATATGTTCGAATCCCCCATAAGTTCCTTTCCCCTAAAATGAAGCGAAATCCTATTGAAATTAGCATTCATTTTTTATTATTTTCACGTCCGTTCAGGTTTAAAACATAGAAATTTGCTTATTTGCTGCGAAAAGAAAATAAATTATATTACATTCTAATTTGCAATTTATTATTTTTCAGTATGATTGGATAATCATGAAATGCTCTCTTAATCGGTATTAGTTACGACAATTCTCACATTGCAGAACCCCCGCATTTCCCCATATCAAGGTTCTCCCCACAAATACACGCTATCGGTTTAAATTCTTAGAAATTCCCCGCAATTTTCTGAAGTGGCTGGCTTTTTTCTTTTTTTGGCTATATACTTTTTTCGCAATCCGTGAATTATATCCCGTCTTTCCGGTTTATAAAAAATGGAGCAATTTTGCGGATTGAACTTAAATTTAAAAATACGTTTAAAAAAAACTCAGAATGTTTCAAAATTTTTAACTAAACCAGAAAAAGAGTGATGCAAGTGGCCTGTTCTTTTACGTAACCAGATTCTCTATATTCAAATCCTCCTATAGACCCTCGACCTCGCCGCGCCGTAGCCAGTCACGTAATGAAAAACGTGATCTCCCTTCCGACAAATAGCTTCCTCCGAGTACCTGGATAATGCATAAAATAATAGTATACAGATAATATAATAGTATACAGATCTACTATAAAGAAACTGTAATTCAGAAATTCATTTGAGATACAAAACATCAGGCCTGGCTTTAAATTATACTATGCACATTTGAAGAAGATGAAAATACTAATCTAAACAAAAATATGAAAAACAACAAGACACAGAAAAATTAGAAGGTTTGGCAATGAGATTATATTTAGATATTTTATCCAGAGGGTTTAGCAGTTTACAGTCCTATACCATGACTGTAAACTGATTGCGTGTGTAGTGGAGATTTTCAATAATATCTCTTGATTACGCGAGTCAAATATATTTACAAGAAACTTTGAATTACAATATGTAAGTTGTCACAGATGTAATAATTATCTCGCCTAGAGGAAATGTAGTAGATCGGAACGAACGTTGCAATCGGAATGGTTTAGCATCGTCATCCACTAGACCGGGAAGCGGTGCTCAGTGATACCAGTCGGTAAAATCGAATTTGAATTATATTTTTAAGGTTGTTCGTAGCTCGGCTACAAAGATAACGGTCGCAACTGGGATTCGTACCAAGGATCTTATTGTCGCGAAACTGCGACTCCACTGTAAATTGGCGTTAAGTGCTGCAGAGCAAAGCCTATGCAAGTATGCAACCCTCGAAGGACCAGTCCCGAAACTACGTGATCGCTAAGTTATACGGGTGATTAAATAGCATAAATTCGCAAAACCTGATGGATAGTCAGTCGATAGTTCAGATCTCACGGTTCAGGACTCACCGTTGTAGATGGGACCTCACTGAACTCCAGTTTGTGGTGTACACTTCACAATGTTTAAATTTAAAAATGGTGATATTCTTATAGCAATAGGTATGATACATGCGCCCTATCTGAGATGTAAATTTGGACTGAACAGCAAAGCACAGTGCACACTGTCACCTTTCCAAAGTTGAGTACTTTTTCTTGTAACAATTTTTCATGGTGACTTTTAGGAAAGAAAGATTAGGTAGGTGGGATAACTTCAGGATTTTGACATATATGCTACCCACCAAGTCTGCGAATGCAATGCTCAACCAATCCCATATAATAATGCGAACAGATCTCTTATCTTACCGGGACAAACGCCTTAACCAATTCGGCTATTGGGACCTCTTATTTTTAAGTCATATTGTTGATCACAAACATTAAATTCAGAATTAACAATATTATTTTCATATTCAATTAAAATGAAGACACCAGTAGCGAAACTCAATCGAAAATGTGGAGACAGAAAAATCAGAAAAAATATATTGGCACCTCTGGGACTCGAACTCAGGATCCTTTGCTTACATGGCAAGTGCTCTACCAACTGAGCTAAGGTGTCGATATCAAATTCGGTCACTTATAACCGTATCATACTTCGACTAAGAACTACCAACATTATCTTAATTTTCTTGACGGACATATTATTGGCTGCTATCTTTATATATGATTGCAAGATTCAACCCGAACTAAATGCTTTCTAGATAGTATCTGGATAAATTTTTATCCATTTTTATTGTTAATATGCGACATCTATTGACTTTTCTGCAAGCCTAGGATGAATATTTATTTTTAGTTTTTAACTTTATGAGTAAAATCTCAAATTATAATATTTAATAACTCAATCGAAAATGTTGAGACAGAAAAATTATAAAAATATATTGGCATCTCTCTCAGAGATTTCTTGTGCCTGATAAGGGAGTCACGATTCATGATCACGTAGTTCTAAAGAATTGGTTTGTAACCTAGATAGTATCTCCGATAAACTTATCCTACACATTGACACCTTTTCTGAAAGTCTAAATGAAGATTTAAGATTTCATTACATTGATGGGTGTAACCTTCAAAATTTATTATAACAAGAGTTTTTCCAATTAACACTTAAAATAAAACAAAAAAGGTCTGCAAAGCTGCCACATGGTTGCTTTGCAGGAAGTTTAAAGTTGAACAAACATATTTCACACATACACATATTTACATAATTGACTAACTTCATGATACGAGTATGAAGTTTTCAGATAACATTGATGGTTTTCACTAGAGCAAAAACTACTTCCAGACAGGGCTGCAAATACGCGCATGCTACCAAGTTTCAGCCTGTGGGCCTGCACAACTAATTGCCTAAATATTTTATTTTTGTATGGAATAATAAAATATCGTTGTTAACGCAAGCCACAAACCAATTAGAAACAAAGCTATTTCTAAGTGCAATAACAACAATTTCCTATCAATAAATTTTATTTAAAATTATTATAACCAATTGAATATTGATTTTCGCGTATTACGGAGCACGGACGTGATTTTTTTAAAGTTAAGTTGTTTTCAGCAATGTTACTAAATCGTGTTGAATGCCAAAGGTGTTCAATTTTGATATTATTATTTCATCAACTTCTCAGTACAGTAGAGCGAAATTTTCTGCGATCTCCTATACATCTATTCAACAAGCTCCGCAGGTTTTTGCTGCTAGGCCCTGCGGTCGGCTTTTGGTTCGGCTTCGCCCATTTTGACCATTGTGATCATGTGTTGGTGACCATTTTATAAATCCGATAGGAACTGGTTCCAAAAATAGCCGGTTCCTCGGATCCAGTGAAAGCAAGTCACCGGGACAAAATAATCGCGACAGGCAATGACGTCATATATAATATATATACACGTGGTATTATTATTCAAAACCGCCATTTACAATAATAATAATCATACAATCATCAATCTCTCCATATCCGGAGAGATTAATGAAATTATAAATCCAAATCCAATTATTAATCCTCCAGACTTCCCGATAGGGCCCACACTAAAGGTTCAGCACCTGGGTTTACAGATCCAAAACTCCCTGATTCCAGAATTAGTTTCACAAAAATTAGATTCAATATGTCACCAATTGTATGCTGCTTTCCTTGGTTTTGTGTTCTATAGCTGTATTATAATAATTCCAAATCATTTGTGGGCCTGTGAAGCACAATTGTTGAATAGGTACCAAAAGTCAAAACTATATTATTTGAGTCGTTCAATTTCTATATCCGCTATATCAACTTTCACTGACTCGGAGAAAACCGCAATAAACTGTCACATCTCTAGCGTAAATAAAAAAATGTTTTTTTTTTTTTTTTTATATAATGAATTGGAGTAATATACATTCGAAAAGTGTTCATTTTTCAATGTTTGTTTAGAAATATTTAAGTAATTTGGATAAATAAAATGGATATAGCGGATTTTGATACTCACTTCGTAATCTGTATGGAATATAGAGTCTTTTGAAACTCAACTGACCCGAGGGGCGTGTTTACCCGCCATCTTGGCAAAATAACTGCTCGTAATTGGTTGAATTCCGATATAGCGGGTTTTGATAGTAACTTTTTGAATGATCTAGCGGGTTTTGTTTCTCACTCGCAGTTTTAACAGAGTTTTTGGTCGTTATTAGGGAGGTTTTGAAACTCAATTTTAAATTGGTCTTATTCCTCGCAAAAATGTGAACAAGATGTCAAACTCAGATAATTTTTTTCAAAAAATCGGATACAGCGGGTATTGAAATTACACGACTCATTTTATGTAAGTTAAAATATTACATGTGATGGTTCCCACTGGCTGACATAACATGACAGCTCCGACCATTCTCTTTCTGTGATTTTGTTTACTGTTTTTAATTCGCTTTTTCATGTCTGATGTCCGCCCCCTGAGTTGGCAGCGGAAGCCGGCTGGAAAATTGGATGTCACTAAATGCAGTAATGTTGCTTGGCTAGCGGCTTTGCCAATATCTGTTTTACCTAACCTGGCAATTCTCAGACTGCTACTTATATAATATAAAATAAATGTCTTATTCAAGTTGTTTTCGGCAAGTAAAACTAGACTCTTTTAAGATAGGTAATAATTATGTTATCTTTTAACACCTTTTGTAATATTTCGTCATCTTTTGTTATCTATTTTCTTTTTTTTCATCGGTTGTCATATTTATTAAGAGGACATTACCAGAGAAAGCCGGAAATACGTCATTTTCAAAAAAGTTTTTAGACGTATTGACTCTTTTCCACAAAAAATTATAAATGGATTTCGAAAAATTGTTCTTTTATCTAGCATTCGTATGTAAGAAATTTTGAGATTTTTTTTTAAAATTTTTATATAATAAGGTTATTCCATAGGTCGTTGGCAGATTTGTTAAATTTTCAAAAAAGTTTTTGTATTATACCACACCCATTTCAAATAATGTAATCATGCAGTAAAATAAATCAATACATTATCTAGCAGAGTTATGTATTAGAATTTTAATTTTAGTTTCAATAAAATCATTAAAAAATATGTACGTACATGTGTTTCTTGACGAAAATTGGTCCATATGTGTATTTATTTGCGCACTTACAAACTAATATATTTCAGATTTTTTTAACATTCTTATTAAATTTAGACATTATTGAAAAATGATAAATACTTATAATCAAAAAATAACTACAAAAAGTACACAATTTTAATAGTTTTATCATCACGCCTTTCAGCATTTTTGGATGAAGGTATAAATTAAAGCTAATTTGGATTGAAATAAATTCGATATTGAGTTATAATTTAAAAAAGCTGGTACGGAGAATAATTAATCTTTCTCATTGTAACCGCCCTGCACGATCGGAAGAACAACTTTCGACGAAATGTGGATTTTCGTCCGCTGGCTGGTTAAACGTTCTTAATCTGAAGTCTTCTTTTTAATATTGTCAAATATTTTGTTATATTTTGTCTTCTTTTACGATTTTTTTTAAAGATTTACTTACATTTGGTTATCTCCTGTCTTAGGTTGTCAAAATGCACAACTTAAAATTTTTTCTTAACTAACTAACCATCATGCCGTTTCCCCGCAGGGGTAGGCAAAGAGGACGGACCGCTAAACAACTCGGTCTTGGCACATATTCCTTGCCTCGTTTACATTCATACAACGTCTCATACATTCTCTTCTATTATTCTGACTCTTGACATGGCCCGACTCAAGTATCTGATTCACTTGGTCGTGCCATGTCTTTCTTGGGCGTCCTCGACTTCTTCTACCATTCACATTTGCGTCATATATTCTCCTTACACTCCTTTCCTCGTTCATTCGCTCTACATGCCCAAACCATCGGAGCGTTCCTTTCTTGATCTTACTCATTACGCTTACATCAGCCTTGCATTCTTTGCGGATTTCCACATTTCTCACACGATCATAGATGGTTTTACCACACATACGCCTCAGGGATCTCATTTCTACAGCGAAATTTTTTCTTCGTTTACAATAATATGTTGATTGTATTCATCATCTTTAGTCGGATTCGTAGAAATTGCGATTTAACCTCCTTTATTTTTATCTTCTGACAAACACAAATATTTTAAAATAAATTAATTTCAAATTAATAAATAACGTTGTATTAACCACTTAATTATTTACAAAAACCGACATGTTTCGTCAGCAAAGCTGACTTCCTCAGAGTTTTGACAGAACTAATTTTTAAAAATAGACATAAATAGGTAATAGAGAAAAATAATAGACATAAACAATAATAAAATTTGAAAGAAAATAATGGGTAAGGGACGAGGGGCAATATAGGACAATTAATTTTTTTTTTTTTTTTTTTTTTTTAAATTTAAAAAAAAAAAAAGAAAAGAAAACTTTTAAATAAGAGACAAATTTCTTATTCGCTTTGCTGTAGAAAAATGAGAAAGAACGGCGAGATCACTTACGTATCTCATATCTGGACTGTAGCATCTGTAATGCACTGTTTACCAGATTTTACACAAGAAAGGTAACGTTTCCGAGTCGTTTTCAAGCAATTGATGTTGTCAACTCCCACGAATCAAACAACAATGAGACGAATCCACAAGAGCTTCTAGGAACAAGTTTTATTGCAGTCAATACCGTCCTATTCTATGGACATTCTGGGGAATTACTTACGTAATAAAAATCCACTTTTGAAATGAGATTGCGATTTACGAATAGATATTTCGTTTTAGTGCTGTACCAAATAAAGAAAACAATATTGTTAACAATAATCTGGCGACCTTTGTCTTCTCTCGACTAGCGATCCGTAGGTCGAGGGTTCAAATCTCGACGATTTATGTTATTTCACAATATAATCATTTAAAAATAATAAATGGTATATTTGCGGCACTTTCCAGAGTGAAAGATACTCCCAGTAACGTCTTGGTGTACGACCACCATTCAGAATTCAAATGTTGTTTTAAATGGCTTTAGCCGTATTTGGTGGCTAGATTTGAATAGTCAGATACTTCCCCAACTTCCTCTTCCCCGTATCCTTCCCTCACCACCTTCAGACGACTTACAACATACCCTGTTGGGGATGCCATAATCTCAGGTGTTTGGGAGCAGTTGGAACTCTTGTGCGGTATTCGCATAAAAAAACTCCTTCCTTTCCTCACTTCCTTTAGCATCGCAACATACCCCAAATTGGGGTGCCATAGTCCCACTAGTTTTGGGCATTCGAGAGCTGTTAGGAACTCGTGTGCCGTAAAAATGAAAACATAGCAGAGAAACCCACTTTTGCGAAATTTAATCATTTTTAATATTAAGTAGTGTTATTTATTGGAAGCCCGTCAATAAAGAAACGGCCAATAAGAATTTTAATGATGTAAGGCTTGGTGGCTTCAAAATGTACATTACAAAATTTGTAAAGCTCTTGAAATAATTGGTCTCCGGAAAATCTAAATTATTTTCATGTCTTTCAATTTCTTTTAATTCCCGTCTATGCTTCGAAATGTTTTTCAATTTAATTATAATAACGTCAACCCGTGTGACCTACGGATAAAGGAAATTATTATTTTTTTTATTAAAGTTGTTAATAACCCGTCAACTGGTAAATATAATAAGAAATTCATTAAAGCGGCAAACTTGGCAACTTACAAAATATTGTTCGTAAATATTTCAATATATTCTGGTAGCTTCGTTTTAAACTAGAACACAAAAACGACAAATTTCCCAAGCAAAAATTTGTAATAGTCTAAATATTATCATTATCTCTGAGTTATGTTTTCAATGCTGTTCATTTAATTGTTTTTCAGCAAATTGCTTCTCTTTCGTTGCGAGAACCAATAGTCTCTGATTTACGCTAAAGACCATTTAATATTTCGTGTTATTCTCCAAATAAACACATAATTTACTTTATCCTTGTTTGCAAATTTGACTTCTGCATCCCGGGGAGCATAAACAATGAGAATAATATTTAGATTTACATTGCCAGATGGCCCTGTGCTCCTTTGTATAAAGGCTAAATGTGAGAAAAAGAAATTATTTACTGGGGGAGGTCCCTCCTGTCAGACCTTTTTTCCGACCTTTGGATAAAGTATTCTTATATGTACGTGTAAACTACGAACTTGGTGTAAATACAAATAATTCCTCTTTATTTGCAACGTTCCCGAGTGGTTTGTTACGTAGAAGGGGTAAGGTTTATCCGGGTCTTGGTGGTAGACGCATCTGCCCACCAAATGCGTGGCAAGCCGGATCGGGAGAGACTGGTTGAGAGAGACCTTTTGACTCCTCCAGCCGGACTCTGGGAATTTCGTCTTGCACCGCGATGAGATGGACGGATTCATACGTTCGTCCCTCCTGGAATTTTTTTACATGAGCTCCACACAGAAGGCACTAAGGAAAATAATTTCCCTGGGGCCTATGTCATCTTTGTGGATGCTGTGTGGAGGGTTTTTTAAAAGAAAGGAAGGAGAGAAAAGTTCTGGGAAGGAAAAGGGTTTAAGGGGTGGGTAGGAATCTGGGGTTCAGTGTGTCCTGGTCATCTGCCTCCAAGACCTAGACAACCCCATGAACCCGGGCACCCCTGCCAAATCACATACTGATTCCTACGCACCCCTCATTTATTTTTCCTTCCCAGAATTTTATCTCCTTCCTCTCCTCAAAAGACCATCAATACGGCATCCCCAAAGATGATAAAGGCCCTGAGGGGAATTATTTTCCTCAAGGCCTCCTGTGTGGAGCTATAATATATTTACCTATTGTAAATCAAATCTTTTTTCTTTCTCTTTTACTACGCTAAATGGTATACGTTTATCAAAATGAACGAAATGTTGTTATTGTCTTAGCAATATTCACATTATTAAGTCCATAACGTAACATAAGAGTAATTCTAATATATTATATCTTGAATATTTAACTTTTTTTTTGTATTTTACTTTGATTTTTTATTCATTGCTTTGAATGGTTACATCATTTGTAAACTTTTCAACCACCAGGCTAGGCACACGCCCGTCTTATGGTGGTCGATTATATTACCTACTTCAATCCAATGTCGCGTGTGTGCCGACCAGACTAAACAAACAGAGTTCTACATACTCTCAGTATCGCTGTGGTTAAAGACCATCACTCCGAATCAAAACGTTGCTTTAACTATGTTTGGTGACCGGAACTAAATAGCCAAATATTTCTCACCATTTATTTTCCTCATTTTTTCTCTTCTCCACTAAATATACCCCAATATACGGTTGGGACTCATATAAAAAAAATGTATTCTCCTCCACAAAGGTCGAATCTATGAGTTTATATCCAATTTCGTTTTCACGAATTCTAATACAAACAAAACAAAAACATTTCACTTTAAATATTTTTCCTTTAAAAACCTTCAATTTTCCAATCCAGTAATACATACACACAGGCAAGTATCACATTATAAGTGTTGTCACAACTTACAATTTTTTTTTTCAAAATACTTTTCCATCGCCATTTCTGGAATAATTTTGAAATGTCACTATTACCAAAGAATCGAATGTACACAAAAAATATGTTTTATTAATATGTAGTTCGTAACCTTTTCTAAGACAAATGACCTTGTAAAAAAAGTAGAATGTTCAAAAAAAAATATTTGGCTTAAAAATTTCATGACATATTTATCGAACGGTTATAACTATATTTTAAATGTATCATGTTATATATGAAATATTAACAATAATATATACCTGCGGATAAAGAATAAAAGTAGGTTTTAATGGTTAATAAAAATATATCAATATTAACGCATGTAATTGAAAGACGGCATTTACATGTTTGCCGAAATCGCGTAATGTAAAAAAAAGGTTAACATTTGCAAGAAAAATTACCTATTTTTTAAATTCTGTGTTATCTGTGACAAAAACAATAAAATTAAGTAATAAAAAGCAAATGCAGGAATAACTATACAAGAATTTGTTCAACAATATTATATTACAAACTGAACGTGATAATATGTCCGTAGCGGAAATTTGAAATACTGTAAAGGACAATAAATCTATTAGGACACCCCTGCCACAGGTCATCTCAAGTGGTTCGCATCGTTTGATGACTTAGAAGGTGTGCCCGGGTTCATGGGATGAGGTTTGTCTAGGTCTTGGTGGCGGATACGTTTTCCCAACCATAAAGGCCCTTACATTTGAAATTTCCGTGTTTGATATTATTATGTATTTATAATCAGAGTAAAGATTTGGGTATTTGCAACGTTTTTCGCTGAAATGAAGTATTTATTTGTGAATTTAATTTTCTGACGAGATGTGTTTTCGAGAGATGAATTTTGCTCCGAATTATACTGTTTGTGTTTGAGTTATTAATTCTTGTTAGTTCGAAAGCGCGATCTCCGAACTTATTAACAGTACGTAATATTTGAACTGCGCTTTGTTTCCTTATATCTTCAAATGGTGGAGCCAGAAGCGTAGCGTAGTGGGTGCGGCAGGGGCGCTTTCAAGGGGCGGCAAAATTTCATAATAAATAAAAATAATATCTTATAAAAATTTGAACCACCTCATTTCATATTTTCGTCGCACCTGCGATTCTGACCGATTGAAATGACCACGGAATTTTTAATTATTTATTCTATGACGAAACCGGAAGTCACCTTTCTTTAAATTAATGTGCAATAGTGACATCTTGCTCATCGAAGCGACTGGCAACACCGTCTGTACTGAATTGCAGGAATTCTCTGTATTTTCATTTGTGCTTGGATTGTTTATGATCGATATTCAACGAGAATGACATTAGGGAATTCCGTGAGAGATGCTTTGACAATTTAGAAAGTTACATTCATCGATGGATCTTTCGTTAGTGTTTCAATTCACATTAACCTAATATAGGTGTACGCTTTCCAAACTGTAATTTTAGTATAAATTAATGAAACAATGTTAATTTGTTTGAACCACATATACATTGTTCTCATCCGCTATTTTGTAACTGTCAAATCAGTATACGTTTGCCCTGAAGAAGAAACGATCGTTCCGAAACCGGTCGGCTTTACTCAAATATATAAGTGGTTCAAACAAAGTAACATTGTTTCATTAATTTAAAATGGATAACCCCAAAGTTATAGCTACATTCAAAAGTTTGTAATTTTAGTGCTCATAAATACGTACCGTGATTGTTAAATTATTTATTGAACTGTAATAATAATAATAATAGTTGAATAATTTGTAGAGCGCCGTTTTCGTGAAAAATCACCTCAAGGGCCCTTTACAACTCATTATGAATTCTTAGGCTCTATCTAATTCTATTATTTACAAATAGATACGGAAACATACTTACCCGCAGGTCACTTCCGATAAACACACTTTATTAGAAAGTTTATGCTTGGGGAAAATGCGCACGTGGAGGACATAATATTTAAAACACTGGACATTGCATGACTTTACCTTTACTACGCGCATCACTGTTGGTTTTACATTTATAAGAAGATTTATGCCAAAGTTGAGTTAATATTTATTTTGAAAGACTGGAGAATTGTAAGCATTTACTTTATTTTTACAAAATTAGTTATTTTGTTGTAAATTGTATGTTTTTACACATACATATACATTCTACTTTTATATTCAATTCGCTAATAACATAATCTTGTCAATCATTTGTTTATATATACTGGTTTTTACAGATTGGTCTCACACACGTGAGAACAACCCAGTTATAAAAACTCAGTTAATTATACAAATAAGACAAATAGGTAAAAATTTATATGAAATCAATCAGCCAAATTATACAATGGTCAAAATTTGAAACAGTTTAAATAAAAATTAGATAAAATAAAACAAAAAACAGTTAGAAATAGAAAATTATAAAAATAAAAAGGTTACTCAAATGACAATTAAAGAGAGGCCAGACAAAAGACAGAAATGATACATAATAAATTAGCACACATTTTTCAGCAAACGCAGAGCATTTTTTTTGAAACCATATAAATTATCGACAAAAATATCTACTTCAGCACACTCTATCTTATTATAAAGTCGACACATTTAGGTCAGAGGGCTAAAATAGGCGATATTATTTTTAAATGTATTCTGGTGAAACATATTATGGCGTCTTAAACAATGGGAATTGGAAACATTTATATCAATATTGCTAAGACACAATGAAGTATCAAGATGTCCGTGATTTTGAAAGGTTTACATATTCTATGAATAAATCCCATCATTTTAAATGATTTGCACTTAATATCGTCAATGTGTGCATCAAATATGAATTTAGAATCAAGAGTGATTCCTAGATCTCTTATTGAAAACATTTTTTTAAGAATAGTATTATTATTAACACAGGAAAAATCCTTTATAATTCTATTCCAAGTGAAGTTTAAAGTGTAACATTTTTCAACATCATTGACAGTACACCTGTTATTGAGTGTGTCGAGGTCATTTTGAAGCAGTTGATGATCAGAAACAGACTTAATTTTACGAAAAATTTTAAGATCGTTGGCGAAAAAAGCATAATCACAGTTTAATTTTGAACCAAGGTCATTTATGAATATTAGAAAAAGAAAAGGGCCCGGATTCGACCCCTGTGGTACACCAGAAGTTACATTTATAGGAGACGATTTATATCCATTAATAAATACTAGTTGCGTTCTGTTACGTAAATATGATTTCATCCAGCGAAATCATTGTCAACATATAATCATAAGTTTCCATACCTGTTATATCAAGTAAGTGGTATACTTATAAGAATTTTTGTAATAAATGTTATTATTATATTGCAAAACATAAAGGTGTCTATACGACTTTTTATTTTGTAACCTGTATAATACACAATAATGATGATTTTTCTTGCTGAAAAGTTCTTCAGAATTACTATATATTTTAGTATTTCTAATTGAAGTACCTAAATAAGGGGCGGCGAAATTTTATGCAACTGAGTGGAGCTTTCATTCATGTTTACTTAGTAATATTAAATGATTTTTATAAGACTGTAATATACCACAGCTGTTTAAGCTTACTGATTTGGATCATATCTCTGTCAACTATAATGGGCCTAACTCTGCTTCGTATTAATAGCGTAGAGGATTACTTAGAAGATTACTGATTGGACTGAATTCAGCTCTAGTACAAACATGTATTTCGGGTTAAATAATTATAGTCGTGGAAGATTAATGGTTTCTATTCAAATCTGATATGGAAGATATTTTGGCAAGGACGATCTTGGTATTAATAATATCAAGGGACTAAATATTACGCCATTTATCCGCAGGGGTAGGCAAATATATGCCGCATAAATCTGACCTAGGACACTCCTTGTTTCATTCACATTCGTTCATTAACTCATACTTTTTGCTATTCTGATTCTTTAATATAATCCAACTCAAGTATTTGATTGACTTATTCGCGCCATGACTTTCTGGGACGTCCCCAACTCCTTTTACCATTTATTCTTATTTGAGAAAGTGGAACGGCTGTGCGGCCTTTTTCATACCAAACTTAAATTTTTATTTAAGATGAAGCCATACTAAATAATGCAAAATCATAAAAAATCACATGTTTTGTTTTGAAAATTTTATAGCTTAGAAGTATTATAGATGCTTTAATTAAATACTGTGTGTAGAACATACCTTGGCCCTTAAAAATATCGGTCATTTTTTTAATAAGCCTTTAAAAAATAAAGTATAAGGTCTATAAAAAATACTTTCAAGTCCAAAGTCTCCTATTTATAAACCCCTTTTCGGATTTGGTTTTATTGTATAATGTGGCAAATTTAGTTTTTTTTATAATAATCGCAAAAAAAAAATGATGTTTACGCCCGAACATTTTCTCCTTGTTATTTTTGACATCAATCAATACGGCCCGCACTCTACTTGAAGTGACCCTTATGGCATGGGCACAAGAACCATGCACTGGGCATTTCGTATCAGTCACTCCCCAACCGGCGCGGGAGACAGGCGTGTTACTCCGCGTCGCTTAGTTTCGTGAAATCAATTTTAAATTTCAGTTTTCTTACAATAAACAATGCGTAAAAAAGGAATTAATATCTTTCACAGGCCTTTACGAAATCAACCTGTAAAAAAAAATCTCAAATACCTTTTCCAACCTTTCCAAAAGCTTTTTTTCAACTATTTTTAAACTCCTCCCATAAAGGGCGTGAATTCCGATTTCGATTTTTTCCTGAACTATTGGATCGCCTTTTTTTTTTTTTTTTTTTTTTTTTTTTTTTTTTTTTTTTTTTTTTTTTTTTTTTTTTTTACAGTGAATACCGCACAAGAATCTCAACTGCTCCCGTCTGGAGCCAGTGAGACTATGGCATCCCCAATTGGGGTATGTTGTGAGGCTGACGGTAATGGGGAGGGGAAGGAGGTGGGGAAGAGGAAGGTTGGGAAGTACCTGGCTATTCAGATCTGGTCACTAAACACGGCTAAAGCCATTTTCTTATCCATGGTCTTACACCAGGGCGATACTAATAGTATCTTCCACTCTGGAGGTCGTCAAATGGCATCGTCGTTTAATGGCATGTATTAAATAAATTTATACCGTTCGATATGTTTATATAAGTTAAATTTATACCATTCAAAATTATTTTTAACAAATTAGATTTTAACACAAAGAAATGTGTCACAATGTCCTTCACTCGTTGTAAAAACATTATAGTTTACGATTATAAAATAAAAGGCGAAACGTTATCACGTGTAAAATTCGTGAAGGATCTCGGTGTCGTCTTTGATCCCGAACTGACATTCTCTTGCCATATATCGCAGCTCATTCAGTCTTGCTACGAACTTCTTGGGTTCATCATCAGAACTCATAAGCAGTTTGATAACCAAGAAGCTATTATGCTAGCGTTATTCGATGGCATACTGAGAAGCAAGCTGGAGTACGCGAGCGATGTTTGGGCACCGTACTACATTGATATGTTAGAGCAAATCCAGAAAAAATTCCTCATGTATGTTTATATGCGGAAGCATGGAACCTATCCAAGGTTCATGCACCATATTGACTTACTTGAGGAAACTGATTCTGTGAGCCTAGAAACTAGACGGAAAGCAAGTCTTGCTTTTCTGTCTTTCAAAATTTGGAACAATTTCATCGATAGCCCATTTCTCTTGGGATGCTATGATTTATATGTACCAGACCACTACAGCCGAAGTCGACATCATATCTTATTTAAAGTACCGAACGGCAGAACAGACGTCTTGGCAAAACATAGCATGACGAGGGGAGTGGTGCTGTTAAATGAAATTGCAAACCATTTGGATGTAAGTGACTGTTCTTTATATGCCTTAAAAATATTACTGAAGAATCACTTGCGTAAATCCTGATAGGGTAACTAAATTGTACTGTTATTGGAAGTATTCTGTTGTACAATAATAATAAAAATAAAATAAAATAAATCAAAATAATTTTTGAGTTTTGTTATTTTGGCCTCAAATCCAAATTAATATTTTCCATTAAAAAAGATCACGCAACCGTTTCCCTCAATTATTTATTTAAAATTAAGTTTAGGAGGTAGTAACCATGTACTGCGTAATATCTGATTTACAGTGTTACTTCTAATTAAATATTTTTCTGACATTTTATCTCTACACATTCAAATGAAATAATGTGAATACCACATGAGAGTTCCACTGGCCGGATACGGTAGAGAAACCGGAACTAGCGCCCCAACCAAGAGAATATTTTTAGATGAAGTAAATTGGGACGTGAAGGGGTTTACATAGGCTCAGCTTTATAATTAACGCAATCATAAAGTAGTCAGAAAGTCATACCCGCTTATAGATAGGGCGACAAATCTCATTGCAATAGCTGGCCTGTTAGTAACAAACAAATTAATATTTTTCCTAGAGCACACATTCTAAATCTACTGTTATAGTCAAACAGAAACTAAATGAACAGTCAAAGTCCAAAGTCAGTAATACAATGTACAGGTAAAGCAATACGAGAAGGTTAATTAATTTTATTAAACGAAATTTTTTTTTTTATCTTCGGGACTGAATTTAAGTGTGAATAAGGGTTGAATAAAAATGCGTAGGTATTTAAAAATACCTACAAGGTGTCCGGTAACCCTTGTTACATATATATTCCAGAATCAAGAAAAAATTTAGACAGGTTTTATCTGATGCTAATTAATAAAGCGGTAACCAATTTATGAGACATTTAAATTTAAATAATATTTGGTTTTTACCCCCGGCTGGGATTTTACAAATTTATTTTTTTAAGGACAAAAATACCCAAATGTGCACATCAACATTAAACAACATACTTTTTACAATACAATATACATGTTTCATCGGTAAATTTTTTATTTGTAATTAAAAAATATATATTTTTCATTACAATTACAGAGGGTTCTTCGAGGAATGTCAAAAACTGATTTTCAAACAAATTTTTGAAGACTTTGAAATTCATTTCATGGTAATCTGTATTCGACATAACCTTTTTCATACGGAATATTAATTTAATCCCCTTGATAAAACCCGTTTTTACTGAACCACAATGTAAAATGATCTGCCGGCTTCCTTTTCCAAATGGCATTTTTAAACCCCCATTGCCCTCTTTATTTTGCCACATGTGTGTAATCGAGTGATTTTGATTCACCAAAGTCCCATTCAAATAGACTATTTGCCGTCCGTCGCTGGGTGATCTTATTTGATTAATTTTTCTCAAAAAATCTACACGAGCTGTAGCAATGTCTAATCTTCCCATTAAATACTTTCTTCCATCTTTGTGTATTTTGAATTGGAAACCAATATCATGCAACCAATATCACAACCAATAAATCATGAGATCCAGAAAAAAATATACCTTGTTAAGATTTGCAAGAGTTTATAGGGCTTTTGTCCACCGCAGCCGTCACCGAGATCCAAGGTTATTTCGGACCGAGCTCGTAATGACGGCGATCGTATGTCCACCTCGACCAATTTCATTCAGATTTGCTCTCGCTGTCGTGCGTACGTACATCCTTTACTTTCTGCTAGTTCTATGATTGTATAAACATCGTAAGTAAATTTGGCCATTTTTATTTAAATTTCGACGTGTAACCGCACAAGAAAAATGGCCAAGGCGCTGCCTAACCGCAGCTGCAAGCGTAGCTGAGAATTAGTGAGAAGGAAACGAGTATCAGCAACATAAAGAGAACTAGGACCAAGGATTGAAGGTGAACAACCCTATCTGACCATAATAAATCTTGTGAGAGAGATAAAGGAGCTGCTGACTGGGTTGGTTAATTAAACGGCCAATATTTTCATCTAAACCTCATCAAATATGTACAAAAACTTTGAAGCTGGTTTAATTTTTTTCAAATTGTCAACTACGATATTTTAAAAACCATTCGGCCTATTGAGCTCCAATTTGGTGTATTTCAGTAAACTGTTTTTTTTTTAACTGAGCGAATGAACGAAGAAAATAGTGTAAGAAGAATATAATGAAGACATGGCACGATCAAGTGAAACAGATACTTGAGTCGGATCATGTCAAAGTCAGAATAATAGAAGAGTATGTATGAGACGATGTACGAATGTGAGTGAAGCAAAGAGTGTGGGCCAAGACCGAGTTGTTGGGCGGTCCGTCCTCTCTGCCTACCCCTGAAGAAAACGGCATAAAATAGTTTTTTTCAGGTTCTCCATAAAACATTTATACACCAAATTATTACGGAGAAGATTACAAAATATAAAAGAAGAAAATAAAAAAAGTCCAAGGGGGCAGTTTCACTATGATTCACTATTATTTTTTCACTATAATTATGACGTATGTCAAAAGATAGTTACTGAACTCTCTAAAGGGAACATTGAAGATGTCAATGCTCAATGCAGAATCGTTAAGCAGTTGAATTGCTCTGTTTAATGGCACATTCTGATAGGAAGAAGTTCTCGCTTTGGGAACATAAGAAAGTGCGTAGGATCTCCCACGAGTATACGCATCAGGGACATATAGGTTAATCTCCTTCAACATAGTTCTGCAACAACTCTGGATCGATGCTGTTTCTGTATTTTTTTAAATGTGGTTAAAAAATGGAGATAAATTCGAAAACAATGTTTAACATTCTGCCGTTTTTTTTTTGTGTTCGAATCTGCTCCCAACGATCACAAAGGTATTGTTTTTTTATTCACACATCTAGAGCTTCCGGAAGACTGGTTGCCATAATAGGATTTTTTTGCGAACGGTTTTTCTCAAATATACGAAACCATAAAATGTAATGAAAATGTGCAATGTTTTTCTACAGATATTGTGTAGATATATTATTAAAGGCATAAATTTAAAAAAAATTGTTTTAAAATTATTAAATCCAGACAACATTACCACCTTAACTGTAAACAAACCTCCAGATTATAAGTTTGTTCAGCCCCCTTGAGGTGATTTTTCACAAAAAACGGCACTGTACAAATAATCCAAATATTATTATTATTAAAGAAATTGAAAGTTTTCAAATAAATAAATAAATAAATAAATAAATAAATAAATAAATAAATAAATAAATAAATAAATAAATAAATAAATAAATAAATAAATAAATAAATAAATAAATAAATAAATAAATAAATAAATAAATAAATAAATAAATAAATAAATAAATAAATAAATAAATAAATAAATAAATAAATAAATAAATAAATAAATAAATAAATAAATAAATAAATAAATAAATAAATAAATAAATAAATAAATAAATAAATAAATAAATAAATAAATAAATAAATAAATAAATAAATAAATAAATAAATAAATAAATAAATAAATAAATAAATAAATAAATAAATAAATAAATAAATAAATAAATAAATAAATAAATAAATAAATAAATAAATAAATAAATAAATAAATAAATAAATAAATAAATAAATAAATAAATAAATAAATAAATAAATAAATAAATAAATAAATAAATAAATAAATAAATAAATAAATAAATAAATAAATAAATAAATAAATAAATAAATAAATAAATAAAGCATAAGCAAGAATATTAGAGCTTTTCTAACATTGTTTGGAATCCTTGAGGGCATTATAATTGAGACAAGTTACGTATATAAAAAATATCTTAAAAAAATGCATGGTCTGTAAAAAGTGATTGTAAAATTTCTCTCAGAAAGTAGGTAACATAAATACATATGAAACTTGGTCCTTACATATGAAATTGGCGTTTTGTATGAGAGGAACATGAAGTCGATTTTTTAATATAATATATTTATTTAATCAAAGTATGTACCATTGCTATCTATGCACTTTTGCCATCTCATAGGTAGTTCATCGATCCCTTTACTAAAAAAACCATTCGGACGGAAATCAATAAAATCTTTGAAAGCGGTTTGGACTGCCCCATCGGAGTTGAATTTTTTCCCTTGCAAGAAGTTATCCAAATTTCGAAAAAAAATGGTAATCTGTTGGGGCAAGGTCCGGAGAGTACGGTGGATGTCTTAGACATTCCAATTGAAGCTCCTCTAATTTGGTAGCCGTCTGTTGTGCAGTGTGTGGTCTAGCGTTCTAACGCGTGTTTGTTGATTTGCTTCACTCAATTCGTGAGGTACCCACCTTTCAAGCTTTTTCACCTTACCAATTTGCTTCAAGTGGATTAAACTAAGGAACTAAGTGACGCAAAGAACAAAAACAATTAAGGAAAAAACAATGAATTATAATTTTCGAAACACAAATATGTGAGTAAATAGCTGTATAAATTTGAATTTGGAATTCCTAACCAAAGAGAAGATATTTGAGATCAAAGTTGCCAGTAAGGCAAAACGCCAATTTCATATGTAAGGACCTAATATAATAATATTAAACTCAATCAAATTAATCCTTATAAAACGAACACTTTTTCCGAGTTTTTTCAATCGACGACTTTTAAATTCAGGATTAAGGAAATGTCACACGTTCAACATGAAAAATATAGTAATCTTGGGATTGAAAAACGGTTTTTGAATCACAAACATTTAACGTATGTACAAATGTTATTTCAGTGGCTGAGTCGGCTTACTTCGGGCGATAAAAAGCCTACATTATGTAAATATGATTTGGGTTGACACTTTAGCTAAAAAATACACTTGACGTCATCTGATATATTAATGTTTTAATCTTAAGGCTCCGCAACCGGGCTCGAAAAGAAGAATATGGGGAGAAACGAAATTACGAATGTTAGAGGAGAGCGCTAACATTTACAGTGACAAAATCGATGCGAAAATTGCGAAAATGTTTAATAAAACACGACTCGTTGAAAATAGAGCAAAAATCTCGCGGGGAGCATCTTAAGTATCATTTAAAGAAAAATTGTGATTTTTTTCACAAATAATATAATTTATAAGATAATAGAAACAGACTTGTTTTTAATAATTTTTGGAGCATACTTTGCGATTTTTTTCTATCAAGGGAATTTCATATAATTTGACATTATCTAGACATTATCTATAAAAATAACATATTTTTTTAAGAGCTAAAAAACTTCAAATGTTTAAGGGAGATATGTAAGAAAACGGTAGAAATTCAAGTTGCGGGCCCTTAATATATAAAACAAAGTCGGGTTAGTTACACCATTTATAACTCAAGAACGGCTGGGCAGACTTTTACGATCTTTGATTTGTTGGATTTGTCTCCGCCCCGAATAGCAGAATAGCTATTAAAACATAGGAAAATTCATGAAAATTTGGAATTCACGAAAGAAAATTCTTTTCCTCATACATTTTGTATGGAACGAATTTTCAACTTTTGAAAGAGCTGCAGCAATATTGTACATAAGTACAAGATACATGTAATATTGAATAGTGAGTGAATTCCAAAAATTCAAAAACGTCAAATGTCAATGCGCTTATTGTTTACTTTTTTAACTTATATTTTACGTTTTTAAACGTATAATGCTGCCTCTCTTTCTAAGGCACTAAATGTCAACATTCGAAAATGAGACAAACGGCGAACGTGTGTCTGCACCTCTCCAAAGGAAAAATACAATAATTATAATAATCTCCCTCACACATATAAAGAAAATGAAACGCAATTCCCTTAGGTAAGTTGAAAAGAAGGAAAATCACAAAAAATATAAATCCGTACACAACGCCATCTCTGATACTGACAAAAACCAAACACGAACAGTTGTGCATTGATAATTGCTTCATTGCGTAATTTTTAACTCAATAAAAAACTGAATTTAATTCAGTTAAGGCGATCCAATAGTTCAGGAAAAAATCGAAATCGGAATTCACGCCATTTATGGGAGGAGTTTAAAAATACGAAAGGTTGGAAAAGGTATTTGAGAATTTTTTTTACAGGTTGATTTCGTAAAGGCTTGTAAAAAATATTAATTCCTGTTTTACGCATTGTTTATTGTAAGAAAACTGAAATTTAAAATTGATTTCACGAAACTAAGCGACGCGGAGTCACACGACTGTCTCCCGCGCCGGTTGGGGAGTGACTGACACGAAATAGGTGTTGCCCAGTGCATGGTTCTTGTGCCCATGCCATAAGGGTCACTTCAAGAATCCAAATTCGTAGAGTGCGGCCGTATTGATTGATGTCAAAAATAACAAGGAGAAAATGCATAATTTATTTTATTTTGTGAAGTTCGGGCGTAAATATCATTTTTTTTTGCGATTATTATAAAAGAAACTAAATTTGCCACATTATACAATAAAACCAAATCCGAAAAGGGGTTTATAAATAGGAGAGTTTGGACTTGAAAGTGTTTTTTATAGACCTTATACTTTATTTTTTAAAGGCTTAAAAAAATGACCGATATTTTTAAGGGCCAAGGTATGTTCTACACACAGTATTTAATTGAACATTTATAATACTTCTAAGCTATCAAATTTTCAAAACAAAAACATGTGATTTTGTATGATTTTGCATTTTTTAGTAAGGCTTCATCTTAATAAGTTAACACAACAGTTATTGATTCTGAGGCGTTACGAAGTTCGCCGGGTCAGCTAGTATTATATAATCCAGATGATAAACATTTTCAACTCTTAATTCTTGCGCGGCCAAGTAAAATAAGTGTCACTTTTCATTATTTTCATTTAATATAAAATTCTTGAAAAAATTTGGGGAGAGAGAAAACAACGGATAAAATAATTGTTGTCAGAATTCTCACGAGGAAATTTTTACAAAAATATGTTTTTTCTTCAATCTTCACAAATTCACTTTGTGGCTCCATTTTAATTAAATGAAATAATCGCTTTTTAAAACACCACTTAATTAATCAAAATTATCAACATGTCGAAACATGGTTCATGTCGAAGCCAATGGTTCCATCGTCATGATAAAATTAAATTTAACACAAATGACAAAAGACAATGACGTTTAGACAAAAAAACATCACAAAGAATTGTAATTTATTTTTGAAGGTACTAAAAACAATTACGTAATATAAAATATAAAAAATAAGAATAGGTAATAATAGAGAACTCCAGTCCAATTTTTTTGTAATGACCTTCTAACTTAAATAACTGCATATTTATTTTTATATTTAGAGTTAGTTTTAATAGTTAAAATAATTGTCAATTTTTAAATTTTCAAGACCCCCCGAGAACCACCGTATGTATGGTGAATCGTGTGACATCATCACTCCTGAAAAATTAGTATAGGATCGGGCAATCAGCTGATCTACTGCCGCCATTTTGAATTCCGTTGTTCGAAGTATTCTCCCTAGAGATAAACTATTTTTTTATGCAGTTGTTTTTGAATATTTTCAATAATAGAGATAAACTAATAAGAAATACCTTTATTTTTGAAACATTATTTAGGCCTAAAAAATGTTTCAATAAACACAACAACTAGATCTCTATAAACAGTATGTAAATAAAGGAATAAATTAATAAGTTGGCTTGTGTCATATCATACATTCCCATACAATGACTTTACGGTGCTGTCACGACACGTCGAACAGTGACGTCACCTTGACGGCGTGTTTTTACGACCCGATTAAAAATGAACTTTTTAATATATTTTTAAAAACTCTGCGTTTAATATTATTAAATAAAACTTATATATTCAGCGTTTATTGGTCTATAAGAACGTATTTTTTTAAAGCCAGAATATTTTTCACTGGAGTTCCTTATTGCATTTATATATTAATAACTTTATAAATTAACACACAATTAGGTCCAATGTATTCAATACGTAAAATAAAGTTTGTGTTTGTCGTGTTTAGGGTTGCCTGGCGGCGGTACGTGAGGGGTCGACGCGGCCTGGGGTACGGAGGCGGCCTCAGGGGGTGCGGGGGTAGTTCGGACCCCCTTGCCATCAAGCGCCTTCACAACAACACCAATCAGGTACGTGGAAATTTATCTAAATACATATACATTATGTGGTCCGCTCTATACCTCAAACTATTCATAAATACAAAGTGCGGGTCTATTTCCATGAAAAATATTTAGTTTAAAATAATTATTCACACTATCCCTCTTGTCAGTAACGTTACCTCATGATTGTGGCTGATAAGCCACCAAATGTACTTTGTAATACTTAGGTAGTTAGTTTACGGTAGAATGTAGAATGATATTGCTGTTAACTATAAACGTACTGCTCTGCAAATGAATTTTTATAATAATAGTGATTTTTTTTAGTAATAATTTAATGGGTTTATGTCTCCGACCAAGTATATCTCGTCGTTGGTTCATATTTTTTATATTGTATTAAGTTAACATGTATTTCTTTTATTTTACTATAAATGTAAATCTGCATCTCGGTAGAAAAATTCCCTGGTTAGTTGAGCGGCCAGTGTAACATACTATTTTTTGACTACATAAGGCTTAACGATATAACTGCCGGGAACTGCTGCCCCGGGAACCATTTATTAGACCTCACTCCATGAACCCGGGCACTCCTGCTAAGTCAAGAACGTTGCGAAACACTTGGTACGGCAGGGGCGTTGTTTATCCAATATTTGGTTCCCGGGCAACGGTACCTATATCCACCTCCCAAATGTGGTCAAAGGAAAGGTAAAAAAAGGTGGTCTGCGCTTAAAGACATGTTTTGGGAAATTATATAATTATACGATATTATGTTAATATTTATTTTGAATAAAGTTGAACTGGAGTAACAGTAAATACATGGGAATTTTGTATACAAAGAAAGTAACAGGTAAGTAAGTATTTGTAAGTGATAAGGAGAGATTGGACCGATATACATCTCTGTCTCGGCGTGCATTCCTCTCTTTATTCACATTCATCGTCTCTTACGCACCCGTATTTTGTTATTTTATCTATTAAATTAAAAAAAAGAAATGTTTATTCGCATTATACTAAGGTTATAACCGTTGGTCGTTGGCAGATTTGTTAAATTTTCAAAAAAATGCATTGTACAACACACATTTCAAATCATATAATCGTACAGTAAAATAGATCAATAAATTATTTAAGAGAGCTACATTTCACAATTTCAATTTTAGTTCAAATAAAATCATATAAAAAAATCCCAGCACCCGTTTTGTAATGAAAATATCCCAACTTGACTATTTATTACGTACTTACAATTTGATATATTCCGAACCCACAAATTTAAGACGTTATTGAAATATTCGAAATAATTTGTGACGAAAATAATTTTTAAAGTTTATTATTATATTGAATTTGCTACAGGTTTTTTGTGCATTTTTGATTTATTCCATTCCAACCTACCTAATTGTTGTTAGTAAGTTAGTAACATTTTCGTTATGTTGGATTGCTGCCGAAATGATAATTATTAAGAAATTAACTTCGGCCATCTTAATGAAAAAACTTGTCCTGCCAAGTCTATTAATTTCACGGTCCCGTTGCCTTTATGATTCGTGCCATAAAGCCACGAGAAAGGAATAGACCCAGACATAAATACTTTGACAAATTCGCCTATCCATAAAATAAGATATTATATAGTAAGTTGGGATCTCCCTTCGGATTCAAAGTTTTATGCGTCGTTAAAAGTGAACTGTCTGGGAAACGAGTTCCATTTGTTACAATTCCACAACCATGTTGTTTACGAGGACCAAATATTAATTCTGTGGTTTCTCAATGAAAATGTAAGAGAATTCTGCTGTTTATGGCTTGAGATTTGAACTATGACCCAAAGACCAAACTAGTTTTTACTCGTGTGGAAAATTGTCTCCTTGCCCTTCGCTATTTGAACCGTTGGAGCATAAATGTCAAAATGATGGGCAATTATGTATTTTTTTGTGTTTTTCATTCCTCTAATCAAAAAAGTAAATTTGTTTGTATGCCGTGGGGCAACTAAAACTAGATAACTCCGAAATCGGCATTTTTGAGGTACACATTAAAACCGTAACATTATTTCCTCATCTATGAATGCCACAAACAGAAAAGTCGTAACGTGTACACTAGCTTGTGTCGCTCTCCATAGAGAGAAAAAAATGGCCTTATTTTTAAACGCCCGGGGTCTCAAAAGTTTCGTATGATCTGTAGCTATTCGGAAACGTAAAAAAAATGAAATTATTGTTCACTATTAGCCCGCTAAAATGGCGGGAAGTTTTGAAAAAAAGTAGATTTCGTGATTTGGAAAAAAAATAAAACAAAGGGTTCATGTTTTATATTTTTTACCAAACTTAATTTTCTTTCCATAACTGCAGGATAAAGAACCCAAAAAAATTTTTTTTTTAAACATATATTATTTGATGTGTTGGTTAAAAATATAAATAGGGAAAAACACAATTTTTCTGGATAAAATCAGAATTCTTTTTGACTTACTTGTATTCATAAACTTGAACTTTTTTTTCATTTTTGTCAGTTATACGCATTTTTTAATAACAAACAAACGTTAAAAGGTTAAATTATTGAAAAAAAAAAAAAATTCAAAAATTAAAAAAAAAATGGTTTTAGGTTTGTCTTCTGATTTTCAATGCATTTTATCGGGCTAAATGCAGTTCTCATTTTCTTTGTAAGACACAACTTTTGAGACCCCGGGCGTTTCTGAATTCAAAAGTTAAAATAATTGACACACCCTAGTGTACGCACATCTACCGGATCTACCGGATCTGCCCTGATGATGGACACTGGAACGCTGTCCGAAACGTTGGCTAAAGAAGGAGGTAGTTCAACACGGCATAACACCCCAAAAAAAAATAACGAAAATATCTTTTCTAGTTATTGATATTTTTAATATTCGAAAGTTACCTGAATAATGAATGAAATGATACCATTAGCTTAAAAGCTAAAATATTTATATCAAAGAAATTAAATAGAGAAATAGCTGCGTAATTGAAATAATAAGCTCACCGATTGAGAGTTTTTCTGCTTGATGCAAATAGGTTTCTTATTGCTTTACAGAAAAGATTTGATATAATTTAATATCTCTACAGCGGTTAATTGTGAGGATTTGTGCCGTTAAATATCGTAATCAGATAGAGGAAAAACGATTCAATTCATATATTATACTAGCAGACCCGGCTACACGTTGCTGTGGCTAACGAAACACAACGCCATTACCCAACCTTTATAAAATCCACACCACCCGCTTGCCAGCTGCCCGCTGCCCGCTGCTTGAATTGAATATTTGAATTGCTCGTGTATTATATATATATATATATATATATATATATATATACCTTCCTCTTGAATCACTCTATCTATTGGTGAAAACCACATGAAAATCCGTTGCATAGTTTAAAAGAGTAAGATGAAAACACATCCGACACATCTAACAATTATCGTTATATTTCAACCTACTTACACAAAACCGTGAAAAATTAAATATGATATTATTTTCATAATATTATTAAGCTGACCCGGCCACGCGTTGCTGTGGCTAATAAAACACATAAGTCATCTACTGGATGGTTATTAGGTAGGAGTGAATTCTTTTTTTTCACTGGACGGTAATGTAAGAGTCAAAATTTGGTGCCGTTTAGGTTTAATTTAAGCCATGTAAAATATTATTCAATTTTTTTTAGGGTAACTGCCTCCGCAACGGCATTGAATTTACGAAAATAGTCGGTTTTACACTCTAATTGGAAGTCATGTTTATGTACGATATTTTTTAATAAACATACTCATTTTTATCAAGAAAGTTTACTTGGTATAAATATAGATTCGACACAAAATAAAAAGAAGTTCGAATTTGTGTTTTATAATTTAAAAATAAAAGGGAGAGAGGAAGCGCGGGAGGTGATACTTAGCTTGCTTGCTCTCTTTGTTCGGGGCTCGGATCAGTCGCACGCTCGTTTGTCGTTAAAATTACGTTCGATATTCTTTCATGGCAACTATGCAAAGAACTCGGAGTGTATTCAAATGTCCTCTATTTGGTGATGTTTGTGAGATGAAAGAGAACTTTCTACCTACTTACGAAGATGCAGTAAAATACTATTATGAGTGGACGAGACATCAACTGAAATTGCAATCAGAAACTGGAAAAGAACCAATTTTTGTTGAGATAGCAGATATAGTAATGTCGAAATTGAAAATATATGGCACACTGCATCTATTCCTACATTGACGCGAACAAGGATCGTTCCAATGTTGAAAGCATATCATTTAAAGTGCAAAAATCTACTCAAGTCTATGAAGATGAAGAGGCTCTCCCTGGACAAGTTAAATAGTTTTCAGAAAAGCAGTAAGATACTTTTTGATATTTCAGTATGCAAGTACAAAGCATTCGCTCAATGTATATATGCTAAGGTTAAAAAGGTTCCCAAACAAAAGCAAACTTTTTTGACCGATCAAAGAACGTCTCGGGTAATGGTAATCAGCGGAATCGACGTAACTGCTATAAAGATGTTGCAAAAGACTCTAAAAAGGAACCTATCTCACTGATTCAAGAGCCGGGATCCATTTACATGGGATACGTGGTACCTGATATTGGTACAGCAAAAGGAATAGATATCGTGATAACAGGGTTTCTGTTACATAAAGAAGTTTCCCAAGATAGATTTTATGGCAATTGATTGTGATGGTACGAATTTTAATACTGGAAAGTATGCTGGAATTATAAGACTGCTTGAGAAAAGGCTACAAAAACCACTTCAGTGGATAATTTTTTTACTCCACATTAACGAACTGTCTTTGAGACATCTGTTTTTTTTATCTCAATGGGTGTACTTCGGGACCTAAATCTTATATTATACTAGAAACCTGTAAAAAGCTGCTTGTTAAAAATTTTGAACGCATCGAAGGTCAAATGCTACCAGAAATGGCCAAAGATCTGAGTCCAGACCAACAGTACTTGTATAAAATTGTCTCGGCTGTAGTTTCAGATGAATTTCCAGAAGACCTAGGCAATAAATTTCCAGAAAAAACTATCACATGCCCGTTGGATCACCGAATACTACGTTTGTATGTATCTACTGAAGAACCATCTGAAAATTTGAAAACTCTGGCTACTTTTGGGGTTAAAGTTTACCCACCGTTTTGGTTCTCAATTAAAAGTAAACC
Organism: Limnephilus marmoratus; assembly: GCA_917880885.1. NCBI lineage: Eukaryota > Metazoa > Arthropoda > Insecta > Trichoptera > Limnephilidae > Limnephilus > Limnephilus marmoratus. Next base: position 23,832,217 of record OU862919.1, on the reverse strand, counting down.
ATCATGCAAAGATGGCACGTGTTATCTGTTCAATATTATTAAGGCCTCCAGTTACCTGCCAGAAACTCTAAAAAAATTATAGATCCTGTTATCCAAAGAAACGACTACTTTGCCATCCTGAAAGGATTCTTCTTGCGATGATAACAGATGATAAAAAAAACATGTTAGAGAGCTGACAGCCCTCCTAAAGGCACGCAGTACTACTCAACCTCCAACACCTAGACTGTTTCAAGTTCCATTAATAGATTTTAATGCTTCTACATATAGTGATTTAATTAATTGGCAGGAAAACTTAACCGAACCACCGATTTTGAAAAACTTATTGGACTAGGAAATTCAGAATGTCGTGGAATCTGGTGGTGAAAACGAACTATTGTTTATAAGGCTTCCCTGCCATACCCAAGCTGTTGAAAGAATACAATGGAGGTTTCCATTTCTCAGTGGATAAGAAAGTCGCGATTAGGTGCAATAAATGCCAAGCTGGAATCGCGAAATCAAATGCCTAAATTTGAAATTATAAAGGATTTTAAACCTAAATAATAAATCTATAATTTTTCGAGTTTGTTTCAAATTTCTTTTTTTTTACAGCAATGCCTTAATAAATATCTTAATTATATATTGTTTATCATTTAACACCTACTTACCACTAAATTAATCACAATGTATCGCCTTATAAACTTTAAACTTTTTTACCCTAATTTTCAATTTTTGAAGTCACTGCGGAGACTGAAGATCTTAATCAAATGAAATGAAAAATCCCACGTATTTTTACTTTAACATAAGGCACAAATCCCCCCCTCTTAGAACTCTGAATCTTAAAAAAAAATTTTTTTCATACATCCGTGCTCCACCCTAATGGTTATCCAACCTTTATAACCACCGCCGTATTTAAGTTTATCGCGAAGAGACAGACATATGCCGCGGAGGACTTTTATTTATAATGGTGTGAAAGATTATAATAACATGCATGAAATGCTTGAGGTAACTAACGTATTTAAATTAATAAGGATTAATACTGTATCCGTCTAAATAACTTTTCAATTACCGCAATGTATGTCACCATTTTTTTAGAAGATATAATGGGTATAGTATGCTATCCGTAAAAGATAGATATATGCCATCGCGGACTTTTTTGTAGATCTATAAAAGAGTATTATTTGTTTATTAATTGTTTTATTATATCCCAAATGGATTAGGCAGCGTTTTCGATGAAAGCCACCAGGCGGCTCGATTTTTTCCGACACTTCTAACAATTATCGTGATGTTTCAACCAATTTACACAAATCCTTGACAAATTACATACCTTAACCTTCCTCACGAAACACTCTATCTATTGGTGAAAACCGCATGAAAATCCTTTCAGTAGTTTTCGAGTTTATCGCGAACAGACAGACAGACAGACAGAAAGACGGCGCGGGGGACTTTACTTTATAATATGTAGAGATGAAGTGTTTGTTGCCCTAGTTTGTAAATATGTATTTTTAAAAATGTCCAAAATTTTCCGTTCACTATGGTGGTTGTATGAGATTATCATATTATTGTCAGATTATTCGTAACCCGGAATTTTTTATCTTTAAAAAGTAAAAAAAATAACAAAGGTTTCTAAATGCAATAATTTGTCTCATTTATTTTATTATTTTGGTACTATTTTACCTGTAGTAGATGTGTGGGATGATAGGTGGGATCCTTCAGTTGAAATCAAATGCCGCATTGAGCAAGCTCGTGCAACCTTTATCCACATGAAAAAAATGTTCTGCAGTCATGATCTCAACCTTGGATTACGAATGCGAATGGTCAGATGCTACGTGTTTTCGATATAATTTTATGGAGTGGAAGCATGGACGCTTACTGAAGAACTAATTAGGCGACTTGAGGCATACGAGATGTGGATCTACAGAAGAATACTTAGAATAAGCTGGATGGACAGGGTTACAAATGAAGATGTTATGGTTCGGATGAATAAAGAAAAGGAAGTAATTAAAACTATAAAAATCCCAAAACTTCAATATCTTGGACATGTGATGAGACATCTAGAGAAGTATGAGATCCCGCATATCATAATGCAGGGAAAGATTGCCGAAAGACGGGGCCCTGGAAGAAGGAGAACCTCATGGCTGAAAAACCTGAGACAGTGGTTTGGCCAGTCTACCGTGGAGCTGTTCCGGGCCGCAGTAAACAAAGTCCACATATCCAACATGATAGCCAACGTCCGTTGAACGGACAGGGCACAAGAAGAAGAAGAGAAGAAGATATGTGATGCGGCTAAAGGAAGCCTGCTTAGCCTTGTTTTCTGACCAGGTGAAATTAGCCAGATACTTTCCAATATTCATCTTTTCCTTTCCATCTCTTACCCTTCCCCACTCCCCCTATCGAGTTTTTTTTAACGATAAACCTTGAGAGTGTCAAACGTTAATCTCTCAAGCACTTCTGAAATATCACAGATAAGCGAAAGGTTTATGTCTTAACCCCGAACCAACGTTGTTAATCCTAAAACCAGAGGCATAACGACAGATTTAAGGCCCGGATCAAAACCTTACTATCCATGAATTTTATTGTATGAAATCTACATAATTATCTATAGATTAACTAACTTTCTTTTTATTAACATGCATTATTTAAAAATGAAATAATTATTGAAGAAGAAAATAACAATAATAATCTAATCGAAAATATGAAAGAGAAAAAGACACAGAAAACAGAAAAAGACTATGGTCGCAACTGGGACTCGAACTAACTCGTCTAACTGGGACGTGCGCGTTAACCAATTTCGTTATTGCCACTTTCTGTCAAGCCGTCGTAATAGTCAATCTCATATTTCAAATTTTAGAATTAACAATATTATTTTTAACTAATTATTTTTCCATATTATGGTCAACTACCATTGGAAACAATCATTCTAAGAATTGGTTTGTATCCTAGATAGCGTCTCGGATAAAAGTATCCGAATTTACCTGACTTTTTATAAAAGTCTAAATGAATATTCATTTTTTTATAAGAAGTATTATTTTTTATTGAGTATTCTGAGAGGTTTGGGTTCGAGTCCCAGTTGCGACCATTGTCTTTTTTCTGTTTTCTGTGTCTTTTTCTCTTTCATATTTTCGTTTTGATTATTATTGTTATCTTCTTCTTCAATGATATATCACGTTGATGGGAATAACCTTAAAAATTATAAAAAGAGAGTTTTTCTTATAAAAAATGAAATAGATTTCTTTTGGTATGATAGTGTATTAACTAAAATGGTAATAGATAGGCCGAACACCTTTTGTAAGAACAAATAATGCTTTCATTGTCTTAGAAACGGTGAATGACTTCATATACCTATGTAGACTCGTCTATAAGTGATGAAAGAGGCTGTGAAACAGAAGTGAGAAGAAGAATTTGCATGACAATATATGCCATGAGCAAAATGCAAAAGACCTGAAGGCGTAAAGAAGAGGTGCTGATTCCCCCCATATTTGTATACGGTGTGGAAACAAGGACACTTAAAGTCAGCGAAAGAAAGCGGATAGAGATCCTTGAAATATCGTGCTGGAGGGATCAGAATTCAATGGACATACAAGGGTACAAATTTAGCTATTCTTGAAGATATAGGCTTCAACAATAGTTTTAATTGACTTCCTACAACGCATTTTAAGATATTATGCTCGTCAAAAACTAAGGATTCCAACTTGGAGAAACTCATACACCTGCAAATTGAAATGCAGGAGAAGCAAAGGAAGGTCACCAATGCACTGGAGTGGCCAAGTATCACTAGCGCGTGGTATATCAGCGTCTAAGGCTCTTCATGCAGCGCAGAACCGCGAGGAGTGGAGGAGCCTTGTCCACCATAGAACTTGGAGTTTGGGATACGAACCTCATGAACTGATTGTGAGTTATATGCAATATGGGTATTATACTTGTCAAAAATATTTGTGCACCTACGTTGAAATTTCTTTCTCTTTCGTACCATGTAATGGCCTTATACATTTATGATTATACTGTGATATTGGAATAGCGGAAATATAGTTAATTAAGTGTAATTTTAACTGACTGTTAATACATCTGAAGTCTGGTGATGGTTAAGAGAAACCTGACAACCTTTCACGGTTCTGCTCTTCAATCTTAGCCTACATTTTTTCCCTCTTTTATACTGTCTCTCATATGTATGTCAAGACGTCAGAAGCACGTTCGTTAAATGAACCTGGTTCATAGTATAGATATCAGTTGCAGTTCATGCTGTGAGGTTGTGCCTCACCCAAAAAATAGAAAAAAAAAAATACATGTATCCAGTATCCATACATTCAAAACATCCGAAAACTTTAATTTAAATGTTAAATGTAACCAATTTATAAATTGTATAAGTTTTAAAGTTACTGCAATTTAAATATCATCCTTTAATATTTTTGTATTTCACTAGGACTGATTGTCTTTATATTACGTTACTTATCACGCCAGTGCCAGTGCAGCGCAGCCAGCCACACGTGGATTTTCACTCGCCGCGTGAACGCAGTACATTAATACCCTAGTGAGGCAGAGATAGGGCCCGCCCCCGAGAGTCACTGAATTCATATACGTGTAGTGAAGAAGTCACACAGAATCGAAATTTGCGATTGCCGACACGGTCGCTTGTTTTTTAGTTTGAGGCGCGCCTCAAAAAACGAATGCTTCCGAAGTAGAGCCGATCATTTACGATTAGCTCTAGCGCTCTAGTGACCAAGTTTTGTTTGGTTTTGTGATTATTTGTGATAGAACGTGGCAGCACGTACCTACGGAGTATGGCTATTTGGATTAATTTAGTAGGGCAAATTTTAAGTTGACGGACTATCATTATTATCTATTATCATTATAGTTTACGTAGGAAACAGTTTCTTTGTTTTTCTAGGTAGGTGAAAAAAGGCTTATCCCTCCCCACTTTTCAACCCCGCAATCCGCCACTGATAGCTATATGTATATTCGTATTTTATGCTAAAAGCTGCCGTATTTTATAAATTGATCCTTTGATACCAGATGAAGCTCTAACTACGCTTCGAAATTGCATTTATTGAGTGATCCGGTGCCTCCGGAGTAAAGCTTTGGAAGCGCCCGCGGAAAACATGGCCAAAGTGCTGCAGTATAGAGGGAACCCAGATAATAATAATATTATTTATGGAATATTATTTTATTTTTATTTTTTATTTTTTATTTATCTATATTAAAATATATTAACAATGGTTTTATTTGTATGCCTGTCTCACTAGGGTATACCTGTGTCGAGACAGGCGTACAGGTATATAAATGAATATAGTAGTTACAAGGATATTTCAGGTAAAATACATATTATGAATAGAATTAAAACAGAAGGGTGATTGGAAGGGTGGTAAATCTTTTAAAGAGAGTTATTTTATAAATGTTGGAGATGGAGTAATGAAATAAATTCTGCCTAATCTATTTATAGGTTAAATTTGACAGAATTCCATTATTTTCATTTATTTTATATGGGTTAGGTTGTATGTGAATAGTTATTTCTGTCTATGTGTGATTTATTTTACAGATATTTGTGATAGTGTGGCGTCCAATACTTATAATCCATTTTTTAATATCTTGTTTGAATTTTGTAAAGGAGTCACTTTGTCTGATCGTAGTTGGTAGTGTATTGTAAAGTTTGCAAGCTATGTATTTAGAGTGTCTTTGCCCGAAGGTGGTTTTGAAAAAAGGAGTTTGGAGAAGTTCGTTGTTTTTGGCTCGGGTATTGTGTATTGTTTGTGTAGCTTTGTATGGTGTTTTGTTGTTTTTGTGTAAATTAAGTAATATGGATCTTGAGTAGAGCTGTTTTATGTCCATAACGTTGAAGGAATTGAAGATAGTATCAGTGCTGGTAGTAAGCGGCATTTTAAGAATTATTTTTATGATTAGTTTTTGTGCTTTCATGATGGGATCAAGGGCATTGGAATATGCATTACCCCAGGCTAGAATTCCGTATTCGATGTGAGATTGGCACAAAGAGTAATATACTGTTTTTAAGAGTTTTAGGTTAAGGAAATTGCGTGTTTGTTTGAAAAAGTATATAGATTTTCGGATTTTGTTTGTAGTGTTATGTATATGTTGCTTCCAATTCAGGTGTGTATCGAAGGTTACTCCTAAATATTTGATAATGTTTACTTGCTCTAGGCATGGGCAGTCACAGTTCCGGTTTAGAGATGAATTTTTACATTTGTGTATTTTTAATGGCGGGGCTAGGTTTGACTTTGGGATATTGGTGAGACTAGACAGTAAGTATTTGGTTTTCTGTACATTTAGAGTTAAAATGTTCAAGTCAAGCCAATATTTTACCTGTTGAATTCCTTCCTCCGCTTTGGAATATGCGGTAAGCCAATCTTTTGCTTGGAAGAGTAGGACAGTGTCATCGGCGAAACTGACAATAGTGGCATCGATATCTAGGTTGCATAACTCGTTAATATATATTAGGAAGAGTGTTGGACCTATAACACTGCCTTGAGGGACCCCGTAACTAATGGGCAAATTCTGGCTCTTTGTGGTACTGAGTTTAACGCATTGGGATCTGTCAGATAAGAAGCTGGAGAGGAGGCCTAATTCTTTGTTCCTAATACCTATATTAAACATTTTGCGTTTTAATTTGCTGTGTGAGATTGTATCAAATGCTTTACATAGGTCGAGAAATACCGATAGACATTTCAAGCCCTTATCCAGGTGGCTAGAAATATGGTCAGTGACCGTGGCTATAGCATCATTGGTGCTTTTATGTTTTCTGAATCCAAATTGCCGCGGCGATATTAAGTTATTGGTTTCCAGATATTCCATGAGACTATTATTGACGATCTTTTCGAATACTTTTGAGAGGGAATTTAGCAACGTAATAGGACGATAATTACTTATATCAAGTTTGGAGCCAGTTTTAAAAATAGGGATAATGAGACCTTGTTTTAGAATGGTGGGAAATAGCCCTTGGCGGATGCTAATATTAAGTAGATGCGTTAATGGTTTAAGTATAACAGGGGCAATTTTTTTAAGAACATTGTTAGATATTTCATCAATGCCGGTTGATGAAGAGTTTTTGAGCGAGTTTATTACTATAGAAATTTCTTTCTCTGTAATCGTTTTAAGAACAAAGCGGGTTGGGAAATCATCATTGGTCGCGTGGTCACTTGGACCAAGCGTATCGTTATTTATTTGGATTTTTTTTGCTAGTTCCGGACCTATGTTTGTAAAGTACTGGTTTATGTGATTGACAATTGTGTTGGGGTTCGATGTAAAGTCTACAGTGATATCTTTGATATTGAGAGAGTTTAAGGTGTCGGTGGCTTTATTTGAATTGGTAGCTTCCTTGAGGACTTTCCATATTTTTTTAGGGTCATTGTTGCATTCGGAAATTTTTTTGTTGTAATATAGATTTTTGGCTTTCCTAATGACTTGTGTGCAGATATTACGGTATCTTTTGTAGAAGTTATGGAGTGTGATGTCATATGGGTTTGTGGCACATTTTTTGTGTATGGAATTGCGTTTCCGAATGCAGTTGATTATAGTATGGTTTATCCAAGGTTTGAGAGGTTTGATCGCTTTAGGAATGGTGTTTGTGGTGATTTTGGTGTTTTGGACAAGGATGTCTTGTAGGTAGGTAGAGAAGTAGTTCCAGGCCTCCTCTATGTTAGTTTTGTTATAGAGTGTGTCCCACGATTTGGAGTTAATCGTTTTGTTAAGATTGTCATAGTTAATTGTTTTCTTTGTTATTTTAGTTGAAGGTTTGCTTTGTACGTTGTGTTTGGAACTCATTGTGAAAGAGGTGGCGTAGTGATCTGTAACTGATGACATGTGGATTTCGGAGGTGTATTGATTGGTTGATTTAACCATAATATGGTCGATGCAGGAGGAGGAGTTTGGCGTACATCGTGTTGCTGAATTGATTGTGCTTTCCATTCCGTGGAACATCAGTGTGTTTAGATAGTCTTGGCACTGGGGATGTTCGTTGTTTTTTAAAATGTTAATGTTAAGATCCCCCATTAGAATTAAGTTCTTTATTTTGTGTAGATCCGTGAGATAGCAGTTTATGTCGCGCAAAAATGAGGAAATGTTAGGTTTAGAAGGAGAGCGGTAAAGTGCAATGATACATGTGTTGACATTGTACGTTATTTGAAGACAGTTTGAGTTAGTAATATAAATTTCTTTGACATTAAATGAGTTAAGAGTGTTGTTTAATGTATATGCTACTATGCCATCGTTTTGTCTGTAGTGATTTGAGGTTTGATGGTGGGTATAATTGGGGATGTTTTTAGGAGTATAGTAAGGTGTTAGCCAACATTCTGTCAGGATAATTATGTCATATTTGATTTTAGTAAGGTCGAGTTCGATGAGGAATTGGTCAAAGTTTTTGTTTATAGATCTAATATTTTGATGGTATATTGATAAGTTTGTTTTGTTAGATGTTGTGGTAGTATTATCCATTTTGTATGATGTGTAGATTGTGTCGAAATATGTTAGGGTAATTACCCAATATTTTACGTAATTTTTTTTAAATCATCCACATGTTTAATATAAATAATTTTATCGTTCGTGATGCGCCTCATCATGATTCTCCCTTCTTTGTACCAGACATAAGCATAGTTTTTTTCTTTAGCAAATTTTTTTGTATGCCATAAAAGTTCTTTGTGATATGGGGAGAGTTCTTCTCCAATGTAAATCTTGTCTTCAGTAAGTCCTTTGATGGAAGCGTAGTTTATGTTTCTTTTCGCGGCGATGAGGTTGTCACGTACAGTTTTGTTCTTGAACTGAACCAGCAGTTTGGGGGGGGCATCAGTACGTCGGTCCGGTATTCTTTTAGCTTCGGTTATTTCATTATAGTTGATTTCTACGCCAGCCGCTGCAGCAACTCTTATAACTATTTCAGCCGCCTCTTCGCCACTTGAATGTTTAATCCCGGCTATTTCCAAGTAATTTGAGCGGAATTTTGTTTCAATTTCAGATAGTTTTATTTCCAGATGTTTTATAGTGGTATTTTTGTCTTGTTGATCTTTTTTGATGATTGCTATTTCATCTTCAATTTTTTTGTTTTGACTAAGAGTTAGGTCTATCTTTTTTATTAGCTCGTCATATTGATTGCTTATAAATTCTATGCTTTTTTGTGTTTCCGCTGTGATTTTTTCCATTTTGGATATAATTTCTTTTTTAATATTTTCCATATTTTTGGCGATGTGTACGATAATTTGTTCCATATTAATATCGCCTAATTCAGGTGCATTTTTTCCTGTAGATTTGGTCGTCTTATTAACATTGTGATTATCCTCTTCTGAATCGCTAGATGTCACTTTTTTTTGCAAATTATTCTTCCTGTTCATCTTGGGAAGGTTTGGAGCTCGGATATTTAATGAGAAAAAATAAAAATATCAAAGTTCTTCTGGATTAGGTAGGATTCGATCTCGGTCCGTTAGGTGTGCCTGAGCGATCGCGTTAGCCACTACACTATTGACCACGTATGACATATTAGATAATACTCCATAAATATGAGTTACTAAAGCGTGGGATTGGATGAGTGTAGGTAGCTTCAATTAATGCACTACACGCGCATAAAATCAAGAGAGCTGACTGCTGAACACCCGATAATTTAGTGGGGACCTTAACTGAAAGCAAAATGGAACTTGTAATAATTAATGGAAAAATTGAGAGAAATTCAAAATGCTTTTGGGATTAAAATTTTTGTATTTTTAATGGGAATTTCAATGACCAATTCACATTTTTTAAAATTCATTGCTAAATGTTTACTACTAGCTGCGTCTCTAAATTACTGAGCAATCAAGGAAATCGTCAAACACGGTGTGATGTAATATTAAATGTGTTAAGTCTTCAATATGAAAAAAAAATTACAACGACGATATTTCGAATATGAAACCCAATTATAAAAATCGGATAAGAGCATAGTTTAAAAAAATGTGAATTCTGCACAAGAGTCCCAATTTCTACCAACTGTCCATAGCCATTGCGGATATTATTTTATTCAGGTTCTCCATAAAACAGTTATACACTGAAAAATTATGGAGAAGATCACATTTTTTTAAGTGCATGGGGGGGCAGTTAAACTATGTTGTGACGTACGTCAAAAGATAGTTTCTGAATTCTCTGTAGGTGACATTGAAGATGTCGATGCTCAATGCACAGTCGTTAAGTAGTTGAGTCGCCCTGCTTAAATGGTGCATTCTGATGGGCAGAAGTTCTCGCTTTCGGAGCATAAAAAAGTGCATGGGATCTCACACGAGTATACGCGTTAGGGACGTATAATTTGATCTCTTTCAATATTAACGGATTTAGTATGGTACCGGAGATTAACTTAAAAAAATGTTTGCCAAAAAATATTTTTGGCGGGCTTCTAGGGTGTTAAAATCGAACATTCCTGTTAAGAACAATGATGGATACAGGAATGAATGGGTAGTATGTATAATATGTATATTCCCTCACATACAGGTAACGCGTAAACCTTTTCTGCACTTTTTCTATATCTAGGATAGGGTTTGTTCAGAAGGGGCCCAAAAGAAAGAGCTATATTCTAAGATGCTGCGGACAAGTGCTTCATATGTTTTTCGTATTGCAATTGCATTAGTAAATGATTAGTAACAAATCCCAGCATTTTTTTGGGGCGGAAGATATGTGTGATTTGAAAGAGAGATTTGCTTCGAAAATCACGCCAAGGTCGCGAATCTCGTTTTTGCGTGTTAGTACATTTTTATTAATGTGGTATGGGAATAGAAATGTAAATTTGGATTTTGTAAATGAAACGACATCATTGTAAAGAATGTGGCATCTGGAATTGGGGTACGATATGATACTAACTACAGGAGCGATTATGGTCGAAAAATGGACCACTTTTATTTTTCTGCGATTAATAGCGGTCTAAAATTGGACCACATTTTCCTACCACTGTAAAACATTTATTGTAATTATGTAACACATTTCCATGGCCAGCCATTTATTTTTAAACGAAGACATTGCGATGCTTTATCTGTTATGATCATAGATATCGCAAATCCGAACTTCATAGACTATTTTAGAAAGATGTTAAAAATAAATTTTTAAAATGTATATTTTCCCGCGATTTTTAGATCAGCTGTTTACGGTTAAAATTAAATGCCTTTACTATAGATATGCACATTTAAGAAGAGATGTGAAAGAGGAAGGTGGGGAAGTACCTAGCTATTCAGATCTGGTCACCAAACACGACTAAAGCCATTTTAAGCAACGTTTTGATTCTGGTGGTCTTTCACCAGGGCGATATTGAAAGTATCTTACGCTCTGGAACGTTTTTTTTTGCATTCGCTCCACACAGGAGGCCTTGAGGAAAGAAAGTCCTTCAGGGCATCATTGGTGATTCAATTCAATTCATTTAAATTATTTATAATTTTTTAAAACATTACAAAATAAAATTTCAATTTCAATTCGTTTTAAAAGAGACAAAGAATAAGATTTAAACAGATTTAAGCAATTTATACTTCAATGAAGCACAATCATACTAACAACAGCAAAGCTTGTTGTCTGAATTGTGCTTCATTGATATTAAACATATTGATATTCGAAGTAATTCTATTTAACAACAAGACAGCTCTCCCGACTGGCATAACCACTGGCAAGTTAGTTCTGCAAGCCGGGAGATAAAACAGTCTATGCTGTCGGTGACTGAGATAACCATCGGGAACATAGAAACTAATGCTCTCCATGATAGCCGAGTTTTCGAACCTTCCACGAATCAGTCTGAAGAAATGTGTTACAATGAGCACATCCCTTCTGACCCGTAGAAGGTTCACATCAAGCATGCCCAAGAGAAAGTGGGTAGGGTAGATCCACGGATAGTAGCCATACTTCCTCAGGTAAAGAAATCTCAGAAATTTCTTCTGAACTCTCTCCAAAATGAGGGAATACTTCCCTTGGTGTGGGCTCCAAACCACCGACCCACCCTCAAACCTACTCCGCGATGCTGTGTGGAGGGTTTTTTTTGGAAAAGGAAAGAGAGTCGTCTGCTAAGTCATCAAACGTAGCGAACCACTTGGAATGACCTACGGCTGGGGTGTTGGTTATGCAATAGACTCTTACACTATAGAATAGTTCCTGGGGCGGCGGTAACCATACCCGCCTCCCAGATTGAAAACTGTGCTGAGAATATATTACTAGTATGTTTGCATATATTTATTTATTAATTTTCGGGAAATCGACAGTTTGCATTTATTTCAGTTTGTACATAGTGTTAAATAACCAAAATAAAACCAATTATGGATTTCCTCCTTGTGACTTTACTTCTACTGAGACAGCATAATAGGAATAAGTAAATTTATTTTATAAAAAATGGAATATGTATCCAAAATTATATGAAACAAATATATATATACTTAAACAATTTTTAAAAATTTTTTTATGTAAAATGAAAAATTACAAAACACATATTATTTTATTTCAATTAGTGTGATATAGCACACAAAAATTAAATAAATTTTATACACACAGCTGTGGCGGCCACTTTTGCCAAATTCATGGCGCCGCCACTGAACTACACAGAACGCGCTAGAAGCACACTACGAAATATCTACAGCCAGGTACCGCGCGCCCGCTGGTACATGTCTACCCACAGCGGCTAATAATTCCGCCACTTACGCGAAAGGCCTCGAACGCGTGGCTGTGATATTCAACCGTACTGCTTTAAGGCTCTACAACCGGGCCCGAAGAGAAGAAGATGGAGAGATACGAAATTTCGAATGTTAGAGGAGAGCGCTAACATTTGCAGCGACAAAATCGATGCGAAAATTGCGAAAATGTTTAATAAAACACGACTCGTTTAAAATAAAGCAAAAATCTCGCGGGCATTATCTTAAACAGCATTTAAAGAAACACTGTGAATTTTTTCATACATATAACTTGTAAAATAACTGAAACAAACGTGTTAATAATAATTTTTGGAGCATACTTTGCGATTTTTTTCTATCGAGGGAATTTTATATAATTTGCGTTTCGGCGCGGGCAAAGTCTAGATATTATCTTCAAGAATAACACATATTTTTTTAAGAGCTTTAAAACTTACCGTGTTTAAGGGAAATATGTAATAAATCGGTACAAATCCGGGTTGCGGGCCCTTAAATGAAGATATTTATAATGGATACCCCTTCCTTCCAAATAATAATTTTCATCCCCCAAATAATACTTAACGATAATTTAATTAAAAGCCGAGAGGTGTATTAAAGGGTGCCAATCTGCATCATTTCAACTCGCGCCGAGGCCTGCTCCTGACAAAAAAGGCTCTGAGAGTGAAAAGAGAACCCTTTGATCCCTTCAGTGCCGTTATTTGTCCACCGGAATAAAAACGATTTCTGAATATTCTTATGTTTGAATGAAGCTGAATCGGTGAGGTTTTAAAGGTTTTTCGTGTTTGCGTTTTTTAAATAATATAATATCGTAGACGGTCCCTTTGGTGCCGATTTAAAAGGCAAAGTTTTTCTTTCATGGCTGATATTCAAATTTCAGATTTTAATTTGGGATACCTTCTATGAAGTTTAATATTTTCACGACTGGACTATTCTGCCTCTAATTTAAATCCCAGAATTTTTCTTTCTTTAAATAACGAAATCATCATCGAAAATACTAATTTCGCTTGTGTGTCTGTCGGTAACACTGGTAAAATGAACTTTTTAGAAGTCGGATTTGTTTTGAATTAAAGTATAATTAATTTATTTATTTATTTAGTACTAGCTGACCCGGCCACACGTTGCCTAACGAAACACAACGACATCTACTAACAACGAATTTACCCAACATTTATAACCAACGCCATCTGTTTTGCATACAAATCAAATCAAAATCACCCACTTGGTCACAAAATCTCGACAAGTTATATACCTAAGCCTTCCTCATGAATCACTCTATCTATTGGTGAAAACCGCATGAAAATCCGTTCTGTAGTTTTCGAGTTTATCGCCAACAGACGCGGCGGTCGACTTTAATTTATAATATTTAGAGATTTAGAGAGCGATTTTGGTACAAGCACTTTAATAATAATATTTTTCAAGGAGACTTATTGAGCCCTCTTTGGTTTTGCTTAGCATTGAATCCCCTTTCTAAAATGTTAATTAAAAGCAAGTTTGGAATAAAAATTAAGGGTAATACAAGAGAGAGTAGTATAGTTTCACATCTATTATATATGGATGATATAAAATTATTTTCAAATTCTGAATCAAATTTAGAGAAAATGATTAAGGTAGTTAAAATTTTTTCAGATGATATTAAAATGACTTTTGGTTTAGATAAATGTAAAACTATCCATATAGAGAAAGGCAAAATTGTAGATGGAGACGAGGGTATATTTAGAAATTTCAAAATTCAAAGTATGAAAGGGGATGAGGTTTATAAATATTTAGGATACCCGCAATCGAATAGATTAGATCACACTAGTATTAAAAATGATATTAGGATTAAATTTCAAACTAGGATCAGAAAAATTTTAAAATGCAATCTATCTGCTAAAAATTTAGTAAAAGCAATAAATACTTGGGCAATACCTCTACTAACGTACTCATTTGGCATAATTAAATGGTCCAATACAGATTTAGATAGTTTAGAACGATTAATTAGAACTACGTTAACAAAATTTAATTGCCATCATCCAAATTCAGCTATAGAACGAATTAATTTACCTAGAAATTTAGGAGGTAGAGGTGTAGTCAAAATAACATCTTTGAAACACAATCAGGTAGAAATGCTTAGAAATTTTTTCCATAGGAAAGCTAATAGCTCAGAAATGCACAAAATAATTTGCAAGGCAGATAGAAATATTACACCTTTAAATTTATATGACGAGAATGCCAACATTCTTATAAATACTAACCAGGAATTATTAGATTCCTGGTCAAATAAAATTATTCACGCAAAACACTTCAATTATCTCAACCAAACGTATGTTGACAAACTTTCGTCAAACAAATGGTTGAGTATTGGAGAGTTGAGCGCAGAAATAGAAGGATTTATGCTTGCCATTCAAGATAGAGTCATTAATACTAAAAATTATAGAAAGCATATAATCAAAGATATAAATCAAATTGATGATTTATGTAGAAAATGTTTGGCTTTTCCCGAAACTATAGAACATATTATATCGGGATGTTCTATATTAGCGCCTTCCGAGTATACATTTAGGCACAATCAGGTTTTAAAAATAATTCACCAAAGTTTGGTAATTAAACATAACTTGATTGATTGCCGTAATGTAGTACCTTATTATGAATATGAACCAAATTCATTTATAGAAAATGAATTTTATAAAATATATTATGATAAAACTATACTAACAGACAGAACAATTAGTCATAATAGACCTGATATAGTTTTACATGACAAAATTAAAAAAATAACTTATATCATTGATGTAGCTATTCCAAATTCCTGTAATATTCAAAAAACTGTTTCTGAAAAAATTAGAAAATACACAGATTTAGGAAATGAGATTAAAAGAATTTGGCATTCTCGGACTATAAAAATATTACCATTTGTTATTTCGGCCACTGGCATAATACCTAGGAATCTGATTCAAAATTTAAGCATATTAGATTTGTCAAAGAATTTGTATATAAAAATGCAAAAAGCAGTAATTTTAAATACATGTAGGATTACAAAAGATTTTTTAAATATTTATATTGAGGGATCAGTAGGATTTATAGGTTCAATTAGAAATGCCACAGAGCCGAACCCTCTGATATGAAAATATCTGGAGTCGGTGAATTATATTCCCATTTGGTCTCTAGTGGGTTGACATGTTGTTCTTGTATTGTTTTGTATTTATAATACTTATATAGTGCAATTGCATAACGTGGATTCACTAGATGATCATTTGGGGAAGTGTATGAAAGGGTTTAGTTTTTCCTTCTTTTTTTTTTTTTTTTTTTTTTTTTTTTTTTTTTTTTTTTTTTTTTTTTTTTTTTTTTTTTTGGGGGGAAAATTTAACCCGGACATTTAAATCTGGTGCGTAAAAAAAATATATATGTACCTTATAATTATTTAAAAAAAAAAATTATTAATGTGTATTTCTTTTTCTTGTAATCTTGACAACTAAAGTCGGATTTTTTGATTTTGTCAATGTTCAGCCATCTTCCATTTCCATTTTAAAGACAGCGTTATTTACTAATTAACTAGATGTACTAATATGATTTTTATTTGTAACAAAAATAATTAAAAAGAAATACAAACATTCCCGGGTTACGAATAACTCAACAATGTTTGAAAATCTCCTACTACCACCACTGTAAGCGGAAAATTTTACTTGTCGTGATGGAGGACTTAGCCAGTTGAGGAATCGAACACGCGAGGCTCGGGTAAGACCCAAACGCGATGCCCACTCAGCCACAGCGTGCGCTAGAAGTAAAATAAGTATTGAAATTTTTTGTTGTGTCCGATTTTAAGCTCCGTACGAAACCTGTCCGATTTTAAGCTCCGTACGATTATTAATTAGATGTCTTCACAATAGTCGTCAATCTCATAAAATTACTCCGCAGTGGTCTCGCGATCGGTACGGGATGACGTCAGAGACGTTTTGATGTGGATTTATTCATTATTGTACATATAACCAAATACAATGAAACTATATTCAGAATTGGCATTGAATCCTAAGAGTCGTTATTTTTTTCCCCAAGTCCCCAATTGTCTAGAACTGTACATAATATGGTAGATACAAGCGAACAAAAATAATAGCACTAATAATAAGTAACGTAAGAATTATATTTCAAAGGCGACAGTAGGTAAGTAGAACAACAAAATAAGATTGTTTTATTAACACAAACAACAGAAACAAAGTTATTTCACGTTTTCCGCTAGAACAGAGACGATACAAGATACAATAAGTAATAAATTAAGTTTATCGTCGTTCAAGCTACATGTTCGTTGATGAAAAAACAAAATGGGTGGAATTTTTTTTTTTAAAAATATGCTTATAAATTTTTTTTTTAAATTTTTTATTTATTTTATTTTTATTTTAGCATATAAAATATAATGTACATAATGTAATAATTTGCGTACATGTTCATGTTCAAATATGTTAATACCACTCTTCCATAGAAGCATTAGCTTGTGTCTGGAAGAGTAGTGTACATTTTTTAATGCTATATTATGTTATAAGTTCTTAAATTACAATGTGAATGTAAAAAACAATAAGTTGTAAGTTCGGTGATATAAGTATTTATCTCCTAATAAACAATTATAAACAATTATAAACAATTATAATTATAAGTATTTATCTACTAATAAACAATTTTACTATTAGGATAATGTATCTAGAATTATTGTAATTAGTTGCTAAAAACAAAACAAAATTTAACTTATTTGAAGAACGGAGTATCACTTGGAAACTGAGTTATAAGTTATTCTGGAGATTAGATTATTCGGAAACTTTTTTTTTTTTGAGATTATCTTTAAAATATTTTTTAACAGTGTTTATTAATTGGATTTTATCATTAATTTTTCTAATTTCATCCGGTAATCGGTTGAAAATAAGTCTTCCTTGATAAGTATAATAATTTTGTGCGAAGGAAGTGTTTAATTTTGGGCATGAAAAAATATATTTATGTCTAGTACGGTTTTCAGTTATAAATTGATACTTTTCTTTTTCTTTTATAATTTGAATCAATGCATTTCTATTGTACAGATCTTTGAAAGAAGGTACTTGGAATTCCTTAAATAATTGATACGTTGGGTAGTAAGAAGGTTTTTTTAATATGATTTTAATTATTAGCCTCTGCACAACTTCAATTGGGGAAAGATTAGTTTTGTATGCGGATCCCCAGCTAATGATAGCATATTGTAAAGTTGATTGAACAAAAGCGTAATATATTAGATATAAGTTTTTTACAGATAAAAAATTCTGATTCTTAAAAATATGTAAATCAATTTTCTAATTTTTTTTACAACTTGACAACTTTGTTCCTTCCATTTAAAATTTTTATCGATAATAACTCATAAATATTTGATTGTGTTTGTTGTTTTTAATATTGTGCATTTTTCGATACAATAATTTTTACTATGTGTTTTGGAATTATCATGGATGATGATATCAATGTTTTTAGGGGTATCATTTTTGTGTATTGCAAATAAAATTACAAATGTTTTATCACCACTTAGTGATAGTAAATTTACGTCGAAGAAATTCTTTAAAATATTTATGTCTTCGGTGGCTTTAAATGTTACTTTTTCCCAAGTTTTATCGCTAATTATTAGTACCGTATCATTGGCATATGAAGTAATTTGGCCATGTAGTGGTTGAAAAAATATGTCATTAACATATATGGTGAAGAGGATTGGTCCGATTACTGTACCTTGCGGGATTCCAAAGTCTGATATTTCTTTATCGCTATTAATCTGATTTATTTTTACGACTTGCGGTCGATTTTTTAGGTAGTTCAAAATCCATTTAATCGCATTGTTTTTTTCCCATATTGTTCAGTTTTTTTAGTAGAATCTCATGGGATATACTATCGAAGGCTTTTTTGAGATCAATAAATATACCGGCACATTTTTCACCTTTATCCAATGATTCGTTGATGTGTGAGGTTACATTAGCAATATAAAGTTACATCTTTTACAGAAAATATGTTAATTTGTACGTTCCAATAATTTCACCATTTTGTTACATATGTGATTTAACACCATAATAAATCTCGGCTCGTGTGTATGGGGATGTGTAATAAGTAATTAGTAATAATGTTAATTTTCCATAGTGTGAAATCGTTGTATCAGAGAGTGAGCAATGTTCCGCTTATGAATGCTGCAGCAGAATAGTGTATTTTGTCGTGTAGTTACTGCCGGTAATAGTAGGTTTATGAGTTGCAGGAGTTCGTAACAGTCGAACTTAGAGTTAAGTATTTTTAATAAAAATGTTAAGTCGTTTATTTTACGTCTGTCTTCTAGTGTGTGTATTTTTAGAATATTTAATAATAAATTATATTTTAAGTCTTCTAGTGGGATATTTAAATTAAAATTTATAAAACGCAGAAATTTTTTTTGTGTGTTTTTTTATCAATGTTATTAATGTGAATTTTGTAAGATGGAGACCAAACAACCATATTTTAGACACTGTATTGTAACTATAATAGCTATTGAAAGGCAGTATGTTTACCGTTAACCTAAATATGTATTAGTAGATAGACGAGCTCCCCCAGTTAGACCCGTGATGATTTTCAATGACCCGTCATGGGTCATGATTTTAAAATATTTACTTTACAGTGTTCCTTCTTGTTGTGAATATGTTGAATAAGCCGCATCTTCTACAGTTACATAGTCTTAGATATCCGGAACTAGATTATAGGGAACCGTATCCCACACCATTATTCTTCATAACAAAAGGAACACTGTCAGATGAGCCAGATCAAATAACTGAAAAATATTCATTAAAATTTATGAACAGTAAATTTTCAAGAAAGAATAATATTAGCCATCTTTCTTTTTGACGCGTTTTTGATAAATGGCCGGTAGTATCAAATTCAAAAGAATTTATTTTCAAAAGTATCGCGTCCCAGATAATAATCTATAAATTATAAGGTTGTTGTTGAAGAGGGGGTCGATAACAATGGATTTTTCTGAAGTTATTGAAAAAATGTCAAAGTGATTTATCAAATTTATTATATTTTCTTCTTTATTTCAGGCGCCTCGAGAATCTCCAATATCAATTTGAAATATAAATGATGATTTGTTTATTCAAAGATTTCAACGGTGAAATGGCTCGTCATTATTTCGAGTTCTCGACTTTGAAAGGCACCCTTCAATGAGCATTTTATGAATAACTTGGAATGCTAAGCAATGGCCATTTACTTACTTAGTTAATTTCCACAGTGCCCGTTTCACATGGAAGAGCATATTGTGAAAAACATTGGTGATTTTCAAGCCTTGTTATTATGAGAAATTTCTGTGACAATCACAGAATACTGTGACGTCATCTTAATATATAAAACAAAGTCGGGTTAGTTACACTATTTATAACTAGAGAACGGCTGGGCCGACTTTGATGATCTTTGATTTGTTGGATTTGTCTCCGCCCCGGATAGAATAATAACTATTAAAACACCACAAAAGTTAACGAAATAAATAGTTATAAAGAAAATTATTTTCCCCATACATTTTGTATGGAACGAATTCTCATATTTTGAAAGAACTGTAGCAATATTGTGAGAGGTATAATATTGAACTGTGCGTGAATTCCAAACATTCAAAAACGTCAAATGTCACTGCGTTGATTGTTGTGCATTTGTTTTTAATCATATAATGCTGCCCTTCTTTCTTACACACTCAATGTCAATAGTCGAAAATGAGACAAAAGGTGAACGTATGTCTGCATACCTCTAAAGGACAAATACAATAATTATTATAAATCTCTGAGATGAAACGCATTTTTTTACAGAAGGTCCACACAGGAGGCCCTGAGGAAAATAATTTCTCTTAGGACCTATGTCATCTTAGGGGATGCTGTGTGGAGGATCTTTTTAAGGAAAGGGGAGGATAGAAAGTTCTGGAATGGAAAAAGGTATGAGGGGTGGGTAGGAATCTGGGGGTCAGTGTGTCCGGGAGTGACGGACGTATGAATCCATCCCTCCAACTGTGGTGCAAGACAATGGGTCGAGAGAGTCCGACTGGAAAGGTCAAAAGGCCTCCTTCAACCAGTTTCTCTCGATCCGGCCCGCCACGCAGCAGGTGGGCAGGCGCATCAACTGCCAAGACCCGGACATAAGTCACCCCATGAACCCGGGCACCTCTGCTAAATCACCAAACGTAGCGAACCACTTGGGGTGATCTATGGCAGAGGTGTAGGTTATTCAATAAATGGTTCCCGGGGCGGCGGCTCCCGTATCCGCCTCCCGAATTCCCGTAAGTAATTGTAAAAGTAAGAAAATCACAAACATATAAATCCGTACACAACGCCATCTCTGATACTGACAAAAACCGAACACGGACAGTTGCGCATTGATAATTGCTTCATTGCCTAATTTTTAACTTAATAAAAAATCTGAATTTAATTCAACAGCTATTGATTCTGAGGCGGTACGAAGTTCGTCGGGTCAGCTAGTCTGATATAAAATGCATTATCGCCACAATAAGGAACTCCAGTTCTTTTTAATTTGTTTTGAACAATAATGACCTTGTGACAGCATTCAACCGCTTCTTGGGATAGTGGTTCGCGTGCGCGCCTTCGGACCCTGACGTCACAGATTCGACTACGCAAACACAGACATCTTCATAACGAATAAAACACCTTGCAAATACTGTCAGCGTTGAGCCAAAAGAAGCCTATGCACGTTCTTGATTCATCATTCACAATCCGAATGTAAGGTTCTTGATTAATAATAATAACGAATAAAACACCTTGCAAATACTGTCAGCGTTGAGCCAAAAGAAGCCTATGCACGTTCTTGATTCATCATTCACAATCCGAATGTAAGGTTCTTGATTAATAATAATAACGAATAAAACACCTTGCAAATACTGTCAGCGTTGAGCCAAAAGATGCCTATGCACGTTTTTGATTCATCATTCACAATCCGAATATAAGGTTCTTGATTAATAATAATAACGAATAAAACACCTTGCAAATACTGTCAGCGTTGAGCCAAAAGAAGCCTATGCACGTTCTTGATTCATCATTCACAATCCGAATATAAGGTTCTTGATTAATAATAATAACGAATAAAACACCTTGCAAATACTGTCAGCGTTGAGCCAAAAGAAGCCTATGCACGTTCTTGATTCATCATTCACAATCCGAATGTAAGGTTCTTGATTAATAATAATAACGAATAAAACACCTTGCAAATACTGTCAGCGTTGAGCCAAAAGAAGCCTATGCACGTTCTTGATTCATCATTCACAATCCGAATGTAAGGTTCTTGATTAATAATAATAACGAATAAAACACCTTGCAAATACTGTCAGCGTTGAGCCAAAAGATGCCTATGCACGTTTTTGATTCATCATTCACAATCCGAATATAAGGTTCTTGATTAATAATAATAACGAATAAAACACCTTGCAAATACTGTCAGCGTTGAGCCAAAAGAAGCCTATGCACGTTCTTGATTCATCATTCACAATCCGAATATAAGGTTCTTGATTAATAATAATAACGAATAAAACACCTTGCAAATACTGTCAGCGTTGAGCCAAAAGAAGCCTATGCACGTTCTTGATTCATCATTCACAATCCGAATGTAAGGTTCTTGATTAATAATAATAACGAATAAAACACCTTGCAAATACTGTCAGCGTTGAGCCAAAAGATGCCTATGCACGTTTTTGATTCATCATTCACAATCCGAATATAAGGTTCTTGATTAATAATAATAACGAATAAAACACCTTGCAAATACTGTCAGCGTTGAGCCAAAAGAAGCCTATGCACGTTCTTGATTCATCATTCACAATCCGAATATAAGGTTCTTGATTAATAATAAATAAAATAAATTTTATTTGATTAGTTTGTGTTATTTCACAATTAATTCATTTAACATAATATGCAGTTTATTTGTGGCACATTCCAGAGTGCAAGATACTCTCAGTATCACCCTGGTGTAAGACCACCATTCAGAATTGAAAAGTTGCTTGAAATGGCTTCAGCCATGTTTGGTGACCAGATGTGAAGAGCCAGCTACTTCCACACCTTTCTCTTTCCTCTCCACACTACCCTCAGCCTCACAATATATCTCAATTGGGGATGCCATAGTCTCACTGGCTCCAGATGGGAGCAGCTGGGACTCGGTGAGGTATTCACGTAAAAAAAACATATCTTTAATATCAGCATATTTTAAAAATTCTTGTAGTTAGTTATAAAAGCACCAAAACTGTGGTTGTCTGGGTAATGTCACCAGTCACAAAAAGCCTACGTTTTATTTCCACAGTTACTGTATTTTCATATTGGGAGGTCGTTACACCATATCGTCAGTTAAGGGCGACAAATGGCTAACTTGTGTTCTTTCCAATCTCCTTTATAATGGAAAAAAAGGATTTATCGTAAAGAACACTTGATTAATTAAAAAAAAAACAATTTGTAAAAAATGTTAGTTAACTACCTGCCGCTCTACACAGACGATATATTATAAAAATGCGACAAAACCCTAACACAATGTTAAAAAAAAAACAGATTAGATCAACGGATTTGCACAACACGAAAGTATGTACGTTACTATGAAATAAAAATACCTGCCAAGATAAAATATACTGCTTTGTAATGGAGGTATTTTAGCCTTAGAAGATTTCTCGTTATTTCGCTGGCTTGAATTTTCCTTTCAGCGTATCCCATTGACCGCTTTGTCACTTTCTTATCTCCCATCAAACAATGCGAGTATTGTTGGATATCCTCGTTTGTTTTCACACTCTGGAGTATTTGACACATCGGCATGACAAAGCTTTCCTTTCAAAGTTTCAACCTTCGTTATTTATACTTTGGAAATCAAAGCTCTCTTCATGGCCGAAGAAAGTGGCAATAAGGGAAGAAGCCTTTTGATTTGAATGAAAAGCTTTTTGAAATTTTTAAAATGAACGTTGAATAAAACACTTTATTGTGTTGTACTCCCAGAAGTTATTAAACTAATTGTGATTTGTGCTAACAGTATAGTACAATTTGTAAAACTTAAAGAATATTTACTGCGAAGGCACATCACATTGCAACGTTAATAGTTCTAATAATTAAAAGTATTTTACTTCTCAATTTCGGAAACTACTTTACCTTTACCTTTACTACTTTACCTTTACCTTTTAGAAGTTTGCTCTGGCTTCTCCGGCTAGTTCAGCTCTCAGGGGCGGGTGCTCGACCCAGTATCATTGTTTTTTATCAGGTTTTCGTAAAGGAAACAGCATATAATGGCAGAGAGGTTATATTGTAAGAAAAACAAGGTCATGGATACAAGTAATGCGAATTCCCTACCTAGGTTGGCTCTATTGAAATTGTTTCCTAAAACGATACGGAGGTTTGCGAAGTACGTTACTTGTGAATTCTTGAGGTTGGTGTCCGGCGTTGGTCCATCGACGAGTCTCGCCGCCTGAGGCTCTCGGCCCAGGCAACGAGCGTGGTTGAAGCGTGGGCGGGAACACGTGGTGCTCGGGTCCTGGCCGTCCTGGCGCAGCGGGTCCAGGGGGGGTTGGTTCTCGATCCAAGTGATGTGCGCAGTCGGGGTGTGGGCGGTAGGGCGCAAATCGGGATCCTTGTCGTTAGGGGTAGGTGGGACCGGGAAGGATCGTGGTCCGCAGTAATCGTCGTCGATCGACTATTGAAAGGGTTCAACTTAGCACTTGTTGCGGTATGAGGAATACAATTGTTTTAATTTGGACATCCGCGTGGGAATAATGAACGTCTTTAATCGTGTCCAAATCGTTACTTGATTATTATTAAAATGGTTCAACTTAACACTTGTTGCGGTATGAGGAATGCAACTGTTTTAATTTGGACTTCCGCGTGGGAATAATGAACGTCTTTAATCGTGTCCAAAATCGTCACTTGATTATTATTAAAATAGTTCGACATGGTACTTGTTGCGGTATAAGTGATGCAACCGTTTTGATCCGGAAACCGTGTTTCCGTGTACGATATAACGCCTTAATTCCGACCGTTGCTTCTTGCCGGTCGACTTCCTCGGCCACGCGCTGCCAATAACTGAATTTTTCTGCGTTTGTTCTACGTATTTAAAACTAATCTTTCTCGAGTGTGCGGGGAGGTGGGGATGAAGTGCGCGGGGTATCCGCTCGACTCGGGCCACTGTGCATTTTGTTGTTGCGTGATTTCGCTCCTTGTAGCTTGCTGAGGTAGGATGAGGGGGTCGGGGTTTGTTTGTTTTCTCCCTTCGTCGATCTTGAGAAAGGGGCGCGCGGGGTATCCTGTTCGTTCCGTGGTAGGTAAGGACGGTTATTTGCTTCCTTCCCCCATCTGTTTGAGGAAAGAAGTGAGGGGGGTATCCGTTTGCCCGGACACATTACATAGTTGAAATATTCTTTCACAAAAACACAGCTAAATCTATTTCAAGCAATGTTCCGCTTTTAAGATGAACGGCTGCATGGCCTTAACTAAACTGAATACTATTACGGATGTGCGCTACTTTACATACGAGTGTTATGTACGTATGTATGTTTAAAATTATAAAATATGGGCCATTAGAGATATTTCTTGATTTTTTAAGCAACTTTGACAATTGTTTGTAAGTTAATGATAATCGATTAAAAAAATAATTTTGCACTATCTACTACGCAAATATAATGAAACAAAAAAAATTTAAAATGTATTTTGAAGGCCTTAAATTTAGATTACAAACGACCGATTTACGTTGGAATGCAAATTTATCAAACATAAATTTAAAATTTCTATCCAAGTTCTATCCATATGCTTTCTTTTTAAATTACAAATATAATAAAATACTATATAATATTTGCTACACTTTTTGATTAAAATGTAATTATTCAGTTTGGTTAAGTATTTTGGCCTCGAATCTAATTTTAAGTTTTGAATGAAAAAGGCAGCGCATTATGTAAAATACTTTCACTTTTTTTATTGAAAATTTTCGATACAATACATGTAATAGATACCTACATAAAATAATGAAAAGTACATAAAAAAGCTTAATACAATAAATGTATGAACAAAAAATCCCACAAAGGCAATGCCTGTGCGTGGGTATTAGATTGATTTTTAATTTTCATCTTTATTTCTATCGTTAACGGCCGGAGATGCGATCTATTACAGAATTTGTATGAAGAACAAGGTCAGAATCGCTTGCGCCAACATTTCCCTATTAGATGGGTAAAAATTTCATTCACCTTGCAACCCCAGAATATTTTTAAATGATTTTATTTGTGGCATCAAAATGTCAAATTTGCCGCGATTCTTTCTGTCAAAGTCGATGCGTGTTACTTAACGAAAACATCGTAAAACCTATCAATTTACGTAATTAATGCAAGTAATGTTGTTTTGGTAAATAGTTTATTGTTCTAGGAATGTGTTTCAGTCAATAAAATATACGATAACTCAAAATTAATCCACAAAACATTCAATTCAAAATTCGTTAAGGAATTTCCGTGTTTTTCTTGGCTCGTGGCAGGAGGGGAGATTTTAAGCATATATAAATTAGGGATTTAAAAAAAGGAACTGAATAAATTTCAAAAATTGATTTATTAAATACGCCATAAAATCATATGGATGTTATTGAGATCATAGTCCATACCAGGGCTGAGATCTGGGATGAGAGAGGGAGCCAGCGCAAGTGCAACTACTTATAATGTAAACTCTCTCTATCACACTCTAACACTGCTCAAGTCATATTAGGATTTTAATGATCCCACAATTTTGAATGATGGTCTCTTACCAGGGCTGTACTGAAATTATCTTCAACATAAATGTTTTTTGCTATTTAATACGTGAAAGCTTTTTAGTTATTTTTCACTATACAGATGGTGGTATTCTAACAAGTTGTCGCGTAAAAGTGTATTCTTTAAAATATATACTTCTAATCAGTAAACAAATACCCGCGGGTACGGACATACTCCCATTTCAGAAAAAGTAATGCTTATTGAAAAGGTGTGGACTATGCAGTGATAGGGTGTGTATCTTACTTTTATAGAGAAATTATGAAAACGTATTTTATCAAAGTTTCCATCGTTTATATGTATGAATTTAAACACCTTTTGACGAATTCATCTTACAAACAATTTACCAAACGGAGGTGCCATTGGTTTTCAACACTCAACTTCCTTGGCTCAAAGCATTCCCATGGTAGAACATTCGACCTAAATCAACCCAGAAACAAATTAATTCGACCACAAAAACGTTACACATGTACGGTACACAAAGCGAGCATGAAAAGGCGTTGGTTTGGGTGTTTGTGAACGTTTTGTATTCACGCATTGAAACAGAGAGAACACTTAAAATAATCGATACGTGGTAACTGGGACTCGAACCCAGAACCTCTCGTCTAACTGGGACGGACGCCTTTGCCAATTCGGCCATTGCCACCTTCCATAAAACCGTCATATTTGTCAATCTCTTATTTAATTTTTTTAAGAATTATCAATATACCTGCTTACATCCTTAATGTTCAGTTTATTATGTTATATACTACATGCTTATAATTATACTATAAACGCACTGATCTCCTGACTACTCAGTTGCGACGTGTGATAGAAAAATATTTTTAATGTTTTTAATTGAAAAAAAAATGTCATCGGACAGCAAAATTCCAACAATATTTTTTAATACAAATATGCACAATCACTTGTTTAAAACGTTCGGGTACGTGCTGTTACACCCTGTATAGAGGCATATTACAATATCTACCCTTAGAAAAATATTTACCAATTTTTTGTTGTGTTTATTATTTTTAATTTCTCTAAGTTCGTCGCGGGATTAAGGCTGGCGTAATCCAATGAGTATTTCCGTTCCTGAAATATTAGATTGGCCGGAACCGGATAGCAAGCCTCCTTTACCCGGAACACCTTATTCAGGATATTTCAAAATTCCTGAAAGCGGTATAATATGAAATACGATAAACTTGAATTTAATGCGTGTATTTAATTCTACGGAAGATGTAATTTGGGGAATTTGTTTTTTAAGTTAGGCGAATATTTTTAACGCGAATTAACGGACCGTTAGGCGATTATTCAGGAGTTTCAAGTTAATTGAGATGTTAGTCGTTACACATGCCTTAATTTAACATTATATGGAAGGTTAAAACACGTTGAGTTTGTATAGATCTGTAATTGAAAATCAAAATTTTTGATGAAGAGGTGTTAGAATAATTTGGTTTTCAATGCATAACTAATTCATTTTCTATAACCTTAGTATTTTTAAAATTATTTTCTCACGTATGTACCGCACAAGTCTCCCAATTGGTTTCAATCGTCTGCAATCAGTGAGACTATGGTATCCCCAATTGGGGTATGTTGTGAGGCTAAAGGCAGCTGGGAGGGGAACGAGCTGGAAAGAGGATGGTAGGGAAATAATTGAATATACAGATCTAGTCACCAACCACGGTTGACTCCACGTCGATTCTGAAGGAATCTTTCACAAGGTTATGATATTAGAGGTGTGTTATATTATTATAAAGGTGTATTATATTGGAGGTTCTGCTGCATTCCGGGAGAAATCCTGATACAGCCGAGTAGTGACCCTTTTGTCAATAGAAACAATGATAACTAAATAAAATTGTGAAAATCTATTGATAAATAAATGTTTTCATTATTATGAAAATGAATCAGATAACATTTATTTTCTCTCAACGGGTTTTGAACCCGCGAACTCTGGATTCGTAGAATCATAACTACTTAACCACGTAGGCCACATTTAACGACATTGTTCGAAAGTTCTAAAACAGCTTTTGATCGTTTGTATTTTAGGTTTATTACAACTAGTACTAGGATTTACCGGTAAAAGCATAAATTTACCAATTCTCTGAATTCTTAATATAGACTCGAAGGGTATTACAATCTGCTCATCTTTATATTTCCTCCACGCATTCCGCATTATTTAGCTTCGTATTAGTAACCTACTTCAGGTGAACGATTTCCAGGAGCGCAGAGTATGAAGGAGGTATGAAACACCTGTGACGTTTCCTGAAAATCGGTAGGCCTCAATTGAGCGCCTTTTCCAGGTCACCTGTGTTAACTTCGCCCTCGGAGACCCAGAGACCTGCCTCGGGTTCAAATTGCAGGTCTACCGTTTAAAATATGGAAATACCAGGGTGTTGCTCACGGGAAAGGTGGATACAGTTATGTTACATCTGTCTATTGGGTTTTGCATATTTAAATTATTATGATTGCCTACAGTGAAATTGGAAAAAAAAATTCTTTTGATTTTCCAGAATGCTTATGATCAAATTTATTTGGAATGATGTATTCGGAATCATTTTGAAAAACTAAGTCAAGGTGAGGATTGGTTATTTTAGGTTAGGCGTTTTAGGTTAATTTGGAAGGCGGGTAAGGGTGCGGCCATTCCGGAAACCATTTATTGTATAACCAACACCTTTGCCATAGGTCCCCCAAAGTAGTTCGCTACATTTATGTAGTTACTTAGCAGGGGTGCCCGGGTTCATGGGGTGAGGTTTGTCTAGGGCAGTGGTTCTTAACCTATGTTCGATTGAACCCCAGGGGTTCGGTGAGTCAGTCTCAGGGGTTTGGTGGAAAAAAAATACAAAGAATATTGTCACTGTTCCACATCCTATCCCGTCCCATTCTGTCCCATTGCGCCCCCCCCCTCCGATTGTGGTAAATATAGTTGTGACAATAGCCCATCCTATCCCATATTTCCCATATCCCTGTACGCCTCCTCCCCTTGTGGTAATCCGACGCCACTGATGACACGCCCCGCTTTCCAATTGAGAAGGGTTCGGTGAATGCATATGAAACTGGTAGGGCGTTCAGTACCTCCAAAAAGGTTAAGAACCATTGGTCTACGGTCTAGGTCTTGATGGCGAATGCGTCCGCCCACCTGTTGCATAGTGTGCCGGATCAAGAGAGATTGGTTGAGGAAGGTCTTTTGACCTCTCCAGCCAGACTCTCGTCCCGTCACCTTGCAGCGGAGTTGGATGGATAGATTCATATGTCCGTCACTCCTAGACAACACTAACACAGATTCTTACCCACCCCTCATTCCTTCCCAGAATTCCCTCTCCTTCATTTTCTTAAAACGACCCTCCACACAGTAACCCCTAAGATGACGTTGGCTCTGAGGGGAATTATTTTCCTGAAATACAACTGAACGTGTTAGTACTTGTCCGGCGGCTACTCATTCCCCAGCGCTCCATACGGCGAAAACGGCTACTACTTATACATACCTTGGTCTTACAATAGATGTTAATTTTAACTGGTCAAATCATATTGAAAATGTATGTAATAGATTAAGATCCATATTAGGGAAATTTTACTACCAAAAAAAACTTTGTTAATAAAAATATATTATACTATATATACAACGCATTAGGAGAATCAATTATAGGATACGGAATAAATATTTGATGGATTGACGTACAAAACGTACTTAAATAAAATAGAACAGTTACAAATCCGTTTCTTAAAATTGATATCAGGCAAAAAAAAGAGTTCGATTATGTGAAGGCGATTATAAAAAAAAATTCTCCTTGTGTAATGTCCTCTCTATACACAGTAAGGTAGAATACCAATTAACGCTAGATGAATTCTGGAATACAGAATTCAAAAAACCTATAAACCACAACTACCCTACTAGGCATAGAGAAGCACAAATGTTTATTATTGATAAATCTCAAAATGTATACGGTGATAGAACAAAGAGGCATGAAATTTCGGAATTATTTAACGCATTACCTGAAAATATTAAAAATGAGGCATCTTATTCAAAAATCAAAACAAAAGTTAAATCATTCTACCTCCGTAGAACATGAAATCAAATAATATTGTATACCTAGATCGAATATTGATTAAATACCTGGAAATTACTATCATACACTGTATTCATAAACATCATAATAATTAGTAGTTTATAATAAGTAGAAATTAATAATAAGTAATATACTTATTACTATGTAGTATTTTAAAATTACGTATTATACTTAGTAATTACTATGTAAAATCTAAAAGTATAATAGTATTAAGTAAATAGGAAAAATGAAAGATTTTTTACAATCAAAATGATTGATCAGTTTTGTAAGATTTGTATGATAAATATTGCAAAATTAAAAAAACTGAATAAACATACTAAAAAAATAAATAAAAAAAACTTTACGGATGACCCTCGTATGTGTAGTGTGTAACCTCATAAACTATTATTTATTTATTTATTATGAATTAACGCCGATTAACGGCTTTTACATGGGAATTGCAATAATTTGAAATGGCTAAAGAATAAACATAGTTAAGAAAAAAAAAATAATATTACAAAAAATTAAAAAGCACATATTGAAGTGACAGTATAAAGTAAAATTAGTAAGTTATTACAAATACAAACACGAAGAAAAAGAAAACCTCATATACATGATTGTCTACAAGAAATTATGAACTAAAAAATTACTACGTAAAGTACGTAGTATTAAATTTAAAAATTCATTTATTATCTAGGATATCCATGTTGGTTCAGGCAATATTCAAAATCAACAACGAACATTAAGCGAATGTGACAGAATTCGATTATTGGTAGCGGTTGGTTGATTAGAGGTCCTCTGTTTCAGTTTCCAGCGTTACTATACTAATTCCATTAAACTCGGTAGCAGAGTGGTTAAAAGCACGAACCTTGGGATGGGAAAATTCGATTTTAAAATACTCAATTTTGTAACCTAACGGTACTCTGCCAGCCTGGGACAAAAATGGACAAAATACTAACTGAATTAATACATTATATATTTATATAAAACTACAGATAAAATTGCGAGAAACAATTTACAAAAAATTCTGCCTCAATACAGGTTCACCTAGTGAGTCAGGCTGTGCACAACTAAAAATATTGTATAATTATGCTACTTCTGTGTAACCGTTCTTACATTACTTTAAATTTGCTAATTTTCTTGTACTGATATAATCTATTTGTAAACTACATTGAACATATACGTTTTAAGATTTTCACGGCCAAAAGTATTATCGTTATTTATTTTTGGGGTGTTATGCCGTGTTGCGCTACCTCCTTCTTTAACCAACGTTTCGGACATCGTTGCAGTGTCCATCATCAGGGCAAATCCGGTAGATGTGTAATTTTTAGTGGTGAAATGTGTTCCACTAACTTCCACCGGTACAAAATAACCGTGACAAACAGTGGCATCATTGCCGCGGAACGGAAAAAAAAGTTCACTAAATAAGTACATTGAACATGTTCTTTTGTTAGTTATAATGTTGCCAATTTCATTGAATAAAGATATTATTATTAATTATGGCCAATGATAATTTAAGTAAAGTTTTATCCTGATTTATTTGACCTAACAGCGTTTCAGTTTCCATCATTAGGGTAGATGTGTACACTGTAACACCGTTGCAAATTGTTGACAGTTCCCAGCGACGCATTTTACAAGTTTAAAATACGCAAGGGCCAGTAAATTAAACCTGCATAATACAATTTCGCTTTCTCATTCGTCGACCCTTGTGAAATTACCTACATGCCGAGAGCGCTCCGCAACCCGACGTCCTTAGAAATCTTTCACTACCCCTTTTCCCCTCCCCCAACCAACCGCCATCCCCGCAGGAGGTGGGAACTTACACCCTCTTGAGATTTCTCTCCTTCTGACAGAAAAAAATAGTAAAAAACCTGAGATTGCGTAACGGTAGAGGGTGCAAACGAACATCTTCCAAGATTTATTTTTGTAGACTGAATTCAGTAAAAATACGGTTTCAGAGAGTGTGTTTGGTAAAATAATATTGACCGTGCTATAAATGTGAAGATTCGGAAAGAACGCGATGCTGAAGAAAGTATGGTGACCAAGATTAAGAAACGGGCGCGTAGATTATTTGGAAATGTGGAGCGGATCTACGAAGAATATGTGATGCGAATGTGAATGTTCCTACCAGCAGGAAGAGCTCAAGGTGTGAGGCGGGAATGGGTACCGCCGCCCCGGGAACCTTTATTGGATAACCAACACCTCTGCCATAGGTCACCCCAAGTGGTTCGCTACGTTTGGTGATTTAGCAGGGGTGCCCGGGTTCGTGGGGTGAGGTTTGTCTAGGTCTTGGAGGCGGATGACCAGGACATACTGAACCCCAGATTCCTACTCACCCCTTAAACCCTTTTCCTTCCCAGAACTCTCCTTCCTTTCCTTAAAAAAAACCCTCCACACAGCATCCTCAAAGATGACATAGGCCGTGAGGGAAATTATTTAGGAATGACTGGTTTATCCTAGGTTTGACCAAAGCCTTCGGGACTAAGACTTCATGTCAGACTAGTCAAACCTAGGAGCGCCGGAGCTTCGGGACTAAGACTTCATGTCAGACTAGTCAAACCTAGGAGCGCCGGAGCTTCGGGACTAAGACTTCATGTCAGACTAGTCAAACCTAGGAGCGCCGGAGCTTCGGGACTAAGACTTCATGTCAGACTAGTCAAACCTAGGAGCGCCGGAGCTTCGGGACTAAGACTTCATGTCAGACTAGTCAAACCTAGGAGCGCCGGAGCTTCGGGACTAAGACTTCATGTCAGACTAGTCAAACCTAGGAGCGCCGGAGCTTCGGGACTAAGACTTCATGTCAGACTAGTCAAACCTAGGAGCGCCGGAGCTTCGGGACTAA
Source organism: Limnephilus marmoratus (assembly GCA_917880885.1). Taxonomy (NCBI): domain Eukaryota; kingdom Metazoa; phylum Arthropoda; class Insecta; order Trichoptera; family Limnephilidae; genus Limnephilus; species Limnephilus marmoratus. The sequence goes on along the minus strand of OU862919.1, from coordinate 23,799,043 downwards.
GACTTCATGTCAGACTAGTCAAACCTAGGAGCGCCGGAGCTTCGGGACTAAGACTTCATGTCAGACTAGTCAAACCTAGGAGCGCCGGAGCTTCGGGACTAAGACTTCATGTCAGACTAGTCAAACCTAGGAGCGCCGGAGCTTCGGGACTAAGACTTCATGTCAGACTAGTCAAACCTAGGAGCGCCGGAGCTTCGGGACTAAGACTTCATGTCAGACTAGTCAAACCTAGGAGCGCCGGAGCTTCGGGACTAAGACTTCATGTCAGACTAGTCAAACCTAGGAGCGCCGGAGCTTCGGGACTAAGACTTCATGTCAGACTAGTCAAACCTAGGAGCGCCGGAGCTTCGGGACTAAGACTTCATGTCAGACTAGTCAAACCTAGGAGCGCCGGAGCTTCGGGACTAAGACTTCATGTCAGACTAGTCAAACCTAGGAGCGCCGGAGCTTCGGGACTAAGACTTCATGTCAGACTAGTCAAACCTAGGAGCGCCGGAGCTTCGGGACTAAGACTTCATGTCAGACTAGTCAAACCTAGGAGCGCCGGAGCTTCGGGACTAAGACTTCATGTCAGACTAGTCAAACCTAGGAGCGCCGGAGCTTCGGGACTAAGACTTCATGTCAGACTAGTCAAACCTAGGAGCGCCGGAGCTTCGGGACTAAGACTTCATGTCAGACTAGTCAAACCTAGGAGCGCCGGAGCTTCGGGACTAAGACTTCATGTCAGACTAGTCAAACCTAGGAGCGCCGGAGCTTCGGGGATTGATTATAACATATAGACTATATCTACTTACTCTGGGTGTATATTGGTCTAAATTTTAACGTCGAAGTTTTCTCCGATTCACTGCCTAAATTTAAAAAGAGCATAATTTCAATAATATAATTTGTTCAATGCACATACATACATACATATATAATCACACACACACACACACACCTTTCCATTACGCACATCACCCGGTAATTACTTAATATACACTAAATAAGACACTACAAAGAAACACATCATATATGTACCCACCACGAAGTATATATAGTTAATAATTGTGAATTGTTTTCGCCACTGTAAATAATGTATTGTTTGTTTCTGTTTATAAAAAAATAAATAAATAAATTAGTTATTACAAACAATAACAGTAAACTGAGGTCCGTACTCGAAACTGAATAAATCCTTATTCTGCGGGTTGTTGCAGATATTTTTAAGAAGATTAAGTTGTCACTTGATTTATGTAGCTTATTTTTCATTATTATCGTTCACATTATTCGTTAGAATTCTTATTTTACAGCTATGAGAAACTGCAAATTTAAACTCAAAGAATAATAAATTTTAACAATGCATTATCCAAAGCAAGATATTATTACCTACTCGCATATTATTCATTTTCAGAAAAATTAACCTGCCACATACATTACATCAGGATTTCCCAACCAGTGGTCCGTGGACCACTAGTGATCCGCAAGAGGCTAGAAGATGGTCCGCCGCGCGCCGGTCAATAAGCGAGCCAGCGCGCGAGCGGTCCCTGATCGAGAAGTCTGAATAAAATAATCGTGACAATATTCAGTTTATCATTATTATACCTCATGGTTAGTGGCAATTTTATGGTATTTCGTTTCGCCCCACCCCATCCTACCCCGTTCCACCCCATAACTCATTCCACCCCGTATCCCATTCCGCCCCCTCCATTGTGGTAAATATTCTGCTTGAACTCGTTCCACCCTATCCCATCACACCCCTCTCGTTGTGCTATCCGCCCCGAGTGCCACTTATGCTAGCCTAAGCCACCGCTTGTACGAAAAAATAAACGTACAAGTGATCCCGGGTCAGAAAAAGGTTGGGAACCACTGTCTTACGTAGAATTTTACGTGGCTATAATATACGATTTGGAAGGCGGGTATGGGTACCGTTGCCCCGGGAACCATTTATTGGGTAACCAACACCTCGGCCATTGGTTACCCCAAGTGGTTCGCTACGTTTAGTAATTTAGACGTGTCCGGATCCATGGGGTGAGGTTTGTGCGGGTCTTGGCGGCGGATGCAACTGCGTGGCAAGCCGGATCGAGGGGGATTGGTTGAGGGAGACATTTTGACCTCTTTAGCCGGACTCTCTCGACCCATTGTCTTGCGTCATCATTCTATCAACAAAAAAACGAGTGTGCTTTAGACCACACGACTGAAGTAAAACTTCACTAACTTATAAAATAACATATGACATTGGGATGACCTACGACCTTGGGGTGACCTACGACCTTGAGGTGACCTACGATAATGGGGTGACCTACGACCTTGGGGTGACCGATGGCATAATTATTCAATAAATGATTCCCTGTGCTCGCACCTCTCTCTCTTGCCCCTACAGTAATATACGAAACGTAACGCTCTCTCTGTCTATCTTCACAAACTTATATTTCCCTTTCAACTTCAAGCGTGCGTAATGGCCTGACCGTTCGCCTCACCCGATCACCGTTCGCATCACACTTTTTCGTAACGCAGTCACCAGCTTACCCCCCAAGTCGAGCGTGCGTAAAGAAGTTTTACTTCAAAAAAGAAAAAATAAAAAGTTTAAGAAATATTATATTACTGTTATTATATTACTAGAACTCGTAGTTCTGTACTTTAAATGTTTGAGGTAAATTGAGTAAATTACTTTCTCTATCCCAACACAAATTCTCGGTGTAAATGTATGTGATGGTACAAAGAATTCTGTAAGTTATTGTACAAAAGATTCTAAATATAAAACTGATTTTAAAGGTTTTTAAATTTAATTACAAAGTTCCTACGTAAGTAAGCAAACAAATAAAATATTTACTCGTCTTGCTATAAAACTCAACAAAAGTAGATACCTACATTACCTACCTGATAACTTTTGGACCTCAAAAAGGTTAATTTTAAATTAATTAAAAAGCAACAGCGTACTTTCGATGTAATACGACACAGTAAAATAAACCATATGCCAACAAATTTAATATTTATTAAGACGACAGGTCTTTTTCTGCAAGAAATCAACTTTGTCATTGTACAAATTTAATACTGTCGTTAATTGAAAAACTTCGTCCCATTTCCTGATGCGAAAGTGTTATTAATTAATAATTATTGAGTAATCTCCGACTTATTTTGAAAAATCATTTATTGGTGAAGGGTGAAGCCAACCATCAAAACGGTTGACTTTTGAAACAAGCCCTGAAGTTCCCTGAAGCCCTGAAGTTGAAGGTGTGCCCAGGATGTTGGTCCCTTCCCCAAACTTTGGGCTTGTTGTACTTATAAATACTTTAAATCAATACTTCCGATAAATGTTGTTTTATTATTCAATAACATCCGGAGATTTTATGCTATGAAAATACAGAATATTTTCTCTGTAATGTTTTCACAACATAATATCAAAATCAGAGAGGTATAGAGAAATCAATTTATTTACAATTTCTTCAGAGTCAAAGTCTTTGAAAATTTCAAATTGGCAGTATTGTTGTTGTTTTGTATCTACCATTATAGAAATAAAAAAAATGCTTTGTATTGACTTTAATATTATCGAGCTGTTATTTAAGACAGGTTGTCCATTGATGTTTCGTTTAGTTGTATGGTCCTTTGTCAAACACAATTATTATCGTGCTGAAGAACACAAAAGTTAATGTTTATCATAACTCATAGTTAAAATAAATTTATTACGATAATTGGGTATCAAAGGGTATCAAACTTTCTAAGCATCGTGAATGCTTTGTGCATAAAAATGCTGCAGGTAAATTAATTTTATTAATTTAGTAAATTAATTAACTTAATATAATCCAAATAATAACTAAAACCTCCGCCTTAGGTCACCCCAAGTGGTTCGATATGTTGGTGACTTAGCAGGGGTTCCCGAGTTCATGGAGTGAGGATTGTCTAGATCTTGGCGGCGAATTTTTTTTTTTTTTTTTGTGAGCTTCACACCGGAGGCCCTGAGGAAAACAATTTCCCTCAGGGCCTATGTCATCTTTGGGGATGCTGTGTGGAGGGTTTTTTTAAGGAAAGGAAGGAGAGGAGAGTTCTGGAAAGGAAAAGGGTTTAAGGGGTGGGTAGGAATCTGGGGTTCAGTGTGTCTTGGTCATCCGCCTCCAAGACCTAGACAAACCTCACCCCATGAACCCGGGCACCCCTGCTAAATCACCAAACGTAGCAAACCACTTGGGGTGACCTATGGCAGAGGTGTTGGTTATCCAATAAAGGTTCCCGGGGTGGCGTCTGCTTACACGTTTTATGGCGGGTCTGATTTGGAGACTGATTGAGGGAGATATTTTTACCTTTCCAGCAGGACTCTCTTGACCCATCGCCTTACACCGCTGGATGAATTCAAACATCCGTCAGTCCTGGACACACTGATCCCAGATTCCTTCCCACCCCACATACTTTGTCTTTCCCAGATCTTCTTCCTTTCCTTAAAAAAAATCCTCAACATAGCATCCCCAAAGATGACATAGGCCCTAAGCGAAATTATTTTCCTCATGGCCTCCCGTGTTAAGCCATATTTGGAAACGCTTTTCTTGTTAACTTTGTATCAAATTCCTGAATTGTTTTAATTTTTGAGATACTAATGGAAAATCAAAAGGTTCATAGCTCATGATGAAAATGGTGCTGAGAACAGATAAAAGGCATCTACATTGATCGAGTTTTGGAAGATTAATATATTGATAAAATAAAACATTTCTTGCCATAGTAATAGTATACTTGTTGGTAGATAGGTACCATTCACAATTTTTTATTGAACATTTCATCGGACTTAAAACATTCCAGAAAAATAAACTTTCTTCTAATTTAAAAATGTTTTAGCGAGTGTATTTTAAATGACGTACCACTCAACATTTTTCGTACAAAAATACTTTTTTTATTACTTCTTTATGAATTTGTATTGTACATTATAATGCCAACATTGTCAAACTGCAAATAGAACTAATAGAATCCTGATTGCATGGATTTAATTTCGGAGAACGCACTCCGCACTCTGGTTAATGGTATATACCACATTTTAACCAAATTCAACTTCTTCCAGGAAATCGTTTTCGGGTTAAACTTAGCGATAATATAACAGTGTAGGTACCATCTTTAATGGAAACATATGTATGTTGACACAACTAGTTTCTGGAGCATTAAGATCGTGTTATTGTTTCGTTGATTGAAAGATTAAAGTTTACCAACAATCAACAATGCCAATAGTTCTAACCGTTTACATTACGTGATTTGCAAATCTTCAGGGTGATTCATCGGCGTTCTGGAATTGTTCATTAATAATATGGTGGGCGATAGGTACTCTCAGTATCACAGTGGTGAAAGACCGACATACAGAATCAAAACGTTGCTTGAAGCGTTTGTATAACCATAAACGAAATACTATATAAGACTATATCTGAAATGCTGGTTACCTCCCAAATTTACTCTTTTTTTTCCTTCCCCTCTCTACTTCCATCAGCCTCACAATTGATGACTATGACATAATCCTACTTGCTCCAGGCAGTTCGAAATAGTAGTGCATGAATTTCTCATAAAAAAGGAACGCTTGATTCTAATATTATCTGGAAGTTGGGATGTCATAGACACACTAGTTCTTGGCAGTGTTATTCAAATAATTTCTCCCTATTTGAAGTATGTAAATTAAATTCCCAATAAAACGAAGGTAGTATCTTATATTTATTTGAAACTATCTAAGAACTAAACGAATAAAATAAACCATAAACTTTAGATACAACGCAAAAAAAACGTTTTTACGAATACAGATTTTTCCTTGTGGCAGAATGACAGAAAAATCGTTTTTATCCCGTGAAAAATTCATTTTGCAATGTGTACGCTGTTGCCACCTAGGGAGATTCGCAGTAATGAAAAAATCAATGTCGAAAATTAGTTCGCGTTTCTGCCGACAGATGGATTTATGGAAATTTGTTCTCCAGTAATCCAGCTTTTGCTTTTTCAATGAAAATTGAAATGTTTTAAAAAAAACAATTTTTACCATGAGAAGCTTTGATTAGAGTAACTGAAAAATTTACATCACCAGTATGAATGAAATCTTAAGCATAAATACCGTGTATTACGGATCATTCGGGATCGATACGTTAATGAAACGTTTTCGGCCATCCATTTTGATTAAACAACACGTTTTTTTGTTGTCAAAAAACACACTTCTTGATTCAAAGAAAATCTAATAAAATTGCCATAAGTACTAGTACTTGAGAATAACAGCAATTCCGATCTTAGTGGCATAGTGGTTCACACATTTTACTTTGATTCGGCAGAATTAATTTTATTATTAGTAGTAGGTAGTTCAGTGGACAAAGCATCGACTTCCCCCGTGGGTTCAATTCCTCTGCTAGCTAAGTCCTCCATCATTTCACAAGCAACATCAATTTGCTATACATCCATCACGCCTGGATATACTGACCCCTAAATTCCTATCCAACCCTCATACCTTTTTCCTTCCCAGAACTTCCTCTCATTAAAAGATCCTCCACTCAGCATCCCCAAAGGTGAAATAGGCCCCAAGGAAAAAAATCCCTGTTTTTCCCTCAGGGCCTCCTGTGTGGGGTTATTGTATTTTTTTTTTTTAAATATTGTCAGGTTTCACGTAACCGACATGTTTGTCTTTCTTTAAAAATAATAAAAGTATGTGAAATAATTATTTTTCTTTCGCTCTCCAAAGCATATTGTTTTTAATAAATTTTAAAAACAAAAGGCAAACGATTTAATTAACACCTCGGTACAAACGAGTTATCCTAATGAGATTTTCATGAAAATGACAAAGGCAGTAAAAACGGACTCCAGATAGTAATATCGGAGGCGTCTACTAATATCTACAGGAATTCCAAAAACTGAAAAAATCGAACTAATATCTATGAGAACCAAAGTGTTGACGAATATCTACAGCTCAAACTGTTGACTAAAATCTATGAGAATCAAAGTGTTGACGAATATCTACAGCTCAAACTGTTGACTAAAATCTATGAGAATCAAAGTGTTGACGAATATCTACAGCTCAAACTGCTGACTAAAATCTATGAGAATCAAAGTGTTGACGAATATCTACAGCTCAAACTGCTGACTAATATGTATGAGAACCAAAGTGTTGACGAATATCTATGTACAGCACTGGCAGAGGTTGGATTTACATTATTTATAGCGTATTGTAATAACGTAATATTGCGTATTCATTTTGAAAAATTAATTTATGTAAGTATGTATGTAAAAATCCCTAATATCGGACTATTGAACACATTTAGTCACATATTAGTTCAACATATGAGCTGTAGATATTCGTCCGACATACAGGCTGTAGATATTACGACTCCAGATACTAATATTTACAGCCTGTATGTCGATATTACGACTCCAGATACTAATATTTACAGCCTGTATGTCGGACGAATATCTACAGCTCATATGTTGAACTAATATCTACGAACTTCAGAGTGTTGACTAATATCTACAGAGCTAAGGTCGGACGAATATCTATGACGGTCCCAGTGTTGACTTATATCTACAGAGCGTAGTTTGAACTAATATCTACAGAGCGTAGGTTGGACTAATCAGCTAAATCTGTTCAATAGTCCGATATTAGGAATTTTTACATTTTTACATAAATTAAGTTTTTTAAACTGCATATGCAATATTACGTTATTCCAATACGCTATACTTATGCAAATCCAACCTCTGCCAGTGCTGTTTCGTCAACACTTTGGTTCTCATAGATATTAGTCAACAGTTTGAGCTGTAGATATTCGTCAACACTTTGGTTCTCATAGATATTAGTTCGATTTTTTCAGTTTTTGGAATTCCTGTAGATATTAGTAGACGCCTCCGTAAAAACGTACGTCTGTCTAGGACTCGTCTAGTTTGACAATACAAACCTACACATTAACCAAAATAATAATAGCCGTAATTTATTTTCAGCTTGTTGTCGTTTGCTGGTCTACGTTATTACAATAGGGGTGCTATAAACAGAATGAAATAATTGTAGCACGCGGCAATGCGCGATGAAATCCTCATAATGGACAAATGCAATGAGATTCAGTTTTGGTGTAAAAGTTTACTACAATATGCTATTAGGTATCGTATCATATAACAGAAGAATTTATTCATGCATAAACCGTTTTTACAAATTGAAAAACATCACTGGACCATAATTGTTTATGTGTTTAATTCGCAGAACTCTATTTAATTTAATTAAATTAAAATCAAGTTTAATAATAATATTATGTTTTTTGTTGTTGTTGCGATAGTTGTTTTGGCTTACAACGCCATTTTCAAACTGTGGTTAGACCACTTTACACAATTTTAACAAAAATAAAAAAACTGCTGCTTGCAGAACTCAATAATAACATCATTTAATTTGATTTAAATTATTATTATTTTTTTATTTGACATAAGTATAAAAAAAAAATTAAAATTACTTGAACTAGGTATTCAGATACCCACGCTTTTCTACTAGGGCCTAACTTTTGCGTATCATCGTGACTAATGGTAAATTAAATGTTATAAGAAGATGAAGTGGAATTTGTAACCTGACCAAGGACCTACTAAATTTTGCACTAGCGAAATTATAAGCTGATATTTTTCATATATATTTATTTTAAATGTGAATACCTCACAAGAGTCCCAGCTGCTCCCGTCTGGAGCCAGTGAGACTCTGATTTTTTTCACTTTTTTTTTCTTCAAAATCAAACAAAACAATGTATTTTTATATACCATATTTTTCTTCCGCATGTCATCACTGGTCAGTCAGTCGAGTAACCGCCCAACCTCTGACCCCGTCCCAACTGTCCAACACCTACCATGTTTTTGTAAAAACATCATAAAACCTCAAAAATGTCACTGGAGACGAAAATTTTATTAACATTTTTTACTCCTAATAATGTCAGGTATCACTTGTTAAAGTAAGTCGACTGCGGCCCTTAATACCCTGTATATAAAACAAGATCCATGTCTGTTATTATATTTTTAAATTCTCTATTTTATCTTATCGATAATTCTTGCGTTTTCCCTTTCAAAAATGTATATTTTTGGTAAACAAAAAAAAGTTTACAGCAGCATGGAATTTGTTTTAGCAATTTTGACCTTAGAGGTCGTGTGTAGATGGGTTATGGCCAGTCGTATATAATTGCTATACAATAATTATAATTTGTTTGTCGGATACTTAACATATAATATCAACACCTGCGAATATATCGATATTGAAAAGTATGTAGTGGGTGTGTGGCCGGAAATTCGGATTAATAAAACTCTTCATCGTGTAAATTTATTTTAGAAATATTTTCACATCTCATTAATTAATTTTAGAATTTATTTTAAGCCGATCCTAAAGAGTAACGATGTATGCAACATTTGGTCCAGGCAGGGGGTGGGTGAGATATCCGGTGGATGGGCGGAGTGGGGCCGGGTGGGGTGGAGGTGGTTTGCTACGTTTTCCTCCCAGAGTCCCAGAGTGCAATTGAGCCAAATTTAGAACGGATGGCATTTCATAAAATACACAAATTTATCGTTAAAAGGGGGTAAAGTTGTCGGACTGTTTTGCGCACGGTCATAAAAACGTTAAATTACTTGATATGCATAGAAAACATATACAATCACATATGGTGCGGATCGGTAAAAGGGTGCAGGATTATATTAGGCGATGAATTATATATCGGAGAAGAGTTTGGGGTTTCACTGACTGACAAGCTGGAATAACTCCATAATATTTATAATTTAAAAAATAAATAAAATGTTTGAAAACACCGCACAAAAGTTGCAACTATTCCGAACTGCCGGGAGTCAGTGTGACTATGGCATCCAAAGATGGTATGGAAAATTAAGGTTATGTCAGATCTGGTTACGAAAAGCGGCTAAAGCCATTTCAAGCAAATAGTGTAGTCTTTCACCACGATGATACTGAGAGTAACTACAATTCATGTTCTTGCAGTGGTTCATGCACAAACTAAAAGCCTGCATAAACTGCGTGCCTCTACATGGTAGATGAGTTAGAGAATTAATTCGGGAAAATTAATAACTAATTTACGATAACGCGAATTTCTACGCGATTTGCACAAATTTTGCCCTATCCACGAGAATGACGCGAAATTCGCAATATTCGAGCGAATTTTTGAATTCTTTACGCGATTTGATTAGATATGTTTTTAGAAAAAAATATGGAATTTAATCATTCGAAATATTTCTTTGACAATGATTTTGGCCGGATTGAATAGTCGTAATCTTACTTACACTCGTATTATAAACGCGAAAGTTTGCATGGAAGTATCTATGTTTGTTACTCTTTCACGCAAAAACTACTGAATGGATTTTAATGAAAATTTACAATAATATAGCTCATACATCAGAATAATACATAGGCTATATATAATGGTAAGCTCTGGTGTTTAGAAATTTGTATAAATGAAAATATGTGTATTTCATATATTTTCGAAAGGAAAGGCAGTAGGAAGGGGAACGGGGGAGGTGGGGTTCCCGGAGTGGGAAGAAGCGAGAGAGGGGGAAGGCGGGGAAGGTGGAAGGGAACGGGGACGCACAGGAAAGGACTTGCAGGGAGAACCAAATTATTTTTCTGAATGGCATTGCAACGCATGCCGGGGACCAGCTAGTAATTAATAAAATGAAACTCAGCTATAAAACGCCGCGTACTTATATCCTATTTTCGATTATTAGATTATGAAAAAATAAACTAACGCTACTTTTTTTCCTGCAAAATACCAAAAAGTAAATATTATTTACATAACTTTTTTCGCAAAATACACAGCTTTTCCATAAATCCTATAACACATTTCTCCAAATTTAACGAGAATGTTGCAAGAAATACGCGAATTTCGCCTAAAAACAAGAATTTTTAGATAGAACACATCGCCATAATGCACGCATACATTGGTACAATTATTATAAAAACAAGTCCCTGCATACCTACATTTATTTCCAGTTTTCAATTACCGCAATGCCACATTTGGGATGTTTATATTTAACGGTAGTTTCCATTGGAGTGAGAACAAAGCGGAAAATATTTGACGCTTGAAGAAAGTATGTTGCACGGAGAAAGTTGTTTAAAGCCTAAATAACATATTGTATAGAATAGGGTGGGTCGTCAGCGTAATAAGGATTTTTGTTGCTATAATTTAACACGCTCCCTCAGTATTCTAAAATATGGCCAGTTCTTATTTTTGCATTTTGAATGTAGATAACCTCATAATTAATGTACAGTTTCAACAGAATTTAGGTTGGCTATGGTACAAATTAAATTAATATTCAGTGATTTTGTCAAATATTATTTTACTAGCTGGTTTCCAGTGCCATTTTCAAAGAAATACATTTTTCCTTCCTGAATCATCTTTCTCGTGCGTCCCCGTCCCCCTTCCGCGTCCCCTTCCTAGCTAGCTTTATAAGTTATTATACCCTATATGTTATTCTGATATATAAGCTATATTATTGTAAAGTTTCATTAAAATTCATTCAGTAGTTTTTGCGTGAAAGAGTAACAAATACACATACATCCATATAAACTTCCGCGTTTTTAATATTAGTAAGATATTATCAAAAATCTAAGAAGTTCGTAACACGATGATGCCAACTCCACTACGTGAACCGAAAGGTTAAGATTGGTATCAAATGTGAACCTGAAGAACCTTATTGATTTCACTGATGACAATATTTCATAATTTAGCTTATGATCGAATGTAATCAGGACTTTGGAACGCGTGTGTGCCACATTTTTCACAAAAGAAACGTTTATTCTCATTGGCACATGAAGATGTTGACTCTAAATATACAATCTTGTTGCGTACCATCCTGATAACCGGCAAAAAGCGAACAAGTAGTACTTTAGTACTTTGGATGTTTCTTAAATATCATCACTCAATATCAAGAACAGTAGAGGTCCCAAGTTTGACCCCTAGGGTATTCCTGAAAATGCACGGAATTCCCTGGATATGTGACCGCCAATATTGTGTACATAATGTATTCTGTTTCTTAAATACGTCACAATAAACTTTAATAGAGGTTGATCAAAGCCTATTCTGCGGATCTTTTATGTCGTGATCTATAACGTTAAATGCCTTTTAATAGACCGAATAAATCACGTCTGTTAGTTATTGCGCATCCAATCCTTTTGCTACTTTATATGAGAGTTCTTATTTCTTATTGGATTGCTTATTTCCCCCAAGAAACGGTTTTATTTTATTTTGTTTTTTTCAAAAAATTATGGAAATGATGAAACACCGTTACTGGTCTGTAACTTTACATATATATTGGGCTCACCTTGGTTAGTTTCCAAGATCGAAGAAAGGTAGAAATAGCAATACTGAAGTTGATTGCATGGCATAATGGTTTTTTTATAAATGTTTCCCCTGATATGAGGAAGAATTTCATCAGGTCTCGCGGCTTTGTCGGGTTTCAGTTTTGAATACATATTTTTAATTACCAGGGTTTAATTGGTTCGAGAGAAATTAAATCTACAAATTTGGACACCTCTTGCCCGAGATTCTCGGCAACTAAATTGGGACACATTTGTTTATGACCCGATTTAAATTAGTTTGAGAATTTTTCCGACACGTGTTGGGAATATTGGATGAGTTCATCCGCGTTCATGAATCCGATAGAACTCTACTTGATTTTTGGACCTGAAATATTGCCAAAATTTTTAACGTGGTTTTTAATCCCATTTTTATCATTAGAGAAGTATTTTTTTTTAAGTAATGCCTTTTTTAAATTCAGATCTCTTCGCAAAGAATAGGAGTAATCTTAAATACTCTTAGTAGCCTTATATTTTCTGCGACAAGATTCCTTGCATTTAAATATATCTATTACGCTTTGTCGAACCATACCGCATGGCTAACACTTATTCTCCGTAGTTTTTTTATGGGAACACCCAGACCAAATATATTGCCTAGTACAGAGTAAAAATATTCTTCTGAAGGCGAAACAGCTGTCAGGCATAATAATTACTGGTTTATAAATTGTTTTTTATTAATTACTACTATTTTTGGAGAACATAAAATAACAAAAAAGAAAATAGAGTTCTACAAATAAAACTTAATAACGATAAATAAAATTACATTACTAAGCTGATTCAATGAATTGCGTAGGGTGAAAAGAAAACCAAGAATTTAAAAAAATTTCAGTTTGAATGAAGTGCCAAGAGCTGCTGTGGTTTTCACATCAGGTGGAACTCTAAGGTAAGGTCTTCCTTGTAGTTAAACAGAAAAAAAATGACCTCACTCATATCTTTTAGTTGTTTTTTTACGTCCAATCATGTATCGCTATCGGAGCATTAACACAGAACTTAAGATAGTCAAAACAATTAGGTGTGATTTCGAAATCTATAATCTCTGATGCATGGCCAAAGTATAATTACTTTATTGGTATTCGCATAGGAAACTTTTGAGACACCTGACGTATCCAAATTCGTTGAAAAGCTTTGACGGTCCACCCTGGCACGCTGCCGAGCGGTAGCTTTGTAAGTTTCCACCAATAGGTCCGTTCTTACTTCTCTTTCAGTTACACGTGTCGTTTATAAGAAAGAGATAGAGGTTGCGACTGAGTTAAGGCGGTATGCCTTCACAGAGCAGGTCGTTAGCCGATTTCTGGGAACGATCTTGCAAAACTTTATTCATGATGTTTTCTCGTAACAATTAATGACCGTTGTCGTGTTACGTTTGGTTTGGTCGTTGTCCGGTTGTGGAGAAATATCGCTGTCGATTTGTTATTTGGTTAATCATCCAAACAAGTAGTTACATAATCTCAGCAGAAAATCTGTTTTCAATAGTAGCAAAAACTCACGCCATAGCACCATTTTCAATGTCATAACAATGGAAAAGTAGTTTTCTGCCTGGAGTATCTACGACAGTGTAGTCGTAACGACGGGGCTTTGAAATTTTCACTTAATTTAAAAATAAAACAAAACTCGTTAAGTTTTCTCTTTCTAAACAATCAATTGTGGAAATCTGCCGAAATAAAACTTGTGTAATACCGGGGTAAAAAAACTAGTAGTAATAAGCTTTATATACTTAGCATGTTTAGAAAGTAAGTTTATTTTATTTTATTTTATTTATTTATTACATAAGATACATTTATACAGCAAATATAACATAATAATAATATTTCAAAATAACTGTAAATATTAAAATGTATACAAGTGTTATTATGTCTTGTTTGTCTATATTAGTTCCTAGCTAGGCAGATTGCCCGTTCTAAGGAACCAAATGCTGGTGAAAAATGCCAAAAATATATTCTGTACCAAAAAAAACAAAGTGTTTTTTTTTTTTTTTAGATTAAATACCTATAAGTATACTAAGATCTTACTGGTTGTGCCATTTAATAGTTAACCATGTAAAAGTTTAAGTTTTAAGTGACATTATTTAATAATTTTTCAGATTCAACCCTACCTAAGCCAATCAACCATTTATTTATTATTGAACCGATAGATGTCACTTTGCATGTTTTAATGTTTAATTCTGGGGGAATTTTATTGTATAATTTCGGTCCCAGATATGTATGTGTCATTTGGTACTTCGACGTATTGCTCCCTGGGACTACAAGATCCTTTCTGGTGTGACTTCTTGTGATGTATTTATGATCAATTTTATTAAGTTTTTCTAGATTTTTGTGTACGTGGATAATAACCTTTTTTATGTAGTTTTGGCGAACATCAAGTACATTAAATTTTTTGTAGAGCTGATCGCTAGAAAACCTATAGGGTTTACGCATAATGACTCTAATTATGGATTTCTGGGCCTTCACTAGAGGATCTAAAATTGTTCTACCTGACGCTCCCCAACCAATACAACCATACGTTAAGATGGGGTTGCATAATCCGAAATATATTTTTCTTAGGTCTTGCTGTTTGATTATATTTCGTAATACAAAGAATATGTGAATCAATTTTCTCACCCTTATTGTGAGGTTGTCGATGTGATATTTCCACTTAAGGTGATTGTCTATAATAACGCCTAGATATTTGATGTTTTTCACACTTTCCAAAACTTCACAATTGCAGATAGAATCAGTATTATCGGAATTACAGTTACGCTTATGTGTTTTTATTGTGTGTGATGTACTAGGTTGTCCTTTTATAGTTGAGCTGAATCTTATGTATTTAGTTTTTGCTATATTTAATGTAAGTAGATTTTTGTCAAGCCATTGTTTTATTGCTTTGATTCCACTTTCAGCATGTTTATGTGTTTGAGTCCAGTCGTCTCCTTCAAATATAGCTACCGTATCGTCAGCGAATGTAATAATTTTTCCGCCTACTTTTAGCTCGCATAACTCATTTATGTAGATTATAAATAGAAGAGGTCCCAATGTGCTTCCCTGCGGTACCCCAAAGTTAGTCTCTAGTGATTTACTCACTGTTTTGCCCATTTTGAGTTGCTGGCTTCTACCCGTTAAGTAACTCTTTAACCATTCGTAGGGCATACCTACAATGCCAATATTTTTTAATCTTTTGAGGAGTAATTTATGAGAAATTGTATCAAAAGCCTTGGCTAAGTCTAAGAACAGTGCAATGTTTTTCTTTCCGCGATCTATATTTCCAGAAATATGTTCTGTAAGTTGCGCTATCGCGTCGTCCGTTCCCCTCCCCGGCCGAAAGCCGAACTGATTTTTGCTTAAAAGTTTTCGGCTCTCTACATAGTTACTTAATCTGTTTTTAAAAATTTTTTCTATAATTTTTGAGATAGCACTCAACAGGGATATTGGCCTATAATTACCCACTTGGTTTTTGGGTCCATTTTTGTAGATTGGTACTACTAAAGACTTTTTAAGATGGTCGGGGAAAACCCCTGAAGTAAAACTTTTATTAAAAATGTTCGATAAAGGTGATGCAATATTGTGTTTAATAATTTTTAGTATATGTGTGTTAAGACCGTCGGGACCTTTCGAATGTGTATTGTTAAGATTGTCAATAATTTTTAAAACCTCTTCTTTTGTCGTAGGTGAGAATTGAAATGAAAAAGAATTGTGTTTTGTTTCTATTGCAGATGCCAGTGAATCTTCAGTTTCCTTGGTGATACTTAAGATGTTTTCCGCAAGGTTAGGCCCAACCGTTGTAAAGTATTGGTTAGTGTGGCAAGCAATTATTTCCGAATCAGTGGTGGCTGTGTTTCCAATTAGGAGTTCGGTAATATTAGGGTCAATTTTATGTTTAGTATTGGTAATTTGTTTAACGATGTTCCACATGTTTTTACTAGATGGATCTTGGTCGAGTTGATGCTTATAGTACCGTTCTTTTGCCTTACGCATAACATCTTTACAAATGTTACGATACCTACGGTAATTCTCTTGTTTAAGAGTGTTTTGTGGGTCTTTGGTCGCCACTTTGTGTAAATGATTTCTTTTGTGTATAGCTTTTACAATACCACTGCTAATCCAAGGAGTAAGTTGTATTTTTTTATGTGCAATGAGTTTCTCTTTTGAATTTTGTGTTATATGCATGTTGATTTTGTTAATAAATAAGTTGAGTGCGTTGTTAACATCAGTCACTCCACATACATCTGTCCATGTTTCATCATTTAGATCCCTAATTAATCCCTCATAGCAGATGGTTGATGTAAACTGATTATATTTTACTTGCTTTTTGAGAGATATGTTTGGAATGCTTATTGCTGTTGTATAGTGATCAGTTATTGTATTGTGTATAACAAATGCATTGGAAGCCATAATATTTCTGGTATTTATGTGATCTAAACATGACATGCTATTATTTTGAACCCTAGTAGGAAGTGTAATATTTATTGCGACGTTGTTTTCTGCCATGGCGCACATGTAATCGTGACATTGTCGGTGTATAATTCCAAATGTGTTAATATTTATATCTCCTATCACTATTTGTTGTTTAAAATCAATACATTTTTTTAGTTCAGATATGAGATTATCCAGAAATGGATGTATGTCGTGGAATGATGGTGATCTGTAAATGGCTAAAATACATAGATATCCATTAATTACTATTTTCAGACAATTTGATTGACTGATACAAATTTCTTGAACTCGAGAGTGGATGTCATCGCGAATGTACGTTACGACTCCACTGTTTTGATTTAATTGTTTTATTGTATGATATTCATGATATCCTGTAATTTGTTTTGCGAGATATGAGTCATTCAGTCTGCATTCTGTAAGGATTATTATATGAAATCTCGCAGTCGACTTAATGCTATCTAAAAATAAAAGAAAGTCATCAAGATTTTCCATTGTACGGATATTTTGATGTATAATGTTAATTTTGTTACTCCAATTAAATTCTTTGAGTTCATCAATTTCTTCTATGATAAATTCATTGTTTGGCTCTCCTATGTTATCTACTTCCATATATGCGTTTAAACCCATTTTATTTTATTTATATTATTAAATGTTATCTTAGGATCGCTGAGTTTTACGCCTGTATTTAAAATTGCAAAGGGGGTGATTAGACAATATAAATATTTTAATTTAAGAAGTTTGGTATTTGTTGATGGAGATAATGCTAGTGTTTGGTTCAAAATGAGCGGTATTAATAATAGTTTGAAATACTTTGTGTATAATATGGTGATAAATGGGATGATATGATAGTGATCTTGATGTTTGGTGCTTGCTGTATGAAATAATAATAATAGTATAATAGAAAAAACAGTACCTTCTAGTCATTTAATGTCCGTTAGCTTTTGCTCCGAATCTATCAGTATCGGCCTCGAATTATCATCCCTTTTTGCAAAAATTCTCCCAGCCTTTGTCCAGACATACCTAAAGCTGTGTTCCCGTGCTAACTGCCTGGCCAGGAACCATAATCGTTTAGCTTGAGAAGTTAGGTGTTCAGAAACATATATTGGGGTTTTGGGACCTGACATACCTATAACACTTGTATTCATTTTTTCCTCTATATTTTCACTTTGATTAAATTTTTTTATTGCAGAGTGCAAATGTTCTTTATGTGTTACTGAAGTTAGTTTCACAATAACTGTCCGTGGTTTGCTATCCCTGGCTTGAGTAGGTTTTTCTCTTCGCGTAACTCGGTAGATTTCTTCGATGTCCTTTGATCCTAGACTGCAGTTTGTTGTTTTGCTTATATTATATATAATGTCTTTTAAGTTATCTGGTGTTTCATCTTGAGTTTCAGGAATTCCGCGAAATTCTAGGGACTTTAAGTTTACTTCCCTATTTTTCTGTTCCGCGTCAGTCTCCAATGCCCGGATGCGGCTTTGTAAATCAGTGTAGACTTTCTTCTGTGATATTTCAACATCATTTATGCGTTTTCTCAGTTCGTCGTGTTGATCCGATATGAATTGTATTGATTTTATAATTTCTTTGTTTTGTGACATGATCAATTCATATTTTTGGGCATATTTGTCAAATTTTTCCTCAACAAAATTCATAAGAGCTGTTTTAAAGTTATTTAATTCCATTTTGAATAGATCGGAGGTCAACAGGTTTTGGATTCCGCCATCTATGGATGAAGTTTGTAAGTTTTCTGTGCCGTTAGACTGGGCGTTTGCAGATTTTGATGTTTGTATTGTCTGTTTAGCATGTTGAACGATAGATGGCTCTTGATCATTTGTTACCTCAAACAAAGGTTTGGTTTTGTTATTTTTTATATTTTTTGGGCACTTTTTGCATCTCCACTGTGTATTCCTAGCGCCACGGCGTGGGTTATCCACTATCTCTGCGCATTTAAGATGGTAGTTATTATTACAAACACTACAAGAAATAAATTCAGATGGACTGTCAATATTTTTATCACATAAAATGCACTGTGTATTCATGTTGATTTTTAAATAAACAAGTGATTTCGAGATGGATATTTTGCTTATATGTTGTTGATAGTGGTAGTTTCACTTAAGTTTTTTAAGGAAGGCACTTTTTGTTATATTATATCGATTGACTCGTTTAGAAAATATTGACAGTTTGTGAAAGTTTTTAATAAAGACAAAAACACTGAAAATAGGCCACTTCGCAGCATAAAAATGCACTAGTTAGATGCGCGATCTTCGATTTAGTATATTTGAGTCATTTAAACTTGGTTCACTATTAATTCTTTGTTGATTTTTTAAATTAGTTTGATGTAGACATAAAATACGTCAACACTAGACTCTGTAGGTATTGTAGGTGTAAGTGTACTGACTGTGACCATAAAGGGCGAGGGTTTTTTCCTTTTTGACGGTTGGCAACACTGAATGGTAGAAAGGGGTCTCCTGACTAGAACGAGCATCCCAGGAACATTGTAGTACGTAAACTCACGTGGTAGTGTCCAGTTGCTTGAAAGGTGTCTGCAAAAAATCCCGCCAAGTGCTAGGATCCGCTTTTTACTCACGGAATGAATAACACTTACCTGAAAAAAAGTTGAGGATTTCTGAGCTCTTTTGTAACTGGAGATGATAGTGGGTGACTCATTACACGCCTGGAAAAAAACAGTCGTCAAAGTGGCGTCACACCAATTCCCGGTCTGTCAAAAAATTGAAAACTACAAAAAAATCATGGCCTCAGTGTTTTGGGACCGAAAACGCATCATTTTGGTCGAATTTTTACCTCATAAATTATGATACCCTAAAAAAACCTAAAGGAACATTCAAAACAAAAGGAGGGGAGTGCTGACCAGAGAAGTGTGCTTGTATCACGAAAACCTCCGTCCTCACACAGCCTTAGCCACCAATACGCTCTTAGACTCATTTGGTTGGGATGTTTTGAACCACTCCCCGTAATCCCCTGACTTATCTTCAGATTTTTCACCTTCCTGAAGGCATGTATGGATGAAAATAGATTTTCAACCGACGAGTAGGTGCAGAAAGTGGTCCTGAAGTGGAGGGAGGAGCTGGCGGGAGAATTCTTTGAGGAGGGCATAAAGAAACTTGTGCCACGGCTCACAATATGCATTGAACGGGTTGGCGATTATTTGGAAAAATAGTCAACAACTGTATCAACAAAATTCTGTAATTTTTTTTTCTGACACATTTAAAAAAAAAAAAATCATTAGGCTTCCTGAAGATGCCTCTTATAAATGTGACACTTTTTGTTTTGACATAGGTGTGGACCTAATGTATGTGGATTCATACATAAAATTAATATAACATTAATTTTCATCTAAAATTACTGTTTCTCGGAATGAAAACGTGTGTAATAAAAAAAACATATTGGTTATTTTGTTCTTATATTTGATGCATGCATTACATGAGCTGTTAATAAAAATATCATTTTGGGGTACTATATAATATTCAATAGGATTGGCTAAAATAACACAAATCTAAAGCACACAACGCAATTATAAAACCAAATCCTTGATTCAAAACACGCAGATTCGTCGAGCTTAATTCGCGAAAGCTCGCAATCCTAATGATGATTATTCGAGGCTGGGGGGCGTGTGGTGGTGTGGTGGTGTGATTGCCTCGCTTCCACGAAACCCATGCTCAGTCCTCGTGGCGGGTCTGCCTTATTGTTAAGTAATAAACATGCAACCACCGTTATCCGCCCTTTGAATAACTGCTAATGTATCATATTATACGGTGGACGTACTGGAAGTCGAATAAGACAGGGCTTGACAATCTTATTCAACTGTTATACGAACACCAAGCAGTTTGTCTACATCGGGAGCAAAATAACATGGGACGGTCGGTCTAAGAGCGAGGTCAACAGCCATATATACCAGGCTAGGCTTGCATTCAATAAAAGGTCGAAAATAATAGAATCGAATAATATAGACCTAAAACTAAGAATACTCCTCATCAAGACCTATGTATGGAGAATCTTGATGTACGACTGCGAAACATGGTGCCTATCCGAAAGAGATAAACGGAAACTAGAGGCTTTTGAGATGTGGTCCTATAGAGGACTATTAGGAATTTCCTGGAGAGACCACATTACAAATGAGGAGGTTCTCCAAAGAATCGAAGGAGGAAGGCACCTGCTCAGGACCTTGTCCGAAAGGCGTGCAAGATGGATCGGCCATGTAATACGACAAGAAGGCCTCTTGCATGCCGTAATTGCCTCAACAACACTAGGGGACGCCCACGCTGAGAGTACCTGGAGGACCTGCTGGTGGACGCGCGTTGCTCATCATTATGCAGACTTCAAAAGAGCCGCACAAGACAGGGAAGAATGGAAGAGAAGAATAGAGGAAATTGCTGCAAACCAATCCCACGATTGAAACCAGAGAGAGACAAACATTCCTTGTTATTAAATTCTTACTCGCCGGTTCAGCGTTTGTATAGTTTAGCTGGCCTTAATCCAGGTTTTACTATACTTAAGCACCATGGTAAAAGGTCAACATTTTCACAAATCTGACCTTATGTTTACACCACATTTATGTATTTTCATCTTAACTGCTTCATTAATTTCACTTCATGTATTATTCTTTCCACTACATTGTTACTACACTGTGTGTGTATAATATTAAAATGTACTTAAGCTGCAATTAATGGGCTTTACACACCATACAATTTCTAGTCACTTCTTGCTGGCCTGCTTGCTGCTGCCGCAGAGAGTCCCTGCATGCGTCTCGTTCTAGCGGCCCTTTAACAAACGAGACAGCGCTAGTTCGCACAACTCCACGCTCTCTGTAGTCACTGCCTGCAGTCACTGCATGCAGTGTCGTGTGTAGGCCGCTTAATGCGAACACCTCTGCACAGGTTCTCCTAGTGAGGCGTTCACAAACATTAAATGGGTCTTGCTTACATAGAACTTTTTTTATATAATTGACTAGCAGACCCGGACACACGGAAACCTTTATAATCAACGCCATCTGTTAAATCAAATCCACACCGCCCGTTTCGCCCACTCGGCCAACTGCTCGATGCCCGCCCAGATATATTATATATTTCAAATAATTTACAAAAAACCTTGACAAATTATATGCCTAAAAACTTTCCTCGTGAATCACTCTATCTATTAGTGAAAACCGCATGAAAATCCGTTATGTAGTTTAAAAGATCTAAGCGCACATTCGGCGTGAGCGACTTCATTTTATACTTAGTAAAGATAAAGATTAGTAAATATAAAAATACTAGGAAGGGAGGGGGGGGGGGGATTAATACCTGGTTTGTGTAGGTTTTTAAGTTCATAATATACATGTCGTATTGTTGTGTATAAATGAGAATAACAGTAAAAAAAAAAACAAAATTCTTTTCGGTTCAAAAAATGTTCCATTTTTAAAGTATGGTAAACACCAAATCTCTAATGATGTGGGGATACATGACTATTTTCTTGTTATATTTTTTTCTGTATACTTTAGAATAATATTATAATAAAGTATTCAGAGACCACTAAAAATCTTCACACATAATATACCACATTGGCGTTCGCTAATCGCGGGTTATCGACCACTGGCATGAGAAGAAATAAACCTCTATAGTGTATGCACTAAGGCAATGCAATGGGAATGCATTTGCACCGTTGTATAAGTCGGAGCTATAAGGGGAATTTGTAATACCAGGGCTGAGATTATGCTACCGAGGACTGGTCGCGTAAAAAAAACAATTCGTTTTAATAAAAGCTGATTAAAAATATAATTATGGGGTTCTAAATATCCATTAATATGTTTGTCCATTAATATATATCCATTACTATTGTTATTCTGTGAAAATAACGTCTTAACTATTAATAACACATATTGTAAAAATAAAACTATAAAATATATTTAAATAAAAAATATATCAGATTTTTTTTTCTTAAATAACAACAAATGCAGTGCATTTTTCAAGCGTGTAAAAAGACATGGCGTGAAAGTAAAAACAAAATTTTATTTATTCAATAATGGCAAATTCACTTTGTGGGGTTATTTTAATTAAATGAAAACAAACTAATTTTCATTTTTTTCTGACGAAAAAAACCATTTGTTCAGAAACATGTTTATGGTTTTGATTAAATAAGTTGTGTATATAGCTATATATTTATAGCTATCGATCACTTAGAAATCGTGCAGAAAACGATCTTAAAGGTAATACTAAAAAACAAAGACTAACTGATACAGACCAAATATTCAACAGTTGCGACGTACTAGATATACGCCAATTATACGTTTAAACTCAACTAAACTACATTTTCGACCAAAAAACCAATTTCAACAATCTCAAAATATCACCAACAGACCAGTAAGACAATCGTACAAAAATAACATAAAAACTTCGACAGTGAATATAAGCTTTGGACAAAGGCACTATAAATATCATGCTATAAAAGCATTCAACAGTCTTACCCTTGAAAATAAAATAGAAGAAAACAAAAATATTTAAATTAATAAATTACTTCGTTTTTACCACTTTTATTATTTACAAAACCAACATGTTTCGTGAGCAATGCTCACTTCTTCAGGGTTTTTTATTGGTACTAATTATTTATTTATTTATTTATTCTTAGTACATTTACATTACAAAGGTATAATATATTGTCCTCCACACTAGGAGTTCACCTGTGTTGTGGAGGACATTTTTCAGATTAAATTATAAATTATAAATTGTGAATAGTAAAACAAAAGAGTGTTAATAGCTAATATAAAAAAGAGAAACAATAAAAATCAAAATATAAAATCGACTTCAATTCGACACAAATTATAAATTAAAAGTTAGAAAGATTGTAGCCAGTTTCTTATGTTTTTTTTGTATTCAATAATATTAGTTGTTTAATATTGTGTAGGAGGAGAATTGTATAGTTTTATAGCCTGGTATTTGTAGTGTTTTTGTCCAAAGGATGTGTTTGTTTTTGGTATTTGTAGTTGGAGAGCATGTCTTGTTCTAGTATTGCGAGAGTTTTGTGAAATGTTAAATGTGGATAAGTTCTTGTAAAGGAAAGTTAGTATTTGTTTTGAATGTAATTTTTGAATTTTCATCACCGGGAATTTTTCGAATATGATTGATGTGGGTGTTAGTATTGGTAACTTAAGTATTACTTTTATTAGGGTTTTCTGAGCTTTAAACAGTGTATTAATGTATTTTTTACTGGCACAGCCTCAGGCAATAATGCCGTATTCCATTATGGATTGTGCAAGTGCGAGGTATATATTTTTTATATCACATATGTTTAAAATATTTCTCAAGTTTTTAAAAAAGTAAATCAACTTGTTTAGTTTTCCTATTACCGAATTTATAAGTTTATCCCATTTTATATAACGGTCGAAGTATATACCAAGATATTTAATATTTTCCGTTTGTATAATTGGGGGACAGTCGCATGGAGTTTGTGTTGATATATCAATGGTTGATTGACAGGAATGTATTTTAAGGTGGATGTTATTGGAGGGTTGGCCTCTCGAATTTATGCTGAAAGTTATGAATTTTGTTTTATCTATATTTAAAGTTAATAAGTTAGAGTCGAGCCATTTTTTAGTAATATTTAAACCAAGTTCTGCTTTTGGGGTTAATGTTTTCCAGTCTTTGGCCTTAAAGAGTAACACAGTGTCATCAGCAAAACTTATAATTTCTCCGTCTATTTGCAGGTGACACAGGTCATTAATATATATAAGGAATAGGATTGGACCAAGTACGCTGCCTTGGGGTACTCCGTAGGATACTTGTTCCTTGTCACTACATGTGTTTTCTATAGAGGTATACTGTGTGCGATTTCCCATATAGCTTTCAATTAATTTGAGTTCTGTTCCTGTGATTCCGATGTTTTTTAGTTTATCAAATAGGTTTTGACGATGAATTGTGTCAAACGCTTTTGCCAGATCTAGGAATATTCCAAGGCATTTTTTGCCCTGGTCTATATTTGTTTTGAGGAAGTCTGTTACAGAGGCTATCGCATGTGAGGTACTCATATTTTCCCTGAATCCATATTGATTGGGTGATAGTATATTATTTTTGTTAAGAAAAGTTAACAGATTGTTTTTGATATGTTTCTCAAGAATTTTTGAAAGTGTGTTTAAAATTGTAATTGGTCTGTAGTTATTTATTTCTTCCTTGTTTCCGTTTTTGTGGATTGGAATCACTTTGCCCGTTTTTAAATTGTTGGGAAAATGCCTTCTTTAATGGACCGATTTATGAGTATAGTTAGGGGGATATGAAGTGCGGAGTTTAATATTTTTAGTGTTATCGGTGAAATTCTGTCACTGCCTTGTGAGTTTGTATTTTTTAGGTCATTTATAAGTTTAAGTGTTTCTTTTCGGGTAATGTATGGTATTTTAAATGGAGCAATACCTGTGTGTGTGTGGTGGTTTGCGGATTTAGAGGTATCGTAGTTTGTTGTGATTTTACTCGCTAAGACCTTGCCTACATTAGCGAAATAATTGTTTACATAATTACAAACTTTTTGTGGTTGATCTGATATCTTAATAATTTCTTTATCTATTTTAATCTCAGTTATGGCTTCGTTTTTCATTGTAGTTGTGTGGGATATTTCTTTTAGAATTTGCCATATTTTTTTGGGGTCCTTGTTGCATTTAACTAATTTATTTTTATAATATATTTCTTTCGATATGCGTGCAAGCCGTGTGCATAAGTTTCTGTATCGTTTATAGAAATTTATAAGATAGATATCATATGGGTTTGATTTACATTGTTTATGAAGTGTGTCTCTTTTACTGAAACTTGTTAAAAGTCCCTTTGATATCCACGGTTTTAGAAATTTAAGTTTAGTTGGAGAACTTTTTTCGGTGACGACAGTATTATTTTTAAATTCGTCTTGAATACATTGTATAAAAAGTGACCATGCTCTATTAATTGTATTATTTTCTACAAGTTCTTCCCATTTTTTATTATGTAAACTATCATTTAGTTTTAAAAAATCGGTTTTATTATATGTTTTTGAGGTATTGGGATATTTAACTTGAGGATTATTTGTGGTATTTACTTTTAGGATAAGTGAGTAGTGGTCAGTGATTGTCGAGTGATCGATTATGGATTTGTACGATCTTTTTGTTTTTAACATAATGTGGTGAATACATGTTTGGGTGGGTAAAAGGTTGATTTGATTGAAGTTGACTCTTGTGGGTTCATTTATGGTGCTGATGAGTCCATGAAACAATAAAAGGTTTAAGTAGTCGTTACTTTGAGGATGCTTTTTATATTCTAAAATGTTAATATTCATATCTCCTATTAAGCAGATATTTTTTAGTTTTTTCATTTTGTTGAGTTGACTGTCTAGGGACCTCAGAAAGGGAAATATGTTTTTTATAGATGGAGATCGGTACATGGCTAGAATACATATGTCATTATTTATGGTAATTTCTATGGCATTTGAGTCTGTGATATTTAGTTCCGTCATTGTTGAGTGTAGATGTTTTTTGCAGTAAATTACAATACCGTCATTTTGATTTTTAATGTTTTTTGAGTGGTAGACTTTGTAGTTTGGTATTTGTATGGGTGTGAAGGATGTATCTAGCCAACATTCGGTGAAGATTATCACGTCAAATTCAGTGTCCAATTGTTGAAGTACGACAGTAAAGTTGTCAAAATTTTTTGCGATGCTGCGTATGTTTTGGTGGATTATTTTTAGCTGTGGAGCCATGGTGAGTGTCATTTATTTGGTTGGTTGTGTACGGCTATAAGATAGTAATTTAGATCATCTTTGCAATGTCGTCGGAGTGTTTAATATAGATATTTTTTTCTTTTTCAGCTTTCCGTGCCATGATTATAAATAATAGACGTAGACAATGGTGTCAATTGAAAAAGAATGGACATAGACAATGGTTGACACCATTGTCTACGTCTATTATTTATAATTAGTATCAATAAAAAACCCCGAAGAAGTGAGCATTGCTCACGAAACATGTTGGTTTTGTTAATAATAAAAGTGGTGAAAACGAAGTAATTTATTAATTTAAATCAAAATGGTGCCACAAAATAAGTTTGCTGTGTTAGAAGAAAACAAAAATAAATTCATACTCAAAATTAAAAAAAAAATGGATTAAAGAACAAAAAAGACAATATTACCAAAATCTCATTACGTAATAAAAATAAAACACATACACGTAACACATAAAAACAAATATAAAACACATCATTAAAAAAAATATTTTACCTAAATTATAAATTTTTATTTTTAGTTTAATTTTAGCTTTTTTTTATGCAGCATTATTTTTAATGTATTATGTATAAATTTTTGTTTTATAAAATGGAGGCCTCAGCACAGGTGATATCTACCCAGTGAGGCCGACATTGCTGAATTGTATTTAAAAATGTTAGATATTATGTCAAATAAAAAAAATAAAGTGGTTTATTTTCATTTGACAAAAATGTACCTATATATCGTGCAAAAACAACATTGTGTAAGAATGGTAACGTATGTAGCATTAAAGAAACCTTGCCTAGTTTATTAAAATTATCTGATAACTAGCCATGTAACTAAATTCGTAAATAGCACAAGACGTGTAAAAAACTGCTGACGTTAAGCAAAATCGCATTACTGGAAATTGCATTCAAAAGTTGGTATTAAGCGTAGTCCATTCTCGGTATTCTAATGAAATTGGTTTCCACAAGAAGTGGGTGCTTTGAATCTGCATGGGAAGCGTTAGTGAATAAACTTTCAATACCAACATATACTCGTACGTATTCTTTTTGAAACCGCATAAATGTAGATCGTTCATACGTTTGAAGACGCTTAATTTACAGTGGTGTGAGTTGAATGGAGTGTTCTCACAAACGATGGATACCGTTCAAAATGTACCAGAGATTTAATATAAGTTTTTCAAATCTGATGAACGTTCTAAAAGTGTGTAATTTCAATATTTTCACACATAAATCAATTTTTAAAACTACATAAAATAGCACATTTTTAAAAGATTCAAATTGTCTACGAAGTCGGCTGTAACCAAAGATATTCAAATACAGAAGAGATATGCTATGGTGTCCGCGCAACTGTCGCCGGACTACGCGCTAATTAGCGTAGTTTTCATACAAAAAGAATTTGTTCATTTCGTTGATTTTTTAAAAATGTGCATTAATATCGGTTAACAATTTTATATTTTGAATAAGGAAAGAATTCGTTCATTTAGTTTGACGTTCGTTTGGTTTATTCGTTAATTATTTGTTCTTTTAGTTTATTTGTTATTTCGTAAACAATATCGGCGACACCCGGAAGCGCAGACCCACATAGTAAAAACAGCAGTTAGCACATCTACTTATATTTCAATATCTTTGGCTGTAACCGACGTCGGCCGTCGCGTGACGTCAAAAACGCCAAAATCACCATAGCAAAAACGAAAATGCCGTCAAGGAGGCAAATCCTTATTTTTTTATTAGCCCCACATAGGAGGCCATGTGGAAATTAATTTTTCTCAGGGCAAGTGTCATCTTTGGGGATGCTGTGTGGAGGGTTTTTTTAAGGAAGGGAAGGAGAGAAAGATCTAGGGTGGGTAGGAATCTGGGGGTCAGTTTATCCAAGCGTGACGAATGTATGAATCAATCTCTCCCACTGCAGTGCAAGGCGATGATCCGAGAGATTCTTGCTGGAGAGGTCAAAACTTCAACCAGTCTCCCCTCATCCGGCCTACCACGAAGTTGGTGAGTGGACGCATTCGCCGTTAAGACCCGAACAAACCTCACCCCTATGAACCCAGGCACCCCTGCTAAGTCACCAAACGTAGCGAACCACTTGGGGTGACCTTTGGTAGAGGTGTTGGTTATCTAATAAATGGTTCCCGGGCGGCGGTACCTATACCCACCTCCCAAATTGCACGCATAATATTTGATAAACGGGATTATTGACTTAATTATTTTCGTATCGTAAAAAGGTGCATTCTCACAATTGTCACTCTGTATTTGTGGACAAAATTTTAACATTATTTACTTTTTTTAAATACGGAAAGCATATACGGACGACAATTTTCGAAAGATTTTTTTTTACTTTTTAGGACTGCATTTCCATTTTACAGCAGTTATAATAATATTTCATAGATAATTCTTTCTATTTTCCATAGTTTTCTATTTTTTTCTTCTTCCACAGCTGTCTTCACTTCGCCTGGTCCAATTCTACTAGTACCTGTCACGTAGATTACTAAACCTTGAACGTTTTCTATCTTTTACGTAATCTTTCAAACTTCCCTAGCATTATTTATTGGGTATAAAATCTTGTATTTTTTATTCCTTATAGGAGTGACCAAGATATTTAAACTTTTATGGGCATCACTTTTATTTATTTATGCGTGTGGTATCCCCACCACGCAAGAAAGCATCTCTGGATCGCTCCGGCGATGACCGAGCAAATCATTCCGTCTACAGTGCTCGATCCGGCCGGCCACTCGCGTTTTGTACCTCTCTACCCATTTCATACGTGAACACTAAATCGTGTAAATATTTAATCTCAAATAAATGTTAATCACTCGAACATGAGCAAGTGTTATCAATCATCATCCAATATAATTACTGAACACTGGATCGCGGCCTAGAACTACCGTGATCCCAGGAGCCTGACTATCCCTTATGGTAAAGTTTTGGTACTACCTCGTCTGATGTGGAGACGGAGCACCAGGTTAAACATTCTCCACCAGCTCCTCAACCCTGCAAACAACACTTCTAACACTTTCTTCTTCAAATATGTACTCTCAGATTCAGAAACGAAACGTTGTCTGAAATGGCTTTGGCCGTGTTCTACCTTACTCATCCCAATCCCCCTACCAACAGCCACACAAAATGCCCCAATCAACGATGCTGGATTCAGACGATTGGGAGCAATTAAAACTCTTGTGGAGTACTCATAAACAATAAATAGCAAGAAATAACTAATTAATTTACATAAGCAATCAATTCGTTCTACAGTGTTATAAAAAAATATTATTAACGAATTGTTCAAATTCTGTGAAACAACATTATATCATAATAAATCCATAAAAATCTGACAAAACATAAATTGGATTAATGATTTATGCTACCGCCCCCATTAAAGATAAGGCTCAACTTTATACGTCAGTAGAAATGTTTTTATTTATCCCACTTGACTTTCAGTTGACTTTATTTTGAAAAAAAAACACCCAAATTGGATGAAACAAATTATTTTTACTGAATCCAATCAATTCCTATTGACATTTCTGTATCGAAACGCAATGTCAATGCGCGTCCTTTGTAAATTTAATTTCAGTTTTGCCATAATTTTCCAGAACTCTGATTTTCGATAGCACATAAAATTTATGTATTTATGTAGATGCGTTAGATCCCAAAAATGTTGAGGATGCAACATTGGGGGCAGTTTTTAGATTTTCATCAAAGTCATATTTTAACATTTAATGTGATAATTGGTCTTTTGACCTAACTACTCTGTGACTTTTCTTCTGTTCACTCGGCACCAAATGTAATGAATCATCATTCCATGCCTAAGGCTCCACTTGATTAATTATTTAAATCAATCGGAATCAATCAAGGTTGATAATTGTTAAATTATTAATAAATTTTTTTTAAACAACTTTTTAATAGGTAATAACTGAAATCGTAAAATTGAGTTGCGCCGTGAATTGAGTTGCCAACCAGTTTTCGATTTCTCATTGTCTATATTCAGAAAGATTTAAAAAAAACTACGAAAATAGTTTTTGTCATATTTGCAGTTAATAAATCTTTTATTTTATCGACCTATACGACACATCCTCTGTATTTTTCATGTTTCGGAAAGTTTGGTTGGCAGCTATTTGTTCAACTATAAATTAAAATTTGTGTGTTGCGAACATAATTAATGGTTGGAGTATTTAATAAACTAATTGGACAAGCAAAATAACTGTTACATTGAACCTGATTTATATCAGATGGTTTGGAACATAGTCATAAATAATGAGTCGTAAATAATAGAGTACTATGGTTCAAATTAGCATATTTCTAGTAATAATATACCATAAACTATGATAAATACACGTGAATGAACCAACTTCAATTTCTGAAAAAATTAATTAAACAGGTAATAGAATAATTAAAGGGTTTTTAAACAGATTTAACTAGCTTTACTGCCCGGTTTTTCTCATCAAAACGAAATCTTTTTTATTACGAACAAGTAAAAGATGTGAAAAAAGACTACCTCGCTTAATTTTTGACAGACTATTTGGATTTTTCAAATCTATATAAAACAAAGTCAGGTTAGTTCACCATTTATAACTTAAGAACGGCTGGACCGATTTTTAGGATCTTTGGTTTGTTGGATTTGTCCGCGCCCCGAATAGCAGAATAGCTATTAAAACATCGGAAAAATTCACGAAATGGAAATTGTGTAGAAAATCCTTATTCTAATACATTTTGTATGGAACGAATTCTCATCTTTTGAAAGAGCCGCAGCAATATTGAGATAAGTATATAATATTGAATAGTGAGTGAATTCCAAAAATTCAAAAATGTCAAATGTCAATGCACTGATTGTTTTGATTTTTTTCTTGAACATATAATGCTGTCCCTCTTTCTTCACACAATGAGACAAACAGTGAACATATATCTGCACCCCTCTAAAGGAAAAAGACAATAATTATACTAAATCTCCCTCATACGTTCACAATTTGGGAGGCGGGAATGGGTACCGCCGCCCCGGGAACCTTTATTGGATAACCAACACCTCTGCCATAAGTCACCCCAAGTGGTTCGCTACGTTTGGTGATTTAGCAGAGATGCCCGGGTTCATGGGGTAAGGTTCGTCTAGGTCTTGGAGGCGGATGACCAGGACATACTGAACCCCAGATTCCTACCCACTTAAACCCTTTTCCTTCCCAGAACTCTCCTCTCCTTCCTTTCCTTAAAAAAAACCTCCACACAGCGTCCCCAAAGATGGCCAATGGAAAGGCCATGAGGGAAATTATTTTCCTCAGGGCCTCCTGTGTGGAGCTCATGTAAAAAAAAAAAAAAAAACGCATAAATAAAATTAAACACAATTCCCGTAAGTAAGTGGAAAAGTAAGGAAATCAAAAAATATAATATAAATCCGTACACAACGCATCTCTGATAATGACAAAAACAAAATACGGACAGATGCGCATCTATAATTGCTTCATTGTGTGTAGTTTTTAACTTAGTAAAAAAACTGAATTTAATTCAGTTGAAATTAAGTTAACAAAACAGTTATTGATTTTGAGGTACGAAGTTCGTCGGGTTAGCTAGCAATGAATATAAAGAGAAAGAGTTCAGAAAAAATGTTTTTGAAATATGTTTCTTATCGCATGCCAAAAAATGAAAACTAAATAATTCGTCAAATTATTGATAGCCCATACATCTTACAAAATATTCATATCGGTTCCAATACAATTCAACAAAGTGGGACTTCAACTCCTCTTTGAAAAATTATTATAAAATAGCCTATAACCTAACTTCTTTAATCAAGTTGTTTATGGAGTGATGAAGTTGCACGTTGTTGAGTCGTCCGGTCACCATTCATTTCAGATGAACATTAAACGTTACACGATCTCCGGACACATTTTATATGCCTAACAGGAATAGAAAATGTGTTTATAAGACAAGACTGTAGAACATTTAATATATTATACACAGACATCAATGTGTTTAATACAAATTACAATCAAGTTTACAATCAACTCGCTAAATTCATTACATTCCTAAAAAATAACTTTTGAACGAATATGTGTATCAGAAAATTTGTATCAAAATATATGTAGGTATACGTGTATCAAAAAAATGTATTTCATTTTTTTCATCACATATCCTTTTTTGCTTTCAGAAGTTTGAATTGAATAACATTACTTCCTGTGGTAGTTATTATTATTATTGGAACTGCAAATAAGGGTATGAAAACATTAGGATTTGTATTAAGAACAAATAAAAACTTTGAATCGTTAGAAATCATCAAACTACTGTACACATCCCTTGTTAGAAGCCTAATAGAATATAACTCCGTAGTCTGGTCGCCTTCTACAAAATTCATATTCATACTATGAAAGAAATCAAAGAAAATTTCTACGTTTTGTAAATTTTAAACTTAACATCCCTTTGGAGCACATAAATTACCCGTCGTTAATGAATTCTTTTAATATTCCAACATTAGAAAACAGACGAAAAATTAACGACCTAACCTTTTTATTAAAATTATTAAACTCTAAATTCGACAGTTGTGAACTCCTGCAATTAATAAATCTACATCAAAATCAACTAGACAAACATTGACATTTTATATACGTACTCATTCGAACTATGATTTACATTCTCCAATACAAAGTTTACATAGTCTTGGTAACAATATGGATGTATTTGACAATAATTTGAACTTAGCAAACTTCAAACGCCATATGTGCAACTATGTATTTCTACCTATCCCATAAACTAATGTGAACAACAATTTTAAACATTACCTACTTTATGTCAACTCTTATATTTTATGGACTGTATTTTGTTTCTTATATTTTATGTAACCTAATTTTTTTTTTAACGCTTATATTTGCATTTTGCACGCTATGGGCATTTAAATAAATAAATAAATAAATTATTGATATCCATTCCACGTTTTAACCTTGGCAATATAAAAAAACCCACTATTGTTGCTTTAAATAAGTAGTTGTACTTTAGCAGATCTGTTTATTTAAGGTATATTTTTGTGTATATTTTAGTTTGGTCTTAAATTTACTAATACTGTCATACATGGAGACTGAATAAAATATTGACGCAGTGCACAGAAAATAGTTGCATTAACAAGAAATCAGACCAACCAAACCAAGTGGTTTGCTACGTTTGATGACTTAGCAGAGGTGCCCTGTTTCATGGGTGAGCTTTGCCTAGATCATGGTGGCGGGCGCGTTTGTAACCTACTGCGTGGCGGGCTGGATCGGAAGAGACTTTTTGAAGGACCTTTTGGCCTCTTTTGACTTTTTTTGACCTCTCCAGCTGGACTCTCTCGACCCATCGCCTTGCACCGCAGTGAAGGTAATAGATTCATACGTCCGTCACGCCTGTACATACTGAACCCTAGATTCCTACCCACCACTCACATTTTTCCTTCCCAGATCTTTCATTCCTCCCTTTCCCTAAAAATACCCTACCAACAGCATTCCCAAAGATGTCATAAGCCAATGGGGAAATTGTTTTCCTCAGGGCCTCCCAAAAATAAAAACAAATTACAGGATGCTAGAGCTTAACATTCCAAAATTTATTTTTAGTTTTAACGTTTTACGATAAAAAAAAAAACTTATGTAAGATCTATGAGCAGTGATAGGTACAATGCACTTAGTACGTAGGTGCCATTACTTTAAACCAGATTTTTGCAATTTTTCAGAACAAAACTTATTGGGGAAGGTAAATTTACACCCGCAAAGACAAGTTTTAGATTTTGAAAATAACATCAGACTCTTCTTAAGAAGGAGATATTCTGAAGAGTGGTTATAAAAGTTCTGTGCAAATAACATTTCTAAATCATTTGAACACATCTTTTGCGTTCATTTGGGAATAAACCTACTCATATATTCTCATTTCAACTCTACTGATATTGGCCGTACAGCATCCTCTGAACTAAAAATTCCTAGTGTTGTGATAAATACAGATCTGAAAATAAATATCGCCAACGTGTTAGTTCTCCTTTAACCCCTTTCTTCGTTCATTCGCTCTACGTGCTCAAACTATCCAAGTGTCCCTCTCTTAATCTTCGTCTTATTCATCAGCATTGCGCTCATCTATATTTTCATACGAAATACAACATGATAGGCATTGTGGACTGCTAGGTTCGCTTCTTTGGGAAATTTTTTTTGGGACATCAATTAACTAAAATATACATATTTAAAAAGGTGTGCTGATTTATAATCGAAGTTCTGGAACCCTCGAGGCAAATTTCAATGAATCTTTATCTATGTAAGGCTCCGTAGTAAGCGTTCAAAAAGTAGAACAAAATGGTTGGAAGGGGAGATATGTAATTACGAATGTTAGAGGGAGCGCGCTAATATTAAAAACGATAATAATTAATCGAAAATTATGAAAATATTTAATAAAACATGACTCGTTTAACATGGAGCAAAAGTCTCACGACAGATGCTTTTGTTGCATTTAAAGAAACACTGAGAATTTTTCATACCCATAATTTTTTAAATTACCGAACAAAATATGTTTTTAATAACTTTCGGAGCACATTTCGAGATTTTTTCTATCGAGAGAATTTTGTAAATTACCATTTCGACTCTTTAAATATATAGATATTAGGTACCCTAAAAAATAACATACATTTTTAGAAACTTACAAACTTAGTGTTCAAGAATGCGGGGGCTCAAGAAAGAATCTCGGTATTTAATTCGAATGTAGTTGGATAGAGAAAAATGAAAATCTTTAGAGGAGGCCTATATCGAAAAATAATGTTTTATAAGTTTAGCAGCGATAAAGGCTAATTTTATTTTATTTATTTATTTATTTAATTTAAAATTGATCTTAAAGACACGCCCACAACACATTTCTCTTAGTTAATTTCTTCAGTGACATCAACGAATATACGAAGTCTGTATAATGCGTAATTTTATGTGAATAGCACACGTGCAGTATTATACTCGTATATGTACTTATTCAGAATATCTCCGGGGAACAAATAAGGGTGAATTAGATTGAAGTTGATGACACAACATGAAAGGGATAAGAAAGTGGAAAGTTTTATTGATGGAAATATGTAACCATGATTTTTAAGGAAAAGTCACATTAAGCGAAAAAAAAATTCTCTCTGACGTAAGTTTTGGCGATTCCACGCGAAACAATAGAAGTTTTTTATCATTCAAACACTTATTTTTTTAAAGATTAATAAAAATAACCATTTTTTTAATGAATATACCTATTAGCGCAGATCCATCGCGCGTCGTGTGAAAATAAGAATTACTTGCGTATTTTCAAATTTCATAATTTTTTATTGTACTCTGATCACAACTGAAATTAGTTTTTTCATTTTTATTTATAAAGTTACCATAATGTCAATTTGGGAGGCGGGTATAGGTATAGGGACCGCTGCCCTGGGAACCTTTTATTGGATAACCAACTTTATTTATTATGGGTGCCCGGATTTATTAGGGGTGCCCGGGTTCATGGGGTGAGGTCTATGCATGTCTTGGAGGCGGATGCGTCTGCTCACCTGATAAACTTACTAATGAATTAATACCTTATGTTGTTAACTTTATAACTGAATGTTATTGTCGTTAAAAGATGTTTTTATTACTACTATGTAAAAGAAAAGGAAGAAAATAAAAAGGGAAAATATATTCAAAATGTAACCAATACACGACTATGTAGCAATATGATGATATTTTTTCGATGAAAAAAATAAATAAGAAACCTTTTCATCTCTTTAGCCGAACTGTCCAACCTGTTGCCTTGGACACAATGACCCATAGATACCAACCCACCCCATACCTTTTTCCTTCCGAGAACTTCCTCTCCTTCCTTTCCCCAAAAAAGACCCTCCACACACCATACCGAAAGATGACATAGGTCTAGGAGAAAATTGTTTTCCTCAGGGCCTCCTGGGGATTCCTCGAACGATTTTCAAGCTCATTCAATACTTATCTAAAGACGATTTCATAGTTAATTTTTTTCAACGCGTGTCAAATGCATTGACTAATAATAATTATACTATTAAAATAAAATAACTACAGTCAATCTTCATTCAAGTATCTCATCTAGTCGAGATCTTGTAGATCTCACTACATTTGCATTATTCCTTCATGTTCATCGTTTTCGGATCCGAGACTGTAATTTCCCGCGGGCCTTCTACGTTTTAATATTAGTGCCGGCGCAACGGTAAACTAGAGTCATTCGGTACAATCTACCCGGAACAGTACACACTCCTGCAGACAGTCAGGGAACTCTTTTATTAGGTATATTGTATGTGTCCCACCTCTTTGTGAGCTCTGAGGAACACTTAGAGGGATCTCTGAAGATATTAAGATGGTCTAATTCTGAAGACTGCAGTGAGAAGTTATCTTGATGGTAAATAAAAAAGACCTACAAGAAAAGAATATGGAATTGTTATTATTTATTTGGTGTAAAATTAAATTATTATTTATTAAATGAAAAAAACACACTTTGTAAAACAACAAATTTTATTGAAATTAATATTTAACAGCCAACTATGTTTCGCTTAGCTCAAGCTTCATGGCTAATTATATCAACTAAAGTAAATTAGATACAGATACATATATAAAAGAAATTAAGAGAATTAGTGAAAGAGATAGCAATAGAATAGGCGAAACCCTATTGGTTTCAGAAAGAGAAACAAATAGAAAAGAGGAAGTCAAACATAATAATTATAGTTTGGGTAAGTAACGGGGTGGGGGGGGGGGAGGGAGAGGGAGGGAACTGTTTCAGGAGAGGTTAACGGAATAAATTAAAAATGGGACTATCAGATAAATTTATTTGGTTATTAATAATGTTTGATTTATTATTGACAGCTTTTTTGATTTCGAGGGCCTCTAGATTGTTTCCTAATTCCAATTCCATTTTTAAGTAATATTTTAGTCGCGGAGGTTTTATCGAATGAGTGGTTAGTTTCTAGTAGATGGTTCGCGAATTCTGAAAAAGTATTTAAACATCTTAGATATTCTTTAATTCTTATGTTTACGTTACGGGCCGTTTTTCCGATGTAAAATGCAGAACAATCATTACAATTTAGTTTATATATGCCCGAGTCCCCGAGTGGCTAAATTTATCGTCAATATCTTTAGTGTTAATTAAGTATTTACGTAACTTATTATTATTGTAAAATCCCGAAAATGAATCCCGTTAACTATTGGATACTTGTGATTAGATGTGTTTTATTGTCTCCGTCCCTCTTGTACCGCTTTCAAATACTTTGTCTCTGTCTAACTATGTTCTTTTGTCATATTCTTTCTCCTTCTGTCACTCAACTTATATATAACGTATAACTCTTTCTTAATATTAAGTTATTATTATATCATGAGGATATAATAATAACTAATAGAATACAAAGTGTTTGTTTATTTTTTATAACAAATAATTACGATAACTAAATAAACCAATTGGCAATCACTCATGTATAACTTATTTGGAAGATACCAACAAGGTTTAAGTTGTCTTATTACTGCAAATTAAGAGATATAACTAATAATTAATAAATTGCTTTACTTATTAGTAAAATTTTGGCAATAAAGAAAATCAGTTCCTATAGCTACATCTGAAAAATAAACGATAAGGTGAAAAATTATAAAATTTCAAAATTCATTAAAGTAAAAATAATTCTCGTACTAATAAATATTACTGAATAGCACACGGATGAACTCTTGTAACCATTTGAAGCTTTAGTCAGTCGATGGTTAAGATCCTCGACTACGAAACCGGAGGTCGTGAGTTTGAATTCTGGCGCGCTAGAAAAAAATAGTTATTTTTAATTCACATAAAATAAAACACTGTATATTTGTGGCACGATTGAGTTATAGATACTCTCAGTATCGCCGTGGTGGAAGACCGCCATTTGAAATGCCATAATTCCTCTAGTTTCGCTCAGCAAGGAGCATTTGAGATTTTTTTCTCAAAACTATGATTATTTCTCATTTTGATAAAACTATACTAACAGACAGAACAATTAGTGATAAAACTATACTAACAGGCAGAACAAATAGTCATAATAGACCTGATATAGTTTTACATGACAAAATTAAAAAAAATAATTTCATTAATGTAGCTATTCCAAATTCCTGTAATATTCAAATATCTGTTTCTGAAAAAAAAAGAAAATATACAGATTTAGGAAATGACATTCTCAGACTACAAAAATATTACCATTTGTTTTTTCGGCTACTGGCATTATACCTAAGTCTCTCATTCAAAATTTAGGCATATTAGATTTGTCAAAAAATTTATATATAAAAATGCAAAAATCAGTCATTTTAAATACATGTAGAATTACAAAACGATTTTTTTAAATATTTATATTGAGGGATCAGTAGGATTTATAGGTTTAATTAGGAGTTCCACAGAGCCGAATCCTCTGATATGAAAATATCTGGAGTCGGTGAATTATTTTCCCATTTGGTCTCTGGTAGGTTGACATGTTGTTCTTGTATTGTTTTGTATTTATAATACTTATATAGTGCAATTGCATAGCGTGGATGGACTAGACAATTATTTGGGGGAGGATGTGAAAGGGTTTAGTTTTTTACTGTGGAGAAAATTTAACTATATAACGTAAAATAAAGGAGATCGCTCAGATAACTTGGAAGTCTTAGAAATAAAAAAAAATCCCTTAATAATAATGAGTCCATAAATATAAATATATAAATATACATAATATCCATCAATAAACAAAAAATATATCATCTTATAGTCCCATTTTAGACATGTTCCCTTTCTCTGTCCGTTCTATCTCCTCATTCATTCGCATTAATTCCTATCCACGCCACAATATTTAGTAATACATTGTACTCACCCACTGTTTTGTAATGTCAAATTATCATGTTTGCCCTGAAGAAGGAAAGATCGTTCTGAAATCGGTCAGCGTAAATAAAAAAATATAGTGGTTCTATCACAGAAATATTTTTTCATTTGTTTATAATATTGTGGATTAAGGGCGAATATGTAGCAGCTATTTTTATTGATCTAAAAAAAGCCTTTGATACAGTAGATCATGAAATACTCCTACAAAAATTGGAACATTTGGGTATAGTCGGGAAATCTTTAAAGCTCCTCCGAAGTTACCTATCTGATAGATATTGCCTTGTCGACATCGAAGGGAACCTAAGCGGCTTTGGAAAAATCACATGTGGAGTGCCGCAGGGCTCGATTCTAGGACCCCTACTTTTCTTACTATACATCAATGATATAACTAAATGCGGCATCTTGGGAAAACTTCAACTTTACGCTGATGATACTGTGATTTATTATC
The DNA here is from genome assembly GCA_917880885.1 of Limnephilus marmoratus. NCBI lineage: Eukaryota > Metazoa > Arthropoda > Insecta > Trichoptera > Limnephilidae > Limnephilus > Limnephilus marmoratus. Next base: position 23,759,398 of record OU862919.1, on the reverse strand, counting down.
GTTGTAAAAATCTGAGGGAACTTGAATCTCTAATGAATAAAGATCTCGCAAAGCTAGCTAAATGGTTGCGGATAAATAAATTAAGCCTCAATGTCAAAAAAACTCACTACCTCACTTTCGGGAAAAAAGATTACATGACAATGAATATTACTCTTGGAAATGAAAAGCTCCAAAATGTACAAGTAGCGAAATATTTAGGGTTATTCATAGATTCTAACCTATCGTGGAACTCCCATGTTGAATATGTTAAATCCAAAATTTCCCCGATAACTGGTGTACTCTATCGACTTCAAGATGTGCTCCCCACAGCTTTACTGCGTGCCACATATTATGCTCTGATCCACTCTCACCTAAGTTATCTGGTTAGTATCTGGGGCACCATTACTAAGAAACAAATATCTGAAATACAAGTAATCCAAAATAGAGCCATAAGAAATATATACCATCTACCATGGGATACACATGTCAAAGACATATACTCACTGACACAAATTCTTCCCTTTACCATTCTGCCAAAATATAGCATCACCACTGCCATCCTACAAATAATTCAACACTCCTCTCACACCAACACTAAACCAGCCTTTAATTCCGATATACACCAGCACAAAACACGATCACAAAATCAAATACACCTATCGTCATCTACACACACAACTAAATTTGGAATTAACTCCTTACAATACATCGCACATACGCAATACAACGCATTACCTAATGTCCTAAAACTACCAGAATCAAACAAAAAAATATTGGCAAAGGCTCTAAAAGGATATTTTCTCAGTAACTTTATTAACCAGTGACGAATTTAGCTGTCTCCCTTTGTAACTCTTGTATATTCTTCAATTAGTGTGTCTAGTCCATTTAAAAATCTATGTATTGTTCATTGATTTCCGTGTTCTTATGTAAAAATAATTTTCCTTTAGATGTATAATGTTGTCCTTCCCGAAATGAGTTTTATTAAACTCATTGGGAGTAATGTATTATAAATTTTATGTAATAATTTTGTAATATATTATCTCTAATAAATAAATAAATAAAAGGCGCCGCATCCGCGCTCAAAAAGAAAAAGATGGAGAGAAATGTAATTACGAATGTTAGAGGAGCGCGCTAATATTAAAAGCGATAAAATCGATGAGAGAATTGTGAAAATGTTTAATAAAACACGACTCGTTTAAAATAGAGCAAAAATCTCGTAGAATGCGTCTTAAGTAACATTTAAAGAAACATTGTGATTTTTTTCACAAATATAACTTGTGATATAACTGAAACAAACGTGTTTATAATAATTTTTGGAGCATACCTTGAGATTTTTTCTATCGAGGGAATCATTACATGGTATAAAATGAAGTCGCTCAAAATGTATGTGCGCATAGATCTTTTAAACTACGCAACGGATTTTCATGCGGTATTCACCAATAGATAGAGTGATAAAGAGGAATATAAACGCTAGAAATATTTCGAATCTCATGCCTGCAAAATTTTAAAATCGAGCGTCTTTTTGCACGAGGCTAGTAAGCGAAAAAGTGGTTTTATTTATTTTGTGCATAATTTTATAAGAACGAAAAAGTTAGAACATGAAAAACTTCAAAAATAGTCTTAGCCATAAAGGGGTATTTTTTTTAATTGTTTCTTGTCTTCATAGTTAAGTCATGAAAAAACTTTTTTTTTGGTGGTTTACGCTTATATTTTTTTTTACGTAAATAATAACTTTATTGTAATTCCAATACATAGAAAAGCTAGTTAAAACTTCGATTTATCCGTAGCATATTTTTTGATGTTCATACTGTAAGCCGATTCGTCGTAAAGATTAATCAAAATAGTATCTAAATAGGATTTCACGTATATATTCATCTTAAGGTTTATATGTATAATACATGCTTATTATAGTAGAGAAAAGCCGAGAAATTCAAATATTCAATTTAGGCAGCGGGCAGCGGGCAGCTGGCAAGCGGGTGGTGTGGATTTTATAAAGGTTGGGTAATGGCGTTGTGTTTCGTTAGCCACAGCAACGTGTGACCGGGTCTGCTAGTTTCATATAATTTACGTTTCGGCGTGGAACGCGTCTAGATATTATCTTAAAAAAAAACCTTTATTTTTTTAAGAGCTTAAAAACTTCAAATGTTTAAGGGAGATATGTAAGAAATCGGTAAAAAATCGGGTAGCGGCGGTTTAAAAGCCACTTAATTATAAACCCATTGACAAGCAGAACAAATAAAAAATTTACTTAATGCGTTCGGAATAGCTCCGCAGTTAGTTTTGTATTATTTAATGGTGAAAGGTAACATTAAACGAAAGGTGCATTACAACTTACGACGGGAGCTTTTCTCTACATCTGGGTCACACAACGGAACGTCTGGAAAAAAGTTAAGTCCGGTATATTCGACCACCAAGGCTAAAGAATTACGTCAATTATATCTGCCTCGCACAACGTAGGACAAAGTTAAAAGCGCTTTTTGCTCGGAGCTTTTCTGTTATAACGTGCTTTATTTTAATTTTCGGATATGATTGATTCATATCATTATCACCCACACGATGAAAGCTTTTCATAGAATACGCAGATTCAAAGAGAAATTAACATAAGCAGTATTCATAAGTAGCTATAGGCGCTGTACTGTCCCAATTTGTCAGTTTAAGACGAATATAAACGCTAGAAATATTTCGAATCTCATGCCTGCAAAATTTTAAAATCGAGCGTCTTTTTGCACGAGGCTAGTAAGCGAAAAGTGGTTTTTATTTATTTTGTGCATAATTTTATAAGAACGAAAAAAGTTAGAACATAGATAAAGTCAAAAATAGTCTTAGCCGTAAAGGGGTATTTTTTAAAAATTGTTACTTACATTACTTCATAGTTAAGTCATGAGAAAACATTTTTTTTTAGTGGTTTACGCTTATATTTTTTGTTACGTAAATAACAATTTTATTGTAATTCCAATACATAGATAAAAAGTAGTTAAAGCTTCAATTTATCCGTAACATATTTTTTGATGTTCATACTGTAAGCCGATTCGTCGTAAAGATTAATCAAAATAGTATCTAAATAGGATTTCACGTATATATTCATCTTAATTAAAGTTTTACAACTGAACAGTGCCTATCTATCAAAAAAATGTATTACTTCAAATCCACAAAGCTAAACTAATGATAGAGTCATTGATCACCAGACCGAGAACATGGGTCAAATAGTTATCATTCAACTCAATATAACAATGATCCAACACCATTACACATACTAAGCCAATGTTTTAACTAACTCCCCACAGAAATACAAATCGAAAAAATGTATGTATTTTTTAAGATTAAAGTTAAAATACTCTTCACTTCAAACTAATTTGGTTGTCTGATGTATCTAATATTGTAAACATTTAGATCAAAAATCAACACATATTTACATATTTATTATTAAGTTATTCTCAATTACGAAGATATTAATTTACATCATGAAACATCATAATATATTGTATATTTACCCTAAGTCGAAAATAGAAATTTTTCCGCGACATAGGCTTGCTAAGTCTGTTTAACATATATTTTAATAGAGCCTGCTCTAATGAGCTAGCAGCATTGATACCATGTGCACAGGTGAACGTATGTAAAAATCGACGGACATGACCGGAACAACGAGCTTCCGGCATCTGTTTTTCCTCCTTCGTATAATGCGGGCCTCTTCAAAAACCGTATTAATAAATCCCTTTCTACTGCCCTCACCTTAACCGCCCTTACAATGCTACCCAACAGGGAAGCGAAATAGTTCCCCTGTCTTTACACTATACAGACAGGTATGCTGTTGTGAGGTGTCACATAAAAAAAAGTTCGAGTGCAGTTTACACGCGGTAGAAGTGAAACTTTACGAAAGCAATCTCAACCAATACTTGAAAAGTGAGGTCATAAGCCAGACCAGCGTAGTTTCCGTTCCATATTCTTAACCAATAGGAGCCTTTAAAAGTGAAATCATAATCAAAACGGTCAATGAGCGCAGTTAATGCGTCGCAGGTGTAGTAATCGTCATTTCCGTTTCAACCGAAATCCAAATCATAGCGGGGCTATAGAAGTTTCACTTAAAAAATTAGAGCGTGTAATTCAAACGCGATTGAAGTAAAACTAGAAAGTCGCTAGAAATCGCTTTCTTTTGCCTGTTTATTTTAAAGTGGTTTGAAGATTGGATATTGATTTACAAAAACAAAAATGTTTATTTTTTTTGGATTTCGTAAAATTCAAACCTCCGTCCGCTGGATTTCTATGGCCACTGAGATTCACGATGCATTATACCGCTGCGCTATGGGACGCGCTCGGCGAGGTGCGAATTTACGCATTATATTCCGACGACCCGTAAAAAAACGAAGCGGCAAATGAGCGCAGACCTATCGTCGTTTCCGTTTTATATCTCAACCATTAAGAGCCTTGAGCGCAGTTTGATTCTTCGCAGGTGCCCTAGTGCGTCATTTCAGTTTCATCCTAATTTCAAATCACTCTAACGGGGCTAAGGAAGTTTCACTTAAAAAAATGTGAGCACACGTAGATCTACAATTTTTAAAGAAATCATCACGTTCAAAAACCCTTACAAACGAGAGAAAATGTTAAAACTTGAGTTTCAAAGAGAGAGCTTATAAAACACACATTTCACACACACTAACAAACTCTCGTTTTTGTGAGAACCTGTTACTTTCCAAGAGAATAATAGGCAGCCTCAAAGAAAGTCCATTTGAGAAAACCACAAACAAATTATTCCAGAGCCCATCACGCAAAAGCACGAGTTTGAAATAAAGCCATAAATTTTTATTTAAAATTATTATAACAACATTTTTATAAAGGTTATCCGATGGTTTCTGAAAATATTGTGTGGCGGAAGCGATACGAAAGTTAAAATTAATGAAGGTTGAATTGTGTTGCGTAATTTTTACAGCACGTAAAGGTGGATTATATCTCGTAAGCCACCGATCTCAACACCTGTGCGAAGTGAACGATCAATGAAATATAGATGGGTAAGGTGAAAACGTACCGGTAAATTAAGGATAAATTATCAGGTGAATGGATTTTAAATTCAGTAAAAGTTGTATGATGGAAATTCCCGTGGAATATTCGGATGACGTATTTTGTTCAGATATTTCGTAACGCCGTTAGGTACTACAGACTACAAACCGGTTGACAAAGAAGAAAAAAACAGACACACATGCAAAAGGATAGGTTAAAGAAAATAATCTTCACGTCTCGTTACTAGGGATGCAACGATATCAATAAAAACCGATAAATATCGATATATCGACCCCTAAAAATATCGATATTTATCGATATCGACGATACGCCGATATCGATATATCAATATCGAAAAACTCAATATATCGTACCGAAATATCGAAAAAAATAAACTTTTTTCAAAGGCAGAAGCCACTATAACTCAAAGCCGAAACCGGCTACAAGAAAGCAGACTGTCAAAGTAACTATTACATAGTTTATTAATAAATAGTTACGATAGCTGGTACAAAATACTGGTATTCATATTTTTTCAAATAAATTTACATAAAAAACACATTTTATACATGGTGTCCGGAAACTCGTAGTACAAGCGGGAAACTGGTAAATCTAAATCACATTCGGAGTCGATTTGTGATATAACTTTTTTGATTTGAGCCTTCGTGTTTGAGTAAATCAGGTCCGAAGTTGTAATTTTTTTGGTTAAATTTGAAAAAAAATTCACTAGGGGGTTGATTTCAGCTGTGTAATGTCTTATAAAATGCATAGAAGGGTAAACCGGGCTTAAAATTTTTTTTAACCCTTTAGTTGCCGAAAAAATGGAAAAATAGAAAAAAATAATATTAAAATCGAAATGCTCAGATCGAAAAAAACAAGTTTTTGGGTTCTCTACGTGATGTAGATTCACCAGCTTCCCGCTTGTACTACGAGTTTCCGGACACGTTGTATACTTAGCGAAATTTTGTGATTATTCAAATAGGTATGTATAAAAAATATATCCATACATAATCGATAAACGTTTGGTATAACTAAAACTACATTGGATTTTTATAAGCTTTTTAAAAAAAAGAAATATCGATATATCGGCCTAATATCAATATCGACTTAATTCGATAATTATCGATATCGATATTTTTAAAACCTTGCATCCCTACTCGTTACTTACGTTTGCTTCATTAGCTTTTTTTAATCAAATCAATTTAAATGTACGAGAGTGGACCGGCATTAGGCGCACCGGCATCATAAGTGTGGAGGAGCTATTCCGGACAGAGAGACATTTTCCAGAGTGATCGCCAACGTCGGGGGGACTTGATAAGGCACACCAAGAAGAAGAAGAATTTAAATCTGTAGCGTCTATTAATTCTAATGATTAAGACTACTGAAAATGTGTTGGGACACTTCCAAATAAGATCGAGGTTCGTTGAGATTACAAGTTAAGTACTTTACTTACGTTATAGTAATGTTTACAATGAATATTTAACTAGACCTGACGTCCTTTCTGTAGGAGGCTCTAAGTTATTCTGCGGCTTAGGACCTGTGACACTGATGGCGTCTTCCCAACTGCTAGATGCTTCGGCTATCATCGTAATCATTCGTACATTGGACACCAACGATAGATGATACTATAGTAAAATAATATTTAACTGACATCTGTTGATACGCTACAGAATTACGTATAACTAATTACACTAACGACATCTATTGAAGAATGTTGAAACTACATGATTAACCCATACACAACAAAATCAAGCCACTAATTTTCCTCTTTAGTTAGTCCTTTCAGTAGTTTCCTTTTAGTAGTTTTGGTAGTTATAATAAAAATATGATGAAAAAGAATTATTTATTTCATAATTTATAATAATATAATTTAATAATTTGTTTAATGAAAAAAAAAAAACAACAATTTGATAATGACTTTTTTTTAAATTACTCATTTTCCTTTAATACGTTGCTAATCAGCTACTCCGAAAATTACCTTAAATGTCATAAACCTTGTTGAAATTCATCGATATTTGGTGATTTTTTACAAAATGGCGCCATACAATATAAATAATTATTATTACTATCGGAAGCATTTTTTAAAGTGAAAACTTCTTTAGCACCTTTGTGATTTGAAACTCGATGAAACAAAAAAATAGCGAAACTAAAAAGAGACAAACACGGATAGGATTTAGCCTGCGAGAGAATGAGATAGACTAACCGGTCACTTTGCGCGGTGCTTCGTAGCCTCCCCCCTCCTGTCAACTTTAGTTTTCTGAAGGTTTCACTTCTACCACGTGCGAACTGCACACTCTGTTTTTTTAACCCGATACCCCTCTGAAACGGGCGGTCCGTTTGATAGATTCTCCCATCTTAACAGACGGACTGCAATCTTTAGAGCACAGGCGTCAGGTGGGAATGCTGTCCTTGCTCTACCGGTATTACAATGGAAGATGCTCCGAGGAACTAGCGTCATTGATCCTCTCGACACGCGCCCAATATTTGTACAAGGTTGACATTAGTCACATGAGAACGGGTCGTTTCTTCAACTTGTTCTTGTGTTCAACGGCTCGGCTGTGGAACGATTTGCCGGCCTCTGCGTTTCCTCCCTCCTACAACATAGGTCTCTTCAAGACCCGTGTTCACTCCTTCCTTTCCTCAAAAAGACCCTCCACACAGCATCTTCAAAGATGACATAGGCCCTGAGGGAAGTTAATTTCCTCTGGGCCTCCTGTGTGAACTTAATGTAAAAAAAAATCTACCCGATATTTCTATTACTAATTTTTATTTTATTTATTTAATTCTTACGACGTTGTTCAAAGAATTTTCAAATATTCGATTTTCATTGTGATGAAAATTTCCCTATCTGCGAACGGTCTTGACAAGATTTCTCTATTGTTTGTCATGGGAATTCTGAAAATGCAATAATATGCCAGTAGTTCAAAGGCTTCCATTTTCCCCCGTGTTGCTTCAGTAGGGTCCGTATTTTACTCAACACACGGGCATTACGGAATGCGTGTTTTCCAATAACGTTCTACACGCATTTGTAAAGCTTCGCCATTTCACAAATAAAGTGGTCCGGATGTAGAAGTACTGTCTACAGTAGAATTCCGCATAGAACCTGTATATTACGTACTTTATGCTGTTTATGCCCTGCGTAATGCTTGTAAATTTGTCAACCTTACGTGAAATATATGAAAGATTGACCTTCAAGGAGTTTTAAAATTCACAAAACGCCACACACATTAATTGTTTATTGTGTTAAAAATTATGGTCCTAAATACTAGTTAAAATCGGTTGTTTATCTGTAACTCCGGTTGAATATACTCTGGAACTCGGATTTGCTTTGAATTTAAATGTCATATTCAAAATTTGAACAAATCAGACAAGCGATAAAGTTACCTTAGGTTAACTATAATCTTCTTATATATAAAAATGAATCGCTGAATGTGTTGCTAAGCGCATAACTTTCGAACGACTGCACTGTTAAAAAGAGTGAAGACTACTGCCATCTAGCGGCATATTTTTGTAGCATATTTTTAGTTGATATTGCATTTTACAGATTAGCGACGTAAGACTAAACTAAAACGAAATGTTAGACGGTAAAGTAGATCTCTGGTTTTTATATCGTATAATGTGTTATGGTGACACGAAAGTGTTGTTTATTTTGATTGTGTTAGAAAACATTATTATAAATAGTCTGCTTTTCTAGTTTAACTCTCTCTTAATTCGTGGATCTCCTATAAACAGCTAGCATTGTCTAGCAAGTGGTCAAAGTGACCAAATTTAGTGTTTTGTCGGGTCGGGACAAATTATTGTAACAAATGTGCTTTGTGAATAAAACCAGGAATTCCTCCATTGAAACCAGATGTTTTTCCTTGACGTCCTTCTGCTGAATATCAATTTATAACATGGTCCTCCAGCCGCATCTACCTTACGATCGGATTAAGGCATTAAAAGGAAACAATAAAATGAACCAGCGAGCTATCCAAAAATCCAGAGAGATGAAAAGATGAAAACATGAAGAACAAGGATCGACATCAATATAAGTATCCCCTGCCCATTATTTCCTTCTATTCCGTGAATTCCTGTTCAAACAAGTGCTATTTTTTGTGTGTCAATGTACTTATTTAAAAACAAAAAAACTAACTACCCGCAGTGTAAATGCAAGTCATGCGAATTATTTTAGGTTAATTGTTTTAGAAGATGATTATTGTAAGATTCTGTCATTGTTCATAGCTTGAATTGGTTACTACGGTTTTCTACGCGATTATTGCACAGAAATTATTTTTTAAGGAACATTTTTAGAATTTGTTGTGTTGAATTATTGTCAAACGTATAAAAAATGGATAATTTAAAATCGTTGATTAACAAACGCGGAGTGTTGAAAGGTAAACTCACGAGATTTGCGGATTCATTAAACGCATTATCAGTTAACGAAATTAAAATTCGCTATGCGAGAATTGAAAAAATAATTGATGATTTCGAAGAGGTCCAGGAACAAATCGAAAGTCTTCCGGATTCCAACGAAATTGATAATAATTTGCAAAGAGAGAATTTTGAAAATCAATATTATTCAACCTTGGCGACTGCTAAAGGAGCAATTCAGTCTGTAGAGACTCCCAAATTAGAAATCAAGTTACCCAACCTTCAGTTACGAGAATTTAACGGAGATCCCAAAAATTGGATTAATTTTCTAGAAACATTTAAGACATTAGTTCATAACAATACTGCCATAAGCAATGTACAGAAGTTTTATTATCTGCAATCCTGTTTAAAGGGGAATGCAGCAAAGATCATCGCCAATTTCGAGGTATCAGACCTGAATTATATATCGGCTTTTGAATTGTTGCAGCAGAGGTTTGCAAATTTGCGAACTACCGTACAAAGACACATCCAAGCTCTGTTTCAACTTAAAGAGATGAAACATGAGGATCCAGTAGCCATGCGTTATCTGATTGATGAAACTAATGTAAATTTGAAAGCGTTGCAAAATTTAGGCTTGAAAATCGAACAATGGGATGCTTTAATTATATACGTAATTTCTAATAAATTGGATGCAAGTTCTAGAAAGCATTGGGAACAAAACCCATTGCAGGATGAGCTACCTACATTACAGGAATTTCTTAAATGTTTGACCTCGCGTGCGCAAGTTTTGGAATTAATGTTAAATTCAGATTCGAAAAAAATTCCTACCTACCCGAAAGCAAGTGGTAGCAACAATAATCCCAAAAAGGAATCGGTATTTTTAGCTGCTACCCACAATAATTGTATTTGTTGTAATGACAAAGGGCATAAAATATATTTTTGTAAAAAATTTTTAAAATTAAATTCAGGAGAAAGAGCCAACGCAATAAGGAGGTACCGTGCCTGCTTCAAATGTTTGAGGTTAGGACATACGGCCCCATATTGCAAAATTAATTTAAAATGCAAGCATTGTGATAGCGAGAGCCACAATACGTTATTGCACAGGGAGATGCATCCGAGCGATGACTCCATGAATAAAGGTGAAGATCACCCAGGAGGTGACTGCCAAATGGATGCTGAACGAGTTTCAGTATCAAACCATTCAGCTTTAGCGAAGGCTGAAAAAACAATTTTATTGTCGACTGCTATCATTGGGGTAGTAGGTCACAATAATAAAGTGCATGAGGCAAGAGTCCTAATTGACTCTGGAGCTCAAGCCAATTTTATGTGCGAAAAGTTCGCAATGAAGTTAAATTTGAGATGCGAAAATATAAACAAGCCTGTGTTAGGTATACACAACAATGTTACCCATATAAAGAAACGTGTTGCGATAAAAATGAAATCTCTGAGGACAAATTATAATCAAAATATCACTTGTCTAATATTGCAGGAAATAACCACAAACCTACCTCAAGCAACAGTGGCCAGAAAAGACTTTAAGCTGCCGCCGGGATTACAAATGGCGGACCCAAATTTCAACGTAGCGGCGCCTATTGATATCCTGTTAGGCGCTGAGAGCTTTTGGGATATACTACAAGATGATCGGCTGAGATTGGATACCGGACCTACTCTGCAGAGGACTGAATTAGGCTGGGTTATATCGGGCCCGATCAACATTCATCAGAAAAAAAGGCCAGTACCGCAATTTTGTAGTTTATCAATAAACACATTATCTAATCAGATAGAAAAATTTTGGAAAATGGAGGAGGTGAATTCTGCGAGATTTCAAAATCACGAGGAGAAGGCGTGTGAAGCAGATTTCGTCGCCACGCACTCTAGAGAGAGCGATGGTAGATACGTGGTAAGTCTGCCGCGCCGCCCATGTGTGAGTCAACTTGGTGACTCGTTAAACACAGCGGAAAAAAGATTTAAGAACCTAGAGAAGAGATTTTTAATAAATCCTGAATTGAAATTGCAATATGTACAATTTATGCAAGAATATGAGCAACTAGGTCATATGGAGTTATGTGATAAATGGAGAGGGGATGAGCAATCCTATTTTTTGCCGCATCACGCGGTCATAAAAGAAGCTAGCACCACGACGACGGTGCGTGTAGTGTTTGATGGTTCGGCAAAGACGTCGACCGGAATATCCCTGAACGATGCTCTGATGGTGGGAGCTGTCATTCAAAAGGACTTATACAGCCATTTATTACGTTTCAGAATACATCGATACGTCATGACTGCGGACATCGAAAAAATGTACCGTCAAATCAACGTATGCGCAGAGGATCTCAGCCTTCAGAAGATTGTATGGCGCGAATCACAAGAAGAGGAACTCCGACATTATAAATTGAAGACCGTCACATATGGGCTGGGACCTTCCTCCTTCCTAGCAACGAGATGTCTTCGACAAATCGGTATGGATAACCAAGTTAATTTCCCAGTAGCAAGTCAAGTCATAGAAAATGATTTTTATATGGACGATCTATTGACTGGAGGGGATGACTTGGAAGTTTGTTTCCAGTTAAAGAAACAAATAAGTGATATCTTGCTGTCCGCAGGGATGACCCTGAGGAAGTGGAGATCAAATATTTTGGAATTGTCATCTGGGCGGAGCCAAGGTGAAATTGCCAAACAGGGCAATTGTGAGAAAATGATCACTGACAATTCCAAGAATGAAAAAATACTTGGATTAATTTGGAATAATGAATTAGATTACCCGTCGTATGAAATTACAAAGCCGTCAGGTAAAACTAAGAGTAAGCGTCAATTATTATTGTGCATAGCTTCCACCTTTGATCCAACGCAGTGGCGGCACGTATCATCGTCAAAAAATGCAGAGGATATACTGTCCCGAGGTACCACAGCTGAAAGGTTAGTCAGCACTTCAATATGGTGGAAGGGGCCAAGCTGGTTGACGGAAGATGTCAGCACTTGGCCAGTATCCAAGATGTCATGTTTGGATCCCCCGGAAACAAAAAGTAAAAATGTACTACTGGTAACTGATACTCAAGAATGGGATATTTTCGAAAAATTCTTATCGCTAACCAAATTGAAAGGAGTAATCGCTCAAGCGTTAAGATTTATAAATAATTGTTGTAACCCTAAGCATAAAACGTATGGCAGTAGATTGAAAACTCTCAATCTCTGTTTAATGGAAGTTTTAATTTGTGCAAGTGGAAGATTAAAATTAGCTACTTATTTATATTGGCAGATATTTGGGAGAAACAATGTTAAGCGTATCCTACATAAGTGTGTTGTATGTTTTAGATACCGACTTCAGGTTTGCCGGCAGATCCTGGGAAACATTCCAGTTGAGAGAATCACTCCCAGTCGACCGTTCTCTGTCATGGACGTCGACTATGCCGGACGGATAGACACGAAGGCTGGAGCGCTGAGAAAATCTCCGCTCCTTAAATCGTATCTTTGCATATTTGTTTGTTTTTCTACCAAAGCGGTTCATTTGTGTTAAATACAGACTCGAGTGTAGGCGAGGTTATTTATAAATAATGCGCGTATTGGCGATATGGATATTTATTATAAGTAATGGCTATAAATACGTCCTAACTAACGTGTTGGCGGTTGGAAAAAAAGAGAGTGAGGAGAGGCCTGCATCTCCTTTTATATGCGGGATCACCTGTCTCGCTCTTGTATGGCCGGAAACAGGTGTGCCACCCTAAAACCTCTCTCACATCCTCCCCTACTTAAACGGGAGAATCCTGGCTACATAAGTGATACCTATAGCTACATATTTCATACAATATATTTTATATTTCATATTTCACATTTAAAATTAACACATTACATTTAAAATTAACAAAACATTTGTTTTTGTTCTTTCTGTTTCCCTTCTGTCCATTTCTGTCCATTTCGACTGTGAAGTGCTGTCACCTGGGCCGAAGCCTTCCTTGCCATGGGTTAGACCTGAAACATGGAGAAACAGAATTAGAGACACTTCTATTACGTAACATACCGGAGAGATCTAATTCGTCCGTCGACAATTCCAACGTGTCAGACGCGAATTCCTGGTTATCTTCCTCCTGCCATGAAACATGTAATTCCTTTAGCTGGTCTAAATGTCTTTTCCACACCATATTAGACTTGTTAATTTTTATGAAATATATTTTACTACCTTTTTTATCCACAATAACCCCAGGGACCCATAACCTATTACCCTGAGATCTGAAATCTCTAGTCATTACTTTCTGACCTATATTAAAACCTGATTTAACTCTACCCTTATATTGTCTTTTCTGATTGTTTTGGCTCTGAGTAACCTTTTTTATTACTTTGTTTCGTCGAGTAGAACCTGAACTACCCGTTCTATCCTCAATTTTCCTTGGAATCAGAGAGTCAAATACTGTTCTAATTTTTCTACCCATTAATAATACAGATGGCTCACATCCTGTTGTTGCGTGAACTGTATTCCTATAGTCTGCTAAAAAGTTACCTAACTTTTCTTTATAATCTGAAGGAAATCCATTATGTTTACAAATTTTTTTAAGGAAATTTTTACAAGTCTTTACTGTAGCTTCAGCTTGCCCGTTGCTACTAGGGTGATTGACTGGACTAGTGATATGTTCTATCCCATTTTTCTTACAAAAATTTTCAAAATCCTCAGAACAAAAACACGTACCATTATCACTAACTAAAGTTGCTGGAAAACCAAATTGCGAAAATAATCTATGAAGTATTTCGATATTTTCTTTTGAAGACAGACTGTTTACTTCCAGACACTCAATCCACTTTGAAGAAGAGTCTACCACCACTAAAAAATTTTTGTTATACAAACTACCATGATCAATATGTACCCTGAACCATACTTCAGGTTCATATGGCCACACTGCTAAAGAACTCTTTTGTGATTCTGGTTTAATTTCTAAACAATCTCTACAATTTTCCGTTATTTTCTCCAAATCTTGATTAATTTTTGGCCACCAGACAAAGCTTTTTGCAATACCTTTAGTCTTAAAAACCCCCAAATGAGATCTATGTAACATCTTTAAAACCTCTTGTCTTAAAGACTCAGGTACAACAACCCTATGTTGATATAAAACACACCCATTTATCAAAGACAATTCTAACCTTTTTTCCCAAAAAATTCTAATAAAGTTACCACTTTGTGCCTTTTTTACTGATGCTGGCCAACCTTCGATAAGAAAATTTTTTACTTGACCTAACACATCATCCTTTTCGGTTTCGCTTTTTATCACGTCTAAAGACAAATTAAACCCATTATTCTCGAAATAATTAATGTAATCAGACTCTATCTCATCTTCACAGCTAACCTTTTCAATCGGACACCTGCTCAGAAAGTCTGAACAATTATTTTTCGATTTTACATATTCAATTTTAAAATTAAACGAACCTAACATAATAGCATATCTCTGTAACCTTGACGCGGCAATCTTAGGTACTTCTTTATTTTCACCTAAAATTCTCACTAACGGCTGATTATCCACAGCTAAAATAAATTCTCTGCCGTACAAATATTGATAAAACTTCTTAATTCCAAAAATAATTGCTGTTGCTTCAATATCTAGAATAGAATAATTCTTTTCCGCTTTAGTTAAAGTTCTGCTTGCGAACCCAATCGGTCTTTCTACGCCATTTTGAAACCTATGAAGTAATGTTGCTGCTACCCCATTAAAACTACCATCTGTGACAAGTTTCACAGGTATATTTTCGTCAAAATGCGTTAAAATCCTATCCGAAGTTAATATTCTTTTAATTATCGCAAAACTATTTTCTTGTTCCGTACCCCATTGAAACTTAACATCTTTTTTAAGTAATTCGTATAATGGTGACAATATATTTGCCATATTTGGAATAAAATTACGATAATAACTAATCATACCTAATAAACTTCTTAAATTATTTAAATCACTAGGTGCTGGTGCATTTAAAATGGCTTCTTTATTCCGTTCACACGGTTGAATCCCTTGTTCACTTATTTTATAACCTAAAAACTCAATAACTTTTAAATTGAATTCACACTTGTCACTATTCACTGTTAGATTACAATGTTTCAACCTTTCTAACACGACACATACGTTTTTCTCTAAATCGTCTTCGTCTTCCCCTATCACGATAATATCATCCAAATAAAACGTCATGTTCTGTAATCCTGACAAACAATTTGCCATTGCCTTTGCAAATATAGCTGGCGCGGGAGATAACCCGTACACTAACCGCTTATACTGAAACAATCCTAAATGGGTATTGATTGTTGTAAAACGCCTACACTCCTTTTTTAAAACAAATTGACTATACGCCGATTTAAGATCGATTTTTGCAAAAACTTTCCCACCATTTACTTTCGTTAATAGCTCCTCTATCCTAGGTAATGGATATTTGTCAACTAATAACTGATTATTCACTGTCGATTTATAATCACCACATAATCTAATACTACCGTTTTTCTTAATTACTGGAACAATTGGACTTGCAAACTCACTAAACTGGACTTGTTCTATAATACCGTCTGACAGTAAACTATCTAACTCCCTTTCGACTTTTTCTTTCAAAGCGAACGGCATAACTCTGTGATTACGAAATATCGGAATAGCGGTCTCTTTTAAAGTTAAATTCACTTCGTACTTATTAAATTTTCCTAGTTTATCCGTAAAAACTTCCGGGAATTTTTTTACTAATCGCTGCTTCAAAGTATTCTGTTTTATACTGTTTACGATTCCGTTAATCCCGACGTTAAAAAGATTCATAAAATCACGCCCCACTATCGATAACGAAGCACTTGTGACAACAACAAATTTCAAATTGTGACACTGACCGTTAAATTCCACTTGTGGCGTAATTGTACCTACCACTTTCACGAGCGTATTGTCAAAACCCCGTAGACTAATGTCTTCGTGCACTAGCTTGATTCTACTGAATTTACTGAAATAACACTCCTTGGAAATTACGCAACAAGATGCTCCAGAATCTACCATGAATTTACTCTTGATCCCGTCTAGTGAAACTTCAATAAAAAATGGTTCGACACTATTAACTTCACCCAACTTTGTGTCCGACAACAAAGTATTCACACTCTTACGTGTTGAGGAACGCTTGCACTGTTTTGCGAGATGACCCTTCGTACTGCAAATTTTACATAAATAATTTTTATATCTACATTCCGTCGCGATGTGATTATTGTGACCACAAACGGTACAATTTTGTTTCACAGCGTTCGCTGGCGACTGTGACCGTGCCCTGTTGCTATGCCCGAAACGCTTCACGTCTCTGTCTTTCACACGCGAATTATTAAAAGAGAGTCGACCGGCCTTGAGCTGTACATTAGCGTAAACCGTATTATCAACTCGGGACTGCGCTTGAGTTGAAGCTACGAGGTCAATGCACTCGGCGACTTGTAAACATTTTTCGAACGAGTATAATTCACCCTCGAGAAATAATTTTTCCCTTACCTTTCCTGGTTTACAACCCAAAACAAAGAAATCCCTTAAATTTACTGACAAACTATTCCCAAATTTGCAATTAGTAGAAAGAGACTTTAACCGCACTGCAAACTCACGGATTGATTCGTCATTTCTTTGTTTAGCACTGTAAAACTTAGATCTCTCTTCAAAAAAACATTTCGTTGAACAACAATACTCATCAAGTTTAGATATCAAATCTTCTAACTTAATATCTGTTACCTTTTTAGGAATGCACAAATTAACCAATAAGGAAAAACAATCATCTTTCAATGCATTCAGGAAAATAGCCCTTTTTTTATCATCCGATGCAAACTTTTCATCATTCACGAGGAGAAATTGTCCGAGGCGGACCTTGAAGTTCTCCCAGTTCCCGTCACGCAAACTGAAGGACTCCAATCCTCGAGACTCCATGTTCCCAATGCCCAGAAGGTACCCAAATAGAGAGAAAGAAAACAGAAAAAACAAAAACTTCCCAATGAGGCTTCTTCTTCTGCCGTCTGCTCCCTGGACCCTGCTCCGGAAACTGCTCCTTGACCCTGTGAATTGATGGCTCCTTCCAGACCCGTCACACAGTAACACCGATGGCTACCCCAGATCACTCCTGCGACCTGGATCTCCGATCCTTGACCCTCAGAGATGTCGATTGACGCTGGACCTCCCGTGCTTCCCCCTTCCGAAAAGCTGGCTGGCTCCCGTGTCTTCTTGCACTTCACTCCTTGCAGTGAAGTGTTGGAATAATTTCGGTCCGGCCTTTCTTACCGACCCGAAATAATAATGTTACCGCGTATTTTTGCCAAATTTTTGTGCCAAATTTTTTTTTGCGCGTCGATTCTTTACGCGATCTGCCGTATTGTCAGAATCGTGTACCGTAGGCTGCGCCACTGTTAAATACAGACTCGAGTGTAGGCGAGGTTATTTATAAATAATGCGCGTATTGGCGATATGGATATTTATTATAAGTAATGGCTATAAATACGTCCTAACTAACGTGTTGGCGGTTGGAAAAAAAGAGAGTGAGGAGAGGCCTGCATCTCCTTTTATATGCGGGATCACCTGTCTCGCTCTTGTATGGCCGGAAACAGGTGTGCCACCCTAAAACCTCTCTCACAATTTGGAACTAGTAACAGATTTGTCAAGCGATGCTTTTTTAAATTGTTTAAAGAGGTTCATTGCCCGTAGGGGGCAACCGGAAAAAATATTTTCTGACAATGCAACCACCTTCAGAGGAGCTTCCAATAAGCTCAAAGAACTATATGCCAGTCTAAGATTGAACAATGACAAAATCCATAGGTTTTTAGCTGATAAGGGAATATCTTGGAGTTTCATACCGCCTAGGGCGCCGAACCACGGGGGGCTGTGGGAGGCCGCCGTCAAGTCCACCAAGTTTCATTTATATCGAATTACTAAAAATAACCCATTGCAGTTTGAATTATTGTATACTTTGCTTTGTCAGATAGAGGCTTGTTTGAACTCCCGTCCCTTAACTTCCCTGTCTGAAGATGTAGATGACCTTCTCCCTCTAACTCCCAACCATTTCCTCATGGGCAGGGATGCTTCGGTTATTCCCGAGTTGGATGTCAATACTATTATTTTAAAAATGCAAAATCTCTTGAAAATTTGACCGATATATCGATATTTTTCCTCGATATATCGACGTCGATATATAGACGTCGATATTGATATTTTAATAAATATCGATATTTTTTTTCACTTTCGACATCCCTACCGTCACATTTTCTTAAATGACTCTTCTTGATTAGATCCTTATCACCGTAAACGTGTTTTGTTTTGCCTTTGCATGGTTAAATTACTCGCACGACAAACCGTGGGACTTTAGCAATTAATTTTTGATGCTATGACGCATATATTTGTTTTATCCCGGCTTCTATTCATTCCTTTCAACCCCTGGGTAGCCAAGGGCATGGCTTAATTTGAAAAAAAGGCGCGAAAATTTTGCTACCCGAATTTTGCTTAAATATCCGTATAAATACGAAAATGAACTGATGTTGTTATTTTTACATAAACCTAAATAGACATCCTACGTGAAAAAACACATTTCAAAGGTGATTGATAATAAATAAATACCTTTATATGCATTTGAAAAAGGAACAAAAATGCTAAAACTCACGACTTTTCGATTTTGACAGCGGTCTGAAGTCACAGATAAATTAATTACAAACATTCTAGAGTTGCCACATGAATGAAATCTTTTACCCTACCTATAGAGATATTGGTGCAAGAGATTTTGACATTGTTTTCATACAGTTCCTTTATACATAAGGGTCAAAATCGCATATAAAAAGTGTTTTTGTTTTTGAAATTTCATATGGAACACCAGTGTCCCCATGGCACCCTAAGGGTCAAAGGGGAGAATAACTAACGCTATTTACACAAGTAGACACTGTATACTTTTAGCCCAATAAATAGAGAAGCAGCTGGCCCAATCTGTCAGTTGTCCGACGACGTTCGTGAAGAGGTAGCAGGCAATTTACAATCGATGTCACAAGCGTATTCAGTACACTAATTTTAGCTCTCAACGTAGTTTCCTCAATCTCGACGTAGTTTCCGCCATGAGCTGTGAAGCTTTGAAATATATTTATGAGGTTTTCAAATGAATACCAGAAAAAATATTTTGACGAAACAAAGACAAAATCGGAAAAAGCGATAAATACTATACTTTATAACTAGTATTTAAGATAAGCGATATTTAAGATAAAGAGATAAATACTATACTTTATTACTAATATTTAAGATGTCAAAGATTTAAGATGCACAATAGTAAAGTATGCACAATTTTTTTACTAAAATTTGTTATTTGCGAAGGAACGCGGGTTATATTCGTTAGTGGACAAGTGATTTGGTATGGTGAGCCATTTCTAATCGGTAGAGGGACGAGGGACCGTCGAAGTTTGGATGGATGTTAGAGAACTCTATTATTTGAAAAACACTAAAAGAAGAAGAATCATTTTGAAAAATAGTAAAACTTGTGATTTGAACGTGAAGAAGTATTTTATAAAGGTGACGTACACATAGAAAACACCCCTTCTATATATCGAGGGTGTCGAAAGCCCATCGGGTAGGACGCTCGATTGGCTCTCGGCCAATCTGAGTTCGAAACTATCATCAAGTAAGGAGGCATACATTAATTACATGAGCAGTTATTTTTTCTATTAGATTCCCCCCCCCCCCCCTTGGTGAGATTAAGTGAGATTTCGTGGGATCCCACGCCTCCCCTCACGTGAGATCAGTGGTGTATCTTGGTGGGTGGCCCGCTGCGGGTCCCACCCTATCCCATCCCTCCCCACCCTATCCTATTACGTCCCCCCCCCGTTGGGGTAAATATAATCATGAAAAAACGCTGAAAAAATATTCAAGAACATATTTACCTCAACGGAGGGGGCATAATGGGATAGGGTGAGATAGGTTTTTTCTGGGCTACCGCCCAAGTCATTAGACTTTTTCAGCGAACAAAATTTGGGATACTTCACAAGAAGTGAAACAATTGAATGTATGTTTTATTATCTCTAAAATAATATGCGAGTATAAAAAGTTGACGTGAGATTGTTACTGACCCCCCCCCTCAGTTTAAAAGAGATTTTAATTTGAGCTCACGTAATTAATGTATGCCCCCTAAGGTGGCGCAAATAGAGTTGATGCGGACAACACGTACTTAGAGATTAGTGCATTGGTATATCTGTGTATGTGCTTTCGGGGGCAAAATCCTTGCGAAGAAACAGAGAAACAGTTTTTGTTTATATTGCTATTAGCGAAAAAAGGTATCAGGTGTTATTTAAAAATGAATGTTTTTATTAGGTGGTACGTCATGAATATCGTATTTTGGTTTATATACTGCTATGTTCCCCAACACAGCCTACCTAAAACATTTTGTTTTAGTTTCACAAAGGATCCACCAACTCGTGGTTGATACTGCTTTCGCTGTCAGAAGTGTTTATTTTATATTATGTTAAATATTTAGAACTTTTATACCTTTTTCATTTTTTCGTTTCTGGTAGTTTATTGTTTATCTCGTAAATTTGAACCTTTTCACAGCGTGATAGTCCCCAGACCTGTTAACATATATTTTATTCATATTTTTTCCGAATTTATTTGGATTTATTGGTATTCATTCATATTTTATGATACTACATGTTCATTTAAGGAAGTTTGCTGTATTTAATCATTGACGAAGATAATTTTAAAACTCAAGATGGAAGTATGAAATAGACACAGAACATGTATAAAGATAACGGTCGCACCTGTGTCTCGTACTCGGATTCTCCACCAATTGATTTAATGTTTTCATTTAGAGTTGTTGATATTATCTTCGTCCAAGATTAAATATTACATTGAGTTGTACCTACCTGAAAAAAATCTGTAGGCATCTGCACCCTCTTCTCCACTCCATATAAAAGGACGGGCCCAGGGGGGGGGGGGGTCATGGGGGTCATGACCCCCCCCTGGGCTAAGTCCAGGACCTAGGTGGACCTACTTTTTACTTGTATCTATTATTATCAAAATTAAATTATAATTTCTTGTGACTTGACCACGACTATGTGACCCCCCTCTGGCGCTATGTGACCCCCCCTGGCGCCAAAGCTGGATCCGCCCTTGTATAAAACTAGCTAGAATGGAACGCAGGCATTCCAATCTGGGGTAAATAACGTGGATGAAGGGAGTAGGGAGGGGAAAGAAATAGGGAAGAGAAAGGTTGGGAAGTACCAGCTGGTTATATCTGGTCACCAAAAATAGCTAAAGCCATTCCATGCAATTTTTGGATTCTAAATTATTTCCAGGGCGAACCTGAGAGTCTCACACTGGCTAAACCGTTAAGGGGAATAATAGCTCATAGGTACACGGTTAGTACTACAGCTACATGCGAATAATGGGTGTTTGCAGGGGTAAATTTATTTTTTATAACGAGACCTTCGGTAGTTTCTTCGATTGTTTATTGTTTTTTTACTATGTCACACCCTCTAACCTCTAACCTGCCTAGAATAAGGAACTTCAGTCCATTGTTTTATATATTTTTTTTATTAATAATGGCATTCTGACTTAAATAACAGCATATTTATTTTTATTGTTAATTTTAATAATTAAAAAAATATATGTATATTTCTCAATGTTCACTAAAACGGCCGTGACGTCATAGTGAGTTTTTTAAAGGTTCATGTAAAGTGGTATTTTTTAAAAATATTTTACAAGAAAAAGCAATAGGTTAGCGACAAAAAATCGTAAAAAATGTCTCAATTTTTGAAATCAGTTATTTTATATTTTTAATTGCATATTAAGTCCCTTTGAATTAAAATCTGGAAGAATCTTTAATCAGCTTTCAAAAGTAATTCCTTTTGGTATACATTCAAAATAGCGAATCTATTAGATTCACAAACTTCTGATGGCGATACAAAACATTTTTTATGCAATACCAGAACCCGCGATAACTCCCTGCGTGACGTTTTATGCAGAACTTATGTATTGAGTATTGGAGTTTGTTCACCTATATAAATATTAGTTATCCGTAACATTTTTCGCTGGAGTTCAATATTCAAGTTTGTATTTTTATTCAAGTTTGTAAAATATGTCTTGTATTTTTATTTTATTTCTGGAGGGTTCGAAGCGAAGATTAACGCCTCTAGAGCGAAGATTTAGGAGACAAAGACTTCCCTTAAATATGTCCCTTTGACGGTCAGTGGACTGGGGAATGAGGAATCTCACAGTTCCTTGGGGGGAAATAAAGATAACGTAGGCCATTATCGACTCACGGATTGAATGTAGAACCTAGATTACTTATATGGATACTTGACATTAAATGAATTTTGGAGGCTGTTAGGTATAATGTATGTAATTAGGGGACTTAACTTAACTTCTTACCAACGAGTAAATTAACCTAATGTTATTTTTATACGCTAATGTAAAATGTAGATATTGTGGCTCGACTATCAGTTCAAATGTACATTCTGTGGTTCTTCCTTAATTGCTATGCGAAGATATTCCGATTCTCTACAAAAGTATTGCATAAAAGAGAAGCGCGTTATCTTCATTATCATTCGGGCGGTCCGTTTGATAGATTCTCCCATCTTAACAGACGGATTGCAATCTTTAGAGCACAGGCGTCGGGTGGGAATGCTATCCTTGTTCTACCGGTATTACAATGGAAGATGCTCCGAGGAACTAGCATCATTGATCCCTTCGGCACCGGTGCATAGTCGGGAAACACGCCAAACGCGTGCCCAACATTTGTACACGGTTGACATTTGCCACATGAGAACGGGTCGTTTCTTCGACTCGTTCTTGTGTTCAACAGCTCGGCTGTGGAATGATTTGCCGGCCTCTGTGTTTCCTCCTTCCTACAACATGGGTCTCTTCAAGACCAATGTTCATTCCTTCCTCTCCTCAAAAGACCCTCCACACAGCATCCCAGATGACAAAGGCCCTGAGGGAAATTATTTTCCTCAGGGCCTCCTGCGTGGAGTTAACGTAAAAAAAAAAAAATCACCATTACATAGTATAAAATGAAGTCGCTCAAAATGTATGTGCGCGTTAATCTTTTAAACTAATCAACGGATTTTCATACGGTTTTCACCAATAGATTGATTGAAGAGGAATGTTTATATGTATAATACATGTAAATTATATTGGAGAAAAGCCGAGAAATTTAAAGAAAACATATTTTTGTGCGACTTAAAACGGCTGGCGGGCCGTACT
This sequence comes from Limnephilus marmoratus, assembly GCA_917880885.1. NCBI lineage: Eukaryota > Metazoa > Arthropoda > Insecta > Trichoptera > Limnephilidae > Limnephilus > Limnephilus marmoratus. The sequence goes on along the minus strand of OU862919.1, from coordinate 23,735,900 downwards.
ACTTTTGAATTTCGTTCTACGGAAGAAATTGGAAAATAAAGTAGGTATTTGATTTGAATTATTTTATTTGACGAAGTCGCTCAAAATGTATGTGCGCATAGATCTTTTAAACTACGCAACGGATATTCATGCGGTTTTCACCAATAGAAAGAGTAATTCAAGAGGAAGGTTTATATGTATAAAAACATACTTATTAAGTCGAGAAATTCAAATATTCAATTCAGGCAGCGGGCAGCGGGCAGCTGGCAAGCGGGTGGTGTGGATTTTATAAAGGTTGGGTAATGGCGTTGTGTTTCGTTAGCCACAGTAACGTGTGACCTGGTCTGCTAGACTACATATAGAACAAAGTCGAGTTAGTTTATAACTCAAGAACGGCTGGATCGATTTTTATGATCTTTGATTTGTTGGATTTGACTCCGCCCTGAATAGCAGAACAGCTATCAAAACATCCGAAAAATTCATGAGAACATAAATTATGAAGAAAATTCTTTCTCTTATACATTTTGTACGGAACAAATTCACATCTTTGAAAGAGCTGCAGGAATATTGTGATAAGTATAATATTGAGTAGTGAGTGAATTCCAAAAATTCAAAAACGTCAAATGTCAATGCGATCATTTTTTTTTTTTTTTTTAATTATTTATTGAAACATTTATTATAATTACAATTTTACAACAAATATATATTTTTTTTTACAGGTATTTTTTTTTTTACTACCTTTCCATTTAAAGAATTTGCTTGTGTATGGAAGGGGAGTGTACATAAATGCTATTAGTTATAAGTTAGTACTTAAATAATTAATTGTACATAAATATATGTGAGCTGCAGTATTTATTTGATAATGGTGTGAATTTAAAAAAAAAAAGAAAGAATGTAATGGAAAACTAAGGATATTTGTAAGATTAATTGCCAGTAGTTTTTTTCTTAAGAATATTTTTAAAATGTCTCTTGACAGAGAGCAGTATTCGGGTTTTATCATTAATGCTTCTGATTTCTTCTGGTAGACGATTGAAAAAAGTTCTTCCCTGGTAAGTATAATGATGCTGTGCAAAAGACGTATTTAGTTTTGGGCATAGAAAAACATAAGTTTTAAGATTTTCACGGCCAGAAGCATTTTCGATATATGTTTTTGGGGTGTTGTGCCGTGTTGCGCTACCTCCTTCTTTAGCCAACGTTTCGTTGGCTAAAGAAGGAGGTAGCGCAACACGGCACAACACCCCAAAAACATATAACGAAAATAGAAAAACATGTTTAAGTCGAGTTCTGTTTGCATTTAAAAATGGATATTTATCTTTTTCCTTTATAATTTGAATCAATGAATTTTTAATATATAAATCTTTAAATGTGGGTACTTGAAATTCTTCAAACAGGCGTTCTGTTGGGTAGTCTAAGGATTTTTTTAATATAATTTTAATAATTGTCCTTTGTACAATTTCTATTTGAAGAAGGTTACATTTATACGCGGATCCCCAACTAATAATAGCGTATTGTAGAGTGGATTGAACTAAGGCATAGTAGATTAAATATAGATTTTTTATCGACAGAAAATTTCTAATTCTTAAAAATATATATATTAATTATCTGATTTTGTTTACTACTTGACTTTTTCTTTGACATATTTGTTCCTTCCATTTCAGATTTTTGTCGATAATTACTCCGAGATATTTAATTTTATTTGTTGTTTTTAATATTGTACAGTTTGATTTGCAATAATTTTGGCTATGAATTTTAGTATTATCGTGTATGACAATGTTAAAATTTTTGGGAGCATCGTTTGGATGGATAGCAAATGGAATTACAAATGTCTTTTCACTATTTAGTGATAGTAAATTAGTGTCGAAAAAATTCTTAAGCGTGTTGATGTCTTCTGTGGCCTTTAATTCTCTATTTTCCCAAGTCTTTTCACTTATTATTAATACTGTATCGTCGGCGTATGATGTAATTTGACCATTTAAATGTTGAAAAAAAATATAATTTACATATATGGTAAAAAAAATTGGTCCAAGCACTGTACCTTGCGGGATTCCAAAGCTTGAAATCTCTTGATCACTATTAACATGATTGATTTTTACCACTTGAGGGCGGTTTTTTAAGTAGTTTGTGATCCATTTAATCGCGTTGCCTTTTATGCCAATATCATTTAATTTTTTTAATAGCATCTCATGGGATATGCTATCGAATGCCTTTCTGAGGTCAATAAATATGCCCGCACATTTTTTACCTTTATCTAATGATTCGTAAATGTATGAAGTTACGTTAGCAATTGCATCTTGTGTGCTGAGTGATTTAATAAAACCAAACTGGTTTTTGTGTAGTATTTTATTACTATCTAGGAAATTTACCAATTGTTTTTTTACTATTTTTTCAAAGATCTTTCCTATGTTAGAAATTAGACAAATTGGGCGATAATTCGTTACTTGGTGTGGATCACCAGATTTGTAAATAGGTGAGATTATTGTGTTTTTGTAGTTCATTGGAAATATTCCTTTCGTTAAACTCAAGTTTATTAAATAAGTGATGGGTTTTATTCAGTAAGATTTCATAGATTTTAACATGTGTGCCGTAATAGAATCAAAACCGGAAGACGAACCTCCTTTCATATTTTCTATTATTTTTAAAATTTCACATTCTGTTGTTATTTCAAATTTTGAAAGTATATTACGTTTCTGTAGATTTTTATTTTTATGTTTTTCTGGGTTAGAAGGTTTATGAATATTTTTCGCAAGATTTTTTCCAACATTTGCAAAGAAGGAATTAAATATGTTTGCACATTGTTTAGGCTGTAAATTGGCATCTATAATTTTTTTATCATGTTCGATGTACTTAATATTTTGTGTCTTTTTTGTATTGTCTATGGCCAAATTCACAGTTTTCCACATTTGTTTATGGTTATTTACTGAAGATAATATTTTATTTTTAAAAAACTCTTCCTTACTTTTTTTAATATAAGATGTTAATTTATTTTTATGTTTTTTATAAAAAATATATGCTTTTTCATCATGGGGATTTTTTAAAGTTGTTTTATAAAGTTTTTCTTTGTTTCTGATAGATATTATAAGTCCTTTGGTAATCCAAGGTTTTAAACATCTTAATTTTAATTTTATGTGTATTATTATTTCAGTTGTCGAATTTTTAATGTGTTGTGACAGGATTTTTTCAAAGTTAGTCGAACATATTTCGGTATCATCACTCTTTAAAACATTGTTCCAATCTTCCATTTTTAGTTTTTCAGAGAGAATAGTCTTCTTCTTCTTCTAAAAAGAAAGACAAACATTCCCGGGTTACGAATAACCCAACAATGTTTGAAAATCTCCTACTACCACCACAGAAAGCCGAAAATGTTGCTTGTGTTGTGATGGAGGACTTAGCCAGCCGAGGAATTGAACACGCGATGCCCAGATGGGATCCAAGCGCTATGCCCACTCAACCACCGACCAGTCATGTCTATTGTTGATTTTTGGGTATTAAATTATGTTTTTTATGTTTAATATTATTATTATACAGAATTAAGCATGAATGATGATCAGTTATGTTAGTTTTCCAAACAATTGATTTTAGTTTGTGAAGATCTTTAATGTTTACGTTTGTCCAAATGTGATCTAAACAAGATGGAGTATGTTCTTTTATTTCTCTAGTATTTTTTATTTATGCAAGATATGAAATTTTGTTCAGTCATACAATTGATGTATTCAGTTTTGTTATTATTTTCTATTTTTTATTAATGTTCACATTAAAATCACCCACCACGAAGCAGAGTTTATTTTTTAATTTTAATAATATGTATTTGAGGTCATTAATAAACGTAATAATACTTGAGCCATGCGTTCTATAGATAGCTATTAAATGATATATTGATTTGCCGAGTTTGAAATGTACTTCGATGCAGTTTACCAAATGTATTGGGTGTTCTATAATGTTAACAATACTAAATTTATTATTTGCAAATATTATTATTCCCGAATTTTTGTTGATATCTACTTTGGTAGAAATATAATTGTACTCCGGTAAGTGATAAGACGGTGCTCAGCGTTCGTGAATGTTTCAGTTAACACTATGAAGTCCGGCTTTTTAATTAAATTATTTATTTTTAGAATTAGTTCATCTAAATTTTTCTGAATTGTATTGTATAAATTGTTCTGAATCTGAATTTTCTGAATGCTACATTGTTTTGCTTTTGTTCTTAAACATATAATGCTGCCCCTCTTTCTTTCACAATGTCAACAGTCGAAAATGGGATAAACGGTGAACGTATGTCTGTACACCTCCAAAGGAAAAATCAATAATTATAATAAATCTCCCTCACACGTGTAAAGGAAATGAAACCTCACACGTGTAAAGTAAGTGGAAAAGTAAGAAAATCACAAAAATATGAATCCGTACATAACGCCATCTCTGATACTGACAAAAACAAAACACGGATATTTTCGCATCGATAATTGCTTCATAATGAATTTTTTAACTGAATTTAATTCAGCTTATAAGTTAACACAACAGTTTGATTCTAAGGCGGTACGAAGTCCGCCCGGTCAGTTAGTTGTAAATACATAAATTATGTATATCAATTTCAATTATAAAAATAAATAAATATGTTTTTAAAACCGTAAAATTTTACGTTTTGTATTTGAATATACCTACCTACTACACAAAAAATCGATATCCCCTAAAAATACGAAGCAAGACTTATGCTTGCATTTACAAGTAGAGTAGGTAATTAAGGTACCACATTTTTGCATTTTCCATACATTATGTAGATTGTATGTCCCACGTTTTCTGTTGTGTTTAGCTACACACAAAGACTTTCCGAGACAAAGACAACGCAACAAGGAAAATGGATCAAGGACAAAGATACAAAGACAACGATAAAAATTTAATTTGGAAGCTGGGTATGGGTATCACCGCCCCGGGAACCATTTAGTTGATAACATGATAACCAACACCCCTGCCATAGATTACCTCAAGTGGTTCGATATATTTGGTGACTTAGCAGTGCCCGGGTTGCGTATTTACAAAACCTATACCGATTCAGTCGCGGTAACGACAATTTACATTTTAAATATACCTCTATATTGGTTATTTTTTATCACATTGCAAAAACAAAAAATGTTCTAAAATCTAGATAAAATAATCTTTCTGATGTGTATATTAGAAATTAATAATTTTATTTCGAAATATTTAAATTTTAATATTATTCCCATATATTGTAAATACACCTCTATATTGAAAATTTTTATCACTTTGCAAAAACAAAAAAAATGTTCTAAAATCAAGATAGAACAATCTTTCCAATGTGTATATTAGAAATTAATAATTTTATTTCTAAATATTTAAATTTTGATATTGAAAATTTAAAGTGACTCAAACGCGTTAGGGATTGTAAATACGCGCCCGGGTTGATGGGTTGAAGTTTTGGCGGCTGATTCGTTTGGCGTGGCGGATCGGGAGAAAACGGTTGAGGGAGACCTTTTGTACTCTCCAGCAGGAATCTCTCGACCCATCGCCTTGCACTGCAATGAGAGGGATGGAATCTTACGTCCGCCACTCCTGGAGACATTGACCCCCAGGTTCCAACCCACCGCTCATACCCTTTTCCTTCCCAGAACTTTATCTCCATCCTTTTCTTAAAAAGACCCTCACCCAGCAAATCCAAAGAAAAAAAAACTAGTTTTAGTTAAACCTAACACGCATTATTTCTTTAAAACCTACGAGCTTACAATTTGGCTACAGGGATAAGTCTTATGTGTCGAAAATTCAGAGCTCAAGTTAGTAATATTGCGAGCTAAAAATATATGTTATTTTCTATTACTGACAGACACAGACACAGACACCGCCCAAATTTGATTCTTGAGCTAAGAGAACGGACGTGAATTGCTTCAAATAAACAAATATCGCAAAAACTAACTGCTGAGATAAAATTTTAACTGAGCTACCCTGCGTTTAGAAATGTAAACTCAATTCAGAATCAGACAGGTCAGTGGTTGAGTGGGCATCGCGTTTGGTCCCACCCGGGCGGCACGTGTTTCTATTCCTCGGCTGGCTGAGTCCTCCATCACAACACAAACAACATTTTTGGCTTTCTGTGGTGGTAGTAGAAGATTTTCAAACATTGTTGGGTTATTCGTAAGCCGGGAATGTTTGTCTTTCTTAAAAAAAAAACAGTTTTTTATCACAACGCTAACCTGAAAGACGTACCGTGAAATAAAAATAACCGACAGAAAATCCGACAGAAAAACAGACAGAGCTCACCGTTCAAAAGATTTTCCTGCTTCACGTTCAATGTTTTTTTTTGTAGTCAGTCCACACCATTTTAGTTAGAAATATACCATTTCTAAATCAAATTCTAGAAGTATCGACACTTTTCTACAAACAAATATAAAATGATTTCGAAAGATTGTTTTATCTACTTAGTAAAGTTATATTTAAAATTTTGAATTTTTTTATTATAATACGATTATATCGCTGGTCGTTGGCAGATTTGTTAAATTTTCAAACGAAATGTTGTATTATAAAACACACATTTCATATCATTTATTCATACTGTAAAAAAATCAATAAATTATATACTTAGCTACTTTTCAAGTGAATTTTAATTTTAGTTCAAATAAAATGATTTAAAAAAATTGAGCGAGTGTTTTTTGAAAATACTTCAGTTCATCTATTTACGGTCTTACAAACTAATATATTAAAAATAATTTTTCACACTTATTTTACTTAGATATTATTGAAAAATTTAAAATACTTACGATTAAAAAATAATTAGGTACACGAAGTTCATAATTATAAAAATTTTGTCGTCATGCGTTTTAGCATTTTTAGTGCTAACTTGAATGTAGGTATATATTAAAGCAAATTTTGAATGAAATAAAATCCATTTCGAGTTATTAGTTTAAAATGCTGGTACGGAGAATAATCAATCTTTCCCATCGGAACCGCCCTGTACAGTTGCAAAGGTACGATCGCCAATTTGAAGTTCGAATTCTCGGTCGCTGGCTAATGGGCCATAATGAGTGATTTAATTAATTCAAAATATGAAAAAGCATAACGTAAATATTTATTTTATAAACGCAGCATTGTGTGGCAGCGATTTTTCAACTTCCTGAACGCTTTGAATCGGCATTATTTCCACCTCTGCCAGGAGGGAGATGAATGCAGACTTCCGCCCCGGGAAAACTGGCCTAGAGGGGAACGGAAGTGAGTTTGACACCAACGTATTCCATTGAAAACTCTCCCTGTATTGTGAAGGCTTTCATTTTTATGAGGTTTTAAACGACTGATGTTATACTAGTAATTCTGTGATTTAAAAAAAAAAATCTAAAAAGGAAATGAAAATAAAGTAGACAAAAGTGGGTAGGCTAAAGAGGAGACAGAAGACTTAATTCTATAGATGTATGTTTTTGCCTCATTTTAGTGTCGCTATTTTTCGTTTCATCGAGTTTCAAATCACAACGGTGCTAAAGAGCTTCACTTCAAAAGAGTTTGACTGCCAACTTTTTGTTTTTATTTCGAAAAGGACTCCAGCATGTTTTCAGAAACCGCGAGATAGAATGTGAAATAATTTTTTTTTTTTCTTTTTTATTAAATTAATACCAAAATTTCCACTGAAATCATTAGATTTGTAGGTGGGTACAAATACCCAAGTGATTATATTTAACCCCTACATTTTATGTAACATTTAAAAAAATCAAATAAGGAATTATGCAATTTGTCCAAAGAAATGTCACTATCTCAGTGACAATTCTTTTTTTAAACTTTCTTCAGGAAGGCACATAATATTGAATACTTATTCCGATTTGACAGATTATGACAAAAAGCCAAACGGTAGAATAAAAACAGGACTTCGCTACGCTCAGTCACTTATAATGCCCTTTCGTTTGTATTGAACATATATAAATTGCATTAATTATTTTTTGCTAGTATTTTGAGTAAATGCAATATTAAAAGTGTGCTCTTAAAATTTAATTTAATTATGCAATCCACATTCCCCTTTTTGGTTTTACCATGCTATACAAATGTTTTTTAGTGGGAATATCGCACCAGTGTCCCAACAGTCCCAACTGTTCCCGACTGTCCGGAGCCAGACTGCCTATGACATTCCCAAGTGGGGTGTGTTGTGAGGCTGAAGGGACCAGAGGGGAAGTAGATTGGGAAAAGGAAAATGGGAAAGTATCTGACTATTCAGATCTGGTCACCAAATACGCCGAAATCCATTCACAGCAACGTATCGATTCCGTATAGTGGTCTTCTGCAAGAGCGATACTGAGTGTATCTACTAGAGATGCCACGAATATTCGGTTATTATTCGGTATTGGGCCTTCGGTTTGCGAACCATTCGGCCGAATACCAAATACCAAATCATATAACAAAAGGAAATAGACGAAAACCAAAAGATATAACCGGGAGATAATAATAGAAATCAAATTCATTTGCGAAATGTAATTGATTTTTTCAGAAAACTTTTTGCGAAGTGTCGTTGAATATTCGTACGCCGAATATTCAGCGCTTCGGCCGAGAGCTTAGCCGAATATTCGGTATTCGGCAAAATCACTCTGTGAGGATTGTGACAGTAATATCAACTATTTTTCAAATATACATTTGTCATGTCATTCTCAATTACTCTTGTTTATAAGTACCTACTGTCAAAAAAAGGGTATAGTTTTGGTGTGTCAATCACATTTATTTATTTAATTCCTTCCGTTACAATATTATAAACAGTAAGACCATTTGGTCACTGCTAACCCTCCACACAGCATCTCAGATAACATAGGCCCCGAGGGAAATTATTTTCCTCAGGGCCTCCTGTGAGGAGTTAATGTAAAAAAAAAGAGTTGCAAATTTGGCAAGAAAAATTTCTTGAAAAAATGTATTGAAACACAGAAAGTATAGTGGAGATGATGAAACAGGAATTAAGAGAAAATGGCTCTATTATATAAATGTAAATGGTTATTATGGTTGCGGTTATAATGGTTATGGTAAAACAGAATCTAATAATATATTGAAAACATGAATCTACTAATTATAAAAACATTAAAAACAAACCTCACGATAACCTAAAAATTAGAATCCACAACACAAGTTGCAATCAAGAAACATGTTCACTTTGCAATGAACTCATCGAAGTAGAAAATATTAAATATTTAGGTGTGTCTATTGATACACATCTTAACTGGAAATCACAAATTGATAAAATCATTCCGAAATTAAGATATCTTGCATATACTTTTTACAGACTTAAGGAAGTACTCAATCTTGACAAATTGAAAATGATTTATTTTTCCCTGGTACAATCTTCAATAATCTACGGCATTGTAGGATGGGATGGTGCGCTTGATGGATTTATTAAATCTTTACAAAATGCTCAAAAGCGCATCATTAAAATTATGTATAATAGAAATAAAACATTCCCCACTGAGTTATTATTCAAAGAGACAAAAATATTCAGTATCCGTAAATTATTTATTTTAAGTTTCCCAAATCAAAACCAAATTAATGCAAACACGTGGCAGTTTTATTGGTCCTCGTACATTTAATCTTCTACCAAAACACATTCAAATGACAGATAAAATATCACTTTACATAAAAGAATTAAAATTATGGCTAAATGATGCAGATGTTGAAACTCTTTTTTTATAAACTCTATGTAACCTTCATTCTTCACTTTTACAATTCTACTGTAACTTCAGGACTAACTTTGTTTATCTTCTTGAAACCAACAAAAAATCAACTAACTTGTATGTGTCATTTTGTGACTACAATATTTTTAAAGATACATTACCTATATTTTTTAGCTTTCACTTTGAAATCTACATTTTTGCTTGTACGCCAACTCATTGGTGTAATTTAGCACTTTAGTTAATACACACTTTAGTTACCCACGCACAGGCAGTGCCTTAGTGGGTTCCCATTATCTACTTTTGTCTTATATATATTTTTTTAAATTATTTTTATCCTGTGTTTTGTTATATATATTTAGAAAATGTGTAAAAAATACTTTTGAAATGTATCAAGATATAATGGGAATAAATAAAGGAATAAAAATGGAAATGAAATAATTAAATGAAATGCTTGTAAGATATCCACTGAAATGTCAGGTTGGCTAGAGTACTAGAGTACCTGGGACTCGCTTTATATTACCAATTGATAAACTTTGTGTGTCTGAGGACCCATAAAGCTTAGATTCCAGAGAACTCTCTAACAAGGCTAGCTGCAAAGAGCTAGTTCTGAGATATTGACGGTTAACTTTTGAAATTCCCTGCATACAATTTTAAAAGTTTGTCTAACTGACTTTGTAATTATAAGTCAAATATGATGTGTTCTTCAGAGTCACGTTTGCATAAACTTTTATATTTAAACTGCTTAATGTATTTTTCTTTTAAGTTTTTAAAGGGTACTTTAATATTTTATTTACTAGTTGGGGTATCCAGCTTCGCTAATGGAGTTGATATGAGATTGAACTGACATTAGAACCCACAACGGATCTTTCTTTATATACCCCTACCAATGGGTAGCCCCACCATACAAAAAGGCTTCGAATGGTCCACGGTGTTCCAGAACATTCGTGAGTGTTCTGTTCAGAATGTTCCGGACGTTCTGGAATGTTGTGAAATGCTCTCAAATACTCAGGAATGTTCTAGAAATTTTTAGAGGGCGAAACTTCCAGCACTTATATACTTCAAAATCACGCCCTTCAGGTAAAAACGGGTACCTTCTTGGTGGATGGAAGGTAGAGAGTCACCATACCATATAACTCCCTAGATCGTAGCGGGAGTCGTTTTTTAGTTTTAGCGGGACACACATTTTCATACACTTTATTTTATAATATAGGTTATTTATTAACACCCTAGTGTGCAAAAGCGTGTAAAAACATAAAAATTTTTCATTTAATTATAACATTTGAATATAACATGATAAATATGGTTATATAGTACTCGTGAGAAAACAACATAATATATTATGAATACAATAAAATTTAATGCCAATTTACAAAACACTAATATATTTTTCTTTTCTATTTTCTAATTTCCATTAAAAAAATAAAACAAAATAAATCTCATTACGAACTTTCTACTGTAATTATTTCAATTTTCAGCATGTTTATATATTTAATCCATTTGTTCACACTAGACACCACAAAGTAACTATATTCCATTGGTCACCATGAAACAGGCAGCCGCTTAGTATGGTGATGTAATGTATCAAATATATGAAAATGTTTTAATGCGTTATCATATAATTTATTAATAAAAGAAATAAATTTAAATCTTATATATAAAAATCTCGTGTCACGGTGTTTGTGGTCGCACTTCTCCGAAACGGCTTGACCGTTTTTTTTTTTAAATTATAAATGTATATTTGGTAGGTATGAGAATAGGTTTTAAAGTATATTTCATACCGCTAGGTGATTAGGGTGAACTTACCCAGAAATCAAAAAAAAAAAATTTGACAGTTTTTAAAATTTTTATTTGGCATCAAAAAATACCTATAACCCCAAATTTTAACCCTCCTACCCCCACCCTCACATTTTTTTTTATCGCGATTTTAGTATTTTTGTATTCTTCTTCTTCTTGTGCCCTGTCCGTTCAACGGACGTTGGCTATCATGTTGGCTATGCGGACTTTGTTTACTGCGGCCCGGAACAGCTCCACGGTAGACTGGCCAAACCACTGTCTCAGGTTTTTCAGCCATAGGTTCTCCTTCTTCCAGAGCCCCGTCTTCCGGCAATCTTTCCCAGCATTATGAGATGCAGGATCTCGTACTTCTCTGGATGTCTCATCACATGTCAAAATATTGAAGTTTTCGGATTTTTATAGTTTTAATTACTTCCTTTTCTTTATTCATCCGAACCATAACACCTTCGTTTGTAACCCTGTCCATCCAGCTTATTTTAAGTATTCTTCTGTAGATCCATAATATCCACATCTCGAATGCCTCAAGTCGCCTAATTAGTTCTTCTATTTTTGTATGAACAAATTGAACCGTCTTTCGAATTTCAAACAGAACGAAATTATTTACAAGCCTTTAATCGGTATTCCGATATTTTTAGAATTCTTAAATACAATTACTCGTCCATTAATAATAAGGAACACCAAAAAAAATTTTTGTTCGTCTCATATATCATATAGAGCCTAGGTTCTCAACGTGGGTGATAACGCCTCCTTGAGGGGGCGATTTAGACCTTCAGGGGGGGCGGTAGAAGACCAAGTAAAATTTGGGGTGCGTTTCAGACTTTCAGGGGGGCGGTAGGAGACCCAGAGAAACTCATCCCATCCAATCTCATCTTGCCCCACCCCATCTTGCCCCATCCCAACCCATCCCATATCCCAACCCGCCCCCTCCATTGTGGCAAATATAATCGTGACGACAATTGCTGTTTCAGATTTTCAGGACTTAGGGGGCGCTGGAAAAAAAATATTCTCAAAGAGTGGGCGGTGGGCAAAAAAAAAGGTTGAGAATCTATGACATTTATATATTATATATCATTTATTACATGAGTAAATATCTTTGGAACAATACAATAATTAAGTCTTTTTCATTGAGGAAACCTACGAACATTAAAATCCATTAAAAACATATCTTACCAAAAATGTTAACAGTTATGAAAAGTCGTATTTGTAATACATAAACCTAATTTTATGACACAAAGCTATTTCGATAAAAAAACACAACTAATATATATCATGTACAGTATGTACAGTATATTTGCGGCATGTTCTAGAGTTGCACATTCAGAATTAAAACGTTGCTTGAAATGGCTTTGGTGACCAGATCTGAATAGCCAGGTAATCCCCTACCTTCCTCCTTCCCATCTCCTTTCACTTCCTACGACCGTCAGCCTCACAACATACCCGGCGTATTGACGACCGGCGTGGTCAAGGGATAAAGTTCTTGAGTCGCAATCCGAAGGTCGCGGGATCGAATCCCGACGTGGGGAAATAAATTTTATTTTATTAATTTGTGTATTTCACAATTAACTCATTAAAAATAATATATAGTGTATTTGCGGTACGTTCCAGAGTGGAAGATACTCTCAGTGTCGCCCTGGTGTAAGACCACCATTCAGAATTGAAACGTTGATTGAAATGGCTTTAGCCGTTTTTGGTGACCAGATCTGAATAGCCAGGTACTCCCCCACCTTCCTCTTCCTCTTTCCCCTCACAACATATCACAATTGGGAATGCCATATTGGGACTCTGATGACGTATTCACATAAAAAATCGAGTACAGTTCACACGCGGTAGAAGTGAAACCTTTGCCTACACAATCTCAACCTATAGGAGCCTTGAGAAATGAGCTCATAATCAAAGCGGCCAATGCGCGCAGCTTGGCAGAGCACGACGCTTCGTAGATACGTAGGTAAGGTTTTATCTCATTCTCTCGAAGGCTAAATCCTATGGATGTATGTGTTTCAGTGCCGGTCCGTAAGTTTTCAGTGATCTAGAGTGCTAAGATTGAAAAATATGACGTTATTGACGTTGTTGTCGCTGAAAATGAATTTTATTTTTATCAAAATTTCTACTTTTTGTATGAAGATCTTCAGGATTCTTGCTATCAAGGGATGCGCCGCATCCACATTTCAGTGTAGCTTCATACAAAAAGTTGAAATTTTGAAAAAAAAAAAAATTCATTTTCAGCTACAATATCAGTTATGTCGTATTTTTCAATCTTAGCATCACTGAAAACTCACGAACCGTCACTGATGTGTTTGTCTCTTTTTAGTGTCACTGGTTTCCGTTTCATCGAGTTGCAATTCATTCATTAGTTTTCATTCACGAAGTTTCACTTCAAAAATGCATTTTTATCAGTTCATTAACCTTTACAAAGAAAACTTAACTTGTTCTTCGTTGAGTTGCATATTTTGACTTACCTAACTAATAAGTTATTGCACATTCATGGTTCCCGTTCACGGAGTTTTTTTTTTAAACCTGCATTCCTCAAATTCAAATGCCAAATAAAGGAATGCGGAAACAAAAGTATTATAACCCAACTCAAAGCATTTCTTGGAGAGTCGAGAGGTTTCCTGTTTTTATTGCCTCTGGTCCGTTTGGGCCGTTGACTGTGGAAGACGAGACGGGGAGATGTGGAGATGGGGAGATGAGTGATGCCTGTTTGTTTCGACAGTCTGACCGCAATGGAGGAACTCGCCAACTCGGCAAACTGGCCGCCTGGCCATCTCTCCAAATCTCAATGTTTATTTTCTTAGACATGTGAGGAGGCAGCAAGTTTTGCAAAATGTACTTCTTTATTTATGTTTTATTTATTTTGTATTTATTTATTTATAAACAGAAACAAACAATACATTAGTTACAGTGGTGAAAACAATCTACAATTATTAAGTATATTTCAAGGTGGGCTTATTTAGTGTATATTAAGTAATTACCGGATGTTGTGCATAGTGGGAAGGTATGTATGTGTGTGTGTATGAGTATGTATGTATGTATTGAAGAAATTATATTATTGACATCATGCTGTTCTTAAATTTAGGCAGTGAAACAGAGAAAATGTCGACGTTAGAATGTAGACCAATATTATTGAACATATGAAAAACACGATTGTTTGGGAATTACTTGCTGCATTTTTCCACCTATCTGATCTAAGTTGCCTTGCGTAATTTTGAAATAATTTATTTAACCTCATCTTTGAACCAACGTATTAAGGTAATGTAGTAGTAAGCTATGCAAAATAATGTGATTTCGGTTTGAAAATTAGATGCTTTAATTAAATACTGTGAGTATAACACATTTTTGTATTTGAAAGAATCGAGTATTGTTTAGTTAAGCGTCGATGACACAGAGCGAGTTTACAAGCTACTATCTGGGAAATTTACTATCTGTTAGAAAATTCGCTCAGTGTCATCGTGTTACTTGCTAACAAGCAGATTGTTGAAAATCTAGGAAAAAATTTGAAAGGTCGTCAAATTTACTCGCTACACGCTTGCTCGTGATTGGTTTATTTATGGTTTTCAAGATGGTTGCCAATAAACAGCTGATTTCGACTGTTAAATATCACAGAATTAGTTCACGCAGGCGTCGTTATTTTTGTTTGACAGTTTTGTGTGTCATCTTGACAATCTCACTCGCAGATTTACTTGCTTTTAAGCTTAGTGGATAGTAGCTTGTAAATTCGCTATGTGTCATCGAGCCTTTAGTCTTTTTATAAGCTCAGAAAAAAATGTATCAGGCCTGTAAAAACTGCGTTCAAAATCTTCTACTTACGAACAACTATTCGGTTGTAGTTTTAATACATAACGTGGTAAATTAAATTCTTTAGGAAATGATCATAAAGCACTTAAATATTTGTGTACGAGCTTCGCAAAATAAAAGAAAACACGGAATTTGGCGATGTTTTTTTCCAGAATAAATCAAAACATGGTGTTAAACGGGAATTTAAATCTAATCGCCATCTACATAAGGAGTGTTATTGTTAACTTAAACATAAAACGTGTATTTTCTTCCTTCAACGTCTCTTTCTACTTCACCGCTATCAACGATATTGTTTGACAATTTCAGGAATTTACTGAATCGTTATATTTTTCGGTTGTTACTGTCTATCAAACCCCAAATTTGTTTAAGTTACCAGTCATATTCCAAAATCCGTGCATAACCTTTCGTGCAGATTTCAGATAAGTAATTCAATTCCTAAGAATTAAAGTGTTTCTAAATATTCTTATACAATGTACTTACTTAAATTGGTTGTTTGTCATATTTTTCAATTGTTTTCATGATATCTCAGATTGGAATTCATTATCAAGTAAATTTTGTATTGTTAATTAATGTGAAAATAAGGCACCTTTGCATGTCTCATAGAAACGCTTAAATTAGTTGTTTTTCAAATTTTTCGAATGTTTTCATCATATCTCAGGGTGGAATCCAATACCAAGGAAAATTTCTATTATAAACTAGCTGAACCCGAGCACGCTTCGCTGTGGCTTTGTCTGATTTTAATTATTAGAGGAGTTAACAAAAATTGTCTAGCAACTGTGCATTTTCCAAGAAGACATTGCTTAATTGAATATCTGCTGTGACTATGCTGTAGTATATATATTTTTTTAATTATTTATTTATTCAGACCTTAAAGGCTTTTACAATATCACGTTATTTCATGCGTTGCTATGCCATTTAATAAAGAAATTGTTTCTCCCTGAGTGTCCTTTCCCATTCGACCCGTTCCCCTTCCGCCTCCCCTTCTTCTCCTGCATCCTCTTCCCCTCTCGCGTTCCCACTCCGTCACCTCCGCCTTCCCTCTCCTCACTCCACTCCCCCCCCCTTCCTCCGTCCCGCAAACCCCTTCTCCCGAGTTCTCCTCCGCCCTCCCAGGTTCCCCTCCCCTTCCCAGGTTCCCCTCCCCCCTCTCGCCTTCGCCTTCCACCTTCCCCGCCTTCCCTCTTCCCTTTACCGCTCCCTCGTCCCGCTAACCCTCCTCCCGCGTTCCATATATTCAAAACCAGTACATTCAGTTTTTAGACAGCCCGCGTGCCACCTTTTACAATTTTATTCAAATTTCAATTTTTCATGTATATTAAATTTGGTATCTAACATAGGTACCTATTTAAAATATCTAAAATTCTTGATTCGATTAAAACTATTAGGGGAGTACCTACTTTAAATAAATTTATCAACTTAAAGATTTTCAAAAATAGAATTTTATTTAACAATCATTTTTCTACAAAATGTCATTCTGTCTAGAACTGTCATTCCGTTGTTTACTATGACAAATTATGAGTCAATTTAAAACGCATTAAATTATTCTTTTCCTTTGTAACTTCCAAATAAAAAGTATGTATAAATGCTCTTCTGCTAAAATGCAATGTTCTGTAAAAATTTTGAAACAATCCATTGATTACTTTCCGAGATTAGCGAACGCAAACATACGGAACCTAAATTTTTATAAATATAGATTAAAGTCAAAAGGGTACCTTTTCAAGCCTTCAAGAAGGCACCACTGTACATAATTAGCTACGAGGGCCAAACCTAGTCGGTCTTAAATCTTTAAAAGTACATAAAATTGCGAAGGATTTTAAAATAGCCAAAAATTTTTTTTATTTTTTTTTACATTAGCTCCACACAAGAGGCCCTGACGAAAATAATTCCCCTCAGGGCCTGTGTCATCTTTAAGGGATGATGTGTGGAGGGTCTTTTTAGGGAATGCAGGAGAAGAAGTTCTGAGACGGAAAAGGGTATACGGGCTGGGTAGGAATCTGGGGGGTCAGTGGTCTGGGAGTGATAGACTTATGAATCCATCCCTCCCACTGCGGTGCAAGGCGATGTTCCAAGGAAATACGGCTGGAGAAGTCAAAGGGATTCCCTCAACCATTCTCTCCCGATCCGGCCTGCCATGTAGCTGTTGGGCAGACGCATTCACCGCCAAGACCCGGACAAACCCCACTCCACGAACCCGGGCATCCTTACTAAGTCACCAAACGTAGCGAATCGCTTGGGGTGACCTATGACATACGTGTTGGTTATCCAATAAATGGTTCCCGGGGGGGGGGGGGGGGGGGGGCGGTACCCATACCCGCCTCCCAAATTGTTAATAACACTCTCACTAAAATTGTCTTCAATATATTTATTTGTGTCCATCCTCTGTAGTTCTTAAATCGTTAGTTAGTTTGAATCAAGCTCGGCTGCGGCGGCACTGGGAACTGGGAACTGGGAATAACGTATCAGCGCTGCGGTCGTGCAGAATGTGCTTTCGCAAATTACAAATTGCTGGTTCGTCAAATAAGGGAATAACCGTCCTCGAACCAAACCTATTCAATCCTGCACGTGAAACAATGAACAGGAGGCTTACTGTATTTATCCGTTCTCTCGGATATTCCTATGCTTACATGGATGTTTATAAAACCTCTGCCACAGGCATCTACAAAAGATAAAAGATCATCGCACGCCCGATATCGCTCTCCATACAATCTCATTAGACCTGTCACGTCTAAGCAGTTTATGCGCAGATCAACCATAGACAAAACAGGTTACGCCTGAGGCGATATGTGAAAAGTTATGCGACCCCCTCTCTGCCGAAAACAGGTCATTTTAATTACGGAGCTGCCTAAACGAGCGGATGACAGCTGTCAAGTTGACAGATTCAGTACAAAGAAATGGCATTTTGTGGCAAGTCTGTAATTCAACTGAACTCCTCTCCTATGCACCAAAGGAAGAAATATTTAATAGCGTCGTGTGACGGTACAACACATAAGTGCTTGCCGTTCAACAGATATTTGATCGCGCTTTTATAGCTGTGATATTTTATAACTGTGATATTTTAAAAGAAATTCAATCATTTCCTGGTTATTAGAAAAATTCCTACTACTACTGTATTGAGCGTAGCGTAGTCCTGATTTGCATTTCGTCTGTCTGTAAATTTGTTTGTACGTTCCGTTCCCAATCAAGATTCGTTTGTTGGAAAATGTTATCGTGATGTGTCATTAGAAACTGACCCACGAAAAAAGCTTTTGTAGATATTTTTATTTGTGAAAACGCTTCTCAATTGTTGAAACTCGGGTGAAATCGGGTTAACTCGACCGTTTGCATTTCGCATTTCGCCTATCTGTGAAAGCAAACCGTTGCGAACCTTAAAGCGAAGATCGGTAAAAAATTATATGAATTACTCAATCATTTCATTTCTGAATTGTGCTATTCAATTGGGGCGGTACTGAGAATATTTAATCTTCCATTCTGGAACGTACCGAAAAAATTCTTTATATTATTTTTAATGATTAAATAGTGAAATAAAACAATTCGATCAAATAAATTTTAGGTGTATTTGAATGCGTGACCTTTGGATTACAAGTCGTTAACGAAGTTAACCCTCGAACACGGAAGCATTTAGTAACAATATTGTAATAATTATCTTGTAATGTGTTTTACAGCCTTCTACAATATGTAAATAATGATGTTAACGTTATTTGCCCGAATGAATATATTTATAAGCATTTTGAGATAACAACGATTTTTAAATTTTTTTATGATTCTTTGTATTATAATTTAAAAAAAAAACAATAACTTAGGTACATATTATAAATTAAAATAATCGAAAATGATGCTCTAGATCAGGACTTCCCAACAAGGGAGGCGTAGAGAAATGTCAGGGGGGGCGTTTGCATTTCCAAAAAAAAATCTATTACGCGTAGGTTAATTAACTGTTCCTAATTCCCACTCAATCGCTGTTATACAAGTTTCGACAAGTCACAACACGACGTGTAATGCGCACCCCCGCCCCCCGCCCCGTCTTCCCGCTTGAATCCATCTTTCACTCACTCGCCGTACTCGCTCCTGTCAATAGTTGGTTCAGAAATAATCCAAGTTTCATCTTAAGTCTGTTAAATGAGATATTTAAGTGTGAAATTGTTCATCTCTTAAATAAAACGGTATGTTTTTTAGTATATAAAACTTTTCCCTCCATTAATATTTTTATTTTTCAACATACTTGCTAGTAAAATTTAGTTTTAAGTTTATATCTAAATTATGCTGGTTTAGTTATGAAGTAGATACTAATGGTTTCACATGCGAACTCCTTTTATTCCACAACTAGTACGTAATCATTTTTTATTTATAAGCTCGTTCGTGTTATTACAAATGATAAAGAAACGTTTATTTTATAAAATGATTTAGTTTTGTCTACAAATTAAGTACCTAAATGTGTCATTTAATCGATATATTCAGATTATTATTTTAATCACTTGGATGCATATCGCCTTAGCCAATATCTTTGCGCAGATATTGGCGAAGGCGATAAAAAATCCACAAGTTATTTTTATCAATTTTAATTTTGTAACTTGAAACTTAATTAAGGGGGGCATGAAAACATTTTTTTTTTGCTTCGGGGAGGCTTGGCGAAATAAAGGTTGGGAAACCCTGCTCCAGATGCTCTAAAGAGAAGAGTTCGAGTCCCATATGCTATAGGTATTCATATATTTATTTTCGTTGTTCGATTCTATTTGTTAAATGTTTTGAGATTTTTGGTTATTTTTAATGATATTAGAAAGACGTTAAAATTCAGTGTGTTAATCTTAATTTTATAATATTTTTGTTTCCTTTGGTAAAAAGGTTTGTTAACACATTTATTTAGTTACTATAACCTCTCAACTTAATTGATAACATGACTGTTTTATTTCAATCCTTCCTATTTAAAAATTAACATAATTAAAGTGACGATTTTTGTCACAAGTAAAGCACTTAAAGTTTGATGAAGTTTTATAGTGGAACTAAAAGCTTTCATTCATTTAACCTCCGTCTTCGTTAGTTTGCTCTCGTCGTCACAAGTTCCACCTGACTAATTCAAAGTAACAAACCTACGGTAAACGGCTATAGTTTTCAGTTAGTTGCAGAGGTGGTCTGTAACGGTGGTGGAGTTTACTCTTATTAGGGTTATCAAAGTGCGGATAAGGTAACTGGATGTTAGAGGAAAGTCCCCTGAAGAGTTGTTGGGGGTTCAGGGTTGGGCACTTAGGGTCTTGAATTATTCAGGCTTGTGTGTTGAGCTGGTGCGAGAGGTTAGCTTAGTTAGTCTTGCAAATGCTTGATTACAGGCAGTTGACATTCAATTTAAAAACTTTGTTCATGATAATAACTAAGTTTTAAAATTCGATTTGATTAGCTGACCTTCGTGCAAGGCTGGCAGCTTCTTGGCTGCGGATCTAGAAGTGCTGGTTTCGAAATTAGACGTTAGGTATTTTATTCATTATTTCGGTAGAGGCCGTTTTCATCTTGCTCCATATCAACGAATGAACATGTACGTAAGAAGTGTCGAGCCTCGGACGATACAAAACGGTTAAGAATCACTGACTTAGAAAGTATGTATTTAGTAATAAATTCAAGAAAAATCCCAACTTTGAATTTTGAGGACGTAATTCCTGTGCAATATAATAATACATTTTGCTGGAAGGCGAAGTAGAAGTAGACGATGCACTTCGTGGTTTAAAATAATACCTTCAAAAATTGGGCGTAGGTACTGCACAGGGCCCGCAGATACTTTAATAGTACACATCTGCTAACCCTGTACAAATCACAAGTGCGCCCCACGGTTGAATTTGGCAGCCACCTCTGGTCAGGAGCTCGAAAATACCTGAAAAATACCCTCGACTCTGTGCAGAAACGGGCGGTCCGTTAAATAGATTCTCCCATCTTAACAGACGGATTGAATCTTTAGAGCGCAGGCGTCGGGTGGGAATGCTATCCTTGTTCTACCGGTATTACAATGGAAGATGCTCCGAGGAACTAGCGTCATTGATCCCTTCGGCGCTGGCGCATAGTCGGGAAACACGCCAAACGTGTACCCAACATTTGTACACGGTTGACATTTGTCACATGAGAACGGGTCGTTTATTCGACGCATTCTTGTGTTCCACAGCTCGGCTGTGGGATGATTTGCCTGCCTCTGTGTTTCCTCCTTCCTACAACATGGGTCTCTTTAAGACCAATGTTCATTCTTTCCTCTCCTCAAAAAGACTCTCCACACAGCATCCCAGATGACATAGGCCCTGAGGGAAATTATTTTCCTCAGGGCCTCCTGTGTGGAGTTAATGTAAAAAAAAAGATCAATAGTATCAGTACAATAGGAGAGGAGATAGGGAGAGTTGTGGGTAATTTTACTGTGGTAAAAGGTGCGATTCTTTTAATACGTTTAAGAAATACTGCTCTAAATGAAAAGCATTAATTAAAATAGTTTTATGCTATGTAGATAAGATAAAAAAATATCTAGGAACGAAAATGTCATTGTTCCCAATGACTGTACATTTAAAGTTGCATTTTAGAGAATTGATATATTTGCGTGATCAAATAATCAATGAATTATTATGCATATTTTAACGTCTTTCCATTCAGTTGCTTAGCAAATTTTAATATTAATGCTTCGCTGCATTAAAAGCCGATGAAAAACACACTTAAAAAGGAAATTCAGCCCTAAAAACGGCGCACAGCACACCTCGCGACCGATCATAAAACTCCCCAGACATTAACTGGAACGACTCACAGTGATGCTGTGAAATGAGCTAAGATGTAGAATTCCAGGGAGTCTGCGAGATTTTTTAAAATATATACCGTATAAGAGATTGTAAAGATCTCTGAAGTCCTCTACAGAGATATTGTATTTTATTATTAATACTGATGTACACCTCAGTACTGTTATGTTTGATTGAAAGGCTTAGTGATCACAATGACTGTTTATAGTGTTTATTGTTATTATGTACTATTCAAATACGGTTTAAGAGGACACACGTCCTTGTAACTCGGAAGCTAGATTTAGTTCGGCTATAAAGGTTGCAAACTCATAGACTCCGGTTTGCTGCATTTAAGAGCGTTTAACCAGCCAGCGGACGAAAATCCACATTTCGTCGAAAGTTGTTCTTAATCGTGCAGGGCGGTTACAATGAGAAAGATTAATTATTCTCCGTACCAGATTTTTTAAATTATAACTCAATATCGAATTTATTTCAATCCAAATTAGCTTTAATTTATACCTTCATCCAAAAATGCTGAAATACGTGATGATAAAACTATTAAAATAATGTACTTTTTGTAATTATTTTTTGATTATAAGTATTTATCATGTCTAAATTTAATAAGAATGTTAAAAAAATCTGAAATATATTAGTTTGTAAGTGCGCAAATAAATACACAAATGGACCAATTTTCGTCAAGAAACACATGTACGTACATATTTTTTAATGATTTTATTGAAACTAAAATTAAAATTCTAAAACATGCGTTTGCTAGATAATATAATGATTTATTTTACTGCATGATTATATTATTTGAAATGGGTGTGGTATAATACAAAATCTTTTTTGAAAATTTAACAAATCTGCCAACGACCTATGGAATAACCACTAAAAATTTTAAAAAATTCTCAAAATTTATTACATGCGAATGCTAGATAAAAGAACAATCTTTTCAAATCCATTTATAATTTTTTGTGGAAAAGAGTCAATAGTCTAAAATCTGATTTAAAAATGACATATTCCTGGTTTTCTCTGGTAATGCCGATACATTCACGATTACTTAACTCTTCTTCAGAAACCTTTACGAAGAAAAAATACTCAGATGATGGTGAAAGTGAACGACACAAGGTGTTAGGGGACGTACTTCACTTAGTTCAACCAGTGTTTCCTGACAATACAGGGTGTCCGGGGGCAAAGTTCATTAACCTCGGGAGGTGATTCTACATGATGGTACGAGTAAAAAAGAATAACATCTTTTTCCGAAATTCCAACTTTTTTTTCTCATACAAAAAGACGTACCTACTAAAAATCCTTAGTGTGAGGTATGATCTTACTTGCTGAGAGCCTGCCGGGCGCCCGACTCGATTGTGATTGGCCCGTATCGTAACGGCGGAAAATAATAAATCTAGCCGCACACGCCGGACTAATTTTATCTTTTTACCTCAAAACTACCCTTAAAAGTTAGAATTTCGAAAAAAGTTATTTATCTTTTTTACTTGTACTATCATGTAAAATCACCTCCCGAAGTTAATGCACTTTACCCCTGGACATCCTGTATATGGAATAAAAGTATTTAATGAAATTTTGATCTTCGGTGACTTTTGGAAGTT
Organism: Limnephilus marmoratus; assembly: GCA_917880885.1. Taxonomy (NCBI): domain Eukaryota; kingdom Metazoa; phylum Arthropoda; class Insecta; order Trichoptera; family Limnephilidae; genus Limnephilus; species Limnephilus marmoratus. Next base: position 23,712,365 of record OU862919.1, on the reverse strand, counting down.
TTTTTAAAAAAAAAATTCTTCAATCTATGTATATAAAAATCTCTTGTCACGGTGTTTGTGGTCGCACTCCTCCGAAACGGCTCGACCGATTTTTATGATTTTTTTATGTATATTTGGTAGGTATGAGAATAGGTCGTAAAGTATATTTTATACTGCTAGGTTATTAGGATGTCCCTATCCAGATTTTTCAATTTTTTTGACAATTTTTTTTGTATTTTTTTTTGGCATCACAAAATACCTATAATCCCAAAATTTTACCCTCCAACCCCCACCCTCCCTTTTTAAAATCGGAACCCTGCCATTTATTAATCGCGAGATTAGTGTTTTTGTATGAACAAATTTAACCGCGTCGTTCGTATTTCAAACAGAACGAAATTATTCATGTTGTTAAAATAATTTATATGGCAGAACAACGTTCGCCGGGTCAGCTAGTTTCAAATAAAAAAAATCTTCCACGTGTCGTCACCGGTTACTCAGTCGAGTAACCGCCCAACACCTCATCCCTCCCCTAACTGTCGAATACTTTTTTTTACGCACCAGATTTAAATGTCCGGGTTAAATTTTCCCCACAGGAAAAACTAAACCCTTTCACACACTTCCCCAAATGATCATCTAGTCAACCCACGCTATGCATTTGCACTATATAAGTATTATAAATACAAAACAATACAAGAACAACATGTCAACCTACTAGAGACCAAATGGGAATATAATTCACCGACTCCAGATATTTTCATATCAGAGGGTTCGGCTCTGTGGCATTTCTAATTGAACCTATAAATCCTACTGATCCCTCAATATAAATATTTAAAAAATCTTTTGTAATCCTACATGTATTTAAAATTACTGATTTTTGCATTTTTATATACAAATTCTTTGACAAATCTAATATGCTTAAAATTTGAATCAGATTCCTAGGTATTATGCCAGTGGCCGAAATAACAAATGGTAATATTTTTATAGTCCGAGAATGCCAAATTTTTTTAATCTCATTTCCTAAATCTGTGTATTTTTTTATTTTTTCAGAAACAGTTTTTTGAATATTATTTTAATATTTATATTTATTGAATATTATTATAATATTTATATATTATTATAATATTTATAAAAAATAACATTTTTTACCTGACGGTAAATACACAATATTGTTTTTGGTGTTAATGATTAATACCTCACTAATTGAGAAAAAAAAATCGTTTTTAGGAAGGGAAGTTGTATTTGGGCTGAGTCAGAATGTGAGAGAGTATCAATGAAGCGATGTACGACGTGAATGAAGCAAAGAGTGTGTGCCAGACGATGTTGCATGGCGGTCCATCATCTCTGCCTACTTCTGCGGAGAAACGATGTGATGCTGAGTTACAAAAAAACAGCTTAAACTTTTTGTATGTGTTCACTCTCCTTCTAAAATCCGTGGAAATGTAATATTTCTATTTAGTTTTGTGCCTAACTGCCGCACGGCTAAAATGTAGCCGTGGGAAAGTTTTTATTGAGCTTTTAGGTATTTAAGAGGCTTTTAGTATTTAGAGGCGTTCGTATAAACTTTTTCTGATACTGTCTGGCGTCTACTGGATCGTACGCAGAAATGTAGAACGACAGGTTGATGTGAACGCCTTCGCATATACGAAGTATGTTTTATTTTGTAAAAGTGTATTTTTTTAGGAGTAAATGAAACGGCCAAATTTTTTTCATTAATAATTTTTCCCTTTGTAATAGATAGTGTATTCTGCACGTATTTGCATAACCTTATCAATGGTACAATATGGCAATAACTTCGTAGTCCTGTGAGTAGCAGACACCGGGTATAAAAATAATGTTTCTAATTTTTCTTATTTAATAAATCAAAATCAAAATTTCGTCTGAAATCATCAGATTTGTAATTACTAGTAGATACTTAAATACCTGTTTACTTTATTATAAACCATGTATTATTAACATTTATAACTTTTCTTTTAAAATTTCAAATCGGGATCTATATAAATTGTCGAATGAAATGTCACTTCCTCAAAGACAATTCTTTTTTCAAATGTTCCTCGTTCAGGTAGGTACCATAAAATTGAAAAAAAGATGCGAATAAGAAACCCCAAATAAATACTGCGATTTCACATTTCGAAACGAACACAGAACTTACGCGAAATGGTCTAGTTAAAAAAGGACCTCGCTGCGCACAGTCAATAAGCATAGATTTATAGCATAAACTATGTAAGTCAATGTAGCAACAACTAATACACACGGTTGACTTTGTCACATGAAAACGGGTCACTTCTATGACTCGTTCTTGTGTTCAACAGCTCGGCTGTGGAACCATTTGCGGGTCTCTGTTTTTCCTCTTTCCTACAACATGAATCTTTTCAAGACCCATGTTCACTCTTTCCTCTCCTCAAAGAGACAAAGGCCCTGAGGAAAATCATTTTCCTCAAGCCCTCCTGTGTGTAGTTATGTAAAAAAACTGATGTTCTTCGTGGTCGAGCGGTTAAGACCCTCGACTTTGAATCCAAAGGTAGCGGTTTAGAATCCCACCGTGCGCAATTAAGAGTAAGCCTATACTTGGTTTTGTCTATATCGTCACGAAAAATAGGCACGAAAATTGCTTGGCAAACGGATTCTAGAGGCAATTAAAAAAGTTAGCTTTATTTCAAGCGCAAAAGTGGTGTTTATTTATTTTATGAATAATTTTATTATATCGATAAGAGTTTATCAAGGGAAACAACCACAGAAAATCTTGACCATAATATATATATTTTTTTTTTTTTTTTTTAAATTAAGCAATTTACACTAAAAAGAGTGCTTTGTGATTCTTATATGCGTCAATATATTTCAAATGAAAAAAGCACATTTTTGGTTTTTATAATGTAAATTGATTAATTCGAAAAGATTTATTTATTTATTTTATTTATTTATTTATTCTTAGTACATTTACATTACAAAGGTATAATATATTGTCCTCCACACAAGAAGTTCACCTGTGTTGTAGAGGACATTTATTAGTTGTAAATTATGAATTATAAATTGTGAATAGTAAAACAAAAGAGTGTTAATTGCTAATACAAAAAGAGAAACAATAAAAATCAAAATATAAAATCGACTTCAATTCGACAAAAATTATAAATTAAAAGTTAAAAAGATTGTAACCAGTTTCTTATGTTTTTTTTTGTATTCAATAATATTAGTTGTTTTATATTGTGTAGAAAGAGTGAATCTAAAAAAGTGATTTAATAATGAACGAGCTCCTGTTTTGTTAAAATAATCAGCGTTTTTTCACGTTCGATGACATTTTCTCTAAACGCTATTATAACTGTCAGTTATTCTGTCCGCTTACTATAACTGTCACAATTACTTATATCTATGATTAAATTATTTTAAAAATGCTTTTTCTATAAAAATTCACGTCCATTTTGTTCTCCAGGATAAATTCCATTATATATACCTATATATCTAACGGACTTGTTTACTTGAAGTATTGAAATGCTAAAAAAAATAATTAACTTAAGTGTGACTTTTCCCCTGAAGTTGATTTTTTTTACATAGCTCCTCACAGATAAAATAATTCCTCCCAGGGCCAAAGGCATCTTTGGGGATGCTGTGTGGAGGGTGGAAGAAAAGAAAGAAAAGAGTGGAAGTTCTGGAAAAGAAATTGGTTTGAAGGGTGGGTAGGAATCTGGAGGTCAGTGTGTCCAAAAGTGACGGACCTATGAATCCAAGCTACCGACTGCGGTGCATGCGATGTTCCAAGAGAGTCCTGCTGGAGAGGTCAAACGGTCTACCTCAACCAGTCTCTTCCGATCCGGCCTGCCACGCAGTTCCGAACAAACCTCACCCCATGAACCTGGTCATCCCTGCCATATCACCAATCGTAGCAAACCACGTGGGGTGACCCGTGGCAGATGTATTGGTTATCCAATAAATGGTTCCCGGGGTGACGTTACCCATACCCGCCTCCCAAATTGATTAATATTTATTTTTGTTCTCCAGTATCAAGTTTGTACTATTAGACAATATTGATATTAAAAAAAAAAACAGTGAATTTTTCTAAAAATCTGACAATTATTTATGCTCTCCAGAATCCCGCTGTAAATGTTAGACTTGTACTGGTATTAATTTGTACATTAAAATTCCTAAAAAATATACATGCCTTTAGTAGTGTGACCTTTTCTATAAACGTGACTAATTTTTTATTTTCATTTTATTCTCCAGTATTAAGTTCGCTTGATATAACTGTCGGACTTGTATTTTATCGGTACTTGCCGTGTCTTTGGTCGCCGCCATTAACTGACTTTATTTAAGGGAATGTCTTTGTTTCCTCCGATGCAGACGATAATGGCCGGCATCGAGTTGGGAATAAAACTTACAGCTCATTATTTGTAAACAGCTTAATAAAATGTATACCTTTCTTCCCATTATTGGTTGAGATGCTGTTTAATTGTGAAGCCGGCTGAAGGGACCTGGAACAATGTACAATCATTGTTAGCTGGAACATAAAATTTTAATGTGAATACAATGAAAATTGTAAGAGTTTGGTTATGTTTAGTTTCATAGTAAGTAATGTAGGTACAAAATCCGATATCGCTTGTCACAGAAGACTTTCATTTGTAAATTTTAGTAAAAGTAAGCCCTTGTTCAATCAATAAATTTCTTTTAACTGTGAATAGTTACCGCCTAAGATCGAAGTGTACGAACTACTCCCAAAGGGGTATTTCCACGTTTTTTTATTGCTTAAAAAAATTAATTAAAAAATTACGATGATTACAGCATTTTTATTTTATTTTCATGTTGACGAATAAATTTTCTACAGCCAGTTAAAGTTTCCCAATTTTGAATTACCGCTAAAACGATATTTTGGGGCAGTGCTTTCGTGTGACGTCATGAGCGTGAACGCTCACTGACAGCTTATTTATGCTGGCCAAGCTGAGCGACGCTTGTGACGTCACAATACGATTTGTCAACCACGGGCCGTTTTGATTTTGTCAGTTTTAGATCGTTTATAAAATCAATAATATTGAATGAAAACATAAAAAATTAACACATTTAGTGGGATTATTAAAATCATAAAAATGATCTTTAAATATTCCGTACATTTTCAACAGAATCCCTCGTTTGTGGAAATACCCCATTTTCTGGAGTTAGTGACGTTATGGCTCCCCAATTGGATTATATTGTGACGCTGAAAAGAGTGAGGAGATCGAAAAGCGAAATGTTGTGAAGTACCTGGCTATTTAGATCTGGTCACCAAACATGGCTAAGGCCATTTTAAAGCAATGCACGATACGATTCTGAGTGGTGCTCTTTTACCACAATGTATAATGAGAGTATATACTTTTTTGTACTTCTATGTAACATATTTAGACATTTTGTTTTGAAGAGTTTTATTTCACGTGTACATTTATCACTTAATTTTTATATATCTGCTACTGGTTTAGTTTTAAGATTGATAGTGAATGACAAGTGTATATCGAAACCTTTGCAAAAAAAAAATTAAGTAACAAATGTACATGTGAAATAAAACTCTTCAAGACAAAAAAGAGAGTATCTACTACTAGTTTCAACATGACATTTTTATGTCTCTTAATTTGCTTTATTTTAAGACCATAATTAAAATTAACGGTCATAAATTAAATTAAGAACTTATAAATATCCCAATGTAAAAGGCAAAAATCTGTTTCTTGTAAAATAATTTTTTACAAAATGACATAGGTAAATAACTTTTATTGACTCCGTCGCTTTGATAGTCTGTGCAGTTTGGTTGTAGTTCAGCTTCAATGACAATTCTTTTTTTAAACATTATTCAGGCAGGTGGGTTTACATAAAATATTGAAAAGTTTAATCATACCTGTAAAAGTTAGCCATCTAGGTTTGCTTGAATAATAAAGATGATGTAGCAGATTTTTTAAACCGGAAACGGGATGCACAAACAAATTTATAGACAGATAAAATGTCAAACGGTCGCGTTTATACAGGACGACTTGTTTAACGAACCATTTCCATGAACCTAACAGGCGCTATTGATATTTCCACGTTTACGGAACGGCGACGGTACAAAAAAACAATAAACATACGTTCCTTATCACAATAATACTGCAGCTCTTTCTGGCACATTAAATAATGGTGAGACATAAGATGAGACACACAATGTACGTTTGTCTATTTCCTCCAAAATACTACTTTTTCGTTTTCGAGGAAACAAATTTTCGTGCATTGTATGTTTCTTCTTTTGTCTCACCATCGTTTAATGTGTAAAAAAGAGTTACAGCATTATAGTGATGAGGAACATATGTTTATTTCCTTTTTGTATCGTTGCCGTTGGAGTATTAAAGGTGCCTAACCCATTAGCTTTCGTAGTAGGTACCTAGTTCAAGCTACTGACAAAGTGTTGTATTTCTGTAGATAGTTTTGCTTCGAAGCCTCCATTTCACTTCATACATGCCAAGTTCAGTGAAATACGCGAAATTTTAGTGGAGCCACTCAGCGTTAGACATCACGTGAAGAGATTGTTTTGTGATGCATCGAGAGTCGAGAGGCTGCGTCTCTGGAGGAACACTGTCAAACGGGATCTCTCCAGAGATAAGGCTGGGAGGGAGGCGGGCCAGGGGACGTAAAAAGGGGTTCGGTGACCGGACACTGACCCGCCAATTCGGGGACAGGGAATGCCAATCACATTTCAAAAATAATTTATTACATTTTTAACGAGAATCGGTTTTCAGGTTTGAATGTTTTACGAGAGAATTATTAATAACCATCAAAATATTTTCGTTATTTGTTTTTGGGGTGTTATGCCGTGTTGCGCTACCTCCTTCTTTAGCCAACGTTTCGGACAGCGTTGCAGTGTCCATCATCAGGGCAGATCCGGCAGATCCGCTGTCCGAAACGTTGGCTAAAGAAGGAGGTAGCGCAACACGCCATAACACCCCAAAAACAAATAATGGAAATATTTTGGCCGTGAAAATCTTAAAACGCATTTGACCATCAAAATAATTCATTTTGGCTGTTCGTGTGTCCTGTGTAACTCTGGTTCAATAAATTCAAATTTGACTGTAGGTACTAGTGATACATACATAAGAGTCGTACATTCTAACACTAAAATACGTTCGTTTTTATAACATGCTAGTTTTACCACAAAACACGACTTTATTATTATTATCACAAAGTATTTATTATAAATCGATGACGTTATACATTCATTACATCTAGACTCGCCATTGTCTCACAAACTCAAAAGTTATTAATATACGATAAAGATAGACGGCCGGCGTGGTCTAGCGGTAAGGCTCTGACTCGAGATCAAAATGTCACGGGGTCGAATCCCGGCTTGGAAAATAAATTTTATTTGATTAATTTGTGTTATTTTACAGTTGATTCATTTAAAATAATATATAGTATATTTGCGGCACGTTCCAGAGTGGGAGATACTCTCAGTATCGCCCTGGTGTAAGACCACCATTCGGAATTGAAACGTTGCTTGAAATGGCTTTTGGCCTTGTTTGGTGACCAGATCTGAATAGCCAGGTTCTTCCCCACCTTCCTTTTCCCCATCTTCCCCCTCCCCACTACCTTCAGCCTCACAACATGCCCCTATTGGGGATGCCATAGCCTCCCTGGCTTCAGACGGGAGCAGTTGGGACTCTTGTGCGGTATTCATATAAAAAAGCGGTATTCATATTAAAAAAATAGCCAGGTACTTCCCTACCTTCCTCTTCTCATCTTCTTCCTTTCCCCATTACCTTTAGTCTCACAACATACCCCAATTGGGGATGCAATAGTCTGACTGGCTCCAAACGGGAGCAGTTCGGGTTCATATAAAAATAAAAAAGACATTCAAAGTATGTATAGGATATAGGACCGGGCTGCGTTTATGCATTTGCGCAGAATACTACATTCTACATCACGGATGTGACTGAGATGCCAATATACAATGCTGTATGAGGCGACCCACTATCCTAGGTTGTCCTTCTTGTACTTAATTGTGGCTACATTTGCTATCTCACTCTCTCTAATGACGCTCAAAATCTTCGGGAAACAATAGAAATAATTGTATTTTTTATAATTACATATAATTTCAATGATAATTTGCCTGTATTTATAAATGTAATGCTATTCCTTGGCTTTTACTAATGTTTGCCATGTAATGAAAACATTAACCATTAATTACCACGCACGATGAAATTTTAGCGCTAAGACAATACAATTGTCTTTTCGTTGGCTTATTACTTTGAGATTTCTGCCGCGCGTCTATGAATATATTACATATATACCGTAATTTTTATAATTATTTTTTTTACTGTTGCTGAAGCTATATAGCTAATGTACTATTTGACTTTGCCAGCTGAAAGTTAGAAACGTTGTTTTAAAAATTCTGAACGAAAAAACTGTTATTTTTTCTTGGCATCAAAGCTCGCCGTTAAAGAGTTTTTACTGCTTCAGATTTTCTCCTTTGAAGTTAAGATAACTGAGCTAATAAAAGCCTTGTATAATATAATGTGCTTTTATCGTAGGCGAGCACCTTTTTGAATTGTTTAATCCCTTGGGACTCTATATTTTTTGTAGTATTTTTTCTTAAGCGAACTGTAAAAATGCGGATTGCACGGGAAATATTTTCACTTTACATTCGATTAATAAAATATGAGTGAATTGGCTTTTTTTTAAACTTATTTCTAAATAAAATATTATTTTTGAAAGCAGATTTTCTTTCAGGTTTTAGTTTTACAAATCGACACATACAAAATTTTGAACGTAAACAAAGATAAAGTTTTAAAATTCGCTTACCGTCAACAATGATTTTTAAAATGTAAATTGTTATAACGACTTTAACGACGTTAAACTAAAAAACGTATTTATTTTGACAAAAGTTAATTTTTGTTTTACGTAAAGATATTTATTAAAATAATTGCAAGCCTTGACAAATTAAAAAAAAAATCAATGTTGTTTCATAGAATTACTTCAATTATTTCGGAAGTGTTTATCCAAAAGAGCGTTAATAATTTAAATAAGCCGCCAGCATCCGGGATTTCTAAGCACCCGGGAAATTTACCGCCCTTATTTAAAAATATGTACCTGCGAATTTTAATACGGAGGCAAACAAACTGCTTATAATATTAGAGAGTCAAATGAAACTAAAAATTTCACAGCCATGAATTCTAAACTTATAATAATGAATATTAAATATTATGACATTTGTATGTTGTCTACAGCCTAGTTGATAATAATCAAAGATGTAAATTTGAACATTCATTTTTTAATATGTATCAAAAGTTTCCGAAATGCCAATAACAAATATGTAAATCAGAAGAACAACACAGAACTCTTAGCCTAATATCCCATGCCTCAAAAATATTGACCAATATCATTCTAAAAAGAATCGAACCAAAAGTAGAGAACATCCTTTCCGGAGACCAGTTTGGCTTTAGAAGAGGGTAGGAACCAGAGAAGCAATATTATCGCTACTAGAAAAAATAATAAAAAGAAACCAAAACACATTCATCGCGTTCATAGACCTGGAGAAGGCTTTCGACAAAGTAGACTGGAAAAGACTCTTCGAGATTCTGAAGATAATTAGAGATAGACGAATAATCCAGGTGCTATACAAGAATGAGGCCGCTATAATTAGATGTGATAATGATACAAAAGAAGCCAGTATAAGACAAGGGGCGAGACAGGGATGCTCTCTATGACCTGTTCTTTTTAACGCTTATATACAAAGTGCGATTGATGACTTGAGAGAGAGAATGAGTCACAGAAAAGGTGAAAGAAAAAAGAAAAGGACCTTGTCCGAAAGGCGCGCAAGATGGATCGGCCATGTAATAAGACAAAAGGCCTCATAATAGAGGGTATGACCGAGGGGACAAACTCTAGGGGACGCCCACGCCGAGAGTACCTGGAGGACCTGCTGGTGGACGTGCACTGCTCATCATATGCAGACTTCAAAAGAGCCGCACAAGACAGGGAAGAGTGGAAGAGACGAATAGATGAAATTGCTGCAAACCAATCCCAGGATTGAAACCAGAGAGAGAGAAATCAGAAGAGATACGACATGTCTCTTATTTAAAAGTGAAAATACTATGTTATCGTCGTGATTAGTTGAAGTATGCAATGACGCGGGAACTTGAAAATAATTCCAATAAATGTTTTAAAAGGTCTCTCTAAATTGGCCACAATTTGATGAGCGAACGCTCGAGGGTATTTGCAAATGGCCACATTTTGGCCAAAAACGCTCTAGTGGTTATGGTAAACTTTTACAAGCTATTACAAAAGTACGGTGTTCTCCCTTTCTAACACTGTAGATGTTATATATTTCACCTGAAACCAAATGAGATAGTATGACTTTTATAAGTTCATGTCAGGCTGGAAGAAATATTTTCCAAATTTGCCTTAGGGGTTAGTCCTTCAAAATTTTTGTCTATTATTTTTTTATGATTAACTGAAATCTGGGTGAGAAAAAAGCATATTTTCTAAACTCTTCTTAAGATTTTAGTTACGTGAATACTGCACAAGAGCATACTATGGCACAAGAGCATACTATGGGAGGAGGGAAAGGAAATAGGAAAGAGAAGTTCGAGAAGAAATGGGGTATGATATCTAGAAGGTGACACAGTGATATCAAGATAAGCATAGTACGATACCAATAAATAGCTTACGTTGTATTTAACTTATATTGAGGCAGTATCGGCTGTTTGCCAAAAGTTTCCCTGTTTATTTTGGAAGAAGAATTGCGTTATTTATCTCTGTTTTCAGTGGCGCAAAAGCACATACTACTCGTAAATATTTAAAAGATACGTTTGAATTTGCCTATTTGAATTCAAAATTTACTGGCAAATAGAGTGCATATTATTGGGTCGTATTTTGGATGAAATTTTGTTACATCTCAGCTACTCTTTGGTGGTTGTTTCTTCTGCTACCAAACAAAATATCCTGAAAAAGGAATTGATATTTTCAAAGTCAAATCCAAAGACATCTAAGTTTCACTGTCAAGAAATTATCGCCCTTGAAGTGGTTATTTCACAAAAACGGCTGTATACGAATTATCCAATAATTATTATGAATAAAAATAGTTAATCTGTTTAATCTTCCATTTTAGATTGGGTTACGGGTAGGGATGCAAGGTTTTTAAAAATATCGATAGATCGATATCGATATATATTGATATATATCGAGATATATAATATATATATATTGATATATCGATATATCGGCCTGCCAGACCGATAAATCGATTTCGACTTAATTCGATATCTATATCGATATAAAAGCTTATAGAAATCCAATGTTGTTTTAGTTATATCAAACGTGTATCTATTATGTATGTATATATTTTTTTATACTTACCTATGTTAATAATCAAAAAAATTTGGAATGGTATAAAAAATGTTTTTTTTCATAAATTTATTTAAAAAAAATGAATTCCAGTACTTATTTTGTCCAATATTTTGCACCAGCTATCGAACTTAAAAATAGTAACTTTGACAGTCTGCCACCTTGGAGCCGGTTTCTGCTTTGATTTATAATGGATCCTGCCTTAAAAAAAGGCGTTCCGAAGGAACACTTGTTGCCACAATTGATAGATAACTCATTGTCATTTTAAAATATTGGGATATACACCTTGCATCTCTTGCCATGTTTCAAGAATCTTCAAAGATTTACGGTACGGGTTTTTCGATATTGATATACGATATCGGCGTGTATCGATATTTTTAGGGGTCGATATATCGATATTTATCGGTTTTCCGATATATCGTTGTATCCCTACTTACGGCGAGTCATTTACTGCGAAGTACGGTAAACTAGACTGTGATTGCCCCTTTCCCCCCTTGATTGTCCTTTTCTCACTGATGAATCTAAATATTTCACCAAAATATTAATAGATGTCTCTATTAGTTCAATTTGAATTGTCAAACTTCCATATCAGAAGAAATGGGCATGTTGCTGAAAAGTAAAACAAGATTTTGTAAAGCGCGTCAAAGTTTTATTAATTTTCTAGGTTTTTCTCACAAAATTGTCTTAATATTTTACGTATATAACTACTCATAACAAATAAATAATAATTTAGTTTGTATCATCTTCAGTTTGGATATGATTTTAGATTTTCACGGCCAAAAGTATTTTTGGGGCGTTATATCGTGTTTCGCTACTTCCTCCTTTAGCCAACGTTTTGGACAGCGCAACACGGCATAACACCCCAAAAATAATTATCAAAAACATCTTAGGGTTGTTTAATTATTTGTTGAACCACTAAAGTGGGCAATCACTGTCATTATTATGGAAATCATTATGAACTTTTTTTGCTAATTTAAAAAAATGTTATTTAGTGTATTACAATCGGTAATAAATGTAATTAATTAAATATTATGCAAGTCTTTTTGATTTTGGAATATGGCGGGCAGGACCAAACAACGAATTAAATTCAAATTTTCCTTTTATCTTAATTATATTTAAATCTTATTTTACCTTACTTTTATATAGTTCGAATTTTCGTTGTGTGTGCATGGGTTTCGAATAACGAGGTTATATTGGAATTCTCCCTACTTCCGTTATTACATTTGTAAAATATTTCTTATGCAATGATGAAGGACAAGAAAAAGATTAAACCCGCAACAGTGGGATTCCGAAGCTTTGTACTCTAAACGGATATAATTCCAATGGTGTAGTACTTGGTAGGGTACTTTGGTGTACTTGGTAGGGTACTTTGATGTACTTGGTAGGGTACTTTGGTGTACTTGGTAGGGTATATTGATGTACTTGGTAGGGTACTTTGGTGTATTTGGTAGGGTATATTGATGTACTTGGTAGGGTACTTTGGTGTACTTGGAAGGGTATATTGATGTACTTAGTAGGGTACTTTGGTGTACTTGGTAGGGTATATTGATGTACTTAGTAGGGTACTTTGGTGTACTTGGTAGGGTATATTGATGTACTTGGTAGGGTACTTTGGTGTACTCGGTAGGGTATATTGATGTACTTGGTAGGGTACTTTGGTGTACTTGGTAGGGTATATTGATGTACTTGGTAGGGTACTTTGGTGTACTCGGTAGGGTATATTGATGTACGTGGTAGGGTACTTTGGTGTACTTGGTAGGGTATGTTGATGTACTTGGTAGGATACTTTGATGTACTTGGTAGGATATATTGATGTAGGGTGGATTTACAGCACAGAATGTAAAATGTAATCATTAGAAGGCGTATTCATACAAATTGTAAGAGTAATCGCGATGACACAGGATAGGTGTTTTTATTTTATTTTATTTGCGTCATTAAAAGATAATTAGTAGGTAACATAGTTTTGAAAAATGGATAAATTACAATTTTTGGTAAAAATACAACTAGGTAAAGAAGGAATTTTAAAACGCAGTTAATTAATAAATTGGAGAGTTTTATAATGGTTTTGAACGCTGAAACAACTCCCAAAATAATAAAAACAAAACGAAAAACTTGCAAAACATATAAAAACATTTTTAAATTTTGATTTACCTAAAAAACACAGAACACTTCTGGCGGTGTTACGAAAAAGGTTGCACACAGGATCACACGTTTATCAAGGAATTGGTAATCTCTTAACGAAAAATTGATAACACCTGCCTTACGATCTAAGAAGATGAATCGTGAAGTCTCAAATTCCGTTGCCAAGCTCCCGGGAATACCTCATACACTTGCTAAATTAAAGCGCATTTAGCAAAGTTCCGAATTTATACTTCGGAATCAGAACCTGTATTGCTTCAAAAATAAACCCGCCTGAGAAAACGCCGAATTAATCTAACGGTAGTTAAAGGTTTTAAATTGACAAATCTTCTAGATTTACTCTGAAGTTAAGCCTACTTTATCCGAGAAATTTTCCCGAGTTCATCCCGCGATAAATATAGGGATCAAAATCTGTTCAACTTCCTTAATCGAAGATTTATCGTCAAAGTATGCAGCCTTAAAGAAGGTTGTGAGGTAATGTTTTAAAAAAAGATTAGCTGGATGTAAACAGATTGTAATTTAGGTGTAAGATATTTTACACAATTTTTAATCTTTAATTGCGCATTGGTAATCTGAGTAACGATTATTTTTATTTACTCTATTCTGACGGAGTAACAAGTAGTTCTGTGAGTCCAAGAATATGCTTGTAAGAAGGTACTGAAGCGAGCGTTTAACCAGCCATCGGCCAAAAATTCACATTTCATCGAAAGTTGTTCTTACGATCATGCAGGGCGGTTACAATGAGAAAGATTAAATATTATCCGTACTAGCTTTTAAAAATTATAACTCAATAACGATTTTATTTCATTCCAAATTTGCTTTAATTTATACCTACATCTAAAAATGCTAAAAGGCGTGATGATAAAACTATTAAAATAATGTACTTTTTATAATTATTTTTTGATTTTAAGTATTTATCATTTTTCAATAATATCTAAGTTAAATAAGAATTTAAAAAAAATCTGAAATACATTAGTTTGTAAGTGCGCAAATAAATACACAAACGAACCAATTTTCGTCAAGAAACACATGTACGTGTATATTTTTAATAATTTTATTTAAACTAAAATTAAAATTCTAAAACATGCGATACCCAGATAATATATTGATTTATTTTACTGCATGATTATATGATTTGAAATGGGTGTGGTATAATACTAAATCTTTTTTGAAAATTAAACAAATCTGCCAACGACTTATGGTATAACCTTATTATACTAAAAATAAACCTTTTTTTCTCAAAATTTAAAACATTCGAATGCTAGATAAAAGAACAATCTTTCGAAAGCCATTTATAATTTTTTGTTGAAAAGAGTCAATACGTCTAAAAATCTGATTTAAAAATGACAAATTTCTGGTTTTCTCTGGTTTTTCCCTCTTAAGCAGAACCTACGTTATAATCTGTCATTCACAAATGGCGCCAATTTAATTATTTTATGCTTTAAAATATTAAGATGAATTAATTGTTCGCGCCGGTACCTGTTCAATATGAATATGAATAAATAGTTGCATTTATAAACAAACACAAATCTTTCAATAAAAGCTACCAAATACAATATTGGTTTTCTTAGCCTTTCTTGATAAATTTGGGTTTGCTTATGAACAAAACTATTTATTCATATTAATATTGAATACGTATTTAAATACGGAATTAATTCATCTTAATATTTTAAAGCACAACTTGCAAAAAGTGTTTTAACCTAAAATATTTAAAGTGTCGCCATCTGTGAATGCGTATTATAATTCCGTTTAACCTTAAATACATACCTCCGTAATTTGGTGACGTTTTCAGTTAATTTTCAGTTAAGACTTATACAATTTTTCCGAAGAAACGTCACCAACTCAAACAATTCTTTCAAACTTTATTTGGGCTGGTAGTTACTAAAATATTGAAAAAGTCGAAATAAATCGCAATACTAGAACAAGACATGCTCACCAACTACAAATACTAAAACAAACACACCCTTTGGACAAAAACACTGCAGATACCAGGCTATAAAACTATACAATTCTCTTCCTGCACAATATAAAAGAACTAATATTATTGAATACAAAAAAAAACATAAGAAACTGACTACAATCTTTTTAACTTTTAATTTATAATTTTTGTCGAATTGAAGTCGATTTTATATTTTGATTTTTATTGTTTCTCTTTTTTATATTAACTATGAACACTCTTTTGTTTTACTATTCACAATTTATAATTTATAATTTACAACCGAAAAATATCCTCTACAACACAGGTGAACTCCTAGTGTGGAGGACAATATAATATTATACCTTTGTAATGTAAATGTACTAAGAATAAATAAATAAATAAGTACAACGATTTCACATTTGTAAAAATAATCCTTTCTGAACCATCGTCAAAGTTAGCCATCTAGTAAAAGTAAGGCTTTTTTAATAATAAAATGAATGCAGCAGATTTTCGAAAATGCAAACGGAACGCACAAATTTACAAACAGACGAAATGCAAAACAGTCGAGTTAAAATAGGACTATGCACCGCTCAATTAACTACCCGGTTTCCCTCGAGGTCACTCAATAATTGAGGAGCGTTTTCACAAAGAGAAATATATAAATACGCTACTAATTTTTAAATGACGCAAAATTTTAAATGACACTCGGGGTAACACATCACGTTAGCAATTTCCACACGAATTCCACGCATTTTGAATCATGCACGGGGCATGGGGATGAGGGTAACCTTGCGGATACCCTTGCTAAGACGCTAATGGATTTCGTTGAGTTATGTCCAACCACCAAACAAGAAAGGTATATCACAATTAAGTGGTACTCACGATAGTTGTCTTCTGGCTTGGTGACAGTCATAGATGTCCATAGCGCTCGATATTGTTCTATTTGATAGTTAGAACTTCGGTAAAGTTTGAGTCACGAGTTCACACAAAATATACGAAAGAATACGGTAGGATTTATACTTTGGGTGACGATATGATGAATAACACTTCGGCTCGGTGCGAAATGTCACTATACGGTCGGGGGTTAGCAACGGACTGACTTGTTGACGATAAAGCGCTTGTCACTTGTTGACCGTGTAGTTAGGGACCCCTATTGTGCGGAATTCCCAAGTCTGGGTTCCTGCCGATCTCGTATGATAATCGGAGCACAAAACGAAAGAAATCCATCGACGTTATGAAACATTCCGCCCACCAAAATACAGCAAATTGTATTTTAAAGAAAAGTTGAACGTTAAGCGAAACGCAGAATGCCATGAAATGTAACGTCGATGAAAAGAAGACGAAGCAGAAGAACTAGTTTTAAACGATAACTAGATGTAGATAAACTAGACGAAAAGAAACTAAATGATACGATTAACATAGACGTAAAAAGAATAAAACGAACCGCGAAACGATGATGATTAGTCACATTGCCTAGGCAATGGACACGATTAGGTGAATGGTCTTGTAAGAGAAGATCCATTCAAAGTACGAAGCGTAACGATAGCACAAGATTTTTAATAATGATTCTAATCACTTGCTCCGTAGAGAGTGATGTCCAATGTTTGGTTAAAGATAGAATACGAATTTCGAAATGATTAAGTAGAAAATCCGAACGACGAGAGGCTTTGTTATGAAAGTTGTGTACGAATAGATGACAGTAAGCAGTAAGACGTTGGAGTTTCCGAATACGATATAATTTGTTTAATAAAATTTTAGCAGAATATATCATGTTGGACTAATGACGATTGAACTCGTTCTTCAGAGTGGAGTTCAGTTTTGTTAAAATGGCCATCTGAGATGGGCCAAGAGTCATTTGGCTGGACAAACCCGGAGGGCTCCGCCCACCATAATACGTTACGGATAAGAACGGCCTGAGAATGGCCACGTGAAGCGATATCCGATGGATTATCAACCGATGATGCTTGACGCCGATGATTAGATGCGATAACTGTCAAGAGCGATAATTGGTCGGTGTAACGATTCCCGTGACGAGTATCATCGGGTGAAGCATCCGGTGGCCTCCACTTCCATCCCAATACCCTGAGAGTAAGAAAATGATCAACATTCTTGAAGATTACATCAGTGAGATAGTAGCCCGGCGGTAAGTTTCGGTAGGCGCGAAGTTTTGGTTTGCTACAATCCGACTTCTGCAGTTCAAGTTGACCTCGTTTGGTATGTTCGATAACTTCGGATTGCGTTTGTTGAGCTTGTTCCACACTGGAACAGCCGACGACGATTGAATCGATATTTGAATCCGAAGTGATTGCGTATCGTGTGAGTGATAATTCGTAACCATTATTTTCTGTCAACGATCTGACAATACGGTAGGACAGAATAAACTAACTAACTAACTAACTAACTAACCATCACGCCGTTTCCCCGCAGGGGTAGGCAGAGAGGACGGACCGCCAAACATCCCGGTCTTGGCACACATTCCTTGCCTCGTTTACATTCATACAACGTCTCATACATTCTCTTCTATTATTCTGACTCTTGACATGGCCCGACTCAAGTATCTGATTCACTTGGTCGTGCCATGTCTTTCTTGGGCGTCCTCGACTTCTTCTACCATTCACATTTGCGTCATATATTCTCCTTACACTCCTTTCCTCGTTCATTCTCTCTACATGCCCAAACCATCGGAGCGTTCCTTTCTTGATCTTACTCATCACGCTTACATCAGCCTTGCATTCTTTGCGGATTTCCACATTTCTCACACGATCATACATGGTTTTACCACACATACGCCTCAGGGATCTCATTTCTACAGCGTTCAGTCTACTTTCATCCTTCCTCTGCCAGTTCCATGCCTCACTGCCATACATCAGGGTAGGTACCAGTACTCCATTATGGACGGCTAGTTTCGCGTCTTTGGACAGTTTTTTGTTGCTGCCAACGGCGTTCAGTCCTCCATTAATAGAGTTACCTGCATTCACCCTTCTTTCAATATCTCTATCAGCCTTCCCATCTCTCGTAAACATACTTCCCAAATAAACAAACTCATCCACCTGCTCCAAGTATTCATCATTCACAACTATATTGCATACTGTTTTCGTACTCTCTCTTTCAAACACCATGACTTTAGACTTACTTACATTCATCATTAACTCATTCTTCATGCATACTTCGTTCATTCTTGACACGAGAGACTGTAGATCTTCCATACTGTTAGATATCAGCACCGCATCATCAGCATACAACAGGCAACATACTTCTAGATTACTCAATTTCGCACCCAATCCCATCTCTTTCAATTCTTGCATACAATTATCCATATATAGATTGAATAACCACGGCGACATTACGCAGCCTTGTTTAACACCTTTTGTGATGTCAAACCACCCCGTAAAATCACCGTTCACCCTAACACATGCAACGCTTCCCTCATACAGAGACGCAATTGCCTGTATGAGATACTTATTCACTCCATACTTGGACAATACCTTCCATAGCTTTTTCCTGTCAACTCGGTCGTATGCTTTTTGTAGATCTACAAAGGCACAGAAGAGTTTCTGTTTTTTTGCAAGAAACTTTTCAGTGAGCATACGCAATGAGAAAATCTGGTCCATGCATCCCCTTCCACTCATAAAAGCACCTTGCACATCCCATATTTTATCTTTTGTTTCCATTCTTACCCTTTCAATCAATATTCTACCATACAACTTGCCCACTGTACTAAGAAGGCTAATAGCCCTATGATTCCCACATTCCATACGTGACCCTTTACCTTTGTACAATGGCATGATTACAGCCCTTCTCCAATCTAATGGCGTGTAACCCTCCTCTAAACATTGGTTAAAAAGTCTGCACAACCATGTGAGAATAATACGGCTATCTCCTTTAAAGTATTCGGCAGCAATATTGTCGAAACCCACAGCCTTACCATTTTTCATACATTTAATAGATTTTTTTATTTCATCCATGCTGATTTTGGTAACATTCACTCCATCATCGTTCATAACCGATTCACCGCTTGGATCACAGTCACTCGGGTTACTTTCGAAGACCTCCTCGAAATATTTCATCCATCTCTCTTTAATTTCATTCTCATTCGTCAACATTTGTCCATCTTTCGATTTTATCACTTTCATGCTTCCGTTCTCTGGTCCACTCCGGGATCTTTTGACCTTGACCTTAGGACAGAATAAAGGCAGAGATATCAGAAGTCACAGGGTGTAATGGGTAATCCGGAGTAGATTCCGATAGTTGATGACGCCAAAATATTCTTTGGAACGCGCGATTTGGCTCTTGAAGAAATATTTGGCGATACATTTGCCATACCTCAGCAATGAACACCACAGATGGTGAACGAAAGTTTTGCAGAAGTTCAGCAAAGTTCGTTTTGAGCTTGGGAACGATAAGGAAGGCATCATTTGACGATGATTCATTCACCTCCGTCACCGAGGCATCGAAGACCAACATAGTGGTAACGGTGCCCGGACGAAGAATGCAATGACGAAGTATGTGATGTATTTCCTTGAGTAAATGTTTTCCAGGAACACGTGTCATGTGACCACTGTGCAAGTAGTCAGTCATGAAAGCGAAGTACGGTTCACGTAAACTGAGCGTTACTGTCGGTTTACGTTCGAGTGAAAGGATGATGCGTGAAGAGACTTCGCGCGAACCTGGGAAAGCGATATCCTTATCCTTTTCGCCAAAAGGTAAGGCTACGATGGATTGTCCCGAAGGGTCACGTGAGTGATTAGTGTGATGGACCTGCTCATCACGTTGTTCTTCAGGGGTGAGATGTGAAGACTGAGGGAATGTGTCCAACTCCCTCAGTTTCTTGACCTTTTCAGGAAGACGGTACTGGTTGGTTTCGATAAATTGACTAGAAAAGTCACGTGAGCGATAAATGCGATACACTTGTTCACGACGTTGTTTGGTGGGCTGTGAAGACTGAGGAAATATGTCCAACTCCCTCAGTCTCTTGACTTCTTCTGGAAGACGATACTGGTTGGTTTCGATGAAGGAGTTTGTTTGACGATCGGTAGCAAAACCAACCGAATCCAGAGGAAGCCAACCGAACAGTGAATTGATAGCTGAAGGCTGGTGAAGATCACCCGTTAATTGGGGTCTCGGTAGAGATGGCAAGATCTCAACATCTCGAAGTAGGTCAGTCGCTCCTGTGTCAGTTGTCAGTTTGTGACAGTCAGAGTCGCCATGAAGTATGTCTTGGAACAGATGACAAGATAATTGGTCGAATTGAATCGTTGGCGATGGAAGTAACTTCGTATTGAAGGTAGTTTGTCCCTTAACATCGACATCGAAATTAGTGACGCTTGACGCGGTTGTAGAAGATTGGCCTAAGCCACAGATTTTCTGAGAGCTGACTGGACGCTCGGCAGTGCGATTAGATACGAAGTGTGCTTGACTGTCTGAATCGGTCAACCCACGAAACGTTTGAAAACTGCCGGAGGGATCACGATTGCTAATATGAGCAGTAGGAAAACGTACGATGGATCTGTCACCGAAGTTAGCGAGGAAAAGAACTGGAGGATCTGAAATAGAATCTCCTTGAATGGCAAACGTGGTGGGTCGTTGGTACTCCTCTTCAGCAGAAATGTTGTCTTCCCTATGAAGAAGAGTGTGGTGCTTACGATGACATTTCTGACAATCAAACACTGATTTGCAATTCGTGAGAGAATGAGAAGGCGTGAGACAATTCAGGCACCAACGGTGTGCCTTGGCGAATTGAGCACGTTCCTGAACCGATTTGAGTGCAAATGATTTGCACTTAGCGATATGGTGAGTACCCTTGCAAAACGCGCACTTTGAAGTGAACGCAGTCAAGGACCCTTTGATTTCAGGTTTTGCCTTATTCATGTCACAAGTAAACGATGACGTTTGTTTTATGACAGCTTGATCATGAAATGTTGAAAAGTTTTGGTTTGGTACGATAATGTTCGCGGGCTCCGATTCGAAAGATTGATTCGTTAATTCCTTGTGAATTACGACGATTTTGAAATAAACATTATCAAAAGCTTCGCGAACTTGATTTTCAATGTCCTTGTTTGCCTCATCTAAAGCTAAGATGTCAGCGTGAACGGTTTCAAAATCATTAACAATTTTTTGCAACCTCGTATAATACGCTAAAAATAATGGGTAATTGGTTGCATCTTGCAAAACGCTTTGACCGACCTCATACACCTTGTTTATTCTGCTGATGGCAACGTTCCGTCTTCTACGCAAGCCTTGTAAAGTACTAGCCATTTTTTTTAAAATAAACAAATGTACTAACGAAATAAACAGGAAAACGTTATGAATTAAAAAATAGAATTCGATATAATTTAAATACCCGGTAAGTCGTAAATAATTAAGAACTGTAACCGAATTCTACGATTTATTGTTTGAAATTCGTTCTTCAAAATGACATTTCAATTCACGTAATATTTCATAGCATTCTTTCGTTTTGTCAATGAAAGAATTTATTTATCTAAAGGTTTGCTGGTTATCGGCACCAATGAATCATGCACGGGGCATGGGGATGAGGGTAACCTTGCGGATACCCTCATCCCCATGCCCCGTGCATGATTCATTGGTGCCGATAACCAGCAAACCTTTAGATAAATAAATTCTTTCATTGACAAAACGAAAGAATGCTATGAAATATTACGTGAATTGAAATGTCATTTTGAAGAACGTAATATTTCATAGCATTCTTTCGTTTTGTCAATGAAAGAATTTATTTATCTAAAGGTTCCCTGGTTTCGGCACCAATGAATCATGCACGGGGCATGGGGATGAGGGTAACCTTGCGGATACCCTTGCTAAGACGCTAATGGATTTCGTTGAGTTATGTCCAACCACCAAACAAGAAACAATTAAGTGGTACTCACGATAGTTGTCTTCTGGCTTGGTGACAGTCATAGATGTCCATAGCGCTCGATATTGTTCTATTTGATAGTTAGAACTTCGGTAAAGTTTGAGTCACGAGTTCACACAAAATATACGAAAGAATACGGTAGGATTTATACTTTGGGTGACGATATGATGAATAACACTTCGGCTCGGTACGAAATGTCACTATACGGTCGGGGGTTAGCAACGGACTGACTTGTTGACCATAAAGCGCTTGTCACTTGTTGACCGTGTAGTTAGGGACCCCTATTGTGCGGAATTCCCAAGTCTGGGTTCCTGCCGATCTCGTATGACAATCGGAGCACAAAACGAAAGAAATCCATCGGCGTTATGAAACACATTTCAAGAATAAATTAGATATACAATAAAATCAGTTATCAATAATTTTGAGAACCTAGATTCCAAGATGAACTCGGAATCGTTTTATCATTCCAGGGCCACCGCGGAATGAAGTAAAATTGAACCGGGGATTACCGGAGACGTGTTGGAGAGTAATGAGAGTTGAGAGAGAGTTGGAAGTTGGAAGAACTTTGGGTTTACTCCGGGATAACTGAAACTCGCCGCACCTAATCTCACCTCGTCGCAGAGATGAACTCGTTTGGTAATTCCTAAACGGCAGATCAAGAGGGGAGTCTAGTCCAGCCGAGTTATTTTCAATGCGTTTTTTCAACGATAAAAATTATTTTCCCTACTTTTGTTACATATAATATAAAAGTACATTTGAACAAGAAAAAACACTCTAAAACCGTGGTCGTCAAACTGCGGCCCGCGGCGGATATTTGTGCGGCCCGCAAAAATATCTGGCGTTTTCTTTTTAAATATATTTTTTTCGTGTACTATCCGTTTTTTGCAGCCCCCTCAAATATCTGCCGTTTTCTTAAGGTAACAAATGTACATGGAAAATGAAAACTTTTGAAAACAAAAATGCCGTTTTCTTATTAAATATATTTTTTTCATGTATAATTAATTAAATTATCCGTTTTTTTTTACAAGTAGTTATATTGTCTTTTGAGATTTTCAGGGGGGCAGAAGAAGACCCAGAGAAAATTGGAGGGTGTAGAGATGACGACACAGTGTAGTTAAAAAATGGTCTAAAAAAGACAAAAAAACACTCCTATCACGTACTAATAAAAGGAAAATAAACTTTAATATTGGTTTATTTTTGTTATTGTATGTATCGTAATCATTTTTATCACGTGTGCGAAAATTTACACATATCGATAGTTCGGGAAGTGGATGAAAATTGAACTGAAAGATTTCATTACAGAGACAAACACAATTTAAAAAAAAATTCAATATTATGATTTTACGTGTATTATTATTATTAAGAATTGACACTATACCATGAACACAAGAAGGAAGGAAGTAACAACCCGGTACTTAAATACAAAATAATTGCTTTTTAACTTGCTAAACAAAAAGGTACAACACCCCCCCCCCCCCGCCCCAAATCATAAAATCATAAGTGTGCGGCCCGCGGTAATAACTCACATTGTCCGATGTGGCCCTTGACCAGAATAGTGTGACGACCGCTGCTCTATAATATAGATGTACATAGATATAGCGGCTGCAGACGGGAGGGTCTGACCAAATCTCTTGGAATCCTGAAGTTCTTGGAAATTATCTGAAACACGAAATTCAATAAAATTTCGTTACACTATGAACGTAGAATGCGAATTCATCACAGTTTATAAAAAAAAGTTGTTGATTGCAAAAATAGCAGACATAAAACTATAAAATCGGCCTTAATTGTACAATAACTTTGTCCTGTGATGTTAATTTTAATAAGTCGAGGCTCATCGGCTAATAAATTTATTATTCTTTAATTAAAAATTTGAATGAAGTGAATCGCAAGAAAATTCGAAGAGCTATGACTCCAACCGTCTTTTGAGAAAAATGTGGTTTTGGTTTTTCAAAAACAACATTTGGTTTTGAGAAAAACACATTCTTGGCGTGAACCGCTCCTAACTATGTTTCAAGATTGAATTTGATGCTATAACTTTGGGAATGCATAGGAAGATTTTTAAGACAAAAAGAAAAAAAATCAATTTTTTGATCAGCTAGATAAGACTCTAATAATAAGACTTAAATAATAATTTATTTATTTGCGTTGTAAACACTCCTTATACATTATTTTTATTTGAAAGTGTTAGAATTTTTATATCATTGACCAATAAAATAACAACATAAAAAATTTAAGACCGAAATTAAAATACATAACAATATAATATAAACAGTGCTGATGAAGTGCGATAACAATATAATATAAACAGTGCTGATTAAAGCTACACATAATGTTTTAAAAATGTTTCCTGGATTTGCATTTAAGCATGGATTATTAATAATAACAACAAGAAGAAGTGATTGACATTTCAAACTGTTGAAAGCATAAAAAGGAAATGTGATGAAAAAAAAATCAATGAAATAATAATCTATTAAATCTATTAAAGGTGCTACAACTTACGCTACAAACAATTAAAATATAATTAACACATAGATTTATGTGCACTGTCTACTCTGTACTTACGCATTTGTAATATTATTTTATTTATCCCTACTCTATCGACATTTAAATTAACTTAAAAACGTCAAATCAATAAACATAAGAAAATGAATAATAAAATTAAATTGTACTCGTTTGTACGTAAGTCATTCCAATGTGGCAAAACAGCAATTTGATAATGGCCGTGTGCGCCGGAACAGCTTTCACAATAAAAACTGTCCTCATAAAAACTAAAAATACTCACGGAACTTAATTATACTAAAGACTGCTAAATTTGAGTCATATTAAATTTATAATTTTACTAATTAAACACATAACAACATTTGTACTATAACAGAAAAAAATTAAAAAATTTAACACAATCATCATTCTGTAAGCATAAAAACATGCCTTAGTTTAGCTACAGGTAAGTTTATTGAACCAAAATTAAAATATACATGTTGTAGGTAAGTAGATACTAATTGGCAGTTTTCGGACCCAAGTTCAAAGTTGGGATCATGGTATTCAAGGCCCTGGCCCCGGTTCAAATTCAGGTTTGGGGCTTACAGCTTTCAGACCTGACGTATCATTACTCACGATGATGCATGGTGTATCAAATTTAGAGCTTTATCCATCGGAATTTTGATATCACGCCCTGGTCTGGTGCGCTGCTCGAATATGTACGAAGTTATTTGATTGGGGATTTCAAATACGCCATTGTGGTAGAAACTTCCATCAAGTATTCGATGCGATGGTTTATGACTTCGTCATCTTTGTCAGCGACATTTTCCGAGTAGCAGATTGAATGCTTGGTGTTTAATGGCGCTGTTTATGGATAGGAATGAATATAAAAATTCTTTATTGACTTTTGTACTAAACTTCAGTATTTTTAATGGTGGAATTTATTGTTAAGCACTTTATTTTCGTGTGTTTACTACCTGACTTCTCCCGATTTTTTAAACTGTTTGTTTGTTTTCTTTATTATTGAATACTAACTTCAGTCAAGCGTGCAAAATTTCATCAAGAAGTATCCATATTCTGCTGCGGGTGGGAAAAGGGAGTGGTGGTGGTTTTTTGAAATCTCATGTAGACAGTAAATTTCCTCTTATTTTGAAGGTCAAGCATGCAACATTTCAACAAGAAGTATCAATATTCTGCTATGGGGCGGAACAAGGGCATTGGGTGGTTTTTGAAATTTCAAGTAGACAGTGACCTTTCTCTTGTTTTGAATTTAAAATAGTAGATTTATATTTTTTAAAAACCATCGCACCACAAACTTTTTTTTGTAAACCCAAAAGAATCTTCTGTTTTATTGTATTTGTCTGTTTTATTAGGTGTTGTGTGTCGAGAGAGGTTCGTTTATCTAAAAACATATATATATATACATACATATATGAACAGTGTTGTAGGTCCCGCAAGTAGAGATGGGTCGAATAATACATGCTTAGGATTGAATTGGTGCGTCTGTATGCACTTCCGACGGTGACTGCCAGCTGTGTGAATATTGTATTTGATCCAACTACGGTTATAGGTAATCCATATCTATCTGTTGAAATGACATGGTCACCTGAAAGTAATTGTACTCACCTAGAAATTCAAGAAGCTTTTAGCAGTGAATTTCATCGTTTGAAAGCATTTAGTTGGATATGGAATGGTCCGCTTTAACCGCTGATTCTCGAACCGGGACCGTTTATTTTAATTTTGATTACCACTCCACTATAAGTAACTAAAAGCAATCCTACATTTTACGTTGGAAGCTTAACTTAAGTTTTCTAAATGTAAGTAAGAGTTTTTTTCTTTACTTTTCATTTGAACTAAAACTCCCCGTGGTATTAACATTGCGGGATCGAAACAGTACAACCTGCGTACTTTGTAGGCTGTACATTGTAGTTTTATGCTTAATAAAAGTGCACCGGAAGATTGCAGGCACACTGACTTGGGAGGGATGCGATTTGCATATTGATAATGTCTTGGAGAAAAGAAATCGTGCTCCCGGGCGCGGAGGCACAATATTTCTACTCTTTCCTTTGTGTACACCACTGGTTTCTTTTGTAAACGTTTTCGAAGTTTTGTATGTCTGTACATAAACATTTATTTAGTTCTTATCTTGTTTACCACTGATCTGACAAGTCAAAAGAGTTGCTAGATTTTGAAAAGTTTGTTCTAAAGTAATTAAACAATAGTAAATATGTCAAAGATGACATTTTTTTAAAGACTGGATACCTATACTTATTAATAAGTTTGATTATTTTGCGTGTTAAAATAACTTGCTTAATTGACACATTTATACCACCATTCAGCATAGAAAGGTCGTTTGAAATGGTTTTATCTGTGTTTTGTGACTAGGTATGAATAGCCAGGTACTTCTCAGTCTTCATTTTCCCTATCTCATTTTATTTTTCACTCCCCCAGCCCCACAAAATACCTCAGTAATTGAGGACGACAAAGCTGTTGTTTGGAGCGTTTGGAACTCTTGTGCGATATTCACAAAAAATATATATGCCAAAAAAGGACACAAAAAATAATTATGTGGTATCTACGATAATACTGAGTTTTTTCTTCAATAAATATTTTGGCAAACATAGTTTTAATGGTAATTTTGTGCTTAACACATTGAAAAATTAAAAATTAAACACAACCTCGATATGTTTACCTTATACATGTATTTATATATTAGGTCCTTACATATGAAATTAGCGTTTTGTATGGGAGGAACATAAAGTCGATTTTTTTTAAATATAATATATTTATTTAATCAAAGTATGTACCATTGCTATCTATGCACTTTTGCCATCTCATAGGTAGTTCATCGACCCCCTTACTAAAAAAACCATTCGGACGGGAATCAATAAAATCTTTGAAGGCGGTTTGAACTGCCCCATCGGAGTTGAATTTTTTCCCTTGCAAGAAGTTATCCAAATTTCGATATAAATGGTAATCTGTTGGGGCAAGGTCCGGAGAGTACGGTGGATGTCTTAGACATTCCAATTGAAGCTCCTCTAATTTGTTAGTCGTCTGTTGTGCAGTGTGTGGTCTAGCTTTCTAACACGCGTTTGTTGATTTGGTTCACTCAATTCGTGAGGTACTTACCTTTCAAGCCTTTTCACCTTCCCAATTTGCTTCAAGTGGATTAAAACAGTTTTATCACTAACACCGCAGCCTGCAGCTAACTCGGACGTGGTTTGCGATGGATCCGCTTCCACACTAGCCTTCAATTCTTCATTATCAACTTTGGTATCCGGCCGTCCACGGGGCTTGTTTTGCAGGTCAAAATTTCCAGAACGAAAACGTTGGAACCAAAAACGCACTGTGTTTTCTTTTGCGGCACTGTCGCCACACACATCATTAATCCTTCGAGCCGTTTCTGCAGCACTGGTGCCACAGTGGAACTCGTACTCGTAAATAACGCGATATTTCAAGTTTTCCATTTTGTAAACTAAGTGACGCAAAGAAAAAAAACAATTAAGGAAAAAAACAAATGAATTATAATTTTCGAAACACAAATACATGAGTAAATAGATGTATAAATTTAAATTTGGAATTCCTAACCAAAGAGAAGATATTTGATATCAAATTTGCCAGTACGGCAAAACGCCAATTTCGTATGTAAGGACCTAATATATGTATAAGCATAAAATGATCTGTACATGCTTAAACAAAGCCCTGCGGGATTAGTAACCAGTATAATTCAATCCAATATAATTCAAAGTCCATTCGTTGCTGCCTCGTAGACGAATGGCAGGTAATAGACAAACCGTAGCCGAATCGTAGACTTATAGTAGATTAGTCGTAGATTTTCGTAGCCGATTCGTAGACGTAGTCATAGTTTCTCATTACTTTGATGGGAAGCTCTGCGAAAGAGTTCTGATTATATTATGAATTGTTAATGTATTTATTTTTACTTGTAACAAAACTTTCAGAGCATTAATGCGACATCCAAAATCAGAATTTTCATTTGTCTTTTTATTACTTTTTATCAAATTGATACGTTGTAAGAAAAAAATTATTGCTTATATTTTATTTCATAACTAGTAAATTAACAAAGCATAATTAGTGAAGTAAGCATTCTTCGAAATAGTTTATTTACTTGTCTTACAAAATTTAGATTTTTTTTTACATTATCTCCATACAGGAGGTCCTGAGGAAAATAATTTCCCTTAGGGTCTATTCTTTGGGAAAGCTGTGTGGAGGGTCTTTTTAGGAAAAGGAAGGAGAGGAATTCCTGGGAAGGAAAAAGATATGAAGGATTGGTAGGAATCTGGGGGTCTATTTGTCTAGGAGTGACGGACGTATGAATCCATCCCTCCAACTGCAGTGCAAGGCGATGGGTCTGGAGAGACCAGCTAGAGACTCGGGTCTCAGGTCTCTAGGTCTCGCTCAAACAATCTCTCTCGATTCGGCCCGCCATGCAGTAGTTGGGCAAAGGCATCTGCCGCCAAACTTAGACAAACCTTGATCCGGGCACCCCTGCTAAGTCCAACGTAGCGAACCACTTGAAGTGACCTATGGCAGGGGTGTTGGTTATCCAATTCACGGGGCGGCGGTACCCATATCCACCACCCAAATATAAATGTATTTACCATTATTTAATCATTCAATAATATAGTAGGCATGTCTTTTTGTATGGGAAAAAAAAGTTGGAATTTAAGAAAAAGGTATTAATCTTTTTTACTGCTACCATAATGTAGAATCACCTCCCGAAGTTAATGCACTTTACCCCCGGACACCCTGTATATTATTTTATTTCCTTTATTTCGATATTGGAAACAATATGTCCCTAATAAGTTCAGAATAACAAATGATCGTCTTTTAGTATTCCATAATATATCTAACAAAAGTTGATTTATAATTATTACTATCGGTTATAATTCGCAAATATTTAAATTCTTCTACTTCTTCAATAACTTGAAGCACTTTTCTAAGTTTCGTGACTTATGAAAAGTGATGAAAAAACTATGTAAACCTAACCTAACCCAATATAATTATTTTGTTTTGAAGAGGTTTATTTCACATGCACATTTGTTACTTAATTTAAGATTGCTAGTGAATGTGTCAGATAACAAAAAAACTAATGGTGGGTTTCTTCGTTTACCGAGAATGCTAAATGCAATGCTAATTGTAAAAGTAAACGGTCAAATGCATAGAAATTTCGTTTAAATTTTAAATTTCGATCGTTTATTTTTACAATTAGCATTGCATTGAGCATTCTCGGTAAATGAAGAAACCCAACCTAAGTAACGAATAATAAGCAGGGTACTCACCTAAAGTGTAGCATGTAATGTATCTGATACTGTATCAATCTGCAAGTGGGTACGGCTCGTCCACGGTAACCGCGTATCAAGCTACGACCTCCCGGATCCGCAGTGCTCGTGGCGATATCACGCCTACAACATGTCTCAAATGGTGGCTTTTTTCCGTGACATTTTGTAGAAAATATTAATAATCGTTTCATACCTTTACCAGTTCCACAACTTTTTTTATTTTCATTTTCTCTCTCCTGTAGCAAGACAATACGGTGATCATCTTATTTTTACAGTTTTCGCCCGACTTACCCATAACTTGTCGAATATTTTCCCAAGCATCCACTTTTAGATTTTTTAATAATTATTATTATCTTTATGGTCCCACAATACCGGAGCATTTTGATAAAGTTCAATTAAATTTAACACGTTTTCATCTGTCCACTCCATGATGAAAACGTTCGTTTGAAGCTCGCCCCTACGTACTCACTACACAAGCCGCCGTGTTGCTGTCCACATGCGCACTGCGAGCCGCCTTTGTGCTCGCAGTGAAACCGCCGTCGGCGGGCTGCGAGCACACTGCGCTCCACGCGCGAGCGGCTCGCAGTAGACTCGTGCCTACGTACTCACTTGATACAGTATCAGATACGTTACAGGTTACACGGTTAGGTGAGTACCCTGCTTTACATGTGAAATAAAACTCTTCAAAACAAAATGTCTTGAAATTGTTACATAGTTAATGCCCAATAAACACAAAAAGAAATCTAATTAACCTATTTTTTTCATCACTTTTTTTAATTTACGTCACTTTTCAAAAGGGTTCTGATTTAAAAATATTATTATTATTGAATTTTTCATGATAAGCTTCAAACCACTCATTGTCTGAGCAATATTCATATTAAAGACGTAATTTAAGGAGTCAGTATATATTACATCTTAAATTATTTAACAACAATTCTGCATATTTCAATCCACTGTCTCGAATGTGTCGTCTGTATAATAGGTACCATTGAATGTGATCATATAGATATCTACGCAAACGGTCTAACATATTTTAGAAAAACAAATTCACAATTTTCTACCATGACACGTCGTGGAGAACAGTTATGTATTGTAATAGGCCACTTGCATGGATTTCATAACGACTTGGAAAAAATCATGTGGATAGATCTTTTTACTAAGATTAAGAAAATGTTAGTAAAATTGTTTAGAAATGTACAGATTTTTTTATTTTTAAATAAATAAATCCATTATTTGGGCTCGTGACATCGCTGCATGAAAATGTCCCGTCTCCAAAAATGTTCTTATTATTTTTTTTAAATTCCACACTGATTTATTTTTTTATATGGCATCATTTTGATTTCAGGCGAATTTTTGAATTCGTTCACTAGATTTTTTGTTTGTTCTCTGCGAACTTATCATTTGGTTTCACTTTTTGACAGATGCTCTGAAGAGAACCCCGTACTTTTAATGATCTAAGGGGTTCTCTTCAGAACGTGCAGATGATGTCGGTACGTGTTTTAGAGGTATAATGATTATGGTGCTGATTTTAACAAAATTAAATTTTATAATATTCTTATTATTATTATAATTTACAAGTACAAGTATATTACATTGAATGTAGTAATATAGACGCTGTTCATTATAATGATTTATGATCAATAAGATGGATCAAGGAAAAAAAATATTTATGAGATGTAATATTTTTGGTATGCCTCGCTATTCTGCTGTGCCATTCGTGTGGAAAACGTTCTTTTTTTTTAAATGATTTTCGGCTATGTAATTATCGTTTTTTCACACCTATAAAATTATGTCCCGTCTTTCCGGTTTATAAAAAATGGTCTGATTTATGAAATTTTCAAAAAATCCCCATGGTTTCAAAAATAAGATAAAAAAAAAAAAAAAAAATACAGAATGTCTTAGAATATTTGCCTAAACCGGAAAAAAATTTAAAAAAATTTGATGCAAGTGGCCTATTGTTTATTATCATGTCTTTTCTTTCTTTATTTATTTCTTCTCTTTCTCTGCAGGTTATGTTTTATATTTGACACTGCTATGGTTTATGTTTTATATTTCATTTTGATTTTCGTTGTCTGTTAGTAAGAGAAGTTTCGTTTTTTCGTTTTGTTAGTAAGAGTGTGAGTACGAGACATGGGAAGGCTGATAGAGATATCGAAAGAAGGGTAAATGCAGGCAACTCTATTAATGGAGGACTGAACGCCGTTGGCGCCAACAAACAACTGTCCAAAGAAGCGAAGCTAGCCGTCCATAATGGAGTGCTGGTACCTACACTGATGTATGACAGTGAGGCATGGAACTAACAGAGGAAGGGTGAAAGTAGACTGAATGCTGTAGAAATGAGATCCCTGAAGCGTATGAGTGGTAAAACCATGTACGATCGCGTGAGAAATGTGGAGATCCGCGAAGAATGCAAGAACGCTGATGTAAGCATAATGAGTAAATTAAGAAAGGGACGCTGATTTGGTATGGGCATGCAGAGCGAATGATCGAGCAAAGGAGTGTAAGAAGAATATATGACGCAAATGTGAATGGTAGATGAAGTCGGGGACGCCCGAGGAAGACATGGCACGACCAAGTGAATCAGATACTTAAGTCGGGCCATGTGAAGAGTCGGAATAATAGAAGAGCATGTATGCGACGATGTATAAATGTGAACGAGGCAAAGAGTGTGTGCTAAGATCGAGTTGTTTGGCGGTTCGTCCTGTCTGCCTACCCCTGCGGGGAAACGGCGTGATGGTTAGTTAGTTAGTTAATTTTAGTAACGTTTGTCATTATTTCTGTTAGTTTCGTCTAGTAACAATTAAACATTGATTACGCATAATGTGGTGAACATTTTAAATTGTAGTGTTAATATCTATGTACATCCCAACTGCAATTTTATTACCGTAATAATTGTTAAGAGCGTTTAACCAGCCAGCGGACGAAAATCCACATTTGGTCGAAAGTTGTTCTTACGATCGTGCAGGGCGGTTACAATGAGAAAGATTAATTATTCTCCGTACCAGCTTTTTTAAATTTTAAATCAATATTGAATTTATTTCAATTCAAATTAGCTTTAATTTATACCTTCATCCAAAAATGCTGAAAGGCGTGATGATAAAACTATTAAAATAATGTACTTTTTGTAGTTATTTTTTGATTAGAACAAGACAAGTTGACAAGAAACACATGTACGTACATATTTTTTAATGATTTTATTGAAACTAAAATTAAAATTCTAAAACATGCGTTTGCTAGATAATGTATTGATTAATTTTACTGCATGATTATATTATTTGAAATGGGTGTGGTATAATACAAAATCTTTTTTGAACATTTTACAAATCTGCCAACGACCTATGGAATAACCTTATTATACTAAAAACTAAAAAAAAAATTCAAAATTTATTACATGCGAATCCTAGATAAAAGAACAATCTTTCGAAATCCATTTATAATTTTTTGTGGAATAGAGTCAATACGTCTAAAATCTGGTTTGAAAATGATATATTTCTGGTTTTCTCTGGTAATGCCCTCTTAACACTCTGTAAATGTTTCAAACAATAAATAAATTAATTAAACACTGTTCTGATTTGTCCGTCTACCAGCTGAAGACATATTAGTGTTCCTTTGTTTGTATTTATTTCTCAGAGTTTGCTTTACACAGCCACAGACGGTAGGAAGGACGAGGCAGAGATAAGCCATCTCGAGGTGTTTTGTCTAATTGAATGGGATTCCAGGATAATTTGGGTTTCACAGTCTGCTAAATAAGTTGATTTGTAGAAATCGTCGCGGGGTCGTTGACCGGCGCATAGCAACACCGGACCCCGCCACTTCCTGTCTTCCTCCAGGGAGTAAATACACACAGGATGCAGCCAAGAGATCAAATGTCATCATCATTGATCTATAAATGGCTTTTTCTTGAAAACTTTTACATTGCGAACATCGCCAACAAATCGTGAGCTTTTAAAGGTATCGCGGGGAATGTTGATTCGAACACAGTACTCACACAGATGCATAGCATGTATACAGCATATTTCAAACATGTTATTTTGAATTCATAAAAATGGGGATTCCAGTAAAAAAAATAAAAATTAATTGTTATTTAAATTTCATGATCGTATACATTACTGACTTGTTTCTTTTCATGAGTAATAAGTAGGCATAAGCAAAAAGGCTGTTTCTCAGTGACGCTGGTGTCACCGTTTTCGGAAGTTCTTTTTTTGTAAGAGGGCATACATTAATTACGTGAGCTCAAAGGGGGGGGGGGATCCAGCAAAATCTCACGTTTATTTATTTATTTATTTGAGACACAAACAGGATATTTATACAACATTTTTGTGGGTAGTATATAATAAATTAAAATACAAATATAAGTATCCCTAGATTAATGTGTCTGCATTAATCACATATGCATTTTCACAGAAGCAAACTCTTGAAAAACAATGTAAGTATTATTTATACATACTTGAAAACTTAATTACAAAATTGAAATACATAATAATAACAAGTATACAATATTTGTAAAGTATTTACTGAAAAGTAATATAACAATTATTATTATTATTATTTTTTAAGTGTACAAATTGTGGAGATATTTTTTGAAATATGTTATATTATTTGCAAAAATATCTATGGAACTGTGTATTTTAGCAAGATCGTTGTACGACCGAGACATTCTAGATATAGGATTAAAATATCCAGTATTATTCGTAAAAAATTCAGTCCAAAATACGTTAAGGCTTCTTGTAGATTTGGGCCTGGCGTATAACTTGATTTGGTTGACTAAGTTACTGTCTACACGATTATTCACAATTTTATAGAGCATTAAGAGGTCATTTATGTTTCGTCTTTAAACTAGACTCTCTAATTTGAAATATGTAAGTCTTTGTTCGTACCCGTCTAGAAGACGGTGGACACCTGATCGGTAAGACAAAATCCGTGTAAATTTTCTTTGGACTGATTCGAGTCTAGATACCTGTGTAATATAATGTGGATTCCAGACTGTTGACCTGTACTCAAGAACACTTAAAAAATTGAATAGAATTATTAGGCTATTAGAATTCTTAAACAAATTGGTTGATCTTACAATAAAACCTAGTAATTTATTTGATTTACTCACAATGTATTCAATGTGTTGATTGAATGTCAGTTTGTTGTCAAATAAAAAAATTCCTAAATCTTTTATTAATTCAACTGTTTCGAGATTGTGACCACATATGCTATATGAATATAGAATTTTGTTGGTGTTCTTGGTGAAGTTTATAACTTTGCACTTAGCAATATTCAATACGTTACTTGAAAAGAATATTCGAAGTGGCCCAAATTTATCTCACCAAGGGAGGGAGGGGAGGGGTCTAAATTGGAAGAAAAATTGCTCACGTAATTAATGTATGCCCTCTTTTTTACATTAGTTCCCACTTGAGGCCCTGGGGAAAAAATCTCTAAGTGCCTGTGTCATCTTTGGGGATGCTGTGTGTAGGGTCTTTTCTCCCAAAGTGAATACATATGCACCATTACGTAATCCAAAATATTTGCGTGTTATTTGAGTCAACTCTAATTGCACCGCCTGCATACAGTGTATACTATTAAAAAAAATATTAAGTACTTAAATAAATCGTTTATTTTGAGTATTAGCGTTTTTCAACTTCCGATCAATTTTTTTTGTCTTCCAAGATAACCGAATCCGGTCACGATACAATGGATGTAAAAGTATTCAAAAATATTCCCCTTAAAACTTACATTTATAAAACTGCTTCGAAACACCAGCCCACCAAATTTCTTGCATCACTGTTTCTTCCACCTTCTCCCCTCGACCCCTTTCCCACCATCCGCTCTACCATTGCACCCGAAACTAATTTGGCGATACAACATTCTACGGTTGCAGGCTGTAGCTCAATTGAAACGGAGTTTGCGAAAAAACCTCGCGGTCGTCTATTGAATAGTTAGTGGGTACTCCATCCATCGGCTGGGCTTAAACTCTGTGTTTAATATGATTGCCATGGAAATAAAACTTTTTTGGGAAGTATTATAATGTTTTATGACTACGCAGCTTCACAGAAAATATGGCTTCAATTGAAAATATGGCACGCATTTCGACATTTTGGTGTTTTCCGAATCAGAAGGTTCAATTCTACTTTGTTTTTTTTTGCCCTTGTTTCAGCTGTCCTATAAATTTTGTCAAATGTGAAAGGCAATAGATTACCTCTTGAGTCCTTGATGTGGCTTCTTTGTTTTGATAGTAGGTCTACATGTTGTAATGGAAATGATTTTCTTAAATGTAAATACCACACAAGAGTTCCAACTGTTCTCAACTTTCCATAACAAGTGGGACTATGGCAGCCTAATTTAAGATATTATGTGAGGCTAAAAGGAGCGGGAAAAGGAGGAGAGGATGTAGTAGAAAGTGGGGAAGGGTCTGGATATTCAGATCTGATCACCAAACATGGTTAAAAATATTTACTCTGAAATAATATCAAGAATACTAAAATTATCAACGTTTTTAAAACATTTTGTGAGAATAAAAAATTGCTATATTTATGACCTTTGTTTATTGTCTAAGTCTAAACGCTTGTTACGGCTGTTTTATAAAATCCCTGCAAATCTTCGCCTGTCTCAACACAGGTATACCCTAGCGAGACAGGCATCGAATAATGTAATATAAACATACCTTTTATAGATAAATAAATAAATAAATGTATAAAAACCTCGTGTCGAAACGGCTTAACCGATTTTTATGAAATTTTTTAAGTATATTTGTTAGGAATGAGAATAGGTTTTAAAGTATATTCCATACAGCTAGGTGATTAGGTTGTCCCCATCAAGAAAAATAAATAATTTAACCGGTTTTTCTTAATACTTTTTATTTATTGGACATTTAAAATACCTATAACCCCAAATATTAATCCTCCTACCCCCTCGCTCCCATTTTTAATCGCGATTTTAGTATTTTTGTATGAACAAATTTAACTGTCTTTCGTATTTCAAACAGAACGAAATTATTTATGTTGTTGAATGACAGATGGCGCTACGTCCACCTCATCGAACTTTCATCCACACATGCGCAAGACATTCACCAGAAGCGTAGCGTCATTTTGATATTTCATTCGGCATCACGTTCTCGCGTGGGCAAACCATCGAGCTTATTTGTGTTGGCTAAAGACGGACTGACGAAAAATATTGTACCCTCAATTGCTCTTCGAAATTCATATTGATTTTCTTTTTTTCATTTTCCTACTTTAGTTGGTGTGTTTTTTTGTTTTTATCGGCGCTCATCGTCTACAGCGCTTAATTCCTCTTTCTGTCATGGATCCCATACCCACACATTAACAATACATTCGTTATTTTTTATTTAACAACCAAAATATTCACCAGAAATAATTTATGTGGCACAACAACGTTTGTCGGGTCAGCTAGTATTGCTATAAATATACTTTTTTTGGTAAAAGGTTATGGTTTAATTTTGAATATTGTTTGTGTTTTATTTTTTTCTTTGGCTAAGCTAATGAAAGAAGAACGCACAACTCTCCAAGTTCAACATAGAACAAGGAGTCCGGGGGTAAAGTGCTTTAACTTCTGGAGGTTATTCTACACGGCAGTACAAGCAAAAATGACAAATCATTTTTTCAAAATTCCGTCGTTTTAACGTACTTTTCAGTTAAAACAATTTATTTTTATGCAAAAATATTTTTGTTTGGGTAAAAAACAATGGAATTTCGAAAAAAGTTATTCATTTTTTTTTACTTCTACCGTCATGTAGAAACACCTCCCCGAAGTTAGTGCAATTTATCCCCGGATACCCTGTAGGTATATTTTAAGACATCTAATGCTTGAAAATGTATTACTAATATGAAGTTTTGAAATATCTGACCCACTTCTAGATTAACCAGAACACCCAGATGAATAACTCATGAGCCTATCGGTGGAAACTGGAAGCTATTAAACAAGTGTTTCTCTCAGGGAAACGAGAAACATGAATATTAAAGTGAAGCGAGAAATATTTGCAGACTGTGAATACAAAAATATTATTTAGCCAAAAGAAAGTTGCTCAAGTTTTCACGTTTGAAAAGTTCTAGAAAATCTTTTAATTATAAAAAGTTTAATACAATTTTTTTTAAGCGTCGCCGCGGCCAAAACTATCATAACGAATGCTGTTTGAAAATAATATAATTTGAATAAATTTAGAGCTTTACTCTCTTCTAAGCGAGGCCGCACAGCAGACATACATTTGTATTACGATAAACGCGACATACTTAACGTCCCTCTATATTTGCGCAGAGCACGCACACCAAGGACACGTTTGTAGCGGATGCAGTTTGTGGCGAGACGTTAGCCGCGCTACATGTATTCAAGATCGAACGCGTTCGTTTTTTGTGGCGCAGTGGTTTGCAAAAATGAAATACAATATTGAATTTTATGTTGAGTTTATTGCAGAGGTTGAAAAAAACCTACATTGCATAACCATGATAGCAATAGACGGATTACAGAAATCATCTCGATCAAAATTGGCCAAAAAAAAATTATTTTTAAAATTACCGTAAATTGCAGAATCGTGAGTAAATGGGTGAACCTAATAACGTCTTTTTTTCTCATTAATTTCCGCATTAAGAAATCCGTGTCGTCAGATGATGTCGACATTTTCGAGTAGGTATGAATATGTATGCGTGTACGCGTCACATATACCATGCGTATTGTGACGACGTACTCGTAAATGTTGCGTTCATGTACCGTGTGGCTCTGGTGTGCGGCCTGCTTAAATATAAAAAGCATATAACGCCATAATTAACTATCAATTGAAAACTACGAAGCTCCGTAGCGCTTGATGGATATTGACGTTTGGAAACCCTTCGTGATCAATGAAAATATTACAAATAATTTCGGTCTACGCAAATTTCACGTTGCCAGATTTTTCGCTTGAGGGTTTTCGCTATACATTTTTACGTCATTACAAGATTCAAACGATAACGTTATACCTACATCAACCTATAAGGTTTTTTTTAAAGAAAAGGCAATTATAAAAATGCTTTTAATGATTAATATTGTAGCTACCTGCGCTGTGAGAAGTACTTACTTAAGAATTCAAATTCAAGCAATTCAAATTCCAATTCTTTTGAACAGCAAGC
Organism: Limnephilus marmoratus; assembly: GCA_917880885.1. Lineage (NCBI taxonomy): Eukaryota > Metazoa > Arthropoda > Insecta > Trichoptera > Limnephilidae > Limnephilus > Limnephilus marmoratus. The sequence continues at coordinate 23,673,263 of OU862919.1, read as the reverse complement.
TGAAACAAATTGTACTGTTTTATTTTTTTGACTGTCACACTCCATATGTTGATAACATTGTGAAAATTTTAATGGCACATAAAAAACTATCAACCGATGATTCTAGAGCTTTCTTTTAACTGTGTTTACGTAGCACGTTCAATTGCTACATTGGTGACACCGACGTTCACATTAGTGACCACGAAGTTTACATTTGTGAATCCGACAGTGAACATGACGCGTGCAAGTACGTCTACCGCGAGCACGTCGCGCACGAAATAAACTCTTCGGTGATAAATTTCGCGCACCAATCATCATCATGTCTCTTGTGAGCGGAACATCTGAGGACAGCCAGCAACCAATAACCAGCAACAAGCAACCAACGACAAGTAACCAGCAACCCAACATCAGGAATCCACCGCCTGAGGTCAACCGAGTGGCAGTACGCATTCCGCCTTTTTGTCCTAATGACCCAGAATTATGGTTCGCTATGGTGGAGCGCAGCTTCGAGGCAGCAGGAGTGACCGTGGATGCCACAAAATTTGGTTTCATTCTCGGAGCCTTCTATCCCGCCCACGCCCAAGAAGTCCGGGACATCATTGTGAAGCCCCCTGAGGTCGGTGCATATGCACTATTAAAATACGAATTAACCAGACGCCTCAGCTCCACGCAGGAGCAGAAGACAAGGAGACTTCTAGAACATGAAGAGATCGGAGACCGTAAACCCTCCCAATTCTTGAGACACCTGCGCACCCTCGCCGGCAGCGCTGTGCCCGATGAGGTTTTGAGAACCCTATGGATGGGTCGTCTTCCTAGAAGTATGCAGGTGGTTCTGGCTACGCAGCAAGACACTCCGCTTGACAAGGTGGCCAGCTTGGCCGACGCCATAGCAGACTATGCTGGTAGACCGGCAGTTAACTCAGTGGCTGTTCCATCGTCCGAAGATTCATTGGTTACACAGATGGCGCGGTTGATGCAGCCTCTCCAACAAGAGCTCGCTACCTTGAGGCGCGAAGTTTCGACACTACGCTCTGGCCAGCATAGGAGGAGCGCCACCCCGCATCGTTGGAGCAATCGTTCCCGCAGTCGGTCCAGAGGTCGTCAGCCCGAGGGAACATGCTGGTACCACTGGAAGTATGGGACGAAGGCAAGCAAGTGCACCAAACCCTGCAACTTCCAGCAGGAAAACGTGCGGGGCCCAAACTGATGGCGACCAGCGCCAGCCCCAACCAAGTCAGTCGCCTTTTTGTTACCGACAGGGTAACCCGTACCCAATTTCTTATAGACACCGGCGCAGATCTCTGCGTTTTCCCACGACGCCTTGTCCAGGGACGCCCCACTAAAGCGACATACGAACTGGCAGCAGCAAATGGCAGCACAATCGCTACTTATGGCAGCCTAACGCTCAACCTGGATCTGGGATTGCGACGCGACTTTACTTGGAGCTTCGTCATTGCAGACGTCTCCAGGCCAATCATCGGGGCAGACTTTCTCGCCAAGTACGAGCTACTGGTGGATGTCCGAAATAAACGGCTGCTGGACCAGGTGACGAATTTGACCATCACGGGAAAACGAAGCGATAACAAGATCGCTTCCATTAAGACGGTCACAGGAACGTCCCCGTATCATAAGCTTCTTCAACAGTTTCCTGACATCACTCGCCCTGACGGCGCCAGGAGGGAAGTTCGTCACGCAACACTGCACCATATTAACACCACGCCAGGACCTCCAACAGTCGAACGCCCACGACGCCTTGCTCCTGACAAGTTAAAACGCGCCAAGAAGGAGTTCGAGGCCATGGTCCGTCTCGGAATCGCTCGACCTTCCGAGAGCTCTTGGGCATCTCCCTTGCACATGGTACCCAAGAAGGACGACCAGTGGAGACCATGTGGCGATTATAGAAGATTGAACGCCAGAACTATTCCGGACAGATACCCCGTACGCCACATCCAAGATTTTGCACAGGCACTGAGCGGCACCAAGATCTTCTCAACGATTGATCTGGTGCGGGCATATAATCAAATCCCTGTGGCTCCCGAGGACATTCCGAAAACAGCAATCACTACGCCATTCGGACTTTTCGAATTTCCGGTGATGTCTTTCGGCCTCCGCAACGCAGCCCAGACCTTCCAACGCTTCATGGACGAGGTTACCAGAGGCTTAGATTTCTGTTACGCCTACATAGACGACATCCTTATTGCCTCAACGTCAGAGGAAGAGCACCTAGCCCACCTCAAGATATTATTCCAGCGCCTGCAGGAATATGGTGTTGTCATCAACACCGCCAAATGCCATTTCGGCCTGACTAAGGTCAAATTCCTAGGATACTCGGTATCCGACGCTGGCACTTCACCCCTCCCAGATAAAGTGGAGGCCATCAACAACTACAGCCAACCAGCTTCCATCAAGGATCTCCGCCGTTTCCTGGGAGCAATAAATTTTTACAGAAGATTCATTCCCAACGCCGCGAGGACACAAGCTCCACTCAATGACCTTCTAAAAGGGAACCAAAAAGGCAAACAACTCGTGTCTTGGACTGCCGAAACAGTAGAAGCTTTGAGCAAGTGCAAGGAAGCTCTGGCTCAGGCAACCCTGCTCGTTCACCCGAAGTGCGACGCCCCACTCTCTATCGTCAGCGACGCGTCTGATACTACAGCCGGTGCCGCACTCCACCAATTCGTCGCAGGTCACTGGGAGCCTCTAGCATTCTTTTCGAAGAAGTTTTCGGCAGCTGAAAAGAAATATGGCGCATACGACAGAGAACTACTAGCCATCTATCTCGCTGTGAAATACTTTCGCCACATGGTGGAAGGCAGGTCGTTCACCATATTTACAGACCATAAGCCTATCACGTTCGCCTTCCAACAAAAAGCAGACAAATGCTCACCAAGGCAATTCCGCCATCTGGACTATATCAGTCAGTTCACAACTGACATCCGACACGTCTCCGGAAAAGACAACATCGTCGCGGATGCTCTCTCCAGGGTCGAGACGATAGATACTCCTCTGGACTACGCAGCGCTGGCAGCTGACCAGATGTGCGACCCTGAACTGGAACAACACTTGCAAGGAAGTTCTAGCCTACAACTTAAAAAGATTAATATTCCGGGTACTGACGCGCATCTCTACTGTGACGTCTCAACTACCATAGCCAGACCCTTCGTCACGAAGAAGTTCAGACCTGCGGCATTCAATGCGGTCCATCAGCTGGCTCACCCTGGAATTAAGGCCACGGTTAAGCTCATAACTCAACGTTATGTCTGGCCGGCCATTAAAGCTGAGACTATTAAGCTCGCACGCAATTGCCTTCAATGCCAACGAAGCAAGATTACACGGCACGTGTCAGCACCCCTGGGAGCCTTTCCCAGACCCTCCGCTAGATTCGAGCACGTCCACATCGACATAATCGTCATGCCTTCTTCAGAAGGATGCCGATACTGTCTCACGTGCGTAGACAGATTCACGAGATGGCCAGAGGCATTCCCGATCCCAGACCAAGAGGCTGAAACAGTGGCGCGTGCTTTCTACAAGGGCTGGATAACAAGATTCGGCACTCCACTCCGCATTACTGCGGACCAAGGGAGACAATTTGAGTCGAGGCTGTTCAGGCAGTTGAATTTCCTGGCAGGCACGACGCAAATCCATACAACTGCATACCACCCCGCAGCAAATGGCATGGTGGAACGATTTCATCGTCAACTGAAAGCAGCGATCAAGTGCCATCAGAATAACCGTTGGACGGAAACACTTCCCACCGTACTCATGGGAATCAGAGCAGCTTGGAGAGATGACCTCGCGACAACCTCAGCCGAGCTAGTATACGGCGAGCCGCTCCGCTTACCCGGCGAATTTCTATGTACAGCACGACCTAATGTTAACGACGACACCGGAAGCTTCCTCAAGGAACTACGGAAACATTTCAACGAGCTGAGACCAGTTGAAGGTACCCGCCATGGTTATGGACATCGTTTCGTCTTCAAAAATCTTCCCACAGCTTCTCACGTCTTTCTGAGGGACGACACAGTCAAGAGCCCGCTTCAACAACCCTACAGTGGCCCTCATAAAGTCGTTCGTCGGCACGAACGAACATATACCATACTGGTAAAAGGGAAGGAAATCACCGTGAGCATCGACCGCCTCAAACCAGCATACGTTGCTCAAGATCTTGAGAGTTTCACATCACACTCGCAAACCGCATCAGAGTCACCAGCCGCCACATCACAACCAACCCTTCCGTTGTTCGATGGCAGTAAGGATCGGACACACACAACCACTCGTTCTGGAAGGCGGGTTCGATTTCCCGATCACCTCGGTATCTGACTATTCCTCTTTCCACCGCAGCCATGTCTGCGTTGTCTGGGGAGGGAGTACTGTAGCTACCTGCGCTGTGAGAAGTACTTACTTAAGAATTCAAATTCAAGCAATTCAAATTCCAATTCTTTTGAACAGCAAGCTGAAACAAATTGTACTGTTTTATTTTTTTGACTGTCACACTCCATATGTTGATAACATTGTGAGAATTTTAATGGCACATAAAAAACTATCAACCGATGATTCTAGAGCTTTCTTTTAACTGTGTTTACGTAGCACGTTCAATTGCTACAATATTTAATATCGTTCAGACGAAGAAATTTTGCTCGCTACCATAAAAGTAGCATTATGTGGGTACACGTATCATAACCCCTCTTTGCCTGCGCTTTACCACATCGTATTGCGATGTACGTTTTAATTACCCGGATCCAGTGGGACTATGACATCCCCACTTTGGAGTATATTATAAGGGTCATTTAAGTAAGTCGTGAGGAAGAGAAAATGAAGAACGGGAAATGCTTGGCTATTCAAATTTACTCAACGAAAGAGGTTAATGCCATTTCAATCAACGCTCTCTTTTACCAGGGTGATACTGAGAGTATCTACCAATCCAAAAACTGTCGATGATTAGGCAATCTATATCCTCAAACTTTAGTTCAGAGCATCAGTCATAACAGTCACGTAGATTTTGTTCACGGGCTTACATCGTTCTTGGTTGACCTTTTGAGAAAATTCTCGCCTGGTGAATTTATCGAAATTAATTTGGACAGTTCTAATCAGCATAGTAAATTAGGTAAAGCTTACCACCTATGAGATGTACCGCAAATCCCTTAATTAGTTAAGTTATTATTTAGGTGGGCCATGTCTTGTCTCGACCTCATTGCGTCCATGTTGTATTCACACACACGAGGCTACGAATGCTTACAGACATGTCTAAATTGTTAATGTAGCGAAAAGTGATATACCTCAGTAGAAAATTCGGCTGTCCCTTCTGAAGTGTTCCAACTTCGGCAGATGATACTACGTGACTCATTAGTTCATACTTTAATTTCTGATAAAACTTTAAATTTTTTTATTTTAATAACTCTGTTTTATCATCAATAACTTTTATAACTACGAACTTTAGAAGGTTAATCCCACCCATGTGACATTTCATTTAAGAAGAAGATAGTACTAATAAATGTAAACGAAAATGTGAAAAGAAAAATAAAAAGGGAACGGTCGCACAATGGGACACTAACCCAGGATTTCTCATCTTACCGGGACAGCGCCTCAACCAACTCGGCCATTAAGTCCTCCTATGTTTTTAGTTATTTTTGTCATTCTCGTATTTAAAATTCATAAATAGCAATATTATCTTCGACAATTTTTTCCCATATTTTTGGCTGCTACCTTTTATAAATGATAAAACGTTGAAATAACTGGTTTGTAACCTAGCTAGTGTCTTGAATATATGTATCCGATTTTATCGATAAGGAATATCTATTGACCCGTTTTCTGAAAGTCTAAATGAATTTTCAATTTCTTTAATAAGTATATGTAATTAATTAAGAGTGTCCATGGCGGGCTGGCTTTGTATTTCTTACAAAACTGCGGTTTTATTCCGAAATTGATGAAAGTTTGCATACTAGACTTTCAATTTAAGAATAAGGTCGCTGTTTGCATTTTATTTCAAAAAAATCTGCTTAAAGCCCGAGCATCGCCGGTACTTATTTTTTTTTTTTTTAATAAAGTAAATATCTTCGGTATGGTGCATTCAAACGTTCTCTGTCCGTACTTATTATTACATTTCGGAACTATTAACCCATCGATGCGCGTAAATCTTGTGCTGTATTTATGTTCTAATTTCTCTTTATGCTGTGGGGTAAATAAATATATGCTGAATTATAATTTTGTGCCATAGAATTGCCTTAACAGGTAAAATTTTGGCACTCTGAAACAGCAACGGTGTAATATGTTTCTGTTTGAAAATATTGGGGACGACTAATAATTTTACAATTGCGTTTTGTACAATTTGGACTTGTTTCAGATTGGTTATAGTAGTATTATATATAACCCCATATTGTTAATCCATATCTTATAATAGATTCTGCCAGTGACATATACATTATTTTAAGTGTTTCAATCGATAGGTAAAAAAATAATGTGTACATTCGGCCAGCCAAATTGATCTGAGTCTTTTACAGGTTTTTTTAAATATGTTTGTCCCATTTAAAAAAACAATCTACTGTAACACAAAGATACACATATTCCGTAACTAATTCTAAGCATATATTCCATATTCATTGCATATTCCGTAACTTCTAAATCCTAGGGTTTGAAACTTTGCTGACAAATTCAAGATGCATGCCTATGACGAAAGAGATGAAAAATAGTGAGAAATACATTAAATTGGAAAAATATATCAGATTTGAAAGATGGTTCAGTGGTCAAATTGGTATAGCATCCGCCCTGTAAGTGGAAATTTCTAGTTTGTATGCTGTTTGCGCCTAAATATTTCTTTTACCTTTCGCCTATTTATTCTAAAGCAAAATGCTAAAAAATAATTTGTATTGATGTTATCACGAGGAGATAAAATATTTTATTAAATACATTTTTGTATATTCATAAAATATTATGGCAACTGAATAAAATAAACAATCGTTATCAAATAAATTAGACCGTATCGAAATGATGGCGTTTAGTGGCTCTATTAATTTAACAAATGACAAAATAAAATTGTTTCAACCATTGTCTGAGGTGAGCGAAGGGACTCTTCAAATTTGATGCCAAAATATTGTAGGTACCTTCCCAAACCTGTTCAAGAAGCATGATTAAACACACTTCATGCCAGGTTCAAAGAACTTCACAACACAAAGAAAACCATATTGTGTTTTAAACGAAAGAATGAAAAGAATTTACTTATTTGAAATACCTGCCATTATTTGGAAACCCCATTGGCAGAAAACGAAATAAAAATCGCGATTGAAGAGAAATACAAATTCCACATATAAGAAATGTTTTAGTCTGTGATGAATTGCATTAACCAACAGTGAAAATAAGAAAATATTGTAGCTTCCCACTTTAATTCAAAAAGAAAATACCAATTAATTATAAAACAGATACACCTGCGACATCTACCGGTTCAAAGTAAATTGAATTCTTGTTGACGATAGGGATCTACAATTAAGTAGATTGAGATGAGTATTGATGAAAAGAACACAGAGGGTGCTAGAAATCATCATTAATCAGCGTAATAATAAATAGTTGAAATCAACAGCCAATCAGGTCTAAGCAGAAAGCTATAAATAACTAATGAAACCAATCACAGAATGGAAGGCGTAGCCAGATTTTGAACAAAGAAATGGACTTTGAACCAAGCAATTAATCAGAGATTTATGAGAAAGAATATCGTCACCGACCGAAAGATCAATACACTATAATGTAAACAGGGTCTCACGCCCGGTGCATTAGATACAATGACCCCAGATTTAAGATAAACAATCAGTGCAATGAAGGTGTTGGCAACCGCCGTTAACGAACAAATTAATCCATATTATGTTGGAAAAACTAGGCAAGAAAATAGCTAGAGATTTATGATAAGAGGAAAATTAAAGAAAAGACGTGTAAAACGTAAGAAAAGTTACTGTAGGGTTATTCAGTCGTATAACGAGTACATAGAGGGTCAGGGAAACCAGATTAAAAGGAAAGCGTACATTTTACATTTAAAAGGAAGAAAAACGCTGGAAATTTGGAATGTCACTTTTGTCACGTCAGAAAAAAACGATTTGAAAAGGAAATCTAATGGAAAAACTGGACGTTTAAACGGAAGTGTTTATTGAACAATATAAGATTTCGACTTAATTTTGCGTTTTCAGACGAGTTTAAATAGATATCGTTATATATTTGGAATAGGGAGGTCATACTGGTTACATTGCGTTAGGTAAATCAAACAAAAAGGAATTGTTTTCCGTCAATTGTTTGACGAAAGTACTATGGAAGATAGGAAAGTTTGATGATAGACGTAAACATTATTTGAGTTGACGACCCCACACGTGATTTTGTTATTAAAACAATCAGAAAACGAACATGGTTATAGACGATTAAAACCATTTTAATGGCTTTTTGGACGATAAAAATTATCATTGGGCATAGGGACTGTTTATTCAAACTAAAAACGATTAGATTTTATTATCCTCGAATAAACGCTGAGTTATCGGTCGGTACGTCGAAGTCCAGACATAAACAGATGTCAAATTTTAAATTAATGTAGATTTAGGGGAGAAAGGGACGGAATTTGGGGGAAGATCCATATGAAGTAATAAAAATTGACATATATTTAAGGGCCGAAGTGGAAGTTTCTCCTAAAAAAAATGTGGAAAATAACATAAAAAGTAATAGTATATAGAAAATGAAATTTTCTAAGAGGTGACATACATCGAAGACGAAACGGGGGGTAGTAAAAAAGAAAATAAAAACAATTAAAAGATGATTCCGTAAGGAAAACTCATGAAAATTCAGAAGTATCGATGAAAACAATAAATTTGGCTTGGAATGTAACTAATCATATAGATGTGGATAATAACATAAGGATAAAAGAGGAAATTCGTAGGAAGAGTGTTGTGAATACAAGAAAATTCTAGGGGAAAGGGGAAAATTCAGATATACTACGTAAATAGAGAAAATACGGGTTTAATGGAAAAAATTCATACAAGTAGCAGTGAGATAGAGTGGAAATTATAAAAATTGCAACTCGAAATTGCATAGTAAACATTTCGATATGGAGATAATCATGATTTGTGATAGGTACGGAAAAATCGAGACGTAAATATAGTTATCGAAGACGGACCTTTTACGAATTGAGAAAAAAAATAACAAAAAAATTATGAAATTTGAGCTAATTTTGTATGACCAACAGACAAAAGGAATGAGGGGCATTTTGACGTAATATCGCCGGTCCGATCCTGGAAAAATGTTTAAACGAGATAGGGCATGAACAAAGTCATGAAAGGTGGACCTAACGACAGTTAAACAAAAATGACAGAATCGATATATGAAATCTCGAGTTGTTAGAGATTAAATTCGTGGATCAAAGATAGCTTAGATAGGCCATTCTAATCCTGAAAGGGGTTTAAAAGACAGGACTTAGTGATTTTTGGTTAGTCATCGGGGGTTTTGAAAAGCGGAAGTTTGTGAGACGTGACGTGACGTTGAAAGCGGTTATTAATTGAAAAATTGTCTAAGTGTTAAAAAATTTTTATGACTCTGAAATAATTGGAGTCAAGTCAATAGAAGTGATTTCGGACTTAGTATAATCTAGTGTTAGATAAAATGCATTTTAACAGAAAGTTCTAAGTGTCTAAAGTTTGGTATTAAATTCAGTGTAAGAGATTAGTACCATTAATAATAATTAATTAGATTCAGTGAGGTGATTAAATCATAAATTTAAATTGTGAAAAGTTAAAAAGTGCTGCAATAAATACAATTTGTGTAGTGAAAAGTTCGGATTTTACAATCATTAAATATAAACATTTTGAGACTTAGGGAAATTGTGAAAAACAAAAATCAGTGAAATAAATAAATAAAGTTATGTGATAATTGATGTAATGCAAATAAGTGATAATTAATTATATGTGTCCAGTTTAAACGGCGAGAGTTATAGCAAATATCAAATATTTAAATTAATTATTTTTTTTAAACAGTACAAATTGAAAAGAGATAATAAATAAATAAAGTGCAAATCGAACATAATAATTTATCACAGGATTAATCTAGTATTAGATAAAATAACAATAATAAATATGGACTTTAGAATAAATAATACAAATTATTAAGTTGTTGTTAAATGAGATTGTGATAACTTAATAATAATAACTATTTCGGAAAGCTTAAATAAATAGTAAAACGTTATCTTACTGCAAAATAAATAAAAAGGGTTCGGTGACAAACAAAAATAAAAATAATAAATTTCTTATTTCGTAAATAATCGTGAAGTGGATGTTGCTTAAAATTTATAATTTAAACGGAATACATTTTGATTGATAAAGATTAATCATCAATTAATTCAGTTTAGAGTCAACGCAATAGTGAAATAATGAATAAAGATGATTAATCTAGGATTAGTTAGACAATAGCTGAATTAGAGAGAAAAAAAAAATATAAAAGGTTTGTCGTGTTGAACCCGACAGGAGTGGACCTTTTGGGGTAAGTCCTTACAAAGTATAAAAATTTCTAGAGACATGAACGAGGCAGAGGGCAGCTGATCGTCGGTATAAAATTTTATATTATTATAACAAAATATTATTTGCTTAATATGTGATATGTAATTATATATAAAATATTATATATATAAAATGGATATATATATATATATATATATATATGTATATATATATATATATATGTATATGTATGTATGTATATAAGAAAGTTTAAAAAAAAAAAAAGAAACACACTTATATTAAAAGTAAAGGTATCGATCTCGAATACCTATCTTTGCATTTATCCGTAACTATTTAAAATAGTTATGTGTTTGATAAATTTCCAAGTCAAAGTTTTGTATTTATTTAGTATATATACTATTTATTATAACTTCAGCTAATATAAAATGATCAAAAAAATGAGTTATGATATTAGAATTTACCTCAACTATAATAAAATTGTACATATATCAGTATATTTATTTATTGAGACAAAATGTATATGTATATATATGTATGCATTATAATTATATTTATCGGGGAACAGATTAGACCTCTGCGAAAAGGAAATTATCACTATTAAATTCAAAAGAAAAAAAAAAAATTAGAACCATATAAGCTCGCGTTTAGGAATGTTCAAAAAAAAAATAAACAAACATCTCATGTTTGGAATCTAGGTCACGAAGCCAGTGGGAATGTTTACATAATTGAAATGGTTTATAAAACAACTCGGTCATTGGGGCACTGGGTCAGATGCTTTTAAAGGAAGATGTACCTGGGTCTTTAATAGGTGGTTGATAGGTATTAGTATTATAGTAAGTTAGGTTATTATATAGGTTATAGTATATTTATTAGGTAGTTGACAGGTATTAATATTAACTTGACAATGGGACAAAGCCAAGAAATTGCACAATTATAGAAAAGGTTGTAAACACAATCTTTAACTTGAACATGAAGAGATAAATTTTGAATTGAACAATTGAAACTAAATGGATTTATTATAAGCTAGTCAAATAATAGGTACATCAAACATTTGAAAATCACGGGATAGTCAGATAAAAGATTATTAAAGAACTACATGAAAAATTCGGGGAAAAATTATGAAATAATTGCTCTTACAGGTATAAATAATTTACAAGAAGCAGTTGAAAAATCACGGGATAGCCTAATAAAAAGCATCAATCATTTACAAGAAGCAGTTGAAAAATCACGGGATAGCCTAATAAAAAGCATCAATCATTTACAAGAAGCAGTTGAAGAATCACGGGATAGCCTAATAAAAAGTATCAATCATTTACATGAGACAACTGAAAAATCACGGGATAGTAAAAATTTTACCAAAAGTTGAACCTTGGGGGAAAATTTAGAAAACAGTTCAACAATAGGAGGCAGTGGTCGCTCCTTAAAAAAACAAGGACCATTAACCAAACACATAATAGAGATGGCAATCTCTTAAATAAAATTGCCAACCAAACAAAACAAAAAGCTTGGAGTTTTGGCGAATCTCCAGAACGTATCGCCAGATAATTGCTTATTATACTAGTATCTATTAATATTTCCCACTTTTAATATGTATATATTCGGTCATCGGTTAAGGTTTTGTGCAGAATTCCTTTCCACGAAATCCGAGCTCGGGATTTGAGACTGGCTAGACTCAAAATTGCGAGTTATAATCCTACCCAAACGTATGTTTACATATATATCTTTCTATGTACTGTACATTGGATGATGTGGACCCGCTTACAATTAGCGTTTTAGACTCGACAGAGTTACTCTCACATCATTTCTTGTACGTGGAGGGAGGATTCACGACCCGTAACTCTGCAAAACACCGTGAGTATATGATTGCATATAGGACGAAACCGGTTCGCCCTAAGTAAGTAGTAGACCTTGGAGGAGTAGGAATTTGGGGGTTTCGGGACTTAGGGAAAGACCTGAATGACGTGCACGACGACATGGAAGATTGACAGAACAAGGTACTAAGACCCTCTGGAAAATCGCGTCGGCTGACTGTGCGAAGTTCTAGTTGATCCTTGACCATCCTGTTAACTTGCAGGAGGATAGGAGCCAAATTTTCGGCAGAAAAAGGGTATTCTGAGTTCGTCTAATATGCAATCTATTAATTACATTAACCTACTAAACCCATCTTTATATGTACCTTATAGCAGCTGAATCGGATTGGAGAGATGACATGCAGATACAAAACAATCATAATCAAATTTACTAACAATTAACCATTTGAGTCATACTTAATTATTTGTTCAATTAAACATGCGTAATTCGATTAGTACAGGTTATTTACGAGTTCGTTAGGATGTAGGGAAACATAATAAGCGACGGAGGAAAGCTAGCTCTTTTAGAGAAAGTATTTAAAGTTAGATTTGCAAGAGAGAGACCAATACAGTTTGAAACTCAACGCTCTGTCCAGAATCAAGAAGTTACCACAAAATGAAAGTAATTAAAGTCCCATATCATAAATCAAAAAAATTACACAACGTTTGATGGAGTTTAATTACAACATAAATACGAAAATATTTACGTTCAAGGTCGTAAATAACGTATTAATTAGTTAAGTACATATATCTCTAAAGGTATATAGTGCAAGGGAGCTTTAAGTAGCTTTCTGTAGTTATCAAAGAAAATAAGGGTCCAATTTTCATGAAGGCTTGTGTGACGTAGGGAAGGAATTTTCCATCCCTACTACACACATGCAAAGCCTTAAAAATTTAAATATCGATCAGAGCAAAAAGAAAAGTTCAAGAAAACTTGAAGGGATGAAAGAATTCCAAAAATAAAATAAATCTGGAGGAGGAAGATAGAATTATCACAAGTCCGATAAGCGAAATAGGTATTTACAAAAAAAAAACGTCAAAAATAAACTAATAGAATAGTTTTTCCTCCAATTCCATCTATCTATAATCTTTCATATAAAAATCAATAGTCGTTGTTTTGTTTTTTCATATTTTATGCGATACCGCATCGAAATAGCATACGCGTAGTAATAAATTGCACTGCAGGACTTTTGTACAAAATAGAACGTTTTTAAAAATTGAACAATAATAAAATTACATATTGAATATTAATCACTGGAGCGATCACGCAAAATAAATAAATTTGCCTCGATTGCTCGAGATTTCCCAAAGATCATTTGTTAAATTTTTCACCAACATTAAAAAAACATACCTCCGAATTTTAACATTGAGACATAAAAAAATATTATAATGCTATGTAGCCAATGAATTAACCTGTATTTTACCGTTTATCTCATATTTGTAGGACATAAAAAAAATATTGAGAAATCGTTAAGTTTATAACCGCGCGAATCCTGCGTGTTTTTTTAATTTTGAAATTGCCGTGAGGGGTACTTATTCGAGTCAACGTAGAATATTTTCAATTTCTGTGAGTTGTCTGTGGTATACTTAATAATAAAAGGTGCATATTTATGGAAAAGGGACTTAATTTTAACCGTAAACAGCTCGTCAAAAATTTGGCGGGAAAAAAATATTTTAAAAATTTATTTTTAACATGGTTCTAAAATAGTCTACGAAGTTCGGATTTGCGACATCTATGGTTATAATTGATAAAGAATTTCAATAGCTTCGTTTTAAAATAAATGGCTTGCCAAGGAAATGTTTCAAATAGTTACAATAAATATTTTACGAATGGTAGGAAAATGTGGTCCAATTTTGGACCGCTATCAATCGCAGAAAAATAAAAGTGGTCAATTTTTCGACCATAATCGCTCCAGTGGTTTTAAAAAACGTTAGCTTTAAATAAAGTTGTAGAAAATAAAGCTGATAACAATAAATAAACACGAATATAAATAATGGATTCTAACCACATTCGAATTCAAGATCCATTCCGTTATTTAGAGTAGATTAGACCACAGCGTCAGATCGTTATCAAAAGATATCATACGTTCAAGTCCAATTTAACTTTATTTGGAAGCAAAAGCTAGTGTTCAATTAAATTATAAATCGTCTGGTTCAGCTATCCAATGAACGCCGGTCATTATGAACCTCTATCGTCACAACCCAACTACGCCGCAGAGAGCTTTAGCGGGCTTATTTCTCACTGTCCTGGTTACACCATCCTAGGTTCTAAGTACTACCTCCTACCAGCTGGCATCAAAGCTTAAATTATACGCCCCCGGGTGACAAAGCTCCCCCGCAAAACTGCGCCACTCGACAAAAATCCATTTTAATCAAACCCTTTCATTGCTCGGATGTAGGGTGATTAAAACACACTTTTGCACGTGTTCACGTGTGCTGGTTTTAATCCTGCGATTCTGTGGCCCGGGCAAAGTTTGGTAGGAAATTCACCAAGAGGGGGAGGTCTTTTTACTCTTTTTCGGAAGATTTTTTTTATATTGTTTCGTAAAGCTAGTACCTGCCTCTTTTATTAAGTGAAACGAAGTCTCTAGACCAAATAATAAATGCCCCCTATCGAGTTTCTTCCCTGGATTCGTTAGCTGGATCCCAACCACACCTTCTTTTCGCTAACAATCCAATTTATATTCATTACTAAGTAATTCTTTATGAAAATTAACTTATCAAGTAGCGAAATTCGCCGAGAAAGAATAGGAGCGTCTATTTCCTGTTGCAATATTTGGTAGTGAATTTTGATAGTCTCAGTTTATTAATTTGGCGTGGAATAACTTTTGGTTGTTCCGAACTCTTTGTTTGCGCTAAAGTTTGGGCGTGTTTACCAAATTTATTGTTTCGATGAAGAAATTCATTTTGAAGAACGCTTACGGTATTAGATATTATAATAATACTAGCTGGTCCCGGCATGCGTTGCTATGCCATTTAATAAAGAAATTGTTTCTCCCTGAGTGTCCTTTCCCATTCGTCCCGTTCCCTTTTCCGTCTCCCCTTCTTCTCCTGCGTCCTCTTCCCCACTCGCGTTCCCACTCCGTCACCTCCACCTTTCCTCTTCCCACTCCAATCCCCTACCATTCCTCCGTCCCGCGAACACCCCTCCCCCCTCCCAGGTTCCCTTCCCCCTCCCTGGTTCCCCTCCCCCATCTCTCCCTCCCTCCCGCTTTCCATAGCAATAGTCTTCTCCCTTAATGTCATCATCCCATTCCCCTTCCGCCTCCCCTTTTTTTCTCCCATTCCCACTCCGTCACCTCCACCTTCCCTCTCCCCACTCCACTCCCCCCTTCCCCCGTCCCGCGACCCCCCTTCCCGAGTTACCCTCCCCCCTCCCAGGTCTCCCTCCCCCCTCCCAGGTTCCCCCCCCCCTCCCTGGTTCCCCTCCCCCATCTCTCCCTCCCTCCCGCTTTCCATAGCATTAGCCGCTTCCACGCGTGCCACCAATAAAACTTTTTTATACAAATTTCATAATGCCAGAGCTCACCGGAAGTTTTATAAAAACCTTGTCCTGACAATAACGAACACACAAAAAAAATAATTATCCATTTTGGTGCAGTCGTTCGAAAGTTATGCGCTTAGCAACACATTCAGCGATTCATTTTTATATTATAGATAAAAACCACGCGTAGTTTTAAAATGGTAAATCGGTTCTTTGGGTTTACTTAGGTTTGCTTGCCCTCATTTTTTTTATCACCACATTTTATTGTATAAGTTGTGCCAAGAAATGTTTTGATTCACGTTATAAAGCGTATTAAGCTCTTTTAAACAAACAGTGCGATTGGGATCATGATTACATACATGAATATCCACTATTCAAAATTATACTTAAAAAAGCTTTTTAATTCCCGATAATATTGTTCCAACAGCGCTTTTCTTTTCATCATCTGAACTATTCCATCTGCTAATGTGACAAGTCTCACATTTTAATTCACACAACAAATGGCTGTTTTATTTCTAAATACAATGACAAAACAATCACAATTTGTGAGGCGGGTCTGGGTAACGACGTCCCGGGAACCGTTCGTAGGATAACGAACGTTATCCCCAAGAAGTTGGCTACGTTTCGTGACAATTGATGAGCAGTGGGGATTGCGTTCATGGGATGAGGTTTGTCCATGTCTCGGTGGCGAATGCGTTTGTTCATCAGCTGCGTAGCGAGCTGGATCGGGAGAGGCCGGAGGAGGGAAACCCTTTGACCTCTCCAACCAGAGCTTAATATCTTGCATTGCAGTATGGGGGGGGGGATTTAACTTAACTCGTGGACACAACGACCCCCAGATTCCTACCCACCCCTCATACATTTTTCATTTCCCGTAGCACGACGGCCGGCGTAGTCCAGTGGTAAAGTTCTTGACTGGCACTCCTAGGTTGCGGGATCGAATCCTGGCGTGGCAAAAAAAAAATTATTTGATTAATTTGTGTTATTTCACAATTATTAATTTAAAAAATAATATAATATGTTTGCTGCACGTTCCAGAGTGGAAGATACTCTCAGTATCGCCCTGGTGTGAGACCACCATTCAGAATTGAAACGTTGCTTGAAATGGCTTTAGCCGTGTTTGGTGACCAGATCTGAATAGCCAGGTACTTCCTCACCTTCCTCTTCCCTATCTCCTTCCCCTCCCCACTACCGTCAGCCTCACAACATACCCCAATTGGGGATGCCATAGTCCCATTGGCTCCAGACGGGAGCAGTTGGGACTCTTGTGCGGTATTTATGTAAAAAAAGCACCCACTTCATAGCAATAAAACATATTTTTTTAATGTTTTATTATTCATTTATTACATTTCGAATTATATTAGTAGATACATTTATACAGTAATTAACAGGAAGTACATATTATTGCATAATAACTAACAATTGAGAATATTTAAATCAACTGAAGTTGTTTAAAATGTGTACAGATGTAGATCCTAGTTAGGCAGATTTTTAATTCCAAAGAACCAAATGCTCCAATTATTATAGTGTATTAATATGAAATTATTATTGATTTTCTTCAAAAAGCTCTGAGCAGTGAACAGTTATTTGCATCAAACAGCTCTTAAGTCCAAATAATATAAAACAGGTGTTTTCTTCATTGATGCAAAGCATAAACATCTCCTTCATAGCATAATACCAGTAAACACCTGTTCATATTCCACATAATGCATCAAAAAGCTCGATTATTATCCATAAAACCTCTTTTCGTGTAATATAGCAAACAGTTTTCGTCGTTCCCTCGAATAGTTTTAAATTTATAAAAAGACTTCGATGGAAAAAGTTTTCCTATTCCGTGGAAAAATCTGTTCGGGGAAGTGATCGAGGTAATCGCTCCAAATCTGACGTGGCGTTAAATCCAACCGACGCGCGACGGAACCAAAAATACGCTGACCGATTAAAAGGGTTTAACGTTATCGGATTAAAATGTTAGTGAAGAAGATAATACTAACACATCTCGTCGCGTTAGTTCTTAATATAGAATTCCAGCCCAATTTTTTTTATTTTTTCAATGAATACTGACCTAACTTAAATAACTGCATTTTTATTTTTAGAGTTGGAGTTAGTTTTAATAGTTAAAATAATTGTCAAAATTTTAATTTTTCAAGATCCCCACAAAACCACCGTATGTGTGGTGAATCGTGTAACGTCATCACCCCTGAAAAAATACTATAGAATCAGGCAATCAGCTCATCAACTACTGCCATTTTGAATTCCGTTGTTCGAAGTATTCTCCCTAGAAGAAGCATTACCATCTTTTTTGTGTAGTAGTTTTTTGAATATTTTCAATAATAGAGATAAACTGATAAGAGATACCTTTATGTATAAAACATTATTTAGGCCTAAATAATGTTTCAATAAACACAACAACTAAATCTCTATAAACAGTATGTAAATAAACGCATAAATTAATACGATGGCTTGTGTCATATCATACATTCCCATACAATGACTTTACGGTGACGTCACGACACGTCAAATAGTGACGTCACCACTAAAATTTCAATAATGCCAACTTGACGGCGTATTTTAACAACCCGATTAAAAATTGACTTTTTAATAATTTTTTAAAAACTCTGCGTTTAATATTATGTAATAAAACTTATATATTCAGAATCAGCGTTTATTGGTCTATATCATGGGTTCCCAACCCTGTGCCCGCGGGCACCATGGCGCCCGCGGAGCGATTCGCATGCGCCCGCCAAAGACAGAGACAGAGTTTTTGAACTCCGAGGCGCCAACAAATACACGGCACGCGACTCGGAGTTGCAGGGGAAAAACAAAAATATAGCTGAAATGATTAGCTCTGTAAAGTCATTTAAAGCTAAATTGGATTTGTTGATATCACATCTGCAGATCAATTCTCTCGTGCATTTCCCACATATGAAGAAAATGCTAGGTAACAATGAATTAAACGGGTCATTATTTATTAAGCATCTTCAAGTATTAAAAAATCAGTTTGAAGAGAGATTTTTGCAGTTTACGCATATCGAGCCAATTGTTTCCTTCTGTATCAATCCTTTTACTTGCCAAATAAATGTTATGGAAATGGCCGCACGTATTGCAGATTTTGTTCAAGCTAAGACAGAAGAACTAGAGTTACTAGAGTTAGTAATTTTGGACCTTAAGAATGATATTTTGCTAAAATCCTTAATATCAGAGGACTTTTGGAATACAGTGGATAGAGAAAAGTTCCCATTTTTGAAAAAAGCGGCTTATAAAATTAAATCATTTTTCGGTTCGACATATTTATGCGAATCATTGTTTTCAAACATGAACTTCATAATTCATGATTGTTTGCTAACAGGAATATCGACATACTCTCCTAATTATGAGGCACTGGCCAATGATATGCAATGCCAAAGATCACATTGACATATTGATAGTATATTTTTTTATAAAAATTTTTATTTGTATTTGTGTTTTTTGTTTACTATGTTTTACGACGTTTACGTTTTGTAACTCTGTGAGTATGCAATTTGAATAATAATTTTATTATTTTGAAACATTTTTGTGTATTATTTATTAAATTATGAGATAAGAAAATATTATGGGAAAATGAGAAGTTATGGAAGAATGTTGTTGTTGTTTTTTTTTTTTTTTTTTATTTAATTTTTATTTTTATTTTATTTTATTTTTTTTTAGACATCTGCCCTGACGATGGACACTGTAACGCTGTCCGAAACGTTAATAATATCAGTTATGGAAGAAGTTTGTCGGTTAAAAAGAGGTGGCGCCCGCCACCCTACCGATATTTTAGAATGTGCTCTAGAGTACAAAAACGTTGGGAACCCCTGGTCTATATGAACACATTTTTTTAAAGCCATAATATTTTTCACTGGGGTTCCTTATTGTCCAAACGGCCATTTTAGGTTTTTTTTGCAGTCTCCATTTTAAAATTAAAAATAAAGTATAAAAAATGACAGTTAATAACTTAACTAAGAATTGTCTTAACTAATCAGACCTTTAACTTTACGAAAATTGCTTTATCTTAAACATCTATCATAATGTTTGATTGAAATAATTGAAGAAAAACGTCTCTTTCTGTAAAATTTTCAAAAATAGGGCGACGGTCTGGTAGTATGACTGAGGGAGCGGTCCGTATCGGTAGAGTCGGGACGAGAAATAAAAGGCGTCAGTCGAAGTATGAGTCAGTCGTTTATTGGGCTACGTAGCGGAGGTCGGTAAAGCGGTAACATGATGTATGCAGGATGCCGTAGATGAGATGCTGCAGGCGTGCGGTGATGGAGATGGTGCGGTGAAGGTCAGCGAGTTGCTCGACACCATGGCGGTGGAGATGACCTATCTTCCAGGCCGTTGCTCGACGCTTTGAATCGCGGAGATGAACGGTGAGTGGCTCGGTGAGCTGAGCCACCAGCAGGTAGTCCTGGCGAGGCGGAGCGTGTTTCTATGGCAGCGAAGCACGGTGGGGCTTCGGGGTGCCATGAAGTTGCGAGCTGATCCCTTGGCTGAAGGTGGCGTCAAACCTTATAAGTCGCGGGATGTAGCTATTCTCAGGAGCTGAAGGCACGATGGGCCCTGTAGCTGGGACGTGGTGATGAACCTCGGGAAGCTGCCCTGGATGTGTAGAGCACTGCAGGAGCACTTGTGCGGAGATCTGTTACGACGAGCTGTTGACCGACGGTTAGTGTGAGACTGACTGAGCTAGCGCCGAATTTAGTCGCTTTATATATACCAGCGCGACCGGTGGAAGTAATGTTCCATTCGCCGGCAATGTGCACACTGGAAGGTACTCGATCATACCCGGTGCCGAATATTCAGGCGGCTTATAAACTCCAAACCTTTCTGGCGGTGGCGATATTATTATCGTCCAGCCGGCACGGCAGGCGAGAAAGTACATCGCGAGCGGCATATGTAGGTAGGTACCTAGTAGCAAGTAGGTTTGCCGACGCCGCGCGAATATTAGGAGATGTTCTCGAATCTTCTTTTGATGGCGAAGTTTATGATGTGCCGCCACATAACTGTTGATCCCCGACAGTTGCCCTCCGGAATACTTACCATATATATACAAAATGCCGTCGGTTGAGAGAATGTACGGTATACCCATTTACAAAATATAACTAAACGTCACCGAGGGAGTGAGAGAGAGGTTGTGCCACCAAATAACAAAAGTATAATACATATCTTCAAAATGAAACCAATTATGGATTTCCTCCTTGTGACTTTACCACAGCATACTACAAAATTAGAAATAATAAAATTTATAATAAAGGAGTATGAGACCAAAAATTTTATAAAATTATATAAAACTAAAATTTACATAAAGTATTAAAATATCAATAATTCCTGTTAATTAATTTAATGTTAATTCTGTGTGTATTGGTGTAGGTATTTATGTATTCACAATTTTGTAATGAATTTTGAGTTATGTAACGAATGTGAATGTGTTATTTATCTTATAAAATATTATTAACGTTCAGAGTGGTAGAATCTCTGAGTATCGCTCCGATGAGGAGACTATCATTCAGCACCGAAACGTTGTTTGAATGGCTTTAGTCGTGTTTGGTGACGAGGTCGGAATAGGATCCCGTCAGCCTCACAACCCCAATTGTTGGAAATGTTCCACTATCTTTTTTAATTGAACCACATGACATTTATGTTTCACAAATTTCCAAGTAAAAAAGAAGTGGAATTAAAAACACTTTCAAAACTTAATCGAGTCACAAATAAAATCTAAAAATAACCTTTTTCCTGTCTTTCCCTTGTTCAGTCCTCCCCTAAGACGACCAAACCACCCGACACTTCCCACGGAACCTTCATACATTATTCCACCCGACCAGCCAGCCCATCGGAAGCAGAGATTTGTAGATCTGTGCGGGTGAAATTTTACGTACCTCCCACCAAGCGGTTTAGAGGTGTCCGCATTACAAGTATTACGATCTACGAGTTGTATGGTCGGTCCCGGTAAACAGATCTATTATTAAGTGTGTTATTCAATGTTAAATACATCGTAGGTGGTAGTTTGAAAGGGCGGATAACCATTTCAAGATGCTATTTTGATCTATTTCCGACGCTACCGTGAAAACATTGATGGTACGTACATCAAGCAGCTTGAAGGTGTTAAAATATATACCGTGTTCCACGTTCCACTGCCAAGCTTTGGGGGTGATTATTCTAACGATAATCTGAAAAAATATCTCAATAAAGTTTTTTAAACATCCAGTTTTACATTCCAAATAAAAAGTTATTAAAATTGTACAACGCAGCTTTATTTTGCGAGTCCTAATGTACGTGTTCTGATAATATCCGAAAGGCTTTAAGTGCATGCATTGTAACAAATGGGAAATCAGAAGGATATATAACACGCTTGATATAATTTATACGCAAAGAGAACAACAGAGGCCCCAGAAAGGTGTGTTGAGGTACACCTTTGGGAAAAGCCGTATTTTCTTTTATGACAACAACTTGATTTCTATTTTTAATGTAAGATGAGAACTAAATATACATTATTAAACATTTTTATTTGTTTCTATTCCAGGTGAAATCCGCGGAGTCCGGTTTTTCCGAAGTGGAGCGAGGCGAGGACAAAGAGTCGGGCGGTAGGGGCAGCCCAACCCTCAATCACCCCGCCAACGGCTCCATCATTACCATGACTCTTAAGAACAACCACCTCATCGTGGAGACGGAGCAGAGGAATGTTAGTATTCAATACTTTACTGTAATATATATACAGGGTGTCCGGGGGGTAAAGTGCATTAATTTCGGGAGGTGATTCTACATGATAGTACAAGTAAAAAAGATAAATAACTTTTTTCGAAATCCCAACTTTTAGGGGTAGTTTTGAGGTGAAAAGATAAAATTAGTCCGGCGTGTACGGCCAGATTTATTATTTCCCGCTGATACAATACGGGCCAATCACAAACGAGTCGGGCGCCCGGCAGGCTCTCAGCAAGTAAGATCGTACCTCACACTAAGGATTTTTAGTAGGTACGTCTTTTTGTATGGAAAAAAAATGTTGGAATTTCGGTAAAAGTTGTAAATCTTTTTTACTCCTACCATCATGTAGAATCACCTCCCGAAGTTAATGCACTTTACCCCCCGGATACCCTGTACAGTTTCTCGGAAGTGACCCCGCCAAAGGCTCCATCATCAACATGACCCTGAAGAACAACCACCTTATCGTGGAGATGGAGCAGATGAATGTTAGTATTCAACATTTTATTGTATATAGTTTCTCGGAGATTGAGCGAGACGAGGATAAGGAAGAATCTAGAGCAATCAAAGTGATCCAGAAACTAATCATTAAAGTAATCCTAAAGAAACCCTCCACTTATCCAACAGAAACGCTTTTCGCAGATTTCACGGTGCCTCGAGTTGAGAATATCTTCAAGAAAAATGCAATTATCCAAATTTACAAAGATAATATCATCAAGAAATTTGAAACTCACCAATCAAAAAGATATGAAGACAACATCAAAACACCAAAATTTAATACCCTAATGCAAAACAATTATGTCTATTTAGGAATAAAGTTTTTCAACAACCTTCCCATTGAAATAAAAAAAAACAAAGAAATCAATAAACTGAAACTCAAACTGAAGCTACACTTCATCAGGAATAATTAACTAAATAATTACCTGTTTTTCTCTTTCTTTCTATTTATTTTTAATACATATTCATCTCTATTTTATTTAGATTTTTCGAATTTCTCCTAAGTGCACAATAACCGTATGTAACCGTATCCTATGTATGTACACCTACACATTTAGATGATCCAGAAGTCTCAATTTATCCTATTATATACTTACTTATTACATAATGTTGTTCTATTTCAGTTATAATTAGTGTAACTCGCTCATCAAGCACAAGAACTAGCTTCTTCTTTGGTGAGATTGCAATGTTTAAATAATTTCTGTACCGTTATGTAATTTCCATAACTCCACTGTACAATTATATAACTATATTAAATAAAAAAATAAAAAAAAATAATAAAAAAATCTCCTCATGGTTGAGATGGAGCAGAGGAATTTTAATGTTCAACTCTTTATTACAATATATTATTTGGGACTAGGTAGAAAGAAAGAACAGAAAAAGAAAAACAAGATATTTCAGAAGAGTGAAGCTACCTCGAAACCTCACAACCTGCATATTATGGAGGTTATGAGGTTTCGAAATAGGTATAAAGAGAGACTGATATAAAGAGGTACCTAGTTATAAAGAGTGACTATCTTGAAACCTCACAACATGCATATTATGCAAATCCCGGTATTCGCAAAACAATACATTGGAAGAAAAACACTTCAAGGATACGCATAATCTAACATTATTGACCTTACGACCCCCATAGCCGAGCGGTAAGATCATCGGTTCCGATTCCGAAGGTCGGGGGCTCGGCGCGGCGTGTGCAAATAATTATATTATATAATATTTAGTATATATGCGCTGAGTTCAAGGATACTATCAGTGTCGCCCTGATGAATGATCAACACTCAAAATCTAAATGTTGCGTGAAATGGCTTTAGTCACGTTTGATGACCAGATCTGAAAAAACCATGTAATTTTCAACATTCATCTTCCCATCTCCTTCATTTTCCCATTCCCGTCAATCGCATAATATATCCCAATCGGGGATATCGTAGTTCTACAGTTTCCGTGCTGTCAGGAGCAGTTATTATGCGGTATTCAAATAATACATTTTAAAAAATACAAACAATACCAACTGGTTTATGAATTTCACAAAACACAAGAACTTTTGACAAAAAACCGCCACGCAACTTTTAAATTGGCAAGCAATTTGAAAAACATTTGAATTCCTTATATTCTGAAATTTCAAATGTTTTCCTTTGAGATAGAAACAATATATCGTATTGCTTCCCCTTATATACCTATCGATATAATATTGAAATAACAATATACCATAAAAGTTTTTCCATGACATGCGTATACACACAAAATATCCATTCAATCTCCAAAAGTCTTTCGCTTATTAAATATTTACAGGAACATAACTTTTAATAAGGCACGCGAAAATTTTATTTTCGAGGAAATCTAATTAAATATTAACGAAATGTAAGAAGATATTTGGAATAATTTTGATTTTTTTTTTGTAAAAATACTATACATAAAAACGCATGTAATGTTTTTCAATAGTTTGGAATATCTTGAAGATTTTGAGAATGAAGACGGGGACACGTTCCTGAAGGATGCAAATTCAAGCCATCAAGAATTTAAATAATAATGGATCAGAGGTGTATGAACATGAAAGAAGCCTTCAAAAATATAAGAATTGTCTTTAAGTTATTTAATTAACTTAAAATTGTATCTTATCATCAAAAATACAAGAAAAAGCTCTGGAAAAGCATCTATATATATAAAATAAATGATTCTCTGTTTCCCTTGGTCACGCCATAACTTCAGAACGGCTTTAACTATTTCATTAATCTTTTTTTTAAGTTTTCTAATACTTTGTAGAAGGTTCTTACGGAAAGAAAATTAAGAAAATTGCGCAGAAAATTGGATAAATTCAGAAAACTTAACGACTATTTTAACTTCGCACGTTTGAAAGTAAGCGCGTTTGATGAATGTGAATTTAGCAGGCAGCTGTTTTTTTTGTAATTAAAGAATTGTTATGGATTTTCAAAATTATAGATATTCAAATAGGTACGTATGTTAGGTATCAAATTAGATTGATTGTTCTCATAATATACAAAAATGAATATTTGTAACATATAAATAATGAAAATTTTAATTAAAAAATTGTAATAGGTGGCAAGCGAGCTGCTGGAAAACTGAATGTACTGGGACTGTATATGTGGAACGCGGGATGGGTGTTGGTGGGACGGGGGAGTGGGGGAGGGGATAGGGTAGGCGGGGAAGGTGGAAGAGAAACGCGGGAGGGGATCGGGGGCGCACGGGAAGGGACATGCAGCGAGAAACAATTTATTTCTTTGAATATGGCATTGCAACGCATGCCGGGAACCAGATAGTTTATTATAAATGGAGTGTTCAAACTAAGAGATGCAAAATAATTTCCGACATTTCCCATTCATTGTATAATATCACTTTCCCTATGTTGCAAATGTATACATGGGACGTCTAATGTTTCAAATAATATTTTGTTGTATGATGTAATGTTTGTGTATTTGGCTGACAGGCTAACTGACTACCTAAAGCCAAAACAACGGAAGAAGAATTATATATCCCAACAGCAAAACAAATTGCTTCTGCATTATAATACCTCAAATTTATTACTGCGTCTTCTTGGGATTGTTCTTAGTTTGCTAAAATCTTACATAAAAGTACATGCATCCATATTATTTGTGGTCTTATGGCAAATTGTAATATGCGCAAAAGAGACAAATTTCTCGGAGATAATCTAAAAATTTTAACTACTCTCTTGTAAATCACAAAATGCCACGGAACGGTTAGGCACGTTTATGTATTTATTTTTTCTTCACAGGCGTGGTAAATTATTTGAATACATTTTTATGTTTAAGGTCACTGAGATCAGCCTGCGTTATTATGTGGAACATTATTTGTCATTAGAGTTTGCAAGAATATATAGGATTTTCCAATAAGAGGTGTTATTTTGAATAGCCCGCTATTTCGGTATATGTCACTTTTGAAATTGTCATTTTTTTGACATTTGACAAGTAGAAACTACGCCATTAATAAAAATGGAACGATACACGCTTCAACAACGCATTGAAATTATTAAAATTCATTATGAAAATGAGGCTGGAGCAACAGTTACGGTGAATGGATTGCGCTATTGAGAGATGATTAATGATTTTTTATGGCCGGAATTGGATGGTATTGATCTGGACAACGTTTACTTTCAACAAGACGGCGCTACGTGCCACACAAGCAACGAAACCATTGATCTTTTACGGGAAAAGTTTCCGGACCGTGTTATCTCTCGAAAAGGTGATCACAATTAGCCACCGAGATCTTGTGATTTAACCTTAGATGATCTTGTGATTAGACCTTGTGACTTCTTCCTTTGGGGCCATGTGAAAGAGAAGGTATACGCCAACAGCCCAGCGTTGATTCAAGACCTCAAAGATGTAATTCGTGAGGCTATCGAGGACATAGGGCAGCCACTTTGCGATTTGGTTATGGAAAATTTAATGAAAAGGATATGGTCCTGTGAGCGTGGTCGTGGTGTTCATTTGCGTGATGTTATTTTCCACTAATTAACGGCATATCTTCCTCTTTATAATGAAATAAACATCCGATCATTTATATTAAAAAATGGCATTTTTCTTTTAATATCAAAATAACACCTCTTATTGGAAAACCCTGTATTAAACCAAAGAGCACATAAAACAAAATTGAATAACACAATTTCCACCTAAGGGTATTTAAAATAATTCGTTCCTAGTTTTAGCGTGTTGATTATATAATTATCTATTTGATGAATAGTTGGGTCGGGTCATGCTAAAAGTTGGTACAAAAGAAGACTACGTAAGAATGTGAACGAAGCAAACAGTGTGTGACAATACAGATTTGTGTAACGGTACAACTCAGCATACCTATGCGGAAACGGTGTGATGAAATATAATTCAGAAGATGTGTGTATTATCAGTTACAGCGTGTGATGGTTAGATGTTGATAATTTATGGAAGCAAAATGTCAAGCTTAATTCCCATTGTCCAAGACACACTAGCAAAACAATTCTTAATTGCTTTTTAACAATGTTTCAGGACATAGCTCGTGGCTCCAGGGAGACTAAGATGAAGTATTCAGCTAACAACGACGGTGTCTTTGTAGTCGAGGTGCAGCAGAGCAACACTCAACCTGGTGCCAACAATGGATCTCCGGGGCGGAGGGCCTTAGTTCACCATTCTCCCATAACAGCCACCAGCAACTACTGCTCTGTCCAAGAACAAGATACCCCTGACAGTCCTAAAACCATCCGGCAACAACCCAAGATGTCTTTTGGAAGCACCAATACAGGACTTTCCACTTCAGATTTGAGCATTTCTTCCTCAGACAATCCAAGCTACGCATACGGCAACCAAGTAGGCTACGAACAAGGACACTATGGTTATCCACTATACTCTGGTTATTCAACTAACTCTGTTACTACTATCCCTTGCGAGTCATCCCGTGAACCTTTACTGAGCAAAACACCAACTGATCCTGACAAACCAATCATCACAGCTGCAATCTTCAAACAAGACTCAATCATTGCAGGAGACGACGCAATGAAATCCACGGGATACAACATTGAAGGATCGACAGATGGACCACTGCTTTCAGACATTCAAGCAAGAGAAGTAAGCCTGCATAAGCTACAAGACAAGATAGAACATGGAGCAATGAACAGAGTTGGTTCAAACAATGAAAGTATCCACAATTCGGACAATGAAGAAGAAAGGCACCAAGAACAGCAGAGACAGCTGGGCAATGGAACTGTAAAGAAAGAACAGACAGTCGTCGAAATCAACCACGACAAAACTAATCAATGTCTGCACAGGGCTGATAGCCTGCCTCCGAGACTGCACGAAGATGACATGCAAAAGAATGGAAAGATTTCAGACGGGCAAAAAAATGGTAATGATGACAATTTTGATACAATTGAAGAGGAATCTAGTATCGATTGCTATCCCGGTGACATTGCATCCGGATCACCATTGCTCTGCCACAATGCGGGGCTTGTAGCAGCTGGTGCAAGAAGCAAGAGAGCATCATTGCCTATCATAACTCCAGATCTGTACACATCATTGAAGCAATCGACCAAGATCATCATGCCGAGTCTCTCGCCAAAATTCGACAAGTTCAACAATGAGAATTCTCCCATGGAAGGGCTGGACAGGCCATCTCTCCCTCCTCCTCTTATCACGGTCACAGAAGAAGCTGAAAGTCCGATGTGTTCCGACGAGAACGATTCCACGCAAAGTTAAAGTGTTTTAGAAACTTTACTTTATGACTGTAAACTTATATTGAACTAGAATTTATTAATTAATCATCAAATTAAACTAAAACAATACGAAATTCAAACCTGCTCTTCATCAGGATAGTAACATTTAAATTATTCATTAAATAAATCTTAATTAATTGGTATTAGGTGATAGCAAATATAAGATAATATATTTTTATCAATACATAATATTGTATAGTCTGTGCCATAAAAATAAAGTTTAATTTTAATTTAATTTGCGCTTTGCGTGATTTGATAGCTTATATGTTATAATAAGTATCTGTAGGATGATTAAGGCAATTGGTTCGATTGATTGATTGAATAAGGCAGTAAGCTGACATTTGGCAAAAGTATGTATATAAATATTAAGTAAATACGCACGGTTCTACAAACATGTCTGTGCAGTAGGGGGCCTCACTTCTGTGGATACTAAATATATTTAATTTAAAATAGAGGGTTGTACGAATCAAACGGTAATCCCGAAAGATTTTTATGGCATTGCCAACTACTAAAAACTTTATTTGTCAAAATTATAATCATGTTGGAAACAAAAATTATGAATGTTATACAAATTACTAGCAGATAAGTTAAGAATCATAACTCAAAAGATCGCTAACCCTCTTCTTAGTCCATGGTGCATACCCGAAGAGAAATCAAAAAATAATGTAATAACGTACTTTCTTTTGTATCTATCTATAGTAAATAAATAAATAAATAAAAACTGACAACTCTTGGATCAAATGATTTTGGTAACGATCTTGTAGGTATGCTTATTTATTCAGTTGGTCACAACAATCAGTGGAGTTGGTA
This sequence comes from Limnephilus marmoratus, assembly GCA_917880885.1. Classification (NCBI taxonomy): domain Eukaryota; kingdom Metazoa; phylum Arthropoda; class Insecta; order Trichoptera; family Limnephilidae; genus Limnephilus; species Limnephilus marmoratus. Next base: position 23,643,743 of record OU862919.1, on the reverse strand, counting down.
AAACTAACATTTTTTTTAATTTTCATTACTTACACTTATAATTTTATTGTGGAATATTGTAAGTATTGTTTAAAAATATTGTAACAGCAATTTCTTTAAATGCCGAAAAAGCTGTCTACTATAAAAAACTAAAACACTCAATATATTAAATAAATAATTACAACACCATTAAATTTGATGTACTTCAAATTCTATACGAGTGTTTATGAAAATGTCTTTTTCAAAAAGGTTTCCAGCGAATGAGTTTTTTAAACTAAAACCTTTTAAATTCTATAAAATACAATTTAAAGTTTTTTAATAAGTTCAGTTTGAAAAAAAATCATTGGCATTGAAATCCCAGTGTACGTATTTAATATTAAATGGTTGCTTGTATTATAAATTTATGAAGTGTGTGTTTTTGGATTGCTGACCCTAAAGCCTCGATGACACACGGCAAGTTTACAAGCTACTATCTGGGAAATTCACTATCTGTTAGTAAACTCGCCCAGTGTCATCGTGTTACTTCCTAACTAGCGAGCAGATTGTTGACAATCTACGAAAAAAAGTTGAAAGGTCGTCAACTTTACTCGCCTACACGCTTGCTCCGCTTGCTCGTGATTGGTTTATTTATGTTTCCAATATGGCTTCCGATAAACAGCTGATTTCGACTGTCAAATATCTGAAGAATCAGTTCACGCAGGCGTCGTTATTCTTGTTACTGGCGCTAGCAGCGGCCTCAGTTTCCCACGCTTCTGAGCGAGTGGACAGTTTTGTGTGGCATCATGACAATCTCACGCGCCGATTTACCCGCTTTTAAAACTTAGTAGATAGTAGCTTGTAACTCGCCGTGTGTCATCGAGGCTTAAGAATATTTTACGCGATACCATATTTTTTCACTTTAATAAATAATATTATTACAGTTGTTGGATTGGCAATGTTCCCCTTGTCGTGCACAGATCAGTTTGTAGACTCGTGCTGAAGGATCTTCGAATTGTGCAAGCACAACTGTCTCTCGAAGTTCCTTTTCAAATTCCCTGATCAAATCTTCTTTGGTCTTTAGAATTGAGAGAGCGCTGTGAATTTATAGTAAATAAAATAAATAAATGCCTAAAATATACAAGTCGAGATGAAGTAAGGTAGACAAGAGACCTGTGTGACTCCTACATACATAGCGATATATAATTACATAGAGATAGCGTAAAGATATACTAAAATGTTTTAGCGTAATTAAATACATAATTCATTCAAAGTTAGAAAAAACATTTAAATCGCTGACGTAAACAAGTTCATTTGACATTAAAATCATTATAAAGTGCCAGTGAGATGATTTTTTCACTAAAACGGGCATTCATTCATCATTCATCATTTTATTATTATTATAAAACAAAAATAGCATAACGACACTGGAAAATAAGTACCTACTCGTATATTTGAAGGCGCTATTGCTTAGAATTTCTTTTGCTAGATTTTGTGTTTAGCTTCTCTTTTCAGAAGAAGTCTAAAATCCTGGAAAATGCTCTGAAAATAAAATATAATTTGTTTGAAAATGTTATCACTGTAACCTTGTTTTTGAAATGTGAAAACTTTTACTAAATTCAAGCTTACGATTCCCCGCTATCAGTTTTATGAATGTAGTAACAGATTTTTCTGCAGCCTAAAATTTACTATATTTTTACCGTTTAAGTATTATTCAACATTCCACGCTTTATATAACATTTATTACTCCTGTCATACATTTGATATAGGTATTTTGAAAATTTATTTTTGTATTGAAAACATCGAAAATTTCATTAAAGCAATATTTAATTAACTGTTACTTGTTAAAACTAATTAACTGACTTTCCCTTGAAAGGTAGACAGAGATAATAGAGCTCCAAATACTGTTGTTACTTTTACCAGCCAAATTTCTTGTTTCTTCGACATTCTCATTTCAATGACGGTTTCCATGGTTGATGCAATCCTGGCAATCTAAAGGTGGCGGATTCTAATTCCGGCGTGCGCAAGTAAACTTTGTTTTATTGATTTGTGTTATTTCACAATTTATTAATTTAAAATTATGTATATTTGCGGCACGTTCCAGAGCAGAAGATACTCTCATTGTCGCCCTGGTGTAAGACCACCATTCAGAATTGAAACGTTTTTTTAAATGACCCTCACTCTTCCCCATCTCCTTCCCCTCCCAACAACATTTAGCCTCACAACATACCCCAATTGGAGATGTCATAATCTGACTGACTCCAGACGGGAGCAGTTAGGACTTTTGTTGGGTATTCACATTAAAAAAAATTCAGACCTATTTTAATATAACCCGACTATCATACCAACTCTCGACTTGAGACACGAGTATTTAATTTACTTGATCGTGTCACGTTTTTCCTTGGACGTTACTGACTCTTAATTCCATCTTCCTCCATGTAATATATTCCATGAACACTTTTACTTCCGTTCATCAAATTTTTACCACAAAAACCGTTCTGATAGAAAAAATTAAAAATAATAATTATTGAAATAAATATTATCTTATTTTATGTAACTACGAGAATGTAATACAAAATTTCTTTTGTTTTTAACACATGTTTTATCACATTCATGTAAATTGTAAATTATTCTGTTATCATTTGATAAGCTAGGCTATTTCTTCTCTCATTAATATTAAAAATTATCAAATATGAAAAATGCAATTATCGTCAATATTATATTGCCTTCGAAGCTTTTAATGTGTAAATTAATCTTTATTTATTAACAACTGATTACTTGGAGTAATAATACTAAGTATTGAGTAAGAAGTTGGTAATTTAGTTATGTATCAATTAGGTGTCCTATAAAACAATATTTTGTGAACAATTATTTTATGAATAGTACCTATAATGTTATGTACCTACCTTAACTTATAAATTTTATTGTAAGAATAACTAATATGGAACAATAAATTACTTATCACCATAATTTGTTTTATTTTAATTAAAACCAAAAACAAGGAGGTACAAATATAGTTAACTAAAAGAAAAAAGTTTTTTTTTTAAATGAAATAATTTTAAAGCGCAACTTATTATAAATCTTGTTTATTATTATAAAAAAGTTTAATATATTTGTTTTACCCAATAAAATGCATTATTACAAAAAGTATGTAGCCTGGACTTTATACATGGTATTTCGACATCAGATGTGAACAATTATTTTCCTCTTATGTTGAACATCTCAAGTGCTAAATTTCATCAAAATTCTGATTTAAGGGGTGGGTGTAGTTTTTTAAAATCTCCTATTTTTAAGGTCAAGTTTTAAAACTTTCACCACTCTGGGAATAAGATCGTAGATCAAAAAGAGAAACAACCCCGAACTGGGACACTCTTCTCTCAGATGTATTGTGACGAATCAAATCAAGACGATAATATATATATTTTTTTTAATGTTCACATGTAGCGAACACTTTGTAGTTATGCATAATTACAATAGAATAACTTTGTTTGAATATCAATTTATTATATATCTTTAACTAACCATCGATCAGGGGTGTAATAATTATATTAAATAAATTGTAGAGTATTTAAAGTTATAATAGAAGAGGGAGAGAGAACATTCACTTTAGTGGGGGACGGGGGTAAGGTACCTAAAAGAGAAGGGATAAAAGTAGATGTAGGGAAGGGAAATATGTTTAAAATGTACGAAACGTTCAAACGAGGGTGGTTGAACACTTGAGGTGCCTAAAAAGGGTAAGTTTTTCATAATTCGCAAAACACTTAAGAGGGAATAACCAGACAAAACTGGAAATATGTCATTTTTAAATCAAATTTAGACGTAGGTATTGACTCTTTTCCACAAAAAAATATAAATTGATTTCAAAAGACTGTTCTTTTATCAAGTAAAGCTATGTTTTAAATTTTGTGAAATTATTTTTATTTTTAGTACAATAAGGTTTTACCGTAGGTCGTTGGCAAATTTGTTAAATTTTCAATCAACATTTTGTATTATACAACACACATTTCAAATCATATAATCATGCAGAAAAATAAATCAATACATTATCTGGGAAAGCTACTTCCGCGAGATCAGACGTGTTTTGTGACGAAAATACTACAGTTTGTATATTTATTTACGGTCTTACAAACTAATTATATTTAAGATTTTTTTACATTCTTATTTTTGCTTAGACATTATTGAAAAATTATAAATACTTAAAAAATAATTACATGAAATACATAAATTTAATAGTTTTACCATGACGCCTTTTAGTGCTTTTGAATGAAGGTATAAATTAAATCAAATTTTGAATGAAATAAAATCGATGTTGAGTTATTATTTTAAATAGCTGGTACGGAAAATAATTAATCTTTCTCATTGGAACCGCTCTGTACGATCGTAAGAACATCTTTCGACGAAATTTGAATTTTCGGCCGCAAAAGTTTAAAGGCCCTTATTAGATAAAGATCACTCGTTCAATAAATCGATAGATGTTTTACATAGAAATGGGATATTCCGAATTTCTACCGATATTTCTCTTGAACACAAGATTTTAAGTTCTTAAAAAAATGACATTTTTGAAGAGAATATCTATACATTTGTAGAGCCGAAACGGCAATCATATGAATTCTCCCCGCAAAAATTATTAAAAACATATTTTGTTCTATTATTTAACATGTTACGCGCATGAAAAAATTCATAGCGTATCTTTGAATGCAAAATAAGCATTCATCGAGAGATTTTTGCTCTATTTTAAACGAATCGTGTTTAATTAAATATTTTTACAATTTTCGCTTATTCATTATCGTTTTTAATATTAGCGCGTTCCCCCTAAGATTCGTACTTACATATCTCTCTTTCAAACTGTCTTCTTCTACTTTTTGAACGTTTACTACGGAGCATTAATAACCTATAAGCTCTTGAAATAAAATAAAATCATTAAAATAAATATAACCAAAATGAACAAATAAACAATTAGATTTTTCAAATAGACCCATCCCTTCCCAAACCTTTAATCAAATTTATTTAATATGTTTTATACACCGCTGATGAGGTTTTAAGTTGAACCGAAACTGGTTGGTTAAGGATATATAATAAAGTTGTATTCAAACAACGTTATTCCATCGTAATTATTATAACATTTTTTAATTAATGATATTCAGAAAGTAACAATAAATCGGATTAGCAGGAACAACATCATATCTTTAAAATAAACATTACATAATAGACTAACAAAGCAATTTCCAAATACAAAAAAATATATAGACTGAATAAAACCGTAATGGTAGTCATGTTTTTCGTAAACGTGATGAAGTATATATCTACGTGGACATATCGCGGTATTTTTTTTTACATTAGCACCACACAGGAAGGAGGCTCTGGTGTCATCTTGTGAGATGTTCCAAACATTGGGGATGCTGTGTGGAAGGTCATTTTAGAGAAATGAAGGAGAGCAAGTTCTGGGAAGGAAAGAATTATTATGGGTGGGTAGGAATCTGGGGGGTCGATGTGTCCAGGAGTGACGTACGTATGACACATGAATCCATCCCTCCCATGGCGGTTCAAGGCAATGTTCCGAGAGAGTCCTGCTGGATAGATCAAAAGTATCCCCCGACCCGGCCTACCAGTTGGTGGGCAGACGCATTCGCCACCAAGACCCGAGCAAAACTCATCCCATGAACCCGGTCACCCATGCTAAGTCACCGAATGTAGCGAAACACTTGGGGTGACCTGTAACAATGGTGTTGGTTGTTCAATAAATTATTCCGGGGGGGGACGGTACCCATACCCGCCTATCAAATTGAGATAATTGGTATAGAATTGTGAAGCAGAAATATTGTAATTTATTGTAAGAATGAATACGATATTGTGGGAATCAAAGTGAAAGGCACTGTTTTATTTATATTTTTAAACGTTACTATTTAGACTTCGCTTCTTGGTTTATGGCGACGGACTCAAAATTTCACAACTCTAAATAAATAATTTTAGCAGTGTAGGTACTGGAAGCATAAAAAATATTGTAATTTAATAGTTTTGTTTTTGTTGAAAAGACAGAATTTAACAGAATAAAACACAGAATAAAAATTCTGAGTTAAAAAAAATATTGCACTGATCAATATTATTTCGCGTAGCTAGGATTCTAACCATAAATAAGGACATCTATCAAAAGTAAAAAGAAAACGTTATCTCCCCTTTAGTAACAACATTACTTGTAGGGTAGTTTCTGAGCGATTACCGCCATCTGTGGGCATTTTCACGAACGAAAGTAAAATGGAATGCGTTCATGAATTTCAATAAAACTTCCCCGTTTGACTGAAAAGTTGCCATGAAACGACGCTAGATTTCCCTTTGATTTATTTTAATTTGCGTTTTTCCCGAATACTTTATTAATTTTTAATAACACAATATTATAGATTTCCTGTGGCCACTAATAATGAACAAATATATAATTTTTAATCGTTAGGTGTTGGTTGTAAACACATTTTTTACAGATGAAACTAACTTCATTATATTCAGCCAGAAACCCGTGAAAGATCACGGGATGCAATGATTTAGTGTTATTGTAATACTCTTCCATCCGCAAGCAAAGAATTGTATAAAACAAAATGAGAGACGTTAAATAACGGTATTGTAAAACCAATTATACGTGTACCTCAAAGTTACGTTTCTAAAAATCAAAACAAAAGTTATTTTAAAAATTTTCTCATTGAATATTGAACTAATGTGCAACTTTAAAAATGCATCGAAATAATGGTCCGCATACAAATTCAATACAACAGTAAAAACGTAATTTATAAAACAATCTTTTTGAGAAAATAAGAAATCTAATCTAAATTATTAATTAATATTGAATTATTACAAGATGTGTTTATTGAAGAACTCATAAATATGAAAGGACTTCGTAGCGTTTTGATTAATGAATCCAAATAATACAATAACATTTTATTACAAACTAGCTGGTTCCCGGCATGCGTTGCAATGCCATATTCAAAGAAATAAATTGTTTCTCCCTGCATGTCCTTTCCCATGCGGCCCCGTTCCCCTTCCACCTTCCCCGCCTTCCCTGTCCCCTCTCCCGCTTCCCCGTCATGCCCACCCCCCTCTCCGCGATCCATATATTCAGTCACAGTACATTCAGTTTTCAAACAGCTCTTGTGCCACCTATTACAATTTTTTTATTAAAATTTTCATTTTTCATAAATTACAAATATTAATTTTAGTATATTATAAGAACAACCAATCAAATTTTGTACCTAACACAGGTACCTATTTAAAATATCTACAATTCTTGATTTGATTTAAAATGTTAGGCTCGATTGAATTTTGATTTAACAATCATTGTTTTGCAAAATGTCATTCCCAAATTTTGACATTTTGACATTTTCGCAAGAGTTTTTGTAATGATTAAAAAACTTTTCACATGTATTGTCATGTGGTTGTAATAACCCAGAAACCTTCGCGGGGGCTTCAAGAAGGTATTTTTAAAGTTTCAAACATTTCCCTTGCTTAATTTAGCAATACTCATACATAAATCTTATGTATTCATATAAATACATATCCCACGCAAGCATATTTTGATTTATATAAATAAAACCTGAGATTTTATCATCCCTTTGATGTGATCGTAAATATTTAAATTGGATTCTTTTTTTTTTCATAAGAACAGGCTTTAAAAATTGTAAATATTTAATGGAAATGGTGATAATGCACGATAGCTTTACAATTTACAGGTGCTATGAATAAGTAAAATATATGTTTTTTAAATAAAACAATAACTTTGTAAACACCACTTTTATTTTTTTATACTTTATGCCGACCGGGTTTCGCTACAACCGTAGCTTCTTCAGGGCAGTATAATACTCTACTAACATTAGGTTCCATGTGTGTTATCATCATCACATAGTATAAAATGAAGTCGCTCAAACATACGGTTTTCACCAAGAGATAGAGTGGTTGAAGAGGAATGTTTATATGTATAATACATGTAAATTGTATTAGAGAAAAGCCGAGAAATTCAAAGAAAACATATTTTTGTGCGATTTAAAACGACTGGCGGGCCGTACTGTAGTCACTTTTGAAATTCGTTCTACGAAAGAAATTGGAAAATAGATGTCCTAGAGTAAGTAGGTATTTGATTTTCCCTTTTCAAATATCCAGTGTTGCGTTGCAAGCATTGTATAATTAGTGGCGAGTTAATTAGTTTATATGTATAATACATGCTTATTATAGTAGAGAAAAGCCGATAAATTCAAATGTTCAATTCAGGCAGCGGGTAGCGGGCAGCTGGCAAGCGGGTGGTGTGGATTTTATGAAGATTAGGTAATGGCGTTGTGTTTCGTTAGCCACAGCAACGTGTGGCCGGGTCTGCCAGTAATATATAATTTAACAAAATGCATCCTCAAGTGAAGGAGGAAGAAGGCATAGATGGAGAATTGGGAAGGGAACGGACGTGTTCTTTATCAATAGGGAACAATCTTAGTATGGGACTTTTATTTAAATTTAGTTGGTTTTTAACTACCCTACTATTAATATTTATGGCTTTCCAAGTTCAAGTGCCTCTAAATTGTCTAACCTTATACCGATATTGTTTTTATGAATAAGTGTGGCATAAAGCATAAAAAAATAAAAGTGGTGTTTACAAATTTATTGTTTTATTTTAAATTAATAATGTCACATCACAAAGTATCCGCTTCATATGAACAAAAAAAAAAAAAAATATATATTTAAAAAAATCTTAGTTGATATCTACCTAACTGCCAAAAACACAATTTTGTTAGATGGCATGGTTAAATTATTTACCCTTGATGTAATACATTTTTTATTTAGGTACTGAACACGTGAACACTCATAGAAATATTCCCATAAATTGGCATCTTGCAATGGCGTGTATTTCTGTACCTGTTATGGACGTTCAGGTAACATTCTTCGGTCCAATGCCAAAGTCGAGAATCTGCATATTTGTCAGTTTTGAGTTTACTCCGATTAATTTTTTTCATTTTAGACGGATGCCCTGCCATTTATTTTTATGACACATTATTATGTTTAGGGGGTATTTCACCATCCTCCTCATAGCTTATCCATATTAATTAATAACTAAACAAATAAATACTCGCAACAGGTAAACAAAACTCGGCAAATTTATCCTATACTAGCAGACCCGGCCACACGTTGCTGTGGCTAACTAAACATTTATAACCAACGCCATCTGTTAAATCAAATACACACCACGCTGCCCGCTGCCCGCTGCCGCATGGCCAGATATATTATGTATTTCAACCAATTTACACAAAACCTTGACAAATTATATACCTAAAAACCTTCTTCATGAATCACTCTATCTATTGGTGAAAACCGCATTAAAATCCGTTGCTTAGTTTAAAAGATCTAAGCGCACATACAGCGTAAGCGACTTCATTTTATACTTAGTAATAAATAAAGATAAAGATGTAGCCATTATTCATAGGTTCAAGGGCCGAACTCAGACTTATCAAATAAATAAATCCTTTACAATTAATCTAAAATGTACGTTACCGTATGAATAATCTATGAGGAGGATGGTGAAATACCTCCTTAAAGTTTAGATTTGTAAGGGTTTAGTATCGATATAAATCGATTTATGATATGAATTCTGAATTTTAAACATCTATATCTCCGAATGATGTTTTTGTGGATTCGCGATTAGGCCACTTGCATCACATTTTTTTAATTTTTTTTCCGGTTTAGGCAAATATTCTAAAACATTCTGTATTTTTTTTTTTTTTAATCGTATTTTTGAAACCCTGGGGATTTTTTGAAAATTTCAATCCGAAAAATCAGACCATTTTTTATAAACCGGAAATACGGGACATAATTTTATAGGTGTGAAAAAACGATAATTACATAGCCGAAAATCATTTAAAAAAAAGAACGTTCTCCACACGAATGGCACTGGAGAATAACGAGGCATACCAAAAATATTACATCTCATAAATATTTTTTTCCTTGATCCCTCTTGTTGATCATAAATCATTATATTGTAAAGCGTATATATTACTAAATTTAATGTACTATACTTGTGCTTGTAAATTATAACAATAATAAGAATATTATAAAATTTTATTTTGTTAAAATCAGCACCATAATCATTATACCTCTAAAACACGTCTTCTTCACGTTCTGAGGAGAACCCCGTACATCTAAAATGTACGGGGTTCTCTTCAGAACATCTGTCAAAAAGTGAAATCAAATGATAAGTTCGCAGAGAACAAACAATAAATCTAGTGAACGAATTCAAAAATTCGCCTGAAATCAAAGTGATGCCATATAAAAAAAATAAATCAGTGTGGAATTTTTTTAAATTAATAGGAACATTTTCGGAGACGGGACATTTTCATGTAGTGACGTCATGAGCCCAAATAATGGATTTATTGATTTAAAAATAAAAACAACTGCACATTTCTAAACAATTTTACTAACATTTTCTTAATCTTAGTAAAAAGATCTATCCACATGATTTTTTCCAAGTCGTTATGAAATCGGCGATATTATTACTATTTTTGTTGAACCATGATTATTTTCTTGTGTTTTATTTTAACAAACATACATATTTATATATAAATCATTGACAGTTAGAATAAAATTTTAATAAGTGGTAGGTAATAGTTTGGGTTGGTGATTATTATGAATAAAAATGAATTGATTTTTTTATAAAACCCACAATTTACATAGTATAAATATGAAGTCGCTCCCGCTGTCTGTGCGCTTAGAACTTTTAAACTACGAAGCGGATTTTCATGCGGTTTTTACCAATAGATAGAGTGATTCATGAAAACAGTTATTAGGTATATAATTTGATAAGGTTTTGTGCAAATTGTTTTTTTTATTTTTTTATTTTTTTTTTATTAATAAAATTCCTTTATTATTTATTTACAGTTTTACAATTTTTAAATTAAGTCCCGTTAAACTGATTGATATCAGTTTGTGAACGGGTGCTTTTGACAATTACTTTTTTTAAATTGAGACAGGTACATAAAATAAACAGATACATGAAAAAAATAAATTGTTAATAAAATTTATAAGAAATACAGAACAGAGAAAATGAAAGAAAATAAAAAGAAAAGACAAGAGAAAATAGTAATGGAAAAAACATTAAAACGAAAAGCGGAAATAACAGAAATTAGTACAAAAAAGTTCTTTCACTTAACCATTTTTTTAGCGTACATTTCCTTCTGAAACTCAATTCACAGCTTTTTATTGCGTTGGGTAACATGTTGTAAATTATTGGAACAAGGTATTCTAGAGTTCTTTGACCGTATTTATTTAGGTATCTGGGAATTATAAGTCCATCATTTGCAGTTAGTCTTGTATTATGAACATGAGCCACTAGTTTATTATATTCAGATTGAGATGTATGCTGACTCGCAATTTTAAGCCACAATATAGCACGAACAGATAATAAATTTACAGAGTTGTATAGTAATGATTTTGGTATGTCATGTCTTTGTTCGTATTCAGTTTTTTTTAATAATAATTTTACCAAAGAATATTGTACGTTTTGCACTGAAAGAAGATTTGTTTTTGTTGAATGTCCCCATGTGGTTAATACAGATCTTATTAGGGATTCCGCCAATGACAGATATACTAATTTAAGAGTATTTAGTGGAACAAAAAACTTCAGTCTATAAAGTTTGCTCACTATAGCTCTAAGCCGTGTGCAAACTTTTTGTATGTGTATATCCCATTTAAAATTACAATCAATTGTTAAGCCTAGATATACGTATTTAGAGACTAGTTCAATATTTTTACATGAGCATGGTTGTATCACAGAATTATGGATGCAATTAAAATCATGAGAAACAATTTAGGAGTTATGGTGATGTTGTCATGAGGGGATCTGATGTGCATAAGCTTTGTTTTTTTAGCATTGATTATTAAACCTACATCATGTGACCATTTTTGAAGAGTGACAAAGTCTATTTGCAGTAAAGTACTTGCAATTAATAAATCCTCATGTGAAATAACTAATGCAGTATCGTCAGCATAAACATAATGTTTTACGTGGGAGAAAATCAATTTCATTGCAGTAACATATATAATATACAAGGTAGGGCCTAGTATGGACCCTTGTGGTACGCCTGCGTAAACGTTTTTTTTTTGCTATAATGATCTAAAATTTTTACACAAATCTTTCTATTTTCAAATTAATTAACAAATAATTTAAGTAGGTTTCCTGTAATTCCAATTTGTTCAAGAGTTTCTAGTAATTTACTATGATCAATTGTATCAAAGGCCTTTGAATTATCAATAAATAATACGAGTAGGTACATGCTTCCTTTTAATAAGATCATTATTAATTGTATTTGAAAATTCTTGAAGTAGTAGATCTGTGCTCTTTTTTTTCTGGAAACCATATTGATGGGTATCAATAATAGAAAATTTTTCAAGGTACTTTATTAGTTTTATAGATATATATTTTTCTAGGATCTTTTCAATTGCAGGTAAAATACTGATCGGTCTATAGTTTTCAATTTCACTGTGTTTACTACCTTTGTAAATGGGTCGGATGATGCTACATTTTAGATCTTCTGGTATAATTGCCTCCGTTAAAATCATATTAATTAGTAGAGTTAAGATAGGTCCTAAAATATCGAAATGTTTTTTAATATCAGACATTCTAATTTTATCTATCCCCGGCGACTGACTATTTTTTAAACTTCTGACAACTTTTTCAATATCACAGAGTTTTGCTTGTGTTAAGAGCATGCTGTGTGGAAGTCTATGTTTTTGAACATTCAAAGCTTTTTTATCACATCTATGAAATAATTGCCTAACATTTTCAGAATAGAAGTTAGCGAAATTGTTAGATGTTTGTTCAGTCGTTTGTTCTTTTAAGAAGTAGTTTGATATTACTTGATCACAATTACTTTTGCTCTTTCTTCCTAACAATCTGTTTATTTCATCCCACGTTTTTTTTGAGTCTGCAAAATAATTTTTAAATTTTGAGTTGAAAAATTTTAATTTGCACAAGCTGATTAATTTTGTAACTTTATTCCGATTGCATTTATCCTCTCTTTCATAAAATTTATTTGAAGGATTATTTTTCCATCTTTTGTAAAGTGCATCTCTTAATTTTATTATTGATAATAAATCATCATTTATCCATTCATTTATGGCATTTGGTCTGGTTTGAGGTTGAAATACATAAATAAAGGGAGCGGGCTGGCGAGCGGGCAGGGCATTTGATTTAACAGATGGCGTTGGTTATAAAGTTTGGGCAATGGCGTGGCGTTGCATATTGTTAGCCACAGCAACGTGTGTCCGGATCTGCTTGTATGTGAAATCCAGGTGAATTCTTTTGCTCTAAACCTCAGTAACCAGTAAACATAGTAATCATCGTAAGTAAGTCGCTCAAAATGTATGTGCGCATAGATCTTTTAAACTACGCAACGGATTTTCATGCGGTTTTCACCAATAGATAGAGTGATTCAAGAGGAAGGTTTATATGTATAATACATGCTTATTACAGTAGAGAAAAGCCGAGAAATTCAAATATTCAATTCAGGCAGTGGGTAACGGGCAGCTGGCAAGCGGGTGGTGTGGATTTTATAAAGATTGGGTAATGGCGTTGTGTTTCGTTAGCCACAGCAACGTGTGGCCGGGTCTGCTAGTATATTTATATGTTAATATTTGGAGCTATGATATAAATTAAATCAAACCTTCCAATAAAAACCGAATACCCGAAAATCTCCAGCGCTCAACTGAATTTATCGAATGAACTTCTCCTGTTGCGTGTGCCATTTAAAAATAATAAAAAAAATATGTGAAATATTTTTAATATTTCTCAAGCCATTTAGGTATACTTTAACTCATAATTAAAAATCGGGAAAAAACCCTTAAATGATGATCCGTCAAATTATATCAATTAACATATCTCGTTATCCGTCTAATAATAAATGACAATATGGTATCTAAATGAATGTGACTGTTAAAAAAACATTTTTGTTAAGATTTTTAATATATTTTTATTATTTAACCTAAATTTTACATGACAATTTATTTGTATACTCTCGACCACTATACTGGGGTTATGACCGTTTCATGGTAGTTGTGTGTATATTGTAATATTATGTTATAACAAGAATAATAAACTTAGAAGCAAATCAAAATAATTTATGTTAAAAAAAACATTTAAACAATTATTTAAAATAAATATTTACTTGATTGATAAAAATAGATATTTTAAAGACAATAGGTATAAAAATATTTAAGTAATATTAAAGAAGTAAGAAGAAATTATATGCAAAAGTGTACCTATTATAAAATTTCCCTTTGGAAAAAACGTTTAAATCACGGAATTCGTTACCATATTACAGAGCGGTGAAGAGCTCGACTTCAGATACTAATATCTGCAGCCTGTATGTCGGACAAATGTCTACAGCTCATATGTTGGACAAATATCTATGAACTTCAGAGTGAGGACTAATATCTACAGAGCTAAGGTTGGACGAATATCTATGACGGTCCCAGTGGTGACTAATATCTATGGAACGTAGGTGGGACTAATATCTATAGAGGGCGGCTGAGCAAGAGGTTGTACGGAAAACCTAACCTAACCTAACCTACACAATATTACGTTATTCCAATATGCTATACATAATTGAAAATCTAACCTCTGCCAGTGCTGTAGATATTCGTCCTCACTTTGGTTCTCATAGATATTAGTCAGCAGTTTGAGTTGTAGATATTCGTCCTCGCCTTTGTTCTCATAGATATTAGTCCGATTTGTTCAGTTTATGGAATTCCTGTAGGTATTAGTAGACGCCTCCGAAGAGCTCCCAATAAATACGCACCATTACAAATTTCTGAAAATTATCTTCATAATTTAGGAGCGTTTTTACAAAGAGAAATATCAACAAAAACTTTTTTTTTTGGTCAGGCGGTTTAGAGTTGAACCACTCAGGGTCAATATTTCATGGATAATCTTTAAATACAAATTTAATTAATTGTTTAACACGATGAATGATAACAAAGCTCAATTCATTTGTGAAAAGTCATCGCCGTACAATAAGAACTCGAAAAGTGCGAATTTTGACAAAAGCGAAATATCTGCCTTTATGAAAAAAAATGTTTGTTTTATCTTTTAAAGTACCTAAAAACATAATTATAAAAATTAAACTTTAATTACATTTTTTTAATATTATAGCTACAATTGATGCATACATGCAAAAATTGCTTAAGTAATAATACCTACCTAGGCAAATATTGTGATAGGTATCAGATAAAGTTTATTTTTTACATCATTTTGGACCTGGCTAAATCCTGTAGAAGTATGTGTTTGTCTCTTTTTAGTGTCGTTTCCGTTTCATCGAGTTTCAAATCATAACGGTGCAAGAGAATTTTCACTTCACCTCACAATCAGATTGTGCAGTGCACACGCGGTAAAAGTAAAACACTCAGTAAACTAAAGTATAAGAGTGGGGATGCTATGAAGCACCGCAAAAAGAGGAGACCGATAGTCATATCTCATTCTCTTGCTGGCTAATTCCTCTAAATGTATCTAAAATCCTATAAATGTTTGTCTCTTTTTAGTATCGCTATTTCAAGTTTCAAATCACAACGGAGCTTAAGAAGTTTTCACTTCAATAAAGATCAATATAAGTTGGTACTGTTTAAATCAGTATCCATTGATTTTTATTACAAATTTCTGAAAATATTCACTTCATAATTGAGCGTTTTCACGAAGTACTACTACGGAGATACGTTGAATTTAGATAATAATGGCTCATTTACAAATATCTACCTAGATATTTCATTTATAATATGGATATAGATATTTAGATGTTTCACTTTGCAAAAATGTATCATTTTCTATTACACATATATCAGGTAAATATAACTAACCTTCGCCGTCCATAATGGAGTGCTGGTACCTACCCCGATGTATGGCAGTGAGGCATGGAACTGGCAGAGGAAGGATGAAAGTAGACTGAATGCTGTAGAAATGAGATTCTTGAGGCGTATGTGTGGTAAAACCACGTACGATCGTGTGAGAAATGTGGAGATCCGCGAAGAATGCTAGGCTGATGTAAGCGTAATGAGTAAGATTAAGAAAGGGATGCTCAGAAGGTTTGGTGATCATGAAGAGCGAATGAACAAGGAAAGGAGTGTAAGGAGAATATATTTCCCAAATGTGAATGGTAGAAGAAGTCGGGGACGCCTGAGAAAGACATTGCACGACCAAGTGAATCAGATACTTGAGTCGGGTCATGTGAAGAGTCGGAATAATAGAAGAGCATCTATGAGACGATGTATGAATGTGAACGAGGCAAGGAGTGTGTGCCAAGATCGAGTTGTTTGGCTGTCCGTCCTCTCTGTCTACCTCTGCGGGAAAACGGCGTGATGGTAAGGTAAATATACTGACTTTTGAAAACCCGATTTAGGCATTTCATAGCCATCTAGGTACATCATAGAGAATAAGAATAAAAGAAATCGAGCGCAGTTTACACGCGGTAGAAGCGAAACTTTACCAAAACAATCTCAACTAATACTTGATAAGTGAGGTCATAATCAAAGCGACCAATGAGCGCAGCCCGTGCGTCATTTCCGTTTCATATCTCAACCAATATGAGCCTTTAAAAGTGACATCATTATCAAAGCGGCCGATGAGCTCGGTTGATGTGTCGCAGGTGCAGTAATCGTCATTTCCGTTTCATCCGAAATTTAAATCACAGCGGTGCTATAGATGTTTCACCTCAAAAAGTAAAAAAAAAACCGCTTTGGTTACTTACTAAACTTACTTAATTACTCACCACTTATTCTAGACACAACGAAAGGAACGGACGGTTAGCAAATTTTTATATCTTAATATATAAAATAATGTTGGGTTAGTTACACCATTTATAACTCAAGAACGGCTTGACCGATTTTTATGATCTTTGATTTGTTGGATTTGTCTCCGCGCCAAATAGCAGAATAGCTATTAAAACATCGGAAAAATTCACGATAAAAAAAATATTTAAAAAATTCTTTTCCTCTTACATTTTTTATGGAACGAATTCTCATCTTTTGAAAGAGCTACAGCAATATTGTGATAAGCAAAATATTGAATAATGAAAGAATTCCAAAAATTCAAAAATGTCGTATGTCAATTGCGCTGATTGTTTAGCTTTTGTTCTTAAACATATAATGCTGCCCCTCTTTCTTACACACTAAATTTCAACAGTCGTAAATGAGACAAACGGTGAACGTATATCTGCACGGCTCCGAAGGAAAGATACAATAACTACAATAAATCTCCATCACACGTATAAAGAAAATGAAACGCGATTCCCGTAAATAAAAAGTAAGAAAATCACAAAAAACAATAAATCCGTACACAACGCCATCTCTGATACTGACAAAAACAAAACACGGACAGTTGCACTTCGATATTTGCCTCGTTGTGTAATTTTAAACTTAGTAAAAAAAACTGAATTTAATTTAGCTCCGAAACTACTGAACCGATTTGAAAAATTCTTTCACTGTTAGGAAGCTACACTATCCCCGGATGACATAAACTATAATTTATAAAGCTAGCTAGAAAGGGTATGCGGTAGGGGAACGGGGACGCACGGGAAAGTTGATTCAGGGAGAAACAATGTATTTGTATGTGCCGGGGACCAGCTAGTTATTTATAAAATTCTAATTACTTCATAATATCAAAACTATTACAGTTATACCGTTATATTATACCGTTATTTGAATATCTCAAAATTACACAATTTATTTCAACATATTAATAAAACAAAATCATTAATTCACATTTTACAAATCGCTGGAAACGTGGGAAGAAAACCATGATGGTTTAAAGTTGTACCTATCCCTTAGATTAATCGGGTGATTAACATTCTGTGAAGTAAATCTAGGACGATGATGTTTTGTTTCTAAAAACAAACAGTGAATTAGAAAATACTATCAAAACTTTGTTATTGTTCTACCTTTTTGTGTTTACCATAACAAAATGAAACGAAAATATGAAATGGGCGCTTCAAAATTTCAACATTTCCGAGAGGGTTTCGTAAAATAGATACATAGTTGGAAAAGGCGGACATAAAATGCCGTGTAAATAAATTTAATTGCGATATAAACAGAATGTGCTGTACACACGTTAAAAATGTCCCTCTGCGCCTAAAAATGCTGTTATAACTTTATATCCCTGTTTGACCGGTGGATCCATGGATATTTAGTACTCTGGATTCTCTATGTAAACTGGACGAATTACTTCAAAGAAGAACTACCTTTAATTTTATTTTGAACTAGTGAGTTCCCGGCATTCGTTGCAATACCAGTAATAAGTAAATTGTTTCTCTCTGAGTGTCTTTTCCCATTCCCATTCCCCTTCCGCCTCCCCTTCCCCTCCCATGTCCCCCTACCCATAACGTGTTTCTCCTGCACTTCCCGACTTCCCTCTATCCTCTCCCGCGAACCCCTCCAGCGATCCCCCTCCCTCTCCCGTATGCAATATATTCAGTCCCGGTACAATCAGATGTTCAAACAGCTCGCGAGCCACCTATTGCATTTTTTTTTACAAAATTTAAAATGAATTAAAATTTTAATTTTAGATACAAACATTCATTTTTGTATACTATAAGAACAATCAATCAAATTTAGTATCTAACATATTTAAAATAAATATAATTTTTGATTAGATTCAAAGTATTCGATTTTAGACAAAATATCTAAAAAATTGTGGTTGATTAATTTTAAAATACCGTTGCGCAGAATAAAATAGATTTTGAAAATAAACGAGAAAAGGTATTTACAGAAATCTGTCAAGCTGTGTTAGGATTCAGATTTGCGGAATAAACTGTCAGACGTGAAATAATGAAATGAAATAAATTTACACATAGTTATAATAAATTTTTAAGCAGTAAAACTGTTTAATATCCGTCGGTATCGCCTTAGTGAAATATCACCCTTTCAATGGAAACATTGCTTAAAAGAGTTTTAGACGTGTTCGGTGATCGGATCCATGTACCTATTTTTCTGGATCACTAGATTAAGATGAATATATATGTGAAATCCTATTTAGATATTTTTTTGATTAATCTTTACGACGAATCAGCTTACAGTATGAACATCAAAAAATATGCTACGGATAAATCGAAGCTTTTACTAGCTTTTCTATGTATTGGAATTACAATAAAATTATTATTTACGTAACAAAAAATATAAGCGTAAACCACAAAAAAAAATGTTTTTCCATGACTTAACTATGAAGTAATTACAAGAAACAATTTTTAAAAAATACCCCTTTATGGCTAAGACTATTTTTGAGGTTTTCCATGTTCTAACTTTTTTCGTTCTTATAAAATTATGCACAAAATAAATAAAAACCACTCTTTCGCTTACTACCCTCGTGCAAAAAGACGCTCGATTTTAAAATTTTGCAGGCGTGAGATTCGAAATGTTTCTAGCGTTTATATTCCTCTTAATTGAATAATAGATGTCCAGATTAATTTTTTATTCCTTATAACATGATACACAATTGACAATTGACAGGTTGACTTGCCGGCTGTCGATAAGAGAGAGATCTACTGACCGGAATCTCGACATAGACAATATAATAGACAATGTAACAGTACCTACTTCCTAACAATCCGCTTCATTTTTGGATGAGGGAATGGGTACTGCCGCCCCGGGAACCAAATTGATTAATTGGATTACCAATACCTCTAACATAGATTACCCCAAGTGGTTCGCTACGTTTCGTGACTTAAAAGGGGTGCACGGGTTCATGGGGTGAGGTTTGTCTTGCCAAAAATGTTTGCTCACCTACTGCGTGACGGGCCGGAGCGGGAGAGACTTGTTGAGGGAGTACTTTTGACCTCTCCAGCACGATTTTTTCGGAACATCGCCTTTACCACAGTGGGAGGGAAGGATTCATACTTCCGTCACTTCTGGACACACTGACCCACATATTCCTTCCCACTCTTCATTCCCTATTTCTTCTTAGAGCTTCCTCTCCTTCCTTTCCTAAAAGGACCCTCCACACAACTTCCCTAAAGATGACATATTCCCTGAGGGGAATTATTTTTCTCCGGGCCTTCAGTATCGCCCCGTGGAAAGACGACCATTCAGAATCGAAACTTTTCTTGAAAGACTTTAGCCGTGTTTGGTTAGCAACGTTTCGATACTGAGTGATGGTCTTTCACCAGGGCGATGCTGAGAGTATCTACGGCCTATTTTATTTGATTGAAAGCAGCGAAGTTCAGTTTTAACTAAAAAAAATTGGCACATCATCTGTCTGTAAATTTTGGTTTCAAGATAGTGGCTGTATTGGATACTAACTTTTTATACCGCCAGAGTTCGCATGATCGTTGTTCCTACTCGATCGGAATAATAAATATTATGGTACCTACCGGCTTATTATTTACAATTTGGGAGGCGGGTATTCGGCCGCCCCGGTAACCATTTATTGAATAACCAACCCCTGCCATAGGTCATCCCAATTGGTTGATGTTTGATGTCTACGAGGGATGCCCGGGTTCATGGGGTGAGGTTTATCTAGGTCTTGGTGGCGAATGCTTTTGAGATGATGATGATGCCAGTGAGAGACTGGTCGATGGAGACCTTTTGATTTCTCATCGCCTCACCGCAGTGGGAAGGTTAGATTCATACGTCCGTGACTCCTGAACAAACTGACCCCCAGATTCCTACTGACCCCTCATATATTTTTCCTTCCCAGAGCTTCTTCTTCTTCCTTTCCTAAAAAGATGACAAACGCCTTTAGGATTTTTTTGGTGTGGGAATATATGAAAATTAAAAACCTAAAATTAGAAAAAATCAGAAACGTACTTTTTTGGACGCGAGCTCTACTGTTCGCAGAACTACTACTAATAACGTTTTACGTACGACGTAGTAGTCATCAGATAGACTCAATCCATTGTATCAGGGTCCCTATTCTGACCAGCGGTCAGCGTACACCTGCTTTGTCGTGCCTGTATTGGTGAGTTTTCCACAGTCGGGCACATCCGCGCACATTTCCTTCTCCTGGTTTACAGTATTAGTTAATATGGGACGTTCGGTATTCGCTTATATGATTAGCGTCCGCTGTGTGCGTGCGGATGGGTGTTGTATGTACATGACAAAAAACATGGCAAAAAGTAAATAAAAGGGTAAATTAAACATTACATAGCGGATATGGAATGTGTGTGGGAGGGGTGAGGGGATGGGAGAGGGTTGCGGTCGGGCTGAGTGTACACCCATTCTAACTGAGTTACGCAGCATCGCTGTGAGCTCGTAGATATTTACTAAATGTACCTTTAAATTATGAAATATAACGTGTTCATGCTTATACTGCGAAAATTTATGGAAAAAATGTGTAATTTCAGAAAATTTTATGAAAATGCAACAATATATACAAATTTTTAAGGTGCTAAAAGATTTTTTTATTGACTGAAATCTTAATACATAAAATAAACTCGGGTTAGTTACACTATTTATAACTCAAGAATGACTGGACCGATTTTTATGAACTTTGATTTGTTGGATTTATCTCCGCCCCGAATAGCAGAACTGCTATTAAAACATCGGAAAAATTCAAGAAAAAAAAATAGGAAGAAAATTCTTTTCCTCATTCATTTTGTATGGAACGAATTCTCATCTTTTGAAAGAGCTGCAGCAATATTGTGATAAGTATAATATTGAATGAATAGTGAGTGAATTCCAAATATTCAAAAACGTCAAATGTTAATCCGCTGATTGTTTTGCTTTTGTTCTTAAAGCATATAATGCTGTGCCTGTTTCTTATACACTAAATGTCAACAGTCGTAAATGAGACAAACGTTGAAACGTTGAACGTATGTTTGCACCCCTCGAAAGGAAAAATACAATAATTATAATAAATCTCCCTCACACGTATAAAGAAAATTAAACGCATTTCCCGTAAGTAAGTAAATAGAAAAGTAAGAAAATCATAAAAAATATAAAGCCATGCACAACGCCATCTCTGATACTGACAAAAATAAAACACGGACCGTTGCGCATCGATATTTGCTTCATTGTGTAAATTTTAACTTTAAAAAAATGTATATAATTTAGTTAATAAATTCATATAACAGTTGTAGATTCTGAGGCGGTACGAAATTCGCCGGGTCAGCTAATTTTACATAAATAATGTCAGTGAGATGATGGTATTTTCAAGGGGGTAGGTTGCGATGCTAAAGTAGTGGGGAAGGGAAGGAGATGGATAAGAGGAAGGTGGGGTAGCACATGAGCACGTTCAGACCTGGTCACCAAACATGACTAAAGTCATTTTAAGCAACGTTTCGATTCTGAGTAGTGGTATATCAACAGGCTGATACTGAAAGTATCGACCACTCTATATTATATGAATACTACTAAATCTAACATATATTTTGCCAACGAGATGAACCTTAGCATAAGTAAAAAGTGAAACTTGGTAAAAAGCTTTTTTTTAAACCACTATCGAGAGTAAGTTCTGATCAAACTCTAGAAGCTTTTTTGGAATCGTCGTTTAAAAAGAATAAAAAAATTATAATTCTTCTTCATTTTCTGGCCCCATCCTGCACTCTTAAGCTTCATCCTGCAGACTTCAGTCCGAATCACCTAAACGGAACTGCACTCGAACCATCCACATAAGTTTTGACCTGAAGGGGCGCCGTATCTCCCATCAATGTCCCTCTGTAATGTCAATGAGTAATCTAGAAATTTGTTACCCACATAATGTGATCAAGCTCTAGTAGTTTATTTCTTCAAAACTGTTTTAAGAGCAGCTGGGTATATTCACCAAAGTTTGTACATGTTTTTATCCTATTTTATGCTTTCCATTTCGTTACTTTAACGTTTTATTTCCACCAATTTTTCAATCCAATACCAGAAAACTAGAATCAGTTTTTTTTCAGCGCTAAAATTCTAGGACTAACTACTATTAATATGTACTTTCCATTGCCCAGAATTCTAATAATGGGTTATAATGTGGATTCTTAAATGCAAATGTTCAACCTATCACTTAATTAATACAAAAGATTATTTTTGGGGCAGTTCAGTTATGTACAAAACAAATTAAAATAACTCTTCAATAATAATATATTTTTTTAACCATTTTTGTGTAAAAGCCCCTAAGTAGGGATTTATTTAACGGTTTCTATATTAGAAATGTTAAAGGTTATTTTTTCAATGTTAGCCGAAATTTACGGAAAAACTGTATATTTTACAAATCATTACGAAATTATACATTATATCATAGAATTTAGAAACGGGATATTGCAAAAACACACATTTTCAACTAAATAATTTTTTTTTTTTTTTTTTTTTTAATGTAGCTATTACTTTGTGGTTATCCACTATAGAAAAATGAAATAATTCAACTTTGTATAAACCACTTAAACGTTAATTAATAATTTTACCATAATAAAACATTGTTCGAAACTGTCAAATTAGTATAAGCTTTCCCTGACGAAGGAACGTTTGTTCCGAAACCGGTCGGATTTGCGCATCATATAAGTGGTTTATACAAAGTTGAATTATTTCATTTTTTTAAATAATAATTAATTAAAAATATAAATGCAGTTTCGGTAGTCGTATTTAACTAACTAAATAAAACTAATTAGTAAGTTAAAAATTTTTCGTCGCTCACATACCGCGTATCTCACAACATGCGATTTTTTTTTAAATTTCTTTTAAAATTACGCATGCGCCATGGTTTGGATGAACAAACAAATGTTTTGACCAATCCTTTTGTACAATATTTATACAAAAAACATGTTTAGTAATAAGAATAAAATTACAGTTTTTAAATTTTTGTTTTATTATTTGAAGTAAGTTGAACAAAATAGTATATATATCTCGCACAAGAACTAGTACGCGTCTCTCATTATTCGTCAGCCTTTATTGTGTGTTACACTTCGTATGTCATTTAAAATATCTAACTATAATTTTTAAAGAAAACAAAATACTTCTCCAAATAACTGATCCATAAATATTTGTTGTCCATAATACGTAAGTATGAAAAAATCAATCATAATTGCGGGAAACGACAGAAACGCAATGCATAAACTTGCACCAACTACCAAATAAATTGACATACCTTTCCACAAAATAAAGAATTTTAATATTGCCGAATGACTGTCAAATTGGAGAACATTCAAAATTGTTAATAAGGAACAACAGTCCCCTTTAAAAAATATATGGATAAAGAATTTTTAACTTAAATAATAGTGTATATTTTTAATTGTTACATTAAGTTTTAATATAACAATATAAAAATATAAAAAAATCATTTCAAAGTTTTAATTTTCGGGTCTCACAAAATCATACCAAATCTATGGATGTCTGACACAAAAACCCTACTTTTTTTTTAACAGGCGCTGAATTTTGTATGTGAGTTGAGTCGTTTTTTTTATTCTTATTTAACCGCTTTTAATACTGAAGAACATCTAGTAAAATATCAATATCTCATCACTCGTATTCTACCAAAAATCAAAAATACGTTCCCAAATCTGTAATACTGCGAAAAATACATCGTATTAACTCTAAACAACTTACAATCATACAAATCATACAAACAGCATAATATGTAATGGATCGTATTAACTCTAAACAACTTACTGATGATCATACAAACAGCATAATATGTAATGCATCGTATTAACTCTAAACAACTTACTGATGATCATACAAACAGCATAATATGTAATGCATCGTATTAACTCTAAACAACTTACTGATGATCATACAAACAGCATAATATGTAATGCATCGTATTAACTCTAAACAACTTACTGATGATCATACAAACAGCATAATATGTAATGCATCGTATTAACTCTAAACAACTTACTGATGATCATACAAACAGCATAATATGTAATGCATCGTATTAACTCTAAACAACTTACTGATGATCATACAAACAGCATAATATGTAATGCATCGTATTAACTCTAAACAACTTACTGATGATCATACAAACAGCATAATATGTAATGCATCGTATTAACTCTAAACAACTTACTGATGATCATACAAACAGCATAATATGTAATGCATCGTATTAACTCTAAACAACTTACTGATGATCATACAAACAGCATAATATGTAATGCATCGTATTAACTCTAAACAACTTACTGATGATCATACAAACAGCATAATATGTAATGCATCGTATTAACTCTAAACAACTTACTGATGATCATACAAACAGCATAATATGTAATGCATCGTATTAACTCTAAACAACTTACTGATGATCATACAAACAGCATAATATGTAATGGATCGTATTAACTCTAAACAATATATGGTATGATGACTATAATAAAAATCCCTTGGTGCTGAAACCAATTTGAAAATTAAATCGATATTATTGTTTCTTCGTTCTTTCAGTTGATTTTTCAAAGCTCAGTAGCTCCTGACGTATATAAAAATCATTAAAAATACGATTACCTAGAAATTTGAAATGTTTGTGATACCAGAGCTCAACGCTTAAGTATTTGTGGCTTCAGACAATCAAAGTAATACGTTGAAGTAGTATTTTAATCGGTGTGCAAAATGGAAGTTTTGTACTATAGAAGCGTAGCAATTTATTAAATCTAAGCTTCTAAGCATACAGTAATTATTAATAATATGTTTGTTATGTCAACATACTGTCTATTTGCCTCTCCGTCTGTGAAAACTAATGAAAACGCGATTTCACGTTAAATTACAAATTACAAAATTTAAAAGATTCCAGCAGCGAGAGAGATTGCCACATACCAGTTTCCACGGGTTATCCATTGTCACAATAAAATTGTTCAAATAAATAATATATAAAATAAAGCAGGCCGCGGCCCCCGGGCCTGTTGACCCTCCCCTTCCCCTCACCCCTCCCTCTGCGCCGCCACTGTACACAACAAACAGAAATAATAAGCAAAAAGAGGAAATCTACAAAAGTTCACAATTATGTACGACAATACATAGGCTCACTCGCAGTATATTTCATCTGGTGTAGCCCCGACCCCCCCTCCATTCCCCCTCACAGGGAAACATATAATTTTCAACTCCGGGAGGGAAGGTACCTCTTTTCATTCGCACCTCACCCCATCGCCGAAAAACTAGGTTTAAAACATAAAAGCTCCGGCTCCTTCCCCTCCTCCGTCTCCCCCTTCCGCGCGGATTCTAAATCCATCCCGCTCTCGTTAAAAATCCCATCCCCCCGGCAGGGTGGGTGAGATTTTTACCCCCCGCGCACTAACACCACGGAAGAGAGCGCAAATTCTGCGCAAAACCCATGCAGATTAGCTAAAACTACGCATTTTTTACTAGCGCCCCCCTCCACCCACCCCCCCAGGCCTCGGTGGGTGGAGAACCCTCCCTTGCGCGGGAAGCTGCGCTATAGGGTGGATATATTTTTAAATTAATATTCCGAATATTATTTGCATTCATTTGTTTTGAATAAAGGGAATATTTAGGAAATCTTATCTACTGTAGCCCTCAGTGAGAAGTATTCAGGGAACTTGGCAATTGAAAAGCTTCCGCGTCCCGTTTGATGTTTGCCTTACGAGTACTGGTGAGAGATACGTCTTGGGAATGAACTGAAAAAATAATACTAAATGATAACGGCGTTATCTCATTTTATTTAATTCCATTTCATCCCGCGAACAGTACTATGTCGCGTACAAGTAGGTACGGTAGGTAGGTAGATGATTTGGTACTCGGCTATAACTGCGTCGTATTTTGGTGATAATAAAAATACTTTATCGATGATTAATTTTGAACCACATCGGAGATGTTGAATATCGACATTCTTAAACTAGGTGTCGATGTTTCTTCAAAAATGTTCCACTACAAATTCTCAAATCATGGGTTCCTGGCATCATGACATCACATCACGACCTCCGTAGTCCAGTGGCTAAGACTCTTGACTCACATTCCGGAGGTCGCGGGTTCGAACCCGGCATGCGCAAATAAATTTTATTTGATTAATTTGTGTTATTTCACAATTAATTCATTTAAAATAATATATAGTATATTTGCGGCATGTTCCAGAGTGGAAGATACTATTAGTATCGCCCTGGTGTAAGACCACCATTCAGAATTGAAACGTTGCTTGAAAATGGCTTTAGCCGTGTTTAGTGACCAGATCTGAATAGCCAGGTACTTCTTAACCTTCCTCTTCCCCACCTCCTTCCCCTCCCCACTACCTTCAGCCTCACAACATACCCCATTTGGGGATGCCATAGTCTCACTGGCTCCAGACGGGAGCAGTTGAGATTCTTGTGCGGTATTCACTGTAAAAAAAAAAAAAAAAAAAAAAAAAAAAAAAAAAAAAAAAAAAAAAAAAAAAAAAAAAAAAAAATAAAAATCATGAAATTTGTGTTGTTTCTAATTTCTGGTTCAGGAAATTGTTTTAAGTTCATTTCCTCATTTTCATCATGGGCAATGGAACTATAAAATATTGAGTTAACCCGATTAATCACAGGACACCATATTAGACCCAACGCACGTACGTCTCATATAAAACGCTGTAACTCCCTTACTATCATAGTTAGAAATATGTTGTAATCGGTGTTAGAAAGGAAAAACACCACGCTTTGTATTCCAATCTAAAAAATAGCCACCAAAAAAGTAAAATGTACATTTTTATGAACAAAAAGTTTTGAATCGCAAATTTTCGTTTTGAAAAAAAAATTGAAACTTCGGGAATTTTTATAAATTATTTTTACATAGAGCGACAAAAAAGTTAGGTTACAATATGTGTTTCTTATATATTTGTCTTAGAAAATATGAATGTGTTTTTATTTTTTTTATTATCAGTAACTTTAGTTAGAAAAAACGTAAGTTGAGCCATTTTAAAACTTGCTTATGTTTGTATGCAAAAATTTTATAATAAAAAAAATGGTTTTTTCCAATTCTATAATTTGAAAGCGTATTTCATCACCTTTCTAAAACAGTTTTTGGTTTTTGGGTGTCCTCAGAAATATTCCAAATATTTGCATTTTATTGTGAAGCGAAAATATTTTGACCATCTGAAAAAAATGACAAATTTTGATGGGTTTTGCCAAAAAGTTCATGCGGTGAGTTTTGTCCAGGTCCTGGCAGCAGATGCATCTGCCCACCAATTGCGTGGCGGGCCGATTGAAGGAGACCCTTTCACTTCTCAAGCCCGACTCTTTCGACCCGTCGTCTTGCACCGCAGTGGGAGGGATGGATTCATACGTATATTACTCCTGGACACACTGACCCCAGATTCCTACACACCGCTCATAACTTTTTTATTCTCAAAATCTCCTCACTTTCGTTTCCTTAGAACACCCTCCACACAGCATACCCAAAGATAACACTCGCCCTTTGGTAAATTATTCTTCTCATGGCCTCATATGTGGAACAAATATAAAAAAGCCGATAATGCTTGTTCCTTATTTGTTATTTTTGAAAAAAGAATTTCGACAAAGGTGTCCAAGTTAGGTTAGGTTAAGTTAGGTTAGGTGAGGTTAGGTTAGGTTACCGGTATTGGTCATCGGTACCTACCTATAAAAGTAATCATAATCAAATTTCGTTTTCAAAATTAGTGTTTTACAAGAATATTTGTGTGTAGCAGTTAGGGAAGCTTTTATTAGATTGTTAGTCGGCATAAGAATTTAGGGGGGGCCTCCTTAAACGTTAATTGAAAGCCTGGTGTAAAGGAATCTAGTTAAAGACGAAATATTTACAGCAATTGGAAACATTAAATACGAGAAATTGCATTCATCTTAAATTGTGATCTTCAGATTGGAGGATTTGCTTTCAATTGTATTATTTATTTATGCATACGATATATAAGTATATGTAAAAAAAAATTATAATACCACCGCCAGGGAATGCACTTATTGGATAACCAACACCTCTGCCGTAGGTCACCTCAAGTGGTTTGTTACGTTTGGTGATTTAGCAGGGGTGCCATGGTTTATGGGGTGAGGTTAATCCTGGTCTTGGCGGCGGATGTGTCTGCCCATCAGCTACCTTATCCCTCCCTCTCCTTCCTTTTCTTTAAAAGACCCTCCACACATCATCCCCAAAATTGATATAGGCCCTGAGGGAAAATATTTTCCTCAGGGCATCCCGTGTGGAGCTATAGTTAAAAAAAATGATTTTCAGAAGCCGTCATATTAAAGTATCAATTCAGTATTCGTTTTGTGCGAATGTTAAGAAGTTGTAGGGGAGGTTGGTAGTGTAAGGGTAATAAAACGGCTGGGAAGTAGTCTGGCTATTCAGATATGATCACTAAAAAAAATCGACTATCAAGTGGCTTCTTTTTGTGTGATAGGTACTTCGATATATTTTTCTCTCTATAAAAACATTTCCCCATAAAAAACTCTTTTCATTATAGAATCACAGAGCTTAGGTACTGTTTTTCCACGAAGGTTGTGTATTAAAAATTACTAAAGAAAAGTTAACGTACCTTCTAATTTTTGTATTTTATGATAATATTGAATATTAGAATGGATATAACAGCGGGCGAAAACTCGCATTTCGTCAAAAACGGTCTCTTATATTTGAGCATTTTTAGAGCGAGATAGATATACGTTCCGCTATTGCGGCATTCATTCCGCTATAAGCTGCAAGCCGTTATGGTTCAGACGAAATTTTAAAATAAAAATTTCCCATATGATAGATCACACTTGTAATAAGTATATATAGGTATAGATATTCCACAAACTTATTTTGACCATCAATCACAAACGGTTTCATGCACTTTTGCAGAAGTTTTAATAATACACGGTGTCCAGAAACTCGTAGTAGAATCCAGAAAATTAGGAGTCGATTTTGTAGCACAAATTTTATCAACTTAATAAATCGAGTAAGTTTTTTTTAATGAAATCTAAAAAAATGGTCACTAGAGGGATAATAAATTTCACCTGTATTTTATAATGCGTCAAAGCTAAGACTGCCGAAAAAAATACCAAAATGCTCACATCGAAAAAAAATGGTTGTTAATTTAAAACTTTATTTTTTTGGACATTTACAGAGCATTGAAATGATTATACTTATAAAACTAGCACTGGGAACAAGCTAGAAAGTGCTAACAATCGTTAAACATTTTCACAGGTTGCTTAGTGTACGGTTTATATATCATCACTAGGTAGGTAGGTATGCTAAACAACATTGGGAAATATCATAAAGGGAAATAAGAAAAAAAAATAAACACAACACAGGTTATAGATAGAGAATTAGTTCAGTCAATTTGGCAAAACTTCTTACAAAAGATCGGGTAAATTTTTTTGGAAGATTGTTTGTTACCCGGCAAAAACACCAAATTTTACGTACTTGTTTTCGTTAATGCCGTATATTTAAAAAAATAAACCTAAAAAAAATCTTTACATGAAAGTAGAGAAAATTTGCTATAAATTAAGCACAAGATGAGTTACATAGGTGTCGATATACATGACGATTTTATTAAATATAACTTTAAAAAAACATCGATTTCAAAAAAATATAACGAAACCAATGAATTATATTTAAACCTCACATATCATATCTCATATCTATGAACATAGCTCACCTTTTGCAAATTTACTAGACTTCCAAAAACTTTTGAACATTTTTTTGACAGACTTTTTGACAGTTTTTTTTTAAATATACGGCAAAAACAAAAACTAGTGCCTAAATTTTGCTGTTTTTGCTGGGTAATGGGTGCGTAATCAAGGGACAGAAGTGCGCCGAGGTTAAAAACATTTCATCACTGTGGTAACCCAAATGAGATTTTGAAGGAGTTTTGCTACATTGACTGGTAAGTTATAATACTCAAAATTAAATTCCTTGTTAATTTCCTTTGTTAATATATATAATTAAAAACGTTTGATACATGTTTTATATATCTCAAACATTGTGACATACAAGGGCTGTACGTTTATTAAAATAACATTAACATATACAAACAAGTAAGTAACCCGCCTCACCTAGGCAAGGTCTGTTCTGAGACGGGTACATATAAATGCATACATATACACAGACATACATATATGTATACGCATGCATGCACATAATCATAAAAACATAAGTATACAGAATCTAGTTAAAATTATTGTAAATTTTTTATGGTTATAGAGGGATGTACATAATGTCATAAAACCAAAAATATAAAAAGAATTATTGAAAATTGTTATAAGGTTATCATGGAATGTACATTTGTACATAGTATCATAAAACCTGAATTGATGGAAATTATTATAAGTTTTTCATGGAATGTATATATATAGTTTCATAAAATCAAGAATTTCGTTAAAACTTTAAAAAACACATAGTAATGGTAAGATCTAAATCTAAACATAGTAGCAATTCAGCAAAATAATATAAATAAACGTAGGAGGTAATAATTAACTTAACTTAAATTATAGCTGAATAACAAATTACTCCTACTTACGTACTTAATACTACAAAAATGCGAACAAGTATTTTAATTAAATTGTAGTTTCCCATTTCCCGCCTGATCACGAGTTTCCGGCCACCGCGTATAAAGGATGAAAACACAAAATATTGGTTAATCTTATAAAAAATATAAAAACATATAGAAAAAAAAAGTGAACGTTATGCTCAGATAACTCAATTCATTATAAGTTACCGGCAAGGTACAAGCTACAGCTAATATTATAAAAACCAAAATCTTGGTTTTTCCCTCAAAATGCATATCACAAAAAGTTTTCAGTGTTGTGACTTATTTCCTAGTGAAACTTTTCTCATTTGGACCTTTTCCGTCCATCTTTAGCCAAATAATTACAAAAAAAATGTTGCTGTAAGTAAGGGCCTGTAAGGGGTAACCGACGAGTTCATCGAAAATCAATTCATCGAAAGCTAATTTATCGAAAACGAGTTCATCGAAAATCAATTCATCGAAAGATCAATTCATCGAATCGCCAATTCATTCGCAAAACATTTTTTTTGTAGATATTAGAGCTGTCAAAATTATATACCCAAAAAGGTCTGTTTAACTGAGTTAAATGTGTTTAGCAACTGTCAATTTGTGACAATGTAAAATTTATAGGTTATCTCTTCGTTTTCCTTTTGCCTGATACTGCAAAAAAGGAATATCTAAGGAACGGTGACCAGACAACTCATAATGAAACCAACTCATAAACAACTCAGACAGGTCATTAAGAGTGATGATAAAAGTTAGGTTAGGTTAGGTTAGGTTAGTTTAGGTTGACCAATGCTTTTTTTACTTCTCGGTCCGCTCGGCATTTCTCTCGAATATCAACAAAACATATTTTTTCGATGAATTGGTGATTCGATGAAATGATCATTCGATGAATTTGCTTTCGATGAATTGATTTTCGATGAATTGATTTTCGATGAATTCGTTTTCGATGAACTCGTCGTGAACCCTGTAAGGGCATCGCAAAGACGTCTAGGCGGGTAATAATAACGCCAACTCAGAATCAAGTCAACTCAACACCTCTCCGAAAAGTCATTAAATGCCATGAAAAAAAATAGCCCATATAATATCTAATATAACCTAATCAACCATTTTTTTCATGACTTTTAATGAATTTAAAAGTAGGTCCTGAGTTGATTTCATTCTGAGTTGTCCGCTCACCGATCTTGTTTGGCAGTGATTAATGGTTTCGAGTTAGCAATAAAATTGCTAAAACGCGTGATGATAAATTTAACAAAATTATGTACTTTTATAATTTCTTTTGTTGAGAAGTATTTATAAACTTTCAATAATGTCTAAGCAAAATAAGTGCGGAAAAAAATCTGAAATGTGTATATTTATTAAGTTCGTAAATAAAAAGACAAACAGAAGGATTTTCGTCACAAAACAGTTGTTTCCCAGATAATTTATTGAATACTGTATTATTATATGATTTATTTTAATTTTATTTTATGTTATTTTATTAGGAACATTTAGAGGTTAATAACATTACATGCATTAAATAAACAATAAATTATAATAATTAGGTTACAACCCAATAACAAATGTTCAAATCATGCCCAAATAATAAATAAAAAGTAAATAATTATTAATTTTTTTGCCTAATATTACAGAGATAGGAACTAGATAAATAATCTAAACACAGTCTATATATTGTGTGATACATAAAAGATACAGATAAGATAAGATAAAAAACAATGAAAGTAGAAAAAATAAATATATAAAAATAATGATGAAAACTGAAAAACACTAGATGTAGGATCGATTTGAAATATGTTTTGTATAATACAACATTTCGTTTGAAAATTAAACAAATCTGTGCAACAATCAGCGATAGGTATAACTTTATAACAATAAAAAAATCATATTTTTCCAAAATTTAAAAAGTAACTTTACTAGATAAAATAACAGAATTCAGAAATCAATTTTTTTTTTCGTAGAAAAAGTCCATACGTCTCAAATTCGATTAAAAAGCGATGAATTTCCAGTCGAGTCTGGCTTTACCACCTTAAATAGCGAACAGAAGACTAAATTATAAAAAAAAATATTAATGTACCTACTTCATTTTTCAAATGATATAACTTTTCGTCTTTTTTTTTTTTTTTTTACAGTGAATACCGCACAAGAATCTCAACTGCTCCCGTCTGGAGCCAGTGAGACTATGGCATCCCCAATTGGGGTATGTTGTGAGGCTGAAGGTAGTGGGGAGGGGAAGGAGGTGGGGAAGAGGAAGGTTGGGAAGTACCTGGCTATTCAGATCTGGTCACTAAACACGGCTAAAGCCATTTTCAAGCAACGTTTCAATTCTGAATGGTGGTCTTACACCAGGGCGATACTAATAGTATCTTCCACTCTGGAACATGCCGCAAATATACTATATATTATTTTAAATGAATTAATGGTGAAATAACACAAATTAATCAAATAAAATTTATTTGCGCATGCCGGGTTCGAACCCGCGACCTCTGGAATGTGAGTCAAGAGTCTTAGCCACTGGACTACGGAGGTCGTCAGACAACGTTAGAAATTTTTTTAAAGTAGCAGCCTAAGTATAATTTACTTAGTAACATGGCTCAACAGATGTCTCTAATCACTTATATATTCACTCGAATTTGTATAATTATTTTCATGTACATTTAGCAAAGTACAGGAACATATTTCCAAATACGAGAGCATTTTCCGCTTCTCTAAACGCGAATGGAAATATTTTAGAAATATAAATACTCATCCTAAACCACATTAAATTCGAATTAAACCCACATTAAACCGATTTCATAAAAGGCATTCGCATCAAATCGGCCTTTTGCCATTTTTCTGTATAGGCAAAACTGCGTATGACGTCATCAAACGGGGTCCTGTCGGCCTTTTATTTACCCAATTCGCATCCGGAAAAGATACAAAAAGAGAAACGACAATTGATAAAAAGGGAAACCTAATATAGAAGGGGTTTTTATGGAATTGTGGGTGGTTTGAACGTTTCTTGTATGGAGGTCCTGAATTGCCATGTACTCGAGGGTCGGGTTAAAAGAATTCAAACCGTTTTATACATTCACAGGCCATCGTCCTGTTAATCTTCTAATCGTTAGTACCCAACGATAGCACAGGACCGGACCTTATAGTCCCCTCTCAACACAACACTCAAAACTAATTACACAACTTTTTCAGAATGTGAATTTAAAAAATATATATATTAATCTAATCAATATTCATGAATTAATGTGTGATATTAATAAATTAATAAACAATATATTTTACAATGGTGTACTAACTAGGTGATATACTTTTTTTTACATAGAAAAATAATAATAACAACAATGTTTTATTCCAAGGAGGGGTGCAGGGGTGCCCGGGTTCATGGGGTGAGGTTTGTCTAGGTCTTCGAGGCGGATGACCAGGACATACTAAACCCCAGATTCCTACCCACCCCTTAAACACTTTTCCTTCCCAGAACTCTTCTCTCCTTCCTTTCCTTAAAAAAAAACCCTCCACACAGCATCCCCAAAGATGACATAGGCCCTGAGGGAAATTATGTTCCTCAGGGCCTCCTGCGTGGAGCTCATGTAAAAAAAAATCGTTTTTCCCAGAACTTCTTCTGCCTCCTTTCCCAACAAAGACTCTCCACACAGCATCCCCAAAGAGGTCACAGGCTCTGAGGATTTTTTCCTCCGTACCTCCCGTGTGGAGCTAATGTTAAAAAAAAATTAAAAAATTGACAGCTTTTATTAATTTTGGTAAACAAATATTTTGCTTAGTAACTATTGATTTTTTCAGCTCTTCAAACAGTTGGTATTGCTCATCCGAAAAAAATAATAACGATGTTCTTTTTTCTTCTTTTTAATCTGCAATTCGAGATCCCTATAAAGGTCCCTACCCTTCAATCATTTTCTGTTCGCTTTGTCATTAGTGCGTAGTCGAACTAGAAAATTTCTCGTCGTAAAGGTCAAACCCAAAGTAAATGAAGAACCGCGCAATCGAAAGACGAAATTCTAATATAATTGTACCTATGAATACAAACGGCAAGGCCGAAGGGATTGTGGATCTTGGAATATTTTAATGATGCTATTATTAACACCTTTTATTCGTAATGATTGCTGAATAAACGGACGTTATTCATTGTGGATGTTTTAACCCCTCAAGTCTCAACCATGTCTGATGGGCAAAATATTTCCGCTTTGGGATAAAATTCAAATAAATGGAACATTTCTGAATATATCCGAAAACTAAAAGCAATTTTAGAAAGGTGAGAGAATATACTGACCATTGTCATGCCATGGATGTGAGGCGCTGACACTGACGGTAAAGATGGCTGAAATGCTGGATACTTTTGAAAGAAAAGTGCTGAGAAGAATATGTGGACCCGTGAAAGAGGGTGAACAGTGGCGCATCCGGCACAATACAGAATTGTATGATATATATAAGGCACCTAACATCTCAACACATATGAGACTCCTCAGGCTGAGATGGGCTGGGCATGTACAGAGAATGCCGGATACACGAGTCCCAAAAAGAATTTTGACTGGACACCCAGGTGGAAAGAGAAAAGTGGGAAGACCCAAACTGAGGTGGGAAGACGAAGTAAGAGGGGATGCAGCACAGCTTCTCCAGGTACCAAATTGGAAGTCAGCCGCTGAGGACAGGAGGAGTTGGAGGCGACTGTTGCAGGAGGCCAAAGCTCGATATGGGCTGTAGTGCCATCGAAGAAGAAGAAGAAGAGAGAATATACTGTGAAAATTTTACGTATCAAAATAAACATCATATTAGGATTTTTTTCGTTATTTGTTTTTGGGGTGCTAAGCCGTCTTGCGCTACCTCCTTCTTTAGCCAACGTTTCTAACATCGTTGCAGTGTCCATCATCGGGGCAGATCTGGCAGATTCGGTAGATGTGTAATTTTTAGTGGTGAAATGTGTGCTTTTTTATTTCGAAGCGATACCGTGTCGCCAGCTCCACTAACTTTCACTGGTACAAATAACCGTGAAAAGCAGTGGCGTCATTGCCGGGGAACGGAATAGAAAGTACACTAAATCGTGGTATTTATTTGGGGCAAGTCGATGGAAGTGGCTCCATCTCTTAACGAATTCTAAAATTAGAAATCATAATGGTAAGAATTTTGTAATGGTAATCATTTTTGGAATTTAAAAAGTTTGCAAGCAAATATATAAAAAAGTTAAAGTTTTTTTAACTAAAATTATAGGCAAAGAAAAAAACAGGTACGTCTTTTATTAGACAAATGTATTATAAACGTTATTGTCAAAATAATTAATAAAAAATTCCCAAACTTTATAAATTTTTTTTCAAATTACCGTCCAAAACTCTGATTTTGTAAAGTTGTAAATTTTACTTATTTTGTAGTAAACTTTTAGATTTGAATATGAGTAGTGGTGTTTTCTCTTTCGAATACCGTTTTTTATCATTTTTCTCACTATCATAGTAAGTAGACACAACGATTACTATGAGACCCGTACGAATTGTTCCAGAAAGCGAACAAATTAGCCGGAGGGGTTAAAAGATACAGTGTGAGGAAGACAAATGAAAATTATTTTGAAAAAATAACAATACCGCGGTGAAGTGGTTTTGCCCTAGTTCTGGGCCCAAAATGGTCTGTGACCTGCAAATAAAAAAATATTTATGAGACGTGACAGTATTGTGGTGTTCTGTTATTTGAAGACACACTAGCAGATTCTCCAACACACTTGGATGGAGATAACTTCTTGGAATAAATAGAATCTGGTTCGTCATTTGGATTTATTTATGCTTCGCGTATACAATTGGGACTGCGGTAGTCTACCTAACTAGAAGCTAGCTATAATGGTTCTGGCGAGTGTTTTCTGAAACACGCCCTCTCAGCCTCTCCGATCCCCTGCCGAAGATCTTAGGCACTACGCGGCCTGCCATCTAGCGGAATCTACCGATAGATGATATCACCGCCATCTGTGTCTATTTAATGTTGATACTCTTAGTATCGTTCTGAGGTGGGGTATCGTCTTAACCCATTGGCCACAAACCCCGACAGCCTGCCGGGTGTGCGACTCAGGTACTTAACCACAAACCCCGGCACGCTGACGGGCTAGAGTAGGTACGTCAAAAAATGGAAAACGAGCACAATACTGACATTTTTCAATAAAATTTTACATGCCGAACACTCTGTAGATAATTAATCATTAATTTCATACAATTGGCAATAATATGTTTCTTATGTTTTTTCCCTGATATTTGTGTTCCAAGTTTTGTATGCAGCCAGCCGCCATTTAATTTCTTCGAAATTGCGAGTGGTTCTAGGCTTTTGGTAGTGACCCTGAACGTCCCTGATTGCTTTGAGGACTATCATAGACAATTATTTTAATAGTTATTAGTATACATGTATATAAAAACCAAAAATTATTATTGTTCGATTTAAGAATCCTATGTTTTTTTGTAACTTTTTGAAAAAAATGTGGAAAAAAACTGACGAAAAAAGGGAAGGTTATATTTGTAACCTTATTTACACATATTTAATATTAAAAAAAATATATATTTTTATGTTTTTCTTTACCATAATCCAATATGTAAACAAATTTAAAGAAATTATTTCATTTGAATATACGGTTCAAAAGTAACAATAGATTTAGTACACCAATGTAGGTTTTCAATTTTTGGTACAAAATTAATTCAGTGGTGAAGGCCAACTTTTTAGCTCATTAATTCTGTGGCCAATGGGTTAATACCATAAAAAATGGAAATTTTTCTTATTATAACTTATTACCATATAGGGATAGCCTGATTCTACCTACTCGTCCGTTATTTCGCATTATATTTCTTTTACGTTGGAAGCCAGTGAGACTATGACACCTCTAATTGGGGATGTTGTGAGGCTGATTATAGTGGGGAGGTGAGGGATAGGGGCACAGGAAGGTGTGGAACCTAGCTATTCAGATCTGGTCAC
This sequence comes from Limnephilus marmoratus, assembly GCA_917880885.1. NCBI lineage: Eukaryota > Metazoa > Arthropoda > Insecta > Trichoptera > Limnephilidae > Limnephilus > Limnephilus marmoratus. The sequence goes on along the minus strand of OU862919.1, from coordinate 23,605,513 downwards.
CAAACAAACACCTAAAGCCATTTCAGCAACGTTTTGATTTGATTCTGAAGGGTTATCTATCACCAGTGTGACACTGAAAGTATCTACTAACATGCCGCAAATATAACTAATGCATTGAGAAAAACCACTAATAAAAACTACTTTTGCACGCTAGGAATCGAACCCACGGACTTCTGATTCTAAGCCGAGGATCGTAACAATTCAACCATGGAAGACCGTTATGGAGATCGTTAGGATATAAAATATGACAACTTTTATTATATTTTTACAACTACATAACAAAAGCTCCGTATCTTATGACGGAAATATCGAAGCGAGCTCATAAAAGCTTTCAAGGAGCTTTCTGGTGTACTCTAGGTTAAGTTTAATTAGATTTAATGAAATCTATTATATTTCTAACCCATCTGCCCCTGGTTACACGCGATATAAAAGTATGACGCCCCTCCCAACTGCCGAATAAAACCGGCCATAGGTATTTGGACATCCGTTTGATACCCTCTAAATACACACACACACTCCCACTTCGCAACACCCACACCACCGCACCCCCCTAAATCAGGGGTCGACAGACCGCGGCTCGCGAGATGCATATGGCTCTTTTCGAAGGCATTTACCACACTTCATCACAATCTTCAATATCTGCTTCACCTCCACTCCAAAGCATCAGCAGAAGAGTATGGTAAACGGCTGCCAAATGAACTCGACAATTGCAATGCGTGTTCCCTACCTGCGTGCACCAGCTCCACGCAGGAAGCGCGGAGGGAAACAATTTCCTTTAGGGCCTATGTCATCTTTGGGGATGCTGTGTTTGGGGTCTTTAGGGAAAGGAAGGAGAGGAAGTTCTCAGAAAGAAAAAGGTATTTGAGTTGGGTAGGAATCGGGGGTCAATGTCTAGGATTGATGCACGGTAATATTCTAACATAGGTATTTACATATAATTCAAATAAGAAAACTTGTACAATGTGTCCTTAGAACGGGGTACCCCAGTAAGGATACATTTTCTCTAAAAAACTGTAAAACAAAGAAAAAAAAATAAATAAAAAATAACAAAATAAAAATATGAGAATATGAATCCATCCCTCCCACTGCGGTGCAAGGCGATGGGTAGAGAGTGGTGGAGTGTGTAACTCAAAAACGGCTGGGAATTCTAAAATTACGTTAGAATTAAAGTTGTAGATAATTTTATGAGCTTTCATTTATACAGGAAATTTTCCACTGAAATTCACCGTTTTCGAGATATAAGCGGAAACCCGAAAAGTGGGACCTTCTCCTCCCCCCTCCCTAGTCCACCACCTAGACGTCAGGACTTTTTTGGTATGTTCACACCCTAAGTACCCTGAACAATTTTCTGAAGGAATCGCCTAGGTCGCTGCTCACGCACTCTACAACTCCTTCCTTGACTGGATTATTAGACATTATTGAAAAAAAAATAGTTTCAAATAAAATTATTTTAAGAATTTCAACTCGAGTTTGGTCATCTTTATAGCAGCCGAAAACACAAGTTCCAAGCCAATTCATTCCGGCTTCCGGCCCAAACTGCGGCCTAGAGAGGACGTCTCCGTGAACGCTCTTCACAGCAAAATTTTGATGTTATCATTTCGGTAAAATTTGTCACAATAAGAAGTCTCAAGTCCTCAAGCAGTCTCTCCCGATCCCGCCCGCCACACAGCGAGCAAACCAATCGCCACCAAAACCTAGATAAACCTCGCCCGAAGAACCCGGGCGCCCTGCTAAATCAACGAAAGTAGCGAATCACTTGGGGTGATCTATGGCAGGGGTGTTGGTTATCTAATAAATGGTTTATGGGGCGGCGGTACCCATACCCGCCTCCCTAATTGGATCACTTATTTTATAAGCAGTGCATCGAGCTGCCGAAACTTATTACTCTCAAATATTTTAATGTTTGTAGAAATTCTGTTTGATTTGTAGGATGCTGTTTAGTTAACCCTTTCTCATCCAAATTAATTCCTACAGATGTAACAAATAAATAACATACATATGAATGTGTACTTGAAATATTAGTTTTTTTTAACTGATAGTTTAGGAAATATTCAACGTCATTTTAAAATGACAGTGGTTCTGAGAGGTAAATTATGTATTACTATAAAAATGAACCATGTTCTGCAAAAAATATTTTTCAAAAATACATCAATTAAAGACAATATCATGTTGTCTACTTTTCACATGAAATTATTATTGATGTGTTCTTCTCATCAAAACACATAATAATTTTTTTTTTTTTCATAAGAAGCAATTACTTTGTGGTTAGACATTATATTATAAAAATAAAACAAACACTTTGTATTTAACCACGAATTTATTATTTTATATATCAACCGGTTTCGCTACAACCTAGCTTCTTCAGGATATAACAATGACTGAATTATTATTATATCCTGAAGAAGCTAGGTTATAGCGAAACCGGTTGATATATAAAATAATAAATTCGTGGTTAAATACAAAGTGTTCGTTTTATTTTTATAATAAATATATATATTATCAGATAAAATAGTCATACAAAATAGTCAAATAGTATAATCTCAAGCGACCAGTGTCTTTTTGAAATGACACGATACTTTAGGATGCTAAAAACAAATATTTTATCAATGTTTTTGTTGTATTTTCATTATAATATGAAAGAATATACGTTTTACTGTAAATAAAAATGGAAAAAAAATTGAAAAAAACATAAATACCTTGTCCTTTTTAATACTGCAATTTCCTCGGATCATAGCTTTTCAAAAGGTATGTTCAACGATTCTTGTTTACGATATGAAGTGTGTACGCAATGCAGCCAACGCAATTAACCCAGCGTCAGTACAGTTGGGTCAATTTGACCCGCGCCAGTTTAAAATTAGCTTATTTCTTAGAATTTTTGTGCGACGTTTCCACACTTCTCAGTAGCTGGAGCTAACAATCTCCCCTCCCCGCTGGCTATCGCTGTTCAGTGTTGTAGCGGCCGCGACGGTGGATAGACGTGGTTAAACCCGAAAAAGGTAAATATGACCCAACCATACATTTGGTATCGTAATTTCGCGCCAATTAATAACTAAACATTACATTCGACAATTGGTTCACCAGCTATGAATTAGTAAACCACTTGCTTCAAGAACACAAACTGACATCTGTAGGCACTGTTCGCAAAAATAAAAGACAAATACCCGAAAACTTTACGAAAACAAGGGGAAAAGAAATAAACTCGTCGACTTTTGGTTTTCAGAAAGATATCACGATCGTTTCACATATTCCGAAAAAAAAATAAAGTGGTTTTACTTATGTCGAGCTTGCATCATGATGACAGTATTGATACAGATGTAGGTAGATACCGGCGACAAAAAAAAATCTGAGATAAATACATTTTATAATGTGACAAAAGGTGGAGTATATTATATATATACTCCACCTTTTGGTTGAGTATATAGAGTATATTATTCGTAGTCCTACTATAAATCTCATTCATATATATGATATTAGTTCACATTTTGAGAAAAAAAAATTAAGTTTTATTTAAATTTTATAACTTTAAGACGGAGATTGTCTATTTTGTTAAAATTTTACTATACTTTTATAAAAATGTCATTAAAAGATTGTTTTATATGAAGTTGTTTTATTTTACCCAAAATCTCGTAAACAAAATAGTTTTTAATCAAATTATTGCAATATGTTACTAAATTTCTTTTAAATATTGATATCAAATACAGTTTTTAATTCGGGTCTCCTAGACCCAACCCTACTATCGTTGTTACATATTTTAACTGTACTGACGCCGGGTTAAAAGAATCAATGTTGCTAGGAAGGATTCACTAAATTGTTTGTAAAAAACCGCAAATAAATTGGTTCAGTAGACTCTTGTTAAAAATATTTTAAATTTCGCGTCATTTAAAAAAAACTCTGGTTGAGAAAGGGTTTTAATATTTCGCTCTTCTCAGTGGAAAGTCTGCCGACCCCTGCTCCACACGATCGCTTATTTATGGTCATGCGTGTAAAGAGACATACCCATAGGCAGTTAGTACAAACGCCTGTGTAGGTACCCATAAGGTATGGTACTATAGCCGTATTCGTACCTATTCGCTACCCCTTTTATGTTTTTATTAAGGGTGTTTTATTGTTGGGTGAAAATTCTACTATTGATTGATTGAACGGAACTGTGGAAAAGCATGACGAACATTTTTAAAAATGAGGTTTTCTGTGTGGTATCGAAAAGCAATTCATTTTTAACCTGACGATTTTTTTAAATTAAGTTGATATTTTGTATGAAATGCAATGAATATCATTATCATTACATCATCATTACATGGTATAAAATGAAGTCGCTCAAAATGTATGTGCGCGTTAATCTTTTAAACTACGCAACGGATTTTCATACGGTTTTCACCAATAGATAGAGTGATTGAAGAGGAATGTTTATATGTATAATACATGTAAATTATTATTATTATTATTTTTTTTTATTTATTTATTTTAGCATATAAAATATAATATACATTTAGATAATGTAGTAATTTGCGTACATGTTCATTTTAAAATACGTTAATACCACTCTTCCATGGAAGCATTAGCTTGTGTCTGGAAGAGTAGTGTACATTTTTAATGCTATATTTAAGTTCTTAAATTACAATGTGAATGTAAAAAACAATAAGTTGTAAGTTCGGTGATATGTAAATAGTTGCTAAAAACAATACAAAATTTAACTTATTTTAAGAACAGAGTATCACTTGGAAACTGAGTTATAAGTAGTTGTTCTTGAGATTAGATTAGTCGGAAACTTTTTTTTTAGTTTTTTTTTATATTATCTTTAAAATATTTTTTAACAGTGTTTATTAATTGGATTTTATCATTAATTTTTCTAATTTCATCCGGTAATCGGTTGAAAATAAGTCTTCCTTGATAAGTATAATAATTTTTTGCAAAGGAAGTGTTTAATTTTGGGCATGAGAAAATATATTTATGTCTAGTACGGTTTTCAGTTATAAATTGATAATTTTCTTTTTCTTTTATAGTTTGAATCAATGCATTTCTATTGTATAGATCTTTGAAAGATGGTACTTGGAATTCCTTAAATAATTGATCCGTTGGGTAGTCAGAAGGTTTTTTCAATATGATTTTAATTATTAGCCTCTGCACAACTTCAATTGGGGAAAGATTAGTTTTGTATGCGGATCCCCAGCTAATGATAGCATATTGTAAAGTTGATTGAACCAAAGCGTAATATATTAGATATAAGTTTTTTTACAGATAAAAAATTTCTGATTCTTAAAAATATATAAATCAATTTTCTAATTTTTTTTACAACTTGACAAATTTGTTCCTTCCATTTCAAATTTTTATCGATAATGACTCCTAAATATTTGATTGTGTTTGTTGTTTTTAATATTGTGCAGTTTTGGATACAATAATTTTTAATATGTGTTTTGGAATTATCATGGATGATGATGTCAATGTTTTTAGGGGTATCATTTTTGTGTATTGCAAATGGAATTACAAATGTTTTATCACCATTTAGTGATAGTAAATTTACGTCACTTTATTTATTTTAAATTTATTTAGTAAATTTATATTAGAGAAAAGCCGAGAAATTCAAAGAAAACATATTTTTGTGCGATTTAAAACGGCTGGCGGGCCGTACTGTGGTCACTTTTGAAATTCGTTCTACGGAAGAAATTGGAAAATAGATGTCCAAGAGTAAGTAGGTATTTGATTTGAAATATTTTATTTGGTAAAGTCGCTCAAAATGTATGTGCGCATAGATCTTTTAAACTACGCAACGGATATTTATGCGGTTTTCACTAATAGATAGAGTGATTCAAGAGGAAGGTTTATATGTATAAAAACATGCTTATTATAGTAGAGAAAAGTCGAGAAATTCAAATATTCAATTCAGGCAGCGGGCAGCGGGCAGCGGGCAACGGGCAGCTGGCAAGCGGGTGGTGTGGATTTTATAAAGCTTGGGTAATGGCGTTGTGTTTCGTTAGCCACAGCAACGTGTGGCCGTGTCTGCTAGTTAATTTATAATTTTAAACTAATAATTAATTACATATCGATAGCGGAAATATTAAATGTTCTAAAGGACAATAAATCCATAAAAATATAATTTTTCTCCCTTATTTTCTCTCTCGATCTAACTAAGTAAAATAAGCGTCTTTTTTACGACGTGTATTTCAAGAGAATTTTTTTCTGAAAAATTAAATATAGTTATTAAGGGAAAGAAAGTTCCAAAAAACGTTAAGTATTCTGATGTATTCAATGTATATATATATATATATATATATAAAAATGAATCCCAGTTTCCCTTGGTAACACCATAACTTCAGAATGACTTTACCTATTTCATTCAAACTTTGGGAATTTGATGTGTGCATGCCTGCGATGGTTTTTATATACAATAGTGAGTTCTGGCATCATGAAATTATGAATTGTTAACCGTTCTTCTGATTACGATGAAACTTAGTGAGTTGTTGTGAGCAAAAAAAAGGCAGTGCCCTGACGTACTAAACAAAAATCCATCAATATTCGAATGGATTTTTTTACATGAGCCGCACACAGGAGGCCCTGAGGAAAATAATTTTCCTCAGGACCTCCTGTGTGGGGCTCATGTAAAAAAAGAATCCATTCGAATATTGATGGATTTTTTAATAATTTTCCTCGGGGCCTATATCATCTTTGGGGATGCTGTGTGGAGGGTTTTTTAAGGAAAGGAAGAAGAGGAGAGTTCTGAAAGGGAAAAAGGTTTAAGGAGTGGGTAGGAATCTAGGGTTCATTGTGTCCTGGTCGTCCGCCTCCAAGACCTAGACAAAACTCATCCCATGAACCCGGGCACCCCTGCTAAATCACCAAATAACAGTAACGCGAACCACTTGGGGTGACCTACGCCAGAGGTGTTGGATATCCAATAAAGGTTCCCCGGGCGGTGGTATCCATTCCCGCCTCCCAAATTGATTAAAATAAGACCGGATTCTTCTGATCTTTGCCTGTTTTTTGTTTGAAGCAATAAAAGAACACTGTACTCTGGCGAAAATTAAAATAAAATAACCTTTTCTCTATTAATATAACTATTTTCAGGTCGTACGTTGTGGAAGATTCTATGGCATTCATTCAATAAAGAAAGCAAAAGTGAAATTCAAATAAGTAGATGTATTTAATTTTTTTTTTTAAATGTAATATACCTAATATGATTTATTTAAGTGGGTAGGTATTTAATCACCTACTTACAAAAATCTTACGAATTCAGAGGAAGTTTTGGCTTTGTTGTATTAAATAAGAGAAAAAAAGTGATATTCAGATAGACGATGTTTTTAAAAATTATCGGGTGAAGACTGGTAGTAAAGGTAGTTTAAATTAATATTTTCTAATCAAATTTGAGTTACTTTAACCGTATAATTTAATTGATAATATTTTGTTATAAAAAAACATGACGGACATAAATTTACTAACTCTTTCTACTTCTAATTATCAGATTTACTATTTCAAATTGAGTGGTGTTTGTACTTCCACCATCCAGAAGACTAGAGATGGAGAGAAACGCGGCACGGACACGGTAACGAACCTTCCACCGGTTAACATTACATTATTCAGCGTTATTTTTTTTTGTGTTCCATAAAAGTCGCGAGTAATAAAAGTAGTCAATAAAAATAGGCAATTATAGATTGTGAGAGTGAGAAAAAATTGTCATCTTAATTTTAAAGGAGAAAATCTATTTGCTGGAAGCAGGTAAAAATTCTTAACTCTGGGCTTCATGAGAATTGAAAATCTGTTCGATTTTAGTTTTCTAGACCATCGGTACTTATTTCCACAATGATTTACTTTGTATCAAATAAACATTTATCAGTCAAAAAATAAACAAGTAAATTTTTTGAATAAAATGCAATAAATACGATGTCTAGTAAAACTGAGTTTTAAAAAATTATTATATTTATTCAAATTCATAGATAACTTTGTATTAACCACTTAATTATTTACAAAAACCGACATGCTTCGTCAGCAAAGCTGACTTCTTCAGGGTTTTGATAGAACTAATTTTAAAAATAGACATACATAGGTAATTCAGAAAAATAATAGACAAAAACAATAATAAAATTTTAAAAGAAAATAATGTGTAGGAGACGAGGGGCAATTGAGAACAAATAAATATTTAAAAGGGGAATAGATTTAATAATGGGTCATTTAAAAACAATTTTTGATTATTAATAATATTTAAATTTGCATTAACACTCTTTCTAATCTCTAAAATTTCTAATTTATCCAACTGAATGCCATTGATATTACAATGTATTAATTCTATTCCACTGTTAAAATTAAAGGTATGACTAGTTTCTATTAAATGGTTGGCAAACTCCGAGAAACTATTATTATTTAAAGCTTTCATATGCTCTTTAATCCTTATTTCAAAGTTTCTCGAAGTTTTACCTATATAAAAGAAATCACAATGATTACATTTCAATTTATAAATTCCAGATTTTTTCATTTTTGAGTCTCTATCTTTATTATTTACTATGTAATTTTTAAGTCTATTGTTTGCATAAAATACAGGAATAATTTCATTAGGTACATTATTTTTTATTGAATTAGAAATTTTATTATTAAAATACATCATTTTCCTCCAATTTTTCTCTTCTTTATCCTTTTGTACAGGGTAGATATATGATGTAAGGAAATTATTCTTGTATTTTTTTTATATTTATGTAACGTTCTTGAGAAATAAAAATATTTCGCTTAAAGAATTCCGATTAAAACAAACAGAATAAGAATTCCACTTAAAAATAACTTCAAGAAATTGTTACTGACATTTACGTAAAATCAATTTCAGATCACAACGTCTTTACATCATGAGTTGTAATAATTATATATCAATCGTCAAATTGATTTGTGAGACATCTCCAAACACTAAGTTTTGAAATAATGAATGCTCACCACAAAGCAAATATTATGTACCTACATTCTTTTGTTTGTGTTTTTCGTATTAAATATGCTATAAAATAACACCGGGAAGCATAACGGTTCGGTAGATTAGTATGACATTTTGTTATTCTCCATTAGTAATCCGGAAAACATCAATTTATTGTTTAATTCACTACGAGTTTTTCCCCTTTATGATTTCTTTGGTAGTGTTTAACTCTCGACAGGTAAAGATGCCAAAAATAACGTCCGTAACCATGTGGGTCGGCCGATGACCCCATGCATTTTTATGTCTTATGGGCATTTAAACCATAGAAATCCCCTTTTCTTTTTTTTTGTTATTTGTCCATTTATGGCAGGAAATATTACCTACATTTGACAAAATATTTTATCCTGCGATCAACGATTTTTTCACATTTTGTTTTAACGGTATATTATGTATTAATCTTTTGCACAGGAATACCTAAAATACTAAAAATATATTTCATGTATTTTATAAGAAGGATAGTAATTTTGGGGTCTACCTTGGGCCCCAGTTGACTGCGGGAGAGTTAAAATAATCTGAGTTTTTTTTTTTTACATTAACTTCACTCAGGAGGCCCTGAGAAAAATAATTTCCCTCAGGGCCTATGTCATCTGGGATGCTGTGTGGAGGGTCTTTTTGAGGAGAGGAAGGAATGAACATTGGTCTTGAAGAGACCCATGTTGTAGGAAGGAGGAAACACAGAGGACGGAAAATCATTCCACATCCGAGCTGTTGAACACAAGAACGAGTCGAAGAAATGACCCGTTCTCATGTGACAAATGTCAACCGTGTACAAATGTTGGGCACGCGTTTCGCGTGTTTCCCGACTATGCACCGGTGCCGAAGGGATCAATGACGCTAGTTCCTCGGAGCATCTTCCATTATAATACCGATAGAACAAGGATAGCATTCCTACCCGACGCCTGTGCTCTAAAGATTGTAATCCGTCTGTTAAGATGGGAGAATCTATTAAGCGGACCGCCCGTTTTTGCACAGAGACGAGGGTATTTTTCAGGTATTTTGGAGCTCCAGACCAGAGGTGGCTGCCAAATTCAACCGTGGGGCGTACTTGTGATTTGTACAGGGTTAGCAGTTGTGTACTATTAAGTTACCTGCTGGCCCTGTACAGTACGCCCAATTTTTGGGAGGCTAACTTTACTCTGGCTTCGATGGAGCCCCCATACTGAGCTGGTCACTTAGGGTTACACCAATCATATCAATGGAGGGCCTGTTCGGAAGATTGCTACCGTTGAAAGATACTAGATTTTCATTTCGATCCCTTTTAGGCGTAATCAGACAAGATTGGGTCTTTGAAACATTAAATTCAGTATTGTTAAAAATAGAGGGTACACTTTTACATTTTTAACTGCATCAATCAATTCAAATTTATATTTTTCGGAGATCTTTGACCAATCAGCTGGACGATTGATGTACTAGTTATGTTTTATATAATCAGTTGCAACTAGTTTACGTAATTAAAAAATAGAACTCATTTTTATAATTTAGTAACTTAGTGAATTTACACAATTAATTAATATAATGAATTTGTGTAGTTAATTAATTAAATTAATAATTAAAAATTATTATAAACATAATTAATATATTTATTTTTAATTGAATTTATATAATTATTGAATCCAATTAAGTTATGTAATTAATTAGTATAATAAATGTATGTAATCAATTAAAATAATTTAAACATTTTTTAAAAGATACCTTTCTCCGAATTGTTTATTGTGAATGTTTTTTTAAGAACATTTAAATTTTTTTTTCGAAAATATTTCTTTGCGACCCTAATCATTGTATTTTAGCAGCCTTTTCCATTTAAAACGCATCCCCGTGAATAATAATTTCAGTAGGGACTTCATAATATATCCTAATAGACACGTGGACCGGAAGGCACACAGCGTCCTGGAACAAACAGAAATCCCCCCCCCCCTCCCTCTACCCACCCCCACAGGGGTGGAAAAATCTTTATGAAAAAGCAGCACCAAATGAAACAAAAAGTGAATCTGCCCGTGGTCGTTCAAAGTGAAAGGCGCGGTACCTACTGGAGAGGTGAGCTTGAATCTGTGTGGATACAGCTGAATAAGATGAGATTTTGAATATGTCGTTTGATCGTGATATTATTTATTTTATTTTAAAACCACATTCACAGTTAACATAATCAATAATAAACATACATTGTAAGTATTTTTTTAAGTAATAACAACATTTTTAAATTGTTGTATATTCAGTTGAAAAATATTTGTCAGGGGATAAGTAATTTAGTAATAGAATCATTTTTCCGATCGGCATTATTAATGATATTTTTTTTTATTTTTTTTTATGTTTTAATTTTTTAATTTTTTTTTTATGTTTTAATTTTTTTATTCTTAGTATATTTACATTACAAAGGTACAATATATTGTCCTCCACACTAGAATTTCACCTGTGTTGTAGAGGTCATTTTTCAGTTGAAAATTATAAATTGTGAATACGTAGTGAAACAAAACAGTGTTCATAATTAATATAAAAAAGAGAAACAAAAATTAAAATATAAAATCGACTTCAATTCGAAAAAATTATAAATTTAAAGTTAAAAGGGTAGTGGCCAGGTCCTTTTGTGTTTTTTGTATTCAATAATATTAGTTTTTTTTTTTTTAAAGAAAGACAAACATTCCCGGGTTACGAATAACCCAACAATGTTTGAAAATCTCCTACTACCACCACAGAAAGCCGAAAATGTTGCTTGTGTTGTGATGGAGGACTTAGCCAGCCGAGGAATTGAACACGCGACGCCCGGATGGGATCCAAGCGCTATGCCCACTCAACCACTGACCAGTCAAATAGTTGTTTTATATTGTGTCAGAAGAGAATTATATAGTTTTGTAGCACGGTATCTGTAGTGTTTTTGTCCAAGGGATGTGTTTGTTTTTGGTATTTGTAGTTGGTGTGCATGTCTTGTTCTAGTATTGCGAAAATTTTGTGAATGTGTTGAAGTATTTTTGTTATTAGTTTTTGGGATATTATGCCATGTTGCGCTACCTCCTTCTTTAGCCAACGTTTCGGATAGCGTTGCAGTGTCCATCATCAGGGCAGATGTGTGATGATGGACACTGTAACGCTGTCCGAAACGTTGGCTAAAGAAGGAGGTAGCGTAACACGGCATAATATCCCAAAAACTAATAACAAAAATACTTTTGGCCGTGAAAATCTAAAATCGTATGTGTTTAAGTGTTTAAGTTCTTGTAAAGGAAAGTTAGTATTTGTTTTGAATATGATTTTTTTAATTTTCAGCACTAGGAATTTTTCGAATATGGATATATGGGTGTTAGTATTGGTAGTTTAAGTAGAACTTTTATTAGGGTTTTCTGAGCTTTAAACAGTGTATTAATGTATTGTTTACTGGCACAGCCCCAGACAATAATGCTGTACTCCATTATGGATTGAGCCATTGCGAGGTATATATTAAAATTACATTACAAATATAATAAAGTTTAATTCTGTATTTGGGAACAACAAGAGTTCTGAGCCTGAACGCTATTGTGAAGTTGTCGGGAACATAAAACTCAAATTTTTGTATAGTATCGGGAAAACAGATATTACCGTTTAGAAGATTATATGCTGTTGTCAGCAAAGTAGTTTTCCTTCTATCGGCGAGGATATTAATACCCAGCAAATGCCTGACAGAGAGGTTGATGGAAACAATCAGGGATAATATTAATATCCAAAGTCTCTAAGATATAAGTATTTCAGAAACTTCTTTTGTACTTTCTCTACAATTAGAGAGTAAGTTAAATTCACTGGTATAATTGAGCCGCTTTTAAAAATGCTACGAACTAAATTTTACGCACACGAATAGCGGCTAAGCTGCAATGTAAAATTGTAAAAATGCTTGGCATAAATCCTAAAGCTTTGCTCCATATCCTTTCTGTATGGACATGAAATCAAGTGATTCCCAAATCTCTAGAAATAACAATTTTGTAGTTATGATAGAACATTTCTTAAAATTAAATCCTAATTTATTGGTGTGACTCCATTCGACGATATAAATTATATCGCTTTGTAGCTGCAAGAACTTATTTTCCAAATATTTTATTAAAAGGAATAGTTTAATGTCATCCGTAAATAAGAGAAATTTAGAAAACGTTATGAAATGGTATTAATTAAATGCGAGAAAAGTACAAGTACAAGATTTAATCCCTGTGGAACTCCAGAGTTTGTGATGAAGTTAATTCAATGTTGTGATTAAACATTGTTACGCTTTTTTCTTTTGGAGTCTCGCTTTTAATGATCTCCCGCATTTTATATTATTTGATGGCATCTGTTAATATTATATACTGATAATGGATATTGGATACTGCAAGGTAGTTCGCAATATTGCCTTGAAGGAGGATAAATTGCACATGCCTTCATAAATACCCCAAAATTTTTGAGTGTGAGAGAGTGCTAAGTTTGATAAATTCGACATCATCGATGTTGTTTTGTCCAAATCGATTTTTTATTTGTTTTTCGAAAATACGGTTTTTTATAAGAAGATTTTCTGTAAATTTCAGTTCGATATTGCACTGCACCGATGTTCTAAAAATCTTCATACAAAAAAACCGAATTTTCGAAAAAAAGATTTTTTTACTAAAAACATCAATAATTCCATATTTTTACATTAGCACTTAAGCACTCCCAATAGCCACGAGCTGACACTAGTGACGGCCCGTTTTGGGGGTAGTGTGGCTGATTATTTAGTTTAATAGTTAAAAAAAATATTGACAAAAAATTTCAGTTCAGAATTATTAAATTCTCATGAAAATACTATAGCATTTTGTAAACGTTGTCATGGTATTATTTGCTATCACCCACAATCAGAGATATTCTGTCAAAACATCAGCACTCCAATGTCCAATCCACAGCTTTCCAAAATAATCAAAATATAAACTCCCTTTTGACATTATAAAATACAAATCCTCTAACAAATATTATTTCTCTCTACTGCTCGCTACAAAAAGCACCCTCCAGTACAAGCGGGCTAACTAGTAAACAAGGGCCGGAGCATATGGTGCTGGTGCTAGTAGGTGGTAGGTAGGCACTAGGCGGTAGCAGTAGGCTGTTGGCTGAGGGCTCTAGGTAGGCTCCGCGGCTACTGGGAACAGGGTACAACTCGGGGGTAGGACCTCGCATTTCCACTACCCACTCACCCACAAAGGGGTGACTTTCTCTCTTATTTGCCCGGTGGTTCTTCAACGGTTTTTGTTGTGCAGAATTTACTTCCATGCTAGCAACAGGCAGAAGGTGTTTCTACATTAGTAAATACGTTCATACGGGATAATTACAAATTGTATGTATATTAAAACTAGATACTTAAAGGTTTACGCTTCATAGTGTTATAAATCATTGAAAATAAATCATCAACACTTTTTTCATTATTTTTTTTTAATCCTGCTGGATTAAAAAAAAATTGAAAAATAAATAACCAATTGTGCTATCGAAACCATTTTGAATTATGCCATTCTGGTTAATTTTATATTCCTTGAAAATTATCAATATTATTTTTATTTTTTTTCGACAGCATAAATCCTCCTTATTTGTTGTGATTAAATTTAGTTTGTAGAACTTCATTTTAAATTTGATTTCTTTTATATTATTATTACTTACGTAGTATAAAATGAAGTCGCTCAAAATGTATGTGCGCGTTGATCTTTTAAACTACGCAACGGATATTCATACGGTTTTCACCAATAGATAGAGTGATTGAAGAGGAGGAATGTTTATATGTATAATACATGTAAATTATATTAGAGAAAAACCGAGAAATTCAAAGAAAACATATTTTTGTGCGATTTAAAACGGCTGGCGGGCCGTACTATAGTCACTTTTGAAATTCGTTCTACGGAAGAAATTGGAAAATAGATGTCCTAGAGTAAGTAGGTATTTGACTTTCCCTTTTCAAATATCCAGTGTTGCATTGCAAGCATTGTATAATTAGTGGCGAGTTAATTAGTTTATATGTATAATACATGCTTATTATAGTAGAGAAAAGCCGAGAAATTCAAATATTCAATTCAGGCAGCGGGCATCTGGCAAGCGGGTGGTGTGGATTTTATAAAGGCTGGGTAATGGCGTTGTGTTTCGTTAGCCACAGCAACAAGTGGCTGGGTCTGCTAGAATTGAATAATATTATTATGCTAATAATATAAACATTATTATATTATAGATTCCTCGACAGACTAGGTCCTCCATCACGACACAAGCAAATTTTTGCTTACTGTTGTGGTGGTGGGAGATTTTCAAATATTGTCAGGTTATTCGTACCAGGTAATGTTTGTCTTTAAAAAAATCAATTTATAATAAACAAGTTCTGCCATGTAATTTATTATTATGCGTGACACCTGTTTCGCCTTTCGAAGGCATTATCAAACTGGTTAGGCCACTTATAGACGATGTATTTATATTATTTCTAGACAGGTGTTTACGATGAAATAAATATTGCTTCTATTTTTATTAACTATGCCCTTATTAATTTTCGTGTATTACCCATCAAAAGTTTGACAAATATTTGAACATGGCTTAGGAGCGTTTAACCAGCCAGTGACCGAAAATCCACATTTCGTAGAAAGTTGTTCTTACGATCGTGCAGGGCGGATACAATGAGAAAGATTAACTCCGGGTCGCTAAACACTAAAACTTGTTTGTGAATGATGGAATTGTGAAATTACACAAATAAATCTAATAAAATTTAATTGCACCCACCGAAATCTGAACCCGCGACCTCCGGGTCGCTAGTCGAGAGCCTTAACCCACGACCATGAAGGCCAATAACTCGATATTATTTTTCAGGCAAAAAGTAATTATTCTTCCTAAATCCATTCATCCCGTACTATTTCGATATAATTGATGGAAACGGATTAATTAAAATGTTTAACCAAAAATAATACCAACAACCTCACATTATTTGCTTTACTTTTTGACTAAAAAAAGATCATTTAGGTTTTTTTTTTTTGTTTATTTATTTATTTTTTTTTTTTTTTTTAGTTTTATCAACCACAGTTTGATAATGCCTTCAGAGGGCGAAACAGCTGTAACTCATAATAATAATTACGAAGCAGAAGCAGAACTTGTTTATAATAAACTGTTTTTATACATTGAATAATAATATTATTAAATATATAAAATAAATTAAAAATTAAAATGGAGTTCTACAAAATAAACTTAATAACAATAAATAAAAAAATTTAAAAAAATGTATCATTTAGGTTGGTTGGGTATTTTGGCCTCAAATCTAAAATGATGTTTTGTATGAAAAAGGTAGCCTTCGAACTCCTTTTGCAGATGACATAAGGGTGAAATTCACAAGTACAATTTCGTCGGATGCCGTCTGTCTTAAATCATGCAAAGAAAAACATCGCAAAAACGAATGTTGTATTTCATTTCAGTCATAAACATATTATAAAATGTTTCTTTGCTACACTATTTGTTGTGTCTCTTAACTTCCATATATTAGACAACTTGACAAGTGTCATATTTCTTTCAATAAGTTTAAGGTTCGTTTGGTTACTAGTTTGTTTATTGGTTATCGTGAATATTTTCATAATATTATACTGGATGGACGTACTTACTGGGCTAGATTCTAAATAGTGCTGGCGCATCGGCGGCATGACAGCGAACATCTGTCCTATCTTACAGGAGCCTTCGGCCATCGTTGTAACCATTCGTGACTAAGACACGAACGGCGTTAGATGGTACTTTTCTGGTTATATGAAAGTAACTGCCATCTGTTGGGATGTGATATATCAACCTAACCTAACCTATTAACATCGATTGAAATATGCTGAAACTACGTGGATAATCATTATGCTACATTGTTCAACAAAACCAAACCCGAAAAGGGGCTCGTAAGTAGGCGATTTGCACTTCAAACTATTTTTATAGGCCTGACACCAGAGCTTATTAAAATACCTCCTAAAAAATGCTCAATAAATTCAATGGCCAAGATTTCTTCTACTCGCAACTTTTATTTAAAGCATCCATAATATTTCACAGTCATCAAAATTTCAAACCCAAAACACATGACTTTGCATGATTTTTCATTACTTTGAAATGCATCGCAAGATATTATCCAAAATAATAACTTGGAAAAAGTTTTCCACAGTTTGACAACCGCCCACCTTTAACCTAAGCCAGTATGGGCGCTGATTACGCATTACGCACTTAAAATGCGGCCTCTCGTTTCGCGCGTATTCAAAAAATAAGTGTGGACTGGTCCAGGGGGGGGACTCTGGGTGTCCGGGGGGCAGGGGGGTTGGTCCATGGCCGGGAGGGATTGGGAAGTGGGAAATGCGGTGGAGGAGGGGGAAGGGGGACAGGGGGCCGGGTGATCATCTGACGTATGACGGAAAAGCGCGGAAAGTCAGTGAGCATCGCGGTCAGCGGACATGATTTCCGGCTTGTGTATTTGACTGGAACGTTGTCAGATGGATAGTGTTTTCAAGTTGAATATTTTTTGAAACACGTAATAATGTCGTTATCTATAAATGGTTTTAAAAAATGGATTAAGAAATCTGTATACACTATAAAAAAAATCGGCATTATTGAAATATTATATTTTTTCAAAAAATGTTCAATAAAAATAGATGTCCATTTCACCGTTTATATTTATATATCACCGAATTGAGTTGAACACAGTACTCACATAGATAAATTACTTGATATAGCATATTTAAAGCTTGTTTTCGGAAAAAAAATAGTCGGGTCGCTTTCGAAATTTCGAACGCGTGACGTAGCTTAAAGTAAAATATTGCCACTTGTATTTATTTATTTATTAATTTTTTTATTTATTAATTTTCAACGCCCTGAAGACAAGTTTATGATACAGAGACAGTTTTTTTTAATAAAAAGATAAACTATAAAAACATAACAAGTAAACATCATATGAAAGGTAGGCATACAGATAAATTTCAGAAAAGATAGTGCATTACAATAAAAGAGAAAGTTTCTATGTTGTGAATGGCATAGAAAATAAATTAGTAGGTATGTCAGTAATTACAAAATTTACAGGTGACTCGATTAAATGTCATAAATAATACATGACAAAATGCAAGATACATAAAAAGAAAACCATTAACAAGTTTTTACAAAGAGATAGAAATTCACAAATATATGCAATAGACCCTACGTGATGCTCCTTAGATATCAAAATATTCTACATAAAAATATTGTTCAGATATTTCTTGAATAACGGTTAACTTGTATTAAATACATCGATATTAGAGGTGTATTTGTTCCCTAGTGTGTGTAGTCGAGAAATTGATGCGTGTGTGTGGTAGTTGGTTAGAGAATTATTGTTGCAGAATAATATGTTTTGCCTTGTCGCTCGAGTTGGTACCTTAAAGTCAATGAGATGCAGGAGTTCGCAACAATCTAATTCGGAGTGAATAATTTTAAACAAAAAAGTTAGGTCGTTTATTTTTCTTCTGTTTTCTAAGGAATGCAATTTAAGTGTATTTAGTAAAGATGTGTAGTTAATGTGTTGAATAGGTATGTGTAACTTGAAGTTAATAAATCTTAAAAATTTGTGCTGCACTCTTTCGATATTTCTTATATGAATTTGATAATATTGGGACCAGGCTATGGAATTGTATTCCAGCAAGCTGCGTACGAGTGACAAATACACGATTTTTATAACTTCCAACGAATCGAAGTCTTTGATTGTTCTGATTATAAATCCTAGTGTTTTCATGCCTTTGTTAGTTATTTGTTGTATGTGATTTATAAAATTTAATTGCGAATCAAACACAACTCCAAGATCCCTAATTTCTTTGACTTTTTCTAAGATTTTATTATCTATTGTGTATTTGAAAGATAGTGGGGTCTTTGTTCGACAAAATGTTAGTGTCTTCCATTTATCGATATTGAAGAATCAGTTGTTTGCGACACACCAATTTTGTAATTTGACGATGTTTGACTGTAGGATTAGGCAGTCACCTATATTAGATATTTCTTTGTATAATTTGATGTCATCAGCAAAAAGCAGAACTTCTACATCGTCGAAACAACTTATGATATCATTTATGAATATTAAGAAAAGGATGGGGCCGAGATGACTCCCTTGCGGTAGACCACTAGTTGCATATAATAACTTAAATTTAGAATGTTTAATTTTAACAAATAAGATTCTGTTAGATAAATAACTTGAGAACCAATCCAACAACTTGCCTCTCAGTCCTAAGGCATACAGTTTACTAAGTAATAATTTATGTGATACTTTGTCGAAAGCCTTTGAAAAATCTGTGTAGATACTGTCAACTATTGCAGTTAGTTCAAATCTCCCGGTGAAACATGGACTACAAGCTACGTCACGAATTTTTAGCCAACCACCGCTCTAACCCCTCGATGAGCTAACCTTGTTAAACGCTTTTTCTAAGATCCTTGACTCTGTCTCAATGGTTTATGTTACATTTTTAAAATTGTAAGTGGTTGTTTGGAGAATAAGGTCTTTACCAATAGGCCACTTGCATCACTTTTTTTTTTAATTTCCGGTTTAGTCAAATATGTGAAGCCCTTGCGATTTTTTGAAACTTTAAAACCGGAAAGACGGGACATAATTTTATGGGTGCGAAAAAAAAAATTAAATCGCCGAAAATCATTAAAAAAAAAACATATGAAATGACGTATTTCACATGAATGGCACAGGAGAATAACGAGGCATATCAAAAATATTACATCTCATAAATATTTGTTTCCTTAATCATCTTATCGATCATTAATCATTATAATGTTCAACGTATAAAAATAATAATACATGATAAAATTCAATTTAATGAGCTTGTTCTTTGTTCCTAAGTCAGCCGCTGCGGAAAGCATCTGTGCGTTGTTCACTTGATACCATCTGTCAAAACGTCGAAGCAAACATTAGTTCACAAGGTAACATACAATAAATCTAATGAATTTTCAGTGTCAAATTTTAAAAAATTTGCCGAAAATCAAAGTGTTGCCATATTAAAAAAAAAAAATAGTGTGGAATTTTACAAAATTTATTGAATATTTCGGAGACGGAACATTTTCAAGTAGTGACGTCACGAGCCAAAAAAACTAATTTATTTATAAAAAAAAAACTATAAATTTCTAAAAAAAATTTGTAATAATTTCGTAATCTTAGGAGAAAAATCTATCCTCACGATTTTTTCCAAGTCATTATAAAATCCATGCAAGTGGCCTATTAATTATGTACCTACCTACCTATAATGTAGTATTTAAACAGAAAATTCTTTTATTGTAACTGATTTGTCCAGAATTCAGACTATCCCATTTCGACGAGATTTTTTCATATTAAAAATATCAGATTGTACAACTTTTCGAATACAATTTCGATGACAGTGTACACTAATGTTCTCTCATTTTCTTGCTAATAACATAAACTAGGTGTGAGCAAGACCAAATGCTGTTCAGTGATGCTTTTCAAAAACATCACTGTGATAATTGTGTACATGTGCACCAATACACACACTCCTTAATTTGAGTTGTTCGCATCAACTTTATTTGCGGACCTACAATAACTTGACAACTACACTCTTATCATACTCTTACTAATAAAGAACTAAAGTGAAAAGTATTATGACTTAAAAATATATATATATATATATACATACACAGATCAATGATTTTTTTAACCTTTTAATCAACCCTTTCAATCAAAGGGGTTCGAATGATTGGTAGGGTCACGTGCATACTATCAGCAATACTACCAATAAGTCAGATTCTCTAGCCTCCACGAGGCTAATATGTAAGATCTCATTTCGAATTTGCGTCTGTTATTTAGAATCCTCGATACAAATCTTATATTACCCGAACTGAAAAAATTCAAACAAAATTTTTGAAATACCTGTAGTATCGTTCTGGAATTCATCAATGTAACCCTTTTTCTTCAATAACCCCAACACAGAAGGCCCAGAGGAAAACAATTTCCCTCGGGGCCTATTCTATCTTTGAGGATGCTGTCTGGAGGGTAAGTTAGGTAAAGGAGAGAATGCTCTGGGAAGGAAAAAGGTGTAAGAGGTGGCTAGGAATCTGGGGGTCAATGTATCAAGGAGTGATGGACGTTTGAATCCATTCCTCACACTGCGGTGCGATGCGATGGGTCTAGAGAGTCCGGCTGGAGAAATCAAAAAAGTCTCCCTCAACCAATCTCACCCAATCCGCAGAAGGTGGGCTAACGCATCCACCGCCAAGACATAGACAAACCTCACCCCATGAACCTGGGCACCCCTGCTAAGTCACCAAGCGCAGCGGATCGCTTGAGGTGACCTATGGCAGGGGTGTAGGTTCCCCGGGCGGCGGTACCCATACCTTGCAATTGCTCTTTACAAACGGAGAAAAGATTTTGACGTACCCTCTCAGTATAAAATTATAAACTGCCTTATTGACTCACCAGCTCTATTAGAAAGGCATACATTTCTGTGCCCTGGAACGCAATCTGATCGACTACTTTATTTTATGTACTACCCAAATGAATCGCTACGTTTGGCGATTAAGCAGGGGTGCCCAGGTTCATGGAGTAAGGTCTGTCTAGATCTTGGAGGCGGATGACCAAGACACACGAAACCCCAGATTCCTACCCACCCCTTAAACCCTTTTCCTTCCCAGAACTCTCCTCTCCCTCCTTTCCTTAAAAAAACCTTCCTCACAGCATCCTCAAAGATGACATAGGCCCTGAGGGAAATTATTTACCTTAGGGCCTCCAGTGTGAGCTCCTGGAGCTAATGAAAAAAAAACATTTCAAATCGAAATACTCGCAAAACTCACAATAATAAATGTATTTAAATTTTAACACAACTAATAAATAAACTTATGTTTATGGTAAAGGGTTGTTAATCAGTTGTTTAAAGTTAGTATTAGTAAGGGCCCTAATATTTTAACAAAAACAATAAGATATCATATTTCAGCCAATTGAAAAGCACCAAAAATGGTTGTGATTTGATTTTTACTATAAACTATCGCTTAACATAATACACACAGAATTCAACGCACGGGTAAACATTTGTCCTTTAGGCAGGCAGTTGTGTTAACAACTTCGTGAGAAAAACCAACTCATTCGACCTTTCATTATATATATATTTTTTATATTATCTCCACACAGGAAGCCCTGAATAGGGCCTAAATCATCTTTGGAAATGTGCTGTGTGGACGGTCTTTTTGAGGAGAGGAAGAAGTGGACTTGGATCTTAAAGAGACCCTTGTTGTAGGAGGAAGGAAACACAGAGGTTGGCATATCATTCCACAGCCGATCTATTGAACACAAGAACGAATCGTAGAAGCGACCCGTTCTCGTCTGACAAATGTCAACTATGTACATACGTAGCGCGGCGTTGGGCGTGTTTCCCGACTATCCACCGGTGCCGAAAGGATCAGTAACGCTAGTTCCTCGGAGCATCTTCCATTATAATAGCGGTAGAACAAGGACAGCATACCTAGCGGACGCTTTGTGCTCTAAAGATTGCAACCTGATTGTTAAGACCTGTCAAATCTACTTATAATCTAATACATTGAAGATGTAAAATTTTCTGTTGTATTTAAAATATAATTGAATTGTGTCGAAGATTAATAAGTACGCACTTAAGACAGTGTCATTAGATGCAGTGCGCGTTACTATTGAGTTAGTAGCCACCTCTGGGCTAGAATCCTTAGCCATCCGAAAACAAATGTTTGTTCTTTGCGATAACGGATTTCGTAGCATTTGATACATTCCCCTATTTCAACGAACGATTACACAGATTATTAAGTAGATACGTTGTGTTTGTTAGATCGGTATTTTCATAGAAGCTGCTTTGAATATCTAACAATGGTTCTCTAACTAACAATAACGAATAACTCCTGGAATGTTATAAGAGGTATGTGCCTAACAACTACAGCCAGGGGCGGTACCACGATCTTCTATGAATTCCACATAGCAGAACGGACGTACTGGCTCAGCATAGCATGATGCGAGGTATGGTGTTGTTAAATAGCGCTTCCAAAACTGTTGATATCTTTAACAATAGCCTTGAAGAATTCAAGAGGCATTTAAGTGCTACTCATTACCCATTTATATTCCCCTTAGTGTTTAGTTTGTGTCACATGTGTATTGTAAATGGATACATAGTCTGTAATACACAATATAAAAAATTTTAAAAATTAAAATGACCGGTCAGTGGCTGAGTGGGCATCGCGTTTGGGTCCCGGGCATGACACAAGTAACATTTTCCGCTTACTATGATGGTAGTAGGATATTTTCAAACATTGTTAGGTTCTTCGTAACCCGGAAATGTTTGTTTTTCTATTAAAAAAATGTTCTTGTGAATTCACCTCCTAAATTAATTATCAGTCGTTTTTAAAAGGAATTTTAAAATTTAAAATAATTTCAAAATTTTAAATGATCGATATAATGCCAGGGCAAGCGTGACGTCATACTCGCAAAGTTTTGTCGTTAAACAGTATGGCCACTCCCGCACGGGTCGGTATGAAATAAACAACATTTATAAAAAATAAAAAAAAATAAAAAACTCAAAGCAAGAATACTTTTGAAATGATGTATGGTGACCCGTATACGAGTCAACATAGCGCGACATCGCATAAAATTGCATTCATTCTTGCTACATGAGGCCGACCGTTCAGAGGGAGTTTAAATATCTAATTGTTTTAATAGTTTCTATACATTATTATAACAATTAATCAATAAAGTTAAGCTATTAGTATTATTAATATATTAGTACTGCTGCAGATCCAGGACACATGATAATCACGAGAACAGATCGTTTTTAAGAATTGTTCCCGTGCTCAACAGTTTAACGACTTTTCAACTTTTCCGTTTCTTCCGTTTTACCTGTTTTAGCTGCGAGTCCCTTCGACAACACCAGGATTACTCCTTAAAATATCCATGGTACCCCTACAGAAGCCTTTTTTTATTAACAATTTTTCTATTTCAATTTTTTTTAGTATGTATCTTTAAACGGTGAGACTGTGACATCCCCTATTGAGGTAAGTTATTAGACTGAAAAATGTTATGTGTGGTAGGTATTGCTGTACGGATGGTCCTTGAAAGTAAATACCATGATCACCAACACAACATACTTCGAGGGGAGAAGTATCACTTGCTCCAATTAATATTGAAAGGCAAGATAGAGGGTCGCCGAGGGCCTGGTAGGAGACAAATGTCTTGGCTGCGAAATGTACCAGAGTGGACCGGCATTAAAAGTGGGGAGGAGCTATTCCGGGCAGCGCAAGACAGAGAGATATTTTCCAGAGTGATCGCCAACGACGGGGGACCTGATAGGGCACACCAAGAAGAAGATTAGACTGAAGAAAGGGAGAGCAAGAGATGGGGTGAAGGAATGTGGGGAAGTACCTGGCTATTCATCATTATCTAGTCACCAAATAGATCAAGCAACGTTTCAATTCTGAATAGTGGTCTTTCACCAGGGCGATTCTGAAAGTAGCCACCATTCTGGAACGTGTCGCAAATATACTTTTTCTTATTTTAAATTAATAAATTGTGAAAACACATGATAATCCAGTACGAAGGAGACATGGTCTGATCAAGTGAACCAAACAATTTAGTTGGGCCATGTCAAGAGTCAGAATTAGACGTAAGAGTATGTAAGAGACAATGCATGATTTTTTTTTTTATATGAATACCACACAAGAGGCCCAACTGCTCCCGTCTGAAGCCAGTGAGACTATGGCATCCCCAATTGGGGTATGTTGTGAGGCTAAAGGTTGTGGGGAGGGTAGGAGATAGGGAAGAGGAAAGTGGGGAATTACCTGGTCACCAAACAAACACGGTTAAAGCCATTTCAAGCAACGTTTCAATTCTGAACGGTGGCCTTACACCAGGGCGATACTGAGAGCATCTTCCACTCTGGAACGTGCTGCAAATATACTATATATTATTTTAAATGAATAAATTGTGAAATAACACAAATTAATCAAATAAAATTTATTTGCCACGCCGGGATTCGATCCCGCGACCTTCGGTGTGCGAGTCAAGAGCCTTTCTGCTGGACTACGCCGGCCGGATGAATGTGAATGAAGCAAGGAGTGTGTGCCAAAAGCAAGTTGTTTGGCGTTCCGTTCTCTCTGCCTACACCAGCGGGGAAACTGCGTGATGGTTAGTTAGGTAGTTTAATAAAATAAAATATACTTGAATTTGCGATATCCGGATTCGGAGCCAACGATTTCAATCATGGAGGCCGTCAAATTATGATTTAATGTTTTGCAGAAGAAATTTCCTGGTTATAGCTGTTTTATTATTTTTTATATTGAATTTATTCTATTTGAACTATTTTTATGTCCTTCTTGTATAGAAATCCATTTCAAACCTGAGATTTCCCTCCTGTGTGAGATATTTTTTAAAGCCTAACATATGAGACATCTCTCGCAGTTGAATACCACATACCTACGTGATGAAATAAAGATACTGTAGTTAATCCAAAAATAAGCATTTCATATATCTATTATCAACAGCGGTGCATTTAAAAAGGTTTCAACCAAAGCGCCTGGAGAAAGTGGCGCGACCCAAGCCCCGCTGTTTCGTGTTAGTGGGAGACTAAAACTGCCGCGGAAAAACCGCCTCAAATATAATGATATAAATAATACCGGGACAGAATCTAACAGTACCAATGTTACAGGGGCTGATGAGGGGAGAGCGGGGCGCCGGGGGGGGCGGAGGGTGCATCACCCCCTCCCCCTCCCCCACACCCGGGGGGAGAAGAGGCAAATTGCGCTAGTGTTAAAAAGTGCCGATCGATAAGGAAGTGCCTCTCCGGTGATGCTGTTTAAAATTGTGTGAGTAAGATTTTATTTCAAAACTCCGTCTGTCTGTATTGGTGCGTAATGAGAGGGCTATAGGCGGGGGGAGGGATTGGGGGTAAGGGGGCGCATCAGCAAAACGCGAGGTTATTATATTCCCAGTGTATTTATGTATAGATATTATGTGTTTGTGTTCGTGTCCCCCCTGGCGCGCAGCCCTAATATTATTATTTTGTATTGATGTGCGTTCAATAATGCCGTGTATTTTTCCGCATGCTGTTCTGGGGTCGGGGGGGAAGTGAGGAAACGAAGCGATTTTTCAGGGGGCGGGGGGTATGTGCGCATACTCATTTGCGATTCATTAGAAAAATGGGCGAATCATATCGACTGTACGGGGCTCGGTACGAATGTGCTGCATCGATCACATGTTATACTGGCAATAATTACTTTGGCACGTGCCAAAATATCAATCAGCCTTTGTTTTACTAAGAAAATTATTCAAAATGTTAATGCTTTCCATATTAATTAATCAAAACAAGAGTCATTCAAAAACCATAATTTTAACCCCTTCGGCCTCAGATGTTTTGCAATGTTATCTATTTCTCACAAGCGAACTGTCAGAATGTTGACTGCGCGGGAAATATGTTTGGCTTAACATTCGATTCCAGATAAATTCGTTCTTTTTTAACGCATTTCAAAATACCATTTTATTGAAAGCCGATAAAAGACTCTTTTCAGATGTCAGATATGAAAATATAATTTTTAATTTTTTAAACAAACATAGACGAAATTTATCGTATAAAAACGTATTTAATATAAAAATTTAAACAAAATTAGAGGCGGGCGGAGCAGATTAGAGCTGCTTACATTGGTGAAAGTCAGGAAAATTTCATATCTGGGTCATATACTTCGAGGGGAGAGTGTCTCTTGGTCTAATTGGTACGTTCCCCTACTTCCCACTTACTATAGTCGAGGCACAACCAAGAAACCGGCTAAAGGGCACGGACGTCGAGATTCATTCACGGCAGACCGACCACCATACACATTCTGGCTGGTACTGCCAGATGACGAGAGAGGTATCCCACCCGACACAAGCGTTCTTCATATCACAATACTTGTTTTCATTATCTTTTCTTGCAGATGCTTGCAACATACGCAAGATGCCATTACCCTGCGAGCAGCCGCCTTTTATGTTTTTCTGTTATTATGTAAGCACTTGCATACTGCTCTGCTATTATGTAAGCACTTGCATACTGCTTCCTAACACCGTATGCGGGGACACTGGAGGTCTAGAATTGTTCAAACTTAAATGTAGATTTGTTCTTTCAAAAAAATTATAGTCCTTGCGAGAGCCTTGAAGGAGTAACCATATGTTACTTATACCAGGGCGGGTAAGTGGTGGATTACCTCCACTGGTCCAATTGGTATTGAAAGGCAAGATAGAGGGTCGCCGAGGGCCTGGTAGGAGACAAATGACTTGGCTGCGAAGTGTACGAGAATGGACCGGCATTAGAAGTGTGGAGGAGCTATTGCGGGCAGCGCAAGACTGAGAGACATTTTCCAGAGTGATCGCTAACGTCGCGCGTCGGGGGGACCTGATCAGGCACACCAAGAAGAAGAAGAAACAAAATTTTAAATATAAATGAAAAAAAGGAAGAAAATATTTGCGAGAAATAAAATGCGAATAATTTTTTTTGTTTTGTTTTTGAATTTTTTATTTAGATGTATGTAAATATTTTCATACATCTAGTAGGAAAATATAAAAAATACAATTTACGAAGTAGGTACAGGAATATTCACAACTCCATTTAAAAAAAAGAATACTAAATAAAAAAGATAACTATACAAAAATACATTATAAAAGAACAAGACCTGAGAATAACATTGGTGAGTAATCAAAAAATATTTTTTACATATAATGCACACATCCTACGAAAATTGCTGAGACTTGAGGCTTCCTTTACGGCATTTGGCAGACTGTTATAGAGTTTTTGCCCTTTATAAAATGCGCTATTTTGTGTGCACGAAAGTTTAGTTTTGGGAAGCCTAAAGTCTCCGCGTCTTCTCGTAGGATAATTGTGAACATTTTCTTGAAACATAATAGTACTCTTCAGATAATTTGGGAGCATATTATTTTTAAGTTTATAAATCATTGTTAATGTATTATATATTATATGTTGTTTGGTTGTCATCATTTTTAAATTTTGTAACATAATTTTAACTCTTGTAAAAATGTTGCATTTTAAAATCATCCTCATCCCCCTATTTTGTATAACCTGTAGTTTATTATTTTGGGCTTCGTTACATAGGAATAATACACTAGAACAATAATTTAAATGCGGAGTTACAATAGAATTGTAGACAAGGCGCGTTGTCTTGAGATCCAAGTTATTTCTGATCCTTTTTAGGAATCCAACTTTTTTAGCAATTTTTTTTGTTATGTATTCTAAGTGTTCGTCGAATTTTAATTTATCGTCCAATATCACACCCAGATATTTAATACTGCTAACCCTTTCTATGCTTTCGTTATCAATTTTTAGTGTTGCCTGCTCGTTTCCACCTAAGTTATCCACAATTAAAAACTTAGTTTTCGTAACATTCACTTTGAGTTTGTTTTGGTTTAGTTTTTATTTAAATCAATTTGCATTTTTTCAATGGCGTCCTGTAAATTTTTACTGGCTATGTATAACAATGTATCATCAGCAAATAGTTTAATTGCACAATGTTTTAACACTTTTATAATATCATTCATATATATAATGAATAGCAATGGACCTAAGACAGAACCCTGCGGAACGCCTTTGTTAGTACTATGTGCTTCAGATGTTATACCCCCATATTTTGTTACTTGTGTTTTTTCTGATAGGTAATCAACAAACCACTTATTTTCTTTACCATTAATTCCAATATTACTTATTTTTTTATTAATCTATCTCTGTCGATTGTTTCAAATGCCCGCTTTAAGTCTAGAAATACTGCAATAATTTTACTTTTTTTATCTCTAAAATTTTTCCACTCATCTATTACATAGTTAATAGCAGTTTCACAAGAGCATTTATTTCTAAAAATTCTAAAACCAGATTGTTGTCGAACTAATATCTGCTTGGCCTCAATATATTCAGTTAATTGCTCCTTTACTATGTATTCCAGTATTTGTTCATATTTGGGTAAACAATTGATCGGCCTAAAGTCGTCAAATTTTTTTGGGTTATCAATTTTTGGGATGGGAGTTATTACAGAGATGTCTTCCAAGTTTTGGGGAATACTCCACTATTCAAAGATTCATTGATAATTTGAACTATTGATTCGCCAATAATATTTATAGAGTCTTTGATTATATTTATTGTAATACCATCTGGGGATTCCTTCGACTTCATATTACTCAGCACCCTCTTCAAGTACGGTAAATCTATATTTTTAAACTTAAATTCTTCATCGGTGCATATAGGTTCGTCTAGTTGGTTCTCTGGATCTTGTGGAATACTTAGAATTATAAGATCTATGCTCGAAATAAAATGCTTGTTAAATTTAGTGGCTATATTCTCTACTTCTTCTTCAGTTCCATCTGGAAAATCAAGTGACTTTACAATTTCTTTTTGTTTGCCCTTTATGATTTCTTTAAGTGTTATCCAAAGTTTTCTTGGTTCATTCTGTTGTGTTCCTAATTTTTGCTTATAATAATCGCATTTTTGTTGTTTAATTTGTTTGGAATAAATATTACGAAATTTTTTATATACATTCCATTTTTCTTCTGATGGTTCCA
The DNA here is from genome assembly GCA_917880885.1 of Limnephilus marmoratus. Taxonomy (NCBI): domain Eukaryota; kingdom Metazoa; phylum Arthropoda; class Insecta; order Trichoptera; family Limnephilidae; genus Limnephilus; species Limnephilus marmoratus. Next base: position 23,576,078 of record OU862919.1, on the reverse strand, counting down.
ATTTTGCCGATTTGTATGCATTATCTCTTTGTTGCTGAAGGTTGTGTAATGGTTTAGAATACCATTTATTCGTATTTTTAAACTTAACCCTTTTCATTGGCATAATTTCATTGACTGCTGTAGTCAAAATATTAACGAAGTTCTCTACTTTGTCATTTAGGTGATTTGATTCGGTAACTTGACAAATACTATTTTGTTGAGTTTCACAAAAAAAATTTTCATCATATTTCCTTTTATCTCTATATGTAATTTCCCTTGATTCATTTTTAATTACACTCGTTTCAAATGTTGTTAAAATATTTTCGGGGTCTGATATTTTTGGAGTATCCACAACATTAACATTCAAGTAAAAATTATTTGTTATAACTAAATCAATAATGGTTGCTGATGTATTTGATATTCTAGTTGGTTTGGTCACAAGTTGTTTCAGTCCTAGATTATTCACTAAACTTTGGAGTCTATTACTGCTTGTATTTTTGGCTTTCGCGTCAATGTTAAAGTCACCGGTACATAAAACATATCTTGATTTTTCATGTTTTTGGTACACCAACTTTCGAAGAAATCCAAAAATTTTGAATGGCTTTGGTTTGGTGAGTGAAATAATACAGCGTATGTTTTTTTAATCAAGTTTTTTCTGATTTGTACTGCCAGTATCCATGTATTTTTTTCATCAAACACTTCATTTGATATTATTTTAAATGATATACTATTTTTAATAATCATAACAACTCCTCCCGTATGCCGACTAAATGAATCGCATCTTACAGTTGAATATCCTATAAATGATACTTCAGAATCGTAAATGTTACTAGTTATACACGTTTCACTTAACATTAAAATTTCTGGTTTGAGTTCTTGTAATAATACTTCAATTTCATTTACATGAGCTAAAAGACTTGAAATGTTTCAGTAGTATATAATTGCTTTTCTTTTTATCCTAAAAAATCAATTTTTCTCTTCTCCGATTCTATATTTCTTTTGTAAATAGGACACTCCTTGCTCCATGCATGGTGGTTATCATTTAAGTTTAAAGAAAGTTTATCATTTGTGAGTTTGCAATTCACACACTTGATATTTTCAATATTTTCCTTGCAGTCTGACGTATCGTGTGCGTTAGAACATCTTCCGCACGATTTTTTATTTTTACAATCACTTGCTTTATGTCTATATCCGTTGCAATTGAAACATCTCAAAACTGAGAGATGATCGTATACAGCACATCTATTCCATCTAATATTTATCTTCATTTCCTCTAACATTTTAGAGTGTGTTTTTCCATCTACTTCTATGAATGCAGTAAAGTTATTATATCCATTACTTTTTTTATTTTCTTTTATAAATTTCACTGATATTTTTGAATTTTCCTTGTCTATATATTCATTTTGCATCCTTATTTTAATTTCAATTTCTTCGGCGGTATATTTATCCGTAATTCCTATCACTTTTACTGTTGGATTCTTGGGTTTAGGAATATCAACATCATACCTATCCCCAAGCTTAGTGATGACTTCCTTTTGGATTTTTTTTATTGCCTCTGTGTTCTTTAATTCTATTATAACTGATCCTTTTTTGAAATTCTTGATTCCGGCCACGCCCACATCAACTGGATCTATGTTGTTCTTTATGTCTTCTTGTGTGTTTGTATTTTTTTGTTCCTGATTTTTAGGTTTAATTATAACAATTGGTTCGTGTTTCGTTTGTTTTTCTTTGAAAGGTTTTTATCATTACTTTATAGATCTATTTCACACTGCGGTATGGAGTTTTTGCCCAGTATTTTTTAAATTGACCTTTTTACGTTAGCTTCACACGGGAGGTTTTGAGGAAAATAATTTCTCTCAGGGTATATTTCATCTTTGGGAATGCGTTGTGGAGGATATTTTCAAGGATAGGAATGAGAGGGTGTTCTGAGTAGGAAAGAGATGAGAGAATGACGAGTGGTAAGGAATCTAGGGGTCAGTGTGTTCAGGAGAGACGGACGTATGACTATCCCTCACAATACGGAGTTAGGCGATGGGTCGAGAGATTCCGGCTGTAGAGGTAAAAAAGTCTCCCTCAACCAGTTTCTTCCGATCCGGTCCGCCAAGCAGCCCGCGACCCATCGCCTTACACCATAGTAGGTGGGGAGATCTGCCGCCAAGATGTGGACACCGCGGCACCACAGCTAAGTTACCAAATGTAGCGAAATATTTGGTGTGACATGTTGAAGATATCCGCGTCTGAAAAGATCCTATTAAATTTGATGCTTGTTTTTATAAAAAAATGATGACGTATACTGTAAGTTTTTGAGTGAGGAATGCATAATAGTTGATTATTTGAGCGTGTGTTTCTTACGTGTGTTTCAACGCGAAACAATTTACTTTATCTGTAAAGTTTCAAGGAAATTAATGACATCATGATTTCTGACGCAAGCAATGGTAAAATTTTAAAGATTTTTTTTGGGTTGCGATGGTTTTTATCATGTTAACTAAAATTAGAGTTTTATACGAAACCCAAAACACATTTAATTACACAAAGGTTACATTTAATTATATTAATTACAGAAACCAATGTTACATACAATTACATCAGGTAAATCTTGACAAATATTTTTCAAGCGATTGTTGAATTATTTCAAAAGTTCAGGAGCGTTTATGGTAAACTTTTGTATACGAACTGAAAGAGTGGTGTTCTTTAATTCTAAAACTATTTAAATTGTATCTCTCACCGAAATACAAACTGTGTTTCATAACGCCGATGGATTTCTTTCGTTTTGTGCTCCGATTGTCATACGAGATCGGCAGGAACCCAGACTTGGGAATTCCGCACAATAAGGGTACCTAACTACACGGTCAACAAGTGACAAGCGCTTTATCGTCAACAAGTCAGTCCGTTGCTAACCCCCGACCATATAGTGACATTTCGCACCGAGCCAAAGTGTTATTCATCATATCGTCACACAAAGTGTAAATCCTACCGTATTCTTTCGTATATTTTGTGTGAACTCGTGACTCAAACTTTACCGAAGTTCTAACTATCAAATAGAACAATATCGAGCGCTATGGACATCTATGACTGTCACCAAGCCAGAAGACAACTATCGTGAGTACCACTTAATTGTGATATACCTTTCTTGTTTGGTGGTTGGACATAACTCAACGAAATCCATTAGCGTCTTAGCAAGGGTATCCGCAAGGTTACCCTCATCCCCATGCCCCGTGCATGATTCATTGGTGCCGATAACCAGCAAACCTTTAGATAAATAAATTCTTTCATTGACAAAACGAAAGAATGCTATGAAATGTTACGTGAATTGAAATGTCATTTCGAAGAACGAATTCAAACAGTGAATCGTAGAATTAGTTTACGTAGTTCTTAATTAATTAACGACCTACCGGGCATTTAAATTACATCGAATTCTATTTTTTAATTCATAACGTTTTCCTGATTAATTCGTTAGTACATTTGTTTATTTAAAAAAAAATGGCTAGTACTTTACAAGGCTTGCGTAGAAGACGGAACGTTGCCATTAGCAGAATAAACAAGGTGTATGAGGTCGGTCAAAGCGTTTTGCAAGATGCAACCAATTACCCATTATTTTTAGCGTATTATACGAAGTTGCAAAAAATTGTTAATGATTTTGAAACCGTTCACGCTGACATCTTAGCTTTAGATGAGGCAAACAAGGACATTGAAAATCAAGTTCGCGTAGCTTTTGATAATGTTTATTTCAAAATCGTCGTAATTCACAAGGAATTAACGAATCAATCTTTCGAATCGGAGCCCGCGAACATTATCGTACCAAACCAAAACTTTTCAACATTTCATGATCAAGCTGTCATAAAACAAACGTCATCATTTACTTGTGACATGAATAAGGCAAAACCTGAAATCAAAGGGTCCTTGATTGCGTTCACTTCAAAGTGCGCGTTTTGCAAGGGTATTCACCATATCGCTAAGTGCAAATCATTTGCACTAAAATCGGTTCAGGAACGTGCTCAATTCGCCAAGGCACACCGTTGGTGTCTGAATTGTCTCACGCCTTCTCATTCTCTCACGAATTGCAAATCTGTGTTTGATTGTCAGAAATGTCATCGTAAGCACCACACTCTTCTTCATAGGGAAGACAACATTTCTGCTGAAGAGGAGTACCAACGACCTACCACGTTTGCCATTCAAGGAGCTTCTATTTCAGATCCTCCAGTTCTTTTCCTCGCTAACTTCGGTGACAGATCCATCGTACGTTTGCCTACTGCTCATATTAGCAATCGTGATCCCTCCGGCAGTTTTCAAACGTTTCGTGGGTTGACCGATTCAGACAGTCAAGCACACTTCGTATCCAATCGCACTGCCGAGCGTCCAGTCAGCTCTCAGAAAATCCGTGGCTTAGGCCAATCTTCTACAACCGCGTCAGGCGTCACTAATTTCGATGTCGATGTTAAGGGACAAACTACCTTCAACACGAAGTTACTTCCATCGCCAACGATTCAATTCGACCAGTTATCTTGTCATCTGTTCCAAGACATACTTCATGCCGACTCTGACTATCACAAACTGACAACTGACACAGGAGCGACTGACCTACTTCGAGATGTTGAGATCTTGCCCTCTCTACCAAGACCCCAATTAACGGGTGATCTTCACCAGCCTTCAGCTATCAATTCACCATTCGGTTGGCTTCCTCTGGATTCGGTTGGTTTTACTACCGATCGTCAAACAAACTCCTTCATCGAAACCAACCAGTATCGTCTTCCAGAAGAAGTCAAGAGACTGAGGGAGTTGGACATATTTCCTCAGTCTTCACAGCCCACTAAACAACGTCGTGACCAAGTGTATCGCATTTATCGCTCACGTGACTTTTCTAGTCAATTTATCGAAACCAACCAGTACCGTCTTTCTGAAAAGGTCAAGAAACTGAAAGAGTTTGACACATTCCCTCAGTCTTCACATCTCACTCCTGAAGAACAACGTGATGAGCAGGTCCATCACACTAATCACTCACGTGACTCTTCGGGACAATTCATCGTAGCCTTACCTTTTGGCGAAAAGGATAAGGATATCGCTTTCCCAGGTTCGCGCGAAGTTTCTTCGCGCATCATCCTTTCAATCGAACGTAAACCGACAGTAAAGCTCAGTTTACGTGAACCGTACTTCGCTTTCATGACTGACTACTTGCACAGTGGTCACATGACACGTGTTCCTGGAAAAGATTTACTCAAGGAAATGCATCACATACTTCGTCATTGCATTCTTCGTCCGGGCACCGTTACCACTACTTTGCGAATTGTCTTCGATGCCTCGGTGACGGAGGTGAATGAATCATCGTCAAATGATGCCTTCCTTATCGTTCCCAAGCTTCAAACAAACATTGCTGAACTTCTGCAAAACTTTCGTTCGCCATCTGTGGTGTTCATTGCTGAAGTACGGCAAATGTATCGCCAAATATGCCCACAAGAGCCAAATCACGCGTTCCAAAGAATATTTTGGCGTCATCAATTATCGGAATCTACCCCGGATTACCCATTACACCCTGTGACTTCTGATATCTCTGCCTTTATTCTGTCCTACCGTATTGTCAGATCGTTGACAGAAAATAATGGTTACGAATTATCACTCACACGATACGCGATCACTTCGGATTCAAATATCGATTCAATCATCGTCGGCTGTTCCAGTGTGGAACAAGCTCAACAAACGCAATCCGAAGTTATCGAACATACCAAACGAGGTCAACTTGAACTGCAGAAGTCGGATTGTAGCAAACCAAAACTTCGCGCCTACCGAAACTTACCGCCGGGCTACTATCTCACTGATGTAATCTTCAAGAATGTTGATCATTTTCTTACTCTCAGGGTATTGGGATGGAAGTGGAGGCCACCGGATGCTTCACCCGATGATACTCGTCACGGGAATCGTTACACGGACCAATTATCGCTCTTGACAGTTATCGCATCTAATCATCGGCGTCAAGCATCATCGGTTGATAATCCATCGGATATCGCTTCACGTGGCCATTCTCAGGCCGTTCTTATCCGTAACGTATTATGGTGGGCGGAGCCCTCCGGGTTTGTCCAGCCAAACGACTCTTGGCCCATCTCAGATGGCCATTTTAACAAAACTGAACTCCACTCTGAAGAACGAGTTCAATCGTCATTAGTCCAACATGATATATTCTGCTAAACTTTTATTAAACAAATTATATCGTATTCGGAAACTCCAACGTCTTACTGCTTACTGTTATCTATTTGTACACAACTTTCATAACAAAGCCTCTCGTCGTTCGGATTTTCTACTTAATCATTTCGAAATTCGTATTCTATCTTTAACAAAACATTGGACATCACTCTCTACGGAGCAAGTGATTAGAATCATTATTAAAAATCTTGTGCTATCGTTACGCTTCGTACTTTGAATGGATCTTCTCTTACAAGACCATTCACCTAATCGTGTCCATTGCCTAGGCAATGTGACTAAACATCATCGTTTCGCGGTTCGTTTTATTCTTTTTACGTCTATGTTAATCGTATCATTTAGTTTCTTTTCGTCTAGTTTATCTACATCTAGTTATCGTTTAAAACTAGTTCTTCTGCTTCGTCTTCTTTTCATCGACGTTACATTTCATGGCATTCTGCGTTTCGCTTAACGTTCAACTTTTCTTTAAAATACAATTTGCTGTATTTTGGTGGGCGGAATGTTTCATAACGCCGATGGATTTCTTTCGTTTTGTGCTCCGATTGTCATACGAGATCGGCAGGAACCCAGACTTGGGAATTCCGCACAATAAGGGTACCTAACTACACGGTCAACAAGTGACAAGCGCTTTATCATCAACAAGTCAGTCCGTTGCTAACCCCCGACCGTATAGTGACGTTTCGCACCGAGCCGAAGTGTTATTCATCATATCGTCACACAAAGTGTAAATCCTACCGTATTCTTTCGTATATTTTGTGTGAACTCGTGACTCAAACTTTACCGAAGTTCTAACTATCAAATAGAACAATATCGAGCGCTATGGACATCTATGACTGTCACCAAGCCAGAAGACAACTATCGTGAGTACCACTTAATTGTGATATACCTTTCTTGTTTGGTGGTTGGACATAACTCAACGAAATCCATTAGCGTCTTAGCAAGGGTATCCGCAAGGTTACCCTCATCCCCATGCCCCGTGCATGATTCAAACTGAGAAAGCATTTTTATGTGACCATTTCATGGATATTTTGTATCGTATATTATATCATGATATTAAAAATTACATCATGAGAAATGTCTCCCAAAAAGACTCCGTGGGCGTTTGACGTCTTGGAGAAATATCACCCAAAATTGCTCAGAGGGTTAAACAGGAAATATAGAATGAAGCAAAGAAAATTAAACCCACAGTTATTATTTTATATTGGTAATAAGAAATTAATAATAAATTAGTTTCTTTGATATAAATCTGTTTCCTTGATATTCTAAAGTTTTTTCCACGGAACAAACCTCTAAATGAATAAATCTGAAAATTCCTGGATATTACGGACTTCAAAGGTTTTATTGAAATATATATTTTTCATTTGTAATGATTTAGAAATAAATATCCTGCGTATTTTACTTACTTACGTTCATACTCAGCAAACATATTTATTTTATTTAAATGAAATGCATAAAGCTCATATTCTTTCCACAAATACACTGCAATTTCTTTTTCGGTTATGAAGATGTATAAGAAAAATGAAAAACTCTGCTAATCGGGATTCATGTAAACCTATACTTAAAAATTTGAAAATTCTTACAGTCACCGACATATATATAATGGAGTTATGCATGTTAGTGCGATCATCTCCAGAAAAGTTTCCACAAAAAAACTCTACAGATAAACACGCTACAAGGTTTACAAAAAATTTATTAATATCAAAAGCAAACAAAACAATTTTCCAAAAAGGACCCTTTTACATGGCCATTAAAGATACAACAACCTTCCACATGATATTAAACAAATACAAGATACACTCAGATTTAAGTCATCACTAAAAACATTCCTTCTGAACAGGTCTCATTACACATTAAGTGAATACCTCACATAGGTACAACTGTTTTTATATTTATGTTTATATAATAAATTAAAACAAATTCACTTTGTATTACACCACTTTTATATTTATATTTCATTTGTGTTCAAATCTGTACAACATGTTAGGTTAACTGGAAGAAATAGGATATAAGTACCTATAAGTTATACCTTTTGTACTAAATGTAAATTTTGTACAATAAATGATTTTGATTTTGATTTTGATTTTGAAGGAAAAAATTGTAAGATAAAACATTTTTGAATTTGACATTTTCTACATTAAAAAAATTATGTATCTACCGGCTATTTTGTAATTTAATGTGATATGTTTTTTGTTGTTATCAAGTTTCATTTATCGTACACCATATTCATTTTTATTTTTTCTCAATATTTTTATTATTCTATTTACAAATTTTCATTTATTCATAAACACGTTCTGCTGTGTAGTTACGCGTGACAGATGTTTTGCCTTCTAAACGCATTAAGTTTATTATTGTAAAAACTAGCGCAGAACCTTGAAAAATCACATGATAGAATACTATTTGTAGGATTTGTGAAGTTTTTTTTTTAAGCCGAAGGTATTTATGAAATATTTGGCTAAGTATCATTGCATTTTAAAAACACAAACATGTTTTTTTTTAATTTTAACTTGATAAGTAAAACCTTATTTCGTAATATTTAATTAATGAAGACAATATTAGCGACTCCCAATCAAAATTTTGAAATAGAAAATTAGTAAAAGAAACAGATATATTATAATTGATAAATTTATCCAAGACACTATCGATGTAGCATTTAGTTCGTGATGAATCTTACATAAAGATAGCGGCCAATAAAAATATGCGTTAAGAAAATGAAGATAAAGCTGGTAGTTCTTAGTCGAAGTATGATATAGTTTTCAGATAGGGTCGCATTAGCTCAGTGGTAAAGCAACGCCACGGCAAGGCTAAGGTTCTGGGTTCGATTTCTAGATATGTCCGTGTCTTTTTCAAATATTTTTGTTTCCAATTTTCGACTGGGAGTCGATTCATTAATTAAATATTTATTTTAATGAAACACTGTTACCTTTTTTGAACCACTTATATATTTGAGTAAAGCCGAAGGGTTTCGGAACGACCGTTCCTTTTTCAGGGCAAACGTATACTGATTTGACAGTTACAAAATAGTGGATGAGAACAATGTATTATTATGGGAAGAAGGAACGGTCGTTCCGAAACCGGTCGGCTTTACTTAAATATGTAACATTGTTTCATTTATTTATAATGGATTACCACAAAGTTATAGCTATTAACATACAGGATAGTTATTGATAGTAATAGTACAAATAATATAAAATATAGAAAAGAAAAACCATAAATTGATTGTATAAGTAACAAAATTAAAAAAAGAATATCTTTACAAAAGTATTGTTTTTTTGTGGAGACAAGTTAGAGAGAAATTAACTTTTCGAATGAACAAGTATTTAGTATATTTGGAAAGACGCAAAATCTGCCAAAAATTTGAACACAAGAAATACTTTGAATAAATATTTTGAATTATTAATTAAAACTAATTAATTTACAACTAGTGTATACAGGGTGTTAAGGGACGTACTTGACTTACTTTAACCAGTGATTCCTGACATTATTTGGAGTAAAAAATGTAAATGAAATTTTGGTCTCCGGTGACTTTTTTCACGACTTTTTTTTTTCAAAAATTTTTTGTGGATTTTATAAAGGTTGGGTAATGGCGTTGTGTTTCGTTAGCCACAGCAACGTGTGGCCGGGTCTGCTAGTATATGTATAAACGAATTAAAAAAAATTAAAAAAACATTTGCTGTTTTGATTCTAATTTTTTATCCATTTAGTGATAATAAATAACAATAATATTTATAACTAACCCCTCAGAAAATCGCCAATTTGCACTTTAAATGTCTCAAACGAAATGACATTTTACGAAAACTTTGTGTTATTACCGTTTCACAATTAATGCTCTATAAATGAAACATTTCTGAACGTAGCCGAATAGTAATAACTGTTTTAGACAGTTTATAAAATAAGCTTTCGAATTATTATATTATAAATAAATATTAATATTTGTAAATATTAAAATATAGAATGCAAACATTAAAAAAATGTCAAAATGACTCACGTGATGTATTTATGTAAAAACGGTACTAAAATCACAGATTATGTAAACAACAATACTTATTCTATTGTATAAATGTGTAATAAACATTTTTGTCACCTCACTTTTCAATCATTTCATATAAAAATGTTTAATAAAAATTAACAATGTCGGGAGCGGGCGACCCGCCCGTGGGAAATTTGGCGGGATAAATTATCTGTCAGACTGCGCGTCCGACAGAATGTTCATTTTAGGTATTTCTATGGACAACTTGAATAGAGATGTGCAGCATGATTCACTATCGACCTTTCACTTTTTATTTTACGGATGTAACTAAAACAATAACGGAGTTATAACGGTTTCTATGGAGACACACGCGTTGACGAGTAAACACGCTTATTGTACTTGACTGCTATCGTTATTTTAACGAGTATACTTGCTTACGTTGCTGAGGGGTTTTAATAAAACTCATTTCGTTAAGGACAACTTCATTCAATTAAAAGGAAATAATAATAATAATTTAGAAATAAAATAATAAATTGGACATAAAGAATAATCCCAAAAAGCGCAGCGGGCGAACTGTAACATTTAGAACCCAGACATTTTTCTACTATTAAATAATAGTAAAATTCCATGCCAATCCATTTGGAAAACAGCCAATGAGACAATGCTGAAAAATGTATAGCCCATTGCAAATCTGCCAACATTAGAACACTACTATGCCCGATGTACATTAGGGTGTGTCAATTATTTCAACTTTTGAATTTACAAACGCCTGGGGTCTCAAAAGTTGCGTCTTACAAAGAAAATGAGAACTGCATTTAATTTTTTTTAATGGTTATTAGCCCGCTAAAATGCATTGAAAATCAGAAAACAAACCTAAAACCATTTTTTTTTTAATTCTTAATTTTAAAAAAATTCAGTAATTTAACCTTTTAACGTTTGTTTATTACTAAAAAATGCGTATAACTGACAAAAATGAAAAAAAAGTTCAAGTTCTATGAATACAAGTAAGTCAACGAGGATTCTGATTTTATCCAGAAAAAGTGTTATTTTCCCTTTTTAAATTTTTAACCAACACATCACATATGTTTAAAAAAAAATTATTTTTGTTCTTTGTACTGCAGTTATGGAATGAAAAATAAGTTTGGTATAAAATATGAAATATTAACCCTTTATTTTATTTTTTTTCAAGGCATGAAATCTATTTTCTTTTAAAACTTCCGGCCATTTTAGCGGGCTAATAGTGAACAATAATTTCATTTATTTTTACGTTTTCGAATAGCTACAGATCATACGAAACTTTTGAGACCCCGGGCGTTTAAAAATAAGGCCATTTTTTTCTCTCTATGGAGAGCGACACACGCTAATGTACAACCCCTAACAGTTCTTACTTCCTGATCTTCTGCTTCTTCTTGTTCTTACCCCACCCTCTTCCCCTTCATTTTTATCGCGTTTCCAAATTTAGAGTGCCAAAGACCCGCTGGCTACGGGACAGCGTGACTTTTGTGTGATATCCAAAATAAACAGCTCAATATTAGGAATATTTCTAATAATCTAACAAAATTCCACATTATCCCTTAATGCCGGCGTAGTCCAGCGGTAAGGCTCTTGACTTGCATTCCAAAGGTCGCGGGATCGAATCCCGGCGGGGCGTGGCTAATAAATTTTATTTGATTAATTTGTGTTATTTCACAATTTATTCATTTAAAATAATATACAGTATTTATTCATTTAAAATAATATATAGTATATTGGCGGCACGTTCCAGAGTGGAAGATATTCTCAGTATCGCCCTAGTGTAAGACCACTATTCAGAATTGAAACGTTGCTTGAAATGGCATTTACCGTGTTTGGTGACCAGATCTGAATAGCCAGGTACTTCCCCCCCTTCCTCTTCTCTATCTCCTACCCCTCCCCACTACCTTCAGCCTCACAACATACCCCAATTGGGGATGCTATAGTCTCACTGGCTCCAGACGGAAACAGAAGCTGAGACTCTTGTGAGATATTACTATAAAAGTAAATAAAAAAATCACTTCTTCTTTTGACTTTTTTTAACATTAGCTCCACACAAGAGACCCTGGAGAAAATATTTCCCTTCAGGACATATGTCATCTTTGGGAATGCTGCGTGGAGGGAATTTTTAGGAAAGGAAGGAGAGGAAGTTCTGGGAAGAAAAAGGTGTGAGGGGGGCCAGGAATCTTAGGGTCTGTGTGTCTGGGAGTGACGGACTTATGAATCTATCCCTCCTACTGCAATGCAAGGCGATTTTCCGGGAAAGTCCTGCTAGAGAGGTCAAAGAACTCCCTCCACCAGTCTCTTGGCCACGCAGTTGATACGCAGATGCATCCACCGCAAAGATCCGGAAAAACCTCACCCCATTAACCCGGGCACCCTTGCTAAGGCATCAAACGTAGCGAAATTCTCGGGGTGATCTATGGCAGAGGTACTGGTTATTCAATAAATGGTTTCCGGGGTGGCGGTACCCATTCCCGCCTTCCAAACTGTGTCCTTTTCGATATAATATGATAACTCATCACTTACAGATTATCTCTCGCCTTCTCTCTTTTTGTTGCTACCATGTTATATTTTAATTTCATGCTATCTCATGTATGTTCTTACATTCTAGAAGTTTTTCGACACGAAATAGTGCTAATTATTTTGTTTTTTCATCTTACTGGAGCCCCACCTAACTTCAATATAATTGGAGAAACAATAACAAAAACGAAAGGTCACCTATAGAGAAAATATTCTGCAATCAAAACAACTTAACTTATCAGAAACCATTTTAATTTAATATTCTCTTAAGCCAAAGTTATTATGAATGAACCGTCTACAAATTATGTAGTAAGGTAAAACACCACATTTCTGACCCTGCTCCAATTTCTGACATATGTAACACAAATTACGATTTTACCAACTTAAGTAACATTCCTACGTATATTGATATTAGCGCATCGAGAAATTTGTTCCCCTCTCCCTCTAACTAACGTTCAGTCTAAGGACTATTTGACACCCATTTCTACCAAAATACTATTTAGTATATGATTTTGGTGATTTTGTGATATTGCACATTTTTTCACCTTTTTCGAAGAGTAAACCAAATTTTACAAAATGTGAAGACACAGTTCTCCAATGTTTTATGTATTGTTTTTTTATGTTTTTCAATAGAGTATTGACCATATTTGTACATTTAAAACGGAAAATAATATATTTCAATAGATTTGTGACAGTTTTTGATCAGTCTGAAATAGGTACCTGTTTTAATAGGGTGACCATATTTCTGACATGTATGTCAGAAAATGTTACACCTTCAAAAAATCATGTTCATATTTCTGACCGGTATGTCAGAAAATGATAGTTATCATAATTTGGGGGGTTTTAATCCTAACATAAGAAGAACGGCTGCGCGACCTCTCTTATAATTAACTATATTTTGGATTTGATGCCAAAATACCCAACCAAATCGAATAATTAAAAAAATGTTTCAGAAATATCTATTGCCGATAGCGTAATTTAATTTATTTGGTATTTTTTAATATAAAATTCAGGCCATTTAAGAAATAGTTTTCTAATGATTTTAGAGGCAAATTTGGCAATGTTTTGCAAGTTTGTGAGTAACAATTTGATCAAATAAATAATGTTACCGAACTAATGTTTTAATAAAATGAAATATAACTTCTGTCATTCTTTTCGTAGACGGGCATAATCTCACCTTATACTGAATATTAGTGAGTTTTGCAAAGCAAATCAAATTATTTCGGTGGCTTTGTACCCAAACGCTACACACATCTTGTAACCGCTGGATGTTGCTGTGTTTAGGCCATTAAAAATGTCCAAAAAATTTTTCCAGGAATGGTGACTGCAAAGTAAGGAAGCAAAAGTAAATAAGGAAAATTTTTCAATTATTTTAAAAAGTGCGCTAGATAACACGGATATGAAATCGCACCTCAAAAATGGCTTTCGAGTGTGTGGTCTTTTTCATTTTGATGCAAATGCCGTACCATACGAAAAATTATGAAAAACATCATTATTCAATGAAAGTGTAAAATCAGTGACTCTAGAGAGCATTGCAGCGGAAGAAACAATACATTTGGTAGAAAATAATGTATCACCGGTTATATCCCCGCATTCCTTTCCATTACCTTATTATTCTGCTGTTTTGAAAGAATTTCGTGAATTGCACGAGGTTGGATGGGCCTTGCGGAGTACAAAGCATTATTTGATATTTGGAAAATTATGACCGTAACTGTAGACAATTTTTCGGGGAATTTAGATATTTCGAATATATCATCGGAAATGAATTCTGATAGTATTAAGGGTATAGACCCTCAGTAGCATGCCGACATGAATGACGAAACTATTTTGAATATCCCTTTGAAGACAGTGAAAATAATATGGAAATACTATACGAGAAACCAAAAAAACATCGAAAATGAATCTTGTCAGCAGGAATACCCTTACTCCATTAAAAATAGTTTTTTTTAATGAGGCCTGTTATCAATCAACCTTCTACTTCTTTCAATGAATGTGCAAGGACGAAAACACCTATTTTAATTATAATGCTTATACCTATTTTAATTTAGATGTAATGCCTTAAAAAGGCAAGACACGGTTAAGTTTCTTGTTGGCGTAAAACAAAGGAAAAATAATGTAAGCGATGTTTTATACCAAAAAACAGCGTTTTAATTAATTTTCATCTTTGTATAAAAAAAGGTTTTTTTTTTAAATTTTATGTTTAATAATTAATAAAGTTTCTCCAAAATACCGATTTTTACTGTAAATGTTGTCCACCTGGCTTTGCATTTTATTTGCATCAACGAATCGAAATATCAACATGTATGTCGGATACTGGATTCACATTGATTTTGGTATGTCAGAAATACGAACAGCCATGTCAATCTATAGGAACATATTGATTTTTATATGTCAGAAATATGTGTTTTGTTAGCATGTTACATTTTAAATGATTTTAAATATTTAACGGTAATAAATTTATCAAAAAGTGAGATTTCATTATTTGAAATTGAACAATGTTTCCTAAAATTTAAAATTTCGTTTCAGTAATACAAGGTTGATTTTACAAAAAAATATTGAAATTCATGAAAAAAAAGTGATAGCTTAACGTGTCAGAAATAGGGTGTTTTACCTTAATTTTAATAAACTAAACTAAATTTATTACATCGATGTTTTAAATAAGAATTTTCGGATTAAAGGAATTGAATTGAATTTCGGAAGTGTTTAGTGCATTTTTGGGTTATTATATGTTGCGCTGTCTCCTTATTTATTCAACGTTATTTTAAGATTACAGTGTCCATCAGTACGACAGATGTGTAATCGAAGATTGTGGTGAGTTTGTGCTTATGTGTGTACTCGTAGATGCGTTACCACATTGCCAGCTCCAACCCTCTAAAAACTGGTTTTTTGGTTTTCTGCGTTTAGTTTTTGTGTAGCCTTCAATTATAGGAAACCAAAAACTATTGAGTTTAAGCCCGTCATCTTTATCAATATTTTTGTGAATTATGATTGTCTCGTAATTAGGCGTGCTCTTTGGGTTTTGGGTCTTCCTAGGACTTCAGGAACAAATTCAAAGTAATGACCGGTTTCAATTAAATGGTCGACAATTGCCGATTTTTTATTTTTTATTTATTTATTTATTCACGCCCATTTAGGCTTTTACTTACATATATATAACAATATTTTCGAAATTATAATAGCAAATAGTGCAGAAAATGACTTTTTTTTACATGAGCTCCACACAGGAGGCCCTGAGGAAAATAATTTTCCCCAGGGCCTGTGTCAGCTTTGGGGATGCTGTGTGGAGAGTTTTTTTAAGGAAGGAAAGGAGAGGTGAGTTCTGGGAAGGAAAAGGATTTAAGGGATGGGTAGGAATCTAGGGTTCAGTATGTCCTGGTCATCCGCCTCCAAGACCTAGACAAACCTCACCCCATGAACCCGGGCACCCCTGCTAAATCACCAAACGTAGCGAACCACTTGGGGTGACCTATGGCAGAGGTGTTGGTTATCCAATAAAGGTTCCCGGGGCGGCGGTACCCATTCCCACCTCCCAAATTGACAAACTGTTTAAAACACTTGCATAAAAACAAATATAAAGCAAAAATACTATTGAATTTGATCCACACAGTACCTATGAAGGCACAAAATATAAAAAAAATACTAAACTACTTCTAAACTACTTCTCTCCTTCAGCCGACAAAACACCACCATTATGCTAGTCAATTCAAACAGTTTCATCAACACATTCCCCTACTTGATGAAAAAAACCTCAATTAGGTACGCTTACATATTAAAATGGATGTATTAAATATATCAAAAACATCGGAGTATTTGTTTCCAAGCCGTTGAATCCGTCGCATAGGAGTGTAATATTGGGATATTGATGTGGAATTGTCACAATAATATGGTAGGTAATGTCTTGTGACTGACCTGCCTGGAGTATGAAAAGAGATAAAATATAGTAAATCAGGGGTGTCAAACATTGAATTAATGATTTTATACAAACAAGTTAAATCGGAAATGATTCTACGATGTTAGGATTGCAGGGTTTACATGCTCGAAAGCTCGTACTTCAAAACCTCTAATCTTATCTGTTAAGTACGTTTTTTTATTTGTCTTTTGTGGCACCAACATTTCAATCGTTGGTAATGAACGTACTTATATCTATTTTCTTCAATTCTATTGAAAGGTGGTTGCTTTTTGAACGTATTCCATTTCAACATTTTTTCAACATAACATTTGTTCAGATTATTTTTAATTGCTGTAAAACCTCTTGCTTAGCTCTAGCGCATAGGTTCCCAACGTGGGCAATAACGCCCCCTTGGGGGCGTTTCAGACCTTAAGGGGGGCGGTAGAAGACCAACATAAAATTGGGTGGCGTTTCCGACATTCAGGGGCGCGGTAGGAGACCCAGAGAAACCCATCTTATCCCATCCTATCGGTTCCACGCCAACTCAGAATCAAGTCAACTCAACAACTCTTTGAAAAGTCATTAAAAACAATGAAATAGCACATTTTAAATAGCCGTTAACCCTAACCTAAGGTAACCTAATTTAAGCATTTTTTTAATATATTTTTGTCGACACTCTTTATGACCTTTCTGAGTTGGTCGGTCACCTATCCCATCTTGCCCCATCCCATCCCATTAGGAGCCATGTAAGCCCATCGTGGTATCCCTTCACCCCACCTTCGTCGTGTATCCCGTTATGCCCCCCCCCCCCCCCCGTCGTGGTTAAATTTTGCATCCGCCGCCAAGACCAAGCAAACCTCACTCCCCTGGCACTCCTACTAAGTCGCCAAACATAGCTAACCACTTGGGGTGACCTATGGCAGAAGTGTTAGTTATCCAAGAAATTGTTCCCAGGGCGGCGGTTCCCGGACCAGCCTCCCAACTTGAATTCATTTCATTGCAAACTTCATATAACAGAATGTGTTTTTTTTTATGCTAATACTGTAGTAACTATGACTCGGGAACAGAATTGAAACGTTGCTTGAAATGGCTTTAGCCATGTTTGGTGACCGGATCTGAATAGCCAGGTACTTTCCCACCATCCTTTTTTTATATCTCCTTCCCCTCCCCACTTTATTTATTCTCACAACTTACCAGAATTGGAGATGCCATAGTATAACAGACTCCAGACGGGAGATGTTGGGACTCTGGTGAGGCATTCGCAAATTGTCTATCTGATCTATAATGGTATGGTAAAATATTACGCATACAGAAACCCAATACGATTTATTTCCAGCAATTTGATTTATCAAATCACACGACTGTTTTCAATAGATTTTCTTTTTCCACTTTAATAAAATGGTAATCAATCCAAAAATCCCGTATTCCGTTTTTTAAATAATAAATTACTAAGGTTCTGTTTTATTGTGATTTCTGACAACGTTTCTTTGTAATTTACATCACAATCAATCTTTATTATCACGAGAGTATCGGTTATTGCGAACATGTTTGTTTGATAGATTCTCCTATCTTAACGGACGGATTGCAATCTTTAGAGCACAGGCGTCAGGTGGGAATGCTATCCTTGTTCTATCGGTATTACAATGGGAGATGCTCCGAGGAACTAGCGTCATTGATCCCCTCGGCACCGGTGCATAGTCGGGAAAGGTTCCATGACAGTTCATCCTGCGACAATTCATCCGGCGACAGTTCATCCTGCGACAGTTCATCCGGCCGACAGTTCATCCTGCCGACAATTCATCCTGCCGACAGTTCATCCCGCCGACAATTCATCCGGCGACAATTCATCCTTCCTGATCATTTAGAAGATTTTTTCTTCAAGTAAGTATGCAAAGAGGATATACGGCCGTACAACCAAAATCGATATATTTATATCTGAAGGCATCTTGAGTGGATATCCGCTGTAAAAATATTTTTACTAACAATAATTTCGACTCTCGACAACCTAACGTAACCTAACCTAACCTAACCTAACCTTACCTAACCTAACCTAATCTAACCTAACGTAACCTAACCTAACCTAACCTAACCTAACCTAACCTAACCTATAAGTATAACCTATAAGTATGTCGTATTTTGTTATTCACGCATGCTTCTTCGGAGAGTCGAAATTATTGTTAGTAAAAATATTTTTACAGCGGATTTCCACTCAAGATGCCTTCAGATATAAGTATATCGATTTTGGTTGTACGGCCGTATATCCTCTCTGCATACTTACTTAATAAAAATCTTCTAAATGATCAGGCAGGATGAATTGTCGCCGGATGAATTGTCGGCGGGATGAACTGTCGCAGGATGAACTGTCGCCGGATGAATTGTCGCAGGACGAATTGTCGGGTCACCGTCGGGAAACACGCCAAACACGCGCCCAACATTTGTACACGGTTGACATTAGTCTCATGAAAACGGGTCGTTTCTACGACTCGTTCTTGAGTTCAACAGCGCGGCTGTGGAACGATTTGCCGACCTCTGTGTTTCCTCCCTCCTACAACATGGGTCTCTTGAAGACCCATGTTCACTCCTTCATTTTCTCAAAAAGACCCTCCACACAGCATCTTCAAAGATGACATAGGCCCTGAGGGAAATTATTTTCCTCAGTTTCCGATAATTTTTTTATTTATTTATTATGAATTAACGCCGATAAACGGCTTTTACATGGGAATTCAACAATTTGAAATGGATACAGAATATACACGTTAAGAAAAAAAAACATTCATATGACAAAAAAAATAAAAAGTACGCATTGAAGTGACAGCATAAAGTACAAATAGTAAGCTATTATAATTACAAATGTAAGAAAAAGAAAATCTCATGTACATGTACACAAGATGTTTTGAAGTAAAGAAATTACCACGTACACGTAAAGTACGTAATAAAATAAATTTAAAAATTCCATAAGTAAACATTGATGAAGAATATAAATATTCAAAGTATATTGATTATAATTCAACTGAAAAGCGCTGACAAACAGCTTTAATTAAATCATGTTTGTATGTTGATAATCTTTCAATATTTATCACATCATCAACATATTTATTACCAAGTATATGCAGGCAATTTATTATGGAATATAATTCAGCATTAGAACCTATATTATTACAATGGTAAGGTAATTTGTGACAAACTGATCTACTCGGTACATGAAAACTTATTAACGAAAAAACTTATTAAAACTTACATAAAAACTTAAACTTAAAACTTATGAAAGAAAACTTAAAAACTTATTATAATAACTAAAAAAAAAAAAAAAATCAGTATGTTTTTTCCATATTTTTATTTTAATTTTATAAAAGCTGAAAAAAAACCCTTTTCACTTGTTCTACCTATGAAATACTAATTTTATATTTTATATGTTTTTTAAGTCTATTTTATTCTTTGGGTACTTAGAAATATAGTATTTTGTTTTAATATTACCCACACTCAGGCAGTGCCTTAGTGGGTTTTCATTTCTTGTTCACACTATTTGTTATTATATATTATGTTATTATATGTATACTATTTGCTACTATACATTACATGTATAAAGAAATGAGAATAAATAAAGTTTAAAAAAAAAAAATAAATACAAAAAAATAAAAAAAAGAAGTTCAGAGATATTTATTTAACTATTAAACTACATATTTAGCTATTTAAACCTTTCACGAGGTTATGTTAATACTATAAAACTTATTGGTTTAAATTGATGGATCGTAGCCAAGTCCTTTTTTAACTCCACCATTTGGTATTTATCCGTCTGTAAATTTGTTTGATACATTCTGGTTCCAGTTCAGTTGTTGGCCATGTTGGATACTACCTTTTAGTGTCAAATCGGAATAAGCATTATTATTGTACCTATCGGCCTAAACAAAGTTTGAAAAAAGAATTTTCGTTGAGATGGTGATATATCTTAGGATTAATTGAAATTGTTGTTGATAGAATTATCTTCCAAGAATAAGTCTAGGAAGATAATTCCATCAACAACAAAGAAAGAATTTTAAAATGCATGTAACCTTAGAATCCATGTAATATGTACGCATTTATGTACAGCCCACGTCTCAAAAAGTATAACCTAGTGCCTAGTGCAACAGGCATCGAAAAAACACCTGTAATCAAACGTTACATAGGTAAATAAATAAAAATTTAACCATACTAGCCTAAGATATTTAAATAAAATAAAAGAATGGCTTACACTATGCAGTCGGCCATACATATTAAGAATGCCCAAATAAACAATCGAATCACTGAAATGGAAAAATTGCATATTAAACAATGAGAGAAGATATCTAAACAAACCAATTGTTGGCTACTTTTGCTGACTTAACAGCGGTGCCCGGATTCGTAGAGTGAGGTTTGTCTAGATCTTGGCGGCGGATACGTTTAGCCACCGGGAGAAACTAATTGAAGGAGCCCTTTTGACATCTCCAGCCCGCCACTCTCGACCTATCGCCTTGCTCCGCAGTGGGAGTAGAGTTAAAAAGTTGGCAGATTGAAAAAAATCTCTAAAGAATCTTGGGTTTGTGTTTTAGATAGTTTTAATACTTAGAGCTCTCACGTCTCTGAGGAAATTTTATAGAAAAACAAATACAGGAGTGTACCGTCTCAAAGTTACAGACGTTAGTATGTAAGCACCGCTCAATAAAGCCGTAGATTATTCCTGGATTGGTGAAATATCTTAAAGAAAAACAACGTTTGTTTATACTTTGAATTTTATATTAAATAATACCTGTGTCAAGTACAGAAAATGCTTACAAATTTAATAAGGAATAATAAAAACAGTATTATAAAACAAAAATGTCACAAGTGATAACTGTTAAAAAGTTGTGGTCAATGTTTAAAAATATTTTTGATAAAAAATGCAAAGCATCGGTAATAGGCAGACTAACGTACAACGGTAATTTAATAGACATATACGTTGAGCCGACTCAATGTAAGAATTTGTTTTTTTGTAATTTTGCAAATGTTGGAAAAAAATTAGTACAAAAAATAAACCTACAGTAAAATACTCCCGAGGTCATTGATAGAAATTTAATAGATACAGATAAAATGCTGTTTCTCGAACCCGACACGGTATCAGAAGTTGAAAATATAATTAATTCATTCACTCGGCGACGGGATACGTTGGAATAACTGTGGAAACCATAAAAAAACTTAAATACATATTTTTTTAAATCTATCATGCACATCATTTATTAAATTTTGTTGTTTAAAGATTTCCAAATAATAATTAAAAAAACGGTACTTAGTTCGATTTTAAATCTGGTGGTAACCCAGAGGAAATGACTAACTACAGACCAATATCCATAACATCTAACGTTTGTAGAATATTTGAGAAATTAGTCAAAAAGTACTCCTATTTCCAAAAATGCTGTTTTTTAAGCCAATTGGTTTTAGACCTAATGTTGGAACTCAGGATACCATTGCAAAATTGACTTCTCTGGTTGTGGGTAATTTGGAAAGATGTTGGAAGTGCCTAATAATGCTTATAGATCTAAAAATCTTTTGATAGTGTTTCGAATTCCAAGTTTGTTGCTAAGTTGGAGAGAATTAGACTGGAGGACAAAGCTTTAACTTGGTTCCGAAGTTACTTAGAAAACAGGGAACAATATATTTAACTTCATCACCTGTGTCTCCTGAGTATGGAATTCCACAAGGTACTGTAATCGGGCCCCTACTTTTTCTTATATATGTTAATGCCATGTTTAGTTTACCTCTCATCATCATATTATATTATCATCGTCATGAACTCATGTCATCTCGTATGCGGATAATGGTGACCCGACAATTGGTATAATAGCTAGGTACATTTTCCACATCTCCTTCCCCTCCCCACTACCTTCAGCATCACACCATACCAAAATTGAGGATGCCATAGTCTCACTGGCTCGAGAAGGTTGGGGGCAGTTGGGACTCTTGTGTTATATTCAGATATAAAAGTTAAATTATATGCAAGTAGGAATCTTTAGCGTTTTTTTGCTAAGCCGTTTTTTTGCTAAGTATGTCTTATTTTGTGATTGCCGCATGCTACTTCAGAGAGTCGAAATTATTAGGAATAATATTTTTACAGCGGATTTTCACTCAAGATGCCTTCAGATATAAGTATATCGACTTTGGTTCTACGGCCGTATATCCTCTTTGCATACTTACTTGAAGAAAACATCTTCTAAATTTTCGGCTGGACCAATTGTCGCAGGACCAAATGTCATATGACCATACCGCCACCTAACACAGTATGAGGGGACATTGAAGGTCTAGATTCGTTACATTAAATGTAGAACCGTTTATTAAAAAAAATTAGATTCTTGCGAGAACTCCGAAGGGGCGACCATAAGTTGCCTATACCGGGGTGGGACAGTGATGGGTACTTCAATGGACCAAATGTCAGCCGACCGAACTGTCGGCCGGACCAACTGTCGCTGGACCAACTGTCGCCGGACCAACTGTCATGGAACCGCGGATAATACAGTTACAATCGAAGGAATGACATAGCCAGAAGTTACAATAGCTGCGAATGATATTAACACTTTGAAGAAATGGTTTGATAATAACTTACTACAGAAAAAAACATCATACGAGTATATGCATTTTTTCCTAAATGATCCTCTCCCTACCTCCAACAACAGAGTGACGGTGCCAGTCATTCATAGGGTGAGTATGTGTACGTACCTGAAGAAAATCTCAGATGTCAAATATCTGGGGATCATTATATTAGAAAACTAACAAATATTTAGAAGATAAAACTTTAAAATGATTTAATATTATCTGGTGCAGTCGGGGTTGCAGTATGGTATTATTGCATGGGGAAGTTTTATAAGACTAACTTGCATCTTATACATATAACACAAAACATGATTATTGCAAAATATATATTCCTAAAAATCTCTTATCCATTTTTCTTAAAAAAGCAAGGGATTTACGAATCACTGAACTTTTTTATAAATTTAAGGTCCCACCGGTAATATGCATCTAGATGTAACACGACATCTGCACAACACCATTACGAATACCTGAGTTCAAAGCTATTTAATGATTTACCTGATTTAATAAAAAGTGAGCAATGTTATTGTTATTACAAATAAAATAAAACTAAGTATTACATTTTTATCCAAAACCATCAAACTAAAAGGTATTTCACCGATAATTTTCATTTACATTATATTTATATTGTATAATATCATTATTCTGTTTCTATTTTCGTTTGTGTTAAGATGGTCGTCTAAAAATATATTCCATATATTTATTTGTGGTTTCATTTGTTAACTTCTAACTGTAAAACAATGTAATTAATTATACAGTCGAAATTTAATTTTGTTGTTACTGTTTTCCCAAAAATAATTAAATTGAAATATTTGAAATTTAACAAAGCTTTTGTATTTGCGTCGAATAAAATAAAACATTTCACTTTTGTTTCCGTAATGTAACATATTACGTAGTCGGTACCTATTAATACGTAATAAGCTGCTCGACCCAGAAGCAACATCCTAAATAAAACATCAAAAACATTTGTAAAAAAAACATAATAAACAACATACATAGGTAGAACATCCACGGTACACAGAGAGAGAGAGAATAAAATTAACGTGGAATCCGGAATAAATCCACGACTCCCCCCACAGGTGTGCCCGCGAGATATGTACCGAGCGGGGTTGCCAGCGACCCCAGTTGGGGTACCTACCCATTAACTACCTAACCTACCCTGTACCCAGTACCTACCTCACAACTGGGTAGGTACCTACCCTCCTAGGTTCATCAGCACCCCCGCTAGGGGGCGGAAAGGGAAACACAAGAGGGGAAGAGCGCGGGACGCGGTTTTTTAACAGGGAGGTTTTTTAACCCCCCACCCCCACCTCCCCCAATGACGCGAACGAGGTGGTTTTTTAACTCACTCCCCTCTGATGGAATGAAAATGTTTGAAAATGTTGAATCCCCCCTCCCCCGTGCGCTAGCTATGGAAATCGTAGTGTATTCGTATAATGGTTCTTATAATGGGGTTAGGAGGTTTTTTCGGGGGGGTCGGGGGATTTTTAACCCCCCTCGTCCCGTGAACTGGGATGCTGCGCCGAAAATTACAGTGCGTGGGAGGTGCGGGCCGGGAAGTTTTTCGCTTTGTATTGCAA
Organism: Limnephilus marmoratus; assembly: GCA_917880885.1. Classification (NCBI taxonomy): domain Eukaryota; kingdom Metazoa; phylum Arthropoda; class Insecta; order Trichoptera; family Limnephilidae; genus Limnephilus; species Limnephilus marmoratus. The sequence goes on along the minus strand of OU862919.1, from coordinate 23,551,366 downwards.
ATATACAAAATAGCATTTCCCTGATATGGCTGCCAGCGGGGAAAGGAGTGCGTGCGGGGAGGGTGGGATAATGTTGAAATGTGATTAAAATGTAAAAATTAAATCCTTCTCGGAATTGTAACGATGGTATCAAAAGTATAGATATTTTACCAACTGACTTTTGATCTATTTATTTATATTTCATTATATTATTGTTTAACAATGCATGTTAGATGAAATGAAGATAAAAATTTCACGCGGAATTAGAAATAAAATAAAATCATTGAAATGTTCAGATATACGAACGAAGCAAAAAAATGTATTACTTCATTAGAAAAATATTACTAGTTTTAGTGCTCTTTAAGTTAGGTTAAGTTATCATTTTAATGTGTTACCATTTCGTAATCATTAAAAAACACGTTTACGATTATTTTCAAATAATAATTTCCACACAAAATATTGTGATATCCATGGGTTCAGTCCACACGCCCATAAACGCTGCTCCACATTAATCCATTTTTATCAATTTCTAATTAACCCGCGCCGCCCCTGCCGCTCTAGTTTCAACAGGCTCCCGCCGCCCACAGCACGCACAAGCCTGGGGGGACGGGGAGGGGAACCCCATCCTCCCCCCCGGCCCCCCGTCATCCCGAGCCCCCCTCTGGCACCACCCGTCAACCCCCCGCGCGGGAAATTAATTTATTGCGTTTCTATGCGTAGCGCGGCTGTTGCTCTACAGACGGTATTGCGTGACCCACATGAATTTTTCACTATAAGTTTTTTTAAGAATTTAAAAAAAAAATCTAAAATTAATGCATAACTTTCCTAAATTTTCTCTTTTCTATTTATGAAAGACTAACGCTGATCTGTGAAAAATCGATTCTTGATTCTTCACAAATCAGTTCTAATGTTTGAAATAATCAAACGAAACAATATTGCATTGTTTTAAAACACCCCATTTTCATCTGAATCAGATTTTACGCAGAACTAACTAACGCATAGCACAGACAACTGAAATTCGTATGTTTTGATTTACAACGAAACCTAAAAAAAATGTAATATTGCAAAGAGTAAAGAACATTATGCACAATAACCACGGGTTATCATCTTACTAATTTCATTTGTTTTTGGGTAATTGTTTGTCCCCGTGAAATCTGGAACAATGAACTCAGACTTCCTTTGAATTTTTTTAAAGAAAGACAAACATTCCCACAATGTTTGAAAATCTCTTACAGAAAGCCGAAAATGTTACTTGTCTTGTGTCTGTTTAATTTTTTATTTTGTATTTATTTATTTTACACACTTTAAAAATATAAGACAAAAAAGGCCCGATAAACTACTTTTTAGCAGTTTGTCTAACGAGTTCTTTACATTAAAGATCTTATTATAGTGAGTTAATAGTTATATTATTACAATTATATAAAATAAAAATTATTGGTTTAATGAACCAAAAATATGCCATGAATTTAAGTGTCTTATCAAAATTCGAAATAATTGTGTGAATAATTCAGACGAAGGATAACGTAGTATCTACCACTAATATAATATTTTGAATAGAAAAATTATTTCGGCGGTCCTGAAGAACAATGTCGGATCTGCTAAATTGAAAATCGCTTGGTTGGCTTATTTCAGTTTCCCTTTGTTGATTTAAATGTATCTATTTTCTGAATTTTGAATGAAATAAAACGAATATATTCAAAAAAAGCAAAAACGAAACTTTGAACAGCTCCACTGCAAAACTACAGAATCGCATATCCGACATTGTTCCTCGAAACCGTCGATTTTAATAATTGCGATTTTTGATGGAAATTTGAAATGCTGTAAAAGACGAATTGTCAGGACAGCGAAAATTTTTTTTTTTTACAAAATCATATCTCCTATTTTTGAGCTGTAAGAATTTTTTATCTACAGCCATTTTATAAAGAAATTGTTACTCCCTGCGTATCCTTTCCAATTCGTCCCGTTCCCTTTCCGCCTCCCCTTCCTCACCCGCATCCCCTTCCCCTCTCGCATCCCCACTCCGTCTCCTCCACTTCCCCTCTCCCCACTCCACTCCCCCCTTACCCCGTCCCGCGAACCCCCCTCCCGAGTTCCCCTCCCCCCTCCCAGGTCCCCCTCCCCCCTCCCAGGTTCCCCTCCCCCTCCCTCCTTCCCGCTTTCCATACATTCAGTTTTCAAACTTCGCGTGCCACCAATAGCAATTTTTTTATACAAATTTCATAATGCCAGAGCTCACTAGAAGTTTTATAAAAACCTTGTCCTGACAATAACGAACACACAAAAAAAAGAATTATCCAATTTGGTTCAGTCGTTCGAAAGTTATGCGCTTAGTAAAACATTCAGCGATCCATTTTTATATTATAGATTATGAATTTTTATAACAAAATAAAATTGAATATATCTTTTAGATTGCTTACATTTTTTTGTAAATTTCTTTGATAACAGAATTTAATTTAATTTTAATTTTTTAGAAAAAAAAATCTCTTAAATGCACGCCGAAAAAGTTAATTTTGGATTTATTGGATTTAACAGCATTTAAATTTCCGCTATCGGTATGTTTGGTAACCAGATGTCAATGATAGATATTTTTTAGACATTTTATTTACTCACCGTATCCTTCTACTAAAACTTTCATCAACCCTCAAAACAATATCAAAACAGAAGTTGCCATAGTCACCCAGGCTCTGGATGGTTGAAACCCTTGTAATGTATCTCAAAACAGCAACAACATCGTCACACATAAAAAATCTACTCAAGTACATAGGCATCTACAAAATCACAAAAAAAAAGCTTAGCCTTTTGACGCATTTTATCGAACATCAATATTTTTTGAAAAATTATTCAATTTCCACAACATCCGTTAACCTTTACGCCCTAGAGAACGGCATTACTTGGAGGCAGTTGCCCTGCTTTTTTGTATCCCCCTCGCACCCCCCCTCCCATTTCTCTCCTTCTACCCCCTCCTTCTTTCCGCCCCGCTTCGGGTTTTCCGGCAACAATACTCGGCAAACATATGACAAGAGGATTTTACCGTTTTCTATATATATTTTTGACGTTAAGAGCGCTATGGATTCGGTTCTTTCAAGGGTAGTTTGGTTTTTTCACTAAGCGGCTTTCACTTTTGGCAGAGTGGGTCCCCCACCCACCTAACGCTACCCCCTAACGTAAGCCTTCGAGTACACATGTGCTTAAATGTGCACACAAATACGTCATTTTTAGCAATAAAAAAAATTCATTCCGGAAAACATAACATCGAAGTGTCGAGTTGTAACATTCCGGTAGGTAGAATTAGAACAGCTCCCTTTACATTTCTGAAACCCAGGGAACGAAAATCCACAAATAGATAACAAAATAAAAAATTCTAATGATTATTTGCTAATCTCATTAGATTTAAACACAGTTTTTTTTTAAATCATTCGTTAAAACTTGAAGTGATGTCTACGATCGTATTAGAATACGCTGACTTTAAAATCTCCCCATATACGAGTATTTCAGGAACCTTCGTAAAGAAAAGTTCTATAAATACATTACGAAAGTATTTTCAAGCAGAACATATTTGATAATTAATTTTTGTTAAAGAAGTGCGAAGCTTAAAGTTGATTATTCCTTTTGGAATACAGTATCCTGACAAACTTGAAGACCTGTAACCAAAAATACTAAAAGAGATAACCATAATCTCTTCTCGTGGGAAACTCATTTTTAATTAATTACTCTTTTTAGCAGACTTCACCCCGAAATTTATTTTTTCTCTTAGCTAGTGTCATCATTTCAACAAGCTTTATCCTAATCTTTTTTCTCGTTCAACGATAATAGAAATTTATAAAATAAACAATATAGCGTCACATTTATCTTTTTTAGCTAGGTATTTAATTACACACCAAAGATTTAAACATTACGATGAGAACTGAAAATATTTGCGTTGAAGTGAAAATTTTAGCCTATTTTTCATCTCGCTACAGATCACCGTTTGTGGTTTTATTTTATTTCTAGTAGACCCGGTAACACTTTGCTGTGGCTAACGAAACACAACGCCATTTCCTAAACTTTATAAAATCCACACCACCCGCTTGCCAGCTGCCCGCTGCCCGCTGCCTGATTTGCTTAAGCATGTATTATACTTATAAACCTTCCTCTTGAATCACTCTATTGGTGAAAACTGCCTGAAAATCTGTTGCGTAGTTTAAAAGATCGATGCGCACATATATTTTGAGCGACGTCATTTTATACTATATAATGATATTGTTTTAGCAAATACATTTTCTGCTTAATAGTTACGATTGTCAAAGAGAAACAGATTTTTAACATCAATAAAAACCTATGAACATAATTTTAAATTATTTTTCTTTTTATAGATACCTTTATATTAATTGTAAATAAAATATTTTTAACTAACCTTTTATTTATTAACACAACTTTAGCCGATTTGATCCTGCTTGAAAGTTTACGTAAAACCAAAATCGGTAAGTGAATAATTTTGCTTTATTATGATTCTTGATAACTCAGAATTTAAAACAATTTTATCAGAATTTTAGATTTTTCAATCAGAATTTTAAACAGAGATATTTTAATTAACTGTAATAATTGACGGTAAATTGATGTCCAAAGGCATTTATCATTAATTGCTTCTTGATTTTTAACACTAGAAAAAGTTTAAAAAATATATAGTTTATGAAAAATGCACTATTGAAATGTAAAGAAAAATATGAGTCCCTTGCTGACCAACACACCTACACTAGTAGGACGAATTCTTCAAATTTACTAATATTCCAAAATTAAATACATTTCTGGGCGAGAAAAACCATATTTCCACGCTACAAAATATAAACTCGTAAATACCCTTTGAATTAAAATTAAAAACACCATGGAGGTACAAACCTTTAAAAAATACATCAAATTATCCCATTGAACCACTTGTATATTTGAGTAAAGCCGACCGGTTTCGGAACGACCGCTCCTTCTTCAGGACAAACGTTACTGATTTGAATTCGCAACTTTTATTTTATTTATTTTTTACTTGGCGAAAACCAACAAATAAGAAGAAATCATGATCAACACCCATACCTACAGTCCGCCTCGGCACAGGAATAGCTAGTGAGAAGGATTGTGAACAAACTACTTTACTTTGTATTTTTATTTTACTTTATAAAAACAAAACTTGTCATCGGATTCAAAAGTAAATAAATCTTATTCACTATAATTATCATGTGATATTTATCATGATATATGTAAATAAAACGATTCCTCAGACATTATCATTAAATGGTTAAATGATTACACTACGTCCATAATAATAACCGTTTATTAAATTTCCTAAAATATTGACAAACTAACCGTCGAAAATGGCTTAATACATTATTACATGAATGGACTGCACGTTGATTATTAGTCGCACGTAATGACGATCATAAAATTAACAAATCATATCAACACTGATTGCATGTGTCAATTTCCCAATCAAATCATTACAGATAATTACTGGTACTGGCAGAATCTAGTTTCGCGGTAATTTAATGTGAAATTTCTCTCAAAGATTAACTGTATTCGGCAAAATCCGGTTAATATGTTTTCATGCATTGCGTGCATAATCTATATGCAAGAAAAATTTTGCACGTAAGCTTTTAATGATAGTGAATATTTACTTTTTTTACGTACAAGTTTATCAAATTTTTTAATTTTTTAATCATTAATACTTTGAGATATTTATTTCTCTTCTTAAGAGGGCATTACCAGAGAAAACCGGAAATACGTCATTTTCGAAAAAGATTTTAGACGTATTGACTCTTTTCCACAAAAAATTATAAATGGATTTCGAAAGATTGTTCTTTAATCTAGCATTCGCATGTAATAAATTTTGAGAATTTTTTTTAATTTTTAGTATAATAAGGTATTCCATAGGTCGTTAGGAGATTTATTAAATTTTCAAAAAAGATTTTGTATTATACGACACCCATTTCAAATAATATAATCATGCAGTAAAATAAATCAGTACATTATCTAGCAAACGCATGTTTTAGAATTTTAATTTTAGTTTCAATAAAATCATTAAAAAATATGTATTTGTTCATATGAAGCGGATACTTTGTGATGTGACATTATTAATTTAAAACTTTTTAGATCTTACGTTATCGATAATAAATAATAAAATTGAATATAAAATCTACCGCAAACCGACGTTCACCGATATAATGATTGACAATTCATCTAACCATCCCAACTCCCATAAACATTCAGCTTTTCATTCCATGACACATAGATTAGTTACAGTACCTTTATCAAATACTAACTTTGCAATAGAACTATCTACGATCAAACAAATAGCAATAAATAACGGTTACAACCCAAAAATAGTAGACAACATTCTAAATAAAAAATTAAAGAAATTATCCACAAGTAAATTTTTATACAACAGTCCACCTCATAATAATAATATACCAAGTAATAATAATCAACCGTATCAATGGCGTAGAATCCTGTACATCAATAATTTCTCTCAAAAAAGTGTTAAAAATCTCCCAACAGAAATCAAACCAGCATTTTACACTAATAATAATCTAGGCAAACTTTTAATGAACGGTAAGGATAAGGATGATAGCTTATCTCACTCGGGAATTTATTCGCTTCAATGCAGTGACTGCTCAGTTTTTTATATTGGTAAAACAGCGCGCAACATACACACCCGTGTAAAAGAACATCTCAGATGTCTACACAGCTCGGGTTTTTCAGAATTCGCCAACCACTTGATCGAAAAAGATCATAAATTTGACCAAACAGCCGGCGCCAAACTGATTCATAAAAACAATATCGGAGTAAGGTTGGATAATCTAGAGGCACTTGAGCTTAGGAAAGCCATAAACACTAATAGTAAGGTAATTAATAATCAACTAAATTTAAATAAAAGTCCCATACTAAGATTGTTCCCTATTGATAAAGAACACGTCCGTTCCCTTCCCAATTCTCCATCTATGTCTTCTTCCTCCCCCTACACTTGACGAGTCCGGCCCATTATATATTATAACACACATGTAACCTAATGTTAGTAGAGAATTATACTGCCCTGATGAAGCTACGGTTGTAGCGAAACCCGGTCGGCATAAAGTATAAAAATAAAAGTGGTGTTTACAAAGTTATTGTTTTATTTTAAAAAAATATGTACGTACATGTGTTTCTTGACGAAAATTGGTCCATTTGTGTATTTATTTGTGCACTTACATACTAATATATTTCAGATTTTTTTAACATTCTTATTAAATTTAGACATTATTAAAAAATGATAAATACTTATAATCAAAAAATAATTACAAAAAGTACATTATTTTGATAGTTTTATCATCACGCCTTTCAGCATTTTTGGATGAAGGTATAAATTAAAGCTAATTTGGATTGAAATAAATTCGATATTGAGTTATAATTTTAAAAAGCTGGTACGGAGAATAATTAATCTTTCTCATTGTAACCGCCCTGCACGATCGTAAGAACAACTTTCGACGAAATGTGGATTTTCGACCGCTGGCTGGTTAAACGCTCTTAATGTTTGTGATTTGATTCCGCACCAGAGTCCCAGAGCCAGCGGAATTGTAACATCCCCAATAGTATTAGAAATTCTCAGTAACGTCCTGGTGGAAGACCACCATTCATAATTATTGAAACTTTGCATGAAAAGAGTTTATTCTGTTTGGTGATCAGGTCTGAATAACCGTTTAATTCCCACGTACTTCTTCCTCATCTCCTACCCCTTCCGTCTCTTTTCACCTTGTAATTTAAAATGCCATAGACGCACAGTCTCTTTCAATGCAAGCAATATTCCGAACAGGCCCTCCATTGATATGCTTGGTGTAACCCTAAGTGACCAGCTCAGGTACGGGAGCTCCATCGAAGCCAGAGTAAAGTCAGCCTCCCAAAAACTGGGCGTACTGTACCGGGACCGCAGATACTTTAATAGTACACAACTGCTAACCCTGTACAAATCACAAGTGCGCCCCACGGTTGAATTTGGCAGCCACTTTTGGTCTGGAGCTCCAAAATACCTGAAAAATATCCTCGACTCTCTGCAGAAACGGCGGTCCGCTTAATGGATTCTCCCATCCTAACAGACGGATTGCAATCTTTAGAGCACAGGCGTGGGTAGGAATGCTATCCTTGTTCTACCGGTATTACAATGGAAGATGCTCCGAGGAAATAGCGTCATTGATCCCTTCGGCATTGCCCAACATTTGTACACGGTTGACATTTGTCACATGAGAACTTGAATGAGTTGAATGAGTTTGAGTGAGATTAAGAATGAGTTCTTGTGTTCAACAGCTCGGCTGTGGAATGATTTGCCGGCCTCTGTGTTTCCCCCTTCCTACAACATGGGTCTCTTCAAGACCAATGTTCATTCCTTCCTCTCCTCAAAAAGATCCTCCACACAGCATCCCAGACGACATAGGCCCTTAGGGAAATTATTTTCCTCAGGGCCTCCTGTGTGGAATTAATGTAAAATAAAAGGCTCCGGAAAGCTGAAATCAGTTTTTATTATTGTGTGGTATTCACATTAAAAAAAGTCATGTATATTTCAAGGAATCTGGTGCGGTGATCAAAATAATTGAAAATATTATGAAAAACTTGGAAATCGAAATATGTACTTGCTTTCATTATTAATACAACAATATAGATACTTAAGGCTCGGTCACACAGAGCCATTAAAATACTGTTACACAGAGTTACTGCTACTGCAGATGCAGTAGCTTGCAATCTCCATAACGTACAAGACCGGCAACTAGGCCACGTGACCACCAAATCGGGCATTTATCGCGATCAGAATAGAACGTGTTTCAAGTTCTAATCATGGATGATATCGCCACCTGAGGGGAAGACTCCATGGGGACGGTGAACGCCTGAAATATGGGATAAAAGAAGCCAAATTCTTGCAGCACCTATGCATAGGTGCTCCAAGAATTTGGCATATGATCCGTTCAATTAGTGATTAGGTATTATTGATGGGTTAGTAGTATTTTCATTATTTTGATAATACTTTTTAAAAAATCCTTAAAATGATGTACAAACCCAGATAAAAGAGTGTTTTTATTTATTTTGAAAGACAACATTGCCGTGTTACAAGTAATCACAAAATGTTGAAAATCCATACATTTTCATCATTATAAGTGGATATGTGACTTGTGCAGTGATAGGAGAACTTGTCACGTAGAGAATCGAACCCCCAACGGACGCATAACTACCACGCTGCCAACCGGCTAGTCGGGAAACTGAAATATGCTTAGTGATGAGCTTCTCCTTGCGAACGTCATACAACTTTCGCTGTTAAAAAAATATCGCCTCTGGCGTTTTTTATCTTTGTACTGTCATATTTTTATAATTGGGAGGGGATGGGGCGTTTAAGAATAATATAGTTGGAAAGTGGGTAGTGAACCAGGCAAGGTTGGGAACCTCTGTTTTAATCAAATCGCTTGATGAGTTACTCGCAGCGATTTAGACGATACTATCAAATAGCAGCGTTGTAATCGCTCTGTGTGACAAAGGCTTTAGTTTCTGTGCCTTCTTATTATATTGATTGATACCAAACATTTTATTTTAATTGCACAGCAATATCACAGAATTTCTTTCCACAGTCTTGTGAAAAAAGTGGAAAGTGACTGTTACCTCGTCTTCATTGGTTATAATTTTGGGCAGGTCAGTGTATAGTATAAGTGCGGCGCGTTGCATATCCCGTCACGTTGAAGTGCAACCAAAATACAAATGTCGTGCAGAAAACATCGCAGCATCTCCGTACATTCCTCCCATTTGGGTTGCTCTCGACATCAGATAAGCGCAATAAAGCATCCAAACACGTTCCTCTGGGGCAAAGACTGCACAAATGGAGAGGCTGCAGGATCACTTAATTTTTTATTTTTTGTATTATCATACAGGAATATCATTAATTAAATACGAAGAAATAAAAATTTAAAATACCAACCGACCAAAACCAATATGAAAGCGTTATGAATCCACGTCGAACAAATTTTAGGTCTTCACTCGACCTTTAATCGAAAACAATTTATTCACGTTACATGTAGTACGAGTACCTTTAAATACACAGAATAAATCATTTTTATAAATAAAGATTACAAAACAATTATAAAACGTTAACGTACTAACGTTATTATAATTAATAAAAATTTACAATGAGGCTATGGGAACAAAATGAAAACTAGTAACTGTTTCGGAAAGTTCTGGAAGCTGTCGTTTGCTCTAACATATCAATGTACTTCTGGTGGTACGGTGCCCAAACATCGCTCGCGTACTCCAGCTTGCTTCTCAGTATGCCATCGAATAACGCTAGCATAGCTTCTTGGTTATCAAACTGCTTACAAGTCCTGCTGATAAACCCAAGAAGTTTGTAGCAAGACTGAGTGAGCTGCGATATATGCCAAGAGAATGTCAGTTCGGGATCAAAGACGACACCGAGATCCTTCACGGATTTTACATGTGATATCATGTAAAATCCGATTAAAATCTAATTTGTTTGCCAGATAGTGCATCCAGATCGGTTTGCATATTAAAGCAATCTTGTTGGCAGCTTATTTCCATCATAATTTTAAGGTCAACAGCAAATAGTAGACATTTGCTGTTCCTAACACAATTTTGGATGTCATCTATTAGTATTAGAAATAACATAGGTTCGAGGTTAGACCCTAGAGGAATTCCTTTTAATTATTGCCATTTATCGAAACAAATTAAGTAGCTTCTGGATTTTAAATACGATGAGAAAAAGTTCAGTATTGGTAGATCGAAGCCTATTTTAAACATTTTCCTCAGAAGTATATCATGGTTAACACGGTCAAATGCTTTGGCAAATTCGGTGTAAACTACATCTGTTTGGTGCCTCGAGTCTAAACTTCTTCTTCTTGTGCCCTGTCCGTTCAACGGACGTTGGCTATGCGGACTTTGTTTACTGCGGCCCGGAACAGCTCCACGGTAGACTGGCCAAACCACTGTCTCAGGTTTTTCAGCCATGAGGTTCTCCTTCTTCCAGGGCCCCGTCTTCCGGCAATCTTTCCCTGCATTATGAGATGCAAGATCTCATACTTCTCTGGATGTCTCATCACGTGTCCAAGATATTGAAGTTTTCGGATTTTTATAGTTTTAATTACTTCCTTTTCTTTATTCATCCGAAACATAACATCTTCATTTGTAACCCTGTCCATCAAGCTTATTTTAAGTATTCTTCTGTAGATCCACATCTCGAATGCCTCAAGTCGCCTAATCAATTCTTCAGTCGTCCATGCTTCCATTCCATAAAATAATATCGAAAACACGTAGCATCCGACCATTCGCATTCGTAATCCAAGGTTGAGATCATGACTGCAGAACATAACGAGTCTAAACTGGTGGCTACCAACCGCGAAAAATTAAGCAGATTTGTGATTGTTGATTTCTCTGGAAGGAAACCGTATTGATTTAGTGGCTCTGGTTTTTTTTAAAGTGCTAGGTTTTGCCTAAATTTTGTGCACTCGCTTTGTTATTATCTGGTTGTCTGATTTCATTGCACATCCTTGTCTGCAAATGTCCTCGTTGTATATAATTTAGTATTTAGGTAACAGGTTACTTATTATATCCCTTAATATTTTGATATTATGAATAAACAATTCGCTGCCAATCTTTTTCATTAAAAAATAATGAAGAATGAATATTATCAGTGCTTCGAAATGCTTCAACTCACACCTCCTCAGAAACTTTTAAATCCTTCCTCTCGGTTCTTATAATAGGATGTTTTTATAGGTCTTGTGGAAGGTAGTAATGTGCAGGTAGGTATGTGTGTAGGTAGGTATGTGTGTAGTGGTGTATATTGACTGCGACAAAGGTCGAGAGGCTTTACCGTTACGGCGGTGCAGCCTCGCACAATGCGGCGGGCGAAACTGCATTTTGAAATTTATTGGGCGTATCTCGCTTTTTCAATGCTTCGTGACGGTCTCACGACGACTAGAAATTGGGGGACTGTAATAACTAGTCGGTACTCGGTACGGCCAAGTGGAACCGAAAATTACAGCTTTCCCAACAGGTAACGGTACTGCACCTAAATAACACCGGTCTGTGCAAAGCGAGCGATTATTTTCATATAACTGATTGTAAAGTCCGAGAAAAACACTATAAATTGAAAAAAAATCGTGCACCCTCTAGAAATTACAGCTTGCAAATGATATTGCAATATCAGCATACAAAAAGTAACATTACACCTAAAGAATCATTATTTTCTACGTTTAGACCTTTACATATTAGTTTTTTGAAGTGTTCATTAGAATAGGAAATTTCTCATGGTCTGTAATTATTTTTTCAAAGGCAATGAATGATCCTGTGGCAAATGATACTTGCAGCTTCATAAATCTTGAAATCATAATATTCCGTGATTTTTTCAAAGGTCTGCCCAAGTTAAATGCATAATACCCTGTTATCTCACCGTTCACTCTTGACATAATATGCAAAGCTTGCCTCGTACAGAGACACGTTTTCATTTTCAAAATTCTCTATCGCTCCATATCCTGGATACCGTTATATTATATCTTTCGAGAGTACATATCTCACTTCCTCTTGTATTGCCCTACTATCTGAAGTTAGCTAACATCAGGACAATATTCACCCTTCACACCACTGACCGGAACAATTCTGAGTGGAAACAGGGTACCACAAGAGTGATTCTGTATATTTTGTGTTATTTTTACGATAAGTACGCGTTACGAGATAATTTAGACAAAAAGGAAAAATCCGTCGGATATCGAAAGACGTCCGTTGTGCTTTATCAGCTGTCAAATTTCTGTGATTTTCTATGGCTTTTAATTGACTTGTCTGTAAATGTCGCGTATTAAATGTATCAATAACCTACTTAAAAACCGAATTACTTTTATGGTATAATTTAATTATTTATTAGAAACAATTTTCATATAACCCTACTAGATGTTCATAAATGACTACCCATTTATCGTATTAGTTTGTTTTTGTACGCGATGTCTTTCGATTCGCAAATTTTCCCACGTCTGACATCTCTTAACGAGGATTACGCCCCAAAACGCGCCGTCATCCCTGGCGTTAGGGTAACTACAATTAAGAGTTGGTGTCTTAACACAAATGCAGTATTTATCTCGGAATACCGCGGAAACTATCAAAATGTGCCGTACTCGGCCGGCTTAACGCGCGTTACGCTGTCGCTAAAGATACAAATTCACAGTGTTTCGAAGTCTTGAGGTTCGGATCTTCGAGAACTAGATTATGATCAAGATATTGAACTAGATTATGATCACACATTATGATCAAGATATTGTTGTCGTTATTTTTATGTTTCTCATAATTTTTATTAATTTATTTATACTTGCACATATATTTTCACTAGCGTGAGAGCAATCTAGTTATGAAAACTCAGTTAATATACAAATAGGTACTTACTTAAAATTTCAAAAACCTACTCAGTAAAATGATTCATAATAATATATCGCATTATACTTTTACCGTTCAAAATTACAAATTGATAAAGATAATATTCAAAATAAAGTTGCACCTTTTAAAAATAACAGAAATATTAGACGAACATCAATACTTCCTACTCCAAAATGTAAAAAAAAAAACAATAGGCGGTTAAATCACAAATATTTCGGAATAAAATTTTTTAATTCACTTCCTGAAAAAATTAGATACATAAAAAGTTTTATAAAAAATTTAAAACTCAGCTTAAAAATTATACCGAAAGTTTAAACTGAATAAAACTAAAAAAAAAATAATAATTTAAACCAAAATAATAACACCCCCCCATACACACAAGCCTTAATTATTTAAGGAGGTAAATCGAATATATTTGATTTACGAATCGAATATATTCGATTTACCCCCATAAATAATTAGGGCTTGTGTTAGTTATTATATAAAATTATTTGTAATTTATTTATTTCTATGTGAATTAAATTAAAAAAATATTGATGATATTTAAAAAAGTTGCTAAAATCACACTGAAATGACAAACAAAACAAAGTGAGAAAAGAGACCTAAAGAGAGACAGAAATGATGCATAACTCTCATTATAGCAGTGGGGGATAAAAAAGGCTTTTAGCTCGCAAAAGGTCATGTAGTAGCGATTTTGATATATGTTGTTAAGATTGGGACTCTAAAGAAAAAAAAAAGTTTTCGACCTCGGGAGGGTCGAGCTCGATCCGCCATCTTGGATTGAAGGTCCCAAAATTCGGTTTTTTTCAAAATAATTATGAAATGGTTGATTTTTACAACCAAGTTGTTCAAAGTGAACTTGAAAAAACTAAATTACGTACATTTTATGTGTAATGTTTTTTTTGTAAGTCTAATAGGTAACGAGTTACAGTGGCGGAAATGTGAATATTTTAATAAAAAATGATGAAATTCCCAATTTGTGTTATTTTTTCGGGTTATTCATTACATAACTAGCTGTTAAAAACCCGCTCCGTAGGGTTTTACTGCTAAGCCCTGTAGGCAACTTTTGGTTTGGCTTCGCCCAGTTAGTGTTGGTGACCATTTTATACATAATTATATTATATAATATATTTTTTATCATATAATTATAATAAATAACTCATTTTTGTTAACTCATTTCCACACCACCATGAGGTAGAGAACATTGCGCATTTTTTTGTGGTATCCCCTGTAGGTCTACTCCACAGATATACCAGCGATGGTAGATTTCGAAATTATTTTATATATTGGCTATTGCGTAATGATATTTTTTTGTTGATGCCGGTTGGTTGATATCGACATCTTAATAACAGTCTTCATCAATGTCATCATCTAATTCATTGCCTGTGGTACTGAGATTCTGGGCTTCCATTGACAAAATCTCTTCATCTTCTTCCTCGACATCGATATGAACCTCTGGCGAATTTCGGCATGTTTGACCATTACAGCACCCACACACAATAGTACAATTCAATCCAGCTTTCCTGCAGCCACCTGCAACGCCGCATCCCTTTTTATAATTACATGAAATAAATTTCAATAAAGTCTCGGGTGCTGGTTTCTTTGTCATTCTTACTGGAACAAGCCCGTTGGCGCCACGTTTCCAGCCCCAGTTTTCTGGATTTTTTTGGATTTCATACCTTCTTGATCGGCGAAGTCTTTCTGCGGTTTTTGTATTTTTTTCACCATCATCTAGCGGATATCCATCGAAAACAACAACTGCATGTGATCCATAGTGATGTCTTACGTAGTGAACGTACTTCTCGCAAATTGACCCAAAAAATCATTACGATTCCATACAACTTTATGTAAAAGGTATCCTCCATCCATAACATTAATTTTGCTACCTTCAAGTTGCACGCCTTCTGGAAGTTGTTCAAAAACACCATAAAATGATGATTTCGTACCTTTGCGCATTCCTTCTTCAGAGAAAAGCGACAAAGGAAATGGGGCGAGTTCGAATTTAAGGTAATCCTTCAATTCTTCGTCGGATTTCTTCAAAATACACATTCTCTGGAACAAAATTAGCGGGTTGATGGAAATAGTTGTTTTGCCTGCTGTTAACTGCTACTAATGGAATAACTTTGTCCTTACGTTTGAATTTAATAGATTCAAAATTTGTATACCTGGTAACCATGTTCGACATCCTCTCGGTACCTATTTCTCTGGATAAATGACAATTAATCTTTTCATCCTCGACAATTCCAGTACTGATAGAAAGAAGTGAATTAATTCCAAGTCTGCTATAGACTAGGAGCCCACTATAACAACGTCAATCAACGTCATCGAGCACACGGATGATGCTATATATATTGTTTGTGGGAATACGTTAAAATGATATTTTGTAATATGTTCTTACAAAAATTTATCAAGAAAACTTAAGTTTTACAATTTTTTGTCAAAATTGTTTTCTTTCTTCCGCTGTAACTCGTTACCTATTAGACTTACAAAAAAAACATTTCACATAAAATGTACGTAATTTAGTTTTCTTTAAGTTCGCCTTGAACAACTTGGTTGTGAAATCAACCATTTCATAATTATTTTGAAAAAACCAAATTTTGGGACCTTCAATCCAAGATGGCGGATCGAGCTCGACCCTCCCGAGGTCGAAAACTTTTTATTTTCTTTAGAGTCCCAATCTCAACAACATATATCAAAATCGCTACTACATGACCTTTTGCAAGGTAAAACTACGGAATGACTGGGCTATTATCTCAACAAATACGAAAACGTAATAGCAGAATTTTTTTCTGAATTCGTTTAAATTATCGACGAAAATGTCTACTTCAGCACACTCTATATTATTACATAGTAGACACATTTGAGTCAGAGGGCTGTAATATTTTAAAATATATTCAAGTGAAACATGCTGTGGTGTCTTAAATAATAGGAATTGGGAACATTTATTTCCATATTGCTAAGACAGTAGTATCAAGATGACCGTGAATTATTTTAATTAAGCGTACTTGATTAATCAATTTCTTTCTAATAGAAACAGAATGAATACATTTTATTTAGAGGTTAATTTGAGGAAGGGCGTATTGTGTATGACTATTTCTAAAACTCCTATCTACCATTTAAGTACCTACTAGGTGAAATATCCGGAATGTGATTACATTATAAACAGATTAATGCTTTTAATACTGTGATGGATTAAATCTATTTTAGTTGTGGTATTTCTATTTCCGCATGAATGTCAAATCCAAATATGAAAATGTGTTTTATTTACTGACGGTTTCCGAAAAATGGCTGACAAACAAACAATTGTTTTTTTCAGCTTTCTACCAAAAGAAATTAAAACTCTTTCCTGTTTACAAATCCTCACAGATTTCTAAGGAACCATAGAATCAGTATTCTCACGAAAAAAAATGATTAAAAAAATTTTCCTATTCAAATATTGTTGCGAAGTGACAAAGAAAATTATACTGCTACATTGTTTCATAGAAAATTTATTGCAAAATGTTGGTATTGTAACTAACTAACTAAACATCACGCCGTTTCCCCGCAGGGGTAGGCAGAGAGGACGGACCGCCAAACAAATCGATCTTGGCACAAACTCCTTGCCTCGTTCACATTCATACATCGTCTCATACATGCTCTTCTATTATTCCGACTCTTCACATGGCCCGACTCAAGTATCTGATTCACTTAAACGTGCCATGTCTTCCTCGGGCGTTCCCAATTTCTTCTTCCATTCACATTTGCGTCATATATTCTCCTTACACTCCTTTCCTCGTTCATTCGCTCTGGTATTTGCAAAATACAATAATTGGGTAAATCACACTGAACAGGATATTTACGGCAAAGTGGTAAAATTCCTGTTTCTGATTGTAGAGTAGCGGATTCAATACACGACAAAGCATGAAAAAAAAAGAATTTTTCATCGGACTATTTTTTTGTCTAATATACCTATTCGCTAATCTTTTTATGCGACTTCGCTCAGGATTCTAACAGTTCGGAGCCAGTTGAACTTTGACACCCTGACGTTAGGGAATATTATGAGGCAAAAAAAATAAAACACCATCGGATGGTTATCCAACACTTACCCGCCCTGCTATAAGTAACACATATGGTTACTCCTTCACGGCTCTCACAAGAAGTTTTTTAATGAACGAATCTACATTAAATTTTGATCGAATCTCCACCTCCAGTGTCCTTGCATACGTTATTAGTAAGCCGTATGCAAGTGCTAAAATAAAACACCAGTTAAATGATTGGAAATAATTCAGAATAGAGGTATGTGGCCTATATTGTGCAGCAGTAGATATACTAGGATAAAAATCATGCAACGCCAATTCAATCTTAAGTGTGTGGCAATGATTAGTCTGTAATACCATTGTATTTATTTATCAGTTAAAAAATAAAATGTTACCAGATTATTTGTTGAATAATTTTAGTATACTACGAGAAACTACAACGATATTAGGCTGCCTTAAACAAAATTATTAGGAACATGTAACCATATTTATTATAAACTTTTTTATTTTTTTATTTAGTACAAGATAATACATTTATTTCAAATTATTATAAAGTGTTTTGACTGCCTACCTAGGAGGATTCCCATTTAAGGACAGTCCAATAAGGATGAGTATGAATAAATGGAACATGTTTTATACAAACAAAGGGAATATGGAGGAAATGAAATGAAGAGAACGAATATATTTTTTTAGTTTAATACTGTTAATAAAATAATAGATATATAAATATATATACTTACTTAGAGAGGATATAAACGTGTACGTAACTGGTGTACCTATGTATTGCATATTATAGACCTACAATCATGTGTTGTATAAAATATGAAAAAAAGAGAAGAGAAATAATACAATAAAATAAACACTTAAAATATTGAAATAACCGATGTTTGTTTAGTATGGTTATTTAATAATAATAATATAAAAGGTGTATTACTTAAAAACAAAGGATTAAAACAAATGGTGTTTGCTTTTCGTATTATAGTCCTACATCTTGTATAAAAAGAACTAGAAAGAGAAAAGAAAGTTAAAAATAACCAATTAATACATGAATATTACTGTTGTTTGCTTAGCATGGTTATTAAAATAAAAATAAAATAAAATGTTTAATGAACTCCCTGTAAATATTAAGGAAGTCAAAGTCTTGCAGTTTTTCGTGGGTTATGTCTCAATGTTGTGAAACCCAAATTTTAGTATTAGAATATTATTATCGTAGTTTTTGAATAAATTCACACTAGATATAAGATTTTAAAAAAAAGATGGCTTTATAATATATTCTAAAAAAATAATAATATTGTGTGAGTTCCTCCATCGTCCCACATCGTCCTCCATCGTTCCCTACCATCCTCCATCAGCCTCCATCGTCCTCCACCTTCTATCTTCTATTTTTTATCCTCCATCGTCCCCCATCATCCTTCATTGTCCTCCATCATACTCCATTGTCCTCTATCGTCCTCCATCTTCCTCCATCGTCTCTTACCATCCTCCATCAGCCTCCATCGTTCTCCACCTTCTATCTTCTAATTTTGATCCTCCGTCGTCCTCCATCATCCTTCATCGTCCTCCATCATCCTCGATCGTCCTTCACCGTCCCCCATCGCCCTAAATTGTCCTCTATCATCCTCCATCATCCTCCATCGTCTCCCACCATCCTCCATCAGCCTCCATCGTCCTCCACCTTCCATCTTCTATTTTTAATCCTCCATAGTCCTCCATCATCCTTCATCGTCCTCCATCGTCCTCCACCGTCCTCCATCGTCCTCCATCAGCATCCATCAGCCTCCATCGTCCTCCATCTTTTATCTTCTATTTTTTATCCTCCATCGTCCCCACTCTATTGCAAAATACATCGCCAAAACGATTTAGTAGAATACCAACCAGTTTCACGCACATAATTCATTCGCACCAATGTTGCAAGCAATCGACATAATGATTGGAAACTTCATAATGCATTATAATTTTCTCCGCAAAGAAAGATTACAGACTAGCGAACAAGGTTTACGATACATACCTGTTGTCAGGGATGGTTATTCAATGGATTTCTCAGGTTTTTGCATCATTTAGAGATTTTTTATTTATTTTTTAATTGTTTTTATTTCTTGCTAGAGCAATCCCGATGAGTTACAGAACTCATTTTAGGACAGGAGGAACATACAATTCATGGGTGGGAGGAAATAGTTACAATTTTACATAGGAATTTAGATATTAAAAATATAAGTTTCACATACAATATAGACGAAAAATAAAAGGCGGGTTGAG
This sequence comes from Limnephilus marmoratus, assembly GCA_917880885.1. Lineage (NCBI taxonomy): Eukaryota > Metazoa > Arthropoda > Insecta > Trichoptera > Limnephilidae > Limnephilus > Limnephilus marmoratus. The sequence continues at coordinate 23,531,714 of OU862919.1, read as the reverse complement.
TAAAACAAACAGCAATAGAAAACAATTAAAAAAGGAACAAGGTTATACAAATATGGATGATTACAACTAAATGGAAATGAAAAGAAGAGAAAAAGAAACAGGACTTATTGAACATGACAAGAAAATTACATAGTTTCATCCTTAAACATACTTAAAAAATATTCTTTTAAAGCATTAGTATAATTTTTTATTTTGCTGGATTCCATATTTGGAAGCGAATTATATAGTGTATAGGCAACATAGTTCAGAAATTTTATCCCATATTTTGTGGTGTGTGTTTTAGGTATGCGGATTTTATTGCTATTTCGAGTATTGTGAGTGTGGATGTCTTGATTGTAAAGTGACTTGATATTGGTGTGAGTTGATTGTTGAGTAATTTGCAGGATCGTGCTTGTGATTTCATGTTTAGGAAGGACTGTGATCGGAAGAATACTGGAAACTGAATAGATGTCTCTGACATGGGTGTCCCATGGAAGACCAAAAACATTTCTGACAGCTCGGTTTTGAATCACCTGCAGATCAGCTATTAATTTCTTTGGCGCAAATCCCCAGATACAGCAGAGATAAGAATGGTGTGAATGTACCATGGCGTAGTACACTGATGTTAGTAAAGGAATGGGTAGTAATCCTTGGAGTCTACATAGTACACCGTTATGGGGTAATTTTCTCCTTTACATGATTTATGGGGAGATCCCACGAGAGTTGGAAATCATGATGCATGAAGTGTTAATGCAGGAATGCAATATGGTTTCCATAAACTTACAAATAAGCAAGCACTAACTTTAAATTAAATAAAGATATTAGTCCTCATTTTACCAACTCAATAAATAGTATAGTCAGCGTTTTCTGAAAAGTTCAGATTTGAGTTTATAATGATACTTGTCATTTCATTTCTTCCACCCTTCGTGATTTCTCAAATGCAACATTATCAGCGAGGTTATTTCTGTAGTGAGCAGTGGAGCTTTAAAATATCAAATTTACTGTTGAAAAATTATTCACACTAGGTGAATAAAATGGATCAGAGAGTTTTGATGAAGACGGGTAGTAATTTATAGAGAACGAGCAGACCCGGACACACGTTGCTGTGGCTAACGAAACACAACTACATCTACTGACAACGCAATTTCCCAACCTTTATAACCAAAGCCATCTGTTAATTTTCATACATATCAAATCCATAGCGCACGCTTGCCAGCCCGCTCTCTTTATTATATATTTCAATCAATTTACACAAAACCTTGACAAATTATATACCTTAACCTTCTTCATGAATCACTCATCTATTGGTGAAAACCGCATTAAAATCCGTTGCGAAGTTTAAAAGATCTTAGCGTACAGACAGCGGGAGCTGCTTTGTTTTATAATATGTAAAGATTGGCAATTTCTGAATTAAAGGCATTTTTGTAGACAAATTTACGAATCTTTTTACATTAAGTAATCGCTTTGAAGCGAAACCTCGATGCATGTATAAAAACTCTGAATTAAACCGTAAATAAATAAAAACTAACCCTATGTGAAATTCATCGTAGTGAAGTCTAATTTTTAACAATTTTGTTTCAACTTAAACACGTGCCAAAAATTTTATAAAACAATTGTTAATACAAGAAACGTATTTAGATTCGAAGTAACTAGAATAAATCATAACCTGTTGATTCTGGTTCAAAATTCCAGCGAGTGAACTGCGAAGTATCTCAAGTAAAGGTCTCCGCGTTTTACAACTCCGCCACGTTTCGTCATCCTCGTAGCGGAAGTGATGTTCGCGTATTTTCGCAAAGAAAAAATTCTTGCCAAATGTCAAAACGCAGCACGGACGCACGCGTTGCCTAACAAAAAACACACTTAACGACTACACGGCCTTTCGAAACGTCATTAAAATAATATTCATAATATTATAGCTGAGATGTTGTGCCCGAAATTAAAGTTGTGAGAAAGAGCCACAAAAAGATTTCGCTCTCGAAATTATTAGGACATTGAAAAAGATAACATTGGATTGGTGCTTCCTTGGGATTCCTTGTTGATCCCATTTTAATATCTGAGAGCTAAATCTGCGTGGTCGCGGGTTTATTCTCCGGTGTACCCAAAAAATGATGTTTCACATATTAATTAATATAAAATAAAACATACTTTCATATATGGCATGTTCCAAAGTTTTATTCTTTATTATTTAACGCTCAGAGGTTTTTTAACATAATTAGGACATCTTTAACATGAGACATATATCTTTGAACATGAGAAAAGAAAATATTAAAAATAAAATTACAATAAATAAAAAATACGAAAAATCAAAAATAACATAATTTCAAAAAAAATAGGCATATTATTTTAGAAACATTTAAATTTTTCTAATTAACATTACTGATAACAAAAAAAAAATTAAAAACACATACATATTTATTTCATTAGAAAAATGTAATAAAACGTTATCGTCAACTCACTTTTTTGACGCTTTATGTAAAAGTAATAAATGACAAATTCTCAAAGGTTCATATTTTTTTTCCTAATTATTTTGTGGTTAAATTTTAGATTTCAATAGAAGACTTTTTTTCTCTTTCTAATGCCGTTTAGATCATATTTCTAACAATGATAGTCAGTGAGACACAACGATTTCTATAAGACCTATGCGAGTTGTTCCAAAAAGCGAACAAATTAGCCCGAGGTGTTAAATATTGATAATGATAGAACAAGAAGAAGAAATTAAAATGCTCTTAAAGTTAATTGACGGTGACTCCTGATTAATTGTAGTCTTAATTTCCTTTCCCCTGTTATATGGCAAAAAATAAAAAAGGCAGACCGTCTAGTGAAGTTTCTATCAATGCAGTGGGCACATTTGGTCAGACTGCAAAAATTTCGGAAACACGAAATACAACCAAGTCCTAAAAAAACCTCAATCATCGGACAACCCGACAAAATAAATGTCTTGAACAAAATGACCACAATGCTACCGGCGTAATTAATAACATTGCCAGTTCGTAAGCTATCCCTTTCGACGGTGTTCCTCGTAACTGTGTGAGTGGTTGTTTGAACGAGAACGCGTATAGGTTTGTTTGGATGACTGCGGGAAACTTGTAGAGCCTACTGAAAATGCACTTGTGCATTATTTTAGGTATAATGCCCTCTCTAAAGGTAGACGGCTGTGGGTAAGTGGTTTAGGTGTGTTGTTACAGTGATCAGCGAACTTCGGCACACGCGTGCCCACCGCATATATTAATTTAAAAAATTGTTGATATTTCTATGTTTGTCATGTCTGAAAAATGTTAAATAAAATTCGAAAAGTGAACATCTGCAATTCCGCGAAATCTGTAAATCTTACTAACTGCTCCCAAGCATTTGGAGACAGTGAGACTATGTCATCCACAATTGGGGTATGTTGTGAGGCTGAATGTACAAGGGAGGGGAAGGAAATGGGGAAGAGGAAGGAGATAGATAAGAGAAAGATGGGGAGTACCTGTCTATTTAGATCTGGTTACAAAACATGTTACCCAACGCTGAATTTTCTTTTAGTCTTCGGGTATTTTACCCCAAATATTCAGTTAACATTCTTTGAGGCTTCACTGAGTGGTTGGCTAAGGGACACGGAAGCTAAGTGTAGTTTATGGTCAGACCGAAAGCCATTCACATTTTTTGTTGGTACTTGCCAATTGATTTGAGATTTATTGTATATCTTATGTTCTCTATTTTATACAGGTGCTTGCAGGTTTTTTACAGATGCAATTCCGCGTCATGGAGTCTCATGAATGAGTTTTTTATTTTGCCCTGTTTAATTTATCTTTGTCTTACTAACCTATTTTTTGCATTTTGTTTATCCTGTTAAGCACTTGCATACTGCTTACTAACAACGTATGCATGGACACTGGAGGTCTAGATTCATTCAAAATAAATAAATGTAGCTTCGTTTAACCAAAAAAATTAGAATCTTGCGAGAGCCTTGAAGGAGTAACCATCAGTTACTTATACCAGGGCGGGTAAGAGGTGGATTACCTCCACTGGTCACAAAACATAGCTAAGGCCAATTTAAGCAATGTTTCAATTCTAAATTGTGGTCTTCCACCAGGGCGGTACTGAGAGTTGGGAAGAGTGGGGATGGTTGAAACACTTTTACTTTAACTATGTGTAGTAATATTTCTTTCGTATTTATGGAGAAGATGTTTATACTAGATGTTCTATGATCTATCTAGTTATCAAATTAAATTTATTGGATGGCCACAACTCGTACAGGTAAGCTATAATAACCACTTAAAGGTGATGGGGAAATCTGTTTCAATTATCCCCATAGTTTTGACGATTGAAACAGTATGTGGGGATAATTGAAACACTCTAAATATCTTTGGAATAATTGGAGTAATTTCAATCAATCTTAAACATATTCTTTATTATAACAATACTCAATGAGATCATGAATACTGATTAAATATATCGCAAGCATTTTAAAAACTATGGACGTAAATGTCTTTGAAATGAAAAAAACTTTAAATATGTATAAGACAATTTATCTATTGGTTGTACTTCTTTATTGGTAATGACAAAACAAATCATGTGTTGCTCTGTTAACAAAGAAACTACATTTGAAGTTTATTTGTCGATCTTAAAAACATAATAACACTTTAACACTTATTTTTCTGATATCTTGATTACTTGAATGTCTGCTACATAGCTCGTCAAAAACAATAATAATCTCTTTGTACGTCACCATGACAACACATCAATGAATGACATTTGAAAAGTAATTTATTATTCGAACCCGAAGGAATCCCTATGCATTTCTAGGTAGGTATTCCTTCACATATGTTTTTTATTATTTATGTTTAAGTGCTCTTAGTTATACAAACTAAGATTATTTGGCACATTCAATATAATTTTACTGCGATATTATCCTGGAACAGAATAGAACGGTATTAAAAATAAGTTTTTCGCTCTCATACAAAAGTGCTTGTTTCAACCATTACATTTTTCAATTATAACAATGTTGAATTTACCTCTGATTTGAGAGCATTTTTTCTGTGTAAAATTCAGCAACTTTAAGAAATCGAAAAAATAGAAATTAATTGGATTTGTGGTTTGCAATGTTATCATTATACTAAATATCGCAATATTTTAGAACAAAAAAAACTTTAAATATTCGGTTAAGGGGCATTAAAATCCATTAAACAATTAAATAGTATCTATTAAAAGAAAAGAAAAATCTGAATGTGTAAGTCACATGCGGTAGAAGTGAAACATACAGAAAACTAAAGTAGACAAGCGTGGGGAGATTACGAAGCGCTTTTTATCAATGTGAAGGATTTTTTTTTTCATATTCCAGTGCACCTGGAAAAAAATTGAACCAAAACCGTGTCAGAAATACAGAATTTAAGCAATTACAAGAGTAGGTACCTACCCATCACAAATGTTTCAATGAGGGAGAATTTGTCACCTGGGAGTGTTTTCCACAGAAGAGTTTAATTTCATCGAAAATTGGAGCTCGTTTCAAAGTAATCCACTAATTGAACTAACCGAAATTAAAACATTCACATCTAAACTAATGCTGGAAATACTAGAGTTCAAAAAGTTTAAGATAAAAACTAGAAAAAATACTATTACTTCAGGTTCAAGGGATGCTATAAAAATAGAGAGTGAGAGTATAAAATCAGCCCCCTTGTACTTGGCTGACCAGGCCTATCTCCGTACCTTGCCTAACATCCTGGACTGTGAGGACACCTTGGGGCTGGAGGCATCCTTGGATTCTCCCCAACAACGCGTTTTACAAATTATTGTGACTAATGATTTTGAATATGAAGTAGCCAGATTTTACAAGATCTTAACATCTTTAGACATTAAATGCTACATACATCCAAACTGTCACACATTATTAAATTGGAATGATTTGCATAATATAGCTCTAGATTTCAATGGTTTGAATAAGTGTGATGTTACCAATAAAAACCTGTTCATTCTTAATTTTCGACTTTTAATCAATACTAACAAACCACAGATACCTCCAGACTGCGATCTAATGAAAACCATTTTGCAGAATTTAAAAATGTTCAACCACATGTGATTATACGATCTCAGCCAATTAGTGAACAATTTTATGACGATTATAAACTAACCGTTGAAACAAATGCTTTGAAAACCTTTAAACTAGAAGACTTAACTCCTTCGTCTAGAGACAAAATATTCTCCAAAGATGCATTTAAAATAGGTGAAGACACCCTAAGCCTCGATATTTTATTGGGGAATGACTGTAAAACTCCCAATGAACAAATAAATAAATTGATTACACCAATTTTGAAAAACCTCGTGATGGACAACCTGTGTATAGACAAAATCCCAAGCAACCTCCTGAGGCTTTGCGAATTAGAGGCTACATATTTCAAAGGAAACAAGCGAGTAGACAGGGAGAGGCTTACCGCACTACTGGAGAGGAGTGGGGTCGATGGACCACTGCTGGTTATCAGTGATCCAGAGCAGCTCAGCTAGGACTACTGGGGGGAGGGGATGGAGGCTGCCCGGGGGAGGATCTTCACCACCGAAGAAGACGGGCAAGACCTGTATTTGGAGAAGTATCGGGAGGAGTCAGCTACACTTATCTATTGGTTCCATTTGTCTACTGAAGGCTTCAACCTGAAAGAAGTTTACAACAGAAGTGTGTACCTGCCCAGGAAGTTCCACCCTCGACTTATCATTAAAATCATCGATGAATTCATTCGGTACAGGGAAGATAAGAATTTATTTATATTCAACAACGTGAAAGATAAGACATCGATAATACAAAAATTTGGCTTATCTGTGAAAACTGAGGACTTATAAAAAATGATCACTTCATAATGAGATCACCTTCTCAAGAATTGAATATCGGGAATAAAAATACAGATGATTTGTTTAACAAACATTATTTTAAAATGCTAGAGATTGAAGGCAACCCGTGTCTAGCGTGGAAATACTCCCACGGCTCTCTGGACGGCTTGCGCCCCTTCATCACCAGGGACTACAGGAACCCTATTGAGGAAGGAAACTTTTGTATTATGAAGAAGAAGCTAACTATCATCGCGGATGATCCTGGTATGGGAAAAACCACCAGTCTGACACGCATGTCGGAGCTCCTCCGAGACTCCTGGGTATTGAGAATTGAGCCCAAGCTTTTAGCTGATAGTTTCAAAAAATTTCCATCGAGACTTGACATAAAATCAGTTACAAAATTTTTGTTACACGCATCTAGTTTACCTACCGATAAAAACATGGTGAACAATCTATTACAGAATTGCCTCGAATCAGATAATTCGAGGCAGGTTTGTGTTTTGATGGATGCTTTTGACGAGATTTTTGAAGAAAACATGGTTAAAATGATAGAGCTCCTGAAATACTTACAAAACCGCTACAACGTGTCAAACAGTAGTCACCACACGGGTGTACCAACAAAAGTGGCTTGAAAACAATTTGGAAGAATTTGCGGTGGAACTGGAAAAAATATTTTTAGTTGTTGAAATCCAAAGAGGAAATTAGGGAATACATAAACCATTATTAGACTAATTATTTTAGTTCAAAAACTAATTCTGAGAATTATATTTAAATGTCAACCTACTCATCCCTCAATTGAACTCTTTGCAAAAATCAGGGTCTTAGATATTCGACAGCTATTTACTAAAACAATCATTTGTTATATACGAAAAAATAATCTACTAATCGCTCCACAACATAAGGCACACACCCGCTTTTCATCAAACCTGGGTTGCGTGATCCCAAAAACTAAAACCTCATTCGCTCAACGACAATTCTGGTTCATCGCTCCTAAAATATATGATGCTTTGAGTACTGACATAAAGTCAAGTAATTCTAATTCTCTTTTTATAACACGTGTACATCATTGGATTTTCGAAAGTGGACGAGCGTACTTTAAAGAATTCATGAGTTCTTAACACTACATTTTAATTATTAATTTTCGCATTTCAAAATTTTAATTTCCATTTTTATTTCTATTTTTCTTTAAAATGTTGTTATTTTTTTCCTCTTAATTTTTTCACTAAATTTTATTTATTTTTTAATTTTAATTTATATACTTATATGTTTTAATTTATATATTTGTAAAGAAAACTTGAGTTCTTAACATTTAATCTTTATTATTAATTTTTGTTTTTCATAATTTGAATTTTCATTTTTATTTCTACTTTTCTTTAAAATATGATCTTTTTTCTCTTTATTTTTCACTTACTTTTAAATATTTCATAATTTTTATTTAGTATATTTAATCATCTGTTTTAATAAAATAGTATTTGTATTAATTTAAATAAATATTAAATGTACGACTACCATAACGGGTATGAGCCCAGTGTGGTAGCCAAAAAACAAATATCTGTAACTAATAAAAAATTTTATGAAAAAAAAAAAAATAAAAATAAAAGCATTTCAATGGACAAAAGGCCGCCCGCTCTTAAATGTTGCAAAGATTTTGGCCTAAGTCGTAATTTCTCATAATTTTAAGTATTTCTATTTCAACATTTTGTTATGGTTTGTCGCAAACATTAATTTAATGCTTATTTATCTTTCAGTATCGATCATGTAAATTTAAAATGTGAATCGAAATGACAACCCCACATGTTCATGCCTGTTTTGATTTGCTACAGCCGGGACCATAGATACATGTATTTTTTTTACATTTTCAGATCAATATAGACACGTACATCATACAGGCTTTAGATCTACTTTCCGCCCATTGGAAGCGACTCCATTCTGCGGGTTCCCTGCTGTTTTCCTCCGATTCCTCATAGCTGGGGCTGTGATTTTACTCCCACGCACATTCCACCACCAAGTGTGGACCTTCCGACACTCCATAGTCCACCTGGTTTACAAAGGAGAAGTCTCCTTTGGTTGGCAGTTTTCTTCCATTGTTGTACTTGACTGTCCATCGGAGCCGTTTTATAAATCTTGTCATTGACAGTTCTTCAACAATTGACATATTTTGTGCGTATTTCAGTAGATACTATTTTCCGTATAGAATATTATGAGTTTTTGGTCTATACTGTAACTTTTTAGGTGTCTTTTTTTTCTTCAAAATGTTTGTTAATGTTTTTTTCATTTTTTTTCCATCTTGCACGGTAGAATATTTTGTTTTTTATTTTAATTTTTTTTTTCTGTTTCGTTGTTATTTTTGAGTTTTTTTTTGTATTTTGTTTTTTTTTTATTTTATTACGCTTATTTAGATGTTCCATGTAAAAAAAAAATCATGTAAAAGTCCGACCGACCAACGCCTCAACCCACACCTAACTGTCCAATATCTACTAATTTTTTTATGTTCACATGCATATACGTCAAAAATGGACAAGAGATCAAAATTTCATTTCTATTTTTTACTCCAAATAATGTCAGGAATCATTTAAGTTAAAGTTAGTCCAGTAAGTCTTTTAACACCCTGTATTTAAAAAAAAAAAAATTCAGCCAACATGTATGTATGATAAAGACGCGACTTTGTAAAACTTAAGTCATTAGTTTAAAAAAAAATTATAAAAACTACCAGATTCTCTGGTTCAATGAACTCAAATTTGCTTTGAATTTAGTCATTTTCAAAATTGAAACTGATTTTGCGATAAATTCAGATAAGCGATAAAGTACCTACCTGTAATAAAATATTTTTTAAATATTTTCAAATTTAGAAATGATTTGTCGTGTAATATAATGTATTTGTCATATAAATTGTTCTTCGTTAGGCTGGTTGCCGACCCCTGTAACGTGAGACAAACAGGTAGAACCCACACTCCCACTCCGCGGGCCCCGCTACTACTAGCTGCGCCGGCCCCGAAACTGCAATTGCCGGTTCCTTGCAACTGCAACTAGTTGCACATAGTTCGCCACATGGGGCTACAGTCAAACTGCAGCTAAATGCTGCTCTGTCTTAAAAATACTTATTATTAATTATTAATACATTAAAGGCATCTTTTGATGGAACTCCAACATACCATTATATCTATTTTATATTTTAGACATTGAAGGCATCTTGTGATAGAACTACAACATACCATTATATCTTTTTTTTTATATTTTAGCCATTAAAGGCATATCATTGAAGAAAAAGATAACAATAAAAATGTAAACGAAGATATGAAAGAGAACAACACACAGAAAAACAGAAAAAAGACTGGTCGAATCCGGACCTCTCGTCTAACCGGGACGTGCGCGTTAACCAATTTTGCTGTTGCCACCTTCTGTCAAATGTTAGACAATCTCATATTTCAAATTTTTGAATTTACAATATTATCTTCAACTAATTATTTTTCCATATTATTGTTTCAAACAAAAAGGGTAGTTGCCCGTAATATTGAAAAAGAATAAGTTGAAGATAATATTGTTAATTCTAAAATTTGAAATATGAGATTGTCTGATACGACGGTTTGACAGAAGATGGCAATAGCAAAATTGGTTTATCCCGGTTAGACGGGAGATCTGGTTTCGAGTCCCAGTTGCGACCATTGTATTTTTCTGTTTTTTGTGTCTTTTTCTCTTTCATATTTTCGTTTAGATTTTTATTGTTATCTTCTGATATGATATATTACATTGATGGGAATAACCTTAAAAAGTTATAAATAAATAGTTTCTCTTATAAAAATTGAATAATCTAAACTACTTCATTACCTCTTTTCGATATAATTTTTTTTGCTATTTATTTTTTGTCATTATATAGCAAAGGCTGTTTTCTAGAGCAGCAAACACTCTTGATTGGTGGAAAACCGTGAATAAAGCTTAGCGTTTTTAAACCAAAAAAACTACAAGCTTCCATCGAGTTCTATGGAAAATCTTCAAAAAATCTATGCAAAACTGTTAAACACAAAACAAACCCCTAAAACATTTATTCCGTACTAGCTGGTTCCCGGCATGCGTTGCTATGCCATTTAATAAATAAATTGTTTCTCCCTGCGTGTCCTTTCCTTCCCCCCCCTCCCCTTCCTCTCCCGCGTTCCCACACCGCCTTCCCTCTCCCCACATCCCTCTTCTGCTTCCCACGTCCCGCAAACCCCCCTCTCGAGTTCCCCTCTCCCCTCCCGAGTTCCCGTCCCCCCTCCCCCCTCCCGCATTCAATACATTCAGTCCCAGTACATTCAGTTTTCAAGCTCGCGAACCTCCTATTGCAATTTTTTATTCAAATTTTATTATGCCAGAGCTCCCTGCTTCTTTTATACAAACCTTGTCCTGGCAATAACGAACACACAAAAAAAAAATATCCAATTTGGTGGAGTCGTTCGGAAGTTATGCGAGTACATACATTTCGGCGATTCATTTTTATTTATTCTAGAAGATAGAAGATAGATAGATAAATAGATAGATAGATAGATAGATAGATAGATAGATAGAAGAAGCTAGAAGATTATGGTCAATTGTTTGAAAATATGACAAAATTTATGAAACTAGAGTTAAATTGGACAGAAAATCTAGTAATATGAATTTAATTTATTTTTAATTCATTAATGTACCCAACAGACACAGAAAAACATTCAAAGAATTAATACCTACCAACCGTCCAATAACAGAGTACAATAAAATGAAAACATTTTTTACTTATTTATTCATTCATACCTAATTTATTCGGAGTTATGAGTTATGACTAACTTGATTGTCCAACTTAGAAGAATTCCCTTTTTAGGACAGTCAAATTAGCTAGTCAAGTCCATAATGTGGCAGCAGATGTAAAATAAAATAAAAATAACGGAAACAAGAGACAATTAAGTTTGAGTCAAGTTAAAAAAAGGGATTCAAGAAATTTTGTAAATTTATTTATTTATTTACGCCCTAGTGGGCTTTTACAAAGATAGATAACAATAGTTAGGCAGGTACGTAGTACACAATACACAATGATTAAATTAACAGTAAAAAATAAAATTAATTAAAATTAAAATCATACATTTCATTAAGGTAATTATAAAGACTTCGTTTTATAACTAATACGGAATCTGCAAACATGTCTACAATATGCCATTGCCAAAATGATGTAATCTATTTATAGGTGTATTAGCCTAATAGTTTGTTTTAAAATTGTTACAGAAGAAGGTAGCACTTTGCCTCGTATTTCTGGTCGGTAGGTAAAATTTTATTTTGGCGAGAATTTCAGGATTGTCAATGCAATTATTAATGATTTTATTTAATAGTACAAGGTCAGAGATGATCTGCCTATCTGACAGCGTAATTAAGATGAGTTGTTTCATCAAAAAGACGTAGTAAATATTTTTAATTGGAATATTCAGCTCAAGGTTAATAAATCTTAGAAATTTGTGCTGTGCCCTTTCTATATTGTCGGAATGTATTTTATGCAATGGGGACCAAATGGGCGAATTATACTCTACCTGGCTTCTTACTAAAGAAGTGTATAATATTTTCAAACACTCTAGTGACTTAAAATCACTTGCTGTTCTGCATATAAAACCAAGCATTTTTATAGCTCTATTATTTATATATTTCATTTACGTGCAGAGTAAATGTTAACTTTTCATCAAATATAACACCTTATTTAAGGGGACTATCCCTAAATATTGTATTTTAAAATAGGTTATCAAGTAAAGTAGGTGTTCTACCGGCCAAATTTCCACAAAATTTTACTTACACTTATCCAATTTCAAATTATAAAAAATGTTATAATTATAATATACCTGTGTATATTTCCACATTAAAATCCCAAAGTCCACTTTTCAATTTCCTCTATGGTTTCAAAACATCAGCGGTACATCGGGGTATGTGGGAACATTGCGGAACATACGACCGGCATAATATTCAACTAATTTATAGTACGTGGCAAACCACACTGAAACCAGATTCGGGACCCACTTCAAATTATATTATGGAGAGGAATTCCTGGATATCTTTTACCCCATTTTACCCCTTGTAAGGGGTACGACAACGATGATTTGCGAACTGTTTTTCGGTACTCCTGAAATGATAACAATATAACTCTTACATTATATTAATATTTTTCTTTCATTCGGAATATAAACGTTAATCTGAAAAATAATCACGTCACTCTCGCCATTTAGCATCCCGTACTGCTTGATTTTTAACATTACTTTGTAAAAAAACATAAACTTTGCATTTGGGAAACACACTTAATTATTTAAAAAAATATATAGATTAGGTAATGGTACCTTCTACAATAAATTCAGTGCGATAATTCGATTCCCATAGAAGCCACTTACGACTATGATATAAAACATTGTAAAAGTTTCATAGAAAAGGCAATAAAAAACTTCACTACTCCTAGATATTTCTAACAAATTGGGCAATACATTAAAAAAATATATTGCAGGTTTAGATTTTCAATAAATAGGAAAAATAATCCTAATATCCCTAACGTTGGTGCTTTGCAACTGAATTAGTGTTGGGTAGGACACGATTTCAGAATGTGTATATGAAGTACTCAAATGAGATGTTTGGGGTATCCCACCTCAAATGGGGTGAGGTGTGAAGTGTGAAAGAGCCAAAAAGGAAATAAACCTATTTGTATCGTTTTACGTTTCACGTTTTTGTATGGGACATTTGTAGTACATCTTGTATGCAGTATTCAAAACCACTGCGATACAATTCACATCTCTTGGAGAATCCTGGTAGTGCTACCTCTAGAAATTACTGTCCACTTCCAGTTTTGTTGTTAGCATTCACACCGTTCGACCACCAAAATGTATATACGTCCCCAACCCTTCTGACTTCAAACTGTAAACGTTGATGCTATTTGAATTGTCATATATCTACATAAGTGAATATACGACGAACCTATTAGTACTAACCGTTAAAAACCCGCTCCGCAGGTTTTTACTGCTAGGCCTGCGGGCGGCTTCACCCAGTTAATGTTGTTGACCATTTTATAGATCCAATACGAACTGATTCCAAAAACAGCCCGTTCCTCGGCTCCACTGTAGCTAGTCACAGGGACAAAGTAACAGACAAAGCAATGACGTCATATGTAATATATTGCCACTTGATACGACATGTATTACCGTCAATCTTTTGATATCCGGAGAGATACCACATATTCACAAATTCGTTGCAGTTATACCTAGGGGAGAGACATTCCCGTCCGACCTGCTGACGGAAGTAGCGACGTGTGTCGAATTCTTGAATTCGAAACCGAATTATAACAGTAGCTTTGTGTGAAATTCCACGTACATAGATGTTATTTGTGGCGCGGCGCGTATGGCGTGGCGTCCGACATGCACCTTGGCTGGGCTAACCACGCAGACGCTACAAAATTCATAGCGTTAATTTCGATTCCGTCATGTTATATTTTTTGTTAAATTCTGTATTTTATATGAGAAAGTTGACGGCCCCTGTCCTAGAATAGAATCGTGATTTGTGTTTCCTATGTGGTGTGGAAGCAATTCAAATGTGGATCCTTTCTCAATCGGTAATTAAATATCTAAGGATTTTCCGCCAGGACAAACTATTAACGCGGGTTCGGGGGATTAAATCGGTATTAGCTGTGTTTTGTATTATGACTTACCGGATTAGAATTAGGGTGTCTAATTTAATTCTAAATATTTAGGAAGTGGTATTATGTGTATACATGTGTATTGGTTTTATTTGTATTTAGTCTGAACAATATATCTTTATAACGATTTAAACGTTTTGATAATCGTTTAGTTTTCTTTGATCAATAATTTATGTAAATATGTTTTTATTAGGTACATGGTGAATTAATTAATAGTATGATAATTTGTGTTTTTTTTTTACTTATTTTGATAGCATGTCAGCGATTGAATCTATGGGCAATTAGAGTGAATAAATGAAAACATTTAAAATGAAAACATGTAAAGAGAATATAAGACACCAATGCGAATGGTAGAAGAAGTCGTGGACACCCCAGAAAGAGGGCCATGTCTCAGAATAATAGATGTAAGATGGTGACCGGACAACTCAGAATCATGCAACATCAAAATCTCCTTTGAAAAGTCATTAACAGCGATGAAAAAATGTTTAAATGGGTTAAATTCTTAACTTTTAAAGGGTGTTGAAATGCCACTTTTTTGAGTTAATACGTTGTATGAATTTGAATCAAACTAGGATTGTAAACCATGAACCGTGTTTTTGAATCTTATGACTACCAAATCTATAATATAAAAATGAATATTTAATTAAATGAAGAAAATATTAGCGAAACTCAATCGAAAATCTGGAGACAGAAAAATCAGAAAAGATATTGGCTCCGCTGAGATTATACTCATACAGTCTTACTCATCATCGCAAAATAAGATACAACCTCGGAGCAAGACCGGGTTAGGTGAAATTGTTACTTAACATGGTGGGTTAATCGCGCGCATGCGCGTGTTTTTACCGAGTCGCTGTACGGGAGATGTAGTAGCTGTCAGAATTTAAACCACCCGATCACCAGGGTTAACTCAGTACCCCGTGCGTTGTAACTGATGAAATGGCGAACTGTTATGAGAATCTTGACGTTTTGAACGGAGCTTGGCAAATTTTGAACGTATTCGCGGCATTCGTGCACCACGGCTACGGAAAAGGTTCAAAAAAAGGTACGATCCATTTGCGGTACTCACGAAAGGAGATTTTAGGTCTAAATATAGATTTACCAAAGTCAACGTTGTGTTGACTGATGTTGACGTATGAATAAACGTGAAGTTGGCAACACGCCGCGAAATGCTAAATTGGCCGCGTTTTTCAGCTTTGGAGCAGTGTTGCTACCGTAAAAAAATCATAACAGCTGTCGAGAAACATTATGATGATGAGTAAAGATTTTTACCCTGAGCAGTGTAGGCTTACTCCGCTGTGTAGCTACCGCGACGCTACAGAGCCGTGGTACGGTTTTATGATGAGTAAGGCTGATTAAGTTTAAAAAATTAAAAATAAATAAAAATGAATCGCTGAATGTGTTGCTAAGCGCATAACTTTCGAACGACTGCACCAAATTGAATAATTCTTTTTTTGTGTGTTCGTTATTGTCAGGACAAGGTTTTTATAAAACTTCAGGTGAGCTCTGGTATTATGAAATTTGTGTAAAAAAATTGCTGTTGGTGGCAAGCGAGGAATTGCTATGGAAAAAATTGCTATGTCGGGAGGGAGGGAGAGATGGGGGAGGGGAACTCGGGAGGGGGGTTCGCGGGACGGGAGAAGGGGGGGGGTAGAGGGGGGAGAGGGAAGGTGAAGGTGACGGAGTGGGAAACCCCTAATACCATGCGAGCGAAGCCGCGGGAAAAAGCTAGAAGTAAATATTTTTATATAATGTATCAATATCGATTTTGAAAACAATATTAAAAATGAAATTTTTAACAAAGGGTATATTTTTCTTTTGACATTGTTATCTGATTTTTGTTTTTACGTATCACTTTTTAAGAAATATTAACTTTATATAGTTTTACCTTAAGGTATTCTGAAATTTTCATTATTAATGTTGTCACCCGTTATCTTTGAAATAAATTAATCAACTTTTAAACGTTGTATCAAATCGAAATGTAACTTAAAAGTTCATATTAATTTATCAAATAAATGTAAAAAAAATCTCACCCAAGACCCATGAACCCGTGTACCGGTGCTAAGTAACCAAATGTATTGAACCACTAATACCATGACTTAACTTCATTTAAAATATATATCTACGTTTACGAAATATGTTTTCATGGCTCTTCTGCAAACTATTGACAAATATATTAATTTTCATTGAAAGTTTGAAAATCATATATTCTGCATAATTATTAATTTGTAAAACATGCCGATATCAGAACAGATATTGCTAAATAACACCTCAGTCCTATTTTGTCGAAACCACAAAATATTTCCGCTTTGCAATAAAATCCAAATAAATGTATTATTTCTGAAGGCATCCGAAAGATAAATTCGAAAGGTGATGAAATACACTTTCAAATGTTATAATTCTAAATAAACATTACATTAGTGGTTATTTATTGTTATCAAGTTTAATTTGTAGAACTCCATTTTAATTTTAATTTTTTTATTATATAATCAATAATATTATTATTAAATTAATAAAAACAGTTTATTTTTAAACAAGTTCTTCTGAAGGCATTATCACTTCAGAAGGCGAAACAGCTGTCATGCCTTCAGAAGGCGAAACAGCTGTCACGCGTAACAATAATTATACAGCAGAACTTTTTAAAAAATAAACTGTTTTTATTAATTTAATAATAATATTATTGATTATATAATAAAAAAATAAAAACATTAGTGGTTCATTTACTAGTGGTTCATGTTCATAATACAAGACTAACTGCAAACGATGGACTTATAATTCCCAGATACCAAAATAAATAGGTCAAAGAACTCTAGAATACCTTGTTCCAATAATTTACAACATGTTACCCAACGCAATGAAAAGCTGTGAATTGAGTTTCAGAAGGAAATGTACGCTAAAAAAATGGTTAAGTTAAAGAACTTTTTTGTACTAATCTGCTTTTCCGCTTTTCATTTTAATATTTTTTCCATTATTATTTTCTTTTTATTTCTTTCATTTTCTCTGTTTCTGTATTTCTGATAAAAAAATTTATTAACATTTTTTTTTTCAAAATACATTTTTTTTGTATATATAAAATGTAATAATGTGTATATTTTATTACCTGTCTCAATTTAAAAAAAAAAAAAATGTCAAAAGAACCCGTTGACAAACTGATATCAATCAGTTTAACGGGACTTAATTTAAAAATGTAAAAAAAACTTTAAATAAATAATAAATGAATTTTATTTTAAATATTATTTTTTTAATGCAAATGTAAAAAAAATTGAAGAATGGCTGACCTTATTTTTTTATAACTAAAATTATTGTTATTGAAAAAAATAAACACACATTTATTTTATTTGGCAGATGTATTATAAACGTTATCATTGACTCAATTTTTCAAAATTGTGGTCGGAAACTAAGGTTTCACAAAAGGTTGTTTCAATTATTTTTTGATCATTTTTTAGATTTTTATATAAAACGTGGTGCTTTACCTTTCTAACACCGTTTAGATCATATTTATAACCATGATACACTACGATTACCAGAATAAGTTATTTCGAAAAGCGAACAAATTAGCCTGAGTGGTTACATTCGGTAAAAACATAAGAAAACAATACGAGCACCTTTTCACTGCGTACTGTCTCCACAGCATCGAGTCGAAAATCGCAACTCAAGTGATGAAGCACTCAGTACTTAGCATTTCCCTGAACCGAACACCACACACCATATATACATATACACCAGACGTACACCATACTCTTACAGCATACACTTGTGTTGGTACATCTGTGCACGGCACTAGTAGCACCTGCATGCGTGAATGCCAAAAAAACTAGATGGCTGGCCTGCAAACTTGCCAAAAACCGCATTCACCTTCAAGCGAAAACCACCTTTGACACATCTTAACATACGGCCCATTATTGCTTGAATGACGTTCCGAATTTTGGAAACTCAATATCTCGTCGCGGAGAGTTGCATCAGATTGCTGGTGTATAAAAATTTAGTACACAAAAATGTCGAATGGGAAAGTATCAATGATTTATGTGGAAATGAATGCCGGGGCCGATTTCTCTATCCTTGTCGGTTTGCTCTCCGGGAATTATTTTTGACCGTTTTTGGGTAGCGTTAATTATTTTTTCGTGCTGTGTAAATATTGTATTAAGAATAATTATGTTTGTTTGCTGATTGTTTATTAGGCGTGTACTTGTCACTGATTGAATAAATAGTAAATACATTGATAAGAGCGTTTAACCAGCCAGCGGACGAAAATCCACATTTCGTCGACAGTTGTTCTTACGATCGTGCAGGGCGGTTACAATGAGAAAGGTTAATTATTTTCCGACTCAGCTTTTTAAAATTGCAACTCAATATCGATTTTATTTCATTCCAAATTTGCTTTAATTTATACCTACGTCCAAAAATGCTGAAAGGCGTGATGATAAAACTATTAAAATAGTGTACTTTTTGGAATTATGTTTTGATTATAAGTATTTTTCAATTTTCAATAATGTCTAAGTTAAATCAAAATGTAAAAAAAAAAAGAAATATATTAGTTTGTAAGTGCGCAAATAAATACACAAACTGACCAATTTTCGTCAAGAAACACATGTACCTACTCATAAGTAGGTATAATACATCATTTCAGAAGTCTGTTCGGATTTGGGTGCCAATTGGGAGGCGGTTATGGGTACCACAATTTGGAAAGTGGGTGTGAGTACCGCCGGCCCGGGAACCATTTATTGGATAACCAACACCCCTCTCATACGTCACCCTAAGTGGTTTGCTACGTTTCGTGATCAAGCAGGTTTGCCTGGGTTTAAGTGAGGAGGTTTGTATAAGTCTTGGCGGCGCATTTTCCCACGCAGGCTGGATCGGGAGAGACTGGTTGAGGGAGAACTTTTGACTTCTCCAGCCGGACTCTGTCGACCCATCGCCTTGCACGACAGTGGGACGAATGGATTCATACGTCTGTCACCGACCTCCAGATTCCTACCCACCCCCCCATACCTTTTTACTTCCTAGAATTTCCTATCCTTCCTTTCCCAAAGACTCTCTTCACAGCATTCCCATTGCTTTATAATGGTATCGTTGTATTTGTGATTGATGTATTTAATTTTCTATGTGAATGTATTTAAACTTATTTTATTTTCATTTTATAATGGTGAATAGCACACAAGAGTCCTAACTCCTAACTGTCGAGAGCTAATGGGACAATTCCGTTGTTTGTGGTAAGATTTTAATGGGGAAAAATATGATTGGATATACGATTGTTGACACGCAATCAACATAATTTGAATTATTAACATGTTCTTTGCCAGGATAAAATAAAAATTAACAAAAGACAAACAACTATAAACAAAATAAGTTCTAATAGATAAAATCTTTATAAAGAATGGTGATTAATTACTTACAGGTATCATAAAAATTAATTATTAAAAATAAAATATAAAAATTATTTTAAAACATGTAATAATTGCATTTACGTGTAGTTTTTTTTTTGTTAAAAATAAAAAAAATATTAATTTTTATAATAACAACTCTCTTTTTATAACTTTTGAAGGTTATTCCCATCAATGTAATATATATATAAAAAATATCATTGTATTTATCATTGCAATTATGAGTTGTCTAAATAAATACGTATCAACGTGAAAATAAATTAATTGGGATAAAAAAATGTTTGGTTAATAAAAATGTTTAATTGGCTATTTACAATTTTTCTAATTTCTAAGTTGTCTAATTGTAAACCCGTTGTTTTTGTGTGTAAAATTTTTAACCATTTATTTATACCAAAAGACTGATTTGTTTCCAAAATGTGGTTGGCAAATTTAGAATAATAATTATTATTTTAACATTAATGATGCTCTTAAACTCTAGTTTTAAAATTTCTAGATGTCTTTCCTATATAAAAAACGTTACAATGGTTATACCTACACTCCAGGCTTGTTAAGAAAATCACCCTTGTCATTGTTATTTAATATATAATTTTTTAATTTGTTATTAGTATAAAAAAGCAGGTTGGAAATTTTCGTTATTAATTTGTTATGAAGTGTTGCTCTACCTCCTTCTTCTGCCAACGTTTCGGAGAGCGTTGCAATGTCCATCATCAGTCATGTGGCACATATCTGCCCTGATGATGGACACTGTAACGCTGTCCAACACGTTGGCTAAAAAAGGAGGTAGCGCATCACGGCCCAAAAATAAATAACTTTTGGCCATGAAAATCTAAAATCATATCAGCTTGGATATTATCCGGCATGTTTTTAAGTATTAAATTTGAGGTGTTATTTTATTATGTAAAAATAATATGTTTTTATCTAATTATTTTCGTTGTCAACTATGTGTGGATAATACTTAATAGACTATTTTTTTCTTGATCAAATTAGGTGATTTGTTTTAATTGAATGACGCCACAAAGTGATTTTGCAAGGATTGAAGAAGGAATATTCATTATTTACAACAAGTAAAAAATAAGTAACCAAACTCGAAAGTTTGTTCGATTTCTTTGAAAACCTCACCTATACCTTTAAACACAGACACAAAAGCAATATTATACCAAAAGACTTTCTTGGAAATTTCAACCAAATCGTCGGAAAGACGATGAACCACGAATAAACAATAATATTATTTATCATCCTTTCCAGGAGACGAACATAAACAAAGAAAGATGTTTATCTTTTTTATGTCAATCAAAAAATAAACTTTCATTTACAATACAAAATAAACAAAAATGTCTTGGAATGGCTTGAATCCATATGAACGTCCGAATCATATTATTTGAAGAGGAACCAGAAAAACCGTAGACCGAAACCAAAACCATTAACTCTGATTTTAAACGTAATCTTAACACTTTCTTTTGTTTTGTCAGATGAATCGATATTTCCATGCGTATAGCTCGTGATTGAAATGTGGAAGCGAGCTGAACATAGTTATGTTACACTGAAATTCACGCATTTCGCCACGCCTACGATTCGCGTGAATATTTTCCGCTTTATTTCTATATATAACATGTCATTTTTTACAGTTAAATATGTCAAATTTTTAGTTCAATCTATTTGTATTTTTATTTGTATTCTTGTTAGACACTACTGAACAAAGGGTTATATCGTAATATCTATAGGACACTCATGTTGTATAGGTACCTACGTAAAAATTAAAACACTTAATTTATTTTTTATTTTTTATTTTAACTTTATGAGTAAAACCTCAAATTGTAATATTTAAATAAATGAAGACAATATAAGCGAAACTCAATCGAAAATCTGGAAACAGAAAAATCAGAAAAACATATTGACACCTCTGGGACAGGTGTCAATATGTTTTTCTGATTTTTCTGTTTCCAGATTTTCGATTGAGTTTCGCTTATATTGTCTTCATTTACTTAATTTATTCTTACACTAGATTATTATTTACCAATTATCGTGTTCCAAAAGGTTTAATTTGGAAGCCGGAATTATGGGTACCGCCGCCTAGAAAGTATTTTATTGGATAACCAACACCCCTGCTGTAGGTCACCCCAAGTGGTTCGCTACGTTTGGTGATTTAGCATGGGTGCTCGGGTTCATAGGGGGGGTGTTTGTCTAGGTGTTGGCGGCCTCTCCAGCCGGACTCTCTCGACCCATTGCCTTGCACCGCTGTCCATTACTGCTGAATACATTAACCCTCAGATTCGTACCCGCTTCTCAAACATTTTCCTTCCTCTACTTCCTTTTCCTCACACAAAATACCCTCCACACAGCATCCTCAAAGATGACATTGGCAATGAGGATTTTTTTAAAATTTTGAACAATAAAAACAAAAAAGTTAAAAATAGAGTGACACGATTAATTATTATTTGATATTTTTTGATGAGGCGATTTGTTAGTTGTGAAATTGCAAGATACAAAAAATTGTCTGAGGAATGGAGTCAATTCTCAAACAAGATATCAATAACATTCTCAAATGATAAATATATCGTACAAAGAGTTATTTGAAATTTGGAATTTTCAAGTGAGGCATTAATTAATGGTGCGACCACTTATACTAGATACCACAAATGTCTGACAATTCTGCGGACCACGAAAAACTTCTAGAACTGCCCGTGTTATATTTTGGTACCTTTCGTATTATTTGGTACGTCTGTATTGTAGGTGTGTGGGTCCCTTTAGAATTTGTGGATAGGTTAGTTGGTATTGGTAGGCTGGTAGTACAGTCTGTCAACAAATTCTAAAAATGAACACTTATGACCGTCGGCGTGGTCGAGCGGTAAGGCCTTTGACTCATAATCCGAAGGTAGAGGGATCGAATCCCGGCGTGGGCAAATAACTTTTATTTGATTAATTTGTGTTATTTCACAATTAATTCATTTAAAATAATATATAGTATATTTGCGGCACGTTCCAGAGTAGAAGATACTTTCAGCATCGCCCTGGTGTAAGACCACCATTCAGAGTTGCTTGAAATGGCTTTAGCCGTGTTTGGTGACCCGATCTGAATAGCCAGGTACCTCCTCACCTTCCTCTTCCCCATCTCCTCCCTCTCCCCACTACCTTCAGCCTACAACACACCCCAATTGAGGATGCCATAGTCTCACTGTGTCCAGACGGGAGAAGCTGGGACTCTTGTGAGGTATTTATGTAAAAAAAAAAAAAAAATTAAAAAACTTTTCACAATATCGAGCGATACCGATTTTAGAACAAAATTATTGACACTTATTACAGAGCTTACCAACTTAATAAAAATTCATATTCCGTCAAGATCAAAACGACAATCCAACTTATTTAATTTGCCCACAAAAAATCCCCAATTCCTCGTCCACGTGCGCAATATGACACAAAATTTTAATAATATAATAAAACGCATATAAAACTTATTTCCACTTTATTTTTTTTTTTACCGTAACCGGTTTCAGCCTGTTAAAGCCATCTTCAGAGTGGTACAAATAATTCTTAATCTACAGTTTATATACATAACATATTAGAGAGAGGGGGGGGGGGGGTAGTCTGCAAGGATTTTATTCATTTTACATGGTTTTGTCGTATTTGTTGCCATGTCGTCTTTGATGATTGGATTTTTGGTTATTTGGCTATTAGCAGTAGATAAAATTATCTCGGGATCGAAAATTAATACGGGAGTGTGGAATGTATCGGGAGCATCTCCTGTCCTTGTTCTATATTCAAATATATATTTCGGTATTCTACGTACGTACAAGCTGTTTGTTTCTTACAAAAAAATAATATTATTATTTCTCCATGGTAGATTCAAATGTGAGGTTATGTTTGACTTCCGAGTCTAATTTGTTGACAATGGACCAAAAATCGCTCATTTCTCAATTTTCCTAAACGTTTTTATGAATGTCAAAAGAGTACGCTTATTCCGCGTACTTTTTTTAATGGCCAATTTGAATATTTCATAAATACAAGAGAGAAAAAAATTTCATGGAAAAATCTCGCTAAGACACCATTTAGAACTGAAACTTGAAATGGCTGCAGCCGAGCTTGATGACCAGATCTGAATAGTCAGATACTTCCCCACCTTCTTCTTTCTCATTTCATTCCCCTCCCCGCGATCTTCAGCCTCATAACATGCCCCAATCGAGGATGCTATAGTCTCACTGACTACGGACGATTGGAAGGAGTTGATTCGGTATTGGTATTCGCATTTAAATATCGTTTTTCGGTATTCACATTTAAAAAACAAATTGTATACCAGATACGTTTTAAGATTTTCACGGCCAAAAGCATTTTCGTTATTTGTTTTTGGGGTGTTATGCCGTGTTGCGCAACCTCCCTCTTTAGCCAACGTTTCCGTCACTGCAACGATGTCCTAAAGAAGGAGGTAGTTAGCGCAACACGGCATAACACCCCATAAACAAATAAGGAAAATTGTATACCACATTAAATTTTCTTAGAATATGATGTAGAATCATCTCCTTTCAGGAATTATCACTAATTTCTGAACACCGTTTGAAATAATATGCAAAATATCCACTTAAACCACATTGCATTTCTTAAAGAAACATTATTTTTCCTTTCAAACAACTAAACGATCGCAGCGCCCTCCATTTTTGTATACTTTATTTTGACAGACTCTACCTGACGTATTATTTGGTACTAACATCCGCCATTGTAGGTGTGTGGGTCCCTTTAGAATTTGTGGATAGGTATAGGTAGGCTGGTACTATCCAGGTTTCGGCTGGTACCTATGCGGTATGCGCAGTGTGTTCACAGAACTTGTGCGCGGGCGAGGAGCAACTTTCGCGGACCGCTGATGTTTGGCGATGGACGCCATGTTGTTTTTATTTTTTTTTCACATTCGAATTTTGAACCCGGCCCAAAGGGCAAGGACCCTCTCGGGTGTGTACATAATTTGAAATCTCCTCTTTTTAGCGCTCCGCGAAGTGTTGTAAGCCGGGAAAAAATGAGAAATACAACAACAACGGCAATAATGCGCGCTTTTTAAACTTTTGTTTGAGGTATGGACCTTATACTTTGTGGTCAGAACACTTACGAGTTAAAGAAAGCCAATGATGCAGAAACATTGCAATCGCATTACCGCAAATGTGCCCAAATAATATTCCGTTGGCTTGTTTAAATATCCAACACTCGGTACCTACCAACCAGCATAATCTTGTAAAAAGGGACACAATAGAAATATTCAGACGAATCATTCAGAGTCAAACCAAAAAGAGACCAATGGAGTCATAGTCATCTATATCGGCTGATTCAACTATTACTATATGGAGTTAATCTAAACATTTGTATGTGCGTTACGATTTTCCGAGGCATTCAATCATACCACCCTAGATATAGAATTGATCTGATTTTAGGGTAAAAGTCACTACAGGTTCTCTCCTGCTACCTACCTTTCCAGATTTTCCATGTCGAGCAGGAGATCGACTGGGAGAGAAATTCACTACAGGTTCCCTCCTGCTTCCCACCTTTCCAGCTTTTCATGTCGACCAGGAGATCGACTATGAGAAAATGTCACTACAGGTTCCCTCCTGCTTCCCATCTTTCCATTTCGATCAGGAGGTCGACTGGGAGAGAAAGTCACTACAAATTGTCTCCTGCTTCCTACCTTTCCAGTTTTTCCATATCGACTAGAAGATCGAATGGTAGAGAAAGTTACTCATCCGTCCTACCATTCTAGCTTTTCCATATCGACAAGGAGATCAACAGGGAGAAAAAGTCACTACAGGTTCCCTCCTGCTTCTTACCATTCCAGCTTTTCCGTGTCGACCAGGAGATTGACTGGGAGAGAAAGTCACTACTGTCAGTCAGTGAGATTGCTGGTAACAAAAATCAATCGATCATTAAAAGTCGAAGGAAGAGCTCTGACTATATCTTTTTTTTACATGAGCTCCACACAGGAGGCCCTGAGGAAAATAATGTCATATGTCATCTTTGGGGATGCTGTGTGGAGGGATTTTTGTAGGGAAAGGAAGGAGAGGAGAGTTCTGGGAAGGAAAAAGGTTTAAGGGGTGGTTAGGAATCTGGGGTTCAGTGTATCATGGTCATCCGCCTCCAAGACCTACACATCCCTCAACCCGTGAACCCGGGCACCCCTGCTAAATCACCAACCGTAGGGAACTACTTGGGGTGACCTATGGCAGAGGTGTTGGTTATCCAATAAAGGTTCCCGGGGCGGCGGTACCCATTCCCGCCTCCCAAATTGTAAGTGTCTAGCAACCAGATCTGCTCAATCTCATAATTTCTCACAACATCCCCAAGTCTCGTAACATTCCTCAGGTTGCGATTATCTCACAAACTCCAGGCAAAACATAACGGAGAACGGGTCGTTTCTACTACTCCTTCTTGAGTTCAACAGCTCGGCTGCGGAACGTTACGCTTAACACTGTGTTACCTCCCTTCTGTAACATGGGTCCCTCAAGACCTATTTTCACTCCTTCCTCTCCTTAAAAAGACCCTCCACACAGCGAACTCAAAGATGACACAGGCTGTGCATGAAATTACTTTTCAAAAGGGCCTCCTTTGTGGAGAAAAATGTCGAAAAAAGTAATAATATGCAACATATTTCAAACTTAAACATACATAAATGTTTCTTCATAAAAAAAAATCTTTCCTAGATTTCTTTTATATTTATAAAGAATTTTGCCAATAGTGTGCCCCCTTTTACAATAAAAAAAAATGTTGCCATAATAATCACTTAGATTGTGTACTTTAACTTGATCCAATCAAATTGGTCCAAATTGATCCAATCAAATTTTGACGACCTCCGTAGTCCAGTGGCTAAGACTCTTGACTCACATTCCGGAGGTCGCGGGTTCGAACCCGGCATGCGCAAATAAATTTTATTTGATTAATTTGTGTTATTTCACAATTAATTCATTTAAATAATATAAAGTATATTTGCGGCATGTTCCAGAGTGGAAGATACTATTAGTATCGCCCTGGTGTAAGACCACCATTCAGAATTGAAACGTTGCTTGAAAATGGCTTTAGCCATGTTTAGTGACCAGATCTGAATAGCCAGGTACTTCCCAACCTTCCTCTTCCCCACCTCCTTCCCCTCCCCACTACCTTCAGCCTCACAACATACCCCAATTGGGGATGCCATAGTCTCACTGGCTCCAGATGGGAGCAGTTGAGATTCTTGTGCGGTATTCACTGTAAAAAAAAAAAAAAAAAAAAAAAAAAAAAAAAATGCTATTTTTGGCAGTCCTCCAGGCAAGATACAAAAAGCTGTCGGAGAAAAAAAAGCTTTTATATCCTGTGCATCAAATCGGGAACCTTAAATCTTCGGGCCTATAAGTGCATTCCTTGCAGACGAAGCCTTATGTGGTATAGAAGTATGGTGTTTGTTCAGGGGAGACAAACCATTGTGCCTGAAAGGAACCTTAACACTTAAAAGGTGTAAATAGAGTTTGGAAAAATATAAATCAACGTATATTATTTGATTTTCGCGCTTAACTATCTCTACTAACTTTTCTACCTCTTCTAGCTTTACTACATCTACTAGCTTTACCACCTATAATAGCTTTACTACCTCTACTAGCTCTAATTTCTTTACTACCTCTACTATTTTTACTACATCTGCTAGCTTTACTACCTCTAAAAGCTTTACTAGCCTTACTACATCTACTAGCTTTATTACCTCTACTAATTTTACTACATCTACAAGCCTTACTACCGAGTATATCGTAGTTCAATTTTTAGGTAAAAGGATGTAACCGAGTACCTAACCTAAGAAATATATACATAGAAGTGAAAACTTCTTTAACACCGGTGTTATTTGAAACTCGATGAATCGAAAAAGCGACACTAAAAAGAGACAAACACATTCGTCTGTAGGATTTAGCCTGCGACAGAATGAGATAGAATAATCGCTATCCTCTTTGTGCGGTGCTTCGCGGGTCACCACTTTTGTCTACTTTAGTTTTCTGAAGGTTTCACTTCTACCGCATGTGAACTTAAGCACCGTTGTGATTTGAAACTCGATGAAACAAAAAAGAGACACTATAAAGACACAAACTCTATAGGATTTAGCCTGCGAGAGAATGCGATAGAATAATCGTTCACCTCTTTGTGCGGTGTTTCGTAGCCTCACCATTCTTGTTTATTTTAGTTTTCTGGAGGTTTCGCTTCTATCGCGTTTGAACTGCACACTTGGATTTTTTTTTATAAAATGTTTTAACATCTAACACACTGGCAACACGCATCAACGTAGCTAATTACCCTTTTAGTCTGAAAAATATCAAACTTTTTTTTTGTTTCCTGAACAATTTAATTTACTGACATAACCTTTTTACCCGGAGTCGCGGAAATAATGTAGGTATTAATAGGGCCTTCTACTATGTGGAGTCCACACATTTCTGACAAGAAAGTAACCAGATTTTAAATTTGTTTTTTAATGGAATCTAACCAGATTCTGGGTAGAAATAGATGCACATTTTCCAAACAGATCCATTATTTTCCTTTTTATAAAATTTACAAAGTGAAAATAAATAGTAAGTAAATCTTAAATGAATAAATGATATTTTTAGATACACTAGCTCGCTTTGTAATTAATTACCAATATATTGTGTAGAATAATATATTGTAAAATTCATTTCTGTAATAAAACAACGAAAAATAATTGACTTGCAATCGGTATTTATTTTGACAAACTTTATTCTTCAGAATGACCCCCAAAACACTATTTTTCAGACCATAAGAAACTCAGGCCATCTTTTTAAACAACTGAGTTGAAATGCTTATATTTATTTCTACTGCGTTTTTTTTTTTTTTTTTTACAGTGAATACCGCACAAGAATCTCAACTGCTCCCGTCTGGAGCCAGTGAGACTATGGCATCCCCATTTGGGGTATGTTGTGAGGCTGAAGGTAGTGGGGAGGGGAAGGAGGTGGGGAAGAGGAAGGTTGGGAAGTACCTGGCTATTCAGATCTGGTCACTAAACACGGCTAAGGCCATTTTCAAGCAACGTTTCAATTCTGAATGGTGGTCTTACACCAGGGCGATACTGATAGTATCTTCCACTCTGGAACATGCTGCAAATATACTATATATTATTTTAAATGAATTAATTGTGAAATAACACAAATTAATCAAATAAAATTTATTGGCGCATGCCGGGTTCGAACCCGCGACCTCCGGATTGTGAGTCAAGAGTCTTACCCACTGGACTACGGAGGTCGTCGTTCTCACAGATATGCTCAATTACGATACGAGAAAACCATCCAGTAATAAAAAATTGTTTTTATTCAAATAGGTTCTTTAAATGAATACAACCTATTCGGTCAGAGGATACACAAAGCTACAAAATTATATTTTAAAAACTCACTCAAATGACAAAAAAACCAAAGAGGTAAAAGACACGAGTGATACAAAGTGACACATGTTAAAACACATGATATAGCTTAACAAGGTTTACGTATGTTTGAATGGCTAGAATTCTTAGTGAATATTTATAAATGATCATCAACGAAAATGTCTCCTTTAGCATACTCCATCTCGATAGCTAAAATAGGCGATACTGTCTTTAAATATCGATCGTCCAGTTAGTTGATTAGTCTGACATCTCCAAATACAAAGTTCTGACAGGAAAGCAATATTCGAATGCTCACCATAAATCAAATATTAATTGCACGTTCCACGTGTCATGTATTGTACCAGATAGAGGATACACTTTTACATATGCATACTGAACTCAAATTTCGATTTTTTTGTCTGGCTAATCAACTGGACGATCCATACACAGCCCAACAATTTTTACGTATTTTTAAGCAATAGCAAGATATTTTTTCTGAATCTTAAATAATCATCGACGAAAATGTCTACTTCAGCACACTCTTTCCTTTTATGTAGAGAGTTATCCAAGAATTAAAGACCGTTTAAATTTTAAAAATCAGGAAAATTTATATTTTCAAAAAATCGTGACATTTTAGGTCTTCTACAACTACTTTTCGACATAGTCCTTTTACATAAATAATGGATTTTTTTTTCTAAGCTTGAAAAATCGATTTATAAATAATCGATTTTTTTTCTTAGCACGAAAAATCGTCGATTTTTTTGGAAATTAATATTGCTTAATAAAATCGATTTTTTGGAGAAAAAATGATTTTTAATGGATTTTTAGCATGAAAAATCGATTTATAAATAATCGAATTTTTTTTTAAATTAAAATCGCCAAAAAAAGCGATTTTTAAACGATTTTTTTCATAATCGATTATTTTTTCACATCTCTACTTGGTGGGCCTTGGCACTAGGTCCTTGATTCCATTATCGTAGATCTCCGTCGCCTAGTCGTTCTTCAAAGGTTTTCCGGCCAAATGTTGCTTCAGGTGAAAAAAAGACGCAAATCATGTCATTGATTGCCTTTTTGTATTTTCAGGGTTAGGTGGTGAACCCATGTTTTAACCCAAAAAAGCCTCGCCTTAGTTTGAAAAACTGTTCAGAGACCCTACCGCTTTTTACCGCGAGCACACAATTTGCATTCACCATTTTTCCCTCAAAATAGTTTGTGTAATAGACTTACTAACGTCTGGGATCAAGCGGGCGGACTCCCTCTTAGTTGAGAAAGCGAATAATTGAACGAACCTCACAATCTCAAACGGATGCAAAGATCGCACTGAAGCAGTTACCAAGATGGATCACCGCTCGTTTTTTAGGGGAAAGTCTGAGCTACACATTAGTGCCGCCATAATTTGATAAATAGTGTCCACGTCGTGAAAATGAGGAAAGGTCTTTAATTCTTAGCCAACCCTCATAGCCAACACATTTGGGTCAGGTGGCTAAAATAGGCGATATTGTTTTAAATATATTCAGGTGAAACATGCTTAAGGCGACTAAAATAAAAAAGTATTTGAAATAATTGTGTATAATTATATTATCCTTCAAAAAGTTGTTAACCCCCTCGTCAAGTATTATAGTGAATGCATTAATTTATCACTATACGTATAAAATACCCGGGGCCACAGTACTACGGGGCGAAGGAGTAACGTAATACCTAGGATGCAACTGCGGCGGTATTAGTGCAGTGTGCAATCTACTCTCTATACTCCACAGTGTGCATGTGCAGTTCGCTGTGTGCATGTGCATCCATGCAGTTGAAGACCGGTTTTGTCAAAATTGCAGGCTGGGAATAATAGTGATAAAAGTCTGTGAGTTCATTGCGGCCATTCTCAGCCGTTAGCGTTTAGACTGGTTGCTTGGTAATTGCAAAAATAAAGAAAACTTTCTAACGAAGCTTTTACGGTCAGTTGCGATATTTGGTTTATTGAAGTGAAAACTTCTTTAGCACCGTTGTTTTTTTTATATGAATACCGCACAAGAGTCCCAACTGCTCCCGTCTGAAGCCAGTGAGACTATCCCCAATTGGGGTATGTTGTGAGGCTGAAGGTAGTGGGGAGGGGAAGGAGATAGAGAAGAGGAAGGTGGGGAAGTACCTGGCTATTCAGATCTGGTCACCAAACATGGCTAATGCCATTTCAAGCAACGTTTCAATTCTGAATAGTAGTCTTACACCAGGGCGATACTGAGAGTATCTTCCACTCTGGAACGTGCCAAAAATATACTATATATTATTTTAAATGAATAAATTGTGATATAAAACAAAATAAACAAATAAAATTTATTTGCCACGCCGGGATTCGATCCCGCCACCTTCGGTGTGCGAATCAAGAGCCTTACCGCTGCACTACGCCGTGATTTGAAACTTGATGAAAAATAGCGACGTTAAGAGAGATAAACACACACATCTTTAGGATTTAGCCTGCGAGAGAATGAGATAGACCAATCGATCTCCTTACGTGCTTTCTATGGTGCTTCGTAACCTATCGGTGTTCTCTTTGTGTGGTGCTTCATAGCCTCCCCGCTCTTCTCTTCTTTAGTTTTCTAAAGGTTTCATTTCTACCGCGTATATTTTTTTAAATATCAGAGTGTCCAATTTTAATTTCGATTTTTTCCTGAATGAATGAATGCAAACCTTGAAAGTGGAAATTAACCCACTTTCCGACATCCGATCGAGCTGAAACATGGCAGATAGAATCGTTGTCGATGACATTTTATTAAATTGTTAACTTTGGTGGCACTCACGCATACATACGCGCACACACACGCATTTCTCTAAAATTGGCTACTAGCCGGCCCAACAGATGGCGCTACTAGGTCGTGCCTTTAGATGTGTAGGCCCCTGGCAGAAAGTTAATCCTTTTTCACTGCATAATAATAAAATAGATTGATTATTGTAATAAAAACTTCGTTTTTACTGTTTGTTTTTTTTTTAAATGCCAGTTACGCACGTAACTTTACAAATACGAAGATAAAGAACTAAAAAAAAATTAAAATAAATTTCTATGGCATCCCCAGTTGGGGTTTTTGTGAGGCTGAACGTAGGCGGGAGGCGAAGAAGATATAGAAGAGGAAAGTGGCAAAGTTCCTGGCTATTCCGATCTGGTCTCCAAACACGGTTAAAGCCATTTCATACAACGTTTCTATTTTGAATAGTGGTCTTTCACCAAGGCGATACTGAAAGTATCTACCACCCTATTAATGTAACCATAGAGACAATATTAGTTGCCGGTATTATTGAGCTAAATGTGGATCAATATATAAATGTAAACGAAGCGATGAGGTGTACCAAGACGTGTGTGATAGTCAGTCCTCTCTGCCTACCCCTGAGATAAATTGGCATGATGTAGATACATGAATTTCGCAGACATGAGATGCGGCTTCTTCATACTGCTGTGTTGCATCGATCTGTGAATGCATTTTCAGTTGAGTCATCTTGAATTGTTTGACGCTCATCATAATGCAATAAGATATTGAGAATTATTTTTATATTTTTTTATATTTAGATAATATTATTATCCAATTTATAAAAACGGTTTATTTATAACAAGTTCTGATATTAATGATTACTACGCGTGACAGCTCTTTCGCCTTCTGGAGGCATTATCAAACCGAAGGCAAAACTGCTGTCACTCGTAATAATAATTACATAGGAGAACTTGTTTATAAATAAACTGTTTTTATAGATTTTTTTAACATTAGCTCCACACAGGAGGCCCCGAGTAAAATATTCCCCTCAGGGCGTATGTCATCTTTGGGGATGCTGTGTGTATTAACCTCAACACAGACTTGTCCTAGTGAGGTTAAAAATTAAATTGTAATCAATAATACCGTGTAAAGATACAATAGACATACATAACAAATACTAACATGGTGACTGCAAAACAACAATTTTAACCCCTTTCAGACCGTGTAAATATTTGAAAATGGATTTTAAATTTTTTCCCACTTATTCTAGGTGAATAAAACTTGGCAGTTTTCGTTTTCCAATAGCTTATATAACTGGCTTTGCGATTATTTATTGGATTTTAGATTCTAGTTCAGGTGGTAGCCATTTTTATAATTTTTAAGAGGGGCTTTTTGTGTTTAACCCCGACAAATTTTTTTCTGTAAATTTTTCGTGACGCAATTTTTAAGGTATGTTTTTTCAATGTTTATTTATTATGTACGCATTTTAATTTTATGCAATGTTATGTTTCTGATATTTTTTATTAAGTCATACACAAATAAGTTATAGGTAGGTACATTGAGTTGAATTATTACATGGTTACAGTAGCTATTACGTAAGTCCATAGAATATCAGTAGTTAATTTTGCCTGAGTAGTGAACGGAATGTATGAGTAATAGTAATAAAAAGACAGAAAGTGCGTGGAAAAATAACAGAAATTTTGATATCAAGAAAAACATGCTCACGAATTGAATTTGACTAATAATAAAAGTTTTATGAAAAATTAAATGTTTGAACGGGTTGTTTCGAAACATTTTTATGTTTTGTGTACGTTCTTTTAAGTTCTGTTATTATCTTAATATATAAAACAAAGTCGGGTTAGTTTCACCATTCATAACCCGAGAACGGCTGGACCGATTTTTATGATCTTTGATTTGTTGGGTTTGTCTCCGCCCCGAATAGCAGAACAGCTAAACATTTGAAAATCCACGATAAAATAAATTATGAAGAAAATTCTTTTCGTCATTTATTTTTTATGGAACGAATTCTCATCTTTTGGAAGAGCTGCAGGAATATTGTGATAAGTATAATATTGAGTAGTTAGTGATTTCCAAAAAATCAAAAACTTCAAATGTCAATGCGCTGATTGTTCTTAAACAATGCTGCCTCTCTTTCTTACACACTAAATGTCAATAGTCGAAAATGGGACCAACGGTGAACTTATGTCTGCACCCCTCCAAAGGAAAAATACAATAATTATAATCAATCTCCCTCACACGTGTAAAGAAAAAAGTGAAAAAAAAGAAAATCACAAAAATTATAAATCCGTACACAACGCCATCATACTGACAAAAACAAAACACAGACAGTTGCGCATCGATAATTGCTTCATTGAGTAATTTTTAACTTAATTAAAAACTGAATTTAATTCAGCCAATAAGTTAACACAACAGTTATTTATTCTGAGAAGGTAAGAAGTTCGCCGGGTTAGCTAGTATCATCATAAAAATAACTTTGAAATATTAAAAAACACTCCGAATGTTTCAATAACTTGTTCTACCATTGCCAGTTTTATTTCAGGTCTGAAGGGGTTAAATTAAATATTTTAATATGCAGAGAACATAGTAACACGTAAAATATAATAAACATATATTATTATTCAGTTGTAGGGAACATTTTGGAATATTGCACGAAGAGGCTTGTTTGTTTTTGTGATAAAACTCTCTTCTTGTTTTATTTCGGTATTTTATTTTAAAACACGCGAGATTTCGGCAAGCAAAAGATGAATGGACTCGCGAATGCCGTATTGAATATTTATAAATGCATTTGAGATGAGATCATTTTTAGTTTGACACGCCGTGGCATGGGTAGTATAGGTAAACACTAAATTAGCATTTAAATGCATCTGTGTTGCAGTTTTTACTTGAAAATCCCCACAATTCGGTGCAACGCTGAATTATTTCAAATGCTACTGTTTTTACTTAACAGGTCGTGATTTGCTTCCCGTCCTCTAATATTGAAGTATTTGAAGTTAGTTTATGGAATACCAATTAATTGCCTCAAACGTTTCTTATATTACAGTGAACATTTTGCACTCTTGGTGTACAACGGCAAAGATATATTTTTCTGATGTCATTGTCAATGTAAAACAATGTTTGCGGTCTAAAATAAAAGAATACAAGTTCAGTTATTATTAGAAAAATACTAGTTTTGATTGTGATTTTGTCAGTTTCGACTTTCTAAACGTTGTTGTATGTGAATATAATTTTTTTTTCTATGAAGATTTTCGGGATTCTTTCATCTTGGGGATTCCGACCGCCTCGTACAAAAAAAAATTAAATTTAAATAAAAAAAAATTTTTATTTAATTTTTTTTTTTTTTTAAATCGTTTTTCAGTTACAACATCAATAATGTCGATCGTATTCTTCAATCTTACCACTCTAGCTCTTTCATTTACGAACCTCCGCTAGATTATATTTATAACTCGGGTTAAATGAACTCTTGTATTTGCTTTGAATTTAAGTGTCGTGTATTTAAAATTGGTTCTGATTGTGGGAATTATTTATAAACAAGCTGAATTTATGATGTCGTCCTCCCAACTCCCAACCCCCACCCCTATCCTGACCGTCCAATACTAACTTTTTTTCTGTAAGTTTTTAGGTGACAGCCACAGTGGTCGAGCAGTAAGGCTCTCGACTAGCAATCCTAAGATTGCCGGTTCAAACCCGAGCGTGCGCAAGAAAATTTTATTTTACTGAATTGTATTATTTCACAATTTAATAATTAAAAATAATTTAAGGTTTATTTGCGACACTTTCCAGGGTGGAAGATACTCTCAGTGTCGTCCTTGTGTAAGACCACCGTTCAAAATTGAAACGTTGCTTGAATTGGCCTTTAGATTTGTTTTGTGACCAGATCTGAATAGCCAGTTACTTCCCCACCATCCTTATTCCAATCTGCTTTCCCTTTCCTGTACCTTTACTACATACCAGAGGCGGCCGCTTGCTTAGTGCATTCGTGCACTGCGCTGCCGAAAACCAATATACGTCAGAAGTGTAAATTAGTACCTCCTCTCCCGAAGTATTCCCGCCAATTCGTTACAAAATCTTTACCAATTGACTAAACTCCCGAGCATGAGAGAAAGGTATTCGTGCACATTTTGTTATGCCCAGGCGTGACGTCACATGAAGTTATATTTCTACTGGGATCATCTCCAGATGCTGGAGTGCCAGTGCCCGTGAAATGAGCAAGGCAGGTATAGACCCATAAGGACGATTGACGTGTGAAAGCAGAGAAGACATATGGTGCCTGGGTGCACTAGCGGAGCAAATGACATAACATTAAACTTGCGTAAAGTGGTCCCGAACCTTTGGAATGAAATAGTTATGTTCAACAAATTTAAGACTAGTTAACAATGTTATGTTGTAACGCCATCGGTCGCCGGCGCGGCGCATCGACCTCAGTATCGTTTCGGTTTTTAAAGCATTTTAACGGTTTTCGCAAGTTTTATTCTGTAAAAAAAAATATTTAAAAATGAGTGCTACTGAAAACATTGCGATTAACGTATATTTTATCAAATGTAACTTAGTGGAGTATTTTAGTGAAACGGTTAAACTTTTCAAAATAAGTTGTACTATTCCAATGACAACTGTTGAGTGCGAACGGTGTTTTTCTACATTGAAACGTGTAAAAACATTTCTGAGTACACCATGATCGGCTTAATGCTTTGTCAATGATGACCATCGAAAAAGGTTTTATAGTTTCTATACCAGACTTTAACAATCGTGTCATTGAAGTATTTTCACAAATGAAACAGCGACGAATAGATTTTCTCTATAAGTGTACGTTTGTACTAGGTATGTCACTCCCTTTAAATCACTTTATTTTCCCATGTTAATGTTATCTTTTTTTGGGAAATGCACTGCCCGCAAATTTTGTCACGGGCCGCCTCTGCTACATACCCCAATTGGGAATGCCATAGTCTCACTGGTTCCAGGCGGTTGGGAGCAGTTGTGTCTCTTGTGCGGTATTCACATAAGGAAAGGTGAAACAAAATGTCATCTACATTTTTTTCTCCAAATTAGTTCACAAAACCCTGATTTAAGAGAGTCCGGTACGTCTTTAAAACATGGTGTCAGAGGAATATAAACGCTAGAAATATTTCAATTCTCACGCCTTCAAAATTTAAAACCGAGCATCTTATTTCCACGAGGCAAGTAAGCGCCAAAGTGGTTTTTATTTATTTTGTGCATAATTTTATATGAATAAAAAAAAATTAGATTATACAAAACGTCAAAAGTAGTCTTAGCATAAGGAGTTTTTTTTTTAAATTGTTTCTTATATTATTTATAGTTAAGTCATGAAAAACTTTTTTTTTTGTAGTTAACGCTTATATTTTTTGTTACGTAAATAACAATTTGATTGTGATTCCAATTCTACATTCCGGCGTAGTCCAGCGGTAAGGCTCCTGACTCGCACACCGAAGGTCGCGGAATCGAATCCCGGCGTGGCAAATAAATTTCATTTGATTAATTTGTGTTATTTCACAATTTATTCATTTAAAATAATATATAGTAGATATATTTGTGGCACGTTCCAGAGTGGAAGATACTCTCAGTATCGCTATGGTGTGAGACCACCATTCATAATTGAAACGTTGCTTGAAATGGCATTAGCCGTGTTTGGTGACCAGATCTGAATAGACAGGTATTTCCCCACCTTCCTCTTCCCTATCACCTTCCCCTCCCCACTACCTTCAGCCTCACAACATACCCCGATTAGGGTTGCCATATTCTCACTGGCTTCAGACGGGAGCAGTTGAGACTCTTGTGCGGTATTCATATTTTTTTTACATGAGCTCCACACAGGAGGCCCTGAGGAAAATAATTTCCCTCAGGGCCTGTGTCATCTTTGAGGATGCTGTGTGAAGGGTTTTTTTATGGAAAGAAAGGAGAGGAGAGTTCTGGGAAGAAAAAGGGTTTAAGGGATGGGTAGGAATCTGGGGTTCAGTATGTCCTGGTCATCCGCCTCCAAGACCTAGACAAACCTCACCCCATGAACCCCGGCACCCCTGCTAAATCACCAAACGTAGCGAACCACTTGGGGTGACCTATGGCAGAGGTGTTGGTTATCCAATAAAGGTTCCCGGGGCGGCGGTACTCATTCCCGCCTCCCAAATAAAAAAAATTTAAAAAAATACAAAAGGTAGTAAATGCTTCAATTTATCCGTAACATATTTTTTGATGTTCATAATGTAAACCGATTCGTAGTAAAGATTAATCTAAATAGTATCTAAATGGGATTTCACGTATAGCTTCATCTTAATGCAAACCAAAAATTTCACCGAAAAACACAGATAAATTGATGTTAGGAAATCGAAACCGACAAAAATCATGTGGATATCAGAGTACCTATATTATAATATAAAGCCTTGGTGAGTTCCTTTGATATTAAAAATGAACTTTCTACACTTAAAATCGTGTAGGCAGATAGGTACTTGCATTATGAATTAGGTTATGGCGATATTCTCCGCATAGCCTTGGAGAGATTATTTATTTTTGTTGCACCCGAAATTCGCCTCACCAGCCGCCGTGCGTCGTACCGCCTAATGCATTTGGCATGCATCTAGGGGCGTCCCACTCGCACCCACTGCAGAGGCCCGGCGAAGGCTCGGACCTCTCTGTCTCGCAGCAACATGGACTTGTTTATAACCTGAATTCAGTCATTGGTCTCGATCAATGGCGGGGAAGAAATTTTGATGATTTTTCGGGAAAGAAAAAAAAAGTTTTTTATTTTATTTTTTGGTATTCTGACATTTTGCCAATATTATATCTTCAAAAATGTTTTATTGGAAGCCAGTAGCTATTCAACTGATATTAGTCGAATTTTGTAAGTTTTTTTTAAATTATTTGAAACTTGATTTATATTTTGAAAGTGCAATAAGGAACTCCGGTGAAAAATATTATGGCTTTAAAAAATATGTTCGTAAAGAATACAGACCAATAAACGCTGATTTCGAATAATACATAAGTTTTATTAAATAATATTAAACACAGAGTTTTAAAAAAATTATTAAAAAGTACATTTTTAATCGGGTCGTAGAAACACGCCGTCAAGTTGGCATTTTTGAAATATTTAGTGGTGAAGTCACTGCTCATCGTGTCGTGACGTCACCGTAAAGTCATTGTATGGGAATGTAGGTATGACACATGCCATCGTATTAATCTATTCGCTTATTTACATACTGTTCATAGAGATTTAGTTGTTGTGTTTATTGAAACATTATTTAGGCCTGAATAATTCAGTTCCGAAAATAAAGGTATCTCTTATTAGTTTATCTGTATTATTGAAAATATTCAAAAAACTACTGCACAAAAAAATAGTCATGCTATTCTAGGGAGAATACTTCGAATACCGAAATTCAAAATGGCGGCAGTTGATCAGCTGACTGCCCGATCTCATTTTAACTTTTCAGGAGTGATGACATCATACGATTCACTACACATATGGTGGTTTTCGGGGGATCTTGAAATATTATAATTTTGACAATTATTTAAACAATTAAAACTAACTCAAAAAAAATATATGCATTATTCATAAAAAAAATTGAACTGGAGTTCCCTATTCATCCGAATTTCATGACGTCAGGCTCATCGCTCGAGAGTTCACACCGCCTGACGCACACAGATTTTCTGTATTTTTATTGAACCTAATCAGCAAAAAAATGGTGCATAATTACTTTGGTATGTCCTTGATAGAACAGTAATTTTAATTCTTTAGTCTGAAAGATGTTTTTAAAAATGAGTGAAAAATAAATTCCCGGTCGAAGCCGGAAAGTATGCACATATTTATTTATTGTAATAAATTAAATAAAAAATTCACTTTGTTCTAAATTACTGCGATACTTGAGTCAATATAGCAAAGTTTTTTTTTTAGTGAACCGTTTTGCGTTTCGACTATCTATAAATTTGCTTATATGTTCCGATTCTGTTTCAAGATGGTGGGCGTTTTAATGGTTCAGTAAAATTATTAATGTGAATGGAAGAAGAAGTCGGGGACGCCCGAGGAAGACATTTCACGATCAAGAGAATCAGATACTTGAGTTAGGTCATGTCAAAAGTCAAAATAATGTAAGACTATGTATGAATATGAGTGAGGCAAAGACTGTGTGCCAAGACCGCTTTGTTTGGCGGTCCGTCCTCTCTGCCCACCCCTGCGGGGAAACAGCGTGATGTTTATTATTATATCAAACGTTGTGTTTATTCGATCTTTCTTATTAGCTTTTTCCTGATTGAAGAAAGTTTGAAAAAGAATTCTCATTGAGGCAGTGACGTTTCATTGGACAAATGGTATAGGTAATTTCTTATTTAAAATGAATTTAAATGTAACATAAAATAAATGATTTTATAATTAAGATGGCGGGTATGGGTAGTATAGTAACTACTTAGAAATCTTATGATTTCAGAGAAAATGTTGGTTTTGATTTAATATAAGAGAAAATTGAAACATATTAATTTAATAAATATTTTTTGAACGCGAGGACCACTGTTAATGGAATTACTAATGACATCTATTAAAATTTTTGTAAATAATTTATTTAACCGAATTTTAATTTTATTTAATATATTTTAAATTTTATTTTCTCAGTTTTACTATTTCATTTTTATTTTGTATTTCAAAAACATTTTTGAAAATTTTCTTGATTTCCGCGTGTTTTTATATTGCAATCACACACATGACATCAAATTACCTAAATAAAATATCGCCTCGTCCCGGATGAGCGCATTATTTTTCAGTCCGCCATTATAAATTTGTCTGGGCCGCTGTATTGATTTTCATTAAAATATACATACATTAAATATTTTTAATGGTCCGCCTTTTGCCCCCTCGCCCCTGCCGCACCCCCACCACCTCCCAGTGCACTAGCGAGCTAGGCCAATGCACTGCCAAAAACAAGTTGCGTGCAATGCACACACTTCATCCTACGTTACATCCACACTTGCACATCCGCACGAACACACGCAACCACTTAAAAATCCTACACTTGGAAAAATGCACACGGAAAAATTATACACACACTAATGTAACCAATGATACAGTAGTTATAGAGGATGTGTAGCGCAGAATAAAAGCTCTCTATATATCATTTCGTTTCTTCCTAGCGGCAAGAAGAGGTGATGATTTTTTTAAATATTTTTTTTATTGAAAATTTTTGATTCAATACTTAAAATAATGAAAAGTGTCTTAAAAAAGCTTAATATAATAAATGTATGAACAAAAACTCCCACAAAGGCAATGCCTGTGCGTGGGTAAAATATTGATTTTTTACTTTTATTTTTATTTTTATGGTTATAGTGAATATTTAAAGTGTATATAAATTGAGATTTTAAAAGAGGATCTGAATAAATGCAATTAAAAACTACAACATAATAACAGCCCGCACTGTTATTATCGCATTTGTGAAAGTTTTATAAGAATAGATGTTACAAATGCAATTTAAAGACATAAAAAAACAAACAAAAAAAATATAATGTATCTATATAATATATCTACTTCAAAGGCTGTCTAAAGTGTCTAATGATAGATATACTTAATGCTTTGTTTAAACGTATGAGAAAACGTTTCAGTGTTTTTTAGCCAAATTTTGGTATATTTTTTATAAGATTGAACAAATTAAAGGTTGTGCATAGTAACTAATACATTTTTGGAGTTATAAAACTAATATGCCTTTGGGACAACCTAGTTTTGTAGTGGGATACAGCATGCTCACAGGCGCCACGTCTTTGGCTGGTACGATTTGAATTTTTTAGAAAGTTATCTGGATGCATGTAAATAAATTTAAGACACTGAAGACCATAGGTCTATCTAAGGTCCAAAATATCGGTTTTCTTAAACAATTGTTTGGAGGGATAAGATTTAGTTTTTTTGTATATAATCTTAATAATTGATTTTTGGGCAATTTCTAAAGGTTTTACATGATTATTGTAAGTTTCACCCCAGCCAATTATTCCGTAGGAAAGAGATGAATGGACTAGTGTATCATAAACTAAATAATATAAATTGATTGCTTTATTCAATTTCATAAATATTCCTCTGTTTTTGACACGGAAATTTTCTGACCTACTGACAGAATATGCCCGAGACTTGATGGATTAATAATATGGTAGTAATTATATAAAATTAACGTGAACACAGGTTATTATTTATTTATGTTATGTACAGGCAGATAACATATATAATGTTAAAAAATATTACAATGAGGTTCTCAAGCTAATAAGTTTTCCCTAACGAATTGAATGGATCAAAGTTCAAACCTTTATGTGTTATTTTGAAATGAATATTTATTACTTATTAGTATTAGTTGTTGTTTTAGCTTGGTTTTGTTTTTCGTATAAGTAAAGTGTTCAGTAACCCGAGTACACTAGTATTGTTATATTTTGCATTAGTCAGAAGTATACTGGAATGTGCCTCGCTAATTTGGAACCCGCAGTACAAAGTATACATAGATTGCATAGAACATATTCAAACAAATTTATAAAATATCTCACCTTCAAATTCAACAATAACTTTGAATGCACATTTCAAACTTTGCAACAAAGGCGAGCAATAGCTGATCTGATATTTATATGTATTATTACCGCAGAAGATCCCAATGTTATTGTGTTAATTCCAACTGCCTTTCATTATGTTAATCCCAACTGCCTGGAGCCAGTGAGACTATGGCATCCCCAGATGGGTATATTGTGAGGCTGGAGGTAGTGAAGAGGGGAAGAAGGTGGGAGGAGGAAGGCGGGGAAGTTCCTGACTTTTCAGATCTGAAAACCAAACCCAGCTAAATCCATTTCAAGCATCGTTTCAATGGTGGTCTAAAGGTTGGCGAAAGGTGTTCTTACACTAGGGTGAAACGGAGATCTTCCACTCTAGAAAGTGCCGCAAGTACACTTTATATTATTTTTTGACTAATTAATTTGAAATAACACAATTTAATTAAATAAAATTTATTTGCGCACGCCGGGTTCAAACCCGCAATCTTTGGATAACGAGAGTCGAGAGTCTTACTCCTCGACCACCACGAGGCCTTATACTCAATTGCAAGTGCACGTCATGAATTATTTTAACATTCCTTTCTCCGTCAATCTACTCTACATGGTCAAGCCGACCATTTCCTTTTAATTATAATCTTGTTATTACTTACTAGTAGTTATGTAATGTAAACCATATGTTTTAAGTTTAAAAAAAATTATATACGGAATTATACAATTTATCAAAAAAATGTCACATTTCGATGACAATTATATTTTTTTTAAATTTTTCAGGCAATTTTTCCACTCAAATTATTCCAATTTAACAGCTCGTGGTAGATTCCACGTTCGTGTGAACT
This sequence comes from Limnephilus marmoratus, assembly GCA_917880885.1. Classification (NCBI taxonomy): domain Eukaryota; kingdom Metazoa; phylum Arthropoda; class Insecta; order Trichoptera; family Limnephilidae; genus Limnephilus; species Limnephilus marmoratus. The sequence continues at coordinate 23,488,464 of OU862919.1, read as the reverse complement.
CGGTGGGATAAAAATTAGTACCCAACACCGCCAACCGTCTTGAACCGGAAACGGAACGTACAAGTAAATTAACAGATGGATGAAATTCGAAACGGTCGAGTAAGCACTTTAGCTCTAAGTTTAAGCTCGAGTGCCTAATGTAGGTATTACGTCATCTCTTTTTTCAGCCCGATTCCACTTGGAGAGCAAAGACAAAATTTTTCGCTTAACGCGATCGCTATTTTCATCTCTGTTTTCATATCTACAATTTCAGTTGGCATCACAGCAAACAGCACGGTTCATGTGTTGTCTGCAATGATGAAAATTGAAATCACAGATATGAAAATAGAGATGAAAATAGCGATCACGTAAAGCAAAAAATGTGGATTTTGGTCTCTAATTGGAATCGGGCTGAAAAAAGATGCCGTGTGTTGTAGGCATTGAACATAGCTTCAATCCAAATGAAATTCTGACTGGTTTATCAAGTACATAAACCAATAAACAATAAAATATCCAATATCCAATGCAGACGGTTTGTGGATAACCTAAATTATTACTGTATTCACTCAAAACAAGTTGATTATTTTTCCGAACGGTCATAGGAAGACCGTTTCCCACGCATTTATAAAATCCCACAAATAAAACTCACTCATACAAACACGCGTCACTTACGTCCTCCCGCGCACTAATACACATAAAAATAAAAATCGCAACACAATCTCCAAAAATTACCCACACATTCTTACCGTCTAGTTTCACCCACACACACAAGTGCAGCAGACTATTGGTGCATTCGCAGGGTGCAGTCAGAATATTATGGGATAATTTGAGAACTCTTCTAATAAGAATATTTTTGCAAACTAACTAGATTCCATTATAACCAAATCTATTTTTGTAACGATATCAACCAGATATCAGAGACCTAGGCCTTTCAAGACGATTCACAATTTTATTAAAATTCCATACATACCTACTATAAAATTTTCATTTCAGATTGCCATTAATAGTTACTCGATCTCCGGATACATTTTTTATTCCTTTTAGCAACACTAATTATTTTGAAAAAGTTTTTATAAGAAGAAGTAGTAGCACTTTTAATAGATTATGCACAGACTTCGATGTGTTTAACACGAACTTCACTAAATTCACAACATTCGTGAAAAATTAACATTCGCAGAAAACTTAATATTTCATTGTTTTTTTTTTGCTCCACACATTTCGTTTTTCACTCTCAGTAATTTGAATTTTGGATTACATCAATTATATTACGGATTTTCATTACAATTTTAAAGGCAAACCTTGGAAATATTTCATAAAATACCTTTTGTAGATTTGTGGATTGTAGGTAGACGTGCTTTATCAGAACTGTTCATGTTAGGTAACTACTCATGTGTGCATTTTTATTTTTCCATTATGGTCTTAAATTTGAATTTCGTTGTTAAATGACAAAAGTACTCTTAACACTGTTACATGTGAATTTATAAATGCTGTTTAAAATACTAATAATAAAAATAGGATGTGTAATTCACACGCGATAGAAATCTTTAGATGTCGCTTTCTTTTGCCTGTTTATTTTAAAGTGGTTTGAAGATTGGATATTGATTTACAAAAATTAAAATGTGTATTTTTATTGATTTCGTAGGATTCGAACCTCTTTCCGCTGAATTTCTCTGGCCGCTGAGATTTGCGACGCACTATACCGCTGCGCTATGGGACGCGCGCGGCGAGGCGCGAATTTACGCATTATATTCCGACGACCCGTAAAAAAACAAAGCGGCCAATGAGCGCAGACCTATCGTCGTTTCCGTTTTATATTTATTTTTTTTTTATTTATTTTAGTTTTATTGCTGTATAAGAAAATATATTATACATTTATAAGTAAACCATAGACAACATTACGAGAAACAACTTATTAAAAATTCTGCCTCAATACAGGTTCGCCTAGTGAGGCAGGCTACGCACTACTTAAAATATATATTATGTTACTCCTTTATAACAGTTCTTACCTCCATATCTTTTTTTTCCTATTTCGATACTGTTTTAATGGCATCAATTATTATTATAACATTATTCTTATAATTTATAGATATTAACTAACACATCATTTATTTATTACCTTATGTTTTTAACTTTGTTAGTAACATGTTATTGTCATTAAAATTATATTATTATTACTACTGTGTAAAAGAAAGGAAGAAAATAAAAAGGGAAATGTACTTTAAATGTAACAAATACACTACTGTAATGTAATATTATATTATGTATTCATATATTTTTGGATGAAATAAATAAATTTAAAAAAATTTAAAAAAAATATCTCAACCAATAGGAGCCTTGAGCGCAGTTTGATGCTTCGCAGGTGCCGTAGGGCTTCATTTCCGTTTCGTCCGAATTTCAAATCACTCTAAGGGGGCTAAAGAAGTTTCGCTTCAAAACAAAAAAATTTCATTTTTATTTCTGGTGCACGACGTCAATCATCACCTATGTTGCAGAAATTAAATAATTTCGTAGAAACGACGTCAAAATACTTAGTAGTTTATGAAAGTTTGCTTATTTGAGTTTCCAATAATGCTAGATACTTCGCAACAAAGCTATACAATGCACTTCCACTGGCCATTAGACAAAACAAAACATATTCTAAAAATAAATCAGCCTTTAAGACTCGTGTCATCAGCTAGACGGATCTAATATTAAATATTTTAATTAAAACCAATAAATTTATAAGTTTGCATTTCCAATGGTACAAAGATGATTGTCTATTAATGATGACAGAAATTTGGGAGCTGAAAATAATCGCATTGACCCATTTTTAGTGTGAAAAAGGTATTTTCACGCAAAAATTGTGCAAACTGAATTATGCAAGAGCTCATAGTTCGCAAGCTTAAAAAAAAACAAGGAAATGGATTGTTTGCTTTAAAGCTCAAAATAAGGTGTTTTCTCTTTAGGTAAAAATAATATAGTTAAATTTAATATTTCAAAGACCCAATCTTGTCTGATTACGTCTAAAAGGGATCAAAATGAAAATCTAGTATCTTTCAACGGAAGCAATCTTCCGAACAGGCCCTCCATTGATATGCTTGGTGTAACCCTAAGTGACCAGCTCAGTATGGGGGATCCATCGAAGCGAGTAAAGTTAGCCTCCCAAAAACTGGGCGTACTGTACAGGGCCCGCAGATGCACAACTGCTAACCCTGTACAAATCACAAGTGCGCCCCATGGTTGAATTTGGCAGCCACCTCTGGTCTGGAGCTCCAAAATACCTGAAAAATACCCTCGTCTCTGTGCAGAAACGGGCTGTTCGTTTAAAAGATTCTCCCATCTTAAGAGACGGATTCCAATCTTTAGAGCGCAGGCGTCGGGTGGGAATGATTTGCCGGCCTCTGTGTTTCCTCCTTCCTACAACAAGGGTCTCTGCAAGACCAATGTTCATTCCTTCCTCTCCTCAAAAAGACCCTCCACACAGCATCCCAGATGACAAAGGCCCTGAGGGAAATTATTTTCCTCAGGGCCTCCTGTGTGGAGTTAATGTATAAAAACAGGCCAATAATATCACTGGAACTACATTCCTGCTAAGAGGTACCTATAAGTATTTATTTTAAGTTTCATAGGGCTTTGAAAATTGTAAATAGGTAGGAGATAACAATGTAGAAGAATGCCTTTCGTGTTCCTTATTGAGGTGAAACAGAGACAAACACATACATCTATAGGATTTACCCTGCGACAGAATGAGATAGACCAATCGTTCCCCTGTTTGTGCGGTGCTCCGTAGCGTATCGGTCTTCTCTTTGTGCGGTACTTCGTAGCCTCCCCACTCTTGTTTACTTTAATTTTCTGAAGGTTTTAATTCTACCGCGTGTGAACTGCACACTTTGATTTTTAAATCTGCCAGGTGTTGAATTAGGCAGGCAACAAAAAAAAAACAAAAATACTATTCGGGTTGGCTAACAGAAGGATCGCTATCAAAACCGCAAATATGCATAAAATTTGTAAAATCACCACAAAATTCAAGACATTTCTGAATGAAAAAGGTGCACGAAAAGGTGGACCTCATTTGATGAGGGAATCCAACTCAAAATAACAGTGATTTAACACATAAGGGGAACATGATTAATCTCAAATCTGGACCCAGTTTCAGCCTAATTGATGCATCAGATCAGTTTTGAATTGGCAGTGAGCGAAATTAAGTAGATATGGCTATAATTACTATTGTTTTCTTTTGTGAGTAATTTAAAACACATCAGTCATCTCGCATTTTTTCACTAATGTGATTTAGAATGTGAGTAAGTTTGAGAAATTCTCTAAATAAATCGAATTAAAAATACATCTTAGAACAAATTTATTTATTTGAAAGCAGTTATATTTATGTACTAGCTTTTTCCCGCGGCTTCGCTCGCATGGTGTAAGGGGGGTTCCCACTCCGCCTCTTCCACCTCCCCCCCTCCCCCCCACCCTCTCGCCGCCCTCCCTCCGCCCCTACCCCCTTTCCCCCTCCTTCTCCCCACCCCACCTCCCCCTCACCGCCCCAAATCCTCCCCCCCCGCCCCTCCCCCCCCCCCCCCCCCCCCCTCACCCGCTTTCCATACATTCAGTTTTCAAACCTCGTGTGCCACCAATAGCAATTTTTATACAAAATTCATAATGCCAGAGCTCACCGTCCTGACAATAACAAACACACAAAAAAAATATCCAATTTGGTGCAGTCGTTCGAAAGTTATGCGCTTAGCAACACATTCAGCGATTCATTTTTATATATAAGAAGATATTAGGTTTATAACACCTAGTAAAATAACTTTCCAGGGTGGTTGATGCTCCCAGTATTAGCCTCATGGAAGACCGCAATCAAAATTGAGAAGTTATTTGAAAAAGTATATACATTAAATTTGGGAGGCGGGTATGGGTACCGCTGCCCCGGGAACCATTTATTTGAAAACTAACACTCCTGCCGTAGGTCACCCCAAGTGGTTCGCTACGTTTGGTGACTTAGCAGGGGTTCCCGGGTTCAAGGAGTGTGGTTTGTCTAAGTTTTGGCGGTCAATGCGTTTGCACGCCTACTGCGTGGCGAGCCGGATCGGAAGAGATTGATTGAGGGAGACCTAACCTAGGCCTTTCCAGTTGGACTCTCTCGATCCATCACGTTGCACCGCAGTGGGAGGGGTGGATTTATATGTCCATCAGTCCTAGGTACACTGACCCCCAGATTCCTTCCCTCTCATGATGTATTTTCCTTCCCTGAACTTCATCTCCTTCCTTTCCCTAAAAAGACTTTCCACCCAGCATCCACAAAGATGACATAGCCCCCGAGGAAATTATAATGTTAAAAAAATACGTAGCACTATCCAGATCAGATCTAGTCAGGTACTTTCTCACCTTCCCGTTCCCATCTCCCCAACTTTAAACCTCACAACATACCCCAATTGGGGATGCCATAATCTCACTAGTTCCAGACGGATGGGAGTAGTTGGCTCCTGTGCAGTATTTAAACAAAAAAATGGCCTTAGCCTTGTTTGTTGGTCAGAAAAATCAGTTGCCTACGTCCCAACCTCCCTCTTCATCTTTTCTTCTCTTCCTCATCCTTCAATGTATCAATGTACCAAAATTGGTGACACCATAGTCCACTGACCCTGGCCAGTCGGAAGCAGTTGGGTCTCTTGTGCGGTACTCATATTTAAAAAGTGCGGTACTCACATTTTGCACGATGATGTCGTTTCTCACCCGGCATGCCGCTTAAAGTCTCGAAAACCCTTCTTGACGGAAGGAGAAAGACTCCTTCGAATACCTCTCACCCCAGAAGATAGGTGGAAGCTTGAGTGGCAATCAGCCAAGGTCAAAAACGCCCATCTCGTTCAAGACCCCACTGAGAGACAGCTTGGGTTGTCGTTGCCTCGCAAACTCTGGACTGCCATCAATAGGATAAGGTGCTCCCATAGCCGTTGTGCTCAGATGATGCATAGATGGGGCCTTAAAGAGTCGGAGATGTGTGAATGCGGTGCAGTGCAGACCACCAAACATGTGGTCAACGAATGCCCGCTCCATTCATTCCCCGGCGGGACTGGCTCGCAAACCTAGATGCCTCCCTCTGACTCCCCCACCATACGAAAGAAGAAGAATTTAAAAAGTTGGCACTCGGTCAGTTCTTCCCCAAAAAAAAGGTTAAAAAAATGCAAATTCCTGATTAAAAGACTTTTCTTTTCCGTCCATGTACGCGCATTAGTTCAAACTGTTAGGCCCTCTGTAAAACATTCAAAATAAAACTGCATTCAACATCGCGCTCAAAAACCGTATAAATTCCCTCATAAATTACAAATTTTACTACCGTAGCACAAAATTTATAGGCTTATAAATTCCTCCCGGCCAGAATAGTTCTTAGAGCAAGTGCATTAAAAACCGAGCTAAGGTTTAGACTACAATGAAAGAACAAGATTTGTCAATTTCACGCCTCTGAAGTGCAGCAGAGGTGCAAGGGTAATGAGATGCAGTTTCGTTCCTTGCACAACCCTAGGTGCATTCATTCATTTCCATAACCGGTAGGGATGACCGATGGACTGTCCCTAATAAGCAGGGGTCAGGCGAACGGTCAGATAGGTCTTGAGGTCTCGATGAAGGGTTGTTAAACTTTATTAGGACCCCAAAAAAATTGATTAAACGAACAAGTTTATTTCCTTTATTAAATTTTTTTTGTTTTTTTTTTGCTGTGTTTTTTGTTTGTTTTTAAATGAAAAATTAAAACCATTTTAATTTTGGTAATACCCGCCTTTGTATATACCCACAAATATACATATTTTTATTATTTTTTTTTTAAATAAAGATAACATTCTCGGATTACAAATAACCTGACAGCATTTGAAAATCTCCTACTACCACCATAGTAAGCGGAAAACGTTGCTTGTGTCCTGATATAGGACTTGCCAGCCTGGATACGTATTTCCTAAACCTATTCCGGTTCAATTTACATTTTAAATATACCTCTATATTAGTTATTTTTTATCACATTGCAAAAACAAAAATTTAGATAAAATTTAGATAAAATAATCTTTCTGGTGAGTATATTAGAAATTAATAATTTTATTTCTAAATATTTAAATTTTAATATTATTCCAATACATTGTAAATACACCTCTATATTGATAATTTTTTATCACTTTGCAGAAACAAAAAATGTTCTAAAATCTAGATAAAATAATCTTTTCAATGTGTATATCAGAAATTAAAATTTTTATTTATAAATATTTAAATTTTGATATTGAAAATGTAAAGCGACTGAACCGGTATAGGTTTTGGAAATACGCAGCCTGGATGGCAAATCAGCCACTGACCGGTCAATTATAAGTAATTTAAAAAGATCGTCTGTAAGTAGCTTTACCACAGTTTGATAATGTCCTCGGGAGGCGAAATATTTGTCACACTTTGTTTAATAATTACGCGGCTGAACTTGTTTTATTTTTTTGTTGTATAAATTAAATAACAATATTATTTAATATTAAAAAAAAATTTAATATAAAACAGGGTTTTAAAAATGAATCACGATAACAATAAAAAGGGGACGTTTTCTATTTAAAATAAGAAATTACTAGGCAATATTAACTGTTAAAGAAGACGAAAGATGAAAGTAAATGTTGTTGATATAAGATCCCTTAGGCGTACGTGTAGTAAAGCCATGTATGTCAAACAATCAAAACCTACGGGTACCTACATCAGTAGGGACGCTATTCTACAATTTTATACAGCTTACTAACTATTTGCAAGAATTCTATCTAAGTTCTATGACAGAACTTGATTAGGACTTTCACAGAAATTGAATAATCAATTGTTCACATCCTGTGAATTAACGCGTCCAAAATGTGTTCAAAGGAAGTGTGTTATTATATGTCGGCGGAAAACCGGAATGCGTCTTCATTAGTTGACAAAACTAAAGCATAGCCTCCATAACTCAATGGTGATTGGTATTCGATTGATTTTATTGTTTATTTACCTCTTTTGGCAAAGCTACTACAGCTGGCTTCTAAGTGTGATAAACTGTGCAACATGGATTTAGAATAAGAAAAATTATTCACCTACGTAAGTAAATAATAATAATATTTCAAAATAAAACACCATAACTTTATCACAGCACCAAAAAATTAACAATTTGAGAACAAGTGGTTTCGGGCTAATGGATTAATATGCTAATTCAGCTGAATTAAATGTTATCTCTAGGGCGCTGTCTTGGCTATTCACAAATCTCTACCCCCTAACCTGCAACTCTGGTCCATACAACACGAGGTAGCATAGTAAAGGTATGTTTCCAAATGACCCCTGTTACCTGGACACATTACTGTGACACTTGATTTCATGAATATTATAACAAGAATAACCATTGTCGGCTTTCTCTTTAAAAATGGATACTCTTCCAACAATGCGGAGCTGGATAAATTGCGTCTATTTATTATTAACGTCGGGCGTTTCAACGTTTTCGGGATAATTAATTTAGATGCAAATATCGGATTCACTCATAAATATGTTAATTGAAGGACGGATGAGAACTGCATACGAATTTAATATAATTTTTCATGCACAAATACTACGCATGTATCTGGAATTTAGTGCGTAAAAACAACAAACCAAGGACAACAAAAGAAGCTCTGGTTGATATGCATGAGATATAATATTATGTTGTGCATATTTATATCTGATGATTAATCGAAAAATATATTAAGAATAATGAGGACAATGGAAAATTCTCTAGTGAGTTTAGTCTGTAGTCAAATAAGTAAGGACAACAGAAGACAATCTAGTTGGTATCCATAAGATGCATTATAAGATTAAGTTGAACATAATTTCCCTCTGGGCCCACGTCATCTTTGGGGATGCTGTGTGGAGGGTTTTTTTAGGGAAAGGAAGGAGAGGAGAGTTCTGGGAAGGAAAAGGGTTTAAGGGGTGGGTAGGAATCTGAGGTTCAGTATGTCCTGGTCATCCGCCTCCAAGACCTAGACAAACCTCACCCCATGAACCCGGGCACCCCTGCTAAATCACCAAACGTATCGAACCACTTGGGGTGACCTATGGCGGAGGTGTTAGTTATCCAATAAAGGTTCCCGGGACGGCGGTATCTCCGGACAGTAGATCTGTTATGAGTAATACGTTAAGAACAGTAAGGACAACAGAAGACAATCTTGTTGGTATCCATAAGATGCGTTAAGTTACACATTATTTGATCTGTTATATATATGTATTTTTTTTTCATTTAAGATTTTATTCCAGCAGGGCTGGGAGGGTAGTGCAATCCCAGTCTGCCATATTACGTAAACTATAGTATAATATATTTTACAGATCAAATAAAAATCTAAAAGAAATAAAATAGGATAGCGTATTAGGTTAGGTACCTAACGAAAACCAAAAATGAAAATAAAATTCGAACATAAATAATAATAATAATAAAAATTAATCACAAAATTAAAAATAAAATAATATTAAACAAAAATTAAACAGAAATTAAATTAAAAAAGGAAATATTATTTTTTTATCGTCCAACAGGGCGGTCGCCTCATCATTTGCATCCATCGCTTATTTAGTGAGTAATACGTTACGAACAGTAAGGACAACAGAAGACAATCTAGTTGGTATCTATAAGATGCACATTATTTGATCTGTTATGAGTAATACGTTAAGAACAGTAAGAAAAACAAAAGACAATCTAGTTGGTATCCATAAGATGCATTAAGTTACACATTATTTGATCTGTTATGAGTAATACGTTAAGAAAAGTAAGGACAACAGAAGACAATGTAATTGGTATCCATCAGATGCATTAAGTTACACGTAACTTGATTTGTTATGAATAATAAAAAGGACAGATTAAGAACAGTAAGGACAACATGAGACTGCATAGTTTCTAGTAACTAGAGAATTTTGCGTACCGATTAGAGTTTAACCCCTCAGGAATCGGGCGTATTCTGTCAAGTCAAAATATTTCCCCTTTGCAAACCCAAATAAATGGAATATTTTTTCTGAACTTATCCGAAAACTAAATTCTTTTTGAAATGTGATCAAAATAAGCCTCCAAATTTTATTATAAAAAAAAATATATAGATAATTTTAGAAATATAAAAATTTTGAATGCAAATGTTAAAAAGTGCTAAAAATGGCTAAAACCTTATCTTTTTTCGAATTGAAATTACTGATAAAAATTATATAAAAACGCATACATGTGTATCTCATCGTTAACTCACTTTTATCGTTTTGTGTAAAAATAATTAATAAAAATTCTATTTTTTTATTTTATTTTTTCAAATTGCGGCGGGAAACTTTGGATTCATAAAGGACTACAGTTAAATTATTTTGTGGATAATTTTTAAATTTGAATAATATAAAGCGCGATATTTTCTATTTCTAATATCGTTTAGATTATATTTCTAACCAATATAATAAGGGAGACACAACGATTTCTACGACACCTACTTGAGTAGTTCCGAAAACCGAACAAATTAGCCTGAGGTGTTGAAACGTAAGACGTTCTTGTTGGCATGCATAATAGCGTAGATAGTTTAGATATATTATAATATTAGTATAACAAACTGTTTAAAAAAAACATATCACGGTCGTTAAAGGTATCTCAAGCAAACTGTTAAAAAACATTGGTGCTCTACAAAGCAATGTTGATTGTAACTATTACATGATTTAAACATGGTTACTAAACATGAGGTATAGATACATAAAAATTTTGTGGAACAATTTTCAAGAAATCAAATTTGTTAAATAATTGTAAGAAAAATAAATGCAAACATTAATATTTATTTCTTCAAATACAGCAAACTAATTTAAATAACCATATTAATTAAAAATTAAAATTTATTTATGAAGTATGATATTATAGCCTTCTCGTAACTAAATTCCGCGCAGTTGAACACATCTATTATTTCTGAGATAGTATTGTTAACTGCGTACAATCTAAGTACATGTGAGTATCTAAATGACTCAGTCCTGATATTGTTGCAATTAAAATGAATAGATCGAGTATTTCTAGTTGTTGTATGGAAGGTAAATTAGGCAGAGTAAATCGGGGATGTCTATAATGGATCGAGGTTTGAACCCCAATCTTTGGGCCGAAATCCAATGATCTTACAGTTCTTCCAACGAACTGATCTTTCTTTTAAATAGTTAAAATCAGGATTCAATTTTGAAAGTCTTCGAAAAGGTATGAAAATACCTCCACAGTTCCACCGGAAGTACGACAATGGAAGAAAGCAACACTTTATGAGAAACATTGTGAATAAAAACAATAACAAACTTTTCTTTTAATACTCCAAATAACTCGTTATTAATAGCCGACCAGGATTTACTTCCACTCAAACTTGATCAGTACTAGTTAAACAACCATGATGATCCTTGGTTTCAGGCATAAACTCGTCTTTATTATATTTAATAATGCTATCCACAAAAATCAACTGTTTTCCTTCTTTTACATTATTTTATTCAAATCATTCGTAATATTGCTGGCGTACCTACCAAATTTCCTCGTGTTTTACGTTATTATTTTCCAAATATCTGAACAAATTCAACATAATCATGTTAACGGCAAATTTACTGTCCACGCAAAAATATTATTTAAACGTATGGTTTCCTGTTTGATTCATAATAAATAAAACACGCACAATATAAACATGCTTTTGATTTCACACAACAATATTTCTCCATTCAAACAGCAGATATATTTTTGCAAACATTAGCCCGAATGACAACAGACAACCTTCGCCATTGAAATCGAATCTTTGGGAAACAAATTCCTGTAGAAATACATCCCCTAAGTGGAAATAAAACACAATACAATTCGCTGGTGTATTAAAAAATACAATGCTTTAAATTCTTCTAACACTACACAAACAGGTTCAGATCTATCAAGAATAGCAACTTGCAGCGATGCTTAGCTTGCAAACCCCGCAAAACATCGTCTAATGCTTTGCATAATTTAATTTTGCTGCTTGCCTACTTGTTATGCAAGTTCGAGCAAAGGAATTGTGGGCATTTGATGTCTGCAGGCGGTAGGCAATGTTGCAGCGTCTTTCCCCTTTTCCTATCTGGACCAAATAGATCGTAATCCATCATTAATTATCTCCGCTCGTGAGAATTGTGTCGAGGACACCGTCAGGCGTCAATCTTGCTGAACAAGTTGCAAGGGAGGACAATCCGGATCTCTGGACCATGGGATATGGGATGAACCGTCGATAAAAGATTTGACGTAACGGTCATACGTATTTACATGGATGGAAACTTTTAGCTTTTGGCTAAGTTTTATTCATTAGAGAATGGCACTAATTGAGGCACGGGTTTGTCATCATAAACACATCCAATTCTTTCAAACCACTTTGTATTTTTTTTTCTTTGAAAATTAGATCCCCGAGAATAATTATTGTAGATTCTTTAATTAATTGTGCACTGCGAGTCTTGGCTTAATATTTATTAAAATTTTTGTATTAAACTGTTTTTAAAAGCGTAAAAGAAATAAAGTATCAGAGCTGTGAAAATGCTTTGAATATTTGAATTTCTACTTGAAATGCGGAATTTGGATACTTTTTTGCATTTGATTTGATTGTATTTTTATAATGCGGCAAATTAATTTATTTAGAACATGATACGAAACATTTAAAATTTTGCACAAGAATTTCAAAAAATAAAATAAAACTTGCTTTTTGACTGTTATCTTTACGTAAATGGAAATTTACGGCCGACGTTCAATCTTATCGCCACCAGCGCAAGAAGTGTGTGATTTCTTTCGATTTCCAAGGAAATTCTGGAGCTACTTTCTTAAAGAGCTACTTTCCAAAAGGTGGAAATGAAAGAAGAGGGATAGTATTAAAACTGGTACTTCGGCAATACTACTTGAATAATTTAATAATCAAAATATTATAATTTCGGTTGTCTGTGTTGTATTGTGTAATGTAGGATGAGCTCAAATGAAATTCTCAAAATTGAAACTTGAAAAATTATAATTAATTAAATTTTTAATTTATTGAAATTTAAATTGTGTGAATTAAGACAAGCAATAAAGTGGATACCATTTAATGTTTTAAATTTATTTAATTAATAATTCTATGTTTGAAATGTGCATTTCCTGTTTGAGTTACGGCGACGGATAGATTCGTTCGCAGATGGCCAATAACGAATAGCGCTCTTGGAGAATCAAGCCTCTGGTGTTTTTTTTATTAATTCAGATTATATTATCAATGCCCTTCCATATTTTATGTTTATACTAAGTGGCAGTAGATAAATTATCTAATATAAGTTTTTTCTACGTGAAGTTTTAAAACTAAACAATTTTGAACTTTCTTTACAAAATAAAAGGTTTACTTTTTAACTAAATTTGTATAAATTTTTCGCGGTATTTCAAGAAGAGCATAAAATATCGTAAATTCCATTTGTAAAATAGTGATAATTCTAAGTGTTTGCAATTTTTTTTTAATTAAATAATATTTTGCCTTCATTTTTATCAGCGAATTTTTTTTTCATTGAATTTGCTTACTTTTAGACCGTAATTTTTGCGCTAAACAAAATAATAGTCAATTAAGGTAGTAGGTAAAGGTCGTGCATTTGCACCAAATAATACTCATTCTGAATTGTGTTTATTTGTGAACATATATACAATTCCGACCATAATTACTTATCAAACGTCACTGAGAAACTACATTTTGTCTTTCCTAATCATTGGTGCCTATCCGAAAGAGATCAACGGAGATTAGAGACTTTTGAAATGTGGTCCTACAGAAGACTAATAGGAATTTCCTGGAGAGACCACATTACAAATGAGGAGATTCTCCAAAGAATCGAAGGAGGAAGGCACCTGCTCAGGACCTTGTCCGAAAGGCGCGCAAGATGGATCGTCCATGTAATAAGACAAGTAGGCCTCTTGCATGCCATAATTGAGGGTATGACCAAGGGGACAAACTCTAGGGGACGCCCACGCCGAGAGTACCTGGAGAACCCGCTGGTGGACGTGCGCTGCTCATCATATGCAGACTTCAAAAGAGCCGCATAAGACAGGGAAGAGTGGAAGAGACAAATAGATGAAATTGCTTCAAACCAATCCCAGGATTGAAACCAGAGAGAGAATCATTGATATTAATGAATGAAATTAAATTCAGTTCTAATCCCCGCGTCAGTAAATTAAACGTCGGGATTAGAACGCGCGTCCTCCGGATTCATAATTTAATTTGAAAATACAAAAATTTTATTTTAATCGAAAACTTTACAATTCCTTCAATTATTTTTATCTTAAATAAGCTAATCGAAAATCAAGTTTTAAACGTGTTGTATGTGTCTCAGGCAAATCACGTTGCGCCTCAGGCTAGGCGCATCATGATCTGCCTGATTTTACGATCAGCCGCCGACATACGCATGCAATTGTTTGAGTAGGTAATGCGATCGACTTAACTGTGGATTCAATACCAATATACAAGATGACATTAAACAAATTTTGCACATTATTTACATGAAGAATATTAATTTTCCGTACTTTGATATGATTCGATCGAATCGGGTTCATAATATGCATTCTAATTTACATGCTACTCGTAAGTGTCCAAAATAACTTTGACAAAATACAAAGTAACAACTTAAAATTCGCTCACTACACTGATGTAATTATTATTAATCGACTATTCATTATGAATTATGATTGATGTCAACGATTTAATGATGCAATGCAAATCGACAAACAAAACGGTTTTCGAAACCATTGGCCCCAAACAATCAATTAGTCAGCAGCTAATAAAAGTATTTGAATCGGGGTCTATCGAATGTGATTTGATATTCACTACTATGCAAATATCGACCCCATCTTCTTGCCAAATTCAAAATATATTTTGGAACCTTATAAGATGTTTGTTTATTTTAAATAACTACTAATTTGAATAGAATTGAAACCACAAACTGTCATGATCTCATTTGTGGGACAAAATAAAAAATTTCTAATTGTAGAGGATACGATTATTATATGTATATTTTTTTTAAATTATATTATTAAACTCTTGAAGTATCGCTACAATCGGGGGGTCAATCACAGAAAAATCTTTTCTTCTGGTTGACAACCTGATGTTAAATCACTGGGGTTTCCCACGTAGTTGTCGGTGAAGATACGCAATGACCGATGATTGCTACCGATGCAGAGAGTGTTGGGTCCGCATTGCATTTTACTGCAGGCATCTACACATTTAGGCGTAACTTCCGACTTTACTGCAGGCATCTACACATTTAGGCGTCACTTCCGACGATTTTATTCTTATATACAGAGCACGGTTTCACTGTTGGTAGCCGAACCGATATTAACAGGCAATAACTAAGGGAAACAATGAACAATAAACAATAAACAATAAACAATAAACAATAAACAATAAACAATAAACAATAAACAATAAACAATAAACAATAAACAATAAACAATAAACAATAAACAATAAACAATAAACAATAAACAATAAACAATAAACAATAAACAATAAACAATAAACAATAAACAATAAACAATAAACAATAAACAATAAACAATAAACAATAAACAATAAACAATAAACAATAAACAATAAACAATAAACAATAAACAATAAACAATAAACAATAAACAATAAACAATAAACAATAAACAATAAACAATAAACAATAAACCATAAACAATAAACAATAAACAATAAACAATAAACAATAAACAATAAACAATAAACAATAAACAATAAACAATAAACAATAAACAATAAACAATAAACAATAAACAATAAACAATAAACAATAAACAATAAACAATAAACAATAAACAATAAACAATAAACAATAAACAATAAACAATAAACAATAAACAATAAACAATAAACAATAAACAATAAACAATAAACAATAAACAATAAACAATAAACAATAAACAATAAACAATAAACAATAAACAATAAACAATAAACAATAAACAATAAACAATAAACAATAAACAATAAACAATAAACAATAAACAATAAACAATAAACAATAAACAATAAACAATAAACAATAAACAATAAACAATAAACAATAAACAATAAACAATAAACAATAAACAATAAACAATAAACAATAAACAATAAACAATAAACAATAAACAATAAACAATAAACAATAAACAATAAACAATAAACCATAAACAATAAACAATTAAAAAATAAACAATAACCAAAAAAACAATGAACAATGAACAATGAACAATGAACAAAGAACAATGAACAACGAACAATGAGCAATAAACCGTTTTAAATTGCTGATTATCAAGCTGTGGGGGGTGTGTATTTTTTAAAACTTTTATTTTATATTTAAGTAAAAGGTGAAACTTAAATCGTTATTTGAATTTACGAGTCATTCGAGTAAATAATAATTATTTCAATTACTCCAAGTTTGAAAAATTGCACACTTATTTAAAAAAAAATTGGAATTGAGAGAATTGATTTGTAATATTGCGTGCTAGAAAAACGATGATTTTTTTCAGATTTTAAATTCTGCAAATAGAAGTTCTGATATATACAATTGATTTAATTGTTATTTTTTGTGCTAAATATTCAAAGTGATTGAGTGTGTTTTTGTTTAATTTTAAAATTTGATTGGCCGCCGGCAAAGGACGAAGGTAACATTTCCAGCAACGTACGCGTATTTAAAAAAAACATAATATCGAGCGAAAGTACCATGATTGACCTAAAAAGTATTTTTTTATTAAAATTCAGCTCTTAAAACGAAAATGTTTTCGTACTGCTAATTTACAAAAAATACAAACGACTTACATCACGCAATAAATGGATCATTTTAATTTTTTTAGAAAATTTAACGATCTTAATAAAGCTGTTGTATTTAGTTCCAAGTCCTGTTATTCTTGTTAATTTGCTCATTACCGCACATCCTCTACTGGTACTTTACCATTTGTGGACCAAAATAAATTAAATTTAAGAAGTTCGACAGCTGACTTAAAAGATTGATTAAAATTCATCACATACCGAATAAAATTCCATAAAAGGACGGTCCATCGAACCGCAAAATAACTGTTTTGTTTTGACGCTGCTATGTCTCATTCAAATATTTCTTAGAATTCGTCAGACATTTTGAGATTTGAAATTTTCTCGCACAATTTTAATTTTTCATGGCGTTTTTATTATGGGGTAGGTAGCACAAGTGCACAGACTACATAGCTGTTAAAACTATTTCAGATTGGTATACTCTATCAGAATTGCCCCGGTGAAAAGCCACAACTCAGAATCGAAACGTTGTTGAAATGGCTTAAGATATGTATGGAGACCCTGAATAGGAAGATGTTTTCAACCTTCCTCTTCCAATCCCTATTCCCTCCAGCCTCGCAACGTACTTCATTTGGTAGTCCCACTGGTACTTTTTCTATAAAACTGATGATGTTTTTTTTCCAAATTATATTTAATTTATTTCATTGCCTTTGATATCTCATACAAATTTGTAAATGTTTTCATGAAAGCAGGGCTGCCCCAACACGCTATAAATCTTCCCCTGAATGGCCCCGACTTATCACCAGGAGGGGACACGCGCCGCATTGGGGACACCCTTCGGCAGTGGCTTCCCCTCCCTTTGGTCAGTACAGTGGCTATTAGTGAGAGATTTATGAAGGGGAGAGGATGCAGACGAGACAACGAAAGTAATGCCAAAACTGAACTGATTAGCCTGAATTATTGACAAATTAGTTCCAATTTTGAAAATGACAATAATTGTCTGAATTATTCAGTTCCAATCAGTTCCTTTTTTGAAATTGACACTTAACTTTAAAGCAAATTCAAAAGCATGGAATCAGAGTTACGAAGGACACACATACATCCGAAATAAGAATTTTTGATTATATTTTTTTTAATTTTTTAATGCAATTTATTCGACGATCATAAATAGATTTTGATACTTAATTCCGAGATTACTCGAATATTTGACCAGAACTCAACTCAGAAACGTTGTTTGTATTCTGAATGAAACAAAGCCACTTCGAAGAAGTAACTTGGTAGGTTTAATTGTCTTAACTAGAAAAAACAACTTTGTTTGTTTGTCTCGAGCAGCGAAAATTCTTAAACAGTTAGCTCTAGCTTCATGAAATTTGTACAAAATTTCTACCTGAATAATACTAGAAGAAGAGTGCAACTCTTTTCAGCCCTATTTCAGTCTATTTTTGTTCAGATTTAAAACATTAGAATTTTGTTAAATAATGAAACATTATAATTTTTCCGAAGTTTACTAAAACTCAGACGAAACCGGTTAGTAACTATCTGTTGGGGAAGCAGTTTGTTAAGATCCCCCATTCCCATTTTGACTTTTGCTTATATAAAAATTACAAATTGTAATTGCATGAAATTTCCTCCATTAAAAAAAATTGCAAAGCACGTTCATAAAATTATACCTGGTTATATATATCTGGTTCTGTTATTTATGCAAAAAAATACAGTGTCCTTTTAAATGCTTCTTAACTTAAATGAAGATATATTATTATTAATAATTAAATATTTTCCCCCGCGGTTTCTTTTGCCTAAAGGTTTTTATAAACTTTTTTTAATGCCCTCTTTCTATCATTCTTATTACATATCTCATATCTCCCTTTCAAACCATCTTCAGTAATCTTCTTCTTCTAAAATTAACCCAAAATATTTCTCGATAATTTATTCATCCTAGCTGTAATCACGGTACAAGATCAGTAAGCAGCTAGCACAGGTTCAGTTCCCAGTAGGTACCCTAATCTGATTGTAGTTTTGCTCTCATGCAGACTCCGAGTCCAGCGCAAGTCTAGGGTCCGGCCAACTGACAAATCGAGAGACCCCACGTCTATTCCTGCATAATAATGATCTTCACCGGGACTCGAGCCCTGCAACCGTGCCCTTCAGGTGACCTCAGATTTGTAGACGATTTCACAGACGGCATATTATTGTACCAACGAATGATAGAATAAAAAAACACCAAAAATGCTTTAGATTTTAATGGAAACAAATGTCTCCACTGACTGACATCGTTTAACACCTCTAGCTAATTTGTTCAGTTTTCGGAACAACTCATGTAGGTCCCCTCAAGCCTCAGGCCTATTTTATCGGAAGGTCATGACATTTCCGCTTTGAAATAAAATCTATATAAAAGGAACATTTCTGAACGTTTCCGAAAACTAAAATCTATTTTAGAAAGGTGCTGAAATACGATTTGGGGTTTTATAATAATATAAATTTTTTTAATGCAAACATAAAAAGTTTTAAAAAAGGCTCACCTTCCTTTTTTTCTAACTGAAATTACTGATAGCAAAAAAAAACATACACATATTTTATTTGCCAAAATACAACGTTATCGTCACTCCGCTTTTTACAGTTTCATGTAAAAATAATTAATAAAAAATTCCTAAAGTTTTATAAATTTTACCCAAATTGCGGTCGAAAATTTTGGTTTCAAGAAGTTGCATATTTTAATTATTTTATGGTTAACTTTTATATTTGAACATCAAGCGTGGTGTTTTCTCTTTCTAACACCATTTAGATCGTATTTCTAAGCATGATAGTAAAGCTACGGACAAACTTGCTCATTAGTAGCATGCTCTCTAGCTACTAATGAGCAAATGATGCCTTCTAGCATGTGTGTCACGCCCATGCTCACAAATTAGCCGGTTGTTGATTTGAGAGCATGCTCATTGATTCGCGGGCGGAAGGGGTAATGAGCATGCTCATTTATGAGCATGTGCGTCAGTACCATAAGGGAGACACAAAGATTTCTACGAGACCTATGAGATGTTCTGAAAAGCGAACAAATTAGGATTAATTAAATTTAAGCGAACAAATTATTATTAATTAAATTTAGGGGTTAAATTATATCTGGGAAATACAATTGCTAAAAAGAAATAAGTTACGGTGTGACATACTCGGTTAAGCGATATCTTTCAATTGTGTAATATTGTTAAAACCTTTGTGATAATTTTCTCGTAAATACGTAAACTAATAAATAGTTTTGAGAAGTTATATTTACAGTACATCATCAGTTATCCATCACATCTACCCTGATGATGGACACTGTAACGCTGTCCAAAACGTTGGCTGAAGACGGTGGAAAATGAGAAAAAAATCTCTGAAATCGTAAGTTTTGTAAAGTATATACCCGCGATACTTTGTGATGAACCTGCTTTGTCGAATGGTTGGCGAATATTTTTTTCTTAAATAACAAATATATGAGCATACTACCGACATCCGTGGGGTAGATTTGATAGTGAAATTAAAAGAATGTGGAGCAATTGGGGCTGGCCTGTCGAGGAAGGATTTATCTACTAGGGTAACGAAAGCGTTCAACAAATCAGAATAAGTATCGAGCCATATTAGGGGCGTCCCATCAATCACAGGAAAGAGCGAGATCTGATGCCTCTTGGTGGATTTAGAACAAATATTGTCCCACGTTTTAGGGAATAGTTATTTTAAGTGGAAGGAAGAGTCATAAATCATGAGTCATAAATCGCGTTTGTAGGAAAGAGAACGGAGTCGGCAACGATTGGTTTCAAATCTAGGGTCGGGAGTTTTAGAAGGAATAGGTTAGAAAAGCTAAGGTTTCGGATTGGATTTTTGTGTCTTTCAGATAACGCAGATGAAAAATGTGTTCGATCCCTTGTATTTGAGTGGGTTGTCAAGATCGATACATTAAAGCTGAATTTATCCCTTGACTTTACGTGTACGAGATTCAAGAAAGTAATTAGTGAAACTAATAAAAATTAATGTCCTGTCAGAACTTTAAATTATGTGCAAATTCAAGTATTTTTCCTGAAGTGCAGTTCGCATAACTGTGAGAATTTATGAGGGATAAATTAATGTAAAAAACGTTGGAAGGTAGGTTTGACATTGGACCTACAAGATGGAAATAGGGAATAAGGGGTAGACATCCTTGAGTCGGAGAAGAGGCTGGTCGTGGAATTTCGAAAAGAGTGTTGTGGCTCGCTGTGGACTTAGCGAAAACGAGAAGTGTTTGTTAAAACTAACTTCAGTGAAGATTTTGCATTTATGGTGTAAGATAAAGAAGTTCGGTGTTGTGTTACTTAATAAAGATAATCGTTGTTAAAATTCGCGATTGCCGCGCGATAAACATTTAAATTTGGGAATAGAGACTTATTAAAGTATTGGACTCCTGTCATAATTAATAATAATAACAATAATTTCCTTATTGAACGAGATCTGCGAGATAATAATAAAAAAATACAGACTCAGTGTTAATGCTTACAGTGGTTTTAAAATTACATAAGTACAAAAAAGGGATATCAACTGAAAACCCTAAATACGAACACTAGATAAGTGAAGAATATAAAACGGTTATAATATAGGTTTTCCCAATAATCCGCCACTGGACTAGCCGTGTTGGGGCCGTAAATTTTAAGTCGACTTATAATTCTCGTAAACAGGCCTACATTGAAATGTAATCACATAATAGATTGGTTACATAAATAATAATTGCAACTTATCATTCATTATGTAGAGACAAAAATATAACAATAAATATTTATCTTGAGTAACGACAATGGTCCCGGATCATAATAATAATCCCGTAAAAAACATTCCATCCTTCATTTAAGGACAGTGCAACGAATAAAATAATGATAATAATAAAAATAGTGGAAAAATGGTGTTAATTCGGTTGAGAAGTTTTAGCCAGAATAATTAGAGTTTAGATAATAAATGTACAGTCAGTCGAAAGCTAGAAATGCAGTTTTGAAAGGAGGCTTTTTGAATATAAAGTAGGTCTGACGTTACCGTGTATAGTCAGGGGGGGGGGGTTGGTAGTTATGATTGCGCAATAGTCTGGTAAGGGGCCACAGGACGTGAGAGAAGATCTTCCCACAATGCAGCTTAGAGAAAAAGGGGTTTTAAAATTACAGTACCTACATTAAGACCTTGTACGATGATAAGGAAAGCAAGTAGGGAGTTTGATCATTTATAGGGAGGACGCGTGATTAAGACGCGGAGTCGCGTTTACCCAACCGGGAGTCGCGATTTTAGCAACCACGTTCTTGGTAAGTCAAATAACTTTAACCTATATTACAGGACCTCACTGATTGCAGGATGGAGTGAAGAGAACGCTGACCCTGTATTATTTAACTGTACCAGCGTTGAATGAACTGATGTTTTGATTATTCCAGAATAGGTACCAGGCATAATTCACAGATGTTATCAACAAGAACAGCTACCTTCTCTCGGCAGACAACTGATGCCGAGCTAGACCAAAAGGGGTTGACACGTGCGGAACCAGCGTAGAGGATACCTGGCTCTCGCCCAGTGGGCTCGGGTTCGATTCCCGGTACCGGAACCTATAAATCTATAATTGAATTAGGTACATGTACTAGTTTGCAAAGAATTTCCTCTCCATCACCATCCATTCTATCCTCTATCCCGTCTTTATACTTCCATCCTAGGTATAAGTTTGTGTTTACTAACAACAGAACATATTATCACGATTATGTATAGCATCTAGCCTTGGAGAGCGGTGCTGAGAATTCGCCAATTATTCACATGAAATGAAACATTCCAGGTACGTACATTAAAACTTATTAGGACGTAGAGGGGGAGAGATCAATTTTATAGCCTAGCGAGAGTAATAACAACAGTGCTCATTATGTGAGACAAATTCAGGATAGTTTAGACAGGGCGTGTCCTTCAGACGTCTAAGAGATACAGAGTTATTCTTCCACACCTTACCTAAAAGAACCGAAGGTTACCACGAAAGACATTAAATACCTATCCTAGATGTTCTAGGTGCTCCGAAAAAAAAAATCACACAACGTGGAGAAAAGGGTTTATTGTAAGAATTTCCCGGAAAACTACCTTTTACTGTGTTCAGTCACAGGGGTGGGAAAAATAAGTCATGATTCAAAACATTAATGGCGAATCATTCAGTAGGTACGAGAGGAAGATCTACCAACCGGAGATCTGAACGCACGAGAAGAAGAAATATTTAAAAGTTTTCATTAGGGGGGGGGGTGACCCCATCACAACTTTTACTTAGAAAACATGTTTATATTATTTTGTGCTACATTTTATTTTTTCAAATAAATAGGATCTAAAGAAACGACACTATTTTAATGACAATTATTTTTTTAGACTTTCTTCGGGTAGGTAAGAACCATAAAAAAATATAAATTTTTTGAAATTGTCAAAAGAGTAAGTAAATACATAATATATATATTTTTTATAAGACTCATAAATATTCTTGGACAACCTAAAAAGAGTGTACTATGCAATTGTTCAATCTATATTACAATACGGTATAATTGGGTGGGGAGGAACATATGCTGTTATTTTTAATCCTCTCGAAATAGTTCAAAGATTAATAATTGAAGTTATCCTGAAAAAACCATCTACATTTTCTAATGAAAAAATCTTTTCAATATTCAAAGAATCTACAATAGACAATACATATAAAAATATTCAATACTACAAACTTTAAAAGAAATACAGCTACAAAAATTACATTTCAATATATCAGCAAGATATCAAAACAATATTAAAATCCCAAAATTTAATACAAAGCACTATCTATCCGCATCTTGGAATAAATTATTTCAACAAACTCCCATTTAAACTAAAAAATATCGAAAATAAACGTAAATTCCAAATTAAATTAAAAAATTACCTGAAGCAAGTGTAAGAGTACATTACTTATATTAATATTTCATTTAAATCTGTTTATTGGTAAATCTCAAGTTTTTCTTCCGTGTCTGTTGTTATTAGTCGCAATATTATTATTCACTTACTCACATGATAACATATAATTCAATATTATTATTCACTTACTCACATGATAACATATAATTCAATATTATTATTCACTTACTCACATGATAACATATAATTCAGCATGAATTCGTCACCAAACACAATAGCCTTGTCTCTTTATGGTGAAGAAAGGCTTTTATTATATTCATATTTCAAATCTGTTTAACACGTAAAAAAATATACAAATATTGTTAAAATATACAAATATTAAATAAATAAAAAAAATTAAATAAAAAATAATATTGTATAAAATAGTAACACGACGTTTTCGCATATGAAAAAATAATCTTCACTGATCCGTAAAAACGGCCACAATAAACGTACAAATAAATTTGTAGGCAGACGAAATGTCGACGTGATTAGGGTAAATAAAGAAAAATATGAATTTTTTAAACTATGATTTTTTTCAATAATTTGTGGCATTCACCCTTCAAGAATCGAAGGAGGAAGGCACCTGCTCAGGACCTTGTCCGAAAGGCGTGCAAGATGGATCGGCCATGTAATACGACAAGAAGGCCTCTTGCATTCCATAATGGAGGGTATGACCGAGGGGACAAACTCTAGGGGACGCCCACGCCGAGAGTACCTGGAGGACCTGCTGGTGGACGTGCGCTGCTTATCATATGCAGACCTCAAAAGAGCCGCACAAGACAGGGAAGAATGGAAGAGGAAACTAAAGGAAATTGCTGCAAACCAATCCCAGGATTGAAACCAGAGAGAGAGACCCTTCAAGGGTGTTCTAGGCCATCATTTAAAATAACAGAGAAAGGAAAGGTGAATCAATACATTAATTCGATTTAAATGTGCAAATTTCAGAATTATATGGAAGATTGGAGTCGAGTTCAGACTTAGAAAAGATAAGACGTTGAATGAAGGAGAGGGAATTTTAGATAACGCTTGATAGAAGAGAGGATTTGAACTATATGAAGTTCGTGATAAAAAAAAGTTTTAACGATGTCTTTTACATTTATTCGGAAATCAGCTGCTGAATAAAGTTATACCAAGGTTTCTTCTACCTTTTTATCACACTAACGCAGACCCGTGAAATACCACGGGATGTTATAAATCTAAAGAAAAAAGAAATTAAAATAATTTTCCGTAAATGAATATTTTTAATAAATTTATGATACTTTATCGCTTACCTAAAATTCTCCTAGTGGTTCGCTACGTTTGTGATTTAGCAGGGTTGTCCGGGTTCGTAGGGTGAGGTCTGTCTGGGTCTTGGCGGCCGGTACATCTGCCCACTTTCTGCGTGGCGAGCCGGATAGACTGGTTGAGGAAGGGCTTTTGATCTCTCCACCCAGTCTTTCTCGACCCATTGCCTTGGACCGTAGTGGGAATATTTACAAGATTATATATGTTTTACAATATCTCCACTCAAGAGGCCCAAAGAAAAAAAATTCTCAGATAATATGTCATCTTTGGGAATGCTGTGTGGAAGGTCTTTTTAGGGAAAGGAAGGAGAGAAAGTTCTGGGAAGGTGGGTATGAGTGGTGGGTAGAAATCTGGGGTCAATGTGTCCAGGAGTGAGAGATATATGAACCCGGCTGGAGAGTTCTAGATTATGTCTGCCTCAGCAGTCTTTCTCGATCCGGCCCGCTATGCAGTAGGTGAGCAAATGCATTCGCCACCAATCCCTAGATAAATTTCACGCCAAGGCGGTACCCGTACCCGACCCCCAAAATGTAAATCTGATTATATTATTAATGAGCAATATATGTTTTTTATGCTAATTTTGGTTAGTTTTAGGTTAGGTTAGGCGTTTTAATTTACCATTAAGATGGTTAATGTAAGAGAAAATATAGTACAATGGTTGGAAATGCTCTTGGTACATTCTGTTACCAGTATAAAAAGTTGAAAATATATTTAAACAACTATCTATTTTTAAAATGTACAAAGAAAAAATCTCAAATAAATTCAGGAATACTGAAAACTTATGATAAATGGAAACCAATTTACAAAATCTAATCAATATATTATATGATGAAAGAAAGTCCATAAAAACATGCGTCCCGCAAAAGCTCAGAAACCAGTCACGGTACGATCAAAGGAATTATATGGTGTGGTAGATCTCCAGGATGAGAGTTCCCGCTTTTACCTGAAGGGCGTACTTTTGAAGATATAATGCTGGAAGTTTCGCCCTCTTGAAATTTCTAGAACAGTCTTCCGGAAAGTTCTAGAAGCTTCGATAGAGTTCTAGAATATTCTGGAAGGAGTAGTGTAGTATGTCGTGGAATGTTCGGGAATAGGGAATCGGGAACATTATTATGGAACATTCCAGAATACTCTTGAATATTGTCCTGAGCGAAGCCAGGTAACCCTGCTAGTAGAAATGTTAAACCATCTTATTTATCAGCAATTATCTCCCTTCCGAATTGCGTCGCATTGGATGGAACCATATTTTTTATTACAATATGAGCAAAAATATATATATAATTTGTGATCGTTCGCTTTACTGCGGTTCGACAATTCCGAAGGTTATTGGAATGTTAATATTATGAAATAGTGGAGGAAAATATTTAAATTAGGCATTACAATATGTTTATTTTGTTTGTTCGAAAATTTAAATAAATAAATTTATATCACAAGAATGGTAATTACGCACTCTTTGGATTTAACAGAGACATCTAAATGGATTTTGTTTTGGAAAATTTTGCTGTTTATTGTTATCACTGTGAAAACTAACTAGTTGTGTATGGTTGACAACTAACTACTTGTGCATATTTCAAAGTCACAAAATAATTACTGATCTGGAATTTAAGTGGACAAATTTACGGAGGCCTCCCCGGCTACAAAAAAACTGCATACAAGGTTGGTGAATCTATTATTTTCCCTGGAGTTTTCGTTTGCCTTCTTTGTGATATATATTTGTCCGCGCAAGTAGATTTTCATAATCAAATCTGTGAGTAATAAGCTCAAAGGGTCTGGGGTTATTTACACACCACAGGCTCGTATATTATAATGCAAGTACGATTTTAATTTATTAATAAATGGTTGCTCTAGTAACTATGATGTACAAATTGTTTCAGGTATGAGTAGGTGGTTGTGTCCAAAGGGTGGGGGTTAACCTCCGGGTTCTATTAAATGGTGGAACGTGGAACGAATGGAAAATAATGTTTATATCTAATGGAACGGGTGGAAGAATAAGGAGAAGAAGGGGAAGGGGGTTTCCTTTATCCACAGGGGAAAGGTAAACCCTTCACTGGAACTTGCCCTTAAGATTTTTCGTCTAGCCATGCATCGTCTGCTTATATTCATCCAAACAGACATTCGGGTATTCATTATTCTTATTATTTAAAACAAAGTCGGGTTAGTTACACCATTTATAACTGGAGAACGGCTGGACCGATTTTTATGATCTTTGATTTGATGGATTTGTCTCCACCCCGAATAGCAGAATAGCTATTAAAACCTCGGAAAAAATCATGAATAAAAAAATTATTAAGAAAATTCTTTTCCTCGTACATTGACTGGCTCGTACGTATCGTACAAATACTGGCTCCTTACGTGCTCACAGAATCCTGAAAGCTTAATATTATTATTTCTTTTGTTTTCCTTCTTTT
The DNA here is from genome assembly GCA_917880885.1 of Limnephilus marmoratus. Classification (NCBI taxonomy): domain Eukaryota; kingdom Metazoa; phylum Arthropoda; class Insecta; order Trichoptera; family Limnephilidae; genus Limnephilus; species Limnephilus marmoratus. Next base: position 23,461,169 of record OU862919.1, on the reverse strand, counting down.
TTTTTTTTTTTTTTTTTACAGTGAATACCGCACAAGAATCTCAACTGCTCCCGTCTGGAGCCAGTGAGACTATGGCATCCCCAATTGGGGTATGTTGTGAGGCTGAAGGTAGCGGGGAGGGGAAGGAGGTGGGGAAGAGGAAGGTTGGGAAGTCTACTAATATTAGCTTATTATCTTTTTTTGTCTCGTGTACATTCATATCCACCTTCTTTTTCTTTTTTTCCTTTCAAATACTTTGTACATGTATGTTTATATTATACCCTTATGGAATGTGTGGGATTGCACTCTTCTCCCCACATACTGGAATAAACACTTATTTATATTTATTTATTTATTTTATATGGATCGAATTTTCATCTTTTGAAAGAGCTGCAGGAATATTGTGATAAGTATAAAATTAATTGAATAGCGGGTAAATTCCAAAAATTCAAAAACGTCAAATGCGCTGATTGTTTTGTTATTGTTCTTAAACATATAATGCTGCCCCTCTTTCTTACGCTCTAAATGTCAACAAATGAGACAAGCGGTGAACGAATGTCTGCACCCCTCCAAAGAAAAAATACAATAATTGTAATAAATTTCCCTCACACGTATAAAGAAAATGAAACGCATTTGCCGTAAGTTAGTGGAAAAGAAAGAAAATTAAATTTTAAATCCGTACACAACGCCATATCTGATACTGACAAAAACAAAACACGGACAGTTGCGCATCGATAAAATTGCTTCATTGTGTAATTTTTAACTTAATGAAAAAAATAAATTTAATTCAGCTAATAATTTAACACAACAGCTATTTATTCTGAGGCGGTACGCAGTTCTCCGGGTCAGCTAGTACATAATAAATGATATATTTTATTATTATATGAAATTTCCCAATGATCGCGGTAAAAGAGAGAACTATTTTGAGCTATAGAAAATGTATTTTTCCTCCTTAACAGTTGTTTGACAATGTGAACGTTAATAGGCCACTTGCATCAATTTTTTTAAAAAAAAATTCCGGTTTAGGCAAATATTCTAAGACATTAAGTATTTTTATTTTTTTTAATCGTATTTTTGAAACCCTGGGGATTTTTTGAAAATTTCAATCCGATAAATCAGACCATTTTTTATAAACCGGAAAGACGGAACATAATTTTACAGCCGAAAATCATTTTTAAAAAAAATAACGTTTTCCGCACGAATGGCACAGGAGAATAACGAGGCATACCAAAAATATTACATCTCATAAATATTTTTTTCCCTTGATCCATCTTATTGACCATAAATCATTATAATGAACAGCGTCTGTATTACTAAATTCAATGTAATATACTTGTACTTGTAAATTATAATAATAATAAGAATATTATAAAATTTTATTTTGTTAAAATCAGCACCATAATCATTATATCTCTAAAACACGTACCGACATCATCTGCACGTTCTGAAGAGAACCCCGTAGATCATTAAAAGTACGGGGTTCTCTTCAGAGCATCTGTCAAAAAGTGAAACCAAATGATAAGTTCGCAGAGAACAAACAATAAATCTAGTGAACGAATTCAAAAATTCGCCTGAAATCAAAGTGATGCCATATAAAAAAATAAATCAGTGTGGAATTTAAAAAAAATAATAGGAACATTTTCGGAGACGGGACATTTTCATGTAGTGACGTCACGAGCCTAAATAATGGATTTATTTATTTAAAAATAACAAAAACTGTACATTTCTAAACAATTTTACTAACATTTTCTTAATCTTAGTAAAAAGATCTATCCACATGATTTTTTCCAAGTCGTTATGAAATCCATGCAAGTGGCCTATTTGGGATAAAATATTTGGTTTATCAACAACTGAAGCTTGCATGTTTTTGTGTTCAAACAATTAATCAAAAATTTTGCGCCTAGCTGTCAAAGAGTATAATTTACAATGTGAAATTGCTCATTATATATGTTCCAAATTGATCAGATAAACCTTCACGATAAGCAACTACACGGGTATATTTTCTTCGTTTGGATTCAATCGTATAATTATGGTGACATTTATTTTTTACAAAATGTATAATTCGTTAGTCTAAAAAAAAACTTTCTTCAAATATTTATGTTCAACAGTTTATTAAGTAGATAGTTATTTAAGTACCTTCGTACAAATCTTACGATTTGAGAAAAAAAATATGGTTGTGATTTATTAAATAAGACAAAATTATAAACATACTTTTTTAACGTGAGGTTAACCCGTCTGCTTGTTTAGGAATAAATACATCCCAAAACACGAAATCGCGTTATACTTTCATAATACCAAAAACGTCCCAGAGCGACCTTACATTTTAAAAGCTTTATATTTCAATTTCTCTCATGCAGACATATGTATTTTTCTTTTAATCAGAAAATGAACAAAATAGTGCTTCTTATTGTCTTCTAAATATGAAAGCTATTTGCGTAGATATTTTACAACCTCGATCCAAAGTGACTGTTTCAGAATTTACGCGCGAAACCGAGGCTTCCGGATTGTGAGGTGCGAATATATTGAACCAAGCAGACGGGTTAACTGCTCATATAACTACTAGTATCTGTCAACTGATATCTCTTAAAAAAATTGATTTTCTTTTCCCTATTAGGTATACAGTTATTCCGTTAGTGTGTTGAAAATTAAAGAAACCTTTACTTCAAGGAAATATAAACACTAAACCAATGCACAAATCTAACATCACACAAATAAAAATAAAATAAGTTATTATGCTACCTTGTATGTTATTAAAAAAACATAAAAAAGATATCAAATCATAATAAAGTTCTGTCTACCTTGAAACCCCGTCCCACAGTCGAATAGTTGTGAATCACAATGTCTACGAATCTACCTGTCCCGTCCTTTATCCTTTAAGGTTTACCCTTGCCCTAGTGGCATAGGTACACAACCTAGTTCCGGTCAAGGTCAAGGAGGTGAAACCTTTTGTAGCCTTAAACTTCCCTAGTTTCCGGCACAGTGATTCCGACGAGGGGGAGGTTCAGTAGTGAGTAGTGACGTGTGGGGAGGGGATGGGGGGTGGGTTTAACAGGATGTGGGATTTATTTATTTTGGTCGTGTATTTGTCTTTATGTTTACACTAAGGAGGGGAGACTGGGTCAAAAGACTTTGTTGGTTTTCTTTGATTTTTCTTGTTTATGTGAGTGTTTTGTTTGTTTTGTGGTCTTTTTGCGCTATTTGGTGAAATCTTTAAGCTTTTTTACGTAGCACTATTTTCTTGAATGTTTTTTTATTAAATGACAATTTTTGTTGAAATTACTGATCTACAGGTGAATATTGGGATATAGTGGGATACGGTCACTCTCCCTTTTACATTCTGTGCTTTTGTAAGATATCTTTGTGGCTAATATTTACGGGAGCATTTTACGGAAACTCTCTTACTAATTGATAATAATAATAATAAATTTGGACAACTTATATAGCGCTGTTTTTGCGAAAAATCGCCTCAAGAGCGCTGTAAGGCTACTCTTAAAGTTAAAATTACTGTTCCTGAACCGGGAAGTAAGACAATTACTCAGTTTTACTTCCGTTATACACTGCCACACTAACGTCTGTTTTTATTATTTTTTTTTATTAAAATAGAAAAATTATGAGTAACATATATGCAAATATATTTTACAAAATGTTAAATTAAAGGTCGTTGTTGGTCATGTATACCTTATCCGAAAAGAGAGGCTCTTGTGCCTGATAAGGGAGCCACGATTCTTACTTAAGTTGTAAGTTATAATCTGTGTTGTACAAAATATATAATTTTTAAAGTATGTTTTTTTTTGAAAAATGTATAATTTTATTTATTTGTTCTGATTGGTTGATGACACAGCGTAATTCAGAAGAGGTTATTATAGTTTTTTATGGCTTGCAAAATATAATGATTTTGCATTTGAGTTGTCTTAAAATTAGGTGTAATAAATTGGTTTTCATTTCTCATCAGTTTGTAAAATTCTTGACATTCTGTGTTATTTTTTTTTCTTTACACATTTTTATAATGGAAGCTTGCTTGAAAATGTCATCGACATTTGGTACCCTTAAATTCATGATTATTTGGTTAGTACTAACACGAAGAGTAATAAAAAAGCAACTCTGCAGATCTCAAAGCAGATCTGTTCACTAAAAGTATCAAAGTCCAATTGCAAAAGAATGCTTCTTAAATATTGAGAACTACAACAACAAAAAGTAGTATCTCTTTAAGCAAATTAAAAGCATTTTATTAATGTTACTTTTATTTAATATGTATCGGAAAGTTTTCGATTATTATTAACTGTCTGCGAAAAGTATTTATTTCAATCAATAATTCTACTGAACCTTGCAGACATACTGAAAAAATATTTCAACCCCTTCGTGTCTGGCAAGCAACAATGAAATCCATGTAACAAAACTTGTATCTTTTGTAAGTTCTCTTATTCCACAGGTAAACCCGTCTGTCTGGATACAAAGGCTTTCCGCAAACTGCGAAAATATTTCACGGTCAATGTCACACTCAGCGGGCCGTCGGTTTGTGACATTTGACCTCAAACTAGATTCCGAGACGAACTAGAATGGGTCTCAAACATACGACGGAGGTACAATTACTTACGCTAGGGTGAAAAGGAGCAAAAGGTCCCAGTCTATGGTCCGGGTCTATGGGTCACTGTATGAGTAGTTGCTACGGAACACAAAATATACGTATGTTCCGAAAGGTCAGACAATGTACATGTATCTATTTTCTTTTAAAATATATGTATATAGCCCATTTGGCCCCACTTCTTTTTAACCTTTTTATAAATGATATCATAAAACATTTTTCTCACTCGCGTTTCTGGCTATTTGCTGATGATAATAAGATTTTTAAGATTATTAAATCCCACCTTGACTGTTTACTATTTCAACTTGATATTGATTTATTTAACGATTGGTGCAAAATTAACTGCATGGAACTTAATGTTGATAAATGCAAAATTTTGTCCTTTTATAGAACCAAAAAACTTTTTTTCTTTTATTTTTTCCCATTATATCATGATACATTTCAAAAGTAAGTTTTAACATAATTTCTAAATACATATAACATAACATAAGATACAAGTAATGTAAAAGTTAGAAAAAGTAAATAAATATAAGTAAATATAAGACAAAAGTAGATAATGGGAACCCACTAAGGCACTGCCTGTGCTTGGCTAATACAGGGTGGCACAAAATTAATCATCAAATTTATTTTTTGAATAACTTTTTTACTAAATTAAAAAAATGATTTTGAGTAATAGAAATCTTTATTTGGATTTTTACAATTTTTTCCGTTAAGTGGAAAAGATGAAATCCGTCAAGTTTTTATCCGTCAACATTTGTGCCCGTTTTATAGCATTTTCCATGACTTTCCGCAAGATTTCCGGTAATAACTGTTCGCATTCCTGTCGAATGTTCTCCTTAAGGGCTGCGATTGTCTGAGGCTTGTTGGCATAAGCCCGCGACTTCAAATAGTCCCGAAGAAAGAAGTCTGGAATGGTTAAATCGGGTGATCTTGCTGGCCATACCAAATCGCCAAAACAAGAGATTACGCGACCAGAAAACGCTACCTTCACAATATCCATTGTGGTTCGTGCTGTGTGCGCGGTTGCACCGTATTGTTGAAACCACGTATTCACCAAGCCCCGCTCATCCAATTCCGGAAGTAATTAGTCGTTTATCATGGCCCTGTAGCGTTCGCCAGTAACAGTGACCATAATGCCAATGGCGTCCTCAAAAAATACGGCCCCATCACTCTTCCCGCGTAAACGCCGCACCACACAGTAGCTTTGAGTGGATGTAATGGCTTTTCGTGCATCATACGAGGATTTTCAGTGCCCCAGAAATGAATATGTTGCTTATTGGCGTAACCGTTTAAGTGGAAATGCGCCTCGTCGCTCATGATGACTTTCGACACAAAATCGCTAAAAGCGTTAAAGCTTAAATCGACACAATTATTCAACGCTCTTGCGGAGTATAGCGCTCCATTGCTTTTCTGTCTGTATTCTGCAGCTGTCTAGTTCACAAATGTCAAATATGATTGACGTACGACGCCATTTGCAAAAATTATAACATCTTCCGATAGGGTGATTAATTTTGCGCCACCTTGTATAAACTAAAGTGCTAAATTATATCAATTAGTACAAGTAAAAAATTGTGTAATTTTAAGGTGAAGGTTTAAAAATATAGATATCTATGAAAATATTGTAGTAAAAAAGTGACACATAAAAGTTTGTTGATTAGGACTTTCATAGAACGTGAAAATTAACTACAAATATTTGATGAGGTGTTCAAATTTTTTTGATAATACCCATTATGTTTAAAAGCTTCCCCTACAAATGATTGCAGTTTCATTTAATGTATAGTGAAGATTTATTACGTGGCTGTTTGGCTGTAAATATTTTATTATTGTGACTGCTTTTTTGGCGTTTAAAAAATTATTTTATAAAACCATTTCTGTGATACTGCGAATCTGTGATAATTGCTTTGAAAACCGCGCAAAAAACCTTAAAACTTGCAAACAAAAATAATCGAATTAATTAGCTTGATTTATTATTAAAAATTATTAGAGAAGATTAATCATAATATGACATTTATGGATATCTAAAAAATTTAACACAATAACAATGTATATTTGGAGGGATAAAACAAATTGATGCTTGATGCAATGAATAAAGGTTTATAAATTTTAAAAAAATCGGATTTTTATTGTCGCCGTTATTAACTGATATTCACATGTACAATACGTGAATATCAGTTAATGACGGCGACAATGTCTTCCGTCCTAATACTATCCCTCACCTAAAACCTATTCGCCCCTCAAATTGAACAAGCCGCAAGATGGCATAGAATGGTGATATCAGGTTATCTTTACCTGGACGCTGCAACCTGCAACCTTTGCCAATACATCTGTGCAAAGGTCGGGAAACATACTAGCAATGGTCCAGCCGCTGAGAACTTCCTTGTAACCTCTCTTTCTGGTTCATGTGTAGACTACGTGTAAGGGGGAGGGGGGTCACAAGGGTGATATCAGCGGTAGTATGTCCAGTACCTGAGCTAGTTTCTGCAGACTTTGGTCTAGCCGGAGCGGTGTATGCACGCGTGGGAACGGGAGGCACCTATTCAACTTGAATAATTTTATATGCCAAATAGGACAGGTAGAACAAGGTGGAAGGGATATGTTAATTTATTTTTATCATCCTTGAAAGGGTAGAAGTGTCGTTAAGTAGGTGGATATTATATATAAATATGACAATCTCGCTTTCAATTATGATCTGTTTTGAATTAATAGTAAGATAATTCTGTGGTACTAGTTTTGTGAACAGACTTTTGACGTTTGATACAGAGCTCCGAGCCAAAAAGGCCCCTTTATTGTTCATCACGAGTTAACATTATTTGGTTGTTGGAAAAATTATATAATTTACTAGCGGACCCGGTAACGCGTTGTTGTGGCTAACGAAACACAACATCATTACCCAACCTTTATAAAAAACGCCACACTCCACACCGCTCGCTTGCCAACTGCCCGCTGCCTGAATTGAATTTTTGAATTTCTCGGCTTTTCTCTACCATAATATGCATGTACTATAAATATAAACCTTACCCTTGAATCACTTTATCTATTGGTAAAAACCGCATGAAAATTCGTTGCGTAGTTTAAAAGATCTAAGCGCACATATAGCGGGAGCGACTTCATTTTATACTTAACGAAACACAACGCCATCTACTGGATGGTTACCCAACCTTTAAAACTACGATAAATGAACTCCCACCGCCATTTTTTTATTTGCATACAAATCAAATCCACACCTCCCGCTTGGCAGCCCGCTCGTCTGTTCTGGATAGAGACACCCTAATCACCTAGCGGTGTGAAATATACTTTACGACCTATTCTCATACCTACCAAATATACATAAAAATCGGTCGAGCCGTTTCGGAGGAGTGCGACCACAAACACCGTGACACGAGATTTTTATATACATAGATATATAATTTGTTAAAGATGAAAAATTATTTCCAAGGGGACATGACTGCAATATGGGGAGGTTAAACTTTACGGAGTATAATATGCTTTAAACAGTTAGCAGACCTCTCGTCCACAAAAGCATATTTCCATTTTTTTCTTACACAAATCAAAAGCTAAGTTTCCTCTAAAATCATAATATTTGGAAGAAAGTTCTCCAATACCAACTTTTTTAAAATTTATTTAATACGAGTGGACCCGAGTCTACCCTACCGAAGGACGAACGAAGGACAGTAGGTAGAACAGTTTATATGAGAAAATGAAATTGCTGTTCTTACTACCTTCCTCGCAATTTTTCCATATTTTCTCACCGTTTAAACCTTTCCTGGACTACGACAAACATTTCAAAACCAAAATCGGCTAAATCGGTCCAGCCGTTCTCGAGTTTTAGAGAGACAAACCAACAGCAATTGATTTTTATGTATATAGATTTGTATGTTTTTTACATTAAGTAGGTACCAATCTTTACATTTGTTACATGTTATACAGAGTTGTAAAGGAATATAAAAATAGCCTTTCCTCACCATAAAGAGAAAAGGCTTTTGTGTTTGGTGAGGGAAATCAGGCTCCCTTATATTTATTTAGTACAAGATTATACATTATAATGTATAATATTATTTATAAAATGTTTTAACTGCCCAACTAGAGGATTCCCGTTTCAGGATAGTCAATGGAATCAAGTAAATAATAAAAGGTTTGACAGAAGAATCGGAAACGAAACGTAACAAACAAATGCACAGATGAAATGTCAAATGATCGAGTTAAAACAGGACTTCGCTACGCTCGGTCAATAAAGATGGCCTCCGTGGTTGAGAATTAAATTTTATTTGATTAATTTTGTCTTCTTTCACAATTTATTTATTTAAAATACTATCCCCTTACTACGAGAACTTTTTTATCCCGCCAGAATGCTCATGATGGTGGTTCCTGTGATGACCCTGGCCGGTTATCAGCATGTATTCTGGACTCCTTGTTGATGGATCCAGATTCCTCTGAATAGGTTGATCTCAGTTCAGGATGATTACAATAATAATACGCAGATAGTCTATTGTGGTTTATTCCGAGATTGGTTACAACGGTGCTTCGTAGGAAGTCTGATGGTAAAGAGAGCAATGGACAACAATCACACCCTTTTATTTGTTCCTCATGCTGTCTCACTCATACACGCATGTCTCTTTCATACCGCAAGACAAACGTTCAGTACGGTTCCTATGGCGAGCTATTTATTTATCGGAATAATAAATATAATAGTAACTACCGGCCTCAAGAAAATATTGAAAAAGTTTTTTCATTGAGATGATACTATTTCTTGAACAAATTGTATAATATGTAATAATGATTTATTATATAGGTACTATTTAGTTGGTACCTACCCGGCACGCATCGCATTCAAAGGCTTTTTCTTTCTCCCTGCATGTCCTTTCCCTTGCACCCCTGTTCCCCTGCCAGGTCCCCATCCCTTCCCGCGTTCCCCTTTCACCTTCCCCGCCTTCCCAACATCTCACCCCTCCCCTCCTGCCTTCCCTCTCTGCCGCTAAAATATATGAAATGAACACATTTTCAAACCACTCGTGCACCGCCTGTATTAATTTTTATACAAGTTTTATAACCCAAGAGTTAACCATTATATATAGATACCTCCGCAGGCGTGCGCACAACAAATCACCAAAGTATCATCCCAGTCGGATGAACGGTATGGCAGCGCATAAGTTATGAAGAAAGAAACATATATTAATTTTAAGAGTATTCACTTTCTCCAAAAAGTTATTTATGTATACCCTCTTACAAATCTGATGATTTCTGAGAGAGTTAATTAAATAAGAGAAAATTAGAAACATGATGTTCACAGAACTAGGTACTAGTTATTTGTTTACACTTCAATTACAAATCAATTTGGGAGGCGGGAATGGGTACCGCTGCCCCGGGAACCTTTATTGGATAACCAACACCTCTGCCATAGGTCACCCCAAGTGGTTCGCTATGTTTGGTGATTTAGCAGGGGTGCCCGGGTTCATGGGGTGAGGTTTGTCTAGGTCTTGGAGGCGGATGACCAGGACATACTGAACCCCAGATTCCTACCCACCCCTTAAACCCTTTTCCTTCCCAGAACTCTCCTCTCCTTCCTTTCCTTAAAAAAAACCCTCCACACAGCATCCTCAAAGATGACATAGGCCCTGAGGGAAATTATTAGTGAGTTCTGAGGGAGTTCATGTAAAAAAAAAAAACAAATTCGAAAAATTAACCTAATGCGCGTTTTCATCCCACTACAAAAAAAAACACCGACAAAATATCCTCCGACAAAATATCCTACGGGTAAGACATCCTTCAACAAAATATCTACTAAAACCTAACCTAATCTAAACATACCTTATTTTACATTTTACTATATTTTTTTAAAAATTTATTGTCTTTACAGCATGTCTGTATTATTTTTGTCCCATTTTACCATTTTTGAACAATAATTCATTGTAATATTTAATTAAATGAAGACAATATTAGCGAAAGTCAATCGAAAATCTGGAGACAGAAAAATCAGAAATATATATTGGCACCTCTGGGACTCGAACCCAGGACCTTCGGCTTTCATGGTCACAGCTCTACCAACTGTGCTAAGGTGTCTATATCCAATTCGGTCACATTTAACTGTACCATAGTTCGACTAAGAACTGCCAACATTATCTTCATTCTCTTAGCGCATTATTGGCCGCTATCTTTATGTATGATTGCAAGATTCAAACCCGAACTAAATGCTGTCGAAATTGTGTCTGGATAAATTTGTATCCATTTTATTTTTAATATGCGACATCTATTGACTTTTTTGCAAGTCTAGGGTGAATATTTATTTTATTTTTAACTTTATTAGTAAAACCATTGTAATATTTAATTAAATGAAGATAATATTACGAAGACAATATGAAACTCTATCGAAAATCTGGAGACAGAAAAATCAGAAAAAGATATTAGCACCTCTGGAACTCGAACCCAGGACGTTCGGCTTTCGGCAGTTGGTAGAGCTGTGGCCATGAAAACCGAAGGTCGTGGGTTCGAGACCCAGAGGTGCCAATATCTTTTTCTTTTTTTTTTGTTAGGTTAGGTTAGGTTAAGTTTTAGTAAATAATTTGTTGGGGGATGTTTTGCCCGCAGGATATTTCGTCGGAGGATATTTTGCCGGGGATATTTTGACGGGGATGAAATGTCGCAAAACCGAATAAATTCGAATCAATTTTGGAGTTCATCACTATTAATCGGCATCTACTTGTTGATTCCAGCGTTAGGACTTAGTTGAATTTGAATTCATCCCACCATTAGCCCTTCTGTATGAATAATAATTAAAACACTGTTTAGATCAAATCAGTTCATTAAATAATTATTATTATAACAACTAATTCAATTTGCAAATCTGCAAAGTATTTTGATTTAAACTCGTTAACGTTTTGAGTTTGATTTAATCGATGAATGAAACAGTTTTAAATACTTTGCCCTTCAAAAATTTTAAAATAACGTTAATTATTGAATTAATACTATTTTATATATTTGGGTGGCGGGTATGCGTAACGCCATTTATTGGACAACCAACACCCTTGCCACAGGCCACCCTAAGTGGTTCACTAGCAGGGTGGCCGGGTTCAAGGGAAGAGGTTTTCTAGGTCTTGGCGGCGGATGTTTTTGCCCACCTACTGAGTGGTAAGCCGGATCGGGAGAGACTGATTGAGGCAAATCTTTTGACCTCTCCAGCCGGACTCTCTCAACCCATCACCTTGTACCGCAGTCGGAGGAACGGATTCATACGTTCGTCACTCCTGACCCCCTGATTCTTGCCCAATACCGTTTTCCTTCCCAGAACTTATTTCATGAGCCCGGAGGGAATTTTTGCTCAGGGCCTCCTGTGAGGAGATAATGTAAAAAAAATAATAACTATAAAAAAAAAATTAAAAAAACATATGAATATATATTTAAACATTTGTATTTTGGTCGGGTGTAAATTTTTTCAGTAAACCCAGATTATGGTTTAAAACCCGTCTGATTGTTTAGGAATAAATACATCCCAAAACACATAATCGCGTTATACTTTCATAAGACCAAAAACGTCCGAGCGACCTTACATTTTAAAAGCTATATATCTCTCTTCCTCTCGGGCAAACATATGTATTTTTTTTAACCAGAAAGAGAAAAAAAATATTTTTATTTATTTTTTTTATTTTTTTATTTATTTATTTATTAAGACATACACAGTACATATAATACAGATTATAAGGTATGTTAAATTAAATATTACATGGTTATGTACCTATTACGTAAGTCCATAGAATATCATTTGGTAATTACGCCTGAGATATGAACCGGTCTTAGAACTTAATTATTGAATAAATGAGTAATAATAATAAGGAAGAAAAAAAGGGGGGGGGGAGGTAATCAGGTGATAGTTAAAACATAAACCTCACAGTGAAACGAACAAAATTTGGAAGGGTTGTCCCAAAAAATATTAGAATAGGCAAAAATAAAAATTATTCTAGTTATCCATTAATCTGTTCACCCAAACATTTGCAGTCATATGTGGAATAACTTTCAGATAAATGTTTTATTCTGACTTTGTTCATAATAATAATTTGGATTTAGAAGTTCAATTAGGAATTCCACAGAGCCGAACCCTCTGATATGAAAATATCTTGAGTCGGTGAATTATTTTCCCATTTGGTCTCTGGTAGGTTGACATGTTGTTCTTGTATTGTTTTGTATTTATAATACTTAGGTATATAGTGCAATTGCATAGCGTGGATTCACTAGATATTCATTTGGGGAGTTTTTCCTGTGGGGAAAATTTAACCCGGACATTTAAATGTGGTGCGTAGAATACATATTATTTTTTATTTCCCCATGATGTGGGAAGGATAGTACAATCCCACACATCCCATATAGTTATATATATTTACACAACAGTCTTTAAGTAAAAACAAGTACATAGATTATTGATTATTAACTTGATCTTATTAATGACGAAGACATTATGAATGTAACAATGGTTTAAAAATAACATATTGATTGTTTGAAAATAACAAATTAATAATAATAATAATAATAATTTTTTATTATTATTATTATTTCTAATCATAAGATTAGAAATAAAAGTATTTGAGGAAAGTGGAAACGAAGCTTCAACTCAGAGGAACTAATCGTCTATTGAAGTAACCATTGCAATGATCAACTGATCTCTCAGTTTTTTAATGACTAAGTTAAAGAGGTCCCTGTGCAATGACCGTCTATCTAGTGATCTCTGTGTGTTTGATTAGTGTTTATTGAAGGAATACGCGCAATTATCACCTCCTGTAGTATCTCGGTGACTGTAATATCGATTCTTACGGAAGCTTGTGCATTGATCAACCCAGTGATTCCTCGGTGCCACAATATCGAATCTCAGCAAAACGAGCTGCATGGGAATTTTTTGATTTACCAAGCTATTACCATAATTGTTTCACGATGAAACGAAAAATAGCGACACTAAAATCAGACAAACACCATATCTACAGGATATCCATATAATATAAAACGAAAGACGCCCACACTGCTTTTCTTTTGAACTTCTTTATTCTGTGATCTGAAAACAAGCATGCTTAACTTTTTAGTAAATAAAAATCAAAACATTATGCCCAGCGCTCAGTGTAACAAAGCCGACAACTTGTAGCAACTACCGCCCCTTTCCGATAGAGGTAACATGCAAAAAACAACAATAAAAACCAAAACTCGTCTTCCAACCCGGCTGGTCACCGTGGAAGATCAAGACTAAAACCCTCTGAAGAAGAAATTCTAAACTTCCTCAAAAATACGAGCAGTGACACAAACACAAGAAATACTTAAGAGATATATGGAATTTTTTAGAGGAGGCCTTCACCTTCGCCTGAGAGGGGTTCTTGCTTAAAATGATTTTAAGATACCTAAATTACATTTTTCGTAAATAGCATTAATTAAAAAAATTCTTTTTTTATAACTCTTGAGCGTTTACACAATTCATAGCTACACTCACCTACATACATCTACATTTATCATAGACTCTGTTCTTGTAGTTTGATTGTCACATGTTCCTTACCTATCCATCCCTATCATTTTTCCCATCCTATCCCATTCCTATGTACCTGTCAATTTTCGTTACCATAAAAATCAGTGTCATCAATTGAAACTCGCCGCGTAAGCGTATAATTTTCCGTTCCCCGCATTCTCTAACTCAATCCCGCATATCACAGTAAACACAGTAACTATACAAGTGTATGAACAAAACCCAGCCAAGAGACCGGAGAAGTGCCACGAGGTTCTGCAGTAAGTCCCTTCCTTCCTATTCCTTTATATGAATTCAATTTTACTTGTGCAGTGGTCTTTTATGCATCTGAAAACACATACAAGGTCCTTCGACATCCGCATCCACACAAGTCACACATCACTCTGTAACATACCCTAGCACCTTCCAGCACCAAGATCCACTCCTGAGTGAGCGATGGGCCCGAGCGCACTCAAGATCACGCCCTGCATAATAATTGATTATTTATTTTTGTTATTATTAATTTCTATTACTAATATTTTTTTTTTTTTTTTTTTTTTTTTTTTTTTTCTATTTATGTTCTTATTTCTTTACTGTGTAAATATATAAATATGTATAACTATATGGGACGTGTGGGATTGCACTATCCTCCCCACATCCTGGAATAAAGATTATTATTATTATTATTATACCCATTTGCAAGAAATAAAAGGCTTTTTATTATTATTTATTTATTATTCTGTAATTGGTGCAATCAGGTGCGATAGCTTAAACATATGTGCAATCTTACTCGTATTATAAAACGTTTGAGAAATAAACTAATAAATAAACAAATAAAATAAACAGTAATAAATAATCAATTTAAAAATAACAACATCCCTTTCACATCTGTGCCTTCACATATCAGAACGCGTTTGAGAATCATTTAAACTAGAAGTATGTTAGTCCTTCAAATGTTCCCTAGACTCTAGACCAGTCACAATAGAGGACCGCGGATTGCGGGTAGTCCCCGCCCGGTGAATAGAACAAACAATGCCGAAATAAAAGAGTAATCAGCCCACAATAGTTTATTTATCTTGGAGATTACCCAAAGGATCCGCCTTGAGGAAGGTTAGAAGTATTTTATTGTGGATAAAGTATTATTCAAGCATACATTCGTAGTTTCAGGTAACGAATATTGATCTTAGAAAATGATATTTGCAAATGTATTGTAGTTATATCCTTGACTCCAGACTCAGAGGTCGCGGGTTCATATCATAGTGTAAACAAATAGAAAAGGTTTGGTTATTTATGTAGGTTTTTTTTTAATGTTTACAGAAAAATATATATATATTTGATACTTGTTTAAAATAGCACTATTCTCATATTAGACTTGCCTTGGAGTCAGATCACAATTAAAAAAAAAATTCTTCTTGTAATATATAAAAAGCGCCATTTTTGAGAAAAATCACTTGTAGAGCACTTAGAATTACGTTAAAATAATTTTTATTTCGTAATCAGATATGAAAAGCTTTTTTTTTACGTTACATCTTTGGGGATGCTGTGTGAAAGGTCTTTTTAGGAAAGGAAGGAAAAGGGTATTTATTAGTTGTGGGTAGTGACGGATGAATCCATCCCTCCCACTGCGATGCAAGACGATGTTCCTAGAGAGTACGGCTGAAGAAGTCAAAGGGACTTCCTCTCAACCCCTCTCCTTTGATTCATCCGGCCATGCAGCTGGTGGGCAGACCCATCCGCCACCCAGGGCTGGGCAGTATTTGAAATACATGTAATTGAAATACGTATTTGAAATACAAATACGTATTTTGTATTTGTATTTCAATTACTTCCTATAAATGTATTTTGTCATTGGTATTTCAATTACCTGGGGCTGAAGTATTTTGTAATTTGTATTTCAAATACTTATGGCTTCAAAATACATTTTCAAATACATTTAGCGATATTAATAATGATAATGAAAAATAAAATGACATAGATAATACGTAGACTAAAAACGCTAGAATCAGAGCTATATGTTATGTATGTTAATATTTAGAGTTGGCAACACGTCCTGTGCTATAACAGCACTGTTATTGTACATTTTCTATCATATTTGTATCATATTATATAATGCTTGTCATTGCTTTGTATTGTACTTTTTTGTGTCATAGTATTAGATCAAGCACTATAGGAATAAGTTGACTGAATACTAGATTATTTTTAAGTTAAATACAGTAGAGCGCACTTGAAGTGAAATAAATAGTGTCCGACCGAAACAGGATTTTCTACCAAAAACGAAACCGAATATTCGATATCTGTCTCAGTTTCGGCCGAAACCGAAACCGACACTAATCTATTGTTTACTGAAATTCGGCTTATTTTTTACAATTGTATTCACTATAAAGTAAGGACCTCATAAATTGAATATTATAATTTTAATTGAGTTTACAATCACAATATTTTTTTGCATTAACTCCACATGAGAGGCCCCGAGGAAAATAATTTCCCTCAGGGCGTATGTCATCTTTGAAGATGCTGTATGGAGGGTCTTTTTGGGGAGAGGAAGGAGTAAATGGTCTTGAAGAGACCCATGTTGTAGGAGGGAGGAAACATAGAGGCTGGCAAAACGTTCCACAGCCGAGCTGT
This sequence comes from Limnephilus marmoratus, assembly GCA_917880885.1. Taxonomy (NCBI): domain Eukaryota; kingdom Metazoa; phylum Arthropoda; class Insecta; order Trichoptera; family Limnephilidae; genus Limnephilus; species Limnephilus marmoratus. Next base: position 23,444,517 of record OU862919.1, on the reverse strand, counting down.
TGAACTCAAGAATGAGTATAGAAACGACCCGTTCTCATGTGACTAATGTCAGCCGTGTACATATGTTGGGCGCATGTTCCCCGACTACGCATTGGTGCCGAGGGGATCAATGGCGCTATTTCCTCAGAGTATCTTCCATTGTATTACCGGTAGAACAAGGATAGATTCCCACCTGACGCCTGTGCTCTAAAGATCGCAATCCGTTTGTGTTAGGAGAATCTATCAATTGGACCACCGGTTTCTGCACAGAGTCGAGGGTTTTTTTTAAGGTATTTTGGGGCTCCAGACCAGAGGTGGCTGCCAAATTCAGTAGTGGGGCGCAGTTGCGATTTGTACAGTGTTAGCAGTTATGTACTATTAAAGTATCTGCGGGTCCTGTACAGTACGCCCAGGTTCTGAGAGTCTAAAACTCTGGCTTCGATGGAGCCCCCATACCTGAGCTGGTCACTTAGAGTTACTGCCTCCGTTCACGAAGATACTTATAAGATACTTGATCTTCGTGCGCGTATCATTCGCGCCGATCGTAAGTACCCCCCGTACGATTTTGCTGGTGCCCGTTCACGGCGCTACGCGGTGGCTGTCGGTTTCCAATCAGTATCACGATACCGACAGTGCTGATCGCACGCGACGCGTCGCATCATTTGTGTCTGATACTTATTCATTTGACGTTTGACAGAAATGACGTCGGAACATGAAAGTAATGATAGATTTGTTCTGGAAGTGGAAAAAATGCATGTTTATATAACTATACTTTACCAGAATACGTAAGAAAGGATTTAGTGGAGATGGCATGGATTGATATTGGAAAAAAAGTCATATGACATCGCTTGACAACGTGTTAACTCCACGGCTGCACGTGAAAAATGATCAAGTTCAGTATATTTCGGATAGCGCCGTGTACGGAGACTAGCATTAAAAAGTAGTAAAGCAGCAGGGTACTTGTGGTTTCGTCACAATTACGTAGATTGTAAGTATCTCCATGAACGGAGGGCCTTACACCAAGCACATCAAACGAGGAACTGTTCGGAAGATTGCTTCCGTTGAAGGAGACTAGATTTTAATTTTATTTACACTTGTTAAATGAAATAAATAAAAATAATTGAAGTTTGTGATCACATAAACTCACAATACAAGCACGCCGGACCGGCCGCCGAACTCAGTTGATGATGGTGGATGACACACGAGCCACAAACTCACCCGAAGTCAGTCAAACGGCACGCGATAATTCACGAATGCAGAGTTTCGGTGCGGCCGAAGGTTCGGCAGATTTTCTGCCGAAACCGAAACTGATGCCGAAACTAGATTTTTTTACCGAACCTTGCCGAAACCGAAACCGAACCTTCGGTCGGTCACTAGAAATAACACAAAACTGCGCTATACAAATGTCGTGTTATATATTATTATTATATTATATTATCTAACACCTGAGTCCTTTACTACAAATTTTACAAGTGAAGCGGAGATGAGATGTGTCTTTTGAGCAATATGATTGGTCAATTTTTGCACGCCTCTGTTTCACTCTGCTCAACATTGCTTCTATGGAAAGGCACCCTTAGATAAGGGCATTTACGACAATTTATTGCAACCAAAGGTGCTACCAAAACCAAATGTATTTTGTATTTTGTAATTTGTATTTTGTATTTGAAAGAAAAAAATGGTTAAAATACTGTATTTTGTATTTTGTATTTCAAATACACGACTTGAAAGTATTTTGTATTTCGTATTTTAAATACATGCGAAAAAGTATTTTGTAATTTGTATTTCAATTACAGCAAAGCATGTATTTTGCCCAGCCCTGCCGTCACCAATATCCAGGCACTCCTGCTAAGTCACCAAACGTAGCGAACCACTTGGGGTGACCTATGGCTGAGGTGTTGGTTATCCAATAAATAGTTCCCGAGGTGGTGGTACCCATACCCGCCTCCCAGATTCTTTTCAATATTGCTCTTGCTCATCTGCTCTGCAGAGATGCTCCATCTCGCTACACAACTGGTGGGCAGAAGAATCCGCCACCAAGACATGGACAAACCTCACCCCATGAACCCGGGCACCCCGGCAAAGTCTTCAAACGCATCTAACCACTTGGAGTGGTCTATGGTAGAGGTACTTATTATCCAATGGATGGTTCCCAGGGCGGCAGTAGATATTGTGATTATTCGACATTTCAAAATGCCTTCACAGCATGGTTTGTCGCACCATGAAAAACAAATGGTGCATTATAATATGCGAGCCTGAGGTGTGTAAATAACCCCAGACCCTCTGAGCTTAATACTCACAGATTTGATTATGGAAATCAACTTGCGCGGACAAATATACATATATCACAAAGCGCTATATATCAGCGCTCTTGAGGCGATTTTTCGCAAAAACAGCGCTTTATAAGTTGTCCAAATTTATTATTATTATTATAAAGAACGGCAATTGAAAATTCCAGGGAAAATAACAGATTCACCAACCTTGTATACAGTCCACTTAAATTCCAGTTTAGTAATTCTTTGGTGACTTGAAACTCGCACAAGAGTTAGTTGTCAACGATACACAACTAGTTAGTTTTTCACAATGACAAGAAAATTTTCCATAAAACAGACGGTGTCAGATATTCACTTATTTGAATTCTATTTTCAAACTATCATGTGTCTCTGTTAAATCCAAAGAGTACCTAACTACCATTCTTGTGATATAAATATATTTATTTAAATTTTCGAACAAACAAAATAAATATATTGTAATGCCTAACCGTATGGAGTAGCCTTCATCCAGCAATGAATCGAGAATGGCTAATAAAACAGAGATTAAATTTCATGACGTTTTAGAATATTTTATTATGACAACCATCGATATGCGAAGGTTGTCAGTATTGGACTCACCCGTGTGTCAATCACTTCACTTAATGCATGGAAAATATTTATGAATGAATAATGTAAATATCTACGTCATGAAAGTAAACACGTGTGTATAATAAATACTAGTAGGTACTTTTACAAACTATTTGTAATACAATGATGACGAACACAAATAAAATCATTTTACGATAGGTACGTTAATGAATGGAATACCGACTAAAATACCTAGAAAAGGTTTTATGATTTACTGTTGCAAAAAAATGCGTTTAGCAAGTACGCCTAATTGTAAAAATATTTATTGTAATAAGATAATTAAATACATACATTGCACACTTTTAATGGTAAACACGATTAATCTTTATTTTGGGTATGACTCGTATTTAGAGTAAACAATAGTAAGACAGTACAATAAACTTAAACAATAACTGAAGATGAGCCATGCGAAATAATTGAAAATCATACAAAATCATGTTTTTTAAATTTTGATCGTTTAGAAGGATCGTAGATGCTTCAATTAAGGACATATCTCGGCCTTTAAAAATATCGGTAATTTTTTTAAAAGCCTGGAAAAAATAAAGAATTAGGTCTATTAAAAAACGCTTTCAAGTGCAATCTCTCCTACTTATAAATCCGTTTTCGGATATAGTTTTATTGTTTAATGTGGTAAATTCAGTTTCATTTTTAATAATCGCAAAAAATTGATATTTACTCCCGAACTCCACAAAATAAAATAAAATATTCATTTTCTCGTTGTTATTTTTGACATCAATCAATACGCCCGGCACTCGACGAATTTGGATTTTTAAAGTGAACCAGACTTCAAACTTGGCACTCCCATTTCGTAACACTTTGGCACACCTATTTACGCCCCGCCTGCGATGGGGAATAGACGTCCTAGACTCAGCGCCGCTTGGTTTCGTGAAATCAATTTTAAATTTCCTTGTTCTTACAATAAACAATGCGTAAAAAGAAGTTAATGTTTTTTACAGGCCTTTACGAAATCAACCTGTAAAACAGGTCAAATATTTTTTCCAACTTTTTAAGTTCTTTTTCTCAAGTATTTTTAAACTCCTCCCAAAAGGAGGGGTGGATTCCGATTTCGATATTTTTCTGTACTATTGGATCACTTTAGTGGGTTCACTCCCAAAGAAAACTTAATCGTTCCCTCAACCGCCCGTTTTACCTTTTACCAAAAGGGTTACAACGCGTCTATTCACTCTACGTTACCTGAAATCATTTCAGTCCTTCCAGAGATTTACCTGAAGATGTACGATAAGAACTGGGAAGCCACTTAATTTTCTAGAGTTAACACATAACATTGTACTGGTCATCCCAGCTGTGACATACCTTCCAGAGATTAAGCAAAGCACCCCTTGCTCTAATCGATGCGGGGAAGAGAAAGTATTCGAGATCGAAGAACTAATTAATATTGGCTCGAAAATATGCATTACAATAATTAGAAGATGGTTTAATATAATGGGTACATAACTATAAACAATTGGTTTCGATATCCTCGAAGTTTCTTATAACTTGATACGAATCGGAAACGTAATTTATTGGTGTGCACGAGGATTACAGTAAAGCGCATTTGAGGTAAAATAAATCAAAACTGCGCTGTATTATATGTAAATACAATGTTATTATTAACATATTATTTTTAAATAATTCATAATCTCTTCATCATTAATGTATCCTTATGAACTAAGTTAGAAAACATGTATTTTAATGTTAACCCACGTATTACTGCGAAGGGTATACAAATGTCTGGGTGACATTATTTATAGTTTTACCGATTTTAATATTTTTGGAGATCACCCTTCCAAATCTTTAGAGGAAAACAGCTTTTTGTTCACTTCGCTGTGAGGCTTATGTTTTGGCAATGACCTAATCATCTAAAAGTGTTCGTACCTAATCATAGTTTTAAGGCCTTAACTTACAATCTTAAACTAATCGATTTATTTTATAAGAATATTTCTTGAACCCCTGTACACACAAACCCCTGGATTTCTACACATCTCTCATACCTCCACACTTCTTCATCTTCTTCGATGGCGCTGCAGCCCATATCGAGCTTTGGCCTCCTGCAACATTCGCCTCCAACTCCTCCTGTCATCAGTGGCTGACTTCCAGTTTATTATCCGGAGAAGCTGTGCTGCATCCCCTCTTACCTCGTCTTCCCTCATCAGTCTGGGTCTTCCCACTTTTCTCCTTCCACCTTGAATTCCTTAGGGTCGTCGGGTATTTCCCCCCAATCTCCCATTTACTTTTCTTTGAGGCATCACCGAGGAACCGGCTAAGGGGCGCGGAAGCTGAGTGTTGTTCACGACTAGACCGAACGTCACGCACATTCTTGCTGGGACTGCCAATCGATTGTAGAGGACTCTCAACCGTTTGCCATGCTCTTATTATTTATCTACTGTGTCTTCCTCCCAAATAGGTGCTTGTAGGATAAGCTGGATACAATCACCCAGCGCTTGCCACCTCGTGGACTTTCACCAACCTGCCCCATTGTCTTGTCTATATTTTGTCATACTAATACATATTTTATCTGTATTTCCCGCTAAGCACTTGCATACTGCTTGCTAACAACGCTTGCAGGGACATTGGAGGTCTAGTTTCGTTATCAAATGTAGAGTCGTATTTACCAAAAAAATTAGAGTCCTTGCAAGAGCCTTGAAGGGGTAACCATCTGTTACCTATACCAGGGCGGGTAAGTGGTGGGTCCTCCAATGTCAATGTCTCCTTCCACCTGGGTGTCCAGTCATAATTCTTTTTGGGGCGTGTGTGTCCGGCATTCTCTGTATATGCCCAGCCCATGATGTTATGATTCTCCTCACAGCATCCCTAAATATGACATGTATTGGGGGAAAATATTTTCCTTGGATTTCCTTGTGGAGTTAATGCAAAAAAGCCATTAAATTACAATATATTTTCTCCACGTTTGAGAAACCTCGATACTAAGTAAATTATGTATGTATTAGAAAAACATATCGCCGGGTTTTCCATACCATCAATCAACAAGTATTTTAATTAACTGAATCTCTTACAAAACAATTGAGTGATTAAAGGGCAAGTAAAACCACATTTTTCTTGAATGATATAATTATTAATCGTTAGTTAATAACAGTATCCAATTAAAAACACAACCTAGGAGTTTTTTTTTCCTCAAAACGTATTTTCATAATATTTTTAACTTTTTTTTTTGGAAGAGCGTGACTCTCATAATTTGCGACATATTTTCTTCGCATTTAATAATTTAAATTAAAATAATTAGTGGTCCTTTGCTCGCGGGTTTCATTCCCGTTGGTTTGTAAAACAACATATTAGCATTTTATTTAGGTTACCAATCCAGATGGTTCTCAGAACAAGAATAATGCATATTATGCTTTTACGAAATTGGCATAATTTATAAAAATTATTTAAAGGGTTTTTTAGTAATCCATAAATAATGTATCATTTATTCAAATTGAATTGCTTTTGTGTGCGAACATTTTTTATTATTTTTAATAATTTATTCTAGTTTTATTATGTAATACATATATTAGTTTCATTGCATCAAGGATACGCGCATTTGCAACAACTTCTAATATTATCATTGCCTGAACATCAAAATTTGACTCTCCTAAACAGGGATAGTCAAAACCTGGTCGAAAAGTTTTAAAAAAGCAGTATTATATTAAATATGAACAAAATTTGCAAACTGCAATAATAAAAAAAATTGTCACACCAAATATATACCATCAAAGAAAAATTCTAAAATACTGTGCAGTGTAGAGAGCCTACTTTCAATAAACGGTCTCCTTTGGTACATTACTATTACGGACAATGCCGGAGAAAGCTTTTTCAAAAAGCCACTGATACACGGGCACACTACAAGATTTACAGAACGGAAGGGACTAAAAACTTTACAAATTTTAAATAAATATAGAGGCCGTACTCTTGAATATTTGGTACCAGTGATTTTTAACTAACTTAATAAAAACATATGATTTGAGAATAATGAGAGACCCTATCCCAAAATGATAAAGTTGTGGTTGATATATGATCAATCCGTGTACTGTTGAATACCTTAATGTACATACCTAAAATCCTTGTTTTTAGATAGGTACATTAAGATATATTATGTATTTATAATTAAGCAATGTGTTTTACAAATATCTTCAATTAAATTAAATGTTTCCTAAAACTCTAATGTACTCCGAAATAAATATGTATTACTCATGTACTTATAAGTATGCAAGAAGTAAGACTACTGACATGTTGATTCGGTGGTTCCCGCAGACAAGCTGGCTTGTAACAGCTTTGTTGGTCTACCTATCTGATAAAAAATTTAAAACAATTTTTGTTATTTGTTTTTGGGGTGTTATGACGTGTTGCGCTACCGCCTCCTTTAGCCAACGTTTCGGACAGCGTTACAGTGTCCATCGTCAGGGCAGATGTGTTGATGATGGACACTGTGCCTGATGATGGACACTGTAACGCCGTCCGAAACGTTGGCTAAAGGAGGAGGTAGAGCAACACGGCATAACACCCCAAAAACAAATAACAAAAATACTTTTGGCCGTCAAAATCTAAAATCATATCTGATGTAAAACAATTGTTTTTAATAATTAACTTTACATAAATAAATAAATTAAAAGAAAAAGAAAACAATAATAATAATCAAAAAAAAAAATTTTTTTTGTTTGTTTTACACATCACATAAACTCCTCTGTCTGTACGGTATCAAAAATGTCACCACCTGGCTGGGCAAAGTTGTGAGGCGGCTAAAGGTGGTGGCAGTCGGAAGGGTTTTACTAATGCAGGTCTTAGAGAGGTCCTGATTAAAAAAATGAACATTAAGAAAATAAGTTAATTTAGGGGTATTTTTTTTTGATATCGCGTGTATCTATACTATTTTATTCCAACTACATTCCAATAACAAATGTACATTATATTAATAGTCGATACTCTTTACATTATTGGCACCAGATTTAAATGTCCAGATTAAATTTTCACCATAGGAAAAACAAAACCCTTTCACGCACTTCCTCAAATGATCATCTAGTCAATCCACGCTATGCAATTGCACTATGTAAGTATTATAAATACAAAACAATACAAGAACAACATGTCAACCTACCAGAGACCAAATGGGAAAATAATTCACCGACTCCAGATATTTTCATATCAGAGCTTTCGGCTCTGTGGGACGCCTAATTGGACCTATAAATTCTACTGATCCCTGAATATTGGCATTACTAGCATTTTGATTTTAACAATTTTCACTTGGAAAATGTTGACATCAGGTGTAAGTTAATTTTGGTGGATTAATTTGGTTGGTTCAATTTTACACGGAAAGATCTTGTAAAATAGCATTGTACTTTTACCTATGCAACTCATATTTATTTGTTAGCAAATTTCATGTTATACAATGCCTATTAGTTTCATTAACTTATCTTAATATTCTATTCGAATCTTTAATATGGCGGGCTGTGTAACTGTTGAACTCCACACATTGTCATGATAAAATAAAGAATTGTTCATAATCTTATTAATATAATTTATTTATGCGTCAGCAGCACACTAGACGGATATCAGTGCAAGTTGCCGCAATACATTAATGTGCAAAAACGCATTAAGACGAGTTGATTCATCCATTTCTTATAATAACCCAGAAACTGGATTTTATTACTATCGCGTGTAAATTGTAATTCTGCGTTGAGTCGAATGATATGCATTCAACGTAAAATTTACGTTAGAGGTGTGCACCAATCAATAAGGAAAAAAACTATTATTGATGTTGCAGGAACAGCGGAAAAATTATATGAGGAAATGAAATAACAATACTAAGAAAAATAACTTGAACTAAAGCAAACCAAAAAAAGAAAAACAAAAAAAAATAATTTTAAAAAAACTTTTGTGAAAAACTAAAACAAGATAATAAAAACAATAGTACTCGTAATAAGAAACATCTTATCAACTAAATAAATAACACCTTCATCACACTCACACAAACATAGATTTACATGTATATCTTTAAAATACATCTTTAAAATATATACGAGTATGTATATGTATATACAGATACAAAATTAGGAAGATGAAATGTTTATCGAAATCACTGTAAACATTTTTTCTAATATTAATTTTATTATATTTTATTTATGTTTTGCATAAATAATTTCTTTAAAAAAATATCTTTAAAAATGCCATCATGTTTATAAACAATTGATTTATTTAGAAGTTCTGGGAATTAAATACATTTATTAATAAATAATTTTTTATCCAAGATGCTACGTCGATAACCATCTCGGAGTATGTAGAACAAGATGAGTGCAGTGGAGGTAATCCACCTCTTACCCGCCCTGGTATAAGTAACTGATGGTTACTCCTTCAAGGCTCTCGCAAGATTCTAATTTTTTTTGTTAAACGAAGCTACATTTATTTATTTTGAACGAATCTAGACCTCCAGTGTCCATGCATACGTTGTTAGCAAGCAGTATGCAAGTGCTTAACAGGAAAAACAAAATGCAAAAAATAGGTTAGTAAGACAAAGATAAATTAAAAAGGACAAAAGAAAAACTCATTCATTAGGCTCCATCAGGCGGCATAAGATGAGTGCAAGCCTATGTACTGATACAATCCCTAAGCTCTTCAACGGAGGATCTCTTAAGTACGAGGAAAACGACAAGTATATAAAATCTACAGCCGATTCCAAGTGGCGATTCAGTGCCATGAAATATAACAAATAAATATTAAAAGGGAAGGAAAAGGAAAAGGGGAAGAGGAATATTGAGAAACACATTTGTGACCACCTCAACTTGATGCAGTTAACTCACATGGAATAAGCTGAGGAAATTAAATGTGTGTCACCCTTATCCGAATCAGCAGATATCGTACCAAAATCAGCTAAAGTAGATGATGTAAAAGAGACTCAATGGTTTTAGAAAAAAACGACGACGGTGAATATTAATGAAGCCAGTAGTGATAAAGATAGTAATGATGAAACTAATAGTGATGATGAGTCGAAAGAAATCAAGGAAAAAAACCTCGAAGAAATAACTAATGCAACTAAGGACAGAGTTGTTGGACGCATGTCATGAGAGTCATTCAAAATCCACCTTGATGAAAGAGAAAGAGAAGGTGAAGAGCAATCCGGAGAAGATTAAGAATAATCTGGAGAATTTACTGAAAAAATGAAGACCAATCATACTTAACAGCCATTAACCAGCCAGCGGCCGAGAATCCGCATTTCGTCGAAAGATGTTCTTATGATCGTACAGGGCGGTTCCAATGAGATTAATTCTTCTCTGTAAGAGTTTTTTTAAATTATAACTCAATATCGATTTTATTTCATTCAAAATTTGCTTTAATTTATACCTACATCCAAAAATGCTGAAAGGCGTGATGATAAAACTATTAAAATTATGTACTTTTATTTAAAATAAAATTAAAATTCTGAAACATAGCTTTCCCAGATAAATTATTGATTTATTTTATTGTATGATTATATGATTTGAAATGTGTGTTGTATAATACAAAATTTTATTTGAAAGTTTAACAAATCTGTCAACTACCTATGGTACAACCTTATTAAACTAAAAATAAACATTTTTTCTCAAATTTTAAAACATACCTTTATTAGATAAAAGAACAATCTTTCGAAATCAAATTTATCATTTTTTGGGGAAAAGAGTCAATGGGTCTAAAATTTTATTTAAAAATGACATATTTCCGGTTTTCTCTGGTTATTCCCTCTTAAGGTACGGCAATTCGGAGACTATTCTGAAGGTGAAGAGCAATTCGGAGACTATAGGGCGATTCCGCTATAGACGATTCTCGACATTAATTTTTAAATCACAGTATTTGTTACTTTTTTTATATCAGTGCAAAGAAGAAAGTCAATATTTAATAATAAATAAAAAAAAAATTGATTTCATATTGAAATTTTTGGCATTTGAAGAATCAAAATGTAAACTTCAAAATCACAGCGTGCAACACTGTCGCGAAATATTTGTCGCGTTATATTTTACTGCTAAACGTGTAGTGACAATATCCATTTATATTTTTGTGTCGAAAGATGTTAGTACTTTTTGTTATTTTTTAAGCATCATTGACTACAAGAAGTCACTGTTAGCTTGTTGCACCCGAGAAGCAAAAAGATATAAAAGTTTGTGTTGTTCACAGAAATAAAGTACTAACGTTTTGAAACTTTGTAAAAGAAAGAAGAAATCAAAGGCAAACATAAATCAATCGTTTTTAAGAGAAAGTTAGCCGAATTTAAATAAACGTTGACTCAAATTGGTTTCGATGTGGTGTTAGAATCGCGTGTGCAACACTATGACAACTACCCTTATTGTGTCATTTATCGTATATTTTATTGTCTTGAAAAAATAATATATATGCTGTGTATGATTGGTAATTTATATTTAATAAAGGTGTTTATATTATATTCCCCTTTTTTTATAGAAACATGGGTTAAAACGACAAAAGAACAACGGAAAGAGACCGCTTCATGGAAATATAGGTGAAAATTTCAATAAAATCCTTGGTTTTGTTAATAAGAAAATAAGAGTCGTATTTTATGATAAACGAGAAGGGCTAAAAAGTATACCAGGCATCAAAATATTTCTTTCAATCTGAAGTCGGCGATAGCATTTCCGTGGCACGAACCTCAGTGTCTCATCTCAATTGGATATTGGTTTTGAAATCTCCAAAAACCACCACTGAAACAGAAAGTAATTCTACGCTTTTTGAATACAGTACAACAAGCGGGTATATAATAAGACAACATTAAAGGCATTAGAAGATTTCGTTAGTCTCGGTTTTGTTTCATTTTCATCTAATTACTAAGTGTTTCATTGAGAGTAGATACTAATTCATTTATAATCATTTCTTCTCTTGCCAATGGTCAGAACGTTATATATGATAATTGGGTTTTTAATTTTTAATTTGACCTCCTTACTGTTGTTGTCTACGCACATGACTTATTTTGGAAGGTTTTGAGTTCGATTGGCTCTCAGTATTGAAATACGCCTTGTTGTTGACAGAAATCTTAGATAAACGTCAATACTTCCTACTCCAAAATGTAAAAAAAACAATAGCACAGTTAAAACATAAATTTCTCGGAGTTAATTTTTTTAATTCACTACCTGAAAAAATCAGAAACATGAACAGTAACATAAAAAAATTTAAAAGTCAGCTTAAAAATTATACCGAAAATTTGAACTGAATAAAAAATAATAAATTAAACCAATATAATAACACCCCCCCATACTTAAGCCCTGCTTATTTATGGGGGTACATAAAATACATATATTATGTAATTAAATATTGTATTAAATTTTTTGTAATTTATGTATCTTTTTGTAAATATATTTTTTTTTAAATACTTAAGGTGAAGAGCTAGACCAGGTATACTGAAAGACCATACTTAAAAGAAAGAGGCATCACATAAAATAATTAAATATTATGGCCAAAGAGATGAGAAACATGCGGAAAAATTTTTTAGATTTTTTTTTTTTTCAAATTTTTCAGTCATTTTTCAGATCAATTACAATACAATCTGTTACAGCAGATCTGCTACAAATATATATGATACCAAAATTTTATTCCCAAAAACACCCTTTTTAAATTTCATATCATAATTAAATATCATGTTTTAATATCATTTACTCAGGCAAGGATTTCAAACTGCAACCTCGGGTTCCAGAGCCAAGAAAATTACTTCTCCCCCACAACTACCCACGTGTAGATGAAAACGATTTCAAATTGAAGAGGAAAATTATATTGGTGCTACAAGGGTATAGGTAAATACTGAAAATGTGGAAAAGAAGGTTTCTTTTATATCCTTCACCCTCTACAGTTTTATTGTAGATCTCATTGATCAAGTATGTTTTAATAAAGAGATGTAAATGTTTGTTTTATAAGGTAATTAATGCATTGCTCTTATTAATCCGCAGGCTTGATTTCAAGTCATTCGTCTAAAAGACACAGTAGTGACCTGTTCAAACACAATGCATTTTCAAAAGTTGTGTTCCTCCTTCTTGATAATTGTGAGTTTAAATTTGCAATCGATTACGGAATAAAATTTTTTTGTGAAAAGATAATATAAATTTAGCTTAATTTAGCGAATCAACAAATAATAATATCATATTTATCATTTATAGAAGAACTCCATTTCAATCTGATTATGATTTTTTGTTAATTTTAAATAATGCTTATTTGTTTTTATCAGTTTTCTACTATAATTAATATAATTTACACATGAAAAGTATCATCCACGATACAGACGTTATGTGTTGAGTAAAATATAATAAATAAAAATTTGAAAAATAATATGTGTTGACATTGTTGATTTCAAATACGATTTTAATTGACTTACTTGGTAATGTGCTGATATGTATATGGGTGCTAGCGGATGTCTTTTCAAGTTATCAAATCTATACTGACGAGTCTATGATAATGATTTCGGAAGGTGAAACAGTTACCATGAATAAAACTAACTTTTCCTTGAAAGACTTTAAATTCGTATAAAATCCAAATTAACAAAAATAGATGTTTTTTTCCAAAATTAATCTAAGTTATGAATCTAAAAAAATAAGTTTGGGAGGAAGCAAGCGAATAAGGATAAGGATGATTTATTTCAAAATGTGTTAGAAAAGTCACTACATTTGTTATTCGTATCATGTTGGTGACTGTTTTAATCATTACAATATTTTAAATGATTGCCGATAACAGTAGTGTAGTGGCTATTATAAAACAATGTGTGTTGATTGTTCCTAGATGGTGGTGGCTGTTAACGGGACTTGGGGCAGACAATGGGAGTTGGTGCGCGGTGCGGCTGGGGCGGGCGATCTCACGCATATGGAGAATAAAGGTACAGTCATACTATTTATGCATACACTTGTGCTTGTATGACTTATATTGTTATTTGTGAGATCTCAATATCGCGTACTTAAATAAAAAAGAAAATTCACTGAAATCTTTCCATCCTTCAATTCCAAATCCAATCATTCAATCTTTCGACTCTTTCATCCTTGAATCTTTAAATCCTTAAATTCTTCAATCTTTCAATTTTGACGGCCTCCATAGTTCCGAGGTAACACTCTCGACTTACAATCCGAAGGTCGCGGGTTCGAACCCGGCGTGTGCAAATAAATTTTATTTGAAAAATGAAATAATTTAACTTTGTATAAACCACTTATTTGATGCGCAAATCCGACCGGTTTCGGAACAAACGTTCCTTCGTCAGGGAAAGCTTATACTAATTTGACAGTTTCGAACAAGCTTTAAGCTTTCCCTGACGAAGGAACGTTTGTTCCGAAACCGGTCGGATTTGCGCATCAAATAAGTGGTTTATACAAAGTTAAATTATTTCATTTTTCTATAATTGATAACCACAAAGTAATAGCTACATTCAAAAATATAAATTTTATTTGAATTATTATTTTTAATTGACCTTAATATTTGACAAGTTAAAGTATTTGTTAAAGTTAAAGAATTTGTCTCGACGCCACCTAGCGAGAGATTCAGCACTGACAATGCCTCTATCACAAAAAAAAAAGTTGGCTGTTTTCAGGTGGAAAAATGTAATAAGCAGTAATTGTTGAATGAAAGTATTTGATTAATTTGTGTTATTTAAAAATAAATTAATTAAAAATAATATATAGTAAATTTACGGCACGTTCCAGAGTGACAGATACTCCCAGTGGTGACCAGATCTGAATAGCCAGGTACTTTCCCACCTCCCTCCTCCCCATGTCATTCTCCTCCCAACTACCTTCAGCCTCAAAACATACCCCGATTGGGGATGCCATAGTCTCACTGGCTCCAGACTGAGACACTTATGAGGTATTCACATTAAAAAAGTCCTTCGATCCTTCAATCTTTATATCCTTCAATTCACCAATCTTCGAATCTTTGAATTCTTCAATCCTCATCATCAATAATTATTCATCAAATAGACTCTTTCAATTAGAATCCTTTAATTGATCCACCAATAATTAATTTCTTAAGTTCATAATAATGTACCAACGCATTTCATATAATCATTTTATTTGTAATTTGCCAATAATTTTCGGCTTCTAAAAACAAAACCGATAAATATCGATAAACGATTTACAAAAATCCTAATATTAGGTGGCAATTTCACCTAATTGGGGTCAAACAACCTCAGTGAGTTATGATAATGATTGAATATTTAACAATACAACTAGCTACTAGCCTCTACCCAAGCTAAGGTGTTCATCAAATTAGGATCTACTTAAAGATAGTAAGAACCTGTTTGGCCTGCTGGCATAGATCTCAAAATGCAATTTGCATTAAAAAGGGTGTAACATGGGTCAGAATAAATATTTGATTTATGATGAAGAGATAGCATGTCCAGTTTTTACCATATTATTATTATTATTCACGTGTAATCTTACCAAATATTAACATCACCCAAACATAGTATTTGGATTATAATATTTTTAACTATATAAATTTATCATTTAAGAAGAAGATAATACTAATAAATCTAAAGGAAACATGAAATAGAACAAGGTACAGAAAAAAGGTAACGGTCGCAACTGAGACTCCAACCTAGAATCTCTTGTCTTACAGGACACTATATATTTTATCTGTCACATATGACTAATTTCCTCCGTAATTTTGGCAGTTATCTTTTTTAATGATTACAATGTTATTTTTAAATAATTTATTTGTAACCTAGGTGTTGTCTCGGATAAATATATTCGGTTTCATAATATGAGATTGACAAAAATTACAGAAAAAATATAGGTTGTCCCAATGGCCGAATTGTTAAAGATGCTTCGTTCGGGTAAGACAAGATATTCTGGGTTCGGGTCCCAGTTGCAACCCTTAACTTTTTTTTCTGTATCCTGTTCTGTTTCATGTTTCGTTTAGATTTATCAGTATTATCTTCTTCTTCAATTATATATATTACGTAGATGGAGATAACCTTCATAAGTTGTTCCGATAAAATTTACATAATCTTTTTTTGTTACAGCTGACTCTCCTGAGCCGGGGGCAAAACAAACTTCTGAAGCCGATACTGAACCGACAACTAAGCCTGAGAAATCTGAAAACGATCTACCCATCGTCTTAACATTGTCCAAAAAACACCAAAATCCAGAAGGAAAAGATACAGATCCCGCAGTACCTTCAGAAGCTTTAAAAGCCTACGAAGAAGCTTCACATAATAAACAACTTGATGTAACTCATATGGAACAAGTTGAAGGAAGTAAATATGTGTCAACAATATCCAAATCAGCAGATGACATTCCAAAATCAGCTAAAATAGATGATATTAAAGAAACCGGTTTAGCTGAAGAGAAAGAAGAAGATAGTGTAGAAAATACTGACGAAGAGAGTAGTGGCGAAGGTTTTAGTGAAGAAGCTAGTGGTGATGAAGGAAGTGGTGAAGATGAAATTAGTGATGAAAGTAATAGTGATGAAGAGCTGGAACAAGTTACGGAAACCAACACAGACGAAATACCCGAAACAACTGAAGTAATCGAAGACGAAGACTATACCGAAGATGAAGAAACATTACAAGACCACACTGAAAATGCAGAGCCCTCTCAAGACCATACTGAATTTTCAAAAGATATAGATCAAAAGAAATCCGAGGAACAGGAGGGTTTTGAAGAACTGTCTAAACAAATCCAAGAAGATGACTTACATCTGTTAAAATTCCGTAGCAAGAGGTCGATAGAGGAACCGTTATTAGTGTCCGACGGGGAACTCGGTAGTGGAGAAATCCCCTCTCTTGAAGGTACACCAGCGAAAGACGAAATGATGATTTGAACCCTGGAGGTGCTCCAGCTATCCCAGAAGACGATGATGTGTCCGATGAAGCCACTGATTCATGGAAAACACAATTTAATAAACCAAGAAGGGTTGTGCAACAATGAATTATTTGATTTTGTTAGATCATTACCACTACTATTTCTTTTTTCCAATGAAAGACGAAAAATAAATTAAGGATTGTAAAATAAATTATAAAAAATACATAGCGGAATAAAATATGTTAGTCTAAATTTCTAAATGAGAAATATATTCAGAAAATGTATGTGATTTTAGTAAATGATAAATATAGCTGGTAAATATAACTATGTTCTTTAACATTCGTATTATAACAAATCTCATCTTTTATTTACAATCAATATTCATTTCTGTTTTATTTTTAATATTCATTATTATATTTTAAATTAGGAAGATGAAATGTTTCATATATTAGAAATGCATGTGATTATTACGCTGTTATTATGTTTATATTTTGTATAATAAATTTCTAAAAACTAAATAATAATCGTTAAGTAACTAATATTTTATAATTTTTTTATCGATTTATTAAAATTTGTAATGTTTATTTTTTGTAAAAAGAATTTTAATATTATTATACTAGCTGAAGTACCCGACATTGACCGGGCTTTACAGTGAAGTTTTCTCTTGTTTTGAAAGTCAAGCGAAAAAATTTTCATCAGTTTCGAAATTGATACACATCAAATCCATTCCACCACGCCGCCGGCCACAGACTTTCTTCTTCATATAAATAATGGTGTTCCGTCTCACTTAATCATAAGTGTGCAAAATGTCATCAAGAGTATGTAAATACTGCTTTAAGGGGTGGGAAAAGGGGATAGACATAGTTTTTCGAAATCTGAGCGGCAGTGACCTTTCTCTTGTTTTGAAGGTCAAGTGTGCAAAATTTCTTCAAACTCGGAATGCAGATTGATTTACAAATCAAATCCACGCCGCCCGTCCGCCACAAACAGACACCCTCCTTTTTTATATTTTATATTAGAAGAAGAAGACGGAAGATTACTATTTTTTTAATACTGTTTTTAGACAATAATAGTGAAACTGGTAACATAAAAGGTAATATATTATGATCATATCTACCAAAAATTTACGTGATCTAATGTATCTAAATTTTAAAAATTGTCACTTAATTAATATTTGTAGAAAATTGTAAAATAAATATCTTTTAGTTATTAATTTATTAAAACAAATAAATGTGATTAATCCATCTTCTTTTATTCCTCATGTAACACGGTTCTAAAGTCCCTGAAGCCCGGAGCCTGTGGGAGAAGTGTGACATTGTGTGACAAGGGGTATGGGGGGGGGTCATTACTGTCATCAGCTCTGTGACGTCACATGTAAAATCTTAAAAAAAATTAACTACTGTTTTGATTATTTTAGATGTAAAATTGCAAAATGCGTGACGTCACACTAGGGGGGAGGAGGAGTCTCACAAATGTGACGATGTGTGACAGGATCGGGGAGGGGGGGGGGGGTTAAAAAATCATGATATTCGTGTGACGTAATTTATGGATGGCCCCAAAGGAATAAGGTTGGGAAGTATGCTGAATATCCAAGTCTAGTCATTGAACACAGCTAAATATATTCCAACTATTATTTCCATTCTGAATAGTGGTTTGTCAGCGATAATGAGAGCATCTATCTAGAGTTTAGATTGTAGAACGTGTCAGACGCGGAAAATAAAATACCTTAAGGCTCTATGACACAGAGCGAGTTTACAAGCTACTATCCACTAAGTTTAAAAGCGGGTAAATCGGCGAGTGAGATTGTCATGATGACACACAAAACTGTCCACTCGCTCAGTAGCGTAGGAAACTGAGGTCGCTGCTAGTACCAGTAACAAGAATAACGAAGCCTACGTGAACTAATTCTGTGATATTTGACAGTCAAAATCAGATGTTTATTGGCAGCCATCTTGAAAAACATAAATAAACCAATCACGAGCAAGCGTATAGCGAGTAAAGTTGACGACTTTTCAACTTTTTTCGTAGATTGTCAACAACCTGCTAGTTAGCAAGTAATACGATGACACTGAGCGAGTTTACTAACAGATAGTGAATTTCCCAGATAGTAGCTTGTAAACTCGCTCTGTGTCATCGACGCTTAACATATTTCAAACCCGCAACTTTTCAATCCGAAACCAATGACCGGAACCGCTCGGCAACAAAGATCGTATTGAAATTTGTTATTGAAAAACAAGCTAATGTGCCGTGCAAAACCGGGAATTTGAACGATTTTATTCTTTTAGGTCCAGCAGTTGAAGCTGCTCCCAACCGTCTGCAGCCAATGAGACTATGTCATTCCCAATTGGGGTTATGAGGCTGAAGGTAGTGGGACGGGAAGGAGATGGGGAAGAGGAAGATGGGGAAGTATCTTGCTATTCAGTTCTGGTCACCAAACACGGCTAAAGCCATTTCGAGCAAGGTTTTTTTTCATGGTGGTCTTACACCAGGGCGATACAGAGAGTATCTTCCACTCTTGATATTTATATACAGGATTTTAAGGGAAGTACTTGACTTACTTTAATCAGTGATTCTTGACATTATTTCTAGTAAGAAATGTAATTGAAATTTTGGTTTGCGGTGACATTTTTTTTTCAACTAAAAAGTAACATGTGAAAGAAGCAAAATTACTTGATTTTTTAGAAGAAAAAATTTAAAAAAGAACAAAAACAAACTAACAAGTCACCGGACTACAAAATTTCATTAACATTTTCTATTCCAAATAATGTCAGGAATCAATGGTTAGGTTAGGTTAGGTAAGTCAAGTACCAACGTACTCGTAGGTACCTAATTAATACAAGGCACATAATTTTAATTCTTTTTTTTAAATAAGTCAAATTCAAAATCCCGTGTTATTAATAACCTGGTAATATTTAAAACCCCCCAACTACCACCACAGTTAGCGGAAAACGTTGCTTGTATCGTGATGGAGGACTTAGCCAGTCGAGGAATTGAACTCATGGCGCCTGGATGGAGATGCGATGCCAACTCAGCCCCTCTCCGGCCGCATTTTTAAATAACTTTTTAAACCTTGCATCGATAGACACCTACTTTGGATACACCTTTTGAAATATGACGCTTCATGTGTTTTGCGAATAATATCGTATGTCAACACCCCGTTTTTCAAAAACGACCAAACTGCAAAGTACGTTGACCGAACGCTGACAAAATTGGGCTCTGTTAACCCTTTGAGTCAATTTCATTGCGTTGTGTCTATTGAGAACTACACCGGGCCAAAACCAATCAAGAAAACAAGCCACAAAGTAAAAAAGTGACCGAGTATTGGCACTGTGAAGATCTCTCAACGAATTATTGAAAAGGAATATTCATGAATTTTACTTTTAAAAAATTCGGGTTTTGCTCGATCGAAACCGGCCCTATGCGATATTCACACTATCTTAATGCTATTGAAAGTGTCTGCGTTTTGCAAGTGTGCGTGCGGTGGTGCAATTGTGTGCATTTTTGAACATGTATTATTATTTAGTGCAGTGACAGAGAACATGCACCTTTTTGGCGAATGACCGCCCGCGGCTGGGGCATGGAAATTATGATGCACGTCAAAGACCAAATAAACATCCCGAAAATGACGAAAGAACCACGCAATTGCAGGCGGGCTTTGTTCTGTTTCGTGAAGTAACTTTCAAAGATTCTGCAATTTCAATTCAAGATATTAATGAATACCAATTCCAAAAATGACGAAAAAACCACTCTGCCTTGCATCGACTCAATTATGTAGGTACTGTCGGCTGGGGTGAAGTGGACCACTTTCCGAGGTTTTTTTAAGGCGTCGCTTCGCCGTTCAAAAAGAAGAAGATGGAGAGATATCCAATTACGATTGTTGGAGAGAGCACGCTAATATTTAAAACAATAACATTGAAGCGAAAAATGTGAAAATGTTTCATAAAACACGACTCGTTTAAAATAGAGGAAAAGTCTCGTGGGGGACATCTAAAATAGCATTTAAAGAAATACTGTGAATTTTTTCATACATGTAACTCTAAAATAAGTGAAATGAACGTGTTTGAAATATTTTTTTCAGAGCATACTTTGCGATTTTTTTCTATCAAGGGAATTTCATATAATTTGCGTTTCGGCGTAAAACACGTCTAGATATTATCTTCAAAAATAACATATTTTTTTAAGAACTTAAAAACTTCAAATTTTTAGGGGAGATACATAAGAAATCGGTGGAATTTCGGGTAGCGGTGGCACAAGATTATTTTATAGCAATTTATTACGTAAAAAAAATTGTTTGGCCTATCATTAAATTGATTTTTAAAGTTTTTTTTTCATAGATTAAAAAAATTATTCAAAAGTGGTTCTATTCGCTCCACTTTTGAGGTAAAGGGGACTACTGTGTATATTTATTCCTATTTGCATTTTCATTCATTTAAAAAAAAACACGGCACACCAGTAAAAAAAATAGAATGGGAATGAATTATGTTTTTTTGGTTTTCTTTTTGGAAAATATATTTTTAAAAAGATTTATTAATAAAACAAAGGTAAACAAAGTCACAAAAAAATAATAATGCAGGGATCATATTCACAATATTTTCAACTCTCGGTTGTTTTTCGTACATTCGTGGCATGTTCCGCTCCACCCCTGAAAAATATATTTTATTTAAAATGACGCACTTTATACTTTCTAAAAGCAATACCGCTACATATATCATTTTGCACTTTAAGAGCGTTTAACAAGCCAGCGGACGAAAATCCACATTTCGTCGAAAGTTGTTCTTCCGATCATGCAGGGCGGTTACAATGAGAAAGATTGATTATTCTCCGTACCAGCTTTTTTAAATTATAACTCAATATCGAATTTATTTCAATCCAAATTAGCTTTAATTTATACCTTCATCCAAAAATGCTGAAAGGCGAGGTGATAAAACTATTAAAATAGTGTACTTTTTGTAGTTATTTTTTGATTATAAGTATTTATCATTTTTCAATAATGTCTAAATTTAATAAGAATGTTAAAAAAATTTGAAATATATTAGTTTGTAAGTGCGCAAATAAATACACAAATGGACCAATTTTCGTCAAGAAACACATGTACGTACATATTTTTTAATGATTTTAATGAAACTAAAATTAAAATTCTAATACATAACTTTGCTAGATAATGTATTGATTTATTTTACTGCATGATTACATTATTTGAAATGGGTGTGGTATAATACAAAAACTTTTTTGAAAATTTAACAAATCTGCCAACGACCTATGGAATAACCTTATTATACTAAAAATTTAAAAAAATTCTAAAAATGTATTACATAACTATGCTAGATAAAAGAACAATCTTTCGAAATCCATTTATAATTTTTTGTGGAAAAGAGTCAATACGTCTAAAAACTTTTTTGAAAATGACGTATTTCCGGCTTTCTCTGGTGTTTTTTGAAAATGACGTATTTCCGGCTTTCTCTGGTGAGGGCATTACCAGAGAAAGCCGGAATTACGTCATTTTCAAAAAAGTTTTTAGACGTATTGACTCTTTTCCACAAAAAATTATAAATGGATTTCGAAAGATTGTTCTTTTATCTAGCATTCATATGTAATAAATTTTTTGAATTTTTTTAAATTTTTAGTAAAATAAGGTTATTCCATAGGTCGTTGGTAGATTTGTTAAATTTTCAAAAAAGTTTTTGTATTATACCACACCCATTTCAAATAATGTAATCATGCAGTTAAATAAATCAATACATTATCTAGCAAAGTTGCGTATTAGAATTTTAGTTTTAGTTTCAATAAAATCATTAAAAAATATGTACGTACATGTGTTTCGTGACGAAAATTGGTCCATTTGTGTATTTATTTGGGCACTTACAAACTAATATATTTCAGATTTTTTAACATTCTTATTAAATTTAGACATTATTGAAAAATAATAAATACTTATAATCAAAAAATAACTACAAAAAGTACACTATTTTAATAGTTTTATCATCACGCCTTTCAGCATTTTTGGATGAAGGTATAAATTAAAGCCAATTTGGATTGAAATAAATTCGATATTGAGTTATAATTTAAAAAAGCTGGTACCGAGAATAATTAATCTTTCTCATTGTAACCGCCCTGCACGATCGGAAGAACAACTTTCGACGAAATGTGGTTTTTAGTCCGCTGGCTGGTTAAACGCTCTTAAAGTAAAAATATAAAAATTGTAAGGTAGTGAAAAATTTCAACCTATACTAATGAATGTATATTCGCAAACTGTAAACTTCACCCGCCATAACACAGGGTCATCCCTAGCATGGAGGGTGAAATACCACAAAAAACTATATGTACTCTCGATAATTCATGTATTAAATAAATAAATAAATAAATAAAATGCAATAAAACAATGTACGTTCGGTGATCCGCTTCACTCCACCTGGTTGTTTCCACCCCAGACCCCAGCTGATAGTAACCGAAATAGATTATTCTAGAACTTTGACTGACTTATCGCATATTTGTCAGATTCAGGCTTAGTTGTGCGTTCAATTCCTCCACCAGATAAGTATCCATCATTTCACAAGCAACATTTTTCGCTAATAATGATGCAAGTAGAAATTTTTAAAAGATTTTTATGTTTTTCTTTAAAAAAAAACAAAAACTGAACAAATCATCTCACACTTTTCATGATTTGGCTGCATTCTGGCATCACATTATTTTAGTCGTCGATACGGCGCGACGTTTGATTTAAGTACTCGTATGAGTCTATGGTGTGGTTGTACGTTGTACAGTAGGTCTAATGGTCGTTATGACGATTGTCCAATGTGCAATTTGTCGACAGCGACTTTATTCGGGACAGAAGGCCGTTCACACAGGCAGATGAATGACATCGAGATTAGTTACTGAACAAGGAAAAAATTCCCGAACATACAATGACCTGACTTTTTGGCAAGTCAATACACTAAGGAAATTGGTTCCAGCGTGTTCAAGGTTTTCCAGTGGAAAATGTAAGTATCTACGTAATGCATTAGTAATCCACCATAAAATATGATCTCCAGTTATGCGTCGAACTTTTTGAAGTGAAACGTCTTTAGCGCCGTTAGTGATTTGAAATTCGGATGAAACGGAAATGCGTCACAACTCAGTTCTACACAAATACACGGTTCTAATATAATGCGGTAAATTTGCGCTTCGGCGTGGGCCTTCCATAGCTCAGTGGGCAAGGCGCCTGACAAGTCTCAGCGGCTAGGAGAGAAGTTCGAAACCTATGAAATAAAAAAAAAACCTTTTTATTTTTGTGAAATCAATATCCAATCTTCAAACCACTTTAAAAAACAGGCAAAAGAAAAGAAAACGACAACTAGCGACTTTCTAGTTTCACTTCTACCGTGTGTGAATTACACTCTGATATTTTTAGCTATTGGTATCGAAGCTCATTTAAGAAGGTAATTTACCAATGGGGTATTTCCACGTTTTTTATTTTACAAAAATTAAGCTAAAAATTACGATGGTTATAGCATTTTTATTTTTGTTAACGAATAAATTTTCTGCAGCGAGTCAAATTTTCCAATTAATTTCCAAAATCAGTTCAAAGTTTTGAATTACCGCTAAAACGATATTTGGGGGCGGGGCTATCGTATGACGTCATGAGCGTGGACGCTCACTGAAAGTGTCAATTATGCTGGCCCGGCTGAGCGACGCTTATGACGTCACATTCCGATTTTCAAACCACGGGCCATTTTGATTTTTTCAGTTTTAGACCGTTTTTAAAAACAATAATATTGAATGAAAACATGTAAAAAATATATTTTCAGTAAGATGATTAAAATCAGAAAAATGATCTTTAAATATTCCGTACATTTTCAACAGAATCCCTCGTTTGTGGAAATACCCCATTATGGGAAAGAAAAAAATAAGTGTTTTTTTTATTATTTTGTATTATGTAATTACATCTAACGTGTTGGAATTTTTGTATGAAAGGTTGTTGAATTATTACAGCCTGATTTCGACCTATGCTTCTTGAGAAATAAAAATTAACAATAAAGATAACGATATTATGTCATTAATAAATTATTGTTCCTGGAAATACATAATGAGAAAAATATAGAAAATTCGCCGAACACCATGAACAAAAAAGTTCGTGTATAATAAGAATTTAATTGTTTTTAACGCTCTACCGTCGTGAAATTTACAGTTTTTAAAATATCGTTTCCATCTTTACAATTTGGGAGGTGGGTATGGGTACCGCCACCCCAGGAAACATTAGCTCCACACTTCGCCGCCTGTGTGGAGCTGATGAAAAAAAACTTTAGTTGTGGAGCTTTTCAATTCGATTTGGCTATGCTAAGCCTATTAGTATTTAAAAGCGAAGTACCGTTTTGAAAGTCTTAGCATGGATAACTAGTTATTTACATAAAAGACCTCAACAAGTAAAATTACTCAATCAAGTCAGCGATTCAAAATATAGCGACTTTTCAATACCCCAAGGTACAGTTTTAGGACCACTGTTATTTATTATATATTGTTACATAACCACGGGCTCGAACCGCCTGGTTACGAATAGGTAAACAAATTAATAATAAATAACGCCACAATGTTCAAGACAAAAAACAATGGTTCAATTTAAATACTTACAAAAACCAAATTATAATACAAACCTTATATCCCAAGCTAGCTCTTCAGGGGAAATTGTGTTCTCAGTTTGTTCAGATTTTAATTCAAAACGACTGTCGCTTTATTGTTGGAATAATTATAGATAGAGTTTTAATAAATGAAAAGATCTCTTGTCGCTTTTAAATGATTGGTGAATTTATTAATGACTCGACGCTTCTAGGAAAAGCTTTTAATCTCTTTGTGAACTCAAGGTTAATGATTTTAAAATATAACGTAAGGGAGAAATAGAAAACACAAAAATAAATAATATTACGTACGTTACAATGTCATGGGCAGCATCGGGATCACCACTGAGTTGATTTAAATATCAAATTTAACTATATTTTAAATTACGTGTCCCAAACGAATATGCGAAGAACCGTCCCATAGCGAAGTTAAAACCAGAAGAGCCCGCAAGTGGCGGGCTGCAGCCCGCAGCCCCCTCGCTGCTTGCTTCCCCCCTCCCACGGCGAATTCTTGACCAATCAAAAAGATCTAGCCGATGTTGCTAACTTTTAACAACTAATATTTAGTACCTGATGACGGAAACATTCATATAGGGGTGGGAAGTTATAATTCAAGAAAGTACTTCATAACAATATGTCAATGATATATTCCATATTTCCAAATATGGAGATATTGTCTCCTACGCTGACGATACAGTCCTACTACTAAAAGCAAACACATGGTCTGAATTAAATAAAATGGCAAACACAGATATCAATGCACTAAAATTATGGTTTGATGTAAACCTGTTGACTTTAAATTCTAAAAAAACCTATTATTTACCATTTTCCATTAAAAAACAAGAAACACCTAAAGAATTAAACATAATAATCCACTCTGTGACAAATACAGAAAACCACAAATGCAATATATTATGTACAAACATAGAAAGCAAGACCGATATTAAGTACCTGGGCATAATAATAGACCACCGTTTAAAATGGTCCCCACACATAAATATTCTGAACAACAGAATAAGGAAACTAACATATATATTTAGATGCTTAAGAGATATTTTAAACGAAAAATTACTTAGAACCACATACTTCGCTTTCTGTCAATCAATTATACAATACGGCATTATAGGATGGGGCGGTACATATACAAATCAAACACAAACAATTTACATATCACAAAAACTAATAATAAAAACAATTTAAAAAAAACCCTTCACATATTCATCCGAACTGTTATTCAAACAATTTAAGGTCAGAAAATTAAGTGCGTTATACTTTTATCACGCAACATTACAAATTTATAAAGATAATATCCAAAATAAAGTTGCACCCTTCCAAAATAACAGAAATCTTAGACAAACATCAATACTTTCTATTCCAAAATGTAAAAAAACAATAGGACAGTTAAATCATAAATATCTCGGAGTTAAATTTTTTAATTCACTACCTGAAAAATCAGAAACATGAACAGTAACATAAAAAAATTTAAAACTCCGCTAAAAAATTACACTGAAAATTTGAACTGAATAAAAAATAATAAATTGAACCAATATTATAACACCCCCCATACACACAAGCCCTGCTTATTTATGGGGGTACATCATATACATTTATTATGTAATTAATTATTGTAAAAAATATATTATAATTTATGTATCCTTTTGTAAATAAAAAAATTTAAAAAAAAAAAAAAACTCAACCGTTTTGCATTCTTTGCTTTTGCGCTTCCGTTTTAAGATAGTGGGCGTTTTAACGGTTCAGTAAAGATTGTTTTCTTCAAACGTGAAATCTTCTAGTTTATTTGGGCTTTCCTATTCGCACTTTTTCAATATTATAATAGGTACTTTCCTATTACCTACCTATCTGAAGAAAGTTTTAAAAAAATATTGTCATTGAAAAGTAACATTTAAGACAAATTGTGTTGACAAATTCCTTATTTGAAATAAAATAAAATGATATTCAATACCATATTAAAGGATTACAATAGAGAACTCCAGTCTAATTTTTTTTAATGAATAATGACCTTCTAACTTAAATAACTGCATTTTTATTTTGATTTTTAGAGTTAGTTTTAATAGTTAAAATAATTGTCAAAGTTTTAATTTTTCAAGACCCCCGATAACCACCGTATGTATAGTGAATCGTGTGACGTCATCACTCCTGAAAAATTAGTATAGGATCGGGCAATCAGCTGATCTACTGCCGCCATTTTGAATTCCGTTGTTCGAAGTATTCTCCCTAGAAATAGCATTACTATTTTTTTTGTGCAGTAGTTTATGAATATTTTCAATAATAAAGATAAACTAATAAGAGATACCTTTATTTTTGAAACAATATTTAGGCCTAAATAATGTTTCAATAAACACAACAACTAAATCTCTATAAAAAGTATGTAAATAAACGAATAAATTAATACGATGGCTTGTGTCATATCATACATTGACTTTACGGTGACGTCACGACTCGTCGAACAGTGACGTCACCTTGACGGCGTGTTGTCACGATCCGATTAAAAATTGACTTTTTAATATTTTTTTAAGAACTCTGCGTTTAATATTATGAAATAAAACTTATATATTCAGAATCAGCGTTTATTGGTCTATATGAACATATTTTTTTAAAGCCATAATATTTTTCACTGGAGTTCCTTATTAAGTAGGTAAGCATTTAAGAACCTATTTACAAATTTTGTGATTTCAGGGAAAATTTTGGTTTTGATATAAACCAATAATGAATGCGAGAAAATTAGAAACATACTTTTGTGGACGCGAGATCTACTGTTAAATAATACTAATTAAACTCAAATTTGAAAAATGAAGAAAAAAAAATGTTTTTATTAATAGCTCATTTTTTCCAATGGGTACTTTTTAAAATGTTTTCGCTTCTGGCTCTCAAATGCATTCATATATTTAACTCAGTGGTTTTGTTAACACTTTATTCTGCTTATCAGGAATCCGACTGAAGAATGGAGTGTTGGGTTTTATGACGTGTAGAAATAAAAATAAAGCAGTTTCCATTATTGTTAACGGCACGAATCTCCATTGTTTCGGGTCCTACGAAAGGCACACCAAATTTGTTGCAAACTACTCTACTACAGGGCCATGAAAAATAAACAACCAAAAACTCAAATAAAATCTTTGATTTTTAAACGAGTTCGTTCACCCACCGAAAAATTAAGATTAAATTTTTTTAAATTCTGAAAAGGGTATTTTAAATCTGTTGCTGCCTCCTATCGTAAATTGCCTATTATCAAATCTTCACACCAACTTATTTTTGTTTCTATTTTCTTTAAATACCTATTTTCGTCGATTAAGTATTGTTATGGCTTCTTTCTCCTGTTTTTGTATAAAATAATATTGAATAGATCTTTCAGAACATTTTTTTTGTAAATTTCTTTAAAAACAGTGTACATATTATTTTTAATATTTTGGAAAAAATCCTTTGAATGCACGTCGTACAAAACGCACTTATTTTCCCACTAGCAGACCTGGACACTCGTTGCAGTGGCTAACGAAACACAACACCACCTACTGACAACGCCATTACCCAAGCTTTATAACCAACGCCATTTGTTAATTTGCATACATATCAAATCCATACCGCCCGCTTGCCAGCCCGCTCCCTTCATATATTACATATTTGAATGAATGTATCTCTTGGTGAAAACCGCATGAAAATCCGTTGCGTAGTTTAAAAGATCTAAGCGTACAGACAGCGGGAGCGACTTTGCTTTATACTATGTAAAGACGTAGAAATATTTCGACGACGCAAATCGAAAGAGAGAAAAATGAAAAAATTACATATTTAGCTCGTTTTTGGATTTATTGTCCTTCACAACATTTCAAATTTCCTCTATTGATATTTTTTATTTATTTTATTTTTATTTATTATATTTCTTTGTAGTACTTATATAATAATGTTCTTGTTAGTATATTATACTATACGACTAACATGATTCGGGCATGAACCTATAAAGATGGTCGAGAGAATAATAAATGTGAAAATTAAAATTTTACATGAAAAATAAAAAATAAATAAACAAAACAAATTTGGTAGGCAGATATGGTTACCACCACCCCGGGAACCATTTATTGGATAATCAACATCGCGAAGCGAGTATTCGTGCCGCCACCCCGGAACCATTTATTGGATTTATGCCGTACATCTATACCGTAGATACCGGGCCGTGGACCAAATGGTACTGGACCGCGCAAGGGCCTGCTTAAAAATCAAAATTACGTTAAAAAAAATCGAACATACACAATAAAAAATTAAATAATTATCCACAAAAAAATACAGTATAACCTCTCATGACGAGCACCTCCCATAACGAGTAATTCGCATAACGAGCAAAACAGATTTTGAAAAAAACTCCCTTATCGAGCGACTTTTCGCATAACGAGCGACATTTCGCATAAAGCAAGGAGATGTCCCATCTTCACGTCACTCACTTGTGAGCCGGGACTTCGCGCCAGTTTATCAGTCTCGTATCCGTAGCACTCATTCGTAGCACACATTCCGCTAGTACACTGGTATCGAATGTACTCATACATTTTTCCAAATATTTTGTTTGTCACTTTCGAAATCACGAATAGCGCGCAGACAGAACATGATAAAGTTTTTCTCCACTATGAAACGGCTTGTGAACTTTTAAATGTTCCTTTTGAGTACATGAACAGTTGCAACCGGAACATGAAAATGGTTTTTCTCCACTTGAGTAAACTTGTGGGTTTTCAAAATCTCCTTTCTGGCACATTAATAATTGCAATCGGAACATACAAAAGGTTTTTCTCAACTGTGTGACGGCTTGCGGACTCTTAAATGCTCCTTTCAAGAACATGAATAGTTGCAGTTTCTTATATTCTGATAGGTGTAGATTAAAACAACTCCCCGCATACAGATTCACTTTTAAGGAAAAACCAGTTTCGAGAAAAGCTTTAAATTTGAGGTGCACAGGAGAGAAAAATCATCTGCTTGATCTGTGTGTAACTATTCTTTAAGCTTGTGGATTCTTGGTGAGTGAGAACCCCCCGCCTGGCCGCGCTTACATTATCAAACGTTGACCGATCCGCAGTGATAAAAAGTTGGGATCCACTGCCGTAGATGACCCCAAATGTTTCGCTGCGTTTGGTGACTTGGCGAGGGTACCCGGATTCATGGGATGAAGTTTACAGGCCAGAGAGACTGATTAAGGGAGACCTTTCCAGCAAAACTCAAAGAACATCGCCTTGCACCGCAGTGCGAGAGACGGATTCATATTCAGCGAACTTGAGGTGATTTTTTCACAAAAACGGCGTTCCACAATTTTTCCAATTATTATGATTGTATGTCCGTCACTCCTGGATACGCTGACCACCAGCTTCCTACCCATACCTCAAATCTTTTTCCTTTCCAGAAATTCCTCTCCTTCTTTTCTAAAAAGACCCTCCACACAGCATCTCCATAGATGAAACATAAGGGATTTTTTTCAGGATTCCTCAATTCATGGAACGAACAATTCAATGAATAAATAAAACTGAAAATGAAATTGAAGGGAATTTTTTTTCAGGGCCTCCAGTGTGGATCTAATTAAAAAACTATATGTATAATAAAGTTTTGTTTCTGAATGGTGGTTTTTCACAAGGGAGACACTGAAAGTATCTACCTTGACTGTGAAACATACCTACTGTACATTATTTTTAATTAATAAATTGTGAAATAACACAAATTAATCCAACAAAATTTAATTCATGCCCTGCCGGAAAAAGGAACTCCAGTGAAAAATATTTTGACTTTAAAAAATATGTTCATATAGACCAATAAACGTTGATTCTGAATATGTAAGTTTTATTTAATAATATTAAACACAGAGTTTTTAAAACATTATTAAAAAATCCATTTTTAATCGGGTCGTAAAAACATGCCGTCAAGTTGGCATTATTGAAATTTTAATGGTGACGTCACTAATCGACGTATCCTGACGTCACCATAAAGTCATTGTATGGGAATGTATGATATGACACAAGCCATCGTATTCATTTATTCGTTTATTTGCGTACTGTTTATAGAGATTTAGTTGTTGTGTTTATTGAAACATTATTTAGGCCTAAATAATGTTTCAATAAATACAATTAGTTTATCTCTATTATTGAAAATATTCAAAAACTACTGCACAAAAAAAATAGTTATGCTACTTCTAGGGAGAATACTTCGAACAACGGAATTCGGAATGGCGGCAGTTGATCAGCTGATTGCTCGATCCTATAGTAATATTTCAGGAGTGATGATGTCACACGATTCACCATACATACGGTGGTTTTCTGGGGGTCTTGAAAAATTAAAACTTTGACAATTATTTTAACTATTAAAACTAACTCTAAAAATAAAAATAAAAGTGCAGTTATTTAAGTTAGAAGGTCATTATTCATTAAAAAAAAATTTAAATTGGACTAAAGTTCTCTATTTGAACCGGTGACCTCCGGATTCCTAGCCAAGGATCGTAACCGCTCAACCACAGAGGCCAGAGGAAGTGTTAAGAGAAAATATGGAACAGAAGAAGATTAGAAAATGCGTGCATAAAAATTATTTCACAAAACAGTTTTTTAAAACTGTAAACGATGCAGCTGCGTTTCATTATGGTTTAAATATCTTTGAGACAGGTTTTTATGTAGATACATGGTTATTTAACCAGATTTCCCTTGCTCCATCATAACATACCATAACTCTTGCCTACACACCTCTGAATTCGCATTTTTAATTCGTCTTTATGATCAATCAATCAAGTGACAGTGACAAGTACCTACTCGTTAATTCAGGCCTACCCTGCACACATGTGTATGCAGGCGAGTGCATTGTATGCACGCACACACACGCGTGACGTGACGGTGTATGTGTGTGACCAATGGGATTGCAATGGTATGCGTGCCAGCGAAGTTTGGCAAGTACTATGGTATGCCATGAAACGACTACTTTGAACTGGCTACGCACGACACTGCGCAGGTGCAACAACTGAAAAAAAAATAGAAAAAGGCGTAAAAATTCACTTAGTATAGTTTTTTAATGGTACGCCAAATTTCAACAATCATCAAATTCCAAAGATAAAATTAAAGTTCCGTGGAAGGCCAAATCAAGGCAGTTATTATTTAATCATGGGCCGGGCGTTTAACAGTAGGTACCTATTTGGATAATAAAAGAACTCAAGATTTACCCAGTACCTGAATATTGTCTACTAATGCCATAAAGAGAAAAGATTTTTTTATTTTTTATTTTACATGAATACCGCACAAGACTCCCAACTGCTCCCCTCTGGAGCCAGTGAGACTATGGCATCCCCAATTGGGGTATGTTGTGAGGCTAAAGGTAGTGGGGAGGGAAGGAGACAGGGAAGAGGAAGGTGGGGAAGTACCTGGCTATTCAGATCTGGTTACCAAACACGGCTAAAGCCATTTCAGGCAACGTTTCAATTCTGAATGGTGATCTTACACCAGGGCGATACTGAGAGTATCTTCCACTCTGGAACGTGCCGCAAATATACTACAAATTATTTTAATGAGTAAATTGTGAAATACACAAATTAAACAAATAAAATTTATTTGCCACGCCGGGATTCAATCGGGAATGCGAGTCAAGCGCCTTACCGCTGCACTACGCCGGCTGTCAAATTTGATTGTTTGTTTGCATTGAGTAGGCTCCGAAACCGATTTGAAAAATTCTTTCACCAATAGAAAGCTACATTGTCAGCGAGTAACATAAGCTGTATATAATGGTAAGTCCTGGCGTTATGAAATTTATATAAATGAAAATGTGTGCATTTCATATATTTTAGCGGCAGGGAGGAAATGCAGGGGAAATGTGGGGTTTGCGGAGAGGGAAGACACGAGGGAGGGGGAAGTTGGGGAAGGTGGAAGGGAACGGGGATGCACGGGAAAGGAGATGCAGAGAGAATCAATTTATTTCTTTGAATGTCATAGCAACGCACGCCGGGTACCAGCTAGTTGGAAAATAAGACTGCGAACTGTTGGAAAATGGTTTGCCAAATGCGTAGCTTAAGTTATATAATAGGTTTTCAATATTGCAGTTACGGGAAAATAGAATTGCAAAAGTGTAATTAAACCGGAAAATGGGAGTTTATAAGTGCAGGTAAGTTGGAAAAGATCAGGTAAGTGTTTTTTTTTACTTCGTGAGTAAAAACTCAAATTGTAATGTTTAATTGTACGAAAACAATATTAGCGAAACTCGGCTTCGGCTTTCCGGGCCGCAACTTTACCAAATGAGCTAATGTGTCCCTATCCTATTTGCTCATTTTTTTAACTGTGTCATACTTCGACTAAGAACTACCAACATTATCTTCATTTTCTTAACACATATTTTATTGGATTCTATATTTATTTAGGATTGCAAGATTCAAACCCGAACTAAATGCTATACTCTAATTTTGACATGCATTTTTTTTACATTTCTAATTCCTATTTATGACGAAGATTGGGGCACTTCTTTATAGTTTACCAAAATGTGACTAATTTCTAATTCCGTGAACCGGACGTTTATTGACGTTGAATTTGAATACACTAGACGTCACTAGACGGTGTCTGTTTTGAGACTTGGAAACTTTAGTTTTCCACTGCTAACTTTTCAGAAATACCTCTTGCGACTGAAGCAGTCTACATGAAAACTTAGAACGATTAGATCGGTAATTGTCAACATACGTAAGATAAACGCCAAAAACAACAATTAAAGCAATCCTACCCCCAAAACGAAAGTATTATTAATCACGAAACCCCCCAGCATAAAGAATCGAGACCAGTTTGAGCTGTGGCCACTCGCCACCGGCAGCGGCCGACTAAGCCATGCACTTTAATGGCCGTTCGGTTTTCGGTGGTGGGTTAGTTCGCCATTCTTCGGGTCCCGCGCCCCCTTCCCGCCCTTTCCGCGCCGTCCGCGACCACCATCTTGTTTTTTTTCATCCTTCATTATTTTTTAGCGGCAAGTGAGAGCAGCTAGTAGGGCGGCTGTACATAGATACGACGGCCAGGTACACGAGATCTGAAGAATATTTGGGCAAACGCAGCCCGGGCCAGGCGAGCGCGTTCAGTACGAGGCGGGCCGACCACCATTCTGGTTAGATTTTCGACTAGCTACGACTCTTTGACTAGCCCCGAATGCGCGCGCACGGGCGGGGGCGCGCTTTTTCAATTTCGAACATCCCATCCCTATTTCAAACACTAAAATTAGAAAACTTTCAAATTCGAATTTAGAACAAAACCATCATAATTTCCACGCGATTTCAAATTACATTTTGACACTTTCTCTTAATTTTTGCTCTCTTCAACAAATAGATAGAAAAAATTGTTAGTTTCATTTTTTTAGCAAACTTTTTTCTAATATTTATTTTTTGAATAATCCAGATGTCTTCAATTTATTTTTCACGTAGTTTAAATATTTGTATTTGTATTTCAGCGGTAGAATCGTCATCTCTGTTAGCCACGATGATCACATAGAAATTTGGACAAAGCCAGGAGATAAGCGGATGTTGGTTGAATGAAGCACCGCGGAATCTGCGTTTGGGCCAACTTTCTCCTCGTACCGCCGCCAGCCTGATATCCAGTGCAATATTTAAACCTGAAAATGGACAAATTGTGAAAAGTTTTATATTATTTTTATTTTTGATTTAACAAAAAACATTTTTCATATACAAAGAAAACTGTGTGCAGGTTTCAAAAAGAAGTGATTAGTTCGACAATTGCTGAATTACGGTAAGTGGATTTTTTAAAATACTTGTAAACTTTCTTTTCAGTGTTTATTATTTCATGTAACCATTCGTTTAATAGTAGGTAATTAGCATATTTCCAATATTTGTCCTCACCCAAACGCTTTTGAAAAAAAAATTAACCTAAGACTATTTTACTTTAAATAATATTAATACTTACATTTCACATTTCGGATGAGAAATAAAATGACATATTTTTTAAATCATTAAATTATATATTTTTTTAAATATCATCTGGTTACAAAGTTTCCAATTCTACGTTAAAACTAAATAATTTATTTAATTTCCAAACATCTCATTAATTTTAATATTGCAAACCTAGTAATTTGTCATTTATTTTCCAACATCAAAAATGGTTGCAACGAGAAAAGCGTTGTAATTTTTATCATTACAAATATTATATCGGTGTTTTCGTATAAACAATTAATTTTCTTAATATTATTTCTCGTGAATAAAATTGTTTAAGTACATCACAAAAAAGTATAACAAAATTCAATACAATCTGTTCCAATAAAACTATGAATTTTTATTAAAACATTTTAAATAATTAAAAACGCGCAAATTTGTGAAAGTATTGTGTCCATTGTATTTAATAAAATAAACCAAGCCAATACCAATAGAAATATCCATTAGAAATTAGCGAAATATCCATTAAAATAATCCACGCGTATAAAATCTGTCCGAATACTTGAACGCGTACAAACACGCAAACTGCTTTACTCCGTAGTAGAGGCAATAATCTCTCTACGCTACTACGAACCACCCACGTCCGTAGCTCGCCGAATAGTACTAGAGAAAATAGTAAAGCTTTTACTAGGCTCTCTCGTAGGTACTAGTGGCTTGTACGGAGCGATCACTGCGGAGTTCGTCTCGCACCGCGTGGGTACCTATTCAACAGGTTGCTCCGTACAAACCGAGCGGTAGTACCTAGTCTAATCGTTAGAAAATTCATTCATCCATCAATTTACTATATTATTATTCGTTCTATGCTTTTATATGTTTTTATTCTGTTTTTCACTGAGATAAGATATATTTTTCCAGATTATTATTAAATTTCGTGTTTTACCGTATTATTTGACTGAAGATGTGATGTCGTGATGAAATGACACATTTTAAAATCACTCTGATATTATATTATTATTTTTGGAGTCGGTGTCAGCAAAGGTACCCGGCCCGGCGGGTTCACTTGACAGCTCCCCGCGCCGCCGCGGCTCCGCTCTCGCCTCTCGCCTCGTCAAGCTGCTTGTGCGATACAAGCACACCTCACCTATAACTATGTATGTAGTTACAAACCTACCTTGACTGACACCGACTCCAAAAGTAACAATCGTACCTACATATTGATGATTAGAAAAAGTAAGTTGATTATGAAGT
Organism: Limnephilus marmoratus; assembly: GCA_917880885.1. Lineage (NCBI taxonomy): Eukaryota > Metazoa > Arthropoda > Insecta > Trichoptera > Limnephilidae > Limnephilus > Limnephilus marmoratus. Next base: position 23,408,195 of record OU862919.1, on the reverse strand, counting down.
TGTAGAAGAATACGAAATTATTTTTTTACTTTTTAGTGCATTTTTTGAAGTCGTTTTTTGTTTTGTTAAAATTTTTGTTTATGTTCAAATCAAATTCTTATTTAGCAGCTGTTTACTATTTCACGACTTACTTTCAATGCATCAAAGTTAATTACAAAGCAGTCTTGTCGTTTTTTTAAATTTAATTGTTTAACTCATTTGTTCAATTTGAGATTTCAAAGTCAAAAAAAAACATTTTGTCGGGTTTCATAATATTATTTCGTTAATGAAATCAAGACCATTTTTTAAATACAACACAAATTCGTTTTGTTGAAATGTTTTGATTGTGTTGTTGATAAATGTTTCATGTAAATTTGCAAACACATAAAAAACCGTATAAAATTATGTAAACTCTTTAATGTGATTCAAGCATATTTTTGTAGATATTTGTTTACAGCTTAATTAATTGACTGGAAAATATTATAAACAAATACGTACATATTATTATCACACAAGACGAATTCTTGTACATTTTATTTGTTTATTAATTACTAGCTGACCCGGCCACGCGTTGCTGTGGCTAATAAAACACAACGTCATCTACTGGATGGTTATCCAACCTTTATAACCACCGCCGTCTTTGAGTTTATCGCGAAGAGACAGACGGATGCCGCGGAGGACTTTAATTTATAATACGTAGAGATGGTGTGAAAGATTATAATAATGTGCATGAAATGCTGACGTATTTAAGTTAATAAGGATTAATACTGTATCCGTCTAAATAACTTTTCAATTACCGCAATGTACGTGACTTTTTTTTAGAAGATAGAATGGGTATAGTAAGCTATCCGTAAAAGATAGGTATATGCCTTCGCGGACTTTTTTGTAGATCTATAAAAGAGGAATATCCCACCATGCATTGTTTTGTTATATCCCAAAAGGATTAGGTAGCGTTTTAGATGAAAGCTACCAAGCGGCTTGACTTTTTCCGACACTTCTAACAATTATCGTTATGTTTCAAACAATTTACACAAATCCTTGACAAATTACATACCTAAACCTTCCCAACGAAACACTCTATCTATTGGTGAAAACCATATGAAAATCCATTCAGTAGTTTTCGAGTTTATCGCGAACACACAGACAGACAGACAGACAGACGACGACGCGGTGGACTTTAATTTATAATATGTAGAGATAGAGAAGTTGTTCTTAACCAAGTAATGTTTTAGTGATTGTAGTAAAATTATTACAGTTTAGCCTTGTTGCTCTCTAAAAATGTTATTTCTGCTTTTCTTCGGTACAAAATAGGTTCCCCAAGTATCGCCGGAAATATAAACTTTAGCTTGCGATAAACCTAACAGAAAAAGCATTATGATAAAGGCAATACAAATTAGCAACCATTCTCAAAAGTTGGCTGTAATTTGCGCCAGTTATAGAGTTTTGAAAAGTAACTTAATTAATCAATTAACCCCAATTTCAAAAGTATTATAAAGAATTGATTTCCACTGATGACTAAAAGAAAATTTTATACAAAAATAAATATATTTAGGTAAAACAACTAATGTAGATTCTGACTATAAACGTTGTATATTGTCGCTAATTAAAAGTAAAAAACCGATTAAAAAATATTAAATACCGACAAATCAAAACGCATCTGATGTCACGTGACCCTGATCGCAGCTCTATTGCATATCATCGTGGAGAGATTGACAACTATTGTGTCGTCAATTAGTTTAAAATCGTTTGGAACAGTTTGCACTCAAAATCGATCTAATCGTTAACAAAATATTCCACAATGAAACATGCTTTAAAAAAATACTTGCATTTAAGATGAATATATACGTGAAATCCTATTTTGATTAATCTTTACGACGAATCGGCTTACAGTATGAACATCAAAAAATATGCTACGGATGAATCGAAACTTTTACTAGCTTTTCTATGTATTGGAATTTTAATAAAATTATTATTTACGTAACAAAAAATATAAGTGTAAACCACCAAAAAAATGTTTTTTCATGACTTAACTATGAAGTAATACAAGAAACAATTTTTTAAAAATACCCCTTTATGGCTAAGACTATTTTTGAGGTTTTCCATGTTCTGACTTTTGTTCGTTCTTATGAAATTATGCACAAAATAAATAAAAACCACTTTTTCGCTTACTAGCCGCGTGCAAAAAGTCGCTCGATTTTAAAATTTTGCAGGCACGAGATTCGAAATATTTCTAGCGTTTATATTCCTCTTAAAATAATACTTGTTAGATGTTGCATATAATGGTTAAAAATAATTATTCTGAGAATTGCACATAACACTTCGCAATCTAAAAAGCAAATCGCAAGGCGCTTTGGGGTCCTTAGGAATATAAAAAATCAATTGCATTTATTAATATTCTTACCGTGTCCCCTAGCGCATTGTGCAAGCTAAAACTGCATTCGTTGTCTGCACACAAATCGCCCAAACTGTTGCTTGATTTAAACCACGGATAGTTGTAATTTAAGAACACTATTAAATTTAGTATTAAAAAGAGTATTGACCCTGGCACATCAGAATCTGTTTTCTTATTGGAATATTCAAACACAAGAATAATCAATTTCAATTATTGACTGATTTTAAACTTGATTTTGTTTATCTGCAATGCTTTTATTTTGTAACTTTTTAAATTACTTTAATTTAAATAAATGAAGACAATACAAGCGAAAATCAATCGAAAATCTGGAAACAGAAAAATCAGAAAAACATAATGACACCTCTGGGACACGAACCCAGGACCTCTTGCTTACCTCTTCCTCTCATCCCAGAGGTGACAATATGTTTTTCTGATTTTTCTGTTTCCAGATTTTCCATTGAGTTTCGCTTATATTGTCTTCATTTATTTAAATATTATAATTTAAAAAAAAAAATAGAATACTTTAATTTATTTTTTCGTGCATATAATTAGACATAGTTACTTCCGGTTGACAGGAAGTAAATATTTGTGCATTTCGCACAAAACAATAATCATAAGGTACTCTAGTGGTAATACCGCTATTTTTACAACTGCGAGGTCTGGCGTTAATAAAATTCCACAGTTTTCTTTATCTGTAGATGTCAATTTGTTTCTTCTAGCAAGGTCAACTCCATCATGAGCTGTAGTTTTGACAGTTCATTTGTTGTGACCTTAGATGAGTTGATAGAATTAAGAAACATTATCGAGTGGTTTCGCTGAACTAGGTCGAGTGGACATACTTCAGCGGGCTGTTCATATAGCTATTTCATTCTTACACACATATTCATTGAATAAGTTAATAAGAGTTCTGGTGAAACCGAATGGTAACTCATAAATAATTCGACTTTTTAAAGACGGCTATTGGCTTTTTACAGTCAGTACCGCAAAACTAGCAAACTTTTGGCAAAAATAATATTGTTCCAATCTAGAAATAATAAGTGTTCCACGGTACGTATTTATATATCTTTACTTTCCCGGTTACCTCTTAGAACCGACTGAATTTAATTGTTAATTAGTATTTATTTATTGAATATAAATTAGAAGTTAAAACATGTTTGGAGGCGGGAATGAGTATCGCCTCCCGGGAACCATTTATTGGACAACTAACACCCCTGCTATAGGTCGTCCCGATTGGTTCGTTACGTTTGGTTACTTAGCAGGGGTGCCCGGGTTCATGGAGTGAGGTTTGTCTAGGTCTTGGCGAACAGTGCGCTTGGCCATCTACCGCGGGCAGGCCGGATCGGGAGAGATTGGTTGAGGGAGACCTTGACTAGACCTCTCGCACCGCAGTGGGATTCATACGTCCGTCACTCAATTGACCGCCAGATTCCTACCCACCCCTTATACCTTTTCCTTCCCAGAACTTCTTCTCCTTCCTTTCCCTAAAAAAAACCCTCCACACAGCGTCCTCACAGATGACGTAGGTCCTGAGGGCTTTTTTTCCTCAGGGCCTCCTACATCAGAGCTGATTTTTTTCCAATTTATATCTTAAATTGAATCTTATATTGTTAGAATGGGCTGGCTGTTTAGCTAAAAGCTAATTTTAGATGAACTATAAAAAAAATTGTGTGCAGTTCACACGCGGTAGAAGTGAAACCTTCAGAAAACTAAAGTAGACAAGAGTGGGAGACTACGAAGCACCGCACAAAGAGGAGACCGATTATTGTTCTCATTCTCTCATTTCAGGCTAAATCCTATAGACGTATGTGTTTGTCTCCTTTTAGTGTCGCTTTTCCGTTTCATCGAGTTTCAAATCACAACGGTGCTAAATAAGTTTTCACTTTAAAAAAATGCACAATATAAATCTAGTGTTTATTATTATAATGTTTGTATTAAATTAATTTCGCTGCTGATGGTCGTTAACGAGACACACATTTAGATTTAAAAACCTTTTACCCTGAGTAGGTATTATTTTTTGTTTATTCAATTATTTTTATATTTGCCAAAGAACTTTGAGCGTCTCCGATAGTGGCGCCAGCTTAGTCAGGGTCAGTGTCCCCCAACAGTACTAACAGCTAGCATTTTAGCCTCCGAGGGTATTAGCATATCGCTTTCTGTTTTTGGTTTTGTCAAAATCGACCCGAGTCTGTACCTACCGCTCCCCGCCTGCAGTGGCCGAGGCGTTGCATTTATCTAACAGCGACATGCAACCAACCTACATGCAGGTGGAAACTTTCTCCAAACTCGGCCAAAACTGCAACTGAATTTCGGTTGGTACCTAGCTTTTATTGAATACACACGGTAGCTAAACACAATGTCTAACATTAAAATAAATAGGTACTTACTGGGAGGTAATTTGTAAGAAAAGTAACGGTTCGTAACACTTAGTTCAGAGCATCAAAAATTTAAAAGTACTGCACTTGAGATTGGGGTTAAAAATACTCGTACGTACCTTCTAGACATGTGCGTTTTCAAAGGTTGTGCCTTTTTTATCTATAATATAAATATGAATCGCTGAATGTGTTGCTAAGCGCATAACTTTCGAACGACCGCACCAAATTGGATAATTCTTTTTTTTGTTTGTTCGTTATTGTCAGGACAAGGTTTTTATAAAACTTGGGGGAGCAGGACGCAGGAGAAAAAGGGGAGGCGGAAGGGGAACGGGACGAATGGGAAAGGACACTCAGGGAGAAACAATTTCTTTATTAAATGGCATAGCAACGCGTGCCGGGACCAGCTAGTATTGGAATATTTGTAAGTTTGGCTGTAATGTTTTAACTGTGTTATCTGGAGGAATACGAATAAATTAGTGTTTTTCTTTATAAATTTCATCAAAAATATTAATTGAAGTAATAACTAATTTAGCACCATTATGATTTGAAACTCGGTGAAACGAAAAAGAGCGACAATAAAAAGAGACAAACACATGCATCTATAGGATTTAATCTGCGAGAGAATGAGATAGTATAATCGGCCTCCTCTTTATGCGGTGCTTCGTAATCTCCCTACTTTTGTCTACTTTAGTTTTCTGATGGTTTTACTTCTACCGCGTGTGAATTGCACACTCTGCTTCTGTCTGTAACTCTGGTCCAATTAACTTTATAACTCGTATTTGCTCTGAATGTAGGTGAAATTTTCAAAATTGGAACTGCTTTTAATAAATCGGTGTATCGATGTGATACCTACCTATTATATCCACGGGTACTTAATATTTTATTTGTCTTTTTTTCAAATCGAAATTATAACATCCCGTGATTTTTACAGGTCTGCGCCAGTTTACATATGAACATGATATCACTATATAATCTTTAAACTACTGTACGGAAGCAGATGGTTCAACTCCCGTCGAAGTGCACAATAATTTTTCCGTAGTTTACCGTGAAAATTAATATTTTCAAGAAAATATTCCAAACGGATTCATACTAGATTCACGTTTGATTTTACAATAGTCAATTTTTCAATATAACGCGCGTGGTAAAATCTTATTAATGAAATTAAAATAATATGGAACCATACCTGTACCTGGAATGGAATTTGATTACTTAAATCTAATTTTGCAATAGTTAAATGGAGTTTTCAGACTTTACCAGGGTGCTGGCACGTATTCCTATACCCGTTAGGTACATTTATGAACTAATCACATTAGCTTTAAATATTATAATTTTGACGTGAAGGGGCGGGTCGCGGACAAAACGTCGAATTTGATTGGCCCATACTCCGGTAAGGGGAATTTTTGAAACGCTGAGAAGACCGTTTCAAAGAAAGGTAATTTGAGCAAAGTGAATAACAGCATTAATTTGTTCGATAAAATACGTTGTTTTTGTTGAATACTTTAAAATATCATGTAATACAATTATTATTATATTCCCCTATTTATTCAACATAGCGTAGCGCGACATAATGATATATATATTATTTTTAATTAATTTTTAAAAAATCGTAGGTTTTTAAGACGATTTTTTCTTACAAAGGCCGAGAGTTTCTTCGATTTTTTTTTAATTTCTTTTTTTTATGTGTACCGCACAAGAGTTCCAACAATGGCATCCCCAAATTAGGGGAGGTTGGATGAAACAGGAGAAGGGGCATAGGAAGGTTTGGAAGTGTCTGGCAATTCAGATCTGGTAGATCAAACACGACTAATATTACCATTTCTACATTTTGATTCTTATAAGTGGTTTTTCAGCTTGGCAATACATATTAAGAGGATATACAGGGTGTTAAGGAAAGTTGACTTGCTTTAACTGGTTAATGCTGATATTATTTGAAGTAAAAATTGTACATGAAATTTTGGTCTCCGGTGACTTTTAAAAATTTTTTTTTTCAAAACCAAACACGCAAAAATTCTTCAACATGTCATAACTGGTCATTCAGCCGAGTAACCGCCGAACCCCTCACACCGCCGAACCCCTCACCCCGACCTTAACTGACCAATTACTTCTGATTTAAAAAAATATATATATATGTATATAAACATAAAAAATATCACCGGAAACCAAAATTTCATTTTACAGACAGTTCAAGCACGCCCCTTAAAATCCTTTTTATACCACTCTTTAAAGCAAAAACATAGTACTGTAAAACCACAACCTTTTTCTGTTGTTTTGCTGAAACCGTTTAAATGCCATTGTAAACTTGTTTAAATAATAATTTCTCTCGGGTTGTTTTGTTTAGCAACGGTCCTTTATAATCCAAAAGATTACCATGTCACTTCTCGACTCGCACAAAAGTGCATGCGTCATTTTTTCACAATGCAAATTCTTTGTGCATCTTCAAGGATTTCACATTTTGAAAGTTTTCGTTCTTGAGCTGATTATTTGACGCATTTTAAAGAAAATGTCTTTTTATTTGGTTTAGTTGGTGGTGGATTAATGGCCGTTTTACACCATCTCTTTTTAAGCCCGATTCGACTTAGAGTCCAAAGTTAAAGTTTTTCGTTTAACGCGATCGCTATTTTCATCTCTATTTTCATGTCTACGATTTCAGTTGGCATCACAACAAACAGCATGGTTCATGTGTTGTTTACAGTTACGACAATTGAAATCGTATATATGAAAATAGAGATGAAGATAGCGATCGCGCAGAGCGAAAAATGTTGAATTTGGTCTCTAATTGAAATCGGGCTGAAAAAAGAAATGGTAAGAGGTGTAAAATGGCCATAAGTTGTGTATTCCTATAGTGAACGTTATTTTATGTTAATTATGAAAATGTCTGTTGTAAAGCTTTAGGGAAAATATTCACCTTCTAAAATGGTTTCGCAATATCCTGCAAAATACCATTTAATCGACGAGTATCTACCAAATTCTTAGATTAAATAAAATATTTTTAAGAATTGGCAAAAACTCGAAAATACAGCTTTGCTAACTGAGCATAAATATACTTTTGAATGTAGCTATTACTTTGTGGTTATCCATTATAGAAAAATGAAATAATTCAACTTTGTATAAACCACTTATATGATGCGCAAATCCGACCGGTTTCGGAACAAACGTTCCTTCATCAGGGAAAGCTTATACTAATTTGACAGTTTCGAACAATGTTTTATTATGGTAGGGGTGGAGCCGTTGCTAAGTTAATAATGTAGATTGGGTGGGTAGGTATTAGTGTAGAGTGGGTGGGTAGGGGAACAAATCCATGATTGGGCTATATGACAATATTTTTTGTTTGTTGATAATAGATTCATTATTTTTAAGGGATTTTTTTTAATTTCTAAGACTTCTAAGTTATCTAAACGTTTTCCTTTATGATTAATATGAAGAATATTTATCCCTGTATTTTTTTCAAAACTATGGTTATTTTCAATGATATGGTTAGCAAACTCAGAAAAATTATTATTATTAAGACACCTTAAATGTTCTTTGATTCTGATTTCAAAATTACGAGTTGTTTTTCCAATATAAAATGAGGGACAATCATTGCATTTGAGTTATATATTCCTGAATTAGTCAATTTATGGTCTTTATCTTTAGTATTTCTCAAAAAATTAGCGATATTATTTCTTCTATAAAACGCTGGCTTAACCCATTGGCTACAAACCCCGGCAGCCTGCCGGGTGTGCAACTCAGGTACTTAACCACAAACCCCGGCACGCTGACGGGCTAGAGTAGGTCCGTCAAAAAACGGAAAACGAGCACAATAGTGACATTATTAAATAAAATTTTAAATGCCGAACGCTCTGTAGGTAATTAATCATTAATTTCATAGAATTGGCAATAATACGTTTCTTAAGTTTTTTCCCTGATATTTGTGTTCCAAGTTTTGTATGCAGTCAGCCGCCATTTAATTTCTTCAAAATTGCGAGTGGTTCTAGGCTTTTGGTAGTGACCCTGAACGTCCCTGATTGCTTTGAGGACTATCATATACAATTATTTGATTAGTTATTAGTATACATGTATATAAAAATCAAAAAAATTTATTGTTCGATTTATGAATATTATGTTTTTTGTAACTCTTTTAATAAAAATTTGGAAATAAACTTACGAAAAAAGAGAAGGTTATATTTGTATCCTTATTTACACATAAGTATTTTAATTTTTCTAAAATATTATTTTTTGTGTTTTTCTTTACCTTAATTCAATATGTAAACAAATCTAAAGAAATTAATTCATTTGAATATATGGTTCAAAAGTAACAATAGATTTAGTACACCAATGCAGGTTTTCAATTTTTGGTACAAAATTAATTCAGTGGTGAAGGCCAACTTTTTAGCTCATTAATTCTGTGGCCAATGGGTTAATATTAGAAGGGAGATTTTTGCAACATTGAACTGAAAAATTATTAATATACAAAATTTTACGCCATTCTTTATCATTAATATTATTAGAATTGTATAGATATTTATTTTTTGAAATTTTGATAAGTTTTTTATTTAGGATGTTATCAATTCATTTTGGTTCATATCCGTTATTTATAGCAATTTATAAATATGTTTTTAATCGATTTTCCTTTCATTTTTAATTTTTTAATCGACTTTCGAAAAATCCCTTATCCTTAATATGTAATATTTTCCGCTTAAGGTGATGATAGTGGAAGTTTTTCAAATATCGCGACGTTATTAGTAACAGGTGGTTTGTATTAATTTAAACCTATTTCTTAGCTTATCAATTGACAACATAACACAGAACGAATTTAATTGTAGCATCGCAGACATATATTAATAATTTATGTTACATTTGACATTGAGCCACTTTAGCTGCTGATAGTGCTGAATGGTCTTTCCATATCTAGAGGTTAGTATTAATAATATGCAGAAATCGGGTTTGGTTGCATTAGATATGCGAACTAGCGAAGTAACGTAGACTGGCGTGCTAGCTAATTTGTTAGTCGTATTCAAATTAGTAAAAATAATTATAGCGTATCTTCACGTGCACTTCTTCGTTGTTATTATAAAACTGTGGACGGATCTACTATCGGGTCACCCTCGACTTCTTATATTATTCACTTCCGCGTAATACATATATATTTTCCTGGCACTCTATATACATTCTAAGCGTCACTTTCTTAAGGGCCTTACTTAAAGGGCTTACATCCAAAAATGCTGAAAAGCGTGATGAAAAATCTATTAAAATTATGTACTTTTTGTAATTATTTTTTTATCATAATTATTTATAATTTTTCAATAATGTCTAAGCAAAATAAATCTGCAAAACAAATCTGAAATATATTAATTTGTAAGACCGTAAATAGATAGACAAAATAGAGAAATTTTCGTCATAAATAAGTGTTCGGATATTTTTTTAAATGATTTTATTTTAACTAAAATTAAAAATTTTAAATATGCGTTTACTAGATAACGTATTGATTTACAATAATGTATGATTACATGATATGAAATAAGTCTTGTAAAATAAGATTTTTCGTTTGAAAATTTAACAAATCTGCCAACGACCTTTGGTATAAATATATTATACTAAAAATAAACATTTTTTCCCAAAATTTAAAACATGCGTTTACTAGATAAAAGAACAATCTTTCGAAATCAATTTATATTTTTTGTGGAAAAGACTCAATACGTCTAAAATTTCATTTAAAACTGACATATTTCCGGTTTTCTCTGGTTATACCCTCTCAAACTTGTACACTACGCTTTCTTCAGTCCCATATTATTTCCCCATCTCCACATTTTTAACACGGTGCTTTCTGAGTTTACCGCACGCACGTCTCATAGTTCTCATTTCTTTGGGTTGGTATCAAAAGTCCATTGTTATTTCTGAAAGCTAAATAATTGCAATTTTCTTATTTAAAAGGATAATTTAAAAAATTAAATATGTTAGCCAATTTTAACTTGTAATATTTAATCAAACCAAACCCTGTTCTGTAATATTCAAAGCATTTTGACCAAATAACCGTGGTGTTAGTTGATTGCGATATTTGACACCTTTTCCCAAATGTTATTTTGGGGTCACCAATATAATAAAGTTGTAATGGGTTATGGCCTCAATTATTGTATTTTTACATTTTCTCACTGCATTTGGAGGTCGTTGTGCAACTGGCTGGCGGTAATGCAACTGCGGGAGGCACCGTTTCACTGCAGCGGCCTTTCAAATGCAAACATTGAACAAAACAAACAAACCAGTAAAGGCAAATCATTTTAAAGTGTTTTGCCTGAACTTGCCCCGTTATGCTTAACTTTTATAAATTAAAATTACAGAAACTGTCACATTCATTTTCAACATTTTTTTACTTACCAGGTACTTTTAGTACGTTACCAGAGTGGAAGATACCCATTATCTACCAGTAGGGAATGCAATCTCGACTCGAGATCGTAAATTCGAGATCTCGCGAGATTAGAAATTACAATCTTTTAATTTCGTTAATTAAAAGGAAATATTATTTGAAAGAAAACAAAAACTTTTATCCTTTAATATTAGTTACTAAATAATTAACAGGTTTTTTTTTAAATTAAAATAATCAAAAAAATATAGCTTAAGGAGATTAGAATGTAATTACGGGTGATTTTGAAGGTAACTTCTTAAAGAACAAAGTATATAAAGGGTGTTATCTACTAAACGGCATCTAATGTCCTGAAACTGCCCTCTTCGACTCAACACTGGTTTGCAGCAGCGTGACAAAGCAGTTATATGAAACTTTAATCCAGATGTCCATTCATCCAAAGAGACTGTAAACCTGTAGTCTTCATTCTTCAACTTTAGAAGATCCGTCGCTAATATTCGTAAATAGTCGGGATAGTTTTCTTTCTTCGATCGACACTCCCGCCCGACCGTCAGTCAATCAGCGCACCACTCGCGCCCCGAGTGGACTTTGGTAGCGTCGCTGTCGATCTCGAACGGGATCTCGTCATATTATGCTTCGAGATTGATCCCGAAAAATGTCACGAGATCTCGCGAGATCGAGATCCCGCGAGATCGGGATTGCGTTCCCTACCTACTAAATACCGCCCAACCGACAGACTGCAATTCACAATCTAAAGTTGCTTGAAATGGCTTCAGTCGTGTTTGGTGAACAAATCTGAAAAACAAGGTATTTCCTAGCTATTATCTCATTTCCTTGAAATTGGGGCGGCCATAGTCTCATTGACTCCCGACGTTGTGACTATTGTGCGCTTTTCACATCTAAAACATTTTTTTTAACAGATAATAATTTCGTGTTCAATTCTCTCAGCCTAACCCTGCCGCGAAATGCCGAGCTGGCAGTTTTTAATCTAAATCATAAAAATCACGCTTTACTACTAAAATTAAGCCGCACTTCATCGCTGTCCGTACTGTTCAAAAATATTCAAATAAAGTTGACCTTTACTGAGCAGTTGCACTTCAGATGCATTTTTCATTTTGCAACGTCCTTTGTGCCTCATTACGACTGTACGAGGTTTATATTACGCTGAAGGTCCACCACTTGCATTTATGTGTGTCACTGGTACATATGATTTAATTCCTTTTACTAAGTGCATTAATTTATACAAAACTAAACTACCTACGTGGTTTACAACACTTCAATATAAACGCGTTTTATAAAAATTACGTAATAAATTATTATTAATTATTTTAAATCTTTTATACACTTATATATTTACATTAACTCCACACAGGAGGCTTTAAGGAAAATAAATCCCTCGGGTCCTAAGTTATTTTTGGGGACGCTGCGGATAGTCTTTTTAGAAAAGGAAGAAGAGGAAGTTCAGGGAATGGAAAAGACATGAGGGGTGGGTAGGAATCTGGGGATCAGTGTGACCAGGAGTGGCGGGCATATAAATCTAAGGGTCGACCGAGATCTCGGTCTCGGTCTCGGTCTCGGTATTCTCGGCTACAAATTCTACCGAGAACTCTGTCTCGGTTCTCGGTGAAAAATCTCCGAGGTTCTCGACCATAACCAAGACCGTTGTAAGTAGGTACGGTGTAGGATAATAGAATTCAAATCCACCGCGCGCATGCACATTATCGATTGTGACACTCTTTGAAGGATGTAAACGCAGAAAATTTGCTTTTTATGTGCTAAAACATCATGTTGTTTAATTTTGGTTATTAAAACTATTTAAAACCAATTATTATTTCATTCTTAAATATACTATATTATGCAAAAATAGCGCATTTACATTTTTATTCTCAATTTATCTATTCTCGGTCTCGGTCGAGATTTTAATTTATTCTATGTCTCGGTCTCGGCCGAGAACAAAAAACCTGTCACGGTCGACCCTTATATAAATCCATCCCCCCCGCTTCGGAAGAATGCAATGTTCCGAGAGAGTCCTGCTGGAGACATCAAAAGGTCTCCTTCAACCATAGAAAAGTCTAAATACTCCGTGTTATTTTATTAGGAAACATTGAACGTTATGTTACATTATTATAGGTGAATAACATTACACGAAAACCTTCCTACATTACTCAGAAATAGAAATTTTAAAGTATCTAATTGCTAATGTGAGATTTATTATGTGTTTTTCACGTTTATGTCCGGAAGATGTGGTAAAACATCGTACGAACGTTTTACCAGTAAAGCTACCGATAATAATGCAAGGCCGATGTAAGCATAACGGAAAAGATTAAGAAGGGGACGACTAAATGGCTTGCACTTGGACGTGTTGGGCAAGCGAATGGAAAAAGAAACACTTTCAGTGTAGATGGATGTAAAAAGAATTCGTATGTGGGGGGGGAAGACAAAATAAAAATTATCGAATGGTTGTGAATTAAGCTAAGAATATGTGTTAGAACATATTCTAATATCTTTGGTTTGAACAGAGTTTTCTAGCTTTGAATCATCTCTGAGACAAACTGCACAGAATCCCAAATGCTCCCGTCTGAAGCCAGTGAGACATCTCAAATAGGGGTAGGTTGTAGGGCTGAAGGTAATGGGGAGGGGAAGGAGGTGGGGCAAAAGATGGTGGGGAAGCACGTGGCATTCAGATCTGTCCATCAAATACAGCTAAAATCATTTTAAATGACGTTTCAGTCTGAACGGTGGTCTTACACCAGGGCGATGCTGATATATAGTATCTTCCACTCCGGAACGTGCCGCAGATATATTATTTATTATTTTAAATGATTCATATAAAATTTACTTGCGCACGCCTGGATTCGAACACTCGACCTTCCATTAATCGAGAGCCCTACCCCTTGATCACGTTGACAGTCAAAACTCACTCCTGCGGTAATGGCTAGATAGTTTTTAGAATTATGACTTCATAAAAACCAAATAACCTAGAACCATTCAATAATAAATACCAATAAAAATTAAGCAAAAGGTCTGCTGGTGCATGGCAATTCATTCAACAGAAGCACTTAATTGCAACGAATTTTAGCAACAGTATTGGTGAATTTGGCATGCACTACACATGCGTTCCTTATGTCTTATTAGTTTGATCGCATGAGACTCGTATGGCCAGTGTGTTTGACAGTGTACTACTGCTCACGTACTGAGGGCAAGGAGATGTTAGTTATGTGCACTGCTGAAAGAACTATAGAAGATGTTTTTTCATGTAACCATGCCGATTCTGAACACGTGTTTCACCGGGCCTCTCAACAACGTTAGGAGAGTTACTCGAGTGGTGTTACAGTTTACGTCGTGGTCTATGTAGGTATACTGTATCGAAGTGAAATGGAAAATTAATACATTTCAAAGAGTTATTTAAGAAATTTTCCTTTAATTCATCTTTAAGGACAAGTTTTTATCATATTTGGGTGCTCTATAAAAGCTCCACGAGAGGTTCGGAAAAATTATTATGCAATTAGTTTTTGTGTCACTTTTTTAATACTTCTTTTCTTTTTACCTTTTTTCTTAAGAAAGATAATAGATTGTTTTCTTCCCGTGGACTCCTCCACTCCTAACGATTCTGCCCTGCGGGCAACGACGCCAGTGATTGGTGATCTTCCTCTACTTCTACTGTGAAACACTTTGCCAGTGACTATTAGTATATAAGTTGGAGTCCTCGGTTTGGTGAGCAACGTGCCCAAAGTATCCTAAAATACGTTGTAGGCAGATAGTTGAGAACCTATTGTGGATGCCTAGCTCTTCTAGAATGGAAACCTTTTGGCGCCTGACTATCCATGGAATCCAGCGCATTTTTCTCCAGGACCAGATTTCAAGAGTGTGTTTCCGCTTTCTTTCGCTCGCCTGAACGAGAACATCTAGGTGACTTGGTGGTCTTTGTTATGCCTCTGTCACTTCATATCATTTGCATTTTACTCATGGCTTTTACATGACCTTGCATTATCATGCACATACACGTAAATTTCAAGTCATGTGTATTTCGGTGAATTCGAAAATCTATTGTAAAACTCATTCAATGAATTATTTATTAATTTTCAATGCTCTGATGGGCTTTTACATGACAAGTTTATAATACAGAGACAGTTTTTAAATAAAAAGATAAACTCTAAAAATATAAAAATATAACTAGTAAACATCATTATGAAAGGTAGGTATACAGATAAATTTAAGGAAAGATAGTGCATTACAATAAAAGAGAAAGTTTCTAAGTTGTAAATGGCATAGAAATAAACTAGTTGGTACGTTAGTAATTACAAAATTTACAAGTGGCTGATTAAATTTGATGAATAATACATGACGAAATGCAAAATACATAAAAAGAAAACCGTAACATGTTTTTACATTGTAGATTAATATAGAAATACACAAATATTTGCAATAGACCTTATGTGATGGTACTTGTCCTGATCCATGATATATGCAATATTGTTCAGATATTTCTTGAATAATGATAAACTTGTATTAAATACATCGATATTTGAGGTGAATTTGTTCCCTAGTGTGTGTAGTCGAGAAATTGGTGCATGTATATGGTAGTTGGTTACAGAATTATTGTTGCAGAATAATATGTTTTGCCTTGTTTCTCGATTAGGTACTTTGAAATCAATGAGATGCAGGAGTTCGCAACAATCTAATTAGGAGTGAATAATTTTAAACAAAAAAGTTAGTTCGTTTATTTTTCTTCTATTTTCTAGGGAATGCAATTTAAGTGTATTTAGTAAAGATGTGTAGTTGATGGTTTGAATAGGTATGAAAATGAAAATTATATAAAAAAAAATTATAGATAAAGACTATTCTTTTTAATCAACAATTTAGTTCCAACGCTGCATCCTATACAGTCATATTATGGAGGGTTATTTGTTCATGTCGCTCAGTGAATTTTATATTCAGGACATTGTTGCACATTTGTACATAGCGTTTAGGTAGCTTCGGGAGGTGAAAATGTATGCATTCATGCTGAAATGTTTAGCCTCTAACAAAACACGCTGTCTAGCGGTTGGAGAGTTAAAAACACACACTTCGCACTGTCTGCCTTGTGAAGTAAGCAGATAATGTATTGCATTTCTAATTTCAAATGAAAACGAAGTAATTCTTTCACTTTATGAATTTAAAAAAACATTTCTAATGTTTATTATAACACTCAAATTAGATCAATCATCAAGGTCATTCAAATAAATATGTGGAATTATCTAAAAATGCATTTAATCCTAGGGTTTACCCTATATTTACAGTATTGGAGAAATTTTCGTTTAATTTATCTTAGCCCTACTAGATTAGTTAAAGAAAAAATAAAATGTCAATTTTTCAAGTATGGTATTGTCTACGTGAATAACCCGATAGGTGATCCCGCGACAGATGGACCCGCGAAATTATAATTATTATGATGTTATAATTTTTTACGCATTTTTTAGCTATTTCAAACCTAAAGTCGACTTCATAATTACCTTTAATAGTGAGTGGGTAAGGATATCAAACGAATTTATTACTTTACTTATACGAAGAACAAAACCAAGCTTTTTATACGACGAATGAATGAATGATTGAGTCGGTGAGCTTATTAAATTAAGTTTGCTGTCAAGGTAAACGTCAAGATTTTTACAGTGTCGTTGTGGAGTGAATAAGAATACTTAACTATATGTTATACAGTATATAGACAAATAGTTTTATCCTTGGTGCATTTGAATTAAAATACGTTTTGTACTTTTGTAATTCGGCGGCACACCCCTTCGAGGATACTTTGTTATATTTTGTTTAAGTAGGTTTGCCGTATTTTCCCTAAACATTAACTGTCATGGAATCGTCTACGTGATAGCTTTTAAAAAAAATGTTCATGGAAGTTTCTTTTCAGACCCTAGGATTTAATTTTGAGAATGTACATAGGTAGTAAGTAGGTATTAGTGATGAGACCATCTAAAGTGATGTGGAACGTCCAAACCCAAAAAATCTCAATCTGGGAAAAAAAAACTCGCTGGGGGACACTGCCACCTAAGGATACAATTGTTACATAAAAGTATTTGTAACAAGGTGTGTGCACCCTCTTATACACACTTTATTTATGGTTTCGGTGTGTGGTTTTTCTAGTGCTTGCCCATTGACATTTGGGCATTGGTAATATTACGAGCCCTGCAATATTTTGGAATGCAACAGATGTTGATCCTGGACAGATTCAAAATGAGCAGATTTGAAAAGAAAGCACGCCATTATTTGTGCAGCAGCCGAGAGCTCAGGGCGGTCCTCTCGACCGCAATACGACGGATCTTTTTTGAAGACCGCTACGATCGTGATTGTGAATTTCGGACGTCAATACTCGCTATCTTGGGAGCTGACTGGAAGTCATCCTGGGGGGATGATTGGCATCGAGAATCATCCGCCTTTCCTGTTTCTGTAAGGTCCTTTTGGCTGGGAGCCATTTCTCTGGAGTCCTGCCCTTCTCACGAAGTGAGATTCGTTTCACAAAAGAAGATTTCATCATGCGTCATTTCAACTTACCACGGTATCAAAATGAACTATTTAAAACTAAGCAAGCCCAAGCCAGACATCCTTAGTTTCAGGATGTCACCTTTTAGTCTAATATATATTTTTGAATTTTTAATACCTTCTTTTCTCTGAAAAGCATTAACCTATTCCTTACATCTGCCATGCGAGTCATTTTTGCCCATAATAATTTACCTTACATTGTTGCCACCTCATCCCCGGTAACAGTTGTTGTAAGATGATAATAAGGATATAGGTATTCTGAGGATGATGAAGATAGGCCTATTCATCTATGGTGCCAATGTCCCGCCACGGTATGGCACAATGGGCCTATGACCTGAGTGCTTACGGAAGCTATGCAGACCGTCTCCAAACCAAAAGGAAAAATATTCAAATGAAAGTAAACACGTCCTTACTCATTTCCGTTGCTGAACGCACCATAAAATGGAGTTACGTAAAATTGAAACCATTTCTTCGTGGTCATTTTTTAACCTAGCCTACTTAAAATGAGTCACAACTATACGCAGCCGGTGGAATTTTAACATCCAATTATCCGGGTAAGGGTTTTGGACAACGAGGAGGTTGGGAATTACATGGCTATTCAGATTTAGTGATTGAACACGACTAATGCCATTTCAATCAACATTGTTTTGGTTCTTAATGATGAAATTTCACCAGGACGATACCATATACCGATTATTATTTTTTAGGTAGCCGGTCCGACTAAAAAAATTTTAGTAAGTTCCTACCTAAATGATGGTTATTTAAGAGGGCATTACCAGAGAAAACCGGAAATACGTCATTTTCAAAAAAGTTTTTAGACGTATTGACTCTTTTCCACAAAAAATTATAAATGGATTTCGAAAGATTGTTCTTTTATCTAGCATTCGTATGTAATAAATTTTGAGAAAATTTTTTAATTTTTAGTATAAAAAGGTTATTCCATAGGTCGTTGGCAGATTTGTTCAATTTTCATAAAAGTTTTTGTATTATACCACACCCATTTCAAATAATAAAATCATGCAGTAAAATAAATCAATACATTATCTAGCAAACGTATGTTTTAGAATTTTAATTTTAGTTTCAATAAAATCATTAAATAATATGTACTTACATGTGTTTCTTGGCGAAAATTGGTCCGTTTGTGTATTTATTTGCGCACTTACAAACTAATATATTTCAGATTTTTTTAACATTCTTATTAAATTTAGACATTATTGAAAAATAATAAATACTTTTAATCAAAAAATAACTACAAAAAGTACACTATTTTAATAGTTTTATCATCACGCCTTTCAGCATTTTTGGATGAAGGTATAAATTAAAGCTAATTTGAATTCGATATTGAGTTATAATTTTAAAAAGCTGGTACGCAGAATAATTAATCTTTCTCGTTGTAACCGCCCTGCACAATCGTAAGAACAACTTTCGACGAAATGTGGATTTTCGTCCGCTGGCTGGTTAAACGCTCTTAAGGTTATACATAATATGATTTTTTTTTAAGAAAAACAAATCTTTCCGAGTTTTGAATAACCTGACAAAAATTTGAAAATCTGCTCCTCACCTAACAGTAAACGAAAAATGTTGTTTGTGTTGTGATGGAGGACTTAGCCAGCCAAGGAATTGAACTCACGACACCTGGGTGGGATTCAGAATTCAGACGCTATTCCAACTCGGCCACCGACCGGTCTACTATTATATAATATTTTTATATGTGGTTAAAAAAAATCATTTACAGAAAATTAATTAATAATAATTTCATTTAGTGTAACATATAACTATATGTTATTATGGTTTCGTCATTTGTCAATTTATGCGTTAACGTATTTAGATACGTTTTTAGATTTTCACGGCCAAAAGTATTTTCGTTATTTGTTTTTGGGGTGTTATGCCGTGTTGCGCTACCTCCTTCTTTGCACATCACACATCTGCCTGATCTGCTGCAAGCCTGCCTGATGATGGACACTGCAACGCTGTCCGAAACGTTGGCTAAAGAAGGAGGTAGCGCAACATGGCATAACACCCCAAAAACAAATAACGAAAACACAATTAATTTTATTAAAATACAATTAGTATTTAGTTCACATTTTCAGTGTTCTTTGAAATCTTTTAAATTGTTATTAATATTTTTGAAAATTTCGCAAAATGTATGAAAAAAATACTCCACGATATTTATAATAGATATGCACCATTTTGTCTTGCTTTTACATTTTTAAGTTGGTGTAATTGTTGTTTGCCTAATATTTATTTTATTTCTTAGATGGTGCAGTTTTCTTTAGAATGTTATCTTTGTAAATTTAGAAATGTTGCGTAGTGGAAGTATAATGCATTTAGTTGTCTATCTTTCTTCTAAATTCTTCAATTATGTAAGTATAATTGTTTTTAATATTAATGTTTGGGCTATGAAAACGGTTGTACGTTTTTTTTTGTAAGTTCAACCCCATCCTATAATGCCATATTTTTTAATTGATTGGCAGAAGGCCAAGTAATCATTATGAGTAAACTCTATTTAGAATATGTCTTATATATTTAAAGATATGTTAGTTCCCTTACTCTGTCATTGATTACATTATAATATTTTATATCTTGCTATTTCAACCATTTCCTTGATAGACATAGAGTAATTCCCCACATAGTTAATATAATACATGAATTTTCCTTGTACAGTCATTTTAATTCATTAGTAATCCAAATATCATGACCTGCGTTTAGGGACACCGAATAATTCTTCGAATTAGAATATTTCTGCTTTGAATACAAATTTGTCTATGGTTATTTAGGATCCGTTCTGACCACACAAATGTAAACAAGGATATCTATGAATTAATTAAGTCCAGTCTATTGTCCTTTTCCACCGACATTTAACGCTGTTTGTATTGAATTGGTCACATATTTGTTGTGACTTGAATTTTAATTGAATAATTATTGTAATGCTGTTAAAATAATATTGTTCGAGTTAGTAAGCTATTTAGGATAGATTTATTTAATTGTATTTAGTTCGATTATTTATGAATGGGATTTATAAATAAATTAATGATTTTGAATTAGAATTAATGGATTTGCATTATGGCTCTAAATAGAATATATATATACGCAGTTGCAATCCTAGTTAAATCAAATATTCGAACCAGAAATAATAATCGATTATTCCAAAAAAAATCTCAAAATATGGAAAAAATATATTTTATGTAAATTACGCACGAGAGTCCCAACTGCTCCCAATCGCCTGGAGTCAGTGAGATTGTGACATCAGAAGTCGGGTATACATAGTGAGGCTAAAGGTAGTGAGGAGGGGAAAGGAGATTTGGAAGGAGATGGATAAGAGGAAGGTGGGGAGACCGGTCAATGGCTGAGTTGGCATCGCCTCTGGATCCCTCTCGGCTGGCTAAGTCCTCCACCACATTCACCAGCAACATTCACCGCTTATCAGGATATTTTTGGCAGGTTATTCGTAATTCAGGAATGTTTGTCTTTCTTTTAAAAAAATCCTAAAACCGGCTATTCAGTTTTGGTCACTCAGCACGGCTAAACCCACACAAATATGGTTTTCAGCTGAAAGTGCATACTGAGTGAGAAGTGTGATTTTCTTTATTTACGAGGGAAAATTTGTATTAAGTACGTAAAAAAAAGATTAAAAAAAAACTGAATTAAAACGTTTATATTTCGTGAAAAGAGAAACTCCAGATAAATTTTTACTGGAACAGCAAAAAATGAGTCATCTTCCTTTGTCCTCTCTTCAAAAGAAATCGTTGAGGTAAACCACCTTCGTTTATTATTTCATCTTCGACTCCGTCATTTTTATGCATAACTTTATGAACCAGAGTTGCAGCAAAGTGCAAACAGTTATTTTTAGAAATGTGCTGAAAAAAATATGAGTTTATGCTTTTTGGACCAGCCAAGAGTTGAAATGTTATGCAGCTCAAATCATGCACTAATGACTAAGCCGGCTGTTTTAAAAATGCATTGGAAGTTGTGACCTGATTGAAGATTTTTTTCTAGTACTTTTGGGTAAATAACGCATTCTCCAAGAAGAGATTATTTGAGGGGCATTAAACCAAAGCCGTCTCTATCCATTAAATATCCAGCATTTAAAAAACGATTTTCATATTAGGCAATTGAAAAGAAGAAAATAATAATAAATCTTAACCAACATATGAAAAAGAACAAGAAAAATAAAACAGTACGGTCGCAACTGAGACTAGTGCCCCAACCAACTCGCCATTGATACTTCATATTTTTAAGTAATTTTTATCAATCTCGTAATATTTCAAATTCAGAATTAACAATTTTATCTTCGACTAATTTTTTTCCCCATATTGAGGTTGAAGAAAGTGGGGAGTGGAATGAAGAAGAGAAAGATTGATGGGATAATGCTAGGCTGTAAGATATAATTACAAATAAATAAAGAAAGAGCCTCTGACGTCACCCGACCCCCATCGCAGCGCCATTGCGGAGCATTTTGAAGAGATTGACAACTCTTGTGACGTCATCCGGTTTAAATCGTATGGAACACTTTACACCTCGCATCTTTTTCCGGAGAAAAAAATCCAAAATTTATCCTGCGATGAAAACGATTTTTTTTTTAAATTTTATTTGAATGTTGATTATACATAATTACGAGGGTCAGTCAACATGTAATGCCTCCTGTTTTTTCTATTTAAAGTTAGTTAAGTGAAAATTTTGAATTTGGTGCTATTCCTCAAACCTTCTTCTACAATCTGCTGTAGTAGTTACTTGTTGCGTCAACAGGTGGCAGCAGTGCAGTCGCTTGCAAAATGGTCGACATCGATGTTCGTAATGAATAGCATTCTGTGATTGATTCTTGACTGTAGAATGTGAAACGCAAAAATTCACATTCCTGAAAGACCGAAAAATGTGAATCATAATGCAACAGTGGACGTTAGCACTGCTAGACGATGGGTTCGATACTGTAACAAAGCCGAAGGATAAACACCGCTGGCTGAGGAAAAGCGGAGCGGCGCAGGCCGTTGATTGCAGCGATTGCATTCCTTCGTGGTGACCCCAGATAACTAAAGATATCGCTTTCTCTCCCTTAGTAAAGGCAGTGTGATGACGATTATTCGACAACTGATTTTTCAACAAAAGTTTTGCAAGGTGAGTACCAAGAAACTTAACCGGCCAGAATAAAGAAACAGGAAAAACAATGCCCTCACAACACTTGCAGCTCTTAGTTTCAGGAAAAAATTGTGACCGGAGACGAAAAATGGGTTCATTTTTTTTAACCTTAAAAGATGGTGTTCTGGATATGATCGTGCTTTTTACAACACTGTGGTACATGACCTTGTTAAAAGATTGACAAAAGCTGTGGAAATGGACGGAGAATATATTGAAAAGTAACAAATTAATCGTCAATAGTGTGGTTTTCGACCCCTGAAATTGCATTTTTTATTTCTTTATAATAAAAGGAGAAAAAAAAGGAGGCATTACTTATTGACTGGCCCTGGTATAAATAATAGTTCTGTTAACAGTAGACGTCGCGCCCAAAAGTGTATTTCTAATTTTCAATTATTTTAAATCGATTCAAAAATTTTCTCTGTTTTTAACTAATAAACACGACGATTTCAGATTTGAAAAATAAAATCTTTTCTAAACCATTAAAACGGCCACCATATTGAACCGGAACCGGAATGCAACAAATAAATTTACATGCAGATGAAATGCCAGATGAAGAGGTTAAAATAAACTTCATTGCAGTACTTTAAGTTACAGTCCTTTAAGTACAAGGGAAATAAAAACCTACCCTAAAAGGTGGCTTGTAAAACTTTAGAGGAGAGTAACCAAATATGGAATAGCGATTTGTTTTTTACAAATAATAATTTTTCATCTTAATTACAATCTTGTATTGTATTTATTAATAATTATAAGTACTACAATTTTTAAAAACTAAATCAACATAAAGGAAACTAATTTTGGAATTTGGATCACTCACAAAAACTATTAAAAATCAACCTTTACTTCTATGAGATACTTTTTGGTCAAAATCAAAGGGAACTTAAACTCCTTGCAATAATCACAAAAGGTGTCGAACTCTGCACCAGCGAAATCATTATGTGACCAGAGTCCACACACGAGGCATTTGATCCAGGTTCTTCCTTGAGTGTCTTCAGAAAACAAAACCGTCTCACCACGGACACAGCACTCGCTCGACTGACAAATCAGACGATCGCTGTTTATTGCGTCCAGGGGTATTTGTTTATGAAAAATTAATTCCATATTTGGGATACTATTCCATCTTTGGTTTTCTCTAAAAAAAATCCCTATGATTTTAAAAAAAAAAAATAGGTACGTGCTATATTTCTTTTTTTGCGATTTTTTAATTGCAAACTGAAAATTTGGACAGCGAGGTAATCAATATTGATTAAGCACAAAATACAAAATTCACGGCCCATAAATCATAATAAATCAGCATCATTCCGTTTCAGCGGATTAGCGAGCAACAGAAAACAAAAGCCTTTCTGTCTGGGGCGCGTCATATTCATGTGGCGGACTGATTTTAGGGTCGACCAGTGACTTGGAAGTAATGGGACTCCTTAAAGGGACCTCGATCCATCATGCGAAGGGTCGAGGGAAGGCTAACTCACAACGCAACAGGTGTGGGAGGCCCGAAGGCTGTATGTGTTAGTTTCACTAAAGTTCCGTGATCCGAGAGATAACTAGCAAGAAAGGAAACTCATGTTTTTCGAATTTCTCGTCTGGGTTGAATATTTTTAATGCACTTAT
Organism: Limnephilus marmoratus; assembly: GCA_917880885.1. NCBI lineage: Eukaryota > Metazoa > Arthropoda > Insecta > Trichoptera > Limnephilidae > Limnephilus > Limnephilus marmoratus. Next base: position 23,383,852 of record OU862919.1, on the reverse strand, counting down.
AGAAGTAGCGCAAACCCGAGAAAAATCATATGATATTATAATTCCAATTTTCAAAAAGACAATAAAAATAATTTTCTGTGAAAATATGAAGTTATATTCCTTGGCATTCGTGGTCGAGGGGTAAGGCTCTCGACTCGCAATCCGGATACAGCAGCGTGCGCAAGTAAATTTTATTTGATTAATTTGTGTTATTTCAGTTTAATATATTGTGTAGTATAATTGCGGCATGATCCAGAGTGAAAGATACTCTCAGTATCGCACTGGTGAAAGACCATCATTTAGAATTTAAAGCCATATTTGGTGACCAGGGGTCCTAGCACACTGAAATCGTTATCTTTACAATATCGAATCGACATGGCATAACAACCGACGATTTTGTACCGAACCGATATTCATAAGCAATGTAAGGTAATCAAAAAGAAATTGTTATACGCTGGCAACACTTGAGGTACTTTCTATGTAGCTGTCACAATGTCTATGGAATCAGAGTTTTAGACCGGGAGCCGGTACACAAACCTTACGAGTACACGGATGAAACTACTTTGAAGTGATAATGGACATTTAATAAGCCTTAAAAAAGCTGGCGTGCCGCGCCTCTTGGCAGATTCCGCGCAGTCATAGAACTAGAGAAAATCTTTAATGGGATGGTTTAGAATATAGACTACAGTTATTCGTTGGTTTCATTCGTGTACTCGTACTGATGACGTAAAATTTACTAATTTCTATCCCAATTTAACACCGGCTGCCTGCGAACGTGCCAGGCTGCCGGTTGGCAGACCTGCTAATTTTCTCATCTACTAATCGACCTTTATCAAATGAAACCATTCCCGTTCGTGCACCCGATGACGTAATTTTGTCGAATAAAAACGAGTGTGCTTTAGACCACACGACTTAAGTAAAACTTCACTAACTTATGCCGGGTACCCGTTGTATATAATGTTATATAGGATGGAACCATTACAGTTAAGTTGACCCCAAGTTTACAGTTTCCTTGCAACTCGTGCCGGGTACCCAAAAATCGCTCACTATTTCCATGACTGCGTGGAACCTTCCAAGATGTGCACCGGCAGATTAGCTTGTTTAAGGCTTACTAAATGTACATTATCACTACAAAGTAGTTTCATCTGTGTACTCGATGGCGTGTGTTTGTGTAGCCAGGCTCCCGGTCTATAATACCTGTCAAAAACATCGTAATCCATTAATGTAATAATATGACAACTAACTAATAATCTTTTCTTTTGAACATTTAAAGATCCATTTACACCGAGATTTTTGCTGAGATATCATAATAATATTAAATACACACCCTTTAATGTACGTAGGAAGTCCGCATGTATTTTTTGACAATAAAAAGGAGTTAATTGGACAATGAGATCATTAGCCATAATACGAGATATATTCGTTAGTACGAAACTGTCAAACGAAAACGTCTGAATTCCGATTTAATTCAATCCTGCAATCTTCGATAATCTGCCTCCGTTCATTAATAAACCAGTAATTATGCAGAAAGAATGTCATTATTAATAAAGTTGCGTAGGTATATCGCCAGTGAAACAAAGGACAGGGTGACTTACAATCTCGTATCGATAACGAACCGATTGCCCTAGCACGCTTGCGCCATCGATAGGCAGACCGACGTCGAAGGGAAATAAATAAGGAATCGACATACGATCTCACACGATGGCAACACTGGGGATCTTTTAATGAATTTTCGTTTCTTAATTTGAAATGTGCTGCGTAAAAATGAAAAATACCAATAAATTGACAATTTCGAATTGAAATTCGAACTCAAATAAATATTGGTGTTTCGCATGTAGATACTTTTTGAGACTAAACGACATTTTAACAAATTTCGTTTCTCGAATTTGAAAGCAATTAATTGATCGCCTCATGAATTAACTGAGTCTATGGGTCTCGTATACGATTTCTTTAAATTCTGAGAGTTTTTTTAGTTCACCTTTACTCATTAATTAGCCAGTTATTTTGCGTAACAAACGACATTATTTAAAAAAATCTGTACATTGACAGCTTATCTGTCACTCCGGAAGCCACGGTAAAAACGGCGTCTTTTGTCAACCGACTGTCGGAATCGTATGATCACTGTGCTCGCAAATATCGCTAACTGACCATAGACGACGGATTTATTACATTTCGTATTAATATTGGGGTTTTATCAACCAAAAATGCATACGATTTGGCAGGCTTTTGTCAATCGTCGGTCGGAATATCCCTTAACAATTGTTGAGCGTGCTAGCACATATAGATAACTGACCATAAATGACGGATTTTACCGATATCGTATTGATATAGGGTTATATCGATCGACCATGCTAGGACCCCAGATCTGACTAGCCAGATTCACCACCTTCCTCCTCCCCATCTCCTTCCCATCCCCATCTACCTTCAGCCTCACAACATACTCATAATGGGGATGCCATAGTCTCACTGGCATCTCTAACAAGGTAGGTACCTACCGTCTGGTTGCATGACAACTCAACATTACAAGTATATATTTATACTAATCGTGGGAGCTCTGGCGTTATGAAATTATCTCCTACATCATTTATCCGGGATGGGAAAGGCGGAGAACGCGAAAAGGGAAAGTGGGAGGGGAAGTGGGCGAAGGACAAGATAGGGGCAGAAGAAGGGATTGCACAGGAGACATAGTAGCGGTAGGGGATAGCAGAGTGTAAATTTGGAGAATCCACGCTTCTCACAAACACTTAGACATATCTGGTCTACTAACGCATCAAAAGCACTTCAATTAACAGAATTTACACAAAATCTCCCTTTGAGTGGCATTGCAACTTATGCCGGGTACTCGCTAGTTTAATAATAATAAAAAAATACTGTGCCAAGATAATAGACTGTACAACACCGATACGGTCAACGCTGATCTATGTATTAAATTCCAGTGCAACAGAGTCTGGTCTGCCCAAAAAACGTTATTTGGCAAAATAAAGCAAAAAAGCAAAACTGCATCAACAAAAGCCTAGCGTAACTGATTACTTACTACCCACGAAAAGCGATGAATGCATTTTAGTCGTAGAGTCTATCAGTATGCAGCGGCAGCAAGATGCACTAACTTCGTGTTTAGTCGAAAATCACGGAGCGTGGATCCGGTGGCAGATTTTCGTGCATTTATTCCGAAAAATGGACAAAGCCAGGCTGCGATGGGCCGCTTGCATGCAGTTTTAACTGGCTTAAAAAATCGTGTTGATTACTTATAAATACATTCGATTTGTTTACCAAAATTTTTTTCCGTGTAAATGATGAAGATTTTAAACATTATCAGCCTCACTATAAAGCATCGTAAATATTTTATACCAGTGAAAAACAACCGTGTATGTGAAATCCTTACTAAAATGGAAATATGTATAATAGCAAATTGACCATTTTGTGAAAACACAAAAACACGATTTATGTAGATATTACAAAACACTAATCACTGCGCAGAATTTTTGGAATGCGGTAAAAAAATTATTTACTCAATTATGCATGGGATTCAGAATGTATTGTTGCCAGTTATTTCGCAGCACACTTTTAAAAGGCATTTTTAATTAGTACTAATTCGAAATAGAAAATAAAGTCTGCATTTAATATGTAACTAAAACACCGTTTAACGATTGGGGGGTGTTTTTTACAAGTAAGGCCGTTTCTGTTTTTAGGGCATGACGGACGGAACTAAGGAAAAACGGATATTATAATCTGCACTTAACAAAAATTATCGTTTAAAAAAATACATTTTCGTTGTGGGTTATCATCGACATTTTAAACTGACGATGAAAATGATGAATTTAGGTATTTTTAACGACATTTTGAAAAAATCTGTTTAAAATTATTTTATCGTCTTCTTCGATTATAGAGTACACAAGCAATCAAAAAGGAAGAGATAGATCTATATTTAAAAATGTACATGATTTCAGTTATGTAATTTGATAATTAAGGGTTCTGTCTGTTTTTTTTTTGTTTCCATAAAGAATAATTTTCTGACTTAAAAAAAATGTTTCATCGTCGCGGCATGCCATTTTAGTCATTTTTAATTGCAGTGGGAATCCTGTATTTTCAAAACGAGGAAAAATGGAACCGGTTTTTTGAACAAGATTACAAACAAATTTTAAAATACTAAATATCTTAATAATTTTCTAAAATTAAAAAAAACATCGTGCAAGTGGCTCATTCGCTGCCTTCTTGCCCGTGGTGTGGTTTTATTTTATTTTTGTTCTTGCAGGTAGATGCATTTAGGTTTCTATTGGAGGTCGTTCAACCGCGGCACAGCGGTGCCAATTTAAAATTCGTAATATCTTTGTGTGAATTATTCATAAAATGTGAAAACTGCTAATTAGTACAGCTTTATACTATTTTGTTTGTTAATAAATAAATAAAAAATTGAATTTACGTTGGAAAATAATTTTATCAATTATAGTAGTAGTTGGCATCACGCGGTTTTGATATCAGTAAATTGTTTTGTGAAACTGATTAAATTACTATATTAATCGCTTAAAATATCATTTTTCTTTTGGCCGTTGCAAAGTTTTACCAAACATAACAAAGAATTTTTATTTGTTCGTATCGTTTCGTTATCTCAACTACTTTCAGCCTTACCAATAAACATGTTTTAAATTTTGCACAACTGATAAACAACCATTTACGATGCATGGTTGTTTATCAGTTGTGCAATTTTAAACATGTTTCTTAGTAAGGCCCTTTTTTAATTCAAACATGTTCACAACAAAACAAAAAAAACTATCTAGGTAAAGTTTTACAAGGAGATTCGACTGCATTTTTCTTAAAGAGTATCGAAGTAAGTCAATTTTCACCTTTCATATATTCTCATTATCTTTCTGGTGAAAGACCGCCATTCAGAATCAAAACGTTACTTGAAAATATGTTACTTTAGTCTTTGAAATGGCAAAAATTTATGAATAATTAAGGAGTCACTTCCCAACCTTCCTCTCCCCATCTCTACATGCTTTCCTTTCCCACTCCCTCCAGCCTCAGCATACAACATAGCCCAATTGAAAATGCCATAGTCCCATTGGTTTTGGAAATTTTTGGGAGCGTTTGGGACTTTTTCTGTGGTATTTGTTATTTTATTTTGTAAGATGAACACTTCTTTAGTACTGATGAAACGAAAAAGCGACACTAAAAAGAGACGAACACATACATCTACAGAATTCAGCCTGCGAGAAAATGAGATAAAATAATCGGTCTTCTCTTTGTGCGGTGCTTCGTAGCCTCCCCACTCTTGCCTACTTTGGTTTTCTGAAGGTTTCACTTCTACCGCTTGTAATTTTTGGTATATGGAAGGTAATTAAGATTAAAAATCAGGGCTGTCTTTTTTTTACGTGAATACCGCACAAGAGTCCCTACTGCTCCCGTCTGGAGCCAGTGGGTCAATGGCATCCCCAATTGGGGTATGTTGTGAGGCTGAAGGTAGTGAGGAGGGGAAGGAGATAGGGAACAGGAAGGTGGGGAAGTACCTGGCTATTCATATCTGGTCACCAAACACGGCTGAAGCAATTTCAAGCAACGTTTCAATTCTGAATGGTGGTCTTACACCAAGGCGATACTGAGAGTATCTTCCACCCTGGAATGTGCCGCAAATGTACTACATATTATTTATTATTTTAAATGAATAAATTGTGAAATAACACAAATTAATCAAATAAAATTTATTTGCCACGCCGGGATTCGATCCCGCGACCTTCGGAGTGCTAGTCAGGAGCCTTACCTCTAGACTGTGCCGGCCGTCAGTCTAAATTCGATTAACAAATTAAAAAAATAAAAGTCAAATCGTAAATAAGTCTTCTATCTGAACTATACTTACCGAACTCATTGCACACAATATCAATGTTGTGAAAGTAAAGTAAAGTAAGTCCTCAACACAGGCTTGTCCTAGTGAGGTAACAAATTGTATTGTAAACATTTTTACCTGCAGTGTAAAGAAACAATAAATAAATAAATAAAAATGTATCAGAACTTATGGTAACTCTAGTCATATTCTTTAAATTTGTTGGTCTATTAGTCAAGGTCTAACCCTTCATCGGGTTGTCCTTGGGCCAGGGAGAGCGTTGTCCTCCACGCTTCCTCCGAGGACCCAGTTCATAGTTCCAGAAGGATGTGGATTCGCGTGTGTTGGATTCGGTGCCGTATAGCCATACCACTACTGAGGCACAAATTCGGCGGACACATTGTCAAATGCGCTTAGGTCGCAAGCTGAAGTCACACAAGGTTCACTCGGATGAAGGTTTACTCGATGAAATGTTCCATTCTCGTTCACCGAGTGTTCACACGGTTCCTTCGAAGGAAGAGTTCACTCGACATTCTCGCTACGAAGTCGTCGAGAGTAGTCGCGGCCGCATTGGAATTCGTCCGGCGCTGACGGCTAAGTTCGGGAATATTTACGATTTCAATTGACATTTCCGATAACGTCGAACTAAATTACGAGAAATTGGCGATTCTTGTAAACAGTAAATAAATTTCAGCACCATAAAATGATCATATGGTTAAATAATAACCTGAAAACTGATATCTACCAGTATTTTTGCACCATGAAAATATTTTTATTCCAAAATAGGCCTCGGCTTGCAATAAAATCCATATAAATGGAATATTTATGAACGTATCCAAAAACTAAAAACTGTTTTGGGAAGGTGATAAAATATGCTTCCAAAATTTATTATTAGAAATAACCACGTAATTTTTGAAATAGAATATTTTTTAATGTAAACTTTTAAAAGTTTAAAAAATGGCTCTACTTGCTTTTATTCTAACTAAAATTACTGCTTAACAAAAGAAATATAAAAACACACACTTATTTTGTTAGACAAATAAATTATAAACGTTTCTGTCACCTCACTTTTTTGTCGTTTCATATAAAAATAATTCATAAAAAATTCACAATGTTTCATAATTTCTTTTTCAAATTCGATCAGAAATTTTGGTTCCATAGAAGTGTACATTCGTATTCTTTTGTTGTTAATTGTTATATTGGATATATAGAACATTATTTTCTCTTTCCAATACCGTTTAGATCATATTTTTCACTATGATAGTAAGGGAGAAACAACGATTTCTATGAGACGTGTAGGAGTTATTTCGAAAAGCGAACCAAACGGAGCATTTTGACGTTTAAGCCGATCCGGCTACTCGTCCTCACGCCAGAACATTTCGGCCGACTGATTTGCGAGTGAAAGACTGTTCACTTGAGTGTTCACACACATCATTCGCGTCACGTGATGTTAAATTCCGGTTGCGAGTGAACAATGCCGAAGGAAGCATTCCAACATTGTTGGAATGCTTCATTCGGAACTGTCTCTATTCACTTTCGTGTTCACACGGTTCATTTCGAGGGAAAGAAGCGGAATGAAATCACGAAATGAACGATAAATGAATGGTGTGAATGGGCTATTGACAATGTCCGCCCCGCAGTATGCGTGCGCTTGCGATCCAACGCGACTGCGTGGCCCTTCACAAGGTGTTTTGAAATGGCATCGGTAGACGTAAACGTACGCAACACTGAGCTCTGACTTAATGAAATTTGGGGAAATATATGTACACATATGTATACATAAATAGCATTTATATATGATGAAAAAGGGCCCGCTAAACTACTAGAGTAATTTGTCAGCAGGCTTGCAAAAATATTTTGACAGTAGTTTCCAGGTCAAGACATGTTCGCAAAATCACTTACATCATGAGATGCGAAGCTTTCAAATGTTCATTACCTAACTAACCATCACGTCGTTTCCCCGCAGGGGTAGGCAGAAAGGATAGACCACAACTAACTTCTCATTTATCTTAACAGACGGATTGCAATCTTTAGAGCACAGGCGTCGGGTGGGAATGCTATCCTTGTTCTACCGGTATTACAATGGAAGATGCTCCGAGGAACTAGCATCATTGATCCCTTCGGCACCGGTGCATAGTCGGGAAACACGCCAAACGCGTGCCCAACATTTGTACACGGTTGACATTTGTCACATGAGAACGGGTCGTTTCTTCGACTCGTTCTTGTGTTCAACAGCTCGGCTGTGGAATGATTTGCCGGCCTCTGTGTTTCCTCCTTCCTACAACATGGGTCTCTTCAAGACCAATGTTCATTCCTTCCTCTCCTCAAAAAGACCCTCCACACAGCATCCCAGATGACATAGGCCCTGAGGGAAATTATTTTCCTCAGAGCCTCCTGTGTGGAGTTAATGTAAAAAAAAAAAAAAAAAATTCCTTGCATCATTCACATTCATACATCGTATCATACATGCTATTCTGTCATTCTAATCACTTGAGCATTCATAATATATTTTATCTACTTGAATTAATTGAGTTACTTGTCTGTGTGATATTTAAACAGTGGCGTAGCTACCGTCTGGGTAAACTGAGCAACCGCCAGGGGGCTCAACAAAAAATTGAAATTTATACCATAAACATATTTACTACACGAAACAACACAAATACAATACATTCTCTTCCCTGTAGTTAAATGCTTCTTTCTTACCAGACTACTTTAATTTTTTCACACCACAGTAATAAAGTATAAATCATGTATATCTTATCTTTAATGAAACATTATTTTATTTATTTAAACTTCTTAACATAAAAAAAGTATTCTTATAATTCCACTGAAAATCACAATTAGTTGTAATATGTCGCAATCTGTCAATAAGCCTTAATTTATGTATAGTGTTTAGCTTAAAATAACGTACGTATCACCGATTGACTAGCTATCCCCAGGGCTAAGAATTTTCTTCGCTACGCCCCTGTATAAATCAAGAAATAGTATTAAAACAAGAATTGAAATGTATACAAGACTAACTTGTTATCTAAAACCCAAAAAACGTTTAGTGTAAAAGCGACTTTAATAAACAAATCATTAAATAATCATAAAGATAGTTGCCAATAATATATGCGTTAAAGAAAATGAAGATAATGTGGGAGGTTCTTAGTCGAAGTATGGTACAGTTAAACATGACCGAATTTCATATCGACACCGTGGCGCAGTGGTTAGCGCGTTTCCCGGAAAGCAAGAGGTCCTGGGTTCGAGTCCCAGAGGTGTCAATATGTTTTTCTGATTTTTTTGTTTCCAGATTTTCGATTGAGTTTCGCTTACATTGTCTTCATTTATTTAAACATTAAATAATCAACTATCAAAAATTGATTACGTGAAAGTTGTGTTCGTGAACTTTTGGCTATTCAATTAACAATGGGTAATTTTTGTACCATTTTGGTGTGTGTTCATTTACAATAAAACAGCTTGATGTTTATTCAGCTGTTGCACGCAAAAATGAGTTCGTAGCTTTCGCATTGTATAAATAAACATTATTGTAAAATTTGGGAACACCGTATACTAATAAGCATGCGTGTGTGTGCGTAGATCGTCGAATCCTTAGGTGTGTGTAATTCTTTTTTTATCCGTTGCCTTTCGCCCATGTATGCGGGAGATTTTGTTCGCGAAAAAATACGTCTATGCATCTGGTAGATGGAAATGTTCTTCATCTGCAGGTCTTTGTATGTATTCGGAAGTCTGTGTATTTAGTATTTATGGACCGAGGAGAGGCAAAGCTCTCTGTTCTATTGCTATTGTCTGTTGAGAAAAAGGACGATCATAATCAAAGACGTTTCATTCCTTTTTGAAAGCGCGGGGCTGTAGTTCTCTGTGAAGTGGACAAAGCTCGGCGAAAGGCAGAGTGCCTCTATCATTCATGATAGAAAAAGTCGGGGGCGTCTTGGATAGCTGACCTGACAAGGTTGAAATGCATATGCTCATACTAAAAACAACGAAACAATAGCACTCCGCCATATATATTATTTGCTTGGCTTAACCTAATTTTACTGGCCAGAACTATTTATGCTAATACACTACTTAGAAACTTTCCCCATTTACTTCTCCTACCCTCTCTTACTTCATTTAGTGGCAAACATTCCCTAATTGAGCACGTCATAACTGACTACTAAGTGAATTTTGTGGTACCACCACATTCAAAAATATTTATTTAATGAGTACATCTGAATATAGATGCGTCCGAACCTTCCTCATTCCCGCTAAATTAAGCTCGATAACATTGTCCAAAGATGGAATATTTCCACCGTCTTTGGGCAGATGTGTTGTTTTTTAACTTAAATTATATTCAGAACAATTGATTGGTGTGTACGTGATATTGATATAATACATTGAACTGAAAGTTGACTAGACTCAAACCCTGATCAGAAATAACTGGCAATAACCGCTTTTTTCGGTTCCCGACATGTCGGCTTCACTTCACGTTGCGTAATTCAAAATCGTTCACCTTGCGAGACCTCTCGATGCATTTTTTGTCACTCTGTTTCGTGTGACCTTCACAGGGCACGGGTTTGTTGAACCCAAATTTCGGCCCGCCGATCTACGAACTCAATCAGACCCATAAAGTGAAAAATCTCACCAACACACAACTCCACAATGCATACACAGCAAAATGCACTTACCTACACAGACGCATTACTGCAACGGCTCGAATGACACAAACTTTTCGGAGCTGGCTTTTTAAATTTTGGTCTACCCATTATTGTTTCTTCTAAGGCTGTTCAGTAAGCTGGTGTAAGAATGGGGTTTTAGATTCGACCGGCCAAGCGTAAGAGGTTTGGCAAGGCGATAATCATATCCTGTGAACCGAAAATTCGTTAGAGAAACAAAGACATAAAAGTGAACACTGCAGAAACTTTAAACGAGGTTTTTTTCAAGGCTTCACCAACGGATGTCGGGTTAGACTGTATTATACAGTACTAATTTGTAGTGAGTACCTACCTACGCGATTGTGATGTATCAATCAATCAGAAGCCTTATCATTAGAGGTTTTTAATAGTATTATAGTATTTATTAAGCCTTATCATTATTAGAGGTTTTGTTCTTTTGATTGACACGCTTTAATTGACTAAGTGTATTAGTTTTTTTTAATTAAATACTAATACAAGTCTGTTATGTAAGAGTTGATCTTTACGTGTCAGACATCTGCCTCATCTTCGCTTTTCGGCAAATCTGTTTTCTATGGTGGTGTTCATTGTTAGATTATTAGCCTTAGGCGCATCTTCAATATACCCTAAACTGATAATGTGATTAATTTAGAGGTTCTTATAAATTGTCTCTACTAAAGCGTGCTTGGGGTGAGTGAATTGCAATAATATGTGTATAAAGGTTACCAATTATAAAAATAACGGTAATTATTTTACGAAAGGCTAAAATTATGCAAATCTGGATAGATACTAGTTATAAAAAGAGACAATCCAATATATTGGCAATATCATGATTAGTTATATTTTAAGATTACCCATTTGATAGTTCAGGTAAACATTTATGAAAGCTCCTGAATGCTTCGAGACCTGCGTGACTGGTAGACACCTACGAGTGCAATTCAACTGCAATTCCAGACGCGGTCGGTGGGGTGAGGATTTATTTGATATTAGCCAACCTTCGTTAGAAAAGGGCGTCAATAGAAGAAATAGTTTATATAAATTTTCAAATTGCCTTCAAAAGGCAAAACAGCTGCCATGCTTCAGAGGAAACCGGACGCCTTTTTGTTGGTTCAAAGTTGTTATTCCCCAATTTCTTCTCTGCATTTAATATTAATGCAAATACTTTTTAATATAATATAGATATCGACCCCTAGCGGGTAGGTACGTTTCACTTTTTTGATAAGTTATTTTTTATAGAAGTTGGGACCATCCAAAAATCGTTCAAATTATCTTGTTTGAATGCCACCAACAGAAGTTCAATAAAAAAAACTAACCAATGTATTTTTTTAAAAGCAAAACGTACATACAGTTTTCTCTCTCCTTCAGTATTCAGGAGAGCAAGAGCTACAGTGGGAGCAACAGTTTGATAAAATATCAATTGTTCAAATTTCTCGGCGACCGGGTTTCCTCTTAAGAATAATTGCACAGCAAAAATTATTATAAGTATGGGTTTTGTTTTTTACTTGTTAAAAGTATAATTAATGATATTTATAAATCGAATAATGTTATTTAATTTACACAAAGAAACTTAACATTAAAATGAAGTTATACACATTAAACTTGTTAACAATAAATTCTTTTTTTTTTTTATTAGTACAAGCAACCCGTGATTTATTCGTAAAGGCATTCAAAAATAATAACACGTTTTTTTTACATTTTCCTGCAATAAATACTCCACCACTACTTCACTAGCAGATCACTGAGGATAAAAGAAGTCAACGATATCCATCGATATTAATATTGATATTAATGTTACGGCATGTTCGACAGATCTATGTAAAAACTATCCTCATGCATCTCTTTTAAAACAAACATATGCTTTACGAAAAAAAAATAAACTTAAGATTTACACGTAACTCCAACAAAGACATATTGCAAGTTCCAGCACTCTCTTCCACCTTTGGTCAACGTAGCTTTAGATACTTTGCCACAAAAATATTCAACATTCTTCCAGAAAACATCAAACGGAGAGAGTTTAAAAAATATGTTAAAATATGGATACATTCTAATGATCGAGCCTATACTGGTGCCCTCACCCAAACGCCCAGTCATTGACAGTTGTTATTGTAGTAATAACCTTGCAGTTTATGAATTGTGTAGGTATATGCAAACAATAATGTTAACTAAAATAAAGTTTTTGCTGTATGGAAACCTACTTTACACATTTATAAAAAAACCATAATACAGGTTCACCTAGTGAGGCAGGCTAAAAATAACTAAAAATTCTGTATAACTATACTACTCCTGTGTAACCTTTCTTACGTTACTTTCTATTTGTTAATTTTCCTGTACTGATTGATGTAATCTATTTGTAAACTGCATTGAGCATGTAATTTTTTTAGTTATATTGTTGTCATTTCATTGAATAAAGATTATTATTATTATCTTCAAAAATCAAAATAAAAAGTCACGTATGCACATTTTCGTCAATTCACTCAATATAAATATTCATAGAAAAATAACAATATCTCTTCAATATTCATGTGCTATTTGATTTTGAGAATCTATGCACAACAACACATATAAATAAATGCATAATGGACAGCTGTGACAATAAACACAATTGAACCAACAGCTTGCTTCTGCACGGGAGAGAGGAATAAACGCGACAACGGCCACTCACATCACCAACACAAACGACATTCATGCTTTCGTCTAAATTTATATCAAACTGACCTTGGCCACTCGAAATATCCCCGACGAATCTTTTTCTGATACCGATCATTATAAAACGTGTTACGTAATTATCTGATGCTTATCTGGGACTATCATTCGTGCCGCTGGGAAAACTGTGACATAATACCTACCCTCACTGAACAGGGGATGCTGTACCAACTGTACCGTGTGGCGTGCACGGAGACAGGGTATAGGTAGAGAGTAGTACCGCTCAAACGCAGTAACCGTGTTACAGGTTTGTTTGCAAATTAATACGTTCCCTGCTTAACGAGAATAGCCCGGCTATATTTAATATTTACGCAATTCGAGCGAGGCTGCATAACGACAACCTCACTTCGATTTCATCACAAATAATAAGACGAGGGCGAGGGTTGCGCAAGGAGAAACCAACCCTTCTTAGAAGCGAAACGTTTCTTATGAAAACCGAAATAGCCTGCCTATTTAAATAAACACAGCTCAAGGATTCTTTCTTTTTTTAATTATATTAAGTGGGAGGCGCGCTTGCGACTTTTATTTCATTAATTTGTCAGATAGCGAGAATTAACGCCGATTGGTTCATTCCATCATAGGGCTTCAGATCTGAAGGGTTATTTTTAACAATTACGTATAAAAACAAAGGTTAATGGAAAACAGGCTATTTTTGTGTAATTTTATTACGCTGAACGCGATAATAATTAATTAAAAATCCTGCAGTAAATAATGTACGTAACAAACCTCGCGAGCAGGTATATTATGTTATACCTTCAGACATTTTAGTGGGTTCTTTTTGGCAGTTGCGTAAATTTGAATGTTGTCGGGTACAATGGAAAGGGCAAACATAATTCGGGAGTCAAGCTCGACTTGTGTAACTCGGAATACCTAACCGCCGCGTTATTTATAAAGCGCCGATGAAATTTTACATAAATTTGAACACGTAAGTCTCCTCTTTGTACTAGGGTGCCATGACAGCGAAGAGGTATGTGCCTACATACTGCGGAGTAACACGGTGGGTATAATCAGAGAAAATCTGGTCTGGCTTGCAAAAATACTTGGCTCTATTAATAACATGACCTAATTGGAAATTAACTCAACCAGCGCAAGTAAAATTTATGCGTGTAAGAAATCGCGATGAGCACAGTGGAAGAACGAATGAAGCAGAGAGCATGAAGGGCATGCAGTTCAAAGAGGCTGTAAAACTTTGCAAGCTCAAGAAAATAGAAGAGACAGTATACAACAAAAAGGATTAAATAATAATACCCCAATAGGCTGGCAAATGATGCCTGTTGATAGGGCAGTTGAAAATTGACAGCCAATGACCAATTGGAAGCAACCAAAGATATTGAAATATAAGTAGATGTGCTATCTGCTGTTTTACTATGTAGGTCTGCGCTTCCGGGTGTCGCCGATATTGTTTACCAATTAACAAATAAACTAAAAGAACAAATAATTAACGAATAAACCAAACGAACGTTAAACTAAATGAACGAATTCTTTCCTTATTCAAAATATATTTTTAACCAATATTAATGCACATTTTCAAAAAAACAACGAAATGAACAAATTCTTTTTGTATGAAAACTACGCTAATTAGCGCGTAGTCCGGCGACAGTTGCGCGGACACCATAGCATATCTCTCTGTATATGAATATCTTTGGAAGCAACCCAGAGGAAGAAGTAGAATCAATGGGTGGAAGATTGTTGCAGGATGGAAACAGTCTAATGACTGAATAAGAAATGCGAGGGACTGGATTGATGCAGACTATGTTTGGAGGAGGCCAATTCCCACTGTGGGATGTAAAACTATGGAAATGACAAATGATGATGATCATCGCGGTTCATTAACCGCTTTGAGGCAGTTCAATGATTTGTGGATCATTGACGCACAAATAACTAATGTCTAAGGATTATTGCAAATTACCGCGGCGCACAAATGTGTTTAGTATAATTTTATGTAAAATCAATAAGAGGGTTTGTAACAATTTTTTGAAGATGATTTAATTATTAGTGAAAAAAAAAGTGAAATTCACAAAAGAGTACATAAAGTAATTTAAGGGGCGGTTTTGGGTACCTCTACCCCGGAAACAATTTATTGGATAAACAACACCCCTGTAATAGATCACTGCAAACGGTTCGCGACTTAGCAGGGGTTTCTAGGGTGAATTTTGTGTAGGTCTTGGCGGCGAATGCATTTGCCTACCTACTGCGTGGCGGGCCGGATCGGGAGAACTAGTTGAGGGAGACTTAATTTAAACCTCTCCAGCTGGACTCTCTCGACCCATCACCTTGGGAAGGGTAGATTCATACGTCCCTCACTCCTTGACACATTGACCCTCAGATTCCTACCCACCCCTCTTTGAAGTGAAACTTCTATGGCCCCGCTGTGATTTAGATTTCGGATGAAACGAAAATGACGAATACTGCACCTACGACGCATCAACGGCGCTCATTGGACGCTTTGATTATGATGTCACTTTTAGAGGCTCCTATTGGTTGAGATATGAAACGGAAATTTCGCTAGGTCTGCGCTCATTGGTCGCTTTGATTATGACCTCATTTTTAAAGTATTGGTTGAGATTGTTTTGGTAAAGTTTCGCTTTTACCGCGTGTAAACTGCACTCGATTTTTTTTATTTCCCAGACGTTCCTTTCCTTCGTTTCCCTTAAAAAACCTTCACACAACATCCCCAAAGATGCCATAAGCCTTGAGGGATTTTTTTTACTCAGAATCTCCTGTGTGGAGCTAATGTAAAAAAAAGATCGGTACTAATTTGGTGCTTAATTCTTGAATTAATCTTTAAAGATTTTAAGATGATGAAAAAATAATAATGTTCCCATATAAACTGTAATAAAATGTCAGAAAAATCTGGGGTCAATGCATCCCAAAGAGCCAGAGGATATTTTCTACTAACAGGACCCAAAATGTGCGTGATCTTCTTAATTCTGCAGTGCATGCAATCGGTTCAACCTTGGACCGAAATTCTTTTAGAAAAGGGATTCGTTATAATTGCACGTCATCAGTCGATGGTTAACTTCGATCTGCAGGGACCAGGAAGTGTTTTTAATAACATTGATTAAGGGCGAATTTATATACCCCTACTTTATTGAATGCACCGTACAATCAATGAATGATAGATCTACAGAAGATCTACAGATCTCTATATAAATAACTAATTATTAATTTCATATTAAAAAAGGAAGACTGTAATTTTCATAAAACGGGGGCTTTAAAATGCGGCGATTTTATAGTGACGCGACGGTTGATCCACCGACACGGCCCCCCGAAATGATATTTGGGTGATTCCATTATCGCGGGTGCAACATTTAGATGCATATAAAGCTTCTTAATAATACAACAAAAAACATTTTTAATGAAATTATTATTGGAAGAGCAACATTTTAACATGTTTACTATTTATTGGTTTATAAGATTTTTATTGAAATATTTAAATAGTCTGGAGGGAGGTTCAAAGTGCGATCGCGGGTGCAACCAATTTGGCCCACTCTCTCCAGATCATAAGACAAAAACACAAAAGTCTGTTAATTGTGATACACTTTTCTACAAGTCTAGGATGAATATTTATTTTTATTTTTAACTATATGATTAAAACCTCAAATTATAATAAGTTGGTAGAGCTGTTGCCATGTAGAAGGTCCTGGGTTCGAGTCCCAGAGGTGCAAATAACTTTTTCTGATTTTTCTGTCTCCAGATTTTCGATTGAGTTTAGATAATATTGTCTTCATTTAATAAAATATATTTTTATCACTATAAAAAGATTTTTGCGTAATAGATACACGCGACATATAAAATTAATCTACCCGTCGGATACTGAAAATTAATTAAAACATTTCATAAGATTTTTCTCAGAAAATCCTTTCCGTGGAATGCGATCAACGACTATAATATTACTAATATAAAAAAAAACAACAAGGACGTTGTAGGCAGCGCCATCTATGTGAGGACATACACAAGTACTAACTCTCACTTTGCACCCTCCACTAACAACCTACTCTACAACTCGTAAGGCTCTACGCTCTGTGAGAGGGGCGGATATTAGAATTCCTGCCCTCAGGACAAATCCAAAACTGAACTTCAGCGAAAAAAAACACATAATAATCAGGGTTGAAAATCGATAATTTTTAATCCCGCGAAGAGTTAGTTTTCCGGATGTAATTTCTGTCTTATTTTAAGAATAACTTCATGATACATATTTTCATCGGATCCAACCATTCAGAATCAAAACGTTATTTGAGAAGGATTTACTCGTGTTTGGTTACAGAACTAAAATATATACCGTTCTTTTAGGTGATTTTTTTTTACAAAATGTCGCTCTACAAATTATTCGATTATAATGTAACTTTTATATCTTCATTTTTCCATCTCCTTCATTCACCACTCCATTGCATTGATTTTATAATACCAGGAAGAGAAAATTGAGCAAATTTCATGGTGCAAGGGCAAATCTTTCGATATCATATTTCAAACTATTAATTTAATTTTTTTATGTTTAACCTTAAATTGCGTTAAGAAAATGAAGATAATGTTGGTAGTTCTCAGTATAAGCATGATACAGTTAAATATGACTCTTTTTTTTACGTGTATTCCGCACAAGAGTCCCAACTGCTTCCGTCTGGAGCCAGTGGGACTATGGCATCCCCAATTGGGGTATGTTGTGAGGCTGAAGGTAATGGGGAAGGGAAGGAGATGGGGAAGAGGGAGGTGGGGAAGTACCTGGCTATTCAGATCTGGTCACCAAACACGGCTAACGCCATTTCAAGCAACGTTTCAATTCTGAATGGTGGTCTTACACCAGGGCGATACTGAGAGTATCTTCCACTCTGGAACGTGCCGCAAATATACTGTATTTTATTTTAAATGAATAAATTGTGAAATAACACAAATTAATCAAATAAAAGTTATTTGCCACGCCGGGATTCGATCCCGCGACCTTCGAAGAGCTAGTCAAGAGTCTTACCGCTGGACTACGCCGGCCGTCGGATAGGATGAAAAAATAGTATAGGATTGGGCAATCAGCTGATCTACTGCCGCCATTTTGAAATCCGTTGTTCGAAGTATTCTCCCTAGAAGAAGCATTACTATTTTTTTTTTTGCGCAGGAGTTTTTCAATATTTTAAATAATAGAGATACCTCTATTTTTAATACTGAATTATTTAGGCTTAAATATTGTTTCAATAAAGACAACAACTAAATCTCTATAAACAGTACGAAATAAAGAATAACATGAAATGTTGTTAATACTGATGGCTTGTGCCATACCTAGATTTCAATTGATTTCAATACAATGTGATACAATGACTGGTGACGCGTGACGTCAGCACTAACCATTCAATCGTACCAACTTTACAGTGTATTTTAACGAGACGTTAAAAATGCACTTTTTAATATTTTTTTACGAACTCTACATTTAATATTATGAAAAAACAAACTTATATATTCAGAATCAGCGTTTATTGGTCTGTATGAACATATTTTTTTAAAGCCATAATATTTTTCACTGGAGTTCCTTATTGGCGAATTAGTTGCTGCATTGGTTTTGTAATTCAGTATTTTTTTTTAATTGTCTTCATTAATTTAAACGTTGACAGTTTTTTTCAACTTTCTAAAATTTCCCAAACAAAACGATTTTTATATCAATTCGTTTAGTGATCTCACAACGTTCTGACCAGTCAAACACCGATGATACCTAAAAGTGACACCGTACTATCAACGCATCAGTTGAATTAAATTAACGTTGACTCACGTGTATCGATGTAGGTGCATATGAGTATAACAAGAACTCATGTGACCATAAAAAAATCGCTGAACCCGTCCTAATGACGTGAGTCAGTTTGTCTAGCCGACACTAAGGTCAAATCGCATGTATTGGTGTGATCTAAGCGTACTGGGCTAGTGTGCCGTGACTGCCATGCACATCTAATTCTAATAATACGTATTCTACTCGCACCTTAGAATCAATGACCGCTAACTTTAAAAATATGATTGAATACGTTTGATGTACGCATGTAAGAACTAGCTACCCGGCATTTTTAACACTTTCAATTTGGGAGGCGAGTATGGATACCGCCGCTCCAGGAATCATAAGTCACCCCAAGTGGTTCGATGCGTTTGGTGACTTAGCAGGGGTGCCTGGGTTCATGGGGTGAGGTTCGTCTACGTCTTGGCGTTTGTCCATCTTCTGCGTGGTGGGGCGGATTACGAAAGACTGGTTGAGGGAGCTCTCCGGCCGGACTCTCTCGACCAATCGCCTAGCACCACAGCGGGAGGGAACGACTCATACGTCCATCACTCCCGGACAGATTGACCACAGATTCCTATCCACCCTTCATTCATTTTTCTTTTCCAAACTTCCTCTCCTTTTTTCCTTAAAATACCCACCAACAGCATCCCCAAAAATGACTTAGACCCCGAGGGGAGCCAATATAAAAAAAAAAACAAACAGAAAATATTCATTAAGCAATATGGCGCGCCGTTTGATTTTTGACAGCTACCTAACTTTTTTTTAATTTGAAAACGCCTTAACTCATGGTAGAAAATACCATTCGAAGTTGATTAGTGCCCCAGTGCAAATAAATCGCCTATCTTTTATCAAAAATGCATTTAACAATAAATATCAAGCAAAATTTATTTTCGATATTTCAAAGCTCCATAGCTCGTGATTACTACGATCGTTTCTACAAATTTTGTCACGTCAGAGAGTTTTTGATGCTTAGATTAAAACCTTATTTGAAATGAATTGTTTTTTAATACATTCAATATTTTGTAATCTGTTTACTGAGAAGGAATCATCTTCGAAAATAAACTATTCAAATAATAATAAAAATGATTTATTGTCTTCATTTTTTAATAACAAGTAGAGATAATGATATCCTAACTGGGATCTCCCGTGCTGAGGATTTCATTTACATATTATAATTTAATAATAAGAAATTAATGAAATAGATACAACGTATTTGCAACATCGTTTAAATGTGGTTGAATTTTTCTTGTATAACATTATACATATTGTAAATAAATAGATATTTGTCATTGACGATCTCCGTAGCACAACGCCGAGATATTTGACTCTGGCTGAAAGGTCACAGGTTCAAACCCAGCAAGGGCAAATAGTTTAAACTATGAGGCAGGAAATCTGAGTGCTGAAGCGGCGAAAACTTTCGTACGTGGAGCTTAGGAATCAAAAAAAATTTGTTCAGCATTATTTTTTAAGATTTTTAGTAATGCCCCAATTTTCTGATCTCTACACCATTTTCACCATGATCCGGAGCTTTGAAATATCTATTTAATTGTCAAAAAAAAAACAAGAATCCTTCAAACGTTTTATGACAAAAAATGTTACCAGTACTAATATTCTATTTTAATTTATTAATCTAGTACTGGAGTCAAGGCATGTCAAGAGTCTAGTATGTTTGTGACGATGTATGAATGTGAATGAAGCATGGATTGAATTTGATTTTCAAAGAAAATTCACACTTCACTTCAAATCAATGAACCTTTAATTTATTTTTAGAAATTTTCCTGCGAGAGTTCCGGCGTATCTTTCTTTATAAAAAGACGTGGATAACTTTATAAACAAAATTTTTATAATATCTTTCTTTCATCTACAATGCATATTTAGAGACTTGCTTCCTTTCGCCAGAAACATTAAAAATACCCGATGACTGGCTGAAAAAACACAAAACGCTGAAAAAAAGGCAATTATTCGAAGTTATTGAATCCCAGGGTCAACGGCTGAACTCATGTGCTAGTTTAGTAATTTTTGACTTGCGCCCTTTCGGCACGCAACCCGTCCTAATAATATAACCGCCGACTATTTCCGAGTGTTGCCGAACATTCCCGAACTAAGCCGACATAAAAATATGCATGTAATATAAAAATGGGCCGGTGCATTTTTTTCCGGAGAGGTCAACGACCGGCGAATTTCAAGCTATTGCATTTTGGCTAGAGTGCATCGGGACAGAAAACCGCCGCGGGCAGAATTAACTGCCAGGGGAGGCCAAACCGACTGCTTGTTAGATATTCTAGATTGCTATTTAGGAAACACAAGTCTTGATAAATAAACTACCAGAGGAGACCAATTTAATCCTTATCCGATATTTTACCGTTTGATAACAACAAGATATCTGCAAATCTCATGTTTTAAATTCAACTTTGGCGCTAATACCTCCTTAAGATGTTAGTACAAGTATTTGTTCTTAGGTTACGGAATCAAACCCTGTAAAGTGCATGAACAATTTTTTTTTTTGGTTCGCGATTATGATTTCACCCCAAACCATTTGCAAGCGTCTCAAAACATTCTCAAAGTGAGTTGAATAGATATGTCATAATCCCACCGGCTTCCGGCTACGTAAATCTTTTATTGTGTTATTTTTTTATTACATGAAAAAAGATGTACAGAAAACACATTTTAGTATATTGTTTAGAGAAATAGAATTTTTATATGTATTGATGATACATAATAATTACTATTGTACAATTCCGTTTATTTATGCCTTGTTTGTTCCCATAAAGCTAAAAATCTGTTTCTATGTTCCAGTGAAAGCTCTCGAACAGTAAGTTTTAGATAGCGTCACGACAATTGCACATTTTTTTATATCAACTGCTAAATAAACGCAGCACCGTGGTCTAACCAGCTGTAATTTTAATCGTGTTTGGTGACCAGATCTGACTAACCAGATACTTCCCAATCTTCCTCTACCCCATCTCGACCTCTTTCCCTTCAGAGTCACAACATACCCCAATTGGGGATGCCATATTCTCACTGGCTACAGACGGTAGGAGCAGTTGCGCGGTACTCAAATTAAAAAAAAAATCGATAAAATATTTTTAAAAGTCGGATAAAGTCGGGTAGCAATTAGTAGTTATAAAATATAAACGATTTGGCTTTATGAATCTAAATTTTATATATTAGTCTAATGCAATCTATTTTGGGAATCCAAAAATAAAACATGTTCACAATTAACGAAAAATAAAGAAGATATTTGCATCGTCTTTCCTATGCCTTCATCCGATATATTATTCATCTAAGAATTTGAAGGATAGAGCCATGTTTCGTTGAACTATAAAACTAATATGCAAAAACTCGCTTTGTGCATGCCAAGAATTCGTAAGAATTTTAAATGGGACGGGTGCCAATTTTTTCTGTTGTTTTGTATTCGATATCATAGCAAAAATATTTGTTTTTGACAACAGGTAAATAAAGCTCACAGATTTCAACTTTAATACTGTATAAGAGTTCTAAAACTCGGAGCCAAAGGGCTAAGGCATTGTCATTGAAAAATTATATATTGAATTTTTTTTCTATAATTTCTGCGCAAAGTTTCAGCTTTCCAGGTCCAATGGGACTATGGCATACATACATAATTCAGGGAATGTTGTGAGGTTGAGGAATATAGGGAAATTAAGAAAATGAAGAAGGGGTGGGTAAGAGGAAGGTTGCTAAGGAAGTACCTGGCTATTCAGAGCTGGTCACTACACACAGCTAAAAACACCTAAGTCCGTAAACCATACACACCTACCGTAATAATTGCTAAAAATAAAATATCATGTCGATCCCATAAGAAAAAAAAATAAATGAAACGATGTTACTTTGTTTAAACCACTTGTATATTTGAGAAAAGCCGACCGGTTTCGGAACTATAATTTTATAATTCCTTTGTAAGACAATATTTTACAAAAATATCCCCTACCCACCCACTCTTCATTCATACCAAGCAACAGCTCCGCCCCTAATACATTGTTCCCATCCACTATTTTATAACTGTCAAATCAGTAAACGTTTGCCCTGAAGAAGGAACGGTCGTTCCGAAACCGGTGGGCTTTACTCAAATAACAAGTGGTTCAAAAAAAGTACCATTGTTTCATTTATCTATAATGGATAACCAAAAAGTTATAGCTACATTCAAAAGTAAAAAAAATAAAGTTTAATATAATAATATTATTTGAGTTAAGCGTTTTATTGTAAACTAATAAATGTGAATATTGAGAGATATGTTCAATTTTGTAAGATTTATGTAAAAAGCAATATTGTAAAAAAAACTGGAATAATTATTTGCAAAATACTAAAAATATTTATTGTTTATTAGTAACACTTAACAGTGTGATAACAAATAATAAAAAATGATGGAAGCTAAACAAAAGTAAGATCATCTATCCAGTCACAAAAAAAAATCTCATCATGGTTCTGTCCGTTTATCCGTAGGCCAGACAGATCGGACGATCTCCAAAAGGATATCAGAACACTTTTGACGGTGTAAACTCGGCCCCCCTTACAAATCGGCAATGCCGAGCATTTAATTGAAATCAGCCATTACTTTGGATTTGTTCCTGAAATACTGTAAAGACCCAAAACACATACAGCGTGATTAAGTAAGGAGGCGATTGAAATTCACAACATTCCCATTAATATTAAAAGAGACAACGGGGCTGAGCTCAATAGTTTTTGGAATCCGCTAATTGACGGCTACATCAAAACTAAACTCCGAAAACCATTTTAAATTATGCAGTAATACCCTTAGTGTGAATGGAGCTGCCAGTACGGTATCAGAACACATACATAAATGCACATACTTCACCATAATCTTCGATAATACGCCTGTCCTGATGATGGATATTGTAATGCTGTACGAAACGTTGGCTAAAGAAGGAGGTAGCACAACACGGCACAATACCCCAAAATCGTATTTAAGATTTGTTTAAAATAACGGTAAGTTAGAGAATGATAAATATATACCAATGTCATTGATTACGCCATTTTCGAACATGCGCGAGAGACGTTTGAAAATGCGGTATTGGTGTTGAATGTTTGTAATTTTCATCGTGGTCCGGCTCTTAGATTGATTTTAAAAATTAGTTTCGATCAAATTATTTAATAATTTGATTGAAAAATAATTAGTTTCTGAGAATAACTTACTTTAAAAATTACCTACAATTGCTATAAGTGTCTATATCTACGTACCTACTGCTATTACATTTTAAAATCTGTAATAATTGATAAATCTTGCATTTTTCTTACTTCACTTTTTATTATTATCTGCAATACTTTATTACACGATTTTATAAAAATTGAACTAGGAATCCCTTAACAAACACAAGAGCCTTGTCTCTTTGTGGTGAGGAAAGGCTATTTTTATTTTCCATTATAACACTGCAAAAACTGCATATTTATTTTTAAAAAACATACAAATATTAAATAAATAAAAATATCTTAATCTTTCGCTGTAGGTATTTCGAATTTTGCTAGTCGCTCTTTGATAGGACATGATTTTAGTGAAGACTCTATGAAAAATTTAAATAATTAAAATTTTTGTAGGTACCCATTGTTGATCTGTCATTGTTGATAAAGATGGTACCTAACTTAACAAAACGTTTATTTTCAATATTTCCTTTAAAGTTAACAGAATTTTCTGTTTCTATAACGGTTCTATTTTTGTTTTATTATTGTGTTTACGTTTTCGGCGAATAAATTAAAACTTTGCGATAGGTACTGCGTCAAACACACTTTTATTGATCGAAAAGTCCAATTTTTAGGCAGGCGCATTTGCATTCGCTTAATTGCATACAATATGCACACATTTTATAAGGACGTGGGTAACCAACATTTTAAATATTGTTAATACTAACTTGTGCACTTTTTCACCATCCGAATTATTGTGCATTTGTATTGGTAACTTAATTTAACCAGGGCTGCCAAATGACGTCAGTGAACATTAATTATAGTTTTATTTTATTTATTTTTAAAAATCATTACATATTTAATATTACAATTATATTTCGCTGTCCAACTAGGAATTTTACCAGTTTTAGGACAGTCAGAATGAGCAGATTTTTTACATGAAATATTGTTTTGTCTATTATATTGACTTTTACTTAGATATTACACGTGGTGGATAATATATTAAAGTTTTGTTTATTTATTTATTTATTTATTTACGGACAATTAGTCCAATTAACAATACATCAATAACACGAATAGAAAAAAAAAGAGAAATCACAATGAAAGGAGATTACATATAGATGAAGAGCATTGACAAAATACATATAATATAAAAGTACATAGAGAAGATAACTACAAGTAGCTTGAAAATGGATTTAAAAAGACTTTAAAAAACCACATTGCGTAACGACTGCCGAAAGTCATTTAGGCTTACACCAAAAAATTCAATGCTTTGATTTGTGTTGACTAGTCTCGACATTCTGGATAAAGGAGAATGATATCCATAATTAGTAGAATGTTGATTGAGGAACAGCAATTCATTATTTCGGAGTCTACGGGAAGGAATGTTGAACTGGATGAGTTGTAACAAAGCAGGTGTCTCAGTAATACTGTTGATAATTTTGAAAATGCATATTAGATCAGAGTCCTTTCTACGTTTATTTATATATGGTATATACAAGAAGTTGCTTATGGTTTTAAATTATATTAATTTAATGAAGACAATATTAGCGAAGTTGCTTATAGTTTTAAATGATATTTTTTTAAATTACTTAAATGAAGACAATATTAGCAAAACTCAATAAAAATCTAGAGACAGAAAGATCAAAAAAAGGTATGGGCATATCTGAGACTCGAACTCAGGACCTTCGGCTATCCGGGCCGCAACTCTAGCAACTCAGCTAATGAATCCCTTTCCGATTCGGTCCTTTTTAACTGTATCATACTTCGACTAAGAACTACCAACATTATCTTCATTTTCTTAACGCATATTTTATTGGCTGCTATTTTATGTAGTATGATTGCAAGATTCAAATCCGAAGTAAATGCTATCTAGATGGTGTCTGGATAATTATTTATCAATTTTATTTTTAATATGCGACATCTGTTTGGGAGGCAGGAATGGATACCGCTGCCCCGGGAACCTTTATTGGATAACCAACACCTCTGCCATAGGTCACCCCAAGTGGTTCGCTACGTTTGGTGATTTAGCAGGGGTGCACGGGTTCATGGGGTGAGGTTTGTCCAGGTCTTGGAGGCGGATGACCAGGACACACTTAACCCCAGATTCCTACCCACCCCTTAAACCCTTTTCCTTCCCAGAACTCTCCTCTCCTTCCTTTCCTTAAAAAACCCTCCACACAGCATCCCCAAAGATGGCATAGGTCCTGAAAAAAATTATTTTCCTCGGGGCCTCCTGTGTGGAGCTCATGTAAAAAAAAATTATTGACTTTTCTGCAAGTCTAAGATGAATACTTATTTCTAAGTTTATGAGTAAAATCTCAAATTGCAATATTTAATTAAATGAAGACAATATTGGCGAAACTTAATCGAAAATCTGGAAATAGAAAAATAAAAAAAGATAACGGCACATCTGGGACTCGAACCCAGGACCTTCAGCTATCCGGGCCGCAACTCTACAACTGAGAACTTATTTAAAAGGACCATTTGATAGGAATAATAATAAAAGTACACCTTTGAAACCCTAGCCGCGGTTTTACCAACAGTTGACTTGCAAGAAGAATTATTTTAACGTGAATGCCGTACCAGAATTCTAATTGCTGTCTGGAACCATTGAGACTATGGCATTCCTAATTGGGGTATGTTATAAGGCAGAAGGTATTGGAAGGGGAAAGGAGAAGTGAAGAAGAAGGTGGGAATGAACCTGTCTATTCAGAACTGGTCACCAAACACGGCTAAAGTCATTTCGGGCAAACCTTTCGATTATCAATGGTGATCTTTCTTCACGGCAATGCTGAGATTAGGTATCTTCTACTCTGGAACGTGCCGCAAATGTGGATTCCTCTAGAGTTAAAAACAATAAACAATATCACAATGTTTTCTTAATACTACATCGACCAAAGTAAAGTTTACTAAGGAGAGCAAAAAAGTCTTTTTTTTTTTTTAATAATGTCTCCGGTCTTTGTTGACCTGTGTATGAATAGATCTCTCATAGTACTTAATATTTTTTGAAAATTTCTTTAATTATAGCATTTTATTTATTAATAATTTTTCAGAAAAAATCCTCTTAAACTATACCTACATCGTAAAAGACACACTTTTTTCCTAGAAATATTTAGATCGAAAGAGAAAAAACGATAAAAATGACTTGTTTGACTCATTTTTGGATTTATTGTAAAATTTCCGCTGTCTATTTATTTTTGCAAAACATTATTCCTGTACAATACAGTTGCAAATTGTTTATTATTTATAACTTAGTGACAAAAAAATCAATACTATTAACGAGACTCCTAGAATATTCCGGACGCAGAAACCTAGCTTTATTCTTGCCAAAAACATATAATATAATACCATGTTCAACACCATTTCCTCTCATAATTTTCTGTATTTTAATCTTTATATTTTTTAAAATTTAATCTACTGATTTTTTCAAAGTTTTTACAATTGGTTGCTGAAATAGCCTATACTGCCTCTGGTGGCCAAACCTGAATAGCCAGTTACTTCCCAACCGATCTCTTCCCCATCTCCTTCCCTTACGATTATTTATTCGATTCATTACAATCAAATACAAGATAAAATGAAGCCACAAAAAATTTACCTAATTCGTAACTTAAAAAGTGTTTTTTTTTTAAAGAACGTTAAAAATTTTGGCGGTTGGTGCCCTAGTGTCATCTAGCCACAATCCCCAAACAAAAATTCATATAACTAAAAGAAAACTCCGCCACCGAGTAATAAAAATAGCTTTTAGCTTATTTAATTAAATATCCCGGCAAAGGAATGGTCTACACTTTTTACGTAGTGACCCTTGACTAGTAGGTCTGCTAGACGGAATGCGGATCTGCCGATGGTTGGACGGATGCATATAATTCTGCCATGTATATTCATGCACTTTTTGCGTGTGGGTTGTCGAAAAAGAGCTGCACACACAAAGCGCGATACGTTGTTGGAGTCTTTGAGAAGGTTTTTTAATTTTTTATAAATAAATTTTATTCACAATTAACATACCAGTATTTCATATAAGCATACCGGTATATCACAGATTATGCGGATAATAACGCTAAGAAAAAATGTGATTTCTACAACAAATTGGACATAACCTTTTTTTTCTAGGTGGTTCTTGCCATGTAAAAAAAAGATACCTATTTGCAGATGGATAGAATTTGTCGGTCAGCACAATATTTTACACAACTCACAACGTACTTGCCTCATTAGCTATGAAGTTATGAATATCACAGTAAAAGATAAGCCATATTATTTTTTAGTGAAACAAATAAAAATAAAACTAATGAAATGTTGGAAATCGGTTCAAGTTATTAAAAAAAACGAAAAATAAAGAATAACATTACGAAATACGATTAACAGAAGTAACGCACTAAGATCTACTCTGTATTTATTTTTCAAAATCAAAATCACTATAAAATGATGCAAAACAATAATTGTAATAAATTTGTAGACATCGTTGAACATGGTGAGTTCATACAATAAAAAAATTGTAACTTTTTTCAGAGTGACAAAAAAACATAGAAATAAAAATTTAAAATTGCAGGTATCTCGGAAGTCGAAACCGGCTAAACAAATGTAATGTTTACTTAACGACATTTTTTTCTCATGGTTGTCCTGAAATATTTATGATTTTTTTTTTTTAAATACTAGTTTTAATTTTCAGGAAGTGTGTGCATTTAATAATAAAAATAATATTTTATCCCAAGATGTGGGAGGGATAGTAGTTATTCATAGTTCACTCAGGAGTGACGCTTGATGCTGGAAGGCTGCGGTCACCACCGTGTTATCGAAGGCCATCAGCATCCTAGCTCCAGTGACCCGGAGTCTCATCAGGCCGGTGAATCCATTCAGTCCCAAATATAATTCGGCAGACGTTATTATATTGGATCCGGAGTCTTTCCATCAAGCTGATTAGGTAGTGACACCTTGTTTCACATGAATATAGGCTAGTACAAAATGCAATGAACAATGTTTTTTTAAAGATTATTGCCGCATTGGAAGAATCTTCGGCCAACCACATTAGACAGTATACTGATACTTCTCCTTTATCGTTCAATATCGCCATCGTCCGAGAGATTTCAGCAAAGATGTGCCCCAAGTATTTTACGTTCTTAGATGTAATTATAATGAAAACCCACGAACTCGTTCGACCCGTAAAGCGACAAATTTGTTTATGAACATGGTCCGCCAATATTTTAGAAAGCTAATGTACGTGAAAGTGCTTTGGTCACAACTAATAATAAATAATTATTTACAACCTGAACGTACAAATATTAAAGCTTTTTTGTTATTTCTTCTCCGTGAAATGTTTGAATCAAGCCGTTGCAACGCCACGCGCTTCGCGAAACATTTTTTATTGTTTTTCGGGCAGGCCCACATGCACCGTACACAAACACCCACACACAGACAGACACACGGACACTTATAAAAATGCATACACACATATACAGCGGTGCAATGCCACTGCACTCTAGATTTATTCAGCGACGCTCCTCGAACAAAACAAAGTAACCGCCACTCCTACACGAAAACATCAAATTCCAACTTAAAATGCACAAATTGTTACAATAATTTACGCAAAACACATTTAAGTGAAATAAAAAAGAAAGGTGTGTATTTAAACAAACATAAAACCTGAACATTTTGATTAAAAAAATGTGGTTTTCGTATTTTTTAATTGAAATGCCGCTTACCACGTTTTGATCGGGGGACGTCCACACGAATACTTTGCTAATAATATGAGACTATGCCGTCAATATAAGTTTTTGTGGGGTACTTTATTTTATTTTTTTTCGTATCACTGCGTGCTCCGGCCATCTCGGGTTCGCAGTATGAGAAAAAAATAAGGGGCATAGATTCTAATTTAGAAAATAGTGCTCTCCGAATGAGGTCCTGCGCCGGGAGTGTTCCGAATTTGAAAATTAACGTTATGAATTTTTGACGTTTTGAATTTTGACAGATTGACTTTTTTGTTTGACAGTTTTGTGGTTCTTTGACAGTTTTGAGTATTTGAATTTGGCGCGCGTCTTCAATTAGTGCGTTTATTTTTGATTTGTACTTTTGGATTCCGTTGGACTGCGTTTGAAAAACTTACCGTGGATTTTGTTGAATTTGTGTTTTATTGATCATATGTTCTTTTGTTTGTTAAAAAAAGTTTTAGCTTTAGCATACATAATAATGATTGTTGATTTAAGGCAGATTTAAATGGAATAATCCTACAATTATGTGAGTATAAACTGTTTTTTTTTAATGAATAAAACAATTAACTGTGAGTGAACCAGTGTTAACTAAATTGCGTCGGGGGGGGGGAGGCGATGGAAAATGTGAAGTTTGTGAAACTCCTCGCTATTCAGATCTGGTCATTAAGGTTAAAGCCATTTTACGAAACTTTTCGAAAGAAAAGAGTATCTACCAATGACGTACGAAGCTTTTATGTTTCCAAACACTCCATTTGCTTTCGTAGCTTGGAATCGGGATTAACGGGGTTCGATTCCCGCTGCAACCCACAATTTTGAAAACGCTTCAATTTTCTTTTTTTTTCATTAACCTCACAAATTAATAAATACAATAGATAGGTTTAGGTTAACATATATTAGGTTTTTCATTAATCACGTGAGGCTCGTTCGGAAAAATCACGAAATATCACGAGGGGAGAGGAGGGGTATAATGAGATATCACGTGTACTTATTTTTCGTGATAATATTCTGAAAATTTCAAAATACCTCCTACTAAAAAAATACACGTGATTTTAGGGGGGGGGGTTAGTCTAAAACCTCACCACATATCACCAGGGGGGGGTTAAAAAGTTGCTAAAAAACATCACGTGATTAAGGGACGACCCTAAACTTCCAAAGAAAAAAGTGCATTTTTTTCAAAACTGTGAATCATATAAAACCATAATCTGGAACAGTAAATTTTTTTTTAATTTTTTAAAAAAGTGTTTTTTTCTTCTGTGTCCAATTTTTTCAACGCGAGTTTATTTCCGTCCAAAAATGTGTTTGTAAAAATAGCGCTGTGCCGGCCGTGGTGACCTAGATCAGGAGGCACGAGAAGCGGCGCCAGGCGCAGGATCGTTTCGCTTTCATGTAGGTCACTCTTTTATTTCTTGCCTTCGAACCAGCGATGACTGAAATAATGGCCCCACCCGAATCGTCGTTTCAATTACAAGTTACAAGTTACAATTTACAGTTAAAATTTGCTTAATCACTTTACATTTCTTTATCTACAATTTGACTCCATCTACAATTTTGCTAAAGGCTACAATTTGACTCCATCTGTCGAATAACTCAAATACTATAGGGAGATTTATGTCAGAGGTGTTGTTTATCCGAATAACAATTCCCAGGGCGGCGGTACCCATACCCGTTTCCTAAAATGGTTTTTTAATAAATTATGAATCAGACTACCCAACTTAATTTTTCTGTAGAAATAAATAAAACATATTGCTTGTACCTTATTTTCTTATTATTCTACTAACATCTTCTTCTTAGAAAATGTAAAAAAAATGTAAAACGCAAACGATCGTTACTAAGAAAATATATTTGTAAATACTACATATCGTCAACAAGTTAGTATTGAAAACTCGCCATAAACTATCACAACAATTCAATTTGAGAGTGTCTTATTAACCATTATTGGATGCCTTATTAACCATTTATTGGATGCCCAAAACCTCTGCCATAGGTCACTCCAAGTGGTTCGCTACGTTTGGTGAATTAGCAGGGGTGACCGGGTTCATGGGGTGAGGTTTATTTAGGTCTTAGAAGATAATATTGTTTGTCCCATTTGCGAACATTGTCTTTTTTCTGTTTTCTGTGTCTTGTTCTCTTTCATATTTTCGTTTAGATTATTATTGTTATCTTCTTCTTCAATGATATATTACGTTGATGGGAATAACCTTCAAAAGTTATAAAAAGAGAGTTTTTCTAATAATTTTTTTTTTACTATTATTATATTAAATAATTAACCATCATAGTATATAAAAAACTACAATTAAATGAAAAATGAAATTTTCACGGGCATTAATTTTTTTTCTTTTTAAGTAATTATTTCCACCTATCTCCACCCCAATACCGCGTTAAAGATGAGGACATATCCAAGATTATATTTTTCATAAATCCATTGACCAGGGAAGAGATAAATCGTATTTGCAAGAAGCAGTATGGTACATACGTACTTACTCATATTATCTTGTTTGTTTTGAACTCAATAAAGTAGATAAGTTAGTAAAATTTTCAAAATCTTTCTGGATTATCCAAATCCTTAACTCCCCCATCTCTAAAACAAAACTCCATCTTATGTATCCATCCCTAAGTAATCTTGAAGTATTAATGGGTGATGCATCATTTATGGATAAACATTTCTTATGTAAATTCTTACATGCAACGCAAATCCTATTTTGGGAGACATAAGGACTTATTCATTATAGAACCCAACAATCAACATTAATCTATCTATCTATCTATCTATCTATCTTCTATCTATCTTCTATCTATCTATCTATATAAATAAAAATGAATCGCCGAAATGTATGTACGCGCATAACTTCCGAACGACTGCACCAAATTGGATAATTCTTTTTTTGTGAGTTCTTTATTGTCAGGACAAGGTTTGTACAAATCTACTGTTAAGTTCTGACATTATGAAATTTGTATAAAAGAGTTGCAATAGGTGGCACGCGAGCAGTTAGAAAACTGAATCTACCGGGACTGAATTTTTTAAGGGGGGAGGGGGAAGGACTCGAGTAGGGGGTTTTACGGGAGGGGGGAAGGGAACCTGGGAATGGGGAGGGGAACTCGGGAGGGGGGTTTGTGGGACGGGGGAAAGGGAGAATGCAGTGGGGAGAGGGAAGGTGGAGGAGGCGGAGTGGGAACGCGAGAGGGGAAGGGGACGCAGGAGAGGATGGGGAGGCCGGAGAGGAGCGGGCCGAATGGGAAAGGACACGCAGGAAGAAACAATTTCTTTATTAAATGGCATAGCAACGCATGCCGGGAACCAGCTAGTATTACATAAATAGAACTTCAAATGGTCAAATTATGCAACATTATACAAGATCCCAATGTAATAGCACGACACGTTTTTAAATACAATTTTAATATAAAATTTCTTAAAAACTCTTCATTACTCAGAAAAACCTGTTATATATTCTCAATATAGTGATAATAATAGAAAAGTCGCAAAACCATTGTAATTCGATTGACGCTGTATAAAACCGACTCCAGGAATTACCTCCCACGCCTGCGTTCATCTTATATTTAGCGTTCATGTCTAAATTATTATCAGTCATATTAAAACAAATACAAAATTTAAAATAACATAATATATCGATTAGTAATATTACCCTGCTTCCTATCCCGGGGGAGGTAGGTACGACCGCAATGGGCGCTTCAAAACAAAAACAGAATTCCAATTATGAGACATTTCTTTAATGTTGCTTTTGTATAAATGAGGTCAGCGATTCAAACAAAAAACGTGACATTAATGAATAGGCTGAATCTCGACATCTCATCTGTATCTGAAGAAACGCTGAATACCAAAGACGACCCATTTTCTGAAATTTAAAATATGGTTACGAATCCGTTATAATACGACGCCCCCTGCTTGCAAACAAGCGCACTACGCTAAGGGCGGGCCCGGGGGATGGCAGGGGTTGGGCGGGGGGCAGGGTGCAACCCCCCCTGTGATCAGTTGTACTCCAACATAAACAAGCATACTTCTGTCGGTGTTTAAACGCAGAAATATGTATGAGTCCTCCCTTCTACCCCACATCTGCAAGATGAAGAAGAAGAAGAAATGTAAGAGGGGAAGAGGGGGGGAACAAGGGAGGAATTAGAAGTTTCCTAAGACGTTGCCCCCAGCGCCCCCCCGCAACTTACAACCTCCCCCAGAAGACAGAGACAGCCAATCCGACCAACATCTTTCCCGAGATACGTACAAATTTTCGAATAGAATGAATTCATTATAGCGAATTTTCGACATGCATGTAAAAAAGGGAAAGCCGTGCGAGGGTTGCTCCTATCCGTGCCGGTATGAAATCATCTCTGTACTCATTCAATATGCGCCAAAACACATGCTAACGGCTACGGATGTATTTCTCAAATCTTTCAGCTACTCCTACACGATATTTCTTCTCCCGAAGAATGCACGCTCTTGACTTCCACGCCAAAAATTATTAATTTTAACCGCCATAGAAAGTTGACAAATTTAAGAGTTAATAGTGTGGAAAACATAAAAGCACCGAAGTTTTGACTTTATTTATGTAACCAAAGTTTTAAATAGAAGTTTAAAATAGCTTTTCATTATTGGTATAAAGGTTCGCACCTTTGTAGGTACAAAGGTGCGAATCGACAAACAATTTTGTAATTAAGCAAACAGAAGGAAGCCTTAGGAAGAAATTTGTCAGTCCAATTTTGGCATTGAATCATTTGTAAGTACGTGAATGAAACCATTTTTTTTTCACTTTTCACTCCTTTTGTGAAACTTGGAAATAACAAATTTATTTTTCTGTTTAACCCTTACCCTCGATTATATAAAAATGTCGAACAATTGACTCTTCTCTGAATCGGGTCTCTGTTGTTCGTTGCATAACAGAACGGAATAAAAAAGGCGGATTATTTCATAACGGCCACCGGGCACCGGTCTGGATCCTAGTCACATAACTACGCGACCTTTTTATTACAATTCCAAAAGCTTACATTAAAAATAGATGTGGAGTAAAGCTATTTGAACTAAAAGTAGGCTTTACTTTTATAAATAGAAAACGTCATTATAAAAACTTATATTGAGAACAAGGATTATAACAATTCTTAATTACTGAAAAACCATCGCTAATCCTGTGTTTCTTAAGGACTACATATTTATTTTTGGACTATTTTAAAGGGTAAACCCGAGAGTAAAGAATTTTACCAGAGTTGCCAATAAGTGTGAATCAGAGTGGATGGAATAAAACACCGTAAGGGTGTGGGTGGGAGATCGGTGAAACCAAGCACGTAAACAAGCATATGTGAAGATGAGTCCGAAGGCTGATAATAATATGTATTATTTCTTCGTAAGTAAAACCCCTTATTGACCAATATTAAATTAATCGCCTTTTTTAAAATGAACATGTCTTAAAAATAAATTACCGGCATTGTAACATTTTCTTTTTAATTTTCTTAATAATTTTACAGTTTCATCACGTGCAACACAGTGGAGAAGAAATAGTTATGATTTGAAAACACAATTTTTTTTATGTCCTACTAAAATTTACAGTGTAATTATCTTTTTAATAATGACTTCAGTAATTTACTGACATTTTCATATGCTGCTAAAAATTTCGTGATTTAAACGTGAAAAATCAAAAAATGTATGATTTTTGTCGTTGGCATTAAAAGATCGACTGTTTTTAAATGCAAATACTTTTTCAATTTATATCTGCAGCCTAAAGTAGATACACTAGGTTACTTTTTTATGCATTTTTGTATATAATCAATAAAAATAACAATGATGCATCTATCATAATAAATATATGTACCTACGCTGAAAAAAAATGCATGGAAATAAACAAACAAAAAAATTGAGTATGATGAAAGAGTGTAGTGAAATCAATTCATTGACGCGGGTTCAAATCGGGTGGGCGTAAATAAATTGTATTTGATTAATTCATGTTGATAAATCATTAATTCAATAGAAATAATATAAAGCATTTTTGCGGCATGCTTCACGGCGGCAGATACTCACATTATCGCCCTAGTCAAAAACTGCCATTCAGATTTGAAACGTTGCTTGGAATGTCTTTAGCCGTTTTAGGTGACCAGATCTGATTAGACAAGTGCTTCTCCACCTTATCTTTCCCATATGCTCCCCCTCCCCATTACTCTTAACCTCGCAACTTACCCCTAAAGTTGGGACTCAAGTGCGAAGTGGAAGAAAGGATATACACATAAAAAATAAAAATATATTATTTGCGAACTATCAACAAAAAATTCCCCTTACCCAGTAAGTTTGTGTTGTCCACTTCAACCATTAATCTATTACTTTATAAGCACACCTAAATTAAATACAATTTAATAACATGACATTGGTACTTGTACTATTCTAGAAAGCTACTTAGATTGGCTTATAAAATAATTGGACATAAAACATTTGTAAATTAAAATAATAATTCTGTGTCCGGATGGGCTTTTCTTTCAATATTTAACTCCCTTAAACAATCACATGCAAATAAATTAAACACAATATAATTGCGTGACATTGGTACTTGCACCATTCTAAAAAGTTAATAGGATTGGCTTATAAAACAATTGGACGTAAAACATTTGGTAATTAAAACAATCATTCTGCATTCGGGTGGGCTTTTGACTTCTTTCAGTATTCAACTACCTTAAACAGTCATATCCAAATGAATTAAATTAAATATAATATAATAACGT
This sequence comes from Limnephilus marmoratus, assembly GCA_917880885.1. Classification (NCBI taxonomy): domain Eukaryota; kingdom Metazoa; phylum Arthropoda; class Insecta; order Trichoptera; family Limnephilidae; genus Limnephilus; species Limnephilus marmoratus. The sequence continues at coordinate 23,347,390 of OU862919.1, read as the reverse complement.
AACATTAGTACTTGTACCATTCTAGAAAGCGACTTGGATTGGCTTATAAAACAATTGGATATAAAACACTTGGAAATTAAACAATCATTCTGTGTCCGGATGGGCTTTACTTCTTTCAATATTCAACTACCTCAAACAGTCACATCCAAATTAATGAAATTAAATACAATATAATAACGTGACATTCGTACTTGTACCATTCTAGAATACGGTTCGGCTCGAGCAGCTTGGCAAGGCTCGGGAGTAAAGTTGCCCCCTAGCTACCCCACGCACGGGGGTTCGGTCGGATTGTAAAATTCGCATTAAGTTATGAAAAACACTCGGCATACGGCGGTACCTAAAAGTGTACTAAAACCTTTGCGTATTGATTATCCAATCAATAAAATATATCATACAGCCTGCGTATGAAATCCTTTTTCCTCTCCCCCGCCCTGTGTATGTGTAATGTAAATATACATATTCAGAACTCACCCCCGTAAAAGTTGTATGAAAATTATAGCCCGAGTATGAAACTTTTATATCATCGCGGTACTTTCTGCGGATGTATAAAATATTCCGGTATAAATGACGGGAATTTGCTGCGCGCGTATTGGTATCGGGGAAGGCTAATGTGTTGGTGTGATTTGGGGATGTTGGTGCAACCTGCAAGCAGAGAAGAATGGCCTAAATTGCCTTTTTTAAGAGTAACTACGTCACAATAATTATTGCTGATGTTCCTTGTGGATTTGTAACAAAATTTATGTTTTTACTATGTTTGTGTTTTTATTTTATTACGTGTTTTCTTCATATGAGTGATATTCTCAGTCCTTTACTCTTCAGTGCGATGTTCTTCATCGCCCTGGTAAAAGAACACCACTTGGAATTCAGTTCCAAAGGGAGCAATGATACTCGTTTTTCAAACAATCTTCAATAGAAATACTGGTAGAATAAACGCAACACTCTCACCTATTATCTAAATTTTACATTTGGTTTTCCAGACCGAGTGACCATTTTTGTGTGTATTTTATTGTTAATATTCTTATTTATATTTGGTCATTTAAACCATAAGCACAGCTGTACAAAATTTTGTTTTGGCAAATATTTATCATTTTATTAACTGCTACATCCGACGATATTCGTGTAAATATTTTCCATTTATGTAATGAAATAATAATGCATTTTTAAAACTGTTTCTGAAATCAAAAGCTGACAGAACTTGATAGTATCTCGTCGACAAATGACTGAGGAATGTATCCATGGTCAATTAACAAATAAATGCATTTTATTTCATTTTGCTAACTAACACCTCGAAAACTTAGTTAGAAAGTAAGTTAGAAAGTAAGTTAGGTGCATTTGTCTTTCTAATAAACTTCTATGAATTCTTCTATAAACAAAATATTTTATGATTCAATTTCCAAGCGATATTATTCAATGCTATAACAGTAATGAAATATTTGAACTTCTTAAGAAGTATCAATTGTGTTGGTTAGTAATTTTTTAGTACTTAGTTAAGTTAATAGTTTTTTTTCCGAGCGCTTTTATTCAAGCGATACTATTTCCTAGCGCTATTATTGAATTTCTTAGCGGTAATAAAATATTTGAACTTCTCAAAAAGTATCAAATGTATTGATTAGTAATTTTTAGTAGTCAAATTAGTAGTTTTTTTAATAATAAATCCACACAGAAAGCCCTACGGGAAATTACATATTTGAGGATGCTGTGTGGAGGATCTTATTGAGGAAAGGAAGGAACGAATAAAGCTTTTAAATAGACACGTAAGCAGGAGGGAGAAAATACAGAGACCGACAAATGATTCCAGAGACCAGCTAGTGAACGCAAAAACTATTTGTGTAAACCCGTTCTCATGTTACAAGTATTATTATGATTGTTTTAAATTTGGAAGGCGGGAATGGGTACCACCACCCCTGGAATCTTAATTGGATAACAAACATCTCTGCCATAAGTCACTCCAAGTGGTTTGCTACGTTTGGTGATTTAGCAGGTGTGCCCGGGTTCATGGGAAGAGATTTGTCTAGGTCTTGGTCGTCTTGGAGGTAGATGAAAAGAACACACACTACCCCAGATTCCTACCCAGCCCTTAAACCCTTTTCTCTCCTTCTCTTCCTTAATAAAATCCTCCACACAGCATCCCCAAAGATGACGTAGGCCATGAGAGAAATTATTTTCCTCAGGGCCTGCTGTGTGGATCTCACGTAAAAAAAAAATCTGTGTACCTTTCTTGACGCCAGAGCTCAACAGTCCAAATTTTTGTGCGTTAAATTTTCACATAAATCGATCTTCTGCTTTTTTAATTTACAATTCGACAAAAATCTGCGATTCAATTTTTTTTAAATTTCAAAATCGTAATTTTCAATTAACGCCTAATGAAACTACCATTTGGGCCATTCTGCCCTTCTCAATCGGAGGCTGAGGGCTGTTCCCACCCCCTCCCCTCCCGGGAGGGGCACACAGAGATGATGAAAAGAATGTGTACCGTGGCACGGGTGGTTCCCCCCCCCCCCCCCACCCTCCCGGCCGGGGGATGTTGGGGGTGGATTGTGGGCGGGGTGGGGAGGTCGAGGTGTGGGCCCGGGGGTGTGGGGGCTGGAAAAGAGTGCGCGCCGGAAAACTAGAAAGGGAGCGCCGCGATCGCTACGGTGTAACTTTTACGAACTAGGGGGGCGGTAGGGAGATGCACATTGATGATGTAAAATGTTAAATGTACATTTTTTGTAATTAATTAAATTCAAGAGTGCTAATTGTAAAAATATTAATTAATTATGCTCGTTTTCTTAACTCGTTAAATCTAACAATTACTTATTCCACTTAACACTTATTCCATTTTTTTTTAATTCGCAAAAAATTGCTGAAATCCAATCTAATCTATATTAATAAAAATGAATCGCCGAAATGTATGTTCCCGCATAACTTCCGAATGACTGCACCAAATTGGATAAATCTTTTTTGTTATGTTTGTTATTGACAGGACAAGGTTTATATATAAGAAGCGGCGAGTTCTGGCACAATGAAATTTGTGCAAAAAAAATGCAACATGTGGCACGCGAGTTGTTTGAAAACTGAATGTACCGGGACTGAGTGTATGGAATGCGGGTGGGGGGAGGGGAACCTGGGAGGGAGGAGGGGAACTCGGGAGGGGGGAGGCAAACTTGGGAGGGGGGAGGGAAACTCGGGAGGCGGATACGCCGGACGGTGGAAGCGGGCGAAGGGAGTGGGGAAAGGGAAGGCGGAGTGGGAACGCGAGAGGAAAAGGGCAGGCGGGAGAGGAAGGGGAGGCGGAAGGGGAACGGGACGAATTGGAAAGGACACGCAGGGAAAAACGATGTCTTTATTAAGTGGCATAGCAACGCATACCGTGAACTCTCTATAATAATATAAATGGAGCGACCGATTGATTTGATTTGCATGCAAATCAACAGATGGCGGTGTGAGTTAAAAGGTTGGGTAACCGTAGATGGTGTTTTGTTTCTTTACCACAGCAACGAGTGGCCGGGTCAGCTAGTAACCAATATGAAAATATTCAACGTTGAAATTTTTTTAATATTTTCTAAATATTTTGGCTTTTAAAGTCACATGGAAGGTTCTATCTAGCTTTTTTTTGTGATTTTGTTATTTATGTCGTAGAAAAAACAACAAAAATATACACATATTTTTACTGTAATGTTGTTTACAAACAAGATGATTGAAAAAGCGTTAAAAGAACGCTTTTTAATATTTTGTGCGTTCTTGGATGAAATATTATTTTTTGTGTTTGATCTCATTTTTCAAATGAAAATTGTAATAACTAACGATAAAATATCTTTTCAGCCGTCATAAAGCTAAAATTAATGTTTTAAATCAACATCTAAAAACTAACACAAGCAACTTCCTCGGGCGACCACGACTCCTTCTACCATTATTTTTCGCATGATATATTCTGCTTATACTCCTTCCTAGCATCTTCCGCTCCAAATGCAGAAACCCTTTAAGCGCCCTTTCCTTAATCTTCTTCATTACAATCACATCAGCATTGCATCCTTTCTGTTTTCCACATTTGTAACACGGTCGCAAAAGGTTTTAGTCCACTTATGCCTCAAGGATCTCATTTTCACGTCATTCAATCCACTTTTAAACTTCCTCTGCCAGTTCAGTACCTTTCAGTCATTTTTCAGGATTTTTTTATTTATTTATTTATATAAAGTTTGTTTACATGCGACTTTTCGACTAGTATATATCTGTGTCGAGACAGACGAATTGGTATCAGCACGCCATTATGGAGTGATAACCTCGCTTTTTTGAAAAACAAAATTTTTTCATGCTTAATAATGTATAAAATGGTCAATTTCTTATTCCTTACTTATAATAGCGATGTAAATAATACGCGGCGCGTAAGCTTGGAGTAGTGAAAAACTTGACTTATTTTTTATTTATTTACTAGCTGGTACCCGGCATGCGTTGCTATGCCATTTAATAAAGAAACTATTACTCCCTGCGTTTCTTTTCCCATTCATCCCGTTCCCCTTCCTCTCCCGCGTCCCCTTCCCCTCTCGCGTTCCCACTCCAACTCCTCCATCCTTCCCTCTCTCCACTCCACTCCCACTGTCCCGCGAACCGCCCTCCCGAGTTCCCCTTCCCCCTCCAGGTTCCCCTCCCCCCTCCCGCGAACCCCCTATGCCCCCTCTTGCATTCCATACATTCAGTTTTCAAACAACTCGCGTGCAACCTACTGCAAATTTCATAATGCCAGAGCTCACTAGTAGTTTTATGCAAACCTTGTTCTGACAATAACGAACACATAAAAAAAAGAATTATCCAATTTGGTGCAGTCGTTCGGAAGTTATGCGCGTACATACATTTCAGCGATTCATTTTTATTTATAGAGATTTGTTTATTTAGTACAAGATTATAGATGTATATACTTACACAATTTATTAATTTTTTTTGACTGCCCAACTAGGATTAATCCCATTTTAGGACAGTCAAATTATTATGGAGATAAACAAATGGAACATAATTTGTACAAAAAAGAAAGAAAATTGATGAAATGAAAAGAGGAAATAAAAATAACATAAAGAATATAAAATAAAATAAAAAACTGTTATTTGTTTAGCATAGTTATTAAAATAATATAAATTTAAAAAATAAAAGGTAAATAGGTACATATAGGTAACTAAGAGGAATTAGAAGGGTTAAAACATTTAGGTAACTTCTGTATGCATTGCATATTATAGTTCTACATACATATGTTGTAGAAAAAAAGAGAAAAGAAAGAATAAAATAAAAATGAAATAACCAATTAAAACATAAAATAGCCGTTGGTTGTTTAGCATAGTTGTTGAAATGATGATAATAATAAATAAAAGTTATATATATGTGTACTTAAAAGCAAATGATAAAATATAAGGTGGTAATCGGCATTAAACCGGAGCTTAAGGCTCTACAACCGGGCCAGAAAAGAAGAAGATGGAGAGATACGAAATTACGAATGTTAGAGGAGAGCGCTAACATTTACAGCGACAAAATCGATGCGAAAATTGCGAAAATGTTTAATAAAACACGACTCGTTTAAAATAGAACAAAAATCTCGCGGGCATTATCTTAAACAGCATTTAAAGAAACACTGTTAATTTTTTCATACATATAGCTTGTAAAATAACTGAAACAAACGTGTTAATAATAATTTTTGGAGCATACTTTGCGATTTTTTTCTATCGAGAGAATTTCATATAATTTGCGTTTCGGCGCGGGCAAAGTCTAGATATTATCTTCAAGAATAACATATTTTTTTAAGAGCTTAAAAACTTACCGTTTTAAGGGGAAATATGTAATAAATCGCTACAAATCCGGGTTGCGGGCCCTTAAGGCCGGCTTAACTATACCAACGCTGAACCGCCGCGTAAGAATCTAATAAGACGATATACCTCCAAAGCGGAAATATTAACTTGTATGTTTTCAGTGCGATCTTTACTTACAAAATTCATTTCCAACCCACTAAATATTGTACGATTTTTCCAAGGAGTCCAATTTTATTATACATTTTGTTTAATATGAGGAAATGCAATAAATTTCCCGTTTAACATTCGAATCCCTTCACTCATTTTACAGCGCCTCCCCTCCCCCCGAATTTCTTACCACCCTCCCCCACCCTCTAACACTTATACCATCAAAGCCTTCTCTCACACAGCCGTACTTCTATTCCGCATTTATATTTATACATGTACAGGAGGAGGGTGTAGATCCAGTTTTAATATTATAATATCTGTATATTCAGTATGGTAAAGAGAAAAATGTGTACAAGTGATTCGTTTCCGCAATTCGCGCGCAAATGTAAGTATGTATGTATTTTACATGCACAGTCAGCGTGGGAGATACAGCCTCCGTGAAAGCCTGGAACATTTTTACTTGTTAAACTACTAAGATTTTCGAAATGATCAATTATTCAAATGGCAAAACTTTAATTCTTAACCACCTTATATACACAGATATTTTAAATGTCACACAACTAAACTTAGTCAATAAGCTGGCTGGTACTAGCTGGGGACGCGACGCCAACACGCTCAGAACGGCATCCATTGCCCTGGTTTTCTCAGCAGCTGAATACTGTGCTCCAGTATGGGCCAGAAGCGCCCACACTTCCATGGTCGACGTTCAGCTTAATGCCACAATGCGAACCATCAGCGGAACTCGTTAACAACTATTTAGCGTATATTAATAGTTGTTTGTCAAAAAATCAAGAACGGTGAGCTCTGGCGTAATGAAATTTGCCCATTTTCCTCTTGATTGCATTTTTTTTTAAATACACAAAACTTTTTTAGTTCGCAAGTAAATTTCCACCATGAACAATGCAGATGTATAGTACTCAGACATTACGCTATGTTGCTTATGTTTTTCTGTAGTTGATTTTTTTGGCGAAACAGGGTTGTAACTAAAGCATACAATATCGCAGTATATATTCAATACCGCGATATTGCGGTACCGCAATCCCGCCAAATTTGCGGTATTGCGAAATCAGTAACCAAGACCGTAATTCTGAACTTACGAAAACTTTAAATGGAAATCCTTCTTTTGCCACCATACGGGACACTTTCATAGAAAGAGAATCAGTTTTTTTTTAAATAGTGTGATATCTTGCTTTTTTTCACAAGTGATTGTAGTTTTTCGATGTGGTCATCTTCGTCAATTAAGGTTGAGGTTGTAGCTGCTACCTTAATGGATTGGCTGCAGCTCGTAGTTGGTGTTGCGCTAGGACAATCTCGTCGGAGTTAACATGTTTAGCTCCGATTCCGTTCTTAGTGCGTAAATGAGTATGTAGTCCGCTTGTTGATCGTCCACTAGTTTTAATAATAACTGTACAGAGTTTACTTCGCTGATTGAAGATCGCAAAAAATGTTTCCACTCTATATTAGAACTTTTGAAGTCTTTGAATCCAATACCATTAATTGTAGTATTCATTTACCAAAAAGTTTGATACACTTATACGAGTATAATACATTAATTTACTCGTCAAAATAATATTTTTTCACGCTTTCATGTAGTAAACAAATAAAATAGGACAAATAATAGGAAAGATAGTCCCTCGCTTGTCCGACTTGCGAGTACTTGCAAGTGAGACTAAGTACGACTACAAACAAACTTTAGTTCGCTTTAGGGAATTCGGGAATTCCCCGACGCACTCTTCGTAGCAGGGATTCCCCTGTCACGGTTCGTTTTTAATACCGCGAAATTCGCATTTCTAATCTCGCTTTTGCGGTACTGAAAAACAAGCGAAATTCGCGAAATTGCGGTAACGATATAACGGTAAACAAATGATGAGAGACCGAGATTTTCTAAAAATAGGAAGAAAGTAAAATTATGCCTAAAACTTTTTACGACATTTCTTAAGGTCGTTCAAATCGACGCGACGCACGTCTTTCGTATTCGAACGATTACTTCGAAATAACTTCAGATTATGCAAATATTTTAGAAACGAATATTTCACACGTTAATGTTTCGGTTTTGTCCATCACTATTAAGTTACAAAAAGTATCTTTTTACAACAGGTATGTCTCTTTTTACAAAAAGTATGTTTCTTTTTACTTCTTTTGTAAAATATTTTCACACAACGGACTTTGTACCTGACAACAAATATAAGTAGCTCTTCACCTCAATAATAAAATAGCAATTATTTATTTCTATCACATAGAATATTAAATACAAGTTAAGAACATGTGTGAATAACAAATCAAAACGAGATATTGTTTGAGGAATACAGTTTTGTTATTGACCTGATACGTAGTACTTATATATTTTAAAACATAAACGTTAGTAATTTTAGATGCAGATGACATACGCAGTAAATGCGCAAGGGTAGGTATTTTTACAATTAAAATATATTTCAAATTGAAAAGATGTGTTACTGAGAAATGTTTAAGAAAAAGGCAGCTCTAATGATTAATAAACTATAATTATGTCTTGGATTCTAGCTAGGAAAATTGTTAACTTTTCTGAGGTTGGTGGAAATAAAAACACACACATTTTTAAAATACGTATTTTAAAGCGATACAATACATTATGATATAAAACACGAATCTGAACAAAAAGAAAATGTTTCGAAACCCAGCGTGGTCAAATAAAAGTTATTTACAAAATATTATAATTTACCGCCGCCCCGGGAACCATTTCTTAGATAACCAATACCTCATCTATAGGTAACCTAGCACTTGTAACTTAGCAGGGATTCCCGGGTTCATGGCGATGTTTGTCCAGGTTTTGGCGGCGGATGCGTCTCTACGACCAGCTGTAAGGTAGGCCGGATCGGGAGGGAGTGGTAGAGGGAGTCCCTTTGAATTCTCCGGCCGAATTCTCTCAGAACATTGCCTTGCATCGTAGAGGAATGGATGGATTGTGACTCCTGGACCCACTGACCTCCGGATTCCTACCCACCCCTCATACCTCACCCCTTTTCCTTCCCAGAACTTCCTTTCCTTCCTTTCCTAAAAAGACCCTCCACACAGCATCCCAAAATATGACATAGGCCCTGAGGGGATTTATTTTCCTCAGCGCCTCCTGTGTGGAGCTAATATGGAGCTGTGTAAAGTAAAAAAAAATCCCTAAAATATATTTTTACATCCTTCCATATAAGATCGTACTCTCAGTATCGCCAAAAAACCTGGTCCTAATTTTAAAAATAATTATTCTTTAAAATTGCCTTTACCAATTTAAGTTACCAGATCTGAATATCCAGGCACTTTTCAGTTGTCTATAAACATACCTGATTATCTTCTAAAATTCCTCGTCTCCAGCTGCTTCCCTAACCAACTCCCTTCAGCCTCACTATCCCGCTTTGGGGATGCCATAGTCCCACTGTATCCAGACAGTTATATGGTTGAAACGAATAACATTTTTTAACGCGAAAAAAATACGTACAATCGAAGAAGAAAAGAGGAAAAATCTCTCTTATGTACTCTTCTCAACGCGTTATCGTTAGATCTATCTGTGCGTTGGTTCATCTTTTATGAAATCTCGAGGTTTTCGCGAATGGCCTTATAAACAGATGTGCACAGGGCATAAACCTAAAAAACTGCACCCTTAAAAGACGTGCCAATCTTAAAAATTCCCCTTTATTACCCACCCTTAAGGATTGCGTTCTCCTAGAAAAAAAATGTATACTTTCCAAAAAGGAAGGTTTAATCTGCAATGTTATCTGATATCATAGAACTTAAATCATTTTGGATAGACCTTTGTATGATATAATTATTATATTATTTTTGTGTATTTTGCTGCTCGTTTTGTCGAAATATTAGTTATAAAAACTCGTGTCATTATCAAAATAAGCTTTTTTCGTTTGAAAGCTTCACGAAAAAAAGCAGTCAAATTTGTGCATACCTGCATAATATTAAAGGATTAAAAGTGGCTGATTAGTGGGTAATTTCGACGCAGAGTCCCAAGCTTCCAAAGCCAATAGGGCTAAGGCATTCCCAATTTGAGGTATGCCGAGTGGCTGAAGAAGATCGTCACCTCAGTTGGACAAGGTTCAAACTGATATTTTTTTCAAAATGACCCTTGAATGCAAACCATTTCTTTTGCTGATTTTTATAACCTAAATAATTTTCAGAGCGATCGGTGTTGTATTTCCGTAGTTACAATAGTTTTTGAAAGACAAAGTTCTAACATTAAGTTATTAAACATCACTTTGAACCTTGTTTGGCGCAATGTAGTTCATCACTTTAGTTAGATAGGGTTCTAATTTCACCTTGCCATGTTCTGAGGTGTCAAAGTTTGCAAAGACGAATTTACATTAGATATTTAACAGTTTCTGATTTTGAGGTTCAATCTTGTGTCCAGTATTTTATTTTAAAATATTTTAAAGAAAAATATTTAATTAGAAACTCACCCTATCTCGGAATCACCTTAAGGAAATGTAATTTGAACCTTATAAATTGAATTATTATGCCCTAGCTCAGTAGTTTTCAACCTGTGGTACGCGTACCTCTGGGGGTACGCGAAGCAAAAATGGGGGTACGCAATATCGTGGCGCGAATGTAGGTTTTAAAACTCAGCTATACCTGTAAAATTAAGCCAAACTTTGTAAAACTTTGCTCTACAAAGCAAGCTTAAGGGTCACAATGACTGTACATTTGTTAACATTGTACAATTGATTATACGAAGTATAACGGGAAATCAGGATTTTAATTTAACTTCTGATACACGAGAAACTCTTTTTCTACAAAATGTTATGAGGTTAAAAAAATTCATCCTCTCAATATACTTTCCGAGTTTGGAGTTGTATATGGATGGCATGAATTTTTTATTCATGGAAATAAAAAGACATGGAACAAAATTTGTTCAATTTCGCGTGTAGTGATGTAATGTACATTTTTTAACATAATTCATTAAAACCATAAAAAATGTTTATAAAATTAAAACTTTTCTGACAAGCCATTTTGGGTCCGGAGAAAATGCATATTCCAATGTACTTTAAAGCTTGACAAACTTAATTTTAGAGTCGGTCAAATGAGGAACTAAACAAAAACACAATGTGACCTTAGCACGAGGTAACCACTCGAGAAAGGACAAAATACGTAAAAATTGTTATTTCCTCAAAATCTACCCCAGTGACGCTACTGACTGCAAAGTTAAGTGTGTCAAACTGTATGAATTTGAATAAGTACTACGGCTCGTATGCGTGTCCGGATATCCATGTTGACAAAGCGCTGCACGATGGAAGTATGCGGTATGCGGGTGACTTTTTAACGTGAAACAAATTTCTTTGAGCGTTTATTTCACGTAGATACCTGTTGCTCGAGAGACGGAAAAAATTACCATCGAAAATTACAAAATTATTCGACTACCGGCGCCGCGGCGTGGTCTAAGGGTAAAACTCGCAAACCGAAGGTCGCGGGATCGAATCCCGGCGTGGGCAAATAATTTTAGGGACAGGAAGGAGAGGAAGTTCTGGGAAGGAAAAAGGTATGAGGGGTGGGTAGGAATCTGGGGGTCAGTGTGTCCAGGAGTGACGGAGGTACGAATCTATTCATCCCACTGCGGTGTAAGGCAATGTTCCGAGAGTCCTGCTGCAGAGGTTAACTGCCACGCAGTTGGTGGCCAGACGCATCCGCCGCCAAGATCCGGACAAACCTCACCCATAAACTCAGGAACCCCTGCTAAGTTGCCAAATGTAGCGAACCACTTGGGGTGACCTATGGCAGAGGTGCTGGTTTTCCAATAAATGGTTCCCGGGGCGGTGGTACACATACCCGTCTCCCAAATTGAAAAGATATATTTTACATGAGCACGTTATTCTCTTTGACGCTAAACAATGTATAAATATGGAACAAATATATTAGGTCCTTACATATGAAATTGGCGTTTTGCCGTACTGGCAACTTTGATCTCAAATATCTTCTCTTTGGTTAGGAATTCCAAATTCAAATTTATACAGCTATTTACTCATGTATTTGTGTTTTGAAAATGATAATTCATTTGTTTTTTCCTTAATGGTTTTTTTCTTTGCGTCACTTAGTTTACAAAATGGAAAACTTGAAATATCGCGTTATTTTCGAGTACCAGTTCCACCGTGGCACCAGAGCTGCAGAAACGGCTCGAAGGATTAATGATGTGCATGGTGACGGTGCCGCAAAAGAAAACACAGTGCGTTTTTGGTTCCAACGTTTTAATTCTGGAAATTTCGACCTGCAGAACAAGCCCCGTGGACGGCCGGAGACCAAAGTTGATAATGAAGAATTGAAGGCTATTGTGGAAGCGGATCCATCGCTAACCACGATGCGAGTTAGCTGCAGGCTGCGGTGTTAGTGATAAAATTGTTTTAATCCACTTGAAGCAAATTGGGAAGGTGAAAAAGCTTGAAAGGTGGGTACCTCACGAATTGAGTGAAGCAAATCAACAAACGCGCGGTAGAAGGCTAGACCACACACTGCACAACAGACGGCTACCAAATTAGAGGAGCTTCAATTGGGATGTCTAAGACATCCACGGATACTCTCCGGACCTTGCCCCAACAGATTACCATTTTTTTCGAAATTTTAATAACTTCTTGCAACGGAACATATTCAACTCCGATGGGGCAGTTCAAACCGCCTTCAAAGATTTTATTGATTCCCGTCCGAATGGTTTTTTTAGTAAAGGGATCGATGAACTACCTATGAGATGGCAAAAGTGCATAGATAGAAATTGTACATACTTTGATCAAATAAATATGTTATATTAAAAAAAAAATCGACTTTATGTTCCTCCCATACAAAACGCCAATTTCATATGTAAGGACCTAATATTTGGTTTGATTGAAATTGGATTAGCTAAAGTTTTCGGTAATTATTTGATACACAGTATGCTTGCAGTGTTTTGAGGTCAAACATTATTTTTTTTTAATGACCAAACATATATAACTCCTATGCATATAAATAGCACACATATATTTTTATTGCTCACTCAATCTTTGAGATTGTGCAACCATTTGTTTTTCACGTAATGCTTCTTGAAACGTTTTGACCTTGCAAACGTAATATTTTTCATTTGCGCGAAGGTATTTATAAACTTTTAAATATAATAACAATGCGAACGTAATTAAAACGCCTTTGATGTTAAATTAACGGCAACAATTTATATAAATTTACGTAACTTTAATAAAGGTAGATTCCCGTAAGAAAGGCTAATATTTGAGGCCAAGTACTGAAAATCATTACGTCGTAATGTTTTAATTTTTTTACTTGCCTCCACGCAAGAGGCACTGATGTCATCTTTGAAGATGCTGTGTGGAAGTTTTTTTTTACTTTAGCTCCACACAGGAGCCCCTGAGGAAAATAATTTCTCTACGTCATCTTAGGGGATGCTGTGTAGAGGGTATTTTTAAGGAAGGGAATGATAGGAAGTTCTGGGAGGAAAAAAGTATGAGGGGTGGGTAGGAATTTAGGGGTCAGTGTGTCCAGGAGTGACGGACGTATGAATCCATCCCCAAAGATTCTGGCTGGATAAAAGACCTGCCTTAATCAGTCTCTCTCGATCCTGCCCACCACACAGCAGGTGCATCGGCCGCTAAGACCTGGACAAATCTCACCTCATGAACCCATGGATATGTTTAAGAAAAGGACGGAGAGGAAGTTCTATGGAGGAAAAAAATAAGAGTTGTGGTAGGAATCTGGAGGTCAGAAATAATCCCCTAAGGGCCTATGTCATCATTGGGGATGCTGTGTGGAGTGTCTTTTTAGGAAAGGAAGGAGAGGATGTTCTGGGAAGGAAAGGGGTATAAGGGATGGGTAGAAATCTGGAAGTCAGTGTGTCCAGGAGTGACGGACGTATGAATCCATCCCTCCCACTGCGATGTAAGGCGATGGGTCGTGAGAGTCCGGCTGGAGAAGTGAAAAGGGTCACCCTCAACAGGTTCGGCCCGCCACACAGTTGGTGGCCAGGAATATCCACCTACAGGACCTGGATAAACCTCACCCCTTTAAAGCCGGTAACCCATGCTACACCGAACGTAAACGTAGCTAATCATTTGGGTGTGCCAGAGCTGTTTGTTATCCGAATGTTTCCCGGGGCGGCGGTACCCAATCCCGCCTCCCAATTTTGGAATGAAAAACATACTACCGGGCTTTATTCAAATTTAATTACTAAATTATGACAAAACTTTGTTTTTTTCATTCAGAGTCTTGAATAGATTCTTTCGTGTTATTATCACACATGAGTCTCAATTGCCCGAAAACAGTGGATCTATGATATCCCAACTTGGGGTAAATTATAAGGCTGAAAGAACTGGAGCTAGAAGGAGATGGGGAAGACGAAACTTGGAAAGAGCCTGGCTATTCAGATCTCGTCACTAAACGTGGGTTTAACATTTCCAGCTACTTTAAAATTTTAAACATTGATATTTCACCAAAGATACTGAAAATTTGTATTACTCTGAACGTAGTTATTTAAAAAAACGAGTGAAATATTACAAACAAATTTAACTAAAATTCATTTAGCATTTCGGGTTTTAAACACGTGATCCATGGTTTCCAAAACCAAGAAATTTATTGTTCTATAACGAAAGTTATCAAAGTGATGGAATAATGAAATTTGCAAATATATTTATAATATTTACATTACCCCACATCCATCCACCTTATAATTAACAATACTCCCAAAATTGGAGAGGCCATGTTATTAATGTTTCCGGTTAATTGACTCTTTTTTTTTAATTGCCGGCAACCCGGGCGTTTATTGAAATAAATGTAACATATACAAACAAGTAAGTAACCCGCCTCACTAGACAAGGTCTGTTCTGAGGCGGGTACATATAAAATCATACATATACACAGACATACACACATACACATATGTATACGCATGCATGCACATAATCATAAAACATAAGTATACAGAATCTAGATAAAATTATTGTAAATTGTTGTTGGTTATAGTGGGATGTACATAATGTCGTAAAACCAAAAATATAAAAAGAATTAATTAAAGGAAAACAATCACTTTGTTTGTAACCACGATTTATTGATTTAATTTTTATTTACCGAACAGTTTCGCTTAATACAAGCATCTTCAGGGTATAAATTAAAACAGTTTTAATTTATACCCTGAAGATGCTTGTATTAAGCGAAACCGGTCGGTAAATAAAAATTAAATCAATAAATCGTGGTTACAAACAAAGTGATTGTTTTCCTTTAATTAATATGTCAAACCACAAAGTGACTGCTCTCTACCAAAATATAAAAAGAATTATTGAAAATTGTTATGAGGTTATCACGGAATGTACATAGTGTCATAAAACCAAAAATCTTAACAGAATGATTGGAAATTATTATAGGTTTTTCATGGAATGTATATACATTTATCAAGAATTTTGTTACAACTTTAAAAACACATAGTAATGCCAAGATCTAAATCTAAACATGGTAACAATTCAGCAAAATAATATAAACAAATGTATGAGGTAATAATAAACTTAACGTGCGTAAAACATAAGCAGGTGTGACATAAACATAACATAAGCTTTTTATGGTACTAATAATTGAAATTTAAATGCATAAAAAAGTTTTAAAAGGCAGTACGCAATCGAGTATGTGAGAAAATGTCCAACAATGATTTGGTTGCGGACTGCATACTTTCTGATTACCGACGCCTGTTTTCTACTATATCGCATCACGTTTTGTACGGATATTCGCTGCAGCGAAAAAATGCTACCTTAGTTCCTTCAAACGGTTTCTAACAACAAAACTTCTTCTTACTACAAATGTTTAATTCGAGAACGTTTGAAATCTGTCTTTTAAGAAAATACAATAGTAACTATTTTTTAAATTGACTGTAGATTTCTAGAATGTCAACTATTTCAATTGATGGATTGAATAAAAAATGACGTTTTAGAGTTTAAAATAAAGTTTTAGAGCTCATCGGACTAGAGTTACAGAGAGATGCTTCTACTGTGCAGTGTAAATTCTATATTTCGTTGTAAATTCTCTAGATTTTTAATTGCTTTTATTATATCAGGTGAGCCAATGAAACGCAACGATTTAAAAAAAAACCAAAAACATTCAATAAATCATATTTTTTTAAATTTATTAATGAAACTACACAAATGGTAATTTTGTTTTATTGTAGATTTTTTTAAAAATAATATCCTAAAGGTGGCCTCCGTTTGGTTGCACACATTCTTGCAACCTCGTTGCAAAGATGCCATAAAACAACTTTATGGCAAATCTGCTCTACTACACGTCCTCCAAAACAAACTCCATATTCCAATTCAACCCAAAACAATAATAAAAACCAGGTCCTTAACAAATATAACCCTGAACATACCTAAAACACACACCACATACGGACAAAGACATTTTCAGTATTATGCAATCAAACTTTTTAATTTTATGCCCATTACTCTGAAACAAATACTTACTGCAAATACATCTACAAACATTCACAAAAAACATATCACAGCCTGGATCAAAAATCAAGATATTCACTTTATTCAAAATACTTTAATTCCTAACCAAACATAACCAAACTATAAAAAGTGTAAAATGAATAAACATGTCTTTCAAGAATTTACCAATTATTCATATATACATACTTGTCACACTTAATCATAAACACGTAAACACCTCAGCACAGGTTCTCCTAGTGAGGTGTTCACGAAACATACAATATCACCAACCAACAGTTTCACCTTCTCAAACCTACCTTACACCCAACATAAGAAATGTACAATTAATATCTAAAAAGGTTTTCAAAATATAGTACATGTGTAAAAATGTTATTAATAAGGTGAAAACTGTAATATATATAGATGTAAAAATAAATAAATTTACATTTAAAGTAAAAGTACACGGACGATCAGCATCGTACTAATGGGAAAGCATGTATTAGGAGGTTCTAAAAATATTGTTAATATATGATCTGTCTTTGCTAGTGATCCAAGACTTGGTATGTGATTTGTATTTTACGTAATTAGTGTGCCGTGGTCAGTGGAAGTGTATTATAAAGTTTTGTTGCAAAGCACCTGAAGTTTCTTTGACCAAACGTTGTTTTGGCAAAAGGGATAAGTAAGAGATTTTGTCCTTTGGTTCTCGTATCACGAACAATTTGGATATTGTCAAAAACAGTTCTGCGTTTGAATAGATAAATTTGTATATTTTTGGCATTAAGTTGCCTAATGTCCAAAACACCGATTCTCCTAAAGATTTCATCAGAACTGCTTGTGATCGGTAGTTTTAGAATAATCTTTCTAATTAGTTTCTGGGCTTTAGAGATTGGATCAATGGCGGCATCGTTTTCTCATCCCCAGGCTATGATACCATACTCGATTAGAGATTGACATAGTGCATAGTAAATTGTTTTGAGTTGGTTCAAGTTTGAAAAGTATATAGATTTTCGAAGTTTGTTTACTGTTGTGATAATATATTCTATCCACTTTAAATTACTGTCAATTACCTTGCTTTGTCAATACTCGTGTTTTGTTTAGTGACTGTATCTGAGTAGCCGGGCACTTTCTACGCTCTTCTTACTCTCCTGCCTGCTTTCGTCATCATGAAATTATTCCCAAAAAGAAGATTTATCATAGTTCCAATGTCTTAGGACTGTTAGGATGTAACACCGAAATCTTGGTTTCTTTTTTTAAGTAAACAAACATTACCAGATTGTGAATAATCTGACAATTTGAATACCCTCTGCGACTGTTGCTTGTGCAATGGAGGACTTAGCAGAAGAATTGAACACATGTTTCCTGGGTGGAAACCCGACGCAATTGTGAACTCAACTACCAACCAGTCTTTGTAGTAACTATTCAATGAACATTCAACCCATTTATACAAAAGTATAAAGAAAAATAAACTTTCACCATTTTGTAATTGTGATCGCCAAACCAGAGGCACATAAAAAGCGAAAACCATTTATATCTTATTATTGTCGGATTAAAAACAATGTCAACCTTTTGCGAAGCCGTCTTTCATTCGCAAAAAAAAATATAATTTACGACCCTCTGTTCGAAAAGCCTTATAATGATTTCTAGATGTAAACAAAACAAGTAAAAGTTAGCGAATGGAAAAAGGGAAAATTTTATTTAAAATATTTTATTATTAGAACTATTACGAGCATGCCTTTATTTGTGTAATTCGTTCAGACGGGATCCGTAAGCTATTTCCATAAACTCAACTGGACTTTTCGACTAACCGAATTAATAATAATGCTACGCTACAAATACTGACTCTGTCACAAGCCAATAGACGCTTTTATAATTACCGTGACGGTTCACGGTAACAGTACCGTGACGGCATGAAATAGACAATAAATATACCTTACTAATCCACTGGAGCGGTAGCGAAATTAAAAAAAAATCTCTATTGCTCGAGATTTTATTGGTCATCATTTTGAATATTTTCCGCCAACATTAAAAAAACCATACCTCCGAATTTTAATAAAGATGCATACAAACTGATTACAGTTCTGTATAACTAGTAAATTCGCCTATCTTTTGTCGATTATCGCATATTCGTAAGATTTATAAAAAAATAATTATAAAATCGTTAACTTCTACTTAATTACTTACAAATAAGAGAAAAATTGCCAAAATTTGCAGCAAAGCAATCCGAGGTATTTGAAATAGTGCCATATTGTGGCAAAAAGCGCTCTAGTAGTTACAGCTATACCAGCTAACGTTGCAACTCCTTCTTACACGTTAAATAATGGTGAGACACACAAAATACGTGTGAATTTTTCCTCCAAAGTACAACTTTTTTGCGACGGGAATTGCGTTTGATTTTCTTTATACGTATCAGGAAGATGTATGAAAATGATTGTATCTTTGGTGGAGTGGAGATATACGTTCACCATTTGTCTCATTTTATACTGTTGTTATTTAGTGTGTAAGAAAGAGCAGCAGCATTATACATAATGTTTAAGAACAAAATCAATACGATCAGCGCACTGACTTTTTTAATTTTTGGAATTCACCCACACTTCAATATTATCCTTGTAACTATATTCCAAATTTTCAAAAATATGGTAGGGGTCTACGGAGACGTCACGATGCGGTGGGTGAGAGAAATGCAAGAAAATATATATCTGATCTTTTGAAAGAGCTGCAGCAATATTGTGAAAGGAACGTATGTGTATTGCCTTTTTCATGTCGTCACGATACCGTTACCGCGATTCGTCTAGGTAAGCATAAAAGTATCCAATGGCAGATTATTCGCTTTACAAACTTAATAATACGTGTTGCGGCTACTATTATTAAAAAGAACATTGGAAAACAAACTTTCTTCGACAAATTAGCAGAAAAAATTGGAACGTTTTCAAAAATTTTAAATAATCACAAATTTTAATTTCGGTTGTGTGTGTCCTGCATAATCCTGGTTAAATTAACTGCTTTGAACACACGTTTAATTTTAAAAATTGGAACTGATCATGTGAAGAATTCAGGCATGCGATAAATTACCTACCTAAGGTATTTTTTTTTACATAAGCTCCACACAGGAGGCGCTGAGGAAAATCATTTACCCCAAGGCCTATGTCATCTTGGGGATGCCGTGCGGAGGGTTTTTTTAAGGAAAGGAAGGAGAGGAGAGTTCTGGGAAGGAAAAGGGTTTAAGGGGTAGGTTGGAATCTGGGGTTCAGTATGTCCTGGTCATCCGCCTCCAAGACCTAGACAAACCTCACCCCATAAGCCCGGGCACCTCTGCTAAATCACCAAACGTAGCGAACCACTTGGGGTGACCTATGGCAGAGGAGTTGATTATCTAATAAAGGTTCCCGGGGCGGCGGTACCCATTCCCGCCTCCCAAATTGAGGTATAATATTTAGGACAGGTTGGATACGATTTTAGATTTTCACGGCCAAAAATTATTTTGTTATTAGTTTTTGGGGTATTATGCCGTGTTACGCTACCTTCTGCTTTAGCCAACGTTTCGGACAGCGTTGCAGTGTCCATCAGAGCGGACGATCTCCAAAAGGATATCAGAACAGGATATCACAGCCTTTAAACTTGGCCACCCTGACAAATCGGCAATCGCCGAGCACTTAATCGAAACCGGCCATTACTTTGGATTTGTCTCTGAGGTCCTTGGAAGACTCAAAACTCATAGAGCGCGCCTGATTACGGAGGCAATTGAAATTTCCAAAAATCCTTTAAATATTAATAGAGACGACGGAGCTAAGCTCAATAGTTCTTGGTATCCGGTAATTGACGGTTACATCAAGGCTAAACGCAAAAAAACATGTTGAAGTATATTGTAGCGCCAACTCGTAGAGGAGTGGAGCTGGCGACACGATATCGCTCCTAAGTAGATAAGTACAAACATCACTCCTAACTATTACACATCTGCCCTGATGATGGACACTGCAGCGCTGTCCGAAACGTTGGCTAAAGCAGGAGGTAGCGTAACACGGCATTATACCCCAAAAACTAATAACAAAAAAAATATTAGGACAGGTTGTTTAAAAATTTTACGGATTCATCAAATATTTTAAGTTAATTCTCACGTTCTGTGTAAGTTCTGTTATTATATCATTTTAGGCCAGTTGTTTCATGAAACTGAAATAATCACAGAATTTGAATAAAACTTACACAGAATGTGAAAATTAACTTCAAATACTTGATGAATCCGTCAAATTTTTTGAAACAACCCGTCCTAAATTGTTTCAATAATTGGAACTGATTTTTCAAAAATTCAGACTTAGCTAACTTACAGGTGCGTACTACATCCATGACAATATTATAATAAAAAATTACAGATCACATCTAACCCTTGAAAAATATAAAAATATCTTAAACTTTTTCTCTTTCAAAATGTATTTTTTTAGTGATCTAGAGAAAGAAGCAGAAACTTCGGAGCTAATTTTGAGAATTAAAGAAAAATAGAGAGAAGAAGAAATAGGAAAAGACATTGTCTGTGAAGTTCCTATTCAGATGTAAATAATAATTAATTATATATTTTTTTTAAATATTTAACAAAAGATTAATATTACATGTTTATTTATATTATTTTCTTTGACAACATTGATTCTACCGATAAATGGGTCACTGCTCAGCTCAGCTGTACATTCCCAAAACATAAGTAATTAGTATCAAAAAAAGTTTCTAATCTAATGTCATCGATAGCATCCACCCTGAAACGAGTAATATAAACAAATAATATACATTGCATCAAATAGATACGTTTTAAGGTTTTCACGGCCAAAAGCATTTTCGTTATTTGTTTTAGGGGTGTTATGCCGTGTTGCGCTACCTCCTTCTTTAGCCAACGTTTTGGACATCGTTTCAGTGTCCATCATCAGGGCAGAACCAGCAGATCCGGTAGATGTGTGAAATAATCACAGAATAATTACACATCTACCGGATCTGCCGGATCTGATGGACACTGCAACGATGTCCGAAACGTTGGCTGAAGAAGGAGTTAGCTCAACACGGCATAACACCCCAAAAACAAATGACGAAAATTGTATTAAATAATTTAAAATCAAATGTTATTAAGGAACTTTATTTATCCACACCTGGATTTGAGCACGCAACTTTCGAGTCTAAGACCAGTATATCGCTCTAAAACTGAGGTCAACTTCTAAGAAGTGGACATTTATTGTACCTTTTTAAGGCTCTGCAACCGGACCCGAAAAGAAGAAGATGGAGAGATACGAAATTACGAAATTACGAATGTTAGAGGAGAGCGCTAACATTTACACCGGCAAAATCGATGCAAAAATTGCGAAAATGTTTAATAAAACACGACTCGTTTGAAATAGAGCAAAAATCTTGGGGGGATTATCTTAAACAGCATTTAAAGAAACATTGTGAATTTTTTCATACATATAACTTGTGAAATAACTGAAACAAACGTGATAACAATAATTTTTGAAGCATACTTTGCGATTTTTTCTATCGAGGGAATTTCATATAATTTGCGTTTCGGCACGGGCAAAGTCTAGATATTATCTTCAAGAATAACATATATTTTTTAAGAGCTTTAAAACTTACCGTGTTTAAGGGAAATATGTAATAAATCGGTACAAATCCGGGTTGCGGGCCCTTAAGTAGGTTTATATATACGTTTGAACCAGTGACCTTTCTTACAAAAGTCAAAAATCTTTCTAATCTATCGACATCTATTGAGTCGACAGGATATAGAAAAGTGTAATTATATCTGCCGGAAAACGGCGTGATGCTAGATTAGTTAGTCCGTTATCCAAAAGTTCGTTATAATTTTAGATTATATAAGAAAAATGCGCGGGAAGCTTGCCGGGGGAAGGCTGTGTGGGGGGGGGAGGGAAATTCTGCAACTCCGCGGAGTGGGGTGGGAGCGGGGAATGGGGAAGAAAGCTGGCGAGGGGGGGTACATGCGCAAAAACCTAAAAACATCGCGGGAGGAATGAAAATTTCCAAGTAAAACGTTGCTAGTACTATGTACTATTTTGAGTATTTTATCACCGGTACAAGCAGAACACGAGTACAGTCCGCGTAGCTATTCCGCACAGTAGCTGCCTTTGAGAGCTTTACAGAGCGCATTAACGAGTAATGTTTCATTATTATGATTTATTTATTAAAATCGTCGGTTTTACTCGAACTCGACTTAGTACATATTTAAAACAGTTCATTATTTATTTTTTAATTTAAAGCGCTATTGTAAAACATTATTTTAAGCAAAATATAATATTATTGTGATCGTTGTTTTATTTTTATAATAACATTATACTTATTATGGCTTGAAAGATAATATTTTTATAGCAATGCGAAACAAAGTTCTAACGACAAAGCCATACGTATATAAATGAATTCTTAATTATATTGTAATAATAAATTAACATACTTGAGTTAAAAAATGCTTCCACGACAACTCAACAAAGTGGCATTTCAACATATCTTTGAAAAGTTATAAAAAATAGCACTTAACCTAACCTAACGTAAATTATTTAACCATTTTTTATATTTGGATACGTTTTAAAATTTTCACGGCCAAACCATTTTCGTTATTTGTTTTTGGGGTGTTATGCCGTGTTGCGCTACCTCCTTCTTTAGCCAACGTTTCGGACATCGTTGCAGTGTCCATCACCAGGGCAGATCCGGTAGATGTGGATCTATCTACCGGATCTACCGGATCTGCCCTGACGATGGACACTGCAACGATGTCCGAAGCGTTGGCTAAAGAAGGAGGTAGCGCAACACGGCATAACACCTCAAAAACAAATAACGAAAATTTTTATACTTGTTTTTCATCACTTTTAATGACTTTCAAATGAGGTATTGAAGTTGAATGATTCTGAGTTTTCCGGTCACCAAAAAATATACGTAAATAAGAAATTAAACTATTTTCATCTGTTGAAACTTTTTGTTCCAACTATTCGTACAATCGTGCATCCGTACACTGAAAACATAGAATTAAATTTCTTAAAATGAAAGATTTTTAATATAACATTATAGTAAACTCATATTGGGATTACTAAAATGCCAGTAATAAAAATTATAGTTAAATATCAGATAATAGTTAATTGGTAGATAATTTCTAATTTACAAATCACAAGTGCGCCCCACGGTTGAATTTGGCAGCCATCTCTGATCTGGAGCTCCAAAATACCTGAAAAATACCCTCGACTCTGTGCAGAAACGGGCGGTCCGTTTGATAGATTCTCTCATCTTAGCAGACGGATTGCAATCTTTAGAGCACAGGCGTCGGGTGGTAATGTTCTACCGGTATTACAATGGAAAATGCAACTAGCATCATTGATCCCTTTGGCACCGGTGCATAGTTGGGAAACACGCCAAACGCGTGCCCAACATTTGTACACGGTTGACATTTTTCACATGAGAACGGGTCGTTTCTTCGACTTGTTCTGGTGTTCAACAGCTCGGCTGTGGAATGATTTGCCGGCCTCTGTGTTTCCTCCTTCCTACAACATGGGTCTCTTCAAGACCAATATTCATTCCTTTCTCTCCTCAAAAAGACCCTCCACACAGCATCCCAGATGACGTAGGCCCTGAGGGAAATTATTTTCTTCAGGGCCTCCTGTGTGGAGTTAATGTAAAAAAAAATAATAATAATCAAACCGATTGCTTGTTTTTTAAAATACTTACTAAAGTTTTATAAAAATATTAGTTTTATACGATATGCATTAAAGTTATTGTATCCATAATTGTATTTTATATTAAACGTTAAAATGGTGTCTAAAAATAAACACGAAGATAACACGAAATATTTTCACAGGAGGGCATCCTTCAAATTATTAATAACCGCTGTTGCTATCTCATTTTTCTCTTCTTCTAATATTCGATAGCACTTCATTTCCCGCGCGGGAGTTGTTCCGTAGTAAACAAATTCTTCTGACAGCTCCAATATTTCCGCATCCCGCCCGCCCCTCGAGCGGAAGGGGGCGGCCAGGGTGGCGCCCCACCACCCCGTTCTAACTAACTACCCCCCGCGGAAAACTCTACAACATCTAGGAAAAAGTCGTAGAGGCTCTACGCCGTAGAATGCTACAGTGCAGATCTCGCGAACCAGGAAGAGAACTTCTCTTTCCCGCTCGCTACCGCCTCATCTCGCGGATGGGGGAAGCAGCGGCCCCCTTACCGAAGGCGTAATGATTTTTTGGCGATGAATTTATATTCGCGGGGGGACTTTTTAGAGCGGGGGGGAGGGGGCGGGGGGGAGGGGCGCCCTCATTAACGACTGGCAGATATGCAATTCTGATCTTTGAAGAATAATAACTACAACAGAGAAAAAAGGCGCGTTGGAACGAACGTACGCGGGCCGCGCTACGCGGGACATCTCCCTTTTATGACTTGTATGTTATATTATTTGCACTCAATTTGTTTTAAATCTGGAGTGTTTTTACTGTGCGATGTGATAAAAATAAAAATAATACAAACAACGTGTTTTAAACCATTATAAAAATAAATTAACACCAATCAAAAATACTAAACGAACCAAATTTTTAATTCGAATAAACTAAACTTTTAGCAACAACTATTTTGGAGTTAAATGTAATAAAAAGTGTTAAATAATGTAGGTTGTTTACACAACAATATGTTTTGCTAACGTCTTAAATATCCATGTGAGTGTCTCCGCCACGCATGTTCTGACCGTTGAGAGTTTGTTTACACTTTGTATGGGGCTACGAGCTTTGAACTGCGAGCAACGCCATCACTTCCTATCACTAAAGTTATTAATAAATACTAACGAAAGTAGGTAATTACTGTGAGATGCGCAGTAATAAATTTCTCAGTCAGATGATGATATTATTCTGCTGTACATAAAATAGTGCAATTAATCAATTTGTTTCGTGTATCTGAAACGATGAATTTTAAATTTTACTTTCATTTCATAAATTCTTTTATTGTAGGGGTCGGAGAAAAGTGTTGTATAAGACCCCAGTAAATATAATTATTGTAGTGTAAATATATTGTTGTTGTGATAGGACACTAGTAAATATAATTATTCAAAGTTAGGAAGTAAAATTGTTGCTAACATGTTGTTATTTGACGTAATCACACTATGGGTTTTTGAATGAAGATTTTCTGTTAAAATGAGAAAAGTATGGGCCTCTTTAAATTAATTTTCCATAAATATCATCCCGGAAAAAGAAACTGAAATGGATTAAAATATGTTTTGTTTAATAATGTATTATTTTACAAACTCGGTTATCCCATTTTTTACATGAACTATCAGTGATTGTCAGATCGGAGAAAATGTAAAAAAGTATTTAAATTGTGTTGAAAATAATGAGCGCATCTCTAATTCGTGACGTAATAATGCCAAGGCTCGTGCAGCGAACTGTTGCGAGCGAGAGATCAAATATCCGCTTCCCATTCCCACAATTAGGAAGTAAAAAAATGAAAAAGCGCGTGCTCCAGCAGTCAAAATTCGGGGTGGCAGCGGGGGGGCACCCACCCGTCCCCCCGCCCGCGATACACGTCTAAACACCCCCCCCCCCCCCCCCCTCCCCCGATTTACACAGAGAAGAGCGCGAAAAGCCCACCAACACAGGCAGAAGCCCGTGGCACATTTTATATTTTAATTGCAATCACCCGGGGTAGGTTTCTGGGAGGCTGCGATGGAGGGAAATTTAACCCCCGCTCCGTGTGGCTGTGTATGTTAAAATTGAGAGGGAGACAGCCGCCGCAGCGCTCCCTTTTGGACTTGCAATGTTATTTATCCGCGTGGAAAGAGAAAGGGGCGCTTTTTCGCTACAGCTTTCGGCGAAAGCTCACGCACTATTTTTTAGTGCCCGCTGATTACGCCAGATGTCCCGCGCTACGTCCGGGACTCTATACTTGCCGCGCATACGATTTACAATTCCACATTCCGTGCTGCAATACGTCCGACAGCAGATCCGTGTTTAGTGTAATAATTGATTGCTCCCGTTATCATTTATGATTAATTCTACATATTAAAAAAAAATCAACAACTCTTTTACATACTTTAAGAAATTAATAAAAAGTGAAATGATTTTTTTTAAATTTCATCATTTTTCTTTAAATTTAAAAAAAAACTCGCAATGAAAAAAAAAGTCTAACTTTTTCAAACATCAATTTTTAATTACATACCAAAAAATAGTAATTTATTTAACATAAATTATTATTACAAAAAAAATGAAAAACAAATAAATAAATACATAAAAAGCCTAGTAAAGAGTGTATACGCCGAGTATTTGTACCAGGAGCACATGTTGACACGAGAGGTTCGGAGATCTTACGTTACGTACGGAGCACACTACTACTAGTAAAGCTTCTCCGTGGCGTAGTACTATACTGTACAAGCGGTACACACCTCCATTCAATATTCGCACTATTATTTTTCCCCGCTACATTTTTTCGAACGCTATCCCAGTTATTAACTCGCAATTACGCACAGAGATGTCACGGTCGTGCCTAAAGATAAAAAATCGTGCTGATTTTTTTCGCGTTTGCCAAATTGCAGATATATACATATTCGGGTGTGAGCGGGCGAATCGCACTCCGCGACGTGATTTGTTTAATTTTTTCTCATAAATAAAAGTTATTTATCATTTTATTAATAAACACGACAATCTTTTAATACATTCTTTAGCGTGGTACATTTTTTTTAAATTAAACATGCAACCTGTGAGCACGATTGTCGTTTTTGTTTTGAAATCTGTTAAATGCACTTCGAGTTTTGACGTTTGTGACACGTGAGTGACTAAATAATAGTTTAGACCAGTATTTTAAAATTCTGTGCTTTATTGTGCTTTAATATTTTTGCATTTTTTACGTCAAAGTTATAAAATTATTTACTTTGACTCTCATCAACATTGTGAAATCATAACAAATAAAAGTTAGTAGAAAACATTTAAGAGATATCATTTGAATTATCGTAAATGACACAAATTTGATTTAAAAATACAATTTAATTAGTTTAAAAAAATACTACCTCATCTAAATAATTAGAACCAATAGTTGACAAAACGCAAAAAAATAATAGATATTTCTTAAGCCATAAACAGATTATATTTCATGAATGTTTTCCGTATTAGTATTTTTATTTTACAGTGCAAAAGAGAGTTGGTATTATGATTTGTTGTTAGTAACACATTTGTACTAATAAGAACAGTTGTGCAGAAAAATATTGATAACCTCATAATTAGACATGAGACCTCTGACATAAAAAAAGCATTTGCATATAGACCTATTGTATAATATATGTAATAACTACCTACTTATAGATATTACGCTTATCGAAGCTTTTACCATGCAGTACGTCGCAGTGCTTAGGTCAGCATATATCTTACACCGGATTCATATGTTTTAATTCTAAATACATAAATAAAAATACTAAGTTAATAATCATATATGAATTCGCGAATTTCTAACAAACCATTTTTTAATTATTTCGTGGTAAAATCGTAAACAAAGTTTATCTAAAAAATAGTGCATCAAATTTGCAAGCAGAACTAATATAATATATATAAGTGAAATTCATTTATTTCTTATTTTTACAAATTTGCTGACTTCCGTATTTTTTTCTTACCTTAGGTATCTAACTAAATACTGAAAATTGATTGTAAATCGCCACCGTTATTTAAAGAGATATAATATAAAGTTTTAAATATAATTAATAATTATTTTGAAAATGCCGAGCGAGTGTAAAAACAAATTTTATGAAAATTACGTTAATCGAGCCGGTGACTACTGCTAATCTGCCAAACTGGGTCGGCTCAGCCAATGACTTAAGGTAATTATTCATTTTATTATTTTAATTTATATGTTTTAATTTTTATTACATGTTATTATATCTCTAGGAAGTACCTATCAACTACCAGGGACGGATCTAAGTCTCAAAAGCAGTCAGTAAATACAACCAAGGCTCTTGGGGAAGAGGGAGTCTATTTTGTATGTGATTTTTATGCAAAAAAAAACACTAAGAGAAACGGTAGCGTGGTGTGTTCATTTAATTTTTAATTTTGAATTTGAGGCCGAAGTACCCATGGGCACATTGAGTTTGGAGGCACACTTTGAAAGCTACAAATTTAGTAGTTTTTCGATAAGTAAATATTTTAACAATATTTAAAAGGCAATCTTTTAGTACTGTTGATGGAAGCCTTTAAAACATATCAGCTTAACCGGCTAATAGTCGAGTGGAAAAATGCGTCGGATTCACACCCTGGCGCGACCAGTCCTCCATGATTACACAAACAACATTTTCCACTTAAATAAAAATGTGATATATCTTTTTCCAAGCGCTGTTTCCTCAATGTGTTTGGTTTTGATACCTAGCCGGTACCCCCTCCGAGTTTGAGGCCCTGTAGAAAATTTGATGTACCTACATATTAATTTCCTAGTCCTGTGTCCTCAGTTTGAACCATTTTTACAGCTTCCTCAAGGTGACACATTATGCCTTAAGAAACTTATTTCCTATCGGGGTCTCCTATAAGAAGCCTTGTCTATGAGCTTGAGTTCCGGAGTTCAGAAGTTGCTGAAATGCTATCCGTTAGATTCGTCCCTGCCAATCAGGAGTATTAGCAAAAAAATATTACAGATTTTTCACATAGCATTGTATTTTTGCATTGTGTTCTTATTTCTCCCATTTTCAATTAATTTTTAAAGCCAATTATAAAATAAAATATCACTATGTTGTGAAAAAACAAACAATAACAAATATTAAAACCTTTAACCCTTTCGGAAAGCAGACAACATTTTGGAGTCCCTTTTTGAGATCCTCCGTGGTCGATGGGTAAGGCTCTCGACTATCAATCCGAAGGTGGCGAGTTCAAATCCAGGCGTGCACAAATAAATTTTATTTGATTAATTGATTAATTAAAAATATTATATTTTTTTATTTGTGGCACATTCTAGAGTGGAAGTTATTCTCAGTATGGCCCTGGTGTGAGACCACCAGTTGCTTGAAATGGATTAAACCATTCGGTGACCAGATCGGAATAGCCAGGTAGTTTCCCACCTTCCTCCTCCCCATCTCCTTCCCTCCCGCTGCTTTCAACCTCACAAAATACCCCAATTGGGGATTCCGTGGTCACACCAGCTCCAGACGGACGTAGTTGGGACTCTTGTCCGGTATCCACATTATAAAAATAAAAACTAAAGAGCATTTTTCATCACTTTTAAAGCTTGGGATATAATAGTATGAATGATGTTTATGCGCAAACAAAGCTCTCATAATGTGTGTTCTCATATATTCTCCCTAAATACATTAAATATGCAAGTGGATTCGGATTATTTAAAAAAAAAAATTGATTTGAGTTTTTATACCTACCTATTTAATATCTTATTAATTTCATTCTCCAACTATTTATGTATAAAAAACTGTCTGATTTCTATTTAATGAAGTAAATTCTACTATATGTAATATGTACCTACATCTAGAAAAATAAATAAATATATCTATTCACCAATCAAAACATTTTTTCAGGAAATTCCTAAAAAATTACGGCACCTATAATACCTACATATGTACATGCAGAACATTTCATTGTTCAATCAAAAACCAAACCAAATGTTACCAATTATGAAACATATTAGAATACATGTAGGTAGGTATTATAAAACGCATAATACCCAGTGGCTCGGCGATCGTTTTCCCAGTCCTTTGGGCCGCGCCGGAATATTCAAATACTCGAAGAAATAAAAACAAAGTTGTACGTTGTAGTTGACAAACTGCAAGCAAAATTCTTGTCTGAACAGACTATGCAATAGTTACAATAGCATATTATCCAAGGTGGACATTTTCAATTCCGAACCTACCAAATATAAGGGGTACATAAAAGAGTATTTCTCTGATGTTTCATGAATATGTTATGTGTCTATGTTTCTATCGTTTATCTTTAATTCTGTTATGATTTGATTTATATGTACAATCTGGCTTCTTATGGTTACCAATGTATTGATATTTTATGTTTTATGTAAATTTTAGTTTTATATACTTAATCTTTTGTTTTATAAAATTTTTGATCTCATAATGCTTTATTATAAATTTATTATTTAATTTTTTTTTATTATGCTGTTAATCAGAGGTAAAGTCACATGGAGGAAATCCATAATTGGTTTTATTTTGGCTATACAAACATGTACAAACTGTAAAAATGTAAACTGTCGATTTCCCGAAAATAAATAAATAAATAAATAAATAATTGCGGCAAGGAGCAGCTTTACTTAAAAGTTAACCAAAAAATAGCGGGACTAGGTATTTTAGATAGTGACTGTGTTGACAGTTGCGTCTGGTTCCCATCCAGGTGGCTTTTTTATTATTATTTTTTTCTTTTAAAAGAAAGAAAAACATTTCTGGGTTACGAATAACTCGACAATATTTGAAATTCTCCTACTACCATCATA
The DNA here is from genome assembly GCA_917880885.1 of Limnephilus marmoratus. NCBI lineage: Eukaryota > Metazoa > Arthropoda > Insecta > Trichoptera > Limnephilidae > Limnephilus > Limnephilus marmoratus. The sequence continues at coordinate 23,316,651 of OU862919.1, read as the reverse complement.
GTAAGGCGAAAATGTTGCTTGAGTCGTGATGGAGGACTTATCCAGCCGAGGAATCGAACACGGAATGCCTGGGTGGGATCCAAACGCGATGCCCACTCAACCATTGACCGATATTACTGTACGATAGATTATTTATCCAGCTACACTACAAGTTTTTTTAAACATCCCATTTTTTCATTTAGGATAATTGTACCACATAGTTCAAAGTTTATAAAGAGTAATTAAATAGAAAGGTTTTAGAAATGTCATTCAATAGCACCAATTCTGTTGTCGTTCTATAGATGTGTGGTATCTAGAACAATTCGTTGCGAATAAGTCCTCCATCATTGCACAAGCAACAATTACTGCTTATAATGACAGGGGTGGCAGGAGTGTTTGAATGATTGTTTGTTTATTCTTAACCCCTCAGGCTAATTTGTTCGATTCTCGGATCAACTCATGTAGATCTCATAGAAATTATTGTGTCTCCTTTATATCATAATGAAAAATATGATATAAACGATGTTAGAAAGAGAAAAACCACGTTTTACATTTAAACCTAAAAGTTAATCACAAAAGAAGTAAATTAATTTAGGAAACTCAAGTTTCGGTATATTTCAGTTTTTTTAATTAACTAGTTTTACAAGGAAATTCAAAAAAGTGATGTGACAAAAACATTTATAACATAACACATTCGTCTAATAAAATATGTATGTGCTATGACCTTTTTTTGTTATCAGAAATTTTTGTTAAAAAAAAACATAAAATGAACCATTTTTTAAACTTTTTTATGTTTGATGCAAATCTGTATATCCGCTTCAAACTTTGCAAATATACTTTGTGCTGCAATTATATCAATATTATAAAAATTTTACATTTAAAAAATTAAACGTTTATTTCGATGTATATATATTTCGAAATATTCCATTTATTCAGATTTTATTATAAAGTAGAAGTATTTCGACCCTCTGATAAAACATGGTGAGGGGTCAATTCAATGCAGTGTTTGTCTTTTTTTAAAAAAAGGACAAATTAATAAATACCTCAAGCCATTTTTTTAACCGTTTTTCTCTGTGGGTTCAACAATAAATAACTTTATATTTATAGTCATTCAAGATCGTAACGAAAATAATACAACATTGTACAATTGTGTAATTATTTTCTTTTCTCGTTATTTAATTAAAAAGTACGAGAAAGCAACACAATTGTTGTATTTTACGGCTTCAATCGGATTAAATCGCTTGAACCATGAGCAGTTCAAAGGAAATTTTAAAGGTTATTTTTATTCGCGAATATTTTCTTTTTCTATATTTATAACGCTTATTTGCGTACGAAGGTATAATTATGATTTTGCAATATCTGAACAGCTTTCAACCTTTGTGCCGTCTTTTTATTCGGATTCTAAATATTTCCCAGAGATATTTGCATTGATTTATATTTCTGTGGTGCCAGAAATGTAAAAATATGCACATATTACCACCTGTCTAATACTTTTTTATTTTATTTATTGAATGTTTTCGACCGTTTTCTGGTGAAAGGGAATGGTACGCCACTGAATTCAGATATTTAAAATTATAAGCATGCGCGTAGCTACCATTTTTTACAAGCTAGCTCCAAAAGGAAGTTAGCTCCAAAGAGGAAGTCTGTTAGCTCCAAAGAGGAAGTCTGTTAGCTCCAAAGAGGAAGCCTTGAGAAAAAATAATTCCTCTCATCATCATCTTTAGGGATGCCGTGTGGAGGATATTTTTAGATAGGAAAGAGAGATAGTTCTGATCAGGAAAAAGGTATGAGGGGTGAGTAGGAATCTGGCGATCAGTGTGTCTAGGAGTGACGAAATAATCCATCCCTCCCACTGCGGTGCAAAGCACTAAGTAAAGAGAGTTCTGCTGGAGGGGTGAAAAAATTCTCCCTCAATTAGTCTTTCGCGATCCGGCCTTCCACGCAGTTTGTGGGCAGACACATCCGCCGCCAAGACCCGGACAAACCTGGGCACCCCTTCCAAGTCACCAAAAGTATCGAACCGCTTGGGGTGACCTATGGCGGAGGTGTTGGTAATCCAATACATTGTCCTCGGGGCGCGGTACCCACATCCCAAATTAAACTATTACCCAACATTATGAAATTTTACAAATTTTACAATATGAGTAAATATGCGTAGGTAAATAAAAATAATACATTTTATTTCCAAATACCTAAATCAAATGCATAACATCGTTATGTACTTAGTTATTTCAGGTTTCTACTAAATTTAACTTTTAAACTTGTTATGAAAATAATATAACATGGTTTGAAGTATTTATTTTTATTGTATCTTGGTAACGATATTAACTTTTTAATACGATTTTAACCTAAAGATACTAATTTATTATCATGCGCCAATACTCGTATTTTAATAAGGGAACGTACCCAAACTACGTGACCAACTTTTTGCAATTTTTAACCCCCCCCCCCCCCCCCCGGTGACCAAAATCCTAAGGAACCCGCCGCTCATTTGTATGGAGCGTGACCTTTTGAAGACCCCCCCCCCCCTAAAAGTGTCACGTAGTATGGGTACGTTCCCTAAGTGAACACAAAAAAACTCAACACCGTAGTTTTAAAAATAATAGGAAGAACACTGAAGCGAAATATTACTGCACAAAGTAGAATGTTTCAATACAGTTTTATTTTTATTATTCGGACCGCAAAATTGCTGAATTTGAGACATTTTTTTAATTAAAAAAATGTGAATTTAATCCTTTACCCATAGAAGGAAGAATTCAAGAAGTGCCTTGTGGGCGTGTTTCGTTATCCAAATATTTGGCTAGTCGAGGCTGTGTTTACGAAATTCAAATGAGATGGAGATCTACAATATCAGACGAGTGTAAGTGAGACACTATCTAGGTTACAAACCAGTTCTTTAGACGTAGTGATCATTTAAAAGGGTAGCTGCCAAAAATTTGGAAAAAAATATTCGAAGTTATATTGTTAATTCGGAATTTGAAATATGAGATTGACAAAAATGACTAAAAAATAAGAGGTCTCAATTGCCGAGAGATCCTGGGTTCGAGTCCCAGTTGCGACCGTTACCTTTTTTTTATTTTTCTGTATCTTGTTTCTTTTCATGTTTTTGTTTGGATTTATCAGTATTATCTTCTTTTTCAGTGATAGGATACAATAAACTGATGGTAATAACCTTTAAAAGTTATTATAAAGATGGTTTTTTTACATTAGCTCCACAGCTCCAGCCGGCTCCAGCAGGCCCTGAGGAAAATATTTCCCCTCAGGGCCTATGTCATCTTAGGGGATGCTGTATGGAGGATTTTTAAGGAAAGGAAGGAGAGGAAGTTCTGGGAAGGATATAAGTATAAGGGGTGGGTAAGAATCTGGGGGTCAGTGTGTCCAGGCGTAACGGACGAATGAATACATTCCTCCAACCGCGATGCAAGGCGATGGGTCGAGAGATTCCTGCTGGAGAAGATAAAAGACCTCCCTCAACCAATCTCTCTCGATCCTGCCCACCACGCGGCAGGCAAGCAGACGCCTCGGCCGCCAAGACCTGGACAAACCTCAACCCTTGAACCCGGGCACACCTGCTAAGTCACAAAACGTAGCGCACCACTTCGGATGACCTACGGCAGAGGTGTTGGTTATCCAATAAATGGTTCCCGGGGCTATTATAATAAAAATAATATATATTAATTACTTAAATGAGAAAAAGTGAGAAAAAAAAAAAACGAAAATTTTCTGATAATATATTAGAAGAATAGCTCATTACTATTGTACAAATGTCACTACTTGAGGGATCAAATATTGAAATTTTCTAAAGGCCAACTTCGGACTTTCAGTCAGTTTCAACCACCGTGCCACATTTTAAATCTTTAAACCATTTTATGGTAATAAATCAGGGCCGTCTTTTTTTTAATTCGAAATGACAAACTTTATTTTATTATACTCAACTAGTGGTTTTGAAAACAGTAGACTACGCGTCCAAAAATACGTTTCTAATGTTCTCTTAAGACGATAATATACCCTAAAATATATTCAGAATCTTAACGACGTAAGTATAGAAGCCGTGTATGCAAATTGCGACTCGCGACCCGTGTATTGGACGGACCTACTGACGAATTTTCCCTATCAAAGAAAAGAAGAAGAAGAAAAATAATGTGAGAATCTAGAGGCGGTACACAATCCTAATAATTTTTGTATGCTCAAAACTCACATTTTAATCATTTCCGGCGAATCCGTAACGATAATAACTTTTTTATTTCCATACCGCACAAAAAATGCGAGTTACTTATATATTAGATTAATAAAAATAGTACCTTACCATTAATACAATTTACGTATAACGATTTCAAACTATATAACCCGTTTTTCAACTATAAAGTTAGCGGTTAGCATCAGATTTTATTTTTTAGACGATGAATTAATAATTTCGGAAGGACAACATGGAGACACATTTTAAATATTTATAGCACGTTCTTCAGATTTAATTAAAATGAACGCGGCAGAAAGGTCGAATCTCCCGGCCTGCTAGGGTGAATTCGACCGTACGTTCATACAGCGCCGTGCCGCGGCGTATATTTGTTTACACGCTTTCTTCACTTACGTCGTTAAGATTCCCACATTATTTATCTTCTTCTTCTTTTCTTTGATTCAGTCGCAATTTGTATACACGGCTTCTTTACTTACGTCGTTAAGATTCTGAATATATTTTAGGGTATATTGTCGTCTTAACGACGTAAGTGAAGAAAGCGTGTAAACAAATATACGCCCGCGGCACGGCATATACAGTCGAATTCGCCCTGGCGGGCCTGGAGATTCGACCTTTCCGCGGCGTTCATTTTAATTAATTCTGAAGAACGTGTTACAAATATTTAAGACGTTTCTAATTGTTTCCCTCCCGATGTTATTAATTCATCGTCTATAAAAATAGAATCTTGTGCTTACCGCTAACTTTATTGTTGAAAAACGGGTTATAAAGTCGTAAAATATATTATAAGGTAAATATATTATAAGGTATAGGTATATGATAAGGTATTGTTTTTATTAATCATTGCATAGTATAAAATGAAGACGCTCAAAATATATGTGCGCGTAGATCTTTTCTATGCAACGGATTTTCATGCGGTTTTCACCAATAGATAGAGTGATTCAAGGGGAAGGTTTATATGTAAAATTAAATCAAAATTATTTTAAAGAAACAATTAGACTATTCAACCCAAAAATTATTCGATGAATTCAAAGTATTACCACTAAATAAAATTTATCAAAAAACTGCATTACTTCAAATCCACAAAGATAAACTAACAACAAAGTCATTTAGCACCAGACCGAGAACCTTAGGACAAATAATAATCCCTAAACTTAACACAACAATAGCCCAACATCATTACACATACTCAGCCATAAAATCCTTTAACGAACTCCCTAAAGAAATACAATCCGAAAGGAATTGTGAAATTTTTAAACAAAAACTTAAAAAACATTTTACCATTAACTAGTTTTAGATATGTATTACGATGTGCCAACTTATATTTTCCACTGTGAACCAAAATGCCAACTAATATTTTTTCTATGTATAACAACTGTCAAGTATGTATAGTACTGTCAATCTGATAGTGCTCCCTCCCTAAACACGAGAATTTCTCAATTAGGGAGGTATTGTTACCACCAATATTATATATTATGTGTATTTGTTTTTTTTTGTATATTATATGTATTGGTTTATTAATGTATAATACGTGCTTAATAGAGAAAAGACGAGAAATTCAAATATTCAATTCAGGTAGCGGACAGCGGGCAGCTGGCAAGCGATAGTGTGGATTTTATAAAGGTCGGGTAATGGCGTTGTATTTCGTTAGCACAGAAACTCAATTTGGGAGGCGGGAATGGGTACCGCCGCCCCGGGAACCTTTATTGGATAACCAACACCTCTGCCATAGGTCACCCCAATTGGTTCGCTACGTTTGGTGATTTAGCAGGGGTGCCCGGGTTCATGGGGTGAGGTTTGTCTAGGTCTTGCAGGCGGATGACCAGGACATACTGAACCCCAGATTCCTACCCACCCCTTAAACCCTTTTCCTTCCCAGAACTCTCCTCTCCTTCCTTTCCTTAAAAAACCCTCCACACAGCATCCTCAAAGATGACATATGCCCTGAGGGAAATTATTTTCCTCAGGGCCTCCTGTGTGGAGCTTATGTAAAAAAAATAAGAAACGTGTGGCCGGGTCGGTTAGTCTTACATATATATAAAAAACTTACATCCCCAGAAGTCTGTTTGAATAAAAAAAAATAATATATTTACGAATTCGCTGGAAATTATAAAAATGTGAGTTTTGAGCAAACAAAAATTATCAGGGTTATGTACCGCCTTAATAATTAAAATTTCCCTGAAATCTTAAGAAATGGGTACATATTTTAAGTAATTTTAAAAAAATTAAGTAAATAATTATACAATTTGTCTAATGAAAGGTTACTGACGCAATAACAATGCTTTTCAAACTTTCTTCAGTAGGTAGATTAATATTGATAAAATGCGAATAAGTCCAAATATACAAGATGATTTCACATTTGAAAAAGAATCATTACTGGACCATTTAAACGGAAAACGAATGTACAAACAAATTTACAGACAGATGAAAATGTCCAGTTAATACAGGACTTCGTTACGCTCGGTCAATTACCTAAAGGAAAAATGACTCAACAGGTAAAGATTGGTACCTAAACCAGAGAGGCTGATTGTAATAAAATAACTTACAACAAGAAAACTTCAAAGATTACTGTTTTTATTGGTTATATAGTATATTTTTGATTTTCAATGTTTTTGGAATATCTTTCAAAGGTTTTACACACCAATATAATATATCATTGAAGGAGAACGCAATACTAATAAATCTAAACGCAACATGAAATAGAACAAGACTGTCGCAACTGAGAGTCGGACCCAGTATCTCTTTTCTTATTGAGACAGAGCAGCGCCTTGATCAACTCGGCCATAGGGACCTGTTTATTTTACAAATTAGTATTACGTTCTTCTTCAGTGATATATTTTTATATTTACTATGTTTTTCATCATGCTATTTCTCGGCAGAGGTATGCAGAGAGGATGTGACGCTAAAGGCTAAACAACTCTTAGCATATTCTCATTGTTTTCCACGCCAACTCTTTTTTTATTCCAACTCTAATGTCACGTGTTGAGTAAAGTAATATTAAATTAAATTAAATAATTTATTAAACTGATAAAATAAAGTATTGTCAGTAAGTGGAACTTCATATTTGGATGAGCATAGCTAATCCCTGATTAAACACGACTATTTGGCATTTCGTCTGTCTGTAAATTTATTTGTTGCATTCCGGTTCCGATTTAAGATGGTGGACGTGTTGGAAACTACTTTTCTATCCCGCCAGAGTTCACATGATCTTAGTTCTTACTGCGAGCTGTCAAATTTGAATAATCTACATTATAATGAAAAAAGTTTGAAGATAGTTTTGTCATTATACAAATAACTTCAGAACACTAATGCTTTTTAGTAGGTTCTTACGGAAAGAAAAATTAAGAAAATTACGCGGAAAATTGGATAATATCAGAAAACTTAACGACTATTTTAACTTCGCACGTTTGACGAAATTGAACTTAGCAGGCAGCTGTTTTTTTGTGTTAAAAAAATTGTCTATGGATTTTAAAAATTATTTTATTTATTATAAAAATTATTAGTACCTATGTATTAATATATAGGTACTACCTATGTTAGGTACCAAATTTGATTGATTGTTCTTATAATATACAAAAATGAATATTTGTAATATATGAAAAATGAATATTTGAATTTAAAAAATTGTAATAGGTGGCACGCGAGCTGTTTGAAAACTGAATGTACGCGGGAGGGGGAGCCGCAGAGGGGAGAGGGTGGCGGGTAAGGTGGAAGGGAATGCGGGAGGGGAAGGAGATGCGGGTGGGGAATGGGGAAGCACGGGAAAGGACATGCAGGGAGAAAAATTTATTTCTTTGAATATGGCATAGCAACGCATGCCGGGAACCAGCTAGTTTGAAATAAAACAAATTTTACGTAAAGTATTTACATTTTATAATTAAGGAGGTAGGTACTTAAGTACTTACCAACTTACAATTTTTTTGATTTCTTGGGAAGTTTTGGTTTTGATTTATTGAATAAGAGAAAATTAGAAATATAGTTTTCTGGATTAAAGAGCTACTGTTCACAGAGCTATATATACCATCAATCTTCTTTGTGAAATGAATATGTTAATCCTGGTTAGATTTAAACATGGATCTGTAAGTTTCGTATTCATAATTTACGTGAAAAGATCACACAATGACATAATGTTGTTTTAGTTCTATATTCAAAATATGAAAATAACTATTAGAGCACGTGTAAATTATTTGATTTCTTTATTTATTCATTTGTTTCAAATAGCGTTGAAGGCCAATGAAAACTATTCTTAAATCGGTACTCGTTACTAGTCACATAATAAATATATCGACTAAAATCCTTATTTATAAATCATTAAGATTGTAATATTCGTAAGTCTATTTCTAGAATTACAGTAAATAATTTGCCAGACAAAAAATCGTATTTCGCCATCTGCGACAAAACAAACACACCTATGTAATTATTTAAAACAAAAATAGTCGTCAATTTAAGTTTGTTTCAAAGACCCGATCATGTAAACGACTAAAATGCTCTACTATATTATCTAAACCACTCACATTATTATTCGACCGTCTCTTCTCCCTTGGACACTTTCCAGACCGCTGGAAATCTAGCTTCATTACACATATCTACAAAAAAGGAGACGACACTAATATAGCCAATTATCGCCCCATTTGTATACAGTCAGTACTACCTAAGCTTTTTGAATCACTGGTCCTTGATGAAATCTATCCCAAATTAATAAAATTAATTGACCAAAAACAGCACGGTTTTATCAAAAGTAGATCTACCGCAACTAACTTTAAAATATTTCAAAACTTCATAATACAATCTTTTGCAGAATATAAACAAGTCGTCTGCATATATACAGACTTTTCGAAGGCATTTGACAAAGTGTCCCATAAACTACTAATCCAAAAACTATTTGCTCTAGGAATAAGGGATAACATGCTAAAATGGTTTACTAGCTACTTATTAAATCGTAAACTGTATAAATTTATTTACGGTGTTTATTATCGAAACTCAATCGAAAATGTGATTTTATGTACCTACTTGTACGCTGGTATAATATTTAGACAAGTATTTTTATGTGTTGGTGGGCAAAAGGCCCGCAGTTGGTGGGCAAAAGCATCCGCCGCCAAGGCCTAGACAAACCTCACTTACCCCATTAACCCGGGGACGGTACCCCTGCTAAGTCATCAAACGCAGCGAATCACTTCGGGTAACCTGTGACAGGGGCGTTGGTTAACCAATAAATGATTCCAAGGGTGGCGAAACCTACACCCTCTCCCAAATTGAAAATATTAATTTATAAAATAATAGTTGAAATCCCCGGTGTTGCACGGAGTTTGTGTAGAGTTTTTATAAATCCGATGCAGACAGTAATTTCCCTCTTATTTTGAACGTGAAGTATACAAAATTTCATCAGTAAATATCAAAATTATGCTTTAAGGGGTGTTAAAAGGAGAATTGGTGGTTGTTCGAAATCTCAAATGGACATTTTTATTGTTTATATAAGTGTGCAAAATTTCATCACTCTCGAAATTAAACTGTACAATCCACGCCTCCTGCCACAGACATGCTTCTTTATGTAGGCGTATACCTAACTACATTGTGAATTCGGCCTAGACTAGTTTTAGATATAAACGATAACTGAATTACTAAGATAAGATAATGAAAAGAAGGACGGTCCATTTTGGAAAGGTTAAATAGAAAACCCATTATAATTTGGGAAAAACACTAACTTGTAACTTTATCTAAAATAACAAACTATTTGCCAAAAGCAATAATGAATCTCCTACATGGATGTAAATCCTATCTATTTTCACAGCAATCCGAAAGGAGTTAAACCGCTAGAAGTAGCATTCGGGGTGTATATATATATATCTTCTTATATATAAAAATGAATCGCTGAATGTGTTGCTAAGCGCATAACTTTCGAACGACTGCACCAAATTGGATAATTCTTTTTTTGTGTGTTCGTTATTGTCAGGACAAGGTTTTTGTAAAACCTCTGGTGAGCTCTGGCGTTATGAAATTTGTATAAAAAATGCTATTGGTGGCTTGCGAGGAAGCGGCTATTGCTATGGAAAGCGGGAGGGAGGGAGAGATGGGGGAGGGGGACCAGGGAGGGGGAAAGGAACCTGGGAGGGGGGAGGGGGACCTAGGAGGGGGGAGGGGAACTCTGGAGAGTGGTTCGCGGGACGGTGGAAGGGGAGGGGGGTGGAGTGGGGAGAGGGAGGTGGGAGGAAAAAAAGGGGAGGCGGAAGGGGAACGGAACGAATGGGAAAGGACACTCAGGGATAAACAATTTTTTTATTAAATGGGAGAGCAACGCATGCCGGGACCAGCTAGTATTACGATAAAAAGGAGCTTTGTCAGATAACTCCATATAGTAGTTTTGCTAAACGCTTTTTTTCGAAATTTTAATTATAGACAGAAAAAAAATCAAAGCTCCATAGCTAACGGTGGAAAATTTTCTGATAGTTAACAGTTATAGTACTGAATTATAAAATCCTAAAAGAAAAGAGAAAAAAAATATTACGAATCTAATGACTCCATCTCCCATTTTAATAATTTAAACATTGTACTACCTGACAAAAATAGAATAGGTTTAATAACCTGCTTAATATAACTATGGTAGCATAACACAAACCCACTTTATTAATCATCTTACGAGTATGTATTTTTAATAAAGGTAACCACCATGCTCGACATATTTAAAAATAGATTGAATACGTAATAATGTAAAATCTTAAAAATGTAAATATTCTCGACAGTCTTTCCACAGATAGCTATTATATTAGGTATTGTGTATTGACAGCCCTGCATTTTTGCAATTGATATTATTTCATGTTCCTAATAGAGTCACAAGAACTAAAAATATCCTTCAAATAATCGCATTGTCCTGTCCGGGGCCTAGGGGTCGAAATGTCCAATAATTATTGACATCGTTTTTTATATCAAAACGGTACAGATCCTTCTTTTAGGGATTTTCAGTTCAGTTAGGGAAATGTACTTAAAATCGTTTTTTCTGAACATCTTTTCGATGGTTAAAATACCTACAAAAAAATTGTCATAGTTGAAAGAGATTTTTATAATGGTGAAAAAAAAACGAAAGTTACCTATTAATAAAAAAAATTAAATGTTCTATTTAAAAAGAACAGACTGTTGTGCAGTCCTGTTTTAACACGACCATTAGGCATTTCATCAAAAAAAATGTTACGTTTCGGTTCCGGTTCAAGATGGTGGCCTTGTTGGATACTACATTTTTATCCCGCAGTTAAATCGAATTAATCAAAATTATGTTATCGGCCGGTCTGAAGGTAGTTTGAATATAGATTTTCGTGTTGTCAATGAGATGGTAACGTTTTTTTGGACAAATTGTATAATTTCTTACTTGAATTTTAAAAAATACGTTAAATATTTAAGGTTTTTAATTAGGTTGTTATGTATTTAAGTACCTACTTACAAATGTGATGATTTCGGGTTCTGATTTATTAAATGAGAGAAAATTAGAAACGTATTTTTTTGGACTCTATGTCTTGTGTTAATAAAACTACTAGTTTTAGTATTATCATGAAGGATAGGTCTTTAAGTTTTATTTGAATTAATAATCTTTTCGATAAATTTGAAATCAAATGAAAACCACGTTACGCCTCTGGACTGGTAAATGGCCGCCATTTTAGGCAATTTTTCATTTATCGCTGTCATTCAGTAGTGAATCGCTGTAATCTTGTAAACGTATCGGTTGCTAAATGTGCATGCTTTCGGATAAATGTGAAATCAAATAAAAACCGCGATACGCCTCTGGACTAGTAAATAGACGCCATTTTAGGCAGTTTTTCAGTTATCGCTATCATTCAGTTGTGGATCGCTGAAATCTTGCAAGAGTATCGGGTGCTAAATGTGAATGCTTTTGGATAAATGTGAAATCAAATAAAAACCACGGTACGCCTCTGGACCTGGACTAGTGCATATCAGCACTTTAGGCAGTTTTTCAGTTATCGCTGCCACTCAGTAGTGAAATCTTGCAAGCGTATCGGTTGCTAAATTTGAATGCTTTTGGATAAAATTTAAATCAGATAAAAACCACGATACGCCTCTGGACTAGTGAGTAGCCGCCATTTTAGGCAGTTTTTCAGTTATCGCTGTCATTCAGTAGTGGATCGCTGAAATCTTGCGAGCGTATCGGTTGCAAAAATATTATTATTACGAAACATTTAATATTTATGATCCCAGATACGTAACTACTCTTATCTAGTCCTTATCTTCTTATCTTATCACTGGTGGAGAGTGTTGCACATTTGGAAGAAAATTATGAATGAGCCCTACCTAATCCTATGTTCTTGCATGGCCTTCCTCATTTATTTGGACCTTAGCTGAAGCACCCGGCGTTGCCCGGGTTTTATTAATTTTTTTTTTACATGAGCTCCACACAGGAGGCTCTGAAGAAAATAATTTCCCTCAGCGCCTATGTCATCTTTGGGGATGCTGTGAGGAGGGTTTTTTTAGGGAAAGGATGTAGAGGAGAGTTCCGGGAAGGTAAATGTTTTAAGGAGTGGGTAGGAATCTGGGGTTTCAGTGCATCCTGGTCATCCACCTCCAAGACCTAGAAAAAACTTCAACCCATGAACCCGGGCACCCCTGCTAAATCACCAAACGTAAAGACCACTTGGGATGACCTTTGGCAGAGGTATTGGTTATCCAATAAAGGTTCCCGGGGCGGCGGTACCCATTACCGCCTCCCAATAATTCCGCCTTAAGGGGCCGCTACCCGAATTACCACTGATTTCTTACATATCTCCCTTAAACACGTTAAGTTTTAAAGCTCTTAAAAAAATATATGATATTCTTGAAGATAATATCTAGACATTGCCCACGCCGAAATGCAAATTATATAAAATTCCCTCGATAGAAAAAAATCGCAAAGTATGCTCCAAAAAAAATTATAAACAAGTTTGTTTCAGTTCTTTTACAAGTTATATGTATGAAAAAAATCACAGTGTTGTTTTAAATGCTGTTTAAGACAATGCCTGCGAGATTTTTGCTCTATTTTAAACGAGTCGTGTTTTATTAAACATTTTCGCAATTTTCGCATCGATTTTGTCGCTGAAAATGTTAGCGCTCTCCTCTAACACTCGTAATTTCGTATCTCTCCATCTTCTTCTTTTCGGGCCCGATTGCGGAGCCTTAAGAGGTAGGAGATAGGATGGGTGTTTTTTTTATTTATTTAGAAGGTGACACTAATCTCGTATCTAAGGTCTAGTGTGGATTAAAACTAAAGATTTGCATACCAACCCACGAACAATTTTATTTATACATCTATATATAAAACAAAATTTACGTCCTCTTATTTATATTAAATAAGGTAGGTAAACATGCATATTATACAGTTTATTACAATCGGGTATAAATGTGTTTAACCCATGGAATGCCAATTACCCGCCGTAGACCGCCTGACGCCTTTTTTGTAATAACTTAAGTATTTTCGCAAAAAGGTATTTTTGCACCATCTTAGCATTATATGTCTATCTTATTATCTAGTCCCGAGGGTATCTAATTTTTTTGGTTCCACACACGACGTTCTGAGGAAAATAATTTTCCTTTGGGTCTATATCATCTTAGGGGATGTTGTGTGGAGGGTCTTTTTAAGGAAGAGAAGGATAGGAAGTTCTGGGAAGGAAAAAGGCATGAGGCGTGGATATGAATCTGGGGGTCAGTGTGTCCACGAGTGACGGACGTAAGAATCCATCCCTCAATCGTGATGCAAGGCGATGGGTCGAGAGAGTCCGGCTGGAAAAGTCAAAAGGCCTCCCTCAACCAGTCTCTCCTAATCCGGCCCACCACGCAGCAGGTAGGCAGACGCATCCGCCGCCAAGACCTGGACAAACCTCACCCACGAACCCGGGCACCCCTGCTAAGTCACCAAACGTAGCGAACCACTTGGGGTGATCTATGGCAGAGGTGTTAGTTATCCAATTTGCTGACGATACAGTAATTGTATTCAACGAAAAAGACTGGAGAAGTACCTACAAAGAAGCGGAACATGGACTTGGTCTACTGCAAAACTGGCTTAAGAGAAATTCCCTTACACTTAATGTCAATAAAACAAAATATCTGACATTTTCTATAACAGCCAGAGGACAGCCAGAGGATGACTTTAATCTCAAATTACATACATGCCAAGAAAACAATCAAAATCAAGGCTTATCATGTCACTGTCCTACCATAGCACACTCCAAAAGTATCAAATATCTTGGTATTGAAATTGATGATAATCTCCGATGGAACGCACACATTGAAGTAATCACAAAAAAACTCACCAGGTACATTTACTTCTTTAGAGCCATCCGTAACATCCTCAACATAAACGACATTAAGAAAGTGTACTACGCTTTATGTCAATCACAAATAGAATACGGGATAACTGGATGGGGGTCTGCTTTGAGCACTCACACAGAGCGACTCAATATAGCCCAAAAAGGAGTACTGAAGACAATACTGAAAGTTCCGCTTAGAACTCCGACGGAAGAAATATTTAATAACTTTCAAGTCTTCAATGTACAGAAACTTTATTCAAAAAATATTTTATTTAAACTGAAAAAAAACATATATGTATACTCCACAGCCCAACATAAATACTCAACCAGGTCAGTAAGCAATAACATCCTGGTTACTCCCAGTTTGAACACATCTTTTGGACAGAGAAATAATAAATTCCATGCTATGAAATTATACAATGCTCTACCAGATCAAATCAAAAATATAAAGGAAATGAATATATTTAAAACAAAAGTAAAAATATGGCTGAGAGATCAAAGTGATAATAAAATTACAAACATCATGAAGACGATATAAAGACAATCCATAACCCAAATACAAATATTTTAAAAAACTACAGGCCACCTCAGAACAGGAAATCCTAGTGAGGAGGTCTGTGAAAAAAAAATGAATCCATACTTATTATATACATCATACATACATGTACAAACCTTGTTATTGAAATTTAAAAAAAAAAAAAAAAATAAATAAATAAATGGTTCCCGGGGCGGCAGTACCCATACCCGCCTCTAATATTGAAAATATTACTTACATTTAGAAAAATGTTTTTTTCCCTCCTAATCTTCAATGTCATAAAAAAAATTATATAATGCTGACATACGTGTAAGAAAGTATTTTTAAGTTTTATTATATTTTCCGGCTAAATATGAATTTTTCACTATAAATAAATAGTTTTTTCTGTCAATAAATACAAACTATGACTTTGGAAAACATGACGTTTGACATGGAATTTTAAACAATTTTAAAGATAAAATAAATTAATTAGCAAGTGATGAAACGACAAACTAGAACAGTATTAAGATACATTATTTCGGGACCGGACAACTCAGAATAGTCAGAATCATGCTAATTCAACACCTCCTTTTGACCAACACACCCATGAAAATAAAAAAAATAAAAATGGATAAATTGGTTACGTTAGGTTAGGTTATGCCTATTTTAAGTGTAGGTTAAGTGATGTTGAAGTTGATAATTCTGAATTGTCATTTAATCATTTGCTTGCCAAGCGAATAAAATATATTTTGGCCGGCGTAGTGCAGCGGTAAGGCGCTTGGCTAGCATTACGAAGATCGCGGGATCGAATCCCGGCGTGGCAAATAAATTTTATTTGATTAATTTGTGTATTTCACAATTTATCCATTTAAAATAATACATAGTATATTTGCGGCACGTTCCAGAGTGGAAGATACTCTCAGTATCGCCCTGGTGTAAGACCACCATTCAGAATTGAAACGTTGCTTGAAATGGCTTCTGCCGTGTTTGGTGACCAGATCTAAATAGCCAGGTACTTCCCCACCTTCCTCTTCCCTATCTCCTTCCCCTCCCCACTACCTTCAGCCTCACAACATACCCCAGTTGGGGATGCCAAAGTCCCACTGGCTACAGACGGGAGCAGTTGGGACTCGTGTGCGGTATTTAAGTAAAAAAATATGTATATATTTGTGTGCGCTGGGAGCATTTTTTAAGGTTCAAAATACTATAAAATCGAGGCAAATACGGTAAGATCAAAGATTTTCAAATACAAAAGATATATGCTATGGTGTCCGCGTAACTGTCGGCGGACTACGCCCTAATTAGAGTTTTTTTTTTAACATGAGCTCCACACAGGAGGCCCTGAGGAAAATAATTTCCCTCAGGGCCTATGTCATCTTTGAGGATGCTGTGTGAAGGGTTTTTTTAAGGAAAGGAAGGAGAGGAGAGTTCTGGGAAGGAAAAGGGTTTAAGGGGTGGGTAGGAATCTGAGGTTCAGTATGTCCTGGTCATTCGCCTCCAAGACCTAGACAAACCTCACCCCATGAACCCGGGCACCCCTGCTAAATCACCAAACGTAGCGAACCACTTGGGGTGACCTATGGCAGAGGTGTTGGTTATCCAATAAAGGTTCCCGGGGCGGCGGCACCCATTCCCGCCTCCCAAATTGAAGTGAGTAGTTTGCATGCAAAAATAATTTGTTCATTTCGTTGATTTTTTGAAGATGTGCATTAGTATTAGTTAACAATATTGTTTGAATACGGAAAGAATTCGTTCATTTAGTTTAACGTTCGTTTGGGTTATTCGTTAATTATTCGTTCATTTAGTTTATTTGTTAATTGGTAAACAATATCGGCGACACCCGGAAGCGCAGTCCCACCTAGTAAAAACTGCAGATAGCACATCTACTTATATTTCAATATCTTTGGGTGAGATACCAGCAAATTCAAGATGCATTTCTTGGCACAATAAGGGTTAAACCGACAAGTCGAAATTTCAACACAAAAACTTATCAACCATAAATGTAAATCTCTAGATTAGATTCTATAAATGCAAACGTGTGTTCAGTATTGTTATTATTATTTCGTGTGCACTTCAACGTCTAATTATTATCACTTTGAAATGTACCTACCTAATATCCTTTAACACTTCTTTATCGACCTGGAAGATTATTGCAACTCGCATTTTATTCGTATAGAAACTAATATGTGTTGCCTTTTATCTTTCTATTTGTTGGAATAATCCATCATTTTATTACTTATCGATAAATATTTTATCAGTTGGTAAGTTGCATATGCAAAAACACACATCAACACAATTTTTTTATAAAAATTGTCCTAAAATAGGCAGGCAATCTAATACGTAGGCATAATTCATCATCACAATCTATTAACATTAAACGACTGCATTTACAACTTAAAACTGTGCTGTATTTCTTATTCATACATTGCAGTAATACTAGTTGTTTATTATATTTACGCCCAGAGGGCTTTTACGTAAATATAGGCTGAATAACTTTAAAATGAGAAATTATTACGTGAAATAAAAATACAAGAACCAACAAAAAATTAATATCACTGATCAAGGATTTACAATTTGGGAATGGGTACCGCTGCCCCGGGAACCTTTATTGGATAACTAACACCTCTGCCATAGGTCACCCCAAGTGGTTCGGTACGTTTGGTGATTTAGCATTGGTGCCCGGGTCCATGGGGTGAGGTTTGTCTAGATCTTGGAGGCGGATGACCAGAACACACTGAATCCCAGATTCCTACCACCCCTTAAACCCTTTTCCTTCCCAGAACTCTCTTCTCCTTCATTTCCTTGAAAAAAAAACCACACAGCATCCCCAAAGATGACATAGTCTGTGTGAAGTTCATGTAAAATAAAAAAGGACCCCTAGCACGGTGGATCGACAAGGATAGTATCGATAACTATCGGTAACTTCGAATCGTTCCCTGGCACGAATGCAGATCGCCAACGAATAAATAACAGCTCACAATTACTAAGTATTGTAATATATTCGATGTTATTGTACTTTAAACTGTTAGCGATCTGCAGTTGTTATAGGGAAGGGTGAGAAGTTAGCGGAAGTTATCGATACAATCCTTATCCATCGACCGTACTAGGGGTCCAGATAGGTTTACAAAGAGTCCATTTTTAATACGATCGACGAAATTCTACAACTGTTGGTTTCCCTCGGTGTTAAACCACCGTATCGGGGAAGGGGTAATAAAGTTGCGCTTATGTATACTGCAGAACGTGTATTGAATCGTGTTCTTCGTAGGTATTTGTTTTATATTAGCTGGACACACTGGAGGTCCTGAGGAAAAAAATCCCTCAGGACCTACGTCATCTTTAGAGGTGCTGTGTGGTGGGTTTTTAGGGAGAGAAAGTTCTGGAAAGGAAAAACTATTAGGGGTGGGTACGAAATTGGTGGTCAG
Source organism: Limnephilus marmoratus (assembly GCA_917880885.1). Lineage (NCBI taxonomy): Eukaryota > Metazoa > Arthropoda > Insecta > Trichoptera > Limnephilidae > Limnephilus > Limnephilus marmoratus. The sequence goes on along the minus strand of OU862919.1, from coordinate 23,298,264 downwards.
TGTGTTCAGGAGTGATGAACGCGTGAATCCATCCTTCCCACAGCGGTGCAAGGCTAAGTGAGAAAGTCCTATGGAAGAAGTCAAAAGGTCTCGCTAGACTAGTCTCTTCTGATCCGGAGAGTACGTCGTAGGTAGGCAAATGAATCCTCCGCCAAAACCTAGACAAACCTCACCCCTTGATCACGGGCAGCCCTGTTAATTTACCACTTGGAATAACCAATGGCAGGGTGTTGGTTACCCAATAAATCATTCCCGGTGTGGCCGTACCTACACCCTACACCCGCCTTCCAAATTGTTGCAACAACCGTTGCCTTTTAATTTTCTTTGTTTTATCTCTTTGAATGATTAAAAAATAGGCTTTCATGGTTAATCCAAACTAATTACATAATATATTTAATCTTAGATAAAAAAAAACAATTAAATTGTGAAATAAGAGATATCGTGGACATTTCTCTGAAAAAGTGGCGTGTACAAAGATATTCAAATAATATCTTTGGGCGTATACAATACTGCAGGGTTCCCCAAACTGTGTTCCGCGGAACCCTAGGGTTCCGCCGAACCTGTACAGGGGTTCCGCGACAATTTGTCGGAACAATTTAATTTAATAAAACATACACATATTCATATTTCAACAATACTGATATTATTCTCATTATTTGTATAAATATTTCACAAAATTTCTTAAGTAGGTAGGTACTAGATCCTTCCAGATAGAGAGACTAAGCTTTACGTACCTAAGGTGGTTATGGTGTAATCGCAGTAAACCTTCATTTTACATACCTACTAATCAAAATCTCCGAAATTTATTACTGCGCTGTATACGATGTGTGCTAGTGCAGGAACAGGCTCGACGCCACACCAGATATTAGAATTCAACTTCCCAATATTATGCCTGATATCAAGAAGATATGCGATTCAAGGACTCAAAATCATCAATGTCATTAATTGTTTTTTTAATTCCATTTTTTGCTGTTGTTTATATTAACTTTTTTTTTATAATCCATTTTTTTGTTGTTTATTTTCCATTTTTTTATTGTTTATATTCCATTTTTTGTTGTTTATATTCCATGTTTTGTTTTTCATATTCCAATTTTTGTTGTTTATTTTCCATTTTTTTAAGTTTATATTCCATTTTTTGTTGTTTATTTTCCATTTTTTGTTGTTATTTACATTCCATTTTTTTTTGTTTGTAGGTATTCCATTTTTTATACATATATTGTTGATATACTTAATAAATATTGTGTAATAACTTTAAAAAAATATATTATTAGGAATTAACCAATCCAAAAAATGAGCCAGGTGTTCCGTTAAAATTTATGGGTTTGCAAAGTGTTCCATTGCAGAAAAAGTTTGGGAAACCCTGCAATACTGTATTGCACTTGCAACACATGTCACACGCCAGTCATTTACAAAACTATCTCATATCCTTATTAAAAACATCCTCTTCACTCTTTACGAGGACAAGAAGAAACTTGAGTCCATTAATGTGATAGCCTTTTTTCGTATCTGAAGCCGCGGCATTCCGAATTTTTACCGATTTATTACATATTTTCCTTAAGCTCTAAAATTTTTAACAAGTTTTAAAGCTCTTAAAAAAATGTAATTTTTTAAGATATTATCTAGACGTTCGCCGAAACGCAAATTATGAAAAAATCCGTTGATAGAAAAAATTGAAATGTATGCTCTGAAAATTATTATAAACACCTTTTTTCACTTTTTTTCTGAAGATGCATGGAAAAATTAGCAGTGTTTCTTAAACGCTATTTTGGATGTTCCCCACGAGATTTGTGCTCTATTTTAAACGAGTCGTGTTTTTTTTCGTTATTTGTTTTTGGGGTGTTATGCCGTGTTGCGCTACCTCCTTCTTTAGCCAACGTTTCGGACATCGTTGCAGTGTCCATCATCAGGGCAGATCCGGCAGATCTGGAAGATCGATGAAAATACTTTTGGCCGTGAAAATCTTAAAACGTGTCGTGTTTTATTAAACATTTTCACAATTTTCGCTTAAATTTTATCGATTTTCATATTAGCGCGCTCTCTCTAATATTCGTATTTACATGTCTCTCCATCTTCTTATTTTTGTGCGGGTATACCGCGCCTGCACTACGGAAAATAACAAATTCATGTAGTCATCAAAGACATTTTTTAGAACAAAATTTGTATTCACATTACGAAGCAGAAATCTTATTAAAACACTAAAAACTCTCGAACAGCTCCAGTGTCAAAAAATTACGATCAATTTGTTCAAATATAGGTAGGTAAGTACTTTGGAAAAAATAGTTTCGCGACGCAATTTCCTTGCAAAAATGTTACAATACAAAACGAATAAGTTTAATTTAGTTCAATGTCACTTCTGCATAAAACAAAGAACGCCTGTTTCAGTTAGGTATTAATAATTCTTTAATCTAAATGTTTGGCCATGAAGAGGTAGTGCTCTGTTTATAGATAAGCAAGTGTAGCTATAAAAGCATAGATTATATACAAGTACAGCATTGGATGCAGCATAATTATGAAAGACCTTGACTAAAACTACTCAAAAGTTTACTTTGGCTAAACTGCGGAGATTCTAAGTTTCTGTATGTGATACAAAAAAATTACCAAATTCTATCACCATCAAAATAGTTTTCTGATTCAATATTTTGAAACTTCCTTAGCCCCGTTAGACTGATTTGAAATTCGGATGAAACGGAAATGCTGCACTACGGCACTTGCGAAGCATCAAACTGCGCTCAAGGCTCCTATTGGTTGAGATATAAATCGACGATGGGTTTGCGCTCATTGGCCGCATTGTATTTTTACGGATCGTCGGAATATAATGCGTAAATTCGCGCCTCGCCGAGCGCTTTCCATAACGCAGCGGTGTAGTGCGTCGCAAATCTCAGCGGCCAGAGAAATCCAGCCAACGGAGGTTCGAATCCTACGAAATCCAAAAGAAATAAACATTTTTGTTTTTGTAAATCAACATCCGATCTTCAAACCACTTTAAAATAAATAGGCAGAAGAAAGAAAGCATCTAGCGATTTTCTAGTTTCACTTCTATCGCGTGAGATTTACGCACTTTATTTTTTTGTAAAGATTTTCGAACAAATTAACAAATTAGCAGATGAAATTTTGATTAAAGATCATCAAAAATATTTTTGAAACATTCAAACTTAGGCAACAGTTTTTGTGAAGATCATCAAAGTGAACGCTTAGTTCGAACTTTTTAAGGGGATCGACATAATTGATATTTTTGGATAAAAATCATCAAACATGAAACATTCATAATAAAATCATCAATATGAATCTTCGACCAGATATGCTTGGTCGATGATATACAAACACATGTTGAGGTGATCGAAAAACTGAACATTTTTTCTGGAAATACTATCATACATGACATTTATCTTGTTTAAATCCTCAAACCTAACCCTCGTTAACCATGAATTATTTTATGTGAAAATCGTGAAACATATTTGTATTATGACATCAAGCGTGGGGATCATCAAACTTAATATTTTTCCGAGATTCGTTGGAGGCCTTTTGTTTCCGTTACGACTAATGTATTCAGTAAATCCTCTATACTTCTTGCATCCCAGATCATTAAAGTTAAATTCTTAGTAACAGAACCTATTACAAAACGGTCGCGCTGTCTAAAGAAAATAAACAATTATAATCTGATATTTATGGGCATTCCTTTGCCGGTAATTTTAAGAATAAAATTCTAGATTCTTATCATATTCTGGGTGGCAGGAGAAGACATAACACAAGATAACAATGTGATGTCACAAGTCATCATCTTCTAACTAACATTTTTTTTTTCAAATATGACCTTTGAATGCAAAACCGTTTCCGTTGCTGATTTATATAACCATAATAATGCTTTTCTATGTTGTATTTCCATATTTGTACAACGGAGTTCTATCTTCAAGTTTACAACCATTTTACAATCTCCATTTTATTTGTATCTGACAGTTGATCGTTGTAGTTCTTCAAGTTTACAACCATTTTACAATCTCCATTTTATTTGTATCTGACAGTTGATCGTTGTAGTTCAAGAAGAAGCAAGGAGAGCCAAGAAGAGACAATAATAGAAAAGAAGAGATAATAAGATGCAAGGAAAGTCCAGAAGAGCCGAGAACAGACAAGAAGATCACAAGAAACAAGAAGAAGAAAGGAGAGACAAGAAGGGACAAGGGAAGAAAAAAGAGTTAGCAAGAGCCAGCAGGATCAAGCGGAGCCAAGAAGAGTCCAGAAGATCCAAGAAAAGGCGAGAAGATACAAGAAGAAACAAAAGAGCCAAGAAGAGTCTAGAAGAGCCATGAAGAGACAAAAAGATCCTAGAAGAGAAAAGAAGTTCCTAGAAGAGACAAGAGGCAAGATCCAAGAAGAGCCGAGAAGAGGCAAGAAGAACGAACGACATTCCTTTATTCCTGACCATCCTAAATTCCAATATTGGCTTATTAGGTTGCCATGTATACCGGTCGATTAAACTCTAACCTCCTTCCCATCCTCAGAGCATGTGTTCCAGTCCTAACAAATCAGTGCCCCCTGGTGTACCGGTCTCACCGGGACAGGAGTACTCCTGGCTGGGGTGGTACAATCGTATCGTATCGTATCGTATCGTATCGTATCTGACAGTTGATCGTTGTAGTTCGTAACTTTGGTTGTATAGGTTATAACTTCGCCTCACCATAATCTGAGGTGTCAAGTTTGCCAAGACGAATTTTCAGCAGAACTAACCTCCGATAGGAGACGGCATCAGAAGGAAATAAGAAAAAATAGTGTTGAAAGCTCTTGGGAAATCGGGTAGCAACAAATTGTAAATTGAAGATGCACTGAAAAGTGAAAAGTGTATAAAAAAATATACCTTTTATTTCTTATCACGATGACATTTTGTTTTAAATCGCCTCTAATCAACACATTTTTATTTATCTTAATGACGAATGTTTTAGAAGTTAGAGGAGAAATTTTTATCTAGGTATTAATACATATTTTCCGTTATCTGTTTGTTTAAAACACGATGTTTATCTGCGCGGGTTTTGATCGACAATATCTTGATTGTGAAGAAAATCCATTTAGTATTCTGTTGACTCATCATCAGCAAATAAAATAGGATTTGGTCAATCAATCAATGCACTTAGCAGTTAAAAATATACCTACCTGGTGATTATCCTTTGGGTTACGACATTGCCTTTTAGATACTCGCTTGTACCTTGATTGTCATGCATAATTGCAAGCAACTTAAATACCTTTATAGCTATCATAATGAAAATAATTGATAGACTAGTAGTTCTGTGAACAGTAGACCTCGCGTCCAAAAAAGTATTTTCCTAATTTAATCTTCTTTAAATCAAACCAATACTTTCTCTTAAATCACAACATTGGAAAGTAGTTACTTTAATACCTAACTACTTAATTATAAACCATATATTTTATGTAATTGAATAGGCCACTTGCATGGATTTCATAATATGTAGTTTTTCTTTTAAATAAATAAATCTGTTTTTTGGGTTCGTGACGTGAAAATGTTCCGTCTCCGATAATATTCAATTAATTTTCTAAAATTCCACACATTTTTTTTTTTTGATAACAACACTTTTATTTCCGGCGAATTTTTGAATTTGACACTTAAAATTCACTAGCTTTATTGTTTGTTGCATGTGAACTTTTATTTGGTTTGACGTTTTGACAGATGTTATGAAGTGAACATCGAACAGATGGTTTCCGTAGCGGCTGACTTAGAAGTGTAATGGTGATGGTGCTGATTTTAACAATTATAGTGAAATTTATAAGTACAGTTTTATTACAAGTATAATTTAAATCACAACATTTGGATAATACCAAAACAGAGGCAGAAGATCAAGTTATATGTTTAAGAAAAAGAATGTTTGGCTGTTCAAAATAATCTCACTGCAAAAACAGACCATCTAAATATATGTTATGTTAACCATCTTCATACTTGTTTACATGTTTCATATTGTTGATAAACCTTCCCCTTTAATTAATTTTAATAATTATTTACAACCTGGTTTTATTTTTGGATTTAGTCATATACAGGCGTTTAACATTATAATGATTAATGATCAATAAGATGGATCAAGGAAAAAAATATTTATGAGATGTAATATTTTTGGTATGCTTCGTTATTCTCCTGTGTCATTCGTGTGGAATACGTCGGTTTTTTAATGATTTTCGGCTATGTGATCATTGTTTTTCGCACCCATAAAATTATGTCCCGTCTTTCTGGTTGGTCCGATTTTTCGGATTGAAAGTTTTAAAAAATCACCAGGGTTTCAAAAATACGATTAAAAAAATATGGAGTGTCTTAGAATATTTGCCTGAAGCGGAAAAAAAATTAAAATTGTGATGCAAGTGGCTTATTGTTATGTTGCCTCTGATGTAAAGTGAAATCAGGCAGAGGTCGTATCTACGTTCTATATCAGCATGGAGCATTCTAAAAGAACATACGTACGTGGTAACTTGCTTCTTACAATATTGATGGGTAACGATGACCATTCTTCTATAATTGACGAAACCTTCACAATATAATATATTTATATTAATAGCGTAGTATCAATAAGTACCTACATCGATTCTGTTATGTATATATATTTTAAGAAAGACAAGCATTCCTGGGTTACGAATAATCTGACAATATTTGAAATTCTCTACTACCACCACAGTAAACGGAAAATGTTGCTAGTGTCGTGATGGAGGGCTTAGCCAGCCGAAGAATCAAACACGCGACACCTGGGTGGAACCCAAACGCGATGCCAAGCATCCACTGACCAGTCAATAAAATTGTTCGTTTGTGAAAAAAAAAAAATAACAACAAAAATCACCGCAGACTAAAATTTCATCAACATGTCAAGAAGTCAAGAAAGTCCCTTTACACCCTGTATAATGTATTATATAATTTTTGTTTTCTAATCTTATTTTTATCTGTAAACATTTTAAACGAATCCATTACTAAAAACTTTAGTTCCATAGAAGCCATTAAACTATTATATGTATCTCTAGTTAGAAGCCAAATTGAATATAACTCGGTAGTTTGGTCTCCATCTTACAAAATTCACGTTAATAATATTGAGCGAATACAAAAAAAGTTTCTGCGTTTTATAAATTTTAAATTAAGTATCCCACTAGAAGACTTAAAATATGATCTATTACTAAATATTCTAAAAATACATACACTAGAAGACCGACGTAAAATAAACGACTTAACATTTTTATTCAAAATACTTAACTCTAAATTCGACTGTTGTGAACTCCTACAACTCATAAACTTACGAATACCGACAGTAACCACGCGACAAAATACACTATTCTACTGCAGCATTCACAAGCGGAACTACATTGCCACTCTCCTATACAACGATTTCACACTATGGGGAATCAGTACAGGTGATGTCGACATATTTAACATCAACTTAGCGAATTTTGTGGAACTTGTAAAAAACTTATTCCAATACTATTCTTAAACATATCTGTATTTTTGTAAACTTATCAAATTGCTGTACCTATATTTTTTTTTGTATTTTTGTAACTTGTGTGCATTTTTTATCTTATTTTATTCTTATTATTTCTTTATCTGTTGAAAAATCATCTGTCATATATTTATTGTACTACCAACCATGTAAAAGCCCTCTGGGCGTTGAATAAATAAATAAATAAATAAATTACCTAAGTGTACTGTAGGTACTTATAAAAAAACATTATATTAGGTAATTAGATCTAACATTAGAAACATGACCTTAAAAACAAAGATAAAAAATTGTTCAAACAATTTATTCACATCTCTTCTTTGAAGTGAGCGGAAGTAAAAAATAGTATTATATTAGTTAAAAATAGGAAAAATGCTTCAAAAAGAGCAAAAGAGTTGTTATTATTATTTTGTTTTTCATTTTATAGTTTTGCTTTTTTTAATTGGCAAAGATTGGAGTCATTTTAAAATTAGAAAAGAAAAGATGCGATTAACTTTTTTTTAATCAACCCATTATGACCCAATTGCCAATATTTATCTGTGTACAACTAAATGATAAATTACTAATTGCATTTAGTAATTTGGTCTGAACATAAGTAATTTATTTTTTATAATTGTTTGATAATAATTTGTTAGATTCATTGATAGATCGTATAAGTCCGCATAAATGTATTTCAATTGTTTGTTTATAATATTATGCACGTCTCTGTTATTTTAGTGTTAAATACATAGTTTAGTTGTTATTCATTAACAATTGCAAAACAAAAGTAGTTCCTCCTGTGACATAAAATATAAGCATATTTATTGGCCGGTGCACACGAGGCTAGTATTTCAAGCCAGTATAGCAAGCTACTATCCCAGAGACCTGACTTTTAGCACAAACTAGAGCGGTTTACGCGATGCAAGGAAATTTTAAGACAGTATTTTGCAGTAATTACGGTATCAACGTGTTCACGTCGGTCCGCAGGGAAAAATAAACAGTTTTCTTATAAGAAACATTAAACGTAGAGGGTCTTTTTTACTAAGCCGATTGGCATTAATTCGATTTTCATACTATTTTTGTTGTAATATTAAATTAGACATTTTGTTAATAATATGGAATACTAGCCTTCCACAGACATTATTTTTCACGATACAATTGTACAAAATTTAAATTAATCTCGTTCCTGATAGCTTCCTCTCTAGTTTACTGGGTTAAAAACAAAGCTGGTTCTGCCTACATGTTGCTAGTGTTACGTGATACTAGCTTTCCAAGTTTACCAGCAATAGCTTGATATCCTGGCTTGAAGTACTAGCCTTGTGTGCACCGGGCGTAAATTTAGTGTTGTATTATTACTATTTTTTTCAGTATTCGGCCCAGCCTGAAATTTCATCGATATTTTTTTAAACTATTTCTTATTCGAAGTAAGGACGTGAAATTTAGGTAGACCCAAACAATATAGCGATGTATTATATTTGAAGAAAATCAAATGGATGTTTTAAAATTCCACAGCGCATGGTGGAGATGGCGTTAAGTTCTTAATAGTTGTCATAGAAATTCTCGACAGAAGGGCTGAGAATATTCATTGAAATCGACAGGTGGTGTCTCCATTTCAGAGAGCAGATTTTCTGTTTTATCAGATTTGATGTTATCTTGCCGAATGAAATCTTTATGTTCTAGGGAGGTTTTCTCATTTTTTTATGTGAATACTGCGCAAGATTTCCAACTGTCCGGAACCAGGGGTACTATGGTGGGGTAGGTTGTGAAACTAAGGGAAGTGAGGAGGGGAAGGAAATGGGGAAGAAAAGGGTGGGGAAGTAACATGGTATTCAGATCTCTTCACTGAACACGGCTAAAACCATTTCAATCAAAATTTCGATTCTGAATGATTATCTAACAGCAGGTCGCTACAATTCCTCAAATTTCACAGCTAATTATCAAGTTCCGTAAAGGTTATATTTTCGTTCGCTTTTTGTATCATCATTAACCAGTTGTTTCATATAACTAAAATAATAACAAACCTCGAAAAGAACTTTCACGAAACTTGAAAATTTACCTTCAAATTTGATAATGATGAGTGGTTTCTACAACTGCGTGCATTTAACGTGCATCCCTCTCAACTAACAACAGTTTTTTAAATAACTGCAAAAATAAATTACTAACTTGATTATAATTAGTTTTTTACTAATTGCTTATAAAACAATCTATGGACATTTGAACCTTTCGCAAAAAAATTCGAACATCAGGAGGTTGCATATTCAAATATTAATATACCTTGCACTTTAGGAGGCCAGTTGTCCGATGCGATAACACTCGGCAATAATAGATAATATAATACTTTCTCCCGTGAAGAAAGACATGAGGTAACCGTCATGAGTGTATTTCCCTTATCACCAATGTCACCGAGGGTTAATTTAGCAGATAACAATACTAAGAGTAGGTTCGTAGATTGGCCGCTAGAGAAATTTAGATAGTGTTATGTTGAAACAATGCCTAAATGCTAATCGGGGAGCCATCTTAGTTTTGTGAGCTTCTCAAATGACATAAACTTAAATCATATTGAGCATCTTTCTATAAAATGGTGATTAAAAAACAGTTTCGAAACAATTCATGTATTTTTGTATTTATCTCTAATCTGCAGATGTTGTTAAATTACAAACAAAATGCACTTCACGATTAATCATTAAAGATTTGGATCTTCAACACTAACTAAAAGTAGATTTAAGATTATTGAAATACACGCTTTTTATATTTTTTTGTGAATCATTTTGTTTATCTCAAATACTAAGTGAACACTTGGAACTCTTGGCCGCAATAATAATTATGAAAAAAAATTCCTAAACGGTGCCGAATTTTTCAAGAAATCCGTTAGGAACAAATCTGCGAACAAATTAAAAATGATCGTATTCTGTCTATTAATATTAAGGGAACCAAACTGACGCAAGCTAGTGGGTCCATGGCATCCCCAATTTTGGAATGAATGTTGGATATTGGAGGACCCACCACTTACCCTGGTATATGTAGGTAACAGACGGTTACCCCTTCAAGGCTCTTGCAAGGACTCTATTTTTTTTATAAAAACGACTACATTTGATAACGAAACCAGACCTTCAATGTCGCTGCATACGTTGTTAGTAAGCAGTATACAAGTGCTTAGCGGGAAATACAGATACATGTGTTAGTGTGACAAAATATAGACAAAACAATGGGACAGATTGGTCCAGAGGTGGCGAGCGCTGGGTGATTGTATCCAGCGTATCCTATAAGTACCTGTTTGGGAGGAAGACACAGTAGATAAGTCTTAGTATTAAGGGCATGCAAACGGTTGGGAGTCCTCTCCAATCGATTGGCAGTCCAGATTGGTTTTGTGCCAGCAGTCTCCAGTTTAGAAGCTCCAAGATAGATATGTCTTTCAGGACGTTGTCGCTCCATCTTAATCTTGGTCTTCTCAGGCTCCTTCGCCCTATTGGTCTTTGGTGCTTTTTACATACAGCTACTGAATATTAACGTTTTTTGTACTACTATATAAACTACTGTAATCATTTGGAAAACATGTGTTCAAGAATAGACATAAATAAATTGTGTTTACCGTAAAAATTATGGATTATATATAATATCCTGTTACAAGAGTGCATTGTTCATCTTCTTTATTCTTACAGTTTTGTTAAAAGTGTCATGCAAACTGAAAACGTTAAATAAAAATAATTGTACGCTTCTTTATCGTGAAAGTATTAATCAATAATAATTCATAATATTTTGCTGATAATTCATGGCAAGTAGATTCGCAATAATAATTATTTTTTTCTAATATCAATTATCAGCTGCATTCTGCGAAACGTACCTACCCATAATTTGGGTATTTCTGCGAAAAAAATGATAATAGACTAATTCTGCTGCCAATCACCATATGCAACTTTAAATAGATATCGTCATTTCTATATGCAATCATTTTAGCATCGGTCATAAGGCCTAATTTAGATGTTATCAATAAAATGTCATCGGAGTAAGATAACAACTGAATCTAACCGGATTAATTGAAATTCATTCAATTTTTTTATTACGTCGTAATGATGTTAAACTTAATCAGTTATAAAAATAGTCAAATGTTTAATATAATCCTTCTATTACCCTTTGAAATTCTCACAAAGGTGGAGAATGATTAATAACATAGTTCAATCAAGGACTTCTCAAAACATTAAATTTAACATCAGTGCTTGAAAAGTCTTACTTACTCAACACTTGAACAATCTTTCCTCATCCACATTGAAGAAAAAAATAGTTTTGTGTGCTGAAGTACATTCCTACCCCTTTCACGTTCAAGCAATAATTGTACATATATTATATTATATATCATCATCATCATCATCACTATTGGCTCTACAACCCCTGGTGGGTCTTGGCCTCCTCAAGAGTCTTCCTCCACTCATCTCGGTTTTGTGCCAGCTCTCTCCAGTTTGGAAGCTCCAAGATAGATATGTCTTTGAGGACGTTGTCGCTCCATCTTAGTCTTGGTCTTCCCAGGCTCCTTCGCCCTATTGGTCTTGAGTTCAGCAGGGACTTTGGTGCTTGATGGTCGGTCATTCTCTCCACATGACCCAGCCACCGAAGTCTTCCCAATTTTATAAATTTTGCGACGTTTAGCTCCTTAAACAAAGTATAGAGCTCATTTTTATAACGTCTGCGCCAAAATCCATTTTCTAGAACCGGTCCAAAGATGCGCCTCAAAATTTTTCTTTCAAAAACGTCCAGTGCTCGCTCATTCCTCTTAGTACCCAAGTCACAGCTGCGTACGTAAGTACTGGTCTGATAAGAGTTTTGTACACTAATATCTTCGTATTTCTGGACAGCAGTATGGACTTTAATTTTTTCCTTTAATTATATTACGTATATACTTTTTTAATGTTCCTTTTTCTTATTAAAGCAATAATAAGTTACCAGGACTAAGTACATTTTGGTCTGCTTTACTTTCAAGCAACTAGGCATATTTTCTTGTTATTTGTACTTAATAATAATAATAATCATAATTTGCTTATTATTTATACTTTATCCCGCTACATATACTTGTCATTGTTGAATATTTAGCTCTCAACTAATATTCTAATAACTTACATTAACACAATATAAGTTTTTGTCTATTCCACATTCAAGCTATTATAAATATCTCTGCTTAAGTACATTCTTATGGAATTCACTCCTAAACATTATTCAAATATCTGTGCTTAACTACATTCTTTTGAAATTCGCTCCCAAGTATTATTCAAATGTGAAAGCTTAAGTACATTATTTTGAAATTCACTCCTAAGCATTATTCAAATATCTAAGCTTAAGTACATTATTTTGAAATTCACTCCTAAGCATTATTCAAATATCTATGCTTTAGTACATTCTTATGAAATTCACTACCAGCAACAAGCATTATTCAAATATCTATGCTTTAGTACATTCTTATGAAATTCACTACCAAGCAACAAGCATTATTCAAATATTTGCAAATGTTTAAGAACATTCTTCTCCATTTTACATTCAAACCATATTCAATTTTCTCGTTCACCCTTCAGCAGATTTGAAATATCTGTTATTACGTTTTACTTCGCTTTCAAACTGTAATAATCAAATGACAGAGCTAACTTTAATTCTTGTATCCCCAGTAATAATTTAAAATGCACCGAGTTAGGTCAATTTCTTTAAAATAAATTCAAATCTTGTTACATATTTATCGTTTAACATAGATACTACAGATGAGTACCTACGTTAAAACTCACAATTTCCCATTTCATTAAAAATCGTTAATTATGTACGTATTAATAATTAAAAAATATATAATCAGTTGGAGAAAGTTCCCATTTGAGAACCTCTGGCCTTTTCATGGACGTTGGACTGGCCTACGTGAAATTTAGCCTAATAATTATTGTGCGGCAGTGATAGTGCAACGCACACACATGCACTTATCTATTAGTATTAGTTTGTGCTAATACTTTCAGTGCCTATCTATTCGTACTTATTCACGCGAACCTACTTTTATTGGCCTATCTGCACAATGAGGTTGTGAAAAAAAAATCACCTAAAAGATAAACGGCACTTCCTAAAAGTGCACCAGTCAAACTATCAAATTTTTTTATCAAACATTAGTTGCATCAACATTTTTGCGTGAAAGTTTCGTTTTGCGTGCGCTTTTTAGTGTTTTGTGTTCATATTGTACATAATATATTTATAGCACGGAAAGCTTAGTTACTAGTCGCCATGTTATATTATCTTATATCTGTGTTTATGTATCAAGTATGTGGCTAGTGGGTTTTTCATAAAATTTTCTATTATGTCATTTCCGTCAAGTTGGCTAAGAATGTTTGAATACAGTTAAATGCATGCATTATACTATTTAAAGTGAGATACACCCACAAATCAAAAAAATCATAATATCGAATAATGAAATAATTTTACTTTGTATAAACCACTTATTTGATGTGCAAATCCGACCGGTTTCGGAACAAACGTTCCTTCGTCAGGGAAAGCTTATACTAATTTGACAGTTTCGAACAATGTTTTATTATGGTAGGGGTGGAGCTGTTGCTAGATAATAATGTAGATTGGGTAGGTAGGTATTAGTGTAGAGTGGGTGGGTAGGGGAACAAATCCATGATTGGGCTATATGACAATATTTTTTTGTTTGTATAGCCCAATCATGGATTTGTTCCCCTACCCACCCACTCTACACTAATACCTACCTACCCAATCTACATTATTATCTAGCAACAGCTCCACCCCTACCATAATAAACCATTGTTCGAAACTGTCAAATTAGTATAAGCTTTCCCTGACGAAGGAACGTTTGTTCCGAAACCGGTCGGATTTGCACATCAAATAAGTGGTTTATACAAAGTAAAATTATTTCATTATTCTGTAATGGATAACCACAAAGTAATAGCTACATTCAAAAATACAAAAAAAATAAAAAAATAATCATAATATCATTTCAAGTATGCAAGTAAAGCATTGTAATGTGTACGCACATAGATTAACTGCGAATTAATTGGACTGAAATCAATAAATTGTGGATTTTCAAAATGACACTACTGTGGTAATTGCTAGATAAACAGTGGACACTGGGAAGGAATCTTACTTAACTTACCTTAATTTCGTATAACACTTAATTTTGAGGTTCAATATTACGGCACTGAGGTGCCCTGTACAAGTTTCCGTAAGAATCGATATTAAAGTGACCGAGATAACATAGGAGATGATAACTGCACGGGTTACTTCAATACACTCCAATCAAACACAATTAGGGATCACTAGTTAGAGATCTTTGCACAGATGCTTGTCAATATTAAAGAACTGAGTGATCAATATAGGAATTGTAAGTTTTCAGGGCAGATCCGGCAGATCCGGTAGATGATGGACACTGCAACGATGTCCGAAACGTTGGCTAAAGAAGGAGGTAGCGCAACACGGCATAACACCCCAAAAAACAAATAACGAAAATATAGGAATTGATTATTACACTAGTTGCTTCAATACTCATTAGGGAGTTATTGTTCTAAAATGTTACATGCAGGTAATATTGGCACATATTGTCAAATAGGATAGATACGGAAGGTAGGTTGGATGGAGGAGGGTAGATACACATTAGTTGCGTCAACGTGCTTAATTTTAAAAATTGTATTGTACATACAAAATGGAGATAGTAGACTTCGAAACCTTGTAACCGTACAGTTCCACTGAGTTTTATCAAGAAGAGGAACCTATCGAAGAGGGCACCAGAAGAAGAGATAATAAAAAAAAATCGAGTGCAGTTTACATGCGGTGGAAGCAAAACTTTACCAAAACAATCTCAACCAATACTTGAAAAGTGATGTCATAATCAAAGCAACCAATGAGCGCAGACCTAGCGAAATTTCATATCTCAACCAATAGGAGCCATTAAAAGTGACATCATAATCAAAGCGGCCAATGAGCGCAGTTGGTGCGTCGTAGGTGCACTAATTGTCTTTTCCGTTTCGACCCGAATCCAAATCACAGCCGTGCTATAGAAGTTTCGCTTCAAAAATTGTAAAAAAAAATTATTCGAAATCTTTTGGAAATTGGCAATTTTTGCAACAGCATAATGGCATCCTCATCTAAAAAAACTTAACCTGGCAATGAAAGCGGTTTTTTTATATTTGCTTCACGTATGAGACTCTGAGGAAAACAATTTCCCTCAGGGCCTATTGTATCTTTGGGAATGCTGTGTGGAGGGTCTTTTTCTAAGAATAATGGGGTCAGTGTGTCTAGGAGTGACGGACATATGAATAACCCACCGGTTCCACGACAACTCAACAAAGTGGCTTTTCAACACCCTTTGAAAAGTTATTAAAAGTTATGATAATTTTTAAAATAGCCCCTAACCTAACCTAACCTAACGAAACCTATTTAACGAAGTTTTTTCAACACTTTCAAAGGAGTGATGAAGTTGTACATTGTTGAGTTGTTCACTCACCGAATCCATCCCACCTACGCAGAGTAGGTTGGCAGATGCATCCGCTGCTAAGATCTGGACAAATCTCACCCCGTGAATACGGGCACCATTGCTAAGTCACAAAACGTAGCGAACGAATTGGGGTAAACCCATATCAAGCACCGTTTGGCTTCTGCATGGCGGTCTCCCACCAAGACGATAATGAGAGTATTTCCACTCTGATCTTATATTATCACTAAAAGCTCCGTCATATTCAATAAATAACTTTCATGATTCCATGAATCAGTCAATTGATTCGATAGTTTTGGCAATCGCCACGAATAGAATGGCCACTAGTGTTGTAAAAAGAATATCGCCATAACATTTTTTTATCGGTCTAAAGCGAGTTATCGCGAGGACGGCCTATCGCTATTATAACTTCACTATCGCTGCACACTCTACAACGGACCTAATGTTTTGTCTAACAAAAATAATTTAAAAAACGCATGCAAAGTTTCGAGCTGATAACGCAGACGAAAGTTTTTAAAGAGTAAACTAGTAGCTTTATGAATGCCTCCCAAAAAGTATATTTTAAATTTTCTCTTATTTAATAAATGAAAACAAAAGTTTTCTTCGAATAAGTTTTTCAAATTTTAATTAAATACCAACCAACTTTATAACCATATATTTTATGATACATTTATTTATTTTTAATTATGTGTCAAATAATTTATCCAAAGAAACATCTGAATGAAATTTATTTTTTCGAACTTTCTACATACATAGCAGTGGCGGTTCGTAAGTTTTCAGTAAGCTAGATCGCTAAGATTACACATAGCTGAAAATTGAATTTCTTCAGTGTCAAGGGATGCGCCGTATCCACGTACTGAAAGATCTTCATACAAAAAGTAGAAATTTTGAAAAAAAATAAAATTCATTTTCAGCTACAACAACATCCGTAATGTCGTATTTTTCAATCTATCTTGAAACGAAACGTCAAAAAAAATTACAGGGAGACGAAATGCCAAACGGTCGAGTTAAAACAGGACAATTTGAATATTATAAGCCACGTGAATGCAAAACTTCCCTTCCTCGCATTCAAAATAAGATTTATTTTTATTAAAACACTTTAATTCCGGGTTTCGCCCAAGCGTTAATATATTTTTCTTAAAACGATAGAAAAGAACGGAGCTTCAAAATGGCGTATTTTCTTCTTTCAGATAAAAGCAAGTAATCAAATATCGATTTTCGAATTTGGGATTCATAATTTATTTTAATTTAAAAATTTTAAATCGATTTAAGAACACTAGAGATGGTAATTAATTTCAAAATTTTAATAATTTTCTAATACTAGATAGTTCTGTATTTCATTTCAAAAATTTAAATCGTGTTTCGACGATTATATTCCATAGGTAGGTGCTTACTTAATTTAAAAATTTAAATCGGCTTTAGAACATCAGAAATCATATAAAATTTGAGACGATTTTCGAACACTAATTCAGTATTTAATTCAAATGACTTTAAACCGATGTTCGAACACTAATTCAGTATTTAATTCAAATAACTTTAAATCGATTTTCGAACACTAATTCAGTATTTAATTCAAAGAACTTTAAATCGATTTTCGAACACTAATTCAGTATTTAATTCAAATAACTTTAAACCGATTTTCGAACACTAATTCAGTTTTTAATTCAAAGAACTTTAAACCGATTTTCGAACACTAAATCAGTATTTAATTTAAAGAAATTTTAAATCGATTTTCGAACACTAGTTTCAGTATTTAATTTCAGGAAACTTGTAATAATTAATTATAACTATCATGAGTTTCAGCGATACACCTATTGACCTGTACCCATTACAACAACTTTCTCTTATAATATTATAACCTTAGATAGTTTTATTCACGTAACTATTTTTTCACACTGAAAGAAATATTATTTATAGATTGTCTTATCTTCCTCGATTCGCTCGCCATTAGTTTTTGCTGCAGATGAGTGTTTTTTATTCCCGCTAGATATACTCTAACTACTCTACTAGAATTTATTTATGTAATAATATTTTTTGTAGCAGCTGCCACGAGGCATTTTTAGTTTTTAAATACATAGTAGTGACCCAGACTATAAGCAAACAATTTTTTTTTGCAATAGATTATCTATCAATATTTATGTCTGCGACGTACACACACTCATAATAGTAGTATCAAAAGTAATTCTTGTAATAGTAGTATCAGATCTTTTATGATATATTCGGTTTATGTAAATATTGACAATAGATATCTTTACAGATACTAGATTCTCCCAGAACTTCCCTAGTGAAAGAAGGCCATTCTGAAACGAAACGTCTAACCCTTGGACTGCCAGGGAAAAATGTCAACCACCCGCTATAAGCCAGCTAACTGCATTTTCGTCATAACTTACCAATTTTTTGCAAAATGGTATATATTTTTTTTTATTATACCGTCTCACCAGAAAATATCTTTATATATATTTGACTACCACAACACGGGCAATAGCCTAGTATGGTAGTCAAAAATGGCCAAAAATGTAACATTTAATCATTTATGAAATAATAAAAATATAAATATATATATATATATATATATATATATATTGATTTTATATTTTCTATTCTATGTATTTTCTTCAGAATAGCTACTTATTATCAGAGTAATGTTTTTTTTATCCAAATGTTACAAAAAACCAGAGTGTGCAATTCACACGCGGTAAAAGTGCTAGATGTCAATCTCATTTCTTTTGCCTGTTTATTTTAAAGTGGTTTGAAAATTGGATATTGATTTTACAAAAATAAAAATGTTTTTTTTTTGGATTTTGTAGGATTCGAACCTCCGTTCGTTGGATGTCTCTTTGGCTGCTGAGATTTTTCGGGCGCTGTACGCCACTACGTTGTCGGAGGCTCGCGCGGAGTCGTGAATTTACCGCATTATATTATAACCGAGGACTGTAAAATAATAAATTTTAGTGACGCACTTCCGTTTCATCCGAATTTCAAATCACAAAGAGGCTGAAGAAGTTTCAGTTCAAAAAATTTAATACAATGAAAATTAACGAAAATATACTTCAGCGTTATTATATTTTCCAGCTAAATAAAGGTTATTCATAATAAAAATTAGTCATATTTATGAGGATTTCCTTTAAATAAATATATTTCTAGGGATTTTTTTTCATTAACTCCACCCTGGGGCCCTGGGGAAAATAATTTCCCTCTGCCATCTGCCATGAGAGGAAGAAATGAACATTGGTCTTGAAAAGACCCATGTTGTAGAAAGGAGGAAATACAGAGGCCGGCAAATCGTTCCATAGCCGAGCTGTTGAACGTGACGCGGATTTTTCACGGATAAATGAAACATATTTTCAAGTGACGAATAGACGAGCTATAATAATATTATAAAGCAAATATAATGTATTTTAGTATTCTAGGATCAATTTTCAGAATACCAGAAAATCAGAGCTACTAGAAAAAGCACGGTGAATTTTTTGGCGTATTAGGGGTTAATGCCAGGCTCTGAATAGCCAGGTGCTTCTGAAATTGGCTCTTCCTCTTCTTCTTTTCTTTCTCCACTTGATTCAGAACCATTCTGCCATTTTAACTTTTTAGATCAACCTTTATAGTTTTTGAAAAAATACTGCCATAAAACTTTCATTTCAATAGTTATCATTACAACTCTAATGTCATTACGCTGTGAAAGGCGTATATTTTTTACGTGTGACAGTTTTTTTTTTCAAAAACATATATTTATTACATTTAAAGAATATATATTTAAATTTTTTTTAATTTTAAAAGAAAGACAAACATTCCCGGCTTACTAATAAATCGACAATGTTTTAAAATCTCCTATTACCACCACAGTAAGCAGAAAATGTTGCTTGTGTCGTGATGAAGGACTTCGCCAGCCGAGGAATCGATCAAACACGATGCCCACTCAGCCACTGAAAAATAAACATATTTCGCTTACTAACTACGCATAACACTATTTTCTATTATAATGGAAATGTTTTCAAAAAATCAATTGTAATCGTACAATTTTTCCTACTACTTTTGCTCTAATAACGTTATTTCGTAATAACTGTTTCAGGAGCAAATAATGCAAGAAATACTGTTAATTTTGATAACTTATAAAAACCTTGAACTTCTGAAATAATATGCATCGATTACGAGAAGTGATTTCAAATTCTACAAAACAACTTAAATATAAAATTACTATCTCCTTAAAAATAATTATAGCAAAAATTTATAAGGAAAATCACTGGAGTTCGTCAGTTCACCTTTTCGCTTCCATTGATGATACAAATTCAACTGATTTAATTACAAAAAATATCTTTCAGTGCTTTTACTCTTAAACTTTTATAATCTCTGCCAGCATTGACTATAACAAACTGAATGGTTGTATTTATGTATTTCAGAATAAAGTATACTTAGAGTTTATAGCTGGTACTCATATAGATTAATGAATGACTTCACAATTCCTTTCATTCTCAACTATTTATTTAAGAGTTGTTTTCCTACGTAAATGTCACAAATCGTTTTCAAATGGATTAAGTTCGATCATTTTAGATTTATACATTCTGTTATCAAGGTTTAAGCCCACATAAAACTTAAAACATATCGTATGACCACTTCAAAACAAGCATTTTTTGTGGTAGGAAGTTGATTACTTCATTGTTCACTCATTTTTACAAATAGTATATTGTCGAAAATCATTCATTGAGTTTAGATTAAGCTTCTCGTGGTCGAGCGGTTAAGATTCTGGACTGGGAATTCAGAGGTCGTAGGGTCAAAGATGTGTTTGTTTAATTAATATACGTTACTAATATAATTTTATATATTTGCAGCACGTTTCAGAGTTGTTGGTAATCCTAGTATAACCTTTGTGATATACCACTATTCAGTATCGACACGTTGCGTTGCTTTAAATGTCTGCAGCAGTTTTTGATGATCAAATCTGAATAGCCAGGTACATCTCAACCTTCTTATTTCCCATTCTTCCTCCCTCCTTCTCCCTTCAGTTTCACAACATCCCCTAATTTACAATTTGGGAGGCGGGTATGGGTACCGCCGCCCCGGGAACCATTTATTGGATAACCAACACCTCTGCCATAGGTCACCCCAAGTGGTTCGTTACGTTTGGTGACTTAGCAAGGGTGCCCGGGTACATGCGGGTGAGGTTTGTCCAGGTCTTGGCGGCCGATGCGTCTGCTCACTTGCTGCGTGGTGGACAGGATCGAGAGAGACTGGTTGAGAGAGGTCTTTCATCCTCTCCAGGCCAGAATCTCTCGATGTAGCCTTGCACTACAGTTGGAGGGATGGATTCATACGTCCGTCACTCCTGGACTCACTGACCCCCAGTTTCTTACCCGTCCTTCGTACCTTTTTCCTTCACAGAACTTTCTCTCTTTCCTTTCCTTAAAACAACCCTCCACACAGCATCTCCTAAGATGACATAGGACCTGAGGGAAATTAATTTCCTCAGAGCCTCCTGTGTGGAGCTAACGTAAAAAAAAAAAAAAATTACTAGAAATGTCCCCAATGGTCCCACTGGTTTCGGAAAATTGGGGTCAGTTGATAAAAAGTGGGTGGACACCCTCCCTAAATGCTATTATTGGCCGTGAGAATCTTAAATCATATTAGTAGCAATTTGGGAGGCGGGAATGGGTACCGCCGCCCCGGGAACCCTTATTGGATAACCAACACCTCTGCCATAGGTCACCCCAAGTGGTTCGATACGTTTGGTGATTTAGCAGGGGTGCCCGGGTTCATGGGGTGAGGTTTGTCTAGGTCTTGGAGGTGGATGACCAGGACATACTGAACCCAAGATTCCTACCCACCCCTTAAACCCTTTTCCTTCCCAGAACTCTCCTCTCCTTCCTTTCCTTAAAAAAACCCTCCACACAGGTGAGCATAAAGATGATATAGGCTGACATAGCATAGATGACATAGACATAAAGATGACATAGCATCATAGTTGAGCATAAAGATAACATAGGCCCTGAGGGAAATTATGTTCCTCAGGGCCTCCTGTGTGGAGCTCATGTAAAAAAAAAGAACATTTATTTTGGGTTAAGTTGGGTTATCTTTAGAGAATTTGACACCATCCTTAATCAAAACATTGCCTGAAAGTACCAAGTTTGGGCATCGGGTCTGAAAGGCCAGATACACCCCTTCTCCTCATACCATAGTCCTTCTGCCTCTGGACAGTTAGGACATTGTTGCGGAAATCATATAAAATAACCGTGTTAGACTAAGACATTATCAGAATAAGATAGATGACGGTCAGCAGTGTCATGGAATCGCATTTCCACATAGACACAACAATTTTTATGCAAATAATAAGTGATAAATTGCCGGGAAATAATAGTCCAACAGTACACCTTCTAAAAATTGGAGCCAAACCGACTGATAAAGAAATAATATGGCCTTGACTGCGATCAAATAAGTGAGGCAACTTATATCATTTGCGTGTGTATTTAATAAAAACATTATGACGGTGTCTGTGAATAGAGCCGTGCATTCGGTACTATCGCCCATACCTGTGTTGGAACATGTGCCATTAGATTATCGGCGGAAACAGTGCGACCAATACAGAAGTCTGCTCTATCAATTATATTTTTAAACTCCACTAATATTATTAAGAAGAAGATTAATGCTAAATCACTATTTTCGATTAATCTTTCGATAAATACAAAAAGGTATGTCTTCTTTGTATATGAAACAAAGTCCAGTTAGTTACACCATTTATAACTCAAGAACGGCTGGACCGATTTTTATCATATTTGATTATTGGATTTGTCACCGCTCCGAATAGCGGAATAGCTATTAAAACATCGGAAAAATTCACGAAAAAAAAATTAAGAAGAAAAATTTTCTTCATACATTTTGTTTGAAACAAATTCTTATCTTTTGAAAGAGCTGCAACAATATTATGATAAGTATGATATTGAATAGTGAGTAATTTAAAAAATTCTATACATCAAATGTCAATGCGCTGATTGTTTTGCTTTTGTTCTTAAACATATAATGCTGTCCCTTTTTCTGTCAACAGTCGAAAATGACACAAACGGTGAACGTATGTCTGCACCCCTCCAAAGGAAAAATACAATAATTACTCGTATAATAAATCTCCCTCACAGGTATAAAGATAATGAAACGCCATTCCCGTAAGTAAGTGGAAAAGTAAGAAAATCACAAAAATAACAGTTATTGATTCTGAGGTGGTACGAAGCTCACCGGGTCAGCTAGTTTTTAATAAATTGAAGTTTTTCCTACCATTTACGGAGAACCTTTATTGGATAACCAACACATCTGCCATAGGTCACCCCAAGTGGTTCGCTACGTTTGGTGATTTAGCAGGGGTGCCCGGGTTCATGGGGTGAGGTTTGTCTAGATCTTGAAGGCGGATGACCAGGACACATTAAACCCCAGATTCCTACCCATCCCTTAAACCCTTTTCCTTCCCAGAACTCTCCACTCCTTCCTTTCCTTAAAAAAACCCTCCACACATCACCCTTAAAGATGACATAAGCTCTGAGGGAAATTATTTTCCTCAGGACCTCCTGTGTGGAGCTCATGTGAAAAAAAAAGAAAAGGGGTAGTATTGATATATTTACCTACTCCATTTATACAATTAAGCGTAATCTATATCAGCTCTTTATTGAATCCCACAAATTACATCAAATTTTAGTTTTTATTTTATTTTTACATGTTTTACTGATATTAAGTCTTACGTTACTTCATGCTTTAAATTTTTTGTATAATTTTCGATAGCTCATTACATTATTTACATTCTGCTCTTAAAATCTACGTAAAAGACCAGCAGGGCCCTAAAAACAAATTAAATAAATATGGCCCCATTCTTAAAATGTAAGAATAGTTTTATAAAAAAATATTTGCTTACCGATCATTGTATTATAATATAATCTTTGATAATAAAAAAACAAACAAGAATCTTATCAGTTACCACCCGGTTTCACCCAATCTTCAGGCAATCTTTTCATAATAAGTATTTGCAAAAATGAAACCACCGCCTTTGTGATCATTATTATATTTTAATGAATATTTCAAAGCTCTATAACTTCTGATGTAAATAACTTTGCGAGCTGAAAATAGTTGCGTTTACCTACAAATTGCATACAGTCAACACGGTGCAAATTTCATTACACCAGAGTTCTCCGTTCAAAAGCTTTTACTGCTTCAGAGAACCTATAAACAATAAATTTTGAATCCCATTGCCTTTTCATACGAAAGACATAAATTCTCAAAACGTTATGTTACGAATCAATCCTGCTAGAACCTTTTTTCGACCAGAGACCATTTATTTAATCTCACAGGGACCACAAGGCACAATAATGATAAAATGTTAATCGCGTAATTAAACGCTTCCTTGCAATTACTTAAATGTGCTCTTCTTGGACTTCTTCAGCTACCTCTCCATCATTAGTACACATTTTGCACAATCCATGATGGAATACGGCATTATTGCCTGGGGCTGTGGCAGTAAAAAATACATTAATACACTGTTTAAAGCTCAGAAAACCCTAATAAAAGTAATGCTTAAGTTACCAATACTAACACCCACATCAATCATATTCGAAAAATTCCCAGTGCTGAAAATTCAAAAATTACATTCAAAACAAATACTAACTTTCCTTTACAAGAACTTATCCACATTTAACATTTCACAAAACTCTCGCAATACTCTCCAACTACAAATACCAAAAACAAACATATCCTTTGGACAAAAACACTACAGATACCAGGCTATAAAATACAATTCTCTTCCTACACAATATAAAACAACTAATATTATTGAATACAAAAAAACATAAGAAACTGGCTACAATCTTTCTAACTTTTAATTTATAATTTTTGTCGAATTGAAGTCGATTTTATATTTTGATTTTTATTGTTTCTCTTTTTTATATTAGCTATTAACACTCTTTTGTTTTACTATTCACAATTTATAATTTACATCTGAAAAATGTTCTCCACAACACAGGTGAACTCCTAGTGTGGAGGACAATATATTATACCTTTGTAATGTAAATGTACTAAGAATAAATAAATAAGAATAAATAAATAAAAAATTTGTACCAAAAAGGTTACGAATCGGCTTTTGGATACCTTTTGAATCGGTTTTAGTAGTAGATGAATAAATGTTTCGTGGACCCCATTTTAGATCTCGCGGACCACCGGTTGGGAACCACTGTGCTAGAGAAAGTTTTTAAATGAAAAATACATACCATTTCTGAACTAAATTCATAAAAAATACATACTATCTTCTGAACTAAGTGCACTAAATTGATAAAAATGAAATAACAGCCAGCTAATAATTGCGATAGTAAAAAAGGAAATGTTTATATCAGTGATGTAGTCACAGATTCATCTGGGTCACTTTCTTCCTGACCTCCCGCTATCTTTTTTTTTATTTTCAGACAACTTATTTGCTATCTGAAAAAATATTATGCATGTGTAACTTATTAAATAAATAAATTCTCTATTTACTTTGCTAATGTCGTTATCGCACGCGTCAAAATTCTTATAGAGTCTTTCCCACTGCATGCTATTTTTAATATTTTTATAGATAGATGCACAATTTGACATTATTATTTTTTTTAATTTGCTCCTAGGGCTTCCAATCCCGCAGCCTGAATTCAATCTCGGTATTTGCGGGAATACGAATTTTCAATCCCGCGGGATCTCGGTATTTGCGGGATCCCGCATATTGAAAATATTCATATTTATATTAGGCAAATAAAACAATGAATTAATCAACTCCACAATACGAGATCAATCAAATTACACCATTTATTTGTAACAAAAATAATAGAAATAGTGTAATTTGATAGATAAATGTGGAGTTAATTGATTAAATCACTCTTTTTGTGTGATAAATAAACGGTGTAATTTGATTGAACTCACACTAATAGTACCTAATGCTTTAATAAATGTGTAGTTAGTTGATAATTCATAGGGTTTTTGTTACAAATAAACGGTGTAATTTGATTGATCTCGTATTGTGGAGTTGATTAATTCATTGTTTTATATTAGGCAAATAAAACAATGAATTAATCAACTCCACAATACGAGATCAATCAAATTACACCGTTTATTTGTAACAAAAACCCTATGAATTATCAACTAACTACACATTTATTAAAGCATTAGGTACTATTAGTGTGAGTTCAATCAAATTACACCGTTTATTTATCACACAAAAAGAGTGATTTAATCAACTAACTCCACATTTATCTATCAAATTACACCGTTTTTTCTTCACAAAAAACAGTAACAAATACTGAATAAAAAACAAATCAAATCTTCTTCAAAAAATTTACAAAGAAAATTAAGAAATCAACAAAAAAAAAACACAAAATTTAAACTGAAAATTTATCTAGGATATATGTTACTTTAATTATTAAGTTTGTCAGCTTTTAACTGAAAATGTTTCCAAAGGAAACACAATATGTCCAAACTGTCGTCTGCCAAACTACTGCGTATTTTAGACGCAATATAGCCAGCAGCATAAAATGCCCTTTCGGCTTCCACACTAGCGGGCGGTATTCCTTTTAAGGATTTGTAAGTGAATGAAAGATATTTTCCCATTGACCCCCCAGATTCATAGAGGATCATTTCTTTTTTTATAATGGAGTCAAGTGTATTAGCTCGAGATTACATGCAATGAAAGTACATTACATGCTGACGATATAGTTAACTTTAACTCCTGTTGCAATGTAAGATCAAGACCTGAACCCGATGACGGAACATCTACTGTGACGTTTCTTACTTGATCAGCCTCTTCATCATCATTGCTCTCAGATGAATTTAAAAGGCTTTTTTTCAGTCCCGCAAATCCCGCGGATCCCGCGCCCGTAATCCCGCATCACGCGGGATTGTAAAATGGCGCGGGATCCCGCAATACCGAGATCTCGGTATTCCGGGATTGGAAGCCCTATTTGCTCCACACGGGAGGCCCTGAGAAAAATAATTCCCCTCAGGGACTATATCATCTTAGGGGATTGTGAATGGAGGGTATTTTTAGGAAGAGTAGTTCTGGGAAGGAAAAAGATATGAGGGTGAGTAGGAATCCCAGTGATGGATCCCCCTGGGGATTGTTTCAAGGGAGTCCTGCTGGAGAGGTCAAAAAGTCTCCCTTCACCAGTCTCTCCCAATCCGGCACAATCGTGACGCATCTGCCGCCAAGATCTGGACAAACCTCAACTCATGAATTCAGGCACTCCAGCTAAGTCACCAAACGTAGGGAACCACTTGGGATGACCTATGGCAGAGGTGTTGGTTATCCAATATACGGTTCCCGGGGCGGCGGTATCCAAACTCGCCTCCCAAACCAAATAATTACTCATTATGATTGACACACAAGAGTCCCAACTTTCTGGACCAGTGGGGCTGTACCAAACTCATGAGCTTCTTGAATGAGTTTTATTTTGCTTTAAATATTATTTTCCTTGTATTACTAACCTGATTTGTTGTATTATGTTTTATTTTCCTATTAAGCACTTGCATACTGCTTTCTAACAACGTATGCAGGGACACTGGAGGTCTAGATTCTTTCAAAATAAATAAATGTAGCTTCGTTTAACAAAAAAATTAGAATCTTGCGAGAGCCTAGAAGGAGTAATCATCTGTTACTTATACCAGGGCGGGTAAGTGGTGGATAACCTCCACTGTATCAAACAAATCTCGGGAATGTCGAATGAGAAGCAGATGGTTGAGAAGTTTCCGGTCATTTAATACAGCTAATAAAATTGCCATTTCAAGTTCCTTTCAAACAGTTTTGTCTTCATTTTGAATGGTAATATTTTACCAGGGGGATTCTGAGAGTATCTACAAGTCTGAACTCACTAACCCTATTAGAAATTATGCATTTTGTTGCCCTGAACACCAGATCGGATACTTCATTTTATAATCTACAACATTTCAATTCGAAATATCCTCAAAACTCGGGCTCGAGCGTATCTGCAAATTTTAAAATGCCCCAAGAGATATTGACATTTTCCACAGTACCTACCTTTGAAACGTTTAAAATCAAATTAACCTTACAATGTTCTTAAATAAAATTGTTTTTATTTAAAAACATTGTTAGAGAAGAGATATTGTTCTTCACTTATACTACGAACTATTTATTATATCTTCTATGTATTATGTTCCCATATCTTCTTGTTTCCTAATCTGTGACCGTAATAAAAAATATTATAAATGCAACTCAACTGGTTTATATTATATTTACTACTAGCTGGTTCCCGGCATGCGTTGCTATGCCATTTAATAAAGAAATTGTTTCTCCCTGCTTGTCCTTTCCCATTCGTCCCGTTCCCCTTCCGCCTCCCCTTCCTCTCCCGCGTTCCCTTCCCCTCTCGCATTCTCCCTCGCACCCCCTCCCGAGTTCCCCTCCCTCCTCCGGGTTCCTCTACTCCCTCACGGGTTCCCGCCCCCCCCCCCCTCCCCACGAACACCTTACACTAGTTCCCCTCCCCCTTCCCTTATTCGATACTTCCTTTATCCAGTCCAGTTTTCAAACAGCTCGCGTGCCACCTATTGCAATTTTTTAATACAAATTTTATAATGTCAGAGCTCACCAGTAGTTTTATACAAAACAATGTCCTGACAAAAACGAACACAACAAAAAAAGAATTATCAAATTTGTTGCAGTCGTTCGGAAGTTATGCGCGTATATACATTTCGGCGATTCATTTTTATTTATATAAGAAGAAAGATAGATAGATAGAAGATAGATAGATAGATAGATAGATAGATTAATTGTAAAATGTATACACGTATAAAAAAGTGCAATCCAATAAACGCTTTCCTTGAAATTATTTATGTCTTAAAATATCCTAATAAGTTCCTCATAAATTAGTTTAGACAAAAAAAAAATTATTTGGAAACTTTTTTTTTAAACTTCCTTTTCTTTCTTTTCAGGTGAGTGTAACGAGAAGTTGAAATGGTGAAGAAATTAAATCTTTTACCTGAACGAAAGGTAGGTGATAAAACGCTTTTTAGTCAATCGTTTTTAAAATTAAGAAAAGAGTTGTCTATTGAATGGGTATGAATTGTACATTGTGCTATAAATTTGGTAAAATCCATACATTACTAATTATTTAATTAGGTACATACTTACATACCAGTGGCGGTTCGTGAGTTTTCAGTAAGCTAGAGCGCTAAGATTGAAAAATACGACGTTTTTGATGTTGTTGTAGCTGAAAATAAATTTTATTTTATTTCAAAATTTTTACTTTTTGTATGGGAATCTTTCAGTTTTTAGATGCGGCGCATCCCCAATCTGAAAGAATCCTAAAAATCTTCATACAAAAAATTTAAAATTTGAAAAAAAAAATCATTTTCAGCTACAACAACCTCACGGACCGCCACTGGTGCATACACATTTTAATAAGTCAACAACACAAGAGAAAGAAAAAAGCAATAAAGAAAATCGAAATAATGACAAATTATTAAAATGTATGCATAGTGATATTTTGCGACACAAAAATCTATAGATTTAAAAAAATAATTTATTCACATTTTAGTTTCTTCTTTGACTGCCTGCAAAGATAAGTGTGTCAAACTCCAAAGAAAAGTCGGGCATTATTCAGTTTCTAATTCTTATCAATAAAAATAATCCATTTAAAAATTATCCAAACAAACAAAAACTAACACAAGACAAAACAAACGAATAATACTTTCACTCCATTTTTAAATATACTTATTATCATCGTTACTAAAATGTTTTGTAATAAAACTTGCACTAGTATTTAGAACGAATATTATACAATATTGTTATTAGGTACAACGTTAAAATAATAATAAACTAATACATTTATAAGTGATAATAATTCTATAATAATAATACTTCTGAGAAGCATCTTTTCATAATGTTATCAGCAAGGGGCCATGAACACTTTTGCCAAAATCTCACTAACACTAACTCACGAGGCGGTTAAACAATTTGCGAATAGATTTTCTCCTTATCAGCTGAACTGCGTACATACGAAACACACACACACACAGAACGGTATATATGTTATATAATGCGATGCACTTTAAATTATACGAGAGCGATTTTTTTAGGGATGGCGCACCATAAAAAATATTATAAATGTTTCTGAATTTATTTAAGACTCCGCTACCCGAATTTCTACCGATTTCTTACATATCTCCCTTAAACACGTTAAGTTTTAAAGCTCTTAAAAAAATATATGTTATTCTTGAAGATAATGTCTTGAAAATCCCCGCGCCGAAACACAAATTATATAAAATTACCTCAATAGAATAAAATCGGAAAGCATGCTCCAAAAATTATTATAAACACGTTTATTTCGTTATTTTACAAGTTATATGTATGAAAAAATTCGAAGTGTTTCTTTAAATGCTTTTTAAGACAACCCCCGCGAGATTTTTGCTCTATTTTAAACGAGTCGTGTTTTATTAAACATTTTCACAATTTTCGCATCGATTTTGTCGCTTTAAATACTAACGCGCTCCTCTAACATTCGTAATTTCATATCTCTCCATCTTCTTCTCTTTGAGCCCAGTTACGGCGCCTTAAGCCACGTTCAGACGGTAGTAAAGCCAAACAGGGCTTAGTTTTGTTTTAGCCGATGAGACGTATCTCTTGAACACTTCAGAATATTTGCTCATGCGATGTGTGAATGAATTATTACGAATTTTATAAATTTATACAACTTTTTTATTTATCTTTGATTCTATTGACAAATGGGTCGCTGTTCCACTATACATTCAGGATTTCTGCCGGAATGCAGCTGGTTTTCAGCAGTGCCTCCAATATAACCATACATACTACCCATTCCTGTATCCATCGTTGTTCTTAACAGGAATGCTCGATCTTAATACCTTAGAAGCCCGCCGTAAAATATTTTTAGGGAAACATTTTTTTAAGCTGATCTCCGGTACTGTACTGAATCCACCTATGTTGAAGGAGATTAACCTATATGTCCCTAACGCGTATACTCGTGGGAGATCCCACACATTTTTTTATGCTCCGAAAGCGAGAACTTCTTCCTTTCAGAATGCCCCATTAAATAGAGCAATTCAACTGCTTAACGATTCTGCATTGAGCATTGACATCTTCAATGTTACCTATAGAGAGTTCAGTAACTATCTTTTGACATATGTCTCAACATAGTGAAACTGCCCCCTTGGCCTTTTTTTTCTCTTATAATAATAATAATAATTATATAGAAGATTACAAAATTGTAATCTTCTCCATAATAATTTGGTGTTTAACTGTTTTATGGAGAACCTGAAAAAATAAATAAATAAATAATACACGTAATATTACACATACTATAAACATGTTTTCTAAGGTCAATTTCAACAATCAATATCAAAAAATGCAGTAGGTATATCAACATCCAAAAAAATTATGAATAATAAGCCTCTGCCAACATTTTTTTCGGTGCCAACGGAAAAAATTAAATTCGCAAATACCCGAAAAAACGCGTTTACTACTACTCTACGAAGACCATATTCAAAATACCCAAGAAATATATTTCAACCTCGCCGCTTTCTCGAGGTCTTCGCAAAACGTCATAATAAAAAATAATGTGTACCGGCAATCGATTGAAAAGGTTGCTTATTGAATGCTTGCTTGTATGACAAATCAGCAGTAGGTACGCTCACTCAATGCACCACTTTTCAGAGTCCACACATTTCAGTATATTTCATGACTTCGCTGAAATCTTCGTACCAAAACTCAGAACCTTCTAACTAATGCATTCACTGAACGCACTCGACCGCCATTTTTTAATACTTACTTACTTCTGAAAATACCAGTAATGTTGCTAGTGGGAAAAGTGAATAAGGAAAAATATATAGTAAGAACTTTTCCGAAGGCCAACATTTGGCAACCCCTCGGTTATCAGCATGCGTTGTCAAAATGATTGTTAGGTGAGTATAGGTTCTAGGCATCTCCCACACTAGCTGTAATACCAGCACTGGCAACATTTGGCAAATCCTTTTCTATCGGCAGCTAGCAATATTACAACCTAATACAACATACCTACTTCCACAATAATAATACTTAGGTATATTAATATTAACTTTGTCGCCTTTTTATATTATATAATTTATTCATTTGATAAAACAAATTCAAGTATATCCGCCAACCGCACGCAGTGTTTACTCATGCGCCTGTATTTAGGATACATTATTATTCTCAATGACACATTTTATTTTTTCGTTCAGTTTTTAATAAATTCTAACGCAAGCCACAGTCTGGCAACCCAGACTGACTGATTGTAGAGAAGATAAAGAAAGCGTGGATTTATAATAGGACAATTTTTTATTATTTTTTTTGTTATTAATAAAATTTTTTGTTACATAGGTACATAAAAATTTTACAAAAAACATTCCTTTTTATAAGAAGTAAAAAAAGGAACTATAAAATTAAATATGCAGCTTAAAGATAAACAATAATACAATTTAACAAAAAAAAGATATTACAATAGTATACATATATGTATAATAACAAAAAAAAAATCCCAAATAGGCATCGCCAGTTCGTGGGAATACTTAAGTTTTTTTTAATGCAGTTAAGATACAACATGGCAAATTAAACTTTAAATTAGTAAATTGAAACATAATTATGTCTTAACATATTATGTTTCAATATCACAAAGAACTCGACGCAAATCGACAGTCCCGAAGAACAATGTCGGATCTGCTAAAAATTAAAAATCAATTTGTTGACTTTGATTCCCTTTTGATGATTTAAAAGTTTGTACCTTTGGAATTTTGAATTAAATGAAAAATATCAAAATAACACTATATTGCTCGATCTTAAAAACACCAAAAATGCAGAAACTAAACAAAGACACCTATACAGCAAAGTATCTAACCTAAACCATATTTTTACTTCATTTTTTAATTAAAAATCTATTTCGGGAAGAAAAATTAATTGTCCAGAGATTTAAAAATAAATAAATAAAATACAAAGGGTCGTGGTCAAATCACGTCAAAGCACAAATTGTACAAAATTTACGCCATTTATTTCAAAATTTGTGACATTTCAATGAGATGAAAAGATCAAGAAACTTGTGTCACACAATTGACATGTAAATATCACTAAATTTTTCTTCCAATAATTATCTTGAAAAGACAGTGAAATTTGTATCATACAATTGACATGCGAACAGCAGAAATGTGTCTTACAACAATTGACTTGAAAAGATCGTGAAAATTGTGTCATGAAATTTATTGACATGCAAAGAAGAACAAATTTGTATCGTACAATAATATTGATAATACATAAAGATTGCGACATTTGGGTATTAAAAATTGACAAGAAAAAATCACAAAATTTGACCTGTAAAAATACAATAACGTAATATATTATACTAAATTATCATTAAGATGTAACAAAATATTTTATAGATACCGTAAAATGATCACGAAATTAGTTATTATTATAATGTATTATAATTATTAAGTTATATTATAAGAATTTTGTACATATTTTTCGAACATTTGCATGGGTAAAATAATAAACTAGGCACAGCACACTTACGAGTATGATTGTGGTAAATTTGGTAATAGAATTCAATGCCTTTCCGCACGTATACGTGTAGATGAAAAAACGAGGCCAAAACTAACGCAAAACAGTTTAATCTGCAAAATTTATCTACGAACTATGCGTGTATCTATGGACCTATTTGCTAAATATTCTAATCTGCCTAAAGATAGTGTTTTTATTTAAATAGTTACACGAGATCAAGGTGTTTGAATTTAATGGTATTCTGATAATGAATCCTAAATTGCTGGAGGCAGTGACTTGGCTAATAATCAGACAGGCCGGGCCTTCGCTGTGCCAAGACAGACAAATTCAGTTAGTAGATAGTTCTAATTTTTTTTTAATTCAATATTAAATATGGTACAATGGCAACACAAATCGATTATTATTTTTATGCGATTTAAAATAATGAAACTTTGATAATCATAATATATTATAATATAATTAATATAATATATAATTAATATAATTCACCTTGGAGTCGGTGAATTATATTCTCATTTGGTCTCTAGTAGGTTGACATGTTGTTCTTGTATTATTTTGTATTTATAATACTTATATAGTGCAATTGCATAGCGTGGGTTGACTAGATGATCATTTTGGGAAGTGTGTGAAAGGGTTTAGTTTTTCCTGTGGGGAAAATTTAACCCGGACCTTTAAATCTGGCGCGTAAAAATAAAAATATATTATTTTTAAATCAGTCATTTTAAATACTTGTAGGATTACAAAAGATGTTTTTAATATTTATATTGAGGGATCAGTAGGGTTTATAGGTTCAATTAGGAATTCCACAGAGCCGAACCCTCTGATATGAAAATATCTGGAGTCGGTGAATTATTTTCCCATTTGGTCTCTGGTAGGCTGACATGTTGTTCTTGTATTGTTTTGTATTTATAATACTTATATAGTGCAATTGCATAGCGTGGATTCACTAGATGATCATTTGGGAAGTGTGTGAAAGGGTTAAGTTTTTCCTGTGGGGAAAATTTAACCCGGACCTTTAAATGTGGTGCGTAAAAAACATTTATACACACAATAAAGTGACATTGCAAGGAAAGTGCATTATTCTTTGATACTTGAAACACTACACATTTGTTTGATTACTCGATGAAGTGGTGCTTTTTAAGCGGCCGCTACCCGAATTTCTACCGATTTCTTACATATATCTCCCTTAAACATTTGAAGTTTTTAATCTCTTAAAAATATATGTTATTTTTTAAGATATTATCTACATATTCCCCACGCCGACACACAAATTTTATGAAATTCCCTCGATAGAAAAAAATCGCAAATTATGCACAGAAAATTATTACAAACACGTTTTTTTCAGATATTTTACAAGTTATATGTACGAAAAAATTCACAGTGTTTCTTTAATTGCTGTTTAACAAAATGCCCGCGAGATTTTTGCTCTATTTTAAACGAGTCGTGTTTTATTAAAAATTTATAATTCATAAAAAAAATCGTTGAAGGTTTTACATGAGAATTTTTTAAGTTTGTTTATACTATGAATAAATATTTTTGAAGTGAAACTTCTAATGCCCCACTGTGATTTGGATTTCGGATGAAACGGAAATGACGATTACTGCACCTTCGACACATTTCAAACATATAATTATTTATTAATTAAATTATTTTGATACCTAGGTACCATTGGTGTCTATCGCTTGACTGAATCTTTCTGGCAGTCGGTTCCAGTCTGTTGTAAGAATCAAAGCACATCCCAGTTCTTGCAAGAACTGGGATTTGCCTTTATTCAATGACCTCGAGAGGTTATTGAACCACAGTTACACAGAGACTCCGAAATTATTATTTTTTCTAAAATAAAACCAATGTAAGTAATATACAGGGTTTTTTTTCGTTATATGTACAGGGTGTCCGGGGGTAAAGTGCATTAACTTCGGGAGGTGATTCTACATGATAGTACAAGTAAAAAAGATAAATAACTTTTTTCGAAATTCTAACTTTTAGGGGTAGTTTTGAGGTAAAAAGATAAAATTAGTCCGGCGTGTGCGGCCAGATTTATTATTTTCCGCTGTTACGATACGGGCCAATCACAATCGAGTCGGGCGCCCGGCAGGCTCTCAGCAAGTAAGATCGTACCTCACATTAAGGATTTTTAGTAGGTACGTCTTTTTGTATGGGAAAAAAATGTTGGAATTTCGGAAAAAGTTGTTGATCTTTTTTACTCCTACCATCATGTAGAATCACCTCCCAAAATTAATGCACTTTACCCCCGGACACCCTGTATAAAGTCAAAAAACAAATGAAATCTAGGGGTCGAATGATTACGTTTTATGAAAAAAGAGTTAGTTCTTATTTATATTTCAAAGCCACGCAAAAATCTCAGCGCTCCGAGCCGGTGGGACTATGTAGGTATTCGCAATTATATAACGTTTTGCGGCAAAAGGAAAAGTAACAAGGTTAAAAAATGGGAAGAAAATTTTTAATATCTTTATTTTGTATGAGACCCTTGGTGTAGAAGTGAGCTTTCGAAAACAGGAAAAATTCGTAAAAACTATCCGTTATCATACGGCAAACGTTAACAGTGTAAATGTTGGGCACATGTTTGGCCTGTCTCCCGGCTGCCGGTGCCGAGTTGAAACTTTATCGCGATATTACATAAATAAATATAAACAAATAAAAAATCCTAGCAGTCATAATAATATAT
Source organism: Limnephilus marmoratus (assembly GCA_917880885.1). Classification (NCBI taxonomy): domain Eukaryota; kingdom Metazoa; phylum Arthropoda; class Insecta; order Trichoptera; family Limnephilidae; genus Limnephilus; species Limnephilus marmoratus. Next base: position 23,262,157 of record OU862919.1, on the reverse strand, counting down.
TTGAATTCATCGCTCTCAAAATTCAATCCGTCATAATCAAAAGTAAAAGTTTATAAGTTCGCAACTTTGTACCGGCAAAAAGCTCGTAACTTCTGCGCTGTTTATATTATGAAAGTTACCAGAAAATATTTTCAACTAAAATTTCGTATCCTAGAAACGAGAAATAGAAACTGTATGTTTACGGCGGAAGTTTTTAATACGAATTTTATGCTTCTAAATTTATTTTAATTTTATGTAAATATTGTCTTAGTTCTGGAAAATACATAGTTCTTATAATATCTGTATTGATACTATTCTATTCCCTCGGCTAATTTGTTCGGTTTTCGGAACAACCCAAGGAGGTGTTAGATAGAGAACACACCACGCTTTGTATTCAATCTTTAAGCTAACTGCAAAATAATTCAAATGTACAGTTTTAGGAAACCTAAGTTTTCGACTGCAATTTGAAATAGGGTGGAAATTTGGGAATTATCTGACCATTTAGATCTGGTCACCTTCCACGGCTAAAACCATTTCAAGCAACTTTTCGATCCTGAATGGTGATCTTTTACCTGACAGGCTGGTACGGGTACCGCCGCGCCGAGAACGTTTATTGGATAACCAACACCCCTGCCATAGATCACTCCAAGTGGTTCGCTACGTTTAGTGACTTTGAAGTGGTGTCAGGCTTCATGGGGTGAGGTTTTTCTAGGTCTTCGCAGTGGATGCGTTTGCCCACCTTCTGCGTGGCGGGCCGGATCGGAAGAGACTGGTTGAGGGCAAGGGCGGATCCAGGGGGGGGGGTCATGGGGGTCATGACCCCCCCTGGGCTGGATCCAGGACCTAGGTGGACCTACTTTTTACTTGTATCTATTATTATCAAAATTAAATTATAACTTCTTGTGACTTGACCACAACTATGTGACCCCCCTGGAACTATGTGACCCCCTCCTGGCGCCAAAGCTGGATCCGCCCTTGGTTGAGGGAAACTTTTTGAACTCTCCAACCGGACTCTTTCGACCCATCAGTGCAAGATGCGCTGCAGTGGATGAATTCAAATGTCCTGGACACATAGACCTTTAGATTCCAACCACCCCTCATACCTTTGGCTTCCCAGAACTTCTTCTCCTTCCTTTCCCTAACAAAAGCTCTCTACACAACATCTCCAAAGATGACAACAGGCCCTGAGGAAAACCTTTTTTTTTTCTCAAGGTCTCCTATGTGGAGCTAATATAAAAAACCTTATTATGGCAATTAAAATTAAAAATCAATGATAATATGGAAGAGTTAAAGACAAAAAAAAAGTATTACGGTCGCAACTGGGACTCAATGAACACATTCAACCATTTTCATTTCTCTAAGATCGAACGGAATAAAACGATTGCATATTAGATGCATTATTTATGTCTACGGATCGCGAATACGGCTTAAGTATTTCATTTCTAAAAGCTTCGTTAGTTCAAAACGTTCATTAAATAAACCAGTAATTTTGCGTAACGAATGACATAATTCAAATAAATGCATACATTGACAGTTAATCGTAACTTATCTGATACTATGGAGTCCGGGTCGGTCGGAATATCTCTTAAGCGTCGATGACATACGGCTAGTTTACAAGCTACTATCTGGGAAATTCACTATCTGTTAGTAAACTCGCCCAGTGTCATCGTGTCACTTGCTAACTAGCAGATTGTTGACAATCTACGAAAAAAAGTTGAAAGGTCGTCAACTTTACTCGCCTACACGCTTGCTCCGCTTGCTCGTGATTGGTTTATTTATGTTTCCAACATGGCTTCCGATAAACAGGTGATTTCGACTGTCAAACATCTGAAGAATTAGTTCACGCAGGCGTCGTTATTCTTGTTACTGGCGCTAAAAGCGACCTCAGTTTCCTACGCTTCTGAGCGAGTGGACAGTTTTGTGTGTCATCATGACAATCTCACTCGCCGATTTTCCCGCTTTTAAACTTAGTAGATAGTAGTTTGTAACTCGCCGTGTGTCATCGAGGCTTAACTAGCAGCACCTAGCAGATTGTTGACAATCTACGAAAAAAAGTTGAAAGGTCGTCAACTTTACTTGCCTGCACGCCTGCTCCGCTTCTGCCCTGATGATGGACACTGCAACGCTGTCCTAAACGTTAGCTAAAGAAGGAGGTAGCATAACAGGGCATAATACCCCAAAAACTAATAACAAAATAATTTTTGGCCGTGAAAATCTAAAATCATATCTTAGTAGATAGTAGCTTGTAAACTAGCCGTGTGTCATCGAGGCTTTACCAATTGTTGACATTGATCGCAAATATTGACAACTAACCATAGATGACGGATTTAGTCAATATCGTATTGATATAGGGTTATATCAACCGACCATGCTAGGTATCCAGGTTACCTAAGAATCGCAGAATATATCAAATCATTAACTATGTTTTTAAAAAAATACAGCGTATACATTACCTACTGTTGTAAATTCCTTTCATTCTGTTTATATTTATATTCAATTTTATTATGTGTTTGATATCGCCGATCGTTCTAATCAATCGACACTATAAGAATGCAAAATATTTTGAATCATTCATTACACCATTTTAAATTAACATTCGCCGTATATCGCGTTGCCTGATAGACCCATTATAGCAAATATAAATACAATTGTTTACACAATTTGTTAAGTCTAGTCTGCCGCTGTCGGCTTATACGCAATCGATTCGGTATCTACAGACGCTAATCAAAATATAATTTAATGTCAATGTTGAAAAAGAGAATTTCATGACAGCGGATCCCCCGGCATACTCGTACTTATATACAATATGCAGTCGGTTTGGGTAAAATGCGATGTATCTACTACCTACACAAAATATAACTAAGTGTCTCAGAAGGGGTGTGCAGAGAAGATGTGACGCCGAATAACAAAAATATAAAACATATTTTCATTCTTACAATTATAAATTATAATTGAGGGGCCAACTGCCGGGGGACCAACCGTCGGGTCACCGCAAAAGAGATTTACACCAAATGAATGAACTTTATGTAGATACAGGTAGTTATAGTTTATTAATTGTTTTTGTATTTAAGAGGGTATTTATTACCAGAGAAAACCAGAAATATGTCATTTTTATATCAGATTTTAGACGTATTGACTCTTTTCCACAAAAAAATATAAATAGTTTTCGAAAGATTGTTCTTTTATCTAGCATTCGCTAGATATAAATTTTGAGAAAAAATGTTTTTTTTAGTATAATAAGGTTATAGTATAATATGGCAGATTTGTTAAATTTTCAAAAAAGATTTTGTAGAAAACACACCCATTTCAAATCATATAATTATGCAGTAAAATAAATCAATGCATTATCTGGGTATCGCATGTTTTAGAATTTTAATTTAAGTTTAAATAATATCATTAAAAATATATACGTACATGTGTTTCTTGACGAAAATTGGTCCGTTTGTGTATTATTTATTAACATATTGAAAATATTTATTACGTTATTGAAAAATGATAAATACATATAATTAAAAAATAATTACAAAAAGTACATTATTTTAATAGTTTTATCATCATGCCTTTCAGCATTTTTGGATGTAGGTATTAAATTAAATTTGGAATGAAATAAAATCGATATTGAGTTATAATTTTAAAAAGCTGGTACGGAGAATAATTTAATCCTTCTCGTTGTAACCGCCCTGCACGATCGTAAGAATAACTTTCGACGGAATGTGGATTTTCTTCCGCTGACTGGTTAAACGCTCTTAATTCGTAGAACTCCATTTAGTTTTTAAAAATTTAATTAAAATTAAATTTGATAATGTTATTATTGACTTCTGCAAGTATTTTTGTTATAGCTGTTTCGGTTTACAAGACCATTTTCAAACTGTCAAAAAATATGATTGTAGTTTGTTTATCGAGAAAAAAAAGGAAATGGTCCTGTAAGCTCTGTAAAAGACTATTCATTTGTTGTATTTTACATCATAATGGAAAATATATATATAACAGAACTTATTTCTTTAATTTTACAATTTTTTTGGCGATGATCAAATTTCTTGAGAAATATTCGAATTTTGAAATAGAAAAAAAAAATTATCATAGAAAACAGTAAATAATTCTATCCTTCAAATATATCAATTTGTTAAAATTTGGATTAAAAAAGAAAATCGGTTAAAAAAATTCAACCAAACCATTTTCATCGAAAATTTAAAGCAAAATCGCTGAAAATCATTTCCTTATTTTATTACTACTTCTTAGAAAATTTATATCAAAGAAATTAATAGACCAGGCAACAACCTTATCCATTTTTTTTTAAATACTTTTATTCTAAATTAAATTAGATTTTTTTTTATTAAAATAATATCTAATATTAAACTTTTTTCAAAAATCGATATATATATCTAAAAAAGTCACTGCATATTAAGTTAGATTTGTTTAGAGAAAATTATAAAATGGTAGACGATTATTTTTCCAAGACCACAAGAATTTGATGACTTGAAATGACAGACAAAATTCTACGAAATTGCAACATGCAAAGATGTCTATCGACACCAAAACAACATTTTACTGTTTATATTAATTATTAATGTTCGACCAAGCTCAAAATTTAGAAGATACTGCCTCTTGCTTATATCATTACAGATAACTTTGCAGCCGGCCAAAACATCAGAGAACTTTACACATGCAATCGAAACCTATACATATGCAATTGAAATGGCAATAGCTGTTGATGACCAGATTTAAATAATCAGGTACTTCTCGATTTTCGTCTTCACTATCTCCATCCCTTCCCCACTCCATTCAGCTTCACAACATACATACCTGCAACATACAGACCCGCTGGCTCCAGAGAATTGAGAGCAGTTGGGACTCTTGTATGATATTCACATTTTCAAAAATCTACAGTGGTGAGGCCACCGATTGCAGAGAAAAGTATGTCGATTCTGTTATAATAAGGAACTCCGGTGAAAAATATTATGGCTTTAAAAGATATTTTCATATAGACCAATAAGCGCTGATTCTGAATATATAAATTTTGTTGTACCCGTCTGCTTGGTTCAATATATTCGCACCTCACAATCCGGAAGCCTCAGTTCCGCGCTTAAATTCTGAAACCGCTATTTTGGATCAAGATTGTAAAATATCTATGCAAGATAGCTTTCATATTTCAAAGACAATAAGAAGCATTATTTTGTTCTCTTTCTGGTTTAAAAAAAAATGTTGGCATGAGAGGAAGAAAGATATATTGCTTTTAAATTGTAAGGTCGCTCGGGACGTTTTTGGTCTTATGAAAGTATAATGTGATTACTTGTTTTGGGATGTATTTATTCCTAAACAAGCAGACGGGTTAATATTAAACGCAGAATTTAAAAAAAAATATTAAAAAGTCCATTTTTAATCGGGTCGTAAAAATACGCCGTCAAGTTGGCATTATTGAAATTTTAGTGGTGACGTCACTGTTCGACGTGTCGTGACGTCACCGTAAAGTCATTGTATGGGAATGTATGAAGTGACATAAGCCATCGTATTAATTTATTCGTTTATTTACATACTGTTTATAGAGATTTAGTTTTTGTGTTTATTGAAACATTATTTTTGTGTTTAATGAATTCAAAATGGCGGTAGTTGATCAGCTGATTGCCCGATCTAATACTAATTTTTCAGGAGTGATGACGTCACACGATTCACCATACATACGGTGGTTTTCGGGGGTCTTGAAAAATTAAAATTTTGACAATTATTTTAACTATTAAAACTAACTCTAAAAATAAAAATAAAAATGCTGTTATTTAAGTTAGAATGTCATTATTCATTTTAAAAAAATGGACTGTAGCTCTCTATTACGAGTATTATAGTACGTTCCACCACATTCAAAATACGCTTCAAGATTCGCCAATATAATATTACCAAATTCCTCCTTCATAAATCTGTCCTCGCGCGGCACAAGTGGCTTCGTCACACAGCCATAAATAATAATGCTAGTCCGATTAGACTTAAAGTCAACAAATAATATATGGCCATTTTTGAGCGGCTATGCTTTGCCTTAACTCCTGGCTCGATTAATGAGCGCGTCGATTATTTACACTACTGAAATAATGTCTTCGCGGAATGTCCGGCCATTTAGACTTCAATGGCGCATCGAGATTTTCCCACCCACATGGCAAAGTACAGGCCCCCAAGCTTTCTCACATATAATAATAGATAATAACACAAATAGTGGAATAATTTGTGTACCGCATTCAGTGAAAAATCACCTCATGGGCGCTGCACAAAATATATTGTTTCCACTCCGACGGAACCACATATATAATACCTTTTGTTTTACCAGCAATAGATATCAAGATACGTTATATTATTTAGGTTATAGATGTCGCTGCGAACGCTACTGACGGTTTCACCCCTTCCTAGCATTCGATAAATGCTGGCGTCCCACAAGGATCGGTTCTGCCTCCAACTATGTTTTTGTTACACATCAATAACCTTTTGACATGTGCACCAATTCATTGTTACGCAGATCAGTACAGTTCATTATAGCTTTTTGTTCGACAAGGCCCTAAAGGGCACACAAACTCCAACGTCTCGGCGGGCTTTGAAGCAAAGAATGGACGGTTACCTCGTGAGTATTTTCTCTTGAGGTAAGAATAACCTCGATGAATTTGATGTTTCAAAGGCCCAATCATGTCTGAATACGTCTAGAAGGGATCGAAATGAAAACCTTCAATTCTTCGTCCCCAAAGATGACATAGACCTTGAGGGAAATTATTTTCCTCAGAGCCTCCTGTGTGGAATTATTGTAAAATAGAACCCGTAAACAAATAATAAAAATAAAACAATATCACGAAAGATTCTGGACTCTTCTGAAATACCCAGGCGTCGTAAGTACAATTCTTCGACTAGCTCAGTTCTCCATCACGACACAAGCAACGTTTTCCGTATTGCTTACTGTGATGGTAGTATGAGATTTTCAAATATTATCACCCGGGAATGTTTGCCTTTGTTTTTGAAAAAAAAATGTCTTTGTTTCGCTACGCCCCTGTTGTGACTTGAAAAGTAACAAGAAATGACACACAGTTCGTCTATCGTCGTATAAACACCGTTCATATTTTTATAGATCATTCTTGGATCGTGTTTTAATTATTCCAGAGAATGCCGTTAGACGCAATTAGACGTTGGCGATAGCTCGCAAGAAGTGTCGATATCTCACGACTTCTACGTTTGTCTAATTATGCTTTATAATGTCCTCTTGTGCAGAGTTCTGACTGCTAGGGATTGCGTTTCAGTATGTAGACAACTTTAAATTCCGATTGAGGGACTCATAACATTACGCTGATCAACAAATCACAACTCAATACTTGTTATGCGAAGTATAATATAGGTACAGTTTGTCAAATAAGAGTAGAAAATATATGAGGGCGCCACTGTTGATCAAATGGCAATAGTAAACACATAACTCATGGTGTTAAAGTAAAGCTGGGTAACCCACATTTTTATAAAAAATTAAAAAGGCATAATAGTAAAAAAAAAAAAAAAATTTCATTGCAGTATAGCTACCCGCCGATCTCAAAATTAGAATTGCTTATAGGTATATTATTATTATACCTTTGCAATTTTGTGTTAACATAATGAAGAATAACTATAATGTAATAAAATATAAAGCACAGTTTAGAAATTACTCACATTTATTTAATACTAGATAAAAGTACCTAGCGTTGCCTGGGCTTTAGATCATGTCTCTAATTTTAGATCTGAATATATTTAACTCATTCAGATCTAAAAGTAGTGTAACTAAACTCACCATTAGTGATTCTTCCTTTGTTAAATTCAAATTTATGTTAAATTAAATTAAAGCAAATCGCTTTATAAATCACCTTTTAATCAAATTTATGTCATGAAGAAAAAATGTTTTTTAAAATGTGGTTTACTGTGTTCTATACATTCAGTGTAATTGCACTTCAAAAAATATTTGACAGTTAAATTGGTGTTGCCAGTCTACAAATTTAGTAGTTAAAGTTTTTATATTTTCTACTCTTATTTGACAGACTGTACCCGATCTATCAATGCTGGTGCTTACTTTCACGTAATACAAGCAATACAATCCGTTAAACTGCTAGTGGCTCAGTTGACAAATGCGTCTGATTCCCACCCCGGTGTCGTGGGTTCAATTCATCTGATATCTAAGTCTTCATGATCATAATGAAGGTAATAGGAGTTTTCCAATAATTATCGTCAGGTTATTCGTTCCAGGTATCTAATGTTTGTCTTTTTTTTTAAAGAAAAATAAATAAAATATAATAGTATTTGACTGATTTATAAAGCGCCATTTTCATGAAAAATCACCTCAAGGGCACCACAAATATATCTACCACTATTTAACTACCCACCTACTTATAAAATTTTAAAATGAACATTAAATTAATATTAGCTTTTTTCATATGACGACGTAGTGATGGGCACCATGTTCTAAATTTAATAAAATAAATTAGTACCTACTCAAAACGGTTAAATTTTTTCATCGTGAGGAAGGTAGAGCAATCAAAATTTGCGAATAAGCTAAAAATTGTTTTAGTGATGTAATTCGAATAAACGAGTGTGCAGACTTTAGATCACACGACTGGAGTAAAACTTCACTAACTAATATCTCCCTCTTAGCTTCCGTTCGCCTCGCCCGATCACGCTTTTCATAACGCTCTCATCACGCATTCACCAGCTTACTCCCCAAGTCAAGCGTGCGTAAAGGCCCGACCGTTCGCCTCACCCGATCACACTTTTCGTAACGTTCTCGTCACGCATTGACCAGCTTACTCCCCAAATCAAGCGAGCGTAAAGATGTTTTACTTCAAAAATGCTTACTTTAATTCGGCAGTATTGTGTTTCTTTCCAAACCACATTCAAGACGTAGGACTATACCCACAGATAATAGAAACCTCTTATCTAAGACTATACCTAATATGAAATGCAAACCCCAGTTACCACCTTATATTTTAATCATTTGCTTGTAAATAAACTTTTATTTATTATTATTACCATATCAACATCTATGCTAAACAATCCACGACTATTTTATGTTTTAATTGGTTATTTCATTTTTATTTTATTCTTTCTCTTCTCTTTTTTTTTCTTTTGCTATGCTAAACAAATAACAGTTAGGTACTATGTTTTAAACTTTTTTTTATTATTTTATTTTGTATTCTTTCTCTTCTTTTTATTTCCTCTTTTTATCCATACGTTCATACCCATAATTATTTGACTGTCCTAAAACGGGATAATACTCCTAGTTGGGCAGTCAAAATTTAATAAATTATGTATATAAATGTATATTACTATGCTAAATAAACAAATAAATAAAAAAAAAATTAAAAAAAGAGCTTAATGTTATGTATGATCAAAATTAAGGCGGACAGGAAAAGCCATGCAATCTAACCATACTTCTGGCGCTCATTGAAAAAGATAAAAATATCAATAATAATATTGGAGTGAACGTAAAATACGTTTATTCAGTATTTTTACAAAAATAAATTATGTGCAATCATTAATTTTATCTTTCTCGCCATATTATGGGTACGTACCAGATTAGCTAATGAATGGGTAGGTTTATCTATGCATTAAATTAATATGCCTTATTTAAAAATAAGTAATACCACGCTCAAAACATTTAGGTATCAATTTGCAACCGTACTTCTAAGAATTCAGATAATTTCTTTACTATTATTATGAAAATGTTGAGAAATCTTTATCAAAACGGCATTAAAGCTTCCGCTCAAATCCTAAAATAGCTCCCCTTTGATGAAATGAATGAAACGATTTCCGTTTGACTACAAAATATGCATAAAAGTTCATAGATGAAAATAGAAAATAAATCGTGGGATTTTTGTACCAAAATGTACCAACATACGTCATCTGATTGATGTAGAGATGAGAAATATCTGCAATCGACATATTTGCTTACCGAAATGTCAAATAATAATAAAGAAATGTTAGATTAATTTATTAGACAGTATCGAAAAAGGCTTCGAAAGCACAGTAGTTGGCAGATGCTTTCCTCCCGAAGAGATTACTCTTGAGTTCAAATTTCGGTCGCAACTCGCAACCTGATAGTATTATTTTCTCCACCTACTTTTACTTCACATTCCTTGAAAGTTATTGATATTGTTTTAAGTAATAAGTAAATTGAATTATAAAAAAAATTAAGGGGATTATTTTTATTTAATGTGATTACTATTCAACCAAAATGAAGAAAAAATATTAAATTGTAAAGCTCCATAGCACGTGGTGGAAATGGTGCAGTTCGATACCTACCTACGTCATTTCGATACCGAAAAAATTCAGACAGAAAAATCTATGCAAATTTCACTGCACAAGGACACAGTCTGCTCTGTAGTAAATCCTGTGTGGAGTTAAAAGTACGAACGAAAGAATTATTGAAAAGTCTTAAGATACCAATTTATTTTATAATTTAGATAAGCGCCCTTAAAATATTCTCACTTTTTTCGATCTCGAGAACAAGAAAATATAAATTACCTACCTGAATATTCTTTCTCTGATTTGCACAACCCTAGTTTTAAAAAGTGTAGAGTTGTAATCACGTTCCAAACCATTAAGGGCCGGTATTTCAGTATATTCAGGGATGCTATCAGTCGGATTAGATTGTCAGGGTTCCTACCAGACGGCAACTTGATGAACGTAAATATCTATTAAGAAGTGTTTAAAAAGCAACTGAAACCCCAACCCTAAACCTATGTTTATTATGTCAATTCAACTAATTAATTATCATTTCTCTCCACAGTGATATATATGCAACCATGGCAGACACCGCGGACACCCAGCACTTCTGCTTGCGCTGGAACAACTACCAGAGCAGTATCACTTCCGCCTTCGAGAACCTTCGAGACGACGAGGACTTCGTCGACGTCACGTTGGCCTGCGACGGAAAGAGCCTGAAGGCGCATCGGGTCGTGCTGTCGGCATGCAGCCCGTTCTTCAGGGAACTTCTGAAGGTAGCCTAACCTAACCTATTTTTTTAATTAAAACAAAAAAGGGGCGTTTTACTGAGTGAGGTTTGTGGCGTGCGGTCCGCTTTACAGGAAACTTCTGAAAGTAAGAACACAACCAAACCTATCTAACTTGCTTATGTTATATACTAAAGTTAGATAAAATAAAGGGGGAATATTGTATCGATTGAGGTTAGCGCTCTATGACCCGGAGTTTTTGTTATTTTTATGGCCGTTATACACATCTTTTTTCAGCCCGATTCCAATTAGACACAAAAGTCAACATTTTTCGCTCTACGCGATCGCTATTTTCATCTCTATTTTCATATCTACGATTTCAGTTGGCATCACAACAAATAGCATGGTTCATGTGTTGTTTGCAGTGATGACAATTGAAACCGTAGATATGAAAATAGAGATGAAAATGGCGATCACGTAAAGCGAAAAATGTTGACTTTTGGGTCTAATTGGAAACGGGCTGAAAAAAGATGTCGTGTATAACGGCCATAAGTAATGGTTTTAGTCGGCTTATCTTGTCAGGGCTCATACCAGAGTGCAACTTGACGAACGTAAATATCTGTCAAGCTGAACTTAAAATGCAACTGAAGTTGGGCCGATATTTGAGTCGTATTTTAAGCTTTTTGTTCGCTGTGAGAAATATTTACGTTACTCTAATATGTTAAAATCCCTGACAATATAAGCCAATATAAACATACTGATACCATTTAAAAAATAAATAAAACCGGACTTTTACAAGCAAAATTATAACGCCTAAAAATTGACAAAATTTTAAAAGAAGATCAGTAAATTTTTATGTATTATTACAAGAATAAGGAAATTCATAAATGAAAAATACTACTTCAGTACCTATATCTTTTATATCCGATATTACCGCAAATAATTATTATTTGCGGTAAAAGCGAATAAAAAAGAGTTAGGTAATATTAAATTAGCCTCGTGTCACCGTTTTCATCGTTGCAATCTATCGTATCAATATTATTTCGTATTGGATAACTCTTTGGAAAGTTCCTGCTCAGCAGCATCTTTTGACGTTTCACAAAACTTCAGCGCGGTTACATCCCTAGCTCATGTCACTTTAGCAAGGGCGCCAACCTTTCGACGCACATGTTGTTGACATTTCTATTTGACAGATTTTTACGAAAAGTTTGTTTTGTTTTCACATTATCATAATAATATAATACTGTTATCTTAAATCTTACCACAGCGATTTTTTTCGGTGAGTAAACTGCCGAGATCTAGGGATCTGCTACCAAGAAATCGTCAAAGAATTAAGAGCCCTAGGAAATATTTTTTGATTGTCTCGGAAAACACAGATCAAAATCAAGATACTGGCGTACAAAAAAAACGTCAAATTATCCGTTTTTTTTAAGGAATGCATTATTTTCCTTTTCTGGAAATTGAAATACTTGATTCTCATTATTATCTAACTTCTACAAAGTGGAGTTTTGCGTCCCTATTTTCTGTATATTTACCAAATCAATGTATTTAGGGATATACTATTTCAATTCATTCATGGTTGAATTCCATTGAAATTATTTATCAATGGGGCTTCTTCTTCACCCTTTACCTAAAGTGGAATCAATTGGCTTCATGTCTCATCTAAATATAAATAATACGTCAATGGTCCCGAACAATTTTTTCTGACATTCTTCAGATTTCCAAAAAATTCGGACCGAATTTTGAAAAATATGTAGGTATGTTCTAGGGGCTGACGACTTGCAAAATGAAAAACAAAACTTGTGTTAGGTATGATAAAAGGTCACTGAAATTCCACTAGATTTTTAAGGGTTTTTTAGGAATACATAAAAACCAATACATTAAAAAAGGTAAATATTCGGAACAAACGTCAACGGTTATGTAACGCGATTGTGTATGTTATCTTTACTTTAAAAAACAGCCTACGTTTTTGAATGGTTTGTCTGGCAAAGCAGGGTTTGTGTAGCGTATATTACCGTTTGTGGTTTGTGTATATTATCTTAATTTTAAAAGTTTTATCAAAAAAACGTGCATATTAACCATTGACGTTTGTTCTGAACTGCAGAGTGATTTGACAGTGTGAAAGCAAATTTTCAATTTACGTAAATAAAATTAAAAATGTAACATTTTCAACCTCCCCCAATGCAAATAGTTGTCTTTTGCGGTAATTAAGAAGAATCTAAAAGTTTTATAAAAAAAAAGTGCATATTAACCGTTGACGTTTGTTCCCAACAATTACCTAAAAAAATTACTATATAAATTTGATACATGTACCTCATTTCAGAAGTTAATATCCAATTTTTTTTTGTTGTTTTCAGTCGACGCCATGCAAGCACCCCGTGATAGTCCTGCAGGACGTGGCCTTCACGGACCTGCATGCGCTGGTAGAGTTCATCTACCACGGGGAGGTCAACGTCCATCAGCGGTCGCTGAGCAGCTTCCTGAAGACGGCCGAGGCGCTGCGAGTGTCGGGCCTAACGCAGCACGATGATGCGCAAGGGGTGAATATTTTTTTATATACCTATTCATTTTATTAACCCCTCAGGCCTATTTTGTCGGAAGGTCAAAATATTTCCGCTTTGCAATAAAATCCGAATAAATGGAATATTTCTAAAGGCATCCGAAATCTAAAAACTGTTTTTCAAAGGTGATGAAATACACTTTCAAATTTTATAATATGAAATATACTTACATATATTTTTTTAAATATAAAATTTTCAATGCAAACATAAAAATTTTTAATAACAGCTCACATTACATTTTTTCTATCCAAAATTACTGATAAAACACATATGTATTTTATTAGGTAAATGTACCATAAACATTATTATCACTTGCGCTTTTTAGCTAACATGAATCGTACAATTATACTATCCCGTGATTTTTGTATGCAATATTATTATCGTTTGCTTTTTTGAAAATTACATTCATGTTCGTCAACCCTCACAAAATTTAAAATTAATAATGAAAATCTAATTTGACTTGATGTATTTGTCAGTTGGCGCAGGTACACAACATGGCGGCACGTATGGCGGCACAGGGGGCCCAGGCTTCCCCGCCACCACCACCCCCCCTGCCCCTACCTCCCCCGTCCCATGTGGCCCCCTCCTACTGCGACAAGCTCGAGGAGGCCCTGCTGTCTCACGGTGGGGGCACTCCCACAGTGCAACAGCTATTCAGACGGTAATAATGATCATTTTTACTAAATTCTTTTAACTTGTTGAAGAGTTGTGATATTAACTATCAAAAATAATATCTATAATATTTATTCTCAATTAAAATATGAAACATGAAAGACACGAAAAATAAAAAGTTTAGGACACGACTGAGCCTCGAACTCAAAACCTCTACTCTATCCGGAAATAAGGTCTCTGTAATTTTATCGATATCATACTTTCCTTCAAAGTTATAAATATTATTTTTCAACCATTTTCAATGTGTATTGTCTGCCATCTTTATTTTTTTAAATTTCATCAGAAAAATTGATTTATGTAATTTTTCCTGTCCATTATCATACTCTCATATTTGTCTACTATAACTTGTTCTAAAATCGGTGTTGCCACAGTAATGTAAAAATTTGTTCGATTTTATAAAAATTTTCTCTCTTGGCAAACTGTACGTGGTTACAGCAAATCCACGCTAACATCGTCACAAAACACAGTGTTTGGGGCTACCGCAGACACTTGTCATTTAGCTGCGGACTGACTAACTAATATGGCACCACTAATACATAGTCTGCAGTAGCCTGCAAACACTGTATTTTGTGATGATGTTAGCATAGATCTGTTGAAGCCACATACAGTTCGTCAAGAAAGAAAAAAAATTATAAAATGGAACAATTTTTTACATTACTGTGGCAACACAGATTTTAGAACAAATTATAGTAGATCTAAATGTGAGGTTATGCTTGACTTCCGAATATGAGAGTATGATAATGGACAGGAAAAATTACATAACTCAATTTTTCTGGTGAAACTCTGAAAAATAACGAAGGCAGACAATATACATTGATGAAACTTTGAAAAATAAAGAAGGCAGACAATATACATTGATGAAACTTTGAAAAATAAAGAAGGCAGACAATATACATTGAAAATTCTATTATTGATAAAATTACATAGACCTTACTCCCGGATAGATTAGAGGTTCTGAGTTCGAGTCTCGGTCGTGACCTAATCTATTTATTTTTTCAGGGTGTAGCACACTTTACGAAATTAAAATTGTAATTATTTATATACAGGGTGAACCACCATCCACGCCGCATCTCCCGAAGCTATGACAACTCACCCGATGCCCACAAGCGACCCCGTCACGACAACAACAACACGGAGCAGCTATCGCACATGCCACCTCAGGGCAACCTGCCACATGACTTCTCCACCAAACACCACCAGCACTCCATCATGAACAGCCAGTCACTCAGCAGCTCCATAATGGGCAACTCTATCATGAACAACCAGCACTCGGCCGACGGGGGCAACAACGGCAATAACAACAACGGAGTCTCCAACTCTAGCGGAAGCCCTTCCCCCGGACTGATGGATGATGTGAAAAATGAGCCCATGGAACTTTTGTGTGGCGTGGCAACAGATCTGGACAGGAGTGACGATTCCCCCCCCTCCCATCAAAGACCTCCTGTAAGGTTCAGAAATGTAATTATGCCCTTTTTATTTTTTTATTTTAATGATTTTTTAACCTCTTTTATTTTTATTTAATTCTGTTAATTAATTTAACTCCCCTTGGGTGTAGATCACGTACCCGAAAGATTTTAACCAACAATTCCTGAGCATATCTGGAATAAAAAACCTAGACATTGTTGTCCGATAATATATATTTTTTAATTAAAAACAAAACATATATTTTTCCATCACGTTGCCACACTGTAAGCATGTCACACTAAATCTAACTTTGAACAGTGTATTTTCTAACAATGTATTGGCGATCCAATATAATATATCAGTACCTGTATCGGTATCGTTACGTCCCAAGAAAAAACCTAACATTTTAAGTGGATTAAAACAATAAACAATATTTCCCATATCACTCAAATTACTCATTAATTGAATGGAAATTGGGTGGAAAAGGGCATTATCGGCCTAACTCCGTTTATTCTGTTATTAGCTCAAACGATAGTCTGTTCCCTGTTTTACCACCTGACGAAACTCAAATGTACATCAGTGGTGGTCCGTGACTTTTCAGTAAGCTAAAGTCCTGAAATTGTAAAATACCACATTATTGATATTAAAATGTTTTTTTTTTAATTAATTTTGGACTACAGCAACATATATGTCATATTTTTCAATCTTAGCACTCTGGCTCATGAAAAGTGTAGAACACCCCTGACACACATAGATGTCTCTGTGTTTATATAAATAGATTAGTGTCGTACGGCATTCTTCTGTCCACCCCAAAGATATTCAAATACAAAAGAGATATGCTATGATGTCCGCGCAACTGTCGGCGGACTACGACCTAATCAGGGTAGTTTGCATACAAAAAGAATTTGTTCATTTCGTTGATTTTTTGAAGGTGTGCATTAGTATTGTTTAACAATATAGTTTGAATACTGAAAGAATTCGTTCATTTAGTTTAATGTTCGTTTGGTTTATTTGTTAATTGGTAAACAATATCGGCGACACCCAGAAGCGCAGTCCCACCTTGTGAAAACTGCATATACACATCTACTATATTTCAATATCTTTGTTCCACCCGGACTACAGCAAAACTTCTATTGGGCGGTGCGCAATCAACTTCCAGTGTTTATTAAAACCCAAAAAATAGTATTTCCCAACGTTTTTTTTTATCTTTTATTTTTATGTTAATGTTTATTTATATATGTTGTATACCTCTATTTTTTTCATTCTAATAAAATAATAGTATTTCTAATACAACGCTGTTTTTATTTATAAAATGCATTGTGTGAATATTTAGGACATGTGTTTCATTGTTTTAATATATATCGAATAACGTATAGATAATTAGCTCATTTTTGCAATCAGAAAGATTGCAAATAATCATTGAAATATAATCTGCTTAACACTTTGAATGCAATTGTCTCAGAATGCAATTTTAACGATAACGCCTCTTTTCCATCCCATGCTTCAATCAGTACGTAAGTTCTATAAAAACTCTCAAATGAACAACATGAAACAGAAAAGACAGAAAAATACTCAGTCGCAAATGGGTATTGAACCCAGAACCCCTTTCTTGGCAGGGATGTGCTCTTACAACTGAGATCATATTTCGAGGGGTAAGGCTCTTGACTAGCAATTGCAGGTTCAAATCCCGGCATGCGCAAATAAATGTAATTTGAGTAATTTGTATTATTTCATAATTTATAGTAGTAGAATGGCAGATCGAAGTATCGCCCTGGTATTAGACCACCATTCAGAATTGAAACGTTGCGTGAAATGGCTTTAGCCTCATTTTTTTACTAGAAAAGCCAGGTACTTTCCCACCTTCCTCATTCCCATCTCCTTCCTCTCTTCACTATCTTCAGTCTCACAACTTACACCAATTGGGGATGCCATAGTCTCACTGGCTCCCGACATTTGGGAGCATCTGGGAATCTTACGCAGTATTAAAATTAAATACCTAAATAAATATATATCAACTTAAATCTTTTTTATTACATATATCATACTTAGATTGAAAGCCACCAATGTTATCTTCATTTTCTTTTCTAAATTCGACTGAATCTTTTTCTGCCTTTTGTTTCACAATTTTTGACAGTCCTTAATATTGGCTTCAATGATCAAACATCATAATTTGAAGGTTCACTCGTTTAGTTATTCTACTATAAAAAATAATGTTTTTGATATAAATTTTTATTTTCCCACCAGATGGGGCCCCCCTCACGCGGCTCCTCCGCCGAGGCAGACGTGCGCACCACGCCACCCATCCACCAGCCCCCTCCGCCTGCCTTCCTGTCCCCCAGCGACGCCAAGATCTTCGTTCCCAGCGGCTTCAACTTCAGCTCCATGGCGGCGCTCGCTGACCACTCGCCGCTCTCGGGTAATTATTATAGTTGCGTATCCTAAACTTTAGTATATGAAGTGTACCACCCTTAATTATTAAATAAGCATTTTTGAATACATTTTGAATGTGAATGGAAGGCTAGTGTCGTCCATATTGTTCCTATTCTGGCAAAAAAATTGACTTGTTGAAGTTTACATTTTCTGACAGAATAGGCGATAAGTGTGTTAATATATCGTAAACTTGTTCAATTTGGAAGTAGATATCCGTTTTCTACGAGAATAGACGATATAATTAACACAACTCCCGCCGGCAGCATACAAGTTAATATCTGAACATGTTCAAATTGACAGGCTGGCATAATTTTATGTATTTCTGTTCTGCCAGAAAACGTTGGTATGTTAGAGTTTACGTTTTCTGCCAGAATAAATATTAATGTTGGGTTAATCTGAGCATGTTCAAACTTACAGACTGATATAATGTTAACACTATTCCTGTTTTGCCAGAAAACATTGGCTTGTTAAAGTTTACGTTTTCTGTCTGAATATGCGATAAGTATGTTAATATCTAAAACTGTTTAATTTGAATAGGCGATAAGTGTGTTAATAAGTTTGCATGTTCAAATTGGAGGGCTGGTATTATAATACTATTCCCGCTCTGACAAAAATCGTTCGAGTTTACATTTTCTGCCAGAATAGGTGATGAGTGTGTTAATATCTAAGCATGTTAAATTTTTGAGTCTGATATTGTAATAGTATTCCTGTTCTGGCAGAAAACGTCAACTTCTTACAGTTTATGTTTTCTGCCAGAAAAGCGACAAGTGTATTAATAACTTAGCAGTTCAAATAAGGAATGAAATACAATAGTCATCAAAATAAGTGAAAAGATGACAACTAAAAAATCACTATATGAATTAAATAATAATCATGATAATATTAATAATCCCTTCAAAAATTTGGCATTTTTTTCAGATGGTTAAGATATTTTCGCTTTACAATAAAAAGCAAATATTTGGAATATTTCTAAGCTATAATTTCATTCAAAAACCAAAAACTGTTTTAGAAAGGCGATGAAATACGCTTTCAAATTATAGAATTCGAAATAAACATATTTTTTTTGGATACATTTTAAGATGTTCACGGCCAAAAGCATTTTCGTTATTTGTTTTTGGGGTGTTATGCCGTGTTGCGCTACCTCCTTCTTTAGCCAACGTTTCGGACATCATTGCAGTGTCCATCATCAGGGCAGATCCGGTAGATGTACATCGCACACATCTACCCGGATCCGCCGGATCTGCCCCGATGATGGACACTGCAACGATGTCCGAAACGTTGGCTAAAGAAGGAGGTAGCGCAACACGGCATAACACCCCAAAAACAAATAACGATAATATTTTTTTTTGTTATAAAAATTTTGCACACAAACATAAAAAAGTTTTCAAAATGGCTCACCTTACGTTTTTTCTAACTAAAGTAAGTTACTGATAATAAAAAATAATAAAAACACAATACATATTTTATTAGACAAATGTACAACAAACACATATTGTAACCTCACTTTTTTGTCGCTTTATGTAAAAATAATTTATAAAAAATTTCCGAAGTTTCAATTTTTTTTTTCATTTTGCGATTAAAACTTTGTGTACATAAAAAAGTGAGGTGTTTTTCCTTTCTAACACCGATTAGAGCATATTTCTAACTATGATAGTAAGGGAGTTACAGCGTTTTATATGAGACCTACTCGTATGTGCGGTGGGACAAATACGGTCTCCTGTGATTAAACAGGTTAACAACTCATGTAAAAACTTCAATAGATAATATCTAAGGTTTGTAGAAATGCATTTGACAAGGTTAGCTCATCGAGGGGGTAGAGCGTTGATTGGCTAAAAATTTGTGACGTAGCTTGAAATCCATGTTCCACTGGGAGATTTGAATTAACTGCAATACAAGTGGCAGTGTTTTACTTCAAGCTCCTTCACTTGTTCGAAATTTCGAAAGAGACCCAACGAGTTTTTTTTCGAAAAAGGCCTGTATGAGCTAACCTTATTAAATGCATTTTCTACGAACCTTGGGTATTATCAATATTTTGGCTCAGTCTGTAATCAAGATCATTTTGTATTTATTTAATGTTTCAAATACGATAATAGGAATACTTACATGTTTCACTTTTTTTTTTTTTTTTTATTTTTTTTTTTTTTTAAATTCAAAAAAGATACCCTTTAAAGATAAACAACAGAACTTCAGATATGCAAAGGATAGATAAAAATAGAAATCTTTAGAGGAGGCCTATGTCGAAAGACAAGTTGTTTCTAAAAATAATTACCCGAACCCTGATAATTTAGATTAATATTTAAAAAAAAAAAAATACATCAGAATAAAATGTTTTATAAGTTTCAGCAATAAAGGCTAATTTTATTTATTTTATTTATTTTATTTTATTTATTTTACATAAATTACAATAAATTTTATACAATAATTAATTACATAATATATGTATTTGATTTACCCCCATAAATAAGCAGGGTTTGTGTGTACGTGGGGGTGTTATTATATTGGTTTAATTTTTTTTTTATTCTGTTCAAATTTTCAGTATAATTTTTAAGCTGAGTTTTAAATTTTTTTTATATTACTATTTATGTTTCTGATTTTTCCAGATAGTGAATTAAAAAATATATCCAAGATATTTATGATTTAACTATCCTATTGTTTTTTTTTTGTATTGATGTTTGTGTTAGATTTATGTTATTTTTAAAGGGTGCAACTTTATTTTGAATATTATCTTTATAAATTTGTAATGTTGCATGAATGCACTTAATTTTCTGACCTTAAATTGTTTGAATAAAAGTTCTGACGAATATGAGTAGGGTTTTTTTTTTAATTGTTTGTATTATTAGTTTTTGTGATATGTAAATTGTTTTTTACATAAACAGTTGGCTTTTTCTACCGTTTGCTTTATTTATTTACTGAACTGATTAAAAATCAACTAAGGGCCTGGAAACGAGATAATATTAAGCAAATAAATACAAGTAATATGTAGTAAAGAAATAGTTGGTAACTTGTACTGTTTTGTCCACAGGCCTGGGCAGTCCAGCCCTCACACCTGACGGCCTTGCGGGGACTTCTCAAGGTGAGTGATGTCGACTGTGCACTCGCTTTTTCACAATTACCTTCTATTATTGGAATATTCTCTACGATAGGACACATTACATAGCGTCTCATACCATCATGTCACGCAAGTCCTCTCCTCGCTGTCAATTCTTATCACTGTGTCATACGCTAACTCCTTTTTCTTTAATTGCCATAAAATTATTAAAAAATATAACGCACATGCAGTTCCTACTCCAAATCCCTGTTGACAATTTTTTAAACTAAAATTTCAAATTGGTTTCTGTTTTTGAAGAGCCTAATTTATCTATGGATGGTATTTCAAATTTGACATGGATACCAACATCAGCAAATGAAAAGTTTGCTTTTACAATTTTAATATTATTTTTATTTGTCAGAGAACAGAGTTACATTATATAATTTATTGTTTTTATTTATTAAATGACATCAATATGGCAGTTAAAGAAAATCGAACGCATGCCTCTTCGCATATTGTTTTTGTGATTGCTAACTTTATTATTAATTTGTGATGTTGCCAGATTTTTTTCACAAGTTCATTTTTCATAAGTGCATAATAAAGCAAAAGAAAATATACTTATTCGCAGTATTTTTTGCAATAAATACACATTTTTTTTGTACTTATCTAAATCTGGCAACATTAACATTGAACAATGCACCTTTTCAATATTCTATTGTGTGTACATATTATATAGAAGTTTGTATATATTTATTTTGCAACTAACTTATTTCCAAGTGTGGTGATTGAAGTTTTAACCCCATTTAACCACTGCATGCATTCACAGTATTGTCTATCTAATGCTTTTTATTTCTTTTCTCTTGCGAGACTGGAAGATATTAAAACTTGTACATAAACATCTATTTTTATTTGTGTACATACTTGCAAAACTGAAATTTTATTTTTTCTCCAACAGCATTTTAGATTTTATTATTTTGTAAATACATTTTTTATTTTTATTTAGTTTTAATTTATTTTTTCTGCTCCTGAATTAATTAAGAACTTAGTACTATGTACAAATTGTATTCTTATGTTTAAGAACTGTATGGTATTGTGACTTTTTCATATTGAAGATTTAATAAAATAAAGATATTTCAAATAATTTAAAATTTCTCAATAAGAAGTGTGTTTTTCTTTTCATTAATGGATGAAGTAATTAAAATGAAAAAAAAAACTGACTTATTATGAATTTAAAAAACTTTAAAAATTTATAAAACTTTTTTTAAATTCCTTTAAAAGCTACTCGATTTCCATTGCTTTCTTTTCTTGTTTGTTTCTTAACTCGTTTGTTGCCGAGCATTCCCATGGGAGTTGCTTCGTTGTCTTCCCAGGTGCTTAAACTTTCAAATCTTTTTTTTTACATAATATAGTGTTCTTTCTATAACTACTTTAAATATTTCTGGCAAACTTTAAATTATTTTGAAATAGTTTTAAGTTAATCTTCCTAGGGTTTTGTAAATCAATTGCTGTCTTATAACTGTTATAAAAGTTAAATGGAATAATTGAATTTGTTTTCTGCTTTAAAATTGCAAAAGAACCTTTTTTTATTTCGCAATAAAGGTTTTTTGAATTCAAAACTTTGCTTATTTAACCTTTTTAAATTACATTGTTTCCTATCTAATTATCTGTTACGCTAGTATTCTTTTGAAGCTCAGATTTTTTGGAATGTGTGATTAAATTGTTAAATTTTGAAGTGTTAAAATATCACACAAAAACTTTTTTTGTGAAAAACGCAATAATCGCAACAAGATTGAATAAAAGTGAGAAGCCACCATTGGAGATCATTTATGAAGCAAAAGGCAAAGGGAATGGAAATACCTCACCAAAAATGTTATCGTCTGCTCTCCAAAGTATTAAAGAGATTTATCAAAGACAAACCAAAAAAACATGACTACAAAATTGATGGCACAATGAAAACTTATTTGTTGATTGATTGGAAAAGAGAAATGGGACAACTCACGAGAATCTTCAGAACATCTTAAGAACATCCAAAGAAACCCCAAAAAAAGTTCTGCACATCCAAAATCGATAAAAAGCTACCACATCAGGAATTAAAGCATCTACATTTCTGAAGTATGTTTTCTAAATCTTGTATAATATTAGTTATGTCAATCTATGACTGTTCTAAAAGAATGTGATATTATTTTTATTTGGACATTATTGTTACTGTCATTTGAACATATCTGTTGTAACCTACATAGTCTTTAAAAGGTGTCGGTTAAAGTTTTTTTTCCATCGGAGATATAATTAATATTAGAAGTAACATTTAGTTTAACAGAAAGATTGTAATGAAAGCATGACATGAACTTGATTGAACACCACACGCTAATGCTAAAACAACAATAAACTAAAATAATAATAACACGACTGAAGGCTGGTCCAGGGATGCGCTATGGCTAGAATATATTGTGCAGAGAGAAGGGATATATAAAGGGGACATATACAGATGGGGGGGGTGGCGGTGCTTTATGTATTAAGGAGGAGGGCGGACTGAGTGAAGAGAGAAGCACGCACACAAGCGGGAAGGGGAAGAGAGCTAAGCTATGGTTGTGTGCCCGCCAGGTGCAGCCACGGCGCAGGACGAATACCGCTGCGAGCCCTGCAACAAGTCCCTGTCCTCTCTCACGCGCCTCAAGCGGCACATCCAGAATGTCCACATGCGGCCGTCGCGGGAGCCGGTGTGCAATATCTGCCGGCGCGTCTACTCCAGCCTGAACAGCCTGCGCAACCACAAGAGCATCTACCACCGCAAGCAACCCCCGCCCCCCCTGCCCGCCCTCACCGCCCTGACCCCCCCCTCCACCTACTTCCCCATCAACTGAAGACATCAGTATGCATGCCTGAGCCTCCCTAGATGCTAGTGGCTAGTGGCTAGTGGCTTCTGTATATATTACATATATCATAACCTATTATTATTTCAGCCAGTGAATCTGCTTTGACATGTTGTGTCCTTGACGTACTCTGTACTTATCTGTATTATGTATCATGTGTCGGAACCAATTGGGGCACGCGAACAAGGCCCGTTGTTAAATCACCAACCAACCACAAAGCGCGCACTAGTCCTACCTAAAGGTCAATCTATCACTATCACATCTAAATTAGAGAGAAAATTATTCAAAGAGTTGAATTTCCTTTTCCCAGGTTGTACATTTTGTTATTTGGCATCCATTGTGCCAATTGGTTCCGCTTTCTTGGGACCTGTTGGATATCTAGCATTGCTTACTGTCTCCATTTACTTCTTTAGTTGTTATGTCGGGCGTCACCCTGATTTATCTGGTGTTGGACTTTCATTACAGTTGCTCTGAAATATACTACTTGCCGTACTACTTGTAGTACTTGTCTCCCGCTGCCACCTGACGGCCATGTATTAAATACCTGGGATATGGATAAATAATACTTTCAATGGTTTTCTCTAGTATCCCTTGAATTGGTCATAATTATCTTTATGATTAAATTAGTATCATTCCTTTTTAATTTGCTTATCTATCTACATTTCATTACATACAACTAAATCAATCAAGCGAGACTTTCAACACTGCTCATTCAAAGTTAATTATAAGAACTTTCTAATTTTAATCCAGAATTACATTGTTCAATTCGAATTGCATCATTTCATAAAGTTATATTTTTCCTTTGCAATTTATCAGTATAACTGTCTATCAAGAAGTAATTTAGATTATTGCTTTGTATTATTTGCCAAATATTAGTTTTGTTAGCTAAATATTCCATGTTTGTCACACACATAGAACACGGCTATCATAAATAACTTCCTATTTGATTATGATCAAACGTACAATTATTATATGTCTGCCTAATATGCAAAATAGCATGACATCTTACCATTTCAAATGATATTATAAAAATCGATTGAAATGATATGGCAGAAGGATTCTACTTAAATCACCAAAAGAGTAACAAATTATCTAGCTGTTCCTTTGAGCTCAAAGTGCTACACAGTAAATTAGCCATGAAATGAAATAAACTCGTTATAGAATTAAATAAATTAGCGATAAAGTGAAATAAAGTCTCGATGAAATGAAATAGAGTAGCGATGAAATGAAATAAATCCGCGATGAAAAATAGAGTCACGATGAAATGAAAGAAAGTCTCGAAATGATTTAAAGTCACAATGAAATTAAATAAAGTCACTCGGTAAAATAAAATAAAGCCGCAAAATGAAATGAGATAAAGCCGTGATGAAATGAAATGTAGACCGATGGTAGTTAAGAAAGTAAAAAGAGATTGACTGGTAAACTAATGCGAGGCTTTGTGGTTGGTTAGTGGGACCGCTGGGCCCGGGGCACCGCTGCGACGTGTGCGGCAAGCTGCTGAGCACGCGGCTGACGCTGAAGAGGCACACGGAGCAGCAGCACCTGCAGCCGCTGCATTCCGCCCGCTGCGGCCTCTGCCACAAGGTCTTCCGCACGCTCAACTCTCTCAACAACCACAAGAGTATCTATCACCGCCGCCAGAAGGGGCCCCAGCTTCTCGGCCTGTCTCCGCCTGACGTCAAGATGCCTCCCCCTCACCACCTTGACCAAGTCTTCTTCAAGTTCAAAGATCAGTTCAATGTCTGATCTGACACTCCACTCTAAGTCCACACAACATACATACTGATTAGATCATTAATCTCCATCGCCACTTTACAACCTATTATAATATTTTATTTAGATCTTCACGGCATATTGACTGTTTTTTTGGGTTATTCAGCCATGTTGCACTTCCTCCTTCTTCTGTAGCCGGCATTTCAGACAGCCTTGCAGTTTTCACTCAACACTTATGCCGGGTGTTAGTCATTAGCACATAGTGTCCACTCTTTTGCCTAATGTTAGCCACGGACTTTCAGTGTTCATGGAACACTTCTGCCTAATATTAGCCACAAGCACACCGTGTAGCGTCTAAAATCAGGCAGAAGACAGACAGAAACTGCAAGACTGTGGCTAACATCGGACAGAAGTGTTGAATGATAACTGCAAACCTGTGGCTAACATCAAACAGTTGTCTTGAGTGGACACTACAAGGCCGTCAAAATGTTCACTATAAAAAGGCAAAACGTAATCCGACTGAACAACCCAAATTAACAACCGATGTGATTATTACGATATGATTATTTTGTGTATTTATTATCTTTTATTTATATATTTGTCATTCCCCTACTGCAAACTAATGATTTCTATAATTACTTTGGCTATAGTATCGGATGTCTTTGTTTAGTGCTGTGACGATGAATATAGGAGGTCTTTGTGGGGAGTGAATTGAATGTGTCAGTAACTTGAGAAAAAAATGTGAAGGAGTGATTTGGTTAGAGCAAAAGTAACAATTAATTAAAATTAACTTTTTTTAATAAAAACAGTCTCCATTATTGTACAAAGTACCTACTTCTATTAATTATTGTCGTGCTTATATGCGAATATAATAAACTGTTTACGTTCTTAATGAATATTATTCATCTGTAGAATCTGTGTTAACGGGGAGAATATTTACTTCAGAGTTTCCTTTGTTCTTCATTTGCAGTCCGCTTGCAAATGAACATTGGACTTGTAAATTAACATTAAATTATTATAATGTACATATTAACTAACGGTTATAATTGGTATCTTTCTTGTGAAAAATATTTATTTTGTCCTAAATTTGCAATACTCATTTAATAAATACGATATCCAGAATCAATAAATTCTTTTTTGATGGTCTTGAAATGAAACAAAACGTTTTCCTAGGAAACATAAATAATATGTATGTTGTTCTGTAAACTTAGGAGAGTGAAATTGGTTGAAGATTATATTCTTTGTTTGGGATATAGTTCCAGTTGAAGATCACTACTTACTTTAGTGATCTCCAGATAGTAAATGTTTGAGTAACGAATAATGAAGGTATGTTAGAAAACCACTTGAAAGACTGATCGTGAATGTATATTGAGAAGACGGTTCGCTGAGGTTCAACATTATTATATTTGAAGGTGCAAGTTTGAAGTATGTTTTAAAGACTCATGTACATGAAAACTTTGAGGCTAATATAAATAGGGTTAGGTTTTTTCTTGTTATTAATTGGTATCCTAAATCGAACATTTTTATTACATAGCTGCGTCAGAGGACTATAATCCTACTTTTAGGACGAATGCATTTATTTCTTGTTTTTTTTTTATGAAAATATCTTACTACAAGACATTTGGTATCGTAGATATCATTTTTTCTTATTTTGGAGTAATCTTTACTGATTTTTCCATATTTTAAACAGGAACTCTATTTCTCTTGTATTGAAATAAATAAAATACTATAGAGGTTTTAGCCATATTTTTACTAGCAAGCCAGTTTCATAAAGTTCCTACAGAGCACATTTCTAGGGCTTCATAATTGTCATAATGTGATATAGAAAGTCCGTTAGTTGAGATACACAAACCACATACCTACTTGTTAGAAGGTACTTTGTTTGTACGTTGGATGTTCACGTTTCTGCTACTATTTCTGCCCAGCTAAGTTATCTGCCATATAGCAATTATTTGTTTAAATAACTAGACATATTCCCCGCAGTAAAGTTATTGTGCATTGAAAAAGGATATTATATTTTGTCTTGTCGAAATATACAAATATATTCAAAGTGTTAAGTACAAGCCTTTAGAGTGTGTAAGTATACATATTTTGTATAATATACATACATATTATATTGATCAAGTGAAATTGTGATGGGAACTTTTTATCAATTATTTCTTATGAAAATATATGCTTAATAGTTTATTATGTGTAGGCATTTATCCTTCGTGGATTTACATTCCGCCTAATAATTATAAAGAAATACTTTTAAGTTTATGTAGTTTTAAACATAAAATAAAAATATTTTATTAGAGTTTGGCGTAAGCTAGTTTTAAGGAATTGGTAATGGGATATTAATTTATAATTTTAATCAGCTTATTCTTTAAATATTGTATTGATTTAATACTCCTTAAGACTGTTTCTGTGACCTGTTTTTTATCTTTTTTTATAAAATTTATATCAAATTGTTTATTGCATTATCTAATATATTTTATCGTTCTTTGATTATTATTCTTGTTCTATTGTCTCTTGTTATTATTTTATTTTTAAAATTCTACGTTACTTTAAAACTCAAAATTCTATTTTTATTATTATTATAACATTGGTGAATATAATTCATCATCTACAATATTGAGTAAGTTGTCGACATAATGAAATAGTGTTAAGTTTTATGTGCAGAAAACTACACCTTGGAATACAAGCTCGCAAAGTTAGCTTTACATTCATATTACATATACAATAGTCCTATGTTATATTATAACTTAGTCTTAACCCTAACCTAATCTAACTACATACTTAAATTAATACATATTAAATGACTATTGGACCAGTTGTTTAGAGGAGTTGGCACCATGGAAGAGAATGGAAAAATAAAGCGAGAAGAGTGTTCTTTCATTTTATAAGATTTCATTTATTGAAATACATGCTTTGGCCCTTGCCATTGTAATATAGAATATTATAAATACATATTTAAGATATCCCAGTTATATAATACTATATGTATTATATGCCGCTGGAAAGGCTAAATGGCTGTAGCTCCATTCAACTATATGGCGCTTTAGCCATTTATTCTTTCCAGCTTCAATGTGATTCTTTTGAAAGGAATCTAAAATCATTTTTTATTTGAATGCAATCAGGTCCCCTTTCATTTTTCTGAGTACCTACCTACTGCCTATTTTGTTTGTGGGTGTATGTATTTATTTCAAAGTCTGTTTATTTTCTAGTTTTTTCCATTCTCTATAATATATGATATTATGAATTAGCTCTACCTATTAGATGTTTACAATGTGCTAAAAATGCCTTTTTAAATGTATGAAAAAATCTTTCGACAATAATAATTTGTCTCGTTCTTCAGAACCTTTGGCTATCCTAAGGTATAAATAATTGGATGTAAATAATTTTAAAAAATAATTGCACAAGCAAGCTAAACATATTTGGCTATTACTCGTTTCGGTGAAAAAAACTTTTGGTAAACAAAGAATATACATTTTACCGTTTTAAAATATTTACTTTAATGTAATATATATTTCTAATCACTCCACTTGGACAACCTTAGTAAATAATGATATTTCGTTATTGTTGAGTATCACAGATATTCTTTTAAGTAAAATCATTAGGAAATCTATTAGACTCCTACAGAGGTTTCGTTTCTTAAATTTGCTTGAAACCTGGTTATTTATTTAAAAGCTTGCACTACTGAATCTGGTATGTTCTATTATTTTAACATTAAATGTTTGCCCTAAAATTTTGTGTTAATTGTTATTAACAACTCAAATTGTAAATATATAACTTATATAATAAATACTTAATGCCATAACATGGTTTAATATTTAAAATGTATTATTTATCATAAAAAAACGATACTCAAAGTGTTCAATTTATTTTCTTTATGACGTTGTTTTAATTTGACACTTCTTGTGTTTCAACGATGAAAATTAAACTTTTATTTGATGTTTAAAATTATATTTTATTCTTTAAGCTAGTAGATTTGTTTATTTTTGCAATAAAGCATATCTGACGGTTACAAACTTTTATGTATTCCAAAAATTGATTTGTGAAATTTTTTTCAGAGTTTTTATGAAATATGTACCTTATTTTAATAATTATAATATCAGTGTGTAAGTCAGCACTTAAAATTAAATTATTATGTTTAAAATATATATATACAATATTATTTTACATATTTAAATAGAATGAATTTAGCTGTAGATTTTCTATTTAAAATCCAAAGTAATGAAGTTGAAATTATACTAATTTTAATTGGCTAAAAGCATAATATTGGAGAGTTTCATGTCTTTATAAATATATTTTTTTTATTTACTTGTTAGTTTTTTGTAACGTAATCTTTTAAAGGACTGATATAGTGTAATTATGTTAGAGAAAACTTTTTCTCTGAGTAGTTAAACTTAAAACAAAACATTTGCTATTTTATTAATAAGGGAATAATTATAATATATTCATTACAATGAAAAAATAAAATTGATTAAAAGAATTCAATGAAATTA
Organism: Limnephilus marmoratus; assembly: GCA_917880885.1. Classification (NCBI taxonomy): domain Eukaryota; kingdom Metazoa; phylum Arthropoda; class Insecta; order Trichoptera; family Limnephilidae; genus Limnephilus; species Limnephilus marmoratus. Next base: position 23,232,085 of record OU862919.1, on the reverse strand, counting down.
ATTGAATTATCAAGCGATTTATTGTTAATATTTTTATTTATTTTTATATTACAACTATCGGAGGTATGTACTGACTTATGATCAAAACATTATTTTTCCCATAAAAACTATATAGTTCTTTGTTACATTTGTTAGGATCTATTTTCTACTTATTTGTTATTACAGCTGAGTGTAAAAACATTTTATACAATTTAATTTATATGGTTTTTCTTAATTTTTATTAAAAATTTCACTTTTGCAATTGAATCTGTTTTATTTATCTTCAATCAGTTTTAGCAGTTAACACAAGCTATTTTCAGTTACACGTAAACATAAACCATTGCATCGTATGTCGTATGACGGCAATGGAGCTTCAAGGTAATCATATAATGCTTCTTATTACATATTATATAAGTAGATCTTAGCACAATAATGCCTGTACGCTTTACTTCTCCGCTTCCTTCAATCAATGTGGCACCTGGTCGTGGAATGGCGGACCTCACCCACCGTCGCTTGTCTCTACTACCGCCTAACTGTTGTCATGTCGCCATGAAAGTAAACTGTCACTGTAACTGTAAAGTTGCCATGTCCGTGTTACTGATCCGATGCATGCTAAATGGCTTCTCATCCTCAGGGCGTACTTAGCATGATCTGTCACCAGTCAATGTTGTTGAATGTTGAGTGATGTATAGTGAATTCCAATCTTTCCTTTTCGTGTATGTTGGGTAATATTGTTTTCCATTAATGTTTTGAATTTTTTATTAGCGTTCATAATATTACTTTTTTACATTATTACATCCTACATTTTTTTATAGACTTTAATTTTTTTCCATTTTTGTTTTAATTTTTCCATTTTTATTCCTTTTTTACCATATGCATTGATTTATACACAATTCACTGTTATGTATAATAATTTCTTAGTCCTGGGTGTAAATTAGTTTACATAGTGCTCAAGTGCATTATGGTTCCAATTCATCATTGCTTTCATAATGCCATTTCATCCTCCTTTTACCTACTAGTTACTAGCTAATAGCCACTAGTCATTCTCGCCGCTTCTCCACACTCATCAGTAGCAGTACAGTATACATATAGCTGTACACAGTTCACACTTGCAAGCCAAGGGGAATGTTCACCACCACAACCACCTTCGTCTCACATGTACTCTTTCTTAACATTACAACATACATACTCGTACATACCACAACATGTCATGATCTCTCTATCTTACCATATGATTTGATCAGCAACTCTTCAAGTTAGGGCGTCTAGTCTGGACCCCGAGAAGAAACCACTGTTCTGTTACCCATTGTGTTCCACAGTTCAATGCAATATACCTACCTTTATGTAGTACTTCTGATGAAACTTTTAGACAAGTTTAATATGCCTTCTTGAAGACTGACTGAACTGTTTTGTCGTTTGTTTGTTGCAATAGTGTAATAAAGCTGTAAGCTGTTGTTGATGTAATTGTGTAACCGAGGACAGCGGGGTCTCGTACGGGATGCATACTACGCTTCGTGATAAAAGTTACGTCAGAAGTGCGTGCACAGGCCGAGGGAGCCAGAGAAGGGGCGGCTAGAGAGCCATCTAGTGAGCCATCTAGTGAGCCATCTAGTGAGCTATCTGGCGAGCCATCTGGTGATCTATCTAGTGAGCACCTCTGTAGGCTAGTGTTGTAAGACTCCAGGAGCATTGTCCGGGTGTTTTCCGTTGTCTGGTTGCAGGCAAGAAATTGTTTTCGTGTCACCTGTGCGGCAAAGTGCTCTGCTCCAAGGCGTCCCTCAAGAGGCACATTGCGGACAAGCACGCGGAGAGGCAAGAGGAGTACCGGTGCGCCATATGTGAGCGCGTCTACTGCTCGCGCAACTCGCTAATGACCCACATCTATACTTACCACAAGTCCAGGCCCGGGGATTTGGACATCAAGTATTTTTCGTGATTACCCCGATGACAATGGTGCGACATTAACAGACAGCTGACTTTAGTACCAACCTACAGCCAATATTTGCAGCAATGAAGGTTAGCCACGTTTCTTTAGAGCTTATTTTATATAGGTTATTTCTACTGACCCCAGGTGTTACTTTCCTATTTCATTCTGTACTCTTAATTAATATAATACTCAGGGTGTTTTCATTCTGTTCTCTGGTATTGATTGTTTACTCGAGAACAAATATATAACCGGCCCTCAAATCGTTATTAAGAAATTATGTAAAACACTCAGGACTCCGTTCTTTTTAATGATTTTTTCCTTTATTTTGCCCTTGCTTTAATAGGATTATTTTCAACATTTTTGATTTCGAATATTATTTCTGTGCACCTCCAAAGCAGACATTTTCTTTGTTTTTTTTACATTTTTAGTTTGATTTTGATTTAAACATGTATCTTTTCAAAATAATTAATTTGACATAGGTTATTTTTAATCTATGTGCTTCTCCATCCCGAGTCCTTTCCATACAAGATTACTGTTGAATGTTGCTTGCCGCATGCTTCTTTCATTTGTAAACATGTCACTGTCGTTCCCTCTACGTGAAAGTGCTGGTTGTGTAGTTTAATGACATTTTATCATATCGGCTTAATGTCTAGTTATTGTTTAATGTCATTTTCGATAATATATACATTATGAATAACCTTAGCTTGAAATGTTCTGTTGTTTTTACCAAAGTACCTACTTCATCAATAAACCTCTCGACATTCATTTGACCAGAGTTAATATAACATACACGCAGTTATCCAAGTCCCGCAGCCTTACTGATTGGCCTATCTGTGGGGGTATTTGCAGGTGGCGTGCTCCGCATGCCTCCGCCCACGTCGGGGGGTATCAACGAGCCGCAGGAGTGCCCGTACTGCCGCCGCACCTTCTCCTGCTACTACTCCCTCAAGCGCCACTTCCAGGACAAGCACGAGCAGTCGGACACGCTGTACGTGTGCGAGTTCTGCCACCGCCGCTACCGCACCAAGAACTCGCTGACCACGCACAAGAGTCTGCAGCACCGCGGCTCCAGCGGCATGCTGAAGCGCCTACTTAAGACCTCGGCGCTGCAGAGCGCGCTGGCACCGCCCCCGCACCACCTGTTCGACCTCACGGCTGCCGAGCACCCCTCGCAGCCGGGTGTCCAATGACTGCAGCTGACATAACGCCAATGGGTCGCCGCCTGCACCTGGGTCGCTCCCTACCTCAAATAGTAACCCCCCCACCACGGTGTCGAGATAATAGTTGGGATGTTAATCAAAGTTAGCTGGAACTTCTGACAGTGCAACGGTCTTTAGCTGGTTTTATCAATGGTGTGGACTTGCTACGACGCACATGTACAGTATTATCTACTATGTTACACAAACAATTATTGTCACAGGGAAAATTGTAAATTTGCAGCTAGTATAATGTTCAGTACTTTATAGTGGTGATTGCATGTAAGAGATATTCGTCTTTTAAAATTAGATTAAGGTCTCATTGACCTTATGTGTCTTCTTAAAGGTAAGACAGAGAGGGACAGTTTGTTTACACTTGTTACTAGTCATGATTATAGTGCCCGTTGTTCCTTACTTTCCATTTACTTCCTAGTGTAGTAACGTTTACCCAATAAACCTACATATTTATTCTTTTCTCCATTTTCTTGTTAGTTGGGTAATTTAAACGATGTGTAGAAAGCATTTCAAAAGATGACAATAGAAATAATATATTGCATTTAACATAGCGTATAAATATTCCTATAGCTGTCCCTCAGTATATAAATCTTGCCTCCGTTGTTTTCCATAAGTAAATTAAAACTATTTATTCAATATTACAATATGATGGACTCCCTCTAAATGTTATAACTCCTTAAGTTTTGAATTAACCCAATCCCCGTTATTATACCTACATAAAACAGATAAAAGACTTTGTCTGAGAGTATCGCTGGCAACTCAGTGCTTTAAAACTCATATGTGGAACATTCAATGTTGCCAAAAACAACATACTAAAATATCATTTTTTACCTTTGCAATTTGGAATATCAAATATCTTATGGAATAATTATTAACAATTACAGGATTAAACAGTTGGTCGAAAAATGGTCTTATCAATAAACAGTACAAATTTTTAATCCTGTTGAAAAGATATTTTTGAACCATTTATTACATATTGTGTAAATTGTAAGTGTTACTTCATCTTTGCATCATTTTAATGTCAGTAATAATAAAATCATTATTATATCATGGAAAAACTTACATAGGTTTTAGGAATAGATATATAGTTTTTAAAATACAATTTAACATTCTTACATATCGCCTTAAAAAGTATTTTCAAAGAACTCTACTTCAGTCATTATTTAAGAAAAGTTATTTATCCTGTGTTAATATACAGCCCACATGGATTCTGCATTTTTATAGTTCAACAGTATTAAAGCCACTTCACACTTTCCCCCAGAAACAATCCATGTAATGTGTATGTTATACAATATAGGAAGCTATGGGAAGCATTAAAACATAAATACATAAGTACTTAAAGAAACAATCGTATGTAATGTCACACTTACGGTCGATTGGATGCTTTAGAATCTTGGAAGCGGCCAGTGAATGCACTCGCTCTCCTTTATGTCATTTTAATAATTTATATAATAATTATTTGTATAAAATAACTTGTTTCCATACGGTTACAGTTAACATTTGCTGCATTTAAGATTTAAAAGATGAGTTCTGTTGGATGTCTCTGAATACATATTATGATGAATAGAATCCATTCAATGTTAAATGTTCTGTGATGTCAAGTGGGAGGAGTATACGCTAGGTATATATACGCTAGTTAGCATTAACTCGAGGCGGGAATATACGAGAGAGTCTAGTCTCCAGTCTCCAGTCTCTAGTCCGGCTCGTTCTGAGCTCTGAGACCGGGGCTTGAGACCAATATGAACCTCAGTAAATGTATTGTGTAGCGTTAGTCTTACTTATTACGATTAACTAATTAAATATATCATTAATATAACCAACCTAATGTAAATGTCGACCAAAACTCTTTAAATGTGGGTGTGTATTCACTATTGGAATTATATACCTTAAGAAATCAGATGTTTAATCTAAATATATTAGGGATAATCACCTGTTCAAAATTTTGATGATCAGTACATTCAGAGACTTTGATATTTTTAAATTCCCAATGATCGTAGTGGATTCATTATCGGATTTTGAAAACGGTTTTCGAAATTTAAAACATATCTTTCCAGGGTTTTAGTAAACGGTATTAGTAAATCATCTGTAAATATTTACCTGTTATTATACATTATTAAAATTATATCAAAAGTATTGGAAATTTGTGCCAATGTTTATATCATATTTAAAAAATCTTTAGACTAATATCAAAACGTTTGCACAATATCAATTTAGTTTTGTTGTTTAATTGTTTGTTTATGCTGGGATTCAGTTACATATTTAAGTTTTCCGCTAGTTTTGAGTATTTCCTGCAGAATCCCAGATGCAAGTCCTTGTTTATCTAAAACCGTCGAGGTTTATTTATTAAAAGCACACACAGTTTAGTCTATTATCCTAAAGTAAGTAATGTACATGTATGTATATTCCAATTAATGTAATCTTTAGTGTTAAATTAAACCTTTTAAGTTTGAAATCCTTCTAATGTTGGTATCCAAAAATAATGTTAATTTATTGAGTTGAATATTGAATTACGTAGTTGAATTATTGGTGAAATGAAAATGCATTGTGCATAAAATGTTAATTTTTTTGGGAAACGTGCTGTGAAATTTTTAATTAAGTCAAAAATCTTTGAAGGATACTTTAAAATTTAAAAATAAAATATAATTTGAACAGCTCATGCAAATTAGATTATTTTGTATTTTTTCAGATTTTCGTGATTTCTTTTAGTGATAATTGTATAAAACCAAAGAAAATTTTACTCTTATATAAATATACATTAGGTAAAACTCTTCACTTTTCAAAATTCTAAGTTGATACAGCGTATGCCTTAGTTACATTTTATACGTTTAAGTTTAATATATATTCATGTGCCATATATTTAACTCTTTAGTTTTTGGTAACAAAATTTAAATCAATGTGTACAGGTTTATTGTGCTATCCCTATTAATGAATAATTTTTGACAGTATTATACGACTAATTAAATACTAACATACATACCTATTATGTACTTCCATCGCTTACTAAGTTCATATTTATCAAATCAAAACCTTATTAAATGTTTCAAAGTAATATGTACTTACGAGTATCTCTTTGGTTCAGTTGCTTACCTCGAGTTGCGCCACCTCCAGATTTGTTAAACTGGATGATTTATATTTGGTTTATTTTAAATGAACAAAGTAACTAAATTAGCATTTTTAGAAATATTATCCAATCTCGTGGGGTGGTTGACACATTTAATCCGATCGTTTAATATTAGAATAATTTGTCGCTTTCACTTAACATCTTTGCATAAACCTCAGACACTTTTAGTAATACATTACGTTTAATTTTAGCGCATTAGCACTTCAAGTATTTGTTGGGAGGAGAAACTTATACTATCTCGTTGCTAGCGGTCAAGCAAAGCTTCGCTCAAATGGATATTTGTATGGTATGGTATGGATAAGTGGGGTTTTAAACCAATCTTGGAGACATGGCCGATGTCACTTTAAAATATCTTTAGGTTAACCTTTGATTATCGTACTTTGTAGATTATAAGCATCGCACATTGTGTTTCTATACATGTTCAATCTTTTATTACTAATCATAAGTAGAAATAACTTTTGTGTTATAAACAGTTCAAATTCAAAGATATATTCAACTGGCGGTACTCAATTGGACGTGAAAGTTTTAGTTAGACGAGCAGGTGCACAGGACTTGGATCATTATTTGAACATTTGTTTTAGCTTTTATTTTGTTTACAAAGTAACTTTGTTTGTGGTATTGCTTAAAGCAGATTTATCAGTTGTCGCTTGATTATTATTTGTAACGTACAAGTACAGGCAGCTTCACGTGTGTTTTAGTTTGTTACAATTAACATTTGTTTGTGCGGTCGACGACGACGGAGTCGCATACTTGTAGTAATAACCATTACTTCGAGTAACGTGTACATATTGTAGTTAGCTGTACTACGAAAATGTGTAGAGTGCATTTTCTCCAAAGTTTTACTGCAGAAAATGTATTGATTATAATAATATGAACGAGATGCCTTCAACCAGTACAACATTTGAATACAACAGAGTAGAATAACATACACGATATCAAACACATCCCAACCAATTCTAAACATGAACTGCCTACTTATTTAGGTGTTAGTGATGTAGTATTGCTGGTGCGCCCCACATGGAGTTATACACGGAGCGCATGAGCAGACAAACTATACAAACCTCAATTACCGGAGTACCTCATTTTCTAAGAATACACTCAATAGTTTAGTAATTTATACTAATGTGTATACATTCTACAGAGATTACAAATACATATATTTTTTTAAATAACCTTCCATATTAAAATGCAATAGCCAAATGTTATATTTATATAGGGTGTGTCAGCACGTCTCCAACAGACTGTGGCAGACGTGTGGCAGTGTGATCAGTGGCAAAGTGGCTAAGTACATTTTTCACTCCAAATATGCTCAGGAATCGCTGGTTAAAGTCTGTCAGGTACGTGCTGACACACCCTGTATAGCATCTATACAGACCCTCGCAATAGTTTTATCAGAATGTTGATACTTAGAGAATGAATGCATCTGAAAATTTTCTGCATTTCACGTTTACATTATATACTAAATGTGACTACAGTAAGAACTGAAGTCTATATATTTTTTGTATTAACAAATATAAATCATTTCGGAGATATGCATATTCTAATCAAAAATTGTTACATATATACATTCTAGTTTTAATTTCTTTCAAATCCTTTTTAATATTTTGGTAAAGATGTCTCGTTTGACTTTACCGTTTCCATTTAACCTTGTCTATTTTATCAAGCAAGCTAAATATTCTTGTTTGATAATACATATGTAGTTATTTAATTGCATACAACTAATGATAAAATACTGAAAAGGATTTGATATTTCGTATTTTCTACAACATTATTTTTATCAATTCTGTTTCCTTTTCTCTATAATTACCTATATTATTTATATTTAAATATTATAACATTATTTTTAAATGTTAATGGCATTTAAATGCAATTAGTTAACATAATTATTCAATGCTTTATAGTTGTTCAATATATTGTTGTTTTTTCTTGAATTTGATAATTGGATAAACAGATCTCCTATGACAAACAAACATAAAATCACAACACTCCACTGAATGTTCTAAGTTAATGTTGTGCTTGAAAATGTCTCAACAAATTGTCTCTAAATGTCAATTGTTCCCATAAGCCAGTTCAGCTGTTGTGGTTTTAGTTGTGTTATGGTATTTAACATTATATCTATGAACATATTAGACTTGTTCCATTTTATTGTTTATATTGTCTCCTTTATATTATTGATTTAATCTTTCACAAATTAATTATAATCAATAAAAAAAACAATGTTGGTGTAATTAATTAAACAATATTAAAAACTCGAGATGATTCCATTGACTACACTTGTTTCATTTCTATCCCTCAGAGAGACTTCCCACTTGTCTTAAGGGGGGAGTCCGGTCCAATGCATTCAATGCGTTTTTTTAGAAGATAAAATTTATTTTCGTTCATGAAATTTTTGTCACATGTAAAGGTTCATTTGAACGTGAAAAAACACTATTGAAAATTTGATTTGAATATCTATGCATATAGATCTAAGAGGCCACAAATGGAGGATCCGACCAAATCGGCTGGAATCGTGGATCCTTAGAAATTATCTGAAACATGGAATTCAAAAAAATTTCATTATGGTATGAAAGTAGAAAGCGCATGAACCACAGTTTGCAAAAAAAAAGTTGTTAATTGCAAAAATGGCGGACATAAAATTGGAAATTTGATGAAAAAATCAGTCTTAATTTCGCAATAACTTTGTTCTATAACAATAATTTTTCATAAGTCGAGGTTCATTCGCGTATAAATTTAATTTTCTTTAATTTAAACTTTGAAAGAAGTGAATTAGAAGAAAATTCGATGAGCTACGATTCCAGTCAACTTGAAAACGTGGTTTTGAGAAAAACGTGTTTGAAGTTTTCGCTTGTAACTGGGCCGCTCTGTTTTCCGTTCTACCTGCTTGACGCGCACCATTCCTAACTATATTCCAAGGTCGAATTTGATGCTATAACTTTATGCATGTATTCTCCACATGTTCTGGAAGATTTTTAGGCAAAAAAAATCGAATTTTTTGGATCGGCTGGACCAGACTCCCCTCTTAAAACAAGTTGTCAGGATTGGAAAAGAAGAGACACAACCCTTTGAACAGACCAAGACAAGACCATATTGGATACTTCATCAGAGCTACTACTATACTATACTCTACTTTATATATTTACTACTATACTCTGTACTTTTAAGTTAAGAAAGCGAAATATTATATTTCTTCTTAATAATAATAAAAAAAAGAGCTGTAGTAGTGTACTAGAACAAATTAAAGATTCATACCATAGACCAAAGAAAAGATAGACCTGCCCATAAGGGCGAGGGGAACAAACCAATTAGCGCTGAGCGGGGAGGTGGCGTGGGCGTGTTTTTTTCAATCACTATTTAATCTTCAAACATTAAATCTTCTTATGAATGACAACATATATATATAATAGTCCTTTTTACAATGCATCACATACCTAATTGAGAATCCCACATCAGGCGAACAAAGGTTCGGTTTGTTTCCATAATCGAATATTTTGTTACAGTTAAGGTCTCGTCAAACAGACGGCGTAAATTACGCCACATACTCTATTTGAACGGCTTCGGCGAACAGCAGAGCGTACGGCAGAGCGTCGAGCAAGAACGCCCGGCGTAAAATAAAATCTTCTAAAAAAATACAACGCGACGTCCTAACGCCGCGCTAGAGCGTATCGTACTGGTACGCGCTCGCTCTGTTTGACCAGTTCAGACAAGTTCAGTACCACACAACGCGGCGTTCGGGCGTATTTTACGCCGTACGCTGCGTAAATTACGCGTTCTGTTTGACTAGGCCTTTAGACACTTTTACAAATAATGTTTTATATTTGAGAAAATATAATAAAATATAATTGAGGTGGAAGAATAACCTAACCCACAAAAGTTAGTTTTGAGATAATCGCTGTTAAAGTTTTGAAGTGTTTTCTACATATGTTTTGATTTTTTATTAAATATTTTGTTTTCTATTCTAAATTAGTTACATTTTTTTTTATTTACTCACGCTCTTATTATTACAGCGTTTTGAATGAGTCAATTTCTTTAGTCGTTATTCCATCCGAAGAATAAAAACAAAAATTTTAACTAAACAAAAAAATGACTTCTAAAAATGCACTAAAAAGTAATAAAATATTTTCGTATTCTTCTACAACTTAATAATCAACTTTCTTTTTCTACTCATCAATATGTAGGTACGATTGTTATTTTTGGAGTCGGCGTCAGCCAAGGTAGGTTTGTAACTACATACATAGTTATAGGTGAGATTGTGTCGCACTTATCATTATTGTGACGCACACGCGACTTGACGAGGCGAGAGGGGCCGCAGCGGGAGGGGAGCTGTCAAGTGAACATTCCTGGGCCGGGAGCCTTGGCTGACACCAACTCCAAAAATAACAATCGTACTTCGTCATTTTTTTGTTTTGTTAAAATTTTTGTTTAATTTTTGATTTTTAGTGAATCTGAAATACACTAACTAATTTGTCTGAATATGGGTAGACCTACTAAACGTGCTGCTCATATGAGACAGACATCACTTGACCATAACAACGTTACGGTAGGTGACTCAAAGATCCGGATAGCCTATAAAAGATTCGGCCGAGTATCGTTAATTTTCTCCTAAGAATTGAAGAGTTCCGTTACTTTGTAATGGATTCCATAATCAGAACCTAACCAAACTCTCATCAAACTACCCTTGAAGTACATCCTTTCCAATAAAAAAAGAATCATCGAAATCGGTTGGCGTGATATTGAGTTATTCGTCCATTTGTCGCAAATTTAAGACTTATATGGTTTTCTGATGGATGCCATTGTCAAAACTGGACCAAATTGTAATGGGACCACACAGGAAGCACCAGCTTTCAAATAAATAAATAAATCATCAATATCGGTTCACCCAGTCGAAAGTTCTGAGGTAACAAACATAAAAAAAAACCTCCTCCTTTTTGAAGTAGTTTAAAAATGAATAAAGGTATGAAGTTTCTTTACCAAAACCAAGGGTTTATTAAAAAAAATTGTTCCCTATAGGTACATCTTCTTTTTCAATATACAACTAAATGAAATTAATTATGGATATAATTATAATAGCTATCAAACTTCGATTATAAAGATGGTTGTCTTGCACCATAGTGGGAGAAATTGATTCATATGTCCGTCACTCCTGGACACACTGACCCCTAATTTCTACCCACCCCTCATACCTTTTCCTTCCCAAAACTTCTTCTCCTTCCTTTCCCCAAAAAATAATCCCCACACAGCATCCTCAAAGATGATATAGGCCTTGTATAAAATTCAGACCTTTAAAAATCGAATTTAGCCAGGACTCACACCTCTCGAGATCCACGTAAAAACATTAGGTGAGAACTCTCATAGTTAGTTAGCTAAATTATCAACAGATGTCCGGAAGGTACAAAACTGTGACTAGCCAAGGAGATTTTCTATAAATGACTGTTTTTTAAAAGGATATACCTCTTTCCTCTTCGTCGCTTCGCTGAAACTACATCTAATTAACTACTCCTTGGTCTGTCTCGGGTAGTTTTGTATCTTCCGATTATAAAAAATGTAATTGGAAATGATAACAAATAAATCAAGAGTTCCTTAGAATTTGTCCTGAAGATGAGTCTTTATTTTACCGGTTCCTTACCTTAAAACTTTACAGGCCTCAAGGTAAATTTCAGGGCCTCTTGTGTGGGGGGCTAATGTAAAATAAGATAGCTGTTACTGAAATCGCAATCTCACAGATAAAAGTGAGGTAAGAATAGCGATAATGGCGGCGTAGATTATAATGGCATAGTTTATTTAAGACATGCTTAAACCTTCTTGGTGTCAAAAACATTGTTGTGTGGTTTCCCTCCAGCTCGTCAAAGTGATATCCAGATTTTGCCTTAGGGCATGTCTATGTCTTCCTCGATCTGTGATCTTTACGCTGCCAAGATCAACTTACTCCAAACACTAGGCAGGTTTCTCAATCAAATGGCCATGGCTGCTGCACTAAACATGAAATATGTTCCAAAAAATATTTTGTCAATTTCAGTTTAATTGGAATAACTCTTGAAGCTTATACACATCACTTTGATATTTAATCAATGAAGAGAGAGATACCAAATCTCAATGAAATATGAACAGAAAAAAACATAGCCTGGGTATTAAACGGTAACGGTTGCAACTGGGAATTGAGCCCAGATCCTCTGTCTTAGGGCCTTCACTCATGGAGGAACTGAAAACTGGTTGGCAAATCAATTCACGGCACCACTCAATTTATCAACCTCCTGAACAAAATCAATATTTTTCTGATTTTTTTTTACATTAGCTCCACACAGAAGGCCCTGAAGAAAATAATTTCCCTTAGGGCCTGTCATTTTAGGGGATGCTCTGTGGAGGGTCTTTTTAAGGAAAGGAAGGAGAGGAAGTTCTGGGAAGGAAAAGGTGTGAGGGGTGGGTAGGAATCTGGGAGTCAGTGTGTCCAGGAGTGACGGACGGATGAATTCACCCCTTCAACTGCGGCACAAGGAGCTGGGTCGAAAGATTCTGGCTGGAGAGGATAAAAGACCTGCCTCAATCAGTCTCTCTCGATCCTGCCCACCACGCAGCAGGTGGGCAGACGCATCGGCCGCCAAGACCTGGACAAACCTCACCCCATGAACCCGGGCACCCCTCCTAAGTCACCCAACGGATCAAAACACTTGGGGTGACCTATGGCAGAGGTGTTAATTATCCAATAAATGTTTCCTGGGGCGGCGGTACCCATACCCGCCTCCCAAATTGAATCTGATCTGACATATCGCAAATTACTCGAAAACTTAACAGGTCGTGAGCTACTACCATGGCAATCTATCAACATGGCAACTGAAATGCGACGGCCGCGACGACTAGCACTCCTAGTCACCTCGTTGCCCTTGACAACTACTGGTCTTTAACAAGTTGCCTGTGTGCGGACCGCCAATGAAATTCACAAGTTCCTTTCCTGTGGATAGCCATTATCGCCAACTGGTTTTTTCAGTTTCTCCGTGAGCCGATGGCCTTACCGTGACAGCTGAACTACTGCCACACAACTCTTGGCACATATTGCTTGCTTCATTCACATTCTCATCATTTCATGCATGCTCTTATGTTGGTCTGATTCACTGAATAGATAATGCTTACCTAGAAAATCTTCCATGTAGATTTGAATGGAAACAAAATTTTATAATGAAAATTGATAATTTTACCTATATTAATTTCCATATTTGAAATTTAAGGCCTGCCAAGCGATTCTTTATCTTTTGTGGGATCGTTATCGAAATAACGGACATGATCTCCTATCAGATTTGTGTGATAAATCTGATAGGAGATCTATCTATGTACAACGAACATTAAAGAATAAATACTCATGCATACTTGCAGGAATTCATGTTTAAAACGATTTAAACTAAAATATGTGACAGTAAATATGTAAAAATCATACAAGTCTGATAGGAGATGACGCCTGTTATCTCAATAACGATCCCACAAAAGATATAGAACCGCTCGGCATGCGAAGACCTTATAATTTTAAGATTATTAAGACTGTAAATAATTGCAAGTGATAAAACTCCCACTTTAAGCAAAAAATGATTTTTCTGTTTCTGATGGAGCACAATTTAAAATTAGATTAGTTACACCAATGTAATCAAAGTTATTATTTATTCTCTTAATAGTAGTGATGGATGCAGGCTGAGGGTAAAAGCACAAAATGTATAAGTCAAGTCACCGTAGATCTTCACCGATTCAAAAAGAAATAGATTTATCTTACGATGCTTGCTCTTATCCAAATGTTAAGTTAAATATTACAAACAAAAAAAAAGAGTTGTTCAGACATGCCCCGTTCTAAATAGTCCCACATGAGCTGCCATATTATTGGTCACCTTAGGCACAGATGTACCATAAAATAGAGGTCAATTCTTCCAAAGTTCCACAAAATTTGATGCTCGACGCAACATTGCCAGTATTGGAGATTTCTCCCCACATCTGGGAAAATCGATAGTTCCAGGGATGATTATTGAACAATACTCAATACTAATACATATATGGGAAATATCGGTAAGTATGAAGAAATTGGACATTACAGTGATATTTGGTTTATTTATGCTGTCATGGTTCGAAGGTCAAGTAAATGTGAGCAGTTTTTACAAATTCTAGGATTTTTTTTACGTTTACTGGGGAGTTTTTATTTTTCGACCTGGCAATGCTGTTGTGAGTACACGTGAAGTTTGACAGTTGCCACTACCGCAATTTGATGTTTTGATAGATATTTGTAGGTTATTCTGTGCCCAAGACTTAAAAACTGAGTTAATATAGCTGGTTGGATCAAAATAAATGAAAATTCGACTAAGGTTTGGATACTTCAGCATATTGTGTCACAATGGACGCCTATGACATATTCAAAAAGCTTACCAAAGGTCTTACCTTTAAGTCGAAACTACTCGGTAAAACTCCAATCTTACAGGTATAATTGAGAGTGTTTATCTAAATATTTCAATCGTATGTTAAATATTTTTAAATCTAATATTCAAAAAAGCTATTCTCTGTACGCGTTTTGTAAATTTTTACTGTTTGTATTCTACTTACATATTTTGTCTTCAGAATTCTTGTTTTGCGTAAATAATACCTAACTAGGTATTTATTATACCAATAACGATGGTATCCTTATTTCATTACACGTATTTCACTCTTAGACAGCCAAAACTGTTATCCCAGAATTGGAAATAAAAAAGGAAGAACCAACAGATTCAAATGGACTGGACAATGAAGATAACAATTCAATCTACAATGACGACGTTGAAGAAATACAAACTAACGCCAAGGAAGATGAAGAGGACTATGAACTTAATCTAATGGATGGTCTAACAGTCACTGAAGCCGGAGTCAAAAAGAAAAATAAGAAGAGACGGTCCAAAAAAGTTACAGAAAAAAAACTTTCAGCTATTGAGAGAGAGCAGGTAAACTTAGAGTTAAATCTTTATCTTGTTGTTCACCCACAATGGAGGGTTCTAGTCAGTGTTGAGTAGAGCAGTAGAGGACAAAGGTGGAATGTTTGTAAGTACTAGACGTGGGTCGTTACGCCGTTTTCAAGAAACGTAACGAAACTAGTTTCTTGGTCGGCGTAACCTGTTTCAAAACAGGTTATTTTTGTAACTAGTTATTTTCATTCAGCTTCAGTTACACACGAAACTGTATACCCCCACCAACTATAAAGTTACACACGAAACGAAAATAAATTAAAGCACTCTCTAGTATCTAAGTGTTTGTAGCTACACAGTGAAATAAACATATATGAAATTGGGAGGAATGCAGATCCGGGCACCGTCTGGAAATTTAATAAAAAGGCACTTTCTAGATGAGAAAAGTGTGGAGAAGATGAATAAAAAATAAATTAAGGCGCGCTCGGCAAAATTGAGGGAGATACAACCGTTCAAAGTATTTAAAATTTCACTTTACAAACTGATATTGACAGTTCGCCCGCGTCCGCCCGCCATTTTTTTATAACCTAATACGCTAAACATGGTTTGTGATAGAAAAGAAAGTGCCCCCTTCGTAGCGCCTGCTCGCGTCACGGCAAAAAAACATCCCAGTTTTCAAGTGGTTTAGCGGCTACGCTAGGTTTGTGTAATATGGTTTGTGATTTTGGCGTACTATTAATTCTGTATTAGGTCTGGGATCCAACATAAGCAATGAAAACATGGCGAACGAACTGTCAATATCAGTTCGCGAAGTGAATTTTTCAATACTTTGAACGGTTGTATCTCCCTTAATTTTGCCGAGCGCGCCTTAATTTATTTTTTATTCATCTTCTCCACACTTTTCTCATCTAGAAAGTGCCTTTTTATTAAATTTCCAGACGGTGCCCGGATCTGCATTTCACCCATGAAATTAACTTCCCTTCATACTTTATTCAGGCTTAGGACTGACTGCATTAAATGTATTTATGATTAATTTTGATAAAATTTGATAAAATTTTAAATGATAAAATGTCACTTTACGCAATTGAAATTTAAAATGCATTATTTTCCGCCACCCCAAATGCAAAAAGTTTCCTTTTATAGTAATTAAGGTGAATCTAAAGTTTTTTTTCTAAAAATTGTTCGTAATAAGCGTTGACAGTGCGATCGAAAATTTACCGAAAGTGCTCAATATTATACACAAGTACAACGACGAACTAAAACAAACTGAATTATTTTACTTTAAATTCAAAAAATGGTCGCTCGCTTCCCAGAAACGGAACCCACTCCCGCTTACTCGAAAATGCTCGATTCAAAATCTTGCATGCTCGGCCGGCCGGTAAACGAAATTATGCGAAACGCGGCGAAACTACTCTGCAATCAGTTACTCACATCACACCCAACACAGAAATAACGCATTTACAAAAATAACTACTTGCAATTTTATCGAAACTAGTTATTTCCTTTACATACCGTGTAACTAGTTATTGTATCTAGTTACGTTAAATAACGCCCACGCCTAGTAAGTACAGGTTAAAGTTTAGTACCTACTACACTTAGTTACTTTGCAGAAGAGTGGTGATTATTTATGCATTAAACCGCTTACTCATTAATACGGAATATTTTTTATTCGAACAGTTAGATTTAGCTTTATTATTACGAAAAGTGAGTATTTATGTCGGGGGAGACCAAAAAATATGCATTTAACATTTTAATTTTGTTAAAATTAATTCACTCACGCGGTACCGCCATTGTTTATTCACCGTTTTTATTTTATCATTTCATAGACAATGCTGCCAATCATAGAAAAAATATTATTGCCATGTAAAACAAGGTGAATGCATTATTGATAAGTTTGTACCTGTATTTATAACAGTAGAACATGGAAAGAAATATATTAGAATAATTACACAAACCCGCTAGACAAACCCTGCTTTGCCAAACAAACCATTCAAAACCTGGGATGTTTTTTAAAATTATGATGAAATGCGAGTTTATTTTAGAGAATTTATTTTATAAGATTGGTACTTCCGACAATGTCATATTTGATTGTCTATTAGTTAAAAAAGGAACATTCCGTATAATCCGTGCATCAAACTTCGACAACACGAACGTTCCGTATTATCCGTAAGGTGGACTAAAAGCATATATAGCGAGTGGTGAAAATTAACAAATTTTTTAAAATATAATTCGTCTATTTCGAAATTATGGTACTTGTAAGAGGATTCCGTAGATATCTGAATGAAACTGGGGGAGATATGGCATGGAAGTGTGCCAACTGTTGCCAAGCAACTGGCAAACTGCACGGACTATAAAAACCAGCCAATGAAATTTGTACGTTTGGTGTGTAGGTAGAAATAAAGGCAGGGTGCCGCTGTAGCTTTTTTTTGCATTTGCTCCACTCTGTGAGGCCCTGATAAAAAATAATTACCCTCAGGGCCTGTACGGTTGTACGGCTGGAGAAGTCAAAGGGACTCCCTCAACCAATCTCTCCCTGCTAGAATCCCGTCGCAGTCGGCCTTCTAAATTTAGATACCGATTCGAAATAAATTCATAAAACTACGATATTTCCGCATTAATCGAAATTTCACCGCAGATTTCTGTTGCAGCTGGCCATTCTAATTCAGATATTCAAAGTAAATTTGAAAAATACTGTTAATTTCTGCATAAATCGAAATTTTGCAAGCCGATTTCCGCCGTATCCGGCCCTTATTAATATATTCAAAGGAAATTTGTAAAAATCTGACATTCCAATGTTAACCAATTCGGATTTACAATATAATACGAAATACGATGATGTTAACCGCCTAAATTGATAGTTTACAGCGTTTACACCACGGCTCTCTGTAAAATTCAGATTTATAAATAAACATATGTTTTTTTGCAAAAATCATTGTTTTCCGAATTACACCAATAAATTTTCGTGTGCGAGCAAAAATAAATTTCGGTTTATGATTTTCAAATTTTTTATTTTTTTATTACAGAAAATAGGTTTTTTTCTTATTTATAATATACCTGCAAAGCTACTGCTAGTAGCTTGTCTGCAGGAAATAGTGTGGACAAAAACATAGTACAATATAAAATGTCTTACAATAGAAGAAAAAAATATTGCAATTTAATAAAATACATAATAAAAACATAAATAAGTAAGTAAAAATAATAAGAATACATCTAATAAAAGTACACGTGGAGTCAGTTAAAACAGAAAATCTGATTCCAATAGCCATGTTTTTAACAATAGTGTAAATTTAGGTGTCGAGCACCATTTTTTCAAATCATATGGCAGCATATTAAATATAAGTGGTACAATGTATTCAAAAGTTCGCTGGCCATGTATATTAGAAAATCTAGGTAGGTACTATCATCCCTTCATTTTGTTTAAGCCTAGTATTGTACACTTGATCCACCATTGTTTTGTATGGGCTATCTAGGATATGTTGCATACAGATTTTATGCCAAAAAAGAGCTCTAATAGGTAAAACATTTATGGATTTATACATTATTGTGATATTTTGCCGCTGGTCATAAACTGCTTTGCTGACGAGTAATTTGATCATGGCGTTTTGAATTGATTGTACATGTTGGATGTTTGTCTTACATGAGTGTAATGTCCATCTGAGCCAGTTGTGGCAGAGCTAATCCAGATGCGGACTTACAGATGTGGAAGACGAAGTATTATAGTGGGTAGTACACTAAATGAAGAGCGTAACAGTATTCTGTACTACTATTTATTAGGGAGCTGCCTTAAGCCAAAAGAGGACGAATCTCGCACGCATCGCCTTATATAGATTCAAGCAAGCATGCTGTCTCGCTTGCACTCATACAATTCACACAGACATTACAATGAGTGCCCCCAAGAAGTTATACCATATCTCACATTAGATTCAGCCAGGGACAAATAGATTAATTTCATTTGATGGGCACATAATATTAAAGTTTATACAGTTTGCCTACAATCGTTCGAAGGCGCTTACATAGCTTAAAAATATGGATATCCCATTTCATATTGCAATCCACCGTCACCCCTAAAAAAATCATTTTGTATGAAAAAAATTCCTAAGAACTTTTTTTTAGCAAAAATTTCAAATTACGCGTTTTTTCGAATTATCAGGATTCAAATTAACGGGGTTCTAATGTAGTTGTTTTTTTAAATTTTAGGCTCGTCAGTTCAGAAGCGAACATGGAATCCGCGTGGTTGGTCCGGAGCCCCCGAGTCCCCTAAAGAACTTCTTCTCGCTAGTGGACAGCTATGGGATACCCCAGGGGCTGGTTGACAATCTGGTTCAGTGTAAGTATATGGAACCCACGCCTGTACAGAGACAGGCCATTCCCTGTATGCTGGAGGTAATTCTTTAATTACGTTTTGTCTTACTTTTAATAATAATGCTAAAACCATTTTGTAACTTGTTGTACCAAAACAATTCCAACTTTGAATTTTTAAAGTTCTGACAAATTGGGGGAAAATTTAATTATTTTTTTCATTGCTGTGATTGTATTTGGATTTATATAGAGTGATTTAACCCCTCTGCAACGTAAGCAGATATAAGCACTAAAAATAGGAAAGCAGTCAAGTACAATAAGCGTGTTTATACGTCAGCGCGTGTGTTTCCATAGAAATCGTTCTAACTCCTTTATTGTTTTAGTTACATCCCTAAAACAAAAAGTAAAAGGTCGATAGTAGATCAAGCTGCACATCCCTATCAAGTTGTCTATGGAAATACATAACAGGAATCAGCTGTCAGTCGTGTAGTTGACAAAAATATTTACCCGCGCAAATTTGCTACCGGCAGCTCCACCGCGCTCCACATTTTAAATTTTTATTAAATATTTTTATATTAAATGATAAAAAAGTGAGGTGACAAAAGTGTTTATTACACATATATACAATAGAATAAGTATTGTTGTTTACATAATCTGTGATTTTAGTACCGTTTTCACATAAAAACATCATGTGAGTCATTTTTACCTATTTTTAGTATTTGCGTTCTAAATTTTAATATTTACAAATGCTAATATTTATTTGTAATATAATAATTTGAAAGCCTATTTTGTAACCTTTCTAAAACAGTTTTTACTATTCGGCTACGTTCAGAATTGTTTTATTTATAGAGCTTTAATTGTGAAGCGGTAATAACAAAAAGTTAAAATGTCATTTTGTTAGAGACACCAAAAGCCAATATTCTCGAAAATTCGGAGGGTTTAATTAGATATAATTGTTATCAACCGATTAGTAGCTAATTAGTAGTAAAAGCATCAGTATCAAATAATCTATGTGTGTATTTGAAAAAGTTTAATGAATTTCTGTAAATGGGTTGCTAAATTTGTGTAAAAATTAACCTTTTTGCCCAATAGGCCACTTCCACAACATTTTTTTTTTAAATTCCGGTTTAGGCAAATATTCTAAGACATTCTCTATTTTTTTTTTTTATCATATTTTTGAAACCCTGGCGATTTTTTGAAAATTTCAATCCGAAAAAATAGACCATTTTTTAAAAACCGGCAAGACAGGACATCATTTTATGGGTGCGAAAAATTGATAATTACATAGCCGAAAATCATTTAAAAAAAAAACATTTTCCACACGAATGGCACGAATAAGGCATACCAAAAATATTACATCTCATAAATATTTTTTTCCTTGATCCATCTTATTTATCATAAATCGTTATAATAGTCTGTATATGACTAAATCCAATGTAATATACTTGTACTTTTAAATTATAATGATAATAAGAATATTATAAAATTTGATTTTGTTCAAATCAGCACCATTACCATTATATCTCTAAAACAGGTACAAACGGCATTAAATATACGGGGTCTCTTCATAACATCTGTCAAAATGTCAAACCAAATGATAAGTTCGCAGAGAACAAACAATAAATCTAGTGAACGTATGTCAAATTCAAAAATTCGCCTGAAATCTAAGTGTTGCCGTATAAAAAAAATAAATCAGTGTGGAATTTTACAAAATTAATAGAACATTTTCGTAGACAGGACATTTTCATGTAGTGACGTTTCGAGCCCAAATAATGGATTTATTTATTTAAAAACAAAATTAAAACAGTCACATTCCTGAAAAATTTTACTAACATTTTTGTAATCTTAGTAAAAAAATCTATCCATACGATTTTTCCAAGTCATTATGAAATCCATGCAAGTGGCCTATTGTGCTCTAATTTCTACTTTCATCATTGGATAGAAAAACTGATAGGAGTGTCTCATTTTGGACACACCTGACGTGCCTATGAATCAGTTTTTTTCTTCAGTGTTCATAGTAGAAACTAACATACAATCAGACAAGCGCATAATATTACTTATATTTTAAACTCTAGAATCGTCAGATCCTAGCCTGCGCCCCCACCGGCTCGGGTAAGACTGCCGCCTTCCTCCTGCCCCTCCTGCACGCCCTGAAGGCTCCCCAGCGGTGGCCAAGGGCCCTGGTGCTCTGCCCCACTAGGGAGCTGGCCAAGCAGATCTACCGGGAGGCGCTGCGCCTCAGCGCGGGGACAAACATCGTAGTCAACTTTGTACCCAAGATCAGCCCCGAGAAGCTTGACAGTAAAAAGGCTATCCTGAGGAAGACAGGTGGGCATTATCTATCGAAGATGACTAATGTATTGTATTAACCAGTCAGGTAATGTGTTCTGTTTTCGGAACAAATCATGTGGGTCTCATAGAAATCGTTGTTTCCCTTACTATAATGGTTAGAAATATAATATAAACGGTGTTAGAAAGAGCAAACACCACGCTTTATATTCAAAACTACAAATTAACCACAAAATAATTAAAATGCACACATTAATGAATCCAAAGTTACCCGCCATAATTTGAAAAAAAAAAATTATGAAACTTTGGTAATTTTTTATTAATTATTTTTACATGAAACAACCAAAATGTGAGTTGACCATAATGTTTATAATACATTTGCCTATTAAATTATGTAGGTTCATTTTTTTTTCTTTATAAGTAATTTTAGTTAAAACATAAAGTAAGCCATTTTAAAAACTTTTTTATATTTGCGTGCAAAATTAATATATTTAAAAAATTGTAGTTTTATCTCGAATTTTAAAATTGTACAGCATATTTCATCACCTTTTCAAAACTGTTTTTAGTTTTCGGATACATTAAAAAAAATTCCATTTATTTGGATTTCATTGCAAAACATTGTCGAGGCCTAAGGGATTAAAAGACTAACTGCTTCCCATTTTTAACCTTTTGACCACATTATTTAGTTCAAGTGTTCAGCACCCACACACGGAACTAATTTTTTATTTGTAAATATGTTATTTATCGTAAAAATAGAGTACTTTAGCATGACTTGTAATGTCAGAGAAAAAGAAAAGTTTACGATGTGCAACTTCATAAACATAAAAAAACGGCTTGAGATGTTTATAAAAACAAAATGGTACCTTACGTTACAGCTGACCAAACACTGCGTTGATAGACACAAGATGGACCACAATCACTTATAAATATAAATAACTTGACCGCTATATCAGTGCTTCGGGGAGAGTACGATTTCCGTGGCGCCGCAATTTGATGATGTATTCAGGTAGAACAGCCCAAAATAGGACGAAAATGAAGAATAAATTTTGTTGATATCGCGCTTGGTTTTCAAGATATCGATACTTAAGTTTTTAATTCATGTAGACTAATACCATAGATAGCGCTCAATACTGCGTCTCTAATACAGGTTCGGTTAGGTTAGGATAAAAACAGTCCTTTTTATAAAATTAATTAATTTGAATCTGAAACTAGTATCAAAAACTAAGCGAGATATCGAAAAATTTTATTCTTCATTTTCATCTTATTTTGGGCTGTTATACTTGAATACATCGTCAAATTGAAGCACCACGGAAATCATACTCGACCCAGTGCTTCTTCTTCATTCAACTAGATTTCACGCGGGACTAATGCACAGCACAGACAACCGAAATTAGTATGTTTGATTGAAAATGAAGAATAAAATTTAAAAAATTGACAACCTCTGAACTGAAACTTAGGGAAAATTTGTGTGATTTTGTATTAATTTTGTGAACAATTTTTTTCAGTTCCATGACAACTTAACAAAGTGGCATTCAACACCCATTTGAAAAGTCATTAAGTGATGAATATATTTTTTTAAATAAACCAACCTAACGTAACCTATTTAACCTAGTTTCAAAGTGATGAAGTTGTGGAGTTGTCCGGTCACCATTTTTTCAATTTGTCATATTTTTACAAAAAGTTTTTTACGGATGCACAAAAATGGATGTGATTTTACAGCAATTTGAAACATTTAACATATCACTTTTGCCGTGAAGCACTGTACCAAAAGGAATCCAATATTTGCTATTATGTTTTCTGAGTATGTACATAATGTACCTACATTTTATCATTATGTTAATGAAAATGTTTTTATTTTTCAGATTTATTAATCAGCACACCAAACAGACTGTGCTTCCTTTTAGATCATGAAACTTCTCCTCTCAATTTAGAAAGGTAAAACAAAATTATTTTTACGAAAACTTAATTAAGAAACAATAAATAATTATCAATAATATGACAAAATTGTTTCTAGAGTAAAATGGCTCATTATTGACGAAGCGGACAAGCTGTTTGAGGGGAAGGAGGGAAATGAATCTGACTTCAGGCCGCAGCTGGAAAAGGTTATGAACGCCTGCAGTATTGACAGATCACTGTCACTCTTTAGCGCCACCCAAACACCCACCGTTGTGGACTGGTGCAGGAGAAACATGGATCAGTTTCTCAATATCACAGTTGGACAGAGGTAGTTTTGAAAGTTACTTGTTACACAAGTAATTAATTATCATAATTTTATTACAATATATCCTAATTCCAACTAATTGTAGAGTAGGTACTTAACTTAATGAGTTGGTAAGTAAGTACTGGTCATAAATAATATTATATGCTAATACCATGATGTAACATATTATAATATATAGTAACACCAAAACAATTCCAAGTTTGAATTTGAAAGTTCTGACAAATGGGGGGAAAATTGAATTATTTTTTCATTGCTGTGATTGAATTTAGGTTTATGCAGAGTTATTTATTAATTATATCAGGTATAAAGGTT
Organism: Limnephilus marmoratus; assembly: GCA_917880885.1. Lineage (NCBI taxonomy): Eukaryota > Metazoa > Arthropoda > Insecta > Trichoptera > Limnephilidae > Limnephilus > Limnephilus marmoratus. The sequence goes on along the minus strand of OU862919.1, from coordinate 23,207,829 downwards.
ACATTACAAAGCTAAATAATTTCAAAATCACCTGTTTGACCCTTACTGTTTTAGATTTTTTTGCATTATTACTATATTGGGTAAATATGCAGTTAGTCCACCTCACGGATAATACGGGACGTTCGTGTTGTCGAAGTTTGATGCACGGATAATACGGAATGTTTCTTTTTTAACTAATAGACAATCAAATATGACATTAGGCCACTTGCATGGACTTCATAACGACTTGGAAAAAATCGTGTGGATAGAGTTTTTTACTAAGATTACGAAAATGTTAGTAAAAATTTTTAGAAATGTACAGTTTTTTTTTATTTTTAAATAAATAAATCCATTATTTGGGCTCGTGACGTCACTACATGAAAATGTCCCGTCGCCGAAAATGTTCCTATTAATTTTATAAAATTCCACACTGATTTATTTTTTTATATGGCATCACTTTGATTTCAGGCGAATTTTTGAATTCGTTCACTAGATTTATTGTTTTTTCTCTGCGAACTTATCATTTAGTTTGATTTTTTGACAGATGTTCTGAAGAGAACCCCGTACAATTAATGGATACGGGGTTCTCTTCAGAACGTGAAGAGGATGTCGGTACATGTTTTAGAGATATAATGATTATGGTGCTGATTTTAACAAAATAAAATTTTATAATATTCTTATTATTATTACAATTTACAAGTTCAAGTATATTACATTGAATTTAGTAATATAGACGCTGTACATTATAATGATTTATGATCAATAAGATGGATCGAGGAAAAAAATATTTATGAGATGTAATATTTTTGGTATGCCTCGTTATTCTCCTGTGCCATTCGTATGGAAAACGTTATTTTTTAAAAAATTATTTTCGGCTATGTAATTATCGTTTTTTCACACCTATAAAATTATGTCCCGTCTTTCCGGTTTATAAAAAATGGTCTGATTTTTCGGATTGAAATTTTCAAAAAATCCCCAGGGTTTCAAAAATACGATTAAAAAAAAAAAAAAAATACAGAATGTCTTAGAATATTTGCCTAAACCGGAAAAAAATTTAAAAAAATGTGATGCAAGTGACCTTTTGTCGGAAGTACCAATCTTATAAAATAAATTCTCTAAAATAAACTCGCATTTCATCATAATTTTAAAAAACATCCCAGGTTTTGAATGGTTTGTTTGGCAAAGCAGGGTTTGTCTAGCGGGTTTGTGTAATAATTCTAATACATTTCATTCCATGTTCTACTGTTATAAATACAGGTACGCATTCACTTTGTTTTACGCAAAAATATTTTTTCTATGATTGGCAGCATTGTCTATGAAGTGTTGAAATAAAAACGATGGATAAACAATAACGTTACCGAGAGAGTGAATTAATTTTAACAAAATTAAAATGTTAAATGCATATTTTTTGCATGTTTTTTGGTCTCCCCCGACATAAATACTCACTTTTCATAATAATAAAGCTAAATCTAACTGTTAGAATAAAAAATATTCCGTATTAACGAGTAAGCGGTTTAATGCATAAATAAAATCTATATTGTGTTGTATTTCAGAAATGCAGCGACAGAACTTGTAAAACAGGAGCTTCTTTATGTCGGTAATGAAAGCGGCAAATTGGTTGCATTCCGACAGCTTGTTCAACAAGGACTCAAACCCCCAGTGTTAGGTAAAGATTTTCCTATAAAATACTAGCCCACTAAAATCAACATAATATCGCCAAGTAATTTCACAGTTTTTTTAGTGTCGGAAAATTTTTTAAATAATGATGGAATTTTTGTTATTTGTTTCTGGGGTGTTGCGCTACCTCCTTCTTTAGCCAACGTTTCGGACATCGTTGCAGTGTCCATCATCAGGGCAGATCCGGTAGATGTGATGGAATTATTTGTTTTAAATTATTATTGATTGAATTATTTTATTTTTATGTTAACACACTTCAGGCGGGCGAAAACTAGGAACCCTTTAGAGAAAATGGAATTTGTTTTAAATTGATATACATTTCTTCAAAAATAATATGTACATTTCAATGAATATTTTTCTATAGTGTTCACCGCACCCTAACTTTACAAGTAGTATTGTTTAAAGTTATAGCCTACTTTGTGATAAGGCTCCATAAGCAGAAGAAGTCAGTGTTGGGCCATTTAGTGACGTTTTATGTGTAAAAACTGTGCGTATTTTATCACTTTAAAAAAAAATAGGTTTTTAATTGGGTACAAATCATTACAAAAAAATAACAATTTGTACATCTCCAGCGCCACAATGAAAGTATCCTTTTGTTAAAATATTATTCCACACAAAAGACAAGGAGATAGAAGATTTCCCCATCTTCTACATATGTATAGGGTGTTAAGGGACGTCTTGACTTACTTTAACCAGTGATTCCTGACATTATTTGGAGTAAAAAATGTAAAAGATATTTTGGTTTGCGATGACTTTTTTTTTTCAAAATTTTTTTCTTCAAAATCAAACAAAAAAATTCTTCCGCATGTCGTCACTGGTCACTCAGCCGAGTAACTGACCAACCCCTAACCTCGCCTCCAACTCTCCAATGGCTACCATTTTTTTATGTTTTTGTAGAAAAAATAAATAAAAATAACATCAAAAATTTCATCGAAGACCAATATTTAATTTACATTTTTTACTCCAAATAATGTCAGGAATCACTGGTTAAAGTAAGTCAAGTACGTCCCTTAACACCCTGTATAGTTGGGACCCTTACAAAGAGATCGGTATACAATATTCACATAAAATATTTGACGACAATGCCTTTTTACCAGGCATCCAAGTAGGACCGGCGTAAAAGGTTGAACTACCCTTCCCGCCTAAAGTGCGTTAACGAATAAATTTCTATAATGATTTAAAATGTGCCATTTTTGATTTGCCACCTAAACAACATGTTTATTTTTTCCGTGAATATGACGTTGTTGATGTCTTACAAACCAGTAACATTTTCTACATCATAATGACGTAGCTTATAGCCAGTTTCATCTGTTTAGGAATGTGTGCTTTTAGATGTATGTATTTGATTATTTTTGTATTATATTGATTGTATCTACTAATTTATATTATTTAACACTTTTTTTATTTCAGTTTTTGTCCAAAGCAAAGACAGGGCTAAACAGCTTTTCAAGGAGCTATTATACGACGGAATCAATGTTGACGTAATACACGCCGACCGAACTCAGTTGCAGAGGGACAACGTAGTCAAGAGTTTCCGCCTCGGTAAAATATGGGTCCTGATTTGTACGGAGCTGATGGGACGAGGTATTGACTTCCGTGGAGTCAATCTGGTCATCAACTATGACTTCCCACCCAGTTCAATCTCTTATGTGCACAGGTAACCAATTATATTATAAAATAATACCACATACATAGTTGGTAAGGTGTGCAAAATATTATCCTACACACCTACTATCGGTTATTTTTTAATAAGTATTGTGCTATATTGTTGAAACTTATGCATGTAGCCGAGAGGGTCCAATTCCTTAATTTTTTTTCTTTATTTTTGATATATAGTTTTTCTTAAATCTGGCACAAATCGAGACAAAATCTATAAATTTTTAGATATGTAGTTAAATGAATATTACAAAATTCCATAGCTCATGATGAAAGTTGTGTTTCAAACTGTAGATAGTTACGTTGACCTAGAAATTTTCATCTGGTTTGCAAATTTCATGTTTCAGAGCTCACCATTTGAAAGTTTTTGCTGCTACAACATGCAGATTTTCCAATTCTTTTTTTTTTACATTAGGGAACGTACCCATACTACGTGACCAACTTTTTGCAATTTTTAACCCCCCCCCCCCCCCCCCTCCCCCCCGGTGACCAAAAACCTAAGCAACTCGCCGCTCATTTGTACCGAGCGTGACATTTTGAAGACCCCCCCCCCCCCCTAAACATGTCACGTAGTATGGGTACGTTCCCTTAGCTCCACTCAGGAGGCCCTGAGGAAAATAATTCCCCTCAGGGCCTATGTATTCTTTAGGAATATTGTGTCAAGGGTCTTTTTAGGAAAGGAAGGAGAAGAAGTTCTTGGAAGGAATGAAGTATTAGGGGTGGGTAGGAATCTGGAGGCAGTGTGTCCAGGAGTGACGGATGTATGAATCCATCCCTCCCAGTGCAGTGCGGTCCACCTTACAGTTGAGATAATTAGACTTAAATTTTCACCTTATTGTGATGTAGATTCACCAGTTTCCCGCTTGTACTATGAGTTTCCGGACACCGTGTATAATATGTCTTGCCTTTTTTGACTGCTGAATGAATATTTTAAAGCTACATAGCTCACCATGGAAATGATGTTGTGATCTAAAAGTTGAAGTTGCAGTGACCTTGAAATTCTGGGAATGAAAAAGTTTGGAAATTTCATGTCAGAACTCACCGTCGCAATAGATATTCCTGTATGTATTTACTAATCAATTTAATTTTAGGATCGGACGAGCGGGCAGAGCGGGACAGACTGGGAGAGCGGTAACTTTCTTCTCGGAAGATGATATTCCAAATTTAAAAAGGTAAGTAATTTTTTTTATATTAGATCCACACAGGAGGCACCGAGAAAAACAATTTCCCTAGGGGCCTATGTCATCTTTGAGGATGCTGTGTGGAGGGTTATATGAAATGCTTTGCTGTATGTACATAATGGCTTTCTTTTATTGTTATTTTTTTATGTGAATAACGCGTAACAGTCCCAACTCTTCAGGACAGTGGGATTATGACTTCCCCAATGAGGGTATGTTGTGAGTGATACTGAAGGGAGGGAGATGGGGAAGAGGAATGTTGGAAAGTACCTGTCTATGCAGATCTAATCACCAAACATGAAAGCCATTTCACGCTATGTTTCGATTCTGAATGGTGAATCAGGGAGATGCCCAAACTATCTTCCCCCCTGGAACAATGTATAAAATTGTGTTGAAAATCTTACGAGAATACATTTTAGACAACCAGCTCTCTACTATTGTGGAATTCACTATGTAAATATCATAGACCGATAGTAAAATCAGGCAGATCCTGATGCACCTAGCCACATCATGATCTGCCGCCATTTGATGATGTGCCTAACTTACATCATGCACATCATTCGACATTCTCCATTTGCCTGGTTGTAAATCTGCCTTTTCATAATGCACCCCACTTACATCTGCCTTGATTTTATGATTGGCCTGTGACATATACATTTGCCTGGTTGTAAATCTGCCTTTTCATAATGCACCCCACTTACATCTGCCTTGATTTTATGATTGGCCTGTGACATATACATTTGCCTGGTTGTAAATCTGCCTTTTCATAATGCACCCCACTTACATCTGCCTTGATTTTATGATTGGCCTGTGACATACACATTTGCCTGGTTGTAAATCTGCCTTTTCATAATGCACCCCACTTACATCTGCCTTGATTTTATGATTGGCCTGTGACATATACATTTTTTGTTTCTACACAGTGTGGAAAATGTACAAAAATATTTTTCTTAACCCGTCAATCACAGGAGACAAAATTTGTCCCAGCTCACATAGGTTCCATATATATTGATGTAACTCCCTTACTATTATAGTTAGAAGTATATTCTAAACGTTATTAGAAAGGCAAAACACCACTCTTTATAGTCAAATCTAAAAAATAACCCCCTAAAAAGTAAAATGTACACCATTAAAAAACCAAAGTTTTCAATCGCAATTTGAAATTTTTTTTTTTGTAATTTTGGGGATTTTTTAAAAATTATTTTCACATAGAAAGACAAAAAAGTGAGGTGACTAATGTTTATAAAACATTTATCCAATAAAATATGTATTTGTTTTTTTTCGTTATCACAGTAATTTTAGTTAGAAAAAACCAAAGGTGAGCCATTTTTAAAACTTTTTTTTATGTTAGCATGCAAAATTTTTGTATTTCAAAAATTATATGTTTATAAATACGAATACGAATTATAAATTTTGAAAGCGTATTTCATCACCTTTCAAAAATAGTTTTTAGTTTTCGAATATGTTCAGAAATATTCCTTTTACTGACCATCTGGAAATATTTTGACCATCTGAAAAATAAGCCAAATTTCTGAAGGGTTAAATATGTGTCTCCTAATGAAGTGCCAAAGATTTAGGAGTTTCCTTGAACTAATGGCACTTTAGTGAGCCAATTCAGAATCATTGCTTCGGGTAGCTTTAGCTTCATTTTAAATAGCCAGTTTTATTACATTGTAAATGTAACTAGGTGTTTGCTATTTTATGTAAATATGCATGTAAATATGCATGTATACATGTATTGCTCAATTCTTCGTGATATTTTTCCTTAAAGGAAAAGTTCCTTCTTTACTTTCAGTTTTTTATTTTTCATTTTCTTGTTTTATCTATTAACATTTCTTTAGTTTATTATGTCAACTAAACAATAGTAAAAAATGTCGTGGTATAACTGAAAGTATACTAGTTTATGAATATATATATGTATTATTTTACCAACAGAATTTCTTCATTCACTTTCATTTTCAAATTCATTTTTCTTGTTTTATCTATTAATATTTCTTTATTTTATTATGCCCTAAACAATAGTAAAAATGTTGTGGTATAACTGAAAGTATTCTAGAATATGAATATACATATGTATTATTTTACCAACAGAATAGTCAACACTATAACTTACTATAATTTACATGTAAAAACATTATCATATTGGAATGTCCTAAAACGGGCAATTGCCTAGCTGGACATTTTAAGTTCATTATATATTGTATTATGTAATATTTACAAACAAACAATAAATAAATAAATAAAATAAATAAATGTAAATCCATGTTAATTGAATTAAACGTTAATTATAGTATTATTTGATTTTATAGTATCGTAGTGGTCATGAGGCAGTCAGGATGTGAAGTTCCAGAATACATGTTGACTCTCAAGCAAACCCGAAAGAACAGAAAGCAGATGCTCAAGTTTGCACCCAAACGGCATGACATCTCTACAGAACTGCCCGAGAGGAGGGGCTTCAAGTAAATATATAATAGATTATTATAAAAGCAATAAGTTTTTCTTTACAAAAAACTTCTTCCTATGATATTCTTAGCCCTTTCAGCCATGAAAAATTTTTCTTTTCAACTTTGTATTTTTTGCATTATTCTCTCATCTGTCACGAGCCCACCGGTGGACCCAAAAAAAAATCTTTATTTTTTTTTAAATGCGATTTTAACCCTTATGTATAAAGAAACTGTGAAGGACAATGTCAGAATCGTTTGCTCCAATATCAATCTAGGTACTATTTGATTATTGTAGCTACTCTGAATTATTTTAACCTCTGGGAGACCAGGCCATTTCACGAAAATTCACTAAAAAAGCACCACTTTGAATTTTGAATTGAATGTTTTGTGGATTAATTTTGAGCTATTGTATATTTTATTGACTGAAACACGTTCCTAGAACAATAAACTATGTACCAAAACAACATTACTTGCATTATTTACGTAAATTAATAGGTTTTACAATGTTTTAATTTTGGCAGCTAAAATTCGCGGCAAAAATGACATTTCTATGTCACAGATAAAATCGTTAAAAAATATTCTGGGGTTGCAAGGTGAATGAAATTTTGACGCATCTTATGGTGTAATGTTGGCGCAAGCGATTCTGACCCTGTTCTTCATGCAAATTCTGTACATAGAAGGGCCAAAATCGCAGACAAACATTTTTTGTTCGATATTTTTTCGAATTATTTTCTCGTGCATGCGCACAATTCGCGCGCGCCCGCGCGTCTCCGGCCTATTAGAGGTTAAAAGAATTTTCTATGAAATTTGCAGGCATTTTTTCAAAATACCATCCAACATTCAATAGGTTAAGTTACTTTTTTCCCATTTTTGTGGTTTATTACTAGAAATGCAGAGATCCGCTACTAATTAATTATCTCTGAAGTGTGCCGAGGGTAAAAATCCCACAAATAGAAAGTATTGTTTTCAAATTACCAATTGGATACGCCGGTGCTCAATGTTTACAATTTTTTTTTAATCCAATGTGTACATGTGGTGCTTGAGAAGTTATATAATCTAGTTTTTTTTTCTAGGAGAAAATTTGGTGATAAAACAGACAACAAAGAATTCAAAAAGAGGAAACCAAATGAAGGAGATAGCAAAAACCCTAAAAAGGCAGACTTCAAGCCCAGAAAAGTCTTAACTCCGAAAAAACCAGAATTTATGAAAAAGGCAATGGGAAATAAGAATAAAGGCGACAAGGGACTCAACAAGAATAAAAAATTCAAAAATAAGAAACAATTCAATAAGAAAGATGTATAAAATAGTCCACCAATAAGAAGTAATAAAATTCATAAATAAATACTAATTTTATATTTCAGCACATTTATTTAATAATTTATAATTTTTGATGCAAAACAACATCAAGGCACAATTTTTAAGGCCACTTACAAATGTTTTATCATTATTCTAAGATTTTTCTGTGATCCTCCTGTGTTTCATATTGAACAGCCATTTTGATATAATTTCAACAATGATTTTGTAAATTCATTCTGAAATTTTAGATAAATAATTCTTAATTTTTCACAAAATATAATAGATTTTATATATTTAAATATGAATAGAAAAATAAAATTACGTATGACATCATCCTGCCAAATGAACCAACTGTTGAAACAACCAACACAAATTGAACAAATTGTTCAATTTGTGTTTTACTGGGAGATTGACACAACATTGAAAAATTATATAATAAGTATAGGTAAACATTATATATAAAAATTTAAACACAGATAGATAGAGAGAGCAAACAAATATGTAACTACAAACTCTGTCCATACAAAGAGTTCAGTAGAGTACCTACATAACTTACATAAGGAATAGAATAAGAAATCAGCTTACTTTTTTAAAAAATACATACATCTATTTCGATTTTGTTTTCTTGAATGAATGAATGCAAATCTCTTCCTGACATCCGATCCAGCTGAAACTTGCAGATAGACTCGTTGTCAATGACAATACATTCTATCTTTGGCATTCTCGCGCACACAAGCGATAAAAATTGAAAACAGATATGTATATGGTAAAAAAGCTTTGTTTTTTACGGGTCGATTTTTTCATTTCTGCATCACAGTGTTAAATGTGAGCTTGGTATATTCTTCCACAAGTGCTCTCCACCAATTCCAATCCCTAGTCTTTCTTCTCCAGTTCCCTGACCTTCCCATCCTGCGTCTTCTACTACAATCAGTTCACCTCTTCCTCAGACTGCCTCAAAGATGATTCCACTTGGGTAACCCACTTGATCACAATTTTTGGAACCGTGACAACTGTCATTTTTTCTACTGCAACCTACTACAGAATCTTAAAATGGTTTCACGCTCTATAAAAATTTCAAGTTCATGGTTAAATTTTATACTAAGTTCAAAGTTTTTATTTTTGGACTCGAAAGTCTGCTAATTTAGTCTTCTTTTTGGTTAAGGCACCGTACTAATCCTTAATAGTATGGAAAAATCATCCGTTTCATTTAGGCAAATATTCAGTTCATCGGTAGACTTGGTTAAGTTAACGATTACTTTATCTTAAATAAGTAAGACTTGTATAAAAATAATACATATACCCACATTCAAATTTTAATGAAAACCTGCAGAACATGGAATTGCCTACAAGTGTCTCCAATCAATGCCAGCATAAAGATATGTATAGTAAAACAACAATGTGTATATCTGTCAAAAATAGATAAGCCAGGAGAGGCATTTTCAGATTAAAAATATGTTTAATGCAGATTTTATATCTCATCAACCCGTAGGGGACGGCAAGAAATTTTAATAATTAAAAGATTTTTTTATCAAAGCCAACACGTAGACAATACCATACTGGATAAAGTGACATTTTTATCTTTAACCCGTCTGCTTGTTCAGGAATAAATACATCCCAAAACACGTAATCGCATTATACTTTCATAAGACCAAAAACGTCCCGAGGGACCTTACATTTTAAAAGCTATATATCTCTCTTCCTCTCATGCAAACATGAATTTTTCTTTTAACCAGAAAGAGAACGAAATAATGCTTCTTTGAAATATGAAAGCTAAGCTTGCATAGATATTTTACTACAATCTCGATCCAAAGTGACGGTTTCAGAATTTATGCGTGGAACTGAGGATTGTGAGGTGCGATATATTGAACCAGGGGGGGGGTCTATAAAAAGACCGTCAGGCACACTCCCCGTTAAAATAACACGTAAATCTTCTTCGTAATTTTTTTTCCACGGTCGGGTGTAGTGTCACCCCGGGTCGGGTGGCACCCGGGGCGGTCCGCCCCCCCTCGCTACGCCACTGCTTCGCACCATGCACCATGTATGTTTGATTCTTCAACACTGCATTTGCAGGGCTCCGGCCCCTAGGGGTTAATGTCTCAATTTGAAATTTATTTTTTAGACGACATTAAATTGTATGTAGGCACTACTATTCGTTGGCCCCAGACTCTTTCTCTATTGTCTTCTTTTGTGATATACATTATATCGATTTTTTTTTTACATTAGTTCCGCAGGGGTGGCACTGAGGAAAATAATTCCCCTCAGGGCCTACGTCATCTTTGAGGATGCTGTGTGGAGGGTCTTTTTAGACCCGAGGTGAGTAGGAATCTGGGGATCAGTGTGTCCAGGAGTAACGGACATATGAATCCAATCCTCAAACTGGGGTGCAAGGCGATTTTCCGAGAGTGTCCTGCTGGAGAGACCAATAGGTCTCCCTCATACAGTTTCTCCGGATCTGTTTTGCCATGTAGATGGTGGGTGGACGCCGCCAAGAATCGGACAAACCTCACCCCAAGAACCCGGGAACCCCTGCTAAGTCACCAAACATAGCAAATTGCTTGAGGTGACGTGTGGCAGAGGTGGGTTTTTTTTGTCTCATCCATTTTGTCAAAACAGGTAAAAGGGATCTAAAAATGGATGTGGCTTAAAGAAATGGGTGAACCTTCCGACATGTTTCATTTAACTAGGACAGATGAAATGAGATTGTCTGCAAGCCGTGTAAAACTACAGATTACACTCGATAAGCTTAAATTATAAAGTCATATTACAGCTAAGTATTATGTAAAAGATCTATTCACACAGCCAGTCACAAGGCAACTTGGGCATCTTGCTAGCAGGCCAGGGAAGGTAACCCACGCTCTTGAACACCCAGTAGTCGTAGGTGACCTTAATGATCAGACCCGCGAGAAGCAGTACCTCGAGGGCGATGACGTAGTAGATATAATCGGTCCAGTCCCGCTGCTGCTTACACATCTTAGTCTCTATCAGGTCGATAATGCGTGCCTGGTTCTCGCAGTAGATCTGATCATAGTCCGGGATGTATTTGGACTTGTCCTTC